>JAFREQ010000005.1:7780000-10280000 GCA_025331565.1 Holacanthus passer
CCATGTCTGCATACCTCATGTACGGTCTCTGTAATTTCTTTAGGTGCGTCCTGCTTCTCAGGCTCACTGGACTGTTGTTCTTTTAGTTTGAACCCATAGTTGAAGTTGCTTCCGTCCTCAGAGACACCTAACATGTCATACCACAGCTGGGCTGGACCATATCTCCATTCTGCTACTTTAGGTCGAGACTCTGCCTCCTTGTCCCCATCACCACAAGTTTGTGAGAACTTCGATTCTACGGGCGCCATCATGGTTATCTGGACAGCACAGAAAAACAAGTGAAGTGCGGGATACAATAACATATTGCCAGACTACTACCAGGTGGCATTATGAACGCCTAAAATAGCCTGTAACACTGAAATGTGAGTTTACCTCGTCATCAGAGAGACACTGCTCTGGGGGTGGAGGGGCTGCATACTCATAAATCCATCCGGACTTCTTGTCCTGACTTTGCTCTGTGGGCTCTCCTTCTGGAGGAGGTGTCCCAGGTTGAGGGTCTCGATGCTTCCGCTTCTTCTTCCTGCGGGCACTCCTCCAAACTGATGGCATGTTCTTTCCAGGACCAAACAGCCGCAAAAACCTAAGCACCTGGTAGCACATCCAAGATAGTAGATGTCAGTGAATTCCTTCATTTTAAAATTATGATGAAATAAACCTTTATCATATGTAATGATGCATTTCAGCACAGGATGCTGCCTGTGTTAAGATGTCAAGATGCTTTACCTTTCCGGGCCTAAACTCTGGGAAGAGCTCTGTGACACCTGGCAGTGCTTTGGCAGCATCTTTCTGCATGATGCCAGCAAGAGGGAGGTTGAGCCTATCTGGAGGGCCTCCAGACCCCAAACCCTGGCAGGGACGGTCAGTTTCTGACTCAGAGTCTGAGGAGCTGCTAAAGTCAACCTTATCACCCGTAGAGGATGGCGCAATGATGGAGGGAAGAATAATACCATCACCTTCTTCCCCAACTGTGATGACAGACAGTGAAGCAGCAGTAGAGACAATCACACATTATCTTCAGATATTTGTCATCAAAAATGCCAAAACCTAGCCTGAAATACTATTGAGTTTGGTATATGATCAAGTAGAGTATCTTTTCTTCAAAAGCAATCTAAACCTGTTAAAATAACATCCACCCTGAGGAAGAATCCTTAGTAAATTCACTTCCTTACAGACTCCAGAACAGCAGTTTTGTAAACAGCTTAAACCTCTGTGGAAGAGAGAAAGCCAAACACAATTTCTCTACAGGGACTAATTATGAGTAAACAAGTCCTTACCATTTGTGCTCAGAGGGGTGGGTTCCTCTTTCTTAGCAGATGTAGGAAGACTTGGTGGTGGCGGAGGAGGCATAAGCTTAGAATCAATATCCTCACAGTCTGCGTCATAATCATCCTCATCATCTAACATTAAGAAGAAACGTTTAGAGGAAATGTTTATATTAAAATAAATAAACAGAATCTTTGGAGTCTATGAGTGTAACAGCAATCCAACACAAATATGACTGTAAGCAGCTCTAAGGTGATCACCTGTTTTCCTGCTGGGCTGCAAAGACCCCATGGCCTGACGGTACTTCTTTGTCTCATCCTCAGCAACCTCACTGATGTCAGAATAATCAACTGCATCTTCAGTGCTTTTCACCCAACCTGGATGAGGAGAGATAATGAAAATGTCACCCAATTCTGTCTCTGGCTAAATTAATGCAACACTGCTTTTTCTTTTTAACCTAACCTTCTGCATCCACACTGCCAGAGTCTCTGCTTTCCCCTTGATCATCATCCTCATTGGCAGTGATCTCTGTAATGAGTGAGCCCAGACCCAGAGTACCCAAACCAGCCAAATGCTTTTTGGACTCCTGAGATGGAAAGAAAGTGCAGAAAAACAGAAGGTTGTAATAAGCAGTGGAAAAGAGTGGTACTAACAGTTCCAACAGTTAATTGTAGAGAATAGTACATTGTACAGAATGCCCACCATGTATTTAATAATTATTGTGTTAATGCTATGCTCGATGATACTAGATAAAAATATGTATAAAAACACTCACGTTGTCCAGAACACTGTCATCCTCAAGTTGTCCATCTTCATTGATGTTTCCAAAGAGGAAGCCAGTTATAGAAAAGGGGCGATCTTGGTCCTCGTCACTGTCGGAGTCCGACATCCTAAAAAGATTTACAGTCTAAAGCATTTTTCTCATCTTCTTATCCCGAGTGACCGTCAACATTAGTGAGAGACATCAATGTGATCCTTGAGTGATCCTGCACGATGAACCCATACTGACATTCACAACATTGTGGCTAGTTGTTTTATTAACGTTACAGCCTGTTGAGACGTCGGCAACGTTATTCATTCACATCATTTTCCTCAATCATAGAAATGAGTTGGAACAATAAAGTACTTAACTGAAGCTTTATAACGGAGAAACTTAATCATGTTACATGAGCTGCAATTGAGTGCAGCGTTAGCTAGTTTCGTTCGCTAACATGAGCTAGCTCGCAAGCTTTGTGATGAAAACAAAACATCAGAAATACCATAAATGCAACATAGACTTACCTTTGGGGACCTGAGTTCAGATTTTGTAGACTCGGTTTTTATCCAGCTTGCTGTATCTGCTGAAAGCTAATGCTAAATACAGCTCATTAGCATTGGCAATGTAGCAAAGTTAGCTAATGTTACCTAAACAAAATAACTTGTAATACGTCAACTGAAATCTACGTGAACATCTTTTCTATGTGTGCATGTATCAGCTTTGGTAAGTCAAAAGCTAAACCACAAAAATGTGTTAAATACAGTCTTTACACAGCCGGTTTCGGTATAAACTTTTGTTTTTATTTGTGTATGTCGGGCACTGCAGCACCGTCGGCTAAGCTAGTTAGCGGGTGAATAGTCTAAGTGACCCGGATGGAAAGAGTGAGGCATTCAAGGACTCTCTGTAAAGTGGTAAACTGTTTGTGATACAGAAGCGGAATATCCAGACGGAAGTAAGTATAACAGAGTGAGTTTTAGCCCCTAATTATCCCATGAAATATTTTATTATGTTTTATGATTACATATATGCTTCATATGAATGAACATATAACGTTTCTTATGCTGAACCTCTCTCACTTCAGTGTTGCGTTCCAGGGTTACAGGCTTCTATTATAGAGGCTGGGGAGTGCCATTGTTTTAACTTTAACAGACCTGTTTTTAGTTGTGTTTTATAGTTCCAACCTTAACCATTAGTGCCCATTGTCTCCCATTTAACCTAACTACCAATACTCAATTAATTACAGGTTGACATTTACACAGGTGAGATTTAGTGCATGTGTTTACTGAGAGCACCCTCACGTGGAGCTGCACTGAAAACTCTTCTGTCCAGACTGAGGACAGAGTGAGTCTGGTGGCTTTTATATCACAACCACAACAAGACTTTCCTTTTGGAAATATTTCAGTCAGGATGACATTTTCCTCACATTGAAAATACAAACTCGCTTAAAACAAATTAATTCTAAGGTTTGTAGTTTTATTCTTGTGAAAAGTAGCTATCAACTTGTGAGAACCAGATATTAGATATCTTACTGTAAGTGTGTCTCAGTGCTTGTTTGATCCTATGAACTCTAAAGTTTTCTTTGGTCAGTGTGCTTTAGTTTGTATCCCAAAATCTGATTTTAATCAGGGTGGATTTTTAATCATAGTCCACTCTTCAAGCAAACATCTTCCATCCACATGACGGGATGCATTGGAAAAGGACTCACATGTCAAGTACTGTAAATAGTGGTAATCATTTTGTGGTGAAAATGTGTTCAATTGAAGTACCATGTTTTAGCCATCCTTCTACTAAACTTTATACTATTATATCATAACTATAGAGACTCCAAAAAAGTTTAAAAAGTGAAAACAGCTACATGGTCAATAAAAACGAACAAACATACAGTAACAGTTTAGCCAGTTTTAATAGTTTTAAAACACTTGGTTTGGAAAAAAGTACAAAAGTGATCCTGGACGCCACAGTATGAAACCAGCCCAATAATGCAAGGTGATAGGTGTTCCTTTAAAAAGCATCTTCTACAGACATGTTAATTTCAACTGGCCTTACCATACATATACTGTACTCACTAAAACAGATACAAGCAATAGTTTAAATACAATGGCTGACCCCAGTAATACATTTACAAGTGATTCTTAAAAAACTAATTAAAAGGAGGGGGAAAAGAAGAAGTCTGACCACAATACCAACCTGTGTCTGGCAGTAAAATCATGCAGTATTGCAATCGTTCCACTAAAGAGAAACAGCAAAGCACTACAGCTGTCACACAGTGAGAAAGAGGGAAGCCAAGAAGTGTCTCTCTATCAGACAGCCTTTTCAAAGTGTTCATTGGTTGATTTATGAATTGTTACTGAGAGAGTTCTCTACTGTTGAGCAGCACCTCAGTGGTCACCCTTCCCACGTTTGCATACATTGTAAAGTTGCACAGGGTCTCCATTAAGGAGAACTTGTCTTCCACAATCAATTTAGAAAAATATAACTAATTGCTATTGAAGAAAACCCCAAAATGTGGGATATTCTCTTAGTATGTTGTGAAGAAATAAAAAAGCTAAGAAATACAGTTGAATAAATAAATTGCATGACATCCATAAAAATGAAGTGGATACACTGAGTCGGCAGAATGCTATCCACATATGCACACCATGCTTTGTTTTGGCCCGGCAGTGTTAAAAACGAGGGCTCCATCCTCCATCCAAAGTCACATCCTATGATCCAGTGGAAAAGTTGCCATAAAATATCTAAAATATGTCGACATTTAGAGAAAGGGTTCTTTGATTCAACAATTGATTTCCATGTACAACATGGTCTCTGGCTTTACCAATTAAGAAATAATCGATGTTGATGGCAATGAGGAAACACAGGAGGGAGACTTTCACAGTGTTACAGCAATGAAGCCGCTCTGTGTTGTTACCCGGTGGTTGGCCTATTGTTAGGGCAGCAGCAGTGAACTTCCTGTCCGGTCAAACTTTTTTCCTTTAGAGAGGGCAGCCACTTGTTTCATCAACTCCCTGTTCTTGGACTGTGGAAACAAATGATTTATTGTGTTAGAAATTAGATGCATAGTTCCAAACTTTAACATTGTAGCAGCATTTGTGATATCGCAGTGCATTTTACATGCATCTGCCGATTGTTTTCATGATTAATCAATCAATTGTTTAGTCTATAAAATGTCAAAAAATGTGAAAAGTGCTCATCACCATTTCACAGTGCCCAGAGTGACTTCTTCAAATTGCTTATTTTGTCCAACAAACACGTTCTTTATGTTTAAGAGGCTGGAACCAGCAAATGTTTTAAATTTCCGCTTGAAAAATGACTGAAAGATGATCAAAATAGTCGATTAATTTTCATTTGTCAATTAATGGACTAATTGCTGCAGCTCTACTTATGGTACAACATGGGCTACCTTCAGCTGCTTAGACTGTGCTGATGAAAACACATTTGATGCACACGGGGGAAATAAAAAAATAACAATAAAAAAATAAGTTAGTTTGACAGGAAATGGCTCAACTCACACACCCATTGTATCAACGACTGCAACCTTATGCAACAAGTGACTCATACATGTATCACATTGGCACATATATGGCACACAAGCGCAATACAAGACCAGATACTAATGATACAATATGGTTTTAATTACAAGTCTAAGTTGTATTTGAAACAATAATTTCTGGAATGGAAGGTTGGATGAGACTAGCTTTGCTCGAGGTTATTCCTACTGGGTTTGTAAGAAGAGATTAAAGGAGAAGCTGGTATTTGAACTGGTGTGAGCGTATGTGGTTTCATACCTGCTGTTGCTCCATAGCCTCTTTGTGCGATTTCTCCATTTGGTTCATCTTCACTCTCATATTGGACTCCTGGTACTGGAAGTCTGCTTTCAGCTCTGTGAGCTAGAGGGGAATTCAATAATCAGTACACCAAGCAAAGACAAACAACCAGCAGTGACACAGCTTTGATTCATTGGCACCGGAGGTCAGGGGAGGCTGATAAATGTACCTTTCGATCCTTCTCTAGAATGGTTTGATCCCTCTGCTGCAGAAGTCTCTTCAGTGACATCACTTCCTCTTTCAGCTGGCTGATGAGAATGAAGTTGTCTGTTCCTCCAGAATCCATTGACTGGGTGATGGAACTACTAATGAGAGAGAGGAAACAGCATGAGGCCAGTGCTGAGATGGGTAAGTCAACGTGTGGAAGAAAAATTTAGATGCTTCATGCTTCCCAAACAATCACAACACTGATCGCACCTGTCCCCGTTGGATGGCTTCATCTCCAGTTTTGGTTTCTTCTTTGGAGTCTCCTTCTGGATTGAAGACGATTTATGGCTACAGAGAAAATGAAAATGTCAGTGTACAACTTGGACCTAAATCGATACATTGTTTCTGATGTATATTATTCAGTTTAGATGTTTTACCTCTGCTTCCACAGTCCCTGCTCCTGCTCAGGACTCAAGCTCCCACTTAGTCTATGAAAAATAAGTTAGCTGTGAGTTGGCTGGATCCAGTTTTTTTTTTTTTACTGCTGATTACCATATAAAGGCATAAAAACAGACACAAATCTTTCCACTATTCTGTGTTAAAAATCAACAGTCTAGCTGAGTGTCATGGGGATGTAACTGAGAACCACAAGTGACACAAGAGATTACATACTTGTGATGAGAACTGCTGTGTCTGTGTTGGTGGTGGTGGTGATGATGGTGAGGTCTGGAGTGGTGATCTTTCTCGTTCAGGGACGAGGAGTTGGAGGAGCCGAAGCCCTTCCTCTGCTCCTTGGTCTTCTGCAGGACACGGCGGTAGGACAGGGTACAGAGCCAGCACAGCAGTTTCCCGTCCACCTGGAAGACAGGTTAAGTCGTTTATGAGACTTGCTCTAACACATTCAATCAAATTAGACTGTATGCGTGTAAGGTTCATACCTTTCTCCTGCCCTCCTCCTTACGGTCAAAGGCGCATTGCTGTTTGCACTGCTCACAGGTCTGTGGAGGTCCATATTTCTTCTCTGAGTTAGTACAACGCTGGCACTTTGTCCCGATAAAAGCTGCAATGATGTTACAGTACTGGCAGGGTTTGGGCTGTAAAAACAGACAAAAGACACATGATGTGACTTTGAAGACCCATTTGTGTGTTTGATGAGCAGTGGCGAAGGTGAGCAGGTACGCTTGATCTGCAGGTAAAGGTATAGAGTTACATCTTAGCCATTTTAAGGGCTGAAGGGATTTTTTTTCATGGAACAAAGCATCTTAATATGCAATTTTGATGAACAGAGGCAAGATTTTAGGGTTTAAACACTTCCAGGAGAGGAGTTTCAGAGAGGAACATTGTACATGAAGTGCAATTCAAATCAATAAATACAGCTGGAAGTAAAGGTGCGTCAAGAAAAAAACAGGAAAAACTTGCTACTCACTGTTCCAAACTGTTTGACGTTCTGGGCACACTTCTTACAGATTGTATTGGTTTTACTGTAGGCAAGAAGCAGGGGTTTACATCAAAACAAATGACATGAAATGCAAGCAAATTCACTTTATTAGCATAAAAGCTGAAATTCATCACTGTGTGCACAAATCTCACCTCTCCTGCTGAAACTCAGATCTGCAGTATGTGCACTTCACTATTGGATGTGCGATGCGACACTCCTGTGGGGACAAAGCAAAGGAATGTCAGCGTTCCCATGAGCGTCTGTTGGCAAAGGCAGACAAAATGACTTGCGCAATGGAGAGATGAGAAAAGAAGAATGCCTCACGAGTTGTTGTGTACATGAGCACAACTTGATATTTATTGTGGAACACTACTTGGCTACAATATCTTCCAGATATAAGATAAGAATATCTCATCTTATCTTACATCTGTGGAAACACCAACATTGTAATGTTTGAGAGTGTGAAAAAAGTAAAGACTGCCATGTACCTTAAATGTATTTGTTAAGTTAGCTCTACACATTATCATGGTAGAGCGTGGCAGTGTGGGAAATGAGCACTGTTAACAAGAACCATTGTTAGGATTACTGTGCCATTCTCCAATACTTGAACATCTTTGATAGAGAAATCCAACTGGAATTGCATTAAAATGTTCATCGGGGTGCTTTAACTATTATGTGCAAGGCTTGTCATAGCATCCAAGATCGCCAACCCTTACATTCAAAACTGTCTGTTCCTCAGCTCCACACTGCAATTCTACATTTGAAGCTCCACATGAGCAACAAGTTGGCAAGCATGTACATTAATGAGATCAATGATTTCAGTGCCTCGTGAACGAATGCTCATCAGGTAAAGAGTAGCATAAATGTGTTGTTACTCTCTCATAAACAGCATGGTCGTGTGGGTTGATCTAAACACGGCTGCAGTCACGGCATTAGCGTGTCCAGGTTGGAAAGATAAAAGCTCGTTACATAACCTGAGTGTGTCTAACTTGCAGCTTGTAACACCATCACATCCAGTCGGCAATAACACACGCACACTCACTCTTTAAACTCGGGATCGTTTGCAGTCATCCTCAATCTCACACACACACACACACACACACACTGGGATACCTTGCACAGCTGCTGGCCCTGCGACAGCTCCTCGAAGGGGTACCGCTGGTTACACTTCGTACAGGCGTACAGAGCCGAGGTTGCCATTCTCGCCCAACTTATGTCACCGAGCTGGAGGAGGTCTGCGGAGTCCAGCTGCAAACTGAACGGATTAACGGCCGCTTCCTTTCTAGCCGCTCGCTAATTGAGAACTGAGATCACACACAGTATGTTGGCATCCAGCGTTAGCTAACGTTAGCTAGCTCGGCTAAGGTAGGGCAACAGAGAAATAGCTTAGCTGGAGGGAGAAGGCGAAGAACAATAAACTCCAAATATCTGTGATCTCTCTCTGCTCACTCGTTATCCAGCCAGGCTAAGTCGAGGTCGATCGTTAGCTATGCGGCCACACAGGCGATCCGTCCATACAGATCTGGATATTTATATTAAGTTTCCACTGTTCTCGCCATGAAAGGTATTTTCCTGTTTTCCTTCTCTCTTTTTGTATCGACGCCGTCGTTCGTCATGTAACCGGAAGTGGCTGCGGGCTGCAGAAGAAGAAAGGAAACCTATCGCGACACAACATCCGTCCGCGGGATTCTCATTTTGAAATGCTCTGAGCCAATCACGTGTCCGGATTCACTCACACAGATCCACATTATGAATAATCGTGTCATTAACTTGTGCAGTTTTTAACTAGTTTTCCCACTAAAGTAACAAATATAACAATCTAAAGGTTCAGTCATACATACACTGGGTACTAATGTTATGATTCCACCATGTTTGTCTTGTTTTGTGTATTTCTATGTGTTATTATTGAGTCGTTAATGGCAGGTTACATTTCTTTAAACATCCATGTCCTGCTAATTCTAATTTTCTACAAATGTTTATACATTATATGATGGAGCTCTTACCCAGTTTGCATAGGTGGCATATTGACCAACCATGTTTCTGTAGTGTGAAATAAGGGATGAATCCATGGCAACTGGACTTGATGGTCTTTCCCTGAAGTTCAAGAAGCCTCTTGAATGAGAAGTGAAATGTCTTCAAGCATCTGCAATCAAGTTCAATTGCCGTCAATTCAATCCTTATTTCAATATCATGACCTGGATGACTGAGAACATTCACAGACTTCTGCAGTGTCAGTGAAGTCCACAGGGCCCTGCATTGTCAGGAGCTCTGAAAGTCACAAGATCATCATGTGTGAAAATAAATTTACATCTCTCTAATTTTACAGGGGAGTTTTTGTATATATCAGTTTGGCCTTAACTGACAAGATATGTTAATAGTTAACCTGGTTTCAGGCTTAAATCATTGTAGCAGCTAAATCTCATTCTATTATTTAAAAACAAAAGACATGTACAATGAAATTCAGCCATCTTGAAAACTAATCTCAAATCAAATATAATCAACATGTTTTTTTCAATGTTCAGAATATATCAGAATAACTAAACTAACTGATGGGGAATCACTTTGTTAAAACTGATGCAAACAACCCTTAAACAACACGAGAAAACAATAATTGAAATGTACAGTAGTTGAGTTCCCTTAAATTTGTTTTAATAACAATTGCCACCAAGTAAAATGGAATTTACAGTTGAAAGAAACTTGTCTCTCTGCAGTGGACAAAGAATAGGATGGTGACACCATTTCAAAGCACATCTTTTGCATTTCTGTATTTCAATTTATCAGCTGACATAAAGGTCAATACTGATACATCTGTCGGATTCTACTGTGAATGATTTCATAAAAGGCTTAAATTTTCTTTTGAATGAAATTGAATTTAGGTTTTGCCTTGATTAGTTAACCTTGTTAATGAACAAAACACACCCAGGAATAGAAATAGTGTTTCCTCCAAAACCCCCTTTTTACTAACACAATAAAAAGAGCCCACAAGTTGACCAAAGATTGACTACATAGTATCAGCACTTTTATTAATTAAACATTTTTATACATTTTGACATCTGACAGTACAGTTTGACTTTGCTGTTGCCTGCAGTATATCAGCTTCTGAGAAACAAGTTTGGAAGCAATGAAGTGCATACAGCATCGCAGTGTCACTTAAACTGTGTGGAAAAATTGCCATTCTTTAATAGCTGTACAAAGGGGGTGTATTTCAATACAAATTAATTTTAACAGGCATAAATTAAAGACAAAAGTCAGAGGAATAAAAATTATTTTATTGGGTAAAGGATGCCTTAAAGCCAATTTAAGACTAGTCATCTAATATTTATGTATGAGAGTTAAACAGCTTGAATATAACTATGCCAATGTTTTCAGAGCCACTGCAGTCTAATAATGCTCTTCAGCACAGTCACATTGTAAATTTCAGACTTTTTAATCACTTTCATACTTCTTCCTTGATAATAAAAGGCACTCTTTTTTTCATATATTATGGCAAGACCATTTTCATAATCAGAGATGATTAAAGCTAATGTCATTTGGGTTCTGCTACCATTTGAAACCCCAATTGCCAAAACCAGGGTGTAGTGTTCAAAAGACATTACCGTGACAAACCGTACTGAGTCCTCCAAATGGAGGCCTGTGTTTACTGCAAAAGAATGGCTAACACTGTATTTACCATTTAACCTTGGCATTTAAAGACTGTGCATGCTTTTGTTATTTTCCAAATCAGTCATTCAGAGCAAGGCACAGATATTAATTCAGATTCATCCAACTAAAAAAAACAAACACCCAAAGCAAATTATTAGTTATTACACATTCTGCTGCCTAAGAAAAGAATATTGCCTGATACTGGCTTTAAAAAGCATCTGTAAGAACTGTTCACACAGAAACATGAAGAGTAAATAATTACTAAGCGGGACAAATGAATTATTGCATATCATGTGTGGCTTATTAATGTTTCATGGAGACATCTCGAATCAATTTATGACACGAGACAAGAGTGTGTTTGTGAGCTATAAATACAAGTCTGGATTAAAAGCATAATAAATAATGTTAACTAGTAAGAAAAATTAAACTTACAAAAGTTCACTCACAATGAGAGGAATTTCATACATGACACATCATGTATTTATAAAAAAAAAAGAAGAAAGAAGATATTTGGTCACCACCATCTAAAAGCATTGACTCGTGAAGACAACCTGCCAACTTTTTTAGTGCACTACATGACTATTTTATTGTACTATTAGAAGAAGCTATCATTACAGCCCTTTAGCTACATTTCTGAATATTTAACAACTCCAGAGCCACTTAGTTGGTATCACAGAGCTCTAAATTTTTTTTTTAAGCAATGTACATCTTCACAATTGCTTCAGCGGTATTGCTTTCAAATCAACATCTAACAAACAATTGCAGTGTAGAGGAATGAAGTGAGTGTTCCTATGAAGTGTGTAAGGCATACAGATTTTACCTGCACAATATTTTAGTATATTTCAAAAACTATCAACACTGATTGTAGGTAGGTCGATATGCTAAACAGTACTCACTATTCTGGTTATGTGTTCTCTCAACCGTGGAGCACAATATGGCTGTAGTAAAGCAGTCTGAGACAGACAGACAGTCTTCTGTTGCAAGCAGGCTCTACATGACCTGTGAGAGATGCAAATACAGTAATCTGCTTAGTCAGACTTTTGGTGGTAGTGTATTAACACGGTGTGTCACCCAAAGAGGCAGTTTGGTGCACAGGTCCTTCGTGGCGCCAAATGTGGCCTACTGATCACTACTGTATGTCACCTCCTCACAGTTAGGATTCAGCTTCTGTGACCGCCACGAGGGTCGGGTTGTGTCAAACGAAGGTCTGCACTGGAGTGATGGAGCGTGTGGGGGAGCCCGCCCGCTCAGAGGAAGATGAGGCAGAGCGATTGGTCACCTCTCGCTGTAACTCATCCACTCTCTTCTGCAGCTCAGCACGCTTCGCCAGCAGCTCCTTGTAGCGCTGATGAACAGGTTCCTGATGAAGACAAAAAAAAGGTGTGTGTAAAGCTCAAGTTTAAAGTGTCAACAATATCCTTTGAAAACACTCACATCAGGCTCTTTAACACACCTGAGGTCTCATGCGAGGGTTCCAGCGGATGTAGTAGCCGACCCAAAGCTCCAAGTGACGTAAGCTGACAGCAGGGAACAGCACATGGTTGGAATAGTTTACATATAAAGGGTTGGTAAACTCCTCCAGCTGGCTGTTTATGTAAGACCACAACGACACTGTCCTCTTGGGAATTTCCTGTAAAATTAAAAGATGTGTTTGACATGCAACGTTCTCTTTAATATTTCACTCATATCTCATTTTAGAGCAGCAACCGCAATCAATAACTTACTTCCTTCAACCTCTGCTGTTCACTGTTGCACAAGAATGTCCCAAACAGGCAGCTGTACAGGTGGTCCAGGATGGTCACCAGGAAGTATTCGTTAAACTCAAACGCTGCAGGAAACTTCAATAAAAACAGCTCCATGAGTGTCCTTGAAAGGCCATGTTAATCATAAGAATTTTTCGACATATCAGTACCAATTATTGCTTACCTGCCGAGTCAACTGCCAGACGCAGTCAATGAACTGAATAAAAACAGGCGAGCGATCTGCGTCTGTGTGGTTCTTATCGCCGTGACCAATACGCTTAAAGAAAGAATGGAAGAAGAGAGGACAATGAGTGATGCACCTGGACAGGCCACGACACCTTATGTGGTTTCCGAAATATCAGATGTGCATGAAAGTTTGTTTACCAGCTGGAAGCGGTGACCAAAACTCAGCCACTCTTTCTCAAGCAGCACCTCAAAGCCACGAATGGTGCGGTAGTAACCATCCAGCATGAGCATGGCCAAGGAGGTGAGCTGGCCTGTGCGGTCCCAACCATCGCTACAGTGCACCACCACCGAGGTTTTCCCAGACTCCACCTTGTCTGCGATCCGCAGTGCTCCTGCCAGGATCAGCTACAAACACACACGCAAACAACTCAGTCAAGAGGCTGGGATTTGGCTCATCTTGATTTTTTTTCCCACCTCCTTCCTCTCCTAGTTTGTGATCACAGTAATGCATCATTGTGCTCACCTTGATGTGCTCAAGCCAATGAGTGGACTCCAGATTGGAGAGCCAGTGGGAGTCCTCGATGTTGGGGTAGACCACTTCCTTCAGCTTGCGGAGTGACTCTCTCATCACGTGGATATTGTGAATATCCAAGAACACCAACTCAGCATTTTGATATGCATCCTCACTTTCATAACCACCCCCTTTCATCTGAAGAAAGAAACAAAAACATGAGGAGATAGGAAGATGGTCGATCCACTGACTACAACTGACCATAACCTCTGAACAAACAAGATAATTTCTTTCAATACTACATTATAAAATAAATATTATATATATATATAAATATTGCTTTTTTAAAAAATTTGCTGAACCTTGTTGGCAGCGGCATTGACGCTGGGTCTGGCATCAAAAATGAAGAGTTTATGGGACTGAGCATTAGCATCCATGATTGACTGGAGGTATTTCTCATCCTCTTTGCTGCGCTTCCCGTTTACGCCAACCATGGGCTGACTGCAGCGCGTCACCGTCGCCTGGCTCTCTGGATGGATCCACGACAACACCTACACACAGAGTATAACAGAATAATACCACAGGCAGTGCGACAAACCAGCTGCACAGCAGGCAGTATGTAGATTCATGGAGACTCACAGGTATCCTCCCCTTTGCTCGGAAGGCAGCCACTCTCTTCAGCTCTTCGTCTGGTATGTTGACAGGCACCACCAGAGTTGATGGGTAGGTGTCACAAACCTCGTAGTGATCGTTCACTTTTGTTATCCTCCAGCTTTCATTGGGTATGCCCTTAATAAACACACAAGCAACCCATGGAATAAGCTTCTTTTAACATTAAGCCAAGCAGTGTGACCATATTGTTTTCAAATACCTGTCTTTTGTATTCTGAGACAGCATCGTAGACCTTCCATCCGTTTTCAGGAAAGACTTGCCCATATTCAAAGGCAAAGATTTGCTGCAGAGAGTGGGAGAGGAATTCATCAGTCTGTTGACAGTGCAGGACTACAGTGTCCAGCAACAGTGCGGCTGAGTGTCACTCACCAGCCCGTTGGAAACAGGAAACGCAAATTTCATCAGCACTTCAAAAATGGACTTCCTGAGTGTGTCCTCCAGTTGTTTGTGTGCAAATCGTAGATTACGCATATCCTGCACAGAGGCAGAGAAGCAGGTCAAAATTAGGGGTTAACAGTGGTATGCAAATATGAAAATAAAGACATTATGCTATAGTGGACATGGAGCTCACTCTTTCCTAATGAGTGATTTCTGATTGTGTTATTTACATCGCAAGTATGGGCATTAGCCTGTGCACCGTACAACTGCCATCTACTGTGCTATCTGTTGGTTCTTGCATCTGTAATCTGTAAACATCTGATTTGCCATATAAAGCAAGTACAGATATTCCAGACCATTTTCAGATATCACTCACTTTGCAAACCAGCCCGTAGGACACATCACCACGACTTGATGCACTTCCAATCTTTTCCACACGACTCACCACCCCGAGGGGCAGGTCCAGCACGAACGCTGGCTCCTAGAAACCAACCAAAACATTAACAAAAACAAAATGATTCCTTTGACATACTTGCAGTGTTTTTTTCCAAACTTAACTGAGCATACCCTGTCCATGCATTTGAAGAAAAGTCTGTAGTTGGTAACTGTCACCGTTCCCCTCAATGCTCCAATGAAAGGACAGAAGTAGGTGACATCTTGGGCTGCAGATTAAAAAAAGAAAATATATATTGATTTAGCAATTTTATGTGTTTTAATGTGGAAAAAAGCTGCTCTGCCTACACACTAATGCAAGCAACCTGTTTTGATTAGAGCTGTGATTGCAGCAAAGAGAGAACCTACCCATGTCTTGCACAGCTTCATTCGGAAGCAACTGTGGTTCCTCTTTGTCTGAATCTCTGAGCACCTGCTGGAAACATTACAAACAAAATAGACCTGAACAGGGAACATATACATATATATATATATATATGTGTGTGTGTGTGTGTGTGTGTTGGGTTGTGTGTTTTCCATGAGATGGCATACCTTGGCAACAGTTTTGGGCTTAACCTGGAGGGTGCAGAGAAAAGAGGAGAGTCATGCTTTGGTCATTATCAATATAGCAGCTGGGTGTCAGTTAACTGTGTGCAGACTACTCACCCTGAGCTCTGGGGAGAGCTCTGCAGAGGTGGACACAGAGTCAGAGGACATCGCTGAGGGTGGCTTGGCTTGGGCAGACCGGTCAGAGCGAGAGGTGGAAGTACTGGTGACAGACAACAAGATAAACTATGAGAGGAAATACTTTGTCTGAACAGGGTGTAGGCGCAGCCATTTCTCATCTCAATTAGTGTTTTTATAAGCTGAGTAGCAGCTGAGTAGGGATGCAGACTAATGCTTGTCTAGTGCTTGTCTTGCTAGTGCTTAATCGATTAGCTATTAGTTGACTGGAAATTAATCAACAATTTTGATAATCAATTAATTGTGCAAACATAAATGGAATTAATTGTGTGAGTCATATATCAAGCAATTATGCAAAGTATTATCTGGTTCTAGCTTCTCAAATATGAGAATCTGCAGCTTTTCTCTGTTAACTCTATAACTTTGTAACCTGAATATTTGAGTCTTTGACAGTTGCTTGGGTAGTAACTTGTGGGCGTCACCCTGTGTCATTGGAAACTGTGATGAGCAGTTTTTTCATCATTTTCTCATATTTTGTAGCCCAAACGATGAATTGATTAATAGAAAACATAAACACATGAGTCGATCATTTTAGCTGCTTTAAGGATTTTAGCTGTTAAGTCAGACTGATTATGCAAATCGATGACACTAACGAGGACTTTGCTAACTTCTCATGTACGTTTGCTTCATTTTTCACATGACACACTGTAAATAACTCTTCAAGCTTTGGATTAAAGGAAACACCAGTCGATAATGAGAGCAGCCATTAAATGTTGCCCTAATTTACCGTCAACATCAGAGGTCGTTTTATGGCTGCTTGTTCACCAGGTTACACTGTTTTTTGTACGTTATTGGTGTTTTAACAGTCACTTCTGAAAGGTTACAAAAGATGGATCAGGATTAGACATGTTCACTGTAGTCACAGAACACAAACAAGCAGCCTGGTGTTAGTTTGGAAACTTTGAGCTAGCTTGAAGCAGCGCTGTGTTGTGGAGGCTTTAGCTACCTGGACAATGAATCAACGCTCGGTTGTCGGGATGAGGAACGTTTCGAGCCCAAACTGTCGACGCTGCCGCTCTTCTCCATCTTCTCCTGCTCGAAATGTTCACACGACCCGCAGTTTGCGACCGAGACCCGCGAGTCCACAGAAGAAGGTCTTTAAATCCCCCGTCGGAGCAACGTAAATCCCCCCACACAAAAGGAAGCTGCCATCTTTTCCCAGCAGCCTCCCGATCCCTGTCACAAGGAAGCGATTGTGTGAGAGGGCGCCCCCTGCCGGCTGACTCGAGTATCCACTTGTCGCATGCTGCCTTCACTGCTCAGCCAGATCCCCCTAGTGGTCATGGTGAGTAATTGCATCGCAATGTCAGCCTGAGGTGCTGTTTCAGGAATGTTCTTACTTTTCAAGTCCTTATTTCTGCCATGAAGGTTATGATTTCAACTGTTTGAATATAAAAGAAACAAAAATACTGTTGATTACTTTTATAGTCATTTATAACAAGTTACAATAATGAAACACAAAACTTCCCTTTTATTATTCTTAAAAAATATTTTAAACACGTAGACAACTTATTAAATAATAAAAAGAAAAATGCTTTTCATTTTTGTGTTTTTCACTTCTTTGTAGCATCTAAGCAGCAGCAGAGTGACAGTGGATACTGACTTAGCTAAGTGACATAAAATATTAAAATATATAAATATACAATTGTGAAAATATCTTACTATCTGCCACAGGGTGCCAAAGAGATCTGCAATGCTACATCCATGGACATAAAAAAGGCCTATTGTCTTGGTTAATTCTGTTATTCCCAGTAAACACTATTATTTTTTGTCCTGTTTTCGTTTATCGGCCTCCATTATTTTACATCTTATTCCTGTTGGAATATACGGGTATTTATTGTGCTATTGCATCAGGTTATGTTGGTCATTACACAAGTAATATTAGAATACAGGGGAAGGGAGTATTTGAAAACAGGTCTATACTGTGCATTAGTCAGGCAGATGAACATTGGTATTGACTTTTATACCGGCACTCTTAACGGTAGAATGTCACTAAGAACTCCATCAATCTTTATCTTGATAAAAAAAAAAGAAACCGAAGAGGCTTAATATCTTTTCAATATCATCATATATGTGTATATGTGTACTTTAGGTGACAACTAACCAAACACAAATAAAAATAATGTTATCAATTTCTATATATATATATATATATATATATATATATATATATATAACCCTAACCCATTGTTAGAACTGATTTTAAGTCTTAAAACCTTGCTCAGTGGCAACTGTGCAATACTTGGAAAACAAACCTGTGAACAGATTACTCTCTACAACGGCATCCATTTTAGAGAGAGAGATTACTGCGAGCCATTTGAAACACGTCTTTGTTTATTGAAATTAATAAAAAAAAAAAACCTACAGACAGACTCAGATGTTGAATCACATTTAACAATTTTATCCATGTTTTCATAAGCTTTATTCAAAGGATGTAACTCACCAACTCATTTATATACATTTTGCGTGATGACTGTACAAATACTACTGCATGTGAATACAGATTGTATTTGAATGCCACCTACCATTCTTGCGACAGAGGGTGGAGACCAGAGAAATGGGATTAAAAATAAAATAAAATAAAAAGAAAACACACAATCATTTACTTTACATATTTCTCCATAAATTTCTTGTGGAACTCAGAGCGCAGCGTGTCATTGACAAAACGTTTCTCCTTCCGTGCTTCGTCCACTCCTTTGGCACAATTCTTGAACACAACATCATCATCCCACCTAGAAACATATTAACAATAGAAGTGTTGATGATTTGTGGAAAGTAAAGGGAACATTTTTCTTCAAATAAAACACTCATGTTGTGCATAAATGTGTGTTTGTGAGTTACCTTCTCTTGACCCTGAATGTATTCTGACTCTGGTTCATCTGTTGCTGTTGTTGTTGTTGTCCTGCCAAATTAATCAATGGATTGCCACTCAAGATATTCTCCATGCGAATCCTCTCCTCCTCTGCCTTTTGCTCCCGCTCCTAACATGGGAAAAGAAAAAAAAAAAATCACAAAACACAAAGAGGTAACATTTGCTCTGTCTTAAAATTAACCAATGTTTTAATTTGCTGATTATGCAGTCAGCCCAGTTCTTGTCAGACAGCAGGTACAACCACGTCAGTATGAAATGATCATTTACTTTGCGTTCTTGCTCTTCAGCCCGCTCCTTCTTGATCTTCTCCAGTTCTGCCAGAAGAGCTGCAGTGTCATCATCATCACTGTCCTCCTCAGACTCCTCGTCCTCATCATCCTATAAATAACCAAGCATAATTGGTGAGATAGTTTAATGAATGCTAATCACCTTTAAGTGTCCACCAAGTCTTTGCAGTGCAAGCACTTACATCAGTGAGAGGGTCATCAGCATCCAGGTTGGCTGCTGGGATCTGATCCAGTCTGGGCCTCTTTGAAGATGATGACGAAGATGATGATGATGTGGTGTGCTCTGGAAAATTAGGGTCAAGGCAGTATTTTAAGTAGGTATTTTCCTAGGTATAAACTTAAGATAAAATAAGAGATTTGGTCAGAAATATACACTAAAAGGCATTTTTAATTAATGTGAAGTCTAATATTGGCAGAAAAACCAACCTCTGGGTCCCCTTTCTCTGGTCTTCTCACGTGCAGCTACACGCTCCCTCTCTTCCAGCTCCCTGCGGAAGTCACGGGCACGCACCTCCTCGGGGGCATCCTGGGTAGGTTGCCTGAGGAAGGGGGAGAACATTGGGAGAGAAAAAATAATATATATAATCTGCTTCCAGCATATATCTGTTTTCAGAGTGAGCAGATAGAAGATGCAGTATGAACAGAAAGAATCTCACTGGATCTAAATCATAGCCTGGCTAACCAGCCAGCAGTGAACTCAGCAACACACTGCTTACAAACCAAAGCTCAACCTGATTCATGTTACTGACCTGTACTTGATCTTAGTGTGACCCGGGAGATCTCGACTGGAATACTGCTTGGACAGGGCACTCAAATCACCTTCTCCTTTACCCCTCCCTCCTCTTGCTGGCTCAAATGTTGGTCTTGCAGCTGTAGTCATCTTTGATGGCTCTGCTGTGGCAACACATGTGAGGACAACAAACACGAGCTGAAAACCAAGTAATGTTCAGAACAGTAGACACAAGAGACCTAACAATAATTACAGGAAAGTCAGATGCAGGCAGCTCCTGACACAACTATCGGGTCAACTTGTCAACAATAAAGCAGCAGTCCCCTACATTCAATCTAAGAATGAACTTTTATACTGCCCTACATGTTTTAACCCAATACAGGTTAGGGAAACTCTGCAGGCTCTGCTGCCACCTACCTAAATATCAACCATGCACATATTGTTTGTAGGTGATGGATAAAGCTCCTTAAAACTGAGATGATATGGCTGTGTAATAATGTAGCAGCATCAACATTTATGCTTGTTCCATTACAGTTGAGAGACACTGGGATATTGAGATCTGTTGCTGAAATCACCTATTTCCGAAATAAGGCATGAATTAAAATCCACCATTGGTTCATTCGTCAAACATTAAATGATAGAACATTCAACATCAAGCTACAGCAATGAACATATAAAAATCTGTGAATAAGCGTTCTGACTGATCAGATTAAAAACAGTAGGTTGTGATTATGTCTCTGTGAGTCGAATACCCTCTATTATTAGGAAAATAAGCTGTTTTCTAGTTACTGATTAAGTACAAAACACAAGCTAGCCAGCTAGCCACTACAGCTAACAAGTTGCTAGCAGGCTAACCTGGTCAAACAACGCCGTTGAGGAGGAAAACAATGATATTTCACTTCTCTGGTAGACTGTGTAACGTCAAACACGGAGTTTTCAGAAAGTTATATTCATTTAAACTAACTAAAAACTAATAATGGACAATTCATAAAATAATTTAGAGTAATAACTTACGAAGCTGCTACCACACGACAAAAAGAAGAGCCGATACAAGGCGTGACGTCATTTCCTGTAGAAAGAACGATGCATTCAAAAACACTCGGAAAAGAGAATACACATATAAATCAACCTACTAAATGAATAGACTATATTTAGACACATTTGTCTGAATAATACTCAAAAATGCGTTTCTGTGATCACGGTATATATGTCTTACTAAACAACAACTTCGGAGATTCTAATTTTTATCAAGTACTCTACCTTTTCCAGTGAGATCAAATCAAGTGCTTACATATGAATGTGCAGTGTTGCGGTGAGGAAGATAGGGGGCAGATAACATCAGCTGATGCATCAGACCTGTCTTAACGTTATCACATTTGCTTGCACCTGATTAAAGTTCAAGGAGGAAGATTCAGTATCTATCTATCTGTCTATTTTGTTCCCTTTAATCTTAAAGCTCTTTGAGTTTAAAATAGGCCTTCTGTCATTGTTAGTTTAGTTGAACATACAGTTCTTTGGTTGTCCACTTTATCATGTCAGTCTGATGTGTAATACATCACATTTGAATGCACTGAAAGTCACAAATCATGTTTTGACTGCATTGTAACCCTAATTGCTAGGTGTGCAAGGTTGTTTTATGGTTACATTTCTACCTGTGTATGCAATGCAAAGGTAGTGCATGTGAGGACCCACAGCCAAATCAAAATGTCCACAGGAAAACAACACTGTAAATCTGTCACTAACTTTCAACTTAAACTTTATTGTGCCCAAAGGGGAAATTTGTCTTGCAGTCAGAAGAAACACAGAACACACATACTTAAGATACATTTACATAAATCATAATAGAATACATTAACAAGGATAATAAAAAAGTTGCAATTTGGTAAAAACAAAGCAGACACTGTGTAATATTTAATGCTTGTATTTTATTCTCATGTGCAGGTACAATCTCAGGTTTAATAGTAAAAGACAATTCTTTTTATTTTAAGACTTACAGAAAGATGTTTTTATGTCCTCTTTTGACTTTGTTGACATGCATTTTAATGATAAAAATTCAGTTAAGTACAAAATGTACCCTCTCATTTCTCTACAAGATTTTTTTATTCCCATTCCACCACGTCAGTTCTGTATATACTGCATTCAATACACTACTTCGACGACCTCTGGGTTGTTTACATTCTACTGTAGGAATACTAAGAATTTTAACTGAACATGTTGGCAGAGGTTCAAGGAAGAAAACCAACAGAGGAGGTCTGGCTGGATTCCACACAGCATTCAAATATAACGTGTCTGAGACATCTTATTTTACTTTGTTAAGTGCAAATTGTCCCACAGGAGACAAACCCCCCGAAATGTCAAGAGAGAATGCAGAACGTCTGCTCACAAAGTATTTACAGTGTGACTGTGATTTCCTGCAAGCGAAACTGTGACCTCCTTGTTTGATGTGATCTTATTCATAATACATGCACCTGTGTGTGAGTGTGTGTATGAGAGAGAGTTAGTGAGAGAGCAAAGGGATGTGTGTGATTGCCTTTTTGAATATGCCTTTTTCAGGGTGAGTCCACCCAAATGATAACAAAAATATTTCCTCACTTAGCTGTGCCAAGCCATGGAGATTTGAGATATCTGTCTGAAGTGAAGTGAAAGAACAGACCAAACATTTCAGTTTATTTAAATGTAAAATTGCATAACATAAAAGCCTGACGTGAAGTTCCTCAGTGTGTCTGCACAGTTTCCCTGGAGGAGCTGCACATTTTGCCTGGATGAATTTTGTTGTAAATGCTATTGGAAGGTTCTGATCAAGCAGTAGATTAAATTCCAGATAGTTAAGATCAGGTCTCTCTTGATTCTTAACATCCTCCCAACTGGAACAGCATGTTGTTTCTCAGGAGCTCAGAGTGAAGCAACACTAACGTATTTCTTACAAAATGTCTTTGGCTAATGAGCTGCAGGGTTTAAATCCTGTCCACATTTATATTGTGGTAAGTGCTCTGTCAAAGGCTAAAGTCAGTGTAAAAAAAAAGAAAAAAGCACAATTTAGTACTAAATTGTAGGGCTAGTTAAAATGCTGTACTGTTGTCACACATACCAGAAAAGCAGCAAGAACAATGCATGAAAAGGCTCTGTTCTTTCATCAAAGAAAGACTGATTGTGAAAAACAACTCTGGAATGTAACATTCCTCAATTGTAGAAGCACAGAACTACTAACTGAAACAACGACACCTGTCTGCCCACTCAATGATTATCATGAACAGCGATCCACCCACTCAATCAACCTGCGCAGCAGCATCCAAATGTGACACTTCAGACTAACAGGGGGTGGAATCTGAAAGGACAGGGGGGTGTGGGCTCAGGTTGAAATGCCTCTACCTGCCCAACCGTGTGAGGCAGACACCCAGAGGAGGCTCAACACCACTGAGTACCAACACGTCTGACCAGAGCAGGTGAGAACACGACACAGTGCCGGAATGGACTTCACACAAGTTCTGATTTCGTGCTCATTAACTATGCAGGGTCATTAGAAAGTCAGAATTGCTTTCATTTTCTATGCATAATGAATTTGACCTGGTTAACTGGTGCTGGCACATCTCCAGTGAGACTCATCATCAGAGATTAAAACACTGAGAGCAGATCAAAATGCTAACAGGGGCTCAAAGAGAATACAGACAGGATGCACAGAGTGACAGGAGGCTGTAAACAAAGGGTGGGTTACAATTCTGAGCAAAGGAGTGGATAGTGAATATGGAGTCCATGTGTAACAACAGGTTTTATTTCAACAGAAAATGTGGTGAGCAGTGAGAAAAGCTTTAAAAAAACTTACATAAATAGGCAATTTCAGGGTTTATCTATGCTCCAAGAGATCATAGCTGTCCAGAACGGTTAGTCACAAATGATAAATACTTAAATGTCACTTTTACATTCTGGATGAGTTGTTTCCTCACAGAATGCAGTAGTACAGGTTGTGTATGAGATGCAGGGTCACTAAACAGGTCTGAAGTCACTGGTAAGGGAGAAAGAAACAAGACAGGGAGCAGGTACAGTCTGTCACAGTTCTACACACAGAGACTGGTGTTTTACTTGTGTCGAAATTTAAAAAAAACCCAGGACTACATTTTTGCTTTTTCCATCTTTAAACCATCTCATCAGGTTGAACCTCTGAGAAAATATCAGCATCATGTCAAAAGGTAAGAGACACTTAAATCCAACATTTCATCCTTTTATATACTTGTATGCATTCTTGGTACTCAGTACTGACAGAAAGTGTGTATGTGTGTGTGTGTGTGTGTGTGTGGTAGATGTTGACAGAAACCAGGTGTTTCAAACCACCAGGGTGCGCACTCCACTGAAGAATGATGTCAGTTGGATCCAGAAATCAAAACAGGAAAACAATGAGCAAAACAATGCAAGGTATTCTCAGCGCTTCAGATGCAACATGAAAAATAATGAATACATAAATAAAGCACTGATTTATTAAGAACAAAATGCTGCAACAAACATGTTTCAAATTCACAACCACCTCTTCTGCTCTGCAGGACAGACCAGGACGTGGAGACCAGACCTGTCCCAGTCAGACAGAATTCATATGTGCTGTCCACAGCCAGGAAATTTGAGTGAGTGTTACAGTATAAATATTGAAAGATCAATTCAAAACAGTGAATCATTTTCAACACAGTTGCTTCATAGTGTTTCAGTGCTTGAGAAAGCTTCATTTTCCAACCACTAGTAAATGTATGAGTTCTTATAAGGTAATATTTGGTACAAGTAATTTTAACATCTGGAGCACATGCTTACCAAATTCCTTTAACAGATTTGATTAACAATCTAGCTGTTTTTCTGTGTTGAAAAGTGCAGTAAAGAAAATCTAAACTGAAATGTTTTTCTGCAGCATCTCCAGTGTTATGTATAAAATAACATACTGCTGAGACCCAGTTCATTCTCCCTCAACTCTGTTGTGTCTGTGAATAAAAAAAAAAAAAAAGGGTTCAGGCACAAATCACCATCTGTGATATTAACATACATAAACATAAACTTAGCCCTGGGCCGCTCTGCTGCAGCCATAAAGATTCACTCACAGTACTCTGCAGACTGACCTGTGATTTAACTGGTTCATAATCTGCACAACATACGACTGCGTTCACACCTGCAAATCTGCCACTCAATACCAAAACAGCCTTGAATATTATATGAATATTCTAAAAATATGAATCCCTAAATTGAACTGCACAAATATTTTACCATCCATCAATTTTTTGTGATCAAGTGTCTTAAATGATCATTTTCTGTAAAATTGTATTCAATAATTATAAATAAAGCCCTATTCAGCATCTACTTCATATTTATACTGTAAAGATGTAAACATTCACTGACTATTTATACAGTAATCTAATACATGCAGTAGTGTTCCCTGTCTGTGTACTGTTGCCAGCTGTACCTATTGCACCGATATTACATCACCTGACTTGAACACATACATCACTCACTCTCACTCTCTCTCTCTCACACACACACACACACAGACCTTTAGTAAATTATTAAGCTTATGAACACATTTGTGCTGCAAAAATACCTTTATTCTGGTTTTTCTCCCTGAGATCATCCTGTAGGGTCCATTCTTCTGCGCGAATAGAAATCATTACATATTTAAACACATTTCTATACAAAAATACCCCTCCCCAAATTAAAAAAGGGCTGAACTTTTGTCAATAGCTCTTCCGTATTTTGGACAACATATTCCTTTTATGACTACTTAATGGGCCAAGTACATTCAGAATACTCAGCAAAGGAATAACAGATTCAAAACTGAATAAAACATTGTTGACCCCTCAGTTCTCTCAGTGTGTTTCACAACAGGCTTGAAACCACAAAGGAGAAATCACTTAGTAACAAGTTTGATGAGTAGATCTTTTTAAAAAAAAAAATCTTCGGCATGGATACTGGACCATAATAAATCTTGTCAGACCTCAATATCTAACTACATTTTTTTTTTTACAATGTACTAGTTCCTGTAATAATGGAGAATCATGTGGCTATAAGTTTTAAATCTGTCCTTTATTCTTAGAAGAATTATAAGAGCAATGAGGTGAATCTGTTAATATGCTAGCTGCATAAATACACACTGAACAAGTCAACAAATTGTTTGAGGAGTCCAGAAGAGAATTAGAAAAACTAGCTCACAGTGTACACCTTGTAGACTAGCCTGCCACTTACTGTCAAGATAAACTGAAGTCAAAATCAAGCACAACTTTATCTGTATTCAGACTGCTTGATGTTAGTTAGCTTAGCTAGCTGGCAGACCATCAATTACACACAAGACAGAGCTTAAATTAAATTGTTGTACAGCAGTAGTTCTTCATCTTTTTGGCTCACGGTTCTCTTAAATGAAGCAACATCTACTTCTGACTACTCCTCACAGGATATGGCCTTAATGTGGACATGATTTGTGAGCAGTTTAAACAAAGAGTGGTTTTTCAAACCTCAGCTTGTTTCATTTGAATGATTTTTAGAGGCTTGGAGAGGTGAAAGTATCCAGTATTTCACAGACAAATGCAATGTAGAGAAATCTTAGAGAACACAGAAAATAGAAATATATATTTTCTTTCTTATTCCTTTAAAAAAACTGTTTTAACTCCTTTAGACCTCCCACCTACCACAGGTTGGGAATTGCTGTGGTGCAGTACTCAAACATTTTCGCTCAGCTACTAAATCTGAGCACAATGTTGACAAGTATTTAATATCAAAACACCTATTTCTTCTGGGGAACAGGGCACTCTGCAGGGAGGCCGTGGGAGGTGGTACATGATACTCTAGCAGGAGTGTTCATTCATGTTTTGTTAAAATATGCAGTCAATCTCCTCAAAGGTAATGATGGCTGACTGATAGTCTTGGGTTGTAATTAGTTAGGAGGAGGGTCCAGCAGCCATGAGGTCGCCTACATTGTGCACCCCCTGTGTTGATGTGGACAAGGAGGGTCCAGCTGCCGGGCCCACGCTGTGTGCTGGCATTAAATAACTCTTGTTGATGGCGAAGTGGTTCAGCGGGTAGATGCCACTTTTCCTGAAGCCTTCCTTCACAGACCTGACGCCCTCCTCCTCCTTCACTACCTGATATGTCCTTCTAAATACACCTGAGAACTCCTTCTTGCTGACTGCAAAGTGACTGTCAGCGACACAGCCATCACCGATGAGTGCCGTGAAACGCTGCTTCAGGAGGACAAAGAGCCCTGCGTCGAGGGGCTGCAGGATGTGAGAGCAGTGAGGCGGAAGGCACAGGAGGATGACGTCCTGCTTGCGAGCAGTTTCCACCACCTCAAGGTTCACAGGAGACTTGTGGCCATCGAAAATCAGCAGCAGCGGACGCTCTTTTGGTGCGTGCAGGAGGAAGTGTTTGAGGAACCACTTCTTGAAAAGGTCAGAGTTGATACACCCCGAGTCTGACCATCCATAGAGGGCATTTGGAGGCCCTTGTGTCTTGTAGCATACTCCCCCTGGATAGGCCTTTGAGTAGATAATAAATGGGGGAACATCCTCTCCAGCTGCGCTAAAGCAAGCCAGGACGGAGATGTGGTCCCTCAGGCCTGGCACTGGCTTGTAGCCCAGACTGGCAGATTTGGGGAGAATCACCCTCTTCCTGCCCAGCTCAAAGTCTGTCTCATTGCAGTTAAAGATTTGGTGAGGTTTGTCTCTGAGCCCATGAGCGTCCATGACTGTGCTCAGTAAAAGAAAAAACTGATCCACTGCTTCCTTCCTCACACACGCCGTCCTCCCACGGACAACATTGTCTGCTGGCTGAATGGTAATATTCTTTTCTTGTCGTTTTCTAAAATTGAGCCACCAGGTCTGGCCTAGTTTAGAAAATGCCACCCTCCGATGCTGCCGCTTATACATGGATGAGGCAAAGGACACAAGTTGTTGCTTGGTCAGTGGAAAACCATGCTTGGACATGTATAAAGAGAACTCCACCAACAGCTCCTCGTCGGCAGATGTTATAAGCTGAGCCGGCCCGCTGCGACTCCCTGGTGCCACCCGTCCACTGACTCTGTCCCCCAGTGAAGATTTAGGGACTTCAAACTCCTTGGCAGCCTGTCTTCACCGTACACCTTCCCGACTTCACCTCGATCAGAGCACGTTCCATGGCCTCCTCTGTCCATTTCTTCTTCTTCTTCCTCCCGATTTTGTCAAGATGATTTCTCGATGGCATCTTTTCTAGGACGGCACAGGAAATGCAGGCATGAATAATGCATTAGCCAAATCAGCATGATTATGATAATGTGCTATGAAAATCGCAAAACTCAATATAACCAATGATATTTGTTCCACATCAGTTAATTAAAATAAAACCTGCTTGGAGAGACTAAACAGTTTCAGTGCATTTCATCCTCCTTTGTCTACACTTTCACCTTGCTGGCAATGAACCACAGACAGTACACATCTCTGTGTGGCCTTTTACCTGGCTG
This sequence comes from Holacanthus passer, assembly GCA_025331565.1. Lineage (NCBI taxonomy): Eukaryota > Metazoa > Chordata > Actinopteri > Pomacanthidae > Holacanthus > Holacanthus passer. The sequence continues at coordinate 7,808,078 of JAFREQ010000005.1, forward strand.
GTAAGGGGCATTACATCACTTCCTTATTCTGAGCAAAATTTAGTTTACAAGATGGCTGTTCTTACTGTTGTTGATGATGTTTACATGTGCAATGCTCAAAAACATGAGCAACAGAATCTCCTGTATCCAACACTGACGTTCACTAGATGGATGCACAAGGCTGAAGTTGGGTTCTGATTCACTAATTAAAGATGAATGTAAATGAAACTTAAGGGATAAGAGTTCTCAGTCGATTCTTTGTTGTAAAACATGTGTTAATTAATGTAATGTATTATTAATCTGATAAACCACTACTCAATTTATGACAACAGAAAAGGGATCAATGGGCCACTTTTTGTCCATCCAGAAAAAAACCCCAAACAAGCTATTAAAAAAAAAAAATCTGTTATACTTGGACTAGTTGAACCAGTTTTAAAAGTTTTACATCAATAAAACACACAATAAAAAATGCATTTTTGCTTTACTTACATTTAGATATAAATATCTGAAATGCTGTCAAGTTAAACTTCAATTTGATAAACATGGAGTGTAAGTGTCATATATATTTAACTTAATTTAGTAAAACAAAAATGAAATTTCACTGTTTTATATTCTCCACTCTGAACAAACACGACCAGGTAGATTGTGAACAGGTCTTTACACTTTCCCTGCTGATCAAATCCAGGTTGAATTTTTGGTCCAGACTTTGTCGATTTCTTTTCTCACGAATAGAATAATAGCTTAACATCTTCAACATATTCAAATATTATCTTGTAACTCTTTTAAGTGGCCTAATGACTGAGCATCATTTAGAGAGATGGAGAGACATTAGCCCTGATATGATAAACCTCATATGATCAAGTTAGCCCAAGATTCCTCTTTTAAAATAAGCTAACTTCAGGTTCATGATGGAGGAACCGGTTTATTTAGGTACTAAAATATATTGTACTTTCTGTCACAAAGCTCTGATGTGTAGGGAAAGCAGTTAACATACCAACTGACTTACTGGTCCAAAGACAGCGTCCAGCTAATGTTTACTGGGGACAGAAGACAGCTGGTCCTGTGCTGCTGGAGACTCCGCTCACATTAACGCTACTGTTTGAAAACTAACCTTATAGTTACTCTGCTTTGTGCTTTTAACACTAAATCAGGCATTAAAACACAAAACAAGCACCAGTGTTTATTCTACAGGCTTCACTTCACGTCTGTCGGCTACAGTAAGTTCAAATTAAACGCTAATATTTTAACTGACGCGCACATTTTCCTGGCTAGCACGAAACCGCTAATAACAAACCAGGAGACAGCGGAACAAGACCGGAAGCGAGGTGACGGCGTCTTCAAAATAAAAGTCTTGACGTTTCCGTTACAAAAATAAGCGTCCAACTCTAGGGTCATACCAAATTATGATCACAGTGTTCAAGTGATGTGAAGCTATACATGCAAAATAGATAATAGCATTCTGTATCACTCTAAAATGAATGTATTTTGTCTCCTTTTTCTCCTTTTGGTTGATTTTTGATATTTTTTTCATGCAACACAATTTTACCTAATTAGATCAAGAGTAGGCTTATATGATATCAAAGCTTTTCCGTAATCAATTAAAACTAATTTTTAGTGACAACACATGCTGTGAGGGTTGCACACCATAGCTATTCCTTTCAATCATTAGTTCCAGTCGCTTCATTCTGAATGAGAAGGTTCACATGTTTACTTGCAGTGCACAGAGGTTGACCATGACCTTACAATCTATCAAGCGTTGCATCATTATCAAGGTATTTTGCTACTGCAGGCATAATTGACTCAGGTCCAATTTTGTCAGCAAAGGTAATAGATGAGAGGTAGAAACTGGGACAGAATTTACAGCTCCACCCCCTCACTTCATTGCAATGTGTTTGGTGATATTTACATCGTTAATAAACATTGTGTTGACATTTAAGGCTCTATTTGTCAGCTTTGCTTCATCAATCAATGTAGCTGGTCCTATTTTTTAACACTCAACTCATATGCTGGTGTCCTATATGTGTAATTTGTTGTGCACATCCTCCAAAGCAGGTCAGAACATTTTTGTGTAGGGTATAGATGAACCTCTCACTTATCTGAAAGAAAGAAAGTGACATAACTCCTGACATCTTATCATCATCATCATCATCATCATCCCTTGCAGGTTTTATCTGTAGCACATTATCCCTTGCAAAAAAAGGACTCTTTTAATGTCTCAATACGAAGCATTTGGCTTTGATGGCAATTTTGAGCTGTAGTGTTTTAAAGCTGATGAAATCTTTCCCTGGTTGAGAAAAATTAATTAGCCAGATATAATTTCCCACTGCTTATAGTCTGCTCTAAGGTTATAAATGCCAAGGTTCTTTTCAAGGTGTGTTTCTTATTCTCACCCTGTAGATCAGTAGATTCTCCACTGAGCCCTTCTCTCCAAAATACACAATTTGTTCCATCTGAAGGGTATGTATGTGTTGAATTTTAATTAAAAACTATGCAAACTAACTACAAATGGCTCCATAGCAAATACACTTCTATCAGTGTTTGCATTATTAATCTCAGTTCAGTCTGAATGTTTAAACGAAATGTTGTATGTTAATGCCAGATATATTCACAGAAATTTTCAAGTCTATTATTTTCTTTTCAAAGTTTTAGTGATTCAGCTAATCAGGCAAATGGTGAAGTTATTCCTCCTCAAAAAGATGCTCAGCCTGAGGGGTCAACCGTGGAGACCACAGACAATACAAAGTTAATATATAAAAGCATCTCTCTGTGACTGTATCTGCCAAAAATGCTGAGAGTGGAGATTTTTATTCGTGTCTTTTTGCATAGTTGGGAATAAGTAACTCTCTCTGTTACAGATCCCAAGCACCCACAGAAGAACTTAACCCAAATTGTGAGGCACAACCAGAAAAATCTGTTGCCAACACAACTGCAGAAAACAAGGAAGAACATGCTGATACAACAGTTGTTCAATCAAATAATGAGGGGGCTGCTGAGGTCTCTGCAGATGTTCACGTAGAAGAACGTATTCAAAATGGTGAGGCACAACCAGTTTCTTCAACAATGAAAAATCCAGAGGCAGTGTCTCCTGTGGAGCCAACTGAGCTACCAGTTGTCAACACAGCAGCAGAAAACAAGGAAGAATATGCTGATACAGCAGTTGACCAGTCAAATGTGGCTCACACTGAGGTCTCTGCAGATGCTCACGTGGAAGGTTCTGTTGCAGAAACCTCTATTGCAGCTGGCACACAGGAGAGTAAAGACAGTACTGAAGTCCCCACTGAGCTTGCAGTCAAACCGAAACCTCAAGAGGAACCTTGCAGCAGAACAGACAGAGGAAATGCAACAAATTTGGAGGATGCAGGAGTCCAATCAACCGTGGAACATGCAGAGGGGAGCTGTGAGAAATGTCCTCCACAACAGGCTGCAGTAGAGGTTGTTGAAGCTGTAGCTGACGCTGTGGTAGAGTCGTCACCTGATAAGAGCGATGTGAGTAATGCAACACAAGGAGAAGAGGCTGCCGTCCAAAACAATGTGGAACCAGTCCCGGACTTATTGGCAGAATCAGTGTCTGCATCACCCACTCAACCTGCTGCTGAAAGTGCTACAGTGGAGAGTTGTGAGAAAGGTCCTCCAGAAGAGGCAGCTGAGGAAACCGTTAAAGCTGTAGATGAGGTTAATGTGGAGCCACCGCCTGAGGCTGCGGCTGATGCAGCAGGAGAAGAGGCCACTCTCCAAGATAATATGGAACCGGCCCCTGACATAGTGGCAGACACTGTGTCCGGAACGTCTACTCAACCTGCTCCTGAAACTCCAATCAAGTCTGCAGAGTGTAAAGTCGAGTCTGCAGCCTCAGCAGAGCCAGTTTTACAGACCAGAGCTGAGGAGGCAGTTAAGTGTGAAGTCCAGCCTGTTGTTGAGCAAAGTGTTGAGCCAACACCTGAGAGTGCAGCAGATCCTGTAACCGCTTCAGATGCAGAAGCGGATAAGTTACCTTCCAGAACCATTGCACTGACGGATGCATTAGATTTGGAGCCACCCACAACAAAAGCTGCTCCTGAACCCCTGAAAGAGCCAGAGCAATCCCACACCGAGGAGATGAACCAACTGTCTGATCATACCAATAAGTGAGTAAGCCCTTACAAAAAGGAACCACCTCACATTTATTGTTTTTCATATGTTTTCAGTTGTGCAATAAACTGCATCTTATTCTTTGCTGATGACTGTTTTTTCTAGCTCTGAAATGATTCAAAAGCCCACGGAGGAGCTTCGATCCACACAAACTCTGGAAGAGCCCAGGTAATGTCTCACTTTTAAAACAACATCATTTAGAATTTGAGAAGTTCAGATGCAAAAGTTAACAAGGGTGATGAGTTGTTTAAATACTTTCTCTCTTCTGCAGGGATATCAAATCTTTGTGTACATTCTGTGACAAAATCATCGATGGAAATGTCAGGATCATGTTCAGTGAACCTCTGCTGATCTGTCACCCTGACTGTCTAAAGGTCAGGTTGTGCTTTCTTCTTTACCTGTTAGGAAACATATGTTATATATGTGGTTACATATTGATCATTGTATGTGTATGACCATATACATACAACATGACCATTGTAATATGACCATTGTATTGTATATGTGGTTATGCATTGGCTCTTGTCATTGTGTAATGTTATTATTGTGTGTGTTTTTGCAGTGTGGTGTGTGTGCTAAGGTCCTGGGAGACCTGCTGACCCCCCTGTTTTTGCATAACCAAGTGATCCTATGTGATGGCTGCTTTGCAACAACTCTCAAGACCTAAAGCTTAACTGGGACAAATATGTCATCAGAGAAGACCCAAAGCATACCGTGATTAATGTGCTGTTTGGACTGAGAACCTCACCACTGTTGCCTTAACTTTGGATTCTGTCTTATGAACCAATTTCTGAAAGTTTTTTTAGGACATTGTGTATTGTCAGGATTAATAATTCTGTAATGAAAAGGCTTGGCAGCGTATTGTGTATTGCAGTAACTGCCAAATATGTTTAAATGAAGTACAATCAACATGATGGATTCTTATTAAAATAGTGTATATGATTAAAATAAAACCACAAATTTTTGCCACAGATTTAAAAGGTTTAATCAGCCTTAATTTCAATGAGCACACACAACACAACCCAGCTCAGTGAGTACACATCTGGAGGCACGTTATTGGAGCATCAACACCTCAGTAACATAAAAACAGCTTATATTAAGCGGTAACCAAAAAAGCTACATGACAATGGACACATGTCCTACTCAGTGGTGTTTAAACAAAGCAAAAAAATGCATTATGAGTGAATGCAAAGTACATGTATTGTAAGTGAAAGCACAAAGGGAGCTGGGAGGATACACCGAACCCTTGCAGAGAACTTTGGTACATTCAGCCTCACATGCTTTAGTTCACACAGTGCTGATGGTGATAATGAAGCAGCAGCAGAATCATATTCAGAACCAATGCATGCATCAGTAAACACTGAACAGAGGGCATGCAGTTATGATTTGCGAGGTGAGCTGTCATTGCTCTTAATTATTCATGAAACGTCATACATCACAATCTGACAACAGCATCAGCGCCAACAAAGCTTCACAAAAAGAATAAAATGAGAGATACAACTGGCAAGAGCAAAATGAACAACAAAGCTAAGAGAATCATCTGAGGGGAGGATTTGAGGAGGAGACCAGAGCTCGCCACTTGGTGTGAATTATCTTCATCTCTCTGTCTGTTGTTCATACAAAAACGTGATGAGAAACATTTCTCTGTTATTGGACACGTCTAAAGAAATACTGTAGCAGGTGATCCAGGTTTGGTTGTTTCCCAGAGGATGAATGGAAATCTAGTTTCGCATGTGTTGACTGTCCATCTTATAGCCAGAGGATGGGGTTTACTGGAATGGATGTGTTGCACTTAGCGGATCCCTTTCCTGCCCAGAAATCTCAAGACTGCGTAGTTGTAGGTGGTGGCAACCATGTAGAGAAACTGCAAAGGAAGGCATGGAGATGGAGGTGGGAGGAATATGGAAATATGGAAAATCACCCAAATTCACCCAAACTACAAAAAATATATTTTCTTACTTAACTCAAGTGGTATCTAGTCATGCAGGTGGTTTTAGTTTGGAGTGTTTGAAAAAACAGTTTCTGAGATTTCTGCTACCAGCCCATCAGAAAAACAAAGGGACTGGAATTTTGTTTGTGGTGCACACAGCATTGAAAACTGTCCCTGTTACTTCAGATAATCCACATACTTTTCTATGAACACTCTTTGCAGGAACCATTTTATTGATAGAAAGTTCCACTGAGTATTGTTCATATCAAGGCCTGGAAAGAGACGTTGAGGCAGATTTTTTCATGACTTTGAGGACCACAAATTAATTTGCATCACTTTCAGCAGTAATCTCAGAAAAAAAACTGGCCAACTAAATAAAATCAAAACTATCTGCATGGCTAAATACAGTTATATGCGTGTGTGACCCTTTAACAGTGGTTCAACTGGTGGTATCTTATTACATCAAATCATACAAATTGTCAAAGCAATTGCTCACCAGTGCTAAGAGAGTGATCCCGGCACCGGCAAATGCAGCTATGTACAAGTCATAGGTGACGTAGAACTGTAAGACATATGAAACATGAGTTAGTTATATATAGAGAGAACTGATACAATCTCTTGTATGTATGTGTCGTTCCATCACATAAAAATGCTCACTTTCACTCCAATCCATTAATAATTTAGAACAGATTTTACATTCCTTCTGCACACTGATTTTAATGTCAGGATGCTGACATGAAATACTAAACTGTGTAAAGTGGAGTATTGGATTCATCTACTCACTTCGCTGGTTTTGCAAATAGATGCCAAGGTCATTCCACAAGCCTTGCCTGGCATTGCATTCCAAGGGAGCAGACCTTAAATGAAGACATGACGTAAGTATCCCTTACCATTGCTGAATCATGATGAGTTGTGACGCATTTATGTTCCTGCTTTCATACAGCATATCGGAGACATAGCAGTAAAGAAATTAAGATAAAGGTGTAGTTATCTTCATTATTTCATAACTAATGCAACAACCGGGTTTGCATACACTCCCCAATGATTCATTCGTTGCTTTCAGAGACGCATTAACATTCTCATCAGGTGGACATGCGGTCAGTCATTATAAGAACAACGCACCATACTGCCTGGCGTCCATGCAAATCCATCCGTGCTGATTAATGCTGGGGGTTGTTTCAGCCAGGATGTTGATGTTGTGGCAGGTCTGCTCCATGTTGAACAAGAAGAAGACTGGAATAGCGGTGAAGGCAAATACTGCCAGCCAGATGAAGGCCAAGATGTACGTCACTATGATAAACTGTGGATATAATGAGTGCAGTACGTTAGGTCACAGTTTCAGTGTGATAAATGTAGTGTCATTAAATCAGCTATCAGCCATAATTCATGATACTGTAGAGAAATTGCAGAAACAAAGAACATTTCATTGAGCTTGGGATTTAAAACAAACCAGCATTCAGTATCTCAACAATGATCTCAACTGACGTCATATTTCCCCTCCCTCTTCACCCCCCCCCCCCCCACCCCCCTCTTCCCAGCTCTCACCGTCAGGCTGAGGCAGCGCCCACATTGGGTGCTTCTGAATTCACCAAAGGTCTGCTTGACGGCGCTTGTGGTGTAGAAACCCTCAGCCAGCAGCAGGATACCATAGAGGAAGAAAAAAGATGCCAGGCCGTAGATGACGTACTGGAAGTACTTGATGCTGGGATATTCACAAAAGCAAGTCAGGTCAAACAGCAAAATCAATTAATCAAAAATCACATTTCAGAGAATTTAGTGAACCATCACTCACAAGGAAGCCATGACCGCAAAGTCCTGAACATTGCGGGCGAAGTACGTCTCGACCAGGACTTCGGTCTGGGTCAACGCTTCGTGCCCGCAGCCACAAAATAATGCCATGCCAGCATAGCACAGCAAGGTGGCCACCAGGGATGGGTAGGGCACTGCCCCAATGCACCGGATACAGCAATCATAACAACCTGAGGGGGCATAATATATCAGCACACAGGCGGCACACACCGCACATATAACCACACAACACATCTACGCCACGGTGGAGAACCGTTTTACTCTGTGGGGGAGCTATGAAAAAGGCCTCGCTCTGTCTGCAAATCCATGAGCATACACCAAAACTCCACCAACAGGTAAGAAAGCAACAGAAAAAATAAAAATTAGACAGCAGTGACAAACAAGAGTTCAAGCAGCGATTCCCAGTAAAGCGTCCAAACAAAAGCAGTCACCACCGACTTCAAGACAATCTCATGCACTTCTTCCAGTGTAAGCTGCGCTGTTGAAGCAGGTAGCAAATATCCACAGTGTTAATAAATGCATTGGCAGAAATGGGATAGAGGAAAGCACCTAAGGCTTTGCAAAGCCAAGGCTGCCTGACCGGAAACATTTGCTGCTTCTGATCCTGTACTCCACAACAAGAAAGGTCCCAGTGCCCACCAGTGATGTAGAGTGCTGCCTACAAGGTATGGCTACAGTAAAATAAGCCTCTCTGCGCTGATTTCATCCGTATGTGAAAGCTCCTCTGCTTCTACCAACACCTCACAGCTCAGCCCCTACTAACTCTGGTCCTGCCCTCTTTCTCCACAGGCGTCACCGGGCGAGTGAGAGATGGTGGTGAAACACTGGCTTCAGGGGCCTGAAGAAAGAGCTTCTCTTTGTGGCTGCAGATACAATATCCATTGTCTTTTGCCATGATCAGGGAGGAACAAAGGGCAGCGATGTCAAATAAACAAAGACCATAGTGCCACAATACACACACACACACACACACACACACACACACAGTAGTATGTGGTGGCAGAGGGGTCACCAGGACCGTCTCAACACCACTGGCAATGTCACTACTCAGGCCATCCTCCATCCACAGCTGGCTGAGACTGGTACCATGGCACTGAGTGTCAATGCCTGCGGGGGCTGGGTTCAAGTGTTCAAAGAGTGGGTAGAAGCATAATGAACGAGAGGGGCAATTTGAATATCTTCACAACAACAACAAGCCCACTCAAATTTGAGTTTTGTCACTAACACATTGTGACACCCTTACGTGCCCAAACTATCTCAGTGTGATAAAACGTTCTGATAATTTCACAAATTACAGGATTACAGTTGGAAAGAACAGAGTGAGCAGTGAGTTAAACAAACTGCTCCTAAAGTATAAATAGTAACAGCAGGAAGACTGCTAGAATCCCATTAATGATAGTGCCTGCAGACACCCACGCTTCAGCTGTGCCCTGCTGCAACAGTGGTTACAGTGATAGAGCGATACAGGCCATCATAGCCTCTGTTAGAATTCAGTGCAAAAGGCATCGGTGCATTTACAGTAGGCGCCAGATTTTCAGTTAAGACTTGAAAGCTGTTAAAAAAGGTGTGAAAGTTAGCACACATGTTGTTTGTAAGTGAGAAAAAATGGTTAGCAGAAGTTCTTTGGGTCCACAGTTCTCATGCAAATTGGCTAATTTATACCCGTGACACATGTGGGAGTATCTGACCTCTTTCACATGGGTGACCTGGCATGGCCCTGGTATGATGAGAGTCACTGCCCATCTCTGTCAGCCACTCTGAGTCCAGTCTGGGTTATGGTTAAAAGGGGTTAGAGGGGAGTAATGAGAAGTTCTGTCTTTATTGAAAAGTTAGTAATCCCATTTGAGTCCATGTGTTGTTTTCTGTTCAGTCTTCAGAAATCATCATTTTATGTTAAACTATATCATATATTAGGAACAAAGGTGAAAGGGTGAATCAGTGGAAAATCAATAATCAATATGTTGATTTCAAAAGCTAAATGTTTTTGAGGAATGAAAACACAGGATTAAAGCAGCAAATCTTGCACACAGCACACGAGGGCAACATCATGTCTAAGGACAGAAAGGATATTCTAAAGGCAACATTAGTAAGTTATTGAAATCCACATTTTCAAATCACATTAATAATAGATGATAAGAGTTATTAAAAATTCTGTGCACTCACCCATGTCCAGAAAGAAGTGCGGGGGTTATTGAAGTTTTGCTGGGTGGCTTTGTGACTGTGATATGAGGATATGAGAAGTTATTCCCCGCCACTCCTATATGAATCTGACTCGCGCTTTTGTCTCATCAACAATAGATAGACCACATCTCCCCGAGTCACATCTTAAAGTCACAAAGTCCCATTTCAGCTGCCAGTCATTATTTATAGAGCCATGGATTCAGGACTGGGGACAGAGAGTGGCTCACAAAGTCTAATATGACTTTTTTTCTCAGCATTTGGTGACATTTAGTGTGTTTTAGCAGTTTGGACTTGTGGCTTTCTTTGATTACACTTAAACATGTGGCCAATGCAGTTTTGGAGTTTTTGCATGCAAAGCATCAACCACAAAGATTAAAGGTGAAATCACTTTATACACTTTGGCCAGTCTAAAAATAATTTAGATTTAAATTTTAAAGGTTGTGCACTGTTTTCTTTAATGCAATCTAAGATGATCTAACACAACTATCCAGAGATTTTTTTCTACATGTTTTCATCTCAGAATAATTAAATTATTGTGCACAATCATTTGGAGGGTGCATTGCATGAACTTTCAATGGCTCGTCTGTTCATCGTCATCATGCACGCGTCGTCTGTCTGCACGCACACATGCTAGGTGTCAGTGAACAGCTCTGAGTGTCCTCAGAGCAGCAGCTTCAGGAACACACAGAGATAAGAGGTGCACACAGACAAAAGAGCGAAATAAATTGAATCGCCAGTGACTGACATCGATGAAGTTGACTAACAAGGGTGACATTGACGGTCGGGTCCAGCTGCTGCCCTCCTTCCCTCCCTCCCTCATGTTTGACCCAGTTGATGTCAAAGCTGGGTTCAGTACAAAGGAGCCAGTGTGGAGCAGGAGAAAACACCATGCTATCTTTTTTTTTTTTTTTTTTTTGGAGAAGCCCCTCATCCTATTTTTGCTTGCCATTTTATACCCATGACAAACTGCACATAACTGAATGTTATAAAAAGACACGAATAATCACTTCATTAGACTACATTATATTGCATTCAAATGAAATCAATAATCAAGGAGTTAGAGCTGCCGATTTACCAAACAGGCCAGATAATCGTTCTTGTAACAGTCGTCTGGCCCCCTCAAAAATCAGGACATTAGAGGGCCTGATCTGTTGTTGAACATAAATTAACTCCTCTTAAGAAAAAAACCCCCAGCTTTGTGGGTTGGTAAAATGTTTGGCTTGAGTTGTAGCCTCGGCAATAACAGATCAAGTAATTAGTATGTAGAATGGATTAATGACATCAGCTTTGTTATGCTGAAATTGGAGAGCAGAGAGGAATGATGCCTTTGAAATCTCTGAGAAAACCGTGCAAGAGCCAGAGAGAGAGAAAGAGAAGAGGAGCATTAATTAACCTCTGTACTGTATGTGAGTGCGTAGAATGGCTGTCAGCTTTACTTGGGAGATGTGAATTAGCAATAATGTTGACAATCAAAGGACGGGATTAGGTAGGAGGACAAGTCTTAGAGGCTCGCTAGCTCGGGTGATGTGAAGAGAGCAAATTCGTTCATTTGTGAATAAACTATATTCCACAAAAGCCGATGCAGATGGCGATCAGAGACGTGAGCAGCTCAGATGATGAATTATTGGGTAACACTTATTAAGACCGTCTAACAGTCATTAGTTAATGCATGAGCTGATTTTGAACGCATTACCCTTCAGGCTTCAAGCAAGCTGCAAATGCTGTTAGGATGCATATATAAATATATATATTTGCATAATCAGATAGAAAATGGCACCTATATCATCCATAGCAGTGACTACATTGCGAGTGCACTATATGTCTGTATATATATATATATATATGTGTGTGTGTGACTGTGTGTTGCACAGTGCTCTATCTTTGAGTCATTTTCATAATTGTTTGCCACATGATTGATACACTTGCCAATATTTACACACTGAAAGTGGTAATGTGCATGTGTTTATACAGAGGAGGAGGGGGCCCTGTAAAAATATTTGCACCACCTCCTATCCCCGTTATGGTAATGTGCATTATGTTATCTTGTGACAAAACGAACAAACAGGCATCAAACAAACAAACAAGCACTTGGAGGACAAAAACACGTCAGGCTCAGTCAGAAGTGAATCAAATGGCAATGACCTCCTGCAGTGGGTGCCTAAATTATTTGCTTTACCGCATGATGAAGTAAAGGGTAGGACTGAGCCGATCTCCAACAGGGTGTTTATTTGCTTGCGTGTTTGATTGTCTTTCATGATAATCTCAGACTCTGCTGGCTGTGTGATTGAAGCCTTGGGGAAAACTGCCACCGGGCACCGTGTTGCAACGTTTTTAAAGATTAAACCTACAACTGCAGCGGCAGTTAAAGGCGCGAGAGGAACATTATGGAATGATGGACAAAGAGGATTGTGGTGTTTCAGGAGGCAGTCAAGCATAAATGTATAAGTGTGACAGAGAAACTCAATAAGGTTTGGATGGTCAAATCATTCTCAACTCACCATAATGACTTAGTGAATGTCTGTGGTGTCTGAAGCCTTAAAGGGAGCTATGTAACTTTTGCTTAACGGCAGATTCTGTGACCACAAGTGACAATTACATGCAGTAATAATAAATGCTAAAATGTAGTCAAACAGCAGCAAAAGTAAAGAATAGTTATGAAGTTACCAAACTGACTCAGTAATGTAGTTATTATTAACATTAACAAACATAAACTACTGGTCATACAATACCAAGGAAGGTTGTAGTGGTAAAACCTTTGAGGTATGGAATCAAAAAATGTTTTTTTTTTTTTTATGGCTTATCAATTCATTTCTCATTTGAAAGAGGAAGAATGTATGGCATGCTTTAATGCTTGCTTTAACCCTGACCCTAAACTAAACCTGACCCATCTCGATTTTATTTCCAAGGAAAACTCCTGATTTTTAAAATTTTTTCTCAAAACTTGGTGCCTACATTACCCACATCACCTCCTGACCGCCAACAGTTCAGTCAGATATTCAGGTGTACTGGCATTGTTTTCTTTTTCCCCAGGCTTGAAAGCATGACCCACTCCTGACCCACTACTCACTCCTCATATCTAAACCTAAGCAAGGAAAAGGAGTACCAGCCAGTCAGACTCAGAGGAGGGAGGATTGTGACTTCCCCATCCTAGGAATTTTTTTTTTCACAGAATGAGACACTGTACAGCTGCAGACTTCATTTCACACAATCTGACTATCCCTTGAAACTCTGTAGACTTTGAAGGACACAGTATAGTCAGTTCTTATACCTGCATTATGCATGTAAAGTGTGATCAAATCCCAACTTTTGACAAGACTCATCTTTAGTTCCAAAAGTCTTTTAATATTCGTCTCATTTAGATTAAACAACATTATGATAGGTTCAAAGAAATCAAATTTCAAAGCTTGATGTCCATCATGTCCTTTCAGGAAAGAGTGACCCCTGGATATATCTCAGTACGCACGGGGTCCAAACCACTTGGAGAAGGAGCAATACGTTTCATGAAACTCCTTTTAAAATGTGAATACTTGAGTTGGTATACATACAATTACAATGTAATTACAGTTATCTTTCTGAAGAGCTTACAGTAATCATAAACAAACAACAAATAAAATGTAGGTCTAAGTTTATTCTGTACAAAGAAGCCAAGCCAAAAGAACCATGAGTTGGTTTGAGTAGGAAAACACGCTTTAAGCAATTCTATTTTATAGTGAAGCATAAGTTATATTCCTACAATGTATTAAGCAAAATCAAAGACACGTGAAAATAAAAATATAGCAAGGATACTCAAATAGACTACAATAGATTACACAACACTACGAATGCAAAAATGAATGGTTAATTTCAAACAATGGCTAATTTACAGTTTTGAAGCGCACTTCTCAGTACACACACTCGCACGCTCAATCACACACACACGCAACCGCACACACACACACGCAGGTGCTATATTTTGCACTACCAGATAGAAATATTTTGGATAAATTTATACCACGTGTGACCAGTAAAATTTCAATTCATTGCTGTTATGATTCCACAGTAATTCCTTATGTGAGCGAGTTACAAGGCATTTTAAAGTAATTACAGTAAAAATACATTTTCATAATAAGCAATGCACCATGAGAAATGTGTATAAAATAGCTTGATAATAATAATAATGATAATAATAATAATAATACTGCTTTTCAGCTTTTCCCAGATCTCATCTCTGTCCGCCACGAGTTGAATGTCACTTTGTTCCACGAGATCAAAATAGATATCACAGAGTAAGAAAAAGCTTCCCATACAAATCCAACTGTATAAACATTATACTAAGTTCTTGCTAGGTAAAGTTCCAAAAAAGCCAAAGTGGAAAATGAAATGCACTTTTTATCTTTTTGACTGCCTTTGAAAATGATTATTATAAAATGACTCTGCAGTTAGACTTCTTATTATGAGAGAGCAAAGGCAGGATGTTGGCGGTTGTACACCTTTGGAAAAGACAGAACGAACATATTCAATCCTAGTTTACCTACACATCCTAAATACAGCTTTACATTTCCATGTTTTACGTACGTCACAGTTCCCCTCTACATCTCCTCTCGCCTCCTGCCAGGCTATACCCGTGTGGTGGAGTGGGTGCTGGGCAGGCCTGCAGAGCTGTAACCAGCAGGGAAGGTGCTGTACGGACTCATGTTGGAGAGGCCCATCAGGGAGTTGGGGATCATGGTGATGTTGTTGGGCGTCATCAGAGGGATGTCGTCAGGAGAGCGGCGCTGGCTGAGAGAGTAGTCCAAGCTGGGCGAGACGTGAAGAGGATTGTGAAGGGCCTCGCACTGGCTCCTTTGCTGGGACGACAGGGTCTCGTCTACGGTGGTGGTGTGGCTCATGTTGTTGCCCTTGCTGTCACACTGGGGACTGGGCTGCTGGGACGTGTCCTGCCGGCTGCGCTTGTCCTTGCGGTAGTACAGGGCGGCGAAGGCCAGGACATTGAGGAAGAGCAGCGACGCCCCTACAGCAATGGTGACACTGAGCTCTGTGGAGTAATCTCTTGGGTTCGGCATGATCAGAGGACCCATCTCCCTGCCCCCTTCGCCGTCGTTGTGGGCGGTGGACACCGGAGGTCGGCCGGTGCTGCCGGCCCTCTTACCGTTGGACTGGGTGGGATCCAGAGGGGTGACCTTGGTGGTGGTGGAGGAGTAATGGAACATGTCGTGGAGGTTGTAGAGATGGGGCACCAGGTGTTTCCAGAAGGCCACCTTGGTGGCGCGGTAGTGATCGCGGATACGAGGCTTCAGGCCAATGTGCAAGTACAGCTGGTCGTAGGGGTCGTACTTTGACCAGGCCACTTCCTCGAAGCGGTTGGCCTTGGTGTGGATGAACTTGGTGTCCTGTGGCACTGGCTTGTTAGGATCCCTGCAGACACATCATAGACAGAAAACTTGAGTCATTTGAAATAAATGTGATGGAAGAAATTTAAATTCAATATTATTGTTGATCCACTTTCAGCATATGATTATATTACAACATCATCTTATTAAGGTATCGATCAAGAAACATTGTTGCCAAAATTAATGATTCAGCACAAGCAATAAACAATAACAAAATTTGTTATTGAATTTTTTGTTTGACACAAGTGGAACATAATTCTTTGCTCTGATCATTAGTTTGAATATTTTACATGTGATTTTGCTTACATTTGTCATTCAATGATATAAATCACATTGCTCACAAATAAAATGTTGCCATTACAAACACAGTTGGGTAGTGTCTACCGAATTAGCATATGACAATGTCCAAGGTGAAACATTGCTATGGACAATGATATTGTTGTTTGCCAAATGTAGATTTGGCGCTTGGCAGGTGTTCATTTCAGACGCTGTCTGAGTGTTGTGGTGGTGTGTGTGTGTGTGTGTCGTATTGTTAAACAGAAAAAGAAGAACTTCATCACCAGAAGGCCAAAAAGGACATCAACACAATGTAATATCACCATCTCTCCTCAAGGGCTCAGCATTCCCTCATCCCTACACACGAACACAGTAGCCTATAGTGACCTGTGTTGTGCTTCCTCCTACTGCGAGGGTCATCGTCCACAAAGACTCAACAGCTGTGCATTCAAAGTCCAAACTAGCACTGCTTGTAATGATAATCCAAAATACATATATCTCAGGCAGCTAGAGTCAACCTATAGATAGATACGTAGAAGATAGATACATGGATAAATGTGTTTTCTGTCTCTCTGTAAAACCAATATAAATGATAAAATGCCAGAAGGAACAACAGTAACCCAAAGACTTTATAATCAAACCTATGCAGTACCTTCAATAAAGACACTGATATTGTGTGCCAGTGTATCAATATTGGGTATCACAAGCAAACATAGATTATATGTATTTCTGTACTGATTATTTGCGCCACCCTTCACAGCAAAGTTGGCAGAGGTTTATGGAGTACAGCTTAACCACCACTTCAAATTTTCTCTTCAACACAACCTTTTTGTTAAACAGTGCTTTAAACATTTATGCGAATTAAGCTGTAAATTTTAAAAATCCATCACCTTTAGGAAGTCTGCCCAAAGTGATGAAAGTTTGTTATGCACTTAAAGAGAGGTTATGCAGAAGCCTAAACGGGCTCCTTAAAAAAAAAAGACCCAGCTTTCATTAGATGGTGTGTGCTGTATATATTCTACGGTTTCACCATTTAATGTGACCATAGAGTCAAGCATCGCTTTTATGTGAGTGTAAAATTAAACTGCTCCTCACAGGTATGGTGAGGTCAAATCAATTTGAGCAAAGGGGAAGCAGACCTAACGTACAGTAAGGAGTGTCTGTGCATTAATGATAAGGCAAATTTATAGACTTTTGATGTTAAGGATTTCCTATTAACTGATAAAAACCCAAGCGCTACTTTTCATATGCGAGTTCTTGTGAACTAACAAAGGAGATAAGGTAAGTTAAGGCTGTATCCGACAGTCCTTTAATCCAGGTGATAAAGGAAGGGTAGCAGAAGTTAGAGGTTTAACATCTGAACACGTGTAAAGGTCTGAAAAAGTCAGACCAGTTATGTTAGGCCAAGAAAGGAGTGTAAAAGTGGATACTGGATGAGATTCAGTAAATAAGCCACATTCATGTTAACATGTACTTTGTTTCGTCTCTGGGTTTGCTGTTACTCACCCACTCTTGGCAAAGTTGGTCCAGTAGGTCATGACCACGGCGCTGAGCATGATGTCGTTCCTGGAGAAGTTACAGGGGAACAGGTCTGTTGGGCCCACCATGGGGATGCCAAACACATAAGGCACCTCATCTCCGTGCGCTGAGTCTGACCACACTGGCTTCATGAGGCTCTGGCAGTGGTGGTAGAAGGCGTAGAAGTATGTGGGCGAGCCGTAGCGGGCATGTAGGTCGGCCGTTACCACTGAGGGTTCCACCCATTGGTGGTCGGTGAAGAGAGCCACCAGGGTCTTCCTCCTGGTCTCCGGGTTGTCCTTGTCAGCCCAGTCTGTGTACATGAATTTAATTGTCTCCCTCAGCGTGTCCTTCCCTTCTGGATAGCCGTACAAACTGTCCACAAAGTCTGACACAGCAAAGTCAAAGTCGCTGCCAGACACTCCGTCCTCCAGGTCCATCACGTTCTCCACGAAGCGCAGTCCCTCTCCCTGATTGACGCCCAGCATTATATCATAATTCAGGAACTCGCCCTGCTCCATCAGGATCTCCGGGTCATCTGGGATGACGTCTCCATCAATGACGGGACCGAAAGCCACTCGGTATCGGGCGGGCTGGATGTCTTGCTCCACCAGCTCCTTTGCACTCTTCTTCTGCAGGCAGGAGACCATGTCCACGGTGTCCAGCACGTTGCAGCCAACCCTCTCGGCCAGCATGCGAGTGTACTTGACTGGCTGGTAGTTCACAGCCCAGCTGGATAGCGCTGAACCGCTCTGGATGATGGCTCTGTGGAACAAACCTTGGGACACAAAATTGAGAACAAAAAGACACAGAGGACACAGAGGACCCACAGAACAGAGGTTACCATTATTATTGCTATTATTTATCAGCACACGCCTTCAGAGCATTCTCAACTGGCCCAAGCAAATACACGATTCACTTTACACTAATTGCTGCTCACAATTAAAATCGATGGTTTGCTGCCACAAAAAATTCAGGAAGACAAGAGAAAACAAGCCTATATGTGAGCCAGGGAGATAAAGCATTACAAATAGTGAAAAACCTAGACAGTTGAGCCTTGCTGATGAGAAGCTGCTCAGCAAAACAGCTGGACGAAGAAATGAAGTGGTAATAGGATTCTGGCTCATTATAAGGACACAAAAATGACAAAAATAGTTGTTTTTCTCTGTTGATCTCCTTATTTGTTTTATGTGGTGTCATTACTATATGCAGATGGCAACGAATACAAGTCAGATTAATGATCAATTTGCAGCATTGTTTCAGAGGTCGTGTCTAGTTTTCCCTACACCGGTTATCTCACAATGTACTGTATTTGTAGGATCGTTAATACTGTGTGTCTAACAAGCAGCACAGCTTACATGTAGACTGCTGATGCCAACTGTGCGGCGGTGGGTCTGTGCAGGGAGCTGAATATGCAGTAACCCTGATCCTTCAATGTTGATACAGTAAACACGCTGCTCTGTTGAATTGTTTATATGCAGTGCGTCACCTCTGTCTCTAGGGATTTTGTATCTACCACCTAAAAATGACAAGTGATATGTATCAACTCAAAAAATGCTCTGCTGAGGTTAAGGCATAGCAGTCGCTGGAAAAAGAGTGCGGGGACAGTGTCACTTTCTCCCTCCTTTGCTGTCATTTATTTAAAAATTTTTAGGGCAGCAGCTAGCTAGTCTACTTCAAAGACAGCCGGAGGTCTTTGTGCATTCGCTGCAGCCGAGCGAGGGCATCAAATACAAACCTCACAAAGGACAGTCGCCGCAGCCTCCCTGGCATTGATGAAAACGCACAATTTCTGCCCTTCTTGTGATTCTGTCCAGCATCAATGGGAGGGCCGGGGCAATAATACAGCAAAGATAAGAGGTTCAATCCCCCGTGGGCTACTCAAATTAAAATATGCACCTTTGATTCTTGCAATAAGCTGCGGATAAGTGTTCAGCGGACGGCATGATAGCCACTGAAAAGAAAATGAGGCAACATTTTTCTTTTCAGTGAACGCAATGCATACACTATAAACAGTTGTTTCAATTTAATTGCTATTGATTTAAATAATATTGAGACAATTGATAACATAAATTTGTAGTGGCAGCTGGAAGAGTTTGGCCTTTTTCTGGTCCTGCTTTATCCTCACATCAAACTTGTTTTTGGTAGTGTTTTCACTGAAGGCTTTGCAAATGCAGAAGACACATGTAAAATGTTTTTTAATTTTTTTTGGGCAAACATTGAGACTATATTGAAAAGTATTAGTCAGTTCGAATGGTAAAAAGTGAGGGACACAGGTGAACGTGATGAGATGGTGAAAACTTTATAATGCCAGTGGGCTTCTTTAAGAGCTTCACATTTTAAGAGGCAAAGCTTTTAGGCTGATTAGATTGAGTAGAGGGGAACAAAAGCAATCACTTACTTAACGAATACCCCCTTTACCCTACTCACATATCATAACACTTCATCTCCCTGGCAGACCATTTAGAGCTGCACTCGAAACAAAGAACTAAATTCCAAAATGATTAAAACTTATTGTTCAAGAAGTAACAGTGACATCCTCAAGATAAGAAATTAATGACCTAGAAAAATTGGAATCTCAAGTTAGTGGATTTTGACACTGCTTTTAAATTATTGCATTAATTGCTACCTCAGCTTCAGCTAATAACTGAGCAAATCTGTCTCGATCAAAGTCAGAGATAACTGAGACGGTGAAAGGCAGATTCTTACCCTCTGAGTGATGGGACAGAGTTAGCAGGCTGACACAAGAAGCGCCGATTCCAGATCCGAAAACTGTGATGCGACCCGGGTCTCCTCCAAAGTAACCTATGTTCTTGCTGATCCAACGCAGAGCTTGGATCTGATCCAGGAGCCCATAGTTTCCTTTTGCTGCCTGGTCACCGGTGCTGAGGAAGCCTGAAGTACAAGGACAGACAACAGAACCGGTGCTGAAGTAGAGATCTACACTATATATGTTACAGCTTTGATCTAAAGTTGTGGCCCAGCAGGACATCTGAAAGAACTGACACCGTTTCCCCTCAGGTGCAAATATGCCTTTGCTCTCTCCGACAGTGTCTTGACTTCTTTAGTCAACTCCTTGAATAGTCTCCACAGCAGCGGTGCCCCTCAGGAAGTGATCGGGGCTCCGCTTATCAAATCTGAATGCTCTCCTCACCACTGACTTCGTAAAAATTCAAATTGCATAAATCTTTTACTTGTGCCTATTTCTTTACATGAATTTCATAAAACCATGCAGAGGTCACCATTGCTCTTACAACTGATCCTATTACTTATTCCCCTGTCTAGTCTCATCTAAACAACGCACTGTTTTGAATGTTAAACACAGGGAAAGGAAAAACTCTTGACCTTGTGAACACTGCATCCTTCCATACTCTATTTAAATCATTTTTTTTCTTTCAAGTACAGCAATGGCTGATAATCTTGTACAGATTAGATAAATCAATCTAAAGGAAGATAAATTGTGTTTTCAGAATGGGTGTAAAACAGCTTGTTGTGCAGCAAGGACAGGACATGATACGTATTTGCATCACTTTTCCTCTCGGGACAACATTTGTATGCAAATCAAGTTGGTACATTTTTCTCTTATGTCTCTACTTCTTTTTATGGGTTAATAACAGCGACACAAGTGGAAATTAATGACCACTGTGACAGTTTATTTGCTCAGATTAAGCAGCGGCTAAACACCCCATTTGAAACCCCATTAAAAGTCACAACACACACACGCTGTCATCACCTAATATTCCAATTCTGTAGTTGAGCGTGACAACAACAACATTCCCATAACTGGCCAGCACGCTGCCGTCCATCATGTTCCCGGTGCCCTCCATATAGGAGCCTCCATGGATGTAGACCATCACGGGTCGAGCTTCAGAGTCTCTTATATCTGCAACGTCAACACAACGCACATGCTGAGCAAACAAAGGCAACATTAGTAAAACAGAGAATTAATGTAGAGCTGTTAGTAAAACTTTATATCAACAGTATGAGTCAGAGTGAGTTCAGTATGGGGTATGGGCAAAGACCACTTAGAAAAGGTGCTCAGAAGCAGTGGTAGGCCTGTGGTTTGGAAGCTGTAATGACATTCAGAAAATGCATGGTAAATACACTCTGACAAGGGGTGTATGAATAAAAAGGTCAAATATAATTAACAACACTTGCATGTAAGCGCACAACCAAGCATACTTGTGTGTACTTGTGCACATCTGAAACTCTCTATATTAGAGGTAGAAAGAGAAAAAAAATCTATTGATCTGATTTGTGGTTTGATCTCAGTAGAGAAGAAAATTCTGTAATGATGGAATTTTTAGTTCAACATACAATATGCATGCACAAAAAAAGCACAGCAAACATGTTTTAAGTGTGTATACTTCAACTGAAAAGCACCACACTACACTGAGCTCTTGTTATCTACTAGTGCGAGCTAAAATAGGAACTTCAATAAAAATAGAAGATCCATATTTCATGTTTGGACA
Source organism: Holacanthus passer (assembly GCA_025331565.1). Lineage (NCBI taxonomy): Eukaryota > Metazoa > Chordata > Actinopteri > Pomacanthidae > Holacanthus > Holacanthus passer. The sequence goes on from JAFREQ010000005.1 coordinate 7,829,740, forward strand.
CCAATTTGTTATATCAACTAAGGACTGTCTTTAAAAGGGACTATAAGACAGAGAAGCAGATATTGCAATCTCTGGATCAATGTGCTCAGCAGCAGAGATGTAGCACTTACTGAAAGGATTGCAACAGTGCTCAATTCAAGACATGATGTGCAGGAGCAGCGAACTTATGTAATCACAAAATCAGACAACAACATTTTTCTTATTCCACTCAGAATAAAAGAACCCCCACAGTTCCTGAGGAAAGTAAAAACTGAGAGTTGTAAGATCTTCATCCAGCAAACTCAAGCTAAAAGAATCCATGCATCAAGACTTTGAGCTCTTAAAAATACCTTCAGATATATGAGTCTCAGCATGTGAGAAAGCCGCCCCCTTTTTCTTGTGTTGGCTCCCTGGGATTCACATAAGGGGAAAAAAAAGAAGTACAGAATTCAAAATAGCATGGTTGACTGTGCCTCTTATTTAATATAAGGTCCAATCAAACTGACAGAATCAGGAGAAAGAAGATCCATAAATTATAGGCAAAAAGAAGAATAGCCCATTTACATACACTCTGTTTTCCCTATAATTGCTTTCTGACAAAATGAAAATCTTTAGAGACGTATGACATGATTACATTACGACTTAGAGTTACATATTAATAAGTGTTTGGAATTCCGGTTTTATCAAGTAAACAAATTCTTGTTCCTTGTTAGATATTTGTAGGAAATGGCACAGTGTGTATATATGCACATGCACACATACGCACATATACACACTGTTACCTTTGAATGGTTTATTATCTGTATTGTTATATTGACCCAGCTGCCTCGGCTTTGACTGGAGTAATACATCTTTCCTAGTTCATTTTTATCTCTCTGTACAATTATATTTTAACACAAGCTGTCGTGTCCATTCTTCAGGTAAAGCACTGCAGGATAGCTACTGGAGATAAGAGCTATATGCTTTATTGATGAATAATTAATAAACTCTGACTTGAGTGGGACATCAGGTGACAAAAATAAAAATTGGATCAATTTCAGAAACACTCTCTCTCTAATTTGACATGGCAAAAAAAAAAAAGACTGCTGGAGATGAGCAGAAATGAAAAGGTTTCACATCAGCGAAACAAATAATAAAGTCACAGAATGCCTAAGGTGCATTTTTAAATAAACACTGATCAAGTCTAAAGGAATAAGAATGTATAGAAGTGATGGGTCATGTTGTTTGTGTTGAAATGTGAATGCAAATGTGAAATTTAATTAACCTGTTTGTGCACCGAGTGAGGAGGCCTTTAGGCAGCACTCAGACCGGGAGCTTTGTAAAACGTGGGCTGCACCATTTTGGACCGCTACCACTCAAGCAGGCTGTTTATCTGTTGTTGCTACGCTACCATAGAAAAGTCAGTCAAAGAGTGCTGTGTTACATACAGAAGCTGAGCACGGTTCAACTCTGAATGCTGAAATGTTTTGTGTTATGCTGAATGTTTGTGAGGGAGGAAATACACTCTCAAAAAACCCATGTTTAATCGGTGCATTGAAGTAACCGGAATTAGAGAAATCTGTTTGGCAACACTTAGATTTAGAGCAGATACGGCGTCACTGTGGTATTACATTGTTCTGCTAATCTACAGATTCAAAGCAGACTCTCAAAACGTTCCCTCGATGGTTCATTTTACAGTTCTATTAGGAACAAAACTGGGAGGGATTGAGCGGGAGTTGACTCCTGTACCTTACTAATTGGCCCCCAGCAGACGCACTGCCTGAATAAAGCAGAGATCCAGTTAAATATGAATCGTATTTTTTAACAAACATGGAAAGCAGGCACTTCTAGCTTTACTAGATCTCCTAAGTTATTCTTCATGATCACCTTTGATGCTCTGCGGTGACAGCCAAATATGCTGGGCTCATCATTTTAAAAGCTGAAGATTATTGCTTAGTTTAGGTGGACCAGTACTTGAACAACACCTTACCTCAGCGATATTTCCCCGGATGTGTACTAGCGGGAAAACAAGCACATACCCTGGTACATTTATGTCTGGTTGTGCCTCTCTATACACAATCAGTGGCATCACCTTGAATAGCCACGACCACCAAGATATCAATAAATTCCTGCTCATCAATGAGGGCATGATTGTTATTTCAATATGATTGCAATAGGTGAAACAATGATGGCGGTGCTTTGGATGGTAAATCAGCCCTTGGTGGCAGCAATGACACGAGCAGTGGTCACACGCATGCTTTATGACGATAACAGGACGGCCACGGTAACAATGATCGATGCACATGGAAAGTCATTGCTGTCCATTTTACCACACCAACTCACCATCCTCTGTCGGAGCGTAGATGTTTAGATATAAACAGTCCTCGCTCTGATCCTGAATGTATGTGGCTACTGTGTCCAGGTTATAGGTGAACCATATGGGCATCATGATCTCTGGCACGGTGTTGTGGATGTTCTGAGGGCACACGGGCATGAAGTGGGTAGCATTCTTGATACCTGACCAAGAGGATGGCTGCTCGGGGGGCATGAAACGCTTCTCGCCCACGGGGGGAGCGGCATAGGGCACCCCCAGGTACTGATCGACGGGCCTGAGCACCTCGCTGGGCACAGGAACCCTGAGGCCTCGCAGCTTCCCAAACTGGGTGGTCACTGTCGGATAGAACTTTTGGCTTGTTGCCTTCGTGAAAGACCAGCAGGAACATAGTATCCACCAAAGAAGAGCACAGTGGGTGATGGTTACAGTCCCTTGCTGATGTAGCAGGTGTGCAGGCAACAGATGGTCTCTAAATGTAGCCAGCCACATGGTCTGGGCCGGACGGTGCCCTTGCACAGCACAAATGCACACTGTAGTGTCCGCTCAGTCCCTCTGCACCGACGCTGTCAAACAGACATCACTCACTGTGCTGCTGGCTCCGACGGTTATCAAATCCAAATACACCTCAGCCAGGTATGGAGCGCCCCCACTCCCGCTTCTCATTGCAGTGCACACAAATCTGAAAACAGACAAGAAAACAGTAAAACTAAGTGAAAATAGTCCCACTTATCTGTTATAATTGACTAGCTTTGGACAAAAGCATTATCTTCTTCCTGTATCTTGAGAGTCTAAATACATACTTTTACATAAGCTTAATATCAAGCACATCCACTGTAACACTTCAACGCTAATAACCTTTTGGGATAAATTGCTGCCTTAAAAGAGCCAATTTATGCTTTGACATGAACAAATCACTGAATACTGATCTCTGTGTATCAGTGGAGGAGGCGATGGGAGGAATCTGAAAAATCCATCTGCTGTGATGTTGGAGTGATGCTGCGAAAGCATCTCAAGATAAAAGGTGTTAAGCACCCCTTCTCTTATGTAAAAGCAACAAAGTGAACAGGAAAGAAAAGACACATCTTTAATATGGATCGAAGAGAGATTAAAAAAGGACCACACTGGGAAAGAAATATCTGATGTGATGTTTCATATATTTCAAAAACAGCGAATATCTCACATCATGAATGGGAATGTTTGGATCTTTTTGGTGCGTCTGCCACATAATGGAAGAGTCTCAGAACAAACACGTCCGATGGGACCACACCAGCACCACCACCCCCATAAAGCCGAGTAATTGCAGGTTAATTGAAAGACTTGAGGAAGGCTTCTAGACAGTGAAAGACCATTTGAGTTCAATATCAGAGGAAAAGGATCCTTTGACACTTCTTTTTGACAATTTGATTTGTTTTAGTCTAGACTGCTGTCCATCCATTTTCCCCACTTTTCACTTGAGGTTTTTAAATTCAGTTTTTATCATCTGACATCTTGCATAAGCGCTTATTCACAAAACAGACGTCATGGAAGCCATAAATGAAATCCTGTTGATTCCACATTTCCTGTCATACTGACATCATCTTCACCCTTTATATTGCATATATTATCATGTACTGGTGATCTTGTTTCATTTTCTGAAACTCATTACTGGTTATACTGTCTTATTGTTTCACTGTTTCATTTATATTTTATCTATTTTCATTTTATTTCATCTATTTGTTCTGGCGAATTCCACTATACACTGTACTGTGTATGATTGAGTATGTGTGTATAAACTCGGCTTGATTGATTTGATTTTTCAAATCTACTTGCTCTTGAATCTGAAATAATATTATAACATGTCACATAATATGTAATATCGGACAGCTTGATGCAAAGATACAAGCTTTCACTTTGCATACACATAAATGGTTTTGTGACCCAGTTGCAGTCACCAGAGTGTGTGTGATGACAAGTGATGACTAGTTACTGGTTCACCAGTGTGACGCTTCAGTAAACAGGAACATTCACATCTAATCACATGTACATACTGTGTGTCAAATAAGGGATCAGATGTAAGCTCATCCATGGAGAACTACAGAGACGAAACTGTGCTGTGCTTCTTCCAATTAGCTACTTTGTCATCTGAAACGCATCCCGTCTTAGTCCTCATAGTCTGGGACAGCAGTTAGCATAATATGCTTGACAGCAGGTTCTCACTGGCTCTTCAATGAACAAAGCAAAAACAAGCTTGTTAACCTAATCAAGTTTATTGACGAGCACCGCAGTGAGCATTGTGAAAGACTGCAGCTAAACAGCTTTCTTTCAATCTGATGAACCTATCTATTAAGACAGAGGACAATTTCTTCCTCCTAATATGGGAAACTAATTAAGCATAGTTGTGGTGCATTGGCTTTTCTCTTTCCCTGCAGCATTTTGTTTACACTGGCAGGTACGTAAACACCAATAAAGGCAGCTCATTCTGTCTTTCTCAGGTGTGCAGCAGCACATTACCTGATATGAACGTCATCACAGGTATAAAGAATGAGACAAATCAGAGTAATATCACACAGGTTCATCTGAGAAATATTGTAGATCTCTGCCCTCGGCCAGCTTCGTCTGTATTAATTAACACTTATGAATGTTCCCCATAGCCAAAAAAGGACAAGACTGTCTTCTTCCATCCCCTATCTGTTATGTGACAATGATGTACGGCTGCCGAGACATTAAAATGGAAAAGATAGAGAAGCAGACTTTTTTTTTTTTTGTAGATCGGGGCACATCTTCTGGTTTGAGACTGACACTGATAATAAATCATTTGGAGGTAGAAATCCTCTCTGCTCACAAAACCTGCTGTGAAATCGTTAGCGGTTGTCAAATTAGCAGTTACGGGCAGTATAGTGGGTATCACCAATCAGACTCGGTTAGTTGTCTCGAGCTCATGAGGCAGTGAAAAAAATAAGACACATGCTGGGGCTGCCGGAGATCAAAGGGATAATATGAATTCTTAAAATGAGCGACATTTCCTTTTAAATTACACATGAATTCATGATATCGGTCTCAATAGATTTGCATTTTCTTTTTGCTATTTGATATCATATCAAACTTCTAATTTAAATCACTGGCACAAAGCTAAGGTGGGTCTTTTTAGGACTAAGCACCGTATACTTTCTTTTTTTTTACTGAATGTACTGCAGATTGTCAAAGCAGCTGAATACTGCTTCAGCCGGGCTGCAGAGTATTCTTTTTCCAACTCTGCGATGGGACAGATGTGGATAAAAGCTTTATAGCTTACACCAAATGGGCCATGTCATAAAAGTGAGCCATCATTCAAGTCAAGTTTGATACACTGCACATTTTTTGGCCAATTTAAACTGGCATGAGGAATGGAAAGAAACATGGGTGAAATATTTCCTGTCTATTAAATGCTTGCATTAAATCAGTGACTGATTCAAATAGCATATTATTCTAATAGATTATTTTGCAGCAGCCAGATGTTTACGCATCACAGTGGCGGATTGGGAGAAAAGACTCAGGTATCCTGGGACCCAGACACTTTTATTTTTTTTCAACAATTCCCATTTGACTGGCTTGCTCTCAATTACAGACCTATTAGAATGATTATAATCACACCTACATCATTGACGTGTGATAAAAGTGAACCATCACTCAGTCAAGTTTGATACTGTGCATGTTTTTGAACAATTTAGCCCGGCATCAGAAATGAAAAGAAACACAAGTGAAACACTTCTTGCCAATTAAATGCTCAGTAAACGAGTTCAAAAATCAGATTTTTACATATTATTCTAATAGGTGATTTTGCAGCAGCCAGATGTTGATGCATCACAGTAGTGGTTTGGGTGCAAAGACTCGGGCATCCTGGGACCCAAACACCTCAATCCCCCATTTGACTGACTTACTCTCAATTACAGACCTATTAGTATGATTGCTATAATCACACCTCCATCATTGACAGGCGCACAATTCAACACCAATTCAGCACTAATAAAAATCTCTGGGACAACATCTTATCGATTAGGGTTTTGGTAGCCTGGGGGTGGTGAGGGGGGTGAACATGAAAGCAAATTGAGAAGGAGCCTGGTATGTCAGACAGCAGCACTGGGTTCCCAATGCCCTTGTAATTCGACTGGCGTGGATCAAACCCCTTTTAGTGGATCCCCCCCACCACAATAAATCCCCCTTAATTTAGCGGTGCAATAAACAGGAGCAGGGACTGATGCACCTTATGGAGAACATGCAGGTAGCAGTCAACACAATGATCGGCGCATTATAAATGAATGCAAGGAGGGGGAAAAAAGCAGCCACAGCCCAGATAGCATCGACAAACTGCTGTAGTGTGTTGAGATGAGCAGCTTGTTTAATCTAGGACGATTTTACATTGGAATAAAACGAGAGGAAGAAAACAGCAGATAAACGATCCAACATTGTTATTGTGCGATCTGAATGAAACCAATCATCAATACGAGCGAGGATTCATCCTAAAAAAAAAACAGGATCGTGAGGTTTAACTCACCTGCTTTTACAGAAGCTGCTACGCGCTCCATGTCGAGATTTCCTCCATCGCCCCCCGTCCGGTTCCTCTATAAGACAGCGGGCTTGTGGGTGAGATCTTCCCCCCCTGGTTTCACTATCACACACACGGATCTTTACTCTTTATCTCCCCGCTTTGCACAGTCTGTGTGCTTTGCGCATTCACGACGCCAAGGTCAGGAGCGCCAGCGGCTTTAATGGAGCGCCCACTGCCAGCGCGTTACTAGGCAACCGCCGGGATACGCCAGTGCATTAAATTCAGCCTCCATCAACCGACACGAGCCCAGTTTGGAAAACCAGTAAGAAGGCAGCTCCCATCCACCTTTCACCAAACGAGCTCATGTTCATTATAGGTGTGCATGCTGAGGTGATGTGCATGTGCAAATATATTCCACTGGCCTTCAACCAAAATTGTCACAAACATGGCAGAATGATATTAAAATTCTCCACTGAGCTTTGTTATATATTTTAAATTTCTAATCAACTCATCTCCTTGTTGCAAAGAGTAAACAGCATGACTATACTAATCAAACCTCCGCTCTGCTCATCTTCATGGGAAATGGGGGTCTAAAAAAAGAAAAGCCCTGTCATGACTAAAACATCAGGCCCACACTTGTTTAACCGGATGGGAAATACATGGATTCTTATTTACCTACATCAATGCACTGCTATGAGGCAAAATGACAACAGGTGGCAGGAAATTAGTCCAAGGCAGGAAAGTGAAAGTTGCCTCTCTCTCCCAGTCTTTATGAAACACTTACAGCATCCCAGAAACTGACAATCAAACTGACAATTATTGGAGTGATTGTGTTGTTGCTTCCTGGAGCTCCTTATATGTTTATTTTAAATATCTTCAAATAAAGGATTTGAGCTCATTCTTCTGATGCATTTTTTACATCAACTGCCACACTTGAAATCTGCCCCAACCTTATACTAGGAATCCACTATATACTGTCCAGACAGTTGCTGACAGAGCAAACAGTTTTCCAACATATCCTTTTTTTATGCCCGGCGGCCGTAGCTGTGATGCTGTGATATGTGCATGTATAGAGCTGAGGGATGGTCTTTACAGTCCTTGACAGAGATGCTGCCGAATGATGTCTGTTTCAAGCTGGGTTACCAAAGCAGTGAAAGCTTTTTTTTTAAAAAATAAAAAACAATCCTTGTTTATGTCGATGCTCATGCAGGGAGCAACCTCTCTTTCATACATAGAGTCGGTTTCTAAAACATAAATAATATATGGATTATGTGTAATTATGTGCAAGGAGATTCTGACCTTCCCATAAACAGTTTTTATAGAATAATGCATTCCAGGCCACCTGTGGTTTTAGCTGACCCTTATCAGTATTATCCTTGTTCAACAAGCACAGTTTGAAGTGAAAACGGTTCAATTAAAGATGCAATTTCCAGTCCAGATATTTGCAGCCATGGACGGTTTCTCCACATGAACACTAAGTGTGGGCCGGGCTGAATCAGCTTGATGACGGACGAAGATAAAGCAGCTTCTGTGGCCATGGGTGTGCCAGGATATCCATTGTTCTTAATATGAGAAATATTTAAATTTTCAGGTTCCTATCCAGGGTTGAACTGACGTGGGTTGAGCATGTCTAGTTGTTGTTCTCAAAAGCACTGTTGCCATGGTGCCATGGGCATCAAAAGACAAATTCAAGTGAATCTGTCAGACATCATACAGTATCTTTAATTCATGCATATGTATTTGCCCCAGTCCATGCACCAAGGGACGGTTTGTGTAGCCAAGAATCAGCTCCCACCTTCGCCTACCAGCCTCTGATCGTTTAGGCCAGCCCTTGTGGGTGGTGGGACCATGTTGCTTGGTTGAGCTGAGCCTGACTGGGTCCCATGTTTGGCTCAAAGAGGATATTTTTGCTGTGGGGAAACTCAGGTGTGAGAGGCATTTGGTGAGGCCATGGACAGGACCTTCAGTTGTTAAGAGGTTCTTGCCAGATGGGTCAGGAAGAAGCTAAATGCTCAGCTGACCATGTAGTCCAGTGGTGGTAGGAGAACTCTGAAGGGCTCATGAACCCAAGTGACACAGCCTCACTGGGTAGCAACGAAAAGAAACAAGATTTCTCTGGGTGAGGAGACATTTGAAAGGTGCTGGGAGTAGATCTGCTTCTCTCTCAAATTGAAAGTAACCAGTTGAGGTGGTTTGGGCATCTGATAAGGATGCCTCCCAGTTACATCCAACTGGGAGGAGACCCAGAGGCAAACCTAGAACACAATGAAGGGATTACACATCCCATGTGACCTGGCAAATCCTCAGAATTCCCCAGGAGGTGCTGGAGGATGTGGCTGAGGAGGGGGGGTGTCTGTGCTATAACGTGCTGCTGTTGCTGCAATCTGGACCCAGATCAATTTGCCACATTGATCATTTTTGGTTACAAACCTTTGACAGTCTGTCATTTTCACAATGTTCTTTTTAGCTGTTGTTTCCAGCACTATATGAAGTAAAGGTCCACCTTCATTAGAGCTTAAGTATTCTTCAAAGACATGGAGCTGCATTTTAATTCTGCCCTCTTTCTAATAAGGGTCAGTATTGTCTTTGTTTTCTGGATTCCCGCTGGCCCCTTCCGATCCCTCTTTTCATCTGCTTTGTTCTTCAGGAACTATGCAGTATCTGCTGAGTGCTGAGAGTATATGATACTGATGTGCTCAAATAATGCACAGCACTCCCACTGTACTCCTCAAACAACCACTTCACTACATTAAATGTATTTTACAAGGCCCACAATCTCTCATGCTGCACTGGCAACACTTGTCTTCCTTGGCAATGTATCTGCATTTTTATACATTTTTGTCTTTTGTTTAGGTAGTTGTATCCATCTCCTTCGTCATTTATTTTCTTTATGTTACTCTATTGTCAGGTTGTATGGATTTATGTGATTCTTTATGTATATGAACGTATATGATGGATATGAATCAAACTAAAAATGTCTTTTTGTTCCTTGAATATACCATAAATAGATTAGATTAGATTAAATGAAACTTTAATGAACCCCAGGGGGAAAGTGGGTCATGGCAGCTGTAGAGAAGAGGATATACAGCACTGTAGGTAAGCGCAAACAGTACCGGCTGCTGAAGACAGCAGAGGAAAATAACACAAGGATATACGACAGTATACTGTAAGAAAATACAGTATATACTGTAAGAAAATATGGTCCTTATAGTGATTATAGGCCACTGAATAGTGAATATACTGCCAATCGTATAACAAGCAATAGATGCAGTCCTTCATTTGAAGGTGAGAGCATGATTGCAGATTATAGATTTACAGCACAAGTGCAGTGTGTGCAAAATGTGCATCACTGCAGATAGTGGAAAGTAAGCACACAGAAAAATCTGTCAAAATATGCAAATGCTTAATGTAAATTATTCATATACTGATAATTCTACAGTGCACCTCAACCCCAAAATTCAGTTGCATAACCAAATTATCACCAATTACCATTCAAACCTGCACTTATTTGCTGTCCCGTAGGCATGCTCGCTGCTCCCTTTTCTGCAGGACCGGGGATCTCATGCAGTAATGGTCTGGTTGTCAGACACCCCTGGGTGTGCAGATGAGGGAGTCCCAGGCAAAGAAGGAATAATTTCAGGTTATCACTTCATTAGGTGCATTTGCACTGCACGCAGGCATCACTGTGGTATCTCTTGATATCTCAGTAATATCTGAATAAAAATGCCTCATGCAACCTCCACCAAAAGAATGGTATGGTACATTCCAATATAAATATGTCCACTGTGAATGTGCTTATTTATCAGAATTGGAGTTTCCTACACTAAAGGATGGGTAGGCAGAGAATAATATTATAATAAATTACTTTCCTGTGGTACATTTTGCTCTTTCCCTGTTATTTCCAAACCAGTGTTTATAGTTCAATGTTAAGATCTAATAACGAGAAATGTTTTGTAATTTCCCCTCCCTTGATGTATAGTCTATTTAATAGGGATTACCTAATGAGACCAGCATCATAAATATCATGTGTCAATCAAACTCACATGAAACATAAATTTTGTGATGCTGGACCATTACTGCCCTGAATTTGGTCTATCAGGAAAGCTGATACCCAGGTTGTGAACTGGATTTAACCCGCCGCTGGTAAACTCTGCATCATCAATATAATAAGGGCTGTCAGGGTTCTTGTGCTGAGATTGGAAGGCAGCCTGAGAGGAAGAACACCCTGCAAGGCAGCAGTCAGGGAAAAGGACTCCCCGGGTGCTTTCAGGTTCCTTCCACTTTCCCGTGAAGCACTGCGCGACTATAATGTGCGGCAGTTATGTTCGTTAAGTACTTTCATTCATATTAGATTCATAAACATATAAATTTACAGGATTGTTGCCGGAATTTGAGAATTAACCGACGTGTTGTAGTATTAAAAGTTGGCTAACAAAAATATTCCTAGCGGAGAAAGCAACGACGAATGAACGGGAGGATAAACGTTAACAGAGCCCAAACAAACCGGGACAGTTTACCTTTACTGTGAAGTTTCCAGTGATACGTGTTGAACATGGAGAGACATAACACGGGAAAAGAAAGGCTCAGAGCACCCACTGACTTTACCTCACCACCAGTTTCAAGTAAGTTGTTGGTTGTAGCCGCATGTTTGGTTCACATTACTCTTTAAGCAAATATTGAATTCAGGATGATGTTAGCAAGCTAACGTTAGCTCACAATGTTAGTGAAGTTAACGCAGCAACTTAGCTTGTCAGTTCTTTTTACAGTTAACAATAAGAAGAGGTTGTATTTAGAGGAGAGAAGTTGTGTTTATCGGCTAACTTTCTTCAAAGCTCAGTTTGAAAAGGGTCAACATCAGAAATATTACATGGATTGTAGGACTGCTCATGACAACCTAACGCATGCGCACACGTAAACATTATGTTATTTAGGGACCATCCAAGGAGACCTGGTACCCCCATCTCATTTTGCATTGAGTGCCCCGTCTGCTGGACCACACAGAGGCGTTCAAATCCCAGCGACAACGCCACCCATCTCTTGGATAAACCCAGCTGTAACATCAGTACCATCAGGGGATCCCAATCCTGCCAATCCATGGCTTGCCATCAGTCAGGCCCAACAGGAAATACTGGAGCTGAGGAAGGAAAATCAGAGGTTCATGATGTTGCAAGGAGACAGCATAAGAGGAAGGATCCCTGTGGATAACTCAGACCTTAGGGCAAGGTATTCCATAATATGATTTATATGGTTAGAAATAGCATTATTGTCTTTCAGTTGGGTGGCATATTGGGAACATGAATAGCTCCTCTTCCTCAAACACAGATGTGCAGAGAGAAGTGAGCAGTGGTCCAGATGGGAGTCTGAGTGGCATCTAGAGGCAGAGAAGCACAAAGCAGAAGCTGAGAGGTTGAAAGGGCAGGTGGAGGCCCTGAAGGAGACTGCAGAGAGACACAGGGAAGAGATGAGAGACAGAGACAGCACCGTGAACAGGTAGGAGATATGCTTGTGTTGTTACTCAGTCGAGACATTTTACGGTTTAGTCTGACATCCTATGTCGAACTGAACATTTCAGAGATTAGTGATGAATCATTTTGAACAACTTTAATATGGCATAACCTTTCTATGACAGACAGAGCCTTGAGTTGGAAGCATTGCGTGAAGAGCTATGTAAGGCTAAGACTGAACTCAGCCAAATCAGAGAGGGGCTGATTCACAACAGTGCACAGAAGGAGAGAATAAGCTCCCAGGTAATGCTATTTACTGACAAAACATTTCATTTCGACATTGGTGTTGACAAAGATCACCTGAGAATTGCAGCCATATTGTAGCTTATTTTAGCAGTTTGCAGTCTGGCGATTTAAGTACAGTCCTGTAGTCTTAATAACAGCTTACAGTCACCTGACAGTTTTAATTTACAAGTTTCACTATCATGTTTAACATTTTTGTTTTTTACAGCTTGAAAGACTAAAGGGAGAGTCTGTTGAAGAAATTGCAAAGCTGAGGAGAGATGTAGAGAGGAGGAAAGAGGAGGCCCAGGAGCTTGCTCTGAAGGTTGAAATGGGCAGGTTACAGGCTGAGGAGGAGGCCAAACAACAGACTCTAAGACTGTCAGAACAGCTGGAGGAAATGCACAGGAAGCAGGAGGTGGAGGTGTGTGCCACAGTCTCTGCAAGGAAATTTAAGTCATGTACATACTGATTTGAGTGACTTCAGCTCAAGGCCCTGCATCCAAGAACCCATATCAGCCCGCATCTACTCTGCTGAAGTATCCCTGAGCTGAACACTGAGCACGTAGCAAGCACATTGCTTTTCTGTAACTGACCCTTCACTCTGACCTTCCTCAGAAGGGACGCAGGTGGAAGGAGAACTTCTCATTTGGGATCAATAAGATGTTACATCATTATTTGTATATGTCTTAAAATCTCCATTGTCTGCCTCTCTTCACTTTCAGCTGCAACAGTTGAATGCCTCCCACTCTGCAGAGTTGGGTGCAGCAAGGAGAACAAACAGCGAACTACAGGACAGACTTCAATCAATGACCTCAGAAGTGCTGCAGCTAAAAAATGCTCTGATGGAGGTATCTGCTGAGAGAGATGGGCTGAAAGAACATTTAAGGTGCCACATTCAATCTAAATCTGAAGATAGCTAAACAGCTATAGCACTTTGTAGTCAGATTCACAGATTTTTTGGGGGGTATGGGGTTTATTTTTCAGCCAAATGGGACAAGCTTTCGAGACACAATCAGCAACACTGCACAGCCTCAGAAATTACATTGGCCAGCTTGCCCCAGAGAAAGGAGAGACGGAGCGATTAAATGACACTGTTGAGGTGAAGGCAATATAAACAGCACTGATTGCAATCAGCCTACTGTAAAGTAATTGCATGGGGAAAAACTTAAAATCTTGTCCTTTTCAGCAGGTTAAAGAAAGAATTGTGGAGTCAATGAGTGTTAATTTTTGAATGAACATGCATATTATTATAGTTCATCCCATTACTGTATATGTACTTTTTATTCTCCATTTTATAGAGGTTGAACAAAGAGAAAGCAGCTCTTCAGATGACCACAGAGCTTTTGACAGTCAGGCTTAACTCTGTGAATGAGATACTGACCCTCCAAGAGGAGAAAATGGTGAAGAAGGTGAGTATTTGTTCTTCACATATCAGCGTGTGATACAAGCCTATGCTGATAAAACATTAGGAGCAGTAATGCTGCTGCTTGCAGGCTGAGCCGCTGCTTTCCTATGTAGACCAAGCAGCTACCTTGCATTGTGTGTTGTTGGCTTTAGTTTGTAAAGTATTCATGCATAGTCTTATGTCAAAAGCATGAATAAAAATAGTCTGAAGTTTGGATGCACTTCATGGATCTTGAAGACACTTATGCAGGCCACAGGGTTTTAAGATTGATGATGTAACAGCTGCAGACAGGATGGCAAAGCCCTGCAGGAGTAATTCAGTTGACTGAACACTTTACCTTAGGTGCTCTATCCAAATGTTACGTATATACAGTCTGACTCTGTAGGTGATATATAAGTGTTTTTTCACCTTTTTTGCATTTTTCTTACTTTTGAAGTGCATTTTGGTTAGTTTGGAATAAATGTCAACTTGCAGAAACTTGAAAGTTACTTGAAATGGGTAATGGCCACAGTAAACAACTTGTATTCTTCAGTTTTTGGTGGAGGTTACACAGACAGTGGAAAATGTTCTGAAATTTCTTCTGTGATGGTGTGTTAATATAGTTGTGGGATGAAAGGATAAAACACTCATCACTTTGAAAAGCTTTAATATGCTTTGGAAAACGTCAAGGCTAATTTGTAAGCAATAATTACCTATGCTCATATGAAGCATTCACTGAAGTGGTATTTGTGTTTGTGTGTGTCTCTACCATACGTGTGTATGCTTGAATAGACCTCGACAGATCCACTTGGGCGGAATGGATCTGAAGGCATTCAAGTGCTTCAGCTCTGGAGAGAGAAAGTGTTCAAGTTATGTGTCCAGCTTCGCTCAAAGGACATTGAACTAAGAGGAGACAAGGATAAACATCTTTCACAAGTATGAAAACAATCATCTGTTAGTATACCACAGTACAATCATGCCCAGTGTGCTGGTAACTATGTGGGTCTGTGTTTTAGGTCAGATCCATGGAGCAGCAGCTCCAGCAGGAGCAGCACCGGGCTAGTGTGCTCCAGCACAGTCTAGAAGACAGGATAGCGGAGCTGGACCTGGAGAGAGTGGAAAAGGAGGTTAGTACCAGAGCAACTGATGTGATTTACATGGCTGTCCAAAAATTTGATGACGCACAATAAATTGGGTGCCGCTTAGGCAAGCGATAAACACTTGTACATTTGTAACGCCGCACAGAATGCTGACTATATGAAAACTTTGCGAGGTTCCCGTAGCGGTTGTGGTTTTAAGAACAGCGGCTGGGCATGAAGACGTTCTCAAAACTGAGCGTCACAGTAGATTTGTGTAAGATACTCTATTATATGGATGTGTGCTTTTCTTCCTAGACACTGAAACAGGATTTGGTCCAGGCTCACATGGAGAACTCACAGCTGAAGTCACAGAATCAAAAAGCTGAGGCTGAACTTAAAACCCTTACAGAAGCAGTGCATAGGTAAAACAAATCTGAATCTCAAAAATGAGTTAAGAGGATGAGTTAATACATTAGAGTAATAAAAGGAAAAAGCCAAATTATTGTTCTTGTTCAATGTTAAAAGTTTCATTACAGTTAATGCCTTATTTTCACACATTTTGTGCCTCACAGGTTCAGTCTGGCATTTGAAAGCAAGGTGACAGACGTGGGTGCAGCTCAAACAAGACTCAACACTTTAACCCAGAGGCTAACTTTCGCTAAAGGACGAGTGGAGACAATCCAAGGTGTGATTATAATGAGGCTTAATGTGCTGATTGCAGGGCCTCAGTTTAAATTGCATATGTCTGATACAGAAAGGACATTGCAATGTTTTTGCTTTTCAGGTTTAATCATGAGGAGAGTCGCACTGCAGAAAGTTCAGCAGGCCAGTAAACAGGCAGAACAGGCTGTAGACAGGTATGTGGTTTCACATTCACACATCATTCTTTCATGATGAATGCACCTAAATGATCTTTTTCAACCTGGGTATGAGATCAGTCTGATTTAACTGGTAATTTCATCAACCATTGCATTTAAAAGATAATTCTCTAATCTAAGTACTCGTTACCGTTACAAGCTTAATGCTCGAAAAGGCATATAGCTTTGCAAAAGATGCATATAAGCATAATATATGGCTGGATGATGAAAGCAATGTTGTGATATTAATGAGAATTTTTTTCTAATATACTCTGTCAGTCTATCACAATTGTATGCAGAGTGTGTCTTGTCTGGGTTTATTAGTCCCTATGTAAAAACATTTGCTTTCTGTCTATTTAGAGTTTGGTTTGCTTTGTTATGCAGTGTGCAGTTGCTTCCCTACCTCCCTGCTTGACTCTCTGCTCCTTTATTTGCTTTGCCATCTTGTCTATGTTGCCCTGCAGCATCACAAACCTCCAGACAGAGCTTAGTTTGGTGTGTGAAGAGAGAGACAAGCTCACACAGGAGCTTAAAAGAACCCCGGAGCTCATCGAGAAAACTCTGACTGATCTGAAAGAACAGTGTGAGCACCCTTAGAACTCACAACACCTTATTAAAATACATTATCTGTGTATCTGTTGGGTATCCATGTTTTGGCAATGTGTATGTCTCATTTTACCTTTTGCATGCTCCTCAGATGAGAGCAAACTGAGGCAGCAGCAGCAGGAGCTGGAGAAGAGCTGGATGGAGGTCCGGCAGGCTGTGGCTGGCAGAGAGGAGGCCGACCAGAGGCTGCAGCAGATCCAGGCCCAGCTGGAGGAGAGCAAAGTCAACCTGGAGAAACTCCACTCTGAGCTGCTCAGCCAGCAGGAGCACAGTGAGCGTGGTGAGGCAGCAGCTGAGGCATGACTGCTTTTCAACCTTGACTTATCCAAGGAAAGCAGACTGAGTACTCCTGCTCTTTTTCAGAAATGCCCTTCGTCACAGTCTCCACATATTCACACCTGACCACTCGTGTCTGCTCCATAGCTTCACTGGAGCAGTTGGGGATTAAGTGCTCAAGAGCACCTTGACTGTAGTTGTTCAGGGAGAGTTACTGAGTGTCCCTAATATGTTTTTTTCCCCCCAGTTGGTTCAAGGATTCAATCTGTCCACAGTAAACGTCATAGCCTTGAACTTACATTAAAGCATAGGGTCACAACATTGAAACAGGGTTTGCTTGCTTTAATCAATCCTCCTGTTCATACTGCTCATCAAAAGATCCCTTCATAATGCACTTTCAATGTAAGTGATAGAGTACAAAATCCACAGTCCTTGCTCTGTGTGAAAATGTAGTCTAATTATCTAATTTATCTGAAAATAATTTGAGGCTTCAGTAGACTGAGTTAGCCAAATCAAGTGGATGTCTTCCAAAGTTAGTCTTTTTAGTATAAAATACCCTCTTTGTTTTCCCTGGACAGTGTTTCCCTGTTGAGCTGCAGAGGAGGGATAGTTACAAAAAGGGAGGATTTTGTACAGAAAAACGGGAAGAATAATTAAAGCAAGCAAAACCTGTTCCAATTTTCATATGGACACCTGAGTAGCTTTTAGACAAATTATGAATCTTAACTGATTCTTGGAAACAAATTGTTAACACAACACTGACATATTGTCATCTTTTAAGTTATTATAGCAAAATCTTCAGCAAACAGTTGCCTTTTTACACATCCAGCAACATTAGCATTCATTTGCAGTTGTGTTTGTCCAAGTCCAGTATTCACTCTCCCTTTAGCTGTTTTTTGCTTTCCATCTACTCCTAAGGGAAATATTTGGCTCTTTAGATGCTAAATGCTCCACTATTTTTACCAGCTAGTTGCTGACTGTGTCTGCCATTTGTTGTTGGATATGTACCGTACAGTATCATAGAGCTTTTTTGCTGAAAATAGATTTAGCCAGAAACAACACTATGAGAGTGGTGAGCGTGAACCACAACAGTGAAGCTGAAAAAACAAACAAATTATGACCTGAACTCACTGTAAAGTTCTGCAGAGCTGAGGGGAACTGTAGAGTTGGATGATAATTTTCCCTGTAGGTTTATTACAATGAGTGACTCCTTTCATATCGTCCCTACTGTTGGATTTAATTTCCTTTAAATGCCAGGTCTTTGCTTCACTATATATTCCCTTGCCTTTACGGAAACAAAAGATCAACAAATGTTTGCCTCTAGCTATAATTTAAAAACTAAGTGGAAGTGCTTTTTTTCTGACCTTTAGGCTACTGCCACCTTGTTGTACTGCTTACTGTGGTTGCATCGTAATTGATGAACCATGAATTGATTAAATCGGCTCCTTGTTCGTGGAGGACTTGCTGTCTATTAAAATTTGCTAACAAATGCAATAAAATCTGGTTTATCCTCTGAGGTACAAATCCAGCATTAGACTGTGTTTCTCATTGTGTGAGATACTGTTTTGAGGACTGATGCATTTGTTGTTCCCCTTCAGCCCTGCAGGAGAGAGTGTCTGAGATCAAGGACCGCTGTGCTGAGAAACTGAGAGAGATGGAGGTTCAAGTCAATACTGCCAAGAGAGAGCACACCAAAGCAGGTAGCAGGATTAGCACCATGCTACCTCAGCCCACAGCAGCTTAACATAGGGGGCTGAAGTCATATCTGTAATGCAGTCTGTGATCTAATATGATTGGAATTGTTTACACAGTATATAGCAGCATTTCCCTGTGGCTTTTGATCTGTCTGTGTTGCCTCTTGCAGTTATGACTTTGCGGCAGTTTGAGAGAGAGGCAGCAAGGAAACAGGAAGAGGTGAGAGAAACTCAACATTTAGGGAGCGAACACACAAAGAGGGAAGTCCAGAATAAACAACTGAAGGAGATAGAGAATGACAAGAACCCACCGCTGGTAAGACTTTTTAAAGGAAAAGACAGTTGTGAAAAATGTGTCTTCATTTTGTTGATGGCCTCCTATGACCTGAATCTGTTCCAGGCCACTGTAGCTGAGAGTGGGCTGAAGAGCGAGTATACAAGAGCTCACACAGTAGCTGCACAAAACTCTGCTGCTCCCTTGGGACATGAAGAAAAACCTTCAGAGAGGAGCCGCTCTGTGGGAGCAAAAGTCCAACTATCTGCAGACGGTGAGTAGCGTCTTAAGTCGTGCGTCAGACGTTATTTTAAGTTCTAACATTTATACAGACATGACTGATGTGAATAATGGCCTGTCTGTCTCCTGTCAGAGAGACTCCTGTCTGTTTTGGAGGAGCTCCATTCTCTCAGTGCTGCAGTGATAAACAGCTCTGAGGACTCTGCGGAGGAGGAGGGACAGAATGACAGCGTGGGACCATCCACGGGCAGTCCACACACAGCTGATACCTGACGATGATTCACTGGAGCCAGTGAACACACCTTTCATTTGTACAAAAGGTGGGCAGTGTTGGTGCTTTAGGAGCCAAAAAAAATACAGTCAGTGGAAAGAATTTGTTTGAGCCAAACATGAGAAAAATGCATTTCACATTGCTACAGAACAGGGTGTATAAGGACTGAAGCTATTTAATGCAGACACAGTATGCTTCCATTTTGAATTCTTTCAGTGTATCCTCTCTGTCTCCAGGATGTGTTATACAAATATTTGTGGGATGTTTATGTGAATATCTAGAGTTTCATTTTCAGAATAATCTAGTTTTTCATTCTCTCGCTTGGACTAAATCGCCTCACCAGTAAGAATGTATTCTACACTTTCATTTCCTTTACTTATTTAAAGGATATTTCCCTTTGAAATGGGTCCCAGAATAGATTGAATTGTGTCTGTTGCATCACTGAAATGCTCTAAAGTTCACAATGACACTTAGGCGAAAATGTTTTGAGAAGACACATTCAGAAAAGGAGCTATTTATATATTTTTTTTTACTGTAGATAAGATAATAGAATGTATGTTTATGAAAAACAAATGAACAGATGGTAATGACTTCAGTAAATGTAAATATGTGACTAGATTTGTCAGTTTCAGGGAGCTTTTTGTCAGATGGCAAAGAGAAGCCTGCTAGATAAAAATACAGCTGGCATAGTACTCATCCTGCTAATGTGAATAGAAGTCTGTTCTGTTGAGTTTAATCCTAAAAGTTTATGCTATGGTCCAACTATTTCTTTGTTATGCAGAGACGTTTGTGTCTTTTTTTTTTTTTTTTTTTTTGACCTAATAAAGTATTTTTATATTGCAATTCTGTAGAGGCATTTTGAGAAATATTGATGAAACAAATTATGATTTGATATGAATCTCAATTCGAATCACTCACTGCTAATTGTCAGCAGTGAGATCAGAACCCATAGAAACCACCATATCTGTTACCAGAGTTTAAATACAATGTGATTTTTGCATTAAAAATCTAGTTAAAAAAATACACCAGAGTGTTTACAGTTAGCTGATAATGGTGACTTTGTAAAGATAAAGTAGGTTTTAATGCAATTCGTGCATGTGTATTGTCTCTCTTTATATTACGTAGCAACAATTGGGAAGACCCATATGATTTCATATTGAAAAAATCAATATTTTCTATTTGAAGTTCATTTATAGAGGCCAATTTTAAAATGATGTTGCAATCATAGGATGGATGATGATAAACATCACGATGAGGCAGATAATTGTGCTATTTGTCATGTTGTCATGAGTGCTTATAAATTTTGCAATAGTTGGAAGTTTCAAGCCTCTAGGTAAAAACATCCCATGGAGAACTGAGGCTGAGCAGAGTGAAAATACTAATAAAGTCTAGACCTTCCTACTCTATTTTCTAAGAGCATCAAAAATAATTTGCAGGGACACACTCATGGCTGAAGAGGTGATTCATCATGGCAAGCAGAGGATGAATGCATCAAATTAAATTTTTTAAAGGAATATTATTGGATTTTTATATCTGCTGCTTCAGAGTTTGCAAAACAGTGTGTATGGTATGAAAACATTTTAATTTCCTTTTTATATTAAGCCTCTGTTACAAAAATCAATGTCATTGATGACACAGTAAAGCAATCCTGCATGGTCTGAACTTAGATGCATCGTGATAGATCAGTTTTAAGGAATGTGCCACCAAATTTAATATTTCGTCTTTGACCATGAGTTTTTTTGTGTGATGCACATCATACATTAATATTGTACATTCATACCACATGAATATCACAGTAATATTAATATCTGTTATGTTCAAGTCGGCCTCCTGCAAGAAACTCATGTGCAGTTCCAAGCCAGCAGAGGGCGATGTTGTCAAAGGTGAGAGCAGCCCATACAGTGATCTCCAGCAGTCTTTTAGCCTGTACTTGGTCAAGTGTAGTTTCTTTATTGCAATATTATTGAAGACAGCGAGGAACAATATGATTCTATAGGTTATACAGCTGTTTTTTACCTGCACCTTTAAAAAGGCCGGTGAGTAAGGGGAGGCATGTGCACATGTAGTGAAAAGGAAGCTGCTTTCTGTCAGTGTTTAACTTCATTCTTGAATCAGTCTGAACAATAAACCAGAACCATTTAATGGTGTGCTGTGTTTCTCCACAAATGATAAGCATGAGATCAGGATTCTGGTGAAAAACACTCAGGATGATGCAGAATTTTTGCTGTGTCCCCTGAGTGTAGAAAAAAAAAAAAGAATGTTACAATATACAGCCAGAATAAATGCATTTATACACCTCCCTCGCCTCGACAGTGCAGAGAGAATTGCACAGCAGCCAGACAACACCGTGGTTAACTGATGAATACTTTAGCAGAGCATTGCAATCCAGACAAGATGTGAGATAAATGAGGTAATAAAAACCAATCAATAAGCACCCGACAGATTTTTATTAACAATTCAGAATTAATGGCATGTAAAATTAGAGGTTCAAAACAAACAAGTGAGTGCTAACCAACTGTGTTTTTACATATCTGACTTCAAGCTAAACATGCGTGAGCTTGAAATTTCAGTGTCATCAGCAAATCAATCACTGATTCGCTTAAAAATATCCATTCACTGTTTGCAATTTTTATATTTGCTTGCTCTAATATCACTGTTAACCTTAAATGACTTCTGTGAGACTGGCTTCACTGACCACTGTTTTTTTTATTGATAGATTGCAAAGTACTTTTATGTGCTTGTGTATGAACCCTCCTCCCTCTGGTTTTGAGGCTGATACTGTGCTGTCAGAGTGCAGCGTGTCAAACCAGAACATCTGCTGTCATCGGCCCTGCCTGTCATCAAGAGTCTGTGTCAAGCCTCGGTCACAGACTTCTTTTTCTGGGACAACCCGATTCCAAAAAAAGTTGGGATGCATTGATTTGCAAATCCTTTTTGACCTATATTCAACTGGCTACGATGCAAAGACAAGATATTTAATGTTCAAACTGGCGATGACTTGATTTTGGAAATTGTGGACGTCATGTCCTCCTGGCTAAAGAGGAAAAGGACCATCCAGATTGTTACCAGCACAAAGTTCAAATGTCAGCATCTGTGATGGTCTGGGGGTGTGTTAGTGCACATGGCTTGCGTAACTTGCACATCTGTGAAGGCGCCATTAATGCTGAAAGGTACATCCAGGTTTTGGAGCAACATCCAGATGTACTTTTCAGGCCTGCTTAGTCTAGCAGGACAATACCAAGCCACATTCTGCATGTATTACAACAGTGTGGCTTTGTTAAACATTGCAGGCACTAGACTTTCCTGCCTGCAGTCCAGACCTGTCTCCCACTGAAAATGTGCGGTGCATTATGAAGAGTGAAACAGAGATGCCAAACTGTTCAGCAACTGAAGTCATATATCAAGCAAAAATGGGGAAGAATTGAACTTTCAGAACTTCAACAGTTAATGTCCTCAGTTCCCAAACACTTGAATGTTGTTAAGAGAAAAGGTGATGTAACACAGTGGTGAACATGCCCCTGTCCCAGTGTTTTTTTGGAACATGTTGCAGCCACCAAATTCATATTATTTATATTTACAAAGAACAATGAAGTTTATCAGTTTGAACATTAAATATATGAGTGTAGGTTGAAAAGGATTTGCTAATCATTGCATTCTGTTTTTATTTGGTGGAATCGCGGTCATATAAACAAAATGCAGGTTCTTTCAACCGTTTGGATGTTGTGGAATGAATTTTACCCTTTCACTCAATGGTATTGGTTTATTTTCAAGAAATGATTAATGGCCTTATTATTTCTAAACCCTGTATCAAATATTTATGACACAACAGAAAAGCCATTTCTTGCAAATATGATTGGAAAAAGACTGCTGTGTTGTTTGAGAAATGTCTGCCAACGATCAGGTGCTCTCTGGAAAACCTTTCCATCCAGATGACCAGCTTTCTATTGCTAGATCACTCTTAGCTGTCAGGCTTACCTCTGCCTTTCATTCAGCAAACTGCGTTTCCTGCATTGCTAACCAGCCACACTCAAAGTCAAACTTCACATGTCTGAAGTGTTATGAAAACTTAATCCTCTGCCTGCGAATCGTTCTGTCACACTTTGCCAAATGTCCCTGAAGTCGAGTCCTCTTGGGGCCAGTCCTCATTCAAGTTTGCTTCAGCCAGTGACTGGAATATACTGCAGAAATCCCTAAAACTGGTCAGTTTTTACCACTGTATATTCTCTCAAGGACAGCGTAGGTGTTCCTCAGTATGTTATTTAGAACATCCCAGTATTCTGCCTTGTTATTTGCTGCCCCTAATATGTGATAACTCCAGAACACTAACTCCTCAGTTGTTTAAAAAAAATTAAATTACAAGCTGCAAAAAAAACTTCACATCCTAAATCCTTGCATGCAGATAACATTTTAGATTTAAAACTGTTTCAAACAAACATATCCTCGGCTCGCGTGGCCTCGTCCACATGTTTGCAAAGTTCTCGCAGGCCGGAGGTCAGAGCAAACTTGTAGTGCTGCGTGAGCGTGATGTGATCCAGTAAGTCAGGGGTGTTGACCACCAGTGTTGCATGCTGCATCAGAGCCTGGTGGATGGTCTTACACTGCTGTGGCAGGCCATGCTACAGGGTAGAGCAGGCACCAACCGAGGAGCAGTGTGAGGAAAGGCAGCCAAGTAACCCTATTTATAGATGCAGGCAATGTGGGGCATTGTTTGGGGGGTTTGCAGTGGACTGAACTATATAGTCTTCAAAGTCCAACAAGGCTTTATACTGTTTTCCTCTTGTAGGTGTAAATGAGGCAGAATTTTATGAAATGATTTAGAGCATCAACTATTTAGATTTATCATACAAGACATATTGAGACAAAACAATTTAAGCAGATCTGGCTTTCTGATGTGTACAGCCATTATGCATTATAATACCTGAGTTTTCACACACATTTCAATTTATTTGATCATTTCAGGTCAATACAAAAAACGAAATGAAGTCATACCTCTTTTACAGAGAATGTCAGAGCCTGATGTTTGCATATGGCTTCCTTTCGAAACAGCAACAGCAAACATGTCGCCATCCATGCGTGATGAAGTCTCCACCTGTGCCAATCAGTCAGCTTGTTTGGAGTTGTAATTGCAGTTTCCCTTTGGGATGATCAGCGTAATTTGGAATGCAGCGGTTGAAATGTTGCCGGTGTTTACTAGATGCGTGAATGAATGAACAAATGTTGTAAAGGAGACTTCTCACCTTTTTATTGCCACACTGGGACAAACAGAAAGGCTCCTGGCCTGCGTTCGTTTTTACTAAAAACTGAAGTATGAAAAAGTAAATCAAGCAAAGGAGGTGGACTAAAGTCATGATAAGTGACACTAATAACATAAGTCAAGAGTTTTCTTAAACAATTAGCTGCCAAAGTTTCAATCCAGGCCTGGATCTGTTCAAAATATGGATTCATCCCGTGTGCAAGTCATTACTCTTGATGTATATATTGACGTATGTGGTTAAATATTAGAGTTACTGTTTTTGACATATCCTGTTTACTAATGCTTCCGTTTTTTAAATGAATCATAGGAATCTGCTCATATATCAAAAACCTTTTAACACTCTACCTGTTTTTCCATGCAGACCTGCAGCCCACCTGATTTAAAAGATCTTATGTAAGAAAAATAATGTGAGTCCTCAGTCTAAATCTAAGTTATTTATATCTGTGTAGGTTGCAGCCAGCATCATATTTTGCCCCTAATTCATCAGGCTGTCATCTTAATATCAGTGTCACAGATGCCTCCTGTTCACCATCTCAGTATTAGCATTTAATGTGCTTATACATATATTGCAAAACTCTAATATGCATTTAAAAAACCATCACAGGTCCCCTGGTTCTTTTTGTTTGTCACTGTGAAATGTTGCCAGTAAACATTGTGTTCAAAAAGTGCTTTGCTGTTGGATTAGATTGCAAGCAATTTAAACTGGGATCAGCTTCGACTGGGATCACTTCCATAAGCAGAGTGGGAAAAAAAAAAACTGCAGCACTTTTCCAGCCATATTCATGATTTGTTTCCTGAAAACTGCGATTAAATATTTGACATAACAATGAAATGTTAAATTATCACACAGAACATCCTGCAAAGAGAGTTTCCTCCACAGTTTCAGAGGTAATGTGAACTGTGCAGAATATGAGTGGAAAGTCAACCAAAGGGCAGAAAGTCTAATGTTAGTTTTGTCCTTTAAAACATCTGTTGTTGAGATCTCATCGGGCAGACAAAGAGAGAAGGAATGAAAGAGAACAGAACATCGATAATTAAAATTGTCAGGCTAATTTGTTTTGTTCTGTAAGCGCTTTGCCTGTGGGACATTCAGTTAAAGACGTGAGAATGTTTAATCAAATTTCCATTAATATTCATCTGTGCTGCTGCACCTTAGCTCCCTCTGGTTACCAACATGCTGTTCAATAAGACTTCCTAATTACCCGATTCTTAGACTTTTAGTTCATCTTCATTTTCTCCATTTGCACACAATCTGTTCTACAAAATATATTTTTGTTTCAGTGGCTGCTCTTTCTTCTGAAGACACTTTGTTTGAGAGGATCGCCATGTGACAGTTTAATTACATGCTCAGTTTAGTAATGGACAAGTGGACTTTCCCCCCCAGTGGAATAGGCTCTTTTCAATTATGTATTATCACAGTTTTTCATCTTGTCACGAAGAAAAGAAATAGTAGTTCACTGACGCCATTCCGCCATCTGCAAACAATAAATACCTTTCAGATTCTGACTTAAAGAAATGAGCCTAGTGATTACAAAGCACTGTGATTGATTCTTCTACATAAAAACATGGCCTGGAGCTTCCCCTCTTTCAACAGATATGCTAATGCTTGAGCTGGTATTAGGATGTATAAGGTCCAAGATAAACTCCCCTGAACCCATTTTACAAACACTCCATCTGACAAACGTCTCTATGAGATTAAAGACTCATGACAAGACGGTCATAACATTAAACTGTGTTACATGAAGATGCATAAAAGCATAAATGTGTGATCATAATGTAATAGTTTGTGTATCAGTATTTGTGCAGAATATGATAATTTGCTAGTTCTTGTTAACATGTAATCAATTGAAAACAGTACAAAGGCAATATATTTAATGTTTGACCTCATCAGCTTCATTGATTTTTGTAAATATCTGCTTATTCTGAATTTGATGGCAGCAACATGTTTCAAACAACAGGAGCAACAAAAGACTGTGAAAGTTGTGGACTGATCCAAAAACACCTGTTTGGATCATTCCACAGGTAAACAGGTTCATTGGTAACAGGTGATAGTATCATGATTGTATTAAGGAGATTATTACATGGACTCAGGAACACTTGTCAGTAAACACAGTTTGTTTGCAAATGATTGCATTCTGTTTTCGACAATGGAATAATCATTGCAGTGATTTTTATCAGCAAAA
Source organism: Holacanthus passer (assembly GCA_025331565.1). Classification (NCBI taxonomy): domain Eukaryota; kingdom Metazoa; phylum Chordata; class Actinopteri; family Pomacanthidae; genus Holacanthus; species Holacanthus passer. Next base: position 7,856,384 of record JAFREQ010000005.1, read on the forward strand.
ATCACAAACATTTACTGGTTTCAGCTTCTCAAATGTGAGGATTTTGACATTTTAACTGTTGGTTGGACAAAATAAGAGCCTTGAGGAACTCACCCAGGGTTGTGGGAAAATTATTATCATCAATTTTCTGACATTTTATAGACAGAACAATTGAATGAAAGAATAATTAATATCAATAATTAAAGTAATTGTTGGTTGCAACTACTGCAACTACTAACTACTGAGCCCCTTCCTGGTCCATAAAAGCACTGTCCTTGACATTCCAGTATTGTGTGATTTTTGCTGCCTGAATTCGATCTCGATCCAATTGAGTTTTTTTTTTTTTGCCAGCCATCTGAACAACATACAAAGGCAAGTGATAATTTGCTTTTTGGCAACTTTATCGAAAAGTAACACAGAAATACAGTATCTGATTCAAATTCATGTTCAGCTCTGAAGGCCTTTTCTATGCAACATGAGCTGTGATTACAGTTTCGAGTCTGTCAGCTTGAAGTTTGGGATCATTCCCCCTTGTTTGTTGCAGATCTGCACCAGCTTATTGACGATGGATGGAAAGTGACTGTGATCAGCTCTAGTATCTCTCCAGTCATCCTGGGTTTTCACTGGAGGTCGTATCAGAGCTTCAGCTGGATTATTCAAAGCCTTTCTTGTTCTTGCTCATGCCTTTGTCACATCCTGTTTAGATTTTTGTGATGCACTTTTTACTTGAGCAACACAGTCATCCTTAAATCATCTTCACTTTGTCTGAAGCTCTGCCGCCAGGCTCCGAGCAAAGTCTCTTTACTTAGCCTCATATTTGTCCTGTTGAAGTCTTTTAGCACTGTCTTGCAGCACATTTCAAATTGATTTAAAATCTGACTAATTATGTATAAATCCATCCATGGCAGAGCTTCAACCTGTATTCTCCTAAATGTACAGTATATATGTTGATGCAGATTCACAAATTGAATTTAGGCTGTAACACATAATAATGCTTTATGAAGCCACATACACATCATTTACTGCATTTAACTTACCACTATATCACTGAGCAGTAGTGCACACAGCTGGGTAATTATCTCTGCAGTAGATTTGCCAGGTGGCATATACACACTTTAGTTTCTTCATTAGGCTCATAAACACTGTCATCAACACTGTGAGGCCAGTATTTAGTGAATTATACTGCCTGTGCGAATACTTTTATTCCTGGGCCAAAATTTCATCCACCAAATCAACTATTTGCTGCAGGATTAAAACACACTATCGTGACCTGAATGTGACTGAGGCACAGAATTGAATTGCTCTGAATGTTTCCATTGGATGGGTGAATCCACTAAGTGTGTTTCCCAAAAAGTGTCTTTCTTTCTGTTTGTGGCAATGCTGGTCTGTCGGTCTCCTCATGAAGAATTTTTAGCCTTGAGTGAAATGTCCCAACGATATTTGATGGATTGCTATGGAATTTGGTGCAGACATTCATGCCCCCCTCAGGATGAATTACACTAACTTTGGTGAAGAATTTTTCATCTAGCACCTTGCATCATGTCAAAATTTCTATTTGTCAAACACTTTTTGACACATTACCTGCAAAATGTTCCCATCGGCCAATGTGAGTGTGACAAATGCTGAACTAAGATGGTGAACATTGTAAATGTTATACTTGCTAAACATCAGCATGTTTGCATTGGCGTTGTGAGCTTATGAGCAGGCTGATCTTAGCATTTAGCTCAAAGCACTGCATTAGTGAAATAATGATACAAGTCACTAATTTGTCTCCTTCTTACCGAAATTGCATTCTAACACACACAACCTTTGCCAAAGTCAGATATTCTAATCTGATAGAATATGGAGAAAAACATGTGAATAACCTCAAAGGAAAAGGTTTTGTAACTTGCGAATAGATTTAAAGATGACATGTGACCATTATCCTCCTTAAAATAAAGTACTGTCTACTTGCTAACACAAGTACAGTTGTGAGCTGATGACTGAAAATAGAAAATTAGACATTATCATAATTTGTACATTAATTATATTCTGAGTTTCCATCTTGGTTCAGTAGTCATCAGCTGCGGGTCACACACACAGACATCTGCTGTGCACCCACTGTAACGGAGTGATTACTCAGAGCTGTCAGCTAAGACCGGTGTCATGGTAGGACACATCTGCACCCTGCTTTTGTCCACTCAGCTGCTCCAAAGAAATATGCCACCATGCGTCTGACCCCACTGAAACACAGCAGCCTCTGCATCCAACGCTGTAACTCTCACACTGATTAAATCCCCGGCTCTGCACACGTGAAATGATCCGATCTGGTTTGTCCTCTTGCAGCTCCTGGGTGATAATTCTTTCTGTTCACGTTTATTTCAAAACCTCCGTATAATAGAATCAAAACCACCTCTCATGATGAGATAACCAGCAGGAGCAAAACATATCATTAAAGTAGACGTGGACGGCGAAGATGAAACAGACGATCTGTAAATGAAGAGCAATAAAAGGACAGCGTGTGTTGGAAGATGTGGCTTGTCAAGAGGATCAGAGCGTGGAAACTCTGTGTTGAGCCATAAATACAGGCATTTTACAGGGAGCCTTCAGAGAGTGAAACATGAAAGGTTTTATCGTGGAGTTTTATAGCACTCAGCGTCCTCTTTTTATCTCCCGACCTTTCAGGGGAGCTTCAGACCACTTATTGCAGCCCTGACCTTGGTACCATAACACAAAGTACAATATCATCATTTCATCTCAAGAATTTTACAGGCATTACTTTTGTTGTTTAGTTACATGTGAAACCTGTCTCGGGAGCAGGCATGTCACATACTGTCCGAGGTTTTGGTTTTGGCACATGAATTATTTATCCCAGATAATCTACTGCACACTATTCCCTCAGGTTCTCTCTCTGTATATGATATTAGCAGAATGCAAGTTGTGATATTAAAGCAGAGTCATCCAGGAGGGCAACACATTCTCACACTTTATTAGATTGTATTGCTACCTCTTGATCCCTGACCGAGAATAAATAATGGCGCTAGACGTGCAGTTCACCGTTTGGTTTTGAAGGCATTGTTTACAACCGGATCCCTCATCTTTAATTATCCAGTGCCAACCCTCATTTACGTTATCTGCCCAAGGAAAATGAGGCTGTGCATGCATCAAAGCACTTCTGCTGTGCACTTTCCAATTCTCCCAGCAGGCTTTGGCCCTAATGTCATCTTAAATGTGAAATGCAGAGCCGTGCATGTGGCTGCAAAAGTTCCGCATCCAATTTCACAGGTTCCAGCTCTGAGTAATGACACCAAAACAGAGACTTTGACTAAATAAACAAGTGAAGTTCCCTAAAGCATTCATCATATGAATGAATAAACAAAAGGAGTGAAAAATGCAAACCTAACTCTGCTTGTCACCTGATACATGCTTCAGAAATAACATGCAAACTGAGCTTGTATCAGATCTGTCTTTTCTAAAATGAATGGCTGTGACAGAATATCAGCTTTTGGTGAAATGTAGTGACACTTACACCGTGCCAATCCGAGAGCTTGATAGGTTTTTATTTCTATGTTAGCATCTGTTATCTGCTTGACAAACGCTCACACTGAATTTTAAAGAATGATTACGACCAAGGGAAAAATCAGTTGCCTTTCTGATGACTTAATTACTGTGGATGGCTGAGGCGCCTGATTGTAACTGTGTGCTCTCTGTTAACAGCTCTACGTGTAATGCTGGATATGCCCGTATTTAGGCCACTCTGCTCCCTCAGGCTTACAACTTGTGTGCATAATTCTGTGGGTTATAACAAGCAATTGCTATATATAAAACAAGGTTAAGTTCACAGACTCTGATAGATCGGTATTGACAAGTGATTGAACCTGTGCTGCAATATTTGTGGTTGCAACAGTGTGGATGCTCGTCTGCACTGTATCTCAGTGGTTTGTGGTTCAGCCTCTTGGAGCAATGATCAACACCGTGCTATTAATTGCACCCACCATATGGTCCCCCGCTTCATAAATGCCATTTCTACTTAAACGCCATAGGATGTTCTGGAAAGACCTGCTGACATTTATACTCAATTGAATCTTGCTAAAGAGGTTGTGCATCAGACAGAGTGAGAGTCTCCCTGAGCAGATCTCATTTGCCATGGTGGGAAGTGGGAAGCGTGCCCTGGGTGTGCTGAGGAGGCAGAGCGGCGGTAACCTGAACTCTCTCCTAAAGACTTCTAATGCTTATTGAAAGGCTGTCAGATATTTGCTGGGGAACTTCTCACTGAGGGAAACTGTGTTATCCTGAAAGTCACTGTCTTCCATTGAAGCCGGAGAGTCAGTGTGCAGCTGCAGAGGCTGCAAAGTCACACTGGCGTAAATTGGACCATCAAACCGACTCATTAAGAGGCAGAGGGGAAGGTTTGATAAAAAAAAATAAATAATGGTAAAGATGTCATCTTCATTCTTAACACGTTGAGTGATAAATTTTACTGCAGCAAAGTTTCTCTCTTAAAGTCACTTGACACTGAAGCTTATCCCTGCTGACAAATGTCCCTGTGTCAGACTGTGGCACATGTTAGGGACTGTAGGAAAATGATCATGGGGGAGAGGGGGTCAAAAAGGGGGAGGTATTGTCATTTGTCTTTTGGCTGAATTTAGAGTAGTCTAACCTCTTTAGGAGAGCTAAATAGTAATGTCAGCATGTAAACATGAATGACAATGCCAATGCTAACAAGCTCATGTTCAGTTGGCCTAATTTTTTACCATCTTAGTTTAGCATCTTAGCCCCATTTTATATATAATTCATAGTTGCATATGTAAATATTTACATCAAAAAGATAACTTGTGCCATGGTTGATAAAGGTGCACTGGCAGAGGACAACAGTTTGGTCTCTGTATTGTGGTTTTATTGATGTGAACATTGATTTCCCACATTAGAAGTTCCATTAAGATGTTGAGGTTTAAATTACAGCAAGTGTACCAATTTAACACTATTGTTTTTTTTTGACATGTTATTGTGAGGTGTTGTTTTTTTCTAAGTCAGGAGAAGGTACTTAAAGAAAACTTTAATAACATATGGTGTTTTGTTTTTTTTTTTCCAAAGTGAAACATAAGTTTCAGCCTCCTTCACCAGACCAACACTTTTCATACAGTCCCTTAACACTCCTAAATGTGTTTTATTACAGGCTGCACTTTGGGCCATGCCTTTGCTTTTACCAGTTGTTGATATACGACACCTCTTACATATGCATATTTTGCAAGAATTTCATTGAATCTATGTTTAAGTGGACTGAAACTAATTGGATCATTATTCAAGCGGCGGAGAACTGGTATCTACAAACGGCATGCTAACGGCGGTGTGTGTCTGCGAAAAGGTCACACCACCCGGACATTATTTTCGTTCATGAAATTGAACTTAATTATAGTGCAGTTGTTCTTCCCGCTGTGTCCTGTGAGAGATTAGAGTTGTATGCCGAGCATTAAATCACACCCAGATCAATAAGCACAGACTCTGTAGCCTGTTTCTGCTGTGCTGGTTTTGCAGCAGTCTAAATAGGAAGCTGTAATGATTTCTATCACTCCAGCACACATATACTGTATACACATACTGTATATATAAATATATTACTCTAGCATACACTCCTGTACCAACAAATCACATCAGTGAGCATAATTGATATTGTATTGCTCAGTTAATCTAATGGAATGAAAGCAGCGCCCGCAGTGAGTAAGCAATACTGGAGTGAATAAAGAGATTTAACTTTAATGTCTTGAATAGATAAATGATCAAAGAGAATGAACATCAGGCAGAGGAGCGGTCATCCTGAAAAAAATGAGTTCAATAACGGTACTCCAATTGATTTAAATCACATCCCCGTGCAGCACTGCAGCATGGAGCACAGAGTGTACTTTAAAAGCACTAATAAAATGCAACATGAAAGGCTGAAAATCACCTGTAAACTTAGTCTTGTGGTGTGATTTGCTTCAACCCTCTGTGCTGCATTTAGCTCCGGCTGCAGACGTAACAGACTTTTGATTTAAGACTGAAGCAGACAGGGCTGCGGCGTTCTAAACGAGAAGCAGTGAGGAAACACAAAGACATAACATCAAGTTTGTGGACACCTAAATCAAGCAGGACTGCTCCAGTCCAATCCAGCTCTTTAGCACTGGAGCATGTTTGAGATTAGCTGCAGGGTCGCTGACGTCGTCGAGTTTGAAGGCCAGAGATGACCTGGCAGTCAGCTCGTTAGGTTTTAGAGACGACTGCACGCTGCTGGTGCCCTCCCCGATTCCTGTTCCTCTTCTCATGCGAGTGTGATTGCCAGGCCGAGCACAGCTTCCTTGTCACGTTGATGATGTAATAATTGGACGGAGCGTGTTAAACCACAAACAGCTGAAGTCTCTGCAAGTTCCAAAGCCCATCTGCACTGAACCCTCCCTTGTTTGTCAGCCAAACATCTGATATATGACACTTAATAATTAACTTAAGGCATCATCATGTTTTGTATTTTATGAGTTTGCAGGCTAATGCTACACTTTGTTTAGACTGACAATATTATGGCACAGTGCCTGAATGCATGCACTTTATGAAGAGTAACAATCATATGTTGGGCAGAACAGAAACTGGCCTATGTTCCACGTGGCAGTGGTGTGCTTTATGCTGCAATATCTTTTCGACAATGTTAGTGGAACCTATTTCTATATCTTAATGATGAATTAAATACATAGATTGTTTGGGAAATTTACAAATGATTAAAACCCTTTTAAGCCACCAACATTGGTTTTCCATTTTACTGCTGAGAGCTCAAACCCTGAACACATCCAAACACACCACTCCAGCATGATGGTCCTCAAATTAGGTCTCTGCTCCTGGACTCCGTGCATCAGCTCCTCATGTTGCCAACAAAAATGAAATTAAAATGACTTATGCCAAGTAAGTCAGTTAGGACACTAATATTTAGCATTAGTTAGGCCACTTGGCAACCAGTGATTAAACAGTGATAAATCAGTGCATTAGCTCCCCAACATCTCCAGCCTGTGCACTCAAACACCTGCAGGGGACAGCCGAAGATTATGCAGGACCACAGCTGCAGGAGTGCAGCTGGAGACAAGATGCATTTGAGAAAAATGACGGATGGACAAACACACACACACACACACACACACACTCAGCAGTATATACATAGGTCCAAGCAGACTAGATGCTGGTGTGTGCTGCTCTGGCTTTGCACCACACACACACACACACACACACACCAACTCCGCAGTGACGTGAGGAGGAAGAGGAGGCTGCTCTTATTATAATTCAACGTCAGACCAAGTTTGATAAACGCCCTCCTCCCTCCCTCTCCCCCTCTCCCTCTCTCTCTCTGGCCCATTTCAATGCTCCTCATCCACAGTGAGGGGATCCGCTCTTCCTCTCCATCTTTGAGATAAGAGCCGGGTGCAGCTCTCCTCCTCCTCCAGCTCCTCCAGCAGCAGCAGCAGCAGCAGCAGAGGCTCGGCGCTGCGGCTGCGCTGGCACACGTTCAACGCGTCTGTGCGCACACACACACACACACACACGCACACACACGCCGAGAGCCGCCGCATCTTGTGGATTTCTTTTTTGCGCACAAGCCCCGAGTACATGCGTCTCCCTGCCGCTCTGTCACACCCGCACCAGGAGTTCGGCTCACTTCTCGGACCAAAATGTGGCATCGCGCAATAGCGACTGCGCTGGTTTTGCTGTGTTTGTGCGGGGACTCGCTGGCTGGGTTTCCCAATCAGATCAACATCGGTAAGTTGGATGAGATGATGCGACTGCACGTCTTTGTTCACATGGTGTAAATAGGACACGTCTCCTCCAGGCGGGCTGGGTTTTTTTTTTTTTGAGGGGGGGGATTTGCATAATTCATCAGCAAGTTCACTTCTCATAAAGCTGCAGGTCGTGGCATCCTCTTAGTGTTGATGATGGTTAGAGCAGAGTTGAGTTTCAGTATCTGCACTGATTTATTTCACACATATGTTTCTTAAAATGAACTCGTCCAATCATCTGTGCAATAATGGTTTCACTTTGCACGAGTCCCATCCTGATCACCGGGATAAAAAAAAAAAAAAGGCTTCATGTGTGTTTGGGGATGAACTGATCCGAGGTCTGCTGTGTGTGGCATCTTCTCTCCTGTAGGTGGACTGTTCATGCGCTCCACGGTGCAGGAGCACAGCGCCTTCAGGTTTGCTGTCCAGCTCTATAACACCAACCAGAATGTGACAGAGAAACCCTTCCACCTCAATTACAATGTGGACAACCTGGAGTCCTCCAACAGCTTCTCTGTCACACACGCCTGTGAGTAGAAAACTGCTCCATAACAATTGTCTTTGCATGAGAACAGCTGGAAGATCTTCTCACTGTTTTTGGTTTAAAAAACAAATTATGATGCAATTATATTTTTCCAAATTGCATTCAGCAAGTAATGGTGCAAGCGCCAGTCTAACACACACACACACACACACACACACACACACACAGAAATTATGTGGAATATTTGCTGCTTTAATTGTCCCAATGGCAGGCTAATCTAAAAATTACACAGATGTTCATGAGCTGAAATTGCTGTTTAAATTTAATGGATCATTGCTTTAAAAAACCCACAAAGAAACACAGACACCTGCCAAGTGTCTGGCCCTATACGCAAAACTCCTCAGTCATGCAGTCCAAAATTCACCAGCTGGATGATGGAGCATGATGGCCTGTAATTGGCCAAACACAGTGATTTTGCAAACTGAGTAATTCAGTAATTCCAGAGAGGCTGATCTGCAGCTCTCAGATGACTGTACTTGACAGTGGGGAAAATAAAACATTGCCTGTCTGGTTGTTGTGGCATCTGGCTGAGACATCACATAAAAGGCTTTAAGTGATGGCTGCGAGTTACCAAGTGTGTGGTGGTGGTGGCTACTGGTTAAATTGGTTGTAACATGCAAATTGTTGCATTTGAGCTCCTTAAACTTTTGCACTGTCAAATGAAAAATGCAATCTTCACCTTTGCACCTTGATGTTGAATGTTTGAAAAGTAAAAATTGCGACTAGTCAAATAAGCAGATGATTAATATCTTTAGGCTGTAATGCATTTGTTCATGTGTCCAGGCTATTTGATTGCGAACCCCTTTGATAATGATTTAAAATGTCACATAAGGGCATACCAGCTGCACCGCGGCGTATATTCTTCTGACTGCACTTTTGATGGATAAACAGCCTAATGCATCAACTGTAACATGCTGTAATCCATGTAGTCATCTCCACAAACATGATGGATTCGATAGGAAGGCCTGTGGAGGGTGAGATGGCTTCATAATTGGTCTACCAGTCACTCCTCTTGTCATGTAGGGCACCAAGTTCTGTCTGGAGAATTAATTTGTTATCCTTCTTCCCACCAACTGCACGTCACACTTCACGCTTAAGGATCAGCTGCAGCTCTCCGAACTCTGTCAGCCACCGTAGAGAGTGGCTGTGTAACCTAATGAAGCGAGAAAAAGCACCCCCCCCCCAAAAAAAGAAAGACAAATTGAATGCAATTGTGCTTCATATATCTTGGCCTCTGCGAAGCTCTGCTGTTGAGATGATGTAGTTGTTGGTGGGTGCAGCAGGGAAGAAGTAGATGCAGGTTTAAACCCTGATGCTGCCCGGTTCGAGCTCAGCCTCGCGCTGTCGGCCGCTGAGTGATTACACCGGAGGGGCTGTGGGGTCAGTGCTTAGCTCAAGGGCACTTCAGCAGTTCTTACCGAGGAAGAGATGAATATTACATGCTTGGCTTGTCCACATCAGGGATAAAGCGCAAACTCTCCGACTTGCCTGTTTTTCATTTTCAGGAGGTCAAAAGCAAACCATTATGTAAAATTACTCATCCAGCAAAAGCACTTTTTGTGACAGTGTCAATGAGCTGTTTCTACTCCAGTGTCATCTTTAACCCATGGGTTTTCTTTTGGACACTCTCAAATAGTTTCATTATATATGATATGAATTCATGTTTTGAGTCATTTGTTCTGCAGGATCACGCTTCTAATGCTACATGTTCAGATTTATCGTCATGATGCCACATGTGGAGCTCTGTAGAGTAGAAGAAATAGAGGCCTGTTGAGTCACATTTAAAGATTCCCATTAAAGATTCAGACCATAGCCATGATTCACTTTGAGTAAACCTAAATCCATTGTTTTTGAAAGAAGCTTAACGGTTTTCTTCCTAAAGGATGAGAAGGGAAAAAAAAAAACCCAAGATAATCAGGAGGATTAATTTTAGCGAGATTAGCTGATGCAAACTAAGCTCGATGCTTCCCTAGTCGAGAAAGACCAGTGAGCAGCTCATTATGCAGACCAGCCAGGGCAGCTTGTGACTAAGGCTCTGCTTGAAAATGCACCAAACTCCATGATTCTTATTTTTAGTAGTCTGGATTGCATAATGCCCTGCTAGCCTGGCAGGTGTTGATGTAGCGAATGTGATGATTATGATTTGACAAATTTCTATTCTGGTTAGTCATTGCTGTGCTTCCCCACAGCTTGCATTGTTATTAGCAAGTGTTAAAATGACTGAGATTTGAAATCTGCTTATTCCTTGTGATCCTTGCAAAACTTCCCATTTTGCATGAACTGAATGAATAAAATAGTTGTATAAATGAGGGGAATTACTTTTTGCTCTGAGCGCATTTGTTGCGTTTGTTGTATCTATTGTGAATGGAAGAAAGCAGGACAACGCTGCCGTCCTCCAGCTGGGTCAGTATATAATGATTGTTACAAATCCCTGATGGCAAATGACTGTGTTATTGGCAGGGTGGATCAATAGGTGGAAGGCTATAGTCCAGTAGTAGTGTGTGTGTGTGGCTCCAGTTTGTTCTCCAGTATGGAAAAATCAATTCTCACCAAGCTTTCATTTTCTCTGTCTCAGTCCCTCTTTACTAATATATGGCCGTTCTCCAACTTCCCCTGGCCGCAGACACTGAATCTTCAGTTTGATGCGTGCTTTGCAGCTATGAAAGTTGAGAAACAAACAAACCTGTAAACAGCCAATGATACATCACAGCAAACAATTTCCAGTCATTGCGGCTTGATTGAATTGATTCCGACAAAGAGAACTTCGCTGTGCTGTTGTGTTTATTATCTCACCAATTTGTGGCTGGCTGGAGTGAAGCTGCAGGATGTATTGATGTGACACCTTGCCCCAGGCCGGGACAGATTGTGTGCATAAATGCAGAAATGGGAAGGTTATATCCATTAAGACTGAGGTCAGGGCAGGAAGAGACAGCGGAGACAGAGAGCCGCTGGCCTGGCTGGACATTCGGGAGGAGGGGGAGCTAAACCAAGTGCATGTGGGATTATATTTTTTTGGATGTGGTGACAGGGCAGACAGCTGGAACAGATCGCTTCATATCTTTATTTCCAAAGCATTTGCTCTATGTATAATTAAGTGTTTGTGTTTAGTATGGCACAAAAACATGCTAATTCAGTGTAAAATGCTTGCAAATGGACTGATTTGCAAGCACATATTTAGTTACAGTAGATGTGTCCAATCTGTTGTACTACTTTGCCTTATGACAAAAAGAAACCCTAAAAAGTCACGTCATGCATTTTTAAAGACTTTCCTTTTCTGCTTCTCTTGTCTAAAGTGGCAGCAGCTCACACCAGAATTTTTCCAGAGAATAACTTTCATTTGATCACTTTAATTTAATCAAATGTCAGCATGACAGTGTTTCTTATTAGAGCGTTTATTATAGCTACCTATCCTCCCTCTGCTATGACTCAACCAGTGTGATGCTGCTCAGACAGAGGCTAATGTTAGAGCACTTCAGTGTGTAGGCAATGGACAGTCCCACTAATGCAGCAGAGACCAGTTTATGTAGCCATATCTCCTCCTCCTCTTCCTCCTCCTCCTCTTCTTCTTCTCCTTCTCCTTCTTCTACTTCTTCTTTTGCATTATTAAGACTGTGGCCAAGCTGTGTCCAAATATGGACATTTTAGGGTTGTTTTTTTTTGCAAAGCTTGTATGCAAATGTATGCTTACAACATTGATGGGTTGAGCTAAAACCAACCAATTTTTTTTGCCTTGTTATCTGCATAGAAATGGTGCAGGCAGGGGAGCAGCAGCTCACATCCACAGATTCCAATGTGTCGTTTAAATGACTTCCAGATAAAATGTGTTTTTAGTAAAGCGAAAGGAGGGCAGGACAGAAAAAGGATGAGTGGATGTGAATTGTACTGGTTTATATATAACGATGCAGTATTCAGTGCATTTTTTTTAAAGTTCCAAATTTGGGGGAATGAGACTTATTTGCTTTCTTTCTGGGAGTTAGATGAGAGGATTGATACCACTCTCATGTCTGTATGCTAAATATGAAACCGTAGTTTAGCACAGAGATTAGAAACGGAGGGAAACAACTAGTCTGGCTCAGTCCAAGTTGAACAAAATTAGCTCCCTTTTAGTGTCTTGTTTGTTTAATTCATAAAAAAAAACAGAATGTAAAAAAGGCACATCATATTTACCATACAGACATATTGATTGTCTTTTCTAATTCTTAGCAGGAAAGCAATAAACGTATATCATAATATGCCTAACTCTTGATCTTTAAATCATGCAACAGCTCACACACAGAACATCGTTTCAGAAGCTGTGAGGTTTCTGGAAGAAAATGCACAAAGTGGATGTTTTCCCTTGATGGATCATTACTGCTATAGAGCTTTTATAAATATTGTAATATCTAAGGTAAATGTCAGTTTGGCCGTGCTTTACATCATTTTTCGCTGTCGTTACTGTAGCAAAACAAACAGGCTGGAATGTAACCAAACAATATATAACAACCTTGGATCCATCATAACTCCGAGAACTCATTTAAACCGACAAGTCATGAATGATGCATGAGCACCACAGACAAGGTTGTCAAATTGTTTGGCCTGAGGGAGCCAATTCTGCATGATAGTTTCTATCTTAATCCACACTGTTTGGCCAGAGTATTAAACGTGTTTCCATACAACAGATGGTTATTTATATTTTTCATGGCAGCGTCAGAATCAGAGAGGTCACCGATAACGAGAGGGAAAAAAAAAACCAAGTCCACGCTACGCTGTGCACGCCTAAATTCGATTGTCAATACTTGTTCGGCATGACAAACATGTTCACCCTGGACAGTCTTGTATGTGTGTGTTTCATTTGGAAAGCTTTAAATGGATCCTCTCGATTTGGGAGCCCTTGAACGAAAAAGAGACACTTACCCAAAAGCATGTCCTTTTATCACGATGCACTGATAAAAATATCTGAGTTAGTGCTACTGCAGCCAGAGTCCTGTCAGTTTGGATGACCTGCCCCAAGTTGACAAGTACTCATCCTCAGATTTGTCATCGCGTTCTCACTGGGAAGCATAATGAAAAAAGCATAAAAGCTCTCGGAATGTCTTTGTGTTAATTTTTATCTAACTAAAGAGTCATTTCACTTGAAGGCAATGCTGTTTTCTAACGGATACTTGGCATGAATACATGGTTTGACCCCTTAGTTAAATAAGAGCTTTTAGGGTGTGTTGCTATGGGGCAAGACAACACTCATGGGTCATCATGCAACATAAATGCATTAGCTGTCTTTGAACAAGCGAGTACTGATGCTAAAGAAATGGCCATAACCACAACAGAGGCTTTTAAACATCAGTTGACTGAAGACATCGCTGTCACTCAAGTGCAAAATGGCCAAAAAGGCTCACAGCTATTGAAAGAAAAAATTTCTTGTTTTTCCCGACCTGAGTCGCTCAACCCCGGCCGGTTGTAACGCCGTAAAATGGCGGAATGCGCTGAATAGGTTCAGGGGCAAGCCACTGGAGATGTGCAGTTAGTCTTTCATCCTGTGCATCAGAATGTGCTTACATGTCGGCGTTGTAACGGAGCGACGGTGATCACTACTGACAAGCTACAGTGATGCTGCAGCAGTTTGTTGCAGTCTTACGCAACGTCCTTCAGCAAGGCTGCCTCTCAAAAGCTCTGCTGTTATTCACTAAATGTTACCTGAGATTATCCAAGGACAGCGAGCTGTGAACTACACACAAGAATGCACAAGAAAACCAGAGATGCCATCGGGGCAGTGAATAATTTAGAGGAGCCGCTTTTCATAGATTTGGAAAAGTTGCATGAGCCTCAGTTGTTGAATGTAAAGGAGCCGCTTTGCAAAATCACCTCGAGTGCTTCAGCGTTCATTTTACTTGAAACTATTCAAACTTGATTTAATATTATTCATAGTTAATACTTCATTGTCTTTATTCAGTCTATTTTCTGTCCATAGTGAGACATTTGTGTCAGGTTATTAGCGTTAATGGAGTATAAAAAGGTTGAAATTTGTGTTTTATAATGAATTTTAATCCATAAAATAAATTGATTTTTTTGGAGGGAAATAAATAATTTCGATATTGTATTGAGTTAATTGAAACTACTTTGCACAGAGTCATCACATTTTCCACTTTGCTGCATTTTCTTGATGCTTTTCTGATGTGAATCCATGTTTCCAGTGTCTTCTGCAGCATTACAGCCTTTTTAAATGGAGTGTGCTGTGTTTCTCTGTCTCTTGTAATTGTGGTCCTTGGATGATGTTGTTGCAGTATATGCAAAGCATGTGTAGGTGGAGTGTTAGCAGCGCTTTTACCGTGGTGCAGTGAAATATTAAAGTGTATTCTTCCATACAAGACTCCAATAGCCACAGGCCCCGTCTCTGTATCGCTGCTGTAGATTTCCGTCTGTCATGTTGTTTTAGCATGTGGGTTGAATCCAGTTGTATTTCTCAGATTAGGGCTAATCCAACCAGTGTTGCCCCGCTTTTTGCGTGTAATGAGTATCTGCTGGGGGTAGCCCACTGGAAGAAAATGTGTGCTTTTATAAAGCTGTAATCTGTAGAGAAGAGGGAATTCCAGCCAACATGCAACCACACTGCCTGAGGAGAAACACCTACTCAGGCTTCAGTCCCTATATGCCCTCTGCGTTCTCTGTGGTTGGTCAACTGAGACGAATTGCACAACAATGCAGGCTGTAACACGGATACAAATATGAAACACTTAAATGTCATAACACACAGATCATTTAAACTGCATGCACTTTGCCTTCAGTCAGGTTTTTATCCAAACAAGCAGTTACTGTGATTTCTCTCTATGGTGAAATTGAACTAGCAGATTTTGAGCCTTTCAGTAGAATAAATGCAGGTTTTTAAAATCTGCTGTGAGGAGCCACTATTTGAAAACTCATGCACAATTTCAGAAACATAGATAATGTACAGTATTTGGTATCTTTTTTTTTATCAGTTAGCGTGTGGATCTATGAGAGGCAATGCCAGGCTGCCTGTTCTCAACATATAATGGATGAACTGCCATGATATTTAACACAGACATTCATGGTCCCCAGAGGATGAATCCTCATGATTTTGGTGATCCTCTAACGTTTCCTCTTGTGTCACCTGCAGATTCACATTCGTGGTTTTGACTGAAATATCTCAACAACTAGTGGATGGATTGCCATGAAATCTGGTTGCAAAACTAATGACATTCCCATCAGCCTCAGCTGTACTTGGTGTTTAGTGCTAATTAACAAATGATAGCACGCTGACACACTAATCTAAGATGGTTTAGCTCAAAGCACGGCTGTGTCAACCTCACTGAGCCGCTGGCGTGGCTGCAGGCTCTTTGTCTCAGTTTTACATAAAACAGTTTTTTCATCACGTGTTTGAAGCACTGTGTGCTAATTAATTTCTCTCATAAGGCCAATGCCAATAAAAAAGGAGGAATAAATACCTCCATTTACACAGGGTTGTCACAGCCTGGTGCTTGGGCCATGACAAATATGAGAGACACACCACGTTTAATGATTAAACCAAGTAGTTTATTTAACAAAAGTAATCTAAATATTAGCGTAAGAAAAGATCACATGGGATGTCAGTAGGATCAGTGATGCAGGGTGTGCATGGAGGATAAGAGTGGTGCATGGTTGTAGAATACATAACACAAGCAAAGGGGAAGTAAGGAGAAACTACGGCCGCCACATCACCAGAGAGGGCAGACACAATAAAAGCAACTGTGTTACACAACGGCCCTGTTAGGATGACTAGTGATGACACTTATTTCATCTTCACTAAATTCATATCACACAGACCAGTTTCATTTTTTATTTCCATGTTTATGTAGTGCAAAGAATGCAATCTCAAAACACATCTGCAAAATCAATTTCACAATCAACATCCTGTACCGTGTGCTGTGAATTTTAACACATTCACAGGAGAATACTTTGCACATTGCTGCACAAACTGTGCAGCTCTTTCATTTTAAAAGTACATTGTACAGATTTGTTTTGCATATTTTATTCTCCATATTCTGTTTTCGGTTTATGCTTCTGACTTGCTTTTAATCTAGCACATTGTGAATTATACTGTATGTCAGTGAAGTTTCCATTTTTATTTTGACAATTGTGATGCAGTTTCAAACATGGAAATGAAAATAGGATTACTGAAATTTACTGTCAGGTTTGTCCTATGTCATAACTCCCATGTTCTATCTAGCTGAAAAAGGCTTGAAGGAGTAAGATCTCCAAATTAAATGGAGCAAATTCTGTTGAATTACAGCGCTCTTAAAGGTCAAACACTGTAATGGATTCATGTGGAGGTTACAGTAGGATTTTAAGAGTCGGCACAAAATAGAAATCTGATCAGCTAAGCTTTTATTTTATGCTTTGGAAACAGACATCAGCCATGATCAGGATGTGCAGTTAATGACCTGTTTGCATGTTTGTAGTGTGAAGATATACTTCGTTCAGTGTGTTTTCAAACTTTATCTTTTATTTGAAATGCGTCCACTTATGCTTATTCCAAACCTCCTCTGCTGTATCCTTGCCATCAATACTGAGGAAAATTGAATTGCAGGCTTTTCACCTTTTCATGTCTTTCTGCTGAGACATTGCCTATAAATAGAGTGCACTTTATTTTTTTTTTATGATGTCTGTGCACAACAGTTGAATTGGAACCTTACTTTTAGGGAATTAAATGGATAAAAACATACAATATATTCATCCTGGATATAAATGATGTAGGTTTTCCTGCATTATGAGATGTCACAGTCCAAAGACATGCAGATCAGAACGTAGAAGCTACAGAATATATATGTTTAGTAAGTGGGTTATTATCGATGTCTCACTGCCTGCTGCCCAGTGCATGCTGGGAGGGCCTGAGCTCCTCCACGGCTCTGTAAAAGCAGAGCTGAATTATTGAGGGTGAAAATTGATTCTCAGTCCACTTTGTGAACTTTGATGGTAACAATTGTGATAATGTTTGGAAATACCTACCACACAATGAAATGTGTCCTCGCTCAGCTGTCAGACACAGACACGGCCCTGAGATATTCCCAAAACATCTCTGTACGTCCAGTTCAGCTGACACGCTGAACAGCTGCTGACAGGATGCAAAGGTGCAAAGGAAATGTGTTACCTGGAATAACAAGGGAGGGATGTTGGCCGTGTGTCCTGACCCTGCAAATCATCATTCAGAAGATGGCACAGTTTAGCCGTCCAGCTTGTTTCCATGAGGAAACACTGAATTTGCTGAGTGTCTGTCAGTCAGCACATTTACAAGATTTGTTGGCATCCTCCGTCCGGCCTGGTAATGCTGTCTCATTTGACGATCTACTTTAAAACACAAGTGCAAAGACATCTTGATTACTTTCACTTTTGGAGTTCACTGCACTTAATTTGTTTCCTCTAAGTCTCTGTGACTCAACATTTTCTATCCTTTTTGTAATCTGCAACTATTAATACAGTATGTCAATATTGTTTGTTTACCAGGAATAAGAGGTCTAGTGGATTAAGTTCTCATGATGGGAAAATGCACCACCTTCATTTACAGTTCATGGTTCTTCCCACAGTTGTGCATCATGCAGAGATTACATAAACCCACATTTGACGTCAGGTGTTAATGGTCAGGATGTCTCACAGAAAACATGATGGGCAGCACTCGCTGTGAGTGACGTCTGTATCAACTGATGAATACGGTGACATAAATTATTAATCTATGAATTTGACATTGTGATCAATTTAGACTAGGATACCAAAAGTCAGCTGAGATGAAATGAAGATAGATTTTTTTCTGTTGCATTAGGCTCAGACTTGCACTACAACCACAGTCTGTTAGATTTACTACAAATACTCTACAAATCTATAGCTAACATGGGTTTACTTGCTTACCTGCTTGTAGGCTTGTGATCGTGATTCTGTCCAAGCTTTGGGTCTCTCCAATGTTCAGATTCAGTCAGTGTCTTTTATGTAATTGATCAACACAAGACACTTTGAGATGCATCATGACTGACCTCATTTTTAGCATCGTGGTTCAAGGTCGGTCTAGTCAGTTGACCACTTTGGTGCCTAATGATTTTGATGCTCCCATTGCTTTTCCCCTTGTACCACACTAAGGTTGGCATTTTTGGCTTAGTACTGTGCCCAAGTACGTCCTCTCAGAGCCACCAGCGTTGCTGTAGACTCTTACTGTGTAGTGTATGGGGTGTTTACTGTATAAGAGTTGAATTGACATGAATGGTAGAATTATCTTCAGAAAAACAGGCTCATTGTTCCGTCAGTGCACCTTCTGTTGATGTTAAAATAAAATAGTTGCTGAATATAGTTGTGTTTCTAGTCAGTGCTTTGACCCCATCCGTTACGAGTTGTTAATTTTGGGACAGCAGCTGCATGTTCGCGCTGCGTCCTCTGCCTTCTTCCCTTACTGAACATGTGACCCCGGGACGGGACAGGTATTCCCATGCGGCTGAGACCAGCACGGCCTCCCTCCCCCTCAGGAAAACAAACTGGAGTCCTGCTGCTCTCTTCTCCTCTAGTTTCGCTGCAGGCAGTTCTCTCAGACAGCAGTAGAAAAATAACTTCCCACCAGGCAGCACAGGCATAAGAAGGTTATTTGTTATCGTCACAAAAAGTAAAGTCGCTGTCCTCACTTTGTACCAAGTGCAGCATCCAATTCCCTCAAACCTCAGCTCACCAGTGACTCAGTCCAAGAACGTTCACCTCCTCATCTCAGTGTGAGTCCTCCTCTATCCTCTATCTTTTATATGCATAAAGTTCAATTTTCTCACTGCGTGCGGCGTTCCCTTTTCAGGCGAGTACAGCAGCCCTCCCTCTATTCCCCCTCAACAATGGAGCTTTAAGAATTCACTTTATAGCTCGACTCTGCTGTGCACATGCACTACAGGTTCATCCCTACATCAGCGAGTTTTGTGGAAGACTCAAAACACATTCCCCAGCTGTCTGCAGGAGAGACCCTCAAAGCTGCAGAGCCCCCGAGTTTCGTGAAGACGTCAGACGGCGTTGATGCTCCTGGAGCTGCTGCATCTACCTGATAAAGTTTGACGAGGGGGCGAGAGCTGAGGAGAAGCACAGAAAAGGGCGAGGGAGGAAAAGGAGACAGTAATGACAGTAATAACGGGCAGATGTGGGCGTTTGTTAGGCGATGGAGGACGTAAGATGGAAGTGGATGGAAAGCGAAGAGAGGTGAATTTTACCACTTGGACATTAATCATCCTTATCAAGCCTGTGTTGATATTCTGAACTGAAATCCACAGACCCTGCGGTGCAAAAAAAATACTCCACTTCCCCTTTATAATAAAGTAAATGAAGCGCATCTTCATTGCCGGCCACGATCAAGGGAATTTACTGTAGTTGACCAGTGTTGACTGCTTCATGAGGCCAAATATATGATTTCATTAGTCCTTTAAGAGGACAGCCTATCTATTTAACCTTGACAAACAAAAAACTATTGCTGCCATTTTGGGAACAGAAGTGGACGATATCGGATGAGCCGAGAAGTGTTAATTTAATGGCTGCCCTCTATTCTTCTTGGATAGCATGAGCAGAATATTATGTGTTGCAGAAGAAAATTTGTGAATCTGTAATTTGAGGAGGTGTGCTGTGCTGTGTTGTGCTGAATAATGTTACCCGCTGAAAGAGCCGCTGTGAAGCATGCTGAATCCAAAGGTGAATAGGAGATCCATCTGCTCTGACATTTTTCTGCTCATGAAGGGGGAGATTTTTTAAGTGTTTACAAAAGACCCATGGAGTCATTGAAATGAAGGTTAAAAATCATCCTTCAGATAGAAAACAATGGTGCAGCAACCCCTGGAAGATTTTTCTCCTTGATTACAGCATCATCCTTTACCAGTAATACCAAACAGATGCAGCTTTTATTTCTCTGGAAGCCTGTGTTTGTTTAAACCAGTGTCACCCCGGCCTTTCAACACACACCGTCACATCTAATGTGTGTGCTGAGTTAAGTCGGCGTGGGCCGAGGGAGGGATGAAGGAATAAAAAAAGCGACTGAGGGAGAGATGGCTGAACCGAGCAATCAAGGATGTGAAGATGACTGAACAGTTGTCTTAATGGAAGCAACTTTTGAGAAACATGCAGCACAGAACTACAAGTTAACACATGGAGAAATCACACAACTGTGAAATTATTTTATTGTGTTTAAAAGCTTAAATGTGTGTTTCCCCAATTTTATCCAAAGTGTATTTGTAAAGTTCACTCCTTCTCAGCTAGTGCAATTTTTCCAAAAATGTGTTTCCCAAATTTCAACAACAAGTTTAGTAACACTTTATAACAAGGGTACAAAACAAATGCTGAATTAACACATAGCTAATTCAGCATGTATCATAAATTCTGATTAATGGAATAGGCCACCAGCTGTTTCTATGCAAAAAAATTTATTTGGATGACATTTGACTATTTTTGTTAAAAATCTAGAAATGTAGTTTTCAAGCAGACGCAAATTAGTGAACAGATTGTAAATGAGTCTTAAACCTGAACTTTTAATGATGAACTCATAATTAGCGAATAGGGTTTTTTTTTAGTGACTGTGCAGTAAATAATTGGCAGTTTAGTTTATCAGGGCGTGACTTTACATAAGGGGACACAAAACAACCAGTAATAGTGATATCATGTGTGAAGTAATGACAAAGTAATGATGAGCTGAGGAGAGATAAGTCAACCAGGAAACAGAGACCTTTGCGTCATGCAACAATAATGCATTTACTGATATATTGATTGATTGATTAATTGATGGTAAGCGCAGTGAATTGATCATTTCGTCACAAACGCCGCTGATTTCACACATCAAGGTCTGTTTACAGGTTCCTATGAATTCTACTGCAAATGTGAAAAAAGTTGTATTAAGTCTTTCAGAGGCTTCAGAGTCACTTCAGTCATTGTGGGTGGACGTCAAGTTTGAAAATGAAAGAAATCTGAGGGTGTGGAGTTAGAAAGAAGTGATCTCACCAGACCTGTGTAGTTGCAGCCCGCAAGCAGAGATGAGGAGTGAATCTCAGACTGAACTGTTGGTGGTTGAATTGCATTGTGGCTAATGTGGGCATGATGTTTTGACAAAACCTGGCATAAAAAGTAAGTCTGGTTCTGCTGCACAAATTTGCAATACTAGAGCAGTGGAGTAGCTTTTTAAATATGTGTTTTGTACACTCGCTATAAAGAGTTTGTTCATACAGCATGTCACATTGTGCACTTTCCGCACAGTGACTGGATTTCAACTGACAAATTCTCAAAAAAAGTCACCTCATTACTTAACATTGATCGGAGATACTGAGCACCTTCAGCGAACAGTGTTGGAATCTGCATTGAGCTGAGGGTCTCTGCTCTGCTAGTTTGACCAACATTTGCTTGTTATCACTTACATTAAGTCAAGGGTCGAAACCCCCGACTCTGTCCTGCTTGGTGTTATTAAAACCATTTATTATGTACAAATAAAATAAATGAGTCAACACCTTGTAAGACCAAGTGTCTGATGCAGTGAGCGTTTATGGCCGGAGCTCATTTCCACGGGCCCGCAGATGGCAGCAGATCGGGCTTGTTATAAATCTTTTATACTGCAGCACGGCCTGACGCTTGCACATTTGCATCTCATGTTTCAGGGTATTTGTCCATTAAGAGCTGTGGCCAGTGCACTGATTTCCCCATTATTTCTAGTTGATTACCCAAGCAGTTGCATTTAGTCCAAGGAGAAGTGAAGGGCACCGGGCAGCGGAGCATGGCCATGGGGAGCAGACACCCCACATGGCACCCATTTATTCAAATAGCCCCTGCTTCACTCGGAAGATTAATGCCATCGTGGATTTGCTCACATCTCAACCTTACATTAAAGTTTTTACCCCTGCATTGATCGTTCGTGCACTCAGCAATTTTAACTTTCAGTACATTCTGAAATTTGGACCTTAACTTCATTTGAAAGGCCGCTTTGTGCTGTTAGTTGGCATCTCTCCCGACTGAAAGAACAGCTGATCACAAATGACTCTTGTGCTTGTCCCTGACCTGAACCTGCTCTCTGTCCCTGTCACCAGTCTGCTCCCAGTTCTCCCGGGGAGTTTACGCCATCTTCGGCTTCTACGACAGGAAGTCCATGAACACGCTGACCTCCTTCTGCGGGGCGCTGCACACCTCCTTCATTACCCCCAGCTTCCCC
This sequence comes from Holacanthus passer, assembly GCA_025331565.1. NCBI lineage: Eukaryota > Metazoa > Chordata > Actinopteri > Pomacanthidae > Holacanthus > Holacanthus passer. Next base: position 7,878,828 of record JAFREQ010000005.1, read on the forward strand.
ATCGACGCTGACGTGCAGTTCGTCATCCAGATGAGGCCCAGTTTGCGGGGAGCTGTACTCAGTCTGCTGGCCCATTACAAGTGGGAGAAGTTCGTCTACCTTTACGACACCGACAGAGGTAAGAGCGGCCCACTGGGGGGAGTGAAAACACACACTCACACACACACACCTAGGCCCCACAAGATTTCAGTAGGAGACAGATGAGTAGCGTAGAACATCTCATCGCTGGAGGAAGTAATTGCCACGCCAAGCCCTGCTCATGCAGACGTGTTATTATACAGCGTATATGATCAGTCTTTAATATGTAAATCCCTTATCCCCAATCCTCATTCTAAGTGGTCTGATACATTTTAATCTAAGGCAGTAATGATCCTAAATTGCTTCACTATGTGGCTGAATGCTGCTCACAGAGGCAGAGTCAATAGCTCCCTGCTTCCGACGAGTGAGTCATTCACAGGTGCTGCTGATCTGCCGCTGCAGTGCGACTCCAGCCGCCTCTAATCCTCGCCGCTCTCTGATTATCATTTAGCTCTAATTGGATTATATAAAGACAGGAACGCAACATACTGTAACTTCTGCATGTGCGCCGTAGCCTGCCGCTCCCCTCATGTAGGCCAACTATTTACAGACTTGGGTCTTTGTCGTCCTCCGAGGGTCAGCATCTGGAGAGGCTGCGTTAAGAAGGAGCACAACAATCTGCCTGTGTGGACTGAGGCACAAGCTGGTCAGCAAGGATATATTGTACGATGTGATTCCATACGTGTTTTTAAGTCATGTACTCGGTAGATGTAGAGATTTTACTGGGTGCAGTCTCTGCGTTTAAATGTGCCAAACCGTTCAGAAGTGTGCATTCCAAGTATTTTTAAACTGACATCGAGCATTTCTAGGACAAGTGCACTCCTTTTTCACTTCCCCCGCCTCACTTTATATATCGCCGGTTCAGGTGGGTGTCTAAGCTAGTGCTCATGAAACTGATTCTCACAGAGCCATTTTGTGCACTTTTTAAAATCTGCAACTTTTGTGCCAGTTGTTTCAACAAATGTACAATATGTCTGGCACAAAATAAGAGTTTCTTAAAAGCCTTACAACAACAAAGACAACACCTTCACTTCCATAATTGTGATGTATATGTTCAAAGCCATGCTCATTAAGGAGGCTCTCAAATTCGGGGGGAACCTCGGTTTCTCCTTGATGTGTCTCCTGGTTTTGGTGGCAGATTGCAGAAGCTGATAACTGCTCGGCTGGCGTGGTTGAGACAAAATGATTAAAGAGTTTATAGCCTCTCCGTGGCACCGTCAACCATCTCAGAAGTGCCTCCTGATGTGGCCCTCAGAGCTCTGCTTTGCTTTACTGGCCTCTTTCACCTGCTGTGCCGAGGCTGACGGGCCACCATCTGTAATGCTCTGCCCATTTCCACGGCGTGACACAGTGTAAACACTGTAGTTTAGGACAGAGTCCCACATGCTGCACAGCTTGTGTTTGCTGAGAGGCTAGTTAGCTGTCCTATTTTGGCTGCCAGTCCCAGCCCGCTCCTCCCCGTCAAGGCTCTGGAGCAATGGAGCCAACACTCATCCAAATGTCACTTTAATCTTCATTATAGGAAGAGGGCTCTATTTAGGTTCAGAGAGGGACTCGCGGGGGGCTCTGCTTGTGTGAGTGACTGCTGATGGTTTGTGGGACAATATGACAGTAATGTGCTGCCGAGGCATTTTACAATGACACGTGTTATGCCTGTCCCCTTAACAAGACACTTGCCACATCCGAACAGAGCCTTTTATCAGAACAAAGGCCTCTTACAGTCAGCTTGAAATTGGAAAAATCATTAAAATGAAACAGTCGATCTCCTGCTGTACATCTCGGGGAAGTGGACTCTGTCTTCCCTTTCATCACACATCATAAGAAGGATTTTTTGTCATAGCCTGAAGGCATAACTACCATAAAAACTGGATCTGTATGATGGAGTTTTGACTATAATAGAAAATAAAATGCCCAGAGAAACCACTTAATGTAGCCATGCATGAAGCCCACATTTAATTTTCAATGTGTTTTTCAAATTGGAAGTGGTATCTACATCAAATAGGTGCAGCTTCACTTTCATGTCGGAGATGCCTTCGTCTGACAGCAGCGTTGTACTGATTAAAGCCACTTTAACTGACACATTCGTAATGATTATTAAATAACGAGTGGAGTTTGTTTCCCCACTGCTGCTTTTTGCAGAATGCCAGTTACTGTTTCATGTCGCTCGCTTCTCATTAGACGAGCTGATTGTTTGACAGACATCAATGATACAAAAGGGGAAAGTGAAGACGCCACACACATCCACGAGAAGCACGACAAAAGGAAAACAGGCCTTCGCACACACTCGGGTCATTAAAGACATGTTTATCTGCTGCAGTGCAACATCACCTACTGTATTTATCCTGGATGTACTCGCTATGAAATGTCCTCATTAAACTGGCTAATGGATGCTGGCAGAAAAGATCTCTTAAACTGAGGAACATCTGGGCATTACCAGCTGGCCACCGAGAGAAGGGCCTCACCAGGTTTTTTTCATATTTATCTAAGTTATCTAAGTGCACGTAATGCTTACACAGTATGCTCCAAGGACGACCACGGACCATTCATGCCAGTTTTAAAGACTTACAATCATGCTTGTCAAATTTATAACAATTGAAAAACTAATTCTGATAATTCACCAATCTTACAACAGAATTAAACCACACAGTATTTTAGTGATTAACATATTTATATAACCAAAAAATCTGTTGCACAATACACTGAGCTTTAAATGTGTTTTGGTAATTCTAACACCGTAGCTGCTTTTAACCACCGAGTGTTGAACTCGCTGCCTGCGTGCCTTGAGCTCGAGAACAAAGGCTGTGCAAAGATTGTGCTGATGTCAAGAGACACTACTTGAAATATGAAATCAAAAACCATTTCTAGACATTAGGGTCTCCACAGATAAAATTACTTCTTCTAATGTGCGCCCCGGGGGTGATTTTGAGAACCATCGCTTCATTAAGGAAATATTAAGAAAAGTACAGTATGTTCTCCGTTTGACACTCAGGGAGAAGGTTGTATTGCATTACAGTTTGCATCTCCGTCCTCTCCTTTATTGTGACCTCGGGACTGAATAAAGCAGGAATGGAGAGTTATTAATCAGTTTGCTCGTATTGCTCTAAAGTCTAATACCTATAGCATTACATCTGAGAAGCAATATCATACTGCAGTTGTTTTTTTTTGCATTTTAACATTGGACATTGTTGAGGTGGAGCAACTTTGACTTATGGGTTGTTTAAAAATGAGACCTTTAAAAGACAAAACCACATCCAGGAGTTGTGCTGTTGCGTCCTAGCTGATGTTAGTTAACTTTAGACGTCTATGTTATAATTGTGTCACACTGTTCAACTAAAGCTACATAGTCACAATCTTTAATATGTACCACAGTAATGCATGAGCTCATCTTTTGTTTTGTATGTAAAACCTTAACTTGTGAAACAACTAATGCTAGTAAGCGAGCAAAGTGCAAGTTCCTCGAAGTTGTATTAAAGTGCTGGACTTGAGCAAATGTACTTGTGTGAGCTCTTACTGTTTAATCTAATGCTCCCTGTGTAATGTAGGCCACCTGATTCATGAACTCTACATAATGCAAACCAGATCTTTAATTCCTTTTTTTGTTGCCATCCAAATGAAGAACTACAATCTAACAACCTTTACTGCGGCTTTTCCTGCATTCTCCTGCCCTCCTGACAAATGGGAATGGTCGGCATGGTGGAGAATTTGCATTCGGTGTGCAATTGCACTGCCCTGCTGCTGAATGTCTGGTCGGTTTCGTCTCCGCGAGGAAACGTCTGATTAATTGCACGCTGCTAAAGAGCTGCACTCAGCAGTCAGGCACACGGGCTCATTAACAGAGAGTGGGAGAGAGAGAGAGAGAGAGCGAATGGCACAAAGCAGCTGTTCCACTTTGTGAACACCTCACTGCACCTTCACTCCCAGATGGACACATATCAATAGGCCTCGACCCCCCCCCCACTGTGGGTAAACACTGTTTTCCTTCCAGGCTCTAATATTGGGACTGAGGCAGAGATTTATCAATCGAGCTCTTCTGCTTCAAGAGGGCTGCTTTCCTCTCTGTTCAAGGACTCTGTTATGCCTCATAGAGAACACCAAAAGAGCAAAGGAGAGCGAAACTGGGATACACATGTAACAGAATATCCAAGTAGCGACTGAAAGGTGCTCTTCTGCAAGACGGGTTTCAAAGGATTCTGAAAAACGTCCAGCATATGCAGATGAGAAGCACGACACAGAAAAAAAATCTCCAAGGTTAGACAGGACTGTGTCACATTTGATAAAGTTTTCTTTTGTTTTCTTATGGGAAAACATTTTTATTTGGCTCTTGAGAATCCTCTCTGAGTCTGAGTTGAATAAATTTCAGATTCTCCGTGGGAATCAGATTGCCTATAGATTTACAGCTGGGAGTGGAGTGTGTCTGGAAAGGCAGTTTACATGCTGTGAGCGTGTGTGTGTGTGTGTGTACTGTGCAGTGACGTCATCGGTGAAAACCTCAAAGGGCAGCTTGCATTCATCGAGAAGACACAGCTGAGGCGTTAGCTGTCTCTGAGTTTTTCTGTGTGAACCAAACCTCCTCTGTTATCCGGCGCTCACTCCGCTCTGCCAGACGCCCAAAATGGCACCAACTGATCCATGCACGTCCACGCATGCAGAGGCAGTGCAGCTTGAAAACAGCATCAAACAACATGTAAGCTGCAGACTCTCTGCTCCACGCTGCAGTATGGAGCACATTGTATCTACAAAATCATGCATACCATAAAGCACAAATGAACGCTTGGAGCATTCTGGCTTTCAAACATTAAGACACCTCTTCTCCCTCGAACAGATTGGCCGACAGGCTTGCGTTGCAGAGAATGTAACACATTATTGTAGCTACAGCAACCTTCAGAAAGACATTACATAACTTGAAACACTTGCATCCCTTTCTGCACTTGAAAAGAGGAGTTGCAACTCTTGGCCTCATTACAGACAGTCTGTACTCTGGGCAGCTCTGCATAGTTGCAGCTTAATACATGTGAACTGCACCAATGTAGCATGCACATATCGCTAAACTGGCAAGAGTGGACAGAAAATGTACATTTAGATATTTTCAGGTACGACTTTCAGCTAATTTACTAGCTGATTTGGATTAATTTGCATTTATTGTAGAGATCATTGTTTCAGGACCTTGGACAGTTCCTACATCCCTCTTTGCCCTATGTGCCTTCAGTGCTGCGAGTTGGATCTTTATCTTTTAACAATCCTTCATGTGTTCTTCCGTTAATGCTGTATTTTATATTGTTCTTGAGTTAACATACGTCGAGTGGCTAATTAAAGGATGGACTTGAATAAATGAGTGGAGAAACATAACAAACCCAGATGCTTCCCTGCAGGGCATGAGGGGCCACTGAATAGACAGTTTGATGAGTACGAAAATGATGTGAATCATGTGCTATTGTCTTTAAAGTCTCCACATCTCAACCCAACTAAACATCTACGCAAGACTTTAAAGCAATGTATCATACAACGCTCTCCAACGCCATCATCAAAACGTCAATAAGGGTTAGGGTTAGGGTTAGGGTTAGGAAGAATGGCCTACACATGCTACAATATCATTACGTTGTAGTTAAATGAACAATACCAAAGGTGGAGGTTGAGCTGCAGCTGGAAACAATGTTGGCTTGAGTGTACCAGCAGAGCAATAACTAGAAGTGTCAGGATATAATATGAATAGGACTGGATGATCACTAACCACACAACTGTCAATAAGCCAATGATCATGATGCATATATGAAATCCCATTAGCCAATACAAGCACGACTTCAAAATACCTGACAAATCAAAGAACCTCATTAAATTGATGCATAGATCATTTATAAAAATGGAGTATTACCACTGCTGCCATTATATACATTTTATAAATGGTTGACAAGCGTCTCACAGAATATATCATTATATCACTCCACCCTGATTCCATCCTGATCGTAAGAAGGCAGTATGACTCCTCCAACCTCTCTTTATTTATGTCCAAGGCTGTAGGTTGGGGTTGGAAAATTTAAAGCTGTAAGAAGGAGTTGGGGATTTTTCTAGACATTGATGGTTGTAGCATATGTAGCATTTGAGCACTATTGCTTCAAGTCACAGAGATCTCCCTTCACCGGTTAATGACCTCCAGAGGTCAGACAGAAGGAGGTGGAAGAGGAACTTTTTGCAAGATGTGTTCATCTGACTAGGAAATAAAATCCTATCTTGCAGCTAAAGTCAGTAGATGAGAAACAGCTTTTGCCATGTTTATGATGAAAAAGCAGCCTGGGCCAACCTGATGCAGCTTTGCTTAGCATTTGGAATAACAACCAGTCCTTTACTAACGCTCTCACTTGTTAGCACAATTAATTCAATTAACCCAATTAACTTGAGACCTGAGATATCTTGAAATCTTGTCAATAGCAGCCTGAAGCTTGATCAATCATATTTGCCATATCTGTTACTCTTAACAATAGACAATCAATGCTTACCCTCCCCCCCGCCTCTCTACTCATAATGCTGCCACTTAGAAAGATTAGAACTGAAGACACAGGGTGATTTCAATCATTGATTATCTAATTGTGATCTTTTACCACCATGTGTGATTCCACTCATCCTGCTCCTATTTCAAGTGTCCGTTCACTCCTGTCAGCTCAAGGAGAACACAGGGGCGAGCGATTCAGAGGCCGGAGGTTTATTCCAGCTATAGTGAAGATTTTCCCCCTCGGCTCAACGTCGTCGTCTCAGCCGCTCACAGAGGAAGAGATAGGCAAATCTTCAAATGAATAGAAAAGAAAATGAAGCCGTACGGAGACGAAGAGTGCGGGAAGGAACAGAGGAGTCAGCAAAGCTTTTGTCTCTCTCCTGCGTCAGAAAACAGCAAATGGCACAGAGGGCCAAGCACTGCCAGACATGCTGTCAGATGCAACGAATGTTTTTTACTTCATGAATTCGGAGCCCCCTCCCCTCCTTCTTCTGTAAGATCCAGCTTGTCATATCTAATCCGCTCTAACCTTACCACTTTACACGGCCGAATAAGAAACCAGGTGACTAATAGAGCGCCCCTCTGCTTTATAGGCGCTGCTCTGTTTATGCCTCGACTCTCATCTCGTCCCTGCGTTGCTCAAACGTCTCTCATCTATTTCAGGACACTTGCTTTCAAGATAACGCAAGGCCATTACAACAGTGGTCTTTTTGCATTATGAAAGAGATTGATGTGATGTGTGCTTCCCTGTTTGCCCAAGAGAAAACGCCATTTTTATTTGCTTAAGAGACGGGAGGGTGATTTTTTTTTTTTTCATAAGAGAGCTGAAAAAGAAGAGGCAGTTGGTGCAGCTCTCACTGATGGGCAAGAGCCAGCCTGCTCCATTTCTTTGTATGTGGTTCAAATGCAAATATCTGTGCTTTATATATGCATGTTTTTTTTTTTTTGTCCCTCCCTCTGCCTGTCTTTATGTATTTATGTGCATATGACTTCAGCATATGAATCATCTTTAAGTGCAGCGAAAGTTCATGAATTACTTAATGGAATGCAAATAAAACTTACATAAAAGGCGAAAGTAAACACAAGGAGAAATGCTCGGCAATCTGTTAGCAAGTTTGCAGCTGTCATTAGATAAGAAATAATCTGTTTGATTAGCTCTGATCATGGATTTGGCAGGAGTGGGTGGTGTGGAGGAGCAGGGCTCTTTGCAGTTCAGCTAATTTGGAACAGGGAGCTGTTATCTGCATTGGTCTGCATTGGGAGTAGGCGTTGTTAGGCTAATTGTACTCAAAAGTGTCCTTTTACTGTCATTTGGCAGCTTTAATCCTTTTTATTTCACTGGCTGTGTGAGCATAGCCCACTGAAAACAGTCTTCTTTTGTGTAGCCTCGTATAAGCGTCGAGATTTTCGGAGATTTCTCTGAAGTACGTTCACTGGCTTTGTCTGAGTTCCCTTTGGTGTCGCGCTCAGCTTTGGGCATCCCATGACAACGGCGCAGTTCAGATGCCTGCAAGAGAATTTTAAAGAGGTCACCTTCTCCAGAGAGGGGGAGGGACGACTGAGTCACAGTTGGGACTGCACACCACGCTCGGCCGTCATGTGAGCCGCTGCCCAAGACAGACAAGAAGAAACATGCGGCCAGGTGCCAGCAGAGCCTCGGCCCGTCTCTTTCTTCCAGCTCTGTCTGTCGCAGAGGAAGCAAATCCCTTGGTAAATGTATTATTCTACATTGGAGCAAATATTTTTTCCTGCAGGATTTAAAACAATATAGGCCTTAGCAAACAAATAACGAGGTCAAGCAATTTGTTCAAGAAAAACAATGATAATATGCCATTTAGAAGATGCGTTATTCCAACATGAATACATGACTGGGAGTAACCTACAGTATTATTTTGTCCACGGTTGAACCCAATAGCCAAATAGTGCTAAGCTTTATAGAAGCAATCCTCTGAGCTGCAAAGAACACCATATCAGAGGAGTACATACTGATCTCCTGGGCAGTGCTGTGTGGGCTACTAAGCTCATATTTTCAAGAGAATCCCACATGCAGGCCAACTACGCTTTGTGTTGCTTCCTCTAACAATTGCCGTCAGCTTTAGGCATTTCTTTGGCTGCATTTTGTGGACAAACTTCAAAGCAAAGTGTGTTTAACACTTTTTGTGTTTGTAGCCTTAAGCATTAATGCAGTATGGAAGCATAAACTCAGTGTTGTGCTTATAGGATGGTAGATTGAAAGGGAAAGACTTTCGTAACAACTTTATTTAGGACAGCATGTATTTATGCACACGTCAGGCCGACAGTTTGTCCCTCAGCCTGACTGTCGCTGAATACGTCCTGCTCATTTGCACGATATTAAAACATGCAATTACCATGTTGCAGGTCTGGTTCCTGCCAGCAATTATCTTTTCAGGAGACAAGTTGTCCTCTGTTCTGTCTCTTTGAGACGCAGCCACCAAAACTGATTTCAGTTGTGAGTTGATGAAAGGGCAAGCTGTCTCGTTGAGTACTAGTGCAGAGTGAACCACAGAGGAATCAGGTGTCGCCATAACTCAAAGCTTTGTCTTCCCTTTTGTTCTTTGCGTGTGTTTGTGTGTGTGTGTCTTTCTCTCTATGTACTTCTGACTTCAAGGTGCTTGCATCAGTTCATTAAGTAGAAAGAAATGTTATGTTTGATTTGTCATTTATGTAAACGTGTCTTTCTTTCTCAAAGTTGCACCGCCTGACTTCTTACTCATTCAAACCTGCAACAACTGATTTTGGAACGGTTGCCTTTTTACCCATCCAGCAGCCTCTGAACAATATTAGCATTTATTTGGAATCATGTTTCTGGCCACCTGGTCAATGTAAGGCTGTCTGGTGCTGAGTGGGTCCAATGTTCAGTGGGTTTTTAGAGCTTTGTCACTGAAAACAGCTGCCTGTTGTGGCCAGAATAAAAGACACTGATGAGAGCTGTGAAAGCAAACCAAACAGAATAGTTGCAGAAAACCAAAACAGTGACCTGAAAGACACTAAAATGTTCATTAGAGCTGAGTTGGATGATAATTCTCTGTGGGCTCATCATTTCACGTATCATTAGTAAAAATATTGATTAGAGTTGCTATAAAGTAACATTAATAATGTTGAGTGATGACCATTGGCAACAGTAGAGCTTCAGAAAAGACTAATTTGTCTAATGTATTAAGTTTTGTATTTACACATTCAGTGGACACAACGGGGCTGCCAACTTTTCAGTTTATTTTGGAGTGACATTCAATATCAGTGAAGTCAGTGCATTTTAAGAGTAGGCTTTCTGTGTTATTACCCACCGCAGGGGTCGCGGTCATCAGTCCTCAGACTTTGTTTAAAAAGTTTAAAATCAGTCAAATTCACAATTTTTAAGCATTTATAAATGAAAAGCCAAGTCATTAACCATGGCCAATGATCAGTAAGTTAGGTTGAGCAGCATACTTGCAAAAGGAGACCAGATCTAACCAGGGTATCTGGTGATCTTCCCTCAGAAAATTGTTAATTTCAGAGACTGTTTTCCTGCATTCCAGTGAATTTATGAAGTAATTTCATTGCTGAAATGTGGAGTCGGGAGGACAGAGGGGAAGCGAGCATTGAAAATGGGACTCTCAGGAGAATCTGGAGGGCTGGCAAGTAGCTCCGTCTACAACCAGCAACATTGTATGAAAAGTAAATGAAGGAGAAAAACACATTGTTCAAAGACAGTGGATCCCACAGGATGATTTTGTCCAGAAAACACACACAGATTTGATCAAACCAGCAAACCAGCCGAGAAACAGGGAAAGAGTTCTTAGCTGAACTGTTTTGTCTTGATTCGCCATATTTTTCTCATTATGTCAGAGATGCTTCCACACATATTTACTGAAAAACTACAAAGGCAGTTAATCCCCTGACACACCGGCAGCTAAATTAAGCTATTAACCAACAATAGTGTCTGATAAATACAACCAAGGATAAAAACCAATACACGATGATTTGATCTTCAGATAGTCGTAATCACCTCCAGGGGCGGTTCTTGCATTGTATTGTTGATGAGCCAAATGAATCTAACCTCTTAATTGCATTAAAAGTTTTATTTCTAAACTGTGTGCTTTGGGCTCTGGAAAAAAAAGTCTGATGTTCAGAGTTTGTGCTGTGTGCTCAGAAAGACTATTTAATATAGAGAACTATATTTTTTCATCAAGAACTTGCTTTGAGGCTTCCTCTTATTTGGCATTCGAGCAGTATGAGAGCGTGTTGGCAACCTTGCATAATGTTAACCAAAAGTGTCAAATTGTGTTATATTACTAGATTTCAGGATAATTGCGTTCATGATTTTGCATTATACCAACCTGAAAGCCTGTCATCATGAGAAAGTTTCAGGGCGACAGAGACACAGAGTTTCACTCCTGCCTGCGAGAGGAGAGGGAGAGACGCTGCTGTTGAAAGAGCTGCTGACTGAGATTACAGCACGCATGGGAATAAATTACAATGTAATGCAGTTGTATATATTTCTCACTTTCCCCTGATGGTCTGAATAACTGGCTGCTGCTGCTGCACTGTGCTGCTCTGTCAGCGTCCTCTTTTCTACACCACAACATTATCAGTTATGAATTTGTTTTTCACTGTGTGAGAAAATAGATGTTTGTGAAAAAATGTCAATTGCGTGAGTCTCAGGGTCAGTGCTCGAGGTTCGGCAGCCCTGCACTTCAACACTGGGTCATCAGATTTTCAACTTTCTTCAGCAGCTAACATAGTGCCTTACTTTGTTTAGTTTGCTGAACGCTGCTTCCTGCTCACTGAGACTGAAATGTGTCGTACAGGTGCAGGCTGTGAAACTGAAACACAGAGCTAAAAGAAGATCAAAGCCCTGTAGAGCTGGAGAGTATTTTGTAGTTTGCACCGTGACACACATTTCTACCTTTATTAGATATCTGTCTTAAGACTAGATTTCTGCCTTCATTTGCATGAAGTTATGCTTAAAATCTGACATTTAGCACCGCTACACAACACTCCAGTGATTCATGCTTTGCCTGACATCAAGGTTGTTTTAATAACAATGTTATTGTGAGAAATGAAATTTTTTTTTTTCCAGGCTATATATAGCCTGGTGACAATATGCTCCTGATTCTGAATATGTATTATTTTTCAGGACGGTGCTGAATAATTGACTCTGTAAAATGCCCTTGATGCTTGTCCTGCCTGCTGGCTGTAGTAAAACGTACCATCTGTTTACAAAGTCAACCAAAACTCCTGGACCAAAAGACATTGTCATTTGTGCATCGCCTGATAAATCACACCAGTGTTAATATTCACCGAGAGACTTTTGGATGTCCTTTGACGCTCAGATTTCACATTTGAAGTTATGGTACGCTGAATGTCACATTCAGATAATTCCTTCAGTTCAGGACTTTCAAAATTAGCTTTTATTTCAACATATCTTCAATTGTGAGCGCGCCGAAAAGCTTAACATCGACGAGCTCATACAAATGTTTAAATCCAAAATATCCAGCTTAGTTTCGTGACAGAAAAGGAACGAAAATAAAACTCTCCAGGGAATCGTTTGTAAATCCCCCCAAATCCTTTTTCTTAAGCAGCTACTAACATGTCTCCAAATGTCATGCCTATCCCAGCTTATGGTGTTCAGTCCTATGTGACAGAGTACAGGGAGGAGAGCTGACACTCAGCGGCTGCCTTTTCATTTCCGCTCTGCCACCACAGATATACTGTGCTGGATTCCTGTTTTGATACCTTCAAGCTGATAAAAGAAAAAAAAAAACATGTTTCTGCCTATTTGACCAGATAAAGTCTGGATGATGACAGAGCCGGATCCAGTCTCAGGTCAGCTCAGCAGCTTCTTATCTCTGATCAGACTCTTCACAACGCACTTAGACAGGACAGTCGCACTAATGCGCCTTTTGAATTCCTTAACCTCCCTGAGTATCAGACGTGTGGACACACATCTCGTCCGCCTCTTTAAGCTCCTGAGTGGCTAACGTGGCGGCGCCCAGCGAGTGCCACTTGTCTTTAAAGGCCATACCTGATCTGAGTGCTGTCTGCCGAGCACTTCGCCGTGAAGGTCAGCAGCAGGGGAATGGAGGGCGGACATGTCAGCTGAGTCACTGTGCTCTGAATACTTAGGAGCTCTGTTGGGAACATGGCAGCTCACATGTCCATTAGTGACGGTCACCAGTCACCAATGTTTTTTGAAACATTTCTGATGAAATCATGCGCATTAGTCAGAAGTGCAGGTCAGGGCTGCCTGACGTGAGAAGCGTCATCTGGTTATTCTGGGTTATTTGCACATGAATGCTAAAGGCGAGTCTCAAAGCCCTGCTAGTGGCTCCAGAAGGACCACGCTATGCTTCACATCCACCGTTGGACGGGTGTTACCTGAAGTAAATAGTCAGAAGTAGTCACAATCAAATTCAACTGAAGTCATGAAACTTACTTTTTGGTAGAGGAGAAGTATTATCACAGAAGTTTCCCCTTCGAACCAATTTAAAAAAACTAACTGTGCTTTGAATAGTAATTTGTGTCTAATATGGATTTTCCACAAAAACTGCTTCTCCCACATTGCAGAGTCCAGGATCTATATATGCAAATATTGTTAATCTTAAAAGTTTAATTGCTGGACGCAAGATGCCTCCTACTTCACTGAAAAGTCCATTCTCTCTGTGTGCGTGTGTGAATGTGTGTGTGCTGATGTCCACGCACACTTGCTTCCAAACTAGCTCTGGTGTCACAAAATCGTGTTCGCACAAACTCGTCTCACACTCGTCTCGGATTCAAGGTGAGCGCAGGGAAACTTTCCCCCCTTCAGCAGATGAATGTGAAAACAGTCTCAAACTCTGCACATGCATTATTCTGCACAGTGAAGGTCAAACATCCGAGTGAAGTCACAATAAGCAAAACACATTTCTGAGGCGGAGGGGGACTTTAAAATTCAGGTCTAATAGCAATAACAATTTAATAATTCAAGAAATGAGGGACTTTAATATTAACAGGGCATGTTCAACCGTCTACGGGACTCGGCTCGGCTTCATAATACCCACACCTTTACAAATAATGCATGGATAAGTGGGTAACCCGCCCAAACCCTGAAGTCTGAAGTATTAATGAGCACTTTGCATTTCTGTATAACCTAATAAAGCATGCACACAGGAGGTGATATAACAACTTCAGTAGCCCTGATAATAAAGTGCGGGCTGGTCTGTGCTGCAGGGATGTTATGCATCACTTGACTGTGATACAGAGTGAGAATCAGTTTTCATTTAGCCCGTGTAATGCCAGCAGAGAGGCTCTGTAGCTGACTTGTATTTACATAAACACATTTTACACCAGCTTATTCAGCAGCCGTAATAATATCCATTATTTTATGGAATCAGCACTTTTATCCCCGCTCTGAGAGAAAAAGGGTAACACGGCATGTGATGCTGCTTTTGCTCATTTAGTCCAGTCAGCTGTAGTGTGTTGGCTGTGGTAAACCACTTCTCTCCGTCCGTTAGTTATGACCCAATACGGCACATAATGAGCTCCTGCCACCGTGCATTATCACCGCCACTCAACACATTCTGTGCACTCTTCTTCAGATAATGGAAATATGCAAATTTCTCATGTAGGCTGTCATTATCTGTCTCGGGAGCTGTTATTTATTCTGCTGTTTTGCTGTTATTAATACTGTATATTTTCTGCTCGATAAGATGTTACCTTTTCAGGGGTCGCTGCTCTTCCTGCATGAGGCATTTTTTTAATGGCTGCAGTTTATCCCAGTTTATACTCATAAGTTTCATCTCACAGCCTCAATATGCAATGAACTGGAAGTAAGTAAATATTGTCACTTAGATTCTAGATCGGCTTGAAATGGACCTTTATTTCTTTTCTTAAAAACAAACATTTTAATCTCAGGATTTCAAGCACAAAACCTTACTCTGCAAGATAGAAGAGTGCAGCAACTGCAAAATTGTCTTTTAATATACTACCATACTAAATATTATCTATAAAATTCAGCCCAGTGCTACAAAGTCAGCTCAGGTAAACTAATTTAACTCAAGTAACAATCAGCCTGAGCTCAAAAAACCTACTCAAAGTCAGTTTGACGTGTGATGTTTCAGCACAGAGACGATTGACTGACAGGAGTTTGATCACTTTAAAAAGCTTCGTGGCTTCATGCCTGTGGCAGTGACCCATTTTCTGTCACTTCAGGTCAATCAGTCAAACACAGTGTTTGTAGTCATCTCGTACCTTTCACCCACAAGAATCAACATGATAAAAATATAAAGAGACACCTAATTTATTAACTAACACTGTTCATAAAGGTTTCAAAGGGACTGTTGTAGTGTAAAATTGTTACTCTGCCACAATTATTTTCACCCAGATTTTGTTTCTCTTGATTGTTAGACTGACAGGAGCAACATTGCGATACTTATTCAACCATATATTTGTTGATGTTATTATAATGCATAACATTAAGATGGATAATATAGGCAGTTAAAAAGTGCTTCAACTGTAAAATGTGAAATGTTTCATCTTAACCTTTGGGAGAAGTTACCAGACAGAATTATATGACATTTTTACAAAACCGAAAATTGGATATTATTATCCCTCGTGGTTGTAAGTGTCTGTGAGTCACCGAGTTTGTCCTCACATAACAGATGTTTTGTTGAATCGGCTCCATGAAGCCTTCAAATAGCTCAGCAGGA
Organism: Holacanthus passer; assembly: GCA_025331565.1. Taxonomy (NCBI): domain Eukaryota; kingdom Metazoa; phylum Chordata; class Actinopteri; family Pomacanthidae; genus Holacanthus; species Holacanthus passer. Next base: position 7,894,077 of record JAFREQ010000005.1, read on the forward strand.
GGTTCTGGCCTCCTGGAACAATCCCAGTTTTCAGACAGTTCACCTTCACCAACTAAATTTCCAGATTTACCAGCGCCGCCCTGTAGCTGACAATATCACCACTGATTTTACTGTGATAGCATCAGATTAATGGATAAAAAGCTCAGGGTTCTTGCTTGACACAATAAGCTCAGTAGAAACAAAACTTGATGAACAAGCAGTGATTAAAGGTGCATAACATAACGAATTAATAGGCTGATGGCTGCTCTTGTTCATTTTCTAGCCAAACCTCTTGTTTGTTTCCTCAAAGGAAGCGTAAAAATGAAACTCACAAATGACTTCCCTCACCTTTTACTATTTCAAACAAATATAACAAAAGCTTCGCTGCTTTCTTTTGCTCTCAGCTCGAGTCACTGATGTCTCTTTTCAGCTGGTCTGGAAGCTGCCTTTGTGGCCCATCATGACTGCTGACCGTGTATCCTTCACCCCCTTAGTAAACTGTCAGTGGGACTATCCAAACTCCTGTGGGTTTATCGTGGCTTTTCAGTGTCGCTGCTCAGCCAGGTTACTGATAGCTCAGCTTCTTCCTTTCATATACCTCAGCGACTGATTCATCCCGTGGCACAGTGAGCTCTGCAAAGTAAACACACCACTGAGTTGCACCGATTGTGCTCGGTGAACTGCCTCTTTAGCAGTCCATTTCAGTGCATTTGCTAGATTACGTGCCTCACGTCTTATCGTTGTGTCTTTGCTTTAGTCTTGAATTTGCGTGTTTGAAGTCCTCAGCAAAGCAGGAAAGATAACTGAGGTGGCCTCCTGTGACACACTGCTAAAGCAGCATGGGACACTCAGCCAATTCCCAGTTAATAGTTGGTTAATTATGCTGTGTAACCTCTCCATCTTTTTAATGGGCGCCACCGCTTTAACTTCATCTTTTGTGGGCATATCGACCGCTCTGTGGACTCTTGTTCCAGCTCATCTTTATGCCCGAATTTGCCTTGTCTGTGAAATTTCTCCTACACAATCTTCCTAAACTTTTGTCAAGCCTCTCTGATTTTAACTTTAAAACATAATCTTGCAGAAACGCATGAATATACATAATGTAATTTAATTCATTGCAACAATACCTTGTTTACCTGCTGTGGATGTTTTCTGTCTCCATTTATTTTGGATAATTCCTCAAAACCATTATAAGCTGTGGGTATGTTTCTACAAGGTGATTTTGTTGTTCAGAGAAATACTTCAGCACTGCATTGTGAGCTTGTTAATAGTTGTAATATAAAGCTAGTTAAAAGCTCTTAAGCTTGTTGTTAACCATTGTTAAAATTCAGAATGCCCTTGCAGCTTTGTTACAGCTATATGGGCACAACATTTACCTGCTGCTATGCTCTGAAACAACAACCAGATTAGTTGTGTGATCTCCTCCCTCTGCGCCTCCAGGTTTTGCGATCCTCCAGGCCATCATGGAGTCGGCCGTAGCCAATAACTGGCAGGTGACAGCTCGCTCGGTGGGGAACATCGTGGACCCCACAGAGTACAGACGCATCATCGAGGAGATGGACCGCCGGCAGGAGAAACGCTTCCTCATCGACTGTGAAGTGGACAGGATTAACTCCATACTGGAGCAGGTATTGAGCAACACACGCAACTGTATTTTCCTCACTTTTCCATCTTGAACACCAGTGAAATAAGACTTTCTCTGATCCCCACTTTTCATTTCATTTTTCACCGTCACCCTAAACACCTGGAGTGCATCACGATTGCCTCGCATCTCGGTGTTCTCATTTGGAGGACGGCGTTAAAACAGGCGAGACGGGCACATTCAATTAAGGCTTGTTACTTGTTGTTTTTTGGTGCGCACACGTTGTTTGAGGTCACCTGGGCTTGATTCACATGGAGGAATTAAACAGCCTCCTCATCCTTGTTTCCTAGGTGATCGTCAGCTACAGTTTTCCCTCATGAGTCTCGTTTCAGACTCAGTGTTGGCTAATGCGTGCTGCGAAGCACTGTGGCTGCACTTTATTGTCAAAAATGTATTAAATGAGGGTTAACTGGGAATTTGTTTATTTACTCAGAAGATCATTAGCGTTCATTTGGAGGATCAGAAGCTGTGTATGTTGCACATGTGGTTACATTTCGCCTTGAAAATGAATTTTTAAGTGTGTTGTTTCTCAAGATTGGTGCAGTTGAATGGATGCCTGGATTTCCCATCTGTTTTTCTTTTGACCAGTGGTCTACAACACTTGTTTCAAGCAAATAGATGCATTTTTATTTGGATAGTTGAATGTTGATAGTATCTCATTTCCAGGGGATGAGGGCGAGTGGTGTGTGTGAGTAGGCTATATGTGATAGTGAGATGAATGAATGTGATAAGTCTTGAAGTATGAATGCACATTCATGTCATATGTATGCAAATGTATCCATGAATCATGCAAGCCTGACACCCACCTATGATATTATCCTACATATCAAGGCATTATGAAATTGCTGTCTTCAGTTGCTAAGAGGCTGTAAGCAAAGCCCCATGGTGGAAAGCCTGAAATTAAATGAAAATAATTATAAAAACAATCTCATTCTCCATTTACCGAGTCTAATCCTGAGCTAAATCTTTCTGACCTCCCTCTCAACCTTAAAATGAAGATAGCGCTCGCGCTGAAGTAGCTACACAGCACAGTCGCCTCATAATACATTAAAAGAGGTACCAGACTAGTTTAATACGAGGCTGAAAAATAGCTCCATGCAAAAAAATACTGCCCTCTCTCAGAATTAAACTCAAGTGACTGAAGTAGTGTGATATTGTTACATAATTTATATAAGTGTGGAGAGGTCAAAGGTCAGGGGAGACATTGATTGTTGATGCAAACTGTGTAAGTGTGACACCAGTAACTGTGGTTATGTCCTGTCTCTCACCAGCAGTCAATGTTGGTTTTCTTTAACCATGACTGGTTTTAATTCTCTAAATCAAGCCTTAAACATACAGAGAGAGAAATTTGAAAACACTTACATATCATATACATTTTTGTGTCACTGCCAAATGAGTAATCTTGTTGTTTAGGTATGAGGATTTGTTCAACAGCTAAAAGTTGTGTTTCCCTCCATTTGGGGTTATTACAGCTCCTGTAAGCCGCTGCCCAGCAGAGTAATGTGTTATAAAAGCCGTTAGGGCCACAAGTGTAGCCTGTTGTCTGTGCGTGGGCTCATTTGAACCATTAATCTGGAGCACATCTTAACCTTCTGTTCTTCGCTGAGATATTTGTGTGTAAAGGCTTCTGCCCTCTACATAATGATCGCCGTTATTGCCGGCCTTACGAGTTTCACTCTGACCTTCACTGCAGATCTGTCTTCATTTCCTCTGACGCCGGGGAATATTTTTAGTGACAGCACAGAACATTTTCATTAATTAGGAGAAGTTTGCTTTTCTCTGCCCTTCACATTGATATGGGGTTTTCTTCAAATGTTCCCAAATTGCCTCCATATTAGATTCAAGTTATCCAATCAGATAATGGTGGTCACTCGGTGTCACGTCGGGCCAATCCGATGCTAATCTCTTTACTGTGGTGGGTTAATGTGAATGGTGGCCTCGCAGGCAGCGTCTGTCAGACGAGTGTCTCTCCAGATGCTTGAGAGTGGCAAGACACGCCTGCGTCTCTCGAGAACGATTCCTGAGCTGTGACATCAACACTTGCTTTAATGTAATATCAGCTCCCAGTGTAAGTAGGACACACTGTCCCATAACAGCAACAACAATGAGCCTACTATAAATAGCCTACCCTCCTAGCCTGAGGGAAGATCTCTCACAAAGGCAGGAGTGAGCAAACACAACCGAGATCACTCAGGCATCAGAAAGCAACCGTTCTGGACATGGTTTGTTTTTTAACCTGTGTTAAGAATTGGACCTCTTAAACACCATAATCATCAAAATAATAGATTCTAATAATTAGATTCTCTTCATGCCTGCATTCAATCAGTCAACCAGTCATATTTAAAGTGCAGAATCATTTTGATCCCAACCTGCTTTTACAATTAAGGAGAATACAAAGGACTGAGCATGCAGGAAGCAAATAAAATAAAACAATCACATTAAAAGCATCAATGTTAAAAGGATGTTTGAATCTAACAATAAAAATTAAAATAAATGAACCATATTAAAAATGTCAATGTTAAAAGGATGTTTGAATCTAACAATAACAAGTAAAAGAAAAGAACCCCATTAAAATCATTAACGCTAAAAGGATGTTTGAAAAGGTGATGGAGACGACTAAGTTCTAAGTTCTAGTAGACTGTAATGTGAATAACGACAGATTTTCAGATTTTTGACTTAAAGATTTCAACTGAACGTGCTTCTATAACGTGCAGTCCAGTAGTAAGTCAAATGCTCTGAAGCCAGGACCAGGAGACGAACACTGAGAGAGCAAAGAAGCATATGTATGCACGTATATGGCATCATTAGCTCGGATAAGTAAGGTGGTGCAAGACCATGCAAGGCCTTATAAATTAAAAGAAGAACCTTAAAATGAGCTCTAGCTTGCTCTGGCAACCAGTGAAGAGAGTCCAAAATGAGAGTCTTTGTCAATATTCTAGCTGCAGCAAACTGAAGATAGCACGACTAGGAAACCAGAAAAAAAAGACATTACAATGATGAAGTCTGGAAGATACAAATGCATGGATAATGATTTCAGCATCCTGCAGTGATAGAATAGGTTGGGTTGTAGCAGCATAACAAAGGTAATAGTCTTGATATGAGGCTGGACAGTCGGACGAGAATCATTCAGGCTATTATCTCTACCCAGTGTATTATATATGAATTTATATGCAGACATCTATCATGCATCATTCATTTTTTGTCATCAAGGTAGTTCTTATAACGCGGCTGTGTTTGTTGATAAATGTGCTGTGGGGGGTTTTTTCTCTCCCCTGCTGGCTTTCTTACCGCCTTTAAAAGTATCAGTCCTCTCATCCCTTCAGTAAAGTAAAGTCGGAGCGATAAACACCTTTAAGGCTTCTCATCAATAATAGAAGCTCAGTGGATTTATAATCGCTGCCAGAGGACCAGTCACCTCCAGCCTCCTCCTGCAACAGTGGACAGACAGACAGAGAGAAAAAGTTAGAGAGGAGGGAAGAAAAAAAGACTGGGAAGGCAGGGAGCTTGTGGGAATTGAGCCATGTAGTGTGAGTCTCGCTGTCTAGTAGTGAGGAGGGAAATAGGAGAAGTGCTGAACACCCAGAGGTGCACTGGAATTCCACACTGTGTGAGCAGCATAGTAAAATAAGATGCTGCACCGGGATGAGATTGCATCTGTGTGGATGTTATTTAATCCTCTGTGTGAATTGTAGTTTTGTCTGTTGCTTTGCGTGGGCATTGGATTTAATGGCACGTTTCTGTAGCAGTAATATTTTCTTTGAGGTGCAGCTTTTTAGCCATAACTGTGAGTTACTTGGTTGCCTTGCTTTTCATATCAGAGGCTGATGGAAATATAATTAGTTTTGCAGGTATTTGGCCATAAACCAAAGCACTGGGTAAGTGCCAGATGAAGATGAAATTAAGGGATCAATGCCGTCATCAGAATTTATCCTCCATGGACCTTAAAGTCTGCACCAAATTTCAGGGCAACCCATGAAATAGTCGCTTGACTTAAAACAACAAATGTGAACCTCATAGTGGTGCTAGAGGGAAAATAGATCACCAAAGTCATTAGATTTAGTTTTAGATTTATTATTCGTGACGAAATCTCGTGACAATCCATCCTAGACTGTATTTGTTGAGATTTTCCAGACAGACAGACATTATCATCCCTAGAGCGAAGTGATATTTTGAGAGTTGACCATAAGGTGATTATAGACTCTCACACTGAGTTCAGAGACAGACTGGTGACAACTTTGGTGCAATATGTGCTTTTAACAATTAGGGATCAACTGATACCAATTATTAGTACTCAAGCAGACCAATAACCAATATTTGGAACCGATTTACATTTGCAGTCAAAAAGGAAAATCTTCAGAGCAACACAAATTCCAACAGAAAGCATGTCTTTAACGCGTGATTATGCAGTGATGCATATAATCAGCTTTGGCACCAAACTAACGACGGAGGAACATGACAGTCGCAGCTCTGGTGAGTTGACTTCAGGCTATAGTAAAATAATGGATAATAACAGTTGAAAATCCTCATTTTAGGCTCCAGACAACATTTTGTTAATATAATCCTTTCTTTTCTAAGCTTTCCTCGGCAGTTTAGTGCATATATGAAATTTCTTGAACTACAAATAAAAATATGAAAGGACAGCATGAAAAGTGCATATGTTCAGGATGCACTCTAAGGCCTGTAAAGCACAACAAGACAACAATCTGTGCTTAGACCTTCTTTTCTTTTGTATTTACTTGGATTATAAAGAAGAAAACATTGCTTCTGACAAGAGAAAAGCTATGACTGTAAAAGAGGTACAGTCTTCTTTGTAGCCCTGGCATCCAAAGGAGACCCTAGAGAAGTCTGAGTTAAAAGCAACCCAAAATGAAAAACAACATCAAACACACACGAGCGGAAGAGTTGGCAGATGCACAACTGCAACAAGGATAGTAAGGACATTACAACTTCACACACATTTTTTTTTATTTTGTTGAAGTTGGCGTTCAATAAGAGGACTGTGTGAAGTTCAGAAATGCAAAGCTGACAGCTACCGCGAGCGGGAGAAACAGCCGTCCCAGAAACAAGACTGGCAAAAAAATACTCATTTAAGTGCTTGTATAAATTAATTCAATGAATGATGATGAGGGTTGTGTTTTTTTTCATGCAATGACAATTATATGTAATTTTAACACATAGTTTTGGCTATTTTGGGAAGATGAGAAAGACTTTGGAAAGCATTCACTGATGATTTATCTCTTTCAAAATACTGAGAAAATAAAATACCCAACTGGATAGCAAATTCATTTTTTGTCATTAGTTTGTAAGAAGCTCATGTTGCAAAACTGGAAAAAGAAAAAAGGAAGCAGTTCCACTTCAGAAATTGAAAAGATTAATGAAATACTACTTGAGTATTGAAAGGACAATGTTGGAGGACAGCAACAAAGAGAAATATTTTCACAAGATACAGAGCTCAGTTCACGAAGCTCTGTAGATTGAGCGGAGCCGCAAAACCCAGCATCAGTAAATTTTAAGAAACCCTGTTTTTCACCTTCATCTTGTCCTGTTCGGTCATATGTGTGTGTGTGTGTGTATAACAAGTATTTATGTTTGTGTGGGTGGGGATGCAGTATTACCTGTTATGACAACCATGTGTGACTGTATGGGGTTTGTGGATGAGCAACTCAAACAGGGTCGAATCATGAAGTTTGATTTCTTAAAGAAATGATGATTATGTAACACATGCAACATTTTGGAGGATTCATCAAAATCTGTCTAATATATTGTATATACACACACATACATATATTGTGTGTAATGTTCAGACTGATAGTTTCATAATGAGGCACTTCCCTCCCTTCAAAGATTCAGTTTTGTGCTGAAGAATAGCGAACAACAGGGCGTTTGGAGCCGAGTTTGACTGATATGCAGCCATGTCCTTCCTCTGCTATATTTTCATTTCTTTAATGCACTTCTCTGACAGTTTAATCCCTCCTCACATTTTGCCCCGTTTCGAGTAGCGTAACAATAATTAGTTGACTGGTGAAAAGGGACAGTTATCAACCTTAGGATGCCCGTTCCAGTTCTGAGGAAGGCAGATGACAAATCACTGTAACAAAGAGAAGCCTCTATCAGTGGGAAGAGAGTCAAATCCTCTTGAAGGCACTTGGGCAGACATCCAGCTCTGCACAGGGCTGTGGCTCCAGTCTGCTTAATTAGAGTCGATTCCCGCGGGAATATTTAGGCTGATCGTCCTGCAGCTCGGCCCGGCTCAGGCCCAGCTTCAGACAGCGTGGCACAGACCTGCTCGTCCAGACAGGCGGGCGGCCGGAGCCCTGAGGACAGACAAATAAAGATAATTGAGAACAGAGACAAATGCTCTGTCTCGCTGTCTCTGTCTCTCTGTGTCCTTCTCTGTCTGTGTTACAGCACAGGGAGATGGCCCCATATTACTGATCATATCCTCAACAAAGAGGTGAATGCTAAGGTTTGGATGAGCTGTGTACTGGGTTAATTTGTCTGCTATGATTCATTTGATTGTGTTGACTCATTCCTTATTTGCAGGGGAGCATCCACTTGAAACACCAGTACCCTAATACTGGTTAAAGAATTATAATTGACAATAATTCTGGACATTTTGGTAAATGCACTTATTTGCTCTCTTATACAGGCTGAGATGAAAAGATTCATACCACTCATAAATCTGTCTTTTGAATAAGAAACTACAGGCAACCGAGTTGGCTCAGCAGAGCAAAAAGTCGTTTAAAGGCACCTTGTGGAGTTTTCTCATAAGTTGTGTTTTCATTAAGCGTTTCTCACCAAACCACATTTTGTGCGTCCTTCAGACTAACAAAGGTGTTTCCTTCCTCGTAAACCATTTGCAAAGCGGATTTTTCTCAACATTCAAAAACCTGCATTGTTTACGTCCGCGTTATGCTGCAGTCTTCCTCACCTAAGCTGGCTCATTGCTGTGTTTCTTGGTGCATTACCGGCACCGACTGTCAATCAGAAGACGAGCGTGAAGCCAGGCAGGAATGTGAGTCACGTTGTTGGTGTGAGTGGATGTCAGACAAAACAGAAACCCACTCTTAAAAACATCGCTCCATAGCACTTTAGTGGTCAAAAACTCAGCAGGGTACCTTCGAGTTGAAAATATATTTGTCCTTTTCTCAGTCGTAAAGGCATGTTTTGTGCACACTGATTTCCCATCTTAAAAGAAAACTAACTTTTGGGAGATGTTTATATGATTCAGCCTTCTTGGTTGGACTCCCTGAGGCTCTGGACTGTTTCCAGATGAGAGCATTAACTGTAGAAAACAGTTGACAGGGCACGGCACCTCGACTATCCTTTCCATTCAATGAGCATTAAAAATGTAGGAGCCAGTCGGTACAATCAGTGCCGCGCGTTCCCTCTCGCTTACAGGCCGCAGGTCTTCTTTTTCCTCGAGCTGTTTGAAGAAGCCGTTCTGTGAGTAATGGATTTTGTCAGAGAGGAAGATATAAGTCCTGTGACAATAAAAGTGCCTCAGTGACGGTAGTGCCTGACCTCTTCCAGGTTCCTGGTGGTTTCACATGCTCACAAAAAAAAACACGATTATCCCAGGGGACCATGAAACTGGAGCATCAGGATCCTAAAAATATTTGTTATGCCCAGATGCTACTTTTCAGAGCAGCACTGCCAACAGAGAGACGGAGCAAGTCTCACAGCAAACAAATGAAATTATCCTGTAGGAGAACATGTGTAGTACTGCAGTGTTCGCAGCCTCTCTCCAGGAAGTTATGGCAGACAAATCTCTCCTGGCATGTAGTCGGTTTATGTTTATTCAGAAGTAGTCGGAATTTTCTGCTTTAGTTTATTTTCACAGGTTTTACTGAACAGAATAATATAAATGCTAAAAAAAGTCTGATGGATTTGTGATATTTTTTCAGCTCAACCAATCGGATGTTAAGTCTGTTTGTGATAAAGGTAATATTGCTAACAAATTAACAATATTTTCTGATTATAATCTGTTGTCAATATGATAAATCATTTAGTAAATCAGTAGGAGTTTGTTGATATTTAATGGAGTTTACACTAGTTTTTATTGTTTGTGCCCAAAGGAACAAAGATTGAAAATAATATTTTTCAACTTGCTTTTATTATTTTGATTATTTTGATTGAGAAATAGAGAATAATGTTGCCACAATATCTTCTAGTAAAGTTTTGCTGACAGGACTGATGGAAACTGAAATTGCTGTAATAGGCTTTGTCAATACTCACGAGGCGGAGTAAAGCAAATTAGAGTTTAATAAAACAAAGAATTGGGGGAGAAAGTGAACATTTTGTGTTAACTTTCCGCAGTTAATTGAAGTTTATTTGCTTCGCTCTCTGCCTCGCTGATTGATTGCTCAAATACAAACACGATCAAACAGGCGCCACCTCCCAGAATCATCCCTTTTTTTCCTGAATTACCAGCCAGACTTTCCCAACTTTAGAATAGTTGTCAGTCTCTGTGCTCGCTTGCCAACTCGATGACTACCGGTGCGGCTGCCAGGGGATTTTCTCCTTTTTCATGCGAGTCAAAACATTTTCAGGTTGTCTTGAAAAGAAATACCTGACACAAAAGCCAAGTGGTAATTCTATCTATGAAATATGCATGAAGGTAAATAGAATCAACGGCAGGATGACTGCGAGGCAATATGACCATTTAGGTGCTGAAATGCATTTGCTTTCAAATGTATTCTGAAATATTTGATATAATATTTAAATCAAGGCTGCATGTGCTTGTAGCATTTAACACTAAGGAGTAGTTTAATAAAGCGGGAAACATACCTTGTGTTTATGAACTGATTTGAATTCACTTTACCTCCTGTTATTCTCCAGTCAAATAAAAAACAAGGAACCCACATTATTATTTGTTGTTGTGCAGCTACAGTAAGCAATAAATGTTTACAGCTGATTATTTTCTAACAGCCGAACGAGGTTCCAGTCAGAAACAGCAGTCGAGGTGTCACTTTTAGACGCTCGTGTAGAGGTGTGAAGCCTTGTGCTTTCTGCCTGACTGTGTTGCTGACAAACGGGAGTTGTAGCCAGTCACTCCAGGCGCTGCAGCTTCATTAAGTGCGCGCTATGTTCTTACACTTGGGCCGCCGAGGCTCCCGTCTCACACGGGTGAACGGCAAATGAAAAGCTTTTCAAGACAATTGAGGAAGACAATAAGCAAGAAAAAGCTTCCAGGAATTTTTTTTTTTTTTTGGCTTATGAGGAAAGAAAATGAAGGATGTGGGGCGGAGGTGGAAAATGTTGAACACAATGAAATCTTTTTTTTTTTGCATTTCTGAGGAAGGTAATTTGATTTATTGTTGGGAATTTGTCTGCGCGAGCCGGTGGAGAGGGCCAACCTTGGAGCATCAAGGACGTTCCCTCTCTTGAGACAATTAGCAGACATTAGGGCAGGAGCAAGCAAAGTGCACAGGTGTGAATTTATGCACAGGTGTGAGGCTGCATGCAGATGAGAATAAGAAAGTTGAGGAATATTATATCAATGTACATGAGACCTAAAAGAAAAATCTGGGAATGGTACTAGAAATACACCACAGGGATGCATTTCCTCGTTTCAGTGTAACAATTCTCATCTGTATTCAAGCCCTCTATAAAATCTCTCCAACATGATATCACTATCACTCTGGACATTTAACATTTAGATGATTTCACTGCCTGAGTATACTTATCAAAGCTGTGTAGGAGTGCAGAAAGTGAAAAGACAGGGAAAAAAAAAACACAACTATCCACCCCCACAGTATCTTTTTGAAGCTTCGTACTCTGTGATGGAGAATCAGAACCGAGGGAGAGAGAAAGTGAGTGCGTGTGAAAGAGTGACAGAGAGAGAAAGAGAGAGAGAGAGAGAGAGAGGTTTGTCTTGTGAAGGAGTTTAAAGGAATCAGCGAGCGCGGCTCTCGCTGTGTCTGCTTGCTCAGACAGGTGCTGTACAACGTTTTGGGTTTAATTAAGTCTAGTGTGCGACTGAGACAGGCGGAGCAGGAAGAGGCAGACTGTGGAGCGCAGGCAGCTGCAGAGAGAGAGAGGGGGGGAGAGAGAGAGGGAGGGAGGTTTGCCGGAGCCTTGACCTTATTTTACATGTTGAAGTTAATGGAAAGGAACAAGCGCTGTCATCACAGTTTCTCCCCTCTCTGTGTGCGCCTCGTGCGAGCACACACGAGCGTACAAATGTGCTCGCGCGCTCCCTTCTTGCCCTCGCAAATGTCGCTCTAAAATGCCTCCTCTTTCCTTCTACCAACCACTCCGTGTTACAAAAGTGAAGGTCTTTGTCATTTCTGAATCTCTAGCCCTCTAAATGTTCTCAGTGTTATAAGATGTGATTCACTGCGTGTCTCCTCCTGCGACTTGTAGGTGGTGACCTCGGGAAAAAACAGCAGAGGATACCACTATATCCTCGCCAACCTGGTGAGAGCTCGCAACACGAAACAATCCAACACAACTGAGTAGAAAAAAAAAAACAACGCAGCAAGAACACAGCTCAGTGTGATGCAATGCAGTGCAAAGACATGCAACACTCTTAGTAGTATAGTCAAACTTTTCCATATGTACTGATGATGGACTAACAATTGAGTGCAGTAATTAAACAGAACTAATGATGACCAAGCTAAGGCAGTTTTAAATGTTTTCTTCTTTGCTGCTAATGATCCTTTGCTCCACTAACAGCCACTTGTGCTCTTTGCTCTCAGGGTTTTTCCAACATGAGCCTGGACAGGGTCTTTTCTGGTGGAGCCAACATCACAGGCTTCCAGATCATCAACCCAGACAGCCCCATCGTCCAGCAGTTCCTCCAGCGCTGGGAGCGCCTGGATGAAAGAGAATTTCCAGAAGCCAAAAACACTCCGCTGAAGGTCAGCGAGGCATAGCTGCCGATGCCGCAGTTACATTTTCATTTTATCTTCAAAGATACTTTTTTCTCTCTCTCCTCTTCCTTCAAGTTTTAAGCAAGTAACTCCACTGAAACCAGAGAAAATATGTCAGTCTGAATCTTTTCAGTCAGACGTTGCTTAAATAACTTGTCACCTGCTTGTCCTTGAATAGAGGCGGCTTTCGTGCTCGTGCAATTTTTATGTCAATCATAATGCGTGGCTTTGATTTTCTGGCTTTTCACATCAGCACCACTGCTCTCTGCGTGTACCAAGTGCTGCTGCACAGATAATAACCTTGCTGTGATAGCAGTGCAGCGTTGCGTTGGGTCTACGTGACGGGGTTCATTGTGGCCTTTGTTTCAGTACACGTCAGCACTGACCCACGACGCCATCCTCGTGATCGCGGAGGCCTTCCGGTACCTTCGGCGCCAGCGAGTGGATGTGTCTCGCAGGGGGAGTGCGGGCGACTGCCTGGCCAACCCTGCCGTGCCCTGGAGCCAAGGCATCGACATAGAAAGAGCCCTGAAAATGGTATGACCGAGGGTGTTCGCTGTCTCTGTAAACAGCTCTGCTTTTTTTATTTTGTTTACTCTATAAATCAATCTTTGCTTTGTCTCACTCTTCACTTCACAAGACATTGATTTTTAGCTTCATGGTCCCTAACTACAATTATAAAGTTTGTCTGTTTTCCTCTTCTTTCTTCTGTGAGATTTCTTGTTCAAGGATCACAAAACACCAAGTCACAACTATACAACCTACAAATATAGTCATTTATAACCATTATTGGGTAAAAAAGCACCATGCTTCATTTCAATTAAGCTTATTAGAACTATATTATTTTAAAATATGTCCTTTCCCTGCTTACTACAATGTGAGCAAATGAACAGTGTTAAAAACTAGTAAACGCATTCGTCATCTTTTTGTCTGAGCAAATGTCACTTTCATCATTTATGCACAATTTCACAGACTGGTTTCTCCTCCACGTCGATCTGATTGGTCCAAAAACAGATTGTCAGTATTAATATGATACTAATGGAAATATGTATTCAACACACACCTGGTAAACCAAAAGGTGCTGAAGAGAACTTTGAAGGCCATATATCAAAACGTGTTGTCATGTGGAGTGTGTTTGCTCATGTTAGGAACAGCTGTTACCGTTCTTTTCTTGGTGCCTGGCAGGTCCAAGTACAAGGTATGACAGGAAACATCCAGTTTGACACATTTGGTCGAAGAGCTAATTACACAATTGATGTGTACGAGATGAAGACTGGAGGCCCCAGGAGGGTAAGTGAGCGCGTAGCCTCAGAAACATCTATCATCATTTAACTAATGTGTAATGAAATACTCTGAGCAGGATTTAACATATGATGTACAGATTAGCAGTAGGCGATTTGTTCATTTTTAATGGGGGGACTGACTCATGAATGACTCTTCTGGGTGGTGGGGAGGGGGGTGGCAGGTTAACAAGGGGGATGCATTCTGGTCATTTTGCAAACAAGGCGGATGACGTCCCCCCTCAAATCGCCTACTGGATATTGGCCGTGTATTTTGTGATTCCACTAAAATAAATACAGAGCAGTTTCAAGCAGCTCTGTGATGTGGATTTTACTATCTGCTGGCATGTTGGTGGTACATGAGTAGTAGGGTTAATTCTATTTTGGACAGACGCTGCCAGTAGCCCAGTCTTTGCAAAGCCAGCCCGAAGTGTGAGAATCACTCCGAGATTTTAATCTGGAAAACATTCACAGAGAGTCTGTCTAGCCCTGCAGATGGAAGCTAAATCAATCCACAAACTTTTGAAGAGTTTGTCACGAGCAGTTCATGTTGTAGCTACATATTGCAGCTCCAAAATGAGCCGTTCCTTCACTACCTCAGGGCCGATTTATTGCCTCACAATCATTCCCAAACAGATTACAATCGATCATTTAGAAGAACGGTTTCCAAAGGAGCCGCCATGCGTCTCCAACTTCAACAAATTTGATGCTAGAACCAGTGACGGCCCAGCGAGCGGTGCATCTGTCCATTCAGGTGTCTGCAGGGTTCATATTGATGCCTCAATGAAGCGGAGAGCTGTCAGTCACTTGAAATGACATCCAGCAAACGCCTGCAGAGTTTAGGCAGACAACAACAAGCAAAGTGTAAAGTGTGGGCTCGCTTTGTGAGACTATAAGCAGCTGATATTTTGTCTATGCACTATGTGTTGTTTATTTAAATGTGACTTTTTAAAGATCATCAGTTTTCAGCGTTTCCCTCTGGAAATCCCCTGACACGGCCTTTAAACCACCGTCACAGTAAAACAGTCGATTAACACTCATAAACTCATGAGGCAGATTTTAAGAGTTCAACAGCAGTATTCATTTGCACCTTCATCTGCTACAACATAAAGATCTGCTCTGTAAATTACAAATGATTTTTAGTCCTAGTTTGAGGAAGTCAGTATTCAAAAGGGAGGACATTTATATTTTTGGCCAGACAGCCAATAAAAGCATTGTATTTGACACTATATTTGCACATGAGCTTTAGATATGGACAGAAAAGAGCAAAGAACTGTGAGTCGCAGCAGACATTTACTTTAAGCCACATGTCTTGCAAATTGGCTTGTTAACTCCCTCAGAAGAGCAATTTAACTAGTTAGCACTTGTCAATGTCTGTTAGTTTAGATGCTTCCTGATTATGTCATTTTCTTCAATACCGCTAACAAAACGCTGTCTGTGCCCTTAATAGCTTGTAAACTACAGTTTCCAGAGCAGGTCTGCTCACAAACACAAACATCGACCCGCTCCCTCAGTGGCTTGGGAGAGTGAAAGATCATTCCTGACACTATGTGTTCAAAGTTTTTTCTACTATGAACTATCAAAATGAATTTGAAAGTCACTTTGATAATGATTGTTGACAGCAAGAAATAACTTTTCTAATTTCAGTTGGAACCTTCACATTGATTTATCTCTAAAACTGGGGGTGTCACTGCACCCACATGATCCCTCAGTGCTCTGCTGTAATTGGGCAGGCCAAAGGCAAAAACAAAGCTGTCTGAAAACACACACTCACACACACACACACACACACACACACACACACACACACACACACAGTCAATGCTTTGGCTTGGCTATCTCCATGACCCTGCACTCTGACAAGGTCCCCACAAAAAGCTGGCACCAAAAGGAAGTGGCCCCATACTGTCCACATAGTTCAGCTCACAAGGCAACATACATCAGAGCGGCCCGCACATCCAAACTCAGTGTGAGACAATCTGCAGTGACAACAGAGTGAGTACTGAGCATCATAGCTACCAGGAGTGGGAGACGTTGACTTCATCTTGGCTGAATCCATCAGAGAGCGACAGAAATAAACATAATGCAGCTACTGGAATCATGTCAGGCTCAGTAGACACAGGCCAGCGTTTGTTTTCATGTTACGTTATACTGTGTGTGCTATCTGTAATATTAATAGAACATTTGAGCAACCTACTGCACTGGCTAGATAAGGCACATTTAGACTATTAGGTTTGTCTTGCTGGTATTAATTTTATCAGTCTTCGAGTGCTCTATTGATGCTGCTTTCTTGTTATGTAAGAGAACATTTGCTGAGCCAGGAATAGCTTACGCCTACTCCGCTGAAGTGTAGCCCAGGTGAAATGAGGAGCACCACTACAGGCTTTTTATAAAACCGTACATCAGGCAAAACCAACGCCGTCTCCTGCCGTGCAGATAGAGCCGACCAACTCACACGTACTTGGAGGCTCTACTGTAAAAAAAAAAAAAAAAATGTCTTTCTGCTTCTTGTAATAACCTTGAACCTTTGTGTCATTTTCAGATCGGCTACTGGAATGAGTACGAAAAATTTGTATATATTATGGATCAGCAGGTCACCAACGAGTCCTCTTCTGTGGAAAACCGAACAATTGTGGTCACTACTATTATGGTACACTCTCAAGCAGGTTTTAAGTGTTTCACCTTAAGATTTCTGCCACTCAAGGTCAAGGTGTCCATTGTTGCAATCTGTCCTGGGAGGGTAGAATTATTTTATTTTGAGTTGCTTTCCATCCACTCACTACATGTTGAAACAGTCGATTCACAAAGAGTGTTTCAACTGTATCCGTGTGGGTGCCAAAGCATTTTGGTTTTTTTATATTACAGTGGGCTGTTGTAGTAGTGACATCACAATAACGGCTTTGGTAACGATAACTATAGAGATAAACACCATCGTATTCACATTGAGTGCATACGTAAGTAAAAATGTTTCCCTCTCATTAAGTAAAGTGTCAGTGACGCCAGCTGTGTCTCGCTGGAGACATGAAATGATCTGCGCACAAGGAGGACATAAACAACCGAAGGCTGCAACCTTTGGCTGTTTATCTCTTTGTTCAAATTTACTTCAATAAAACTTTGGCACTGAATTGTAACGTAAGCATCTCCAAATCCAGTGCTCCCAGTGCATCAGGCTCAGGGTTAGACAGAGCTAGTTAGACCAGTTCCAGACAGCGATCGCAGGTTAGTCATCATCAGCCATTTTTAAATGTAAGATAAGGTGCGCCTTATCTTACATTTAAAACCATGGCCTCTCGTTCCTTCTGACTTTGCCTATTATGTTTTCATCTTAGGCAAATTCAGAATGTAATAGTCACACATTCTCATTTCAATGTCTAGAAACTCATTATCCTCATAACCAGGCAGGAAATTCAACAGTGTTCAGAGTGAGGAAGGAAAAACAGAAGAGTAGTGTCATTGCATTGTTTTCTCACTGCCAGGCATGCCTTTGGTTTGAATAAAGACGACTGTTATTTTAGACACATCACAGCCATGTCATTGACGTCATGTTGCTTTTCTTACATTCCATAACTTTAAAAAAAAATCATATTCAATGAAAGGCCATCCTGCTGTTCTAGGGATGCGACTCTTTCATTTTGTCTGTTATAACATTGTACATGACTTCAGAGTGGAAGAGAAGGTAAAGAAGGACTTTAAAGGAGTCGAACTGCTGGATACTGTGAAAGCATCACGTGCTCAGTCTCCTCTGAAGATGACTTCTAATGTGAATCAAGTAACCTCTGAAAAACATGTTCATGCCGTGTAACATAGTAAATCACCATTGTTGAATATCCTCAAGGTGACACTAGTTCATCTGAAGGAGGTTTGAAGGCAAACATGTTTTACTTTTTGGAGGAACGATAACATGATATTTTTTATTGAAATCCAAGGCACAGAGGTGATAGAGTCAAAACAGTATAATCGAGACAACAAAAGCAGATTATTTTATTGTCATGGTCGTAACGAAAGAAAAGAAAATTGAATCAGTATGACGGTTCATTTGGTCATACAGCTACTCTTCTGATGTTTTTGCGCTCAACCTTTGTTTGACGATTGAATTAAACTCCATGTGTTTGATTTCTTTTATCTCTCTGCTGTCACTGACGTTTACTTTATGAACCGGAAAAAGTGCTCCATTCAGCTTGTCCTCCTCCTTGTGCCACGCTGATGCAAAGCACATGCAACCCCCCGCCTATCGCCCATTTCCACAGATTTAGATTGTGGATGAGGTTAGCATGAGGGAGTCCCGACATCCTGCTTTGCCCCCTTTATATGTGTTAAATGCTTAACTCCCCCCGCCGGCCCAGTCGGCCTCTTTACTCCTGCAGCGGCCCGCTTTTTTAGTCTGTCGAGTCCCCAATAACATGCCTGTAACTGATGCTGTGTTGATCCTTTTAGCCTCTGCTCTCTTTGTCTTTTTCTGTTCTCCCACCGTCTTTGTTTGTCCGTCACCCCAGCATGTGTGCATGCTTCTGTACCAGTCAAGGCCTTGTGTGACCCATGAGGTCTGGCCACTGTGGATGTGTGCTGTCTTGATAATGAACTCAAAATTATGTCTAATTAACAGGAAGCTCCATATGTGATGTACAAGAAAAACTATATGCAGATGGATGGGAATGACAGATATGAAGGCTACTGTGTCGATTTAGCTTCTGAAATTGCAAAACATGTGGGGATAAAATATAAGCTGTCAATAGTTCCGGATGGGAAGTACGGAGCCAGAGATCCAGAGACCAAGACGTGGAACGGGATGGTGGGTGAACTGGTTTATGGGGTAAGTGTTCGTCCGCCTGTGTAGCTCATATTTTTATTACATTTACTTTAATACTCAGATTTGTTTAGATAATTGTAAAGCAGAGGTTTTCAAAGTGAGAGCAGGGCCTCCAGACAGTTTCAGGGGAGAGTCAGTGAACAAAAGTGAAAAAATATTACATGAGTTATCAAAAAGAGATCACACAGAATCATCACACAGTGTGATCTGCTTAAAGACAGAGTTCAGAGATACAGTAGTGTTGGGGAGTTTGACTGTTTTTCCTACTTTCCCATAGTCAGAAACTAATAAATGTCTTAGGACAAACCTTTAATGTATTTGGTGTAGTCTGAAGTTATGTCAAAAAGCAATAACGGACTATCTTGGCTGAGCTGTTGAGTGTTTAATAGGCATCCTGGAATTGAGCAAAACTGAGCAATTAATCTAAGGAGTTTTCCAAACTTTATCTGAGGGGAGGCCACATGCTCAGACTTTGAAAACACCTGCTCTAAAGCATAGTAAATGTCTTCAAGTATCTTCTACATTCAAACACATGAGAGAGATTTTTCTAAAACTCACTTCGTCCATTTTTAAACCAAGCACATGTGATGCAAGAGTACAGTGAATATTACCAAGTAACATATCTAATCTTATCAATTTCACTCAGCCACTTCTCATTAGCCAAGTGAATTACATGCCATGATCAGCTGAGGATGGATGTGAAAGCTGTTGTCTCAAAGTGGCAAAGATGGTAGCAGCTATGTTACACCTGATAATTCTGAAGATAATGCTGATAAAAAAACCCATCCAATTTAAAACATGGGGGGAAAAAAAGGAGTACTTTTGGTCAAAGTGGGCTGAGTGAGTTTTAGAAGTCCTTTTCATCAACTGTAAAATCACCTCGACTGGTTATATCATGCATCTCGTGGCTCACTCGCACTTGAACTGGCTTTAACAAGACGATTTGCATCTTTTATGAGACCTCAGCTGCTGAATGAATAATGTTCAAAATCTCACACACACGGCAGACGGGAGTGTAAGAAAATTGGCATGCAAACAGTGTTTCAGGGCAGGTTACACCTGTAGTTTCTGCTGTTATACTGTCCCAGTATTCATCGCTGAAGACAGAAAGAGATGTAATAATTGCAGTAATTGAAATGGCCATAATATGATCTCTGCTTTATTTCTGCAACAACATTGAATTTGTACTGTCGTAAACTAGCAATTCAGATGTAAATGAATTCATGCAAGGATGAGCACTGGACACCTGTTTTTGGCATAAACCTCCTCCAGACTTTATTTAAGACTTGAATCCCTTGTGCTAAATATTTCCATATTTCTAAGTTCAGGCACAATGCCACACTCTCCTCTCAGAGCATCTCACTGCAAATATTTGTCACCGCGGTGAAACAGTGATTGATGAGCCTGTCAGCCATTGCAGAGGATCTGATGGAGGTGAATTTAACAAGGCTGATTCACATTTCATGGACTGCTTACATAAGCTCCTCCACCTCTGTCTTCCAACCCTCCGCTTGATTCATGGAGGAGATTTGGATCGAGACAAAGACATTAGCCAACACAAATGCTGAGTGACTCATTTTCAAATGGAAGATTCCCTCTCGGAGGCTTTATTACAGACCTGCTATTTAGTGTATTCCAAGCTGCTGCATTTCACCGTGTCCAATCTGTTTACTCCATGAATTCACTTTAAAGCTGAGTGCCTGGCCATGTATATGTGATTATAAGACAGTGTGACTTATATATAGTCATGGTTTGACTCTGGGTTTATCAATATTTCCTTTTACTGAATCAATATTTAACACTTTGGTTACTTATTTATGGTTTGTTCTGTAAGACTAACTCCCAGTGTGCCTGTTTCCATTTTCACAGAGAGCTGACATAGCCGTGGCTCCTCTAACTATAACGTTGGTACGGGAAGAAGTGATAGACTTCTCTAAGCCCTTTATGAGCTTGGGCATCTCCATTATGATTAAGAAGCCCCAAAAGTCCAAGCCTGGGGTGTTTTCCTTCCTGGACCCACTGGCCTATGAGATTTGGATGTGTATAGTTTTTGCCTATATCGGCGTGAGTGTGGTGCTCTTCCTGGTGAGCCGCTTCAGCCCTTATGAGTGGCATCTGGACGAGAACGATGAGGTCAAAGACCCTCAGAGCCCCCCAGACCCTCCAAACGACTTTGGGATTTTTAATAGCCTGTGGTTCTCCCTGGGTGCCTTCATGCAGCAAGGATGCGATATCTCACCAAGGTTGGTTGTTGTGTTCACTCTCCGTCACCTCTCAGTTGTCCTCGTCATCTCTCTGCATTTTATAGTCCCATGTACATACATCTCCACCCTGCCATGGTGCATATAGGTTATTTTGAGCTTTGGCTTTGCTGCTGCCCACCTAACCTCATGCTTCACTTCACTGCATCTTCCTCTCCTTTCTTTCTCTGAACCCTGACTCCACTGTGCATCCATTAGTTTTAAAGCTGCATGCCAGCAGTGATGCTTTGCATCCACAAAATAACTTATATCCACCATGCTGAGGGCTGTAAAATGCGCAGGGGTCATTACATTTCATTCAGAGTAGCTGCTTGACTTCTTCATGACTCTTGGAGGGCTACCGTGTTTTTGCTGCATGTTCCATTTTACGGTCATCAACTTGGTGCATATAATGTATTTTGTACGGAAAAACCATCATCAGCACCGCAAACTGCAATTTTTTCCCAAATACAACGGCCATCCAGCCATCCCCTCTATTCATCCATCCATCTCTTTACTCATCACTGTTGTGGCGTCCCTGACCTCTTCTTCAAGGATTCTTGCCTCCGTCATCTTTTCTTCTGGGACTTCAGAAGATTGTAGAGAAGCTGGTTGAAGAGTGATGACAGAAAATTCAAGGTTTTCATACATTTGAATTAGACGGTGAATGGAGTGATTAATGATGTGTGCGTTTTTGATAGCGGGACGTTTTGCATTCTTCTAAGTTTGCTTTTTTTTCTCAGAGAGCAACCTTTTGATCACACTATTATTATTCAGGAAAACATCTGATTGACAGAGACAAAATATGTGCTGTTAAAAAACTGTATCTAATAATGTACACATTTAGTAACAACACTAAAAATGTACATGATCCTATAACAAGAAAAAAAAACATCCGAGGAGTGAAGACGAATGAGTGATTTTAATTTCCTCAGTTACTCATTTAACATTTAAGGTTTTCTGAACTAAAGCCAGTGAATGATCAGTGCATCTAAACAGCTTTTCACTGTCTAAACTGTGGACTCTGAGCTGCTCAGCGGGATGTCAGCATGGTAAGTTGTCACTTTAGTGGATTGAGACGGATGATGGCTTCGTCTGACAGTCGCTGTTTTGTGGTGCAGGCTAATTAAATTCCAGCTTAGAGGGTCTTATTTTGTTGTGCCTTGTTTTGTAGCTAAGTCTTTGCCTCTGTTTAAACCAACTTCTTTCAAGTGTGGTCACTCACCCTAATATGACATCATTCTCGATAATTATCCCAATTATGAACCATTTTCCAAAAATCTGCTCAGAATACCAGCCCGTCTGAAACTTTGAAGAAGCTTTGATTGCAACTCTGAAGCAGCAACCAAATGTTTATGACTTGAAAGCGCCGCAGCATAAATACATAAATAAGCTGTGAAAACAATATATTAGGAGAAATCCCGAGCAGTGCTTCAGCAGTGATGCGCTGCAAATGGATCCTCGTTTGAAATGAGAAACGCGAGTTCATCTGGGAGCAGCACGTTCGGGGGAATATGTGTGTGATTGTGGAAGTTGGGGATGGCACCAGAGAGAATAGTCAAATTTAAATATATGAACCCGGAGTTCCACTGCTAGGCACAGATTTAAAGTCAGAGCCTTTACACTGATGTGAAAACTGTGAAGAATTGGTTAAGGACCAGTGAGCAGGATGGGAGTGTGTGTGTGTGTGTGACGGAGCGGTTTGGCTCATCACACCCGGACTTCAGTGGCAGACAGAGTCTCATGGTGCTTTCACCTCAGACTTGTTCTGTCCTCCCTGGTCTGGATTGTGGTGGAGAGCGTATCATTTTTTTTTTTGCAACAGGTGAAGGAGATCAAACGTTCTAACAAATGACAGAAAACAGACACAATAGAGTGGTGCTCAGGCTCAACTTTGAGCCAGTGTTGTCCCTGGAATTGACCCAAGTAATCTTGGACAGATTCTGGCACTCATTCAATTCAGTTCAATTCAGTTCAATTCAAAGAACTTTATTTGTCCCCGGGGGCAATTCAAAGACACGTAGGGCAGTAAAACAAAACAGTGGCATAGTGAAACAGTAAAATAAGATAAAAAAAAAAGATCAGTGCAGTATGATGGAAAATATCAAATGAATAAAGTGGTTGTAGCGCAATACTGAGTGAATAAAGTGGTGGAATAAAGAAGGCAATAAGGTGCATATGATACGTAGAAGACCTGTGATGCAAGATGTCATCACAGGTCTTGCATGAATCTGCAGACTGCTGAATTTAGGCTGCTGTTGGACTGAGCTTTTTTGGCTGTCTGGGATGGCTGCTCACCTGACTTAAATGTGGACACAGTCATATTGAGTTAATGAGGCTTATTATTACCTTCAAGGAATTAATCAGCTGTAAAGGCAGCTACATTAAGTTAATGATACTTCATTTAAATGCAAATACGTGTGATATGTGCAGATAGCATTGCAGTTCTCGTGACCTGATGGGTTAACTGGACTATTTCTCCCAAAGTTGAAGAGCTAAACCTCTGAGCTGATAACATGCCAATCACAGGAGACACAGTGGAAAATGATCCTTCCTCCTCACCCTCTGCAGATTGGAGCATGCCGCTCTCATGTCTCTGTGTCTGCTCTGTTTCCTCCTCTCAGGTCTCTGTCGGGGCGGATCGTTGGAGGAGTGTGGTGGTTCTTCACCCTCATCATCATCTCCTCCTACACGGCTAACCTGGCTGCCTTCCTCACCGTGGAGAGGATGGTCTCTCCGATCGAGAGCGCCGAGGACCTGGCCAAGCAGACAGAGATCGCCTATGGGACTTTAGACTCAGGCTCCACTAAGGAGTTCTTTAGGGTGAGTGTCTCGACTGGCTGCCGTCCATGCTGTCGCTGCACTGTATAATGAGAGCTGCTCTAACAGTAGTTAATGTTGGCCAGAAGCACAGAGCTGAAGAGGCGTCTGGAGCTTCGCTGTGGGTTTTGATTTATTACCTGCCAGGTAATAAATCGAATGAATAATCAATAAAAGAATGTCTAGAATTGTATTTTTTCCCTGATACAGCATTTCCAAAAGCACTAATACAACAGCAGCATGTGATTAATTCAGTACATCATGAAACAGTGACAGTGTTTTAGAAAAAGGAATTAAGTGTCACCAAAGAGCAACCAGCTAAAAGAAAATTGCATGAATTTGTTTTGGTAAGTGATTTAAAAAGACGTTGCTTTTGGAATCGATGGCCGAGATGAGCTCATATTTTTCAAGTGTCAGAGCAGAACATCACAAAACTAAATTATGCAATTATGGTATTAGGCTGAGGAGGGAATGCCTGTTATCAGCCTGGTTGCAAATCCATTTTGTCCAAAAATTAACTTTGGTTCTCTCCATCAAAATCAAAAGGTTTTTTTTTTTTTCCTCCGGCTTGACACCAAGAATAATTCTGCTGTGCAACTGGGACAATTACGCTCCCTCATCTAACTATCATTCGAGTCATAAACCAAACTTTGATTAGCCTCTCTGTGCCTCCACTAATATGCAGATTAATTTCTATCTCCGCTACTCAAAAGTGCTGCCAAAGCAAGGGCACAAATATTCTCATCAAGGACGCACAGTGCATAAATGTTTGACAATAAAAAACAGATAAGTCTGCATTCTTAAACAAACTAATAATTCAGTAAGTGTTTGCCATTCAGAAAAGCAAGTGACAGATTGTGTAAGGCCGCAGGTCTTTTAGTAAGTAAATCATTTTGAAACATATGTGTGCATCGAATTTTGAAATGCTGCATCAAATTGTGAGGATACAGTTCAGTCTCAGCCTCTGACTCGCCTCCCACGTCTCTGATTTGTTCAGCGATTAATCGAGAATGAACTGACGGTTGAGTCTGGTTATCAGTCTATGTGTCTATGTGTCTGAAACTTTCAAGAAGAACTACAAGATGCCATTATCATTCCAATTTGTGGGCTGCTGTCACAAAAGTGCAATCTCAAAGACGGCACCCTCTTCCTCAGAAATGGAAATGTCATTCACGACCAATGTCTGGCTCTGAGCTATGTCGATTTTTAGCCCTGGCGGTCTCTCCGTGTGATTGCTCCGGGTGGGTCTGAGACGTTTGATAAATACAAACCCTGGACCTGAACAGTAAGGCGCAGTGTGTTGCTTTCAGACTCAGTCCACAGGGAGTTATAAAATCACATCGTACAATCTCTTCAGAGATTTAAAGACAGCTTTTGTAAATATGTTGAAATACAGCAAGGGCACAACGTAGAGCACCATGCTTCTGTCTGTTAGGTTTGGTTATCTGCTCCTTTTTCCTGCTGACAGGAGAGGACCGTCCAAACATAATCAAATAAAAGCACGAATAACTCCCCAGAGAAAAGGCGACAACATTTTTAGTAATGTTTGTACCTCTGGGATGGAATATTCTTATTCTTGTTTGTGTGTGGAGAGGAATGATTTTGCAGGGGTGTGACCAAGTGGAGGCATGTGTAATGTTTCTGTGACCCAACTCATTTACGAAGGCGTTCAAGCAGAATGGCACGGTCTGCCGTGCCAAGCCGAGCCGAGGTCTGAAAGCATTGAAATGGAGCAATCACAAGGATCAGCGTGGAGGAGGTCATCTGTGCGCCGCAGTGCTTTAAAACATCACTTGTAAAAGATGTGGCTGCTCAGACAAGATTTTATTTTGCATAGAGAACTGCAGCATAACAGGAAGAGGCTACAGTGGAATTCAAGGAGCTGGTTAACACTGATTATAAAATTGAGATAGATTTGTTTTCTCTAAAATCATTATATAAATGTATTTAATGCAGCATATCTTGAGTCACATACTCCTCAGACTAGACTTGTAGGAGAAGCTCTGTCATAACGACTGCAGGAACAGACGGCAGATGTGACATTAAACAGAACACCAAAGTTTGTTGTGTCGCCAATTTCACTTTGTTTAAATACCCATATGTTTGCCTTCACCCTGAAAATGAGTTTATTATGCAATAAGAGCGGCAGCGCAAGCAATAATCCTCCTATAAAAATAGAAACTTTCCAGCAGAATTCTCCGTTCGTCTTATTAACTTGACACTATAAAAGAGATGATTAAGTCAACAAAGAAGATGTTGTAGGTGATTGGCACATGCAGACGCCCTGAAAGTACTCATTTGACGTGTACGTTGGATCTTTTAAAGCAAAAATTAAAAATTCGCCAAATATATCGAATTGATTATTTTCGAGGCTTCCTGGTGAATCATCGCATTAAAAGCAGCTCCATAAGAAGCAGTGGATGTTCTAATCCATGATGAATTTGGCAGGCTGTGATTTGTCAAAGGTGCTCCTTAGGAGATAATTGACAGGCGTGTAGTCACTTCATCCTGACTGACAAATATTCTGCCTTTCTTCCTCCAAACTGGAAATGTCAGTGCAGAGGAGCCTTTCTGAGCAACGGTTATTGAAATCTGGTGATTCAAAGCTAATGATTAATAAGAGCCGTAAATAACTTTTACAGTGATCCTCAAAGAAGGAGCATCAAGTCGTCCAGATCACACAGCCTCCTCAATGCACATAATATATGATGGTAACCAACATGATCACACTTCAAATGCTCTCATTTATGGTTTTCAGAAAAGATTGGCTTTGTTTTGAAGAGTTTCACTTTTTTGAGAGTTAGATCAGAAGACTGATACCACTGTCACATCTGTACTAGCAGATTATTAGCTTATTTATTTTGTAAATTTCCCCACTGTGGGACGAATAAAGGTTTATCTTATCTTATTTTAACATATAGACAAGAAGCAGGGGCTTTTGGCTGCATCCAAAATTTTAAAAAATCTGCCTACCAGCACCTCTAAAGCTCAATAATTGGCATGTTAGATCTCCTTGTTTCATAGGTAAAGACAAGACATTTTTTATTATTTCAGTTTTTGCACAGAATAAAACAAAGAAGATTCAATGAGCTTTGGAGGTGTTAGTAGGCAGATTTGTCTCCTGGCAGACTTAACAGTGGTATTGATCTTCTCATCAAACTGCAGGAAAGCGTGTAAGATTATTCACCAAATATCAACTTATTCCTTTTTGTTCCCTTAACCTTCTTCACCTGCGTTACTGATTCGAGTAAATGAGTAATTATATGCATTTTCCCGGAATTTCTTTCAACAAGCAAGAATGACAACTTGGTTCATTCAGTCGTGTGCTCCACTGTTATTATAGAGGTTAAAAGGGCGACGGTGAATAATGTTAGAAAAAGTGGGAAAAGGAGATCACAAGTAAGAAGTTTGTTTCCTTCTTATTACAAAATGAAAGTGTCTTAGGGATTATCTTTAATTACGACAGCGCTGCTAAACGAGCCGTGCTATTATTTAGTTACCTTATTAATTTGCTTCCGCTGATCGTGAACATACAGGAAAAGAGTTTCAATTACATACTTTGCCGTGCATGTAACTAAGAGCTGCACGCAGATAAAAATAAAACGGCCGAAAGATTGCACATGCTTTGTTTGGCCTGTTGTCTCTGTTTGCGAGATGACAGCGTGACAGACGTGCACAGAGGGCCGTGAATCACTCACAGCCCTTCAGTCGGCAGCTGACAGATGAACTGGTGGCTGGAAGAATTTGAGTTTGGACCGGTTTATTTCCAGAATGGATCGAGGGCCAGTGAAAAAACAGATTCCTCGCTGGCCACAGGATATGACCTGTTTGTCACTTAAAAGAATGTTGCAGCTGGTTGCAATTAATTTAAATGAATTTATTGAATAATTTGTCTTTAGCCGCGACCGCTGTAGCAGGAATCATGACTCTGACAGAGTTTTACAAATATCAACGCGGCCGACCGACCTGCTCCTGACAAGCATGCGTCTTCATCTAACCTAGAAAAGAATCGCTGCTTTCACACTACGGTCAGGCCTGTCATCAGCTATTATTGTCATGTTAACAGTGTTTACATGAACACTCAGCTGAACTGAAATCGTGCATATGTCAAGAATGATTCACTTACTAGCCTGAGCCCACAATCCATTACATCTCCGGTGAATTATTTACACAACACTGCCGTACACACCGCCGAGCTGACACAGTTTGTCAATTCACTCTGATGATTTCTTTTACTTTTACCTACCAGATGTGATGTGGGACTGACTCACACAACTACTGAACATACAATCTGGATTAAACCAGTCACACAGACTCGTTTCCTCTATATCAAATAGTATAAATAAGCAAGTTAATACACATACGATTGTGCAAGGCAAGTGGCAATAGTGACTCAAATAATTAAAAATGCAATAAATCAGAGGTTAGTAAAGTCTGATTGTGGTCCTCCCCTCAGACAAAGCTTGGAAAAACTACTGTATCTCTGAACTATCTCTGTAACCAGATCACGTACGTTGAGGCTACTCAATGTGAGCTCCCTCTGATAACTAATGTAATATTTGTTCGCTTCCATTGACTGAGCCTCCCCTGAAACTTTTTGGAGTTCCTCTTGGGAGACTGGCCTCCCACTATGAAAACCTCTGCAATAAATAAAGCAATACGCAAATAGCATATTCATAAAATACTCTACTTCAAATTCCAACCACATCCCTGATTCCAAAAAAGTTTGGACGCTGTGTAAAACATAAAATGAAAAGTAATCTTTCGCATTCATTACTGAAAACAGTTTTACAAAGTGTTCCTGAGCCCATTTATTAATGTCCTTTATACAATCATGTGTTTGACAAAGTGGTGAACCTCTCTCCATCCTCGCTTGTGAACGACTGAGTCTTTCCAGGATAAACCTTTCATACCCAATCATGATACTATCACCTGTTACCAATGAACCTGTTTACCTGTGGAATGATCCAAACAGGTGTTTTTGGATCAGTCCACAAGTTTCACAGTCTTTTGTTGCTCCTGTCCCAACTTGTTTGAAATGTGTTGCTGCCATCAAATTCAGAATAAGCAGATATTTACAAAAATCAATGAACTGATTAAATATATTGTCTTTGTACTGTTTTCAATTGAGTATAAAGGATTAGCAAATGATCACATTCTGTTTTATTTATGTTTTAACCAGCGTCCCAACTTGTGTAGGTGATTCAATAAATGATCAAATTAAATATGAAAAGTTCCAAGCCAAAGTTCCTCTGGGGCGTTTCCCTGTCACAGAGCTCAGCAGAAGGTCACGTTAGCCCAGTTTAATGCAGCTTCTCTATTTCTCCCCTCTATTGTAGACAGCTGTGTACTCCAGCTCCCCGGTGACCGGCGATCAGCCTCTCGCTGGCCATTTTTAGCAGCGTACTGAGTGTCAGAGCAGGGCTGAGCTGTGCATGTCTGTAGCTGCTCCAGCTGGCAGCTGACTGGGCCACAGAGGTGAAGCCGTCAGTCTCGTAGTAAGCAGGTCAAACGTGTTAAAGACGGCGCCGTTACACAAGGAGCTCTACACACTGTCAAACAGCAAATAACACAAACTGTTTCAGCTGGTCTTTGGCTTATTATTGATTCATGAATATCATGTTAGAACAGATGACTGTGCAGTAACAAGTGCCTGATCACTCATGATTATACATGATTGGAACCGGGTTGGTTTATGTTACTGTAGATTACCAAATTAAAGGAAAAACAAGAAAATGTTGAGAATTGCTATCAACTGCTTTGAAAAATTAGAACAGGTTAAAAAGCAAATAGTAGATCTTATTTGAGTGAGCGAAATGGACAACAGCAAGATGAAAAGATGAACCAACAGATATTGTGCTGATTTTTTTTTTTTACAGTGAACCGTTGCAATCATAAATCTCAAAACACATTGTTAAAGTGAAAACACTCTTTGTGTTCATTTGGTCTTAAGATGTTAAAAACCAAGACAAATAAAAACATGTAACATGTAACATAATTAGATCAACTTATACAACATAACACAAGTTGGAGAGACTAACTTTACTGCTAAGATTGAGATTACATAATCACAGCTGATTTCCCTCTGCTGTTTTATTTAAACTTTCCACCCGTTTTTCTTTTTTGTATGTTTAACCATAATAGTAGTATATAATAGTATAACACACAAACATATATATATATACAATAACATTGCACACACATATATATAACATACAAAATTAATCTAAAACAAATTACTTTGTATAAACTAAGCCCAAAATAAATACATCAAAAGGCCAAAATACTAAAATGATGAACTCAATCGAGTTCGTCAACTTTCATGAACAACTTGTACCCTGACGTGACCTCTAGAAATTCCTCAACTGATATTAAATGAAAGATTGTTCCACAGTTCTTATAGAAAATGGGCTGCATGATTAACTTTACATGAATGCACTGGTCTGTTGCAGTCATGCATGAAGTGGTACAATACTTAATGTCTTCTGTCGCTACATACTGTATTTCAAGCTGCTGTATCCTCAGGCTGCACAACAGGCCATTGCACCTGCACAGTTTTAAATGATGCTTAAGCACAATAGTCAAACGGACGGATAACATGCGCGTGGAGGGATTGATTTGATTGAACTAAAAATGAAACGGGGATGATTGTGGCTCCGGCTGTGACCTGCTGGGAGGGACACAAACTGAGGAGGAGGAGGTCACTTCTGTCTGGTAATATTGATATCAAACATGGCCTGTATTTTGCTTCTGCTGAGCTGCCAGATTGTCAGACTTCAGGCTGCTGGCAAAAAGCCCGCTACCTCTGCTGCACTGTTTACATGTAAAGGCTAAATGCACTCTGGATTAGAGCGGGCAGAAACCTGTCCACCGCTCTCTGTGTGTTGAAATGTTTAAGCGTATTGCACTGACCACGCCACAGTCTGTGATGCCGATGTGATGCCACAAACTGAGGCGTGACCAGAAAGTGCAGCAGTTATTTTCTTTGTGATTCAGAGTCGCTTTAAAGGATCAGTTCGACATTTTGGAAAACACATTAATTCACTTTCTTGCTGTGAAGTGGATGAGAAGATTGACACCACTCTCATGTCTGTGTGTAAAGTAATGAGCAAGAGCAGGGTGTGGATTATCTTATCTTGGTGTAAGGACTACATGTCTGTCTGTGTACAGATTGAACAAATGGCATCTAACGTGGTAATTAGAGAGAGATTTAGAGGAGCTGATAGGCATGTTTTTCACTTTAGTTCCCCCTGTTTCCAGCCTTTATTGTAAGGGACCGTGTGAAAAGATATGTTTTCCTTTCTGCTGAACAGAGGGTAGTCGAGACTTTTTTTTTGGGACCGTTCAACTTTTTCTAATTTCTGATTTCTATTTAATTTCATTCATCCCTTGTGAGAAGATTATAGGACCAATCATCCAGTTTTGAGAAACGGAACAAATGTTGGTCGTTATAGTTGTTAGTGATTTAATATGATTCCTCAGGAGGTGTCGGAGCCTGTTTATTCATCTGGTAGTTGTTGATTTAGCAGCTATTTTATTCCAAAACAGAGCGATAGGTGTGCCATAAATATATTATTTTGAGATATTGGCTGGAGGGCATTGCAGTTTATTTCTAAGTCAAGGAGAGGAAGACGAAAATAGCAATAACTCTTGGGAGGGTCTTGCTTTTTTCGAAAATGAAAAACCCCACCTCAACAACGTTCATACAGTCCAAAAGCTAAGTTAATTCCCTCCTGGCTCCAGCTCCTCACACACAACAGTGATATTGATCCTCTCATATAAGACAGCAACTATTTCCCAAACTGTTGAACTGTTCCTTTAACTCAACCCCACAGCGACTCATTATGAAAGATGTTTTTATGACATGCTTAACTAACCTGTTCCTGTCTTCTCTCTGTGTCCTCAAATGCAGCGCTCCAAAATAGCAGTTTATGAGAAAATGTGGTCATACATGAAATCAGCTGAGCCGTCAGTGTTTGCCAAGACAACACCAGACGGGGTTTCCCGGGTACGAAAGTCGAAGGGAAAGTTCGCCTTCCTCCTTGAATCCACTATGAACGAGTACATAGAGCAGCGGAAGCCCTGCGACACCATGAAAGTGGGCGGCAACCTCGACTCTAAGGGCTACGGTGTGGCCACACCTAAAGGCTCTGCATTAAGGTGGGTGGGATAATATAACAATATCCTCCATGTTGTTATAGTATTCCACCTACCCTGATGTCTCCTTTTGCCATTCTCTTCTTCCTCACTCCTTAATTCTTCTTTTCTTTTCCAAGTGCATCAATGAGTGAACAGTATTCTAAGTTTAATCGACACGTTCAGCCATTTTCTGTTCTGTCCTGTGTATCTGGTTTGTGTCTCTGTTGCTTTCTTCTTTCTCTTAAGGTTCTTGGTATATTAGTCACTGTCAGTAAATCCATCTGAATGTCGATGTGCACTGTCACCTTCCCCCCCACCCCCCGACCCTGTTTGTTTTGCTCTTTTCCCTTCAACCTCTCCTCCCTCCTGGTTTCTTGTGGTGCCCTTTTTGCATTGCTTCTAATTCAACACTGAAATATGTCACTTTTTGCTAGTTAAAATGCTGGTCTGTCAGTTGTGATGAATGTTAAGCTGCATGCTGGATGTTCTTATTTCTAATTCAGCAATGACAGAATGTCCCCATCCCGCACACTTCAGTTACAAGCAATGTAACCCTCCATGCCACCTCTCTAATATTTAACATTTTCTTTGCTGTAAAAATGCTTCTTACCCTTCCACACCAGTGAAATTCTTTACCAATTTGTCCCTTCCGTGCTTCCCTTATGAACCATTGATATTTATCACTATTTTTTACTAATATTCTATATTAGATTTCTCACGGACCTGTTCATTTTCTTACAAGTTATGTTTTATCGTTTCAAGAAATGCTGTTAACCTGGCAGTGTTAAAACTGAATGAGCAAGGCCTCTTGGACAAATTGAAAAACAAATGGTGGTACGACAAGGGAGAGTGCGGCAGCGGGGGAGGTGACTCTAAGGTCAGCCTCAATGTCACCAAAGTCGGGTATCCTAGAACAGAGTAATCGGCAAGGCTGTCGTCACTGACTGTAATCTTTGGGCCCAAATATCTGTTAATAAGTTACAGATGAACATGTTTGTTTGTCCATTTTTATCCTGCAAATGTGATCAACTGGGAACCCTTTACTTGGCTAATGGAGGAGAGAAAAGCCCAATAATGTGAGATAAAGCAAAGTGCAGAAGTAGGATAGAAGAGGAAGATGAGGATCAGATTGATATTGTGCTTGTGACAGAGTAGTTGTATGTTTTTGGCCTGTAGTTATGAAAGACGGAAACCATCTTTCCCTCTGTTTTTTTTATATCTACAGGCCAACATGTCTTCATACAGGGCATTCAAACTAATGCCAGAAGGATTGAAGCGAAGATCTAATCCCATTTTAGGATCAGTGCCTCAAAGTCGAACAATGTAAGCACTCTCCAATCTGCCGCCTGGGTGTTAGGGCAGGCACGGGGAACAGCGTTGTCTTGAGGGGACTAAGCATCGCAGGCAAACGTGAGAATTCTAATGACAGAGTGACAACTAACGGTCCAAACTTTTTTGTCCAACATCCTCTCACCGAAATCCAGCGTAAGACTGACAGAAACCTTTGGTTGGTCTTGATCCAAGGCCAGTCAAAGTCTATCCATGGCCACCCTGACCTGGTAAACCCTGCAGTAGTAGAGTGTAAGATATGACTGGGGGCCCCATTTGTACAACAGGATTTGATTTGAATCTCATGTTTGTGTTAAGATTATTTTTCACAGTGAGCATAAAGCAAATAACAGTGAAGATGTTTTCAGACATTAAAGTGAGACTATGCAACTCTTGCCCACAGTGGCCACTAGTGGCATCACATGGCAAGTACTACTCGCTTTTCTGGTGTGTTTACATGTTGGGTTTTTTTAAGATTTGTAATAACACTATTGAAATGTGAAACATAGTGTAACAGTAGCACAAGTAGTGAAGACTCAAAATCAGGGAAATGACCGACTAATGTTGCTTGAGATTTAAGGCTTGTGAATGAAACTTTGTAAAATTTGTAAGAGGAAGATTGTATTTCTTCTTCTGAAAGTCACATAGCCTCACTTTAAATGTTGCGTTAAAGCAAATGAGAGAAGTTAAAATATAGACTCATGTGTGCACATGCATAATCTATCCTTTACTGTTTCACAGCTGTGCACATCAGACTTTGCTCAATCAAATCTGATGTACGACCTTTTGATAAATGAGGCCCCTGATCTCGTGTTTCAGACGCCAGGGCGCAGTAAGAGCCCCACTGTGGATCCATCTCTGCCTCTGCTCTTCAGCTTGCACCATGACCACAGAACACTTGGCAAATTGTGAGAGAAGAGACGAGGCAAACTTTGCTGTTATTGCCTCGAGTCATCCATTCCTGAGTGAGCAGGATATGGATACTGCCAGCAGGATAACACAAAGGAACCGTCTCCTCTCGCTGGCAATTTGCCTCGATCCCCCGGTTAGAGAGAGAATAGATGATCAGTGTAACACTATCACATTTGACTGCCACATTTCTTTGTCCTTATTTCGCTTTCAGAAACGTGCACGTGCAGGTAATTTAACAAGGAGATGGAAATATATTGTATGTAACTACCACTGAGACAATAAGGCGATCATGGTATAACATTAAATCAATGAAATGTTATCATTGGGCAAATCAAATTCAGCATTTATATTTATATATAGTAGAACTTAGCAGAAATAATTTAATGTTTTTTTTATTTTCAGACATGCTTACGACATATAATATCTTATATTGGTACTTTCATTAATCAAAGCTGGATGATTTCAAACGTGTACATCCTTGTGAGTAATTTAAAGTTTATACTGTATGATGTTTATTTAATTTGGCATCATACAGTATGAGGTTCATGTCTTAATTTGGCCATGAGAGTCAGTGTTGTGCATGGGTTTTTCATGCGAGTTATTTTGTGTGTGAATGTTTTTTTTTTAGATACTGTTTTCTTGTTTTGCAGACAGACTGAAGGGTAAAGTTCTGATGTGACTTAGATCAGAGGGAGCGGAGGTTAAGTCGACCTTTAAGCCCCGACACAGGACGGGTGCAGGGGGTGGACGCAATAACAGAAACACCTGTACAATGGATCAAATGCAATACAACAATAAACCCTATCTTTGTGAAGGTTATAGATCTTATAAGATGCAACAGAACACTACAAAAACATGAACTTATTAAGATTTTTATTAATGGACTAATCATTATTAAAGTTTGCAAATGTAAGATTTGTAACTTTTTATATTGTTGCATTGCAATAGATTGGACAGGTGTTCGAGATATTCTCTCTGTCCACCCCTGTACTTAATCAGAGGGTTGAATTCATACTCCTCATTCATCGTTTAAACGTAAAATGTGATAAATGTTTGAGATGCTGGCAACAACCAGTCTGAGAAAAAACAAAAATCACAATCATATTTTATACTGACACACAAGTGTTAAACAAGGTCAGGTTTTTAAAGTTACTCAGCAATGTTGCATCGTTTCTCTCGTGTCCTCTGAGGAGCTTCAGTCCTCGAGAGAATCAAGCCACTTTAGACTATTATAAATAAACACATCAGCTTCCTGGAGAGCGTTAAATCAAATGATGCCAGATTTGAATGATATCTGATTGGTCAGCTGGATGCATAATTAATGAGCCTTTGCACACAGTCGTCAGAGAGAAAGCAGAAGTGAGAGAAGACAGAGGCTTCATGTGAGCTGCTGTGTCCAGTTTGCTGCTGATGATATGACATTAATGTGTGTTTCTTCTTTTTTTAATGTCTTAAACATGAGCTCCCTCTTGACCTTGGTACTTGATACTTTATAACTCACGCATTTAAATGTCCTTTTCCCAGTACTGCCATAAAAGTTTAATTTTTAAGATTTAAGGATGCAAAAAAAGGCATTGAATTGGTTAGAATTAAATAGATTCAGAGGTTTCATTTGTCACATGCTCAGACAGTGTGTGCAGTGAATGGAAAGGCTGGAGTGTAATAAGAATAATGATGAGAACAAGAGTAAATAAAAGAAGTAGAGCAGAAAGATAAATATAAAAGATATACATCCAAAGATAAAATACATGAATATATGTGTGAATATAAATATACTGTAGATTTTAAAATGCTTGAGTGGTGTATTGGGCTGCTGTGTAGGTGGACTTTTCCATATTTACAATACTATAACACTATAAACAATGAAAAAACTGACTTATTCTGAACTTTGAACCATGGAAAACTGAAATGAGGTTTATAGTAAGTTCTGTTCACAGATATGTTTGTACTGTACGCATATAATTTGTAGACTTAGCTGCAGGCCTTGTTCAGTTCATACAACTTTTAATCGACGTGTATTTGGTCACTACATTCCTTAATATTTTCTATCTGTAAAATGGTGCTGTAGAAATTCAATGAGAGGGAGAGAGGAAGAGGACGCACATTATTAAAATTATTCTTGGTTTTTGCTTTAATTGGAGCTGTTTCTGTTTCCTGCAGAAATGCTCTCAGTTCCCTTTGAAAATGTTGGTGAAACCAGGTCTGATAAATCACCTTTTCTATCTGTTTGAGTTGGCTCTGCTGGAGCTGTGAGCTGCTATTACATCAGAGGTTTGGGACAGCTCACAGTGTTTTTCTCTTTGACAGTAAATGTCAGGTGGAGTTATTCACCAATACAGACCACACTGCGACAGGCAGCAGAGCAGAAATAGTTTAATACTTTATGTGTCTGGGATAAAAATATTACGAACCCAGGCTGCTTAGAAAGGAAAGAGCAACACATTTAGTTTCTTCTGTTTTCTCTTTGTTACCATTGAGTGTTTATAACAAGTGATCTTTTTCACCTCTGAAGTCCTTTTGATTTCTCTGTCAGGCTCCAGCAGGGATGGAGTCGTTTCGCTCTGCAGTCATTGAATTTAAACTGTAAATCTTTTATGACTAAATGTGATACAGTGAACGTTCATCCACATAAAAAGATCAGCAAAGTCCAGAGGTTTCCAGCGTAGAACCAGACATCAAGCTTGTCAACAATCTTTTGCCATGCAAAGATTTACAGTATATATAGATGAAAGTCTGTTTTTCAGATAAGACATGATGCAGGGAAATATGTGAGCGTTAACTGTCACCCTGGACAGTGCACGTCAGTATATTATTTAAAAGTCCATGGCCACCACCTGGTGGTGTGTCTGAGGCCTGAGTCTTCATGACCAGCAGATTGTTGCATTTCACACATTTTTTTCCCCTTAAAGCTGAGAAATATGGATGCGTAATAAGAGAAAAGGCAACTCAGCAGAATAGATCATCCCACCCAAAATGCTGCAGTTATTTTTATGTGACTAAAAGTTATTAAGTTGAGGAAAACAAAGTGTGTGACTGTAAATGTGACACTGAATCAGCTGCTGTAGCCACATTTTACTGTGATGAACGTGGCGCCCTTTAAAACAATTCTAATGAAAAACTTTGGCTCCTGCTCCCAAATGGATGAAAAGGCCCCACTTGAAAGCATTTTCGTTCGCAGTTCATCCTCATAATGTCTCTAAAATGCATCATAAGAACACAAAGCGTAAGCATCCAAAATGTGTCATTGTCCAGATAATGCAATTACGCATCACAGTATGTAGGATCTTTACTGCCTCTGGCTTGATTCATAAAGTGTAAGAACCATTTAGTGCAAAGTTTATGGTCAAAGCTCTCACTTCTCCCTCCTCCACCAGTGTCAATTATAGTTTGTTGTTGCATTTCAATTCATGCAACCGAGTTGTTCTTTGCTTTTATTGTTGTAGCTTTGCCTTTCAAAGAGCTCTGACTGGAGAACAGGACTGCAGATCATCCACTTAACATCATGCATGACCTCTTAATGTTTCTTTTGTTTGTTTGTTTTTGGATAAATAATAAGAAAAGATCATTTGTATTCTATTCGACATAGACAAAAGAGCGCAGTGGTGAATACAATATATTTGATGATGTTGGATTACAAACACTGATCTTTTTTCTGAAAGGAAATAAGCCTGGAAATCTATCAGTCAAGGAAATCGTGCATAATGTCTTGCAAAACAAAAAAACCCCAAACTATGACATCAGGGATTTGGTTTAGAAAAGGAACATTTCTTGACCTCATCTGGCTGGTAATGATTCAAACACACCCTTAACTACAGGTAGATAAACTGATAAACCAAGATCACCGTATGGAGCAAGATCTAAATTTGAATTTCCGCTCCCCTGATCGCCGCTTTAGAGATTTGAAGTGGGTGGTTTTGTGAGACATTGGCCTCTAATACCTGTTCATGAAATTGAACTGCTGTGTTTTGTCTGTTAGTCAAGAAAGGGTTCCTGTTAGATCCACCTTGCTAAACATGAAAAAGGCTGCCCATAGCAAACAAATGTGCCCTCAGCAATTACTGCCTCTGTTTTCTTTCATTCTGTTAAAGCTATGCAGCAGCTGCTTTATTCTGCAAGTTCAAATCTTTTCTCTTCTTGTGATCAGTGTGTGCCGATTACTCAAAGCGATATAGGTGGGGTCTGGCATGCTAGGGTAGTCATGGATTATGAAAGGTCATATATTTCTCTATATATATACTGTATATATACTGTAGTGTTGCTTGCTGTCTGTGATGTGTTGGCCAGGACCCTACTCTATCGCTTTGCACAGTATAAAGTAGTTTAAAAAGTTGAATAACATAAAATAACATAATATAATGTTATTTATGTTATTTCCCACGTGAAGAACTCCTGTAAACCTTGCAGTATTGAAACTCAGTGAACAAGGCATCTTAGACAAGCTGAAAAACAAATGGTGGTACGATAAGGGTGAATGTGGAACCAAGGACTCTGGAAGTAAGGTCAGTCGCTGCAGGTCTTTTTATACTGATTGCAAAATGCATTTTGACCCAACTGTTCATACGCAAACATCTAAAACACACATTCTCTCAGACATCAGGACATGACATATATCTGAACACTTGCTTGTCTGCCCTCAGACCAACATGTGAAAAACATTAAAACTTACTTGACACATAGCCTAATTTACGACACGCACTCTGATCATAATTCATCACATTAACATGACTCCATTGTATGTAGACAAGTCCAGATTTGTAAAATTGAAGCATGATCACACACTATATTTTTTGATTCATACCATAAAATTTTTTGAAAAGTTGAACCATAGAATTGAAACCATTATACTGCTATTTCGTCGTCCAAACCTTTATTGAAATTTAGTTTATTGGTGGTCTTCATCATTTGTATGCAAAGTGCGTTTATTAACTCCGACATGACCGGCTAGTTTCCCAAAGGCATCCTTATTCTGACAAAGTCCGAACTGACCTTTAAATACCATCTGAGCACAAAGTGGTCAAATGGTATTTAATAGTCATGTCTCATAGATGGAGTGTCACAATAAGGAACTTTTTTTAAAAAGATCTTTCATTAATGTAAAGAAGCTTATGAGCCAGTAAACTGACTTTTTAAGATGCAAAAAGTAGAATCTGCGGCCTTCAGGACGACAGACCGCCCTCCAGGTTCAGAATGCAAATGGTAAAACTCACATAAATTAATTTCAATATCACTGTTTGGCTTTTAATAGCAGCAAAATGGTTCAATTCGCCCTCCACAGCTTGCCACTTTGATTGTACATATGCAGTGTGTTGAAGTTGAGCAGCTATGATAGTGACTCCAGGGTTTAATCTGTAGACCTGTACGACCACGACCGCCTTCCTCTAGACGTGGCCTCGTAAAGAGGCCGCGGCGCAGGACAGATAGCAACTCCCTCTACATTCACCTTGTCAGCTCTTTAGAGTAGAAATAACTCGACAGGAGGAATTTTAATTTTAAGTTGTTCCAGTTTGTCTCACTTGTAGGCTAAATCAGGCATCTGTATCTCAGAGGGTTTTGTAGACACAATTAGAAGCTCGTCAGACTAAATGTTCAGTCATAGCAGGATGTACATATAGGATTTGTGTTGGTGTGGGTGTTCATGTTGTGTGAGGTCAGCCTCAGAGTGCCAGTTTGAAAAAGTCTTAACGGTGGTCTTTACCTCCCCCAGGACAAGACAAGTG
This sequence comes from Holacanthus passer, assembly GCA_025331565.1. Taxonomy (NCBI): domain Eukaryota; kingdom Metazoa; phylum Chordata; class Actinopteri; family Pomacanthidae; genus Holacanthus; species Holacanthus passer. The sequence continues at coordinate 7,933,819 of JAFREQ010000005.1, forward strand.
CACTAAGCCTGAGCAACGTGGCAGGAGTCTTCTATATTCTGGTCGGAGGGCTTGGCCTGGCTATGACTGTGGCTTTGATAGAGTTCTGCTATAAGTCACGGCAAGAAACCAAAAGACTGAAGCTGGCAAAGAATGCCCAAAACTTTAAGCCAGCCCCTCCAGCAAACACCCAGAATTTTGCCACGTACCGTGAAGGCTACAACGTGTACGGGACAGAGAGCGTTAAAATCTAGAGGGTATGTTTTCTCTTCATGCTGCTTCACTTTAAACTTCACACAGGAATCTAGTGGAATCATCCTATAACATGAACCTAATGTAGATATATATGTTTCATTAATTTCAGGTGAATGCGACATAACATTTCTAGTTTTCGTTTTCAGGCCACCTCTGAACTTATAAACATGAGTTTTTCTGACTGGAAGTCTTTAAAATGATCAATTGAATAAATGTTTACTCACCTCGTCAAATTAGGTTTCCACAGAAAACCGACGTCCCAGCATGCATTGTTTAGACTGAAAGAAACATGCATTATGAAAACTTGCTGTTTGTCTTTAATACACATTAAATGACATCATGGTTGTTTTATTCAAAATAAGGAAAGAAGTGTGAAACATCATGAAGGTTAATATTGAGCCTACACCAGTGAACTAATAGGCTTAATGTTTGTTTATTGAACTCAATATCTGAAATTTACTGAACTTGAACTGCTTTTACATTTTAGCATCTCGTGAGATGACTTTGAATTCATTATTCAATTTGACTTCAAGCTTGCTTTTCCAACTGACAACAGTGTTTCTGCTTCTCCTTTGCACATGTCTTGGCTTTGCAGAGGTGAAATGTGTTGATTCCCACTGGAGCGTCTGGATGGAAACAGCCACTCTGTGTGACCCCGACACCCCGAGGCTGGCATCCTGGAGGCAGCAGCCTTCTTTGTCATCAGCTTGGACACAAGCCTACAAGTCAACAAGTGCTCATTCTGGGTTGTGAGGCCCGTCACACTAACAGAGGGCAATGACGCAACAGGACTTTTGCTTCTGGAAACATGAGATTTGCCTCTTGTAGTGCCTTATGGAGCATTTCGGCGTCATGGCAATGCAATTCAAATTTAATTCACTTGAAAAAAAAAAATCTGTGGAACTAGGGCAAAACATTGCTTTAAACGACAATTAGACGAACTGTTGTAATTTCAGTTGTTTTCTATTTTGACGAAGAAACAAACAAAACAAAAAAAAGCCATGATCTGCAATCAAAACGTCCTGGAGTACTTATTAAGTCATTTGAATCCTTTACAGACATATTTTTGTGGTGAAATCTTAAGTTGGATAAATGTTATATTTAGTGAAGTAAAGTCATTTTCTTGTTTTACTATAAGACTATTTTCCGTTTCATAATATTTAGGACAAGCATCGATCAGTAGGGTTAAGCATCAACTAAAGTGACAACATTGTACCCCAGTTTTTACTCAGAAAATATCAGTAATATGAAACTAGTGGTCATCTGAAACTGCTTCGATGGTGTTATTTTCCAAGCCTGTTGGACATCATATACAACTGACTCTGTATTCACTTAGATGCTTCTTTTCAAATCAACCATGTGAAACTACATTTGTTTCAGCCGCCACTATTTTGAAACGAGACCGTTTTTTTTTTTTCCTTTTTTAAATTGAAATGAGGTCTGCTTTTAATCACTTAGTGCCATATTGTTGAAATCATTATAAATCCTTAGGGACTAGGAGAGTGACCCCTTTTTCTGTAACAGCATATTCAAATGGTTTAACTGAGCTTATGGTTTACACTTTGTACACACGTAGAAGCTGTTCTCATGTAAATGCAGTATCTGCAGCTGTGAATCTCAACATTTTTTGGTAAATGATAACACACCATAGCTTCTTTGGTTGTGATGAGCTTTCTGTGTCTATGCATTATGCAGAAGGTCGACCTGTACATTGAGGGAAGAGCTACAACTGAAACATTCGTCTGTTTGTATAAGTGAACTTTTTATAAACCGAAGGATAAAAAAACCTACAAATGCTACAAACCATGTACGCCTACATTTGTTTAGTATATCAGACTTTCTCATCCTTTTTCTCCCCAGATAAAGTGCATGTGAATTTGGTGATAGTTTTACCAAACTGCAACTCGAAATGGACCCTGGTTTAGTTTAGTGTCCGATGACGACATTTGATCCAGTTTGGTTTTAGTTTTTCCAGTTCATTTGTAACTGTACCTCAACCATGAGAGTTGCATGTATGGACACACTGAGCCTCTGTGGAGAGGTCATGTACAAAGGATTTTATTACATTTCCTTAATAAAAGCAGGTTTATATTCACCTTTTGGACTTTCATCTTTTTTACATGTACAAAACGATTGTGTTGGATGTTGGATCATTTTTAGTTTTCTCTGCTGCAGGTTCCACTTTACATCATACGAGTCTTATTTCAGAGTTTACTTGAGCGACTTCCACAGACATGCTGCTGGACTGAAATCATCTCGAGTCATGGCAGTATTGAAGCTCATTTGTGCCAGGAAAAAAGAAAAAATAGCAATGCAAATTTTAAACATAAAACTACTCATGATAAATCAAAATTGTGGTTTTGCTAAAATGCTGACGTACTGGCAGTTTGGGAATCTCACTGTTGACATTTATTAGTTTCTGACTCTGGGAAAGAGGGAAAAAAGGTCAAATCCCCCAAAACTACTGTATTTCTGAACTCTTTCTGAATCTCTTTAACCAGATCACACACGTTGATGCTACTCAATGCCATCTCCTTTTGATAACTCACATGATAACTAATGTAATATTTGTTCACTTCCATCCAGAGTCTCCCCTGAAACTGTGTGGAGCCCCCTGGTGAGGCCGGCCTCCCCGTTTGAAAACCTGTGATCCGTACAATAACCATCTGCACTTAAATACCACAAAAGTGCCAAATTTTGTTTTACTGTTTTAGGTGCAAATTGCAGATGCTCTATAAACTAAATAGTTGCTTTTTAATCTTCGTATTGCTGCATGAACGTGATCCCGGTGATCATCCACAAATTAATTAGCATCTTCTCTGAACACCTCTGTAGAACTGAATCTGGACCACGTCTATCACATCACGTTGGTCATCACATCCACCCGTCTGCCTGTGCTGTGATTAAAACTGTGCAGCTCCAGGCGGTACGTTGGCCGTGGAGACTCCAGGAGAGACTTGGTTGGAACAGACGGTCTGGAGGGATTATCAGTGGAGAGAGAAGTTTTAAATGATCTGTAATCTTTTATGGAGCTGACTGAGCTGTTTTCAGTGTGTGATGATTGCACCAGTTTTACCGGTGGCTCTGTCATGTGTAACTGCTGACAGTGCAACATCAGTCGAGCAGCATCATAGACTGCAGATAGAACAGATACCTGCTGCCTTCGGGAGGACTTTTCTTTTTCTAATGTCTAACTTTTGAACTATTTTTTTCTTCATACTATTTTTCTTCATAAATGGGTGTCTGTATGTTTGGAGAAAAAGGTATTTCAAAGTACATGTCGGTAACGCTTTAGAGATGTTAAATAGAAATAACTCATTAGGCAAAATCACAGATAAAATTCTGAGTTACTGGAATTTATTTTTGTTGACTTTATACACAGGTGCTTATTTTCAGAGGAATTTCTCCAAAGAACTGATAAAATCTAAATGAGTGAAAAGGGTCAAATGTATTTATTATAGGAAACTTTTTGCCTGTTTTCCTTATGATTTGATATGAGAAAGAGAAATTTTTGGGAAACTATAAGACCCATAAAATATTGTTACCCTGTATTATTTTAGGTGTAACATGTGGGTAGGTAAGTCCTTTGACCAGTAAGCACAGAGTTGGATTTAGATAATGACAAGAGGGTAAAAATAAATGATTAGTCTTTTAATTCAACTATATCCATAATAAAAAGTTTGAGTCAAGTTTCAAGTTTGAGAGTTTAAACTGCTTGTTTCTACCATCAGTAAAAATTCAAACCCAGTTTCTGTAGCCGCTGAGCAGCTATTCTGTAGATAATCAGCTTCCTGTTTGTGGAGAAGGAAAGAAAGAAAGAAGGTAACAGACAACATCAAAGTGACACACTAGGAAAACTATGATTTATTGGTTTTTGTTCTTTTTATAAAAAAAGCTTACACTCATTGAGTACAGCAGATAAAATCTCCAAAAAGTCATGTTTGAAACAGTTGTATTTGGAGTACAGAGCTTCAGAATTTTTTTTTTTTTGTCGGAATTTTTCTTTACAATTCTACATTTGAATCAAGGTCGAACTGGCATTTTTATAAATTATGTAAAAACCTGATTAACACAAAATCACAAAAGGACTGTAAGGGACATCAAAAAAAGAAAAGAAAAGAAATAACATGATGGGAATTTCATGTTACTCTCTTTATTATTGTACACAATATACAAACTGGTCCTTTGTAGCATTTTCCTCACTTAAGCCTACTGTCTTATTCAGATTAAAAGGTGGAGATAAATAAATAAAAAGTATCTACGTATCTCAAAAAGGATATGAGGTAAGTGAGTATGGAAAGCATGTTAACTCCAATAAAATGAGCAAAAAGCAAAGCCTGTGACAACATACAAAAAAACAAAACAAAATTTCAAGCATGAGATTATCCAATCCATGACCAGATGTTACCAAGAGTTCATTTGATATAATAACCACTTTTCTAACTGAAACAATAATAACAATGTGATGAGAGCAGCACATTGTGCCCATATTGAATAAAAAAAAAAAAAAGAAAAAAACAAAAAAAAGTTTCAGCTGAGTTTGCTGCATACTGAAATGGAAAAATAATGAGGTGATCTGCAAGTTGAGATAACTACAGCTAACAACACTTGGGAGGGGAAGTTTACAGCAAAACAACACAGGCAGAAATGAGAGTACGAGTTAACAACATAGTACAGATGGAGTTGCAGCTGTCTTGCAGATAAAAACACAGCTTCTCCAGTTCTGCAGTGGATCAAAGAAGAGGAGAGAAAATACATGAAAACACTGACCACATAGATGTTGTGTTGTGACCTGTTTACAGAGAAGCTGAACGCGTCTTACCTTCACTGATGAGTGCACATTATCTGTGCTTGTCAGAGGATTTATGAGTAGGATTGTTAAGGGAAACAGTGGATTAATGAAGAACTGGAACACCGTCAAATGCTGAATTAATGATGGTCTAAAATGTCTGTTTTGTCACAGCAGAGAGACGAGTGACTGCTTCTTTTTCATTGTCTAACTGTGGTATTAAAAAGGTGTGACATGATAAGAAAACCCAAAATAATCAATCAAGAAATGACAAAAACGTGATTATGCTGGAAGAGTGCCAGTGTGTAAATCATCTGTTCAGCTCAGCACATTGTATCAGATGGGGCTGCAGCGACTGAAGACAAAAATGAGCTCACAGTTAAATGTTCAAATTAGACAAGTCAAATGGTTATGGGGCGACGATTAGTGAACCAATTATGTTTACAAGCAGGTCGTGTTGGCTGGCTTCTTGATGCAATATGGCATCTACTGCATTTTGAACAGTTATTGCATCTGAGTGTGTTTAATGACACACAATAGATGAAAATGGAGGTCATTCCCTCATAATGGTCAGAGGGAAACAAATTTAGTGCAGTGAGCGGCTGCATCAAACACATGTTGAAACACTGGTGCACAACTGCACAAATGTTGTCCGTCAGTGACAATCACAAAGCAGGCAACCACAACTGAAATAGCTTCAAATATGACAATTTTCACACTCAAACAAACAAAACACCCAGGTGATGATTTAGGTGACACATTTAAGGATATTGTTTTTTCTCTTCCTTTCCTCCGCTGCTGTCCCTCTTCTCTTTCTTTTCAGATTTTTCTTTGTCGTGTCTGGACTCCTGCAGCACAAGGACACAAAGATGTAGGAGTTAAAACAGATTAGCAGTAATGGGAATAAAGCTTTTTTTAAACAATGAAAACACAGTTGACTTGATGTTTTTTAGATGAGGTGCGATAATACTGAAAGTTCATGAATTAATAGCACAAAAGATCAGGACAGAGTGCGACACAGAAAAACTGATTCGACCTTTTTGCCTCCAGAGGACGTTCGCTCAGGTTTCACTGACTCGGCTTTCTCTTTACTGGAAGATTTGGATCTTTTGCTCTTCTCTTTTTCAGCTGAAAGCGGGGAGTCACAGGAAGGACTAGTGCTCTTGCTGTTTTTGGAGGAATCTGTGGAGAGAGGATTTAAGTTTAGCCCTCGGTTGCACCGTACTTGTTTGGAGAATGGCGGCTTCAGATTTGTCGGGAACAGACGTACTGGTTCCGTTCTCGTCCTTTTTACGTTTGGATTCTTGGCTCGTCTCTCGGTCGCTGACAGCATGGTCCTAAAAGAGAAGCAACACAACATACAGTAGGTTAATGGAGGTGACAAAAAAAACCTGACTGGAGGGATTCCATTTACTGAATGACAGATGTTAGTCGAGCATTTATGAAGTATGAAAATATTTAACATATCCCTTGTTGCTCCTCTTAGTCCAACTAATATTAGCACTGGCAAAGTTTCCAAAAACTCCACTTCCCAAAGTGCAGTTTGGTTAAATACTGACTCTTTTTCTGTCTTTGCGATCCTTTTCTTCCTTCTTCTCTTTGGATCGGCCTTGTGTGTTGTCTGACTCTTTCTTCTCCATCTCCCTCTCTCTGCTCTTGGACCGGGCTACTGAATTGTAGTTGACGTGGTGCTGCACAGACAATTATATATGAACAGAACAAGACAAGCAAAAATATGCTTATGTTGTTAGGATTTTTTTTTTTCATGTTAATATCGCTACATAGTTATTGTGTTATAAATAAATAACCCACATTAATAAAAAATGAATGAACTGAAATTACCATTACCCCACTTTGATCTAAACAATTACAAATATTGACTGATAATTATATTTCCCTTTCTCCATCTCTTTCTAAGAATAAAAATACTTCAGGCAAATACATGTGAAGCATATATACATGAGCTGTTATTCAAGGAAAGGTTTGAAATGTCATTGATGCACTGCTCATGATGCTCAGACTGGGAGTTTTGGAACCACTATTGATCAAGCTGACTGATTGTGGTCAGAATTTCATTAAATACATCACTGCAGAGGCTCTGCTGTTTAACTAAAACATGACTCAGCCAAAAAAAAAAAGCTGTGTCTGATTCCAAAGAACTATTAAAGCAGGAAACCTTAAAGCAACATTCACTGCAGCTCCATGTCTCCAAACTACCATGATTTTAACATCATCGCAACATATTTTGACTTTAAGAGAGTTCATAATCTTATTTTCCATGACTTAAATTATACTTTAAGTCAATAGAGAAGGCAATACTTTAGCTTAAGCCCCCCACATTTAGTATTTCCAACAGGTACATAAGACATATAAGACGTACATAACATATGCAGCTGGAAGTCTTTGTCAACTTCTTCTATGTCCAAAGTTAATAAATGACAATTTAGTAAAACAAAGCCAAAATCATTTGTTTCCATATTTTAAGTTATCAGGGAGGATTAAGGTAAAGTGTGACCATACAGAACATATACAGTAAACAGTATGTAGTATGTAGTATGTTGATGTGGGAATAAGTGATGCCCAACAATGAACATGGTCCTAAGCAGGCACATGCTATTCAGTGACTGTGATGTCTTTCAGAATAACAGAGAGCATTCAGTGAAACATTTCAGTCATGTCGTGAGGTTTTACTGCTTCACTGTTTTAACCTGCTTTGATTTCAAATTTTATTTCCTCATATCAGTGGACCACAGAGACAGTGAGCAACAGAAACAAGCATGGATAATACAAACATATCCACTTAGGCAGAGGGCTAGAACTGCTGCCTCTACTACGTAGTACTAAAATCATAATCACAAGTGAGTCAAAATAAAATCATTTTCTTCTGTTTGTACTTAATTTAGATCAGTAAATTGAAAATAACTTTTCAGTGTTCATTTGTTTTCATAGTCCATATTTCTTATATAAAAGACCGATCAATGACTATGTGTATAATGTGTAGTGTAATGTGTTGCTTGACTTGACAAACCCACAGATTATCAAAAGACTGCAGTTCTATGGTGCTTTTTAGCCCCTTTTAAATTTTTACTTTTTTTCATCCAGCAGATTCCTCTCTCATCAAACTAGTTTTCATCTGTGGGAGGCAGCTGGTATCTTCCTGACTGTACACTACCTGCCCAGCACCAAACAGCAGACAAAGTTATGAACTAGCTTGTGAATATAGAGGAGCATCTTAAAGCTGATGAGATATTTTCCCCAAACACTGGTGGACAGCAATACAGACACTGAATATTGGTCTTATATTTGTCCTCCTGTCTGCTGTAGGTGTAAACAAGGAATTGTTTGCTAATACTTTGGCCGTGACTAAACTTTCAAGGTGGTGATATGTCAGACGTGGTGTTTGTAGCTTCTTTCACTGCCTCCAAGTGGCCAAAAAATAGAGTGGTGCATCTTATGGGATTACCATCAACTTTGGTAATGGTGACAAGTGAATCAATCCACTACTACTACACAGAAAAATGGATAGATGGCGAAAACCACAGACATCTAAAATGAGCTCCCTGGTCAGCAGCTGTACACAAAACAGACAATCTGAGAGAAGATACGAGTAGCAGAGTGAGTTCAAACCTTGGATGTGGACTCCTTGGGTTCGTTGCTATTGTCCTGTAGGGATGAATGGAGATGACAGATGAGCTGGGAGGGGGTGGGGGGTTGGGAGGAGGTTGTCAGACAGCAGTAGAGAGTTGGAAGAGGGGGTGGGGGTGGGGGGGTTGGGGGAGTCGGGGCTGGCCGGACCAACAGCATACTTCTCCCTTGACCTCTGACCTTTAAGGACTAAGGCTTTGACAAGGTTATTACATAGAGGAGAGTTCATAGGCTCAACATCTGGAATGTCAATACTTAAAATAGAAAAACCCTGAGCATATATGAAATAACTGCTAGTCATATAACTACAGACATGTCTGCAATTTCAGGCAGCATAATATAAAAGTCCTACAGCGCAGCTGGTATTCAATACATCTAAAGTGCAAGTGCTGTAAATAATGTGCATGTGTGTGCGTGTGTGTGCCTGTGTGTAAGACAAATCACTCAATTCTTATGTGCTTGACTGCATCCCTACATAGGTAACTGTTGCTGTCACTTACAGTTCAGGAATGGATAAGACACAGGGAGCCTATTTCTCTGGTGGAAGGGTAAAATAAAGACCTATCACAAGCTTCCAGTGGTTTGGGCAACGCTCCAGACGATTCAGGCTTCGCCCACTCTTTTCCCTCCCTCTCTCTCTTTGTAGGGGCAGGCTTATTTTCCTCTGCATTTTTGGCTGATTCAAAACTGCGACATTCATTTTCTCCGTTGATCTCAGCTGCTGGTGGCTCTGATTTCCCTTGAATGCTTGCCAGGAGGTAGAACGACTGTTGATGCTGATGGCTGGTAGTTGCGTGGGGGCCGGCAGGACTGACTGGACACGCATCTTGTGACGTGAAGGCTGCATGCAGGCCGTTTCAACAAACGGAGATAGAAGGGGGACCGATGACTCAGCCGCAGCAGAGAGGTGCTCCTACAGCAGATGGAGTTGCTGGACACCACCCGGTCTGCGCTGGATCCGGGCACGTCGAGGGGGAAGTAAAATACTTTACATCACTTTAACCAGGGGATCTTCTCAGCTCGCAAAAACAGGGAAAATAATCTTGGGCACCATTTCAAGTAGTGAAACACTGCTCTCGGCGTGAAAAAATCTTTGCCATTGGAAAAATGCGAAAGCTCTTGATTTGGCAAGCCTTTTTACTTCAGGTGGATATTATTCTCAAAAAGCAAAAAAAAAAAAAAATCCACAAAGAATATAGAAATGCTTAAAAATTTTCTTTCTTCCCAAGGCACACTGACTGCTTTCATTAATATGAAAATAGATAAATATTTCAATACGAAAATACTCAATATACACAATATTCTCTTGGCTAAGTCCTTGAGGGCTTTTCTCCCAATTCTGCAAAATATTATGCTGATGTCCATGGAATGATTTCCAACTCCCATGGATTTGGTTGGGATTTTCCAGATGCCATGCCTGCGCATGTGCGACAACTCTCCTCGGTGGTCTTCGGGGCTGCTGGAATGTGCAACGGCAGGGAACGCTCCGGCAGATAGAGAAGAAACGGGCACAGCCTTCCTCAAGCCATACTAACCTTAAGAGACGAGGAGTGGGACGGAGAAGAGTGACTGTCGAGCTTTCGTCTTTTGTGATCTGTGAAAATGAGAAGAGGGAAATGTGTGTTCAGCTGCACCATTCTAACTTCCATTTATCCATTCATGACTAACAGACATGTTGCAAAATCTAAACGTTTTTACATATTTTCTTTGAGTTGATGTGTTGAAATAAATGTGTTGAAATAGCAGAGCATCAGGCTTCTCAGAACTGAATTACATCCATGTGATTCAGTACTGTAGGTGTCAGTGATCTGACAGTGCAGTCGAAATGTTTCCATTCCGAGGCTTCTTACCCCTCTCAGATTCGGCTGACTCTGATCTGGGACCTGGTGACTTGAGGGACCCGGCCACAGCGCTCCTGTCTCCTTTCTCCTTGCTCTTGGACTCCTTGATGGCATCGCGCTCCCTGGACGGCTCTACGGGCTCCCCGTTGCCGGCTTTGGCCTTGTCGTCTTTGCTGCTCTTCTCCTCGGCCTTCGCTTTCTCCCTGTCTGCCTTGGGGGTCTTCTCCTTACCCTCGCGTGCCACCCGCTCCTCCTTCCCCGCTCTCTCGTCTCTCTGTTTCTCCCGACGGTTCTCCGCCTTTGTCTCAGGAGTGCTGCCTGGTGTCTTTTCCTTTTTCTCTTTTTTCTCCTTCCCGCTCTTCTCTTTGTCGTCCCGCTCTTTAACGGCTTTGGTGCTGCAAAGGGACGAAGATTTCATTTTCAAAATTTTTGAATCACACATAAAAGATTCTGCTGATCTCATACAACATTATGCTTCTTCTGAGCTACTGTATCATAAGACTTACAGACAATATCAACCAGAGGCATCATTGGACATGATATCAGTACGTGTGGTGAATTTTGATGCTGTATTTAAGCTTTGTTTGAGATTGGAACTTTGTCATAACATCCCTGAGGAAGCCTACCTGTTGAGAGCACCATTGCCGTTGCTGGTGGTCACTTTGGCTGCTGCACTGTTGGCTTTGTTCACTGGCTTGGTGGTCCCCTGAGATTTATCTTTGCCCCGATCTGCATAAAAACACACCAAGAACTGTATGAGCACAGGATTTATTAATACGACTGACATTCATATAGGACCTGTAGCTACTGTTTAAAACAACAGCAACATGCTGCTGCAAACTGAAGAATTGTATAACAAAAATCATAATGTTTAAGTCTTATGGCAATCAATCAATCATTTATTTTTTGTTGCTCTGATTGTCTGATAGCAAATGGTACCAGGGGCAAAATAATATTGCAGTCAACAACAACAAAAAAGAATAATCATTTTTATATGTACCAAATGTAACCACAGATCTGAATCAGAATGATTCAGCAATGGTGCAAGACCTAAGTCAAATCCAATACGATACCATAATGTGCCTGCTTCCTTACTTGTGAACAAATATAGTTGTAAAGTACTGCATTCAAAACCTCCTCTGTTTTCCCCATCACTCACCACCATCCTCTGACGTCCCCTCCTCGGTCTTGCTCGTGCTGGTGGCAGGCTTGCCTGTGCTGCCGGGGCCGTTCTGCTGATTGGCAGGGGTGGTGCTGCGTGCTGGCTGCTCCTTGTGGTGAAACTCATTCTCAGGGACCATGTGCACCTTCTGGCTTTTCAACCGACCTGAATAACTGCAAGATGCATAAAGGGTTTGGACAAGGCAGAGACAAAACCTCACAAGAACTTTTGAGTGTCAAAAAATACAACTTGCAGACAGAAACAGGAAACCTCAGCTAATTTAGGCACAGCATTTCCCTACAATCACAAACCCTCTGCACACTCGGCTGTGAATAAACGCAAAGATGGATATTTATAACTGGTTATCGGTAAGTACAAACTTCAAACAAGAAAAGGATTTTGATTCAAGTCAATTGATTAAAACTCGAAGAAGAATAACAATCTGTCTCCCATGTCCACTCTAGAGCAAAAAGTATAGTGCACTGAACATCTTGCAAATTGTTAAAATCCTCAACAGCCTCTCTAACTATCCCTTTTCATAACAAAGCTGAACACGTGTGTTACAGTCTCCGCTTGCCTCTTCTAGGTGTCTGAACAGATATTAAAATAAAAGAGCTATAAATTCAACAAATTAGATAACACGCGATACACTTCTCTTTTTTCCTCGACCCCATTTTCCCATGTTATTTTCACACTTCACATAATATATGTCAACTGTATGCTCCACAGAGAGCTGAACAGCACACAATGCTGTGTTACCCCATTGCTAAGGCATAGAGGTCTGGCCTCTTGTCCTTCTCCTCGAGGCAGATCTTGTGGACACGGCACTCCAGTGCTTGTCCTAGATTCAGGACCTTGGGGTAGCAGGGCAGGATCTTGGTAAGCACGATGAGAATATTACGGATGTGGGTGTAATCTCCCGTCTCCAGGCAGTGAACGGAAGCCTGGATGGAGCAGAGATGAAGGACATGTTTGGAGATAAATACACACCCTTCAAGCTAGATAGAATTTTTAAGAAGACAAATGCTGCTGATGAAGGGCAGCTCACTTTAGTCAGCATGTAGTGCCACTTGTGCACCACATGCCTGAAGTTCTCATAATCTAGCTGATCTGCTTTGTTCCCTCCATCGAAGCCTGTGGCTCTGAAGATGGTCAGGAAGCCAGGGTAGTTGACGCACTCCTGTAACCACACAATAAGAAGAGACAGATTCATTCCAAGCTCCTCTTATGTCAGAAAATGTTAGAAATACAAAGTGACAGGTATAGAGAGACCAGTAGACCCGGATACCTTCTCATAGATCGCACGGTCGCTGTGCCAACGGGTCACTGTCTCCAGCATGCAGCAGAGGAAGCGCCCGTAGCGGTGAGACTCATTCTCCGTACAGCTGGCCACAGTGTAAATGATAGCCGAGAACACCTGCAGAGTGACAGTGTAGTGTGTTTGTTTAAATAACAAAGAATCGTGTTAAATATGAGTTATGTGTGGAAATAGCTACAAAATCTAAACATTTTGCCAGATGGCATGTCAAAGCACTAATGCGCAATATCTCAGAGCTGCGCTTAATTGGAGTCTAGAGAATGGCTGATACAAAAAGAAGACCCCCAAAGTTCTTATTTTCCATGATTAATCTCTAAGAAAAGTCTGTCTGATATTACATAATTTCGTTCTTTGGATACAAAGAGTTTGATCAGTTCCCACTGTTTCAATTGTTTGACAAACTGATCAAGTGCACCCCAACACCACAGCACAAAGAGAACTGATGTCTGTGCGTGCAGAGCCTGTGTATCACCTGCTTGTAAACATGCACGCAACGCAGCTGCTGTCACAGATAATGTCGCCTGGATGTGAGAGGCAGGCGATCAGTTATGCGAAGCAACTTTTCAATGCTTCTATTCCCGTTATCAGCGGCACCTCGGTGCTGGTTAAAAGTTATAAAGATGCGGGCTGGTCTAATGTAAGAAGCACATAACACACACAAAAAACCTGCAGTATCCAGATCTATCTGGACTTACATCTTGCAGGCATATAGATAAATGTGTTTGTTGCTTGACTCAGAGTTTTACCATCCTCAGCTTTGCTGGGAGGCCTGTTTATCTTCCACCAGGCAGATTTTAGCATACATTTGAAAATCTTTCAAAACGGTAGACTGCATGTTAATAACTGCGACACGCAACTCCATTTGTCAAGTTTATCAAGAAATGTGTTGTTTTCTCCAGATACCTCCCCACCTGTTCTCTCTCCACTTGCAGAGTAGCATACATGAAACCCAAAGTGGAGGAGTCCAAGCTCATTTCTGGAGGGGTGGCAAAGGGCTGAAACCCCCTTGAAGATATTGCAACATCAGTTTTTCCAACATTGTGCAGCCCTGTTATGGCGTCTGAATGAATTTGACAAAACGGTCTTAGCTGGCAGTTATTAAAGATCCCTTTCAAGCTTATAGTTGATGGCGCACTTGAGCGGTTGTTGAACTGCTCAATGGATTTGACACTGACACATTTATTCTTTAGAATTTTATAAGCTATTTCAACTACTTCTACTACTGTTCTGCTGACTGGTCAAATAGAGCCTTCATTTATATTTTTTTTTTTTTTTTTCTAAAGCACTTTGTAGCTTAAGAGGACTGTTGTGAAAATGTAGTTTAATTAATCATCATTATCACATGTGCTTCAAAGTCAGAGTATGTCTGTATACAAGTGTCTCACCCTGTCATAGCACAGGAGGGTGCAGAAGTTGGGTGTCTTCTGCTGGTGGACCAGCTCAACAAAGCGGGCACAGTACACGGCGTCGATGGAGGAGAAGATGCAGCGAGGGAAAAGACAGAGCTGAAGGAACTTTGTTATGGTCTCGTTCTTTGTGGATTCTGTCAGGAAGCATTTAAAGTTGTGTTAGTAACAGAGACAGACAGGAAATGATTTACCTCAAATATTGATGCTGCTGATGGCCCCCATTACAACATTATCATCATACTGTGTTTGAATAAGATTAAAACTGAATTTCTCTTTGCTTGTAAAATACATGAATGTTGTGTCCCAAAACACATGCTGTTATATATCTTAGCCATCTGTTATTTAAGCTTCCATTTATGTGATTGCTTGTATGTTCATTTAGGAGGAAACAAACTTAAGCTTTGAAATAAAAGCTATCTTATCTTATCTTGAATGAATGTGGCTGAATGGATATTGTATGTCTTGCTTTATAAATGCATTTGAGTTTTTTAAGATCCATCACATTGGATGCGCAGTTTTCTTCTCTCAACAGAAAAGTCATAGCAATGTGGAAGACTGTGTATGCAGAGTAAGATGCATCAATGGCATGAACATCAGGATACTTACTGGCCAACAACCAGTTGTCTTTCTCCAGTTTGAGGCGGTGCAGAACCCTTTGGACGTGCTCCAACTGCTTCTTCTCCTCCTCCTGCAGTTTCTCCTGCAGGGCAGTGCAGCGTTCCTTCTCCTTCTTTTTCTTGTTTAAGGGCTACATTAGAATGAAAACACAAGAATATTCACACCATAAATACGCACTGACAGCTCTTATACAATCATTGAGTCTTGCACTCCTTTGCTTAAGCTGCTTTTTATGAACTAAATGTACTGCTGCAGTTATGGTAAACCACGCTACACAAATGCTTCAGTTCATTGTAAAATGTAGAAATGGTCATGAGTGTTATTTAGCAACAGCTGTAGACTAACTACTCACTATCTCTGGATTCTCCTCAATGGCCTTGATCTGGGCCTTGAGCTTGTTGACCTCACGTTCGTAGGCAGCATGTGGAACGGCCAAGTCGTACATGGTGAGGGACCAGAAGGTGGCGTAGAACTGAGGGCGGAGGTCGTCCCAAACCCTGGCTGGATGGAGGGACACCACAGCCTCGTGCACCGGTGTCATCACCTGCTCACAGGCTGCCACATACTTGTGTACCTTTGGCTGCTGCCGGTTGCCTTTCTCTGCTTTCTTCAGCTCATCGTACTTAGACTGTGAGTGGAGAGCAGAAAGTAAGGGCTCCATTTTCCACAAATCAAAACATTTTCTTCTGTCTACACCACAGTTTTTGTCTTGACTTGAAATGGTTTATTGGTGAAAAAATACATTTATACAAATAGGACAAAAGTAAGAGGATATGAGATGACAAAATGCAGTTATGGAGAGACTAAGGACAGACAACTTTAACACATTTTCAACCATTTTAAAAAAAAAATTCTTTCGACAATAGAATTAAAAATCAAAATTCAGAAAATCAACTGACATGAGCTTGAATTTTCAAAATGAGGAAGAAGAGGTAAAATGCAGAATGGTTTAAACATACCATCACACAAATCTACAATAAAAATCTAATTTTGAGTTGATTGAGTTGATCCCCTGGCAATAACTCATGTCTGATCTGTAGCCTTTGTAATAAAGAAAATAATCTCTCTCCATGACAGAAATGTGACATGATGCACAGCGAGGCTCTGACAGAGAATTCCACTCACCAAAATCTGATGGGCGTACATTGGCCGAGACAGGAAGAAGGCGGCATCATGCGGCGTGTGGAACTGGTTACAAAGGATATCGATGGAGGGAACCCGCTTGATGTAGTCCTCTGTGCTTAGGTTGGAGGCCAGAAAGCCACCAAACTGCACCAATGTGTCATGACACTGCAGGAATACAAATAACTGTCAGATATACAAATTCAGAGACATTCAGTTGTTCACTGCTAAAAAAAAGAAAGATTAGATTATTATTAAGAGAGGGTGTATACCTGGTCATAGAGGTGGCCGACAAGTTTGAGGTGTTTCTCTCCACCCTCTAAGAAAACCACACCATTTCGTTGCTGGGCCATGAGTAAACACAGTGGCAAGGCCAATTCGTGGTCCAGCAGCACATCCTTCAGTCGCTGCGATGACTTCTTGGTGTTCCTGATCTGGCCAAAGTAGCCACCCTGTTGACAGAGTCACATCCATGATGATAAAGACCTGAGCTCAGGAGCAACACTAGTCCAGGTAGTCAGACAGATCTTGTTCAAGAGACTGCATTAGGGAATGATAACTGTATTTGAATCTACATACCTCTGCTTTGAGTTGCTCCCCTCCGGTCATGGCCTCTAACTGCTCTGAGGTCATCTCATCTGTGATCTCGATGCCAGCCATTTTCTGCACCACCTCTTTCAGGATCAGCAGGTCAAAACTGGAGGGAGAGGACGGACGTTTAAAGAAAAAAGAAGAGAGAAGCATTGGTTTGCAAAAGTTCAGAGGCTAACCCAGAGATAACAAGGAATTAAACCCCACTGGCACTCGTTTGGAGCAACTCACCTCTTCCCTGCTTTTAGCTGATTGGTGACATACTGTAGAAGGCCAGCCAGCTCAATTGGGTATTTTCTGAACACGGCTCCGCACAGACTTGCCAGGCCTTGGTTGAAAAGCGGAACAGGTGTATGTTAGCTACTCATTAAAACATCAAACACTTTCTCTCCTTTTCCATGCAAATGAATGATGTGACTGCTGTACAGTAACAGTCCAGTTAACTGTGAAGCCACATACTCTGAAGCCATGAGGAGATGGTGGTGTCATCATGCTTCATCTTCTCCTTCTCAGGATTGGCCAGAGCCTCAATGATGCAATCTGAAGACAGAGTTAAGAGGAACAGCATAGAGAACAAGAAAGTAGCCCTCTTCTCACTCAACAACACACTCATGACTGTTGCTAGCTGATTGAAAAAAGAAGGAACAGTATAGGATACAGGCCAAGACATCATAGTTGAGGGATGTGAGGTATTTCAAGGAGTCCACCACTGGAACAATGAGGTTGTCGTACCATTGGATCTGAGACAGCATCTGATATACAACAGGACAGAGGAGGGGATAAAACATCACTGACTATAGAGGACATACATTATACCTGACCTGATGCCACCCACAAATCTGCTTAAGTCATTTTTATGGTACATGTGCATCCACACTATAATATCCACAAATCAGGAGACTCCATTACAGAAAGGAGTCGTGCTTGAAAATACTGATGAAGTCGGTGGCAGAGATGCAAAAAAAATGCAGAACATTTCCATATTGTAATTGCATTGGATAGTGCTGATACAAAACAATGTAGTTGTTGTAGGACACATTACTGCACAATACCTTGCTCACACTGAAACTGTTTATTTACATTTTAAGCCAAAGGAGGAAGGCTGACAATGTGTAAAACTGATTGTAAATGCAAAAGAATATAAACCCTGTTTTGTGCATCATACCAAAGTGTACCAAGTGTTTGTTTTTGTCAGTGCAGCAGGAACACAGTCCCAATTTTGTGAGTTGTGATTCATGAATGCATGTTTTTTCTAAAGCAGAGCTCTGGGTGTAAACAATTCCCAGAGCAGACGCTATTGTGAAGGCCAGAAAAATGAAAGAGAGAAAAAAATATTGGTATACAGTGAGCAAGGTGCCACATCCTGCAAAACTCTGGAAGTAATTTTTTTGTTGTTGACATCATTTAAAATGAGACTAAGGTAAAATAAAATCAAAATACACTTACATAATCAAAGAGGATGGTGGGATTGCTATGGCTCAGCTTGCCAATCTGCCTTCCAGACTGTTTCACATTCTCTTTGGTCAACCGCCTAGGGAGGGGAGAATAAGCACAAGACAGGAAACGGCAGATTAAAAACACGAGATGATGCAAAGAGTGCTGTAAGCAAAGACTGTCACTTCTGAGAGCGTCACAGCAATTGGAAAATGCTCTTATGGTTGTCAGCTTAAGATAAAAGTACTGTCGGTGATTTCTTCAAAAGCAGAACAGTGTCAGAATAATTACTTGTCCAGCACAAAAAACCCACAGTATTCTCCTAAGTCCCATTTTTAATTATTATGTTGTTCATGTTAAACTGCCTTTTAAATATAGCTTAACTTCAGATGTCTGATCATCTGCATGATTTTACTATCAAATCTAGTCCATCCAGCTGAGTGACGTTTTATCAAATTTAGCAAATATTATAAGATTTGTAACATCACAAACATAAACCTAATTGTCTTACCAGAGGTTATTTGCTTTGGCTTTTTGAAGTCATATATGAATATAGGAAAAACAAAGGACAGTAATACCAAATAACCAGATGAGAGTCTTAGGCATTCAAGTGACTTTGGTTCTGAAGATAACTGAGCAGGGTGAACTAGCAAATGAAGAGGGTGCTTCTGTGAAGGAGAAGCAGTAGGACAAATAAAAGATGGCCTTGGTGTTCTGATGGTAGTGAGCTTCTGCTGATAGTGTGGTGTGTTCAAAGCTGAATTTATAAGTGACAAACCACAGATAAGAGAAAAGGTTTTGTGTGACGATGGGAAAACACAGAGCAGTGTGTTCCGCAAACAAAAAAGACTGAAAGACTGTGAGAAGGTGGAGAAATATCCCAGAAATGTATATGGCAGCTGACAAACTGCATAGAGACTTGACTTGAATGAATAGGGAACGGCTCCCCATTCATTCAAGGTTTACTTTATCTTTTCCAATAAAAGCAACAGTCTACAGTCACAGAACAGGACTGAATTAGCTGGGGAAATAGATGGCTGCACATTATTTTAAAAACCGCATACACAATGGGAAGCACGTGGCCTACAAGGACACAAGTACTGACCTGGTGTCTCAATTGGAGACACAGTAAAAGTCAACTGAGGATAGAAAGACAGATGATTGCACAGTAATGGCTTCTGCAAAGTGACTTACTTCATAATGTATTTGGCCCTTTCCACAGTTTGAGCTTTGACTTTAACCAACAGCGGATGGCTGGAATAGGTCTCATTCTTCCATTGTCCATATAACCGGTACCTGAGGGAGCACAGATAGAGGATGCACTATTAAACACTAGGTTTGGCTGTGCAGCATTCAGAAACATTGGCAAGATTGGCAGAATGGGAAATAAAAAGGGAAACAGGAATATACATTTTAACAGCTGTAAAAATCAGCACACTTTCTCACAGTAAGCTTTAAAGAAACAGCCATAACATAAACCAAACAAATCAGCTGACAACACTTGCATTACAAAATGGTCCTTGAAGAGGAAAAAGCCACCTCATGTCTGGCATTATGTTAAACTGCTGTTATGTAGGTGGCTATTTTCCAGATAATAGCAGGGTCAGTTTCCACTTCATTTGCATTCAGCCACCTGGTTTAATATAAAGGGACTGCTCCTTAATAGTTGACTTTAAAATCTGATCAAGTAATTTAGTGAGTGTCATATTTGGAGCAGGCAATGTCAAGGAATATTTAAAAAGCCCTCAAGAAGAGCAACCCACTGTCCAATACACTGACATAGCAGAGCATAAATGAACTGAGCTACCTGTCCACTTTGAGATCGCATCAAATCCGTCCTTTGACAGCTTTGACACAGTTTGGTGTACAAGACAGTGAAATTCTCTACAAAGCGCCACTGTGTTCAATAAGTACAGAAGTTGCATTATTAGCTGCGACAAACTGACACAGACAACTAAAGTAAAACAAAACCTTTGGGAGTGTGGGGTGTCACTGCTCATCAGTGGTGTGCCAAAATATCCAAACAAAGGATCTAAAAATAAAACTGGTTTGCTAAACAGAAGCGTGCATTTTAAAGAGAGAGTTTTTGCTTGTGTGGGTGGCTCTTTCCTTGCCAGCTAGTAAACACCATCCTGGAGCATTGCCTGAGGGTTTACTATACAACAACTCAATTAAACAGTGCCACATGTCGTGAGCGTGTGTGTGTGTGTGTCTCACCTGTGCTGGTAGGGAAAGAGCTTGAAGAGGCCCCACAGTTCCTCAGACATGCAAGCATTACACTCCATCAGAGAGAGAGAAGGGAGTAGCACCTGGTCTGCAATGCTCAGGAAACAACTCAACAGTGTATCCTGCAAATGAAGATTCAATCAAAATAAATAAGGTCCTCACAGAAACATATACTACAGCGATAACAGATCCATCAAAGCAAAACAACAGTGCTTTTACTTATTTAAATTTTAATCTACAGACAAAGTTTTAGTTTTATACTTACCATTCTGTCTTTGACATCAGCTTTGCCATCATTTTGGTGCTGAGAGTCAAAGGACAACAAATATGAGTCAAAATAAGATTTAGGCTGTGGTGCAGATGCAGTAATGTGGTGATTAAAGTTTTGTACCTCTTTCATGAAGGCCTTGCCCAGACGCACAATCTTGGCAAAGAGGATAGGATCGTGGGAGAGGTGAGGGCCCAGGTAGCCGAGCATGCTGAATGTGTCCCTGCGCAGGTCCTCGAAGCTCTCTGCCGGCCGAGGGGCCCGCTTGTTCCTCAGTGGATGCAGTACACATCCCCTTGCCCCTTTGGGAAGGCCAGCCCTGAGAAGAACAGACCAGTGCGTCAGAGCCTGCATTTTCTTTTCATTCATTTGGCTTGGTTTTTTCATTTTTTGTTGGTGTCAGCAGGAGTTAAAGTAGTCATTTCTAACTGTTGAATAAGAGGTATGTGGTGCTGATAAGGGTCTGACTACACATAGTGGGCAGTAAGTGAAACATGGAAAAATCAGCACCTTCTGTAAAGAGGCTCCACAGTCAGGTGCACAAGCTGGCAGAGTGCCAGTGCAATGGCCTTGTGAGAAGTAGCATAGAAGGAAGGCATCTGGTCCATAATACTCTGGGCGTGGTGCCAGTCCCCAATTCTGAGTAGTGCTTCCAACAGACCAAGTTTCTGGTTATCAGGTGGCTGTGGGTACAGAAAAGAGCAGCAACTGAGTGTCTGTGTATCATTAAATATGCCAAAGTTCATTAACACACTCAAAAAAGCAATTAGAGCAGAGCAGTGACAAAAAGATATATAGTAATGATTGCAGCATTTAAGACTACTTGGAGAGAAAAATGTCACCATTTAACCATTCACAGCTTGAGGTGATGCAGAATAAGCTTTGAAAAGCAGACATTTCTGTGCAGTTTTCCTTCCAGTTCTCACTGGAAGTTTTTTCCTTCAATCACTTTCAATCCTCTAAGCTTTCAACATCCATCCAGACTGACAGCCTTCCTTTAATTTACAAATGCGTCGATACCTTCTCATTCTTCTCCTCCTCCTTTTCTTTATCCTTCTCTTTGTCTTCACTTTTCTCTGAGGGCAACACAACCATGACCAGCTTGCGTGCAATCTGCTTGGCCTCTGAGATGTCTCGTTTGTGTTCCTCGACAATGTTGGCATCTAGTGGCATAAGCTGGAATAGCAGAGAGGCAACAAAAGAGCTAAGCTTTCAAGTCTAGGGACAAATTACAGAGGCTTCATATTTAATGTAGGTGAAATATGCATTGCATTTTACATTTGACATAACGGTCTGACATCACAATGAAGTAAATATGTTCAGTGCAGCTTCTATCATGAGGCTGATCTCTTTTAACTTTTGTTAAAATTCACTGGGCAAGAGCTGTTCCTTTTCCTTACATGTACGTAGAGATCTTCCAGCTCTATTAGGTTATGATGAAGCAGAGCAGCAGCAATGTGGTAAAGTGACTTGGGGGTTTCCTCATTGGGCTCCTGAAGAAAGACACAAGAAAATAAATCAGTGAAATCAAATATAAACGATAATTAAATATTCAATACAATATTGATACTGTAATTTTGGGATTATAGCTATGGATTGTCTGGACAGACCGATTCGTGTCATTTAAAATATCTGTTAATGGGCATGGTAAAAAACACACTATAAAATTGCTAGGAGGCATTTTAAAATATACAAGCTACAATGTAAAATATACATATTCAGTTTTGGATTGCACTGCTCATGGGTCAGTTTATACTATTGTACACATTCCAGCTTTCTATGTCTTCAATTACCAATTCTTGATATTCTCACCTGGTAGAACTTGAACTTAAATCCCAGGATGTGGCAAAGGGTGAGTGGCTCACACATGTAGGACTTGATGAGTGCCAGAAAGAACTCATCTTGGTCAGAACGACTCTCATACACCTCCAGGATTATGTCCAAAACACGATTAGGGTCCAAGTTGAAACATCCTGCAAGCAGGAGAAAGCAGGCAGTAAATATTTATATCAGACAAGGGTAAGAACATTTTAAGTCCTGTCTAAATAGCAGAATAATAGAGTCAATGCAAAATCTAACTAGTAAATAATCAGGTGTGACATGGGTCCTGGTGAAAAGCCCAGTGATACAATCCCCTTTGTACAACCCCGATTCCAATAAAGTTGTGTAAAATGTGCAAAACGTAAACAAAACAGAATGTGATAATTTGCTTATCCTTCTTGACATATACACAAATGGAAGCAGTACCAAGATGAAAATATATTTAATGGTCAAACTGAAAAAGTGTTTTTGTAAATAAACGCTCATTCTCAATTTGATGCCTGCAACATGTTCAATACAAGATGGGACAGGGACGTGTTTACCACTGCGTTACATCACCTTTTCTTTTAACAACACTCAGTAAGTGTTTTGGAACTGAGGACACTAATTGTTGAAGTTGTATACCCTCAGACTTGCAAGACTGTTGCTAGATATACTATCATTATGTTCAGTGCAGTCACCCTGAAAAAGACTTGTTCAGTACCTATGAGGGACTTGATGCTCTCCAGGACAAGGTGGCTGGTGATGTTGCCTGAGAGATCTTGGCCAAGCTCAGTGATTAGTTTGGCATAGCCCTCATTCTCCTCCCTTAGCAAGTTAAACTTCTGTTGCTTGTAACTGAGAAGAAATAACAGGTCACACAAGCATTAGATACACATAATGAATAATAATGAGTGTTCTCAGTACACTAAAATACACCTTTTTCTATTCATGTATGTACATCTGTAAGAAACTGTGCATTCTACTTACAATAGTTTAGTCTTGATTTTTACAATCTTCTGATTGAACTGATGGGCCTGTTTTATCAGTCCAAGGGATTCAAGGGTTTCTGGATCCAGCCTCTCTTTCAGAATGGCCTCTGGAACAAAAAACTGAAATAAAAAAATGAAATTAGTTAATTAATGTATTTTAGTAGTGTATTACAGGCCTGGATATCAAAACCAGTAATGCCTCTACGACACCCATAGACAGTGGTATAAGTCCAATTCTTATACACCAACTACACTAGTCCACAGTCAAGACAATGTCATGTCTTAAGTATATAACACTGGCAGCAGTGGCAATTAAGGCTAAGCAATATAAGTTGTCATAAGTCATAAGTTTGATAATACAAATACGGTTCTTCAGGCAGCCTTTGTATTCTCTTTTAGTCTAAAGTGCATGTAAGAATCATTTTTTCTTTCAGTTATATAAAACATGACATTAATACAGAAATATCACCTACCAAACATGCTCCCACCAGTTGTGTGTAATGGTCACGTTTGTTTTTTTCTTCCAGGGCACCAGTTTCTAAATCTGTGAAAAATGACATTTAAAAAACATTATCATGGTGAAAATATGCCATGTTTATTAACCACTAAATACTATTATGACATTACAGAGTTACTTTTAATGTAATACTCCAGATACAATAACTCAATGTTTCACACAAAAACCCATATTTACCTAGTATACTGAACACATCTGCTAAAATCGATGGCATGTCATCTCGGAGTTCCTGAAAGCAACACAAAAGTTAACTGACATTGTTTAGTTGGAAAAAACCCCCAAAACATTGCTGGCACAATACATGTGCTATACATTAATATAGGAATTCTGAACCGATCAGGATGCTTGGCATGATGGAATGAAAACATAACAAATAAGGAATGTTTGTCTCTTTTAAACATACACTACAGAAACTACTATGTGCTCACTATTGGTTTAACTTTCAAGTAAAAAAAACATTTTAAAAGCTCTTGTACCATCATGTCCCCAAGGACGCTGGCGACAAGATCCAACTTCAGGTTCCCCTGTACAACTTGCCAGCAGAGCTCGTATAAGGCGGCCTGTATATCTGGAGGAGTAAACAAACAAGACAAAATTCAGCTTAGACTGATCTGACAAAGGAAAAGACTTATTCATATTAAATGTGAAAAGGAGTATTCAAGTTTGGTATTAATATAAAACACAAAAAACTGACTGCATTCAGTATTCAATCACTTCAATTTTAGTATCAATATTATATTTAGTTATATTTAGTAGAGGCACCATTGGAAACAATTAAAGCCTTGAATATAAAGTCTATGTCAAGTCTGCATAACTAGACACTGTAATTTTTCTCCATTCCTTTGTAAGTCTGTTCTGAGTTGCTTTATCAAACATACAGTAGGGATCAAATGTGCATCATTAGAGCTCGGACCACTAATAAACAAAAATTATCACTAATGCTATTTAAAACTACTTACTTTTCAAGCATGTCTGTGTTTTGATCACTTATTTGAAACATTCTGGTTTGCATTCACGCTTAAGCTTACTGTTGTGCAACGACAAAGTAATGGCAACGTTCGTTAATTTAATTATACTGAAACAAACAAACTGGTGAGACGGGGATGTGTGCAAGTCACAGCTTGACTGAAAGCTGTCATAATATGAAAAAGCAGTACAGTGAGGCAGTATTTCAAGAAGCTTGAGAATTGAATATGTTTGTGAACAATGTCAAAAATTTTTACATCTTCAGGAAACAGCCAATTTGCAGAGTCGTTGGTGGCATTTAACAGCAATTAGTAATTACTAACCGGACTGTAACAGCGGGGCCAGCGCTAAAGCTGTGTTTGTGTTATGAAGTTACATCATGTATCGGTCGGCCGGGTGTTGGAGTTTCCCCATTAGCTGTTGCTCTTTCAAAATGAGTAGGTATAAACAATGGGAGTGTTGGGTATTTACACTGTGCTATAAACACCAGCAGGGCGATGAGGTGCTGCGCATCTATTCTGTGGTAAGCACTGGTGTTTTTTCTGGTTGCTGTCACATCCGACATGCACAAGTGATGAACACGACAACAGTGGAGGAGAAATTAATACGACTGGTCTCTGAGTATCCATCTCTATATCAGATGACATCCCCGGACCACCACAACATTACTATGAATAATAATGCTTGGAGAATCTTTTTGTTCACCATAGGTCCATCAGGTAAGCAGCAGCTACTTCTGCTGACATTCCCTGTCACAGAAACCAACGCGTCTCAGCTGAAAAAACGCTGCACCTCCAAAGCGCTCTCAAGCACTCCCAGCTGGGCGTTGTCAGCTGGGGAAAAAAAACACTTTGGTGGACACAGTCCCTCACTCCAGATTATTTGAGTATGGATGCAACACTGAGTTCTATTAGTCTATGCCCACATACTATATGGGCCCCACCTTAGTCTCACCTTGTAAGTTGTAAGTTGGACTGAGACCAGACAATCAGCTCCCAAAAGCAGCTTTTTCTTCAACTACTTAAAGGAACTAGTAAGTTACAGCATAGAGGGCTGTGTGTAATATTGGTGTTACGGTATGTAATGAACGTTGTTTCTGCCTAGGCTTCTCCTCCTAAGGTTGTTGATACCCACAAGCACGAACACACCCACTTCACAGGAAAATCAATAACCAGCCCATACCTGCCAATGTGTCACAGCACAATAGTGCATCACAGTACATCATATGTGCACAGAGACACTACAATACCTGTGATTCAACCTTGAGGGAATAAAACTGGAAGACAACAACAACAAAACCTACTGCTGTTAGAAGCAGAGAAGGAGAGAAAACAGCTGAGGCCCAGAGGTACAAGGGAGAGTGCAGAGTTAAAGTACCCCAAATAACAATTAGTCTGACAAAACACTCAATACAGAGTGAGCCACAGAAAAACGAGATGCCCTGCAGATAGAAACAAATGAAGGAGCAGGGGGAGTTAATAGATAATTACAATAATTGTAATAAGACCAAGTTCTCTTTCAAATCAAACACCTTAAGATATGAGTGGAAGATTTTGTTCTTGCAACTGCATTTCTAACATTTTTTTGGAAACTTTAAGAAAAAAGATTACTGGGGCCATTACTGAAAATTGCAGATGAACATTTAATATCCAGGAATTTACATTGTGGACACGACCACTGACCATACTCTGTCCAGTCATATACTAGGTTTTGACCTCTTGTTCAAGAAGACATTTTTTAAAGGAGATTTGTTCAAGATTTACACGTGTTTAGTTACACAAAAACTGCATGTTGTGAATGCAAACATTTTTCGGTTTAATGGACATGTTTTCCCATCTCAACCATGATAACTGGCATTAAATGATCAACTGTGAGCCAATTTACAGATTGATGATATCTTCCATCATTACATACAAACATTAAGACTTTTGTTCTACTGCTTTTCCATTATAAATATTTTAACTGTAAATTGACTAAAAGTATATCTTTCAACATAACTGACATATTTTACATATTCTGATCTACCTTTGGTACGTTATTTTCAAATAGTTCCTTTTATTACATAGCTGAATGGCTAAACTTACTCAATGATGGATGCATGTCTGTCTGTGCACAACAGGAAAGCTTAAATATATCAACAGGTAAACAAAAGATGAGTGGACGACAGAACTGAGGTCACTCTCGACTTACCTCTAATCTCGCTTCCATGATCTGTTTTCTCTGTAAGTTCTTTGCAGAGTTGTACGCTGTGAACAGACAGTGAGACAAAATTCTGGTCAGTCAGGCTTCTCAAACATGACAATCCATAGCAACAACAACAACAACAAAACACTTTATCCCATCTATAACAGCCCGGATAAAATGAGATATTTGGATGTGATATTCCAAAAACTCCCAGGAAACTTTTCCCAATCTGGATGTGTCTAAGCTGATCGAACCAAAGACCTAACTCAAGGCTGTCCTCACTGACAGCTCAATTGGCCTAAAAGAACCAGCGCAAATGCAGACTGACCGGCAATTTGTGTCACCTCAGTGTCGCCTTTAAAACTTACAATTGAACCCACAACATTACACTAGCTGACTACCCCTGCCATTAATTTAGAGTGCCATTGGTTCACAGTTGGCGAAGGGGACCGAAAGGTTGCTAATGATGCGGTGGTCAGTCAGAGATGCTTGATGGTGCCAAACCAACAGGTGTGTCAGGGCCCTAAGGTCAAACATAATGTGTTTAATATTCACATGAGGATAACAGACCATTTTCACGACTCCAAGCAAAAAGGTGCAGCACAAAAATCAACTTGACACCCTGGTCACTTCAACTCTGATTAATCCCACTGTTTCATGAGCACAACTGATTAGAAATTAGACACAGGCGGATCCAAATGTCCACCTGAAAAACAGCTGGTTATGTAATAACAATGTGACACTTTGATTATCAGCACATGGAAATGCCCCTTCACTTGCTGTCACCCAGTGCACAGGATGGCATCCCTGAAGTGACAGTGAGTCTGTGGGGTTTGCTGGCATTGGGCATTAAACCCAGACCCTCTGACTGTACTGCAGAAAAGGACATAGACTATATTCATGTATTTAGTTGTTTTGCTGGAAGAGAAGTATGTTTTATGTGGCTGCTGGATTCATCTCCGCTCTGCACAGCAGCTCAGATTGCATTAAATATGAAATCGTTGACAGTCAGTGCACAGAATCAGAGACACCCCAGAAAAGGGAATAGCATACAACATTTAAATACGTGTATGAGTTTTTCCAATGATAGAAACATCTAACAGGTTGCTAGTCTCTTGCAATATCTCAAAGCACTATCAGCTGCACACTCAAGCTTTCTGTACATGACTAAGAAGTGAGTACTTGGAG
The DNA here is from genome assembly GCA_025331565.1 of Holacanthus passer. Taxonomy (NCBI): domain Eukaryota; kingdom Metazoa; phylum Chordata; class Actinopteri; family Pomacanthidae; genus Holacanthus; species Holacanthus passer. Next base: position 7,962,123 of record JAFREQ010000005.1, read on the forward strand.
TTGGTGCATCTCACTGCAGGCCTTGCTTAAATATGCAAGGCCTACAAACACTTGTGCTAGCTGCAGCACTGTGGATGAGCCTATTGTGTCTGGTCGTGATGAGACCTGAGCTCAAGTGATGTGAAAATCGTATTCACACAACGTTTCCCCTTTGAAACGATGATAAAACCAGTAAGCCCATTCTGCCCTGTGTATTGATTTCCAGATGTTGTTGGGGCTGCTATGGTGCTGCCTCGATCAGTGGGTTTTGACGGTGTGCTGATAAAGTTGATCATCCAGATATCATGTTAGCATCAAGCACATATTATAGTATCGAAATATAGCTATGATTATATACTGTCAAGTAATTAGCTTACTGTTGGGTTAACGTTACACAAATATCTAGCTTCCCGTTAGCTAACAAGGTTAGCTACAGGGTCTTGTCCAAAAGGTTTTATATATCAGAAGGCTGGTTGAACAAAATCACTAACGTTAAGTGTGAGTTATTTTTCATACTGTCTTGAAAATGTAACGTTTAACACATCAGTCGACATCACAGACGCTGCAGCTAACGTTAAAGCTAACTTGCTATAACGACATGTCCAGAGCCGTCGTTTCCCTCCACTTGATTACTGTTATTGTATTAAGTTACACAGCCCTGGTTATGAAGTGCTTTTTCAGCAACTGCTCACCGATTGTCAACACTGACTTAATACTTGAGGTTTGGCCGCAAATGCACTTTAATGTAGAAGCTAGAACGATATCGGTGCAGCCGGAGAGCGAGCTACATGGCTAACTAGCTTAAGCTAGCTTTGATAGCCGCCGTGTTTACAAATGGTTTAGAGGGAGCGTAAGCTAGCCAAATTGCTAGCATGCATGTAACGTAAGCTAGCGAGCTAGTTACATTTAAGTAACGACCTCGCTACAAATCTCAGAGTAAATCGACTGCATTCACATTCAAATGTCAACTAAACGATTTGTTTACTATTCTCAAACAGTGGAGTTAGTAAACGTTAGCGGGCCACTTGAGCTGTTTTCTGTCTTGCTAACGTTACCGCTTATGTTAGCAATAGCAGCCACACTTGAAAGACTGGCCTCGAATTGCAACGCTAGCTCCGTATTTTTTCAACAACTGTTAAACCACTACAACCTCTGACATCGCGTTGAAGTTCAGATTTACTTACAACTCGTGTTTTCCTGATTTTTCCCAGTTTTTGATCCATTCACCAGGGAGGATAAGTGTCGCCATCTTCCATACACACAGCCCGGATGTCTAATTCATCATGGCACACACAGGGTCAAATGTGGTGGTTAGCTAGCTGCTGCTGCTAGCTCAGTGTTGCATGGTGGGACAAGGAGGCTGTCTGAGGTCTGAGCTCTTTGTTAGTACAGAACTTTGTGTTCTGGTACCATCGGGTGACACATCAGGGGTCAGTCTGGTCCAACTATGTCAAAAAGCTAATAGTGTCACAGTTAAACTACATAAACAACACAAAACAAACACTACTAGTTTGTGCTTAAGAGAGTTTCCTGTATTTAACTAACTATAGTACATAGTTTCTAAAATCCCCACTGCACCTGTTTCATCAGAACAATGTTGAATGTGAGCTGGCACTAATCTGAATTATACATATTGTTTGACAGAAAATATTACGTCTGTGAAAAAGTTACATAAAGTATTTAAATCTGATGAACTAAAATGAATTTTAAGACTATTTCTGTGCATTCTTCAGACTTCACATTCACCACAGAGGGATGGATTTGCAGCCACATTCTTAAAATCATCACACAGTCGCAGAGTGTTTATTCTGTTCATGTTACATCTCCAGACATAAATACAAATCTTAAAGGATGCAAATGGGCACTTTGAAAATAGAATAAAAACACAAATTTAATATACACAAATATTTAAATATGTGTAAACATACAGATGTATGCACATTTTCAGCAGTTCAATGTAAAACAGAAAATCCAAAATGAAATGATTCATGTAACTCTACGGGCAACTCTACCATGTATTTTTCTCATCTGCCTAACATGAATAGTTAGTATATTAAGTATGTGGTAATGTGTAAGACCATGTGATCTGTTTCTCCAGTTTATAGTGAGATTCTGAGGAAATTAGGGATTTGTTTCTAACTACAATATGAATACACCATTTTTCCATAAAATCTGCCAACCAGGCCAACACACAGAGGTAAAGAAATATCGCAACAATCTGTTGAAAGGCAAACAAAACAATGTACTGTATGTTTACTTGCAAATTAGTAGGTTAACTTCAAATAGTTACATTCTATTTCTTTAATGTTTGCCTAAAATTTCAAACAGAAACTGCAAATATAAAATGAGCACCAATTCACAATATATTACACATCTGTAACTGTATAATATACAATTCTGATACTATAATAGTTGACTAAAGGATTCTAAAACTTTGTAATTCAGAATAATTCTATAACTCTTATACTCGCAACAGTGGTACATCAAATAAATTGGCATTTTGAAAAAAAAATCCTCTGCACACTTGCAAACTGGGAAAGAAAAACAAAAAGAAAACGACACACACCCTTCTCAACCATTTTCAAATCTTTTCTTCTAAAGATTGCAATTATGGCATGTCTGTATTATTAGATATCATTAGCTACTATACAGTGGAGAAAAATATTCAAGATATAGGAGAGATTACATGTTTAAGGTTGAGTCAAAATTTTATGCATGACATTGTGAATGCTCCAAATATTAAAAAATAATTTTAGATGCAGCCATCAATTTGTCAAATTACTACATTTGCGCAATGCATTACTTTTGCACCCATTCGTTATAGAGAGATGAAAAGAAAATACAAACAGCTGGCCATATCTATAGTAACATAATCATTTTCATTAAAAAGGATTATTTCAGCATCTATGTGAAATAGCATGATTAGAAACCATTCATTTACATTTGATTGTCATTACAAAATATCTATAAATCAAAGTCATCTATAAGGTATAAAAGCAGAACACATACATTTCTAAAAAATACCATCACAAAGAAATCTGAGAATGTCGTATATCAGTTGTGGCAAGGCCTTTGAACAGTATGAGACGCCGGTTCACATTATACTTTACTGTGTACATATTTCGATATATGGCTACATGCCATGCCAAAGTCTACAGTTTAAAAAGTACAGCAGGTGAACGCAATCTCACTGACACCTTTACAATGTAATGCAGTCCAATTCAATAAAACTGAAATAAACACAGTTTTTATGTAGCTTATGATGTTCAGTTTCTGTTTAGATTGCGTCAGAGAGGCATTGATTGGTGCCTATGATCATTTCTAAAAATATGGCTGTAAAATCATCATAGAGTTGAATTAACACCTCGGTGACAAAGTGCAGTGTCATTATAGTGTTCAACATCAACTGAACGCTACAAGCGTCATAAAGGTTGTATTATTTTGCAGGGCTATTATATATTTCTATCCACTGGTGCTCATGAAATTGTGTTCACCCCTCCTGTATATTGGCCTCTATGTATTTACAACAGACAATTTTTGTCTACTGATTGAAAAAGATTAAAGGTATATATTATTCATTTGAATTTCAGTCTGTTATTGTCCCGTCACCATGCACCTGCCACATAATGTCTGTACTGCTTCACCTTAGTGAAAGTTAACATCGAGTTGTTTTTAGAGTTACTGGACAAAAGCAGAACCTTTTCTGCTGCAGTGTGACAAAAGTCCGGTGTGTGAAAATATCAGAAGAAAATTCAAATTCAAGCTCTCCCTCTAAGTTTTAACAAAGTGTTGAAGAGGCAAACATTGGTGTCTCACAAGCCATTTATAGTAGTCCATTTCGCTCCATTCTGATTTCCACAGAGAACAGTCATCCATTGTATCGTCCAAAGATTTTAATAACACATTCTTCTTGATGCATCACATTTATTTTAGAACATGGAAACATTGAGAACCTAAAAACATAGACAAGAAGGTCATTTAGAAATCGACAATCTTATAAATAGGAAAAACAATATTCTGGCCCAAATTGTAGCCTTGCAAGATTTTTTTTCATTTTATATATTCAGTATAGATTTTAGAGGTATTTAATCTATGACAATTTTGATGCTTTTTTGCCATGAAGGTACTCAAAAGATACATTTCTGGTGGAGTAATATCTAACTGTATGATAACAAGTGCTATTCATAATTATGCTTAAATAATGAGTCACGAGCATGACAAAACTGAGTTACCCCATAAAATACCTCATAACAATTCTGAGCATGGCCACCCACAGCCTATATCCAACAGAAAAAAGAAGCAAATAAGTAAATGGTTTTATAAGAAGTGGGAATTCCTTACCGAATCATCCATGATAGAAGATGGATCAAAGTAGTCTGGCTTTAGTTCAGTTCTTTCTCTGCGATTCTTTGATGCCGGCTGAAAAATAACACCTCGGTCAGAACAATGCACCATAAAATGTAAAGGAAGTTCATACCTAATACTTCAATGCTCACAAGTTGTTTCCTCTGCCCCAAAGAAGCCAAAAAATCAGTTATGCAGATTTCAATTACCAGATCAATGTCCATTGTGTCAAAGTCCATGCCCTCATTGATGTCCTCCAAGCGGTCCTCTGATGACATCATCACATCCTCCACGATTGGCTCCTCATCATCCTCCATGAGTCCAGAGCCTCGACGACTGAGGAGCACACATACATACTAGTTAGGAAATGTGCTTTTTCACATGCAGTGTATTGGCTGAATGTTATTCAAAAAAACACTTAAATTCCCAAACTTCCCTCCCATAATTCAAACCCATGTAATGGATGAAGAGAAGTGCCATCTCACATTGCTTGCTGCATATGGTTCCTCATCTTGGCGTAGTGCATGCTAACCCGCTCTTGCTGCTGACGGGCTTCGGCTTGTTGCCTCTGTGTCAACATCCATGTAACCTGGGTACTGTGGGACAATGTTCAGTGTTTAACATGGTACTAATAGTTGAACAAAAGTAGTACAAGATGCCGTGATTAGAAACATTTACAATTATTCATTTCAAAGAAGTAAAGGAATAGTTATGAGGAAAGGTTTCCCTACTTGTAATCAATGGAAGCCTGGTGGTGATGGTGCTGCTGCTGCTGCTGCTGCTGCGGAGGCACAGGCTGATGTGGATGCTGCTCTGTTGGCATGGTGTATGCAGCCGTGTAGCTGTCCTCTGGCCTCATCTTCTTTGGATCCCTCAGTACAGTGGAGGTGAGGTGGGGCGAATGCATCATCACCGGCGTCTGCACGTTCTGCTCACGGTTCACCCAGACTGCATCAGTGCTGCTGCAGCTGTTTTCTTCTGCTGCAGAAAAGAATTTATTCAATGACACAGCTCCTTGTACTCCTCGACATACTGAGTACACATAAAGTAAAGATCTCCTAACTATACCTGGAATCAATTTCTAAATCAGCCCGTGGTGCCATCAGTCATTATGATCCTAATCTTTACACCAGACTAAAAATATGTATTTTTACTACAAGATTTTAGTGGTTAACAGGCAAAACGTTTTATTTAACATTTTAGAATAAATAGTATTATTACCAAAACCACACATTTAGCAACAGACTGGTAAAATGGTTTCTTTAAATCTAAGAGAGTGAGCACAATTCATCTAGTACACAATGTAAATCCTTATCTATCAATGATGTCAAAATTGCTCACCTTCAGGCAGTTTCCTTTTACTAGCAGCGGCTGGCTTGGACTTCTTACTCCTGATGGTGGAGCCTCGACTGCTGATCCCACTGATGACAGACATGGTGTCGTCGTCCCCTCCGACCTGCAGGGAGTTCCTGTACGAGATGAGGGGCAGCCAGCAGTCCTCTCGCTGCAGGGCCATCTGAAACGTCATGAATCGCTCCAGATACATGTGACTGTAGAAATGTCAGAATGGCAACAGATTCAATTAGTGTAGTTAAGTAGTATAATAGTTCCTCATCAGATTCCATGCTCGCCACAAACATAAACCATGGCTCACATCTTGTGGATCAAACTTACACTGTTCTCTTGTCCTGCCGAATCAGTTTGCTGGAGAACTCGCTCAGGATGTCCAAAAAAGCTAAATTGAGAGGTGGACTCCCTTCTCCTTGAGGACTAGGTTCCTTAAAAGCAAACTCAATTCCATCCCTAAAACAATTACAGAGAGAAATAATGAATGAAAAGCATTGCTCATTAAAACACATCTTTGTATGGATGGAGTTGCATGTAAGGCTGTTAACTGCAAGGCTACTTACTTATGTAACATGGCAATAGCCTCCCTGGTCTTTAACTGATCCAAGCCAAAAGTCAACGAGAAGCGTCGGGCGAGCTCTTTTATGCCACAGAAGGATGATGATGAGCGGTCAACATTGAAGCCAAGTTCAGACAACATGTCATTGAATAACTACAAAAGAAAACAACAGACAGACAACAGACATTCTTTTTTCAGGTGGTTTTACATACTAACAAGTCTAAATCCTAGACCATGCATTTGTTATCTGTTGTAACGCAAGTCAACTGTAGCCCAATTTATTTTTTTTTAACAATTCAGTCTCACTGGAGCAGCTTTTTGGAAAAGTGATGCCTCAGAGATTAACATGAAAATGTTTCAAATTCAGTATTTTAATATTTTGTTTCAGATCATCTGGAAGATTTGCTGGTACCAAAGGCAGACAAATGTATATAATAAAAATGAAACAAGGCCATATTAAATATGTTGTCTTTTACAAGTGATCGAGCCTCCACCTGAGCAAAGAATCTTACCATTTGCAGGCTCAATATGAGTGTCTTTGCACATTGTACTTTGTCGATTTGTCTTGTTTTACTCATCGTTTCCTTGATGATATCTCCATAGTCATTGTAATACTAAGGACAAAGAGAAGGAATACTGTTAACAAGTAGGGCAGGGGCAGAGGAATTCCTCATAAGTGATTATAGAAATGGGTTTGAACCTACCCTCATATACTGTTTAAATATATCTGCTCCAGTGTTCATTTCCACAACATTGTAAATGATTAATTTGCAATAGGCAGCTAGAAGGTTTCTTCGCTTGTGCAGAGCCTCAATTTTACTGGCTTCATCATCTTGCTGTCCATCTGAAAAATAATACAGATATTAAAGAGAAAAACATTAGCATTAGCAGCCTCCTCGCTTTCCACATTTTACTGGCTCATTAACACAATGATGCTTGACTCTGACCTGTGCTGTTGTTGTCATCATCCTGATCAATGAACACTTGATCCAGAATGAAGTTGAGTAGCTCTGCCTGCAAAGAAGAGTCTGGCATATAAACCAGAGGCTCCAGTTGTTCCCGGCCTGAAGACATAATTTGGTGACTGAAGATCAACAGCAGATCACAGACTATGGTGAAGGCCTGGAATGAACACAACACTTCAGCATTTATGTAAATATTGATCAACCAAATTTTCAGTGGCATTGAAGAATGGCCATGTAGCAAAGTCAGGGATAACAGAACAGTCCTATCAGCATAATCCCACCTGTTCTTTAACTGCCGTGTTGATGCTGTTTAGGTAACGCTGACACATTAAGCAGAAAGCTCTCATTTGCTTTCTTAAGGTCACCATGTCACCCTGAAAGGAGCAAATGTTCAGTTAGGCAAGTGAATAGATCTATATGAAATTAAAAATAGTTCAACATTTCACATGGAAGATGGAACAGTGGAGAAAAATGACTCTGATACTAATTTTTTTATTTGACAAATGCATGTGCATAGAAACATTTTGCTCAATTAACTACTTACAGCTTTACTTGGACACTTATTTTGCAAAATATACCAAAAATGCATCATGACCAAAATGTAAATACCTTTAATGAAGTGCCGTCTGAAACCTTCGCTAGGTGCCACAGGATGATGTAATGTGTGCACTGCATTGCGTGAATCACAATCTGGGGGAAGGAGGCAAGAAGATCAGATGAGCCATAATGTTCCACACAGTCGGTGCATTTATGCAAACTTAAGTAAACAGGGTGCTCAGAGAAATCGGGTTAGGCAGTAATTGGAGAATGCATTTACATGCACTGTAGTGACTTAATAACTCTAAGTTTGCTTACAAGTGCAGCAGGTTAGTGATCATATTACTCCCTGATTTTACTGCTTCCATATTTGAAAGGTATTAGTCACAGAAGATGTTGTTTTTTCACAGTAGATGTGTTTGAATTTTACAAAGATTTAACGTTCCATAAGGGAGACAGACTTTAGGCTTCTAGTGTCTACTTTGTGTTAATGTCAATTTCAGTCTGACTTTGGATTGAATTACTTTAAATACAAGAATGCATGTTGTATTTCTCCTTTCTGCTTGGTTGCTTTCTCCTTTCGCAGTTTTTGTTTTGTACAAAGCGGATTAGAAACCTGGTTACTCATATACAGGGCCAAGATTTCTCTAATCTCCTACCCTGATTATGGTAACCAAGTCTGTTGATGCCTGTCTGATGTTTAAGAAATCGGAGTGCATGCAATGAATGGCTGAAACTGTTAGTTTAGAATTCTGGGGACATTACGGACAAAGTTAGAGAAGTCGTTAGGGCAGCGATACCTGTTCAGGCATATCTCCGTTCTGCAGACCTGTGTTGAGTAGCCTGTAGTTGCTGGTGAAGAGATCCCACTTCGAGAGGTCATGTGCACTGGAAGCAAAAAGAACGCACATGATAAATAATACATAATAAAACAATTTATGCAAATGTCATTATTCACATCTTAACCTCATAAAAAAACTCAAGACTTAAATGCCATAAGCACAAATGTGTTAACTTCTTTACTTGTGGAAAGCACTGATCTTCTTGAGTGTTGATAGAACCTGGTAGGCGTCATCCTCGTCTGGTTCTTCCCCCTGACAAAGAAGACATCCAACCTGTGAAACCCTGAACATGCACCCATGCCTTCAAACAATCCACAGACAAAAATCTTACAGCTCCCACCTCTTGCAGGAAGTCCTCCAGGAGTCTATTGAACTTGTCTATAAGCTCATCGAGAAGCTGCGAGCGGGCGATGTCCACACGGTTGAAGATGGTGAACTCTTCGTTGCAGAGATAGTGGTAGGTGGTAGAGCAGGCCTCCAGGACCTCAGTGTCTGTGTGCTTATCCTGGACCTCCCAGATTTGCCGCAACAAGGCATCCAAATGCTTGATGACGAGACGAAAGCGGTGAACATTGTTTCACTGACACAGAGAAAGATTTACAAATGTAAATGTAACAAGCGTAAAAATTGACAAACCTTTTCTAACCGGCCAGTTGTGTAGATGTCAAGGTCAAAGTACTTTGGTATTTGTAGCAAATTGGTCACCTTATCAATATCAACGCAGTACTATGACAAGAAAAGACAAGCAGTTAGGTTGAACGGTGAGGAATTAAACGTCTTGCCTAAATATACAAGTCAACTCTGACAGCTGTCGGCTGTAGTGCAGAATCACCTTTGCCAGTAACAGAGGCAATGCAACTGCAAACATTTCTGTGATCCGTGTCCGATCATCCAGCTGCGTTTTCTTCTCCTTTGCAGTCAGGACCTTTTCCACACACAAAAACCCAACCATGTTAACAACATGAAATCATTCAAGAATGTGAATCCTCCCTCCGTCAAGTATGACAACCAGACACTCACCCTCTTCCCTGTGCCTCTGCCTACTGGAGGGTGGCATTCACAAGCTTGCCGAACGGCACAGAGCATGATCTCCACCAGAGCAGTCTCCTGGCGATCAGTCAGCGCTAAAAGCCATTGACAATGTAAAGAAAGAAACAAAATGAAGCCTATGCAAAAGGTTCCTTTTCTTCATACTGGAGCCTGGAAATCTAAAAGAGTGGGCCCTCACCCTCCTCTCCTGGCATGGGCTCATCCAGCAGCAGACTGATCATAGTCTCCCAGTCCTTCAACAAGTCTGACGCACACTCCCACAAGCTATCCACCAAGTAGGCCCCATGTTCATGGAGCTGTAAGACATCGAAAGGTTAAATGTTATTAAATACAAAGTAAGATTCCTAGCCCCGTATTGGAATGACATTTAATTGGAAGCAAATGCAATTATCTTATGTTATCCTAAGACTTCTGCATTCTTAAAATGGATGTTTTTTTCACAATGAGCACAGGGTTAACATCCAGAAGGGAGATACAAAGGTCTGGTTACCTCGCTCTCCAAGAAGAAGAAGACAGTAGTCTTGATAAGGCTGCCGTTGAGGCTCTGCCTGCCCCTCCTGGGTAATCCCTCCTCCTCAGGGCCTTGATGGCTGAAGAGCCTTCAATCAGCACAATACACAAGACTGTTAAAAACGCCTGTTGAGGGCAGGTGGAATAAACAACTGCCCTGCCTGCAGTTCCTTTGGGAAAGCTATGAGGTAGGATAAACATAACAAAATAGCTTTCCATTGCTTGCATGGTTCATGATAGTAAATCTACAGTTTATGTGTGTATTTCTATAAGGACATATATTGTTGATGCTTTGTTGAAAGGGGCAGTTGTCTGATGGATTCAACACACTTCCTTATGCATATGTTTGTTTCTACTTTAATTTAATGTCACATCTTTAACTTTGGTTTCTTTGCACTTCTGTTTTAAAAGATACAATAAAACACTTACTTCTTAAAGAGAAATTCTCCTGCTGAAACAGCGATGGGTCGATGTGCTGAGTAGACCAGATGATATACACTCTCACAGTCCTCTGCTGTCAGAACCTCATCACTACTTCTGTTAGAAAATAAATAAAATACATACGTTCTTAGTGATAACGGCAGTTTAACGAATCTTTGATTGACAAAGTGGAGCATTTAGAATCTGACTTAGAGGTAAATGTGTGAAAAGGTTTGTTAATAATGTCCTCAGAGAAGCTTTTAGAATAAGGGAGAAAATATGACGATAAAAACTAACAAAGTATGATCATGTTCTGCCCATTTTAGACTCAGTAACAGCTATAAACAAGAACGATGACATCTGCAAGCACTAACAAACAAGGGTAATGTCTCTACTCTGTGCCAATATATATTAAATCCCAATCTGCAGTGAGATTTTTTTAATTTTTTTATCGTATTAACTTTAATGAGTAAAGTGTCTATAGAGTCACGGAATACTGTTTCCTAAAATAAGTTCAAATGCAGAAAGGTGCCATTCAAGAGGAATGGAGGTTACTCACTGTAAGACAAGTGTCAGTAGTTTAATGGCTTGCACTGCAACATCATATTCCTTGTCCAGGGTCATAGACACAATGCGGTCCTGTCAATGAGAGTAACTTGATGTTTTGGATTCAGTATCTCAACTAGACAATCTCCATAACATTAGTTGTCATATCACGCTTGGGTATAATAAAGTCAAAATTATGTTATTGCTCTTTAGTCATTGGCATATAAAGATGCAACGAGTGAAAAGCATTCCAATTATGCGCAAAAAACTTCTAACTAATACTGCAGTGACGTAGCTGCTGGCTCACCTTGAAGCGACTGGTGAAGAGCTCCAGTCGTGCCCCGAGCTCTCTGTTGTAGAACAGGCCTTGCAGGGCAGTCAGGCACTTCAGCCGCACCTCACCTTGCTAGAGAATGAAATGAAAACTCAGGTGTTACTCAGATGCCATTTACCCAAGTAAACTTGTATGTTAGTATGCGCTCGTGTAGACAGAGCATTCTGATATGCGTTAATAAGAGTTCTCTTGTTTTTTCCCCATTCCTTTGCCACAACCAAAACAATTGATCACATTCTGATACGAGGGTGATACGGAGTACCAAACATTTAGTCCTCCAACAGTCAAGGATTCTGCTCTTCTTATGCTGATGGATGCATTTCTAGTCATGTTTTAATACAGTAAAAACACCATACGTCATAATCTTAGCCAATAAAAGAAAATACGTTTGAAACATGAAACAACTGAACACAAGCGCTGACTCAAGAATGGGACAAGAGAGAGAAAACACCTTTTGTGATGTAACTACCCTGTTGAAAGGAAACTCAACACTGCCAGAAGGTGCTTTTCTAAGTAAGAATCTTCCAGCAAAGAAGATTACATATGACTTGTAATCTGAAATGACTGCAGGAAGTCTTGACCAACAGAATTAGTCATTTTCATTTAAACTGATGTTAGACGTTGGTATAAGCTTGGACATTTTGCTTTTTTGTCACTTCATTATCACTCCTACGTGAGCTGGCTAATTTGTTTATACAGAACACAGATGTTGTCTGTTAACTCACCTTGTCATGCAATGTCCAGCCAACATACTTCAGGTAACTGTCATTGAGGAAGGCATCACTGTACAGCTTCATCCACACTCCTATCTCTTCAATGCAAATAGCTCGGATTTCAGCAATGGCATCACTGGCAAACACAAGACAATTGATTACATGTAGTCATCAAGCCTATGACATTACCTTAACATGACTGATCAGAGCTGCGAGGTCTCAAACTACAATCACAGGGACTCATATTGGTGTTGACATTACTTTCACACTAGAGGGCGCCAAAAAGTCATAGATGAACACGGTGAGGTCCCTGTTTGTTGTGATAAGACTCAAGTGTGATTAGAGGCACCTCTGTGAAATCTCACAGTCAACATACAGTGCATATATACATATACAAACATACATGCATAAGTCAATCAAGGATTCACATACCGATATCTGTGAACAAACACTCCTTTGAAAATTGCATTCATCATGTTTTCAATTTCATCTTGGTTTTCTTGAAGCTGGAAGATAAACACAATATGATTCAAAAACAGCCAAAACAAAAATTTCTTCAAATACCTTCAAAAACTAAGAAAGATGACTGTCAAGTGGTTTGGCAAGAATTCTGTTAGACATTTCATTAATAATATTAAAGGGTTAGGTTGGTCTTATTCCATATTTTTCTTATTTTCAACACATTTCAACCAAAAATGTGTTTGTCATCCACAAGCCCATTAGTTCCTCCTGAAGAAATAAATAGTTAAAAATGCCTTAAAAATGGGTCACAAAAACTGTATATAGTTTCAACTTGGAAAGCTAAGGAATATATTGAGTATATTTGTTTGTTAGTTTGCTAGTGAGTATTTATAGCAGTAGGATGGTGTTTGTGGGACTGACTCAAAATAAAATGCCCACGTTCTTTGTAAAGAAGGAATATGTTATTCAGTGTTTTTAATAGTTCTGGACAATAATGGAGGTCTATGATATAAGCTATGAGAGCAGTGGTGGTGTCAGTATTGGTGTTAGAGGACCCGAAACAATTCGAAAATCCTAACAGTACAGCTGCCAATGACGTGTCATCAGAGCAGCTCTGTACTGTGTTACTATGACAAATGTGAAAAGTGTTGGTGCAACACAGGATGATGGAGAGCAACCTGCGTAAAAACCCTGAGGCTGTTGGAGTTAGACAGTTTTCCTTACTACAATCCTGATTACACCAAAGTTGGGATGCTGGGTGAAACATAATCAAAACAGAATGAGATAACTTGGAAATCTTTTTTGACATATACTCAATTGAAAACAGAACAAAGACAATATATTTAATGTTTGATCACATCAGCTTCATTGAGTTTAATAAATATTTGCTTATTCTGAATTTGATGGCAGCAACATGTTTCAAACAAGTTGGGACAGGAGCAACAGAAGACTGTGAAAGTTGTGGACTGATCCAAAAACACCTGTTTGGATCATTCCACAGGTAAACAGGTTCATTGTTAACAGGTGATAGGATCATGATTGGGTATGAAAGGTTCATCCTGGAAAGACTCAGTCGTTCACAAGCAAGGATGGAGCAAGGTTCACCACAAACACATGATCACATGATTATATAATGGATATTACTACGTGGGCTTGGGAACACTTTGTAAAGTAATAATTAATTTATATTAACGTGTTATGTGTTACAATTTCAGGTTAAATGTGAAACATTTCTTCCTGTGTAAAGAAAGGCAAGTTATCTGTACATGACTGTACAACAGGTCGGGACAACTTGTAAATTTCATTTGTACCTTAGAAAAAAACCTAAATGCATGAAATGCATGTGACAAGTAAAAATGAATCTGTGTGTATGAGCTGTTCTTGCATGAGGCTTAATATATATTTAGATAAGACTAAACTTTATTGTTATTGCACACAGTAAACGCCAGTTCAATAAAATGCTGTTCAGCATCCAAACAGATAGTGCCGAGTTACACAGATATAAACATAAATGAGTTTACAAACAAAACAAAATGTACAGTACAAACAGAGCCGATATTTGAGAGAACCACTGAACACATTCCAAAAGCCTTACTGAATGAAGGTCAAAATGTAGTGTTGGACAACTTATTTTTCTTCTCACCTCTTTACGCTTCTGTAACAGGAGCTCCAACCTATCGTTGGCCCTTTTTGCTACAACCTTGTTCCTCTCTGCCTCATACTGTCTCTGCGTGTTGTCCATGTTGATGCTCAGGTTGAGAGCCACATTGACCAAGGCTGTCATCAACTTCATGGCTGGCAAAAACAACACAGTTCAGATACACACCTGAAGGAATAAGAGCTTCCGGACAACGGCAGCATGAGTGTTCTGCAGAAATGCAGAACAGCAAAGTGAAACACGCTCATTAAAACTGACCTGCTAGTGTGCTTGTGTGCCTGAATGCCCTGACCTGTGAGTCAGACAGGCCGGTGAGCAGCGAGATGACTGTGTCCATCATATACTCGTCGTAGATGATGCTGTACTGACACTGACGCACCAGAACTGCAATGAAGTCACAGAAGCTTATCCTGAATTTCTTCCACTGTGGTCCCGACAGAGTTAATGGATAGTCACCGCTGTCCTGTTTGACGACAACAGAGAGACGATCAGATTCAGGGCAGGAGAATCACATTGGGAATCACATTGGTTTCATACTGCTCATTCCACAGCCACACTAGAAACATCTCCCATGGTGGTATCCACTAACTGCATAGATTTATGGTAGGACTCTTCCTTTATTTGAATTGAATGTAAAAACACAGTCTGCATCACCTCATCAAACTCCTCTGTCATTTTTCGGATGATTTCGGAGTTCTGCATATGTCTGAACATCTCTCCACTCACAGCACCTATGTGAGGAATCACACAGATGCAGCAAAGGTCATCGTATCAATTTGCTTTCAAGCACCCAACCTGCTACGTATTTAGATGCATCATGTCAGATACCTTTACAGCCAGAGCACTGAATGAAGAAGTTGATTAAGTCCAATAGAGCGATGTCCCGGTCATGTTTATACGCCTCGATCCAGTCATCAACAACTGACTGTAAAATGTAACAAGACCATCACAATGAGAAGAAGATGAGAAAAAACTACATGACAAGACATAATTTCTTCACCACACTAGTGTGTACCCACCTGTGTGGCACTTTTGCCCACTTTAACCACCTCAAACAGGGTCATATTCTCCATCCCATTCTCCCGATGATGGCCATTCACCCAACCATGGCCATGGACCCTCCCGGCTCCCCCACCTTTGGCCTTGTCTCCAAGCGCCTTCTTCCCTTTCCTGGCTGCCTGTTGGGGAGAAAGATGTTAAATGGAAGATAAACATGTATTATTGTGTTATCATAGCTCTGAGCGCAGTGCGCATGCATTAAATGTGCATGTCGACTGAACAGCTTATGTTACTGGGAATTAAAAAATCCACCACAGTGAGGAACTAAATCACATTAGAGACATTAGATGCAGACAGTGATGCGGCATTAGCTTATTTTCGAATCAAACACAGCTGCTGCCTAATATCACACTGCTTCTACTCTGTGATAGTCCTGTGATGTACTGGGAACTGGTCCAAGGGTGTTTCATTGCCTTCCAACCAATGCATGAGGGGATTGGCTCAAACCTCTCCATGACCCTCATTAAACACAGACAGGTATGGAAAATGAATAAATGAAGACATAAGGCTTGAAAAACATACCAGGCCTTTTCCTGTCTTTGCATTTTTGATTTCAGGATCCTCAAGGTCAGTATCTGAAGACAACTGAGATTCTGCCTCTCTGTGGACAGTGGACAAAGTTCATTACAAGCACAAAACAGACTTGAAAAACACTATTTAAGTTCATAGGGATAATATGACAGTGTACATACAAACACATTCAAAGACACGTTTAATTTGATAATAAATTTCTGTGATGCATTGCTTACTGAGGAAATTGAAACTCTGTGTGCAAATCCTGCGCTGCTATCATTTCTTTAACATTTTTTGGATCTGCTGGAGTAGGCGGCTTCTACTGCTCGGAACCCCACGCAAGAAGGTATTGTTTCAGCTGCACCTGGAAAATATCACACACATCAGAGGAGTCTCTTGATAAACGACAACAGGGACACTGGCTGCAGTAACTCAAACAAATAACAGTACGTGTTATACGGTCCAATTTCAAGACCACGTGTAATACTCAAGAGCAAGGGACAAGGAGAACAGGTTTGTTTCTTTATTAAGAAAGAGCACATCAGGAACTAAATTGCACCAGCCTGGCAATGCACTGCTCAATGATACTACACCGCAAACCTGAAACCTGTGCATATGCCATGATGATGATGACCATGCAGAGATAAGGGGTTAGATTAAAGCCCAGACAAGAGACAGTATTTGCTGCAGCTCCTTTAAGGTCACCACAGCAATAACTTCCAGAGATAGCAAAGCACTACAAGTCACTTTGGACCCTGTGCTGTTTATTCTTAAGGCCAAACAGAAGAGGAAATGTGCAGCATTTTCTGACATTCTGTAGACAAAACAATTTGCATTGACTCATTAATTACTGAAGAGAACAATCTTTCCATGCAGTGCTATTTTAATCCCACATCTTGTTCAGAGCGCTCCTCGACAACCAAGCTTTTGTTACAGGCTCAAAGCGGGAGCTTTCCTCAGTTACGGCACTGACTCACATCTGCAATTTTGCAGACTCAAACTCATGAATCCTGCTTTTGTCTCTAACTGTGCAGATTCTGAGCTTATAAATCAGTTATTTTTGACTTCCAAATTGCAGTTACAGATACAGGTAACATATTATACTATCACTTTTGTCATCCTCTGAATCACACAATTCTACTTTTCACTGGTGCATTACTACCTCGTCCTGATGTAATTTAACAATTAATGGAGGAACATTATGGTGATTGATGTCATTTTTGACAGCTGAATAACGGTTTGTCATGCATCAAATAAAAACACATATGTTCTAGTTAATGCATTAATGTATTGTATTGTTATTTAAACAGTTTGCGTTTATTGACTGCTGCACTGGTCAAGTCCAGCACAACAGAGGAAGACTAGAAGTACAAAGGAGGCAATTGACAGAAATAACCATCACAGATTATGTGAAGCAGCACTGCAAATGTTAATGAAGCACATTTTTATATGAGGACTGAGGGCACTGTGGGAGTGTTTGTAGCTGGACAGTTGTAATTCATTTAATAACTATTCTACAATCACACCTTTTGTTCTTTCTTTCGTTATGTGAAATGCTACATAAAAATGAGAAATAACATAATAATAATAAGAAGAAGAAGAGCAGGGATACTGTGTCATATTAAACTTGGCAGCCACACTCACAGGCACCTGTATTGACCTGCTGACCTGAAACTGAACATGAATTGTGCTGCGCAAGACCGGCAGATGAAAATTGGCCATTTACCAGGTGGTTTCTGACAGAGCGGGATGACTGTATTGTACTGAGGAACCATCAATAAATCTACAACTGAGTTCCTGCTGACTGACACTAATGAGCTAATGACAGCATGCACAAAGCTACACACACATGACTGATTAATTTTCTGGGCTCACCACAGTAAATAAATAGTACTCTTTCATTTTGTCATTTGAATGCTTTAGTGATAGTTTGCTCACAACATAGATTATAGTGAAACACACAGTATGCTCAAGGTTTCATGCTCTTACAGTACTGGGAAATGACTGGGCATATATATTATTATGTGCAGCCTCACCACAGTGCACTGACTGAGGCATGTGTGCATGGTGTTGTTAAACTGGGAGAGCTCAAGTGGAACCCTGCACTTTCTACATGTGTGTGCATACAATAAAAGTACGAGTACTTCTCCAGATCAAGGTTTATGTTGACTGTTAAAATGATATGATCAGGGTTTTGTATAGGTACTAGTGCTTCACAACTTTATTGGTAACTTAACATTACAGCAGATACTCAGAGAAGGTCAGAGAAGGGAAATCTGTGGGGGCGTGTTTCCACAATAGTCTCACACTGTAATGGGCAATCCCAACATGCAAATGTAAACACGACGTGGCTGATCTGGTTTCGGACCATAAATGGTAACTGGATTTGAGTGTTGCAATATCTGCGATCGTTACTTTCTTTTACAAGTAATGTAGCTACCATCCTCTAAGTATTTATGTTAGATCATTGTCATAGTGAACTCTAACGTAATGACGTTATTACCTAAAACAAGTTGACCTCAAAATAAGTCTGACATTGTAGTTGTTTACTTCCGAACTACAAACTGCAGATGTTTCAGATGCTGCTGATTCCTGTTCACTCTCATTTCTTCCTGACGTGCCGTCTTTGCAACGACGGCCAAGCAGCTCTCAGGCTAATGCGAGCTAATCTGACCGATGTTAGCCTGAACATTATCTTCTCAGCTACCTTTGAACACCCTCGTCGACTGAGTTTATTCGTGCCGAGATGCGAACATTAGGATCAGGATTCATTTTCAGAATTTGATGTATTTTCCAGCATCAGACGAGTTGCTAGTTTTGGCTAGCATTACCGTTAGCTTTAGCTGGCTAACGACACCACTAGCTGCTTACCGCCAGCTGGAAGGTTAGGTCGCCATCATTAATCGCGTTAATTGTGATTTATTCTCATAAAGTCGTATTTCTAGGTCAATGGTTGCTGTTAATACTGATGTCAAGTGCCTGGCCAGCAACCAAGTAAAGCAGCATCAATGACAAACTCCCTGGATGCTAAGCTATCCGCCATTTTAACGTTGCAACTTACCTCGTTTTAAAATCACAGACGGACTGAAAGCAAATAATCCAAACGTTGCGGACTTTGCAAAGAGGACGTTTCCGTTAATTTCTCGTACAAACTGTCATTTTCCAAATCTCAAAAATAATAGTTTTATTTGCTAGCTAACGTTAGGAAGCTCCTTGGTGGCTAACATAGCAAGGCACAGTTTGTATTTTCGTTGTTATGCATGCAGCACACACCACCTGTCGGCGGCACCGTGAACTGCAGGTAAAGAGGGGTCATATCATGTCTCTCAGCTGTGAGCCTCTGACTTTTATGACTCTGACTTGACTGACAGTCACCACACAGCATATTTGAGTAATCAGCACGCAGCTTTTAGATCCCAAGTTTATTGAATCCACGTCTGAAATTCATCTGCATGTGTCTGTGAGTGGAGGGATATTTGTATGATCACACATGTTATATTGCATGTACAAATGTATACAAATGTTAAAATCACAGATATTTTTAGTGCATTAAATAGAGACCTCAAGTGAAGTGGTCAAGCTAACTAATGGCCTGACTCTCCTCTTCAATCTGAATAAATGTTAAGCTATCTTAACCCACTTTGTGCTGCTCAGTTGGCTGGTGGTGACTTTTTTGGTTTGTGGATTTGATTACATTAAAAAAACACCTAAACATATAATCCACGCAATATTGCAACTGTACAGTCATTTACAAAATATAATGAACTCCTTCCGACTGTTCTGAGGTGCACCGCACTGTGGTTAACCATGAGGAATAAAGGCTCCCTAAACATTTCCACAGCGTCACCTCTTCATGACTGAAGTGAATCATTCAGGTCAAAATCACATGTTTTTACCTGCTCAGCCAGTCATTTCAGGCAAAGGGCAAGCTGCCCTTTTGTTTTATCCATTTTGTGTCACACTATCTCGATGCAAACAAAAGTATACTTAAAACATTAATTTTGATACCTATACCTATTATTTTGATAAATGTTATATATGTATATATACTGTATATATCTTTGCTATACTTACTCCTCACTTATTATGACAAATATATTACAGAAACAAAGCAGACAGAGTGAGCTGTCTTTTTCATGTAAAATGTTTTATCTCTGTTTTGCCTAGCAACTGCTTCTGATTGGAGAGAAAAAGGAGAGTTATGTTCACAATCAAAATAGTTCCTTCTTTCCTCCACCACATATGTAAATGGGGGTAGACAAATCATTCACTACTGTATTTTTTATTTAGAGCTGTTTTACCTTCCACAAAGTGGTCACTAGTCTTCAACAACAACAACAGTAAAAAAGATAATTTAAAATCACACAGTATCAATAAGACTAGAAAATACTGTATAACCCAAATATAAACATCAGAACATAAGTGAAATGAGTCGACACATGAAACAATATATAGCAGTAACTTATAATGCAAACAAAAACAGAGCTGTCACAAACACACAGCATTGAAAAATAAATAAAAACAACAAACAAGATTCCAAAGCAGCAAAAACAAAATAGTGTCTATGTGAGATTCATCATTTTTTGTTTAAGTGACATTTTGAAAGAAAATTTGTTATTGATCTCTCTAATGTTCTCACTTGACGTGTCATATATCCCTGACAAAAACCGGCACATACTAGTTTTTCACAAAACAGAAGTGTGGTGTCTCATTCCAGATGGCAGTTTGCATGAATAACAAAAGACTATAGAATAACAGATTTTAATTTAGCCTCCACTGTCAGTGAAGATAATGTTGAGGCTCTTCACACACACTAGCAGAGAAAGAAAGAAATCTGTCTGATCTCTTGTATAATGTGGAAGGTTTTTTTTTTAGCCGAACCTGACTAAATAAGTGGTGACAGAACAAGTGACCAAACAACATCAATCATAACAGAAGATGGAACATTTCCTTGCATGTAGCAGTGCCCTTTCCCATCATGAAACAAGCCCAATTCCAGGAAAGTTGTGTAAAATAAAAAACAGATTTTGATGGTTTGCTAATCATTTAAACCCTATATTATGTGTTTGCCTATAATATTGCAAAGGCAACATATCAAATGTTGCACCTTAAAATTTGTATTGTTCTATGAAAAATATTTGCTCATCTTAAATTTGATGCCAGCAACACTTTTCAAACATTTCCTGTAAACTCTGTAAACTTTTGGGAACTGAGGAGGGCAGTTTCTAGAGTTTTGACAGTGAAATGTTGTGCCATTCTTGCCTGATATGATTTCAGCTGCTCAACAGTTCAGGGTCTCCTTTGTCAAATGGGGTTGTACATTATCTAGTTTAAGAGTAATGTTGGTGATGTGCAAAGCTGCACTAAAATCCGAACGCACAGCCCCAACTAGTTTTCTGTCACCTATATATGTTAACCATTGATCAGTCATGTGACCGGTCATAAAGCAGAGCTTGTAGAGTTACCCAGACTGGGTGACAGGGTATATAATGCACAGAGAGAAAAAGGAACTGGGAGGCATTTGGGGCCCAAACCTATGCTTTTGCCCCCTAACAGAAAAAAAAAACATCTCTTCACACCTTTGACAGCTTTGACATTTTATTGTTCCATTAATCACATCTTACAGGTTTTGTAAGCAGTACCAACTTGAAAATCCACCAACTGTTAGTAATTATGACTAATTCTATAATCCTTGTCATATCTCTTTCCTTTATATCAAAATGTATGTGTACAGTATGATCCATTCAAAGCCATATCTTCGTAGGGGAGTGGAAGATGTGATGGAAACAGATGTAATGTAGTGCAGTGTCACACGAAAAGCTCGAGTCACACATGAAAAAGACAGAGAAAAGTCTAAAATTCTGGCAGGCCACACTTGGACAGGGGTTTGATTTCCTGCTGGCGCGGTTTCATCTACATGAACTCGTTGAAGAAACTATTTAAGGTCCCTTCAGGTGTCTCCTCCAAAGGCTGCCCCACGCAAAAGGAAGGCACCACCAGGAGATCGGGATCCTTGATCTCGAGTTCAACTTCGGTCGTGCTGTGAGAAAGTGATGCAAAAATTACACGGACATTCATGTCCAACAGATACTAGAAAGCTGTATATAATCCCTGGAGTCTTATTGCCTTAAAAAAAAAATCACCAACCTGGTGAGGAATGCTGTAGACTCAGTCGTGTAGAATATGCTGACAGGCAGACATCCCATGGTTGTAGTGAAGAAGTAGCGGCCTGAAAAAGAAACCAAACTCAAGTCATAATGAATTTCATAACAATTTTACAACTCTGTCACAAAAGAGGCAAATGTATTATTTTATGGGCGCTCTCTCACCTTTCGAGCCTGCCATTGGTCCTGACCACAGATTGAGTTTTAATCCCTCCCCTTCGATGGATTGACTCCCAACGTTTAGTGTGGAAGAAAATGTTGCATCATCAGGAACATCCAGAGGGTGCATGGTGCAATGCAATGTCTTTTTCTCACAGCTCTGGTTTTTGCTGTCAATCTCGTAGAATACACCCTACCAGACGTAGATAAAGATTCAGATGCCAAGGCGCAAAACAGTCAAGTGAACAGAGACATTT
Source organism: Holacanthus passer (assembly GCA_025331565.1). Lineage (NCBI taxonomy): Eukaryota > Metazoa > Chordata > Actinopteri > Pomacanthidae > Holacanthus > Holacanthus passer. The sequence goes on from JAFREQ010000005.1 coordinate 7,984,540, forward strand.
CTTCTAAAGGAAGAACTCAGTTACCTCATCAAAAAACATCAGTAGATCCAGACCTAGTGATGTGTTCGCGGCGGTCTCGTTAGATCTGAACCGTAGTTTCTTGCCCATGGAATCATAAGTGAATGCACCAAATGCTTTCAGCTCGCCCTTTAGGTTCAGCTGGTTTCATTCAGCAACATACATTCAGAGGGAAAGAGAGAGGGTTTAATGATTTATTTTCAAAAAGTTTATGAGAAGTACCAGAAGGTCGGTCTGTCGGTCCTAAAAGACAAATTTAAAAAAACTCACCACAGTCATGTATCCTGTCATATTGGGTGAATCTGAAAGAGAACAACGTCAGTTAGATGGCTCTTGCCCATGCTGATAACAAAATATTAGACGGAATTGTATAAGATAACCTTTGACTTGTGTTAACTGTAATGCAGTGATCTTTAAATCTACTGAACACACAGACAAGTCGAATAGCGAAAAGAACCCAAATGATAGGGCTGCAAATTCTTACGACAAGGCTGATGGTGATCTGCACGGGTGGTGGCAGTCAAGCACATGAAGACGAAGAGCGTAACAGCTGCATACATTGTCCCGGTCCAGAGAGAGAGTCACAGAATAAAGAGATGGCAAAAACAACCCTAAGCGCATCTAGCTTTCAGTGAAGTTACTGCTGCTTTTATAGGAATGAGGACCGATTCAATTAATGAGCGTTGCATAAAAAGACCCACGACTTTGGACTTCAAACATCAAGCTGTCTAAACAAATAAGCCCCTGTCGCAGCTGGTGGTGACCCAATGAAAGAGTTTTCTTAGGCTATCTTTTCTTTTAAGATTATGCAGCTGTCCTCAGATGTTTTTGAGCCATGTTTATCTCTGCCGGTCCCCACGCTTTCAAAAGCGCCTTTCAGACTGTTTTGGGGGTTTTGGAGGATAATCAAGGCTTATGTGAGGGAAATCGAGCTACGCAATGACATATGATGATAATACTGTATGGTTAAGAGCTATGTCTTATACTGACCTATAGATAGGTTTGAAAGAAGCCTGTGTGTGGGTGTCGGAAACTGAAACCTTTCTTTGGACGATGACTTTCTGTTACATAATGACAGTGGATCCACATTTCATATCTTTAGGTTTCACAAAATACTTCCTCCTTACTCGAAGTTAGTTGTAGCTGGTTTGGATGCAGGACGGCTGCAGTTTCCTAAAAACCCTTAGGGATCCCCTCCAGACAGCAGAAGGGGAATTTGAGTAGGAATTTAAGTAGTCGACTCTTTTCAAGAGTGGAACCAAATTCTATCAACCTTGATTTAATGTAATTTAATGGTCTCAGTTTTTTTTTTAAATTGAATAGCTCAATCTGTCACTTGAATGATGCATGATTTGCCGTAAAAGAAAAAATCAGTCTTAGTTGTATTTAGATGTGATTATAAAAGGTTTCAAACTACAGTGAAGTGCAAAAACCAATGTCTTGTGTTTGGTTCATTTCAATCCCTGGTATGCAAACATACAACAGACATAGATAATGAAGAAAACAGTCGCATGTATGTCCAACAATGTAATAGTGATCTAACACATTTGAAAACCTCCAGTATGAAGCTGTATAATAGGCTGAGGAGTCTTGGCCAGCAGTGAATCAGGCCGGCCTCCTAGAACAGCCTTACCCTTTCTTTTTATAAAAGTGATCCAAACTAAATAGAAAGCCCGGCTTGTTTATAGCAGGTCAACTGCACAAGCCAAGTCAGAAATGTGTTGTTGTCACGACTACACTTTGTGCAGCTGTCTTTTGTTCTTCTGCACAACAAAACGCCCCTGTTGTGTCAGTGCTTTCGAGCAAACAACTCTGTGCACAGACAGGTGAGAAACAGCAGTGACCTGTTTATCTCGTGTGTGCCCGACTCTGCCGTGACCTCTGATGGTGTCACGGTCTGTAACTTATTCTATCTGAATGAACATATGAATAAAGAATATTTAAGAACGTTCAAAATAAAAAATTAACTCAACACCATTATTGTAGCTGCTTTTTGTTTACTTCCTGTGATGGCTGACCTTTGCCCTTTCAGGCTTTGACATGGCACCTGAAAGTATCTCTGCAGGGCTTCGGTAATCTACATTACAGGAGTGTGGTACTCATGGACAAATAATGGAAAATGATGGAGTGAGAGAAATCATTAGTATAATCTACACTCAAGAGGAGCCATGATGCCAAGAATACGCTCTTTGTATGAATGTGAGGAGGCACGGAGGATGAACATGCTTGAGCAAGCAAAAATGGCTCAGAACCATTTTAATCACGAACACGTGATGAAAACATACTTGATTTACAAAAATATGAATAAGAGAAGTGAGTGTCAATGTCTCAATATGGGAAGTAAATGAATAACAAAACTATAAGGGATCCCTAAAAAAAAAAAAATAGACTGAGGGAAATTTAACTTTACTGTATGAAGGAAAATGAGGGGAGGAGGTTATGAAAATGAGGGAAGCCCTTCTCCTTATGCACCCCTTCCCCTTCTGCTGACCACATTATGACAGTTCAAGAAGAGCGAAGCATTTTCTTTTTCTGAAAGGAAGTGAGCTTGTTTATGAAATGTGACTAACCCACTGACCCACGCTTTATTATTACATGCAGTACATAAATAACATACATTGTGTATAACATTAAAAAAAGACAAGTCACACAGAGCAGCACACACACACACACACACACACACACACATACTAATTAAAACACAATAGATGAAAAACTATCAGTAGGAATGAATGTCTCTAACAGTAGTTTGTACTGCCACCGAGGTGCGGAGTACTTGAGACCAGTCTTTCCCCAGTTGAGACAAAAAACTTTTAAAGCTAACCTATCCTGTGAGCTGGTGTTATGGATTTTCACTTTGAACTCAACTAACTCAACAAGGATGCTAAATATCTTGGCAACTGCTCCTGCTGATGCCCTCTGAACGTCAGTGCTGATCATTTTCACATAACTCAGTAATGGATTGGTTTATTAGTGGCATCAATGTGAGCAGTTTTTGAGTGAGGAGTTGAGAGACATGAGTTTTGCAGGACAACCACCTATCTAATTATATCCTAATCATATTTGAATAAGTATTTAAATAATGAAAGAGGTCTGGAGGTCAATAGCAGACTGCAACCTGGAGAAGACCTGGTTCGTAGTGGTATATAAGATGGCATTGTCAGCATAAAAACCGACATTGCGGGACACCTTTATCAACCATCTGGGGAATTGATTTGAAGCCATCTGTCTGAACTCTACCAAACAAATATGATTTGAACCAACACGTTAAACAAAACTATTACATAACTGCTTCCTATTCTCAAGTTTCAATTATTCTGATGTTATTCCCCTCCTTTTTCATGAGGAACAGTTTTTGCAAAAAGACGTTTTTCTCCATTATTTAGATATTTAAAGTGATTCAAAATGTTTAAAGTGATTGAATTAGATTTGAAATAATAGCATAAAAGAAAGCCCTATATTCATATATTATGTAGCATTTTCATTCAATGTATCTCTCAGGATATATAAACATGTAATGTAGGTATATTGAATGAATTGGACAACAAATGTCTTGCAGAATTCAGTAATGTCATCACAATCAGACAGTGATAAAATACGAATCAGAAACTGTACTATTTATAGTTTATGGTTGCAGACAGAGTGAGCTTTGAACCTTGCCTTACTGTAACACTGACACAACCTATGGCCAAACCCTCCAGACTTTCGTGCTGCCAAGAAATACTCAACACTGACATGCAAAAGTGAAACTGGCACACCACAAAGAGGTAGGTTGAAACCACCAACAGTTTAGTGTTTCTACTGAAGAGAAATTTTATTAGATTATTGCATATTTTGAAACTCATTGCCTGTCACAGAGATTTAGGTCATAGGAATTTTCACAGGAGAGCTCATCATTGCCCGCAGATGTGAAGTCAATAAAAGTCACAGTGGGTAACTTTCCTTCACACCACTGTGAGATATGTATTTTTTTTATCATACCTGTTCAACAACTCCACTCTTTTTGCGCCCTGAACCTACTGTAAGTTCACTGTGAGCTGTCAGCTTAAAATTTTAAAAACAGACTCAACTCGCTGAGAAATGTGTCTTTCATTCAATCCAGTTGTTGAATAAGCTGCTGATTCTAACTTTCGCTGTTGTCTAATAAAAAAAGAAACACATGAAAAATCCTCCACAAACTAAAACAATGCAAACAAAATCATTTTTTATAAACATCAGTGTTTTTCTATAAAATGTTACTGTTGATGATTTTGTTTTATTCAGGCAGAAATGAGGACAACAGGTCACTAAACTCAAGGATGATGGGTTTTTTTTCGTATCAACTGAATAAAGTAAAACACCACAGCATTCAAAATATGTTTCTCTGCCCTCTTATTGTTTAATGCGGTGTTGTTAAAAAGCATCAGCTGCCCTGTGCTTAAATTCATAGAAGGATAAATAGACACATCTGCAACCAGTGCTGTACACATTTTCAACTTTATTTGTTTGAGTTCATCAATGAGTTCATTGATCGATACAAAAGAACCGTAATGAACACAGCAGGACAGATAAAATATCCCCCAATTGTAATTCCTTTGAATGTTGGGTGACTTCCCATATTGTATAGATTGGATCCACATCTTGTTCGGAATTTACCGCCAAAGAATTATCAGCCCCTTCATGGTTGCGCAATTTTTGGAAGAGAGAGCTGTTCCCTTAGCCATGAGGAAAACCAGAAAATAATGACGACAAAAAAAAACCCACTAACACTTTCAATTATACTACTAAGACTTTGAAAAAGTACTTTGAAAGAACATGTCAAATACACTGTAAATGGTATGTAAATGTTATAATAAGGTGTATGTTTCATGATTTCCTTCTTCCTTGAGTAACAATGACACCACAGTTGAGTCCAGTGATCAGCCTCAGCTTTTAATAAAAAAAATTATCATCATTATTATTATTATTTTATTTGAAGAGAACTTGTCAACAAACAAGCTGCAAATGTTTCACATGCATTCACACATGTTGAAAACCAACGATAATAAAAGAAAATTATTAACAAGTTATGATGAAATAAAATACAAGAAATAAAATGTTTCAGGCAAAATCAGCATAAGGGCTCCAATAAAGGTATCTACTTAAATGACAAAGGCTCTGTCCCCTCTAGTGTTAATCTCATATAATTGGGAAGTAAGTAAGGAAACTAAAACAAGTGAGATATGGTGGAATAAAATAGACGTAATTGGAGACAGTAAATTACTGAGGAAAAGAAATTAGCTTGATGTCGGGAACCTTGTTAAAACACTTAACTCCAATAATGACTGTCTTGATTACAGGGGTCTTTCATGCGTGTTTTTCTGTTTTGCTTACGTGAAATTCACTGAAACTCTGTCAGTAATTACTCATCAACATCATGAGACTCCCAAAATATTCCCTTAAGATGCACAGTCAAGACTGAACTTGACTGCCTTGTCAAAAAAAAAAAAAAAGATTTCAGATTTTAGTAGTTTTTAACAGCTTGCCACTTTCACTACCATAGTTGCACATGATCTGATGAAACAGCAGATATAAAGCAGTTATTTAATTTTACAGGGACTGTGCACATTCATACACGCTGCTGTAATTGTACCAGAGAATGCCACCATTAAAAAGAATTTTAAATTAAAGCAGTTATTAAAATAGGATATGAGCACAAAGAGCAATAACACGGTTTTTAACTGCGTTCCGTTGTTTGTTTTCTCATTAATTATCTTGTGCGTGAATTATTTTATTGTACTCTTGACATAGGAAATGAGGGCATGCCCTCAATAAATCGAGATATAAATAAAGGTTGAATGAATGAATGGACTGGAATAAAAATGACATATAGTTCACAGTGAAGAAGCTTTTATGCATTTGCTTTCTTTCCTGTCAGCCTGTGTTAAACTAAACCTATAAATAAATATAAGTAAATATAAATATCCTGGTAAAAAGGTGATGCATCTGCACAATCATGCTCTGTGCTTAAAGCCGTGAGGGCATAATCACACAATATGAGTGAAAACCGCTATTTATTAAACGATCTAAATTTTAAAAGTTCACTTTAAATAACAGGTATTATAGACTAGGTTAACCTAAACATTTAATTAGTGCACCTGAAAACACCCATCTCCTCACAAAAAGAAAGATTTAGAAGTTTCTTGTTAAACAGCTTACTCACTTCTGCTTGAATCATACTGGTAACCACAAGATGCTGAGAGAGTGAGACAGAGAGAGAAAGGAAAAAAAGCAAAAACTCCATCTGCCAGAAACCGAAAGCAAGAAGTTGACAGTATATAAAGTGTACAGAAGGCTCACCATAGCATGAAGGTGTCTCGCTCCTGTTTGAGTTCACTGTTCACTGCTCCTCCAAGGTAAGCCTGTCTTCAAAACTAATTCCTTTAGGGTTTGATGGTTTGAGTATATGTGAGCATGTCCTCCTGGGAAATATCTGAAAAGTTGATGTCTTTCAATTCATATTTTATTTTTTTTATTGTTTATTTATTTTATTTCATTATTTGCTGTATCACCATGTGAGCATATGTTTATGGTGTGTATATAAATGGAATAAATTGTATTTTGTTTTTATGTCTTGGACACTTCACGTAAAGGCATTTCAAACAGCTGCAATATTTCTGTATGATTGATAACATCTAGTTCAGTTCAGTTCCAATAACTTGGTATAAGCTGGTAATTTGTGTAGAACCATTTTTGTCATCAATAACGGGGAGACATCATGACAGAACGCTGTCATGGTTTCAACAGAGAGATGTTGACTCATCAGGAAGACCGTGTTGTGCTCACACCACATGATGCAACCCAATAAAATGACCAAAATGTAAAGAGAATTTGTTCCCTTTTTCTACGGATTAATTTACACAAACGGAAAAGACAAACTTCACTCTTCTAATTCGGATTCTTGGCTACGTGCAATAGGCCGGCAGTGATGAAGTGTGCGAGCAAAGTCTGCAATCTGTAGTCTGGTGATTAGGACTCACAGACATTTTAGGGTGTAAGGCAACAAACAAAAAGAGAAAATACTGACTTGCACAGTGAAACCATTTAGAGGAATCAAGACACTTCTTTTTCCACGCTTGTGTAACAAGACCAACTGTAGTGTTACTGAATGACATAAGAAGGAAAGCCTGTATTGGGATGCCCTGTGGTGTGGGTTGGAGGATGTGGGTGGATTTTCTTTGAGAAATATTAATGGACTTCCTCTCAGACACTAAGTATGGACTTTGAAAGTTAAGTTCCTATAACGAGAATCCGTTGAGGCTGGGCTGGTTTGTGTTGGAAGTGATACTGCAGTTTCTCTTCTTACGGCATGGTACACAGAATATGATGATACATCTTAGATCTTAGCCAGCTTCTACCCGAAAAGCAGCTGAGCTAATCGTTTTGATTGAAACAATAGATGACATATAACCCACAACTCTGGTCATGTCTCTGTTTCAGATGACTGTTTGGTGGCAGGCTCTCATCCTCCTTTGCTGTATACTGAACTGTGTGGAGTCCTCTGCTCCATCTCCAGTCGTCCAGAGGAATATATATAACAACTCCTTTCGTCTCACGAGGTCCACTCGAACCCGTGTCCAGCAGCTGCAGAAGAAATATGTGAGTACTGAAAACTACTGGTCAGCTTATCACTGTGAGTTTTGTGCACATCAAGCATTAGCTATTCCTAACTACAAATCTTTATTTGTCACTGTGTTTGCTTTAACAGAAGGAGCAGCAGTTGGGCAATAAGCATTTCGAGGACAGAAGCCGGCAGTTAAAGGACCTGCCATCACTTTCTACAGATTTCTACAGCTGGCTACAGCTGACGGTTAGTATCTACTCGAGTGTTTCAATATGAATTTCATAGCGAACCTCTCTCTGTTGTTATTCTTTAAAAGTTCTTCTCAAAGTTTTCTGAGAATTTCTTTCATTGTTTAGATTTTTTCAAAACATTTTTTTCCATTATGGGATTACAAAGCAAAACCTGGTGACATTGTCAGAGAGTCTGCTCTTGCAGAATGTAAAACTTGTAAAAATTTGAGTGGAATTCCCCTTTTAGCACTTCAAGCATAGAAAGGGGTGTTGTGCAGCATTTTGATCATGTAATCATGTGGTTGTCTGCTGTTGTCCGTTCAGGACTGGGAACGACTGCATGCTGCTTTCTGGGACATGCAGTCCTACTGGAATAGGCTGGAGAGGAAGAGAAAACAGCTGGAGAAGGAGAGACAGCAGATGGCAGGACAGGCGGTCCGCAACACTTTACCTCAGAGCATCAAGCATATTCAGCTGGACCTGAGAGACCTGATGAGCCAAGTCAGCAATCAGGTATCCACAGTCCTCTTGCTGAAATCCACCCACCCATTTTGTCCCCCGTTTAGCCCACGCAAAAACTTTGGAGGAAGTGACACCAAGGTCTGATAAAAACTGTTTTGCTTTCTTCTATAGATGAGTTCCATGCAGAACTCTTGGATGAAGCCAACCTCTCCTACAGTACGGGCACCCTTGAAACCAGAAACCAGCTCTCAAACAGTATGGGACAGCCGAGTGGAAGGTTACATCATTCTGAGGGATCTAGACCTTTACCTCACCAAGCTGGCAAGAGACTTCCTCCTACTGGCTTCAAAAACGCACATGACTCAGCACTGAGAAACAACGCTGCCACCTTGACAATGCGTACATGCACACAAGCAGGCAACAATCAGTACCTAATGGAAAATTAGGATGATATATGTAATAACTTTAATAAGTGCTTTTCTGGTTTTGTCAGCATTTTATATGGAGCTCTTGATCAAGTTTTTTTGAACATGTTTTACTGTATATTTATGGGCTTTCTTGGGTATTTCCCACACTTTCTTTTTTACCTTTAACTGTAAGTTAGCAATATGCTGCCAGAGCTGAGCAAACTCTTCCCAACATCCTGTTTTTCCCCCAAGCCCTCAACCTACGGGGCTTTCCAAAAATATATTTACTATTTATTAATATATTTATTATCATGCTATTTATTTCAAAGTGGTTTGTTTTATTTCTCTTACAATATAGAGATAAAGTGTTTTACATTATTAGACAGTTTATATTTGCTATATTTAAATATATTTGTGTACGATTTGTATGACTGACAATAAAGAGATGAAGCATTTCAAACAGCGGCGACTTCATTATTCGTTATCATTTTCTGATCAAAAAATTAGCATTAATTATTGCAACATTTAAGACATTCTTGTAACAATGATGATGTATATGAATTAATAAGGGATCTTCCTTCTGTTGAGTATGTTGTGTGTGCTTGTGGTATCATCCCGTCGGCTAAAAGCTAACAAATAACAACTTCTGAGTTGCAATCCGCCAGTTAGCTAAAAGGATTACTGTTTGTCTGGTTCCTGTTTCCTGTTTCTTCATGTGGTGTTGATCCGAGGAGCAGTCTGCAGAGTGAAATCAAATTGAACACAGTCAGCTGGCTGAAATGTTTTCAATGTTAAAAAACCCCTTCCTCCCTGCAGGCTACACACATGACATCAGAACAGCCACTGACTCACCACTAGCAGATGTCCTCGCTTGCCTTTGGCCACCTTTAGCTCTGAACCCCTGACGAAATCGATGATTCCCTCCTTCCCTCGAGCCACAGCAAACCTAATACTGCTCACCGCACAGGAGGTAACAAATAAAGACAGGATAGGGAGATGAATGCTGTTGAATTGGCAACAACCACCACAGAGAAGCAGTCTGACAGGCCTCACCTGCCCGGGCTGACGTTGACGTAGTTGACTTTGCTGGCCATCATGGCTAATTTGGTCACCAGCTCAATCACATGGCTGCAGTGCAGCACCACATCACCCTGAGGGAGACACAGCTGGATTTAGAGGTGTTACATGGTTGCATACTGGTAAACAGTCATGACTGCTGTGTCTTACCGTACCTTCTGCTTACTGTCCTCACTGGGCATGTGCACAACAAACATCCCATCACTGAGAGAGCTCACAGAGATACCTGTTTAAAGAGAAAACCTGGCTTGGATTCACTGATTCTTCACTCATTTTTAGCCATGTTATTTTGTCTGTTAAATTACTGGTTCAATATCTATAACACTGCACCAATCAATGACAAAAGGAGGTAATTAGCCAAAAGCTCTGTCCCATCTCCTGATTTGGTTTCATTACAAATGGTCATCCTTTTAGGTAAAAGTATCTTTCTTTGAGAGACAAGAGCATCTGTGCTGTGGATATTTCTGTAGACGTGCACAGAGAGGTTTAGTAATTGAGATATTATGACTGCTGAAGGTAAAAAAACAAACTTAATTTGAAAACTCTAACAACTGTAATAACTCCATAGCAATAAAAATACAAAAGACGTCACCATGAGCTCAGCAGTGATCAAGGTTTCAAGGACGTCGCTCAATATCTTAACATAATACATTTCTTCTTCCTTCTTTCCCACATGGTGGTTTCTACCTCTCAGAGCTGCGTAGTCAATCTTCTGTTTGATCTTGGTCCTGTCCACCAGCACAGCAAAGGTGTTAGTGAGGAGCAGCTGGCGAGGGCGAGGCTTGAAACCCCTCCTGTCATACTTTATGACTGAAACACCGTACTGTGAAGCGAAGCACAAGGAGACACATTACAGTGAGGTAGCTGAAAGGTCATGTAGCACTTTTATTATCATCATCACATAAGAGACAGTAAATCCCACCTGCACTTTGTCATTGCCCAGGGTCTGGACCACTTTGAGATTGATTTGCTCACGTTCTATGTAAAGCAATGGGAAAGACTCTTTAAATGTTACATGTTTTTTGGTACCTTCTGTATGGTGTTTAGTGTGTACAGAGGGAATGAATCAACATATACCCAGCCTGGAGTCCAAAAACAGCCTTCCAACACTCTGAGGGTAGCTGTCTTTCTGATCCTTGAAGATCTCACTGGCTATAACCTTCTGCATCATCTAGAGCAAAGAAAAAAATCATGCAAGATGAAAAATTAGCAGACTTGTAAATTTTTTTAAAGGCAGGTAAGGTCATGCCTTCTGTAGTCAGTGTACCTGCTTCTTCCATTCAGGCTGGACCCTCCTACAATACTTCATGACCATGTTTCTCATGTGCAGCCTCTGCAGGTGCTCAGACGCCTGTGGGGCATGGTGGAGTGGACAGTGTAGAGTTTGCATTTATAAGCAAAATAGTAACAGACTCTTACTTGTATTCATTCTTTCACCTGTATGCAATAAGGTCAATCAGCACAAGGACCCCTGTGTGTATGAGCTGTTTGTACCTCAACGAGCAAGGGAGGAGGTGTAGGCCAGGTTTTGTCCAAAACGCTCTTGGGCAGGTTATTACGTAGCTTCTTGAGGAAGGAGTAGCGTACATGATCCAGGAAATACGCATTCTCAGGGCAGTACTCCTCATGACGGTAGATGAAGCCTTTTATGAGCCTGAAAAACACATTGTTATACATACAAAATGCATTTGCACAATACATGCAGAAATAAACCGTAACAAAGTATAAATCAAGCACCTGCGTATTAATTCAGCAGCCTGTCGACGCCTCTTAGCCCTCCTGCGTGCTTTCATCCCTCGCCACCCAGACTGGATCACTATCACTATACATACACATACATGCATATATTAACACCAAGATAACTTTTATAATCAGCCAAAGAGAACATCCCATGGTTAGTATAGCATACTGACAGAGTCAGCTTAGGCCCAAATAGTAGTAAATTAAGTAAAATCTACACACACACACACACACACACTTTACTTATGTCACTTCTGGGGAATTTACATAGACTTACATTCATTTCCTGGAGACTAACCTGAAGGACTACCTGACCTTAACCTCACCCTAACCTTAACCTAACAATAACCTTAACTGTTGACCCAAAAATCACAGTTTTCCAAGTTGAGGACACCACTTTTTGTCCCCAAGTGCGCCGCTGTCCCGAATCAACTGGTCTTGAGTCTAGTGTATATCCCCAATTTGGACATAAGCGAACACACACACACACACACACACACACACACACACACAAAGCATGTTCTCTCAAAAACATGAGCAGGAATGTGAACCATGTGGGTCATTCCATTGAATACATAAATGCCCACAAAATTTTGATGGCCATCCAAAAGCATTTTTATGAGCATGTTGTGAGTACATTTAACAGCCAGATAGTCCCAACATAACAATGGAGGAATTCCAAAATCAACATTCAGAGAAGTAAAAATGAAAGTAAAACCCCATCTGAAAAATAACTTAAACTAACCTGACAGTAGTTTGAAAGGCTAAATTATAGCCATTCATGTGAATAGTTATTGCTGTCTTTATTTCAGTTTTAGGGACACAGTGAGACTGTTCTGTACAGTGGGAAGTGCCCTGACCTGCATGTCTGATTCGCTGGTACTTTGCTCTCTCCCTGTAGCCTCTCCATGATGTCTGCAGGGTCAGAGCTGGAACACAACAAAGAAAAGAGACTAAAAGTGGATTTATGCTTTTGTATTGACGTGTTCAAGAGGTCCTGCGGTGACATAGGAACCGATTCATAGATCAATGTAGGATTCATCCCACAAAGGTAATATTTGTTTATAATTGTAAACAATGCTTACAATCCTGACCACTGTTACTTACCTATCTCTGGTTTCTTTGCTTCTAGTGCATCCTCAGTGGTGAAGAGAGTTTTTGGGAACCGGATGAAGATTTTTGACCTGCAGAAAGTAGACAAAAAAATTTGTGATCAACACATAGGTACATGCCATTTAATGAACACTCATGCATTTAGTGGGTGGCCCCATAATCTGTTGTACCTACTGAGCTATTAATAAACTCTCCCCTCTTCCTGCAAAAATACATTACCTTCCCAGTTTGTACTCTTCTGCTTTGTAGCCGAGGTGGTTGACCAGTGTCGAGACACCATCTGCCAGTCTGCCATGCCAGTTGGGCCATGTCTCCGGGCACAGGGGCTTATACCTACGGTCATTTGTGCATAATTATGATGACAGCAGGCTGAACATAGAGTAAAGACAATGAATAGTCACTCAGACTGTAAGTGTTTCGGAGAGAAGTTCAGTTACCTCTGCAGGAAGGCTTCAAAGCGACGTCGATAGGCAAAGCCAGCTCTCCTGACCCTCAGGTTCTCCATCAGGCCCAGGTACTTCACCTGGTGTCTTACCAAAACTTCATCAAACCTTCCTGCAGGGGCAAATCTTGTTCACTGGTGACAATAATACACTTATAGCAAATATTATGGCACATTCTATCCTATAGTGCAATATATAATATACATTAGATTTCATGGTAAGTTGTCAAGAGGCCTTTATTTATCTAAAATAAAGAAACAGCCAGGCCTTCAGTTATATTTATTATTAGAGACCTGACTTAATCTCTAATTTATATGTCATTTTTTTATACTTTGCTGATAAACCTTGTTTTCTGATCATATCCTCTATGTTAATTTGTTGCTGATGCAAACCCAACACTTCCTCAATCTCTTTCACATTAAATTGCTTTAGAGGGCAGAATTTATTCCCTGGGTAGCTTTGATTGTGAAACACCTGCAGGAATTGCTGAGTTATTAACAGCAGCATTAACCTCTGACAAAGAACGACGGAGTAGAACCAATCAAAATATATTATTTACTGAGGGAACATTTCTAATAAAAAGAGACAATTGGATGTGAGTTGAGTGTCATGACTATGTTGTACTGATAACTGTGTGGAAATTAGAGGTTAACAGTACTATAATATACAAAAAATTATTATTTCAAGATGTAAAAGTGTACCTGGCTGCTTGGCATCATTAGGTTTGATACAGCGCACGTAGGATGGCTCTTTAGACATGAGGATCTCCATAAGTTTCATCAGGCTGTTTTTAAACTGAGTGGCAGCCTGAAGGACAAATAAAAAAAACATGAAACCATGGAAAATTCTGTTTATATTTGTGTCTATGTGTTGAAAAATTTTGACTTAAAAAGAAGAAAAAGAGAGAGAGAAGGAGTGTGTGTGTGTGTGTGTGTGTGTGTGTGTGTGTGTGTGTGTGTGTGTGTGAGAGTGAGAGAGACAGAGAGAGACTAATTCACACCATTTCTGGGCGTTTCTGGTCTATCACTTCCTCTCTGCGGAAGCAGTGCCTTAGGATCTGGTTGTCTGACTGGCACATGACCTGAAAAGAGACCAAACCACACAACCACATGTCAACATGGCACACCCTCCTCTTCCTCTTCACTCAGTAATGGCAAGAGACACAGATTTTAAAGGCTGGGCTCTACCTCATCCATTTTCAGTATCCTCACCTCTTTCAGGTTCCTGTTCAGCAAATCATTGTTCTTGTCGAGGAAACCTGAACGAGACAAACAAATGCACTGCAGTTTGTCATCAGCGCGCTGAGGGTTATGCTCTGAAATACTTGTCGCTTCTGACAAGGGAATGAATGCATGAATAAAAATAGCCAACTAGGTAATCTAGTGATAGATCACAGCTTACCATTGACATTGTAGTTGACCTCTCCAGCATAATGCAGCAGCCTGAACTCCTCCCTACTCATCACCCTGCGGGTTTTTCCATTTGCCAACTTGTGACTGAAAGACATACACGCACACAAAGAGATGTAAACACATAGGGCTGCTGATAAAATAAGCTGTAGTTCAAAGAGTCTTTGTATTATATGTCAAAATAATATCTGATATAAGACGATGCTCACGTGACAAAATGGGGATGGCCGCCCAGTGTGTCTTCCAACTTCTCCAGAAAGGAGACATCACAGGTCTCTCCAGGTCTCAAGCACTCCTCATCCTGAAAAAAAAGAACAGTGACAGTATTTAACTTTACCTACAGTGACAGAGGGTAAGACAACAACATATACAGAGACAAACGTGTAAGCTAGGAGTTGTCCCGCGCACCAGAATGGAGATGATGCCTTTGTGCTTCTCCTCTATCAGGTCACAAATGATCTTGTTGTCAAAGTACTGCACTGTCTCCCACTGAAATTAGAGGGAAACATTTGGTGGACAACAATGTATTGTTAGCATGGAAATATAAAAATATATAGAACTTATGCATTGTATAATTTTTTGCTTCGACTACCCAACCAACAAAGGACTCACGGCAATTCCCTCTGTCTCATACTCTTCCTGCTCAGATCTCAGGGTGAGCTCAATAAAGAGCTGCTGGAGCTTCTCATTGCAGTAGTTGATGCAGAACTGCTCAAAACTGTGGGCAGAAATATGAGGGAAATAAGGCAGAATGCATGCTTAAGTTACATGCAAAATGTGCAATAGAGACCACTGCTAACAAATAATTTGGTTTACAGACTGTGCTGACAAGCAGGACAGAAAACAGGGACAGAAAAGGGAAAATTGATATAACTCATACCTATTGTGCTGCAGGACTTCAAAGCCATAGATATCTAGAAGCCCTATAACTGAGGAGCCCTTACTGCTGTGGTAGAGTTCATCCTGAATAACATATGAAGTACACAGCATGCAATCGAGGGTCAATGCAATCAACACAACAGCAGCCCCACAACATGATGATGGAATCTCCATTGATGTCTTTGAGTTGTTATCAGAAGTGTTACTATACCTTCAGAGCCAGCGACTGGTTGATCTTCTCCACCAACCAAGTGAAGGTCCGACCATACACAGCCTTGGCTAAGGCATCACGGGCAGAGACCGCCTGCTCAAAGTTTAACGGGCTGATCATCTGTAACGTGCATGTATGACACAAAACTGTAAAATTGCACAGTACATGCCAAACAGCTGAAAACATGAGGAACGAGGACAAAAAGAGCGTCACCTCCTCTCCTTTGGCAGTGAGTTTCTTGTGAGTGAGTGCCTCCCTGAGGGCTGAGCCATCAACACCCAGCAGCTGGAAAACAGCAACACATGTTGTCCTCACACACATACACACTGTCCTCAGCTATGCCTTCTTACGAGTCTTTGTGCATATTTGAACATCTGATAATACTAATGGGACTGTTCTGACCTTTGCGAGATTGTTTATCTGAGTCTCAGTGGTGATATAAGTTTCTCCTTCTTCCCCTTCCCCAAACTGAGTGTTCCCCAGATGGAGAACACTGGCGATGATATTCAGCAATTTCTGAGGTCAGACAGAGGAAAACAGTTAACAACAACCTCATAGATTAACAATTTGTTTTTTTTAACTAAATGAATGTCAGGACAGTCACTGAGAATGTGATCATTAATTTGAAATGAGAACCGGAGAAATTGTACCTTTTAAGTGAAAAAACTTTCAAAAAAATATTCATTGTATTTAAATGGTCACTACAAATGCTTGAGGCAGAAAGTCGATATAAACAATGCAGGATTCAAAACTTCCAAAAGAAAGTCTTTGAAATGTTTTATAAAGCAGAAACTGCATTAAAATTGCTAAGCCTTAAGCACACAAAAATGTTTTTTTGGTGAACTATTAAAACTGCACTGTGGTCTAAACTTAAAACACTGTTTTTTACATCACTATTTTTATTTCATGTAGAGCTGTTCTGAAAGCTTTGTGATGATAAGAACTGTGATGTCTGGCCAGTGTAAAAAACATAGGAATGTAAACAGTGGGCATATTCATGGTGGAAAACAATATACCCAGTATAAATTGTAAGAACATTGCTCGTCTTGGATCCCTTTCCATGACTCTACCATTGAAAGCGTTTCACCCAGTAAACCAGAGGACATGAGTGACAAACACTACAGCAATGTTGTCTACATTCACTACAATCATTTAGTGCTGTGATTGTTACTGACCTGCACTTCTTCCTCTGTGAAGCCAATAACAGGCAGGGCCTTCATCACAACTTTCCAATTATTCTTGTCACTGACGGAGCTGAGTCTGGGACAGTTCCCCTGAACAAGACAATTAAATATTACACTGCAACGGATGTTAAGTTAGTTTGAAAACAAATAATTCATCAAACATCTGCTCCACACACACCTTGACCAGATAGTGGTAGTTCTGAGGGTTTCTTTCCAGGTCCAGTGTGTTAAGCAAGTCATTGTCTCCTCCATCCAGGAGCTGATAGAAGATGTGGAAGTTCCTCTCACCGTGGTTCTGGTGTACTACACGTGATTTCTCCAGCAGGTAGTTCAGGATGTGACCACCCACTGGTGCTCCCTGAGAGAAGTTAGAGAAAAAGATGGGACAACAATATTACCTAATATTAAATTAGTTAATACCTGAGACATCAAAAGGAGATCATAAAGAATAGCATAAATGTGTGATCTGCTTAAAAAGAAAGTTCAGACATACAGTAGTTTCGAGGAATTTTACTTTTTTTCCTACTTTCCACGAGTCAGACACTAACAAATGTCTTAGGACAGACCTTTTTAATGTATTTGGTGTAGTCTGAAATTATGTCAAACAACATAACTTAACTCAATTGTTGAGTGTGTATGAGATCAAATAACATAATCATGATTCCATAGGCATCCAGGAATCGAGCACAGCTTTGTCTGAGTGGTGGCCCACAGTCTCAGGCTATGAAAACCTCTGCTCTGAGGTTGAAATGTTTGAGCTTCTATCAATAATATAGCTAAACTAACTGCTATTATCAGGACGTGAAAGTCGCATGAAGAGTGAGAAAGGCAAAGGGGGAGTGTTTACCCTAAAGTCAAACTGGACATCCATGTATTTTCCAAAGCGGCTGGAGTTGTCATTTCTTAGTGTTTTTGCATTGCCAAATGCCTGCGCAAAGCAAAACAGCCAGCAAATTAAAGGGAGGAAGTGAAATGAAGAGCAACAATAGAACAACAAAGTCAAACAGGAAAAAGAGTAAAACATTTATTTATAAATGGCAAATGTGAAAAGATAATTCAGATTTCTCAGAACAACCAGATATCATATATTGTGAAAAACAATAAGTGTGTGATAGTGGCTATCTGAAATGCCAACAGTTGAATACCTCCAGAACAGGGTTAGACTGCAGTAGGCGGTCACCAAGGGCAGCCATGTGGTCATTAGTGGGGCAGGTGACAGCGTAGTAGAGGAGGATCTTCTTGGAGGCCTCTGTTTTACCTGCTCCACTCTCACCTGATATGAGAATACACTGGTCCTTCCTCTCGGTCCGCATGGCCCGGTAAGTGTTGTCTGACACGGCGTAGCTGTGAGAAAGCACAAGAGCGGCTTCAACTACAGATCAACATACAGATGAAATGTTGTGGTGCAATTAAGTCACACAAAAACTTGCACACTTCAAATGAAAGCAATGGAAATTGTGCTTTATGACAGAGTCATAGTCATAGATTTCCCCACCAATCATAGCATAATCATTAGCCAGTCTGTCATTATAAAGGAGGTAAAATATTTTTGTGACTAAATATTCTATTTCATGATTTAATGAAAATAATATTTCATGATATTTATGAAAATACACACATAAGCAGCATATTACTGAATGTGTCATGCCTCAATAAATTCTGTTTGATCACAGAGAATCAATTTAGTAATATATGGTTCTCAACATGCCATATGATCATTAGCAGGGGCAGTTGGCAGTCGAGGAAGTGTGGAGGGATGTAGTAAAAAAAAAAAAAGAAAAAGTCTTAGGACCATGATGCGACTCACATGTGAGGCGATATCTCATAGAAGCTGACCCCTCTGTAGCGTTCCATCTGCTGCTTGGAGTAAATCTCCAGCTCTTTGTAAGGGTTCACCGACACCAACACTGAGCCAATATATGTCTGAGCCAAAATATTAGAACACATTCACACATGTCTCACCACACCAACTGAAATGTTTTGGAACATATGAAGAAAATTGGCTTTATTACATAGATGAGGTTTTCTCTGAAGCGTCTCCGGAGATTCTCTATGAAGGCTGCCTCACTGTTGTAGTTTTCCAGCAAGACAAAGTCCTGCACCCCGACCCTGTCTCGGGCAGTCAGGGCACTCTCCATGACCAGGCGCACTCTTCCTTCAACATCCACCTCCTGCAGGAAAAGAGAGAAGGAGGACCATAACATTACAGAAACGAAGCACTGGCATAGTTCAGCAGCACTGCAGAGAGAAGGTTTTATTCTCGATTGCCTTCTAATAGATATAATTACATGCAGTTGACCAGCAGAGGGTGCACAAGGACTATTCCCATTTCATCAGAGGCATGTTACATTCACCCAGTTATGAAAGAATTAACATCTGGTGCTCAATATTACAATAATTACCACATAATATATTACACAATAGAATCCATTTATGAAGAGAGACAAAAAGCATTTCAGAAAATATCTTCAAAATATCAGGGCAAATGACTCGAGACTTCCTACCCACATCACCAAAACAACTTTCTGAAAACACAAAGTAAGAACAGTCCCACCAAGACTTGCCAACATTAAACAATGAGGACATTTAAGGAATCCAAATGACAAACAGACAGGATAGACTCTACTATTATGCAACAGTGAGGTTGTGTATTATGATGTACTATGTACAGTACATACAGTTCAATAATATCAGATGGGATTTAACTAATGCCACTGAGAAAGTGTGTGTACATGTCAACCCCATTGTGATGACAAACATCATGGTGAAGACAGGAAATAATTACCAGTCGGCAGAGTGAACTTCTCAGATATGCCCTTAAGTTAGATATTAGACACCCAACCACATGCACAGGCATGAGCACATGCATACAAAGACATAAAAATGTCAGCAGTCAATACTTACTGATGATAAATATCCAGACACACAGTTCAGTGTGTAATCTATGCACTACACCCCAGCCAAACCAGCTGCACTCTACTTCAGTATCACAGATACATTAATGAGAGAAGCCCTGCTGTTTCTTTCTTTACACACTTATAAAAAAAAACATGCAAAAAGTGGAACAAAGGGGCTACACTTCCACAGGATTTCTGTTTTTCTTGAATGCAAGAGTCTCTCTAGGGTCTCATTTGGCTGGCTAATGCCGGTAAGAGGTCATTATCTCTGAGCGCTGGATGCAGGAAAATCCTTAAAAAAACAAGAGGACAACAGTGGAAGATAGCCAAGAAGTGAGAGCAAAGGAAAGTCATTGGACAGACCCCTCCTGTCTGCTACACCTTAGAGTATTGTTCTCCCACTCCTGCAGGTGGGCTTCCTACAGATAGTAATTGCGGTTCACAGTCAGATTTTCCAAAGGATACAACTAAGGAATGTTAGGGTCAGGTTTAGGGCAGCTGTTCAGTGGATGCCACTAAATGTTTCTATGTGGGTGTCAGCAGCTGTACATACTTTTATATCCAACACTGAGGATATGTTTTTGCACGCCTGCTCAACAAGAGATTTGTACTTGCATTCATGACACCTGTGTGGCAAAAGTATAATAATTGGCAGTGCAGACCAAATCCTTTCACAGTTTTAGGTCTGGGGGATCAATGAAGGTGCTGTTGTGGCCAACTGCACAATATTCACTTGCTTTACTTTGACTTTTATCAGTGTGTGTGGTTGCAGCTTATCACAAAGTCAAGGTGGGCTTGCACATTATTCTGAAGCTTAGAAAGCACCTCCATGTGTTCAGCATACACATCAACCTTTCATGGTAGATGACACTGACCAGCTCTACCTTGCCCTGAACTGTAACAGACTCTTTTGACGTTCTCTGCTGACAGTGTCTGCACAGTGCCCCACCTCTCCAATGTTTAAAACATCGTCATTTGTGTAACAATCTTGTTATGTTCACTAGATTTTTTTCTAGACAGCGTTTCAAGTGCTCTGATACATCAGACCCTCTGAGCAACAAAACACAAACTCCAAAACACTGCAGATATTGTTTTCAAGGAGCTATTTCTTAGCAGTCATGTGTTGCATTTTTTTACTTTTATCGCAGGGATTTTATCACCATAACATGTGGAAAAAATTACTTTTACTCATGAGAAGCCTCACCCAAAACTTTTCTTTGCTTCCAAAACATAGGAACACTGCTACTGCTGTGATAGAGGAAATCATTTTCAATGGAGACACTGTGGCCGAGATACCTTAAAGGCTATACAATAGAATACAATGTAATCCTTGCAGCTTAGTTTTCAGTGACCTGACCATGGGCTTGGTTGTTACAGCAGTGAGAGTCTGATCTTAGCTGACAGGCTCCTAGGAGTGCTTGAGTGCTTTATGGGGGATTTGACTCTGAGTACCATGGAGCTTTATTGAAAGCTGCAGGTTTGTAGGTGCAGCAGCAGTGACAACCAGAGAGGAGGCTAGCCTAACAGTGGAACTTGGCTCCAGTCCCCATGACTAAGCTCTGCTGGGCCGACTCCATTTGGATTGTCTTCCTTATAAGGCATGCCCCACCACTCTGTCCCAGGGCGAGCTGCTGCTCTGGTACCACAGCTGGCTCTCTACCACTGATGTGCAGTAATGAATATGGTGGAAAAATACCAAGTTCATCCTCTTTGGACTACTGGGTTCAAGCTTATACAAAAACCAAAATACACACTGACTCATGCACAGGAAAAAAAATCTCCAAGTGACTCATTGTTCTGTTTTGCTTTTCCCTCCATGAGTGAAAGCAGTGGATTGGTGGATCAGATCTTGTGCTTCACTGTGCAAGAACAGATAATGCGTGCATGCACACACACACACACACACACACACACACATACACTAAATCTAGTCAATGTGCAGCACTAAACATGAAAACACAACAAGGAGCATCATGGTAGTGAGGATCTTACCCTGCCTTGATACCTCATCCTGTCCTGTTGTTGCGGGATGAAGGCTGAACTGGTAGTCCCCCCCACAGGCTGGTGCTCCTCCTCCGTGGCAGACAGACTCCTCAAGTGTAACTTCTCATCCACCTTTGCCTACAGGCGACAGAATTAGGCAACTTATCTTCTTCTCTCCCCCTCCACGTCAGTCACTTTTGCACTTTCTCTCAGCTTTAATCTCCTTCTCCACGTCTTTCCTCCTCCTCCTCGTCTGGCTCCCCTGCGAGGACAAAGCATACGCACCCAAAACACTGACAGTCTCACTTGTTTATACCTTCAATTCATCTTCCCTTTGACAGGTCAAGTAAATGTCCGCCTCTCCCGGAGTCCCTCTCCTTCCCTCTAAACTACACTGCATGAAACAAGAGCAGGAACTCCTCTCACACGTCACACAAGTGCACACAAAAAAAAGTCAAGGGAAAGTAAGCTGGTGGATAACACAAGAAAAAAAAGAGCCAGAGAAACAGAGAGCTGAGAGGGTTTGGAAAAATTTGCTAAGAGCCCCGATCTACAAACATGTAATCACTGTGCAGCTATATAAAAAGGAGAAAAAAACAGAAATCACATGATGAGATCTCAGTACATTCTTTCTTTCCTTCCCTCCCTGTTTAGTTTGCTCCCTCCCTTTCTCTCACAAGCTGAGACAGATTCACATGGGATGTGAGTTATGGGGGTGTTTCACCAGCAAGACTGCCTGTCTCCTCGTGGCCGTCTCCCGCTGTTGATGAAAGAACTGACATCATAATATCACTCTGCACATGTTTCAAATTTTAGCACAATAACGCACTAACCATCGTTAATGCTCCTCACTTTCTTTCATTCCCTCCTGTTCTTGGCATTTTTGGGGAGTCAAGTCAAGGCCTGCATAGTCCCCGTGAGAGAACAGCGCCCTCCTCTGGTTTCCCTCCCCGTATCTTTCCTCTCACCCTATTTTCCCTCACTCTGTCTCCACGCCTCACTCTCTTTCCCTTGCCAGCATCATCAAATATCCAACACTGAGGAATCTGAATAATGTTACCCAGATGGAGAAAGCCTTTCGCTGTTTTTCTCAGTCTCTGCCTGTCTCAATAGTACTTAAAGCGAGGAGGAAAAACTCTCCATGCTGCTCCCTCCGAACCACTCTCACAAATATGTAGTGTTGATAACCGGGGGGAACTGACACAGCCAGATTCATTAAACTATGTAAAAGATCTTGTTCCAACTGGTGTCACTCCAAACCTCATTTGAGTGCCCTGCCTTTTTTTTTTTTTACTATATATGGTAAGCATGTTCCTGCGCTTGAACCTTTTCAGTCAAAATATTTTCTCACAAATTTTCTTTCTAAAAATGTAGCCTCCATGTCCCTTTATTTTGCTCAATTACATCATAACATGCCCCCTCAATTGTATGTGCTCTATTCACACCAGCATCACCTAAACTCACACAAAAATCAGAAGAAACATGCACAATGAGGTGATCATTTAGTTGGCACAGAAAAGTTGACTACAGCAGAATGGTAGGTATTGTTGTGTTCCCCTATCAAAGCCAAACAGTGCTCTGGGGCTATGTGATCTGAAGGCTTCAGGATGTACTGTATTGTTGGTTTCAAATGCTTCAGAAGTAACCATATGAAAATCTATGCATGCTGAACAATAGTGCCTTTTGTTGGGACATACATTGTTTGAAATGTGAGTACAGTATGTTGAAGAAACTAAAATGAGTTTATGTTCACAGGAGTAGCAAGCATCCATGCCTGGCCACCAGGTGCTCACTTGTGAGCTCCACTTTAGGCTCAGAACCTGGTTTCTCTCAGCTCATTGTAATATGGACCTTGCCTTTAGCCTGGACATTCACTGGGGACAAATTTCATAAGGGAGACTTCCCCAGCAGCTACTGCCTTCAACAACACAGGAACATATTGACAAAAAGCTTCTCCACCACTGTCAAGATGAATATCACGGGAAGAATATATTGCAGATAGACTGCTGGCAGCATTTTTTTGGCTTATGTTTGAAGGGCATCCAAGAGATAGCATGTGTAGCTACGCGCATGTGGAAAACATGATAGTACTCTCCTAACACATCTGGCCTCTCTACTCTGCACACACTACACATAACAGCATATGGTAAAACCTTACTACCAATGAAACCAAAAAGACAATAGTCACTGAGAAAGAAACTACAGTTCCACTACAGAAGGCATCTTCCCCACCTGAGCATATGATGCATCCTCTTGCGTTATGTTCCAGTTATTTTTTAAGTGTTCCTATCTTTGTTAAGCAGTTCCTGTAGGAAGGATTTCCTTCCTAGCTGTTTCCTGATTTTCAGGATCTTCCTTCATGCCCATTTGTTTGAGCTTGGTTATAATGTGAACTATACCTTTCCAAATTTTAGCTCTGTCTCTTGCATCTACCTGCTTTAAATGGTCTCCTTCCTCAATTAGTTTGAAACAGAGAGAACTGGAACTGGAATTTAACACTTGCCAAATGTGTAACTGCTATTTAAATCTGTATGGTCTGAGTGAACTGATTTAAACCAACTTCCTCTCATAAGTACATCCACTACACCCACTTAAGACCCACCTCCTCTGTCACCACATCCTCTTCTGTCAAACCCAATACCAAAACACTGTAAAATTTAAGGCTGAAAAATGAAAAAAAAAATGCAGATACAACCCCCTGCCTGACTTCAATTTTACATAATTCCATTAAAAGCCTAATTCTGAACATCTGACATAGTATGAGGGAAATCCAAAGAATCCTAGCATAACCTTCCTGTCATAATCTGACTGCATGTGTGTACAGTGTTTAAGTCTGAGGTATAGTAATCCTCCTTTTTCCTCACTGTGTATTAAAATTGCAAAAGTTTTCCGATTCGGTGTAACAATGAATCACAGAGGAATGAAGACTTATTTGGGCGGGGTGGAAAATTGGTCGTTTATCCTCTCTTCTTTTTCTTCCAATTCTCTCTTTCTCCCTCTGTCACACACATCACATAGACAACTAATATGACAAAATAAATGAGATAGTGAGTATCAGATATAATCTTTAGTAACTATTCAGTTCATCTAAATCTCACCATGCAACCTTTTACATCATCAAACTGTCTGTTTCTCTTTTTCTTCTTTCCTTCCTATCTTTGACCTGTTATGTTACATTATTGATGTTTCAGTGTAGAGCTATTATGAAGTCAGCTAAAAAATGAAGAATATATTTGAATACTGTTTGAGCTACCTAACCTAGCTTTCCTAACTGTTTATCATGCCACTGGTAGAGACGCCATTTCCCACCTACTGTCCATCTGTGCTGAGCCCCCTCAGCACCCATCTGCTGTCCCTTTCACCCCGGTCTCACCTCTACTGCCTCTCAACCCCCAGATCCTCATTACACCCTAATGGCTACTTTATAAATTGATCAAGGTGTAAAATTAAACCCCAGGAATCAACAAGCTGTGGAAACACATCTGCATATGTTGCAGGATTTTAGAAGCAAAAACAAACATAACATAACAACATAAAGAAACAAATGTCTACTGGGATGTAGTAATCTTAAGTCTGTAATAAAAACATTAGAATGAGGAAGACAGTCAGGACAGTAATGTAACTGATCACTGGGATAATAACAAGCATGAGATTATCACTAGATCAACTCCTCTTCATATTCTGAATCACAGGAAGGTTTAGGGCTCCACCTAGTGGTAATAATCTCAATTACACTGAACTGGCTTCTATGCCTCTATTTTTGTGAAAGGGATGATTTGCCATTAAATTTGGTGCCCAGAAGATGAATCCTACTGAGTGTGACGACTACTTGACTTTTCATCTAGCCCCACAGACAGATGAAAACTCCCACTAACACTCACAGTTTACTACAAGATAATTCTAAAATCCATGACATGACAGAATCTGCCTATCTTCATGATTTTCCTTGTAAAATCATTTTTAAACTATGACAGTTCTATTTTTATTTGAGCAAAACATCTCAGTATTTCTTTCACCAAAGTCAAGCACAAAACCTTAATTAATTCAACTTAAATACAACTCAAGCATGACAAGAACATTGTCATGCTGGTACATCACAAAAATATACACACATGCATAGACACACATACAAATATGATGTACATGTACATTACATCTGTAATACAGCATAAACACATTCATAGATACATACTGCATATACTTCCAAATACGCCTACCTTATCTTAGTTATTAATCAGAGCACATGAACAGCCTCGCTGGAACTGGACAGTGAGCACTTTCTTCCATATCCTTCTCCAGTAGCAGTCTGTCGGTGGCCACCCCTTCAGTTAGGCTACTTGTACAGCTGAAGGTGAAGTTAGTAGAGCACACAGTCCATTGCCAGACTGACTTTCTTTTTGCAGAAGCCTAGTCTGACTGCACTCCCACTGGGAGTCCAGACTGAATCCAGATGGATACAAAATACAGCACAGCAGAGGGACTTTCTAGAAAAAAGCTTGGAATCTTTACAGAAAGTAAAAACTGTGACTGCATTAAGGCTTCACTGCAAAGGTGATAGAAAATTTCAGGCAGTTTATAGCCTATAAATCCGCTAGGAGGCAGCAATGCTTAAGTTAATGGTCTGTGCAAAGTAACCAGATATGATGCTGATGACTGATGCCAACCTCTGTTAAAGGGAGAAGAGCTGAATGGTGGTGTACTGTGAACCCATACAGGCCAACTTTTGAGTATATTACACTAAACTTCATTGCCTCCATTACAATTTGCTGTCTAGATGTTTTGAAATACAATTTCTATTGAAGTGATATCTTGTTTTGCTTTGGACATTGGAAACTTTAGGGCCTCACAAGATATGTGTGCATACTACAGTCTAATGTCCCTGTTATTTTTTGTGGTTACTTAATAGAGTTTACAATCACGTTATCAGTGATGGAATGTAACTCAGTACATTTACTTAATTACTGTGCTTAAGTACAGTTCTGAGGTACTTTTGGGATGTTACAATTCAGAGGGATATATTTTGCCTTTTTTTACTGCACTGCATTTACTTCACAGCTTTTCAGATTAAAATGTTACATTTAAAAACATATGCGTTTATAAATTAAAATGCATTGTTAAAGATTAAACCAGTAATTCTCAATTAGCTAATGACTCTTTATAAGAAATCAGTGTCTAATTGTGGTTCCTTGTCATGTTTCAGATGTCTATGTGATGTTAGCAGTTCAAGCAAAGAGAGAGACATTTCTTCTTTAAACCTATCGCATGGTTTTGCATTATTTCTATAACTGTTCAGGGACCAAAGAGGTCAAATTATTATAATATTATTAATTATTAAGATAGGAGAAAAGCCCAAAAAACAAAAAAGATTAACGTATTAGAAATTTATTTTTTCCTTCTGTTCCCTTGCTTTAATCATCTCACAATCTATCAGATTATCTTGTGACCCTTTGGAGGACCCTGAACTCTAGACTGGGAGCAAAATACCTGACCGTCAAGTAAAAGTAGCTCAACTTCAAGCAGCCAGCCATAACAGTTAAATTAGCATAGATGCATCAGTATTAACAATGTAGTAAAATCTCATATAATAATGAATCAAACTCAATGCAATTTTCTGCAAAAATATTTACTTTTGATACTTAACTTGTAAAGGAGTTTCTACATTGTGGTATTGGATCTGACAACTTCTTTACTTTCTATGAAATCATATAATTACATATCCTTCTATACACCATTTTGTTGTGATTCATGCATTTTCATTATTCAAAATTAAATATCGTCAATGCCAACATAACCTTGTTAAAATGCACTGGACCTAATAATTGTTCTTCACTATAACAATGTACCAGTAAACGTTAATGAGAAAATGACGTCACTGTTAGCGCTGGCGTTAATGCTATGCTAGCTAGCGTTACAAGTCAAGAAAGTAAAAAGTAAATGTTAAAAGTCTTATCATTTTTCCTTTGCTAACCTCTAATATTTAGAGTAAGTTTAAATTGAAGTAAATAAATGATTTTATTTTATAAAACTTTCTACTATACAGTAACATTAGTAAGATAGAAATACACACTAGCTAGTTAGCATATGCTAAAATTAGCCAGTAGTAAGAGTAAGGTTATATCAAACGGATAATTAAGTCACATAAAAATCTTCACTCACTTAAAGTTTGTTTAAAAATAGAGTTTGTGAACTCCTGAAACCTTTTCTTTCTTTTAAATTTAGCTAGTTATTTTATAATCAAGCAAAAACTGACACAACTTACATCTGTTGGTAGCTTAAAAAGCGACTATTTTTTCATAGGTCGAGAGAGGATTAAACTGCCATTTTTTATCCATAAAACTATTCATGTCAGTAACGAACGCCTGCAAAAAAAAAAAAAAAAAATCGTGTCAACCCCTTTTAAAAGACGTACTGACTGATGAGAAATCGATTTCTTTGGAGTAACGAGCCCCGCATGTGCAGTAAATAGCGGCGAGCTGAGCGGTGGAGAGGCGACCTGCTGCAGTTGTGTGAGGGCGCCGCTGGGTGAGTCCCTCTCTCCGCCGCCTCTGTCTCCACAGCTCCCTTTTCCCGAAGAAAAGAAGAGGAGAACTAGGTCCGGGGAGGAGGAGGGCCGCCGCCACCGCCGCCGCCATTATCGGGAAAGCTGGCAGAAATACCACTTTCACACACGCAATCTGCTCTCAAATCGACCGGGACGTGGACAGTTTTGTGCTGCAGGAGACGCGTATTTGAGACGAAAACACGGCGGCGATCGCAGCAAAACTCCCCCGTTGTCTCGTTATGCGCCGACCGGCCCTGTATTAATGTGGCCACAACAATGGACAGAATAATTATTGAAAAAGCAACGTGGTGAAGCGAGAAGAAGACGGCTGAGCTGGGCTGCACACGCCTGAATTTCACATGATTAAAAGCCCCCATTTTTTGCAAGATCATAATCGGATCCTTGTATCGTTTGGGATATTTATTTCTTCCTCCCTCTTGTGTTTAATTGCAACGCCAACAGTGATGCTAAACGAGAGAATCCAGGCATGAGTAATGGATATTTAAATCAAATCATTCCGATCGCACATGCTATATGATCGCCGGTGTTATCTGTGCATTGAGACGACATATAGTGGAGTCTGCGGCTTTATGCTTTATGCACATCAGGCGGCTGCGGCAAGAGGTGGCCTGACAGATGCAGGAGGAGAAAGGGAGAAATGCGATGGTATGTACCCTCCTCTCCTCGGGCTTTATGGGCGATTTCCTGGTGAAGCTGTCGAGTGCTACACCCTAGACAGCTGAGTAAATAAATCCCCTTCAAACGTGGTGGAGAAGGTGGGCAATCCCTGATTTCAGGCTCTGCAGTTTCATGATGTTAGACAGCAGGGCCTGGCGTGGTCAGTCAGCCCCTCTGTGTGTGTGTGTCTGTGTGTGTGCACCCTCAAGCCCATGTTCATGTTAATCCTGTGCAGGATATATAACAATGCAAAATCTTAGCTAAGCAAGTAGGTTGTGTGGATGAAATTGCTTGAAGATGCATGTTGGTTAAGTGTGTTTTTAGTCTTGCTAAACAGGGCAGGTTAGTTTTTATTGGCACAACTTGTCTGTTCATTGGGGATCAGGCCTAGGCTCAGTTGAGCAGTGCTGGACTGCCCATGGTTGCTTTTGACCCTGCTGTTTGTTCCTAATGTATGATCACTTCATGTGAGGGGATCTTTCATTATAGCCATATAATTCTTTTTGGATCATAATGTATGAATCATATTGCACATTTTAGCCCTTCTATAGAAATTACGAGGAGACAGAATTGCATCAGTGCTATAATAATGGAGGCATTAACATTAAATGTCTTAATGGGGTGAGCAAGTTCAGCGTCCTGTGGCGTAGATTGTGCATGTGTCTGACTCTCTGTTCATAAGTCATTCATTCATTCACTGTTTGGTCTTTGGAGATAGGGCTGATTGCTGCTGTTTCATTGAGGATGAAAAACTGAGGTGCTCACAACATAGTCATTTTCATGCTTGTCACCCCACTCACTGATCAGCTGACATGGTCATTTAAAGAGCACCACTCCCAGCATTTCTCATAGGATTAATGCAGTCTTTTTGATACCGGTTTGATACAGGGATTTGTCTTCAGATGTGTGGAGCACAGCTGATATGAGATTATTAATCAGTTAAATGATTGATGAAAGATTAATTAGCAACAGTTTTGATAATCAAAGTAATATTTAAATTGAAGTGGCTACGATTTGAGCAAAAATCAGAAACTGGTACAGAATCTTACATGTGAATATTTGCTGGTTTTCTTAGTTTTCTATGATAGTGACGCACCTTTGGTTTTCAGACTGTTGCTCAGTAAAAACAATCAATTTGAAGATGTCACCTTGGGGTCAGGGAAACTGATGGGCTTTCTGAAATAAATCATTTGAGAAAACAATCCGCAGCTTATTTCAACAATGAGAATTATAGTTCCATCCCTAGAATTGACAATGAATTTGCAACCTAATGAATTTTGCAATAATCAATGTGGTTCCTCATTTTAAACTGTGTTTAGAGAGATAATATTTTAGCCCCTGTCAGGAGATATTGTAAGTGGTTGGTATTACTGGTCCTGTAACACTGTCTTCATTATGCTTTTGCTGATGCCTTGATATGATGCCAAAAACTAGGCAGTGTTTGATAACAACTCATTGTGTGCAGCAATAATATTAATGCAGTGATTTCACACATATCACAATGAATATCTTTTGACAAATGATCAGACTTGATATGTTATCAAGGTCATAGTGATGATCATGGATAGCAGTTAGAACCTAATAACCAATCAAAGAGCCAACATTGGTTGATCTCTGCACAATCTTCAGCTTTGAGGGGGTTGTTTCCATCAATATCATTTGGTACACAAAGGAAATGGGCACAACATGGAATAAATTGTGTCTTTTCACATTCTTTTATAGCAATCGCTCAGTTATTAAGAAGGATAGAAGTATTAAAAGGTCTCATACAAGTTGACAGACATTTGCAAAGGCAATAACATCATAACAAAGAGCCCATTACCGTATAAAGTAGCATGCTTTAAAAATGATATGTTATTATTGTATATGTTCTCAGGTGAAGTGTCTGACATTTGCCCCATTAGCAGTTTTCCAGATATTCTGTATTTTCTCATTTTAATTCAAAATGTTCCTTTGTTGATTGCCCAGTTTGTCTGATTTCTTTGTTCTTGTTTTGACAGGATGTGTTCCATAAGGAATGAATGAAAGAACCCTCTGCTCATATCACTGCACTGCTATTTATTAAAACTGAAGCCCAGCAGAAGAAAGTGAAATCTGATCTCCACTGTGGATCAGCAACTTTATGGACAAACATTCAAGTGAACTCCTTTATACAGTGCCTGTTTATGGCAGGATGAGCGTCAGCAGACTATGATGGCGAAAAAGCAAGATGCCCGATCGCCCATTTACAACCTCATTGTGGTGGGATTGTCAGGAACAGAGAAAGAGAAGGGCCAATGTGGGGTTGGCAAGTCCTGCTTGTGTAATAGGTTTGTGCGGCCTAGTGCTGATGACTTCTACCTGGACCACACATCAGTGTTGAGCACCAGTGACTTTGGGGGTCGAGTAGTTAACAATGATCACTTTCTGTTTTGGGGGGAGGTGTCACGGGTTCTGGAGGAGGGGCCTGAGTGCAGGATGCATGTTGTGGAGCAAACTGAATTCATTGATGACCAGACATTTCAGCCCCACCGTAGCACTGCTATGCAGCCCTATATCAAACGGGCCGCTGCAACCAAGCTGGCTTCAGCAGAGAAGCTCATGTACTTCTGTACAGATCAACTCGGGCTGGAGCAAGACTTTGAGCAAAAACAAATGCCCGAGGGCAAGCTGCAGGTCGATGGCTTCCTGCTTTGCGTTGATGTCAGCCGGGGCATGAACCGCAACTTTGATGACCAGCTGAAATTTGTCACAAACCTGTATGGTCAGCTTAGCAAGACTAAGAAGCCCATTGTGCTGGTCCTCACCAAATGTGATGAAGGAGTTGAACGCTACATTAAAGATGCACATACCTTTGCTATCACAAAAAAGAGTCTACCAGTAGTTGAGACATCTGCACGCTCAAATATAAATGTAGACCTTGCCTTCCTCACTTTGGTTCAACTTATTGATAAGAGCAGGGGCAAGCCCAAGATCATTCCTTATTTTGAAGCCCTAAAGCTCCAGAGTCAGCAGATAGCGTCTGCCAAGGATCGCTATGAATGGCTAATCAACCGTATAGTTAAGAATCATAATGAAACCTGGCTAAACACCAGTCGACGCATGAACACCTCCCCAGAATACAAAGAATATGTGTTCTTGGAGGGAACGGCTAAATGCAAGAAGCTTTTTCAACAGCATGTCTACCGTCTGAAGCAGGAGCATATTGAGAGGCGTCGCAAAATATACTTAAGCACTCTTCCTTTAGCACTTAGTTCTTTGGTGCCAGACCTGGATGAGATAGATCAGCTGAGCTGGTCTGGGGTACAGAAGGTCCTAGAGTCCAAGCAGCACTTTGCCCACTGGTTTGTTGTTCTGGAGGACTCGCCATGGGAGGATACATCTCACATTGATAACATGGAAGATGAGCGAATCCCTTCAGACCTACTGGAGACTGCTGAAGCAGAGGACATATTTAATGCCCACCTGGAACATCTGCGTAATGAGTGCAGACGGGCAGAGATGAGGCTAGAGTTTAAACAGAAATTAGCGTCTTCTCCCTTTGTTACACCTGGCAAACCTTGGGAGGAGGCCCGCAGCTTTATCATGAATGAAGAGTTTTACCAGTGGCTTGAGGAGCCAGAGTACTTAGACCTGTACAACCGCCATCAGAAGGAGATCATTGACCGTGCTAAGGAAGACTTCCAAGAGCTCTTATTGGAGTACTCTGAGCTTTTTTATGAGCTTGAGGTGGATGCCAAACCAAGCAAGGAGAAGATGGGGGCCATTCAGGAGGTTTTGGGGGAGGAACAGAGGTTCAAGGCGCTGCAAAAACTTCCAGCTGAAAGAGATGCTCTGGTGTTGAAACATATCCACTTTGTCTATCACCCCACCAAGGAGACCTGCCCCAGCAGTCCTCACTGTGGAGATTCAAAGATTGAACAAATCTTAGTTTCACGTTTCCCCACCTGTTACCCCTTTTTTGATGTGAAAGCTCATTTTGGGGACACCAAGGCTGACAGAATTAACCTCGTCATACTAGGGAAGGATGGACTGGCCAGAGAATTTGCCAATGAGATTAGGGCTCTCTGCACAAATGATGACTGGTATGTGTTAGACGGGAAGATGTATGAATTGACGCTGCGGCCTATTGAAGGAAATGTACGTCTTCCAGTCAATTCCTTCCACACCCCAACCTTTACCCCTCACGGATGTCTGTGTCTGTATAATTCAAAAGAGTCCCTCTCCTATGTGATTGAAAGCCTTGAGCGACTAAGGGAATCAACTCTAGGTCGAAGGGATAGCCAGCTAGCACAGCTGCCAACATCACTGCTATTAGTCACTAAAAGAGGCGTAGGATCATATGTGGATATAGGTGGAGAAACTGCCTTAAACCTAATAACACAAGGACAGCAGGTTGCAAGGAGACTGCAGTGTAGCTTTTTAGACCCTGCCTCTCCTGGTGTGGGCTATGGCCATAATGTCAATGAGACCCAAATCAACCAGGTGCTGAGGGGCCTTCTGGATATTAGGAGGAGCACATCCTTTAGTAGCAGCTCCCCACCCCTCCTCCCTGAGCCTCCAGGTCTCAGAGACTCTCCTCATCAGCCGGCTCCAGAGGCAGACCTTCGTATTGTCATGTGCTTAATGTGCGGAGACTCCTATGACATCGAGCAGCTCCTGTCCCCTTTCCTAATGCATCAGCACTGCAGGCCCATGTCTAATAGTGGCACCTCTGTATTGCTGGAGCAGACAGTTGGTGGACACAAGCTGGCTATAGAGCTTTCTCTGCTCTCATACCACGCCTCCTTCACTCTGCGGAAGAGCAGGTTAGTACACGGCTACATAGCCGTGTACTCGGTCTCCCGAAAAGCCTCCCTGGAGACCCTGTGTGCCTTCTTGTGTGAGGTTCAGGACATCATCCCGGTTCAGCTGTTGGCGGTGGGAGATAGCCAGGCAGAGCTCACTGACAGCGACTATGCCTGTGAACAGCTGATCCAGGGGGAGGAGCTTGCCCATGAGATTGAGGGTCGTTTCAATAGTGTGGTTTGTGGATCCGGGGGCGTGGTGGGAGGCCTGCACAGGATAGAAATGTTCCATTCTTTTCTGATGGAGGTGGTGGAGAAGCGCAACATTGTGGAGGCCACACACATGTATGATAATGTTGCAGAAGCATGTACCAATGAAAATGTGTACTCCCCACGCTGCAGTTCTCCCAGTCCTGTCACCATGTTCCTGGATTCTGAGGATGATGTAGAGCCATCACCACCATACTATGATGGCACACTCACATCTCATAGTGGGGGCTTCAACCTGCCTGACTTAGATTCCAGTGACATCTCTGTCATCTCCGATATCAGAGACTTTGAGAACAAACTCAACAACAAAGTACCCCCCCAAGTGAGAGTGAAACCGGGTGTCACCTTTGACTTCCGGAAGGGGAGCCGCAACCCTTATATTGATACACTAGGTCATCGTCGGTCCCTACCGTCTGCTGTTACCTGGGTTCCTGGTGGAGACGTGGGTTACGATCCCTCTGACTACGCCGAACCCATTGATGCTGTTTCAAAACCCCGTCCTAGCAATGAAGAGATCATCTACTCAGTGCCGCATGACAGCACACAAGGCAAAATCATCACCATCCGCAACTCCAACAGGATGCACTCAAATGGAAATGGCTCAGACAGCGAAGCAGACAGCAGCTCTCTGGAGCGGAGGAGGAAGTTCTCAGCAGCGGGGGTGAAGCCTCGTCTGTACCGTGACCGCTCCAAGCGGCTTGGCAAGTTCAGCAGCTTTCGCACGAGCTTCATAGGCAGCGATGATGAAATGGGAGCTCTTCCAAAGTCCAAGGAAGATGACTTTGGTACTCTGAAAGGCGAGAGTCTTGTTAATGAGGAGAGCGAGGACCCAAAAAAGAGGAACATTCTGAAGAGCCTGCGACGAACAGCCAAGGTATGTATTACATCAGCTTTTTCTGCTTTAATCCAGAAAAAGCAGCTCATTTTCATTTATTTGTCCACAATCTCATACAGAAATTGTTGATAATTAATGTAATGTCTTTTAACTGTTTTCATAGATAATGCTCTAATGAAATACTTATCTCTGTAGGTATAATGGTGCAATCACAGATAGAAAGTATAAAATATACTGAGGTCACTGTTTAGTGACATGTTGAAACTGTGGTAATCCAGACATTAAGCTTGTGACTGAGTGTAGGGGACTGCTGATTTGCTGCTGATGGGGAACAACAGATTTTGTTAGAGTCTAATGAGTGTCACTTAGTATCAACATAATTATCCCACACTCAGACACTCAGAGTCCTCTGTCTTTCTTTCCTCACAGAAAACAAGACCAAAGCCCCGTCCAGCTATTCCCAAGCCCCCGGAGAGCAATTACTTTGGGGTCCCCCTCGTGAATGTGGTATCCCCAGACAGACCTATCCCACTCTTCATTGAGAAGTGTGTCCGCTTCATTGAGACAACAGGTGAGTTGTTTTGTCTTTTAATCTCTTTTCAACTACAATGTGCATGTGATGCATGCAAATCTGAGTTTTATTCTGAGAAAAGCTGGCTGATTAGTTTTTATTCTGCACTATCGGTAAATATCTTAAAATTAATGTTACTGATTTTTCACCTAAACATGCTTATTGTTAAATCTCCAAACCAGTGCACCTGTTGTGATGTGAAAGTAATATAAGGGTTTATTCAGTTAAGTACTCCTCTAGAAGCTGCCAGCATCTGTATTGGCATGTGTGTTTGCAACAGAACTAATGAAGTGTTTGTGCTTTGCTTGTTTCCCACTGTGCCCCCCCACGACTTCCCCCCTTTTCTCTGCTGTGCTCTTTTTGTCTTCAGGCCTGAATACGGAGGGTTTGTACCGCGTAAGTGGCAACAAGTCAGAGATGGAAAGCATGCAGAGGCAGTTTGAACAGGGTGAGTTGCTCATCAGGCTTGTTTGAACCAGCTGTTTGACATGTAATTATGTGGCTGTCTAATCAAAACATAAACAGAGAGCTACCAAAGGAAAGTGACATGCAACTGATTGTTCGGTCCTGATGACAGCTACTACTGATGGGGCTTATTTCCTCTGATCTCTTTAACGCTCTCGTTCTCCTTGTGCAGACCACGGATTAGACCTAGTGGAGAAAGACTTCTCCATAAACACTGTGGCTGGAGGCCTCAAAAGCTTCTTCTCTGAGCTGCCTGAGCCCCTGGTGCCTTGTGCTCTGCAGGTGGACCTATTGGATGCTTTCAGTAAGCAAACACTGCTGGGCTGGGAGGGTCTTTATGAGAACATAGAAAGATTCTTTCTTTAGGAGGGAAGAGGGTAGGGAAAGTTTTGGCTGAGCTGAGCAAGACAAGAATAATTTTCCTGGTATTGTAGAGAGACGTTTTAGTTTCAAATTAATGTGAGCGATGATGAGGTCTCAGTTTTAATCGTAACTTCTCTCTGTGTGTGCAGAAATCAATGACAGAGAACAGAGGCTTTATACCATGAAGGATGTCCTGAGGAAGTTCCCCAGAGAGAATTATGATGTCTTCAAATATGTACTGAGCCACTTACACAAGTAAGTTCTATGTCTACTGTTTAAATTGCTTCCTTGCATTTGTTGGCCTTCTGTGGTAGACACCCATCTGTTTTTCTGCACCCTATGAATACATTGGTGTCCGTTTATCTCTTTTTCCCAGGGTGAGCCAGCTGAGCAGGGTGAACTTGATGACCAGTGAAAACTTGTCCATCTGTTTCTGGCCCACTCTCATGAGGCCAGACTTCACCACTATGGATGCCCTGACTGCCACACGCACCTACCAGACAATCATCGAGACCTTCATCCACCAGTGTGCATTCTTCTTTTACAACCAGCCCCTCCTCGACTCCCCCACCGGCCTCGCGGGCCTCCCTGCCTCACCCACCACCACCCTCAGCGGGAGCTCTGCCTACTCTTGTTACCGCTCCTCTCCTCCCCATACCACTACACACTTCAGCCCCCTGCAGCAGTCCCCGCCCACCACCCCCCAGTCTCCCCTGCAGTCTCTGCTCCCTCCCCTCCACCAGCACCCCCACTCCCACCATTCCCCTGCTGAACAAGAGACACTGTGAGAGACAGTGAAACCACGTGTGCCCATGATGATGCTGGACCTTATCACCAACACACACACACACACACAAAAAAAAAACGTGCACTTGCACACAACATTTTTGATCATGGACAACGTAGGTTATGAAGAGAGGAGATGGGAAGTGTCTGAGGAACTTCCCTAACCTGTCATTTGTATCCATACTTGTGTGCATCAGGGCAGGCTACCATTATCAGTGACTCTTCCTCTGCCCTCTGAACCCCTGATGACCTGGAATTTGACATCAGGTCAGAAGTGGAGGACAGAGGTTGCTGTCACAGCAAGCCTCTCTTCTGTCAACAGCCACCACTTATCCTACACTACCAAGAAATAGAAACATCTATGCCAAGCTGGAAGAATTGATTTGTGGCCACCATGTTTTTATCTGCATAAAACTGTTTTATTTTTTTTCCTCATGAAAGTACTGCCACTGGATTTTTAGACTGTTCCTCTGTAGGTCCTTTGGGCAGCAGTTTGCCCCATATAGCAGAGGTTCCTCTGTCTGTCTGCCTTTGGGGTTTCTCTCATCGGCTCTACTTGAGGGGTCAGCATGGGGAGGGGAGGGGAGGGGGGTTCACATCCAGGGATGCACTTTAATGATCACTGTTGTTTTTCCCTCAGAAGGGTTTTTTTTTGTTGACATACTGTTTTCGTGAGTGTTTTTAATTTCACAGCTCAAACAGCCATACCCATTGCCTCTACAGAGCTCTGGCAGATCAAACTTTGTTTACATCAAACTTGTTTTTGTATCCACAAACTTATCTGAAGCACTTTTTTGATAGTGTAGTGTTAAATTAGAAGAAATGCCACATTGATTAATTGTTCATATTGTTTGTTTAGTGGTTGAGTGTGGCATCAGTGCAGGCTTGTGAAACAAGATCTTTTTGTAAAAACTTACGTTGTTTAAGTTGATCCAGAGGTTCCATTTTGGGTTGATGGGAAATCTGAATCGACTCATATTCCTTATTCATCCAGCCATGTGAAAAATAGTTTTCTTTTAGAGTTTGTCCTCTTTCTAGCTGTTGGTTGATCAGAGTGGATGTTTAGGGAAGTTTGGATTAATTAGACCATTATGATATCAGAGAGGACTTTGCCTGCCATCAGTCAAGTGAAGGGGAAATTTTTTGCCATTTTTGAATGTGTCATAACTCAGCATTGCCATCTGGTGACATGGAAACCAAACGCTTGAAACATGATAGGTTGCTGGATGTGTTGCTGTGGCTGTCTATCAAACCAAGCTCTTTGTATTCATCTAATATTAAGGACCTTAAACTCTGAAGGTTTAGTATTCTCCACGCACTGTTACTGCTAGTCCTGCTATACAATACAATGACCAGTAGAAGTTAAATGTTTGTGAATGGGACTCATTCAGGAAGCAACACCGGCCGTTTACCTGCTCTAGTGAATTAGTTTTGTGCTGACATATTGTCCTCCCTTTTCATGGAAAACAAGCAGCACAGTTTCAGTGGTAGCACTGTTAATGAAGACCTGATGATTTTAACCATTAAACTTATGAAAGGAAGCACTGTCTTGTCAATGGGGACAAGTGAAAATGGACCCCCAGACATAGAAGTTCTGGATGATTGTGGCTCTGTTATGGTTCTTGGTTGCAACAATGACCCGCCTAGTTAGATCATTGGTTGTAGTAATTGGGATCATCACTTACTGGTACTTTTGGAATCGCAATGCTGTCGGAAGTCAGTCATCTTATGTGTTCATGGGACTAAACTGAGGGCTCTTCTCAAACTGCTCAGAGCTGCAAGCTGTAACATTAACACTGGCACAGAACCAACCAAGCAACTGTCCCACTATAACACGATTCCTGGGAGTATATAATCTTACTGCATCACTTGACTTCTGACACAACCTTGGCAAATCTGCCATTGAATGAGCAAAAAGTGAGTGCATACTACTCTATAATGGTTGTTTATTTGTATGTTGGGGAACACCACCCTTTAGTCAATGGTAGAAAACATTTCTAGTGTGTATTTCAATGATTGAAAGTCCATTTTTACAATTTTTGTGAATGGTTCAAGGCCACTTAAGTTTAGTGCATGATTTAAAAAACACACCAAGGGAGAAGGATGAAAGCCTCTCTGTTTTAAAACATGAAATTAGTACAAGAACAAAACAAATACTGAAGTGAAATAGCTGAAACGTGAACGTTTATGTACTGTGCACCAAGAGCAAACCATGGAATTTGTCTGACTGAGAAAAGTGTTTGAAGATGAAGGCCTTATGTGAACTGTATAATAGTTAATAAATTAAATCTTGTAAAATTGTCCTCAGCTTTCTTGTGGTACATGTGTTGGCGTCCTTCATTGAGCCTTTTACAATGTGAGAGGTACCGCCATCTATTAATGTCACAATTTGTGGTCCTCAAGTTTGAAGTGACATTGGAACTTGATTGTTAAAAGTCCATTTTCTGATTCTAATTTACGAAGCCACACAATAGCGGCTAGATTAATATTGTCACAACAATGGAGTCTGGGGAATCAAGAATGTGAAGCATATAATTTTGTTGGTTACAGTTTTTAGTATTAAGTGAAAATGGAGGAGAAGGCCCATGACAGTTGTTTTAAAAAGCCCCACAGCAGCCTGCTGTCATCTGACAACATATTAGACATGCTATTATTATCCACATTTTTCACTGTGGATCGGTGCATTGGGTTTAAATGATTTTCCTGATTGACAATTTGGTGAACAAACACAACAAAGACCATGAATATATGACTGCTGCTCCCCAAAGATAATCAAGGTTCAGGTTAAATCTGTCTTAATTGCACTTTTTAACTCAGCTATCCATGAAGCAACCAGCTAACAAAAAACACATTCTGCACACATTACATGCTGAAAGAGCTCTGCTGTAGTAACTAGAAGCTGTAGTATTTGGGCACTGGTGCAGGTGACTCTGAAAAACATCAATTATTCACAGCATATCTGTCATGACTGACTGCACTCTTTTGGTAGAATACTTTCGACACAGTATCGGTTCACCTCTGTGGAGGGGACAGGCATTATAATGTTATGGCGCCATCTTGTGGCTGCATAGCTGTAGAGCTGAGAGGAAGTGGATGTCTTAGTGTGTGGATTATCATGAGTCATTTTGATTAAAAAGTTGTGTGGCTCTGTGAATTCCTTATTGTCCCAGATACAACTCAGGGTTTATTCTCACATGTTGTCTGACCACTGCTCTATGTTCACATACATCACTAAGATCAAACCGAGACCTGGTGCCACAAGCCAGAGGCAGCTTTCACCACAGCTATGGTGGTGACTGAAGTATGATGAGCAGCCTCCACCCTCACCATCATCTCAAGGTCTAACACATTATCAGAGCTGCTGCCCTTCGATGTGCAGATGCTCTACTTGTCTACTGTATCTTCACTGCCCACTGTGATGTGGACCCACGCTGTGCTGCTTTTCCAGTCCAGACATATTTTCTACATATTTTCACACATATGACTCATTCCTTGTTTCACCCACATACATGTTTTGATAACAATAAAAATGTGTCTTATTGTTAATTTTCTGTGAATTAGGTCATTCAGAGGAATGTTGGTTTTGGCATTGATTTATATAATCTGACTGTTTGATGTGAATTCAGTTCAGTGTTTTTTCCCCCTTATGTTTAAGATATAGAACTGCATTGAGGAACTCTCCAGTTAGAAATAATAAAAATGCTGTAGTTTGTGAGACAGATTGAGCACAGGCTGAAAAGTCTGGACATGTGGGATGTTTCCAATTGACTGAATGAGGTGTATGACTCGGTTTGAGTGTGATTATAGCTTTCAGGCCTTTTCATTGATACTGTAGCATGAAGCACTCACAAGAGTAGGAGAGCCTATAGTCAATTACTGACCTTTCCTCTTTGAGTTATATGCTGTTCAGTATTGTTATGAATGGCAGTTGCATTCAATTTAACTGATTATTCTCTGTGGCTCTTGTATATGTTCCCCTGTAGACCACACACTCAGCCACCGTTAACCAACACACTGTGGTGACAGGTATTACGCCCCGACCTCCAATTAGGTCTTTTGTTTGTTTGAAGTTTCACAATCCACATAAACCTGAACCACATCAGGCCTCTGAAGTCCCCTGGAAGTACAATAGGATGTTGGGCCCCATAACCAGGCTGATTTTACAACATGCACAGTAACATATCGGCTGCAGGCTGACAGTGTGTTCCTGAAAAGAAATGTACTGTTGTCATCTGTCATTATTAAGTTCCCTAAAGCTAAAAGGGTACTATCATGTATAGTGTGCCTATCCTCATTTTGTTGTCATCTGTACACCTTCAGTTTATCTAAGCAGTAAACAGTAATTTTGAAATAAGTCACAGCAGATTTATATAATGCTTGAAAGTGCCCATTACCCCTTCTTCCCCCAAACTTATAGTTTTTCTGCTCAGTAATGGTCATACTGTACCATGTAATATTGGAATAGATTCTTGTACACCTTTATTCCCAAACTTACAGCTTCTTCCCTTGTACCTACAGTACATGTATGTATCAGTAGGTTAACCAAATTACACTGTACATCGTGGACTTTAATCTACAATTCTACAATTTCATATGTTTTTATCCAAAGCGACTTACATTCACATACTGATGGAACAGCCATCTGCGGCAATTTGGGGTTCAGTATCTCACCCAACACTTCGACACATAGACTGCAGGGGCCAGGGATAGAACCACCATGCTTTACATACAGTATATACATGTTCTGCACCTACAGTGTGTGTGGCTGTCTGTATGTGTACTGTATTTACGATACT
The DNA here is from genome assembly GCA_025331565.1 of Holacanthus passer. NCBI lineage: Eukaryota > Metazoa > Chordata > Actinopteri > Pomacanthidae > Holacanthus > Holacanthus passer. Next base: position 8,026,246 of record JAFREQ010000005.1, read on the forward strand.
TTAAAGGGGCACTCCACCAATTTTACACATGAAGTTCAAGCTGGTGGTGTGGAGTTTTTAAGACAGGGAAGTTTATCAGGCAGGGAGGGTCTAATGAAAGATGCTATCAAGTTGCATTATGGGAAGTGTAGGATCCAGTGTACAAGTCATGATATCGTTGCTTTAATTTTGTCCACTCTCTTTAAAATCTATTTGTTAAAGGCCTGCAAACTTTATGGTACAATAAAATAGTAAATCTGAGTATCAACACCAAATACCTCTTTATATTTTTAGATTTAGTGTTGGCTTTGCTGTCATGTCAAGCCATTACAGGTTGGTGCAATCATGCCTTTAAATGCTGCTTTGGCTGTTTGAGTCAATATGAATGTCATTCCAAAAATGTAACATATGATATGCAAACAAACCTGTTGAGAATGACAGAAGCCGTGACGTATGAAAGATAGCTTTATTGCACAAGGTGTTAGAATGATCTTTTTAGTTTTTGCTTTCTTTTCATAGAAAATGTACTTTTGAACACAAGCAATTGCTATAACAAGCAACTCAAACAAATGTTTGGGATACCCTCAACATTTTTTTTTTGTTTGTTTTTGATTTTCATACATTTTTTCCTTCAATTTTTCCCTTTTAGCAAGCATGCAATGATTTTTTTGAGGATGAACAAAATACAAAATAATGATAATAAAAAAAGTAAATAGGACAAATGACGACATCAAAAGACCTTTAAAAAAGAATAAAAATTCAACAAATTAGTATCAAAAACATAAAGGGAAAGAAAAATGTTTTTTGCCCGTTTCAGAAGTAAAATATTTTATTTTTGATACTATTTCAATTTTGAAATTGGGGCATTCAACCCTGATGTGTCCCCTGATTTATTCTGACGAAAATAGCTCTTCATACAAAACTGTGTTTATGTACAAGACTTAATCTATAAACAACACTGACAAAGGTAGAGATGATGGATCTAGAATGTTTAGGGTGGTGAATTTTTACTTGAATTTATCTGAACGGGGGAAAAGGACGGGAGTCTGAATGCTTCAGGTTTACAGACCGACTCCAGTCCAGTATATACACAACAGTAGTTTGTGTGACCAAAAGAGCTACGAGTCCCTGATTTCACTTGGCTGAACTGGTTTTAGCCACAGGCCACATACTTTAGTACTGTTTGGCCCCTGTAACCAAAATTTTGACAAAAACCCCAAACAAATGAAAATGAATATTAGAAATGAAAATCAACAGACCAACAGATACCCCCCCTCCTCTAAACAAACAAACAAACAAAGCAAATGGATAAATAAATATAAACCACAAAACACTATCATGGAGATGCTTGAAAAAGACATTCCAATAGGTTCTTGTGTGAATGTACATTAGAGCAAAATGGAGGGGTATGGAGAGAAAGAAAGTGGGACATATACAGTACTTCAGACAGGGCAACAACAAAGATATCAATTGAGTGAACATTATATAATTTTCAAAAGTGAACTCCCTGACATATAACATCGCTCTACATTATATTATTTTACTTCATTCACATCATGACTGGGATTCTTTCAGCTAGTTATGCATTTCTTTGAAGAGCAAGACGCCAAGGCTGGCTGAGAAGTCGGTGGGACGTGTTACCGTGTCGGCGACAGAAGCCTTGATTCTGTGTCAGATCTCAAGTCTGCAACCACTTTGCAGCAAACATTAAGCTCATTTGTGGATCCTCTGTGACTCTGATTTGGTTTCTGAATGTCATAGTATTTTGTAACCACTCAGGCTCACAACAAGCATGACAGAGTCCATATCCTCATAAGCAGACTTAAAGTATTACACAAGGCTTTCTTGCCATGATTGTTTCCAGCAAAGTAGGTGCTGCAAACCAGGGAGGTTATCATCTGTTCACCCAGCCAGCCTGAACTGAAAAACTCTTCTCTTAGTCGGTCTACATACAGAAACATACAGAACATCCCGTATATATACTAAACTTTTTCTTTCTTTAGTCCAACTTTTTTTAAATTTCTCTTTTTTAAATTCCATGATTGAGCGATTGTCTCGTTCTTAAATTTGACATTAACATTAAATTGCTGTATATACTACTACACTATTGTAGTACATACAATTTATACTTTGTCATAATTTCACTTAAATGTCAATAATATACCTACATAGAAATATATATGTAAATTCTTTATAATACCAAATATTCTCTATTTGTAATGTGAGAAATTATAGCTGGTTCATTTGGGTTGTCATGATTTGATTAAAAAGTTCAGACACTGTTCAGTTGGAGAGAGATGTGTGGAGAACATTAATGTGATATAAATGTTATCCTTGGAAGTGAACCTGAATCATTTCTTTTGGAATCACCATTAAGAGAAAATCTGCCAATAGCTATTTGGGACTTTAAGAGACACATAGAGGGTGAAAGATACAGTAAGAATAGGGGAACTTAACTGGAAGTCCTGCAAATTGACAATAATACTCAAACTATGGAGGACAGTATGTGTGTGCGTATGAGAGACAGGATGGCCACACAGCTTCATACTGGCTATCGTAGTCTTCATCATCATAAACACAGAGCCTTTAGCTCCTCAATTATAGTCAATATTTCCAAATGACCACAGAATCACTTCCTGGGCTTTAGCTGTGCAAGTCCCGCGACAACTGAGCGGAGCTGAGCACCAGCCAGCTGGAACTGTTAGTTGGAGTTAGTAATTCTTTTACAGAGTCCCAGGTGAACATGAAAAGTAGGGTTAGCTGGGTCTCTGTCTGGGAGAACACCTACCCCGAGGAAAATTAGACAGAACGCTGGGCAGTCCACCATTAGTTGGGTTTAAAGATGGTTGCATGCCCTTTCTGGCCCAGACTGAAGAGTACCAGAGTGGGGCTGGCTGAGGAGTGGGACAGCGATGCAAGTCTGTGCAAGAGATAGGACTACACCAGTGTGTATGACTTGGAGTAGGCCCCCACACTCTGTTTCTGCAGTCTCCCCAGTGCAGAGGAGCTGCTCTCGAGCAGCGAGTCTCTGGAGCCCCCCACCTTGTTACTGTTGGTGGGGTTGCTGCTCGTGCTGGAAGTGGAAGCTGTCGCTGCAGTGTTGGAGCTGGGCATGGTTAGAGTCCTTTGGGGCAAGGTGGCGGTGCCCGAGCTCGCACCCAAGCTGCCCAGCCCAGAGTGGCCCAGCGTCAGGGCCTGCTGCTTGGCAGGGTCTAGAGTCTTGTGACGGCCCTGGGTGTGGTATGCCCGCTGTGTCAGGCTGCGGATTGAGGCTTCCCGCGGTGGCACAGCTGGGCACGGGTCATGCAGCTCCCCTTGCTTGCGGAAGAATGGGTCTGTCTTCATGTAGAGGGGTAGGTTGCAGAATTCGCCTGAGGGACGCAAGCAAAGAGGTTTTGAATTAAAAAAGCCTTTTATTTTAATTTTATCCAAATGCATTTAAATAAATATGGCCTGTGATTTTCTTCCAGCACTATAACATATGACTTGGTGGTTCTGATCTGATTCTTCATGTATGTGACCAGAAACTGAGCCTCGGAGTGATTGTTTAGACATTTTGGCCAAGAAACATGACTCTTTGCTTCCTTGCGTTCTGCTGTTTTGTCTGCATTTGGGTCCTATTCCCTCAGTTCCTGCTCCCTAGCTTGCATAACTGCATTGCATTACTGAATTACACATGTGTCCCCACACCCACTACCACAGAGTCCAGTTTATCCCCACTAAGTGTTTGTATTTTTGTGCTAAAATCTCTTTGGCTTCTATTTCAGTATTGTTGTTTTGCCTTTTTGTCAAGGTCAAAAAGGTCACTTTACTGTCAGTCTTGTGTGTCAGGGTATCACTATTGGTTGACAATGAAAAGGAAGAAGAAGCAAGAATCTGTAGTCTATATTGACAGTCTTAGACTGTATGTAGTGCTACTGCAAAATGTATTTTTTTAAATGAGCTGAATCAAGAAAAAGCAGGTATTCATACAGAATTTTCTCTGCATGTCTCTCATCTGTTCATACTTACTTTTGTTAGCGCGGTGGGGAATGGGCACAGCCACGTTTTTACCGCGGTCGTAGTCCTGCGGTTTGGGTGGTGAGGCAGTGAAGCGGCAGATGCCTGGTTCAGACGGCGTGCTGAGGGAGGTCATGCTGTCTGCCGGGTCATTGGTACCTGTGGTCATTTGGTCAGATGAGCTGTCGGAGATGAAACACTCTGTAATGGTGAACTTGGCGTGCTGCAGGTGCTCCTCCAGCTTGGCGTGTTCGTAGGCCCTCGCCAGCTCCTCGTAGGTGGAGGAGGCGCTCTCTGTGGACACCATGCTGTTGCGACCCTTATCTGGAAAAACAAAAAATAAACTTCCTGAGTCAGATAAGAGCTCATACAATGCTTATTCCAAAAAAGTTGGGATGCTGTGTAAAAAAAACTAAAGACTAGAGAAGGATTGACTCACCTGTGTCTTGCGAGAGGCTGGCGCTGTAGCTGTCACTCTCGGTGGCTGTGATGCCATGAGAGCCCATCGTCCGCCAGTCTGAGGTCAGAGTTCGCGCTGAGGCCGTCGACTGGCTCTGACTTGGCCGGCTCAGCGTCCACTGGCTGGAGTATCTGTTCCTGGAGCTGTGGGCTGATTTTATACTCTTCCTGGACACTGGATCTGAGAGAGGTCACAGTGATCAGAGAACATCTCGGCTGCACTGACTGTGTGTATCCATGTATTGATCATCAAGGAGACTAGATACTGTCTTTACTGCCTCATCATCTTCATGACTGCAATGGGTCTAAGTGAAAGTGCAATTCAATAAGAGATCAAAGCTTTCACTTTCATTTCATTTTTGTCACTTAAGCTGTGACATTTATTGAAGAATGTTTATTTGAAGAGAAAAACTCACTCGTGCCTGGGCGGATGTCTGACATGTCAATCAAAGGCCCTGAATTCTGGATAAGCGCTTGGTGATGCAGAGACACGCCTGTGCAGAAGTTCTGTGGATTCACTGATTGGCTGAACTCAGTGTCTGTCACTGGCACCGCTGCCTTGTCCTCCCCTGTTGCAAGGGATGAGCAAATACAACAGTTATATATAAAATAAAGGTGAATTAGCGAATATAAGCTACTAGAAAATCAACTGATAAATGATTGTATTGTTAAGTGCAGCCACTTGCCGATCTGTTTGATGCCTTCCTTGTCCTCAATGAGAAGCTGAACACGTGGGATGTCAATGTGGAGCCTTGGTCCTTGAGGAGGGCCCTTAACTGGAGTGTCTATGCTGCGATTGTTCTTGCTGCACACACACACAGGAATGACACATAAAGTCAAACTGGTGTCTCTAAGGTTTGACCTACATGAAATATCAGTTCCTCTACAGAGTAGCCTTAAAAACTAAATTCACGGCTTACCTGATAAGCATCTCAGCGAGGCTCTTAGCATCTATAAGAAGACAATATCTTAATTAGATTACAGTTGGCTGTGAAGATAATCGTTTCAGCGTGCCTCTCAGTGTTACAATAATCCATTACACATAATAACATGGATCTCTCTCTGAACTCTTTTTCTTCCTCTCACCTCTAAGTCGTTTAAGCCTCTTCTCCTTGCGTTTCTTGCGGATGATGAAGAGCAAAGCAACGCCCAGAGTAACCAGGATGACGGGAGAGCCGATGGAGAACAGCTTTTTCACATCATCCCCTTCTCCACGCGCTGATTTAATGGGAGGGATTGTACCTGCAGAGAGAAGGAAGAAAATATTCAAAACAGAAAATTCAGGACCAGAGGTACAGAGATGGGCAGACAGAGATGTAGGATGCGCTTACTGCCGTCGTAGTCAGTGGTGGCAAACTGGGAGCTCTGATTGCCACAGCCGGCGCTGTTGCAGGCCTTCATTTTGAGCTCATACCAGGTGGCCTCACGCAGCTCGCTGAGGAAGAGCTGAGTGGTGGAGTTGGCCTTGAGGCTCTGCCAGGCCCAGGTACCTTTGGGCCTGAAGTCCAGCATCAGGTCGGTGATGGGGCAGCCGCCGCTGGTCCAGCCCTGCAGGTTGAGCCCTGCATGAGTGGAGTTGATGTGTGTGAGCAGCGGCTGGTCCTTATTGAACACTGGCTCTAGAGAACAGAAGCAAAAACACAGAGCAACAGCAGGTTAGAAAGATAATGTGTGCAAAATAATATAGTACATCTGTATTCATTCTATTAATGACTTAACATCTTGGAAGAATGTTTCCACAGAGTTTTCCCTAAATGCAAAGACTTAGTTGACATTGACAAGTCAGTGTCACAGTTTACTGTTACAGTTACTACATTATTGTTTTTGCATATTTTTATGTAGAGCTGTTTTATTAAATTTTTTTTTTCATCAAAGAAACACTCATTTTTGTGTCTTTCTGTTGTGTTCATGAAAATTGTTTTGAAGATTTTTTTGAATTTTAATTGGGATTAAGTAAATAGAAAAAAACCCACCAAATTCCCTTTACATAAAAGATATTTTTTGTTATGTTACATTTTATTCTCCTTGTGTTTTAAATGTGTTCTGTTTTATTGTAGAGCATGCTGTATCTGTCTTTTTAAAGGTGCTATATAAATACAGTTTATTATTTATTATTATTATTAACACAGAAAGGTCAAACTTATATTTATATCTGATCCATCTGAAATGACAAATTAGCAAATCCAATTTTATTCCATTTTTAAGATAAGATAAACCTTTATTGTCCCACAGTGGGGAAATTTACAAGGAGGCCCCAGAGTTGTCATTTAATGCCTTTTCACTCAAGTCTACAACACTTGCTCCCCTGCCCTCACCTCTTCCATGTGTCTTAGCCTCGATGATCTCGCTGATGCGCCCCGAACCCACGCTGTTCTTGGCGGCCAACTTGACCTTGTACCAGGTTCCACAGCGCAGATTGTCCAACCTGAAGGAACGCTCACTGGAGCTGATGAACACGTCCCTCCATTCTTCTGTGTTGTCCACAGAATACTGCAGCACAAATCCTGCAGAGTCACACAGCACAGCTTCATGTTAAACACAAGTAATTTAGAACAACTACTGTAAATCCAAGGAACTAAAGGATCCGTGCTGCTGCTGTTGCTGCATCAGTTGGACACCAGGGGGCGACAATCAGCTAAAATCAGCTCTAGTTTGACTATATCTTACCCAGAAACATTGTTTACACAGTTATGTGCAGCATAAAAATAGATCTATCACAAAATCATCAAGAAGGTCAATGATATTTTTTCATGAGACAGCTGCAAGGTGGGCAGGTGTTTGTCTGGTCACAGAAAGTCTTGTCAGGAGCATACCTCTGATGGAGCTTCCCCCATTGTCCCCAGGGATCCAAGCCAGGGTGATGGAGGAGGTGGAGGTAGTGGAGACGGTCAGACGAGGCTGATCAGGAGGAACTGGATGAACACACGGAGACAGTGAGTCAACAACAGTGCAGAAACATCGCAAAGCAAACACGACCTCCACTGGTCAGTTCCTCTCAGACATATCGCCTGTTTCTTCTTACCTTGCACCACCAGATTGACTATGATGGTGTCAAAGCCCAGAGTGTTAGTGGCTGTGCAGGTGTAGTACCCAGAGTCCTCTGCTTTGACAGAACGTAGCACCAGTGTGCCGTTGGATAAGATCTGCCGCTGGCTGTCAGCTGTCACTGGAATGGCAGAGTCCTCACTGACAAAGTAAAGACAGGCTCTAGATGTTAATCTCATCCCAGAGTGAGTTATTTTTCTCTCTCTCTCAAGCAGCAGTATCTGTCTGGGTGAGTCATGACGCTGACACATAAGTGGTATATGATGAGCTCTGACCTGTCTTTGGTCCATTTAATTGTGGGGGCAGGTTCTCCCACTGAGCTGCAGGGCAGACGCACTTCCTTCATCCAAGGTGTGGTCACCGTGCCCCCAAAGGACAGGATCTTAGCTGGGACTGCACACATAAAGAAAATAAAGTGATTAAATTGAATCTTTGACACACACATGATGACAGATACACCAAGACAAAACAAACTGCTTCAGCATCTCTCTCACAACAATGTCTTCCCTCAGACTTTCAGATGTCTAACTCTCTGTTGTTTGCTGAATGAGTGGCCCAGTTTGCCTGAGGCGAAAGGCCTTTACTCACTGCTGAGGGAATAAAAAGCTGGAGTGTAGTGTTTTAGTGGAGCCCCTCCCCTAACCTCTTAGTTTTAGTCTATCTTTTCTCCATAGATCCTCCCCTCTATTGATTCTCTCCTGCTACCTCACTCCCCAAGGGTCATTTTACTGGATAGGCCCTGTTCATCACCACATAATTAACAACAGCATTTCTCGCAACATAGCTGCTACTCAATCAATACTACGGCTGTCAATCAATAACAGAGACAGCAGACAGAGTGAGCAGGAGAGAGAGAGTGATGAAAGCGATCTGGAGATCATGTTGCTGTTTCATAGTCATCTTTAGAGCACTCTCACTCGTAACCTTTACAGAAATCCCTTTACCCTTCTCCTCCACTACAGGCTCGCCTGGAGGACCCACCTTTCCCAGCAGGCTCCACTGTGACCTTTGAGCTGATGTTGCCTCGGCCCGCTGTTGTGACGGCCGCAGCCCAGATGTGGTATTGTTTGCCACGGGAAAGGTGCGTGATACGGTAGAAGAGCATCTCAGGGTTGGCCTCGTACTCACTGGGCGCCTGGGAGAGAGGGCACGCCATGTCAAGTTCACAAACTCTGATGACGCAGTGACGCGACATGTCTCTTGTACAAGAAAGTGTTGCAGGATATGTGTAGTGAAAGACAACAGTGGGTTTCATTTGAAGACTAATTTTCATGAAAAACAGTAAGCCATGTCAGTGTGACAGAGAGCCATCATGCACAATACCCTGAAAGTGAAGCAGCTAAATGGAATTCATACACCTTTGCTTATCCCACTGTGACATGTCAAAATGTCTTCTGTGAAAAACGCCTCCGGCAAGGAGATTGTTTGCAAAGCAGTTTTTTTTTTCAGACACAAATGATGAAGAACTGAGAGAGAAACTGAAAGAGATTATTTTGAAAATTTTGCATGTGCATGTTATATTAACATAGATCCATTATTGTATTTTCATGCAGACTCCTTTTCTAGTTATATATGCTGTGTGTTCCCAAACGCTTTTCTATTTTTTAAATTTCTGCCTTGTGATCATTGAAATTGTACATTTATTTATTTACACATTAACATCTTTTTAGAATTAATTTTGCTGTCTTTGTTTGACCTGAAACATTTTATGTTGTGTGATATGTGTTCATATTCTTCTGTAGCCATGTTACTTCATTTGAATTAATGCATGTGGATGTTTTTTCAATTTTGTTATTTACACTCTATTATTTCTCTTGCTTGTATTTCTGGTTCTTGCAGTAGGGACAAGTTGCTACCGGAGGCCTCTCTCAGCTATGAACCACCTCTCAATGAACTAAAAATTATGAGTCACTCAAGTGATTCCTGGTATCAAGACACCTTGATCAGTAGAATTTCAAATGTCTTGGCTGAAACAAATTTGAAAGGGAATTGTCGTTTTTCTTATTTTGGTGATGAGGAATTTTGATGAGTTGATTTACCTTTGACACACAAGTTAAATGGTTTTTTTTGCAGTACACATTAAGTGTTGGGCTACAGAAAAATGAATGTGGTAATTGCATTTAATGTTTTGAGAATTATTAGTGTTTCAGAACTGTTACAATTAAGCAGTGAAGCGTTTGAGAAAAACTAAATAAATGAAATGAAGAAAATTTTTTATTCACTGGGTTCAGAAAAATCACATTTTAGGCCTCAATACTGGTTTAAATGATGTGTTCCTGTGGATATTTATCCTACAAACACATTTTTGAGATGATATTCACACATACACCTGCAGGCACACACGCAGACACACATGCCAGCGCGCGTACCAAAAACACTGTTTTCTCTCAAGTCGATCCTCTGTTCTATCTCTTTAATCTGTTCATCTCTCAGTGTTCATCTTCAGTTCCTTCACCATTTGCTTTCCCCTCTTTTCCTCTATCCCTCTCTGTCTAGCTCAGTGAAGAGGAGAGGATGGAGGGACAGAGGGAGGGAGGAGGGATGATGTGTGTGTGTGTGTGTGTGTGTGTGTGTGTGTAGGGGGTGCGTTCGAAAATTCCTCCAGCATAGCGGCGGTGTTGTGGTGATCCAGGGAGTGATACAGGGAGATAATGAAAAGACGGACAAAAGCACTCTCATCTCGATGTGACTGATACCCTCCTCTGCTCCTCCCTTCTTCCCAGCCTGTCTCTCACTCTCTCCCCCTCTTCCTCTCCCCTCATCTCTCTCTTCTTCTCTCGTTTCCCCTCGGTCTCTCCCTACCTCTAATGGTGTTTCTCTTTCTCTCTCTCTCTCAGCCTCCTTTCTCCCCCTCCCTTCCTCCCTCTCTCTCCTCCCTGCCCGTGCTCATTTACATGGCACTCATGCACAGAGAGGGAGGAGTATTTGTGAATAATAAGAAAGTGAGATTCGAGCCTGATATCAGATTTCACTGCGTGCTGGTGTTTGTGTGCACACCATCTAACCACAACTGAAATGCCGCACATGCATGTATAAATAGAAAATGTTGAAATGTGATGTCTGTGTGTGTGTGTGTGTGTGTGTGTGTGTGTTTCTTATGCGGCAGTGTGCATGTGTGAGCTTGTTCTCTGCTTCATTTGCATATCTACGTCTCATCACGTTGCCAAGACAACCTCATCTGTTCATCTGGGAGGGCAGGAAATAAAGCGATGGTGCAAATGCAGTGAAAGAGAGACATGCGCAAAGATACACACACACACACACACGAACAGGTTCAATTAATAATAGTGGTTACAAATGAATTATTTCCATCAGTAGATTTTTATCAAGTTCACAAATTGCTTGCCTCTCAATCACATTTTCTATGGGCCTCTCGTGAGTCACACCCACAGAGGAAGCACTTACTGGCTGTCCAGACCCCGGACTGGAGCAGTAGATGGTGTACTTGCGGATAACACCGTTTGGTTTGTGGGGAGGCAACCAGGACACAACCACACTGCTTGGAGAGGAGGGAACTGCCTTGATGCCAGCTGGTGGACCGGGAACTATAGGAAACACACAGGAACATCAGCGAAGCGGGCATGTGTATGTGCATCTGTGTGTGTATGCACATGCTGGGTGTTGGATGCCTATTAAAGTGAGCAGGCTTGTTTGCAGATTGCTAGTCTTATCCTGCACTAAGCCGCTCGGGAAAGACTTGGAAGAACTCCCTTTGGGTGGACGCTGTTGACATATGTTCAGTCAGACACTGGTCAGCAGTTCTGACTCTGTGACACCCAGCATTCTCTTAACTCTCAAACCCACAAACAGATTAGACAGTGGTGTCTGATCCTCTGCTGGCCACTTCAGCCTGACACCGGACACCACTTAATGCTCTCATTACCATGTAAAGGCGCAAGAAGGGTTTAAAATGGATGCACGCTGTACAAAAAAACACATCAGGACACTGGGTGCTGTGAAAGGTGAACAATAATGCTGTTGTCCCATTGGCCTTACAGTATGGGGTTCACAGTGTCAGGCCTATTCAATTTCCACCATAAATATAACTTGGGCTTGACAGTGGGCCTCATCTGGGGTCTGCAGAAGGTGTTGTAAGACCCTGCTCTCTAAATCCAACCCCCAGTTCCTCTTTCTCTTTTACATGAGGGCCCCTGATCCGGTCATTCAGACAGCGGACTCCTTCATCCCGCACATTACACGAGCACGGATAAAAACAACGCAAACTCGAAAAGAATAGATGTACTGAGGGGGGTTTTAAAAGAGGGAGGCGGGGATGAAAGAATGGTGAATGATAGGTGCAGCTCCTGGGGGAGTGATGATGGTGGTGGTGGTGTTGGGGAGGGGCATCATTATCATAACTGGACCTCCATGTCAAAGTAGGAGTGGTAGTGGGAGGGGGACGGGGAGTTAAGTCCCATCTGGTGCCCAAAATCTGCCCAGGACTCCAGACAGACAGAGAGTCTGCTGCACAGCCAGCACGGCCGGTGTGATGATGAGGGAGCGAGGCACAATGGTGCTGAGTGGAAATGAACATATTATGCACCACTCTGCCAATCAGAGGAGGGTATGTAGCAGTAAAGGACTAATACACTCAATTAGAGAATGCAAGTCTACTTCGAAGTGGCTCAGACAAAAAAAAAAAAAATCTTAAATACATTTCTATGATGTCTTTTTTCTTGATGCCTTATTAATTTTGTCACCCAACAATAGGCTGTGTGATCACCTTTCTATCTTTCCATCTTCACCCCCCCCCAGTCCCTCCTCCTTCCCCTCCTCCTCTATAAAGAGACATGGATCCGGCTGTAATCCCGCTTCCAATGGTGTAAGCACAAAATTAATTCTCTCTAATCCAAGAGGAGTTAATCCCTATGCCTATGGCAAGAGGGCTGGTGGAGAGGATGTGGGCGCAGGCTGATGGCTGACTCCTGGATGCTATGTGCTCCCAGAGAGCACCCCTCCTCTCCCCCCAGCGTCTCCCGCCAGCCCTCCCTCAGCCCTGAGCTGTGGACCCAAAGCCTCTTAATTCTCATTAGCACTGCTAATGGAGCTTCCCAGCATAAATGAGCTTTTGTCATGGGTTTGAGATAAAGCCCAGCACTCTTTTTTATATATTCCCCTCCCATCTTCCTTCCCCCTTTACCCAACAGACAGTGCAAACATACTTCATGCTTTCCTCTATTTGGATTTGTACACACCAACATATATTAACAAATAAGTTAAACTCTGACATCTTTCTGTCTCGAGTTTCTGTGTGTGTATACTCACGGTCCTCGCGGGTCTGGATGTACAGGACGTTGCTGCGGACCCCATCTCCAGCTTGTGTGTAGGCCAGCACCTGAACACTGTAGTTGGTGAACTTCTCCAGGCCTCGCAGCTCCACCTGTTCACGTGTGGTGGTGATATTCTGCATCTCTCCCCATTCTGAGGAGGGCAGGGGTGGAAAACTGCTTTATAGAGTGCTGTATGTAATCTAGTGGACAGGCAGCATAGACCAACTCTGTCCGCTGCGAAATACATTCAAACACTACTACATTGCTTTGCTCAATATGTTTTGGAGGAAATGTGATTACTGCCACAGATGCAAGGCAGCAGTCGTAGGGAGGATGTCAGGGTGGATGGTGAAAGCGCAAAACCTTATAGCAGAGACTGGGGTTTACATGCTGTGTCCCACTTTTGTTAGATTTAGAAGATACTAAACCTAGTTATGGTTAAGAAAAGATTGTGTATTAGTAGCTTAAACATAACCATTTAAATGTTAATTGAGCTTTTTTGCCATTGACTGGACATCATCTCCCACAAAACACATTTGCAAATACAAATTTAGGAAACAGGGTTGAACAGACACAGGAGCACAAACACACTCAACTACAGTACTGCAATCTCATCCACCATCAGTGCTGATGGTGTTAAGAATCTACAACACAAAGAAAAAACAAGGGCAAACATGGACAAATTCAAAGACAGGAACAGGAAGTGCCTTATGAGAAAGGTGCGGACAACACTGACAAAGAGGTAAGTGGGGCGGGAGGGTGGGTCGGTGACATTTAGAATGAGATAGGTGATAATTACTCTGCATTGGCCACTGGGCCTGGCCCCCACAGCACCCACCTCCGTCAGGGAAGAGGGACCAAAACACAACCCGGTAGCCTTTCAGCACACCGTGCAGTGTCAGCCGTGGAGGCTCTGCCCATGTGATCACCGCCTCGTCCGACGTCACCGAGATGGCTCGCACGTTCTGCGGCGGCTCGCTGGGCACTGGAGAGAGCAGGGGGCCAGTGTTAGTGTTGCACAGTTGAAACATATGAGCTTTGAAATAATATTAATGATTTTTACTCAAACATCCTTGGTTATTGCTGTTGCTAAGAAGACCTGACTGATCTAGAATGACGGGCCGAAGCAGTGATAATTAATGACTACTCAACACCAGCAACCCACAGGCAATCTCCGCTGAAACAAATCAGTCAAATAAGCTCAAATTAGCTCTCAATAGCTCCTTGTTCGGTGCTAGCTTTTAGAGCACAGAGGAGAGACGGAGAGGAGGTGTGGAGTGGGGGGTCGGCGGAGGGGAGGAAGAGCACCGAGAGAGAGCAGCATGAATAGTAAAGCAGCTACACCTTAAGGGGTTAAAATGCAGATGAGGAGGGTGAGGCGAGCCGAGATATGGAGGATAAAATCTGAAGGAAGACAATGATCATCTTTAAGGTAACTGTAGTTGGAGGAGCAGCTTCAGACTACCTGTCTGGACAATCACCATCATAACTATTACAATCAGGGTGTCCATCATGACTGTCCACACACATATTTTCTGGGAGGATCAGCAGCGTCGGAAAAATATAAGAAATAAAAAGATGTAAAATAGACAGAGGACGGATGAGGAGGAAGAGAGGGGAACCAGTGGGAGGAAGAGGAAGATAAAGGAGAGGAAGAGAGAAAGGAGGCAGAGTGGGCAGACATTTAGAGAGTAATGGGGTTCCTTGTTCCTCTCTCGCTCTCTACCAGCCTAATGAGGGTGCTAATTAAAGTCGAAAGAAGAATGGGGGGATGTGCTGCAAATTCATTTCTACCATTTTTTTTTCAGTGTGTGCACGCGTGTCTATATATGTATGTTATCTGCGTTAATTTGTGTGTCTGCCATCCTGTGGCTGCATCCAACTTTATTTTCTATTCTTCTTGACAAATCAAAGAGATGTGCTTTATGGATCTTTTAATTTCTGTCTCTTGCCGCCCTCCCTCATGTCCTCCCACACTCTCTCCTAGTCTAACAGCCCACTCTCTCAGTTGTGTCTACACTCCTTCTCTTTCATCTCGCCATCTACGTTTTGTTCCATCCCTCTCTCACGGCTCTCCTACCATCTTCCAAAGTGGTGGCGTTGATCTCAGTACTGGATGGACCGGTCCCGGCTCTGTTGAAGGCCTGGACCACGACCCCGTACTGGGCAAACTTCTTGAGGTTGTCCAAGGTGTACACTTCACTGTCCCCCGTAGCTTTCATCTCCACTATGCTGTACTGGCCGTTGCTGCCTGGACCGTTCTCTCTGTAACCGATCTGGTAGCCCCGGATCACCCCGTTCTGCAGCTCCTTCTTAGGAGCCTGGAAGAAATGTATATGTATATTAAAGTGCATGTCACACTTAAATCCTGTGTAGCTGCATTAAAATCACTATGCAAAGTTGCAACTGGGTTGGCAGTAATATGTACTGTAATATCAGAGATAATTGATAAGATTCCTTTCCCTGCTTTGTCAGGTTATATGAGGAAATGGCTCAACTTTTTTTCACTATTTAAAATTTTGTGTATGCGCTTATCTCTCATTAACACCTGTAACCCTGAATTCTTGCTCAAGAATATAACTATTAATAATTCACTTTTTCAAAATATATATATGTGAATCAATTGAATTTAGTTAAAGCACACAGAACAGATTTTCAGTTGTCAGGACAAATAAGTGGTTACTTTTGGTTAGAGTATTAATTTAGACAAAGGTATATGTTCACTGGGTATTTTACAGCAGTTTGCATCTGGTAATCACAAATAAGCACTACGTAATAATACATAGAGCCGTGATTTTACCCTCCATGTAACCCGGATGCTCTGAGATGTCATCGGTTGGAGGATTACATCCATCGGTGGCCCGTCAGGAGCTGTTGATAGATGATGTCAAATAAAGTGTTACTGTTGAAATTTATAGCAATATTCAATGCAGAGAAAAGTAGAAAAAGACAAAGAGGAAAAAAAAGCGTGATTCCTAGAGGAGACAGCAATCACTCACGTGCTTCCTCGGTACTGATCGTGAGCTCTTTGCTGGGAAGGCTGCGGCCAATCTTGTTGTACGAGTACATGCGGATGCTGTAAACACAGGCCGGGTGCAACTCGACAATGTTGGCCTGGTTGTTGGTGGGTGAGATGTTCCTGGTTGTGTACATGTGATCCCAGGAGTCTGCCAAATAGGAAAAGATTTAAAATTTTTAAGACATGTAGCGTATCCTAAAAAAAATCTGACAGGCATATTTAGATGTGTGATACGTACCTGACTTGTTCTTGTACTCAATGTCATAGCTGGTGATGATGCTGTTTCCATCAAACCTCTGGATCCAGCGCAGGTTCATGCTCCTGTCCTTCACCTCCCTCACCTCCAGCTCAGGGGGGTCTGGTGGTTCTGTGTGTGTGTGTGTGAGAGAGGAGTTGATCTGATTCTACATTTTCACATTTTTACTCTGGGATGTTTGCATAACCACATGTACTTGAGTAAACTAAAGAAGTCTGTGTGCAGTATGTGGAGGTGATACCTTGCACAGTGAGTTGGATGAGCCCACGACCCTCTCCATAGGAGTTGATGGCATGACAGGAGAAGAAGACAGAATCTCCTCGCTCGGCTGGGTTCAGCTGCGAGCATCAACACAAATAGAAAAGTGACAATGTGCCACATCATATACGGAAAATGCACAACAGACAACAGACAACAGCAGTAACACTTGTCACAAAAATCTTCTGCAATAATACAATTAAACTCATAATGAGCCTTAAAAATCCTGAATGTGCTGAGTCAGATAATTTCACCTGATTTTTACAACATAAACAACAACAACATAAAATATGTGTAAACTAAATTTGATAATGTAGTGACATTTTGGCAAATTCACTTTTTCACAGCCTTATATTTAGCAGACAGATATAAGAGTTGTACAAGTGGCATTGATCTTCTCTAAAATCTAACTCCCTTTGAAAAATGTACACTTTTATTTCACACAAAATTCTTAAAGCACTGGAAAAATCTGCCGACATTTGAGGACAGTTGGGACTCAGAGCACTTTTGCCAAATAACTTATTTCCATTGCTCTTTGCTCTACATTCACTTCACAGCGTCAAACAATCATTTTTTGATGTGAAGGCATTATTCTGAGTTCAGGGTCTGCTGGGTGTTTTCTTCTGTTTCTGACCTTAAGGGTAGAGATGACTTCGTCCCCCTTCTTGTTGATGGTGATGGAGTAGCGGGGGTTCCTCTCGGCATCGATGACGGTGTCTCCTCTCTCCCAGCGGATGATGATGGGCTGCTCTCCCCGCGCTGTGCAGTTCAGCTCCTTGGTCTGGCCCTTCCTTGCCATGGTGGTGTTGGGGTGGCTGGTGATCATGGCAGGAACTGAGCAGAAATACATACACATGTCAGTGTGACGAATAGCATTATATGGAGTAATGAGACGAGGGAGCAGGGATGTGGTATTGGATACAGAGGATACATTACAGATGTATAGACATCTCTATTTCTGCACTTCGTTCTCCATTTTCATTTCACGCTTCAAGCCCCGCTGGCCCTCTTACTCTGCCTCCTCCCTGTCTCCCTCCTTCTTCTTCTCCTGATTCTTCTCCACCTCCTTTCCTCAGACATAGATTATTGATTGAAGGGGTTCCTGCGGTTTTGTTTTCATCACTAATTCATCAGCCCTTTTCCCCACCAAACATTCAGGAGCACACAGACCGGCAGCCGGAACGCATCAATCAATAGCAAAGATACCCCCAGTTAAGGATGTGCAGGACGGAGACAAGGTTTTGTTAGGTTCAGTGCAGGCCACACTAGCCTGGGGCAAAAGTGCATCTTAGAAGAGCTGATTCCCCTCCGAAAAGCTAGGGCTTGTCTCTGAATACACTATATGTACAATCCTGGAGATGATGTTATGAAAGGAAGTGTGTTCAAACTGAGGAGTGTATGATTGACACTTACTCTTGACAGTGAGGATCATGCTCTTACTGATGTCTGAGCCCACTCCGTTGGAGGCCTGACAGAGGTAGTACCCTCGGTCGTCCTCAAGAACGTGTCGGATGAGCAGAGAGCCGTTTGACATGATCTGGATACGGCCGGTCAGAGGGACTGGGTGGTACTGCTGAGGGTTTCCTACACCTGCACCACACAACACAAAGTAAATGCATGTTACAGCCTTAATTTTTCTTTCTTTATGTTATTGCAACGTTGCAGGGATGATGTGCTGACTTCGTACCTTTGGCATGTTTCCACATGACCTTTGGAGGTGGGTAACCCTCCACAGAGCAGTTGAGAACTCCAGCTTTGCCATAGATACAATCCTGATTGTTGGGCTGCACCACGAAACGCGGTGGCACTGAGAAACAAAAAAGATGTGATTAACCTAAATGGAAGGTCTAAAAGAAAGTCTTACAGTAAAAGGTAGAAAATGGGAGTGTTCCTAAAATAACGTGCAATTCTAAGCTCCCTCTGCACATTAGCTATCACATCTGATCTGACCTAATTCATGATCATTCCATTCTCCCTTTGCTCAATCCCTCACCAGTAACAATCAACTGTCTTTCCCAGCTGACGGTGGCGGCGGCGTTGCTGGCGATGCATGTGTAGTTTCCGTTGTGCTTCAGTGTCACCTTGGAGATTTGCAGGGAGCTCATGAACTCTTTGGTCTCTATTGCGACGCCAGAGGCGGAGCCTGGCACGATGAGCTGGCCGTCTTTGTGCCAGGTGATGCGTATGGGCATGTCCCCAGATGACACCACACAGGCGATGTACATGAGCTTCCCCACTGAGGTAGAGGGGATGTCGAAGGGCTGGATGAGGGGTGGCACTGGGGGAGAGAAGGGAGAGTGCACCGAGTGAGAGTGATAAAAGCAGCGATAGACGTGGAGGAGTGGCAGCGTGGCCATCTGGAGCAATGCTGAGAGAGAGAGAAGGTCATTGGCCAGTGGGCCCCTCTTCTCTCCCCCCACCTTCAGCCCCCATCTCCTGCAGCCCATAATAGCTGCTCTGGTTAGAGTCCAATTGGCAGGAGGAAGTCATTCTGTTGCCATAGTAATGGAGGCTGGGGTGGGGGTACTACAGCTGAGACATCTGGGGGATTTAATCTAGGCTTCATTATTATTCATCTAATTAAATCAGAGACACACTCACACGCAGGCACATGCACACACCCTTAAACACCTCTGCAGCTGCCCTGCTACCATCGTTACCCCACTCACAGACTAAACAAGATACAGACGCACACAGAAACATAAATCTATCCTAAAACACCATCTACCTCTGTCAGGAAGCATGACTGGTATCTGCATTGCACAACTTTGAACATCTCCAGTTGGCAGTGGCTGCGTACTTTGATATGCAGGAATCTCTTTTGATAACATCTGTAAACTGCATAAATGTGTGGTTATTATCATTATTTTTTACCAACCAGAGCAGTCTGCTGTTGCTTTTTTCCAAAGAATGAAAAGAAGTGACCACTGATGACCTGTCTTCACTTATATATTTTGGGTATAGTGATGTGTGCAAAGAAATGGCCACAAACTAGGGTAAAGACACGGTGCATCCCAACTGCAGCCACATTTCAGGATTTGCATTGCCAGTTTTATCCCTCCGATAAAACAGTGCAGTTTTATCCCTCTGAATCCTTCTCTTCATGCTTACCTTTGACAGTGACATGGACGGTCTGGTTGATTGACACCTGGGGTTGGATCAGAACGCTACACAAGTAGGTGCCCTCGTCCGCACCCTTCTGCACGTCCGTCAGCCTCAGGGTGCCGTTCTCGAACACCACTTGACGATGATTATCAGGCAGCTGCATGCCGTCCTTCAGCCACTTGATGGAGTAATACGGGTAGCCAATCACGCGGCACGTTATGTAGGTGTTCCTGCCCGCCACTGCGGTGATGTCCCGCATGGGCCTGATTCGGGGTGGACCTGGAGACACAGGGAAGAGAGGGAGGGGATGGAGGGAGGAGACAGAGAGAGAGAGACACACACAGAGGTCGGAGAGAGGGGCAGATGAGGTGAAGGAGGTCATGGCAGAGTCAGGGAGCAGTCACGGAGACAGGAGGTGAAGAGATAAAGGTTGAGGGATAGAGTGATTGGGGCAAGTTGACAGGTGGACAGGGAGGTTAGTTATGCTCCCTTTACTAAAATCTGATTGAGGATATTGTTGAATTTTGTCTAATCAGATATTCTGTGTATCTAAGTGGTTTTGTGTATCTTTCTACAGACAGACAGACAGAGAGATAGATAGATAGATAGACAGACAGATAGATAGATAGATAGATAGATAGATAGATAGATAGATAGATAGTGATGTGATGTGATGTAGTGTGATGCAATCT
The DNA here is from genome assembly GCA_025331565.1 of Holacanthus passer. NCBI lineage: Eukaryota > Metazoa > Chordata > Actinopteri > Pomacanthidae > Holacanthus > Holacanthus passer. The sequence continues at coordinate 8,046,328 of JAFREQ010000005.1, forward strand.
GTGCCTCTCACTAGCCCTTGACTGTTTGTATAGAGTCAGGTGTAGAGTGCATTTATATTGAAAAGCAGACAGGCACCTCTTACGTTTATGCGCGCTTGGTACTCGGCGCTACCGGCCGAGTTTCGTGCGACGCAACGATACACTCCCCCATCCCGAATGAGCGGGCTGCTGACGTTGACGTGCGACACGGTCAGGCCGTCCGACAGGGTGTACTGGCTGGTCTTGTAGGTGGAGTCTCGCACCACGGGCTCGTCGTCCAGCGTCCAGGTGATGGAGGGGGGCGGGGCTCCTTTGGCTGCACACATGAGGGAGAAAGGCTCGCCGGGATTCACCACCCGCTCACTGAAGGAAGACACGATACGAGGAGTACCATCTGAGAGAGAGAGAAAGAGAGAGAGAGATGAAAAATAAAGACATAAAGACAGAGCGGTGAGAAGTTCAGCAGGTTTGTTTATGCCACCATCTCTGCTGCCTTTTTAAAGCCAAATGATTTTGTGTATTTGTTCAATGACAAACAGCTCTGTGGTGTCCTTTTTATCCATCTCTCACTCACATTTTCAGTGGCAAACAATTTATGTGCCAGCATTAAAATAAAGAATAAAAGTCAACGGTAATAGTAGAAGCTTTAAATTTAAAGAACATAGTTTCCTGTCATTTTGTTGTGGCTGTAATAAAATGCTACAATAATAAAACGCCCTCTTTATACAGAATTGTTTAGTCCCCTGACAGGCTCCGTTCACATACCCTCTAGCAGAATAATGGAAAAGTCCTGAGCAGTGTGGCCCTTTCGGGAGGCGAAGCACTGGTAGGCCCCAGAGTGGAACTTCTGCGCTGCAGTGATCTGCAGGGTGTCGTTGTGTTGTCCCTGGATGGAGATGTGCTGGTCAGGGACGATGGGCTCCGTGTTGCTGTACCAGGTGATGGTGTATTCTGGAGAGCCCTCCACGGTGCAGGTGAAGAACAGGGTGCTGCTGATGCCAGTTTTCAGATTCTTAGGGGACAAGGTCACTCGTAGTGGATCTGAGGGGAGGATACACGTTTGTTAGAACACAGATGATAAATATAATAATTTTTTTTTATGTTTCACTGTAAAGCAATTTGTGTCTTGATGTGTAAAACTGCTATATAAATAAAATTATTATTATAAATATACTGTTGCTAGACTACTTTTTTAATTCCATATGGCAATACTTAAACTTTATATCTATCAATTTTTGAAGTGTTTTTTTTGTCATTAAAGATTTTGTCAAAAAAAAAAATTCTGGTGCATTACATCACAAGTATAAAGAGTTTCTTAGTTGTCATTGGTTAATTTGTTTTTGATTAATAATATTAAGTATTAAGTCTTCACAAATGTGAGATGAGATAAAAATACATTTTGTGTTACCAGATATGTAAATAAAAATTTTAATCAGACTTGACTAATTTAACATCATTTATCAACACATAATATTAAGCTATTATTTGCAAAGCAATTATTATTTTTAAATTTTTTATAAGCAATATTGAAACCCCCTTTTTGTTGAGTTACACCAATTTTTATATCTCCTAAGTGACTCTAAAATCATTCAACTGCATTGAAAAGGTGACACATGGATTCATACATACAGTAGGCGTTTACATTCACAGAGACGGGGGAGAGAGAGAGAGAGAGAGAGTACAATCAGCGGTGGTGACTCAATCAGTTCGACGCACTCATTAAAAAAGCAGCTGGAGATATCTCTTCACATCTCTGTCCACTTGTGTGTCTAAGTGTGTCTGTCTGTTTTTGTGTGCGTGAGAGGGAGAGTGTGTGCGTACGTGTGTGTGTGTGCGAAAATGTCAGTGAGCAATAAGGCAGCTGGTGGTGTGTGCTGGGGGGCATCTCCGTGCCTCCCAACCCCCCCCTCCTCTGTCAGAGTCACAGAGTGTGCTGCCATGATGTGCCCACTGGCAAAGCCTACCGCCTCTCTATTCTCTCCCTCCGTCTCGCCCTCTCCCGCTCTTTGTTTCTTTGTATACTTTACACAATGTACATTTATCTCCCCCCTTTCTTATTATCTTGTTATTACATTGTAGATAATGTCATTCCAGCACTGTCTGGATGTCTGATCGTCCCTTGTGTGACCCCCCTCGTATTTATCTCCGTCTTCCTCACCCTCCATCTCTCTGATGGTGAATTGTGCTGGCAGCTGTGTTACGGATTCAGTCTCAGTGAATTATTGCCCTGTCTCTCTTTTTGAGGCCTGATATGACGGGGCTTCATACAGCTCACACACATGTGTGTTACAGACACACTCCAGGCGCGACTTATATGTGCGCCTCAAACCAAAAGGAGAGTTTGTGAGTGTGTCCGTCTGCCAGGCTGATTCACTGAGAAGACAGCGTGGGAGTCTGTCAGGTCGGTTGTGAATGTGTGTGTGGTTTTGCTCACACACCTATAACGTGAAGCTGTCCAGACACCTCCTTTGAGCCAAAACTGTTGGTGACCTCGCACGCGTAGCTGCCACTGTCCTCCTGTCTCAGGTCACTGATGGTCAGCCCCGTCAAACGCCGTGTCCAGCGGGCATCTGAGGGCAGCGGGCGACCATCTTTCAGCCAGCGCACAGTGGGGCTGGGGTAACCTCCTGCTATGCAGGGGAGCTCGATACTCTGGCCGGCGTACACCTCCCCTGCTTGGAAACTGTCCAGGATGGTGGGTGAGGACTCGTTGGGGTCTGGGGGACAGAGACAGGGTTATTTTGTTTTGTCAAGACAACGACAATTATCTCACTAACACAAGTAAATTGACGACAGTAAGTTGCTCACCCATTACAGAGAGCCTGGCTCCATTGCTTTGGCGCGTCTCGCCGCTGTACTTATGTTTGGTGATGCACCGGTATGTGGAGAGGGCATCCTCCTTCTGAACATCAGAGATGTAAAGAGCCCCGAAGGAGGTGAGCGAGAACCTGTTACCTGAGGAGGACACACACAGTAAAGACTTACATTAACTTCCCCAAAGGACAGAAACATCCCGTTAAAAAAACAAACCTGCACCAAGATGATCGTTCTGGTGCAAAACCACTGTGCTCATTGTAAAACCGTATTGTGCTAAGAACAAACAGCTGCCTGAACAGTTGGCACTATACCTGCCTGATAATGCTGCTTCCCAAAAGCTGGCACTCTGTCAAGGCCTGGAGGACACACAGCGGTCACTTACACCACCCACTGATGGAGCAGAGACAGATTTACTGTCCCTTTACACACAACATAAAACTCTTATGCGCAGCACTATCGTCACCAAACTATCTAAATGTTCCTCCTTTTATGTCTGGTAACAAAAATGGAAGGTCAGAGATCAAGTGTGCCCCGATGTGCGGTCCCCGCTGATTGGAGGCAGATAGAGGCGTAGGGAAGAGAGAGGTCTGGATATTCTCTGGATGACTGTTAGTATTAGCATATTTTGTCTTTGTCTTTTCTTGAATTCTGTGGATTCTTATGCCAAATGTTATGGCGCCCCCCATTTGCCCCTCCTGAAGTGCAAACATCTGTATAAACCAATGTGTATGATGAATGAAACAGGACAATTCAAACATTGGTTACAAACATTGACTTCGACTGCATTTTGAAGAAAGTCTAGTTCCCACAAAATGGGCATTTTAACAGCTTCCTGGGAAACAGAGCATCCTCATTAGTGACTTTATGGTAATGGGTGTAACTAAAAAAAAAACAGCCAATAAAGTCATCACACATCTGGCCTTTCTGCCGAGCAATTTCCTCACAGCTTACTGTAAGTGGGACCTATTTCAAAATGGTTGCCGCTTTATAATAAGGGTGGTTTAGGTTTGTTAACATCTACTATCACCTGTGTATTTTAGCATCTGAGGTCCAGGTGAACAGCTGGACTGGCTGCGTTCAGGTGCACCTGTGCATTTATCAGCATCAATATTTTACCTACATGCGCCGTGTTTGTCAAGGTCTTGCGGAGGGTTGAGCAGGAATACTGGAGACTGTGCATGTGTTTGCATGGAATATACTGTATGACCCGAGAGGAGGCACAGGCTGCAATTTCACAGCAGCCTTTGTTTGCCCCCCAGAATGAAGCCTTACAGGATAATGAGCACTTTAAGACTGCTACTCCCACAACACAGACGACTCGCCTGTCACAACACTCTGACATAGGCAGGGACAGAGAGAGAGAGAGAGAGAGAGAGAGAGAGAGAGCGAGGGGAGAGAGAGAGAGGGAGTCAGCTGGATCTGTCAAAGCCACACTTTCTGTCTTCAGCAGGGGACGAAATTCATCCCATCTGCAGCGATGCCTCGGAAACAACACTGATTACACAATGCACGTCACATTATTTCCCTTACTATCTGTCCATCTCAACTGAGTGGCTTATACAAAGAATCAGTCTATCAGTCTATCTTTGGTCGACTTTCTTCATCTCTTTGTGTGAATCCTATCGTCTCTCTCACCCTTTAGCGTTCTCTCTCTCTCTCTGCCTCTCGCTCTCAGTCTCTAAGCAGAGTGGCAGACAGAGTAAAATATTAATTACTAAATCACTGTGCTCCCTCAGCTTTTATTCATGCTGACTTGACTAGATAACGAGAAACAGAGCCAATGTGCATTACACACACATACACGCACACACACACACACACACATAGACATGAACATACACACAACTGCAGCAAAACATGCAGATGTGCATGCATGCAGCTCCGACTAGAAAATAGCTGCGGTTGTTAGTGTTGCATAATTTTTTTTTTTCAATTCTGCCATGATATCATTATGCTACAGTCTCTCTCTGAGGTTAGGACAATTTTATTTTGCAGGTATTGAACTTTTTTACTCAAACCTGTCATTTGTTCTCTGCTTGAACCCCATATGCGCTAAGCATGTAAGTAATATGTCTCCAACATTCATGCATTAGTTCATTCAAATTGGAAGAGAGACATGTGAACACACAAATTCTCTGCTGATACTGCTGATCCACTGTGCAGTAGATCCAAACAGTTTTGTGTGGCTTCCTCATGAAAGACCTTCAGTAATAACTATATAGACTAAGACATGCAGATTTAGGAGGGATTGTGCAGCTTCTTCTGGTGTGTCGATCTTTTGACAGCTATTAAAACTAAGAGGTGAGCTTTTTGTTTTGCAAAAGACCATGAACTGAAACTAAAAGGACCATTCGGTAAAAAATAGAAGCACTCATGGCTCCTCGAAAAAACTCTGAAGGAACCATTTAGAGGTTTAAGTATTTTTCATCAACTATAAATGGTTCTTTAAAGAGTTCTTTCACCCAGAAAGAAGCTTTCTGAAAGAAGCTGTATTGCCTAGAGGATGTCAACATTGTTGGATTTTGTATGAGTTCAGTCAGAGTCTCAATGAGACCCATTCATGGAAGAAAATTGTGCAAAATTGTTCATGTATTCCTGATGCAGATGGGGTCCAGAGGGGGAACTATTCTGATCTTTACTTTTAAGTGCCAGATCAGGAAAATGATGTGTATTTTTGACATGGAAAAAAGGTTCAGAAAAAACTTATAAATTTAGGTACAGTTAATAGTCTAACTACACATTTCAGAAAATTTCTAATTAGAAATTTTTGCAATTCACATGGCCATTTCAGTAATAGCTGTTTTTAATATGCTCACATGAATGCATTCATACAGAGACAGTTTTAGTCCTATATGTTTCTGCCCTCATGCTTTAGGTAAAACACATTGATTTGAAGCAGATTCAAACCTACAGAGCAGCTCAAAGACTAAAGTGATTGAAATACATGAGCATGGCCTTTAAAATCCAGCTGCCCTGTGACTTTGTGTGTACTGTATGCTATGTTTGTATGCATGTACTGTACAAAAAAGTTCCATTGCTCAGATTAATCACACTGTATGTCCTCAGCAAACCTCTCCTGTGTAAGAAAGGTTTGCATTCGCTTAAATTTTTTAATCCAACCAAATGCCCGCGGCCTTGCAGTCACACTGCAGGCCAGACCTGCTGCTATGACAAATACCAAAGAGGAGGAAAGAAAAGGGAAAATAATGGAAGTATAAATGTGCGAGAGAGAATAGGAAAAAATAAAAGCATGACAGAGTCTATAAATAGGATATATACTGTAGCCCGTGTGGGTCCTGTGTGTGTGAGTGCACCATGAGTGTGTGTGCGAGTTCGTAGCAGCCTCATTTTCTCACATGCAAATGAAGGCGTCGGCGCAAAGATAACGAGGCCCATATTTCCACCTCCTCAGTGGGGCCATTATTTATTGATGTTCTGCATCTTTCCCCCCTCCCTCCCACTCTCACGCTTTCTTCATCCTCTCCCTGTTGCTAGGGTCTTCTCACTGCCATCCTGTTACGATTTCGGTGTACTTTCAGCAATTATTAAAGCACAGTGTGTTTACAATCATCAAGGACGAGACTGTGAAACCCTCCTTGTAGCGCGACTGCAGAAATCATAATGGTGAACTGGTGGTGGATGTCAGTGAAATTAATGGGGGGAAAAATGGCATCAGTATGAAGGCGCTAAATATAGCTTTTCAGATGCAAAGGGGGTTTTCTATCCAATCACAAATATTTCCCCAAAACATGCAACACAACACACTTTCTTTTAGTTTTCCCATCCTCTCAGTCTCAATATGCAGTTTAGTCCAATTCTAGGCCCCAAAATAAGCCTAATAAAATGAACTTATTTAGCTTTTAGACCTTAAGGACGAAGGTTCATGTTGGATTTTGGGGCTGTGAGTCTCATCTTCTCACAGAAATAAAGTAGTTCAAAGATCATTCTGTGCCTCTTCATCGGCCGTTTTATGTGCAGTTTGGAAACTAAGTTGGACTTCTCTACCCTCAACAGGAAACTAATTTAGCTCTTGGAAATGAATCTGACCTACATGCTTTAGAGGGGCAAATTTCCACACTATCTAGACTAGTCTATTTTAGGAGACAACCTTTTTCCTCTCTTAGCAGGAATTATCTTGTGAGACTAACCTGTCCGAAATACAGCTTCTCCTGCGTGCAAAGCAAAGGAGACGCTCGATGAAAATATAACTTGACCGTATGATCATGCAGCACTCAAAGCTCTGAGTGAAAACACTGCTGCTCCTATGGGAGTTCTCAGTATGGACCCCATATCTAATCAGTTTGGAAAAGGCTAATGAGTTATCGAACTCACATCCCTGTTTTCCTTCTGGCAGATCACTACAATCTGATCCCTGGAGTCTCCATCTCACTCAACACTGTTGACGGTCAAAGGCAGTGGTTCCTTGCCTTGAAGGACTCTCCCACTTAAAGGAAGGTTAGTGTACTTTCACTGCTCATTATGATGACTATAAGGCAGCAGGAGGAGAAAATGTGCCAAAGCAGCCGAGGGTCAGAGGTTTCACTCCTCCACAAACTGACAACGGTATAAATCCTCAGATTGATGCCTACAGCCCAACGTGTTTATCCATTAAAGAGATGTGGTCTAAAATTAGAAGATTAGAAGGAAGCTGACTCAAAAAAATCTATTTCAATCGGTTACCTTTATGATTGCACGAGCGGAAATATCTACCCTTTACCTGAGGCTTTAATACGAGACAATATGCATCACACAGTCTATTACACAAAGACACGGATGCAAAATAAAAGATGAGTAATTTCTTTCTCCTGAACTTTGCTCATAAAAACAGATACAGTTGCTCTAAAGTTAGAAACAATAATGCATATTTGTGATTGAGTCTTGCCTGTAATCTAATTTATTTTTGCCAATAAACCTTAAACCATTGGAAGAGGAGACAAGTATAGTAAGAAATGCTTTGATGATGTAACTTTAACAATAAAAAACACATATTTTATCTATATATTTGAAGAGTGCTGCAGTAAACTTGACGACAGATAAACATTTTGCTCCAGTGGACCTGACTCCTCTTGTGCACTGCCAAAGGTAACTGTCTAGTCAGAGCTCCAAATATCCCCAAAACACTGACACACACCAACACAAATGAACACATATGGCACATGAAGGCCAAGGTTTAGTGAGTTATTACAATTTGGCAAATAAATTATAACCCTCTGATCGGCGGGCGAAAAAATGAGTTTGAATTTAGGAAAACTGCATCCTGTATCTGTGCCTTATACCTTCGCTCTCAACGGCAAGTCGCAGAGCAGAAATTTGAAAGAAGGTGAGAAGAGAGAGGGGAGGAGGAGCGGATCAAAGACTTGTGACTGTCACAGAAAGAAGAAGAAAGAAAAAAACGCAGCATATTCCGGAGATATTCTCTGCGGTGCTGGAATATGCTTGGTGCTCACAAATGCAGACATGCTAGAGACACACACACACATAGAGAAACACCTACTGGGCTTAAAATAGGACAAAAAAATATTTCCCTGCTGGAATGAAAAATAATAAACTATGTAATAAAATTAGCACAGTGGAGTCAGTGAATGGCAGTCGTCCAGTTTTGCACCAGAGGAATGTGTTAAAGCAGAAAATCAGCACTGTTGGACTCAATGACTTAGAGAGGGACGAGTGCAGAGAGGGGAGAAAAGACAATAGAGGAGAAAAGCAAAGGGAAAGATGGAGGGTAAACTGTGGAGGAGATAACAGTCCACGTCTGTGTTCTCCACTCCTTTCAAACCTTTATGCAAAAAAAAAAGGGGGTGTTGCATTTGTATTCAAAGCGAGGGCCCACTCCACCCTCCCTTTGCTCTCTCCCCTCTCTCTGCTGTGTACATTAAAAGCCCAAGTAGAAGCAGGTGTCAGCCAATTAAATATATACACTTTCCTGGCTTTTATTCTGCTGCACACTTACTTAACATCTATGAATGGCGCCCTCTTAACTCCTTTCAATTCACATTCAAAGCAGGTTTTATTGGCACAACTGATGTGTAACAACTAATTGTGCAATGGGAGCCCACCCCGCCGCATCTCCTCCATAAAAGAGACTTTGTTAACACGACCAAACTGTTCAGACGGAGCACGAGTCACGCTGCCAGTTAAAGCTAACACCGCATGAGCAATATCTGAATCTCGCCGTTCAATTCTCTCTTTTTCCCCCCCCATCTCGCCTCATCTCTGTCGCTTGTTCGTTTGCTGGATGGGGGGGCGAGATGCAAGACGTCGGAAGGAGCCGCAGCTCTGTCATGTTTTCATTAAAAAGCCACGCTTCACTGTCTAATCCTGACTGCTGCCCTCTTTCCTAAGCAATTCTGACTGCTTACCTCATCTTTCAATCATGCCCTGCCCTGCCCTGCCCCTCGCCGCTGTGCGCCCACTCACCGCGAGTGGACAGGATGTTTGAAAGTTGAGGGGACGGAGGTGAGCAGCAGACAAAAGGTGGAGGCTGAGGGAGAGAGAGAGAGGGACGAGACAGTGCAGACAGACAGAGCAGAGTCCAGTTTCCACTGTGATGGGGACCACGTCTCTTCTGCTTCACTTGACTGCTCTGTCCCAATTTGCCCTGTGTGACTTTAAACAGTAAACACTGGGGGAGGGGATGATGCAGAAGGGTGAGGGGGGGGAGGCCTGAATGGACAGTCGGGGACGGACATAAAACCAATCGTATGCAAAACACGTAATTTGCGTAGATATAACTCAACGCGATGCTGCAGAGACGCCATGTTCCCCCCCATAAACCCATCCTAACCAGACAGGCCGACGATGCTGCGTAAAGCTAAATGGACCATCTCAGATAGAGGGAGCGCTGAGGAGATTAAGCATCGGTAGGAGCATCAGAGGAAACGAGGGATGGAGGGGAAGAGGGTGGGAGGATAGGAGAGAAATGGGGAGAGATGTAGAAATAGGACTCCATTATTCATGACGTGTGTTTCATGTGCTTGGTGACATCTGGGACAGCAGTGATAATGAGAGTCCCGGGAGAGAGAAACCACATATACACACACACATACACACACACACACATCCCGATGCACCGCACAATACAGAAGTGTGCCACCATGGTCCAAACACCTACCCTCAACTGATGTCCCGTTAGCTCTTATTGAACTGTTAAATGCATGTGCACAAAGGCTTAAACACTGAAGCGACTGAAAAAAATGTCGCTCAGTAAAAGTCAACATCCAGTGGCGGAAAAGCTCTCGCCCCTCCACCTTGTTTTGATTTAGCAGCAGATAAGAGATAGAGTTGGATATATGTTGTGTGTCTGCCATCGTATGCGTGTGTGTGTGTGTGTGTGTGTGTGCACGAGTGTGTGTGATGCAGTGTACTCCAGCTTAGCCCATGGCCCGGGGCAGTGAGCTGCATTAGCGGCACTGAGTGAGCTGCCTGGTCCCTCCCTATTAGAGTGCTGGTGGCAGAGGAGTGTCACTGCCCAGCATGGAGAGAGAGAGAGAGAGAGAGAGAGAGAGAGAGAGAGAGAGAGCTTAGCTTCTGCTACACACACACACACAAACACACACACACATTTACAGTGTTTACCAGAAGGACAGGACAGGATGCCAAATGACCACAAATACACTCAGAAATAAAGGATCAAATATCACAATCTCGCTTTCTCCAAAATTTACTGGCAGAAATCATCAGCATCACCATCAATAGAGACGTCAACAGCAACCTGCCAGTAGAAAGTGTAAAATGTTCTGCATTGAGTAAAGTAATTTTCATATTTTAATCATCAATATTTGCTGGTTTTCTTTGTCCACTATAAGACGAAATCAAATATCTTTGGGTTTCGGATTGTTGGTTGGACAAAACAAGCATGTTTGAAGACGTCGTGGAAAAGTGCCAGTTTTCATTGCTTTCTCACATGGTAGAGACCATATGAGTAATTGAAAAAATAATTAATCAATTAATAATTAATTGAAAATATCTGTTGGATAGGTTAGGATAGGATCCATCCCCAAAACATACAATACAGTAGGCAAATTTCTAAACCTGGCAAAGTGTGCATACTGTACTATATACTGTATGTTGCCAGATATAATGAACATAACATGGACATGAATGCAGACACAAATGTGGGGCAATGTCACTTCCTGCAGGAAACCGTCCCATTGTTACATATGCACAATATCATAGTCGCATTTTGGAGTAAAAGGACCACACTAAACAATTAGACTGACCCCAGATTTTTTTTTAAGTCATCAATCCACAAAGACTGACTGCAAGTTGTTCTTTATGATCAACATACTGAATTGTTGACTGAAGTCTTAAGAATGTTTTACTGGAGAGAGAGAAACAGAGAGAGCAAACAACTCACATGCTATAATCATGTTGGATTATTGACTTGCCTACACATGACATTTACTGTGCATACACTCGTCCACAAACGACAGCCGAGATACACCGCAACCTTTTCCTCAGACTTTTCTATCACGTCCACCGCAAAAGCTGCATTTCTGATCAGCTCACCTCCCTCACCCTCCCGCCCACTGCAGTCAATCACGGCCGGCGATGTTGATCTGGCCTTTATGTATGTTTGGACAGCTAATAGTGAGGCGGATCAATAGGTCTGATTGAGAGGTCATGTAGGAACATGGCACTTGGATGACCACCAGGGATCCCGTTTGATCCCCGATCATGTCTCCTCGCGGTCCCTGGACGACCAGCTGCATTCACAGAAAGAGAAATCTCTCCATCTGGTTCGCTGATTTTGGCACTTTGAGTTTTGACTGTTTATCTCCCCTACGATTAATTTTTTTGTATCTAAAAATGGTTATTACACTAATATAAATTATACATTTTTGTTTATAATATTTTATGTAGTTCTAGTTGTAATAATCCAATGATATCTGATGGATGTTTCAGGAACAATGGTGGAACCACAAGTCTAGATATTTCAGGACAAGATTAGAGAGAAATGAAGATGGAGGGGAAAATCAAAACTAAACTTCTTGCCACTGCTGCGAGCTGCTGAGTAAATAAGCATTTCCTTAAATACAATTTCTTAGTAATACCAGCAGTAATCTCCTCGCTCTAATCCCTCTTTTGCTAGCCTAAACAAAAGAGTGGAAGAAAGCTGGGGGAAAGGGGCAAAACCTCTTTACTCAAATCCTATTTCTTAGCCCAATCCAGGCCGCATAAACCTTCCGACTCTTTTACTCTAAGCCTTGACACAAGCCTTCCTGCTTTCACTTTCCTTTACCTTTCCACAACCGTCCCTGAACCTCTACAGAGTCATTACAGCTCAGTCTTATCTTTGCAGGTTTGTCCTGTCAGACTTTGTTGTGACTGTTTGTCCTCCCTGATCCCAGCGATTACATTGGCGTCACCCGTGTCATCATAACCAACACAAAATAATGGCAAAAGCTGAAACGCTGTTTTAATCAACTGTAATGATCTTTTAAACCACATGACTGGAAATATGTAGACTCCCTCAACTCTCTGTCTCTCACCCCCTCGGTTGTTGTATTCTCTCACAGTCGGGCTTGAAGGGTGAGATAGTGGCCAGATTTCTGTCAGAGTGATGTGCTTGCAGGGGCTTTCCCATCTCTCCCTCTTACACTGATTGACACTGATACACTGATGCACTGTAAACATGCTCATACTGCATGTGTGTGTGTGTGTGTGTGTGTGTGAGAGAGAGAGAGAGTCTGTTTGATGGAGACACAAAGAGAAAAAAGGCAGGGGAGAGCGACGGCAGCAGCGATAGAGTGTGTACATGTCTGTGTTATGTGCACGTGAGCAGGCGTGTGTAGTAGTGTGTAAATAGTCAATAATAGCCGACACTTGTCAGCCCTCTGCTCTGTACACACAAAGCCCGTGGTTGAGCCATTGTTGAACTCCGCCTCTCCACGCCAGCCCACCCCCCCCACCCTCAACTGGGCCTCTCAAGCAGAGATAATTATGCCTATTGTGCCCCTTGCACACAGAGATGACACACGCACGCACACACACACACACTTGTTTGTGCTAATTTACACACCCACCCACGTGCCTACTCAACCTAACTGAGTAAAAGATGGCTGCCAGCACCCCATCTGCTCCTGCCCAGCTCTCAGCACACTGGGGCAAATGTGACAGGGGCAAAACTATCTGGAGAAAGTGAAAGAAGAGCAGACAGAGTTGAACAAACTGCAGAAGAAGTGACTTGTGTAGTCGCATCGGAAAGTGGATTCGTGAGGTTAAAAATGTTGCTCGTTATTCGTGTCGTTTGACATTTCTTAGGTAGATGAATTTGCAAGAAGGCTGGTGTTTTGGTTTTACCGCCATATGTTTGCATGTGCATGTACGTGATAGTGGCACCTTCAGCTGCATGATTTAGTCTTAAATGTCCCCCACTAACCCCCATGGCCTGCTGCGTGCCATGTGGGACAGAGGGGGAGGGAGAGGAGGGGGAGGGATGGTGTGAGACTGGAGGGTGGGGGTGACAGAGGGCCACAGTCGATGGAGTTGTGTTCAATGAGCCCTGGGGACGCCACGTGCTCCCTGTCCTCCTCTGTCACACCACGTCCTGCTGCACCCCGGCAGCCCGAGCACAACAACAGGCCGGCGGAGCGGCGCCGAGCACAGCCTTAATGTATCCCGAGTTAATGTTTAATGAGAGCTCCATATTCAGGCAGGTTCATGCAAAATCTGAAAATGGCTTTATTGTGTTACTTTTGAGGGGGATGTGTGTGTGTGTAGGCTTGTACTTTGTAGAAGCGAATATGTGTGTGTGTCAGACCAGTGTTTACAAGAGTCTGCGCTGTCCCAGACAAGTGTATCTATTAATGTATTCCTGTTCTGAGTGCACAAGCACAGATTTACAAACAGACATCATGTCCTGACACACCACTGCTCTCCATGAGGTCCCTCTGCCTGTGTCACCTCTCTCCTCCCTGCACCTGTGTGGAGCCTTACCACGTTCACTTTTTAATCACTGAGAGGAAAAGCTGCAGCAGCGTGTGCATGCAAAGAGCAATGTATATACAATTCTATCTGTCACAGACATACTGGAGCCATATACTGTAAATAATAATGCACATTTCGTTCACACTGGTCCACCATAAGCTGAACTTGCTGTATGGATTATTTTAAACGTCACTAAGAAGTTCAATATTAGCTTTGAAAATTTCAGCATTTGCAACTCAAAGGCTCCGCTTTCAAATTCTAGTTTCTGTTTTTTTTACTGTTCTGTATTTGGCAAATATAATATATAATTTTTTAGAATATAAAAATACAATTGATCCTCAAATTCATTGTTGTTATTGCACTGGTTATGACTAAAGCTGCAACAACTAGTCAGTTAATTGATTAGTCAATCAACAGATAATTAATTGACAAGGATTTTAAGGATTTCTTAAATGTTTTTGTCATTTTTCAAGCGCAAATGCCCAAAAAATGGCTGGTTGCAGCTTCTGATATGTGATGATTTGACACTTTTCTCTGATTTTTACAACTCAACAAAATATCTGGGGTTTTGGTAGTTAATAGTTGACAGAGGTCATAGTTAATAAATCCCTTTGGACTGTGGGAAATTATTGAGGGCTTTTTTTTTTCACCCTTTTCACCTTTGTCTGACCTTTTTTTTTTTCAGACAAAGCAATTAATGGATTAATCAAAACCAGCAGATTAAACAAATCGGAAAATATTTGCTAGTTGCAGGATGCAGTCACTGATTTCATTTCAACTTTCATATTGTAACTTGCTTATCCCACTAATTGATAAGGTCAGCTGTAATTTTCCAGGTGTTCCCAATTAACCCCTATGTGTGTGTGTGCGTGTGTGTGTGCATGCTTGTGTATTGTTGCGTCTCTGCTGAACCGCGTGACTTCCAGCAGGGACCCCAGGGGCAGAGGATTGATCTGTAATGTAGCCTGTAAGTGACCTGGCCACCCGGTGACACCCATTAGGATCCAAGTTCACATTAAGGCCCGATAACTCAGCATTTACAACCTGACGGGTTAAACGCAGGTTAAATCCACCTTATTTTCAACAACGGGGACTAAAGACCGATGTGATCGAGCACGAGCAGTGTCTGTTTAATGATGCACTAAATCAATGGTCTACATGCAGGCAAACACATCTGTATCATCTTGTTCCACCTCCTTAAGAGACAGGATGAGACGATTAAAAGAGTATACAGACTATTGTGGATGAGTAAGTGATTGTGTGCAAGAAGAGTTTTCTAATATCTAATCTTCTTTTTTTTTAATCTCATCTACACAGTGTAATTTTTTCACTTCCATTATTGCTTTTCAACACTGGGTTTTATGGCCATGTGTATCAAATTACTGTGCAAATACATAAACAAGACCAAACTGTGTGGCAGGTGGATTAGATGGAGCATGGTTGGGCATCTTCTGTGGACCACCATGTGGCCGCAGCCATCTGCTGGTCCAGTCTCTATTCATCGGAGCCACTCATTAGCTTTCTGCTGGTTAGACTGACGGCCTCGATCTGCAAGCTGAACCCTCTCTGTGTCCCACTGTTGTTTTCATTCCCATCCACAAACCCTCCATCCCTCTGTCTCCGCTCCAGCTCTCCTCCTTCAGATCACTGCTCAGACTAGCAGGCCTCCATTGTCTCATGAGGGTCACACACACACACACACACACACACACACACACACACACACACACACACACACACACAAAGCTTAACTACAGGGATGGTACGGGACAGGGAAGTGAGAGGGAAATAGGTCAGTCTGCCTGCACCCCTCCCCTCTTAAACCCCCTCACTGTCCTGGCTGGACAGGAAAGTGGGGCAGGCAAGGGGACACGCACACACACACACACACACACACATAAACACACACACACAAGTGGCTCCAGATGGGGAACATGTGTGTTTGACAAAACGGAACCTGTTGGGGTTCAGAGGGCATGGCTGCGTTGTGTTATGTCATCAACTCAACCTTCAGACCGGTATGTGATTGTGCTACTGATCAGGGCCTGCACATAATGATTCCTCTGTGCACAGGTATGAAATGAAGATGAAGTGGACAGATTCACTTTTTCTTTTTTTTAAATTCAAAGGAAAGTGGGCAGTCTGGTCACTTCTGTAATCTTACTTTGTGTTCAGACGGTGGGGAATCAGAGAGGAGATACAAAGAACTGCGGTGGCACTAATGTTGCTTTGAAGGTAGATGAATGGACCAATGGCTCTAAGAAAATTTGGCTAAAATTAATATGTAAACAATACCTGTGTACCAAAACTAATGGAGTAAGTAGCTCAGTTTTGGCAACTGGAGCACTACTCCTGTTTTTTTTTTCTTTTGGTTTGCAACAATGCAACAAGCCCATCAAAGCCCATCCTGAAATACTAGTATTGTTTCTGAAATGCAAAGAAAGTTCAGTGATGGTCGAGTGCTTTGGTTTGCTGTTTGCACTGGATTTCAGCAGACAATGTCCCTCTTTGTCGATACAATACCAGATAACATCCCAGGCGGAGTGCTTGTTACCACAGAGACAGCTAATGGTGGATTTGAACAGAATAAAAGACATGCAAGTCAGTTGTGTGCATGCGATTGTGAAAGGTTCCTGCCTTCTGCCCAGTGCATGCTGGGACAAGCTCATGATCCCTGATCAGGAACAAGCAAGTAAGGAAAATGATGGAATAAATGCTGAGGACAGGTGCACCTTTACACAAGCACATATGGATTAACTCTCTCGAAATCCACTGCAGCCCGACCTGCAGTGTTTCTTAAGGCGAGCATAAGAAATAGTGACAGGCCAGACAGGCATGCATCCACTCGCTTGCAGAGAGCTTTCAGTCGCAAAATCAATTTTAATTTTCACATCTTCATTAGACCTATCCAGACAGTCCTTTGCTGTCCAAGCAGGGGGAGAGAGAGGTAGAATGAGAGCTTGACCGGTGATGTTAGAGGAACTCAAAGAGATGGTTAACTGAGTTGGAGATCATCATCAATAATGTTTCCCATTACACTGTTTATATAACAACTTGTATTTACTGTATACTGATATTCATTGTATGTGTTTGCATGTTTGCATATTTTCTGTGCATCCATGTGAAAGTGCACTGACAATATTCAGATGATGAAGTGGCTCTGCAGACGTGTTTCAAAGTGCGGTCATGTCGCAGATAAGTGCCTGCGTTGATTGGCTGTAAGGATTGTGAGGTCACTGTGTTGACGAACGTGGAGGTCGGGGTCAAGGTTGAACACAAACACACTGCGAGCGCTCGCTGGGATTGTGTGCGCTGCCGTCGTAGGGACACAAATGCTGAGTTCAGTGAGCATCTCATCGTGTTCAGCATCTGATCCTCACACTCACTGCTCATCAACTGACCTATATATCCCTAATTACACACAGCAGCCTCATGACAGTATACACAGCAACACCCCATATGTAAAAACAGCAAATACACACACATGGCACACCCAAACCAGATCGATGGTGTTTATGTTTGGAAATCATAATTGTGTTGTCACTGTGACTCAAACTTGAAACTGTTAACCGGTGTAGATTGAAAATGTCATCTGAAAACAACAAAAACTAAAATCTTATTTAATAATTCTGCAATGTCAAATTTTCATGTATTTAGCTAAAGAAAAGAAATAGGAGCAGTGTGTGGAATAATATGTAGACAAGAGACATTATATGTAATCAAACCGAATTTCAAAAAGTGTTTTTGTGAGTGTTTGTAGCCAAAATGAAAGTCAAAACTGAAGCCTGTTTAATTCCAACAAAATATTTACAGCAGTTCCTAAATACAGCAGCGTTCTGCCAGGATGGTAAGTGAAGACAAAAATGTCATACAAAGTACAGTAAAACACTATAATACTGTACATGAAAACTGAAAATGAACTAAAAAAAAACCACACTGAAATGTCTGAAAATAACAAATTACTGCAACCTTGGTACATGTGTATGTGTGACACGGTGTCAGTGTGTTTTGCATACATATAATATAAAACGCCATCTGCCAGGACCTGAGGCCGTTCTTGCCCTACTACCCTCCTTGCTTCTCCTGCTTTGGTTCATTTTTCTCCTCTTGCTCTCATCCCTCTCTCCTACATTGTTATTGCAAGAAAATAATCATGCAAACATATCAAACATATATTGCGCCACACGCAATAATAATCACATCATAAAATAATCATAATGTATTCACAAACAACAGACAAAAAGACTGAGCACTGCATTTCTCTTTCTCTCTCTATTGCACACACACTCACAGACACAAATGAGGTTAATGAAGATGAATGTGGGGGCACAGTCCTATTGACATCCTGTGTCTCTAATTGTGGCCCTGTTCTTCAAGGACATGGTGGTAAAAGACAAGCAGGGAGAGGACAAAAATAGATCTGATGAGGAGAAACTGTGGAATAGTCGTGCGACTTGGAAGAGAGTCTCTCTGAAGCAGTGTCAATCACAATTATTGACATGAGGGGGGGACAAAGTGTATGTGATGAGATGTAAAAGCAGTGATAGCAGAGATGGAAATGTCTGTGAAAAGAGGAGGAAGGAGAGTGAGGGAGGAGATACGGGCAGGGAGGAAGGAGGATGCGGAGGAGGAGGTGGAGGAGGAGGAGGAGGAGGAGGAGGAGGGGGACCAGATCAGTGATCCAGAACAGTGAGCAGACAGAAGACACGAGTTAAGAGTTCGGTCAAACATGGAGCACAGCGGTGCATCAACTGTCCTCACACACACACACACACAACACACACACACACACACACACACACATAGAAGATAAAGACATACCTAAATCCTATGAAATTAATCAACCTGCCCACCCCAGGATATCCATTCATGTGAAGTCCTACCTGGGACGATGGAAACGGTGTCTCTCTCCCAGGACACGACGCTGACGTACTCCTGCACAGCAGCGGGGATGAGGCACTTGAACACGGCTACGTTGCCCCGCATCGAGCGCTGGTCCGCCACCCGCACGGTGTAGGGCTCCCTGAAAACTACAGGAACAAAGAAAAGATATTGAGATAGATGATATCTCGAGCTTTAAAAGGCAAGATTATTTCCCTACCACTGAATAGCTGAGGTGTGGTGACCCATGATGGTGTAAATGTCATTTGAGAAGCTTTTCCAGCCAGGCACAAACATATTTCAGGAATTTTTTTAAAGATATTGATTATCTACACAAAATATCTTCCATCATTTATCCAGAATGTTCTTGAACATCATGGCGATCTCATTTTGAATCACATAGTCGTTCCGTGTTAGTCCATAATCTGCTTGTGTTTACATCATCAAAAACAACACATTAACACTCCGGTGCAAAACACCCTTCCATCAATTACCACAGCACTCCACATGTATTCATTGGAAATTACTGGCCTACTCTCATGTATTGTTTGAACTCTTCTAATCCTGCCTCTGCTTTCACCATAAATGGCGCAAGCCGCCATTACGCGGGATAATCATGGAAATGATTTTCCAGCTTTGGCATGACATCATCATGAAACACTGATCTACTGTTTTTGCACAGAACTTCATAAGGAACAGAGTGAGCTGCACATTCAGAGACAACTGAAGGGTTATTGGTGCTTCAGTTTACGTGGGTTCATGCAATATTTTACACTCTGTTGAATGAGCGGGGACTCGTTAGCAAAATCACATGAAAGCTAGGACGTATCCGAACGTTGCTAAGAAACTGGTTTGGAATCCCTTCTCTGGTAACAGACACGATGACAGCGTGCATACATTCCTGCTGCACGTGCATGCAAATTTATATCAGCTTTGAACGGTTGAGCATAAAACAGATCTGTCAAAGTTCTTTTGAAATAATATGGAATGAACAACCACTGATGCAGTAAAGATGATTCAAATGAGACCTCGGTCAATTATTGTTCGACGGCAGGCCGAGGGCAACGCCGCCGCCACAAGACCGAACCCCAAAAACAAAGCGTCCGCATCCTGTCGGAGCGTAACCTGTGCACCAGAGCTGCCGGGGCCCCGACAGAGGCCGCTGGCTGCAGGATGTTTGGTTCATGCTAATCCCTCGTCTCCTGAGGCCGGGCTTTAGGGTCATGTGGGAATGAAGGCAGCAACCGGCTGGCATGCAGCTCAGGGTCCTGGCTCAAATCCTCAACTTGGCGCTAGTATTAGTATTAGAATGAATATGAGTATTAGTTCAGGTCGGTGTTGGGAGGCAGAATATGAAAACAGATGTTGATGGCAGGAGGGAAGGGGGAGGGACCGACTGGCCTGAATGAATGATGGGAAGTGTGGAGGGGGGGTGGGGACAATAGATGCAGTGTAACGATCATCCAGCTGCAGCTTTGTTCCAGCTGAGGTTTGATGTAACTGTCTGTTTCGTAAAACTCACCTTCATATCTCTGCTGGTTCTAGAGTTGGAGGAACCCAAACCCCCCGACGAGCTATTTTACTTTAGACGAGGTCTCGCTTATTAAAGCAGCCTCTCACGATCCAATCAATGAAAAGCACCAGTTAGGTTTGTTAATGAGAGATAATTAAAGAAGCGTGCTGTGGCTATATTTAGTCTGGCACAAGAGGACAGTTTGAAGAACGAGGGAGCAGGGAGGAGAAGGAGGACAGAAAAGAGAACATGATGGCAACAGAGGCAGCTTTTGGTCAAAATCTCCAAAAATAGACTACCAATAATATCTATTAGTGTTTATTGATTGATTGTAACTGACTCCTGAAAATAATTAACTTCTTCTGTGATTACTGAAACGAGGCCTTAGATATTTTTGTATGTATAACAGTATATTCAAAACACATTAAATATAAATTTGAATTCCCCTGTTTTATGTGAGCATACATAGCTGTAAGAAATGGTGAATAGGTCACTGACTCTTTAAAGAGTATCTTCTTATCAGTAGGTGTTGAATTACTTTTCACACCTTGCAAAGCTTTAAAAAGCATTGCTTGAAAGATATCCAAGTGGTGGCCTTTATTGCACTGTCCTTTTAAAAAGTGAAGGACTGTCAATGAGGATGAGCCGAAAATGTGATATAACCTATTGTCGCACTTTTTCCTCCTCATCTGATCTGGTTATATCATCATCTAAAAAATCACATTGGAGTTGCTACTTAACTCTAAGTAAGTCGAGGTTGTGTTTTGGATTTCGTCCTACCAGATGGTGCCGTGCTGTAGATGGAGCTGAACGGGTTATGTCAGTATAAAGTGCAGCGGCTCATCACCAGCTCAGTCAAATAGGTGTGAGCGAAGGCCGAGGCCTGGTGTAGTATGTGATGCAGATGTTCTCTCTGTAGACTGTGTTCTAGGTCAATCTGTGTTCAGGTCGAGATGGGCTATTTTAGGGCAGGTGATTCTGTGTGTGGGTTGGGCTTTTTGCAGCTGCCAATCACATCTGCTCTACTTTATGCTTTCACAACTGTCTCTTTTTGCTCCATTTCTCATCATGTTGTGTCTCACTTTGGCCTTTTGCTCCACAACCCTTCTTTTCTAATCACAGTGTTTCAGATTCTTCAGTCTGTCTTTGATCTTTAGGCCCACTCCCTTCCCGACCGTGGTCCCGACTCACCAGCTTTGATGCGGATGTTGGGGCTGCGGATCTTGCCGGCTTGGTTTTCGGCGGTGCAGAAGTAGTCGTTGTCGTGGATGTAGCTGTTGTAGGCAGAGGGAGAGAAGGGGTACAGTTGCAGGGTGCCATTGGCGTGCACGTGTCGGATGTGGGGCACGTCGTAGATGTCGTCGCCGGTGGCCAGGTACCAGCGTAGTATGGCACTGGGGGTGCCCCCTGCTGGACAGGGCAGGGACACCCCCACCGAGCTGGAGTAGGTTACCCTCTGCAGGGAGGCATTCACAAAGTACAGCCTGGTAGAGCCCACATCCTCACTGTGTACTGCAAGGGCAAACAGACAACAGAAAATCACTTGACAGGCCGAGGCAGAGGTCAGAGGTCAACGATGAGCACCTGTTATCTGTTGTAAACACACAAAAATATGAATACAAGCTAACAGGATTCCAGTGCCGTTGATTTAAAGCAATCGGCATCACATTAATGGACAAAAAATGGACAGAGTGGGAATGTCCTTCAAATGTGTGGCAAAATAATCATAACAAATGTATGTCAAATGTCCAGCTGCAAACATCAGTCATGTGATCCAGAAAGCCAGGGATTTGGGCTAAAGCCTGTGATGGTTTAGGTGGATGGGAGGGGGGAGGAGCCCGTTACCTCCGTACAGTGAGTGCACACATACACAAGCAAAGACAGAGAGAGGGAGAGAGGAAACACGCTGATAGGTTATGTGATTGGAATTTCTATGCCAGACGCAGAGATTTAAGTCTATTTAATCTCCTTACATATTTAAACACACACACACACACACACATGCGCACACACACATGCGCACAAACACACACACACATACAGGAATGTTCTTCATTGGCACTCAGATTAAACACATACAGCTCCAACAGAGAAAGGAGAGTGAGAAGAGGAAATGGGTGGGGGGGGGCTCAAATTTGGGGTCATTATAAGAAAGATTAGAAGAGAAAGAAGAGTGTGTGTGTGAGGGGGTACACTGCTGATGGACAGATGTGAATGTGAACCACCACTGGTTCTAAATTATATCATCTAATACACACCATCCCACCACATGTTCACCCTGCTAATGTTCAATTCAGCACAGAAAGTCTGTAAAACATTGTGGAAGATACTGACAAATACTGAAAGATGGAGGATTTTGATCCAAATGGGGTAAAATTAGCATTCAGTGTGCTGTGGGAGCTGCTCAGTCATAAATTTGTGTTTTTTTCCATATTTTTTACGAAATGGATCAAATTGATTTTTCCTCTATATTTCTTGCCCAAGAAAAACTAAATACTACATTAATAAATGCATGTTTTGAGTGGCAGAATCTACAAGATTGAATATATTGATTTTACATTTTTAGATTGAGTCAATTGCATTTGATTTAATTATTTAATGTCAAATTATTTAATTGGCATATTAGTGTCACAAAATCTTACTTTTGACAAAACTTCAGGTGTTTTCGGGGTCACATCAGGTTTTTATGTGAGATGGTCTTTGTGCTTCTATGCTTCATCCTTACTAATGATCATCAGTTAATTAAAAAGTGTTTGTGATGCAGTTATAAAACACATCTGATTTCTTCTATCCTGAAAGCATTTTGCAAAAAACTATATGAGCAGAACAGTTGAAGTGTCTCGAACTCAAATAAAAACATGTCCAAAACATGTGCAACTAATGATTATTTTCTTAACGAATTAATTCATCTGCAGGTATATTTTTTTGTTAATTGATAGATTGATCATTTTGGTCTATAAAATGTCAGATAATGCCATTCAAAAAGCCTGAGGTGATGTCATCAAATTGCCAACACCAAAATAAAAACACTCAATTTATTATCAAATAAGACAAAGAAAAGCAGCAGATTATCACAACTGAGAGGCTACAAGTAGGAAATATTTGGCATTTTTTAAATTTTTCTGATTGACTAATCAATTAATTGACTAATTGTTTCAGTTCTAAAAAAACACATTTTTAAAAATCTTAAAGGTGACATCTGTCTACTGACAGCTGATTGTTGTGCTCACTTTAAACTGCATGAAACATACAGTACACCGACCACAGCTGCTCCCTGCACGTACAACAGAAACATTATGATGTTCTGTGACACAGAGGTACAGATTAACTAGCTCTTTATGATGGCAATTGTGCTGTACCGGCTAAATGACGGCCTTGTTCAAGGAGCTTTGTCACATCAACATTGAATAATCATGAAATCACGCTGTAAGGCTGAGGAAACAGGATAAAGGAGAGACACCTCTGTTCACATCACACAGGCCGGTGTTAGATTGCCACAGGTGCACAATACCTGCAATAGTTGTGACAATCAAAACCATCCACGATAACAGTGAGTATTAAGTTTGTGATACTGTTGCAAAGAAGTGCATCAGATTCAACATTAAGAGCAAAGAGAGCGTCACAAGAACTAAAACCAGACACAGGAAAACAGGAGTGAAAGCAAATGTCTGATCATCCTGTTGGTTCAAACATTTAGACTTTGTTTAAGCCGTGTTGTTAATGAGGTGTGGTTTTGAGCTACGGCTGATGTAGATAGAAAAACATGAACAAATACAGCCTGGCAGAATCATCACCATCAACAGTGTCCCTGTGCTGGCACTAAACTCAGTGCACCGAGATCCAAGACAGCTACAGTATCTCTTCCATCCTGAAGGGTTTGTTAATATTTCCAGCTTCCCTTCAAAGAAACTCTCCCTAGCAGACTGGAGATTGATAAAGCTGGGCAGAATGTTACAGATGGTATATGAAAATGTGTCTGGCAGTCCGGTGGTGGGCTGCAAAAACCAGGTCAGACTCCCTCCCCTCTGCAGATTACTGATAATGGCCCCTGAGCATAAAGCCCATATTAAAGATTGCAATATCTATAATCTCCCAATGGGGGACAGGACTAAAGTGGAGGAGTGAGGGGGTCACCCTGAGAGCTCAGAGGGGGTGGGGGGGCCGGACAGCAGGAGAACCTCTCATACAGTAGATTATATGGCCTGGGGGCCCGAGCACTGGGGGGGCTGGGGAGCGCTGGGACTGATGGAGCGGGAAGTGGAATAGAAAGGGGATCAGAGCAAACTCCCACCACTCAGAGCCTGTCAAAACCAGGCGAGCCACACATGCACTCAAGCAACACACACACATGCATACACACAAACACGCACACAGTCCAAAAGCAGCTCTCGGCGCTCAGTCACACTGGGAGGAGACAGAGCGGGTTGCCATGGTGGTGCTGGCACTCGAAAGCTGTGACTGAATAAGAAAAAAAACAAAACAATGCAACATTTTAACCTACCAACAGTGACCCAGTGAAGAATCTAAATTTAGAAACTTCAAGTCAACAAACCCCAAATATCTGCAGGTTGCAAAAAAACTGCTAAGGTGAGCAAATGCGTTTGAAAGGCATAGAGGTGAAAACATAAAAAGTAGGCCGCATAGACAAAGTGTTTGATTTACTCTATGGTTTGGTAGAAATTGTGTGTAAACGTCCGACATGACAGCCATGGTCAAGCCAGGGTGAAAAACTGCTGTCTGGTTAGGTGTGGTCAGGCACAGCGACGTGCACGCTGGATGTGCTCCAAAACTCGACTGGCACAGTTCTGGTTTGTGCCAGACTGGCCGAGTTTCCACTCCATTTAAAACCAACAGTCGAAACACTTCGTGCCACCTGTGCCAACCTGTATAGACGGCTTGTGTGGCGAGAAAACAAAACGCCACGTGTGCCAGCAGTGAGGTAAACAACAGAGACTGCATGGCAAACATGTCCTTCTTATGGCCGAATCCAAGTGGAAAGTAAATTCAAGTTGAGACAGTTCACCGTAATGCACAGCTGTTAAACATATTTGTAATGTTAAACCTATGTGATATTATACCTGCCTCTGATGTACACCTGAACATTAAACTATTCCCCTGGTGTAAGAGCTCAGGTGTTGTTTAACCAATGAGATGATCATTTAATAATAATTTATTTGTTTCCATAGACGCCATAAAAAAAGCCAATAATCACAAATATGAAAGAACAACATACAAGCACACAGTTAAAAGACCACATAAAGGAAATTAAGACAGAAATCATCCAAAGAGGTAGAACAAGTGAAGCTATTAAGATAAACTTAAAATCAGGTGGTTGCACAACAAATAAGCTTAGCTGTCAGGCAAAAAGTCAAGTCTCTGAAAATGTGTCTTATGAGAGGTTTTGAATACAGAATCAGAGTCAGCAGATCGAACCAGCACAGCAAAGGCTCGATCACCCTTTGACCTTCACCTGGACCGGCTCGCAGGCCGAACCCAGCAGCTCTAAGAGGCCTTTTAGGACAGTAAAGAGGTCAGAGTTCACTGATGTGCTCTGGCATGAGGCCTTGTCAGTCATGAACAGGTTTTAAAATGGATTCTAGAAGAAACTAGAAGAGCGGTTGTCTTCAATCAAATGTGGTCAAATGTTACAGTTTAGCTTAGACAGTGAACCAGATAGTCAAAAATATAAGTCTTAATTCTTGGTTATTCCAACTAACCATCAGCAAATTGAAGTTTCATTTCCACCATTCAACTTTTTTACAAAACTTTTGCTTGATGGGAATCTTCAGATAAAAGGGCGAGATCTATTTTGATAACAGTGTTGTTAGTTGCTCCCAGACTAATGTACAACCAGCCACAGCGTTTAGTGTACAACAGGTAATGGTTAGTATTCTTACACCTCCCTGAATTCAACACACAACAGACAGTGTTTGGCAGTTGTGTGTTATTTCACTCGTCAAATAACAAATTTAATAGATATATTGTTTTCAACGCATTGTGATCACACTGAATTAACAAAAATAGTGCTGTGTTTGAACACTAAAGATGGTCCCTTCCTTCTTATCTGTGTTTTAAAGGTCAGGGCACATTCCTACATTAATCAAGGGTTGCAACTCAGTTATTACAATTATTTCATTATCCATTAATCTGTCAACTTTTTCCAATTACCTGATCAGTCACTTAGACTTAAACATGTCAGACAACGGTCCAAATGTCCAAGGTGAATTCTTCAAATGCTATTCAGCTTACAGTGATATAAAACAGAGAAAAGTGGCAAATCTTTCCAATAGAGAAGCTGGAAATATTTTAAATTCTGTCAATTTTCTGTTGAAAGATAAATTGATTTATCTACTAATTGTTTCAGCTGTACATTAATTAATCCTGACTCTGAATACAGTGACACCTGCAAGCGGGCTTTATAACACTTTGGCACAACTATATCCCGGGCACGTGGTGTCCCTGTTCATTTCGGTGACACCACCTTTCTGAGTGATGCATGTCCTCAAGGATCTAACTCCAGCAGTGTGTGGACAGTCTGTACCCTGATAGCAGCAGGCCTATTGACCACAGCTGTGGGGCTCCTGTGTTGTCGCTGCCGCAGCTCACCTGCACCCAGGAGGCTTCATCAACCTCGTTCAGACGCGGAGGAAACCAAACCCTCGCTGGAAGGTGTTGGAGCGCTGCTGGAGCTAAAGCTTAGGCTGTCAGAGTCGCAGCCACTATTTTATACATCCTGCCAGAGAGCCACGCATGAATATGTATGTCAGAGAGGCAGAAGTCATAACCTATGCAAGGTTTCATCATGCATAATGCAGCTGATCTACGCCTCTCCAGGATGTGAGCGTGCACACACACACACACACACACACACACACACACACACGATGCTCGCAACTGTATTGTGATGAGGAGGTAAACAAACCCCAGAACCCCCAATGTTTCACATTCTCACACCCAGAGCTCCCTGCGCCCAACCACACGTTCTTCCTCCTCTTCTTCTTCTCTCAACCATCTCTGTGTCTCCACTTCTTTCCGATGGCAAAATAATTTTCACAGCCTTTTCTTATTTATTGGATTCAGCGACATGTGGTAAAGGTCAAAAGTAGGATCCAACTTCCTCGAGACAAGACATGCACATCAGAACTGTCAGAAACCTCTCCCTCCTCTCCCCGACTGCCTGCTATTTTGGAAACAGCTTCATTTCCAGCCGCACTGTAACTCCCGTGTTCACTCCCTTCCTGTCCTGCCATCTCTCCGTCACTCATCCTTCAGGTGTTTTTGGGACAGAAAGTTGCAAGTTGTGTTTTTTGTTTCAAAGGGGGCGCGAGGATTGAAACTGTGTGGAGACATAAAGCAGCAGAGGAGGAAGTGGGAGGAGACGCAGCGTAAGAAGGGGTGTGAATTGAATATTGGCGTGGACGCAGGGGATGAAGATAGGTGTAATCTTAGGGATAATCCTCAGGGGTCTGGCATAAGTAGGTGGTTGGCGGGTGGAGGAGCAGGGGGCCGAGGTTGTTGGGGTTACATCTAATCAACGAAGGGGTATCGCCGCTCCCCACCTACTATCTTTCTGTACACCCTGTCCCCAACAATCTGCTCCCCACCCCACCCACCCACCACCACCACCACCAATAACCCCCCCGCCTGTGC
The DNA here is from genome assembly GCA_025331565.1 of Holacanthus passer. Classification (NCBI taxonomy): domain Eukaryota; kingdom Metazoa; phylum Chordata; class Actinopteri; family Pomacanthidae; genus Holacanthus; species Holacanthus passer. The sequence continues at coordinate 8,074,097 of JAFREQ010000005.1, forward strand.
TGTGTCAGTAAAAAAAAAAAAAAGTGTGCTACTTCAGCAGTCCCCTGGGACCTGCTCCCCCTCACATCAAAGCAGCCAGTTTCTCTCTTAATGTGAATATCAAATCTGTGGATCACAAGTCCCAGCACAGTCTGCATAAACTGCCCCTCCCCCAACCTTTAATTCTGCCTAGTGATGAGGGAGAGAGAGGGAGGGGAGTTACTGCGAGAGGAAGCGATGGAGGGAGGGAGAGATGGAGAGAGAGAGAGATGGAGATAGAGAGAGAGATCCAACAAAAACAACTACTTGCTTCAGAGATTTGACATTTGCCGAACGCGCCCTCCTTCTGAAAATGTGCAGCTCCGGCATCCAATAAAATTTGGAGGAGGTCTGGCTCAATTTAGCATCAGTGTGGTGATACACAGAAATCTTACTGTCGTTGGTGTTCATTTGCATCTTTTTTTTTTTTGTTTTTGTTGCTTTAAATGATTCGTTCTTATTCATAATCTCATTGGGATTTATAATAGATTTGAGGACGAATGGGAGAGCAGGGATGCCAGTGACAGAGCTGTGACATCCTATTGGTGCGCGAGGAAGTGCAATGAGCTCCTGTTTCCCTGCTGACAGTCTTACACCAGCACACTTTACCACTTTATCCACCATTTGGAAACATTGATCAAAATTTGAGTGCAGATATTTTTTTGTTTGTTTTTTAATCTGTGAAGGATGACTGACATTTGTGTTGTTGAATTATAACTGCATTGAGTTTAAAATGTGGATCTAAGACAAGTTGTTTGATCAATACTGGGAAGATTAAAAATGTGTGTTTCTATATTTCACATTTTTTGTCCACTTTTGTTGTCGGTTCCCTCATTTTTAAAGGATCTGAATCACGCAACCAAACTCACAGTGAGAGCTCGACATTTCTCCTTTAACCCTCTTTAAGATGGGTGTTTTTGTCAAATTAAATAATGCCAGGTTTGAGCTTGTAAGAAATGTAGGCCTGTGCCCTGCCTGACTAATGATTGGCACCCCTGTGGACCACACAGCTCTGTCATTGAGTGGTGCCTATAGCTCAGATTGCAGCTTTAATTGTGCAGCCTTGCAAAGGCAGCACAGGGAATTGGACCGGGGAGGGAAGAGGGGGGGTGGATTTTTGCATATTTCTATTTGCAGCGGGTGAGCAGTGGAGGGGACAAGCGTGTGCCAGGGTGAGGAATCACCTTATTGTTTTACACACCTCACATTAAAATTTGAGTTATATCTCCTAAATGCTGCACATTTTTTTTTGTTTAATGAATTAAATTAAAAATTCAAAGTTTAAAATAGGCCCACAGCAGGCCTGTATATCAGGTTCATTTTATTCACTGCTAATTTAACCCCAATTTTATTAAATGCACTCTGTGAATTTGATTTAAAATGATAATTAGAGGGAAACACATTTTTTTGTTTTCAAATCACCAATTAAAAAATCCTCCTTTAATTAGGTATAATATTTGAAATCACTGAAAAAAATTACAGGCATTGTGCTTTAATTGGTGAACTGTTATTACCCTTCTAGCATTTTTTTCCCTCAAAGATCTGTTAATTACCCTGAACCCTGATTGCCTCCTAAACCTGAGTGTCTCTGACAAAATTCAGCAATATTTTCTTTATCATTAATGAGGTGGAAATTTTTTTAGATTTTAAAAATCTTGAAAATAAATAAATGAGTGAACTTTCAGTTTAGCCCTTGCAGAAATAACAAATAATAAATCAAAAACTGTCCAACATTTAACAAGAAAACCAGGAGGGGGGTCCCCGTCACTTCCCCCCTCTCTCTCTCTCTCTCTCTCTCACACACACACACACACACACACACGATCAGGGGTCCAGGTGCGCTATTAGAGAGCAACATGACCGGACTAGTCTCTCATCTGCACCCACAGCCCTGCTTCTCATTTGGTGAAATAAATATGTGCACACTATTAATGTAATTCAACAAAACCCGGAGAGGCTCTGAAATCACAGTTTTCAACTTGAATAATTGCTGCAAATCAATTGCAAATATTTGACAAACGCTTTGAATTTCAGAGAGTTTGATGAAGCACAACATGGGCAACAAACACTGGCTAATTGATATTTTTAAAAAATAGACTAATCCAATGTGAGAACATGCCAGAACTTAAAATAGCAAATGGACCTAATGGCCTATTTTGATCAAGCAGTTTGCATGAAGAACAGCCATATTCCTCCTGCAGCCAATCCACAATCCACACTTTTAAATGGATAAATTTACACCTTCTCCAGGCCTGTGCTCATCAGGACAAAACAACATGTAAACATGGCTGCAAACACACAGGCTGCACAAAGGCCCAGAAACAGCTCTCATGTGGAGACAGTGTTGAACTTCTGTTATTTTCGACGCAGATTTGTCCAGGATTATTCTAATGCACTGTAATAGCACAAGATCAACTTTGCAATAGGGTCAGGGATTTGCTGAACAAGAAAGAAAAAAAAATGAAATCCATTTACACAAACAGACCGCCTTTTATATATAAATACAATTAAACAAAAGAGAGAGAGGAAAAAAAATGAAGAGACCAAATGAATTAAATAAGGACAAATCTGAAGGCGCTAATTATGGCCTTTATGTGGGTGTAGATCCATTAAACTAATAAGGCCTTTGTAGGGAAAAAGGGCCTTTTTTCTAATCCAATTTAAAATGGCAACAAGAAAAAAAAAAGAATAAAAACAAACGCGCAAAAATATCATCCTAAAAAAAAATAAAAAAATAAGAGCATCTCTGTGCGCTCGTGCCAAATATAGTCTATGAAAACAGCTGCAATTAAGGCAGCACAATGAGATCTGAAAAATCACAAGAAACTTTACAAGAGTGTCACATTTTTAAGTGGATTTGCTCCAAAATTGCTCATCAATGCATGTGATTGCAGGCCGATGCATGTTTTCATTCCTCCCAGCCTCCCTCTGTATTTGCACCTCATTCTCCCTATTCAGCCATTTTACATATTCATAACTGGAGTTGGAGGGCTAATGCGAAAACAATCCGAGGCATCAGCCCCAATCTGAGGCCACTGCATGAAACCAAAAACACACACACACACAAAAAAATCACTTTACACCTTCACTTTCACAATATTTCCACCTGCTCTGCTGCAGCAGCTTTGATCCATTTTGATTGAAAGAATCATTTCCAATCAATTCCATCATCACGAGGCTTCTGCTCATCCGTCAAAGCACAAGCCACACGTCTCACCCACATCCACACCTGAACTCGTTTACATTAAATTACCACTTTTCATCCAACTTAAAAACAAGTGTGCAGGTGAAATATTCCATACATTTTTCCTTCCACCCCTTTCCTCTTCTTACCTTCTTGCAGAGAGTACAGCAGGAGTAAAGTTACAAGCCACATGCCATAAATAGCAGGTGTATTTTTCAGGAATATTTGGCAATCCTGGCAAGTGTGAGGCGCGGTTTTTTGGCCAGGCGGCTCTCCGTGCTGGACTGGCGACTGTGCTCCCCGGAGGTCTCTCCAGCCCTGCTGCCCCGCTAAGCATGGAGGGGGAATGAGAGGCGCCTCGGCCCCGCCCATGTCCCCTCCTCTCCTCCGCTCTCCTCTCCTCCCAACACTACTGTGCATGCAAATCCATCCTCCCTACACTAATCAAACACCGCAGGACGAAGGTGGCGATTCAGGTCCACTTGGGTCCAAATGGCCAGTTTTTGGAGCTGCGCGCGCGGATGTGTTGGCACCTTGGAGAGCGCACCCACCTGTGCGCCCCTGATCAGCGCCTGGCTTTGCGCAACGTGCGTCTACACAAGCTCAGGCTGCTGAGGGGGGGAAAAAAATGTGTTCATGTCTTTTTCCTTTTTTGTGCATTAATGAGAGGGAGCTTCAGCACAGACTCATGACTGTTTTTTCTTTGTCTTTCGCAGCCATAAAGCTTGCGTAGAGGTTTGCGCACAGAAATGCACTGCAGATGGAGGAGGAGTGGAGAGAGGGGGAGAGAGAGGGAGAGAGAGAGAGGGGGGGGTAGAGGGGTGTGGGGTGTGACACTTGCACACAGCAGGTAAAAACCACAGCAGGTAAATCAAACCAATTATCAGAGGCTTCAGTGGATGCTGAAAGGACAGAGAGCAACTTTCTCCACGGCTGTTTTTCCTCCTCTTTCAGCCAGCTCCCCTGCAGGAGCATAAATTAGGACGGCAAGTTGCAGGACACTCCCAGTTCATGGAATATTTAAAGTCACTGTGGGTGCCAGAGGTGGATCTGGAAAGTGATCCTCTGCTGCACAAACCTGCAGACATAGAAGGAGCAGGACAAGAAAATAAACTGATTTGATTGGGAAAAGACATTTGTGTTCATTCAGTGTAATTTTGGCTGATTGGTCAACTCACTTCACAGAGAATGATGATGCTTCAGTGTTTCTGTCAGCACTAGGTCAGTAAAATTTAGGTTAATGTTTAAGTGCACACTTATTAACATGCATTTCATTCACACCCCTCAGACACATCAACACTTCACACAACAGGCCCTCAGGGTGGCGAGTGTGTGGACTGAATCAGATGGTTTTTAAAGATTTTCCTCTCAGACCACAAGCCGTAGTGATCAAATTAAGAATAGAGATGTATATTTGATTGGTGTGCATATAATTAATAACCTGCAGCCTAGATTTTTATAGGTAGGTTTTTTCATTCTGCCCACATTTAAGAACCTGGACATAAACCTGTAGCCTCAAGAGCAATCAAGGAAGTAGAAGTGGTAAAAATCTACACATGTGTATTTGATGCCTTTGGGTCAGAGGTCACTCATTGAAAATGTGGTTTTCTTGAAACTGACACAACTTGAAGCAGAGGTCAGCAGCAGCCTCTCCTCTCCTCACAGCTCTGCTGCCATCTGATCTGACCACAGGTTCAGGCTCCACATCAGCTCACCGCTGACCTCTGCTGGTTGGACTTGCACATGCAAGTGGGTCCATCTTTGCACATTTCTGCGCAATTGATTTAATAGGCTGTTACATGACCTTGCAGATGTAGTAGTGGTTATGTTTGAGGCACTTTGTAGTGGTAATGTTTCAAGGCAAATTCAGTAGATTATATAAGAAAACTTTGCTGAAGACCACTTTGCTGTGGCACAATGTCTTATGTGAATTAACAGCAACAGTAATAAAAAAATAGATAAAACACTTAATTTCTAATGTGAAGATGTCCTTTTTTATGCACACAGTTTATGATATATGATCACTTGATTCATAGATACACAAAAAAAGAGGAGGAACACAACAGGCAGTTTGATCCATATTTGATAACTTAAGCCCCCAAATATACAAGATTTATATTTGCATGTTCCTATGTGCAAAACCTCTTTTCGTTTGCATGCAGGGACATATTTTGTTGGATAATTCATATGCATTCATTGCACTTCCACTAGTTTGTGACTTGCAAGAGACCATTTTTTATTTTATTTTTATTTAGATTCTATCTCATTTTATTATTTTTATTCAATTAAATGGTAAAAATTGATATATTTATTTACATTGATATATCCTTACTTTTAGTTCCAAGTACAATAAACTCCAAAAACACTGGATCCTACACTTCCGACAATGAAACTTGATAGTACCTTTCATTAGGCCTCTCCTACATCCAAATGCATCATCATCAGATAACACTAATGATGTGACTTGGCAAAAAGTGTCACTTATCATATGTAGCACTCATTCATATATAAACAGCATGACAGGACGGATTTTATTCAAGACTTTATTAGATTTCATGTTTCTATAATAAAGAGATCAAGAGCTGATATGCACAGATGAGAGGTTGAAAATGGAGACATCATTTGAGGGCGAGCCAGAGCGTTATAGCCGTATATCTGTGTGCAGAGAGCAGCGGTGGGGTATGACTTGGCGAGTCCATACGCTCTGCAGGGTCTGATCGAGTACAGGGGCTCCAGTCCACTCCATGCTCCTCTCTGGATGTTCCCCATTTCACCTCGCATCCCATCATCACAGCTCCCACATCCAGGACATTTCCTACTGTTGTATTGCTCAAAGACCTGTCACAGTAACTCAAAGGTGCAACGTGACAAACCGTCACTTCTGTTGTGATTTGCATAGAGTTGCTTGTCACCCTTAGGCCCTCGCAGACACGATCTCAACATCCAAGCTTCAAGTCATTGATTCAGTGATAATTCAAACAAATCTTCAAACAAACCTTTTTTTTTAAAAGTCTAATTAGACAACACATGACAGAGAGAAACCCACTCTTTAACAGTTGAATTCAATTATTGCAATTCAATTATTTCATCATATGATCCTGCAGAACACCGTCTTCATGTTTCCAAAGTCACAGCCCAAAAGTTCAGACTGATTTCTTGACAACACAACACTCATAGTCCTGCTCAAGGGTGGATTTTCTCTTTTAAGGCAAACAAGAATATGGTCAACACACATATGACAACTGTATATTACCCACAATATTTCTTGCACCTTATGTACCAGTAATATCTTTCTCACAGATCCCATCTCAGTCTTTCTTTTCATTACTAATAGCTCAATAGTTTATACTTGACGGAACAGTTTGACATTTTGGAAAATATGTTTATTCCCTTTCTTGCTGATAGTATATAATGCCAACCAGCCTGCCAACCAACACCTCTAAAGCTCAGTAATGAACATCTAATATCTTGTTTGTTGAATTTCTGAACCAGCGGAGACTCCAAGACGTCACTGCACCAAGAAATAGTCTTGGACTTAACCCTTCAGTAAAACTACGACTTGTCATTTTTAGACTTCAGTTTTTGCACAGAAACACACAAGATATAATGTGTTAACTTATGAGCTGTAAAGGTGCTGGTGGGTGGTTGTTTCCTTTGGACAGAACTAGGGTAGCTGTTTACTAGACAGACATGAGAGTGGCATCAATCTTCTCATCTGACTCTGGGCAGGAAAGCAAAGAAGCGTATTTCCCAAAATGGCAAATTATTCCTTTGAGATCACCATCTAATGATTAAATACACACATCAGGTAACAGCATCATTTCATGAGACCTTGAAGGATCTTAACACCTGACTGTTTCCACTCGTGTGCTGTTTTGGTTTCTCCTCATCTCGCCTGGATGAACAATGTGGCAAACCGACACTAGTTTGAATTGTACATACACAAAAAATATACATCTTTTTAAAGTGCCCAACACACCATCTTTAGAATATTGCTTCGAGCCAGTGACTAAAGCCTGGAGTCACTTTAATGTGGAGGCACATTATTAATAACATAACAGTGATTTTCAGACACCAGCAGACATTCATTACTGTACAGTACGATCATTCGACACCTGCTGCGACTCGGGAGGTACGTTTATATCTGACCTGACACAGTGTTCAGCCACACGTTTGATCCGCTCTCCGGAGGTATTTCTTTTTAAAGCCAGACATTCAGTGTCTTGAATGCGACACGTTGTCTATTGTAAATGCAGGTGAAACTGTATTTCACTGTTTGAGCTGGATGCAGATACATTCATCTCCTATTGTGATGCTCAGCTGGAATCATCCCTGTTTGGCACAGTTAGAGGGCTACGATGAGAGCATCACTTATTTCCTGCCTGAATAGAGTTTATACTTGAACTACAGCCCCCCTACTCTGCCTGCTGTCTGAGGCCTGATCCCATCATCATTTAAACTATGAATCTATGCGTCATTTACTGTATGCATGGGCAGGACCAGGTTTGTCTTTTTTTAATGGAGTGCAACCTGTAAAGAATATTTAAAGCAAAAAGTAAAACACTGACTGAATGAAGGGGATTTGTTGAGTCTGATCCAGGCATACAGTATCAGGGCCACATCGTCAGATAGTGCTCAGCCTTAGCCAGGGTTAGCACGATGAAATTAGCATGGCGAAGGAATGGGATTTACAGTTAACCTCAGAGCTGGAGCTACCAGTGTTAGTATATTGGAACATGATTTTCCAAAAAGTATGTATCTCTGTTTTCTAGTACTGTGTCTAAAATCTGGCCCATGATGCACATGCTTAAAATGCATTGGTTAATTGTCTTAAAAGCAGCATCGTCAGAGGTCATTCATTTTCTAGGGGGTTGGGGGAGGGGGGTGGTTTCAGGGGATTGTCTATCACTTCAGCTCAGAAGCTTATTGTTCTATTACTGTTTGCTGAGTTTTATAAACTGTTCTGCAATATGTAGTTGTCCTCGCTGGCAGAGGAGCAGAGAAGCACTAACAGGCACCTGTGTTTTATATCAAGCAAAGAGAAGGTACAGGATGAAGAGCTGGGCTGAACCCTACGATATTTGTGTTAGCACAACTTGAATCACCTTTTTCCTGCAGCTGTTTGAATAAATCAGACAACGTGCTCGAGGTGTTTCGTGGAAAGCAGCTACAAATTGATCAGTAGATTTTTGAGATAGAGCTGTTGTTGGATATCATCTGTGATTTCGAAATCAAAATCTCATTTGGATTTAGTTGACCATATCATTGAAGTGCAACTGGTGTTAATTAAAGTGGGATTCAGCCCAGCTGGAACTACATTGCATTATTCCCTGTCTCAAGCACTTAAATAAAAAAGTCTTTTTGCTCTGACTTCAGATGAAAAACAGTCAAAAGTTTCAAATGTTTACGTGCTCTGGCTGTGGCCACAGACAATATATCATGGTTACGAAGCGCTTTAAACAGTGCTCCATTGTGCAAAAATGATATACAACTGTTAAACACACACACACACACACACACACAGCAGTTTAATTTTAACTTGTACACAAAGCCACACAAACATTCCCATAATTTAATAAAATGTGCACATAACTTCTAATAACTTCTAAAAATCTAATGAACTTAAAAGAAACCATCTACCAGAGACACTGATCATTAACAAGCCCACTTTCACTTTGCTTATACTCACTGCACAACACACACGACTATTGCCAGCAAGATAAGCAGCCATCTGTGTCCACACAGCATTTTGAATTGGGTCTTTCTTAAAATGCATTACTGTACCTTCTTTGGTGTATTTAAAGCAGTATCTAATGATCAAAATACACGAAACCAGAGAAAACAATGTTAAAGCACGGGTTAACATTCAGTCTCCTTGCTTGGTAAAAACGTATCAGATGATGACTTTGCCAGTGGGAATCATTAGAGTGACCAAATATCCATCATGTTTATATTATACAGAGCCGAATGAAACAGTGGGAAACTGACCTCTTAGGTTTCAGACTATTTCTTTTTTTAGTTGAGAGTGTTTTCCCTTCTTCATTCCTGTTGTAAAACTACCTTTAAGGTTGCACCTCCATCACTGCTGTTGACAGAGCAGTGTGTTTTCTTCTACTATCTATGATGAATTGTCAGCCCACAGTCTAACCAGAGACAGCCTGGGACCCTTTTTTTTTTTTTCCAGAGAGACGAGTTTATGGACTTTTTGGACTTGATATTCATGCTCTGTGAGGCATCAGGCCCCATTTCATGAAGTAAAAGTGCAAACTAGTTTTACTTTACTGCCCCCCACACACACACACACAAACACAAAACAAACTTTAAATGCGTTTTTTCTGGCAATGTGTTGACTAATGTGAGCAAAGGAGGTAGATATATGGGAGGCCATGTGGGAATTTAGAGGTAAATATATATATGATTAAGACATTAATCCGAAATAACTCAAGCTGAAGTGTCTGAAGTAGGTGCAATTGTGTGCACATTTTAAATAATTATGTGTGTACTCACAGTCTTTAGTTATATATCATCTGCACAGTTACTATTCCATGCACATGTGGCAGCATTGCGTGCACATGTGTACAATCCCCTTTGAGGGCCACAGCCAGAGGTTTAAGATCCCAACTTGAACATAATGAATTTGCATGTGTGCAAACACATATGCATATACAATAATATGCAAAGAAGGTACATAAATATGAGTACTCATAGGGTTATATATGCATGCACTTTCTCATTTCTTTTTTGGTGTTGGTTTTGAATCAGCTTTGGATCCTGAGAGGCCATTTTCTGTGTTGTCGATCCCTGATGAAGTTACAAGGCACTCCTTACTGCAGAGGGGTTGAAGGAAAAAAAGGGGGCAGAAAGAGAGAGTTAGAACTGCACATTTGCAGCAGCATAACTTGCTTCATTTAAAATCTACTTCAGCATGCACAGCATCTGAGCTCCATGAAACATGCTGCCAAGCACTGACAATGTCCTCTGCAGAAACAGCACAAAACATTTGCATTGCTGATTAATATCCAGGTGGTGGTGAAAACTCACTTTTTCTCCTCAAGCTTGGTAAGAACAAATAGAGTGAAGTTCTTGAGCAACATGAAGCCCATTATCAACGCGATGGCTCCGCCCACAGCTGAGGCTATGATGGTGGCCAGCGTGTTGTCCACCACCCTCACTGCACAAAAGACCAGAAAAACTACAATGAGGAAAACGTACATACAAACAAAATGAACCCTTATACATGATGTGAAAGATTTTAAATATACAAAGAGTGATGAGGAGTTCATCTCTTGTGACACATTTAAAGCTAGACTGGCACAGAATCATTTCAGTAATATATGGTGAATTTCCTTTAGATCCTGCCAGCTATCAGTACCAAATGTGCTGAGAGAACATTTAAGTGGGATGGGTAGGGGGAAGTCTTTTGTTCATTTGTCCACCAGCAGCTTTGAGGAGAGACTAATTTAGGTTTAACGTGCAGGCAAGATATGATATGACACTTTTTCTTCTTGTTAAAACAGCAATGAAGACCATTTAAAATGATGACAACTTATGATTATAATGGCTTTATGCTTAAAAAAAATAGAAAATAATTAGCTTGTGTTGTGTGTGTGTGTGTGTGTGTGTGTGTGTAAGGGCCAAACCTGAAAATAACTGAATAATTACACAAAGAAATCTAATATGTCACAAATAGATTTAACATTATTTATTTTATCTTTTAGGATTTATTATTTATTCTATATTTTAAGGTCAATCTTTTCTCAGCGGACTTAACAGGACTTCGGCAGGACTGTCCGTGTGTATGTGGCCTGATTTATTTTATCTTCAACATATAAATAAATGCATGTTCTAGTTTATTTTCATTTCCATATGCACAGTATGGGGGCATGAAGTAAGCCCCGATGACTTGTCCCACATTTGTGATTGGCCAATTTACAGTATGCCAGGGCATATAGTTAAACCGGTGATATCTATAGGGATGTGTTGTCAGATTGGACAGCTTTCCACACAATTGGGCTCATTTTAGTTGCTGAAAGGGGCGGAAAATTACTGAGCAGGTAGATGAATAATGGGCTGGTTTAGAATCATCTGGGCAGGTTTTTAAAAATGATGTTTTCTGCATTTATAAATAAACAGCTAATAGGAATACAGTTTCACCTGAAGACTCCATTTATATATATATAATGGGTGAAAATAGACCCTCACAGGCTTTGACCACTCACACTCATCCACCACAATGAGATGGAAGGTGGCACTGTGGTTCTTGCCCTTCTCTTTGGGGTTGCGTCCAAAACAAGTGTAGTGGCCTCCGTCCTCAAAGTGATGTTCCACAGCAAGATGGAGACGTTGTGGTCGTTCTTCCCCACAAACTCCACCCGTTCTCGATATATACTCACGTGTGGCACCACCCCCTCTGATGGTATCACTGAGTCACACACCTGACAGGACAAACAAGCTGTCAATCATGCAAAACTTTACAAAAACTTGAATGTGAATGTTGCTCTCAAACAGAAGTTCTCCACCTTCTGCATGGTGCCGTTGTCATTGAACTGCCAGCTGAAGTAGAGGTTCTTGATGCCGATACAGCTGGAGTATGTGCAGGGCAGCATGACTGTGCTGCCGTTCACCGCCTCCAGGAAGGGAATCTTCCCAACAGACATCTCAAGGGCCTGAGCAGACCACGTGCCTGAGGAGGAAGAGGAACAGAAAACACAACCAGAATCAGCTTTTGTTGTGTGAACAGCAAGTCAGTCTGCTTTTAAGCAATAGTTCAACAGAAAATAAGCATATTCCCAAAATGAGGAACTAATCATTTAAATTCAGTCTCAAGATTTCTGCTGGACAGAACGACATAAATCATTTCACACTCACATTCGATGCACCATTTCTGTTCAGGCTATCAACAAATAGATGTAAGTGTCATGGTAGAACAAAGCCTGTAACCTCATCTTTAAGTTTTGCACTTGTAGACAAATAATTGACTGCTTTCTTTCTTTCTTTTTTTCCAAGACATTCTACATAAGCCATTCACAACGGCCTGCACAATATCTGCACTTGAAAATAGTCCAAATTAAAAGCTTCATTCTCACTGCACTATATGCAGAAGCTGCTTGGGCTCGTTTTATCGTCACAAAACAAGTCTGCTCTTCCAGGTGTATGTGAACAACAGGGATGAGTAAAAGTTCAAGACAGTGACAGTAAATCTGTCTCATACACACCAAAACGCCGGAAGACTTTAAACGTCCCTTCAATGTGACACACAATTCACGTTATGCATGATTTATTTAATTGAATCATCTGATTACTCAAAGACAATTTTAATATTATTTTTGAGTAAACACACATAGCAAACATACACACGAATACTGCATGTATACATTATAGATTATTTATCCTTTCTACCATTTAAGTTAATTTTTCATGATTTTAAGAGCACATTATAACATATGTATCTTCTCTTTGCCATTTGACCAGTCAAACCCTCAGTAACGTGACACCAGAGAGTCCTTGCTGTGACATTCCTGTAAATAAGACAGGATGAAATCTGCTGTGCCCCTTGTGAAAACTGTAACTGTACACCAGGGAGACACAGTCAGACAGCAAGAGGAAGTCACAGTGATTAAATGTTACTTCCACCAATGAAAGCAGATGGGTCAAGAAATCTGGTGTGTCTTTTTTCATTGTTTGCCTTTTCCTTTTTCCTCGTTCATTCTAGACGAGCAGGTGTTCCACATTCCCATTCGGCTGCTCAGTTCTGCGATCAGGCGTGTGTCAAGGTCACAGGTAGCAAAGACTATATAGTTCCAGCAAATCAAGGACAGACTGCACTACAGGTCTGTTCTCTTATATACCATTAAAACACCTTGTGCTTAATGCTTCCATCTAGTGTGAGAGGCGCAAACTACACATTCACCAGGTGCTGTGCAGAACTCATCACCCAGATGCAAAGGTTACAGACAGAAAACACAACACAGACACACCTGAACGTGATCCACGGTTGTAACCATTGTGCCCTGTTTCCAACATTCCTGCGATTCCCTGCCCTCTCTTTTGTGCGTGGTGTGTAACGTTTTGCTCATAACATGGTCAAGGTCAACGTCTGACAAGCACCACTGCAGCAAATAGGAATAACATTGCTAAGAACAGCAGATACGGCCTCACGCGGCAAAGGAGGGCAAACTGTATGTGGGGATGTTATTGATTCATTCTCATCTCACTCTTGCTCTCTCGCAAACTCGCTCCCTGCAATCTTTTCCTCGGCTGCTCCAATGCAGCACAGTGAGCTTGCAGAAAAACAGTGATAGGAACAGTGACGAGAGGGCGACAGCATCACCCCTGTCTCACATCTGTCACATTTTCATTCAGTCATTCAGGCATTTTTTTTTTTTACAATATTTTTGTAATATTTTTTGTCTGTGCGTCCTTAAAATCTTTGTTTTCCATAAGACGACTCTGTCTCTATCACTGCAGTTACTGAAGCTACTGACAAGAGATCAAGAAGAAAGCAAATAGAATTACACAATAAGGTATCTATATTCTTCCTTCAAGAACCTTGACCTCTATGTGTTTTGTCTCTGACAACATTCAAACATCACTCTCCCTTAAATCAGTAGCCTGCTGCCCATTGTGTCTTTGCTTCACTTCTTGTTGATTCTTGCAATTGAAAGTTTTGCAAGGTAACGTTTTGGTGCTTCAGATGAAAGTAGAACACTGATGCTCCAGTTTCTACCCTATATATGTCAACTTTAGAACAATAGTTTAGATATATACCTCCACATCATTTTTAAAAATATGTGCTGTATCCAAATAACACAAAACTGCAGTCCATCTGAAAGTGGATTTTTGAGGATGATGCTGATATTTAAGAGTTTTTTAAAAATTGCATAATGATATACAGTATGGACTGACAATAATCCTTATTAAAAAAAACATAATCCACACAATATTGATACTTGTGCTCTCTGGTGGATAAACTATGTTTTGGTGATGCTTTCTAAATGATTGCAAACATATTTTGCATTTCTTTACTGACATTTCTTATTCTTATTAGCTGACATTCACACCAACACAGATGTATCTGCAATAAGCAAAACTCAGCTGATGTATCCATTACATTTCTTTGTGGTTTTAAGACGGTGATTTTTACATTTTAGGTCAAGAGACAAGAATTAATCTTATTCAAAGATGTGAGACGAGACATAGACTGTGCATGAGAACGGCTCCAGATTTGAATGGTTAGGATGTTGAAAAAAACAAGACAAAATGTCTCTCAAAGTGGAACAAGAATCAATTCAGAAATTTGCTTTCCTACAACTGACCAGTCAGTATTTTGAACATGAACAGCCTATGTTGGAAGCCAAAAATGCAGAAACATAAGACCACTGCAGTGATTTCTCAGAAGTGTATATAAATCTCCTTTAGTGCCGTCACAGTCACTATTTCACTCATTTTCATATCTAGCTTTAACACTTCAATACATCAGAGTCACATTTCCAATCACTGCACATGTTTACACAAACCAACCAGTCTGTTCACAAGTGTATTGTACAAGCTGATGAACGAGAAGTGCATTATTATAAATAATTACCTTCTTAGCCACCTCACAGTGCATTATACAATATGACCTTTCATCCACAGTATAATGACGACGCTTGGATGCTTTGCAGCGGCTGTAGCATCTATCTTTCTGCTACTGGGCCACCTGCATCTGCTGATTACGTCAACCGTGCACTTTTGGTTATAGGTGGTGTTTCTTATTCATTCTATATAAAGACGACACCTGTGAAATAGCTATTCTTGTTCTGAAAGAAAAAAACGACATTAAAGTGCTTACCAGACAACAGCTGACAAGTCAGTTCATGTGTGCAAATGGGAGGAAGAGAATGAATATTTTAAATGTATTGAGAATAATCAGTGTGACTGTCTTTAATAAACTGGGAATGTTTCGTTAGTTTTAGAGCTTATAGTTACCACACATAATGTCCCAGACCATGGCCTCATGGAGGTTTAGCTTTTTAATGCGTATTTGCTGCACTGATGCTCCACACCCATAAGTAGAAAATCCCAAGAAGTATCTACTGTAACTAATGAATATGGGAACAATGAGGGTGTTAGACACACATATACTGACTGTTGTATTTGACTAAAAACAGGCTGGTTGTTTATTGTCATATAATGGCTAAAGCAGGACGGCAAACTTCTGTCAGCCATAACGGAAATTTTACTCTAATGGGATGTTTTTTTCTGTGCATTTCTTCAATGAGGTTAAGGAAACAATCCATATCCATATCTGATACTCTATATCAAAAACACCATACCCCACATGGTAAGAGTCTCATATGTGGGTTTGAATTTACTTGAGACAGCAATGTCAGATATTGTTTTGATCTTATTCTCTTGATGGTTCACTGGACACTGGCCAAAGTGACGCTGCTGCTCTATTACTGCGGATATACATCTTTTCTGGCACAATATACTGTGGATGGCAGGGCCTCATCTAGAGTGCCTACAGTCTGACACAGCCTTTCCATCACAAGGGCTGCTTTATTCTGCTGACATTTCCTTTTGTGGACATACAATCCCAATCCAAACCAATGTGGATCACAGATAACACCGAGCTACATTCTTGCAGCAGCAACATTCTCAACTCTGTCGGCCAAAGGCTTTATTCTAAACGACCAGATTTTAATAATACGCCAACAACATTCACAATCTTGTCCTTTCTGTGTTTCCAGGCAGAACCAGCGGCACGTTTTGCTCATGAGATGAAACACGCGACCTCCAGAAAAAAGCCACCCATCATGAGCAAACTAGTCACCAAAGCAAAATCCTTCTTCAAAACCTAGTGTACTGACACCATAAATGCAATTGCAGCAAACATCTGCGTAGGTCAGACGCAGATGAAGGTCAATGTCAGACTTGGAAAAGCAACAGCATCATTGCTCTGCATAACAACACAATAAATGATGATATTACAAGAAGCTTTTGGTATTCAATAAGAAGCGATTAAAGAAATAAATATGAAGTTGAGGAGATGAGGAGGAGGTGTGCGCATCAGCTGTGGCATAATGAAGGTGGAGCAAACAATGGGAGATGACGTAAAGTGGGAGATAGACATTACCAAGCAGTATAGAGAATATCAGGCCGACGGCTGTGTGTGGAGGGCCCAGCCTTGGGGGTTCGACCCCAGCCCACTGGACCTCCATGGCAGCCAGATGTGCTCCAAAACAAATACTGCTGCAGGATCCAGCCCGAGCTCGGGACAGCTAGTAGAATATCCTTTAGCACAACTCAGCCTCTCAGCTATATTGGATTAAAACGCGGAAGCTGCTGTCTGGTTGTCTGGACCCCAAATGAGCACGTCCCAATGTTGCACCTACAGTAATCCCGGGGGTGGTGAGCCTGCCTGCCAGCCCCCACAGCACTCCTGAGGAAGAGACTGTAGGTTAGACAGAGGGCAGAGGAGGAGGAGGAGGGGAGAGAGAAACAGAGAGAGTGAGGAAGAAAGAAAAACTTAATCAACTTCAATTTTAAAATAGGACATTGTGTGACTAGGAACGCACAGGCATTGCAGTAAAAAGTTACATTTTTCATACAGATGTTTGCATGTTTTCTGCATGCATGTGTCTGCATTCACCATGAAAACATGATCTGATGCAAAGTGCAGTTCAAGTTTGGTCATGCCTACCTGCTCCCTGCAGCTGGTGTTCACTCAGAGGCCGGCAGGCTGCCTGCACAGCTGAGTCAGTGTGGACAGGATAGCGGCTGAGCGGCAAACGCTCACTGCGCAGAGTCAGGGTTCACTCAAGGAGAATCCGCCAGCCAGCACTTTCACTGCAGAGACAGCCACATTGCAGTGCCAGGCAGGATGAGAGACAATTAGAGAGGAGAGGGGGAGACAAAACAGAAAGACAGACAGAGATGCGGAGAGACAGAGGGACAGGAGGAAAAGCCACTGCTCTCATTCCTCCTCAGCAGAGCCCCGATGAAGCTGACTCTTCTCCCTGCCCGTCCCTCCAGCTATCTCACAACTTTTCCCTGTCCTCTCTGTTGGCTGAGTGCCACCTCTCTCTCTCTCTCTCCCTCGCTCTCTCTCTCATCATCTCTCTGCCTCCCCTCCCTCACCTGCCCCGTTATCCCTCTTATTCTCTTTCTCTCCTCCATCACCCCCATTCACTCCTCCTCTCTCTGCCACCTCCCTCCCTCCCAACACCCTCCTCCCCATCTCCTGACTCGGGGCGTGTATGCAGACTCAGGCACTTTTGTCAGAGTGTTTGTGAAGATCAGAGAAAAGTTCTGCAGTGCAGGTTGAGGAGGAGGTTGTGTAATGCAGCCCCAGGGCCGGGCCAGACACACAGCCCCGTTTCAAAATGATCCATTCATAAACAGACATGTCCTGTCACTGATAACGTCACCTGCGAGGTATCAAAACTCAGCATCACAGAATTACAAGTGGGAGGGGGGAAACAGTGCAGTCATCACATAAGACAATGTGTAGCGTCTGATTATTTTAACTACAATGTGACTTTAAAAGCTTTTCCCTTTCTTTTCTGTTCTCACTCTGCATGTATCCTCCCTTCTTTCCTCATCCTTAGACAGTTACCTTTTTCCATGCCTCTCCTCTCCTTTCGTTTTTCTGAAAGACAGACTCCTGCTGGGACTCATATTCCCCCGACTCAGAATAATCCACATTCACAGCCCCCTATGATCTGTGTATGCGTGTCCCATACAATGCCTGGAAGGTCAAACTATCATGTACATCATGAGGCGTTCGTTACTCTCTTGTGATCAGCATGATGCAGCTGCAAGTGCACGGTGATATGACGTTGTGTGTGCCGTCACAACAGGACAGCACTTTTCCCATAAATGCACAAACACATTAGCTCAGTCCTCAGATTTGATTAGTCTCTTTTAGATCCAACTAACATTGCATTCATACACTTAAGACTATATGCCTGTCAAACTCCATCCATGCTGTAAATAGAAGGCGACTGTACAGGCACAATGGCTTATTGTTATCAGTTCATTAGAAAAAAGAAAGTGGTCGGTAAGAGGTTAATTGGAGCTTCACACTGGAGCAAAGGAGAATTGTGAGTGCTAACAAGGATACGTCTGAGATCATGTGACAGAGCGTGTGAGTCGAGGTACAGTTACAAAGGCAGAGGACAAGGTGACAGCTACACATTCATTATGGACTTCACCTTCTGTTTGTTTCTCTCTGCTTACAGGACCGGTATTTCTTTTACAGGAGAGGAAGGTAAGGTAAAGTTTGCAACTCTGAAGGGCTGTATCTGAAATGTACTTTTCAGATTAAACAGAAGACAGATGCAGGGAACTGCCACATAAGCGTAAACATTACTTTACTTACTTTGCAAATGCTTAACACTGTGATCTATTATTCATTGAGCAGGTTATTATGTACTTATGCAAACTCTACAGGATGGCAATTTTGTTTTTAGTTTTAGTTCATGCAAAGTTTACAATGCCTATCATGAGTCATACTATGTGAAATATGTCTCATTCAGATGCCAGTCGACGCACTTATGTATTCAGTCTATGTGTAGTATATACTGTGTAGTGCAGGCAAGACTCAGAAGAGCTGACTAAGAGGAAAAGGATGGTCCTGACACAAGTGACTAAGCAAAGCTACACAAACACAGCAGCAATATCCAAATTAAAATGTGTGATGTTGAGTGAACAAAGTTAATCCGCCCCGTGTTTCATTAAACAGTATGAGTTTGCATCCAACTAGAACCAGCAAGGCTTGAAAAAAAAAAAACAGCCAGAGGATTACAAACTAATATGGTTCAGGGCTTCATAATGAGGTAGGTGAAGTGTGGTGTGAGGCAGCATGGAGGGGCGATTCGACGGGTGTGGAGCTCTAAGCGAGAGATGATGTGGCCAGACTGTGGGCTCTCCTCTCCAGGCCCCTCCACTGGAGTATCAATGCAGCAGCGGTGGGAACTCTTCCAGAACTGCAATAAGGAAAAAAAAAAAAAAAAAAAACACAACAGCATTTTGCTGCAGAAAGACAGGGTGCTGCTGCAGACCTGCGAAGGACTACGCATGGACAGCCACATTCACACAAACATAACCACATGCACTGTACAGGCATTTATTATTCTGCATCCCATACTATTATTCATAGATGCCGTGTAGGTGCAGCTTCGGATATTAAAAGCACATAGGTGTCATTTGCTCTTACTGCAGCAAAATGTGTGCTGCTCGAAAGGAAAGAGACAAGGACACACATCCCAGCTTTCACTGTGCATTAGTGAGTTAGAGCAATAACAGTAGTGTGGGAAGACATTCAGATTTTACTTAATTATTAGTTGAAGTACAACATTGTAAAAATACTCCATTACAGGTAAAATCCCTTCATTCAAAGTACAGACAAATGTACTCAGCAAAATGTATAGAATAAAAAGTAAAAGCACTCTATCCACAGAACAATAGTCTCTGTGATCAATACTTGAGTAGCATTTTATGGTAACTACTATACGTTATATACAGTTAAGTAGATTAGAGCCTCCAGCTCATACAGTGAAAAAGTGAACAGTGGGGCCATGTTTGTAGTTCTCTTTCTTGAAAAGCTGTGCACAGTTTGTGGAAATACTAGATTTAAAGTGCTGGTTTTATAGTTGCTTGCTATTGCTATTGATCTATGCCCATGCTTTTTAGGCAAAATCCAAAACTGAAAGGTAACTAGTAAGTACTGCCATCAGACAAATGCTATGGCATAAAAAGTATGACGCAGGATGAATACTCAAATATAATTATAAAACAAAGTACAGTACTTGAGCAAATGCACTCAGTTACTTTCCACCACTAAGCTGTTATGTCTTACAAACTAAGACATAATTATAGATAACAAAACTTGACCCCAGTGCATTTGACTGTGCACACACACACACACACACACACACACAACTAGACACACTAAACCAAGGCCCATTTTTGTTATTCAGTAGAGTACGTACAGTTTGCAAAAAAAAAAAAAAAAACAGGGAGTACTGCTGACAAAGACTTTGTTGTATTTCTTCCCTTCCCTTCCTGTCCCTTTCTCTTACTGATCCCTTCCTTAAAAACCACGTTAGCTCTAGCAGGTCATATCATATTCCCTGGAAACAGCACTTAACCCATTCATACGGAGAAAAGAACCTGTTCAACAGGACATGTTTGCATTCCATAAGAAGTATCATGCACAATGTACACTGAGCAAAAGAGTCAATTTGGAGAAGCTTAGTCCCAGACAAGTTCCCACATGTCCCAGATAGTCCCTCTTTAGTCCGAATGAGAGTCAAAGGTGTTTAAAGTCAACAGAAATACTTTTACTTCAGGACAACAATTCAGTTCATTATACCGCCAGGGGGAGATGTGTCCTCCATGGCTCTTTTGTTTTCCTCAGAGCAATGCATGTGGTTTTCTCATGATTGATCAGCAGGTGTCAAAAAAATGTTAAAAATGTCCCAGTGAGATTATTTCAATCTGCTTCCGACACAAATCAATTCAAGACAGTTCAGGGCAGCTCCATAAGAAAGCTCTTGAAAAAAGCTGATCCAGTGCTCGACAAACTGACTCTTGCAATATTAAATCAGAGAAATTGTGTAAGCTGTAAGTTTCACACAGCCTGGAAGTGCGACTGTAACTCACTGTCATGAATGACACATACAGGAGTGGCCGATGGCTGGTATTTTACAGTCAACCACCCAATCTGTTCACCTTGAGAGCTGATCTATTCCCACACACACCAACATGTTTCAATCAAAACAGATTTCATGCTAGTTCATAATTTCAGAAACAGTTCTTTATTCCAGAGTTTCTAAATAGAGATATGTAATGACAACATTTCAGTTAAAACAAAAGTGAAGTTATGCTTATTTTACAGTATATACAAAATCAAAATACAAAATCACTTTCAATGCAGTGCAATGTTGCCAATGTAGTAAACACTTGCTTTGATTATTAATCATAGATCTCATGGTCTCATTTATCGAAGGCAATAGATTTCCAGCAGCAGTGATCCGACCAGAAATCCAGCCAAATTAGCACAAAGAAGTTCCAGTCATATACAACAAACCAGACTCACGTCCATCAAAAACACAGAAATTAAAGGGGAACTCCACCAATTTACACATTAAAGTCTGTTTACAGATGTTAGGGAGTACTACAGTCAGTTGGAGATGACAACCACATGTTTGAAAATTAGGTCAAACCGGGGATGTGGAGTTAGATAGAAGTGAGTTTCTCTGAATCTCTGACCGAACTGTTGGCAGTTGAGTTGCATGGTGGGTAATACAGGCAGCAGGTTTTGAAAAGGAAGAATGCATGAATAAAAAAAAGATTATATCTCTATTCTGTTGCATTGGTTTTGATGCCGTATTAAAAAAACTGTTGTGACTATGACAATGTTATAGCAGTGCAAAGCTAAATTAGTGGAGTAGTCCTTTAACACTTACTGTACTATATTAATGTAATTCACTGATCATAATGCACTGAACTCTTTAAAAAATATAGTACCAGTAAATTACACATCATCCAAACATTAAAATCATGTTAATGAACAACAAGAAGTTGGATGTCATAATGGGAAGACGATTCTAATCAATAGTGTGTCCATTTAATCATCATCATCACCACCATCGTCATCATCGTCGTCGTCATCGTCGTCATCACCCTCAAGGCCTTCCTCTTCCTCATCATCTCCGCTGCTGGGTTCAGACTCTTCATCATCTGAGCTATCAGCTTCTTTCTCCGGTGTCACCATTTTCAGATGAATGGCCTCTTCAGGTGAACTGACACAACCCCCGCAAAACAAATTCAATCATACACACATACACGCATAAACACACACACACATGCGCAAACAATGAGACAGGCTACTCATGGGCATCTGATCGCATGGAAAGTGCATCAACAGGCCCACATTGGTTCACCTTAGCAAACGTCCATTGCCAATATAACAGAGATAGAGACTTAAAAGAATACCCCAAATCCTCAGCTTGAAACAAGCTCAGCCAGAGTAACCACAGAGAATTAGTGCACTGCTTCCTTCTGTGGACAAACATGAATGGGGTTAGGGTTAGTGCTACTTAACTTCATCCACATTTCTTCATCAAAACCAGTTCATGATTCTCTTGGTTTGTAAAATTCTTGTACACACACATATATATATATATATATATATATATATATATATATATATATATATATATACAATACCTGTATTGACAAACTGAAGTGGCACATGATGTGAAGCAGGAGATGTTAATACAGCTGCTACTCACAGAGAAAAGTGAAGAGTTTACCCCAAAAATGTTTATCTTATCTTCCATAGCTTTAAAAGTTGAACCATCAGTAGCAGGCAGCAGAGAGGATATGACTCATTTCACGGCAGCAGTGTCAAGTATGAAGGGGATATAATCAATTATATGTTGCAGGAGATGATTCAGTCAAAGCATAATTCTATCAAATACTTGATAAAATAATTAATGATTCAGTGTGTTTAAGTGCTCATTCCATGGTTATATAATGAAAGAGCAAATCAACAGAGGAAAATACTGCTTATTTAGTGCAGTCAACACTGCTGCTGTGAACTGAAGATTGAAGCTGAAGAACAACATTTGGTCAGAAAATCCCTCCATATTTACATCTCCTACTCTACAGTTTAAAAACTCTAAAAGTGTAAAAAGATTTATAACAAATGGAAAGTTTGGTGCAGCTCTAATACTGATGTACACAAACTACAATAACATCTGAGAGGTTCACATTGGAGGAGCAAACATGGAAGAAAAAGATGCCTTCACACCCTCAACTTTCATTTGTTTTTTCCAGCAGATTGGACCCAAACAGCCAACCAGACTCCACACCAGTCCCAAGAAGAAGAGGAGCAGAGGAGCTCCGGCTCTTGGGCCCTCACCACACGGTCGGGTCTTTTCGCTCGTGGTCACGCGGCTGCAGCTCAAAGTCCTTTTCCTTGTGCTTTCTCCTGTAGAACTTCACTGCCACGAAGATACCGAGAAGCAGCAGGATCACAGCACAGGCGCCTCCGATCGCCGCTGCCAGGATGGCGATCTCAGAGATGGAAGCTAGAAGCAACAAGACCCAAGATCAGTCAAAACAGTGGGTGAAAGCTGAATGCTGCCTGGGTTGGGGAATTTGAGGGAACAAAATAGAGAAACCATTAGAATAAAAAATAAAACAGTGTCCCAGTGATTAAACATACTGTCCTTCACTTCAGGCTGGAACAAAACACTGAACCCCTACCTGTACCCTGACCTCTGACTCCCTATGGAAAAAGTAGAATTTTTCTATAAGGACAAATAAAGTACCACCTTCTAAAAATCTTGATGGTAATGACTGAAAAGTAAAAATAAGATAAAAGCTCCTCCAAAATTGCTATAATACATCGATGCAGAAATGTGACTATTTATCTTCCCAAAAGTTAGTCTTCCAAGCATGCAGCTCTGCCAGCCTAACCTTTGTTGACGACTCTGAGGACGATCTCTCCATGACTGCCGTGCACATCTGGTGGGTTGTGCACCTGGCAGATGTAGGTGCCATTGAAGGTCGGAGGCACCTCATGCAGGGTGATGGAGACGTCCCGACCCAAAATATCTCCCGACCACACTGCGTGGTCTTTGAAACGCCCTTGCTGGGGAGGGTATGGTACATCCTGGTAGTGAAACACCTGACACACAAACACACACAATTTTGACTCCTAACAAATTAGCAAGCATGACAAAATTCTTCTAGCATAAAACAACTGCCCATGTGTCACATTTTCAACTATTAGGTGCAGTATACATTTTTCAAAGCCACCAAGAGTCGTATTAACATATTGGTTTCATGCCTTTTATATCTGTGGGCACTGAGGTGTGTTTTTGCTGTGTATGCTGCCAGACTTTTGAGTGGCAGCGACCTCACTGTGCTAGTTGTGCTAATTATGTGGGAGAGTCCCCACCTGCCAGGAGATATTCATATCATGTTTCATGAAATACATAAGTAATGTACTGTATGTATCACCATGAGCAGCAAGCAGGCCATCGACTGGCTCTTCTCTTCTGCATTTCACATGTGTAGTACAATTCATTATCTTTTTTTATTTTCTGCTGTGAGTTGCTATCTTAGAATTTTAAAAAATTATATTGAGTGGCTATTGTTACAAAAATACAGATGAGAAAATGAAGCAAATATGGTATTTTTATCTGAAAATCTTTTAAGGCTTTATAAAAATCATGACTGAGTTTCATGAATAATAATGACGTTAAAATACAATAAAAACACAAAGCATTTTCAGTAAAAACAGTTTCTACACACCGACTCCTCCGATCCTGAATTCAAGGGACGGAAGTTCCAGGACACTATGACGGACTGAAGCGACACCGGGTGAACGGAATCGAAGGTGCACTTCAGTCTCACATTGGTCCCGTTGACGACTTCGAGTTCACTCGGAGTGTGAATTTCTATTCCACTCACATGTCGCACCCCTGTAATAAAGGCAACCAAGTTAGAAAGAACAGTCATCAACATTAACATAATCCTAAACACACCCCTCCACCACCGGACTCATTCACATTCACATGAACAGTTACTGTATATTTTTAACTACCCAGGTGACTACGTTTCTTATTTCACCCTTCAGTTTCAGAGCATTTCATTAAACTACCCAAACAAGGGCAGAGTGTTTGCACCAGACGTGGTTCTCACTGCTTATCACACACAGACACGTCCTTGACAGCAAAGAGCGCAGTGACACAGATCTCTGGTGTTCATTGTTTGCAGCTAGAAACTGTAACTCTGTCCGTTTCATGTGAGGACAACTGCTCACTTTCCTACACCCACTGCGTGAGACTGTGAGACCTGATTCTCCTTTTTTCTACCTGACTTCACTTCAGTACAGCAAACAAGAGAGCAAATGATTCGAATAACCAGCTGCCGACAGCTGCTACACACACTATGAGTACATGACTGCATGTGTGTATAAGTACAGAAGGTCAGATTGATACTGTGTGTACAGGTGCCTTAAAAACACAAGGAATATTATATTATCTGAAAAGAGCAGGTTTGGATGTTTGTTATCATCATCTGTTCAATATTTCATTTCATTAGTGACTTAAAATCATGGTTAAGCATGTATACAACCATATCTCCTTCAAGGGGTCTGGTAAAGTTAAATAGTGGAGCCAAATCTGGACCACACACAGCCACAGTAGACCTGCAGACTCTCCTGCAGATTAAGGCATTGCTGCTAATGAACCACAGAGCAGAAAACGCCCACAATGTCCCGTATGCTCAGACAGGGAGGGATAAGATTGACCGTAGAAAATTAAATTCAACAGTAATTAGTAGGATGTGGTAACAATAAATAGAAGATAAGAAATTTATAAATCTGAAATAGGGTTTCTTATAGTTTTGTCCTTTCTCTTGCATCCACTAGCGGGATCTGACCCTGATGATGGTAGTCTTCTGTGTCCACTTTATCCACCTATAGGATGGTGAGGTTTTTGTTGTTGCTCATTGACTTCACAGCTCCTGTCCTGGATGGTGAGGTCTGAAGGGGGCACCTTTGTGCTGGCTGCTGATACATTTTAAGCAGTTTTTCCTTATGTTGATTCTGTTATGTGATGAGGTCACCTGTTCTGGAAAGTGCTGTGGTGCGATGGCAGAGTTTAACGCTCTGGTGAAGACTCCCTGCTCTGGTTGGATGAGATTCCCTGCCTGACAGGTTCTTCATGCATCTGTCTTATGTTTCATTTCATGATGAATTAGCTTTCTTTTGCCTCCAGGGAAGTTCTTCTGCTTTCCTCAGGTTTTTGGCTCCTGGCTAGGTTTTGGAATTTCCGTGTTGTTCCTTCCTTGATTTTGATGTGTGGCGATACTTGTTTCTTCTCAATTAACTCAGTGTTCTTCTCCAAGACTGCACTGGGCAGATGTGTCTTCACTTTCTGGACTAAGTCATCAGCGTCTTCATTCAGAGCTTCAGTGGTGAAATGGACCTGTCTCACTCTTTCATTCAGTAGCTGGTTCTGTACCTTCTCAGATCCTTCTAGCTCTGTGGTCTTTCACCATAAAACCTAGATGGCTGTTTGGTATGAATCAGTGTTGTGGGCATCTCAGGTTAAACCATATGTGGTTTCTGTAGTCTGCAATTTTCCAGGCTGCCCCTCCATACTCCCATACCATTCTGAAGGTGTTCATCCCAAAATGCTTGGTGAGACGTCTGTGAAGATTCTCAGTCATCCAGGTCATGGTTATCCAAGGAGGGTTGAATCTAGGGCAACTGGCCGTGAATGTAAATATTTAACCCCCACCTACAAATCCATCCTGTCATTTCATCCCAGGAAATTTAACAACGCTTCACACTTGGCCTCAGGTGACTCCAGCACCTCTGATGACTATTGTTACAACAGCCAGGAGCACGAATGAACAAGGTGGTATTAAGACATACTAAAACTATAATACTCATTATTTCTCTTGTATTAGCACACTAGTGTGGGCAGACACTGTGGCAGATGTGGACAGTATTTGCATCACACAGATTGAGTAATAAAACTAAATTAACCCTGTTAAACTTGCATAAGCTTGTTTAACTGACTAAAACTATCAAGTAGGATCTAATAAAGTGATGAGATGAATAAGCAGAATCAAAATGTGGAGGTTATAAAATACAATCAGTGCTCATCAAAGGTGTTTTAATTATTAACTGTTGTAATTGTCTATTTTTGAGAAGTTTTGTTTGGGTTTTTTTTTTTGAGAATTTTGCATTGTTAAATAGAATAACTTTTAAATGTATTGGAGATTGATCCTGCAGGAATTCAAGCTGTTTCCTTGTGTTATCTTCTCTCAAACCACTTAAACTGAACACATGCTGCTGCTAATTAATATTCAATCAGCAGATTAATTGTTCAATCAGTAGATTAATCTGTGATTTACTGGAGCAGCTGTTTCCTTGAATTACACTACTGCAATTGATTTTATGCCCATGAGCAAGAAATTATATTTAGTTGAAACATTACATTTACCTAAATAAGTTATGAAACAATACAACTGTTGGAACTATCATCCCATTTTCAAACACTGAGGCAATTTTCATTCTAAAAAAAAAAAACCCTGTATAATTTCATGGTGCATGATCTGCCTTTTTGTGAGAACATTGCTGAAAATGTGTGCAATGATAAGTTATTATGGATTTAAGAAGGGTAAGTAGTTCATCATACATACATTCATCAAGTTGAGATTTTTTTATTCTTCTTCTATATTCTGTCATTCTACAGCCTACATTTTTAAATAAAATACACAAGTATGAGAAAGTATAACACAAAATAAGCTGTGTCTTTCTCTACATATACACTGGTGTAAGATCCAATATAATAATAAATTTTCTCCAACGATTAACTAGTCAGATTAGGCAAAGTAAAACTAAACAATCTCCCTTCAGGCTTTGTTCTGTTTCCTGTTTTCCTGAAGTGGATCATATTTACAGTCTAAAAATCTTAAAACCTGCGAAGACAGACCGAAGAGCTCTCTCCCGGAAGTTGTTGAAACTCACCTGGCACCATGAATCCTCCCAGAAGCAGAAACCATATCCGACACATAGGATCAAACATTTATACAGAGTCAAACCCGGCGGCTTGGATCCTCTGCAAAAGTCACTTCATGCACTTTTATCGACCGGAGTCAGGAAGGTTAATGTCGCTGGAGGTCGCGGGAGGTAAACGGAGTAAAAAGTAAAGTTTTTGTGAATCTTTGCTTCGGTGTTGAAAACGTAATTCCACCTGTGTACACACCTGCTGGGCGGCGTTCACTGACTCATTTCTTGCTCAACTTGTTCGCCACCAAACTGCACCTCAGCTGATTGGTCTCGCCTGTTACGCGCATGCGCATTCTGGCTGTGGTTGATAATTCAGGGTAAATGTTTAATTATAAACTTCTGTGCTGACTGGAACCACAAAAATGAGTCAATCAAGCCAAACAGCACGTGTTGCCTTCAAGTGGTATGGAAAACCAGAAAATGTGTGGGATTTGTACTAGTATAAGGCTTATGTCATAGTAAGTATCACTGATGATATTTGAATTATTGTTAGTTATAGATTCTGACCTATCTGCAAAAACTGTCCCCAAAACAACTACTGATTTATCTCTAAATGCCTCTAAAGAGAGAAATAGATACTCTGAATTATTTAATTTGAGAAGTAGCTACACCCTAGATCTCCCCATGCAAAAAAAAAAAAAAAATATGATTATGGCAAAGATTTAAAAAGAAAGTTTGACCCGTACAATGATGATTTCCTTTTGCTAATTTTCTCAGTTATCCCACATACATTTTCATTTCACAGTCTCTTATTTACTTAGAGATGCCCACCAGATGTGTTTATGACAGATAGAAAAATACTTCTTGGAAATTGTGTCCTGATATGATATTTCCACAGGAATTTCACCTTGTTAAAATTTTGAAATTATATCTAGTCCCTTTCCCTTATTGAATCTGTGAATATACAAATATTCTTAATTTTTAAAGTGTATCTGCCGAACCCTAGATCTCCTACTCCTATTTGAGAAGTTGCAGGGTCTGTGAAGTGAATGCTTCATGACTCCAGATCACACTACTTCATCCACTACTTTCAAAGCAGTTGTGTCTCAAAATCATCTTGTACGTGAACGTGTTAAACTCTGGTTTAAGGTGAACAAAGAGAAACTCTCCTTTGACCTTCTAGCATCAAGACAATGACAATACGCAAAACATATCTTTGAATTGAGGGGACTTTTTTACTCAACATCATCTTGGGCTTATCCAAGTATTGCACACTGAAGGTATCTTTTGTGATAAGTTTATGTTATGCTTCCTGTGACATTAACACTCAATAAACACTTACAATTTCAAATCTTCCTTTTCTTAATGACATTTCAGTGGCAATTACAAGCAGGTAGCAGTACAAATATTCTCATAGCTTTCCTCAGCCTTGTAAGACTCAGGTTGGTGACCTTCAAAACATCCAGCAAAAGCAAATAAAGAGTGGTTTCAGATTACATAGATAAGATCCGACCAAATACAAATGGACCAGTGGGTCAAAAAACAGTCCTACAGATGTGTGTCTCTGGTTCAAGTCAGCATGTATGGTAACCTGTTGCAGTGCTCTTGAGCATGACACAGATCACCTGCTGGTTCCACACGTCACAAGCAAGAGTGCATGAGTGCGATCAGTCACTAATATCACCTTATAAACATGGAGGACGTCATAAAAAATGAATGCTGTCACAACACAGGCTCAGTGGAGTTTAAAAAAAAGGGAGATGACGCAAATTTTCAAATTAGCAGAATATTTATTTAGAAACATAAGTGTCCCAGTGTTCAACAGTGAACTCGTCTGTCTGTCAGGCTCATAGTGGTTGCACATGAGGACAAGTAGATCCTCCACTTAAAACACAATATTGTACCTCGTTTCTAGTTCTGATTAGAAATTTGTGTTATGAAATAATTACACATAAACAACCGCCTTCATTCCTCTGCACCAGTCCCACTAAACAAAGTCATGAACCAGTCAAACAGACTGAAACCTGTGAAGGACAAACAGAGACAGGGAAAAATAGCTAGTTTAACTTGTGTCCAAATTCAATTCTCTTATTAACCTGTGGCTTACAAGGTAACAGTCAATTCTAGTTTCACAGAGACCAAAACTAATTGTGCTAAGTGTATCCTTAAGAACTTGTCTGTGAATGGCCATCAAATTGGTAACTAGTGGCAACTGGTGGCAAAGCTGGGACTCCACACAGATACATGTTTCATTAGAGATGAGAAATTGCCTACCTGCAGTCTCACTGACGACCCTGAGGACAACCTCTGCATCTCTGCGGTGCACATCTGGAGGGTTGAGTACCGAGCAGATGTAGGTACCATTAAAGGTCGGGGACACCTGCAGCAAGGTGATGGAGGCGTCATTTTTCATAACATCCCCTGACCACACCACGTGGTCTTTAAAACGCCCTTCAGTGGCAGAATATGGTCTCCTAAGGTAGAAAAAGATCTGAAAGACACAAAATCCACAGTCTAATTTGCAGACAATACACTGTAGATTTTAAATTTTAAATAACATAGAAACACAACAAAAACATAATCATAAAACATCCACACACATTCTCAGGTCCTGAATGCAGGGATCGGAAGGACCACTGCACTGTTAAATGAGGTGACAGAGGAGCACTAGATCTGAAGGTGCACTTCAGTTTCACATCCATCCCATTGACTGCTTCCACCTCACTCACAGTATACATTGAAATCCCACCGACTTGTCGCGCCCCTGTAGAAACAAAAACAATTATGCTTATACACACAGACCTGCAGTGATGAACACAAACATAACATACATTTCATACTGTTTGTTACTTTTGTTTTGGGGCAATTCATTCAAGTGTCCAAATGAGAAAAGATGTTCAAACAGCTTTGAAGGGCATGTGGTGTCTTCTTATTTAAGTCAATTAATAACTTGTCTTTGCAATTTTGTACAGTAGAATTTACTGTGCTAAACAAACATAGAGAGTCTTTTAACACTTGAGAGAAAAAGGCACAAAGAGTCCCACATTTCATGCGTCCCTTTTCTATATCTATAAATTGTGAGTTTAACAGTTCTTTGTGCCTACAGATCTCTACAGGTCTGCAATTTTACATCCACATGAATCAATATCAGTATTACTTTGAGAATAATACAAAAAAGCCATGGGCATTATCTGCTGCCTGGATTTTAGTTCATGCTCTTCATTTGTCACTGGTTAATGATTGTATGGGTGTGCAGAGTTCAGAGGGTCGACAGGGCACTGCATGGACATTTTTTATTCGTAACAGGAAATTTCTGTATTTGCAGCTCAAAGTGGTCTGTTATCTGTTTGGCATAGTTCATGTGGAGAACAACATGTTTTTGTCACATCCTGAATTGAACAAGAACAATTGCAGTGAAACAATTTGTAACCGTCTCCAGTAGATTGTGCAAATGTGAAAAGGGAGCATAAGAGCAAATATAAATGTGCAATAAGTATATAAGTATAATGGTAACAAGACATTAACAAAACATAATAAAATTACATTACATTAAATTTACATCAGTTGTAAACAAAATTATTTTTGTAAGTTTTCAAAATAAGAGAGTTTTGTGTAAAGAATAAACAAGTCAAAATGAAAATAAAAAACTTTTCTATAAAGTGCATTAAAGTCACACGCTCCTTGTTGTCATGCACTGAGACCAGGCTCAATTTCTATATAATATCACATACAATACTGTGAAAGTGTTTTTGCATTTAGTGGAGATAGAGGTTGTTCAAACTCACCAGGCACCCAGAATCCTCCCAGGAGGACAAATAGCAGAATCATCTGATACATGGTATTAAACATGCTGCCTAAAAGTCACCTACTTACAGGTAAATTAATGGGGAGTATATCAAATGCTTCACCACAGACTGGGGGAACTAAAAATTGGTGCTGAATATGTGTTTTGCAGTTCCTGATGGGCGGAGCAGCATTAAGTATATAAGGGTGCTTCAGCTTAACCTATTATTGTATTACACTTTCATTAGTGCTAAAAAAAAAAAATCTGAAAGGGCATTTTAAATATGTCTTATTAGCCAGTTTGTAAAACACAAATCTCAGTGGAACAAGACACTGTGACACTACTATATAAAACTATGACACACAAGACACATCAGCCTTAGAGGAAGGTGGATTATGAAGATTTTCAGAGCCTCTTGTTTCAGAATCTCACTGTAGCTCAGTACTGTGCATACTATAAACCATAAACCTGCCATAAAAGAAAAGATTTAGAGGTACCTGCAGTATAACGTTATTAAATTAACACAAAGGCAACTCAGAAAATCTTCCCAAACATAAAAAACAAAGTAACACTGCTGAATTAATACCTATCAAACAGGTGTTATTAAAGGCTTATTCCACTTCATTTGTGTCAATAAAATAAGGCTGATTGCAGCTGTTACCAGCCATAAAAGCATATCATAAATGAAAAAAGAAAACAAATGAGGCTCAAAAAAATGAGCAATTACACTAAAAATGTAAGATAGATGTGACCTGTGATTTAAGGGGGTCGATCAGAAAATGACCTACTAAAAATGCAAACATTATTCCCTATAAATTCTAACAAATGGAAAATATGAAGTTGATATTTCCTGTGTATCATCCAGTCCTGTAATGCATCACTTGATTTAACGTGACCGTGATGCTTTGCGGTCAGCTGAGGATCATCAGATGAACACGGAAGTGCGAAGATGAACCGCGGCTGGAAGAGAGAGGTCATTTTACAGCACAGCAGCAAACATGTCTGTGGTGCTGGAGATAAACCCCCACTTCGAGGTTTTTGCTTCGTACCTGCTCTCTGACAATCACTAACATTATTTCTAATAACAGAGACGAATGTCACTGTTTGAGAATTAGAAGTAAAACAGTTTAAGTTGTGAAGTTTTTCATCGCATTTTCGAACCACCCATAATTCATTGCGGCATCAGCGGTCGAATGGAGTTTATCGCCCTGTCTTTGACCTCGCAGGAAAGACAATCTAGAATATGTGTCAACAAGCTTCATAAACTACAGAGGGTAGCAGCGTTTCGGTTACTGCTACAGACTGTTGGCAAAGGTTACGTTTAGATGTGATACGAGTTTAAGTCTAGGAATATATGCAACCGGTAATGAATGAATGAAGGACTGCCTGACAGACAAGTCTCAGGGTAGAATATTCCCACATATCAATACAGCGTCCATCAGTGTTTCGGCTCACGGCAGCAGATGGTCGCTCTCCTCGTTAAAGACTCTTTGGTCTTTGCCTTCTTGACACACCTTTTGTTGTCTCGTCTAGCCGCAGTCAGCTAACGGCTGCTAGCGAGCATCACCCGCCCGACCACCCGACAGCGGCCAGGTTGGGACACAAGAGTTCCTCTGAAGCCGAGGGAGCCGAGAAGTGACCTCCAGCACTCTGCCAGGTAGCTTGTCTGCTTATTTCAGAGCTAAGTGGTTTCTGGAAATGGTCATATTAGCGACGGGCGTGTCAGAGATGCAGCCGTAACAGTCCTCAGTCATTAGCCTGGCTAGCTAGCTAACAGGCTAACGTCAGATAAATAGTCGCACAGCGGATTTAATGCGATCTGCTGTGTGATCCATAAGCAGCAGCCTTGAAAGCGAAAGGAGCCTCAATCCGTATTAGAGACCAGTCTGTCTGATCCTAAGCTGCTGCATCACAGCAATGGTCCCTGCTAGCTGCTGCTGCTCTCCTCCCTGTACTGTAGCACCAACCTAAAACAACACGACCCCTTCCTCCTTTTATTAGAATGTGACTGTGTGGATGTGCCTTGTTGTGTTAGTGACTGATCGGTGTCTCCTGCAGGATGAGTGGCGATGATCTGAACCCAGCTGCAGTGGCTCAGCCAGTGGAGGATGTGCAGGGAGATGGACGGTGGATGTCACAGGTTGGTGGGAACACTTAGTTCTTATCAGTGTAGGAAACGCTCACTGTTTATCCACGTGGTTTATGTAAAAATTTGTTCATTATGTATGGAGACTGAATACATTTTACCAGCTGGTACATTATTTCTCAAAGAGGTTGTCTTATTCTGGGACTTATCCATGCTTTTACATGAAATTAATTAAATAAATAAATGTAAATAAATATAACCCTCACAGCAGCGGCATGTATGTTTTAAATCATCTTCATATACAGATGGATGCTTTGCATCGGGTGTCTCTATATCAAGCTTTCAGAGCTCATGAAAAAAACAGAGGTCAGCATCCCACTGTGACTCTATCTGGCTCTGATCCCACTCCAATCTCATGCATAATACACATAATAAAGCTAAGTGTAGGTTAAGTTTTCCATGTGTATGTATGCTCGAGTTACTGACATATGAATCGCCCCAGTTTGTCAGAATTTCTGGCTTTATTCTTAGATTGCTTTATTGTTAATCTGCCCCTATTTACTGCACATTTTATAAGGCAGCAATAAAGCATTAAATGTTACATTTGATTCCTACTCATTGATGTGGATGATTGCACTGTGATCCTGTGAAATGGAATATTGTGAGAATATTTTCAAACGATATAATGCATGCTAGACCTGATATAATATCATAAGGTGTTTTGATGATATTCTCAATAATAGAGATAAATGTGGGGTAAAGGTTGATGTGGGTTGTCTTCATTATATTGGTTAAAATAAAGTGCAACTATTCCCAAGACTTGTATTTCTTTCAGGGCACCACTTATCTAGTTTATTTAGATGAACACCTCCTGGTAAGTCTATGCAAGGTTAATCCTCCAAAGCTGATAGGACTGAAACCGTCTGCTTTACTCGAAGCTCTCTATCAGATGGGGCACCAGTTGTGTCTTGTTGTGTGATGAACTTGTAGGAGTTTGTCTAGCAAGAACGATACCACAGCTAAGATATAGAAAACTCAGACCACAAATGTGTTAACTCAGACTGAAATGCAAAATATGGAAATGATTAAATTGTATTGTTGTAATGTATGTAATTTTTTTTCTGATGAAGTTGTGTTTTTTTACAGCACACACGGTTTGTGCAGGAGTGTAAGGATGCTGAACCAGATGTGCTTTTTGTGGGGGATTCTATGGTGCAACTAATGCAGCAGTTTGAGGTGAGACAAGAAATTTACCTTTATACACCTGGACATTTGACTGCTCATATGGCTGTTCTCAATTACTTTCACACAGTACTCTTCATACAAAGCATAAATGCACTGTGCAGTCCATACGTTTACCATCGTCATATTTATACACACACAATTGGAATTCTTTTTTCTTTTTTTTAAATAACTGATCAGCATGCTCTGCTGTTAGCGGTGAATTATTTGATATTAGCCAACAAAGTCAGAATTGTATATATCAAATGCAGGTTTCTGGTTTCCTGTCCACAGGTCTGGAGGGAGTTTTTCTCTCCTCTTCATGCACTCAACTTTGGCATTGGAGGGGACACTACCTGTAATGTGCTGTGGAGGCTGCAGAATGGAGAGCTGGAGAACATCCGTCCTAAGGTGAGGCAGGCCTTAAACAGAAAGACAATTTAGGGCAAAATCATTTTATTCACCTCTCACATACACACTTGTACACCTCAGGTTCAGAACAAACTCTTGAATACAGGGTTTGGACAAAGTCTTGAAAGTTTGGAAAATGCTTTATTTTAACTGTTATGTTAGGGATATGCTTGAACTGGATTATGTTCCTTGGAAAATGCTTGATGCTTGATTTTCAACATGATCTGGTGTTTCATCAACAGTTTCTAAAAAAAAAAAAAATTGAAACAATCATCATATTTGTTTGTCGTCTCCTGGTGTTGAAATTAGAAAAATAATCATGAACAAAACATACAAGTTAGTTTGAACAGCTGAGAAGATAAATAAAGTGACAATATACATTGATTGCTGTGGGTACACACTGTTGTCCCTCTCTGACACACAGAGACCTTCCACACAAACTGTTTGTGCATGTAGCTGTTCCAGACCTCCTCATTTTGTTGGATGTGGCAGGAGCAGCAGGCCTGATAGTCCATGGTTGTCAGAGAGGAGAGTTTGTTCAAAACAGTGTGTGCGACCCCTGCAGCCATGTTATTAAGTTACAGTGTGCGTTTGGAAAATATTGTGGCTGGAACAGTCTGTTGTATCACCCTAACTGTGCTTATTGGCTGTGCTAATGATGTAGACATTGAGGACAGCTTGCATTGCTTATCCATTATCAAGACTCATTATTATCAATCCATGAGAACTTTTTCTCAAAAACACAAACAGGATGTTGCTTAGTGATTACTGTATGTCATGCTTTGATCACAGTTGTGGAGATTAAAGTCTGTTCAGTGAAAGTGAACAAAGTGTTTGTCTGTGGTTTTTCCAGGCGGTGGTGTTGTGGGTAGGAACTAACAATTACGAGCACACAGCAGAGCAAGTTGCAGGAGGAATTCTGGCTATTGCACAACTGCTCACCTCCCGTCTCCCCAAGGCAAAGATAGTTGTACTGGTAAGTAGTTGGCTTATGTTATGTAAGAGCCGGTAAAACACTGACATGTTAGAATTGTTCAAGTACTTTAATGTGATGAACATTGCATGATATAAAAATAAGAACCATACTTAATGTGCAACCCAGTTGGTGTTGGTTGTCCTAACCACCTTTGAATTGTGCCATGCTGTTCAGTGTCAATATGTGGTAAGAGGACTGGGGTCAGAAAATTCAATGGAATGAAAACTAGGTTTGCCACAAGCCTATTAAACTGTTTTTAAAAATATGTTTCCATCAAAATACAACATGGAACAAAATGTTTTTGAGTCCTGTTATTTCTTCTCTCTGTTAAGTTTTTGTTTTCAGTGCTTATGATAGGCCAGTAGTAAGTAATAGTCTAGTCT
This sequence comes from Holacanthus passer, assembly GCA_025331565.1. NCBI lineage: Eukaryota > Metazoa > Chordata > Actinopteri > Pomacanthidae > Holacanthus > Holacanthus passer. Next base: position 8,110,689 of record JAFREQ010000005.1, read on the forward strand.
TAGTGCCAGATTTTGGCTCTTCTTATTGTGTTTTATGTTTTGATAACCAAATAAAATACAAAATATCAAGTTGTAAATCTCAAATCATTTACCTTGATATTTCTGTGGCCCTCAGAGTTTGTTGCCTCGAGGTGAGCGTCCCAACCCACTGAGGGAGAAGAACGCTGCAGTCAACGAGTTCCTGCGCTCCTGGCTGCCGCGCCTGGGCCAGGCTCAGTACCTGGATGTGAGCGGGGAGTTCGTCCACTCCGATGGAACCATCATCCAACAGGACATGTTTGACTTCCTCCACCTGACGTCGACAGGTTACCGCAGCATGGCGAAGCCCCTCAGCGACCTTCTGCTTCAGATACTGGAGGAGACGCCAGAGAGACGGGCGTCCTTGGTTTGAGGGCCGCGGCCAAGCAGCATATTTATCCAGAGGCATGTCTCACCTGATGCCGTGGGAGACGGGGGAGACATGTCCCTGGTACCTGCAGGAGGAAGGGCTCACTCATAGGGGGAGGAGGCACCCAGATGTGAGTGGGCCCACGAGGGGTGTGGGATCACATTCATGAGCGGAGGGTTGGGTGTGGAGAGGTGCTGAAGAGGGAGAGAGACCTCACTACAAATGTAGACACTGTGATTGCAGTAGTAACCTCTATTGCGAAAGGATTTACCAAGGTCAAACTACTCTGAATCATAGACAGATATACTGAGATCATGTGGGACTGCAGTGGCACACACATGCACAGATTAATCTCGGCCTGTGGATAAAATGTGTGTCTCCCTCTGTCACCTGTGCCACAGAGATGTGATACAAAACAGAGAAACACAGTGTGATTTCTTCCTCCATGCTTTGTTTGTTGTCCACAGAATGCTTAGCTGTGCAGCCTCTCTACTAAAGCATGAGAAGTCCAGTGCACAAACATGCTCACAGTAGGCAGAACGCTATCCAACATTGTACAATGTTATGAGTCTGACCAGTATGCTACAGAGCAGTGGTTCCCAACCTGGGGGTCAGGGTCCCCCAAAGTGTCACAAAACACGTTGCACAAAATTCAGTTTATTCTTAATAGATTCAAACATTCTGAAGAAGTAACAAGGAAGTAATAAACTATCTTCAGTGTGACATTCCTTCTGTTTAAGGGTCCATAAGTCATAAAGGTTGGGAACCACTGCTGCAGAGGGGCTATTGCTGATATGTACACTATGTATTTCAGTGAGCAGTCCTTTTAAAATGACTCTCACTATTAGACAATTTTGCTTAAAGCATAATCATGTGAAGCAAATGGCTTATAAAATAATTTACACCAATTTACTATGATGCTTTTGTCATTCCACTTCCTTCTGTGTACTGTTTCATATATTCAGCCAAACAAGGAGCACTTAGCCTGCTAAATGTTCACCTTTGAACTTGGTGTGTAACTATTTAGATGTCTTTTGAAACTGTTAATCAATATAAAATAGATCAGTGTATATCTGGAGAGTTAACTAGCTGTACACAGAGCACACATACGGCTGATCAACACTTCATTCCTGTGTACTAAATGTTCAGCTCAAACCTGATGTTGGTGTTTCGCTGCATGCGTGTTTCAAGACGAGCCTCAGCTTTGGTACATAATGTCGGCTTGTGTATTAAATTAGTGAATTTCGGTCAAAATCATGTATTCATTCGTATTAATTAGTGATGTAAGGCTGTTGAATCGACTTGTCTGATTTTCTGCATAGGTCTTCCTGACCAAATCAGCTCTGCTGCTTACATGCACATCATATCCAGCAAGTGTATTTACATTGTATTTGTAGAACTACATTGCACAGTTTGAGTCCAGTTAAATCTTGTGTGACATTTCAGTTAAATGTCTAAAAAAAAAAAAAAAAGTAGGTTACACATTTCCAATGATTTGTACTGCTAAACTAAGTCCTGCCAGCTTTTTAAATTGTGCTCCTAATGACTTTTTGGCTGTGTCCTTGGTATCTGTTAAAGGATGTTTTTGAATCTATAATTTCAGGCCATGATATTTTAGCATCTTGATGATTGTGTGTGCACCGTTTTTCAGTAGTATTTCAGTACAACAGTGCACTTAATGTTATTTATTTTTTTTTTTTTACAACCAAGTTAAAAACAGTTCACATTAGCTCCTGACCTCCTGCTTGCACAACACATTGATGATTATAAGTTCCAAATATTCACGTTCAGACTTTGACTAAGCCAAGGCTCTCTCTCCCTCTCTTTCCTGAATACATAGATATACAGTATTTTGTCTTAGAAGCACCTCTTTATTTTGTTTTTCACCTCTTTATTTCTCTCCCTGTTGTATTGGTAGTTGACTCTCACCCGGCCCTGCCACCATGGGACCTGACATTTTCACCTGATATGCTCACAGAGTATTTTTAGGAATAAAAAGTAGCCACATGGTTAAGCTACTGAACACAGCTATACTGAATATTGTCATGCTAAACGCTAAAAAGCAGTCGCAGGTCGTGTGAAGACAACCATTCGTCTGTGAGCTTATACTGAGAGTCTTTTGTCGAGCATCAAGTTATGAGACGTTCCTGTTGTCTTAAGCTCTGCACATTTGCGTGCTATGTTAAATATAGTGTATGTGTGTGTGCCTTAAGTGTTTATGGGGATGGCTGTGTACAGTATGTCTGGTACTGGGTTGTGTAAGTTGGACGTATGAGTGTGTAGAAGTGACCCCAGGTGTATATAAGACAGGTGGAGCTTGAGAAGATGATGTTTGAAGGCGATTCAGATTGTGGGAGTCTGTGTTTTGGTGCGATACAGCCTTTGCACTGTTTTGGCTCGTTGTCACTCTATTGAAGTAAAGCATTCCAATAAAAAAAAAGAAAAAAAAGAAACAAGGATCTCAGCATGTGTTGGAGTTTCTTTTTGTGGAAGCGATCAAACAAGAGGATGCACAAATCTCAGCTGTGGTTCTGTGATTTGCGGCAGTGTGTCCTCTACACTTACCAGCAGAGGGAACTATTTTATCACAGAACTAAATTGAGGAAGACACTAACAAGGCTCGCTGCTTGTTCCACGCCTCCTCTCCTTTAGCCAGTGAGATCCTTATTGCCTAATTAATTGACTTTCACCAAATTAACATCACTAATGTTGTAATAATTCACCAACAGCGCTCAGAGGCAATGTAGACTCGTGTTAAAACGTCCTCATTAAACATTTATTTAGGCTTGCTGGATTGTCTATGATTGCTGGCCACTTGTAAAATATGTAGTTAATAAACCGTTCGCTCACTTTTGATGTCGCTCTCATTAATTTTAACTGTGACCCAAAAATGTCCCAGTGCAGCTAAAATAGTTGGTCCATCTGGAGGCCGGTGCTGCAGACTGTCGACTGAGTGTGAAGTTTGAACCTTAACACACTGAGCTCAAAAAGCCCAAAACTAAACAATGTAAAGTCATTGTCTGAAGTTCTGTTCTGGATTCACGGTTCATGTTTCTGACTCAGGAATGATTGAGAAGTGAAAGCTGTTGTTTTTACTAGTTTTTCCATCTTAAGAGTTGCGATGCTGTAAAAATGAACAAAACCAGTCACTGTATGTCACATAAATCTGCACGACCTGAAATGGTAAAAAGAAAATGTTTGAAAGGCGCTTTCCTGTGCCAACACTTCCATCTTTACCATATATGTTTAGACTGCCAGTGATCCGAATCTAAATATCCACTTAATGTTTTTAGTCCTAAAATTGGCCACGTAGACTATGGATAAATATTTGACTCCTTCGTCTATCAACACAGTTTGAGAATGGGAAGTGATAACTTTCTAATCCCAACAAGCACTAGCAAACAGAGGCGCCACCAGCACGTTACACCCTGATAAAATCTATATCAGGCCTTGTGTTGTTCCTGCTCTGTTGACCTCTTTAAAATTTGGATTTAGTTCAGTATTAACAAACTGGACGGTGTTGGGAAGTCTGCACCATTTAGCATCTGAAGGGCCTGTATGAACAGAGAACATTAAAGAGGACAACATTAAATCTCGATTAGATATATGTTGTCATCTATGAAGGAGTTACTTCATGTATGAACCTGTGGGGTCAGGGTTTATAATATGCTGCCAAATGTGATAAATGGTGCAGTGGTTGCTACATGCAGCTGAGGATTAGACCTATATGTCATCTGCTGCAGACAGTAAAGGTTTTATAGTGTATTTAATAACACAGCGCAGGGCTTCAGCAGCGACGCTGATTGTACACTAAAATGCCTCTTTTCAGCAATGGCAAGTTATTAAGCATTTGGTGGGAAAAAAATTGTGCACATTCCCTGAATAGCTGTACACAACACTGGTCCACAGTTGTTTGATTCAATGTCCTCTGAGATATGTGAGATGTGATATACGTGAGATATATCCCAAAAAAATCTAATTTACTTCATCTATAGATAAGGGGCTTTCCATTTTAAATGAGTAATTTCACTCATGAGGTTCGGTTTCTTTGATCACCATTCAATGCGACTCCTCTTTTAATATGATCACTCCCAGATGTCAGGTTTGTCAAATGTTATGCTTTATAAGTGCATACTTGTGCCAGTGCCATGTGCTGCGACCCTTGTGATGTACTTCTCGGTCAAATGTGAAAATAAACCCATCACATGTTTTAGCTTCACAATCAGATTATATCATTTCAGAGGAAATGAAATACAGAAGTTGCTGTCAAGATAAAAGCAGAAGAAGAAGCTCGAAAGCCTGAAAGTTTTATATTTTTGTTTTGATGCTTAGCAGCAGAGCAAGTATTTACATCACAAATCTGCTTTTGCGGCCACCAACACACTGTGGGATTTGTTTGTGCTTCTGCCTGTTGTAGTAGCCAGTATTAGCCAGGTGAGGGCTCTCTTGAGCACAGTCTAATGCAGTTACTTACTTCTCTTCAATTATCAGTTACTTGATTTTAGTTTGAATAAAATTTCAGAAAGATGAATATCACAGTAAAAATTAATATGCGAAGCACATTCTCAGGCACTCGCAGTAACATATTGAATTGAGCCATGAGCTTTGTGAATCATTGCTCCTTTATATATTGTTTTAAATAAAGTCTATCTGTGTCTATAATTTATTTACTTGTTTCTGACCAAAGCATTTTCATAAATCAACAGCAAGAGCATTATCTGGCATGTGATTTTATGTGACTGCGACTCAAGGATTCGCAAAGAGACAAAATGTCACATTACTTTCAGTGAGGAGCTCCTCCTCCTCCTCCTCTGCTAAAAGCACTTTACAGCTTCACTGCAGCAGCTATCGTCAGACCGGAAGGTGCAAGACTGTCATGATTGGTTGATTAGGTGATAAATTGCAGCAGCACAAAGTGTTGAGATGAAAATGTGGCTTCTGGCAGGTTACAGAAAAATTTGAAGGATGGTTTCAACCAAGGCAGCGTTTCTTCAAGGTGATCCTTGAGGATTAAAGTAAATATTTATGTGCACGTCTTTGAATTGAGGGTTCACCTTTCAGATCTTAATATTTGCCCTCAAACCAACAGCTCTGACTCAGATTACCCACCATTTACACCTGATACTCCTGTGACCTACCTTCTCCACCCGCTCATCATTCAGTGCCACAATGTAAAGAGCAGATGACACATGCAGTCACGCCACAGCACCTTCTTGTGTGGTTCCAGATCAACCATATTTATACCTATGAGTCATTCACACACACATACTCAGTCTTCATGTTAACCTCAGCCTGGAGGCGATGTCTATCGTATCTGATGTGACATCCAGGCTTAACGGTTCTGAGTCTCTGAGTGCCTATCGATTTCATAAACACAGTTGCATGTCACCATTTTTAAAAGCACACCCATGCATAGAAGAATTACACCTTGAATCCACATTGGAAGGAAATTGAGCTTACGGCGCAAAAATTACAACCAATCTAGTTCATGATTTGCTGCACAAATAGCTGATTTACCTGCATGAAGTCTTGTGTATCTCTGCCTCACTTGAGCAGTGCATAAAAATTCAGGAGGGCTTTCTAGTGCCCGACCAGGCCATTGAAATTCATTTATACCCATTGATTTCTGCGCTGCACTGCTTGATAATTGTCTTGTTCCTATAGCTAATTCAGCAGGTCTCAGGTCAGCCTGTCCTATTTACTTCTCCAGCTTTTCACCCAGGGAAATCGTTTCTTGACTGCGGCCTCATTTTGCCGTCACTTAATGACCTTGGACTCACATCACCCTGCTGCACACAAACCAAAGCAGCCTAAAATTACATTTGCTGTCAATTAATGTCTCAGTTTGGGCATTTAAACACAGTGAAATACTCAGTAGGACAAACTGCCCTTTGGCCTTTTTGAGGTCTACATCCAATCACTGTGACTTAACCAGGCTGTTTTTCTCAGCAGGACTTTAAATGCTTCAAACCTGTTATCTGTTTTTCTCACATTCCACAACTCCTCCACTTGTCCTTCATTTTAAGATTTATTTACCAGCATTGTGACTTTTGAAAAGGGGGGATGTCACTTGCAGCCTCAGGCCTGACATCTCATTCTGACATATCATACAAACCATCACGCCCACAAAGCAAATTAAAATTGGATTCCCTTCTCGTCTACGGAAGGACATCTATTGTAAGACCAGATTAGTATTGTCATGAATGAAATAGAGATTTATCTGGAGATGTGTGACATTCAAACGTACAGAACAATGTCTGTAATAGCATGATTGATCTGCTCTTGGGAAAAGCACTTAAATCCTGGACTCCTGTTTTGCGTCACTGAAGAAATCTCTTATGCTCTTTCAGAAAACTGAAGCTCAACTGTACTTTTCACAGGATACAGCTTGTATTCTTACCCTATAAAAGAACATTATGTTAACCTTTATTCAAGTCGATTTTATGCTCATACCACGTGAGCCATAACTGTATATTGCAAGGATCCAAAGTATGTCTGTTAGTATCTGTTCTGGAGCCATCGATGGTATCACACAAACCTCATCAGTCAATGGAGTTCAATATGGCCACTTGTCTTGAAACTATAAATCCAGTTTTCAGAGCAGTTCTCCTTGAAGGACTTCTCTTCCATGTCGGCTAAAAAGATGAGATCTAAAGTTCAATTTTGTTCTTGGAAACATCAGAAAAAACAGCCACTAATGGACCTTGTGGTGAGATTGTTTTGTCAGCTGGGGAAGTTCACCTACTGTACATCAGTGTTTGTGCCCAAGAAGGCTGTCTGAATGAGACAGCGCAGACTGAGCAGCCAGTAGGAGTCACTAATGCTGCAACATAGTCCCTCACTGGCTTCCCACCCTCTTACGATTTACAAGCCATTTGACATGGTTTAAGGAAAAGTTGTGGTTTGGGATCAAATTACTACTTTGTTAAAGTTAGGTGAGTTTTGTCATCATGGTTACACTAATAAAAACGTAGTTAACAAAAGTTGATTATAGGTTGGAAACAGGAAACAAACTGCTTGTCTCCCATGTTAAAGTCTGATGTTTTTTGGACCCATCCATCCACCCCGACCTCCTCCTTCCACAGACGCTGTCCCTCAATAAAAACCTCACCTGACTTCCTTCTCTGCTCTGTCATAATTACTACATCCTCTAGAGGGCGTTGTCACTCGAATCTAAACATCTGTGTCCTAGGGGCACCTGCTGAAACAACTGATGTTGCTCTTCTTCTTGGGAGGACAGTCTCACCAGTTATGTTGTGGTTTCTCTGCGGCTAGTTGGCGACAGCTTTTTCCACTACGTCACTCAGATGCTTCCGCCAGTGTCCGACCTCACTAAACTTTACTAACTGTGGCATTAGTTCTAGCCTGATAATCAGACTGAAAGGCCATTTCATTTACTTAAGTCTTGAGGGTGACTTTAGTTCAGCCTGGCTGGTTCAAATTTGGGCCTTAAACTATGACATTACTTTGTATGGTGGCTCAAAATTTAGGGCCCCACTTTGTGCCTGTTATGGTATATGATAGAAAATGTACATATCTGATACCTCTGTTTTCATGTGCAACATCATATCCTTCCTCATGAGACACGACTTGCGTCATAAGGTTCCTGAATTTTTAAATGACCCTCAAATGACCTTTGGGTGTTAATGGAGTCAGCCCTGGAGCACCTCCGCCCCTCGCCTTGCTCAGCCGCCCAGTGGCGGCTGTTGAAGGAGGAGAGGGTGTAATGTCAGCATTCCCATTTTCACAGACAGTCTGAGGATTCAAACTGGCATCGCTCCAGTCACAAGGCCACTTCTTTTAACCTCAAGGCTAATCGTCGCCCCTGTTATGCCCCTGTATGGCAGCAAAGTGCATTCCACTGCAGTGAGGCCAGTGGTGTGTTGGTGTTTCCACACTTTCATTAAACCCTGATGGTATGAAAAAAATAGCTCCTGTGTCAAGAGGCCGGGCCCCGCTGCTCGGCTAAAAATTAGCTGTGGAAATGTTAAAAAGATCGAGATAAGGAGAAAAAAATGGAGCACAGAGTGATATGTTTGTTTTAGCGTGTTTGGGGAATTTTTCAGATGTGACAAATGTGTTTTTCAGTCTCATTCATTTCAGCTGCCCTCCACACTGGCAGGTCAGAGGTCAAGTAGGAGTTATCAGATCCACCTGAATGCTCAACCTCAAATCTCACATGCACATAGTTAGACAACCTCATTCACTCAGTAAACAAACAGACCCACATTTTTTCCCTGAGTAGCTCCACTGCTCATGCCTGTATAACAAGAGGACAGTTGTAGTTGTCTTTTTTCAGTGACCTTGTTTCAAACCAGCTTCAATATGTGCAGCCGCCACAGCCAGCATGGATCTGCTGACATCATTCACAGCTCTCCACCAACTTCTAATCATATTTACTATAATGGCCAATTAATGATAAATGACTAATCATGAGTCACTTAACTGCTTCATAAATCAAACATTAATAAGTTGCACGTCACTAGATCTTAACAAACAACAGCTGATACGATTGTGAGAGAGCAAATGATATATGTTAAAGCTTGTTAGTTCAGTTAGATGATAAATGATGATAACGATGATAAAGTAAAAGCCATCAGTGCAGCAGTGCTCCTGACACAATTAACCACAAAGGAATAACATTTCTCAATACACCAACCTTTATCCCCTGAAAGGTGATGAAACAACAGTGTAATACAGTTCTGAAATTTGTTTACTTGATATCACTGTTGCCTTGTGACAATTAAGCATAAATGAAAACTATAAATACAAATCATTTAAAGGTCAAATATTAACAAAACATATGTGATTGTGTTTAAATTTAGATTAAATTAAATTTATTGACTTACATTAGTCTGACCTGCCTTGCACATTGTATGAAATACTTTTGTTTCTTGACCTGAACAGTTGTGATGTGATGTTTGCTGTAGATACTGGTGACAAACAGTAAAAAAGGAATCAGTGTAAAATTGCCTTGCAGGGACACAAAAGCTGGCACGTCAGAATAATGGCTCCTTGAGACAAACTTGGGCAGATGTGTTGTGTCGCGTGGGACTCGAACAGCTCACTTATGCCTGCTAGAGTTGAAATAAATATGAGTCTTGAAATAATAAACACTTTTGGGCAATTAGAATTATCTAAAACACAGCTGAGATAACAGCCGCTGTCCCGCAGAGACTAATGTGCTGCAGCTTCATCAACAGCACAGTTTTAATACTGAGGATTTTATGAAGAGCAAATGATCTCACTTTATCAGAGGCTGTAAAAAGTCCTTATGAACTATTTAATATAAGTGTGACTGCATAGTGATCAATCAAGAAAATAAAAGATTAACGAAAGTGGAAATGAAAGAAATAAAACAGAATGTCACCACATGGACAGGCTCACTATTAACTCTATTGTTTTAAAATTCAAGCTTGTTTCTCATGAATTTACAATTTTTACTTCTCTGTGTCAACACTTAGACACAGTTTCCTGTTAACAGATCAAGAATACAAAGGAAAGAAGAAAAGGAAGTCATTTTTTTTTTGCCCCCCTCTCTGCACTGATCCCTCCTTTTTTGGAAATGCTCTCTGATTTCTCAATTCCTCTTTTCTGTCTTGACCTATTCTCCTTCTGACCCCGGGAAACTTAATCTCCCCTGTTTGACTCCATCTGCACATTTCTTCTTTTAAAAAAAGAAGTGCTTCCTGTTGTTTCTTTACAATCTCTTTCTCTCAACAGACACAACTTTATTCTTTTTCTGTCTTCTCCTTCCTGCTTTTCTTCTCCATCTCCGGCCTTTTTCTGAGTCAGTCCATGCTGAACAGCTTAGTCGGTACTCAAGCAAAAACACAGTATAAACAAAAGCTTGGCAGGAGATAGTGATAGTCCTCCTCTGAATCCCCCTTGTTTCTCTGCTTCCATCCAACCAGGCAAAGCACGGCCAGGAAAAATCCAGACTTTATCCCCACCCATCATCACTCCCTCCCATCATTTTCTCTCCTCCCACCTTTGGGCAGATTTTTTTTTTGCAGGTTTTATTACATCTGCTTATCTCAGTGTGGAGTACAGCTCAGGTTTGACGCAAACAAGGCCGTAGATACCTGATTGTTAAGGGTTGCTATGTACATTAGTTAATCTCTTTTAGTGTTGACCAGGTGATGCCAGGCTGTGAAGAATGACACAGCACAGTGATTTTGGCAACAGTATTATAAGTAGATGTGGACAAAGTCTGCTATTATCTCAGTTGATCTATTCATCACACGAGAGGCTTCTTTACAGGTAAACCAAACTTTATTTCAAAATCATCATCATGATAAATGATGTACAAACTCTAAAAAGAAGGTCCAACATATTGATTAGAAATTAGTAAACTGAGAGAATCTAACTGTAGGTTGTGTTAAGGAGCAAGTAAAACACACATGACTGTATTTTAAGTTTTTTAAACCAGGCATTTCACTTTCTATGTGCTGGTGGATTTGCTTGTTGTAACCTATTCGCATTAAATTTTGTGCTTATCATTATTGTAAACCAAAATGTACTCCACACACTTGTTACCACCCAGGCTTGTTTTAGTTCATTCCAGGACACGATAAATGAGGCTCAAAACTTGCTTGACATATCACATTTAACAATACATTTTATCTTCATCATTCATTTTTGTTAAAGCTGCATTGCAGTTCTGCAGTCGTGAGCTGGGAACCCTTTCAAAACTCACCTTGGTGGTGCATTCAATGACACCCTGACATCCAAGAATTGATAGGGACATTGTCAGAAGAGCTATGCTGGCAGATAAACAAAAAGCAAACAAGGACACTGTGAAAAACAGATAATGGATTTGGTTATTTTATCCATCAAAAATTCTCAAATCTCAGACATTAGAGTGTCCTTGAATGCACCGGTACAGGTAGAGTTTTGAAATGAGTTCCTAGCTGCATAATGAATAATGTAGGTGTTGAAATAAAGAATTAAGCAAACTAAATATTGAATGTGATGGATTACTTTCTCAAGCAAGTTACAAGTCTGTTTACAGTGAACTGAAAAGAACTGAAACCTCTGGACGTCTGGAAGGTAAGAAATCTAAAATCTGGGTTGTAGTAATGAAAAGCACATTCGATTTTTAGGTATTGGTTTACAACATGACAAAACAATCTGGAATGATCCTTTAAGAAAAAATATAATTTACAATTCACTATCTAAAATGCTCCGTTTAATTGTTTACTGTTAAAGGTATCTACGTGTATGTGCTCAACATGAAGTTGTGTTGTATATGTGCACATGTTCTTGTTGGTCCCTGTGTTGGTCCAGTTCAGCCTTGAAAACAGTCAGGTTACATTTCTCCTCACGGCCAAGGTCAGAGTCAGAGTTTCTCCGTCCTCGCTGGCCTTTCAGAGGGCAGAATGAGGAGTGTCTCGGAGGAGGTTTAAAGCACTGCTCGGATTCAGGGGTTGTTGATGATCTGCCTGGGAAGTCCGTAGCCCGTCATTCCAGCTTGAGATGCTCCTTTATTTGTGCCCATTTGCAGGCCGATGACATTCTTGCCTTCGGTCAGCTGTTCCTCTGAGAAATCTCTTCTGTTCTCTTGGGCCTTCCTGCACACATACAAACACACATGTCTCAGTATGCGATCTCATTCCTCGGCACTGAAATGAAACCTCCTTTGTTTGACCAACTTTCCACAGAGAGACTAGCTCATACATGGGGGGGGGGGGCGGGCACTCAAACTCACTTATGGAACCAGCTGGGGTCTCCTTTGTAAAACCCATCACTCTTTGTTACAGCCAAACTACCCAGAGCCATCAGGGTCCTCTGGACAGCAGCCAGGTCCTTGCCTGAAGATATGCAACAATCTCACGTGAACAGAGCACAAGCCAAATACAGGAAAAAGACTCTCCACCACTGAATACAGCTTCCTCACATATATTGTGGTAAATCAAAACACGGAATAAGACCCTGTTGTAATAACACAGATGGGGTCTGCTTCTTACTTTCAAAGAGATCAACGGTCTGAAACATGTCGGTTTTGGTGACTCCATAATTTTCCGCAGCTTCGAGGAACATGGATATTTGTTCCATCTGTTTAAAAGCCATGGTGGAGGTCTTGACAGCCTTGATCGGCTTGCTGGGTCCATACAGGCTGTTGATGAGCTGACACAGCACCTGGACATGCAGAGAAGAAGCAGCTCCTTCTAAATATACGCTACACAATGTGAATTACAATGTTGTGTTTAGGCTTATGCAGACACTCACACATCCGTCCTTCAGCCACTTTTGGATTCCGGTCTTGCCCGGCTCAGGCTGGCCCACTCCAGGGCCACACTGGATGATGATCCACTCCACCAGCCTTTCCTCCAGTTCCAGGTCGTATTTCTTATCAATCTTATTCTGGACCTCGCGGCTCAGGCCGTAGGTAGGACCTTTGTTTGCCATGCTGATCCTGTCGGGAGGGAACGATGGTGTTAGATAGGCAGGTAGCCAAGCAAACTTTCCTCCTGGCAGTGTATTGTGTCCTTTTTCAATATGGATATTTAACAGATGTAACAACATTCACATTCATCTCCCTGCCCTGCTCACACCCACAGTCCAATCAGAACAAATAGGATTTTAGTCACGCTCTTCCTCATACGTGGATTCGTGCAGGAATGCGTTTCTACTAGTTACTTTCAGATTGAGGACATTTTTCAAAAGTGTTGGCTGTTTCATTGTTAAAGCTTTGGTTAAAGTAAATATATGTTTAAGTCAAGTTAGTGTACATGTTGAAATCTGACATCTAGTGCTGATGGTCAAAGGGATAGTTTGACATTTTGGGAAATGCAATTATTCTCTTACTGGTGGAGAGTTAGATGAGAAGACAGATACCTCTCTCATACCTATGTATTAAATATGAAGCCACAGCCAGGATCTTGTTATCCTAGATTAGTATAAAGACTGGGAACAGCCACCCTGGCTCTGTGTCAAGGTAACACATTTGCTAACCTGCACCTCCAAGGTTCACATATTAACACATTGCATCTTGTTTGCGTAAAGTGTACAAACTAGAATTCCACTCCAGGAAGTTATTGCTCGCAGTCAAAGGAACGTCTGGCAAATAACCCTCCATAAAACCGTGTATTATCATTTTTGCATTATTGAGCTTTAGAGATTCTGGTAGGTTGTTCATTTTGTTTCCTCCAGAATGTGAATAAGTGTATTTCCAAAATGTTGAAGTATCCCTTTAAGACTAAAATTAGACAACCGGGACAAGAGTCAATAAAGAGTCGAGGACAGAAGTACAAACGTGTGTAGTGCATGTGTGTCTGCTTTTTAATAACACGGCAGAGCACCTTGAGTTTTAATGGAAACCTTCATCTCCTTTATTGTCTCTAATGATATGATGTGCACGTGTTCTAATAACTAACTATTGTATTAAACAAGCACATTGAGGCTTTGTATTCCCATTATCCAGATCAGGTCAGTGTCATTATTTAACAAATGGATATTGTACCGTGGGAGTTGGAAATGCTAAATGTCTTCAGGAATTACAAGCCTGCGGTTCTCTGCAAGTAATTATGGCTGGCCTGTCTCACTTATTAATGCAGTATGAGCTTCCTGTTGGCTTCAGCAGAACCGCCCCGCTCCCTGCATCCTGTTTGCTCGCTCGGTTGTCACTTCCTTCCTCCCTCCCTGACAAAGGTAGCTGTGTGTATACAGGACCCTAAACAAAACAACACACCGCTGCTCACCATGGGGACGGCCTTTGAGTCAAAAACAGAAAAAAACACCTCCGTCAAGCTTGTCAAATCCTGAAAGCATGAGATGGTACGTGTTAACCTCCGAGCCGCAGTTATTGCTTTTACAGATCTGAATGACTGCGTTACACAACTCAGAGACGCTTCTGAATTTCCAGGAAAGCAGATAACATATGGAGATGTTTATAGCTGATAGGAAAATCCTCCTGCTCTTACTTTTCTTTCCATCCTGCCCAAGTATATGCACACAAATGTATCGTGTGTATGTATACGTTCTGCAAATACAGAGAAACTGTATATGTCTGTTTCACAAAGGCTGGAGATACCACACAGGATTGTGTGCATCCGTGTAAGAATCTGATTTATTTTTGCGGGCAAACTGGGTTTATTATATACACCATGAAGTATATTTGCCCCTCGAGGACAGAAAGGCTACACCTACTGCATCTCTTGCAAAACAGAGGCTTGTCAGTCTTACGCAATACGTGTTAATAGTTTGACAAATTATCTTTGTTCAACAGCTCTAAAACTGGAGCACACACTCCTATCTCTGTTTCTTGTCTGAGGTTGCTGCGGTTTTGAGGGCATGTGGTGGAGAAGCGTGTTCCTGACCGTTATGTTATTCCACAACCAGCAGCGAGAGCGAAGTAAATATCTGAACATCCGAACTCTCGAGTGGTCTCTTTCTCAATCACAGGAGTTCCATCTGTAGTGTCCTGGCATGCCCAGAGAACATCCAGCTGCTGCAAACATCAGGACTTATCTCTGCACGCAGTCAGTGATGAGAGATGATGAAGTCAGACGCTCTACTCTTTCAGATTAACCCGCACTTTGATCTCTGAACTGCACACGTAAACCCACTGATTGGATGTCAAAAGAATAGGTCATGCCACTGCCACTCTGCACCGTGCATCTCAAGCATGTCTACTGTGCCATTTGCAGGATTTAACCGTTGACGCGACAGTGAATCAGGCCACAAAGTAGTATAATAGCCATTGAAGCAGAGTGTGTGTGTACAGGTGCTTGAGTGTGTGTTTTGGATTAGGCACTTTAGAAACCAACTGGGAGCAGCCTGGTAGTTAGCAGGAACATCTTGTAATCATAGAGTCACAGTTTCAACCCCCTCCGAAACCAAGATGTCGATAAACAACTAGGAGGTTACTGTGGTGATTCTAAAGATGGGAAATAACTCATAAATTGCTTGACGCATCGCTGATACATGCTTTTGGCACAGAAGTGACGACAGTAACACATTTTGGAAATTTTCAGTCAGTATATTTGTAAATGAGTGACATTGCAGTAGAAACTTCTATCCTGCATTTTAAAACTGCACATCTAACTAAATGTTTTGTCCATGATGTGTCTTATTTGTTATTATCATATAGCTTATTATTCTACAGTTCTTGTGAATGAACCTTTGCTCTGTGCGCCTCATGGCTCAACATGTCTCCGTACATCACGTTAGCTTTCTGGCTGACTGTTGTTATCTACTCATCACTATATACAGCTTCCTGTATAACAACCATATTTTTATATTCACACATCTTATGGTTTATCATTAAATACCTCAGCTGCAGTACAAGTAACATTGTAATCTATTTATTTTTTATCTTATTTTTACCATTATTATAACAATAGTACATTGAAAAACTACTACATAACGATATACCTAACTATATGACTTCCTCACGAAATTATTGTGAACTTTACATAGTTTTTCCTTTAATCCTTGGCTTTATCTTCCCACATTTTTTATCTGTGAGTGTACACTCCCTTCTGTGTTCGCCCACTGATCAGCTCCTCTGTCCCATTTAAGGGGTTAAGTTTCTCACTCACATGAAATCCCGGTTGTTACTGTTATATTCTCATCCCCCGCCCAAATTCTTCAACTTTTGTGTCATAGTAACTTGCTGTCATCCGGTACAAGATGTTTCACAACTTTCTGGTTATGACATCAGCAGCTACTTCCTGAGTCAATTTAAAACCATCTGCACTCATAATTTGATTTGTGATTCATTCGGGGCAGCAAACGTTGAAAAGGTTGTTGCTGAAACCTTTGTGGTGTGAGCGCAATTGATGTAAGCGCGCAAACTAGTTTACATGATTATTTCTTACATTGTTCATGGCCATGTTTCTCTTCTTTAATTCAGCACTCTGTATTTCTACATTATCACTGAAGATAGTGACAACAGTCCAAACAGGACCTGAAGTCTTTACGTTGCCTCACAGTCCAAGGCGCTTGCATGCACATAAAACTTTAGCGTGGCCCATAAATGTATATGACACACACGTGCATGAGTTATACAGCCATATCCTGAACCAGCGGCCTGGAGCTCAGAGCATGTGTAGAAAATGACATATTATTAGGCAATATTTGTTACATGTTGACGAGAGAACTTGAACCTGTTCTCCTGCCCTGAAGCTGCGAGGCCTCACATTTTACCCTGAGCGCATGAAAAGAGTGCTGAGAACAGAGGGCAGATAAGAAACAGGATTTCACAACGCAAGAATCTGCAGGTCTAATCCACTCAGAAGGAACTAAACATTAACCCAGCATTTAGTCTGTGTATCGAACAAGGGGTCCAGGCAAGCGAGGGTGGGGTGTGTGATACAGTACACTCCTGTTTCCTGCAGGGATTCAGCCCCAAGCTTAAAGCAACAAAGAAATCTTTTGACTGCCAGCGAGAAGCCAGAAAACTGAGGTTGATGAATGAGGCCGAGAGAAAACAAGAGGATGAGGGTTTACTTACTTTGTGCAGTAGCTTTCAGGTGAATCCAGGTGGGTTTGGCTGCGTTCCTGCTCTTCTTCTTCCTTACAACACAGCGCCGAGTCCACTGTACGGGACTGCCAACATAAATACAGCAAACACCCTTGTCTGAAATATATGACTTCACCACATTCAACAGAAATAGGGAGAGAGAGAGAGAGAGAGAGAGAGCAACGCCTTCAGGTCCTCTTATTTCACTCAATGACCCGCCCCTTTGCTCTTTCTCCTTTTCCCTACTCAAATTGTAATTCCTTATTTAGGAGAAGGACGGGAAGGAAAAAGAGGGCATGTGACTGCAGAGTTTTGGTGTGGTCACTCAAAAGAATTCTCCAAATTTCTCCCTCCACCACTGAAGAACGAGACAGGATTAGGAGGGAGGGATGATAAAATCCTGGAGAACAGTGCAGTTTGAGGGAGCACAGGAAGGGAGTTACAGTAATTAGAGAGCAGTGAAGCACATGTAGGAGATTATTTATTGCTTTAATTCAAACTGGTGATGTTTGTGTGTGAAACTGAAACAGGCAGCTGTGGAATGTAAATCTGCCCCTATCTCTGTTCAGTCTCATGTCAAGATGCAATAAAGAGGAAGGAGAGGAACAGGTCACAGCTCATTGCAAGCTTTTTTTAACACAGTTGAACATGTGAATTCTGACAACTGGAGATGACTCTTGTCCATTTGCGCGCAGGCAGTTTCTGTGACAGACACTCCCTCCGAGGCATTTCGACCATGTCGGCCCCCATCAGCAGGAGCAAGTCAGGACCTGGGGAGGCTTTGAGATATAACGATGATGTCAGATGTGATAACGTTGTGAGGAGCTGGCAGTGTGTGAGGTCATTGGTCGTGCATATGTAGGTGTTTGCTGGCAGATGTTCATTTTAAGTACAGGACGCCCAGACAGGAGTCTGACCTTTAACCACCAGGACATCTACAGGGTTAATGATTATCACAACCTGACTGTAGTTTCGTTGCAGTAGAAGAGTTCCTCTTTCCTGCACTAAAGTTCAGCTGCCAAGTTGATTTCCGCTGTCACCACTTTAAATACATTATTTGAGTTTGCTTTCATTTTTATCATAAGCAAATAATGTGCTATATAATCAATCAAGTCATCTTCAAAATAACACACAATGAAGAAGAACAGAAACACATCATGAAATCATGATCTACATATCTTTGTTTATAGATGGATGCGGTAAATCTTATATATGGAAGATTTAAAATGCCTAAATGAAATCAAGCAGAGAAATAAAGTGATGCTGTCTATGAGACAACACTGAAATGCAAATCATCTCCTCGCCTTATTTTCAGTGTTGCGATCTGATTTTAATGTGACATGGGAAATTCATGTCGAAATGGAAAAAAACATTCAGTTATTAAAGACAAAAAGAATTAATTAATAATGTCCTTTTAAATTGTATTTTCATGTAATTATTACACAGTAAATACATACACACACGTCTGTTATGATCTTTCACTTTTGATCAGCCATTTTTTTAGTTGTTTTAATTTAGGCATTTTAAATCTTCCATATTTTAGACTTCACCCTTTTTTAATCAAATTTGAAAAAATGCTTTCATCAGGTTTCTATTCAAGGGCCAGTGTATTCACATTGCTCTCTATTTAGATATTTGAGCAATCATGAACAACAATGAACCCTTTGATTGGATTGAGACTCATCATTTGGCTCTAATACTGATTATTATAAGGCCATTACTTTTTAGAATCTAACTAAATAATCACACAGCTGACCCCTGCTCCTCTTAATCTTCTATGATATTTGTTTACAATTTATCCAATGAAGGTGCTTGTACTTTACTTGATTTTATATTTCACATTCATCCGACAGCCATAGGTATTACTTACTTTGCAGATTAAGATTTTACATACGAGACATAAGATCAGTGTTTTGTATAAATTAAACTACCCGAAACTGTATAAACTATTAAAAACTAGCTCCATCTTGACCATTAAATTCACATGAATACAGAAACAATGCTAATTCAATAATACAATAGTGTTTATAATACAATACTCAGAAAGGAGATATGCTGCATAATGAATGCTTTTAACTTTTTCTACTTTTTCTTAACTAAGATTTTGAATTGAGGACTTTTACTTGTAATGGAAAATGTTTACACTAACGTATCTTTATTAAAATCAAGCATCTGAGTAGTTCTTCCACTGCTGAAACAACAATCCATTTCTAGTGAATATACAGTGAACTTGCTGACACGCTGGGGTGCAGAGTCAGAGGCCTGTTACTTGGAGGACTGCTCGTGTTCAACCAGATGACAGATAGCTGTTTGTGGAGGGGGACACATGGGAAAAATTATCCAGCAAACATGTAAATTGTGAAAATACACACAGATGACAAATTCCACATGTGGTTGAACTCTGAGGGGGAAACACACCCAGCTTTTCTTTCCACTCTGAGAATTTTCTTTAGTCAAACTAAGCGACTTTCTGCCTTTGCCTTTTTCCCACTGCAGCCAGATGCATCACCTGTCCTGAGCTCGATGGTGTCATGCCACAGCTGCCATCAGTCAAACCTTTTCTTGTGTTTAAACTTTGCATCCCCCAAAATACTACAATTGCAGGAAATGCAGCTTGTTTTGCAGCTTTATTCCGGATCAGCTTCCCGGTGAGTCTCTGCAGGCCGTTCCTGCACTACAGCAACATCTGGTGGCTCAGGGGGGCAGAAAGCAGGTGATGTCCACTCATGGCTTTTTCTTCTTCTCGGGCGTAGTTGTAACAGCAAAAAGCAGCACTATATTCCACACTCAGCCAGCCATGCAATGTGATCTCGTTCAGCGGGGGGCCAATTTGACGTATTATACTCATTGTCCTTTGGAGTGGACCTCGTCCTGGGAACAGTCTTAACAGGTTTAATTTTACCTTCAGGTGCACACTGCTGGGTGTTGATGACCGTGCTGAGAGCTGCTAATTGAAAAAGTGCTGCCTGGTGGACGCGACACTGTCATCAGGGCGTGAAGACTGGAGCCATTACACAGACAAAACTTAACAGATGGAGAAGAGTAACAGAGCACCGAGGGGGGCGTCAGAGAAAAGTGGTGCAGGATTTTGTTGTTTTCAGCCTCCGAATGAGGCTGAAAACTGAATAATTAAAGTACAAAACTATTTTGGCTCTAAAAACAACAACATCTGATGTTCCATAAAATCTGCCTCAGAGCTTTCTGACTCTTAGACAGATATAAATACACAGAGTGGGCTGTCTTTGGTCAAAAAAGAAATGGATAAATAAATACATAAATAAAATGTCAGCATGATAGCTTTCAATGTGACACAGCACATTTACAGGCATTAGAGCACTTTATAGTGTCGCTGCATGGCTCTAGGGATGGTGATGTCTGCACAGCACACGTGGTCTGTCAGTCCTTCAGTCCACCTCTTTTGTCCAGGCTGAAATATCTCTAAACAACTGTAGACTGCCGTAGAGGTTTGTACAGTCATTCATGTCCCCTCAGGATGATATGTATTAACTTTGGTGATCCCTTCATTTTCATCAAGCACCATAATCACATCAAATTTTTAATTTGTCCAATAATTTGGTTTATGACCAAATACCCATCAAACTAATCCATCAGCCTCAGCTGCACTTTGCGTTTTGCACTAATTAGCAAATGGCACACTAATATGCCAAATTGATAAGATGGTGAACATTGTAAACAAGCCTGATAAACATCATTATGTTAGCACACCAATGTGAGCCTTTAGCTCTGTTCTTACATGTTATGAATGAACGAAAAGATCACATCTATAAAACCATGATCTTATATTGCTCTGCTGTGATGTGACGGATCTGACCCCCGGAGAAGATATTGCTTGTATGTGATTTGCACAACAAGAGAATTTGGTTTGTCCTTCGGCTTAAAATACCACCATGCTAATATTATAAAAAAACAACAAATATGTTCATGTTTTACTTTGCAGTCGAAGCTTTGCCCACTTTATGATAATCAAGAGAATAAAATCATTAAATCTTAATTTTTGGAAGCCAGCCAGACCAAACTGTGTCTCCTTTTAACCTTTGTTAATGTATTGCCTTCATTCATTGTATTAGGCATGTGACTGAGGTCCTGATTGTGTTTGCATATTTCTATAATGGCTCCTGTGGCGATATGCCAGCTTGAAACTAAATGCTAACCTGATTGTGTACCACAGATCCTTCAAAGTGGATCTCCTCACACTGAGTCGTGTGTCAGCTGAAAGAGAATTATTATTATTTCAGTTCATTTTTTTTACTTTATTCAGAACTGTCATGCATATAACATGTTCTTTTACCGTCTTGTCTTGTTTGATGAAAAAGCAGCCATCAGGACAAATGATGAAGAGAGGATCTTCCACACTGTCTGAAGCTCACAGCCACATGTACAATGTTGCATTAATAAACAGACAGCGTTTGAACCAGTGTGCAGGATCATCTCTTTATCTCGACATTTCATGCACACAGCCACAGATCATCAGTACTGGTTGAGCTGTGGGAGGTGCGATGATGAGATCTATGCGGATGAATGAAGAAGTCTGCATTAAGACCACAGGTGGTCCAGTGGTGCCTGATCCTTTAGGACAAAATACCAGTTGGACACAGCAGGGAACATCTGTTTAAATTCCTCATTTATTTGCAACCTTCTTTCCACTTTCAGCCTCTGTGTCACGAGGCCACTGTACATAATTGTTTACACCATCTTTCTCTCTCTACAACTAATAATCCCTCATGTAAAGAGGAAACATTATTGACATGTTTGATGATGATCTGATTATTATCAGCCAACAGAGGAGGGATTTGCATGGTTTGTTTTCTTCAGTGGGGGCCTGTAGTGTGCAGATTGGTTCTCTAGGAGGCGCTGTGCTGCAGTGTGATCCTAACCACTAAACAGGCAATTCACTCTGCTGACACTCAGCCTCTAAACTGTGACCCCTAAATGTCCATATAAATCTTCTGCTCTCCACCTTCCCCCATCTAATAAAGCTATGAGACGGGGGCCAGCTGTGCAGGTAAACAGGGTCTGCCCTGCGATGGACATGTTCAAGGTGGAGATGGTGTGTGTGTGTGTGTGTGTGTGTGTGTCACTCAACAATGATTAGTTAACTACTTGGTTGCATTGTCGTCTAAATCAGATGATCGTCACCTCTCTTTTTCAGAAATGTGACTGCATGCCTATTGGAAAATGCAGAAGCAAAGTCACACCTGCAGTGGAAACATCTGCATCCTCGGCTATTCTGCCACTCGACTTCACTGCACACGGCTGATGGATGCCAACTACATGTGATCGGGTGCAATTACAAAATAAGATTAGACTTCCACTTAATTTATGTGACCTCTGTTTATTGATCGGGAAGGCAGAGGTGCACGTGGGGGATGGGTGTAGAGAGAGAGAGATTGTGAGCCAAGGGTCCGTGAGCAACCCTGTGTGTTTGGGTGTGTGTATGAACGCAGGAGCCTGGAGTGCAGGTGATTGATTTGGGGCATAATTCTGGGCATACAGTATGTGCATTTCTGTCAGTTGCATCCAGCTCGACATCCTTTTCTTATCTGGTAAAATGGAAATGTGAGCATCTGTCCTCATTATGTGGTGGAGTTAGTGTTTTTGAATGTCCCTGTGTTGCTGTTCAGTAGAAGCTTCACCTTGTGTGTCGCAGAACTGATGCAGCAGGATCTGCTAATTTTGTTAATCCATGTTATCTCTGCCCATAGGGAGGAGCTGGTCTATTAACAGAAGGTGTTAAACTTAATGGTGTCTTTTTTTACTCTAAATCACAACCTCAGGAGATGGGATGTGAGATGAATGCAGACATCTCCTCTGCTCAGGAAGATGAGTCTTTATAGAGTCTGTAGGAACAAGCGTTACCTCCAGAGCCGTTTAACTGCCTGTATCTACTCACTGAAAGGATTTTAGACCTAAAGAAAAATTGTATTCACAGTTTTTCATTACAGCAGCTTGACAGTACAATTCACAGCCATGCAGGATTAGACGAATAAAATCAGCATCAAATGACCCACGATTTTTCACCTCATCAACCTTTTGAAATCACTGTGCAGGTAATGAAGGAGTGTCACGTGATGCTGAGAGGACAACACACAAGCAGAGACTGTGGCGTCCAATTTATTGTCGCAGTGGCTAATTTGGGCTCCCAGTGGAGGATTAGTTGTTCTTAAGCAGGATCTTTAAAGATATGTGGGGAATGGTTGTATACACATACAACCATTCCCACACCGAGCTGCTGGTTGTATACACATACAACCATTCCCCACATATCTTTAAAGCATGTATGTTCACACGTCATTCTTCAGCTGTGGAAGGATATTTTTTTGCTTTACAGCTCTTTTTCTTCAGTTCCTTGGCTTTTTTAGTGACCTCTTGTTAGAGCTGAAAAGGTACAGTCAGTGGTTCTTGAAAAGATTATTGCACATTGCATTTTCATTTCTTATTTTTGCACAAAAAAAAACTATTTTTGCAGAACACAGCTTGTCAATATATTTTGTTTGATATTATATTTGGGCCCAGGCTGATGCAGCAAGGACTCAGCTTCATGGGGCACACGCTCTACCAGGTGAGCTACCGGTGCACCCCTTTGTCAATCATGTCATGAAACTAACTTGACCTCAGCATTTTCCCCTTTTTCTAATTCACCAGAACCACTGCATTAGAGGCAGATTTGAGCTGAGTGTGTTGCAGAGTTGGAGGAGAAGTTGTTGTGGGTATTTTTGAAATATACCCCAAATCTGTCTGACGCACAGCAAACTCCCAAAGATGAATTAATCCAGTAAGATGGCATAATAAGTTTGAGTGTCACTGGAAGGCTAGACTCTATAGAAGCTTTAAATAATATCAGCAGACAAAACTTACATGTCCTGCTCCATATATATCATATGTCAAGGATTATCAGCTGGGGAGAGTGAGGTGTCAGCATCAGCGGAGTTATGGAAGAGATAATAAAAAAGCTGGCAGGCTGTTGGGAGAAGACGTGTCAGTTTTTTGTCAGCGTTCTCTTTGTAAAAGGCGACAAATCCTTTGTGGTGAGAGAAAAAATGAGGAATCGGGTCAAAGACAGTTTCAGGGAGAGAAGAGGGAGGGCTTTCCTGCAGCACAGCAGAAGAATGGGTTTCTGCTTCAGCGGCTTTGACAGATATAAACAAGGAGGAAAAAAACAAATCGTTGGAATCAATGTTGGAGTGAGACACCAGGTGGGAAAGCCAGGACGGGTCCTACATGAGGACAGAGAAGGTCAGAGGAAGGCAGGAGGGCAGAATAAAATGTGGAGGTGGGGGAAACAGTGGAAAGAAGGAGGAGTGAGTCAGGTGGAGGAGCAGAGGACCAGATGGAGACGGAGAGAGAGAGGAAGGGCAGAGAGTCCGTGCCAGGCAGGGTTATCACATAAGGAGACCAAGTTACAGTACTTGCAGAGAGCAGAATGGAGACTGACACAGATTGATGGCCTGAGACATTAAGAGGCTCGAAGTGGAGCAGGCTCCAGAGAGGAATAAGCCAACTTCAATTTCATCTTTGCGAATGAGCGAAGCGGCAGAGAGGGAAATATCCAAGGAACACGGGAGAGGAATAATGAAATGATTCTTCTCCTAGTGCCATCTTATTACATGGATAGTAATGAATCAGCCGTGGAGAGTAGGTCACAGAGCAGATGAAAATTTGATGAGGAGGCAAGGGTGAATGCCTGTGAAAATAGAGTCAATGCCAATCAATCTGGTAACACTGATTCATCCTTAGAGAGGAAAAATAATATTAATGTTTGTTGTAAATTAGAACCACGCACAGGAGGTCAGCAGAAGACTCAGGTCAGTGAGATGAACGACAAACTGAGCATTACACAAAAATGAACCACAAATCTAATGTAATGAACATGTTGCTGCTGTACAGTAAAATGTACACGAGAGACAGTTTAATAGAAAAGTCTGGTTGCTCAGAATGAGGTCCAAAAATATCTCAATCAAAGTGGGGTTTTTTTCTTTCAAGCAAGCATCAGTGGTAGATAACTGTAAATGATGCAGACACTCATATACAGGCATCAAGTTAACAGGGTTTCTGCTGCTCTTTATTAAGTTTGGGAGGTACTGATGCTAACTCAGGCTGCAGTGTGTAGCAAACATAGTGGTTCGAGCAGCTGATGTGCAGACTTGCTTTTCAGGGATTCCTCACGGCCTGTGTCATAATACTGCAGACCAGCAGTTTGGAGGAGCTCAGCTGAACATCCTTTGTGACAGATCTGACCATATGAGAGCTTTAAAAAACACTCCATGATCAAACATTATTCAAGATAAATATGAAGTAGTATATTTTGCAGGTATTTATTTGGTTTTACTGAGGCTTGAAGGTTTTGATGTTTTAAGCTGAGAAAAAAAAAAGAAAAACCTGAGTTGCTGAGTAATGAGGACAGTGCATTAAAGTCAGCATTACTGTCAAACATCAATATCCCTGCACACCTTCAGCAAAAAGAGAGAGAGTCTGAATTCGTTCTGTACACACACATTTAAATTCTTCTTTGTCGTTTCAGTTTTTGTTGAACCACTTTAGTGGAGAGCAGAAAGGAACATGGAAAAACTGGGGTTTAGAAATTAAAGCTGATACAATAACAAGCAGCTCATAAATGGGTTAAATATATTCCCTAATCCACTGCAGTGGAAATTATTTGAGCTGAAGCCAACATATGGCTCATCTGTTGGGTTGCACCAGCTTGTCCATCCATGTTCTCTACGGCATGCAATCGCCTGTTTGAAATAGTTTGCACAGCAGGTCCTATGTATTTGTGTTTTTTGTTCAGGGGGACCTCATTACATTTTGTTTATTCTTGCTTTTTCTCATTGACAGTGTAGCATGTGAGCCCCATATGAATGTATAACTTTCTTTTCTTTAATAGAAAATTCATCATCCTGCAGCGCCCCCAGCCATTCCTGTGATTATGCGGTGCAGATAACTGTCTATTTGCAATGCTTTAATGCATGAGTAAGCAGGATGAATTGCTAAGTTGTGGTTATGTCCTATACTTAATGGACTGTACTGAGTGCACAAATGTGGAGGTATGTGGGTGTTGAGCGACAGCTCTGTTTATAACGCTGAGCTGAGCATATAGAAACACCTGCATATCTCTTCTTGTAGGCGGTCCAGTCAGGCTATCACTGTGCACAACCCTGAGAGAAGAGCATAGAGTCCATAAATTAAGCATAATCAGTGCTGTAAAAATGCCTCTCTGACTGTGCAAACATTTTTCACTGCATTAAATTGTGTATTTTAACTGTGGCTTGATCGACATGATCAGTTTTTAATTTCAGAATGTTCAAGATATATATACTTTGAGGTTTGATGTTTTTATTGTATGTGTTTTTTAATACATATTAAAATGAGTTAAATACAAATGTTAAAACTCCATATTACACCTATAGTTTCTGCTCTATTGTCCTTTACATCAAACTATAGTGAGTCGATTATTTTTACTAAATATATCTTTAGCAGGTAATTATACAGCACTTAATTTATCGTCATTTATCTCATACTTGTACTGCAACTGCAGCACAAAGCACAGCATTTTTCTAACTTTCCATACTTGAGTGTGTGCTGTAGGTCGAGGTGCTGCTGTGTGAGTGACAGCAGGAGAGATGGTGCAGAGCTCTTTCTGCCCTTCACTCACTGGAGTCTCTGTGGTGCTTAACATCATTACTCACCACAGCAACCGGCCTGGCTCCATCCTCAGAAATGCTTTTGTTTAGGCATTTATTGGCTCTCTGTGTATGTGTGTGTGTGTGTGGTTGTTGGGTGCTTGTTATTGTGAATGTATACCACACACAGCCGAGAGGCCGAGAGTCAATCACAGCTACCCACATGTCAATAAGAACACAGCGTGGCCTTTAAGTGAATGAATAACCACCAAATTCATTACTCTACATCCTATCAGACAATCAACTTTATTAACACGCCTCTCCATCACCCTTGTCCCTCTTCCTCTGGTCCCACTGCGCTTTGAGCATTCCACAGGACACGGCCACATGACGCCTGCACTGACTGAAGGTTTAATAACACTAAAAGGTTCGCCGCCCCCACACGTCTCCCTCAGTAACCTCGCTCATTACTGGAATTATCAGGTCCGCTCTAATAACTTACCTGCCCACCAGTCACGTTGATCCTGAGAAACAACAGTGTGAGCGTCGGAAGTATTTTACTGTACACACTCTGTAAAAACATGCAAGTTTCTAGTTTTCATGATAAGTTTGGTCAGGAGTTAGATGGGGTGGGAGTGAACAGGTTAAACATGTATAATTCATCAACAGAAACTCGGAGTGCACTGATGTTTCTCTCAGAGATGTATCGTTTCCCAGTGTTGAATAATAAATATTACAGCCGGTTGTGAATCTGTGCAGCTGAAAGCACTGCATTGTACTCTGCAGTCTGTGTTGTATAGAGGTGTATTCTATAGAGCATGAACAGCTAGTGTATATTTTATGTTGCGGGAATACCACGCTGCCATGTACACCGCCAGGGGTGGAGAGTAAAGAAGTACACTTATTAAAGTACTGTATCATAGTACATTTTAAAGACACTTAATACTTCTACTCCACTAGATTTTGGTGTGAAACATTGTGCATTTACTCCACTTTATTGATTTGACAGCTCAAGTTACTTTACAGATAAATACTTTACATGCAAAAAATATGATGAGCTTCTAAATTTTGATGCCTTTTATTAGCTTTAACTACCCAATTGTATGTAAAGTAGATCAAATTAGCTCCACATTGAGGAGCTAAAACAGTACACATGTATTAGTATTAACAATCCACACTTACAATAAATCCTAATGTAACACTCACAGGGGACATTTCTGCATAATAACTACTTTTACTTTTGTTACACGTTGCTGATAAATCTTATCAAAGTGGAATTTTGAATGCAAACCTTTAATATGTATTTTCACATTGTCGTATTCGTGTAGTCGCAGTAGTGGTAGGATTTCTTTAGTTTGTGTAACTGTGTGATTTAAGAGTTATTTAACACTTACCTCACAGCATCCTGGTAAAAGTAAAAATGGCAGCAGTTCATAGTAATTATCGCCTATTTGTTAAACACAGCACAGTCAAAATCATTGTTTGCATAATAATTTATTCACATATTTTTTTTCACATACTATATATTATTATTGCTGCAGTCCTGGAGCCTTTCAGGTATTCACTTTCAATATTCCCACGATGGGAGTCTATGTTCATATCTCTATGTTTTTCATCTTCATGCATGCTAAGTATTACATTTCACAGGAGCAGGATGCAAATAAATAAAACAGTCTCTTTTTAAGGTACATGTCATAATCTATCCATTCTATTAATGCTTCAGTAACATGCCTTTTTCAAAGTCCATAGGGGGAAAACACTTTTCAGAACATATAGTCTCCATTAGGGTGAAGGCTTAACAAAGAGCACATTAATAATACATATTGTTAAAGCTGGCAATCTATGATTAATCTTCATTACCACCCAAAACCCATGTTCCCCTATCCAAGTGAAGCCCATCTATATCGCAGAAGGAAAAGGCTAAGTGTAATTATTACATCTCATCTATGTACAGTAACTTTGAAATATGGCACCAAATCTGCTTGTGAAAAAAAGCTTGAGGTTACACGTTAAAATATTTGTGACTACAATACGTTTTCCTGTTTACTTGAAAAAATCTTTATATAACTCCATTCAGCCCCTTAGACAGCAATCACACTTTACAAAGTGGAAACACTGGCACACTTTTCTTGACTGTTTTCAGCGGCTTCTGAGAGTAAACAGCGTGCCTTGCAGGCATTGTGAGCATTGCGGTGCGTAACACAGTGTTGTGGAAAGTAAATCTAACTCATCTTCAATGCACCATGTGTCTCACTTCGAACAAAAGCCCCTGGAAATGTCAGTCTGTTGTCTGATTGGCACCTAATGCGACAAGGAATATGAAGAATAGTGACTTTTCTTTTTTTTTTAAGGAAAAAGCCTGGTTCACTGACAACAAGTACTGTGTTCCAGTTTATGCTTATAGGTTTAGTGCTGTTGGATTTTGTGTTTGACTTTGTGTGAGTTTCTTAGAACATGTTTAAAAAGGTGCTTGTTTGTCCGTCGAGTGACTTTACTCGCAGATTATGGACAATGAGAAATAACATTATCTCTCTCAGTAGCTCAGATTAGCTTAGCATTCAATTTTCTGACTCAAGTCAGAGATTGGCTTTTTTTTCCCCACACACATGCGTATGCATGCACACGCTTAAGCTCTTGCATATGCACACATAATTGGAAAATAAGGGGATTATTTCTGACCTACAGCAAAGGCAAATAATGAAGAACTTCAGATAATTCAACCTCAGACTATCTTTACAGTATTTTAATATTGTTAGTAATTGCTCAGTTTTATCTGTTGGGTTCTTTGAAGGCACCTAGTGTCACCTAGGCAGAGCAGAACTCTCCATCGTGTAAGCTTTAGGTGTAAGCTTTGTTACAGCAACACAGTTGCCTTTTTAGGAAGGTGATTCTTGTCTCTTGAAGTGTCAAAGACTCTACTTTGTGACTCGATGCTTCATCATGAATACACAGAGTCTGTCTGTGCTCCTGAATAATAATGCAGTGGTGAGTTTTGTGCCCTAATGATTGGGGGTCCTGGGCCAGGGAAAAGCTCTTCTCCAAAATTTAAGAGGTCCTCGAGCCCCCAGGCAGAGAAGCCTCTGTCAGACGTAGGCTGACTCACTAGACTGGGTCCTGCCCAGGTTTGGGGCCTGGGACAGGTGTGAAACATCCTTCTTGCGCACTTCACAGATGGACTTCCTTCGGGCCTGCACCCCTCGGATGGCCGTCTTTATCTTCCTCCAGCCAAGGTGGTTGAGCTCAGCCAGGTTGAGCAGCACACATATGCCGCTCACTGCAAACATAAAGACCAGAAACACGGTCTTTTCTGTGGGACGAGACACGTAACACTCCACCTCCTTCACACACGGGTAGCGATCGCACTCAAACATCCCTGGCACGTTGAAGCCGTACAGGAAGTACTGGCCGGCCAAGAAGCCGATCTCCAGCGCGTTGCGGAACACCACCTGGATGACGTAGAAGCGGGAGATGCCTTCCTGCCGTCGCACTTTGGCGCTCTTATGTGTTTGAGGGAGGCCCCGGGGTCCATTGGGGATCTCCTTGACCTCCAGGCAGTCATGATCCTCCTTGCTGCTGTCAGGGTGCACCAGGATGCCGTTGATGTTGCGCGAGTGGAGCTTGCGAGAGTGATGGTCATGATGGCGACCGTGGTGACCGTGACCGTGGTGGTCCATGTAAGGATGCAGGAGAGAGTAGCTTCGGTCACGTGCTTTAGCAGACTGGTGAACAGAATATGTGATGAAGCACAGGCTGGGCGTGCACACCAAGATGATCTGAAAGACCCAGTAGCGGATGTGCGAGATGGGGAAGGCCTTGTCATAACAGGCCTGGTTGCAGCCAGGCTGCATGGTGTTACAGATGAACATGATTTGTTCATCCTCATACACCTTCTCGCCCACTATGCCCACTATTAGGATACGGAAAATCACCACCACTGTCAGCAGGATCCTGCAGAGAGACAGAAGGAGAAGGAAAGGGCAGGCAGGGGAGGGGGTGAAAAGGAGACAGAGAAAGTCAGTTAATGAGGAGCAAATGCGCAGAGCTTCAGGAAATATCTGGGTATGATTTTGACTATTTAAAACTGATTGTAAGAACATAATCTAACTGGTGATTGAATGTTCCTTTGTTTTAGGTCATATTGTACCCTATAATAATTTCAGGGCATCAGAAAGAAAGGCAAGATCAGCTTGCCTTTCTAAGTGCCTGTGTATATGTGTGTGTGTGCATTGATAGGTTCACGCATGAATGTGAGAGTGTGTGTGTGTGTATGTGCGGATATTGGTTTTCTGAGGGTTAAGACTTGGTTTTAGGGTTAGGGTTACATTTAGATTAAGGCTAGGGTTTGGGTAAAGGTTAGGGTTAGGCATTCAGTTGTGATGTTAAGGACAGGGTAAGGAGCTAGGGAATGCATTATCTCAACTGAGCGTCCCCACTGGGATTGTGAAAACAAACATTTGTGTGTGTGTGTGTGTGTGTGTTTGCACGTGTTATCATTCAGCTGCTGTGACAAAATACACCATAGGATGGTGGAGTTGCGCTCTAGATAACATGCACACATGAGCTCACTAATCATAAGAGGCTGAAACAGGTGATTTCACACTCATCTTCACTGCAGAGCTGCAATGGAACAGGACGTACACGGACATCAGTGTGTGTGACTGCACGTATGTTTAAACAGTTGGAGTCATTTCTATGTTCCCTGGGTCTTATACTCCCCACATTAATATAATGGGAACATGACAAAGGGTCATGTGCTCCCAGGGTTAAGGTTGTGGTTTTGATCTGACCGCAGTCGGAGGGTTAATGTGTGTTAACAAATTGAACTGGAGAGGACACAAGGAACTGTGAAATTCATTGTTCATAACATTAACTGCTGCTTTTCATCAAGTTCTATCATGAATCTATTCATTGTTTCCTCATTAATAAACTACTGTCAAAAGACCTCAGCATTAAGCACCATATTATGAGTCAGCGAGTGTCGCAGTTATTAGTATGAGTGCGGATTATTAGCAACTTAGTGCTGAGCCACATCTGCTGAACCACACAGGTGGCATCTTCGAGAAACTGTGGGCACCTCCCACTGAGCCTCATTAGTGCATTAGTGCAGTTAGAGAGAGTGGTGTCCAGGGGCCGGAGGATCTAAGAAAGCAGTGCGGCTGCTTTTCAAGGCCTCTGAGAGACTGGTGTGCTGTACTGTTATCTTCTGGTGTCGATCCAGCATGGGCACTGCGGAGGAGGACCAGGGCTTCAGGGCTGCACTGTCAGCTCTTTCTAATGAGCGAGGAAAGCCTGCACATCATGGGGCTCCCTGGTATTTATGCCACAATGCAGTGGATGTGCATGCTCCCTGCGTGGAGGAGCCAATTACTTAAGACACACTTGTTTCCGAGCGCAGGAGGGCCACCCAAGGCTACGACAGGGACAGAGATAGATGGGAGCTGGCCCCAGGTGGGTTAGAACAACTGGGGTAAATGGCAGTGTGACAATAGCCTTTAGTTCAGGCGATGTAAGGTGATACGATTCCTGTGCATTTGAAATATGCACATGAAAAGCTGATCTTTGTTCTGTCGTTTTTATCCGCATGTCAAATGAGATGCCATAGTGTATCTTTTAATGAGGACTCAAAAATGCCCAAACCCACCTTACATGGTGAGCTACCAGAGCAACCTGCAAAATAGTGAGAGGTGAAACAAGTGCAGGGAGAGACGAGGGGCGCAGAGACCGAGGTACAGAGGAAACATTTATGAGAAATGCCTGTAAAGTAAAATTTGTGTTTCCTGAGGGACAAAAAAAAATGAATGCCTTTGAATGAGGCGATCGAGGAGACGGTTCATGAAAGCAGAGTGGGAGACAGGTGAAGGTAAGAGGGATACGTGTGTTAGCGTGAGACAGATTTAAAATAGAGCAGCGCGCCGCTGCAGGACTGTTCCTGCTCCACCTGCGAGTGCACGCCCGTGTGCTACTTTGTGTGACAAAGACAGACACGAGGACACAGAGACAAAGAGGGAGAGTCATTCATGTGTGTGACTTGTGCAAAATGGCAAACATGTCCGGCCGTCAGTGCTCGGAGCAGCTGTGAGCCTATACGCTACACTGACTTTCAGTATGCTCAGAAATATAGCAGAATAAAGCTTCTCTGCACCTTTGGTTTTCCAGAAGTTAAACCCAGGCTGTGTTTCTAATTTACGTGAAGACACTTAGTCACTTTCTGATCCTTTGCTGTGAGCCGGATGCATCCTCCTTCAGCGGTGGTTTGACAGCAGTGGATTTGACCGAAGGGTGATATTGATGGTTCTCTGCACCACAAGGAGTCATTTGACGCATACTGCTCACTGAGATAGAAATCTACGGTCGACGTTGCTCATTTATATGCAAATATTTGCTTAAATAACATAAATATGAAACTAGCTCATGTTCAGTGTCAGTGTGAGAATCTGCAGCTGTGGATGCTGATTTAAAATGATAGAAACAGCACGTCTACATTCACTTACTGCTTCTATTGGAGGTCTGCTTCTTCTCATGCCAGTGATAATTACTACATCGTAATAGCATTAACTAAATGTCACTAAGTCAGCCTGGTATCCACATCTCTATATAATGACACAAGCTCACAGGCTGGACAGGTCTTTCATGGAAAGAATATCCACTGTGTTCCTAGTTACATTTCTCTCAAATATTTTTTATAATTCAAACCCTACAGATGGTTTGTATTTTATTATTAATAGACATTGTGCAGAATCAAAATGCATACAATGCCTCTGTATAACCATCCCCTGGAAACAGGCTCTTCTTTATGTTTTAGTGGCAGCCTGCACCCTCAGGAGTCCACGTTCATTTTGTTTCGTTTTTGCTGACTTTCTATGCATTCATTTTTCTCTTTGTTCAGCACCTTTTCAACTGTCCTCACCACATATCCATGCTTTTTTCAGCACAAACTCAGCTAGAAGTCTGACTTATCATTTTGTCAGGATTGAATTTGAAGTACAAAGCCACCAGAAATGCAGAACACAGGAAAAATTACAGTCTTCAGTGATCACATTCAAAATATCATCACAGTCCAAAACTACAGCAGAAGCAAAAGCAAACTAGAATGCAGTCTATTTACATGTAAAGTGATTTTTATCTGAACTTATGTTTGCGCCTTTTTCATTGACAGCCTGCAAATCACTGATAATGTTATTAATTCACAGTTTTAAAGGCTTCTTTTAAACTGTTTTATGGTCTACAGACATTAATGAGATACATGCTCAGAGACAGACCCCAGAGAGTTGAACGCAGCCTGCGTGGTATTTGAAGTGAGGATGAATGGACTGATCCTGTGTCTCCTACTTAAAAGAGTCTGCAGGATTCATAGCGGAATCACTGCTTGTCTCTCTGTGAGGCAGATCTTCAAATAGACCAAAAGCATCCGGATGCTCCTAATCAACTTGTAAAGTCTAAAACGTGACGTTCTCCTTCAACACATGGACAACTGGCACCCAGTGTACCAAGTTCATTATAAATATATTAATCCAATTTCTCTGATCTCATTTGTGTAAATGATTGTGACAGTGGGGATTAACAACATATCCAGGCTGGTAATGAGAATGAACAAGCAGCACATTGCAGTGGCCTTAGGTCCATTTCATGCCATGTGTTTACAAGTGACTGCTGACCACCTGAAAGCAAAAACCTGGTAAAATGAATTCGGTTGTGTGCTAATATTCTCAGTGTATAAGTGTTGAGGACTGCTTTAATGTGGATGATATAGACTACAGGGGATAAACCTATGATATTCAACACATCTTGCAGTTTTCTCATTGCAGCTTTGTTCACCTCAGAAATTCCAGGTGCACAGTCCTTATGGACTTTCCCCAGATGGGAACTTTTCTTAAGCACTGTGCTGCAGATATTCAGTCAGTCAGTCTATACTTGTTTGTTGGGCAGTTTTATGTTGTTAAAAAAATTCCAAGACATTGCAATTATTGAGTGTTGTGCAGTGTGTGTTAGCAGGTCTGTGTGTGTGTTTGTGTCTGCATGTTTGTGTGTGTGTACTCTACTGCTGGCTAACAGGATAATCAGCACAGGGCAGATTGCTGCATTAGCAGAATGCGATGGACGAAGGTTATCTGCAAACATCAGTGTTTTAAGTCCTGCAGAGTAACAAGCCAATACTGTACGTTAGAGCAGATTGGGGAAGGACAGCCCAGAGGCCTGAACCTGCAGAATATTCAATAACCACCATAAATGATGAAAAAGATTTAGGATTTTTTAGTAACTTAAACCTGAGGACTGAATATGAAAATAAGGCCACTTGCTAAGTCAAGATCAAAAAGGAAATACATGAAAAAATGCATGCACTGCATTGCACACAAAAATTCTTTACCAGCCGCTGCTCATCAACACATTTAGCTGCTCACTTCCCAGAGGACCTTCCTTCAGCTAAAACTAATTAATACATTTTTGGAGACTTTCTAAATCCCAAACACTGTGCCAGAGATTTAATAAGATTTGAAAGAAAATAAATCTGTCTGTATCCCTGGATTGGGCTCACGTGTGAAAGTCCTTCTCCAGTTTTTTATTTTCTGGTGCTGCATCGCTGACAGCTGGTATTCTCCTGAAGTGCATAGACAAACTAGCATTGATGTCCAGAGGGACGACGGGAGGCGAAGGTAAAGACAAGGACCTGATACTTCACAAACTGATGTGTAGGCAGCTGACTGACCTGTGAGACTGTGTGTATAGTATAGCTGCTCTTCAGCTGGTGTGTCGGCTGGACGTGTAGACTCTGTCTTTCCCAGAGGCTTTCACACACACACGCATGCACACACACACACACACACACACACACACACACACACACACATACGTTCATTCATACAGCAGCTGCTGCCGCCAGCCTCCAGGGACAACAATTGCCTCGAGCATAACAGCAGATGGATTGGTAAACACACACACTTTACTCTCACACACACATACACACATTGTGAATATTAATGACCTTCACTGTATATGATATATATAGGTAGACAGACAGTCCCGGTTAAGTGTGGTATTATCTGCAGAGAGACCCTGTGTAAAAAAAAAACCCTGAGTAAAAATATTCTTCCTGCCCATACGCTCTCAATAATAAGCTCCACTGATTGCTGATGGCAGCACATAATGAATAAAGACCTTACCAGGCGTAGAAATTAGGCAGCTTAATTATCAGAGTGCAGACATTTCTTTCCTGCTGCCCCCCCACCCACTGTTCCTCTCTCAAACTGTTTTAATAGTTTTCGGTCTTGCCCACATATCAGGCAGACGTGCACGACCGCCTGAGGTGCCACTAAGAGTCGGTGTGACGAATACATTAATATAAGCTAAACTCCTGTGCCTTCAGCTGCGGTGGTTCACTTTGCTTCTGGCCTCCTCTTCAAAAACTGAACAGTGATATTTTTCCGAGAGTATAAAACGTAAATGGTTCGAAAATAGGCCTCTGTGATATTTGTGATTTTAGACAAAAAATTATGAAGGGCTTTAATTTCTGTAAATTTCCTTTGCGGTACAACACAGAGTCAACATATGCAGGAATATAATTATCTCACGTGCTCGTTCAACAACTCTGATGGAAACGGCTTGGAGCTGTTTTTCAGGAATAAAGGAGGAAACAGGGAAGGTTAATTGGGCGAGACTCTACAGGTGCCTGCTTCAATGATCCCTCGACTGAGACGCACTGTAACGACATTTGAGTTATTGTAACATCTTCAGTTTAAAATATCAGAAATAGCCTTTGCTGTACATCTTCAGATGCAAATGCTTCCTCCAGTGTATTTTTATCTGAGGCACAACTCCTTTGTTGAAACACAGCAATCACCCCCAGCTGGAAGATACTGTGTTTGAAGACGTTCCACGCACTTTTCTATCAAGTCGTTGCACAGTCTAACCATGCGTGGTGGTGATGCAGTGTGTACCAGATGCAGCCTTCCTCCATCCCATTTGTCTTAATGCCATCTACAATTACGCTTTCATCTAAATGTGATCCTTTCATCTCAATTCTAGCTAAGAGAGGCAAACATTATGCAAAAGTATTTCTCTCACTTTCAAATTACTTGAACGCTAAATACCTTGAAATGAATGGGATCAGCATTTCCCTTTGGTTCCTCGCCGCCACATTTTGCTGACTGCGTCAATATGCGATTTCAGAATATTCCATGAATCACATCATGACTGTTTAATATTTAGAGCGATGATGGTTTTACACAATCAACATAAATATAAAAAGAAAAGCATAAAGTAGGTTTTAATTAAAATACAAAATGTATCTGTAGGCAGATATAGGTGTAGCTGCAGGAAATAAAATATTTTCAAGTAAAGTGAATTGCCTCTTGTGGCTGCATTGTATTCAGGACAGGTGTCAGCCACATCTGCCTACATCTGCAGGAATTGTTGCGGATGTATCGACAAGTTTACAAGTCACACGATGGAGGCTTTTAAGAGCTGTTTTTAACATTGTGTGGCATGAATGTGATGCAAAACTGCTCAGAAATATAATCTGATTATAGAAGAAACAAGTGTCTCAGTCTCCTTGTGCTGTTCCTTAATGTAGTCAAATAGCTGAACGAGAAGCACACGGGGCTGACATGGCTTCACCTCCTCAGTCGTAATGGTCACTGACTCGGCTGACTAGGCATTGCCCCACTTGGCCAGCTTGTGTAGAACAGAGTGAAAGATGGAGGATTCAAGGATGTAGAAAGAAATGTGACCTGACGTGAACATGAAATGTTTATAGTTGTTTTTGTTCTGAATAAAGTTTCTCAAGAAATTTGTTGTTATCACAATGTATTGTATGTTCGATACGTCGACTGACAATTGAGATACTCTTTCAGTATCTTTCTGAAACAAATGAAGAGGCAGTGATTATAGAAAAGCGACTACTTTCAGTCTCTGTCTTTGACCAACATTTGACCTCTACATGAGGCTAGTAAACAGAATCTCGTCTCCATACAAATGCTGATTACAGTGTGATTGGTTTGCGGGTTTTTTAATAAAGTGAGGCTTTCAAATTCATATTTCTGTCAACATGATGCAGGCCTGGCCGTCGCTGATAACTGCTGCTGGAACTTTCTTCCCTTCCCTTTCTGTGAAGTTCTGTGTTGCACCGTAAATTGAGTTTGATACTTTAAATTCGATCTAACTCTAATTTGATTTGTTCCCCATTCTGTTTTGTTTCTCCTCATGAGGAGGAACTTTGGTACACAGTGTAAAATTTAATCAGCCATTTACTCTGAAAATTAAAAATACACTAACCACAGTATGAAGAAAACATGGCTCACTGACACAAAAATACATTCAGGCAACTGTGGATACTGCACTTCTCTCAAGTAATAGCTTACTATTGTCATGTAGTAACATTATGAAGATAAGTCATTGTAGTAAATAAAGCAATACTGAACATTAATGATTAATTAATTTTGAACTGCCAAAGTAATGGCAGTTCAAAATAGATCTTTTTATTTGAAATACAAAATTGAGGGAAATGTAATGCAAAGAAATAGATATGTTGTCCTGTATTCTCTTTATATTTCAACTTTCAACATTTATTTAATCTTAATTAAATAAATGTCTAAGTCTTAGTCTTAGTGCATCTTATTCTCTGATACATGAATCAGTTAATTATCAGTCCATTACAACAACCCCACGGATCTTCAAAAAGTTGATTATATTACATCTGAACCACTCAATAACTCAACATTCACACAGGGTCATAGGCAATTTCTAAGGCTGATATATATTTATATTTATTGGATTGGATACATGTTTATTGCAAATACACAGGTTTAAAATCATCTCTCTGTGCAGTCTATTTGTAATAGACGCCCTTAAACATATATACTGTAACAACATGACACTGCTGCAACTTCTGGGTTTGTAAGCGTTTTGGTATCTAAAAATTGTCTCACAGGCAAGTCCTGAAATCCTGTTCTAACCTAATTAAGGAATTCAAGCACGCATGGGAAAATCGTTGGAATAAAGAACATTTAGGCTATGTATAGGGAAACATTACACGCCCGGTAAAGCTCATACACACACCATCGACGCGTTGCTGAAATGAATAATAGCCTGCTGTGAATGAAAGCTGAGCTCAGCTTTACTAGCAAAATCCCCCTGTCGCACAGTATAATCAATAGCATTCAACACCGGGGATTGCTGCACAAATAAACTAATGACAACTCTAGATGTGCAGAAAAATGGTTTAATTTGAAAGACGAAGAAGTCCCGCTCCTCGCCGCAGGATGATGGATTACTAATCCTGTCAAACCGCTGAAATATTGCTTCCATTGTTTTGCTTTGCAACACAATCTTCCCAGACGGTATAGATTTTATCCAGGGAGCTCCTTATTAATGATACATGAAATATATCCTGGCTCACTATTAGACAGGATGACGCCCTCAATTAAAGCAGAGCATTCCTGTGTCTCTAATTATTTTGGGAGAAGTAGGGTGCCCTTCTCAATGTAGGGTACCTCCTTCTTGTGGATATTCTGACCTATTTAGGCAAAGTGGAGAGAGAGAGCACAAATACTACGTGCACCAAAAGCTACAGGAGTGAACAGGTTCAGGGTAAAGAGGCAGACCGTCTGTAGTTTGCTTTTAGAGACAACAGACAAGGATGCAGGTATATTTGGTTTGAGCAAACCTTTCAAGACTGTCCACTCAAGTGCTGCTTACTGGAGCTACAGAGCAACACGATATTTTATACCTCACTTTGTCCATTACATTAAAAGGCTGGTAAAATCAGCATGCATTTTTAATGAGCGACTTGACATCGGTTGCAACTTGCAACAAGGGGCCACATAACATGTATTAAGATTTTATGAAGTATTTATAATGCTCAAGTGGGGAGTGATAGATGTTTAATAATAGATAGATTAACTAAAAAAGCAAATGAACTCGGACTTTTCTATATGAAACTTGCTACACACAATATACAGAATTGTATTTTCTGTAATAACTATTCTGATTGAAATGAAACATGTGAAATGTAATGCAAAATACACAGCAGGTTCATTTGCAACAAAGAGCTTCTGTCTCTTATTAAAGGTGCTGTTTATTCAGCCTAACCTGCATTGCTGTGTTTGCAAAGATGGTGAATATTGCATGTAATTTCTCTCAGGATGGCAGTGTCCTCACATTCCACAAGAGCTACAAACAGACTAATGTGAAATTAAAGAACACAAAGGTGTGGTGTATTTTTAGAAATCCTCATCAATGCAGAGGACACACACTGAGTTTGTGCGTGTGTGTGCAGACTGTTTCATCAGCAGCAGGGTCAGTCAGCAGCTCCAGAGGAAGGAGCTCTGACACAGATTCTCAGCACTGAACCTCTGCAGAGGGAAACTTCTCTTCCTTCCTCTGTTTCCTGCTTCCCCCTCCTCTGTACCCTTTTTTTTGTTCTGCCTCTACAGCTCACATCCTCTCCTCCATCCGGCAACCTTTATTATTTTATCTTCCTTAGATCACTCCAGCCCTCCATTATCTCTGCCTCTTTTTTCGCTCTACTTGTCTTTGGCACTGACCTCACTACAGCATTGCAGTGTAGGGGAAGATGCATCAACACACTTCCTTTCTTTCTTCCTTCCTACCTGCAAGGTGTATAACTCAAACCCATAGGCTTCATCCTCTCACGGTAGAACGCATCTTTCTTTTTTCTTTTTCTTTTTTTTTTTACAAGACACACATACACGCACACCTGTGGTCTGCAGAACATCTGAGCCCCACATGTGAAAAAGAAAACGTCTAGTATGTCATGTTTGATTATACTGTGTGTGTGTGTGTGTGTGTGTGTGTGTGATACAAGTATGCATCACATATTTTAATTTACCATGTGAGTATATGATACATTTTAGTGCTTTGAAATAGAAATGTGCATCACAGAATTATGTTTAAATGTCACATAAAGGATAGATTTGGATCTTTATTTGCAGTATTTAGGGCAGTTCAAGAAGTTAAATGAAAATGCAACTTTATCCAAGGAAAATAAAAGTGACATTTCACATAGAAAACAAATCTGTTTGGTCTGGTCTGGTTCGGCAAATACACACGAAACTACCCTCCACACTCAGTTGTTTGCAGTGTCGTGTGTTGTGTTTTTGGCAGATTGGCAAATTACACAAGCAGTTGTTTGTCCCGCTGGATTAAATATGCCTTATTTGCATGAGAATGTGTATTATCAAGGTGTTTAAATGCCGCTCTGATAAGCAGGAATAATAGAGGAGGTGAAAGGAAAAATAAATGAATAACTAATATCATCTTTTTAAATGTAGAAACAAGGCTTTGGTATTTGTAAAGGGTTCTATTGTAAAGTGCTACACTATGTGCTATTAGTTGAAAACCTGTCGACATTTTTATGATTTACAAAAATGTGTAAATATTTGTATGTGTAAACTACTTATTATGTGTACAAAATTTTGAGTTATATAAGACAACAAGCATTATCAAGGCTGCTGGGTATAGTTTACACAGCACACGTGTGTTTCATCAGCTTATCAACACAAAGACATTTTTATTAATTTTGATGACAAAAATCAGTTATGTAGAAATCTATCGAAAGTCTGTAGTTGCTGTGTTAATATTCGGTCAACATATGGTCTCTGTAAAAAAAATTTGTAGAAATATTTTCAACAAGTACACCCCACTACAATTTTTTATCGAATAAGCCTAAAAACCTTCAGGTCAGGTTATATTTTTATACGCACCAAATATATCCTGGTTGTGTCTTCACCTGTTTGCAGGCAACCTCCGCCCATCAAGAGCAGAAACTTAATTAATTTCCTTAATTAACACACTGAGTGAGATACACTGAGACACTTTACAGGCCATACTGAACTGTGAGTTATCTAATGCTGAAAGCCCCAGGGTCATTATTACTGTGAATATACATTAAATTTGGTTTGGGCCAAAGAATGAGGTTAATGCAGCCTTGACAATGATTTCTTTCACTGTGTAATCATGATTACAGTCATTGGTTATCCATGCACACACTCTACATTGCCCAGTTAGAAGTCAGGCATATGGAAATCACAACACAGAACATTAATCTTTGAATGAGTCATAATATGCAAGCCACCTGTGGTTAGTCAGAGGCACAGAAGCAACTCTCAATTGTCTGTCTCTTTTTAAAGACCATGATTAAGCTAACCTATGCCACTGCGTAGAGTTGGTCCATTTCTATTTTTAACACTGTTATGTATGCCTGGGCTAATTATCTATCCTATGCCAGGGCATAGGTTAGCTTAAAACCTACAATTAAGGAACAGCTTAATTGTAGCTGGATTGTACAGTCTAGACATCTGACAATGCTATCTGGCAGCGTCTCATGGTGGAACTACATCCTCACGTTGCAAGAGAGAGAGGGTTGGCACTCAAACAGATGACTGACATGCAACCATGTTCCAAAGTTTTGATGCAGGGGAGACTTTTCAGCCATGGGGAGACATCACTGTTCTGTACTTTGGAACCGCATCCTTTGAACTGCAAGCGCACACATGCAAACTCTGTCAGAGAAACTACACACAGGCCGAACATCCTACATGTGATGCCATCTAGCGGTTGCTGCATGCTCCGGCTACACCCTGTGAAGTGCAGGACTTCACGATGCACAACAGTGCAACGCTATATCACAGTTGGTTGTGTTCACAAGTGCAACAGACCACACCTGACCACACCCAACGGTGGTGTTGGGTGTGGTCAGTGGTGCAACAGACTTGAACCTTTCAACCCATAGAGGTCAGTGCAACAATTTTGACTCCATACATGATTTAGTGTGGAGTTGCTCATTAACAATCTAGGAGGCATTTTGACAGCACAAAACTGTGCCAGTGGTGAACAATTCTGCAACTTGCTGGTACATCCAAAAAAACATCATTCGGATCATTTAAATGTTAAGTATCATTAATTTCCTGACCATGCAGACACATGCTTCGGATTAGGAATCAAGTCTTTATCTCTAGTGTTTTTTGTGTTATTGCTATGATTGTCTAGGAATGTCTAATGTCTACAGGTAAAATGCCAAGATCCAGACCAACACTTAATAAGTTGCTACACCCTAACCCAAGGTCTCTCTGCCCACCTGTCCAACTGTATATGAATTCTCCAGTAATTTTTTTTAGATATCCTGCAAACAAGTTAAAATCAATTCAGCCTAAACTACTCACAAAATACTTTACAAAGTGATTCCAAAGACAAT
Source organism: Holacanthus passer (assembly GCA_025331565.1). Lineage (NCBI taxonomy): Eukaryota > Metazoa > Chordata > Actinopteri > Pomacanthidae > Holacanthus > Holacanthus passer. Next base: position 8,153,390 of record JAFREQ010000005.1, read on the forward strand.
GTTTCTGACTCGCATGGCATGGACAAGCAGGGTAGAGGGAGGGCGCCTCATTGGAAAGCAGCTAATGTTACAGCTAATGCCCTGGGGTCAACTAGAGAGCCTTGTAGGACAAACACAATCTGAGGGAAGCCAAAACACGTAGGGATCATTTACATAGCATTTCAGCACAGTGGCACATCGCTGATGTCCTGTGGGTATCACACAATCTACTCACTGTATGAGGGATTTCTTTACTCACTCATATTATCAGTTAATGCTTAAATGTTATGACATTTTGGGCAATTAATCTAGTAGAGTCTATCATATGAGGAACAAAGGCTGTTGCATACAGGACTAGTCTAAATGGAACCAGAGAAAGCACTGCTCAGTTTAATTAATGCCTTTAAAGTATTCAGGGAACCCTTTTTTAATGTTCAACCAGTGAAGTGCATGATCAACAAATAGCTCAAATTAAGCATGTAAAGAGGAAGCCATTACATCATCAGGGTATTCTTTTTTTTTTTTTTTTTGAAAGAGGTAGCAGACAAATTGAGAGTTGCTTCTGTGCCTCTGAAAAACTGTATGTGGCTTACAGTCATTGAATCATCCAAAGGTTAATTTTCAGCATTCGCAGGGTTTTACTGATTCAGCTGCCTGGACCGGATTTTAAAGCTGCATTAAGTGATTTTTGACCACTAGGGGGCGGAAAGACTCCAGAACAAGTTCACCACAGTTAGCTTATGAAGTTGTTATGGCTAACATGTTAGCAAACAGTTGCCTACTTACAAATCCAGCAGAAACAGAGCAACACGGACATCCCTTTGGTCTCCTTTGTCTGGCCACCTGTTGAATGTAATTCCAATATTCACTGGCGTTTAGCCCTTGTTTGGTCTCTTCCAGCTCATGAGAAAAATATCTGTTTCTTTTTTTTTGACTCGCTAAACGTTCAAGTTTCTTCGCCAGCGACTTCGGCTCTTTGCCATTTCGCGCCGGGCAGCTGGCGTACAATTGCCCGTGGTCACATTGTCCAACATTGTTTCGGCTTTGTCGCTCCACAAACCGAAACAATGAGCTGAAAAAGGCGGAAAGCTGCTTCAAGGTGAGATGTTGATTCTCAGTGATACTGGCAACGCTATCAATCCCATAAGCAGGAGGGAGTCATGTAATAAAATGGTACAAAATATTGCTTAATGCATCTTTAAATCAGGTCAACATGCTCCATATGCAGGTTTTCATTCCATCTGAGGACTAGACCAGGTGATTTCATTGATTAAGGCACTTTCAACCACAGAGGAAGAACTCACTGAAATTACTTGGTGTAGTGTTTGGTTGGAAGGAAAATCTCCATCGCACATCAGATCCCTGATCAACACAAGTTTCGGTGTAATGCGGCTCACATCATCTCTGTCGCTCTGATGCAGTAACAATGGCTTTGAAGGATACAGCCAAAGAGCTCCGTGCACAATGAAGTCAATAAAGGCACGAGCCAATTTTCACTCTTTTAACTCACACACAAAGCAAGACACACACACACCCACACACGCTCACAAAAAGCCACTGGAGCAGAGAGAAAGTTAGGCCGTGCCCTTGCTGCGGACTACCCGAGGTTTGGGTTAATGAGCACAGCAGGGCACTCAAATTCATGGTCTTTGTGGCTTTTTTTATTCTGAAAGGCAATTTTCAAATCACAAACCCATACCAGGTTTCACAGGCTAAATCTCACCGGCTCGTCACTTTTCCAAATGAGCATCCCAGCGTGACATTTGGATTGTGTTTAATGGGTGGAAAATTCCACTTTTGCATTTAATTAATCACACAGAGATGATGTGGTGCCTGTTTTTCACACAGATTTTACAGCATGTCTCCATGGCATGTCTCCACTGCTAATCAAACTAAAAGCTCATCTGTTCAACCCTCCACCACGAACCACTCTGACACGAAATCAGACAAATGATCGAATCACACTTTCGCTGTGATGCCGATGAGAACAAACTGAATGAACTTGGGTTTTTATTTTTTCATTTTTCTGTCTCAAGTTCACGCAGGGTTCAGAGCCATTTACTCCCCCTTTGATTCTACCTTCCACACCTGCTTGCTCGCCATCCTTTCATCCTCCGCACCTCTGCTCTCCTCTCACTCCTACTCCCCTCTCCTCCTTCTGTCCTATTGGTCTGTGGCCAACAGCATCAAGCGTTATCCATCAATAGCTTGGCTATTAGGTAGTATCAACACAGGAACCTCTCTGAATTAACCATAATGCCCAGTAAAGCCTGCTATTGATTATGTGCAATTACTATCTCTTAACTCATGGTGAGTGTGGAGGACAAGGGTGAGGAGAGCAGGGAGGAGGAAGGGACGGGGGGAGGCGGTGATGACTGTGGGGGACTGTAGAACAGAGGAGAGCACTGGGACAAGCCTGAGGAGGAGGGGTTTCTGTTGGGATGCCATCGACTGATATATACAGAACAACACATACACTACATCAAATCACCCAGCACAACAGTAGAAAAAAACCCACAAGTACAAACGAGAAAATATAACCTTCACTCGCAAAAACCGATCAGTGTCTTACCTTCCGATCATAGTAGAGTGCTGCTGGACAGCCGCCTCCAGCAGCCTCTCCAAAATGGTCCATTCTCCCATGGTGATGGAAAAGTGGCAGAGCTGTCAGAAGAAACAGGACTTGAGGGACCGACCCCTCTGGACTCCTTCTTCTTCCTCCTCCCAGGACCGGCCCGCGCTCTCGTGGACCTGCCGGCCAGCGGGGGTTCACCCGGCCCCCCGTCCCGCACCAGCTCCCCTTTTTGACCTCTACACGTTGACCTGGCCTCTCGTCAGTGCGTCTTTGACTGTGTGTGTGAGAGTGAGTGTCTTCTCCTGGGCCTGTCCCGCTGTGCTTCTCTTCCTGGTGGAGGAGCTGATTGCCTCCCCCTCCTCTCTCCCTCAGTCTCTTCCCCTCTCCCCCTCCCCTGTGCGGTGATGCTTGTCCTCCCCCTGCCGCACCACTCTGTTCTGCGCTACAGCATATGCTATAGCTCACTGCATGACAGCCATGATCACCCTCTCTTTTCCACTTGCCTCTCTCCGTCCCCTTGTTCTTTCCTCCTCTTCCTCTTCTGTCCCTGCCTTCGTCCTCCACCCTACCCCCAGGGCACTCCTCGTACTTCACCTGCACTGCCTGCCATCAGTGCTGCTCTGTGCTCGTCCTTGCATTGTGTAGGATCCTTGCCTTTGCTGCACCCTTGCTACTCTAACCTAAACACACACACACACACACACACACACTGCATAGAGCAGATCCTCCTTGGCTCACCTCAGCGAACAGCACTGTAAACACACACTCCTGCGCTCGATGACAGCTCTGAATCCCACTCTCCCACTTCCTACTGAGGACTGCAGATCCACACCAGCACACAAAGCTCCTGCCTGCTGAATGTCATTTTATGACTGGAGGAATGGTCGCTCCCACAGCTCCGAGCGCTACAAGGACCCATAAAAACCTGCATACACACACACGCAGAGTCAGAGCTGCACACGCAAACACGCTGCCACCCAGCCCCTCAGTAATAAATCAGCTGCCTTGCTGCATCCAGTGAGGCTGAACCGAGGCAGTGCGCTGCAGACCTGCTGTCCTGTGTTGTCCCCCTGGCTAATTTCAGCACAGTCCAATGCCCAGAGTCATGTCTGTCGCAGAGAGCGGGCTTGAAAAGCTGTCCTGTGAAGCCTATTTCTGGGCTCCATCATCTTGCATCCTTCTCTCCCCCTCCTCCTGCTCTCCTTCACCCTCCACTCTCTCCCTCCTTCCCCTCCTTTGCTCTCGCTTGTGTGCAGATCTCTTGTCAACTACCTCTATCTCAGTGTTTGGTCCCCATCTCTGCTTTGTGCTCTCCCCCTCTGTCTCGGTGTCTCTTTCTCGCTCATGGAACCGCTCTATCTCTGTCACACTCTGTGAGCATGCAACACCCCCCTCCTCTTCCTCCTCCTCCTCTCATAGATCTGCTCTCTCTCCTCCCTCCTTCCCTCCCTCCCTCCGTCCTCTGGTAAATGTGCTTGGATTGCTACCCTGATCGCTGCTTCACTTATGCTTGCAAGAATGCCTCCCACCGTACTGCTGTGTCTGTGCCTGCCTGATGTTGCACAGGAAAAGAGGGATTTGTGATCTAACCGTGCTTTCTGCCCTGTCTTCGCCGCAATCCTTTGTTCCAGTCTGGAAAGCTTGGCGGTGTTTCCCGTACTCCTCAAATGCTCTCTTCCTCTCTTTTCTCACTCTCTGTCACACATCATCCAGCCCATGCTTCCAGGAGGAGGATTTCAGAGGAATTGCTCCACCCCATCCCCCATCTGTCTCCTCTCTTTCTCCACCTCACCATACTGGGAATGATAACACACCTATTTTACCCTGACCCAACCCTCATGCCCTTTCTGTATTTCCTCTCCTCATCTTCTCTCTCTGTTCCTCATTCTGCCCATTCCCCCCACCCCCTCCTCCATTACAGCCCCCATGCTCTCTCTCTCCCTCTCAGGAGAGATGAGCACCGTATTGTACTTTGTGACATTGAAAGCTGCATTCATTAGATTTATATTAAGGTGATGTGGGAATGGGATGGCGTCCCTCCATTAAACACACAGATTCAGGCAGATGCATGGCATGTAATTAAAATGCTCACACACTTATACAGTAGGTAAATACGTGTGTGTTATGAAAGGGGGGGGACAAGAGAAAAAAAAAATTTAAAAATGTTTTTATTCTCAGATGTGAGTCATAGCAAGGTTTTCCCATCTAGAAGACTGAGTCAAGTTTTGAGTCAAGTAAATGATGCAGTGGCATGACATCAGACCAGCACACCAGAATGAAGTCATGGCTCGAGGTGACAAGTTCAATTCATTTGTGCTGCACTTTCCTTTAGTTACGCTTCTTTGATTTTGGATGGCACGCTTTTCTAGTTGAATGTTTATATGTTGCAGAATAAGGTGCGTGCCTTTGGAGCCCTCCGGAAAATGTGATACCACCTTAACATCCTCAGATCCTGTGCTGTTATATTTCTGAAAACAAACAGCAGTGAGGTGAGCAAATTCACAATCACAGCCCTTACACAACAACCTCTACAGTGCATTAGTAATCGATCTGTCTTGTTGTGTATGCAGGGACACAACGAGATAGATGGCAAAATCTCTCTGCAGGCATGTGTGTGTGTGTGTGTGTGAGGGAGAGAGAGAGAGAAAGACAGAGTGGGGGAGACAGAGAGCGAAAGAGGATTCTGTTAGATCAGCATCTTCAGCGGGGGGGACTTGGGGTCTTTCCCTCACCAAGGACATATGGTGTAGGAGTGCTGCTGAGGAGAGCAGGGAGGGGAGGCGGGCAGTGGAGTGTGATAGCTCTCGTTTGGCGAAGCTTTGGTCTCAAACAGAGCAGCTGAAGCTCTGGCATCAGCCGGTCGGCACTCAAAGAAGAGAGTTCAGAGCTGGATGGCACATGAGTGAGAGGGAGGCGCAGGTGTGTCTTCAGTGACCTAGAACAGCCAGTTCAAACATGCATGCAACACACATACTGTACTCACACACTCTTTATGCATCATCATATATACTTACATCAATGATAACACAAATGTAATTTGTATTAGTGCAGTAGTCCTGATGTGGGGGGAAAGAAAACAGTTTCTATTACAGTGCATACTTGAGAACTAGAGAACTGCAAATGTAAAATCTGGGATGTTTACATTCTGCAGGGATCCAACATTTTAAAATATACAATATTTCTTTTCCGTTTGAGCTCATGTTTGATCTCATAAAGTTGCCCATGTAAACATACCCCGTATATGTCCCTATGTACTGCACATATCTAGCAGAGATAATAAATATTTAAACCTGTGTAATGTTTATAAGAACGATGTAAGAGTGAAATTATCCTCACAAGGGAACCTGATAAAATATAGAAATTAGAGGTGGTTATTAACAAATGTGAGTATGATTATGATGAATTGTGGTTGGGTATTCAAACGATTGTAGGTAGAAAATATTAGGAAAGCCATTGGCATTATAACCTCATGCAATCCATATGTCTCTTTTCAGAAGGCTTAAAGATAATATTTATTATTTTTATTTGTTTGACTTTGGGTGAAACAAGTGAATCAGGCCACCTTGTATGTTGCCACCAGGCTTAAACCTTCTGGACAGCAGCTGTCTGTAAGCGTGAGGTCACAAGTAATCGAATGAGAGCTGCAGTGGGTCCTGTAAACATTACAGCTTGATACCAAAAGTGTCTAACATAATAGACCTAACAAGTTTGACTTCCACTTTTCACACCTACATACTGCTACCCATAACTGTGATTTAATTTTGTTTACAGAGATAATTATCCCAGTTGGCTTGATGTTGAAAGCTTGCCAGCAAAACCTGGCATTAACATAGCCAATATAAGACTGTGAATGTGCACATTGCATCAATGTTCCAAAATAATCTGCAGTGAACACATAAAAAAAGTGCCATTCTTTCCATACAAAGTGGCTTACAATTGTCAAATGAGGGTGTGTGGAAACTTGAGCATTCCTGTCTAATATTATACAAGTGTACACTATAAGACATTTTTTGTAGTAGAATATACAGGGATTATAAACAGGCATACACTGACTCTATAAACAGTATGTAGTAACTTGAATAAGAATAAACTGCGCTTCGCTGAGCATGACAGGAAAAACATATTTGTGGTAGATATTTCATGTTGAACACTGATTGAATAAGAAACCCGATACTTCCAAATTTTATAGTATCATTTCAATATCAGTGTAGGCCACTGCCAAGATCATGGGGGAGTTTATGATAGAGATTATAATAAAGGTTGAATAACAGGTGAGATATTGACCTATATTATACAAGGATATAATACGTTTCAATGACACTCTGCTCTTTTTATTCTTCTTTTTGTACATTATATGTCTAACTGATATAATAAAAGGTGATATAATTCATGTTTGTCTTTAAAGTCTTCAATGCAGTTGCTCTCCCACAGGGTTGCACCTTTTTGTCATTCTGTTCTCCACCGGTAGAGGGCAGCATAACAAAATGCCTGACATGCCAAACAGTGTCAACTTTGTGTATGAAGAAGAAGAGTAGGGTGGCTAGCTGGTCTAGACATGTCAGAGCACTGACAGTAATGCTAACTTGGCCGCAGTAGTTAGTAAGTTATCAGAAAGTGTCTGGAAGCTCAAAGGAGAGATTGTAGAGCACGAAACCTCTCCGGGCGGCCGGTGAAGAGGGTTGGCAAACCGGTTAAAACGTTACCTATCCCGGACCTTTCATATCTGTCAACCGCTGGTTAGCTAGCATTAGCTGGCTAGCTGGGAGCTCCCGAAAAGTAACGTCAGGACTTGTTTCATACAGTCATGTCGGCGGCCGGAGACTTCGGAAACCCTTTAAGAAAATTTAAATTGGTCTTTCTCGGGGAACAGAGTGGTAAGTCTGACGATAACGTTAAAAGTTGGTGGGAGGTAGAATGTGAATTGTGCTGTACAGCAGATGAAGCTAACACCAGAGTTTGATGGATCCGTGGGGTGATTAACCAGTTAGCTAGCTAACGTTAGCTGCGTAACCTTAAACTTGCTGCATCGGTAGCGTTGCGACACTGTAACTTAACAGCTTGTCCACACTGACTTCATGAAAACGCAACTCATTTTCTTCCTGATAGCTTGAGTCACGTCTGTGGAAATGGACTTGGTCGCTTGTCAGCACAGTTTCTTTGCAAGCTGTGATAACATGCAATTAGCAGAGGCAGCTAGTAGAAACTTACAACTGTCAATTAAGTCTTGAAACAGGGTGGTTAGCATAGCAAGTAAATGTTAGACTTAAACATACTTTCTGTGTAATACCAGATGCATTTCATTCTAACGTTACAAGTAGAGGCTACAGTTACGGGCAAAGGTAAGCTAGCTGTATTTGCCGCTGTGGTTACAAGCAGGCTACAAATCTCAAAGTCCACACAGTAAATTGCAGTGATTGCACAGTCAGATCAGTTTCTCTGCCCGAGGGATACTGGGGAGAGATGGTGCATCCCAATCAGCAAACCTGCCCAGTAGCATTCCTACACTCTCCCTACTCATTCCCCCCTTTTCCAGTCAAACTGAACACAGGGCGCTTGTAGTGGAAGAGACAGAGGGGGCAGGGACGTTATCGAGTATAGATCCATACTTGACAATCATGGACCTGGTTTCAAAGGTAAAGGTGTGTGGTTGTTTATTATATAGTCCAATGTTGTTGTCCACGGTTTTCCATTGTTTACACAGTTGTGTGTTTAGCATACCATCACAAAGTCTACAGTGTAAGCTGAGTTTGGGGTTTTGTGTAAAATGTTGATGTGCTGCTCCAACTTTTTCTCTCCCAATACCTCAACTTTAGGTATGTATTGGTACTAAGTACAATATGATACTAGTACTCTTTTTAAAGTATGATCAATATGTGTATGGCCAGGCACTGCTGTGGTGGGTAAAAACATTTTGCAGCCCACCATGACTCAATCAGTATAGCATTGCCTTTTTTTACATGAGCAAAGAAACTGTTGGATTCATCATGTCTGACAATAACCAGTCTGCTTGATACAGGTCAGCATCTGTGCTGATCCAGCTGATCAGATTGGTGTGTCCATAGTGTAAGAATGGGATAAGTAAGTGCAGAAAAGGTTAAAATTTCTCCTGTCCCAGTAATTATTTTTCTACAGGTATTGTGTGCTGTAATGTGACTCCACTCCCATCAAGATAAGATAGGCAGACTTTGTTAGTCAGACGTCTGTGATCAGCTGTGGTTCCTTGTAAACTTTTAAACAGCAGTGTTGGCTTTGGCCATGTCATCATCACTTGATGCACAGTGTAACTGATAATGTAACTTGAGCTCAGCAAAACAGCCTGAGGCTGGGAAGCACTGGTACTTAAAGCAACCGCATGAGTGACTCTGATGTGCTAAAAGTGATGTTTTACTAGTAAATAACAGCAAAGTTGAAAGTCATTTTAAGGTTCATTTTACAGCTGTCATGTTTGAAGAATGTGAGTGAGGTGTGTGGTAAATCCCATCATAGTTTTTTTTGCACAGATGTGAAGCACCAAAAATCCTGAAAGGTGGTCAGTTCAGGACTGGACAGCAGGGCAAAACATTTTAAAGGGAAATAAATCGGGGGCCTGACTGGACTTGTCTCTCATTCCTCAACATTCCTCAACCCTTCATCTTCTCCTCAGATACTTCAAATGATTCAGCACCACACCTTTAATCTACAATAACTTTCAGATGGGAGTGGGAGTTAGATGACAGTCTTTAGTCCGTTATAATTGTTCTTCGTCAGTAGCTCATGGACTGTACATAACTTTGATGCTGCCACCATCTGTTGCTTCTTATTTTCAACTCTGTATATTGTGAAGTGCGTAATCCATCCTTTTATGTCATTTGCTCACATTTCATATTATCAGCAAAGTGATACATCAGGCAGACATGTACAAGAGTGCTCATGATGTTATGTGCATCTCGTCATAGATTTGTGTTTTGAATGCGACTACAGACATTTTCTAGATTAAATAATTGATCAATGGAGAAAAACGCATATATATATTACAGAATTATTAGATTAATCAAATATTAAAAAAATCATTAGTTGCAGCCTTACTTGTGATACCTGCACATTATTATGGTCATTTTGAATAAGAATTGGTTGACCTATGAATGAATGAATGTAGTTAAACGTTACTTGTTTCTGTTTGTTTTTTAGTGGGGAAGACTTCACTGATCACCAGGTTCATGTATGACAGCTTCGACAACACTTACCAAGTGAGACAAATACTTCTACTTGACTTAACCACCTTTGATAATGTTCATATTGTTCTAAAATCAAATGCCAATACATTGTTGTTATTCATATTTAACTGCTTGTTACCCATTTTCAGGCCACAATAGGAATAGATTTCCTGTCGAAAACCATGTACCTTGAAGACAGAACAGTAAGTTTTTATTTAGTTTTTTTTAATTACCTGTGTTTAATCAGTGCCTGGATATTGGACGGTCTTCTCTTTGTTTAGATTGGAGAAATTCTTACCAATGGGCACTCACATACTGATTGCTGACATAATTTTGTCATGTCTGCAAGAATTCAGTCACGGTCTTTCTAACAAGCACATGAAACATTTATATTGCCTTCAAAGTGTGACCTCCGAGACCTTCTGGACCGTCCTCCCTTTCTTTGTTTGTTTCTTCCCTCAACACAAGTTTTCTTCCTCTCCTTCCTACCCCTCCATCTATTCTCTTCATTCCTGTTTTGAAATTAAACACCTTACTTGATCAAGAAAGGAGGATTGATGAAGTGAAGGGTGATTATTTATTTCTTCCCCCCTCAGGCCCAGACAGCCTGCTCTCTCTGGTGGTCATTCACTACCTGCATGCACTACGCGTTCTTTGTCTTCTCTCTATCTTTTCCCATTTGTCTGACTTTATTTAGTTTTCTTTCAATTTGCTTTTTGTCACCATAACTTACCTCATTTCTGACCTCGTTTTTTTCTTGTTTTATTTTCATCTCCCCTGTTATTTTTTTTTTTCTTTTTTCTCTTCCTTTTATTTCTCCTCCCATCCCCTTCCCCTTCCTGCCCCACAGATCAGGTTGCAGTTGTGGGACACAGCGGGGCAAGAGCGATTTCGTAGCCTCATCCCAAGTTACATCAGAGACTCTGCTGCTGCTGTCGTAGTGTACGACATCACAAGTAGGTGAACTGCCTGTGCACTCCTCTGCTATATATGTACTGTTTTTAATGTTTAATGAGTGTCTCTTCAAGTCCACTTAAATGCTGACTACAATTATTAATATTTGTTGCATGATGTGACGCAAACACACAATTACTTTTAATATTAAAAATCCTATAATTCCCAATGTATACATCAGACTTGGTCTTGATGTATATGACTTTCTTATCATATCTTCCTGTCACAAACTTGCCTGTTTTCGCAAGCCAGGCTTCTCATCTCCCGAATACTGATGCCCTGCTTCCTGCTTCTGCCTCGTCTCTCTTTCAGACGTCAACTCCTTCCAGCAAACCACAAAATGGATTGATGATGTGAGAACGGAGAGAGGAAGTGATGTCATTATCATGTTGGTGGGAAACAAGACAGACCTTGCAGACAAAAGGTAATCTGTTCCTCCCTGCTCCTGCCTCTGTGTGAGTGGGCTTCCTTCTTTAAGAGCGTACTAATGAAGTCATTGATTGTTGCTGCTGGCCAGTCAATACTGAGTTCCTCAGCCCTTTCTGAGGCAGCATTAGATCAGCCTTACCTCCACCCTTTGTGAATGTCAAAACTCTGATTGACTTTTTTCATACTCCCTGCCCTCTTTCTCTTGTTTCAGCCTACACTGTCTGACGATATTGATTAAGTCTTTAACAGATTAAGCTCATAAATAAATTGATAGTTGTCAGCTTTGATGGTGGATAATATTTGATCTGAAAGTGTCTACCATGTGATCCACTTTATCCACCTGTTTAATGATGTAAGTTGTGTAATGTCTTTTGTTGTGTATCTCTTAACCCCCTTGTCTACCACAGGCAAGTATCTATTGAAGAGGGTGAGCGGAAAGCCAAAGAACTAAATGTAATGTTTATTGAGACTAGTGCGAAAGCAGGCTACAACGTGAAGCAGGTAAGAGTGTGTGTGAGTCGTGCTCTGTAGTCCTGCTGCGGATCCTGCCGCCTGTGCTCCACCTCCAAAGGTCTCCAAATATGCCAACATTTCCTGCAACTGGATCTAAGAGTCATCACTCATTTTCTGTCCAAATTTAAAATCTTCTATCCCTGTTGTGGAGCTCAGCTGACACAGTGAACCTGGAGGTCTTGATCAAAGGTGGCAGTAGTAGCAGGAAGGGGCACGGCTTGTTAATCCACTTCAACATAATTACAGTCTGTATTTTCTTTCCCTTGTCCTCTTGTCGATGTCTGTGGTGATGTGCGTGTCCCTGGTGATGTTTGTGTGTTGTGTGTGGTGGCTCGTGGCTCATCACAGACAGATAACCACAGAGGAGGGAGAACAGAGAGCGAAAGAGATGAATGTTCTGTTTATTGAAACAAGCGCAAAGACAGGCTACAATGTCAAACAGGTAGACCGTGTGCACCTTTGTGTGTGTGTTCATAGTGCTCATGCTCTCTTCTGATCAGCTTCTATTTCACACACGCATGCGTGCATAAGGGTGTGCTTTAAACATCAGCTTCCTGATGGAAAGTTGGCTGTGTGGATTTGTTTTTCAAGCTTTCTCCCACATGCTGGAAGTAATGATTAGTGGACAACCTTTGATCAACACAAGGTGGGTCAAGGTTTGCAAACCAATACTCTCCACTCCACTGATTAGCACAGTAGCAGAATTTTTGTTGCTGTGAAATCTGCATGTGTATCAAGTGTAGTTGTCTGTAATCCTGTTTAGTCGGGGGCGGGCATGTTGAGCATCATACATTCAACACTGTCTCCTTAAAATTCATTTGAATCCATGAGTCACTTAAAAAGCAACAAGCTCTATCAATGGAAGGTCTCAGTAAGGCACAATTACACCCTCTTTTCAAGCCACTTCTGCAGTGCAGAAATATGGCCTTGCAGTAGCTCAAACACATGCTGCTAAATTCAAATCAAATTTGGAAAAAATCTAGTGGGCGTCTTCCTCTGTGCGAGCTTCAAGTGAACCTGCTAAATCATGTTATGGGAATATACACAGCATGTTCTCTTTAATTTCATCTTGTGTTTTTGTAAGACTTCCTAGACTGACAGAATACATCTGGTTTTCTTTCCCTCCAGCTTTTCCGTCGTGTGGCAGCCGCCCTCCCTGGCATGGATACCACACAGGACAAGAGTAGAGAGGACAGTATCCTTTGTGTGCTTGTCAGTGTCTGTGTTTGACGTGACAGAAGAGAGTCAGGAGGTCTGCTTGCTCTCTTATGGATAGTCCCTGCCAGGAGGAAACTCTAGTGCAGCACTGTGACAGCAAGCTATTGTTGTTTAAGCCAAGTGTCCTTTTAGATTTATTTTACCAGTGAGGGCACATATTGTGCTCCAGCTCACTGACAATTTTTACTGGGTATAATCTTCAAGAAATACTACACGGAAAATCCATTTTTGACTATCAAATACCCACTCATGTCTATGCTGCACTCAGCTTGCATTCACAGCAGTTATAATGGATTGAGATTGTGACCCAGTCATGGCTAAAACAGATCAAGACATCCATAGAAATTAGTAACATAAGCTACTTCACACTGCTGATCCGTATGCTCACACTGTATTTGTATTGTACTGACTATTCTGATGGCACTCAGAAGTGAATGACATTCAGGGCTTTGTAGTCAGTACAACTTTGGTACTCCATAGCACATTGTATAGTAATCTTGTTTACTGGCTCAGATAGTTCCAGATTAAAATCACATAAATATAGGCAATTGTGGAACATTTTATTTAGGAACAGTTCTTGTGTGGTTGCTTGTGTTTAATTAAATGGAAAAACGGGGTTTTGTACAAAATGCATGTTTATATTTCCCAAAGTAAGGTGTCGAAAAAAACTTTGTATTGGTATCAAAACTAAAGTATGGAAATGGAATTTTGGATTCAAATGATCATTTAGCTCTGTACTGTGTCATATACGGCAGTAGAAAACAAATGTGAAACAATTTTCTACATGTGAACCAAACTTTAAAATGTTATGTTTAATACATGAAGCCTGGACAGCAGGTTTGTTAAGTTCTAACAACCTCACATTTGTCCTTTTCTGTGATGTTCCTTAACTCCTAAACTCTTCAGTGATTGACATTAAGCTGGAGAAGCCCCCAGAGCTACCTGTCAGTGAAGGAGGCTGTTCCTGCTAATGCCCGCTTATGTCATTGCTAAATATTTCTCTTACTGGCTTTGTCCTCAAACCCAGTTGTTTTTTCTGTGTCTGTACCCTTCACTGTTTCCCAGCCTAAAAGAGAACACTACATCCGTTATCCCCGCCATTGTGGAAACCTGCTCTCTCATCGGGACGCTCTAAAAGTCACAAATCACTTAAATTGAATATTTGCACTGTAACACACATACGTTGAAACAGTATTCACGACTTGAGCTGGGCCTGATTTACTGAGCTCCGCTTGTCTGTCATTTAAAGACAAGGATGATGTAGGCCTGAGAGTAATGAGTCGCAGCTCTTTTGTGTCTTAAGATGACTTTTTGTACCAATCTGAAAGAAAGAAAACGTGTGTTTAAGACATCAAATCAAAGTATGTGTTTAAGAGTGAGAATATTCCTTATAAAGTTAAATATTGCTTTAAGCTTAATGAGCACAATGTGGATGTTTTGTGCATTTGTTGATTGATATAATTCGTGCTTTTGCAGTTGATTGGCAAGGATTCATTCATGAATTGTGTTATCAACGAGCTTCTTTTTTTAACTGTCTGGAATAATACATGGAAACATCTGCTGTGTTGAAGTGAAACAGTTTTGACACGTATACTGTATACACCCACGATGCAAATGAAGTTTGGAAGTGGCAGCCATGAGCTTATTTTGGACTGCTTTGCTACCTGAACCAGCAGAATCACAGTTCTCCCCAAAATGTACCAGCATGATCTGACCAGTAAATACAGTCACACACCTCCTCATTGTCTCAGACCAGCACAAACATGATACCTACTACAAGAGCAACACTATCACAACACCAGCCACATTACCGTCCTTCCTCTTCCCACACTTGTCCCTTGAGATGGGTTATTTTTTACCTTGGCTTCCATTTTCTATTACCTTTTTATTTGAATAGATCTTTAATTTTTTTTCTAAAGACTACAGCTATCATAGATTAAAACTATTTCTTTGATGATAGTGCTTGAGGAGGATTTTCTCATATTAAGAGTCATAATCATAAAACCCACCATAAACATTAGATATGGACGTATATGCCTTTTGGAGTTTAATTGTAGAGGGCTTCCTCCGCTTTGGGTTCATCTAGTTAAGTTTGGGATGATGTTTTATGAACACTTTAAAGAGTTCTTTTTGCTTGTTTTTATTTTTTGGCATTGATCTTTTGTTAGTGATTATTCTACATGTGTATTTAATCCACAATGACTTGTAATATTTATTTCTGTTGGATTCATGTTTCTTTTTTATGGCTGTTAATATCTTCACTTTTGGTATGAGTCCCGAATCGCTAATAAAATATGCATCCGCCTGGACCACCTTTAACAGAATCAGTAGAGCGTCTGCTGTTCCCTCTACCACCTCTAAATGGCAAATTGATCATACTGATAATACAGTGCAATTTTTGTGTGATCTCATGGAGAAGAGTCTGATTTGTATAGTATAGTAGTCCTTAACGTTTCTGTCTGGAATGGTTTTAAATGAAAGAATAAAATACACTTGTCACTGCTGCTGGAATTCATCAGTGTCTTATTGACAGCTGTAAGATTTGGATCCAATGCATTGGTATTTTTTAATATCTGAATTATAACTCAAAGACAAATTGCTGGAGTATTGCAGGGATGTTAATCTGCTTCTGTTTAGTCTTCAACCTGGTGCAATATGCTGGACCTGGACTAATAGGCTTATTTCACTGCACAGATTTTGACTTGTCAGTGCAGGGAAAGCACAGGTGGAACTAATGGCAGTAATGATGCCTTGAAAATATGCCAGAGCACTGAGCCAACATTCACAACACCAGGGCCTGGCACTCCTAAATAGAACCCGGACATTACTCATACCTAAATCTCTGATGTGGCACAAGTGATCATGGAAGTTGTTTTATTAAGGGAGATATAAAAGCAATCATAACCACCTGTATGCACTTGTAGCAAGGCCAGATTGCAAAGTGGGCAACTGTCCCACGGCCCCTAGAGCCCAGGTTCACTGCCTGTCAAGTAGTATCACGTAATTTGATTAATTGCAAATTTTAGCAGCATTAAGGTGCGATATCAACAAAGTCTGGTCCTGCATCATTACCTAATTGTGTGGCCCTGTGTCAAAATAGTAGTTGCAATTGTAGTTTGTTTTCAGCTCAGATGGTGCATAGTCCTTAATGAAATGTAATTGTGCTTAATGAAATTACTGTAGACTGCAGTGACAGGGTACATGATGACCAACAACTTTATGCCCCACTCAACAGGTTAATATGTCTATTACTATTACTTATCACTGGTAATCCAAAAAAAGAAATGGTTTACTTTGTATTTTGTTGTATTGGCTTTAGAGGTGACTGAGAAGCTGATGATAAGGGAACAGATGAATCTTTTGAGATGAATGCACAGCAGGAAAAACTGAAAAAACTGGAAATATAACAGGTGTTATTTTGAACATTAATTACTGTCTCAGTTTACAACACCCGGCAATAATTATAACTTTGCTGCATGTTTACAAAGGCAGAAGTCAAATATGTTGTCAGGTTTGTTTACAGTATGTGGTTCCCTGTTCACGATTGGTTCAACCAAGTCTCGCGAGAGTATGCCAAGCAGACGTTACCCTGGAAACCAAATTCATCATCCGCCTTTCAGTTTTTATTCAGTCAAAGTTTTTTAACAACACTGGCATATTGAGTTATTTTAGCATTTAAATCCATAATGAGTCGCGACTATTACGAGACTCTGGAAATAAACAGAAACGCAACGTACGCGGAAATTAACCAGGCGTAAGTGAAAATACCAAGTTACAAGCAGGTTTCATATCAGACGCGTGGTGTTATTTTCACTGCTTTCATCTTTTATCCAATATAGATATCGACGTCTTGCCTTGAAATTTCATCCGAGCAGCAACAGAGAAGCTGGAAGCGCCGACACATTCAGTCAGCTGGGTGAAGCTTATGATGTGCTGAGCGACCGTGAGTACAGCAGAGATGGCTGCTGTGTGTTTTCATATAAGACCTAATCAAAGTCACTTGTCCCAGGGAGGCTAATACCTGTACTGTTGTTGATGTTATTGATGAACATGTGTGCACCGTTTTGTAACACACAAAATTGCAGCAGCTCAAATGATTTTGAGGTTGAATATAAACATACAAGTATAAACAGGATGAAGAAAAAGTTGGAGTAATTTTGAATAATTATATAGATCTTATATTTTTTTGCAGTTTTATCTCAAATCTCAATTAGAAAAACAGTGACTGCGCACTTATCAGCACTTATATAAGTCTCAAGATTTATTAATTTTTAATCAATACTCCACATTATAGTCCAGTAACACATTGGAACTGCTGATGATTGAGAGGAAAGTACAGTAAGACTTGAATAAATTAGAGCTTATTTTATTAATCTTACCAAAATGTGAATAATTAAAGGAAATGTATAGTGTGTGCAAGGCTGCAGGGCATTCACATTTTCTTTAAAATCGTCCTCTCACTAAATTTTTAAAATGATTTATCATAATTGCAATAATTTACCCATACCAGTGTTATGATGGCACAGACACTGGCAGTGTGTGTCTATAACTTTATCTGTGTTCTTTGTGACAGCTCGAAAAAAGGCAACCTATGACAAGTTTGGTGAGGAGGGTCTGAAAGGTGGTATCCCCCCTGAGTTTGGCAGCGGTGGGGCTTGGTCGTCTAAATATGTCTACCATGGGAACCCAGACAAAACATTCAGACAGTTTTTTGGTGGCGACAACCCATTTGCAGGTGAGAAAACAGATCATAATGTGCTCAGTCAATTTTCATTCTAACTATAACTGTAACTATAAATTAACTACATTTAATTTTTTGTTAGACTTCTATACAAATGATGCACCACTTCAGTTTGGTGGCCTGCGACCAGTAGTGGTGAAGACACAAGACTCTCATATAGAGAGAGATCTTCACTTGTCCTTGGATGATCTCTTCCACGGATGCACAAAAAAGATTAAGATATCTCGCAGGGTAAGAACTACTGTACGTGAGAGAACTATCTTTTCTCATCCCACAGCATCAGAATGGTTAAATCATACATCCATTAGATCAGAACTCCTCGTGGACACTAATGTTTCAGAGGACTTAGATCTGACATATCAATCACAACAAAGCCCAAATAAACACACCAAATGAAATACATTTACTAATTTTTGCCCTCTTTGTTTAACAGGTCATGAATGAGGATGGACACACATCTAGTAT
The DNA here is from genome assembly GCA_025331565.1 of Holacanthus passer. Classification (NCBI taxonomy): domain Eukaryota; kingdom Metazoa; phylum Chordata; class Actinopteri; family Pomacanthidae; genus Holacanthus; species Holacanthus passer. The sequence continues at coordinate 8,171,457 of JAFREQ010000005.1, forward strand.
CAAAGACAAGATCCTGACTATAGATGTGAAGCCTGGATGGAAGGAAGGCACAAGAATCATTTTCTCCAAAGAAGGAGATCAGGTAAGCCATGTGATAGGAGAGTGAATTCAACAGTCGGTATAAGGTTTTATTTTTATCCCTTTAAGCCCTTTTGTCTTACTGTAATGTCATGTGGGTATTTCAGCAGTCAAAGATCGAAATCAGTATGACTTTATTCGGTTTGAATGAGAACTATAGGCCCCAACCTGGTGCCAGTGAAAGGTGAGAATTGTAAAGAGGATTTATGCTGTAATACTGTAAAGAGGATTTACTCTCTTGTGCTAATTCTTCCTCCTGTGAGAACAGAGGAAAAGAGCTGATAACATGATTTGTAATGGTTTCCCCAGTTTGGTTAAGGTTATCATAAGATGTTTTAAATGAGGCGAGGATGAGCTATTTTGGTTAAAAACAAGGTAAGGCTTTGGTCCGTGTTCCTTTATTTCCTTGCCTCGTGCAAAATAAAAATGTGTTACGGCCTGAGTTTTGGTTTGTGGTGCTGTCCCTGGTGCTGATTTACCCATGTTGCCCCATAGAGTTAATCTCTCAGCTAATGGAACTTCATTATATACAACCCCAACCTTTAGTGTGCTATACACTTTAGAGGAAAGTCTAGCAAGTGCCCAATATACAAGTATATAGAAGTTTGGATGAGAAGGCCAGAACATATTCCTAAAGCTTTATTTTTCGAATTTCTGTTTTGTTTTTGTGTTTGCGTGTTTGTGTACATTTTTGCAGACACTGTGATAGTGCAAATTCATGTTGGATTGTAATAAGCATTAGGTATAGTTACAATAGTAATTGTGGGCATCCTTGTTAGAGAAGGGTAAATGCTAAGGATGATGATATGGGATGAATCATTGAATTATTTCTTTGCTTACTACTGAATGTATTATTTTGGAAAGTGTGAATGTTTCATTTTGTATTCGATTTTTAAATTCCACTCAAAAGATTTTACCCAAGTCATACTGTGATTATATTTGATGAATAAGTGTTTGAGAAGATATTGATGAAACATGACTTGCTCAAGCTGCTGATCACAGAAAGCAGGACTGGACAGTTTTGAATCAACTAAAGATAATGGAAAGTGATTATTTAACATAAATAGATGAGTAAAGAATATTTCTAATGATTCAGTTATGAAGGGTTATGCTTTCCACTGGTTGTGCTGCTTTGCCACCAGTAGGTGGCCTCAGCAGATCTCTTTTAAGGTGCTCATACTCGCTTATATGACTAAAACCTCTTAGGAATGAACGACTTAACAACTGTTCTTGATCTCCATTATTTTTTTTTTTTTTTTTTTTTTTTTTTTACTTGATATGATTTGGTCAATTTTCATCACAATAAAGTATGTACATAAAGCTAATCTTTAAAAAACTATGCATAGTAACAACATATTACTGAGTCATGTTTGGGGGAAAGAGACCAACTACATGAGAATCATCTTGCTGTTTATTATCTTTAGGGTCCAAACAGCATCCCTGCAGATATTGTCTTCATAGTGAGACAGAAGAGTCATTCTCTCTTTGATAGACAACTCAATGACCTGATCTACAAGGCCCAGATCTCTCTGGAGAAGGTGAGTCATGTTGATGAGAGCCAGAAAAATAGATTTAATCATTAGTCATATGTAAAGATTTGGTTTAAGTAGAATAAACACTTTACATTTCCCACAGGCCTTGACTGGGTTCTCTGTGGACGTGGAGACACTAGATGGCAGGTTACTCAGTATTCCCATCAATGACATTGTGCAGTAAGTGCTTTCCTATATTGGAACCAAAGTGAATAATAAATAAAGTTCATTTTTAATACTGTATTTTGAAATCCTACTAATGAAATACTCGAAACGAATGAAACAAACAAATGATGTAAATATCAAGATCTGAACAGGAAGAGACCAACATAAGAAATTCAAGTACTTTATATAAACAGTACACTTAAAAAGGAACATTTCTAGAAGGATGTGTTGTGGGTTAATCTGCATCAACTACCATTTTCCTGTCTCTGATTTCTTTTTCAAAACACACCAGCCCTGCGTACAAAAAAGTGGTGACAGGAGAGGGGATGCCGCTGTCCCAGGATCCTTCCCAGAGAGGAAACCTCATCATTACTTTTGACATCCAGTTTCCAGAGAAGCTCTCCGCTGAGAGGAAGCATCTGATCAAAGAAGCTCTCGCTTTTAAATATTGATGACTTTTTAATACATGTGTTCCTGTCTTATGACTAATAAATAACATGATTAGGGAGAGAAAGAGAGAGAGGGTTGTCTTTGAGCTGAAATATATGGTAGAGAGTAACAGAAAGTAAATCTGTAAACAACCCCACTGTGTTACAACATCATCCTTCTGACACACAATAATGGTCACAGGATAGTTGTGCCGCTGTGATTCGCTGCCATCATGGCTCGTTTCAGCTGCTCGTATGTTACAAACATCACCACGTTCCAGGAGCCCAGGCGCAAGAAAGATGGCATGAACCTCAAGAGCAAAAAAACAGAAGGACAACATGATTGATTGCACTCTGTCCGTATTATTAGCTGATTTCTACATTTAGTTTACAGCCTTGGTCTCCCCTCCTCCTCTATAATTTGATTTATGTATATCCTCTTTAATCCTTTTAATATTGTCCGTGCTGTCAATGCTTACCCCTTATAAAAAGCAAGCGGTCCCTCTTTGGTCATCATGGCAGCAGCACAACTGAGGACACTGCTGTATTGGCCAAGAGGAGCGTTCATATATCTTGTCTTGACCACATCAACTGGAGAGGCGATCACTGTTGTGCATAACCCTGCACCGAAGGCTGATACAAAGTGGCAGGGCAGATTATCTGTGGGGTAAAGGCTGAGAGTTAAAAGAGAAAAACACTGGGGCATAAACATAAATCATGCCACTGCATCATGTTGTAGTGCAGCCATTGTTTTACCTGTCAGGGGAGTGGACCTAAGGAGAGCATCCTTGATGAAATCATATGTCACCAGTTCAGTGCAGTTAACAATTGCATTTCGTGCAATGTTTGGAGCCGTCCCTGTGTGGCACAGTAATATAAAAGCACATGGAAAGATTTATCATAAGAAATGAAAGGAGAGGCTCCAATACTAAAAATCCTCATAAAGTCAAGCTACCTTTCCACAGACCACGAATGCCTTCTTCCTTAGCAATGGTCTTATAAGCATCAATAGTGCCACAGTAGCGTTTGGCGTGCCCTGGAGACCTGGCCTGAGCCTGGAAGCGGACTTTCACCACGTCTGTAGGCTGAGCGAAAGCAACTGCCATGGCACCAGTGGTACATCCTGCAAGCAGCCGGCTGCCAATACCAACATCTGAGCCAGAGAGGAAGGAGAGGTCACATCTGATCGGTGCAGGTCTCCTCCCAGATGAACAATTAGAAGACATTCACAGATACTCACGATCAGAGCCTTTGGTGTAGAACTGTTTTACAGAGTCGTAGAGGCCGATGCGGACGGAGGCGAAGCTCATCTGCCTCTGGAGTCCTGCCACCAGTCCACTGTAAAGACTCCTGGGCCCCTCAGTGCGCACCATGGTGGTGATGGTGCCAAACACTCCACGATACTTCACTGCAGACTCTTTCCCTGTAGCTGCTGAAGCTCTGGCCTCTCCTTGGATCTGTGCAGGGCAAAAGGTCAGGCTAAGTAGGATAATAGAGGAATGCTTTCTAAAATGCTTTATGGACACATTCTGTTTGTTTGTTAACTAAATCTATAGACAATATCTGAATTTGGTGTGTTCATGGAAAGTTAACTTTAATATGTGTAAAAGGCTTGTTTACCTGCAGCCGCACTTTGGCTGTGTCCAGGGGAAAGGTGAGCAGGTCAGCGATGCAGGCTGCAGTTCCTGCTCCCACAAACTTCACTGCTGCAGACGGAGGCACATCTGCAGGTCCAAATCCAACCATTTTCCAGAATGACTTTGATCAATGTAAGGACTGAAGAGCAGCTTATTAACGTGGACAGGAGAAGAAGAAGCTCCTCCAAAATCTGAAAGACAGAGATCCCAAAAATGAATGTGTTTTGTGTATAAGTGCCTCCAGCTGGTGGGTGGCTCATTAAACACTTCCATTAGGCAAAAGAGCCATCCTAAAGTAGAGGGTTTAGTGATGCTAAATGAGAGACAGCTGTTCAGTGCCGAGAGCAAACGGCTGGGCTCACATGGGCTAAAAATGACTTGTAAACTCAATAACACAAACAAATAATTTCTCTCATTTTACATGTCATTTTCAAGTCTGAATTTTGGTTGGTAATTCATACCTTTATTGGAGCTGTTTTAGGACAGATACACCAGAGATCAGGATTCTCTAAAGGCGTCTCTCTGGCTGAATATTGTCCCAGCTATAAATTGGTTTCCTTGCTTTTCCATAGAAGATTTTTCAGAAGTGATGAGTCTTAAAATCATACTCCAAATCCTGGAAAAGACAGAAATCAAAAACAACAGCAGTGTAAACGTATTAACAATAAGAGAAATATGCCAAGAACAAAGTCAAATTAAAGATTTTGGTTGTACCGTGATTTGATTGGTGGAAGTTGAAATGCCAGGTAGAATGCCTCTCCAAGCGACAACGTCCAAATGAAGTAGAGAATAGATGCGGTGGGGAAGAAAGCCTTGTCTTTAAATACTACCATGACCTTGTTACATCATGGCATGTGTTGCTGGTGGAGCCCCACCCCCACCACTACATCTATACGGGCTGCCTGCTGGTCACACCATAAACCTGTCTGTGTGACAAACAGCCTGTGGTTGTATTTCATTTGTGTTTTCATCAATTTTGTATTCATGTTTTTTTCCCTCTTTTCTTGAGTTCATAATCAAGCTCCCTCGCTTTTGTGTCCTCAGACAACAACAAGATCATAACAACATTACAAACCATGGTTGTGATTGATTAAACAGGCTCAGTATATTGAGAGTTGGCTATTTTGTGAAAATAAGATGTTGCATTGCAATATTGTGTTTTCAGACCTGCCAAAAGTTAAGTCTGCTATTTGTTTAAAGGCCTGTGCATACAGAGGCATTGTGGTACAGAGAGTACCGACTTGAGGAGGACATGCTGAGTCATGCTGAAAATACAAGACAACACATAGAGCCCACCAAATTAGATCCGTATGTTCAGACCCTTGAAGATCGCACCACGGCTTTTTGTCTAACATGATGGTTGTCATAACCTGTGCAGTTGCTCAAAAACACCACAAGTATGCAGTATATTTGTCTTTGTTTTCAATACAAACGTACTTTTGAAAATAGCCTCACAAACACTATTGTACTGGTGTGTGTGTATAAGATAAGATAAGATAAGATAAACCTTTATTCGTCCCACAGTGGGGAAATTTGCAAAACACTGGAGATGCCGGGGATTGAACCCGGGGCCTCATACATGCAAAGCATGCGCTCTACCACTGAGCTACATCCCCACACAAATGTGTATGCAAATGTGTTTCCTTGATGGGGCTCTGTCAAGCAATAGAGCATTGTACAGTCTCCTGAACCTAATGTGAGGGAGCCTATTTGCTTGTTGCTTGGGTTATGTAGAAACATGGTTATGAAAATACATATTTTGACTCACAAATATATGTTTTGATGCCGTGTTTGCTGACTACTGTCTTTCACAGATTAGATAGAGAGAGAACAAATGTATTTTCATAAAATATGAGTATATATATAGAGAGAGAGAAGAAGCGTAATGTGTGATGTTTGATGACATCTCATTGGGGACAAACTTATCCTTAATCCTTAAAATAAGTTATTTAACATGAGATGTATATATATATATATATACTACATGTGAGTCCTGTTTAACTGTAACATTTCCCCAAAAACCTTGAGGTGTTCTATACCACTGTTTTCTACTTCATAATTAAACTTAAATACAGAAAACTGTCTCTCTTAAATCCTGAGATGCTCCTGTTTCCACCATTTTATTAAGCAATCTAATTTAATGCTTCATTCGATTTCCCACGTTTTTCTTTTTTAATCACACTATTTAAACCGTATTCCAGGGTTGGCTGGTGTGCAGTAAACGCAGTACAATTCAATAATAGACAAAGAAAAAAATGGCACTTAATTTATTCATTTTGGCATTACAACATATTTAAGATTTATCGACCAGCAATAAATCATGCTATTTACAATAAGCAGCACATAGAATAACCTACAAACCCCTGACCGCATGCACAAACAATGGTGAACATTGTAAACAAACCACAGTACAGAACGCAACGTAAGGAACATAGAAATGGTCACTGGAGTTCAACCTGTCTATTGCTTACATGGAAAACTTCCCCTAAATAACATACAAAATTACACCTTAAAATTATTATTATCTCACAGTTCATTCTTGTAAACATGAAAATCCATCTTCAAAGCTACTGTGCGTAACAGCCTTTTAGGTTTTTATGTGAATAAGATATAGAAACATATGGAATATTTCTTCCACGTCCATCTTTAACACCTGAATAAGTATTTTTGTAATGGAGGCACTCACCATTACAATGCATAAAATGTCTCTGTATACGTGAATCCTTAAATCACTTCTGCTATTGCAACAATGCCCTCAGAGTCTGTGTCCATACAGGAAGTCAAAGAGCTACAGCTTCCTGTCGTGACCTGCCACTAACAGGTCTCCTTTTCCAACCACTGGTAATCACTGCACCGTGGTGAACGTTCAGACTGTTGTGTCTGTGCAGTCCCGTCTGAAGAAACAGTCTGACAAGCGAGGAGGTCAAAACGGTGACTCCCAGTACTGTTGTGCCCTGGTCATACCTCTTTTAATTTGTTCATACGACACAAACATTACAATGTTCCAGGACCCCAGTCGCAGGAAAGAAGGCATGAACCTAAAGGAGACAAAGGAAAGACGAGTTAAAAAGTGTCCCAAACAGGTTGATCTATATCTGTTTGGTTCACTGTTACGTAAGCGTGTGTTTACCCTTTATAGAAGGCTGTGGGTCCTTCATGCCTCAGCATGGTGAGGGCACAGTTGATAGCACTGCTGTACTGGCCAGACCCTGAATTCATGAACCGTGTCTTCACTACGTCCACAGGAGAAGCCACGACCGTTGTGCAGAAGCCTGCACCGAAGGCAGCAGTGAAGTGGCACGGCAGGTTATCTGTAGGGCAACAGAAGCTGGGTCACATCTTTCCACAATATTTGATATTTGTATTTGGATGTGTAAGAAACTGAACCAATATCTGCAGTTTCACCAGCTCACCTGTCATCAGGCCATACTTCAGGATGAGCTCTTTGATCATGTCATAGGTCACCAGCTCTGCACAGTTTACAATGGCATTACGAGTGATGTTGGGCATACAGCCTAGAAGAAAGAAGAACATGGTCTTCAAAACCATTGGAGGGATTTTTATGATAAGAAATAAACATGATGCTATTTGTAAAAAAAAAAAAAAAAAAAAAAAAGTAAAATGAGCACCTCTCCAAAGGCCCCGCACTCCCTCGTCTCGGGCGATCGTCTTGTAGGCATCCAGTGTGCTGTTGTATCTCCTCCCCCCATCAGCCAGACGTACCTGGGCCTGGAAACGCACCTTCACCACATCTGTGGGTTGTGCAAAAGCCACAGCCATGGCTCCTGTGGTACAGCCTGCCATGAGCCGAGTGACGATCCCTGCGCCTGTGAAACACGTGTGTATTAGTCACTATGAAGCAGTGGGAGAGGTACACCCTTGCTCAGATAACGCGATGATACTCACTCTCTGTGCCTCGAGTGTAGAATTGCTTCATGGAGTCGTAGAGGCCGATGCGGACAGAGGCGAAGCTCATCTGCCTCTGGAGTCCTGCCACCAGTCCATTGTAGAGACTCCTGGGCCCCTCAGTGCGCACCATGGTGGTGATGGTGCCAAACACCCCACGATACTTCACTGCACTGCCCCCTTCAGCTTTCTGACACTCTCCTTGAATCTGGGCAATGGGAAGACATTGAAGGATTGTTAGCAGCAGGCTCACTACAGTACTTTTGATTAGACATGCTGTTACTTAATTAGAAGTTCAAATGTGTCCAGTCCTTCACACCTGTAGTCTGACTTTGGCCGTATCCAGTGGAAAAGTGACAAGGTCAGCTATGCAAGCCGCGGTGCCTGCTCCGAAGAACTTGACTGCCGCAGAGGGCACCATGTCATTGGGTTTCATGCCAACCATTTTTACACCTGGGTTGATGACATAAATGGAAAAATTTGCTCTTAATGCTATTTGTCCTGGATCACTGTGTATATCACACCATACACAAGGAAAATCATTGCTCAGCTCAGCAAGACGGACATACACGGAATATAACTTTATAATTTCTGTTTGGATCATGATTGATTGATGATTATTTTAATCATCTGTAACACTGAGTGTACAAACATTTCAAGTGTTCATGCTAAACAGACTGCATACCTGTAAGCGACGGTAAAGAAAAGTTTCAGGTTTTCTCGACAAGCACACTAGTTTTTGGAAGCGGTTCTGTTGTGGAAACACCTTGGGCCATAAACTCTGTAAGAAGTGAATCAGCCAGCATACCACTGAAAAAAACCCCAAAATTTACATTTATTGTGATCCAAACAGAAACTGTATCTTGTATTTCATAAATGCTTTTATCATTACGATAACTGTGTGATAAATTCTGCTGCAGTTCCAATGTGCAAAAGACAATCATGCAAAAAACTTAAATAATTTCAACATTTAAATGTTTATTTTTCATATTTTTGATCTACTTTAAATCAAGTGACACAGTCTGAACCCATGAAAATGGTGCATGCCCCTTTAAAAAAAATCACTGATGTCTTCATGTAAAAGTTACCTAAATAATTTCCAGGGCAGTTATAATCCAGCACAGGAGACCGAATTTATAATCCGTTATGCAGTTAGTTCCTGTAGTGTCCTCGTCTCATGCTGTGTGCTTTCTGTTCACTGCAGGAGAAGACGCAGCTGAATTTATAGGCACCTTTTGCACATGACCGTGGGGCAGACTCACGACTTGTACGCACCTGTTATGTGGATCCCGTGTTTACCAGAGTCTGCGAGACACAGCCGGACATTTGAGCCCTTGTTGATCTGCTCCTAACAGTGTTATTATGGTGTGGACTCATGTTTACTCATGTTTTCAGAGTATTTTCACGTGGGTTTCACAGCTAATTTCACAGTAAAACTTACTTGCTGACAATATCTTCACAATATCACAATGTCCTTATTTGTAGTGTTTACAACATACAGAACAGTATATATGTATATTGTATATATATGTATATTTATGTATATATAAATGTCAAGACCAACACCATACACTAGTATGTGAAAAAGATATGTGTATATATATATATATACACACATATCTTTTTCACATACTAGTGTACATTACAGTCATAACCATTCTTTATTCTCTATCATTTTTTATCTTTATTTGTTGAGTATTTCTTGTCCCTGTTCTCAGCTGTAGGTCTATTCCTGTGTTAGTCTATTGAGAGCAATGGAAAAACTGGAATCAAATTATTCCTATGTGTTTGCGTAAGTCAGCTCTGATTCTGATATGACGAAAATATTAGTTTCACATTTTAAATCCAGAGTTGACATAAAACTTGAGTTCCAGCACGTGGGGTTACCAGCTCGTATTACTATACTGACATCACGGAGCATACCTCATGTTTCCATTGGTTGGTATAAACGGCCAATCAGACAAGGAGGCCTGTCTGGATTCCCTAAATGTTTTCATGGGGCATTTAACTGGCTGACAAAAGTACTGTGGTGGATAACATTTGCACTGCTTTCTTTTTTTCAGTGTTAGTGCCCCACAGCAAAATGCAAAACTAGTGCAGGAGTTTTAGGAATTCCCTCATGCCTCCTCCCTGCAAGTCATAAAGTTACGAAATGTTCCATGCGAAGGAAACGCCGCACTTCTCAGCCAATCCATACAATGAACGAGGGAGGGTGGATGCACAGGGCATCTGTATGCAATCATTCAAGCCATTAGCATTTGTCCAGGCAAACTAGCAGCACCCAAAGAAAGGAGTGGGTGCCGAACGGAAAAGGTTAGAGAGGCAAGACACTTTGTCAGCAGAGTGTTGGAGTCCTGTTCCTGCATGCCGCTGCACATGTGACTTTCCATAGCAGCTCCAGGTCAGGGCCCCAGCCAGCTTACATCATGACACACAGTTGACTGTGCAAAAGTGTCTCCTCTACCTATCTAACATGCACACCATTGTTTTCCACATGAACTGATTATCTGTTTGTCTTCATACTGCGTGTCCCAGTACTGGCAGTAGCTACGTACAGATAAAGTTCATGAAGTTTGTTCATGTTGTTCTGCTAAACAAGGCTGGAGAAAAGTTGCAAGTGAGACTGCAACGCAGACACATTTTCAACTACTTGCACTCCTTCCAAATGGTGACTCAGGACCTCATGTAGGCTGCTGGCTGTGATTTTGTAGCCACTAGCATGAGGTGGGTTTTAGATACATAGTGTGACCCATTTTGTCTTTTTATATTTACTTTTATTGAAGTGGATTTTGCCCTTTGGAGATCTTTTCTTAAATATTTTCAATTAATTAAGTTTTCAGTTCCTTTGCAACTAAGTGAGAACTTTAATGCAAAGGACAGAGATTAAAGGCAATAATCCATTTAAAAGCTGAATTTTAATGGTTGGATTCATTCATTTTCTTTTCTTCCTTTTATGCAAGGCGGAGATGGGAACAGTTCGACCTTAAACCCAGAAAAGAGGGGAGCGTCTTTCACCACCTGCTTTCTTGACCTGATGCTAAGAACAGTTTCCTGAGAACACCGTGTGAATGACCTTTGTGCACACAGTCCAGACCCGTAAACAACTCCGGCTTCAACCAGCCTGCAGTGACCTCGCAGACAGCCTCTGAAAATGAAACTGAGCTGGCAGACTCCCGTCATCACTGTGCTCTCCTGCACTTTGAATACCACGAACCGTGAATCAGTGCTCTGAAACAGCTAATCTCCATTACGTTATAAATAAAGACCATTATGCTATAAATAAAGTCAGCCGCTGTGTCACCTAAAGGTTAGTGGAGCACGCAGGTATATGGCCCATCGTGTCTTCATTCAGAGAGCAATTGCATGTAAATCTCCTGTCTTAACTTTGTTTGGACTAATTATTAGGTGAGAGATGAAGGAGACATTGAACCAGCATGACTGTCAATTCATTCCCCAGAGTTCAATTGTTGTCTTTCATCTTGATTTGATTTCTTCCAATATACATTAAGTACCAAATCTGATCCATATCATATCCAAGCTTTGAGGATCTTTAATCATCCTCATCAAAAGCTTTTGGAATTAATTCTGACTTTTTATTTCAGCTTTCATTAGAGGGAACAGAAAATCCATCTGTTGCTCCCAGCAACTTTAATAACGAGACATTTTAATCTTTAATGTACAGTATATATGGATATAGGTGTAATTTTAAATCCAGTCCATCAGAACAGGATGTTAATGAGCTATGATGATAGGAGGCTGGGGTAAATGAGCCTCTAGCATTGGACTACATCAAGAGATAAACAATCTATAGTTAAACAGACTAAAGCCAGTGACTATAACATAGCTAACATATAAAAAAATTTGATCAACATATTCATAAACACCAAGGATTAAAAAATGGACAAATATATCACCCAAATGTCAAAAAGAACTCAGGGAGCAAACATCCCATCACCCTCTAATTTGGTCCAACTACCATGACTGAGGTGAAAAACAAGCACCGTTCCATGAAGTGTTTTTCCAACCAACCATCAGAGAACACACATGGTCTCCCTTCTGAATGTGGTCCATGAAGTCCAAAACACATGTTCCACATACGAACACATTGTTTGTGCACTCCGTGGGCCACAGCTGGAAAGTCCATTACATGTTTGGATGTAAAAGGTTCTGTCTGCAACAAAAGCTCTCGTTCAATTAAGTCTTAAAGAGGTTTTGCTAGACCTTGAATGATAGCTTTTGTTTGTCTGTAAAACTGAAACTGTTTTGAACATCACCCCATTTCCACATTATGTCTGTGCTGAGTGAATGAGAGGATTATCACCTCCCATGAAGGCATTTTTGTCCCAGTGTGTGAGGTAAAATTGTATGTGACCAACTATGTTTATCCGCCTTCACCACTTCCTGTCCTCTCCTGTATCTTTCACAATCAAATTAGCGAGTTTGCAATTGCATGATCAGCTGTTGCAACATTCTCTTTATATAACTGCATTCACAAGTCAATCTAATGTCGCCCACTGAATAACAATTACTCAGATTACAGGACCGAAGCTGCAACCATAGTGCTCATAAGGCTGCATTGGCAAATGATCTTAACCACATCCTAATATCTGCAGATTTATTTTAATCATTATTCATCATTTAATCATTGTGGAATCCTTATTAATTATTAATATTAATATTACCAGATATTTCTCAAGAGATCACCAGCAGAAAACACACTCTGTACTCTGTGCTCGGTACTTTTATTTGTTTTGTGCACATATTGACGAGCTGCCTTCACAAGGGTGCAGTTCCATAAAGTTGTACAAATTGGTTGAGGGCAAAATGTCCTGATTTTTGCCACTCATATGAGCTCTAAAACTACATTTCCCATGGCACACCTGTAGCTTGTACCACAGGCCCCACTGCTATAAATTTGTAGTCTCCAAATGCATCACATCACCAGAGTATTTTTTTTTTGAGACATTTACAAGCTGCGTAGGACTAACCATGATGGATAAACTGAACTTCATGAATAAAATAGGTGGAGTGCCCCTTTAGGTAAATTGTCTCACTTAAAGAACGCACTGCTGCCACCTTGTGTTCAAGATTACTGTAAGCTAGAGGACTTAACTTTGCTCTAAAATGCGCTGTTGCTGTTGGGTATTTTTGTGTTCTTTATTTTAAATTTTCAGTGATGTGAGTTTATTTCATATAACATCTCTCATCAACATATCTTCATTCTTTGATAGAAATGATCTGCCATAGTTGCCTGAGACTGTGCAGGTTTTCTTTGGAAACAATCATAACACCAGGTGACTTTGTGGTTATGGTTGTAATAATTAAAAATAAAATTACACACTGTGGCGTCTGGCTGAATAGCAAACTTGCTGAGTTTTAGTCTTTTAGATCTTATGGTTTCTACGTTGGCTTAGATTTATGTAGAATATTTACAGTTCTTTAAAATATGGCTCTGATGTACATTTTAGAATTTACAATGTTTGAAGTTCTAAGTGAGAACCATTGGAAATATTAGAAGACAGGGCACCTGGACATCATGTGATTGAAGTCATTAAGCAGACAGAATCATTTTGAAAATTCCCAGACACAACTGAAATCTACTCAACATGGTACTGGGACATTGTAAGCAAATCTAAAGGTCAATTACTCAGTGTTGTTGTTATGTGATTTAAAAAGACAGAATTCCTTAAAACTACTGTCAATTCTAAATGTGATAACCTAAGAATATAATGCATTTGTCTCGAATGTGAATCATTTGTCTCAATCATCAGTGGGCATCTTATAAAATTACCATTATTTGCTTTGTTTTTACATGAATTTCCTGTTAAATTGACATTTCAGGCCACATTGTTCAGAGACTTTGAATCTACTGTGATGAACATGAATCACTAGTGAAACAACTGTAATGTTTTATTTTGACAATGTTGGTTGGTGAAAGCTGGTGAAAACAAGTCAAGAAATTTTGTACAAAAAATGTTCTATCAAGGTCAGTGGCTCTCAAATTCAAGGAATTATGGAAAAAAAAACGTTTTATTTATTATTTATTTATTTTTGAACTATCAATAATTTTGCCCCTTTTCTTTGGAAATATAGATTAGGCCTGCTTTAAATATTACAAATCTTAAATCCTTAAAATCGTTCAAATCACATTCACAATAAAATATCTGAGAAGAAAAACTCACTCTTTGACTGAACTGTTGAAAAACTTCATGTTAAAAAACAATAAAAGGCTGTAAATTACATTTTGCTGTCAGTAGGTGGCAGGAATGCTTTTAAGGTCCGCGCCAACCTACTCGGAAAGAACATCAAAGAAGAAGAAGCCGACCCAAAATAATCACAGCAGCAGCAGAAGAAGACTGTTAGCCGTTAGCTTGTCAGACAAACGTACATAGAAACGTAGCGTTAGCTGAGATTTATCCCATGTCTGGCTAGTGTCGCTGCAGGTGACGAAGAAAATCATATGCTGCGAAAGAGAGGGGAGGTCGTATTAAAGAGTTCCTGACAGAGACCGAGCCCAGTTTTGACAACATGGAGAAACAGCTGCATTTAAACCTGTTAGCTTCCAGACCTCCTATGGCTGGTGGCTTTCAGTCCGGCTCCAAAATGAAAATGGGGTGAGTTAGCTAGCATCTTCATAGCATGCTGTCAACCCTGCTGGATTTCTTACATAGCATGTTATAATATCCACCATCCACCATATCAGATGCTCTCTGTTTCACTGCACTCATATCTTTACAGTTTGTTAAAGGACAGGACAGCTATGACCGTGTTAGCTAGTTAAGCTAATGTTAGCTGTTGCTACCAGAGTTTGGACCAACAGTGGGGGATAAAACGCATCATATGTTTTTAATTTCAACTCGTTTCAATCTAGCAGTATGCATTATCTAACACACATTAGCTTAGAAGTGTCAGAGGCAGAGTGAGCCTTCATGACACACCATAAGCAGATATTGATCTTAGTGTCAGACTGAGTAGTCTTCAGAGACAGGTTAGATTTTATTATGAGCTGCAGGGTTTGGACCACCTTCAGTTTCCTTTGCCACAGCCTGTGCAGTGATGATCCAGGTTTGTTTCTGGCTTCTTATTACTTGTTTACATCACTGTGTTAGAATAGTTGCATAAACAAGTTTTTGCTTTGGTGGAGCTGTAACCATGTATTACATGCCTTGACAGTGTTGTATATTTAGGATTTGAATGAAACAGTATCCATGCTCTAGTGTGTGCGAATTACTAACACTGCACCAACACACAAACTCTAAATCATTACAACTAAAAAGTAATCAGTCTCTTGTTTCTGGTCAGGTAAACAACCAAGCCAAAGAAAACCTCAGCAAGTACATGTATGGCTTTTTTTAGTATGAGGTAAAGACATAATGATTTCAGAAGGAGTGACACATGAAAGAGTGAATGGTGAAGTTGTGGCTGTGGTTTGGTCTTGTTGAATAGTATTTTATTGAATTTTGCAATTGATTGCTTACATTGCCATTACATATGAATATCTCCGTCTTATAATCTTGAATCCACCATGTGGAATGCTACATTATCAGAGAGCCAGTTTGTCTTCGTCAGGGAAACACAATCCAGAGATTTATGTCTCGCACAATGTGTTTTCATAACCTGCTGCAATACGGGATTGGTCTACATTTTGCCTGTCTTTTTTTTTTATGTACAGGCCTGGACGGAAGAGAGACTTCTCCCCCCTGCCCTGGAGTCAGTACTTTGAAACCATGGAAGATGTTGAGGTGGAAAATGAAAATGGCAAAGATATATCCGTAACTGCTGCTTCTTCTTGCCAGGAGAAAGTTCAGCATGAATTATTGAAATTTTGGTGTGGCAATCACCCAGAGTGTTCAAATCTAACTAGGTCATGTCCGATTTAGCTTCTTCATACCACTGTGCTATCTAACTTCAAGATGGTATAGAACATTGGAAGATAATCAGTTTATACTATTAATCTTTATTTGAGCAGCATCTATTCACTTTGTAAATATTGCAAAGTTCTGGTATGTATTTCCTTGACTACGGTGAACATTTTCAGAATTTACTGCAGTGGTTCCCATGGTCCCGTGCTGCTCCTGCTCCATGGAGGAGGCCACTCTGCACTCTCCTGGGCAGTGTTCACTGTGAGCATTATAACTATTACAGAAATTCTGTAACTTCCTAACCATGTATGTGTTGAAAATACACACCAACATAGTATTTATGTTCATTATTTCATGTTGTACAGTATTTGATTGAAATGGTTTCTGTTTGTGTCTTTGCAGGCCGTCATATGCAGCAGGATCAACTGCAGGGTGGTGGCTATGGACCTTCGAGCTCATGGTAATTATAGGTTGTCACAGGATATAAAACTAGTAACAACACATATTTTTTTATGATTAAGGACACTGAGCTGTTGATGGAGATTTCTCAGTTTGGTTAAGTAGTATTATCAATCCCCTTTGAATAATGCTTTGAGGAATTATATGCACCTACAGACATCCTATGATTCTTTGTCATCCACTGGTTAAATGTACTGCAGTTTAGTCAAAAGGGGAAATGTATGATAACTCTTGATTTAAAAATGTGTTTGCATACACTCTGTTTAGATTCTAGTTTTGTCTATTGCAATGAAATGAAATAAAGCAGTGGCCACTTATTTTGCTGTCATTAGAAAATATTACATCCAATTTACTGTTGAAATTGCAGCTCCAGTACCACAAATTATTAAGAAGTGAAACTGCTGTACCAAAGTAGCTTGATCACATCCCTGCCCTTGTATGATTGGAAGCCAGCTCTCCCCTCATTGTGTGATGAGGAAACAACTCCCACTACATCATGTGACAGGTCATTCTTTCCATATTTGTGAGCTTAGATGGAGCAAATGGTGAAATGTGCTTCTCTCTCATCACCTGCAGGTGACACCAAAGTGAAAAATCCCAATGATCTCTCTGCAGACACGATGGCCAAGTGAGTTGCTGTGTGTGCAGTTAACAGAGACACTGGATTTTCTGAGAACCACGTACACACGCACACATTTTAAATAGCAATGATCCTGCAGGCTTACAGGACAGACACTAGTTAATAGTTTACTGTATGCTCAGAAACACTGAAACATATGATGGAAATTTGACATGGTTAAGAGGTTGTCCTCACTTTTTCTGTCAAAAGGGATATTGGGAAAGTGGTGGAGGTGCTCTATGGAGAGAACCCACCTCCGATCATGATTATTGGACACAGCATGGGTGGGGCCATTGCAGTTCATACAGCTACTGCCAATCATATACCATCTCTGCTTGGCCTCTGTGTCATTGACGTTGTAGAAGGTAAGAGCTTTTACTTTCTCAAATAGAACCATCGAAGATAGATATTTTTACATTTATGATGCTTAGTTGACACAGCACCGAGTTCATATGATAAATATTCATCATGAAATCAACTCTAATTAATGATGAGCTCAGTGTAGTATTACTTGGTTTATTAATGAGAACTCTTTTTTTAATTGTATTCAGGTACAGCAATGGATGCTTTGAACAGTATGCAGAATTTCCTCAGAAGTCGGCCAAAGACATTTAAATCTCTGGAGAATGCCATTGAGTGGAGGTAAACATGAAGCATTAACATTATGTACTAAAACCAATAGGAGCCTTGTTGAAAGCATTTGCCATGTTTTGACAACCTTTACTTGAAAGAGATGTATTTTGATGGCCAATTTATTCTTAGAGTTTAGATTTTCAAGTGTGTGAAACCTTTCTTTTCCTTCTGCTTCCAGTGTGAAGAGCGGCCAGATCCGAAACATAGAGTCAGCACGAGTGTCAATGGGAGGCCAGGTGAAAAAGTATGTCTACTCTGCTTGTCATCTGTACATTAAGTGTTTCATGGTATTGTATGTACGAATGATAATTTGCTCTGTTTTGACTTTCACAGATGTGAGGAATCCACCAGCAGTCCAGGCGTGTCTAATAGCATTGGTGAAGGTATAATAGAAGAGGAAGAGGATGAAGAAGCGGAAGAAGAATCCAATAAGAAAAGGATGAAGGAAGATGACCAAGAGGTTTCGACTCTCGTACTCTTTGTCATTCTGTTTTAATGTGTCTGTGAGAGGTTGATAAGTACCCAAAAAGGTTAATTTCTTCCTCACAGATAAAAAAGGAAAGCATCTTTACCTGGCGAGTGGAGCTGTCGAAGACAGAAAAATACTGGGAGGGCTGGTTCCGAGGCCTGTCTGCCCTCTTTCTCACCTGCCCTGTACCAAAACTGCTCCTGCTCGCAGGTTAGATTTCTCACAGTTTCTCACAGTGAACTTCCATTATTATTTGGCCCTCCAAATACTTAAAAAGGAGCTGGAGAGGCAGGTTTGGATGGATTTTCAGGTCATGTCCCACTGGTTTGGATGAATACAAATGATTCAAGATTTATTCCAAGCTGTTTTATCATTGACTGCACAATTTCACCCCTGACTTAATCCGTTGTACAGGAGTGGACAGGCTCGACAAAGACCTTACGATTGGACAGATGCAAGGTAAGAAGCACACATTGAGGTTTTATGCATAGTTTTCATTTTTTCATGTTTGATTGTTATACACAGCAGAATATCTCAAAAATATTTATAATCTTCACTGCTTGTCCACAGGAAAGTTTCAGATGCAGGTCCTCCCTCAGTGTGGTCATGCTGTCCATGAGGACGCACCTGAAAAAGTAAGGGCTGTGTTTATCGTCTTGTGTAATTTTCTGAATTACTGTATGATGCTTGTTGATGTGCCCAACCTAATGCAAGAGAAGCTTTAGCTCTGTGGAAATCACACTGTGAGATATTGTTGTTTGTAGTGTCACTCCTGGACTCAGTTTGCAAGTCTGGTTTTGTGTGTTTGTTCAGTTGTCCCTGTTTGATCCAGATTCAGTTTGTTGTTACTTTCTTAACTTGCTCCTCTGTCATCTCTTGCTAGGTAGCAGATGCTCTAGCAACATTTATGGTTCGGCACAAATTCACTGAATTTAAGGAAGGATACCTGTGGTGAGTAGACTTCCTACCAATGAACGTATACACCATACAAGATTTGATTGATTGAATATATGCATCATAAGAATAATTTTACATTAGTTTTTGTGTAGAATTATAGGAGAATGAAATGTGTATATTAAAAGGCAAAGGCACTAGTTGCGATAGCAGAGATGAAGATGCAGAATTCACGTTGTCTGATTTTGTGTAATAATCTTTTCACAGCTAATTTCCAGTTTGCAGTCTATATACAGTATAGCCAGCAGCCATAGAAGAAATGTTTCAAGATTCATCCACATCCTCGTACAATTAAACAGCAAATTAAGGAAAATATAACAAGCGTTATTATTACTATTATTATTATTATTATTATTATTACTTTGCTTTTGTTATGTAGATACTTTGCCTTTCAGCTTTGCCTTATTTTTATTTTAAAGCACTGGGATTTGATTGTAATTTTCCTTTACAGTATATATTTTTTTTAAATCTCTGAAATGTAATGCTCTCCTTCTTTAATGTTTTATTTTGAGTGATTGCATCATTGTTAATATGTGTTTGTAATGTTTGAATTCGAACAATGATTAAAGACGGATGCTGTAAAAATGTCACCCATGCTTGTATATTTGGTATGTGTATTAAAAGGACATCATTATCATTTTAAACGTGGTAGTTTCTTTAACATGACGTCGTGTAGTAAGATGAATGTAATTGGTGTTTGGAGTAAGTGACAAATACATGGTGAACTCAAAAAAGTATTTATACTAGCTTTTTATTATCTCGTAATACTCTTCCTTATGCTGCAGTTCACATTTGCAGGTACCAAAAACTACATTAGAAATGTTTTAATGTGTTCAGACAGCAGGGCTTTTGTTTCCAAGGCAAAAAGTCCAGCTTACATTCATTCACTGCTGTTTAGAAGACAACATTTTTTCTACTACATGAAGTTCTGCTTACCACTTCTTATTTGAAAACCATCCCTGACATCATAGCTTGATTTCAGCAAACAGGGAAGATCTACTGTCTTTTTATGGTGTAGGTGTTCGTTTCACATAAAATCTAGAAAGGCATCCTGATCTCCAGTCTACATTTGAATTCCACTTCACTGAACAATGTACTCATGAATAGACAGTGGCTGCTGTTTGTTCTGCATCAGTGACCCAGGCTTGGAGGTTCAAAACAAATGGCCAGATTAGGGAAAAGCTCTCTCACGCTACAAGCAAACCGATGATATGAATGTAAACTTTTCTTAATCTAAAGTAAAACAAGTTAGCGTCATATATGGACTTGTTCAAACATTTTAGTGTAACATACTTAAAAATTCAGTTTTGCTGTTGCACTACTTTTTTTTTTTTAGATTTTTATGACATTAAAATATGGATTTGAAAATGCCCCGGTTGTGCTCTGCTGCTCTAATTTCATTCATATTATATCTGAAGATTAATATTGTATCATCAATATTGCCTTTTTACTAGAAAAGTGTCTTCATAAAATGAAACTTTGATATTGAACATTTAATAATCATGATTGTTCACCACTCAGCTGTTAATAATGAAGCTGTTCACCTGACTCCTCTGACTCATTTTTACAGTTGAGTTCTCATGTCAACATCTGGAGAAAATTCTCTGTCGTTTTAATTTTTTCCAGAATTCTAGCTTTATACACATCTTTGGAACAATAGCAACAATACATCAATACATCCTAAACAGTGGAGGCGAGACCTGCTACCCTGCAGCTGCTTCACAAAAAAATCACGATTCAGCAGAAGCAGAAGTGGAAAGCAAGGTTGTACTTTTGAAACTTTATGATGAGCTCAACATGTTTTTCCTCATGTGTCGCCTTTACTCGTGGGAATGCAGATTTTAATTGTCCCTCCAAGGCCCAACACATTAAGAAGTATATTGTGATGATGTGCAATGTAAATATTTGAATTATTAATGTGTTATTAATGATTGTCCTCCAAAGAATTACAGTCGCTGGGGTCATTATGAGATGTGAGTGTGTAAACAATGCTGACATGTTGTACAGTCCTGAAGAGACTTTGGTTGCATCATTTTGGGCCTGACATAATATCCTTTACTTCCATTTTCCACTAAGCTAGAAGGAGTGTGGGATTTACAGCCTGTAATATTATTATATAATTATAATTAAATATAATTATATTATTATATTATTATATTGTAGCCCTATAATCTGCCAACAGTGTCATCGATGAATATGTTTGTGACACAGTGTCAACAATCAAATTGTATTTATTCCTGTGTAGTAACTGTATCTGTCGCATTTCCTTACATTGATTATATTCCACAGAATCACTGTTGAAACTGACTTGTCCTTCCACCTGTCAATGGATCTCAAAACCCTCTTTTTCTCACAACAAATTAACACAAATCTGCCATAAGAAACTTCAGTAATCTGTCAGTTACACAACTCTAGACTCATACAGATGGAGGATGTGTTTACTGTGCTGTGGTGTGGAAAAACTGTACAGACATGGTGATGGGTGAACAACCATGGTGAACATAGCATGATCAATGTTATCATACTGACTTTATGGATGTTAAAATGCAGTCCAGGAATCAGTTTATTCACATGTTTGCTTTAGAAATGTGGAAGTTTTAATTTTCTGCATTTCAGTGTTAAAGTATACAGCTTCGACTGATCAATGTAATGTCAAGACTGACGATGTAGAGCTGAACCTGACAAGCTGGTTCTGAAATGGCCACTGTGCAGAGGATGAACCAGTTTTGGTTTAGGGCACAACACAATTTACATTTTCATCAACACACTTCATCATGGTCAGCATCCAATTATTTTTGCAATTATTTTTTTATTATTTGTGGATCAACCTGCATTGGGCTGCTGGTGGTCAAGAGTCATAATGGGAATGACTTTAGTGTTTGACATCTACAACCCCAATTCTAGTGTCCATGTTTGGACACTGTGTAAAATGTTAATAAAAACAGATGTTGATTGTTTGCAAATCATTTAAATCCTATATTTAATTGAAAATAGTGCAAAGACAACATATAAAATGTTGAAACAGAAAAATGTTATTGTTTTATGAAAAACAAATGCTCATTTTAAATTTGATGCCAGCAACACGTTTCAAAGTCGGGACAGGGACAACAAGTTGTGTAATGCTAAAAAGAAAAAGAAAAAACACCTGGCGGAACATCTCCCAACTAATTAGGTTAATTTGCAACCATATGCAATCTAAAATTAATTATAGAGAAATGGTGAGAAACAAATTGAACACATACATTTAAATAGGCTGTTTACATAGGCTGTCTGTACTGTTGTAATACTGCATGAGTAATACAATTCCAAATTCCAGTTTAGTTTACACAGTAGCTCAATGTGAGATAACAATAAAGGAGAAAAACATTTTTATACCACTGTAAATAAGAAAATAAGTAATAAGTTATTTACTGTTAGAGTAGCACACAACTTCTCAAACTCTGCATCAAAAAAAGCACAACCTGTGCAGAGCTCTGACTGGTTTGATGCTGATGATGTCAAGACACAGATGACTTATAAAAAGGGCATGATGGGCTGAAAGGTGTCTACCTGAACTTCATTGTCAAATGGAGTCAGACCAAACCAGTAACTTGCACAGTATGTAATGTGTCTTAGACATACAACAAATCATGACTTTGACTTCTGTGGACTTCTGAAATATTTTCAATTATTAAGATGCTGTCTAATTATTGTGTGTTACTTTTTTAGTGTTTTTAACCACTGAAAATTGTTGTAATTTTTCTGAACAGGCTTTGAGGATCAGTGTTGTTTTTTAATGTTCATTACGGATCAGTTGGATGTGTGTGTGCCTTACCTTCACAGACGCTGCATGAAGCTGTGGAGATGAATGACACAACAGAAGTCACCCAGGTGATTCTGTTTGAGACACCTGTCAAAGCTGCGCTGACTGTGCTGTCTGTGCTGCCATGCCTTCTCTTTTTGTATGTGAACGGCATCATGCTGTTTGCCTTGTTGAAGAAGCCTGTCCTCCTGGAGTCCTCCAGGTATATCCTTTTCGGTCATTTGCTCCTCACTGACTCTCTGCAGCTTCTGGTGGCGATATTGTTGTACATCTTTGCCGTGACCATGGTCAGAATGATCAGCTATGTTTGTATTATTATCACACTGTTTGCAGCCACCACTGTTAAAATGTCATCCCTCAACCTCGCTGTGATGTCTTTGGAGAGGTATGTTGCCATTTGTTTCCCGCTGAGGCACGCTGATATCACCACCACCAGGACAACAGGGGTGGCTATTGCTGTCATGTGGACGGTGGCCTCTTTAGAGTCATTCACCCAGCTTTTCCTGTTTGTCAGTCTCGAGAACTTGAGCTTCACTGTGCCAAGGTTCTGCCACAGAAACCATGTCTTGCGACTACAGATTTATTCAACAGTAAACATGGCCATCACCATTTTCTATTTTGTATTAGTGGCAGTTATTATTATCTATACTTACATTGCTATCATGATTGCTGTCAAGTTGTGTAACGTCCGTAACGACACTAAGGCCCATAAGACAGTGCTGTTGCACCTGGTTCAGTTCTGCCTGTGTCTCACCTCCTCTCTCTTTAGTATGATGTACTCCAAAAGCTCATGGAACCTGGATCCTGCTATTGCCGCTCATATCCGCAATGCCCTATTCGTAGGTCTTATCATTTTCCCTAAGTGTTTGAGCCCACTCATATATGGCCTCCGAGATCAGACCTTCAAACATGTCTTTAAATACTATTTAACCTTTGGCTTCAAAACCACTGTTAAGACATTTCCCAAGTCTTGATTTCAAATACAGTCATTGTGTTATTTTAAGAGTTGTAAAGCCTGAATTACTGTCTAACATCATGTCTCCTAAATGAACCATACTGTATTTTTGTGCTGAAGGATGGACTCAAAATTGACTGATTACGAAGACACAAAGTGCAGCAGCTTTTCAATGACTTCTTCTCATTCTGTGTACAAAGTCATTACATATTGCATACAAGTCCATTTCTCCCTTGAAACTCCCTTATTGGTGAAATTTGTGTTCATAAAAGAGTCATCAACCACATTTGTACACAGTAGTAAACTGGCAGAGATTTGATAATCCACTGTAATAAATGATGACAAATTGTGTTAAATATCTAGACTGTTCTATTCACACTCTCCATAACTTATTTGTAAGTTTTATGCTAGTTTATAAATATGTATATTTGTTTTAAAGTAAATGTTTAAGTATGTATGTTTTTAAGGAAATCGCTCTTTCATGATGATGATAAAATCATGTGCTGTAATGAGACAAAACCCACAAAGATGAAATGTATAATATACACATATAAGATTAAGATTAACCGTTTCAAGCCACAGTAGCTTTATTTTTCTTTCATACACAATTACCTGTTTCTAAATTACACATGCAGGCAGTATAGACACCATATATATCCATAACCCTAACATAAAGCTAATGATGGATGTACAATGTACAGCAAAATAAAACAGAAATATGTTTGTAGTAACTACATTTAAAGTTGTGTCATTCAGAAGGAAACATTTTGCCCATAAATATTGGACATTTCTTTGCTTACATAGTACAAATTTAATCAGAAATTAAGAATTTGATGGTTTTGTATGTTTGTATTTTGTAGAAAAAAACTGAATACTTCATCAAAAGTAGATCTAGTGTATAAGCATATATTATAACATATAATAGATCATATATTTGATCTGCATTCAAAATTATGCGTTCATTATCTACAGGGAATTATATGAAGAACATTGTATAATATTTTGTTGTCACTTGTCATTAAACAAAATAAGACGCAGTGTCCTTTTATAATGAATTTTTAGTATTATTATCGCTCCGCTCTTTTTATATAATTAAGAAAAACTATGGCACCAAATCAAGTTTACACTGGAATCACATAAGAAAATACATTTTACACCCATCAGTTTAAATCCATATTTTCCAAATAACAAATATTAGTGGAATAAACAGATTACTTTAGCTCAGATAACAACAGTTCAGAATATTTCTTCTTGAACAAAACATGGACACAAAATATCATGAAATCTGTCAGGACTAGTTAACATTTTTAAAGTTGTTGTCACATGATTCATAATGGTTGGAATAAAAGTCATTAATTACAAGGTGACACTAACAATAGAGTGATGTTATAAGATGAAAAACACATTTTACTAAGTATGACGTTAAATCTGCATGTAAAGAGTTCATCTTTCAGCCAGCAGATGCCACTTTTGGTTTGTATATAGCTCAGCAGTGCAAACTGTGGCTGTAACTGCCACAATGTGTACTTGTAGTCTTTAATGTGTAAGCATGTAGCACCTTTTTCACCTTTAATATGTAAAAATATGGCACCTTTTTCATCTTTAATATGTGAGAATATGGCACCTGACGAAACTTGTATGGGGTTATGAAAAATAGAGATGTTCAGTAACTTTGTGATATTACTGATGAAATTCCTCTCCCCTCCTCTTTCTCACAGTCCAGATGGACACTTGTGCAGGAGAAAGGATAAAGACAGAAAGCAGAGAGAGAGACCAATTTATGTGGGTAAACAGGGAGGGAGGTGCTGACCCGCAGAATAAAAGAACCCTCTGAGCAGGAGGTGGACTAATTTAACCGATCTTTACTCGGCCACAATCCTGAAGCCCTCTCAATACCTCTCTGGCCTTCATGAAAGAGCACTTGAAGGGTTGAAAAACATTCCAGAGAGAGAAAGTACCTGGTGACAGAGAGCAGCTTGAGTTTGGAGCGAGAGCAGGAGGGAGACGTTGTTATCACGATCACAAAAATCCTTCACATCCTCAACCAAGAAAATGGAGTCTGTGTCTTTGGTTTAATGATGGCGAGCCTCGGTTTTACTTTTGGTCGTACAGGTTATGTGTCACTCTTTGCACTGTGTTGTGGTGTTTCCACATTATGCTGCGTTAACAGGGAGTGCGTCTAGACAAGATAATTATTTCTGAGCAAGGGAAGGTACACGAGGACAGAAAGCTTATCTCTACCTTTGCTAATTAACTGAGTATATTCTATCTATTGTGTATTGTTTGACTACATGCAAGTAAAACAACTATTATATTGGACAATGTTCTATAAAAACATGTTTACCATGGAAACTTATAGAAACTTACTTTTTGGAAACTTTGCACAGTGGATGGGGATAAAATACCAAAAATGCATACTCAATATAATGCAAACTAGCACAGTAACTGCAAAAGATGCTATTGTGAAAGAAGTATTTATTGTGTTTCTAGTGAAGAAGTTAAGTCAGATGTAGATTCAGATCTATACATACAGGGGATTGACTTGTACAGCTTACAATATAATGCATCCCTGTACAATAGCACCTAATAGCTGAATGAACACCTCACTGTACCTTCACAAATGAAGTATTCATTACAAGGCTTTTATTATGGATTACACATGTGTTTCTGTTATTTTGTCCACTACTTTGAAGTTCATTAGCTGAAAACCTGGTGCTGACAAAATATATTACTGTGTTTGTTTTCAAAATGTATTACTTATTTCAAAAATTAGCTGCTGGGGAAGGAAAGGGGAAATATGCAACAAAGAGCAAAAAAAAATGATACAGTGGTGAAGCTCATCATGTATAATTCATGTTTAATGGAAAAGTCTGCTGCTCCAAGAGGAGGGGTTGTGGAAAAGTCAGCAGGAAACTTTATAATGTACAAATTCTAATATGGCTGTGATTTTAGAAGAAGGCCCTAAATTGAATTATACAGTCTGATCATCTGCACCTCTCTCTCCCTCATCATATATTCTTTGTCACAGCAACATATAGCTTTTATGTTGATGCATTGCACTCAAGGCAAGATTTTCAGACTGAACTTTAGAACAATTGGAATATTCAGTGCATTCATTTTACCCACTTCGTGACAGATTAAAGAAAAGGCATGCTCACACTCACACACACAAACGTTTGCACTGTGGAGTAGCAGATGAATGGGATGGTGGGAGAGTAATTGTATCCCTTGTGGCTCTCCAGAGGACGGCACTGAGACTCAAATTAAAGCACTGACCTGGTTAGCTTTCTGTCAGCAGAAGGGGGTGCTGCCCCCCCAACCCCCATCCCATTCCACCCACATTTACTCTGCAAGGATTAACTTGTTGACTGACTATAAGCAGCAGCAATTACATATGTCTGCATGTGACAGACCCACGCAGCCACGATTGACCACTAAGAGCAAATGTTAATATCCTCAACAACCTCAACAAGTGTCACTTCAAAATTTCACAAGTGTATCACCAATTAGAGCTTAAATCCATAGAGAAAATTATACCATTAAATCATGTTTATAAGCTTACAAACATCACAGCAAAACACTAGACCATATATGAGATAGTGATAGGACATTTAAAATACCTGCCATCATAAACTCCTAAATACATCATTATTATGTCCTGATGACCTCCAGAGACTCCTACCGGGGTGAAGAGAGTAGACCTTTTTTACTGCACACATTTGGACTGTCTTAGCAGAACAAACACAGGTGGAAGCAATATTAACGATTGCTCAGTTCAAAGTGTCCCTGGGGGCCAATGTACCCTGAAACTGGCAAAACTAAATGGAACGCAGCCATCATAGATGGTATTAATCAGATCTGTGCTTTTCCCATGCGTTTCCTACTACTGTATGTCAAAATAAATGTCTGTCAAAATGCCTGACCTGTAAAAAGGACTAAGTCATATGTGACCATAAGAAATAGCCATTAATGTTTGTTTCTGTAGCGCCACCTACAGGCAGAATACTATTTTGAAAGATTGCTCAGTGTTGACATGGGTGTTGGGGTTTTTTTTTTTTATCTTAACATGATTGCAGTTGCATGAAGACTAGCAACAATCAAACAATTTCTTCTTCTATTGTCTTCCAGCAAGACAATAGAAGATAGCAATGGCTCTCAAAATAAAGGGGCATTGAGCCACTGCAGGGGGGTCAATATTGAGTGATATTTCACAAAAATTCAGCTTGAGTTCTTTAAATTATTGTGGGGTGGGTGAACTTTATGGTGCCTGAAGTGGAATATAAGAGAAAGGTTTGAGAAGCACCATCTTACCTGATAAAAATGTTAAGGAGTACTTAAAAATAAATGTATAATTTATAGATTTGGACAATCAAAATGGTGAAAAATAAATTTTTTGCTAAACAAATTCAAAATGGAGAATAATATGTAAGCTGGGTTTACAGGTTATGGGTTGGACCAAACAGTCAAGAAACATTTGTCTCAAAAGTTCAAGAATTATATAAGAAAACGTTGCTTTTTATATGTTTACATGTTGGCCTCATTTACACTAAAATGAATGAGTTCTTCTTGATTAACTGTCACAACTTTCCACCAAATTTAGTGAAATAATTTCAAAATGTCCTGCTGACTGACAGACAGAGCAGATCCAACACATAACCTGTTTGTCAGCGGTAATAAAATGTATTTTCAGTGAGTCACCCGCACAGACAGAGAAGAATAAACTGATGTGATGATCAATGTATGTCGGGTTATCAACAGAGATGACGTAATGTGGATACTAATGGACCAGTCCAGCAGGGGGATGTTGCTGGAACAGCTCGACAAATGACCGTTAAGTCGCGCTGTCAGGTGAGCTGCCGGCCCCCCCGCTCCGAGCCGGCCGGATGGTACGGTCCACATGCAGTGAGGAGTTGTTGCTGAGGAGCTTCGTCTGTTCAACACTCACCGCTAAACTGGCATGAAGCCGACACCCGGGTCCTGAAGCAGGAGGCTGCACTGCTCTTAAACATGGTCAAAAACCTCGGACAGCACGGCAGGGTCGCACTCTTTCACCTTTTGTGCAGTATTACAGGTGAGTCCGGATTTTTGTGTGCTAGTTTTTCTTTTATTTCTCCCTCTAACGTTAGTCAGAAGTTTTGGAAAAGACTCTCGCGCATCATGTAGCTAATGTTATGCTAACGGGTTTTTTTAGCCAATTTGAAGTTGCAAGTTTAGCAAGTGTGGTAGGTGTCATTTAAAAATGAGCAAAGGAAACTTGGCTGTAAGTTGACTTGAAAGCTTCTGAGTCCACCTCGGATGATGGTGCGGCCACAGAAACATAGTCACTCATATACTGTTAGCCAACATACACTTGCACATTCATGGCAGCCATATTAGCTCCAGAAGCGCTTTCTATCAAAGTAACATGGTGTTGTGTGTCTGCTTTTGCAAAATGTTGAGGAACTTGCATGTGAAGACGATGCTGAGGGTCACAGCCACCATGTGCCTGCAGAGGAGCCTGAGCTCATTACGTTTTAATGAAGGGGAGGGCAGTTGACTAACTCCACCCTGAATCACACCAACTTTGTGCCCAGTGCTCAAGTGCTGCTCTCATGAAAACTGAAAACTCTACAAGCAGCAATATCACAGTTGAGCTCAATATTATCTCAAAACTGCTCTCATATCTACTCTCAAGTCAGTGCATCATGTGTTTTAAAGAAAACAAATGAAAATGCATGACTGAATATTGCATTATGGGAAAGGATGTTGTAGCTTTTCTGTAACTAACTAAAGACAACAAAAAGTGTAAAAATTAATCATTAAGAAACCTGTTTGATATATATGCATATGTATAATGAAAAGCTTGTGTGATTTTTAAAACCAGGTTAGAGAATCCATGAACAAAACATCTTGTTCAAGAAAATAAGAATTGTGTCAATGTCAAACTTCGCTGTGCACTGGGATAATCAATAGTTTATCCAGGTATACCCTCACTGACCAATGAGTGAATCAGGCAAGACAGTTTATGTCATCACTTGCCCTTTCTCTTACCATATTTCTCATTCTCTATCTTAAGGTGCTTAAGGGGATCCCTAATATGTTGACAGGAACAGTTGCCAATAAGCAGTGTAATGCAGTTTAATGCAACACCACCACAAACTGCATCCAAATATTGCTACAGAGTTGAGTCAACTCCACTCTTACAGTTCAACTCTCACAAAGTTAGTATTTGTTGCAGGGCTGTGTTATTGGATTATATTACATTGTAAAGTATGATAAAGGATAGCAAAAATGGGCTTCATAACTTTGGACATATTTTTGTCAGAGCAGCTTTGTACATGTGTCGCATCTCAATCTATTGCCCAATGAAAAATAAGTAGTTATATTACACATGATACTGGACAGTGTGCAGAGAAGAGATATTCAGAGCTACTATACTAGGGCTGAATCCATAAACAAATCCGTAACTCTTTTGTTAAAGACTTGACTTGAACCAGAGATCTTCTGCCACATAATGAATGTACTGCAAGTTCTATCATGTTATTACCAGGACCCAATGTCCATTCCTAAACAGACTGTTTACTTCCTTCACAGAGTTCAGGTTAAGGAGGAGAGACAGGTGCCCATTTATCTACCTTCAGTTTAAGTCGGCTGTACATTTCAATGAGGAGTTTGACCTTGTGCCTTTTTGAATGCAAAATAGATGCACACACCCTTACAGCTAATAATGTCTAGGCCTTAAAGGGGAACAAACATGGTTTCCTTAAGATTCAATGATTCTTAGTTAGATGCACTGTGTTTTATTAAAGCTCCTTTAGACTTATTCATGACCACAAGGGTTGACAGATACACAACCACACTATCGTCAGCTTTTAAAGTTGTTATGTTACCAAACAATTTCCTCCTCACACATCCGGCACACATGGAGCAGTGCTAGCATGCATTCGGATGTTTCACAGCAGCTGATGAGAAGAGCTCAGATTAAACCATAGCCGCTCACCAAATATGTTAGATGCACTCCCATGAAACACTTAAAGAAACAGTTTTATTTAGATATTTTTGTTTTTTGAAAGTTGTAAGACCTGCAATTTGCATGACATCAGGTACTCCTCCTCCTCCTCCTCCTCCTTTACTGGCTACTTCTTAATGATTGATTTCTAGAGTATTGTGATCCTACAAGACATCATACAGCTGATCTTGTCCTTTTCATGTAAAAGTAATCACTAGCGGTCCAATACTTTTGCATTACTGCCCTCTGCAGTCAGCTAGAAATGCAGATTACATCACTCATGTGCATGTGCGCCTTTGTGTAGCTCAATCAAGCCAGTTATAAAATGTCTGTGCAAAAAGTTGATTTGAAGGTCTGAAGAGCCACACTGTCAAGCGACCACTCGATTCTTCCTTGTCCTACTCTGCACAGCTGGCACTGCCACTTTCACCCTAACACCATCACCATTTATGTTCTGATTTCCACTTTTAACAAGACACGCTGCCCTCTAGCAAGACACACATATTAATACACTTGCTGCCACATAAGTGGTGCATGTGAAGGTAATATTGACTAAAGTGAGAACGAGCAGCAGAGTGTCCCCAGGGAGCAATGTGTCCTTGATGCCAGGATATCTATAATCTGTTTTCTACTGTGAGTGCGTGTGTGTATATGTGTGTATATGAATGAGACATTGTGTTGCATTTGCAAACCAAACTGAAAGTGTCTACAGTAGCTGCTGTCTTTGAGGATATAAGGATGGCAAGAACTTAAAGCATTTTCTTTTCTTTGTCTCTGAAAGCACAAGAAGAAGAGAGAAAACATTCTTCTGACTATGTCAAGATAGGCTGCATATAAGATCAGATAGACTTTGTCCTTATTCTCATCACTTTTTTATTCTGAGTTGGAGAAAACGAGGGCACGCTTATGTAAGGTTGTCGTCGTGTCACCAATAAAAATTTAATATGGTCGCTATACCTCTTCCATTACATATTCAGTGCAGGAAAAATGCTGCTTTCTTTCCTCTTACTCTGCTGTTTTTCAGGCCATCTAGGCTTATCACAACAAATAGAGGAAGTCGTAAAATTAGTTTTCTACTAGAGGCAGAGGATCACTCACAGTATATCATACAGTAGTTGCCATCTGGTTTCAGCTGTGGCATTTCACATGTTTTATACAAACCACTTAATTGCGTCATGGTTTCATTCAGAAAGTTTGAATCGTTTCCTGTGTCCATGTTTCCACTTGGGTTTTTTTTGTTTCCAATTTATTTTTTGAAGCAGTTCCTGTGAAGTACCTTACTATGGGGCGTTTGTTTAAATGTGTTCTCAGCTCTCTGCCTCCCTACTTGATCATGTGACTTACATCACTCATATGGAGGATACTCTGTTGGGGTGACTCGCTAATTAACTTAACTAAACAATAGCAAACCTTAGCTTGGGACTAGCTTCACTCCTCCTTGATGGAAGTTGTGGAGCCTCCATATCTTCTAGCATGGCTCCTCAACTGATGCCTTTCTAACAATCCAACCAGTGTGTCTGGGATTTGTATTTTTTGCTTCTCAGCTATAAAGGGGTGAACACCAGCGAGTCCTGACATGTGTTAGCTCTTTTATGTTGTGTTTGTGGAGGGGCTTCTTTGATGGTCATCTATTGCTTAAAAATCAAAAGAATTTTTTTTTAAAGTGGTCAAATTCTAAATAACTATAACACTTTAGCAGACTTTATCTGTGTAGTGAAATTGAGAAAGTTAAGCATTTATCCTCTATTACAGTGAAATCTAATTACAAAATGCATCACATTGTCTCTGCTTGCCTTCCATAGAAGCGTGTGAATTATGCATTACATATTGTAAACATAATGATAGTTGAGAAGAATACAAATACAACCACACTT
Source organism: Holacanthus passer (assembly GCA_025331565.1). Taxonomy (NCBI): domain Eukaryota; kingdom Metazoa; phylum Chordata; class Actinopteri; family Pomacanthidae; genus Holacanthus; species Holacanthus passer. Next base: position 8,203,818 of record JAFREQ010000005.1, read on the forward strand.
TTGATTAATCATTTAAAGTAGATCCAGATTGGTCCACTACCACAAGTGTTGCCTTGTCTTAGTTTGGTTTGACAGAGAGACTTGCCTCAGCACACAAATGTGTTGTTTTGTAGTGCAGAAAATGACTAATTTATGTGAACAAATACTTTTGAAGAAATGTATTAAAGAGTTTGAATACCATTTGCCAACAGAGTCAGACTTTACAGAGGTTTTTTTTTAACCCAGACGTCCTATTCAAATAACATCTAATTATATTCAGTTGTTTCAGTCTGTCATAAAAAGAGTAATTCCTCCTTCGTTTTAAATTTGCTGAATGTGCTGTATTGGATTCACTAGTGGAAATGAAAGTGATCATTGCTTAGCAAGCTTGTCTTGTCTTATGGATCAAAGGGAAACATTTTTTACATTTTTTTTTAAGCCTGTCTTAAAACAATTTTCAGGTGCCCATATGTATGTGTATGTTTCTAATGGAAGTGATGGGGGACAAAATCCACAGTCTTTGCTCTGTGCAAAAATACACTACAAAGTTTGTTTGAAGCTAATGTTAGGCGTCAGCAGTCTGAGTTAGCCAAATCTAATGGATACCATCCAAAGTCGCTGTCTTTTTAGTACAGAATTCCCTCTTTGTGTTTCCACAGTGACACTGTGAAATTGGCCAGTGACACAGTGAAACACAAAGGGGGAATTCTGCACTAAAAAGACAGCGACTTTGGATGGTATCCACTAGATTTGGCTAACTCGGATGCTGAACTCTCATATTAGCATATCATGCATTTATATACAGAACAAGGGCTGTGGATTTTGTCCCCCATCACGTCAGCGCATTAGGAAATGATCACTGAACAGCAAGAGTGAGGATGAGAAATGATTAAGGCAAGCAAAAACTAATGGGCACCTGACTGTTGTTTTTAGATCCTTTAATGCAAAGTAACCATATGGGGTGGATACACTTTGAACTTGATAGCTGAGGTTTTGTTTTTGTTATTGGCTTGATTTGTCAATTACTTACATTGGCTGATTTGCAGGTGAAACCAATGTATAGCCCTTAATGGCTCACAAGTCCAGGAGTAGTTAACAGCTTCAGCTTCCACGGTTGATCATCTCCCCACTGTTGCACTGAAATCTGCTGCCCTTTCTCTGTGTGAGCAATACGATGACTAATGATACCTACTCTGCAAAAAATATATTATCAAGATTTGATAGCCACAATTAAACCTTGTATTCATTTATAACTCCATCTGGGCCAACATGTTTACATTTCTTAAGTGGATTGATAAATATTTTCAACATTACAACATAATTTATTATCAAATTCGGCAAATGAGTCACACTATCATTGTCTTATTACTATACTCACTGATTACTGTACAAAAACACAACGTCATAGCTTCATTTTACTGATCTGGGTGAAACTTGATCATATTTCATGGAGAAAATACTTTCTGGTTTTCCCTCTGATTTCCTCCGGCTGCTGTACCAAGATCAGCATCCTCCCTGTGAACACGGCTGGACCAGGACCAGCCTCTGAGACGGACTGAAGAAAGAGGGAATACAGTACAGAGACAGTTTACAGGTTTCCCGATGGACAGATAACTTTATTTGTTGCTAAAGTACTGCTAACAGCTGCTAACAGTAGCTTTCAGGCCAATGGCCATTGTAGACACCAATCAATATCCAGGTCAAGTCCCTCTGTAGCTGCCCGTTTTTACAAGAAACATGTAAATATGTGGAAGGAAAAAGCACTCCACCTTCTGTTTCGTGGGAACTTTAAATCTTGCGAAAACTAGAAACACTGTCATAAGTACAGTGTTCTCAGAAATTCAAACTTTAAACTAATGGCAAAATAAAGGTACAAAAATAGACATTTGTACTTTATACTTTAGGGGTAGGGAAACTTCTGCAGTACTAGTATTTGAGGACATGGCCTTTTCGAGGGAGATTGGCCAGAGAAAGAGCGGCTTTTGGCAAAACAACAATAGAATATTTGCAGTCAGTTGCCAAGCAGCGCAGCAGGTTTTGATTTATGATGATGTCTTCCTGCTGGCAGCTTGTTGCAATTAGTGATCTGGTCGAGGGCTTTGGCAGTGTTATATTGTCTTTTCTAAATCAGTAATGTAATTCCTCTCTTTTTTGTTTACCGGAATCCTGGTGATACATTTTCTCTCACTTGCGTTTCATACGTGACTTTCCCTCTCCTCACTCTCAGCCCTCTTTTTCTTCTCTCAGCGATGATGTCATCCTCGTGTTAGCATATCTCTTCCCATCGTTTTTTCTGCCCGTCTCAGTCGGCTCTCTTCACATCCCTTTGACTCTCCTTAACACGACGTTGAGCTCTCTGCTTTTGAGACACACCACATTTCTGACAAGTGCAGGTGACAGAGTGCATGGGTTGGTTATATTTGGACAAAGGACATACAGACAGCCTGCTTTTAATTCCTGAATTCAGGTCAGGAGGAGGAAAGCTATAGAGACAAAACAAATTCATCAATGGAACACGCAGTCAGCTGTGTTTTATTTGTTGAAAAGCCCAAAGCCTGCTGTGATGGTATCAAGCTTTCATTCCATTCTGATACCCACAGATGTCAGATGGTACTGAACTTACACAGATAATTTAAAAAAATTTTTTTATACAAATGACGTCAGCGGTAACACCAGAAATACTCTTCACTCACTGATGCTATCATAGTATTCTTGATGTGTCACTCAGTATTGGATAGATGACCCGTCCTCCCTGATAAACCCATCTGACATTTTAAAATAGAAAATGTAATCTTTGTCACTGAGTGGAATAAAGTAATGTATTTCTGTATTCCTGTCTTGAACCAGAGTGTTTGCCATTTTTGCTTGATTAAACAACTGCAATCAATAATAGATTGTCAAATTATATACAATCGGTTTCCTATCAATTGGTTAGTCAATGGAATTGTATGTACATGTACTTAATGTGTCATATAAAAGTAGTGGGTTTGAGTTCAAAAACGTTATTTAACATATAAATAAAATATTAGCAATTCAGATCTAGATTATCATTTTTTTTTAAAGTCTCAGGGCAGCTAACAATGTTAGAAACAGGACTGCCAGCAGTGGATTTCTCACTTTGAAGGAAAAGATCTGGATAAGTACAAATTAACAATTATAATACAAATTAGAATAGAAGGATTATGCTTTAAAAGAAGTGGGCATAATACATTTTAAAGATGTTCTAACAATGAAAGCTGTAGTGTAAGTGCTTTAAATTTCAAACTGTTTTGATTACTGGTGTTAAATTATTCGACCCTGTTTGCAAATGAACGTGATTGTATGTGGTTAAAGTCTTGTTTTTGTGTGTCTCTTTGACAGGTGTGTGGGGCAGTCAGGTGGTGGTGCCTCAGAAAGTGAACGCTGTGCTGGGGAAGAATGTGACATTAGAGTGCAGGGTGGAGGTGGGCGCAAACCTTACGCTCACTCAGAGTTCCTGGGAGCGCCGTCTACCTTCAGGCTCTGTCACAGTGGCTGTCTACAACCCACTGTTTGGCATCTCTATCCCTCCGGAGTTTATCAATCGCTTGTATTTTCGCTCACCCTCCTCTCATGATGCCACCATCATGCTGGAAAACGTGGGCTTCTCTGACGTCGGGATCTATACCTGTAAGGTCGCAACATTTCCACTGGGAAACACTCAAGCCAGCACTACTGTCAATGTACTTGGTAAGTAGGTATATTTACACACGTATGTGTTTTTCTGTGTAACAACTCTTCAAGAATATGTGTTTCTGTAAGTAATGCCAAGCACACAGCTGAAACAATCAATTAATCAATTCGTTTATTGAACATCTATTCATCAAAACGTGTCAAATGGATATTGGCCGGTGACACACACTAATGTGTGCAAAATCCAACTAACGTGCATAAAATGGAGAGAAAATTCCAGAGCAAGTAGAGGGAGAACAGTGAGCTTTACAGCATCAAAAAATATACTCTAGTCATTTTCTGAGGCCTTGTATTAAAGGACTTGTTAGCTATAGCAGATTCCATTCCTGTGTTTTGAGTTTTGCCGAAGCACTGACCCTTTTTGTTTACATTTGGATCACAGGTATCACTGGTAGTACACAATGTGTACTCACTCCATCTTTTTCACAGAACAGAGGCAGCGACAGCTGATTCTAATGGGTTGGATTGAGTTTTAGTGGAATGACAAAAGGGGAGAAATTGCAGTAACAGTAAAGTGGTATTGATAAAATAGAAATGAATGTAAACACTGCAATTACCTCAGTAAAATAACTGTAGAAGGGTCCTGAAATTCTAATGTGCCAACTTTTCCTCCTTTCTTATGTTTGCCCACTCTCTGAATCACAGTGGAGCCAAAGGTCTACGTGTCTGCAGGTTCAACTGCCCTGATCGATGGTGGCAATGATACTGTGGTGGCCACCTGCATTGCTGAGCGGGCCCGGCCCCCTGCTGAGGTGTCCTGGGAGTCCAACCTTTTTGGCCAGTCAGAAGTGCAGCTATTTGATGAAGTCAACGGCACAACCAGCACACAAGTGCGCTACATCTGGCAGCCCACACGTCACATCCAGGGCCACACACTCACCTGTGTGGTTCGCCACCCGGCTCTACAGAATGACTTCAGGATCCCCTACCAGCTAAATGTGCAGTGTAAGGCATTCATTGGGTATTTCTACCAAACCAGTGAAACAACCACTTGCAAAAAATGTTTTTAAGCCTTTAAGTCTATTAGACTAATCAGGCCAGAATAAACTTGCAGGTCTAAAGTGAGTAGATTAGGAGGTGCAGTAGGTCAGCACTATAAAATTGAGTGAATTTTTCAGGTCCAAGACAAGGCTCCCAGCTGTCAACTGAAGGGGGGACAAGCATAGCAGCATTTCTTTGCTTCCTTTACTCTCATTTACATTTAAACACAGTATTTAGCCGAAAGTACAGGAGGACCAACTTATTACTAAAAGTATTTGATTTCCAACAGCAGTCAGTTGATTATGCTTGGCCTTGTCAGTGTTGACGTTTGATTTATTTGAAGCACTCCAACAACAATTCACTTTTGAAACTGGCTAAATTGACAGAGATGAAGTCGAGGATAATCCATGCAGGCTCCTTACAGGTATTATTATGGTCTAAGAAAGGCTGTCCTTGGTGTTTTCTTTGATTTTTTTTTTTTTTTTTTCCCCTCACAGTATTTCTTTAGGCTTTTCTATATCAGTACATGTCCCTGTGTGCCCCTAAACTGTCAAAAGTGAAAATGTTTTCTGTCAGTAAGCTCCCATAGATGTTGGAGTACATATCTGTACTTTGTAGAGCAAATGGGTCTCTGTGTATCAGCTGCAAAAAATAGACTAGCGAAAGGGGTAAAATTACCTCCATGACAATCTCTTTTGTTTGACAGATGCATTTAACTTTGGTCTGATTTACTGGTTTGTGACAGATCCCAACCACTAAGGATTTTATGCTTTTTCAGTGTACAAAAAAAAAACGAAGTATGGAAGAATAACCTGTTCTCTGTAGTATAAGAGGCTTGAGAAACAAATGCAAGCTGGTAGAGGTGCTAGATTAATATAGGTGGCTGTCAAAATGCTGTCAAAAACCCCATGATAACTGGGCCCATAGTTGGGGAATAGTGTTGATGATTGGATTAAAAATTGTGAAAACCATAATATCATGACAGTTTGCTTGCTCTGTACACTGTGCTGGGTTTTTGATTACCAAACACCTTAGTGGATATTTGAAGGACGTAGGCTTATGTCTCTAGGCCATGACTGACCTCAGACTCCATATAATGCTGCACACAAACTAAGCAAACGGTCATCTTGCATGTGTTTGCTGATGTAAATCACAGAGTAGCTGCCAAAACTATCAATACAGTACAGCATAAATATTTGTAAAACATGAACATTTACCTTGGTTGAACACTGTTTTTTAAGGTTCTTTTTCAAGTTTCTTGCCATTTATAACTTAATAATTTTTGTTGTTGTTGTTTTTCCTCTCTCTGTAGATGCGCCCGATATCTCAGTTGTGGGCTATGATGGAGACTGGCACGTGGGGCGGGAAAATGTTCAAATGACATGCAAAGCCAACGCAAACCCACCAGCTCATCACTTCAGATGGATCAGGTGTGGGTTCCTAAAATTGACCCAATAGGCCAGAAGACTGTGTAGCTTGAGAAGTCAGATTAGTGAATTTCAAAATGCTGTTTTTACAGACTACTGAAGGCTGACTTGAAGCACATTTAATTCCAACTATCTTTTACTCATCCAAACCTTCAAGTCTTCATTTCATTATTTATCATTATTTTCCAAAATGTCTCATATGCATGATTACATAACAGGATACTTGTTGTGTCTGTCTAAATGTTTGTGTCTCTTGTGCATCACAGATTGGACAGTGAAATGCCAGAAGGGGCGGAAGTACTGAACAGCACTTTGCTCTTCCTGCGTCCCCTCCAGCGGAATGACTCTGGAGTTTACAGGTGTGAGGTTGCCAATGACATCAACCTCCGCAGTCGGGATGTGCGCATTCTCATACAAGGTGAGCGGAGTATACACACCGGAACACAGCTGACTCCTATTGCCTGCTCTTCCCTTAGGAAGCACTGTGTGCACGCACGTCATAGAGGATATCACTGCCTGTGACATTGTCCTTCAAGCTGAAATGTGACACTGTATCACTCTCACCCATTCTGTACGTACTGACAGTCTGTCAAGCATTCACCCATGACACAGTATGTTGGCGCTGGTAATATTTGACCCTTTGATTTAGTCTTAATTGCATGTTGATTAGCCTTGATTAACATTAGGTCTCCAGATGTTCAGAAGGGGAGTTCTGGGGCCAAACAGCTGCAAATATTTAAGCCCTCTTTAGACCACAGTGCTCTGCCTCTACTCTGTCCTCTGGCTTGGCATCTAAGTATGTCATGTGTCTCTGTTCTGTGTATGAGGAGCATGTTCCTCTGGTTTCACAAAGTCTGTTTTGTCTGTGGAGGCTCTCTTCCTGAATGAAGTTCTGATTATGATGAGATTTTCTTTTACATCTCTCTCTCTCTTCCTTTCTGTGTTTCTTTTATTTCTGCATGTGTCAGGCAGTAAGAGGCAAAAGCCTGCAGCCTGACTGTGAGATGATGTCCCAGATTCATAAAACATTAACTAGTTCTTTTCAACTCCTATTTATTATTTATCATCCATATTTCATTTTCCTTTGAGAGGACCTGGACGTGTGTGTGCAAGCTTACACATGTTGGTGTACCCTTCGTTGTGTGTGTTGTGCTGTGGTTGAGCTCACATATGTCAGTTTGCTCCCTCTGCATGGAGTTGTACGATTCATATACTTGGAGACTTACAAACCTTCGGGTTCGGGTTTGTCATCTCTCAGACGTGAATCTTTTCCTCACATCTGGCTTGGCACCGAGGTTAAAGTGGCAGAGCAATTTTGCAGCACCATTAAAGCTTTTAGACTCAGATTCTTTCCATTACTTTAGATCCTTCTGATTATGGCTCTTGGGTTTTCTGTTTTGTGGGCATCACCCCTAATCCAGTTCATTTTAAGGTTGGCACTCTAATAGTGGTGTAGTGAAATAGTCGCAGTGCATCATTATACTTGCAAAAACGTGTACTAAATGCACATTAGCGTGTAATTTAAGCATGCAATATACAAAATTATTGTGTTATGCACATTTGTGGTAACACCAACATGGTCTGGAGACCCCCAATACTGTTTGTGTCTCTTTCTAAATTCCCATCATGAAGTCACTTCAGTAGGTCCCACGTTTGCTCTTTACATATAATAATAATAATTAGGATTTAGCATTGACATTTGCAAATAGTGTACACTTTTCATTCAACCTATTGATAATTTCTGAGACTGTTGTGTACAGCCTAAAAAATTACAAAATTTAAAGTAGTTGAATCAACACTTATTTAGCAACTGTTGCTGGAATGCATCATATTGCGCAGGGGTTTCAGTCTTCTAGTCACCCACTGAGTAGATATAGAAGTGCTGATATCTTTTAATCTAATTTCCTTTTTTACTTTGTCTACAAATATGTCAAATAAACCAATGTGTCAGTCTATCCTCTATGACTCCGGGATCCTTACCACAAGGTTGAGAAACTCTTGATTAAAAGGGTCACCAACAATTATTTCTGTGATTTAAACTGGGATTATTTACTTTGACAGTTGCAGAAATCCCGTACATTAAGGGAGTTTGTTACACTGCTAAAAGCTCCTCTGCCAACAAAGCAAGAAATTACTTACTTGTCTGATACAAGTGTTTAGATAAGATAAGATATTCCTTTATTATTTTATTAAGATTTATAGGTGATGGTGGTTAAAAACAAATCTAGCCATTGCTAGAATGCACTCTATGAAACTGAACTGACATGAAACTAACTGGGTTAGGCAAAGTCCCCTACTGAGCCAAGTAATCCTAAAATATGGCATTTCACCAAGGGAGTACTCTCCTAAGCTACCAGTTGGAAATGAACAAGAAAACAAGAACTGTGTACTTGTAACCAGGCTTCAGTAAAAGCTGGAAGACCAGTGGTTCCCCCCCCCCCGAAGTTAAAAGCTGTTTGCAGCCTCTGCAGCCTTTAACTACAATAGGTGATGAGAACAACAACAAACACACAGTTTCACAAAGCTGTTACTGACCTAGAGATATGATCTGCTTGAGCGATCCTGACAAGATGGAAATGAAGCGTTGCCCAAGTGTTCAGGTCTGTAGAGAAACACTGGCATATGTCACCTAGGTTACAAATGACTGTCAGCCAGAAGAAATACAACAGAATTTCAGTTAAAGCATTTAAAGACTAATTTTTGTTGTGCCCTCCATGTTAGGTTCCACTTGTAGTTACAACCAAATTAATTCACTCAAGTTTTGTTTTTATTATGTATATAAAATATATTCTGTTCACTTGTCTTCTATTTCTTCAGTTGCCTTTATTTTGCTTTTGGTAAGCCTCAAAAAGATATATTTTTCTTTCAAAGGTGTTCATGCCAAATAAAGACAACTGACAGTAAAACAGTGCCTAAATACCAGAAACTGTACTTAAATGTGCACAAATGCTAATGTTGATTTGTAAAGTGATTTGTAAAAATGATTTGTAAAGATTTCTTACATGTTAATTGTTAAATTATTGAACTGATTTAAGTGAATACTTGTTTGAGCCACGTCAGATCTGTAATTACTGTGACTAGTTAGTGACAGTTTGAAAACGTTGGCATGTTGTGATATGGTGTTCTTTATTTTAATTGAAGCACTGATCAGACCCTGCTTGTGACAAACTCTCTCTTTTGTCCATCATCTAATATGTGTCATTATTCCAAATGCCGTAATTCCAAATCCTAAATTCATACATCTTACCGGTCCTTGTTTGATAATAGAATGCTACACCCACAAGCTCTGAGGAATTGGCAGTACAAACCTGAGGCGGCTGCGAACATGTCCACCATAGTTTAGTATGTGTAGTAGTTTAGTTGATGTTTTTGTCAACCTGTCCCTACTTAGTAAAAATCTGATGTAGTTTGCATTGACATTCTCTGCTTCCCTGTCTGTCCATCTCTCCCTTCCACCCTCTTCTCCCCTCTCACCCTCCTTCCCTCCATTAGATCCTCCCACCATGCCTTCTACCATTACTGCTCCTGTCCTAACTGGCTCTGCCTCCTCCACCTTAGTGGATGAAAAGGGTCATGTCCTCCTCAGCTCCCCCACACTCGAAGCCCTACCTGAGAGTAATCTCGGCTCCATAGTGGGTGGGGCTGTGGGCGGTGCCTTGTTCCTGCTCCTGCTGCTGTCTCTGGTTGGCGTGTGTTACCTACGGAAACAGCAGACCTTCCACGGGAACTACTACACCAAGCAATACCTGGGCCCCACTGATCTCCAGAAAGCCCACACGCAGCACGAGCTCCATCCTACAAAAGCTGGCAGCAGCTCCCACCATCAGGACCACGACCGAGAGGAATGGGGCGACCGCCAGCTCAAACATGAGCGTGACCGTCGTCAGCAGAGCAACTACAACGGACAAGAGTATCCATCTAATGGCTACACCAGGGCGATGAGGGAGAGCGGTCACCACAGCCATCAGCAGAATCAACACCGTGAACGCACACAGTATTCTAGTCCACGGCAGGCCAGGTGTGCTAGATACCCTCATTCTCCTAAACCACAGGGAAACGGCTCCCCCTACATGTCAGATGACTGCTACGATAGCGGGCCCGATGGTGACTATGTCTCTCACACAGACGGGTCTGTCATCTCACGTAGGGAGTGGTACGTTTGACAAGCTACCTGGTCCTGCAGGCGCAGAAATACGACAGAAACCAGAGGGTTTCATTTCTGAAATGAGGAAGAAACACATTATTTCTCTTCTGTACGCACATGCACACGTCTACTAATATCAATTCTGTAGTTCCCTCTTTTGTTCAAGCGTCCTGGTCGACACTTGAGATGTAATGTTTCTGTTCTTGATATGGACAGACTGGACTGCACAGCCACTTTGACAGTCAGCATCTACAAGCCTACAGAAGTGGGCATGTCACTAGTTTGTGTGTGTAGAGACTAACTAAAGATCATGATGTGTGGGCTGTCTCTGCCTTACTACATGGACTGCCAATTTATTTAGCGTTCCTGATGTTTTTCAGTTGAGTGGAAGCCCTGGGGGCTTACAGATCACATATGGTTATTACAGAAGAAAGTTTTTTTTGTTTGTTTCTACAAAATCAGCCTTCTCAGGCTATGTGTCACTTGCTTGTGTGTATATGTATGTGTAGATATTGCTTACACTGATTTGTTTAAAAGACCTCTGACCTCTGAATAGGACTGGAAGTAAATCCATGAAATTCAGATGGTCACAGGTCCTTTTTCCAAAACTCAGTGGGACACAGCAGAGGCATATTGGCTAATTTGAGAAATCAGAACTCCTTCAGAACTGATGACACACACTGATTCATGATTATAAAACATATTGCACTGCCTTTTGCAAAACTTTATAATGGACAACCACATCATTTTTTTTCTACTAAAATGTCTACCCTTTATGTAACTTGCCATGATGTGAGACTTGCCGACTTGACCACCAATGTCCTAGCAATGTCCTTTTTAAAACTGATGGCCTAGAGTGGGAACCTTAAGAGCATTTCTACTGTATGTCCTCGGCTCATCTTTTATCCCCAGGAGGGAGGGATGGAGAGAGGGCAAACAGGGAAGCCTGCGTGAATGAGGCACAGTCCACTGTAACAACAGACTGGGTTTATCTAACAGTCCAGCCTTGATATGCAAATGTGCTAAAAAGTTCTGCAAGTTTAAATAAGCTGGAATTAATGTTACTTATTTTTAACCTTTTTTACATATATGTGACTTATCAGTTTTTGACAAGAGTTTCAGGTTAGTAGTCCTCTTCAGTTAACCACAAACACATTCTCCTGTTGCCGATCAGATTATAATGGATGTGTTTGAGAATTTGCACTCTGGCACCAAACCAGGGCTCTTGGAAGTTCAAGAGAGCCATCAGCAGGGGCATTGTTTAAAGCAGGCTAGAGTATGGCAGCCACCATATCCTGGCCTCATAGTCACAAAGTATTTTGTTGCACAAAGAAATCTTTCAAGAGTGCAGCCAGTACAACCTACCACAAACAACCGCTGGTGGACTCATTTCACTGAGTAATCTGTGGAAACAAGACACGACTGTGTCACAGTTCCAATCTGAGGAATTTATAGGCTTATTGTCTCATATCCATGTGTGCAACTGCACGCTCTAATCATGTTCACCTTTTTTTAATATAGAATTTCTTATTACTACCAGTCCTACCACAGTAAAATATACATTATGTGATGGATTTTCTATCACCTGTGGTTATCAAAACCTCCACTCAGCTTTTTGTCCTCAGCTCGCCACAGGCAGCAGACAGTTTGTTTTACTGCTCATTAAATCTTTCACTCATAATTATCTTATGAAAAGCTACGAAATAATACACCCGTTCTTTTTATTCTGAAAAGTATTTCAGGATTAAATTACAATTGAATCTGTATTCATTTGTAAACGGCACATTTTATTATTAATCAAGGCTCTCAATTGTTGCAAGACACACCAAGTACTGTGACTGAACTGAGGAAAAATGTGTTTTATTATAGATTTAAAGCTAAATTTCAGTTTTTGTATGTTAAGTACACACAGAAGAGACCCTAAGTATTTTGGCACATGCACCTATTTACCAGACAGCATGGAGGAGATCCAACAGTTTCTTTCATGTACACTAGTGTTTGTGAATACATGCCAACTTTAGTAGTATGGTCACCTATACAATATTTGCTGCCAGATGCCAAATATTTGTTAAACTTGTATGTATAAATATGATGTGTCTCACATAAGTATTGCTGACTAGCTAACAACTGATTATAAGCTTATATAAATGACTAACGTATCATTGTTGTATCCAGGGTCTTGTAGCCTGAAATAGAAGTGAAAAGATGCTTTAGGCCACTTTAATATTACAGTAACAGTCGTCAAAATGGGAATTAGTTATATTGTTATGAGCCCTCACTAATTATTCGTCAGGGTGTGAATTTCGTGCAGTGAATAGGCTGCAATTCTCATAGTGAGATTTGATAATGTGCCACTGTAACCTGCAGGCAGAAAATATGACCCCTATTCTGCAATTCATGTAGTTTCTACTGCCATTGCAAATGCTGTGCAGTACACTAGAATTAATTTATCTCCATACACAGAAGCTTCACATTCCAATACGTACCTTAAGTTTTAGTTCTCTCCGATGACATTAACATAATGCCTCACAGTGTCCACAAAGTTTTGCTTTAATGTACCCAGGTTTTGAGATTTCAAAATCTCTTGCCTAAAACACTATCTCTTTGACAGATTTTAGTCCCAGTGATAAAACGTTTACAGTGTGGCTCCATCAAAGTAACCAGAACAGTGTTTCTGTGACAAGATGTTCCTGTCAAATTGCTTGCAATGCAAAAATGCAATTTTTCAATGTCATCAGCTCCAGAAACAAACTTCAACGAGTCTTAATTTAATAAGATGGAGAATGAAATTTGAGAGACAGATATCTCTAAAGCTGGGTTAGTAAATCCTAAAGAGCCACTACACGCAAGTGATAATATGTGATTCCAATTTGGATGAATTGACCCTTTAATGGGAGTGTCCCAAATGAAGCGTACAGTTGGCGGTTTGTGAACCAGAAAACCTCATTTCGATTGCTGAATTAAAAGTGAGGTTTTGAGGATGTGCGAGCCACTGACACCGTGTTCATTCTGCCTTTCTGGTCACTTTCACAAAAATGCAGAGAAGAACAGGAAGCAGCCGCAGCAGCCCCCTTCGTGTGTTTGCTTCTATGCACTAAGACAGAAATTCCACTAATCAATATACTATTTTTGCTTGACTCGTCAGTTTGCAGCCCTGCACCTGGATTAATGAAGTTCTTTTGTACTGTGACATTTTGTATAGAGGTCAGTCATCGATATCTTTACCTTGAGAAATGTCCTCCACTTTGGGTTGAGAAATACAACTAGTGCCTTAGATACCTAGAAGAAGAAATTTAAGTGTTTTCTTATTATTGTTTACTTATGGATGTAAGAACCTGTTTTGTTGCTCTGTGCGATTCATTTGTTGCCTATTGGTTTTGAGTTTCACTGCATACTCTGTGGAGGAGGACTCCGTAGTGCCATATTCACTTTTCTGCCCCTGTCCCCATGACGGTTAATGGTGCAGTATATTTGCAAACCTAGACGTGTTGAAACACACACAAAAAGACAAAGCTTGAATGAATTTTGATGTAAAATGAGTGACATCATCTCAACTTCACAGGTATCTGTCAGGGCTTTTGGTTTCTGTAGAATCACTGTTGTTCAAAGGAGTGAAGAAGTCTCACATTGTCGATGAAATGCACCTTTGTGGTCATGTTTGTTTTTTGTATATACTGAAGAAAATGTAAGTTACTGGAAGGGAAAAAAAAAATATTTATGTCCGTGACAACAGTGGAGCATTATTTTGTCGATCTTTTTGAGATACTTTAGTTCAATAAAGCACCTTAGCACCTGTGAGTTGTTTTTCTCTGGAGGTTTTTAAGCTTGCCATTACTCAGACTGCTCAGTCTCTGCTCCTCTTTGTGCTTCTATAAATGACATCATCTCTAGCTCCCGAACGCATAATGCTGCATACACCCCCCCCCACCCACCCACCCCAGTCCAGTGCGCACATGTGGGACGCCGCACATGATGTAATTCACATTTCCTCACTTCACCTTATCTTCATTACGCTCCAGTATCCAAGAATGCTGTAATACTGTGCTGCTCCTCTCCGCTGGTATTTTCTAGAGTCGGGGGAGATCCGGCGCCTCCTCTGCTCTCTCTGTGCCCTCTTCACCGCTCCTAGTTTGCTTTGTTTTCAGGACAGAAAGGCCCTCGCTCTCCCCTACAGCTCCGTCTCCTTTGTGAATTCACTCCACTCTCTCCCCCGTGTCTTTCTCCCACTGTCTACCAGCTGGTAAAATTAAACGCTGAGTGTTTATGTCTGGCCCAAAGTCCCCACTCTCCAGCCCATTGACTGTCCCCATGGCAACAAGCTCATCTGGAGCTGTTGATGGAGGCTGTCTTCCTACGAGCTCTACCTGGCCTCAGAAAGCGGAGGGAGAGGGGGGATGCAGGGGGCTGAGAGTTTAACTGTGCTGCTGTGAAAGGCGGAGCAGAAACAGAAAATTAGCTACTGGAATTGAGAATGGCCCATTACGCCCCGCTGCACTACAGAGAGCTCCTCCGGCTGTAAGGACATATCGCTCTGGCGTGACCTTGACACTGTTTAGCTTGGACTCCACGTCCTCAAGACACACTTCCTCTAAGAGTCTTTATTTCAGCTGACCTTTCCGTCTCCTATAGACCTCATTGTGGTCACAGCGGCCGTTGTCTTTCTGACCTTGAAACGGGGCATGCTCAGTCTGAAAGCTTACAAAAGTGAAGCAGCTCAATAGTAGTAATGATGTCACCCCAGCGATGCTTGAATCTTGTGCGAGACGCTCGTGTAGAAGATCAGTGGGTTTGCTTTTCTCCTGCAACACAACAGTTTCCAAGGATACTTTTCACAACACACAAAGGAGTGAGCAAACGTCTCAGGCAGCGTAGAGGGATGCAGCGCTGTGCAAGAGAGAAACACTTTGATATTAACTCCCCAGCAGAGGTGGGATCAAATTGTCACCATCGTTGAGCTGAAAATATTGAAATAGATGTCTGAGAGAAAATGACAGAGCACCTACTCCTCTAACCTTCCTCCCACCCTCTGCTATCACACCAGCATCTGCTCCCTGCGGGGTCTGTTGTCTGAGCAATAGCATGACCCTTGACCCCGCTCTTGAGGTTTTAGGATGAAGGGGGAAGGTGGGGGTTGTCTTGCCATCAACCCGCTCCCCTCGCTTCTCTTCATGCCACAGAGGTGTGTTGTGTTTAATTCATGATGAACCCGTCTGCTGCTCTGACCCTCGTCGAGCGTCGGCGTGCACTTCTCCTGGCTTCACAGCGATGATGTGCGATAAAGTGCTGAAGTAGGAGAGACAGAACCAGACTTGCACCAGAGCCAGATCCCAGTTTGGGGACAGTTGATACACCACTACCCCCACTAATCCAAGCCCCCTGCAGAATGGATGATATTTGCACCAATGCAAAGTTTGAATGGGAGAAAAACATCAGAACAGAACATGCATGATTATATTTAAGTATTCTTGAATCACATTTTTAAAAAAACCCATCAAGTTTCACTTGGGTATAAATAAACCTTAAGGTGCACTATGCATTGTGGGTTTAAAGCAGCTTTTATCCCCTCACATCATGAACGTCTGTGAGAATGTCTGTCAGCAGGCATTAAAGCCGGCAGCTTGATGAACTGCATTTTTAAAGGCGTTTTGATCAACTCAAGAGGCTCTTGTCATAGTTCAGCAGCCATCAAAGGTAATCGAACGGTTATTAGCTGGTAGAGGACAGCATGAAGGGAGGAGAGGGGAGAGGGGGAGGGGGAAGAAGGAGGAAGAAGTGGCTTTCAGGCCTGAGCTCACAAGTCCCAGCTTGTTCAATCTGCATCATAATTGAACTGTTGTTTAGGATTCTCATCTCAGCACATTATTGATTTTTTTTCCCCACCTCAACAGTTAAATCAGCTGGAATTGACCATCACACACTTTGCTTTTTTCCCCTCCCTTGTCACCTTTTGTCCTCCAGTTCCTTCAGTGTCCCACATTTGCAGTTTTACACATTTCTGCTGATTGGCCAAAGCTGGCTTTTCTGTGAGTTTAATGCATCTTAATCACAATTAATCCTAATCCCTTCTGTGGACAACATGGAGCGCATGCAAGCATATGGTCAAACAAAGCTAATTCATCAGACGTTACAACAGCATCTAGAACTCGAAACACGAGAGACAGAGGGAGGACAATGTAGAGACATAGACGGCTGGAGAGAGGTGAAGATGTAAAGTGAATGGTTAGTGAGTAATGGAGTTTCAAGATAAATGAAGTTAAAGTGCAGCTACCCTGTCCCAATTATACATATTAGTTATTGCTGAACATACTGTACGTACATAGGTTATTATCCAATATAGACTTGGACACAAGAAGCAAACACTTTGCAACCTCCATTCAGAAAATGAGTTTGATGAAGATTGCACTCATCACTCAGTCATTTGTCTTGTTTTAAAATGGGACTGTCTGATAACTCTGTGGTTTATGAGGGTTTATGTGTTGGACTTTATCTTGGAGACTTCCTGGAGTTAGCGAAAATAAACCATTACTTGTTGTAGCCTCATGTTTAATGGACAGATATAATCTTCTCATCTAATTCTCACCAAGAAACTAAGTGCAAAAAATATCAAACATTTCCTTTAACTGCAGGTTGTAGATTCCCCACAAGAGAGAGAGCTTTAGTCAGTGTTTTGCCAGTTGTATACATGTCATCCTGCGATGAGGAAAATGATCACAGCAGATCTGCAGATGCGTATTCATGTCAATGTTCCCTCCTACATTCAAGGACAGTAACACAGAGTGCTGCTTTAACACTCAAGAGACTCCAATAGACCAGGAGTTTTTCTTTCTTTCTTTAATTTTTACATATAATTTTTAATAGTATATGATATGAAAATAAGATTGCAGATTTCTAGAAACTTTTTAGATGCTGCAAATTTGTTGTATGAGTCAGAATCAGTTCAGTTATACACCCACCACTGTATAAACACCCAAGTTTATAGCTCAAATATTCAAAGGTTTTCATATTTCCCTGTCTTTCGGCCCTTTCTTTCCCTCTATCACCTTTATTTCTAAGAAATTTCAAACTCGGTTAAGAGCCCCTTCCTTTCCTCTCCAGAGGAACAAGGAGGACAGTCGTTGAGGACAGAAGGCACACGATGCTCTTCGGAACAAGCTCTTACATCTTGGAGATTTAAAATGTAAAATGTCAAACCACACAAAAACACACGACCTCCAAAAGCACAGCTACAAAATTAACAACAGCTGTAACATTCTTTGTCTGTGAAATAGTACAAGTGTTTTCCTGGTCTGAGGATGGTGACACTGATTAAGTACACCCTGTAATCTGCAGGCCTAAACTGATGTTGCTGTTGTCTCTGTCTGTTAGTTAAATTGGAACTATCGGTCTGAACAAAAATCTCATGTTTCAATGCAGCTTTGAATGATCACCTCCATTATCACACCTTCTGAGCTCCACCTCTTTCCAGCAGGCCTTTGACTCCGTACTTCCTCACTGTACTTACTCGTGTCGATGCTATTGTGCTTGTTGTATACTGAAAGCCTCCCTCCACTCTGTCTCAGACCAGTCTCAGGCCGAGAGGTCAAACTCCATCGCTGTGGCCGGAGCCGTGATGGGCGCAGTCCTCGCCCTCTTCCTCATCGCCGTCTTCATCATCGTGATCCTCACTGCTCGCAAGGCCCCGCCGCCAGCCTTCACTGACAAAGTGTAAGTCTGAGAAATAATTCATGCCGCAGAACATGCTCGGCTGGTTAATTAATGACATGATACCTTGCGAGGTTGACTGAAGCCCGTGGGTGGGTTCAGGGAGTTGCTCCTTGCTCCTGTGGAGAGTGCTGCAGCGGTGCGAGCCCTGGAGCAGGGAGGCTGCAGGACAAGGTTGAGGGGTGGCAGATAATTGCTGTCTTGGCAGCAAGCCCTTGTCCTATTTTGTTCAGTCTGTTTCTATAGTGCACCAGCGCTCATGTTAATGTTACAGCAAAGAAGAATAGCTTTGAGGTTAAATTATATAGTGCAGGAGCTGGGTCACACTCTGCCGGTGACTGACGGTAGATGCCTGTGTGTGTGTGTGTGTGTGTGTGCGCTCTTTGTTTCGTCTGTCTCTGTTGTGTGTGTGTTTGGAATAACTGTGACAGATGGTAAATTACAGGGCTGAACAGGATCTTTTATGTGTTCTCATGCACATGGATGAAACCTTGTGGGTTTTGTTTTGTTTGACTTTAATATTTAAAGTGGCCATGTCAAAGATTTCAGTTGATTTGGCGACACCTGTAGTTACTGGTAGTGACAGCAAATGTGTTTAAATACTGCATGTCAGCGAATTCTGGGGGCAGCAAAACAAGCTATAGTAGTTTTTAATAAAGAACTGGGAATAATTAGCCTTTTACCATCATTGTTGGATCTGATCTTACACACACTGCGTGAGTCTGCAGACAGCAGGGCACAGTGAGGCTGAAAGCAGTCGGTGACCTGGCTGAGATGTTGGAGGTTTGCAGCCTGTCGCCTGCAGCTCTTCACCTGACAGCTCACTGTGGCTGCTCCTTCTTGTTCCATTTCACCCTGCAATATTATAACTGATTCGCTGTCAAAAAAATCTGAAAATGACTTAGACACATTTTTGATTAATGATTGCAACTGCATTGACAAACACATTCATTTCCTGTGACTTCATATTGAAAATCAACTCGTGTTTCGCCAGTTAAATGCTTTTAATGTGAAGCTGCAGCGGTAGGAAATGTTCAGTTTAAATTAAAAGTAACTAAATGCTGCTGACACATTCTTACATGGATCCTTACTGTTCCATCTGAAGGACTTTGGGTCACTCTGAAATCTCTCAGTCAACTCATGAACAATGATATTTGTTTCTTCAATTGAAACAAAATGTTGAGTTTCAAAGCAACAGATAATCTAACAGTCATAGTGATAATAGCCCACCTGCAGACACCGCTGACTGAACACTGGCAGGAAACAGCACTGAGGGGCAAACACTCAACATTTGTGCATGTGTGTGGTCCCTGCATCACTACAGTGACACTACAGGACGGTGTATCTGGCCGTGTGTTGGTCTGTGGTCAATGCCACGACAAACTTAGCATCTTAAGTGTGACCGTGGCTGGAAGTCCCAGTGGGACGGCGGGGGGGTGGACGCGGGCCTCGTCCCCCTCCTTCATCACACACGTACGTGAGTGTAGGACAGCGTGTCACTAACTGTAATCTCTTCTCATTCCAAGTAGGAAAGAGAAGAGCAGAGTGGAGTGATATACAGTGTTAGAAAATCAATGCCTGTCATGACACCATTTTATGAATGGTCAAGGTCAGTTTCTAGGTTTCTGTTTAGTAGTGGAGGGGGATTTCAATAAATGAGAACACGACTCTGGCTTACTCTCTCTGTGGTTTAGAGGAACTCGCACAGTGAGGGATTTCAGATCAGCTGTCAAACATCTTCTAATTTACTGTCATGTATAAAAGTCCATCACCCTTAAACTCCTGTTGCACCTGCATGATGCCATTAGTATCACTGGCTACCACTGTTTAAAGGGATTCTCCAGTGATTTAGTATTGTACTTCCATAAAGTCGGTGGAATTGCACGAGACAGATTTTTAAAATAATGGTCAGAATCGATGCAACAGAGACTGAAATATCCTGATTTTTTTCCCTAGAGTTGATGAAGCTGCAGAAATGCTGGATTTCCCATAATGCAACCTCATAGTGTTGAGGTTACTTACAAAGTTATAATCTACACACCTAATCCAAAAGGCATCGGGATGACATCATTGTGACATCATCAGGGTTATTTTCTCAGTGAAAGCAGTGTTCAACTGTGTGTAGCCCCTCTCTAGATCTTAACCATTGATTGAATTTGCACTCAACTATCTCTAATCTAACTGTTTCATGCTGCTTCTTTGTTGATTACACTCATTCCTGAAAACAAAAACCTCTCTTCACTGCCATTTCCTCTTCTCTGTCTCTGAAGGATTGACCTTCCTCCGACACACAAGCCTCCTCCCCCCTACTGCGGGAGAGCACCGGCTGTTCCTCTGGGTGTCCACGCATCACAAGTGGCCTGGCTCTGTCAGGTAAACTCCCCCTTTTCATCACCACATTCACATCACGTCGGCACATCCAGGTGTATCTGAATCATCATGTATTTATCACCTCACCACAAGACTAACATGTGGTTAGTTAATGATGAGCACTGAGTTACAACAGGAAGTAATAACAACCTTACCCATCTCATTATCTGTGTTTATTAAGCAGGAGGCCCAATGGCTGTACTCATTTAATATGTAGGATAGTTTAAATTTTAATTTGTCCTCTCAGCTCAGCTCAAGCTTTCATAAGCATGTACTTTTTTTTAGTCTCGCCCAGAAAGAGGCCTAAAGGAAAAAACACACCTAACACAACTTTCTGACATGAGAAATCACATGAGAAGGTAAAATCATTTTGTGCTTTGTGCCATGAAACACTTTGTGGATTTCTGACCTGCAGACTCGCAGGGCCGAGCGTAGGTACGAGCTGACTGACAGGCAGCACCCTCCCACAACGAGGCCAGGACCGCCAGCAACACAAAGCCCCGCCCAGCAGCTGTCCCGCCTGGAGTGGGTGTGTCATCAGAGCGGGACAGACCGGGTGTACATCAACCACCGGGAACACTATGTGTGACACACATCCTGAACACAGTCCACCAAGCACCTGGCAGTCATTCACTCTGTCTGAGCAACAAGGAGTTTACAGACTTCACCTGATTCACTGAGCCATCAATCCAGAGGAGGAAACAGCTGGCAGCATCGGAGGGCAACGTCTCTCTCTGCGGGCAGTTTTTTTTCACACGCTGTCAATACTTTTTACTTCACTGTGTTAAATTTTATAAGTCTTAAAGGTGTTGTTCAACATTGTGGGAAATACACTTACTCATTTCCTTGCTCAGAGTTAAACGAGAAGATCAAAACCACCGTGGTCTGTCAGTCAAATATGAAGCTACTTGTTCTTTTCATTTTTTCTTTGTTATTTCTGTGTTGCAAATATTCAGTATTTATCAGTATTAAGCATAAGCATTTGATATCACAGAATACTCAGACGATGCTTAAGAGATCACACGATCAAGAGAGCAAAACTCACATCATCTGCCTCCTAATCAGCTCGTGCACCACGAGGTACACGAGTAGATGTAGACTGAGGGTCGTAGTTATCCACCAAACTCAAAACACCATTTTCCTTTTCCCCCGTGTCAGAGAGGGTACCTCAAAGCATACATCTGAGACTCCGCTCTCAGGCAGATCACTAGACCAAACCACGTCAGATCCAAACCGCTGAGGTCCACTGAGACCAAATGTACTAACTGCAACACAGAGCATGAAGGGATTAATTAAGGTGTTTCTGTCCCAGTTCTGTGATTTGCTCTTGTAAAGTTATGACACAATGCTTTTTGGCAGCAGAAACTGTAGATGTGTATGTGTGTAAATGTAGCCAGTTAGGTAGAGTCGTGACTAATCAGGGAAACAGTAATCTGATTACTGATGTCACTACTTTATATATATATATACTTTAGATGCACTTGTCATGTGTGAACTGATTCACTCTTTGTTGAAGTTGAAGTGGATTCCATGATTCATATTATGTGAAATCTACCATGACTGACTTTTATGGTGATGATCTGGAGAACTAACTGTCTGAAGTGCCATATTGACATTTTGGGGGTGTTCCCTCTAAATATGCTGTAGTGTGTACATTCATAGATTAGATGGTCTTTTTCAGTGTATGTATTAAAATGTATGTTTCCAAATTGGCTGCGGTTACATGATGCTGTAGTGACCGTAGATTCAGAAGCATCATCTGTTCTCACTCTCTCTCACTCTGCTCTCAGCTCTGCAGCACAGAGGTGTTCAAAAGCCTTCTTGCAGAAAACAGTCAAAGAGATGGAAGCTCTGAGTCACCGCGTGGAAACAAGAGAGGAAAGTCCTTGAAGATTTGAGAGAGAGTTTCAACTGACGTGTTTGAGGGAAATTCATCTCAAGGTCACAGTCACATTGTATCCACTGTGATTCTCACAAAAAGAGAGAGAAAAGCTGTTTCTGTTATAAAGAACATTTTTTTGTACATGATGCAGCGTTCAAGGAGCTGAAGCCCACGATGTACTGACACCACGCTGATGGTTAGAATGTTTGTCAGGATCCATTTATGTCTTTGGATCAGTCAGTGCTCTGGGTTTCTCCAGCCTCTCCTGAAAGGGCGTAGCTGACACTTTCCAAGAGCAACACCTAGTGGTCAAACATGGCAGTGCAGCCTCAGCTAGTGAGTGTATTACTATCACAGACATCACAACATATAGAAAGTACAACTATTGTATATAACCATTGGCTGCTCTTTGTCAATGAGTGTTTTTGATTAAAACTTTAGATTTTAGGGTTGAGTTGCTGTGTGACATGTCACAGTAGGAGTAGTAAAAAAAATAATGATGGCTGAATCCTATTTAGCTGCTTCAGTTTCAGGGTCCTACTGGCTCACTGCCAGGACTTACTGCAACACCTGAATAGAACAGATCCATTAACAATGTTGTGTTAGTCAAAACATCATTGCTGACATTGATGACAAGGTGATGAGGATTTACTTTGGTGGTGCAGAGTGACAAGCAAGCTCATCTTCATTCTTAGTAAATAACTTTTTATTGGGGAGCGACATAACAACAGGAAATAATACAAAAAATTATAAATACCTATAGAAACAAGTCAATCTGAAACAAAAAAAATGAAAGTGACAATCACAACAGCTAAAACAAAGTAAGTTAAGCCCTGTCATGCCTCACTTAAAGCTTTTTTCTACGGATGACGATCACACTTTTGTTTTGCATTTTTTACAGTTGCATGAAGTGGCACACATCTAGAAAAAAGATCACAAAGATGCCAACTCCTCATCAACAGTAAAAAATATTTCTTTTAAGTGATATCAGCTGTTATGATGGCAGGCTGTTGCATAGGTGCATCTTAAAAGGGTCCGTTCACCC
Organism: Holacanthus passer; assembly: GCA_025331565.1. NCBI lineage: Eukaryota > Metazoa > Chordata > Actinopteri > Pomacanthidae > Holacanthus > Holacanthus passer. Next base: position 8,227,058 of record JAFREQ010000005.1, read on the forward strand.
ATATTACAAAAAAACGATTTTCTCACTGACTTCTAGTTGTAGCAGTTCATCCTCAGCACATTGGAGATGAATTTCATTTGCGCGCTCACAGCTTTGAAAAATCTTTACATTCAGCACTATCTGGATACGGCTAAATGTAAGTGAGAATATTTGTTTGTTTTTGTATAAATGAGGTGCACTGACCCTTTTATTTTTTCATTACATACTGAAATGACCCCTTGTTTCCTGCCCTATCAGCAGTTGTGTGAAGGCTTCTTCCACCTGGGATCATAGTGTGAAAGTACAGTAAATAACTTCAGTTCATTAAGACATGTTAGTATGAGTGCAGCTGCGTTTTAAGTTCTGAAACATCAGCCAATAGAGAGCACCAACATTCGTCTGACATGATAACAGTAGCTAAACAGCTGCATTGTCCAGCAACAGTCCAGTCATGACTGATGTGTCAGGGCTGTTTGTGGAGTTACATTAAGGCAAAGATTCATCAAACATTTAGTTCAATGAACTCATGCAGCACTTTCCAACTGTTCTGCAGCACTCAAACTATTCAAAGTAGTGATACTGCAACAATGAGAAAACCGTTCATGAGGTGTTTTGTGTAATTGTATGCTGACGCCTTGGTCAGTTGTAGAAGCAATGGCCACGTTGTTGAGTGGTTTGGTTGATTTGAAAAATGTTGACAAGGAGTTTTGCCAACCATGTATAATGACATGCAAACATCAGATCCTCAGTGGAAGTATTGAATTGTTATATTTTGGACAAACAAAAAAAAAGAAAGTTCCTGAGTCAAACATAATTTTCTCAATGCTATAGGAGTAATCTCTATCATTCTAATTCAAGATGTCGACTGAGACTGCACTGGAAACAGAATAGTCTAGCTCTGGAAGATAATTGCTTCCCAAAGTGGATATTTTTGTTTTGCCAGTGACCTGAACCTCCTTGTCAAACTGCCCCTCAAGCAGATTTCTCTTCACAAGCTGTCAGCCACATGTTGTGATGCTGCTTCTTTTGTTGTTTCGCTTTTTGGAAGTGAGACATTGGCCTCGCAAGATGAGTCCACTGACCAATTTATTCTCTGTAGTCTTTCTTTAAATAACTGGGGGTTTTTTTGGTTTAAAGTTTGATTATGATGCAAAATATTTTACAAATGGTATAAAATCTGGAGATTGTAATTTTATCTACTGAAATGTCCTCTCAAGGTTTTGGTTCAGCTGGTTCACATAATTATTAAATGGAAATGGGGTTGAGGTGGTGTGTCCTTGTGAAAATAGTTGTACTTATATCATTAGTATGTAGTTAGCAGTTAAGTTAGATATAAGACATCAAAGGTGAGAGCAAATGTAGGCAAACCACACAATAACCCAGCAGCACATCTTGTTCCTTTGCTCCAGGAGCGTTTGAGAGAGCAACTTGACACATAAGAGACAAATACATTCTGGCAAGCTTAAAGCAGCTATAATCAAGATTTTTATAACAATGGATTAAATAACTACTTGGATGTTCATAGTGGTAAACTGACTCTACAGTTCCCCCTCAGCTCTACAGAGCATTTTAGCATCTTTCAGCTTGTAGTTTTTGTTTTCTGGCCCACAACTTGGCTGTTTTGGTTCACCGCTCTCAAAAGCCTTGTTTCAGCTGCAGCAGGCAACAGCAGACAAGGTTAACGACTAGCTGGTGAACATCATGGAGCATATTTCCCTCAAGGAGTCGGTGGCGAGCATATTGGTAAAACATATTGGCCTGATATTCATCAGTTGCACGCAAACACAAGTCCAAATGAATCGTGATGTTGTTCTGTGTGTGCTGGATGTGTAACGTATATTATACAATATTCCATTATAGTGTTCACAGTTTGTGTCCACTGACCCTGAGCAGCCAAAAAAATCAGTTATTTCAGGTTTGACCTAATAGTAAAAAGCTATACGTATGAGCAGAAATGAAGTTGTCTCTTATCTGCAAAGTGAAAATTGCTGCTGTTTTGTGCCATAAAGCAGTTTCTTTTTGTGCCATTAATCAATAAGAATTCAGCTGGAGCTCCTGCAGGACGGCCGAGGTTGCTCTCGCTTGTTAAGAGTTGTTTTTCTACCTTTAATCACTAGACTCCCTCAAGAGCAGCAGGACATCACTGTTTGTACCCGATTAAAGGCAATTAGCATGAAGAGCAGAGGACGTAAGTCTCATAAAAGTTGTAAAGAGCTGTTGCTTAGAAAGCTTCTGCTAATGCTAAGGTTACTTAGGTAATGTAGCAATTATTGTTAATGACAGGTGATGTTCATGTTATATTCTAACAATGGATGATGGTAAATAATGAAAGCAGCAATAATGCTTCACTGCTTCATTATGAATAATTCTGCAGCTCGACAGGAACACCGTGCTCACCAGTCGTGTAAAAATAGACCTGTTATCAAGGAAGAAAAAAAACAGTTATATTCTGTGCTGTCCCTGCTCTGAGTAGATGATTGTGTGAACCGGTTATATTAAACGCTGCCCACAGAAAGCATCTCAGTAACTAAAATTCTTCTCCTCATACACTTCCACTCCCTGTCCTTGAGTGAATGGCAGCTTTGTTTCAGCTGTCAGGATCGATTAAATCGTGCTCCCATAAACAAACATCATGGTGGAGAAATGGAAATGAGCTGCCCCTCCAGCGGGCCCCACAGAGGATGTACCATTCCAACATTTTCCAAATCCTGGGTGCTTTCAACGTGCGACTGACGAGTTACTTGGACTTGGCCTTCTGTTTGACGGAGGCTGAAGCTGCAAGTGAAGGTTTTGGGGCGGGTTCAGGGGCAGGAGAGGGTTTCACTGAATCATACACACTAAGAGCCCTGCAACACAATATAAAACAATGTAAAAAGAACAAAAAGATGTTCATATTTTGTTAGAATGATATTAAGACCATATAAAAGAACATATAACCCTGATTCCAAAAAAGTTGGGACGCTGTGTAAAGCGTTAATAAAAACAGAATGTAATCACTGGCAAATTAACTCTGTTTACTAATCTCCTTTATACAAAGTGTTCCTTTGACAAAGTGTTGAACCTCTCTCCATCCTTGCTTGTGAACGACTGAGTCTTTCCAGGATGAACCTTTCATACCCAATCATGATACTATCACCTGTTACCAATGAACCTGTTTACCTGTGGAATGATCTAAACAGATGTTTTTGGATCAGTCCACAACTTTCACAGTCTTTTGTTGCTCCTGTCCCAACTTGTTTGAAACATGTTGCTGCCATCAAATTCAGAATAAGCAGATATGATGAGGTCAAACATCAAATATATTGTCTTTGTACTGTTTTCAATTGAGTATATTTTAAAAAGGATTAGCACATTATCACATTCTGTTTTATTTATGTTTTACACAGCGTCCCAGCTTTACTGGAATTGAGGTTATTTAAAGAGCAGGTTACTTACAGGTTTCTGATTTTCTTTATAATAGCTTTGACTGATCTAACCATCCTCCTTATCCGCACCTGTCACCAAGACAACAGATAGGTCAGTGCAAAGATTTTCAAAGAATTTCATTGCTTAACTTTTAATTTTCTTTGGCATCATAGATGATTTTACTCAAAAAATTTTGTTATTTGTCACAGTTTCTGCATTCATATTTAATCACTTTGATAAAGTGCTTTTCATTTTCATTCATTTCATTTTAGTTATTTTTATATTACTAGTTTATAATTTCTCTTTTTTTTTGCTTGAGTAAGTGTTGCAATCTTTTGACGTTATCAAAAAGTACAAAAAGTACAGAGAAAAACATGAAACTCTCACCTGCTGCTTTTTGTACAAAAGAGGAATGGAGAAAAGGGTGATCACAGCTGTTCAACAAAGACAAAGGAGTAAAAATTTCTGTTATTTCAGCACCATTGTACAGTTTTACTTTTATTCTTCCATTGAAATACATGTCACACAAAACCATTTCCTAAGCAACATGTCTCTGTATGAATAGTAGCTCTGGGATGAGGTCAGGGTGGAGGGTTGGACACTGAAGTGTGTGACTCCAACAGGAGTAAGGTCAAAGTTGAGCCCTTTAAACCATGTCTATGATCTTTCCCTAACTTTTACCAAGTAGTTTTGGGTGCGTAAACTTAACCAGACCATAATCAAGGAGAGTCAAAACACTCATGAGTCATTTTTTGCAAGCAGAACTCACCTGTTATCACCAGAGTCAGTCCGTTGGTTAGGACGCCGATGTAGGTCAACAGATACAGGAGCACAACAAACTGGGAGAGAGAGCACAGATAGAAAATTTAAGGTGAATGATGCAGCAATATTATATTAGTAAATGAATCTCTGTCGTGTGAAGGGGTTAGTTGTTCTGCCAATCACTGTGAATCACACCACCGCTATGCAGCTCTGTCAGGTATTGCTGGTCTGGTCTGTGGTTGCTGTAAGCTGATTTAAAAGTGTGGGAAACTGCTCACAGCTGCATCCACATACAAGCTGACAATACACTGCCTGCTCAGTGCATCGCTGTCAGCACATTGTTTTATATTTTAGTTTGTGACCCCTGATTTATGGGGTTTAATCATTCAGGTCTCAGGTTGTATGAATAAATTGATGTTTACACATTATTGCATCTGTTATTATTGTAGCATCAGACCTTAAAAGAGTCGATAATGCTCTCGATGAAAAGCAGGCGTTTGATCTCTGTGACGGCAAACGCGATCAGCAGCACCACCTCCTCCACCAGCATCACTGTCTCCCTATCTGTCAGAGAGCTGTCATTATCCAGATATGACCTGGGGACAGAGACACCAATACAGACTCTTCAAACAAAGAGCTGTGTTCATGTAGTCATACAAACAACTGAGGCCCTACATTTAACCACAAGTGCAACAACATTCAGTGTGGGCTTAAAGTTGGAAAAGCAAACCAACAATGTCTAAATCAACAGACTCACTGGAAGGGGTGGACCCCGGGATTCCAGCGCAGCAGCTCCAGCAGTTTGTAATAGAGACGCAGGGAGAAGGTGACGCTCATGGCACCCAGACAGATGTGGGAGAGCACGGTGATGGCGCTGAGCTGGAACACGCTGGCCAGGCCGATCACCAGCCCCGTGAACACCACACCGGTCCTCCTCACGTTCCGCCAGTACACCAGATCTGTAACTGCACGAGAAGACACACACAGAAAATGATCACTTTAATAGATGACAGGAGGGTAAAGACAGTGGAGATGACAGCGAAGAGGCCTGATAAAGGAAGCAATGTCAGCTACTGGAGAGGCATCCAAAGAACTTTCTCATTAAAATAACATGCCACCTTCTGTCGTTACTCTGCTATTGTGGAGAGCCAGTGCCACTATAGATTTGCCTACACAAGATACAATATAGAGTATATAAATTTTCTTTAGGGTTTTCAACTTGAATAAATAGAAACAATATGATCTCTTTCATGGCAGTGAAATGTTCTCACAGCTCTGTACTTTCATGGTAGATCACATGTTGCTGTGGGACTTAAAGAGGATTAGACTTGAAGATAGATTCATATCAGTTTCCCAAAACTCTGTGAAAGTGGCACCGCTTCAAAATGTGTGTGTATAGGATTCTCACTCCTCGTTCAAATGACCCAGATCATCTTCTATCCTCCTCTGTTTATGACAAACAAACCTGCTGGTGCTTGGTGGGAAAATGTGACACGCATCGCTCCCTCTGTGCCAGAGACGCTTTAGTTATGTGAGAGACAAAATGGGCTGTAAGTTATTCACAAACATAGATTTTGAGATTTTTAAGAACATGTTTGGGATGGTTATACCTTCTGTTTGAATTATGTATGAGGAAGTTTAAACAGCAACTAAACCAATAAATATGCCATGTTGTCTATTTGACTGTTCCAAGACGGAAACAGCTTTTTCTATTTAAACAAATTTTGGCATGAGGAAAGTTAGAAAAAGGAGCAACACTCTGTAAATTCTGGAGAGGACAAATATTAAAACCATCATCTGTTAATCTTTACAATGTTAGTATAGTCTACTATTCATGTGACTAACCCATGGGAAAATCTTGCCTCATATTCAAATCCAAAAATTCCTAAGCAGCAGCATCTTTTTGCTTTCCTTGCCAAAAAAGAAGATATTTTAGGAAAAGGGATGTCTCTGAATCAGTGCATTGCTTTTAATAATGCGTTTTGCACATTTCTGAATGAATAATAAATAAAGGTATAATTATACTATGAGTCACAGTATGATATTAGATCTTCAACCACCAAGACATTAAATGAGCCTCCCAACTCCAGTGTTAATCTCGAGCTAATTATCTGATTAAAACAAACACTCGGGATCTCACACGTAAACATTTACACAGAGAGAGACACAACCCAACAACAGCTTGTCTTCCAAAAGACAATTTACAAGCAACAGTGTCATGCATTACACACACACACACACACACACACACACACACACACACACACACACAACTAAACCAGCAATCTGTTTTCATAATCAGGTTTTCAGACAAATATATAAAAGAACTCTTTTCCGGGTTTTCTTTTTTAATGGCAAATTTGAACAGGACACTGGTGAGACAGAGACACTCGCTCATGCTTATGCTGTCTCACCTATGAAGTAATTTTCCAAGCAAGGCAGAACCATAACCTAACTCTGATTCTAATCATGATAACAAGAGCAGAATATAATATTAAAAAAACAGCCCTGACAAGAAAACACTTATCAGTCTTCCCTCATTATTCCTTTCAGTTTGAACCTTTACAAACTAAACAAACAACATTCAGTCAGCAGTGGGGTCTCATTTAGTCCCACTCTGTCCATCTGTCCACCCAGTGAAAGACATGCTCCATTCAGTATTTGACTGGTCATCCTGTCTGCATTCACACCTGCCCAGCACAAGGGAAAAAATAATAAATCCACTCTTCCTCATCCACCTGACAGCTGGACTCTGACCAGCTCCCTGTCTGCTCTGATTCACTTTACTTAAAGCTGTCACCATTTATTTCCTTACGTTTGGTGGCCATTTCAGCTGCGATCCTGCTCGCTCGCCTCTCTTCCTCTTCCACTGTTGGCCTGCACCCGAGGCTTTTTTTGGCCACCCCAGCTCCGTCAGCAATATAAGGCCTGGCTGGCCTAATTTTATCCTGTATTGGATACCCCCTGTTTGCATTCACACACACACACACACACACACACACTCAAATTGGGAACCTGAGCCATCAGCATGTACATGTCCCTCAGCTTTCAGAGACTCTCTCAGCCAGCTGGTGGCCGACCTGAGCCCAGAGGCCTTCACATGCAGCCACGTTAGCGAGAAACAGCTTTTAATGTTAAATTCATCACCAATTAGGATTAATAAGAACGCAAGCGACGTCAGCAGGCTGCTATCTCCTCCAGCTGTATACTGCAGCATTCATGACATACTAATGAATGTGTAATAGAGCCTGAATCACGACTAGAGACACAGCACGCTCTGACAGAAAACTGAGGCAGTGAGGAAGCATGAAGGTGCTTCTCTTATCATGTTTTCACTGCGTGCCAGGAAGATATGCAGACATTTTTCTCTGTAAGGTTCATTATGTGAGAATGATGTAGCCTTTCATTTCTGTTCCATGCAAGTGTCTCTGATGACACTTGTCAGATAGCTGTGTCTACTGTACATTACAGTAACATCCAGATTATTATCACAGGTACAATAGACACTTTGCAGATTTGCTGAAATTCCTCCAGATCATTCATTTTGCTCTAGTGTGACATGCTCAAACTCATGTACAGTACAGCTGTCATATTGCATATTTTGTCCCTTCAACATTACACTTTTTGCAGGTGTAGGAATGTCCCACGTTCAGGTATCTCCTGGGTATTTAGAGCACACGCAAACTGAGAGGTTTGTCTCTATTGTGCAAGCTGCTTTAACACCACCAAACAAGTTACATTGAAAACAGTTTCTCCATCCTTTCCTGCCTGGTCACAGTAGCATGACGGCCCCGAAGCATGTGGAGAATTACAGAGAGCGACGTGATTCTGGCTGCCTCCACAGATTTAAGCAGTTATTCAAGGAAGGCTGCCAAACAAAACAGCTGTAAGTCATGTTGTGTTGACATGCATAATCATGCAAGACCAAAATCACATTACTGTTTGTTCAGAATAAAATAAACAGTGAAGACCTGCAGCAATCTTTCCCTCTTCAACTCTATTGAATTAGTTACAATTTTATGACTCTATAAAGTTAGAAAACCTACATATTTGTGGCTAATAATATTGTTTTCTTTGCCGTTTATTTTAAAAAGGTTTTAATCAAAACTACTCATCATTTCACAACCATGATTAAAAACCACATCCAGCCTATAACAGACTTTGATTTATTGTCACATTAAGTACAGAACAAAAAGTCCTAGTGAGAAGAGAACTGGAACTGATGCAGTGTTTCAGTCCAAAGCCTTCATGTTTTCCTAAATAATATCAGTCACAAAAAATAAATGATAAATGAAAATAATTCAAACATAATAACAAATCACAGGACAAGCACAGGATGTCCATGGTCATACAAGCAAAATATTTTATTATATTGCAGACATTGTAGATATATTGAGTCCAATCTGATATATTCAAGAATAATTAAAGAAAAAATGGAAAAAAGGTTTTAATCTGTCAATGATTAGTATGAATCCCTGCAGAGGTACAGTACATACACTCATCGGTTTTAATGTATAAAAATGAAATATCAGTTTAAAAGGACCCTCTGTGCTCACAATGAAAATAAGCTTTCTTCCCCCTGTGTTTGTTCTTCCCACTGTCACACACTGTGTGCTAAATGGCCGACGGTCCTGTAATCCACAGCAGTGGCAGCTCATAATCCCAACCGATCAAAGGTTGAGATTATCAGAGATGTGGGAGGGGCAGAGCTGCAGATAGGAGGACAGGGAGAGAGGGTGAGCTCAGACATGACAGTGGCGATGCAAGCTGAGCAGGGATTGGTGCACACAAATAGCCGGCCAATCACAGCGGAGGCAGAGGAAAATAACAAGGCAAGGGGAGAGCTGGTGAAAGAGGGAAGAGCGATGAAAAAGCGAGGGAGAAGGTGAAATCACAGCAGCACAGAGGAGAGACCAAACAAGGAGGAGAGGAAGGATGAGTGGAGCAGACAGCGCTGATCAGTGAGGTCTCCAGAGAGGGGAGAGAAGAGGAAGGAGATGAGCAGGGAGAGAAGGGTGAGCAGCCAGCACTGAGAACATCCATCAGCTCAAGCAACCATGCTCTGAGCCCTGGAGCAGCAGGGCTACGCAGACACTGCACAGGCCCAGCATCAGGCCCACCTCAGCCCTCCATCCCAGCCACAAACACCGGGGCAGGGATAACAGAAGATTCCCATCACATCAGCTGTCCATAAGAACCATGAGAACAGCCAGGAAAGGCAGCGTGGAGATGCCTGCGTTTATGCGGCAGCTGGTGAAAGAGACGGAGAAGAGGGTCAGCTCTTTCTTCAAAGGGGGCCGTGGAGGAGCAGCGGAGGGGGAGCAGCCAGGGGAGGGGGACAAGGAGGAAGTCATCCCCAGCCCCTACCTGGACAGGCCAGTCCTGGACAAGCTGACAGAGGAGGGCTGCGCCCGCTGGGGCCTCACCTATGCCCTGGGGAGCATGCAGGGCTGGAGGGCCAACATGGAGGACTTCCACAACTGTGTGCCACAGCTGGGTGGAGAGCTGGCCGACTGGAGCTTCTTCGCTGTGTTCGACGGTCATGCGGGGAGCACAGTGGCCCAGTACTGCTCCCAGCACCTTCTGGGTCACATCCTGGCAACAGGTGAAAGATATGACAAGAAAATGCATGAATGAAATGAATGTAAAAGATCAAAGATGTGGAGTGTTGTTTTCTTTTGTAAAGGAATACAATTTATTGATCAATTGTGATAATGCACAGCTATGATGTTCTGATCTTGAAACTGTTTTCTTCCTGGTTAGGGTTAGGGTTTTCATTGCGTTCTGCAAATATCGATGCTGTTCTATGCAATTATGTGTTTTTATGGGATGCCGGATTCAAGTAGTAGAAGTATTCCATCTTTGTATCTGTTTGTGCACACAGGTGGAATAAGACCAGAGGACAACCCTGAAAAGATAAAAGGAGCCATCATTGAGGGATTCCTGCAAACCGACAAGCACCTGCACTCTGTGGCCCGCCGAGAAGGCTGGGAGAGGGGTGGTACCACTGTGGTGGCAACTCTCATCTCACCGTACTACATCTACTTTGCCAACTGTGGTGACTCAAGGGCCATGCTGTGCCGCTCCGGCCAGGTCTGCTTCTCCACCGAGGACCACAAACCTTACAGCCCTCTGGAGAAAGAGCGTATTGAGAGCGCCGGCGGCTCTGTGACCATCCAAAGGATCAACGGCTCCCTGGCAGTGTCCCGGGCTCTGGGGGACTTCAGCTACAAGGGGGCGGAGAACCGGACGCCCAGCCAGCAGATGGTGTCACCAGAGCCAGAGGTGTGTGTGGTGGAGCGCTCCCCAGCTGATGAGTTCCTGGTGCTCGCCTGCGACGGGGTGTGGGACACCATCAGCAATGAGGAGCTTTGCGCCTTCATCCACAACCGGCTGCGTGTCTGCACTGACCTGAGGGACGTCTGCACCCAAGTCATTGACCTCTGTCTCTATAAGGTCAGAGCCTGCTGCTTACAACCAGCATGCATGCTATCTTAATCCCATTTAATTACAAAGTGCCTTGCGCATTTCTACGTGTTCAGTATTTCAAATGGCAAATCCTTTTAACTGATTAGAAACAGAAAACACAATTTCAGTGTAAAACTGTGTTATGTAATTTTTAATGGGTTGTGGATTTTATGTAATAACATAATCCTTTAAACTGTGTTGAATTGGTTTGGCTTAATCTGAAGGATGTCAGAGTCATTCCACTTTTGGCAAAAAGAGTTCAGCTTCATGAGGGTAACTCGGGGACAGTTTCTGTTTGATTCACTTACGCTTTCAAAAAACTCATTCCAGTTACACCTTTTCTGACATCTAACTTTTACAAGATTTACAAAAACATCATAGCATCTTGCTGTTTAAATCAAGAGTGCGGAGTTCCACAGGGGGATGTGCTGGATCCTCTTACTTCTGTGTATATAAATGGTATGAATACTTGTCCCCTTTTTCTTTCAACATACTGTATATAAATAATTTTTTCATAAAGATATATTGTTTAAAATTCACTTGATGAAGGTCTATGTAATTTTGTTGTTTAGGTTTTTATTTTGGCTGCAGCAATGAAACAGGGAAAATCCACTGGTGTGGAAGTTTAAGTTGGTGAAATCCGTGCAAAGCGACACTGAAATATTGCCACCTTTCAGGTTGATAAGGTAAACTTGTTAGCAAACAGTTGCTTATTTCCACCAAGTCCTGAGAAAAATTTCTGTCTCTGTAGTTAGATGTTCCCCTTTTATCACTAGCTAGTTGGTAACTTTCAGTCACTTGGTGCTGAGCAGGTAGCAGCTGAAAATTACAATATTGAGAGCAGTGAGAATGAACATAAATAGTATGTTCATAAAATGAAAGGAAAGAAAATGCTCTGTATAGTGAGTTTAGTCAAATAAATGACCTGTTAATGATATGTCACTATGAGCAACCCCTTTCACATCGTAGTCATTTGGTCCATTGTTAAAATAAAAATACTGATTACAGCCATTTTAATCATGTTTGTGCCCAAATGGAGGCAAAGGTCTAAATGTAAATCAGAGAATAGTATATGTGGCTGTAACAGCACATTCAGGCTAAAAAAGCAGCTCTGACTTCTGCTTAAGATTTGATTCAGTCTCATTGAAGCCGTGGCTGCTGTTCATGGTATAATGGTGTGACAGACCACCTAAAAATAGACAGCAGAGGTGTCGGTATAGGTTATACAGGATTATTCTAGGTTTCTATGAGGACTCATTTCAGCCACTCTCCCTCTGAGAGTGTCAGACGGTTGAAGGTTGATGCTCAAAAATATAGAATTGCTCATCGCATACATAAAGACCCTTATACATAAAGAACCACTACAGCCAGCTCTAATATCATAGCAGCAAGACTCAAGGGTCTTTGATGAAGGACATTTTCTCACTATACAGTAACCGATCTACAGAATTAGGGAATGAGGTCGTCGAGAAGTCACACCTTTTTCAGCTCATTGCTTATACTTTATTGTATTGTGTTGTACCATAATTTAATTGATGCAAATCTTCTATGTTAATAAATGAAACACATCCCTTTATTACACTCATGTCCTGTTTAAACCAGGCATCACTGAACCTCAAGGCAATTAATAGAATAAATTGTCCATCTTGTATGTTCTTTAAAGAGACACACAGGGATAAATATGGGCCACATGTGCGCACACTAACATCCATGCTGCACTCTGTTTGGCTGTTATGTCCATCATATCACTCTGTTATGTAACAGGGCTTCAGCCTGGATGTGCACAATGACCTCAAAATGTCACAGCTTCTTCCACTCTCCATTTACATTTTCCTGCTCCACTGCGTCTGTGTGACACACCTTCAGGTGAAAATGATCTACTTCTGAAACGGTTCACCCAGGATGAAATCACGTCCTATATGTTGACATTTGTAAGCTCGACCTGTATCGCTCACCTCTGCTGATGCCACATGTCTCTCCACAGGGCAGCTTGGACAACATCAGCATCGTCCTGCTGTGCTTCCCTGGAGCCCCCCAGCTGTCAGCAGAGGCATTACACCAGGAGGCTGAGCTGGAGGACCTGCTGGAGTCCAAAGTAGCAGGTGTGTGGGTTTACACAAGGGACTATGTAGGCTTTGCTTTTGCAATGGTTTAATGTTGAAATCCTGATGCTTTTTTAATTTTCTCAAGGTTTGTGGTTTGCAGTTGAAGCACACTGAGATGACTGAGATTGACCTCTCTTTTACCACTTCTGTATTTTAATTTTTTAAAGATTGAGGCTACGATATTGTTGATAACAAATCTTGTAAAAAGATCAAAATCAACAATGAATAGAACCTATATAATAACAAATATTCTCTGTATAGCCAGAGCCTGACATATCTTTTCCTCTGGACTGTGGAGCTCTATTGTTGTCCAACTACTATTTAACACATTAGTAAGTTACATTGCACTTAAGTTATGTTCCTTCATTATCATGACATGGGCACTGTGTATTTTGAGTCGATCCCACATACTGTCCTGTTTTTGTAAATCCTCACCACTACACCAAATGTGCATTTAATCCGCCGCTGAAAATAGTGCCCAATTGTGCTATTTACCCCTGTTTGAGTATTTTTTTTGCTATAATCTACAGTGGCCCAGCTGTTTTGGCCGATAACATTTTAAAAATTAAACTATATTTATGTGTGATTCATTCAATAGACTTGGGGCTGAAATTACTGAGAGATGGACCAACGCACTGTAAAATTATAAAATAACTCCAGGCTTATTCTTTGCTTTGCTGCATGTAAAACTCGAAAGTGCCTTTCCAAGTGAGTTTGCGTGTTTGTTTCTATGTTTTCGCTTTAATGTCTGACAGAGATTTATGAAGAGCTGTGTGCCAGAGGGGAGGATCCTGACCTGCTGTCTGTCCTCACAGTCCTCGCATCCACTGTCATCCCCGGATTACCACCAGGTGGAGGCATACAGAGCAAGTAAGAGACAGAATGAGTGTGTATGTGTGTGTGCATCTATACCCTGTACTGAGAAATGACACCATGTTATTTCTGTGTGTTACAGAAGGAACTGCATTATTTCTGCTTACTATCAACAAAGAGAGACACACAAGCCCACACTGCCAAATGTGAGTACAAATCACACGCCTGTCCCATGTAACCATTAGAAGACATGTGATTTCCTTCACTGTGCACAGTCACCATTACTTTCTCCATCACCCGTCTGTCCAGGGCCTGGGAGGCTCCTGAGAAGTCCGGCTGGATTTCGTCTCCAACCATCCATGGAGGGACTGTAATTACTGTCAATATTAAAACTGTTTTCTTCATGTGTGCAGTTTGACAAAAAAGGGAGATGATTAACAGACAGGGACGTTTGTTTACATCATGCCAGCAAGCAGCATCTTGTCATAAGAAACACAATGTAAAAATAGATCAAATAAAGCCTGATACGTTTTATATTTATACAAGAAGGACCTTTTGTAAAACTTACTCAGAGACACTGATCCAGCAACAAACCTCTGCCTCATATTCAGTGAACAGCAGATACAGAATTTCAAATAATAATCTGCAAAAATGAACAACTGACAACTGTGAAATTGCACATTTTCATTGGATAAAATAAGGTGCACGAGTATATATAGGGTTATATTTTAAAGATGTTTTAAGAATAGATATATTAAAATAAGTAACATAAATAATAAGAAGAATCAGTGCTTGTCAGTGCTCGCCAAAAGCCAGCATGCAGCTAACATATATCCACATGTGTCAACAGGGAGTGCTAACAGTGCAAACAGCTGGTCGGCTGGTGGGAACGCACAAATGCATCTTTTCCCCTCGTGGTCGAAAGTGACAGGCAAATAAACACTGATTAGATATTTAATTCATCTAATTAAATCTCACATACACATACACTTAGGCAAGAAAAAATACATTTCACACATGATTCAAACTACTTTTGAAGAGGTGTTTACTTATTGTTTTATTTTAGGCATGTAGGACAAAATCCATGTGGTTGGAGACATGTTTGTTGAAATAATTATGTGATAGATTAGTTTTTAAAAGGGATTTAATTGTGGACAAAAATTGAGCCCAAAGTTTCCAGAAATTAGCCAAATACCCTCAAATCTACATTTCATGGCCAATCAAAAATAATTTCACATGTTTCAGTTCGACATGTATTCATTTCTTTGCAATTCTATCTGTATATTAATCATATTTCTAAACACATTCTTCAATCCAGTGTATGTGAAATGTGTTTTTTCCATATGTTGGATAATATGTACTGTGCTGCCTTATTCACCTTTTATATAGTTGATAAAACAAACAGCATCAGGACGGGTCAGTTTCAGGATGGGTCATTTTACCTGCATCATACTGTTATACATTATTTCAGTGAGTCATTCTCTGTGTATAGACGTTACATGTTAAGAGTCATGATTGTTTTAAATCTGAATAAAAAATATTTGACTGACGACGTTCAGTTTTTTTTTTTTACTCACAATAACTAATAAAATAACTATTTTCATCCTTGGTTTGAAATGAGTAACAGTGAAGACAAGACATCAAGCGTGACCACTAGAGGAAAATAAATGATTTGGCCTCTTGTAAGATCTCTAAGGAGGAAGCTTTTCTCATCATCTCGAGCACTGATGAAAACCTGGCGTGCAGATGATAGAGAATGGACTAGAATGGCTTTTCTTGCATAGTAGAGGATCTCCTCCAGTTCGCCGAGGAGAGCCTGAATCTTGCTCTCCGCTCTGTTGATGTGATCCTGTGACTATCTGTACAGCACTTACTGACATAAGGACGTCCTCTACAGGCCACGTTTGATTAGATGTGCTCTATTGAAAAGCCTGGATCTCAGAGCTCCTTTGTGATTGCTATGAATTTCAATGCATTGATGAAGCAAGATGGGCAGCTTGTGAGCAATCAACAAATTAAAACGTCTCCGTCTGCACGTGAGCTCCTGTGGTCTGTTTGTGAAGCTCTGTTTAAACACAAATAACAATTCAAATGTTTCATATATGCAGCTAGTTATATAGGAGGAGATTGTAGATATTGTGTTTATGTCTGTATGTTCACTATTACTGACTACTACCTCACATCAGGGCACATGTGCAGCACTCTCAAATCAGCAGTCCTCTTTAAGTGGCCCTTCACTGCTTCTTTCATCTGATTGCTTTTGTATGAGCCAATCACTTCAGGACATCAGACCCCTCTTCACAGCGCTGTTGAATTTTTTAAATTGCATTCGTTTTGGCTCTCTTTCTCTACACGGCGCAAAATGCAATCAATTATTCGATGTCCAGAATCCATGCTGGAGGTCTGCTATTTTCTGCATAGACTTCCAGTGAAATTGCTCAGCGAGGTGCTGAACAGATGCTAATCAGAGGGAAATTATTCTATTTTCAGAATTTGGTTTTGTCATATTGAGAGGACAAATGACTGACTTTCTTGAAATCACTCAGTAAGGAAATAAGCTGTATTAGGGCTCCAGTATAGAGAACCCACATCAATGTACACAAGAATCACATCTTAGTGGTGCTACCTATCCACACTGGTTTCCTGTAGGCGATTATTCATAATGGCCAAGGCCCCCACGCCACCTGAGAATCCATTTTGATGGCCGTAACTCTGCCGTGGGCCCTGATGAGCTGTTTCGCTCAGCTGCTTCTGCAACAGTGCCAGAGACACCTTATTGGACACCATGAACTCATTGACAGAGATCATCTCTCCTGACAGACGGCGGCCCACATATACCCCGTCAGCCACCGCGCCTGCATCCGTCTCGCTGTCGCACACCGTCTCCACCGAGCCCTCCGTGTAGCGGTGTCTTCCTCCAGGGCAGTGGGATGAGATGGGCTGCACGGTGTTGCGTTTTAAGCGTTTTTGCCTGAGGTGTGCAGGCAGGCGCCTCTGTTTGAGATTTTTGTTCTGGAGACAGGGGCAGCAGAGCCACCAGCAGCCATTTGTAGAGCAGGAACAGGGCTGATGGCGCCCCGAGCAAACCAGCTTACCCACGATCCAGTTGAGAGTTTGCTTGATGATAATAGAAATGACATTGAAAAGTGAGTAGATACAACACACCCCCATTAAAATGAAAAGGCAGTTCCCGAGCCGGTAGGCCTCCTGAGACTCGTACTGCTGTCTCTGACTGCTCACCAGGTCCCCAAAGCCGATGGTGCTGAAGGCCACAAAACAGAAGTAGAGGGAGTCCACGTAGCTCCAGTTCTCCATGGAGCTGTACAGAGTGGAGGCACTGCACGCAATCACAACCGATGCCACACCCAGGATCAGCATCACGTAGTAGACTGACGGTTTCCAGCCCTCCAGGCTGTCCTCTTCACCGGAAGACTCCTCCTTCCTCGACTCCACCCTGACTCCAGCGCACCTCAACCGACGCTCGTGACACCAGCGCATGATGTAAGCTAACATCGTGATGATCCTCTCCAGGAAGAGGTTGAAGAAGAGGATGGTGGCAGCACAGCCGATGAGACCGTAGAAGATCAAGAATATTTTCCCAGCTATGGTCGCTGGTGTGGTCATGCCAAAGCCTGGAGAGGAGAAACACAAAGTAAAAGGTTAAAAGGTCATGGTTGATCTCATAAAGCATCATTTAACAACTTTTGAACTTGAATCTCAGAAAAACTAAAAAGCTTCAAGACTCACCAATAGTGGACACCACTGTGCCCACAAAGTAGAAAGCTCCAGAAAAGTCCCAGCGGGGCCTCAACGCGTCCACTCTGATCCCAGCTCCGTTCGCCTCCTCGTACTGGCGCAGCAGAGTGTGCAGGGCGCCCAGGTTCACCCTGTATCTCTGGGTGAAGTTGTCCAGCTGCTGTTTCCAGAGGCGACGGGCGCGCAGCTCAAAGGGGTGTTCCAGGGCTGAGAAGATGGCCGCCCCACACAGCAAGTAGAGCAGGATGAGCCCAGCCAGCAGGCAGAAGCGGGCGTTGTCTTCATTCATGGGCGCCCTGGGGCAGCAGCAGCCGCCGGCAGCCCTCCTCTGAGCCATGAGCACAGCAGCAGCACAGACGCACCACTGCAACAACATGCACCACCTCCAGCAGCGCCGCCAAGTCACACACTCACAGTATGTGTTGCAGGCATCACCCACCACACAACATACATGCACTGGCTAGAGAAAGCACTTTACGTGCGCAACACATTTGGCTCTAAAATTGCACAGAAGTGAAAAAAATCTGTTGGAGGAGTTTACTGAGGGCTGCTTTAATTTAGAGAATATGGTCTGCAAGAAAACACAAAGGACATGTATTAGTAGTATGTTTAGTACACTCTAAATATTTTATTATTATTCTATTTTGCAATAATTGTTTATGTTTTATTTTTCTCCCTTATTAATGCAAATTATATTAACCACAAAAAAATCTAAGCATTGGTTCAATCAGTGTATCATAAACACATTCATGGTAGGGAAACACTAAATTCATGAAAACATTATAGTTGCACTTCATGATATATAATCCACACACAGATCAAACAGTCAAAGTTTAAAGTAAAAAAAAACACATAGTACCTGGTCTTGTTGACAGCTCGATCTCGTTCCCCCGAGTGCTGCTGGTCTGCTGTGCTCTTTCCATGGATCTGCTGAACAATGGCCAGCGACGGGAAACCTCTTGAGTTTTTTTTTTTCTTTTTGCAAAAAGAAAGGCTGTCTGATGTTTCATCTGTCACACACTGACATCACCATCTCTTACTCCACCCCCTCCATCTTTGAGCACACCCTGACTGGTGCAGTCATCTCTTCATTTCAAAAGCAGTATTCCTCTTAATCCAGCCTTCATTTCACCTCAGTTTGACTTAAAGAGCTACAAGTGACAATTATTTGCATAATTGATCCTTTAATCACTCAGTTGCTTTTAACAAGCAAGGGCCAATGGTTGAAGTCCTGATTGAAGTATAGCATCATGCGACAAGAAGCCCACCAGTTGAGCAGGATGAATTTAAGTTGGGGGACTATGAGGGCAGTTTCCTCCTCTGTCTTCACCACCACTGAAGGACCCATGAGCAAGACACTCAACTCAAAAATGCTCCAGTGGGGTTTGCTCAGATCAGACTGTGGTGGTACTGTGCAGCTTCCAGACTCCCTCACTGGGCTTTTTGTTGTTGCCGCAGACTGTGTGGGAGGATTTGTCGAGCATGACTCTCAGTTTCTCTGTCTGTCCATCCCTTTAATCTCGTCTGGCACTGCAGGTAAGGGCAGGGGTTCCCTCTGCCTGCCGTCTGATGGCTGAATGACAGGAGTGGACAGGTGTGGAAGACAGAGAGCACATCTGCCTTCATCTCACCCGTCAGCCCTCCATCAGGTGCTGAACTTTGGATTAGTATTCTGATTTTTTTCAGGTTTACAGTACAACTTCTCTATTACTTATAACATATTTTAATGACTATTACAGTTTGTAAGTAAATCAGTAAGAACTGATATCTGCTTAAATCCATCAATATATTACGTTCTCAAGAGAATTAGTGTACATTGGTGTTTAACAATAACCAGTAAATAAATAATGAAATTATTTTGTAAAAGGGTTTTCAGGTGATGAGATTCATTCTGTGCTTTATGATACACACAAAAAATCTATATACTGTATATGTAATTAAGGATATAAACCTGACAATGGCACAAAATTAACAATGTATTATACAGTTAGTTTTCCCTTTTCAGGTACATCCAACCAGTCTTAACATGCAGTAATATGTTACTTTACTCATTTCATTTATTTAGGGACAGTGCACGTAAATAAATTGTTATAAAATTAGGCATAAGGTTAATTATCATCTTAACCTGCAATTTGTCTAGTAGATTGAGTTGTCAACAATCCAGAACAGTAGAAACAACATGCCATCAACCTTCATGCCTCAGATGAGGATAAAAACAGCTGTTTTTCATGAATCACCATGACCAGTAACCAGTGAGAGAAAAAAAATGCAATATTCAACCAGAGACTTCCTGTCAATGTGTCAGCTGCAGCAGGGACAAATTAAGAGAGTTCATTAAAATTTTAAAAATTGTATGTGACACTGATCATGGTCATTAGGATTCATCTTCAGGGGACCATGAACATCTGTACAAATGTTTGGCCCAAATTATCCAACAGTTTTTGATATTTCAGTCTGGACCAAAGTGGTGGATTGACCAACTAACATTACCATCCCCAGGGCCACGCTGCTAAGACAGGCACAAACATTTCCCAGTTGTTTAGCCTCTCATAATTAAAACACAAAGACAAGCCTGAAAATGATATAACATTCAATGTTTTTATGTAAAAACTCCATAAATCACCATGTGTAAAGGTTAAATCTTAGTGGACCACAAGGAACCACCCTACCTAATATTTGTCTCAGTTATTAACATCATGTGTAGTTAACGTGACATTGACATCCATTGCAATTCCAAAGTGCTTTCATGATTTTTATGCAAACTACAATGTACTGAAATAAAATATTTAAACCTTTTGCAATAATAATGATAATAGTGAGACAAACAAATGAATTAAAGAAATGCAGGAAAAAGTCCACTTTTCAGCACCATAGTTGTAGCACCATTTTAATGACAGTGTGACATTTACACTACAGATCATCTCTAGTCAGAGGGGCAGCCATATCTTTGGCTCATAATTGCTTGTGCCATGTGTTTCCTGAAATAACGAGCGGGTCATCGCAAAACAGCAGGGTCAGACATCTCCTGCTGAGGCTGGAAATTGTTTGGCTCTTACAGAGTGTTGTAGGTCTAGTCAGTGGTCAAACTGTACAAGGCTCATGTTGCTCAGAGATTCCATAAATCACCAATGACCTTTCCACCTATGCTGTGGGCTTAATTTGTTAAAAAGAAATCTGTTCTGGAAAGTATTCCCTTGATAACACATTTTGCAAAATGTGTTGGTATTGTAATAAATCACACCCTCCATTTTTTACACCCCCATACTGTATTTTCCAATAAAGTTAATTCCCCACAATTCAACAAATGCACGTCAGAAGCCAGTGCATCTGTAGTCATTCACTCATGAGTGGGAAAGGAAGGACTGAAAGTCAGTTTCCACACGTGTTTAGAGTGCCGTTCATGTCAGTGGCAGCATGTTGGTCAGTATATCGATGAGGTTGTCCAGACCCCAAAGGTAGCCGTCTTCTCGATTGCCCTCTACCCAGGGAGTACGGTGGTCCAATGTGAGGTGAGACGGCAACACCACAGTCTTTCCAAAGTCAATCATCCAGACTCCTGTTCTGCCTGTCCAGTCATGTACAAACAGTAAGGAACTGCCCACGACCTGCAGGGACACAGCTGTTAGAAAAAGGTTCCACCTAAGGACAAATGTGCCGTATTACCACTCTAAGCCTGCCTACAAAAGCCAACAAAAAATGGCCCCCGTCGGTTTTATAGCTCTTTTGGAACAAGCTTTGTGGTTCTTTCCTTCACATTTCCAAAACTATTAGTATTACAAAAGTGTCCAACATCTGACCTCATGTGCTCTGAAGAAGTCTGACACTTCCAAGACCTGCCGCAATTGTTTCAACCGTCTCAGATAGCCCCACTGAAGGGAGAGAAAAGATTTACAAGAGAGCAAAGAAAATCTACAAGTAACTGAAAGTCAGTGAAGGTCACACTTACAACAACGTGTTTATTGGATTCAACAAAGTTGTCAAGTGCTTCCATCACTTGATCTCTGCTTTTGGTCCTTTTGAAGTTTGTGTGGCATTCTTCATTTGCCTTCTGTACAGGAAATGTACAGATTACAGTGTTATAATGCAAACTTTGCAGCTACAACAAACAAGCATTTTTATTCGTACAACTTAGCAGAATTTATTCCCTATGCATTAACATAAATCAATGACCTGACTGTCTTTGATGAGAACTTTGGAGCTTACCCTGAACCCTTCGATGCGGAAGCCCAGAGTTGCTGTGGAGCTCAGCGTCTCCCTCCACTGCATGTACCTGGTTTTCAGCACTGCCTGCTGGGCTCGTTCCTGGACCGTTGGGGCCTCTGGGTCCACAGCCACCATCTTCTCATACATGTCTTTACGAGGCTGGGGCCGTTCTCGGGCTATCAGCAGCTCCTCCTCAAGGTATGTCCTGTGAAGGGCAGTGCCTCAATGTCTTTATTGTGACTGAAACATATTTATTGCAATAAAGGATTACTGTAACTGTGAAAAAACAAAGAGGAACATATTGCTTTAACACAGGACCTAAGACTATAATTTGAGTGTAAAAGATACTCATTTGTTAAGTATTTAGAAAAAAATCTGTTATTCTCCACAAAAATCTTGAAAAATGACAACTGCAACTAAATTAAGCTACTATTAAATTTATAGGTGTTTTATAATGATGTATTTCAGCCAATGAAACCGAGCATTTGTGAATAAGTAAATTAAGTAGTTAAACTATTATTCTCTTAGAAAAAAAAACCTTTTTCTAGAGATTTTATTGCTAAATGATTATGTTTTGTTGATATAGTTTTTCTCCTTAAAATTTTTCTCTGTGACAAAAAATGCCTCGTTCAAACTTACCGGCTGCCCATCTTGCAGTCCATGATGGCAGGTGTGTTAAAATGGGTCAGCAAGTTATCCATCATGTTGTAATCCTGCTCGTCCCGCTGCACCACACCATAGTAGGCTGGAACAAAGGGCCTCAAAGCGTCCTCCATCAGCCTGAGGTAGCATTGTTGCTCCCCCTCACAAAACCTCTTCAGCAGTGTACCATAATCCCCAACATGAAAGCTCCCTGTGAAGCAAGCAAGGAAAAGACCACTGTTAAAATCCATAATTTTTCCATTACTTACAGTTGGATATTCATTCCTTTACTTACATTGTGGATTTTTTTTCTTACCAGAATTAGACCCACTGAGGAGCAAAATGAAAGACAAGTGAGACTAAACAAACCTTCATGTCCGACCACTTGCAGCCACTGCTGAGGTTTCTTGGGAGTCATAGGAAGGCAACTTTTGTGTTTCTTCCATGCGGAGTTCTGCATCGAAAGACCAAAAATCCTCAGTCAGTCATTCTTCAGCACACACACATTCTCGGTCACGCTTCTCTGCTGCCCGTGTTTTTCTGCGTCTTTACAGACAGGCAGCAAGGACCTCAGACTTCAGACTCATTCACTTGACTAATGGGTGAACAATGTCCCTGTGGAAACCAAGACTGTGTGAAGACTGGCAGAGTACAGGGGCGGTTATGATCTTATGCAACAGGTTTATCAAACATTTACAGGAAGCACTGATTTTTCTACTGACTATGAACCACTTAATCAAACAGTGGAAGGCTGAACACAGATGTTGGAAGCTGGTTCCAGGTTTTAAAATGATGTTGAAAATGTAGTGTTCACACAGTGATGTAAAGTGATTTGTTGATTGGAGGAAATGTGTCTATTGTTATATTTTTGATAACACTAAAATAATTAACTGTCAACAGCTTCACAAATATGAAGAGATGCTTGGTCAGTCTGTTCATCAGATCATTATATATTAGATACTAATCAAGCAGTAACTTTTTATGTCTTTGTTTCTTTCTTTTAGACTGCAGATCATAAAACAAAGATGTATTCAAGGTGAGTTAGAATATCATATGATATCATGGGAGATATGTGTCTCATGGATAAGAAGCCAAATGTTTGCAGTGATGGAAAGTAACTACCACTTTACTAAAATCTTAAAGGTATTTGTACTGTCCTGAGATGTTACTTTATACTTCATGCTTCATTCTGGTGGGAAATATTGTAGTTTTTACCCCACTATATTTTTTGACAACTCAAGCTACTATAGTTACTTTGCAGAGTCAAATTTACATACACAACAGGTGATCAATTTATAAAACATAATTCACTGTTGGAGATGAAACTATCCAAAAGTATATAAAGCCATTGAAATTAACTCCATTTTGACCAACTGCAACAATAAAATGCTAATTAATATGTATATAATTACACATTAATGCAAGAGTAACAATGATACAATAATTTAAACAGACACCTTTTTCTTTTTGCTTGTGACACTTAGTATATTTTGAATTATTATACATGTACATTTTTTCAATAGCAATATATCAGTGATGATACTTCTGTATATTATTTAGGTCAAATTTTAAATGCAGAACTTTTACTCTTTAACTTACTATAATGGAGCATTTAAATCGTTACAATACTACTTTTACTCGAATAAAGTATCTGATACTTCTTTCTGAAGTATTTTTTAAGTATATCTTTTAATCTTGCAATAGTGTATGTAATGTCCGCCCTCTATCTGTAGAGGGCAGCGACACGGCCGAGAGGTGTTGAGCCTCTGTTAAATATCGGCAGAAGAAGAGGCAGCGCAGAGTAAAGAAGAAGAATTTAACGGTTCCCGGTTGTTGAACCGCCTCACGGTGTCCACGGTGCCGGTGGCTTGCAAACTGTTTTGGACTGTATCTTTCCACCAGTCGAGCGGCTAACGTTAGCCGCTCCACTTCCTGCACTAAGCTAACGCAGCGCTATGTTTCTCCAACGAGTAGCTATGTGTTGACAACTTACCTCATTAAGGATCATTACTGCGACCAAAGGTAACGTTAACGTGTTTCTGCTTGTCACACTGAATAATGATATATGCTCCTCAT
This sequence comes from Holacanthus passer, assembly GCA_025331565.1. Classification (NCBI taxonomy): domain Eukaryota; kingdom Metazoa; phylum Chordata; class Actinopteri; family Pomacanthidae; genus Holacanthus; species Holacanthus passer. The sequence goes on from JAFREQ010000005.1 coordinate 8,251,267, forward strand.
ACAGATAGCTCGGTTAGCTAGCTGCCAGTCACGTCAACTAACTTGTGTGACCCTGCGCTAACTAACCATAGTGTCCGTGCTAACCTAGCTAACCTTAGCTAACGCTGCTCACTTGATGTTACCAGAGCGAAGATGTTGACTCTCGCTGGCTGAGGCATAATAGTGGGAGAAAATGTAGCTTTAGTTTAATTTCGAAAGGCCACAATTATCCATTTAACAGAGCCGACCCTCAAACTTAACGTGAACTAGCTAAAGAAGCAACATCCCTCCGTCTGCGATGTTTTCTGTACATGTATTTACAGTGAAAGATGAGGTTAACTCAGGCTTCACGTCTCTTTCACGGGAGAAAGTGAAGTCAAGCGCGAAATCTAACAGCAACACAACGCGGCAAAAAAAGACACAATTAATCACTTCACCTCGTAAAACATGACTTAAAACGTTTGCCGAGTCTCCGACATATGATTTGAGCCACCAAGCACAACTTTTTCCAATAAAAGCAGCTTTTGAAATGGACTCTGTCGGCTCATTACCGCCCCTTGTGGTGTGTTTTGGGGAAGACGGGCTGCCTGAGGTGAGTCTGGTGAAATAGGAGAGAGAACCAGAATTATATGGATTCATATATAATAACTATGCTAATGCAATGGGCAGTTAGCTAACCAGGTAACAAATATAGCAAACGTATTTTTCTATAGTGGCTGTACCCCCTTGTTTTATGTTTTTGTAACTAGGTTCCTATGATACTGAATCAAGAACTAAATAAAAGCAAGCCTGTGAGTAAAAACGGGATGTGCACATGAGATACTTCCTTTACTGATAATGTAGCTTTAATTTTTACAGATTACAGTTGTCCTCACTCAGATTTCCTTTGTTAACCTCTTTAAACTGTGAGGTAAAGAGGTTAACAGGGGGAATCTGGTTCAGATTTGTCCAGATTTGGTAAGATGTTTGATGTGATCTCGGTGGGTCTGTCTAGCAGCTCTGAATCCTAAACACCACGCTATGAGACACATGCCAACTGTTAACACTGTTTTCCTGTTTTTTTGCAAGAAAATACGTTTTCTTATTTAGATCAGGTTTATGATTATACTTTTGACCTTGTAGTTTGCTCCTAGGAACAGGATTTGTAGGAATAATCGATTTCTTCTACAACAGACCCAGAGTGATGGAGGAGGGCTCTGAGGTGATGGAGGATATTGTATTTCGAGGAGTGGAGTTCTCTGTGAAGATAGAAGTGGACAAGGGTCTGCTGATAGTGGAAATCTCTGACTCAATGACAGCAGATCAATGGAGGGGGGACTTTGATCCAGCCTGTAAGTAGCGTACATTTCTCACAGATTCAGTGTCCCCACAGGCACGATAGTCTCACTCACGCTCTTTAACTCTCGTTTCAGACATTGAGGACCTCACCCGCAAAACTGGCAACTTCAAGCAGTTCCCCATTTTCTGTAGCATGTTGGAATCAGCTGTGAGAAAGGTACATTTGAAAGTGCACCCAGATAGAATGGGAGAAAAATGTAGTGGTGGCACAAATGCCTACAGAGTCACTCGAAAGATGCGAACAGACACAGATTGGCTTGAGGCTGTGTGAGCTAAGTCGAGACTCATTCATTCGAGTGCAATGTTTCCACTTGAGCGAAAAATGCACAGTTATCCTGAGTTGTCTTATTCCTTCTCTCCTTTTCATTAATGCATGGGAACAGAGGCCAAAAGGAGAAGGCCTGGAGGAAAATAAGAATAACAATTGGAAATTTGCGTACATTTGGAAATTGGTCTTAACTGAACTGCAATATACATGCAGTACAAGCACAGTACACACACACACAGGCTTGTGTGTGGTGTTTCAACAAGCATCAGTTGTGCCTGTCAGGCCATTTTAGGCTGAAACAAAAGTAATACAGAGACCAAAAAAACAAAGTCAAATTTCTGCACAGACAGTGGAACAACTTAATATCACATTAGATTCATGATTCTCAGAAGAGAATAATACTATAATGATAATAATAATAATCATTGTTAATGTTTTTATGTATTGGAATGATACATGTAACTATTACGGCTGTGCGTGTGGGTCAGGCACCCATGGGAAAATAATACATATAAAGGATTAATGGAGTTTATTCTATTTCTGATGTTGTACAGTTAACCTGAGCTTTTTTTTTTGCAGACGAGTGATTCTGTCACACTTGACCTTTTGACCTACGCTGACCTGGAGCTACTGCGTAACAGGAAAGCAGGAGTGGTTAGTCGTCCCCGTGGCCATCAGCAGTCCTCTGCTCTCACTGCCAAAAGATACCTAATACTCATATACACTGTGGAGTTTGACAGGTGTGTTTCTCGAAGTTCATTTAGCCACATATTAAACTTTTTTAAAACAAATTTTGCTTAGTGATGCTCTCTGTTGGCCACAGGTTTAGTTTCCAGTGTTTTGGTTACGACAGAGGTAATAACTCTTGAGCTATTTTGTATTTGTAGGATACACTACCCTTTACCCTTGCCCTATGTGGGTAAGCCTGACCCGGCTGCCCTGCAGAAAGAAGTCAGAGCTCTGAGGGCTGAGCTCACAGCTGTCACCTCTCATGGAGTTCAGAAATCAGCAGAACTAGAAATACAGCGACTACGAACAGAGTAGGTTGGACTTCATCTCCATCTCTGTGACCAGTATAAAGGGATGTGGGACTTTTGTTAAATGTCTCCTACTGTTTTCAAGGTTGGCTCTGGCAAAAGAAGAGAAGGAGGCCATGGCTAAGGTTCTGGAGCGACTGCAGATCAGTGGAAGTGGTTCCACATCCGGACCAGAGGACTGGAGGGTCAGAGATGTGGTGAGGACGCTGGAGGAGCAGCTTGTCAAGGAGAGGGCCAAAAGTCAACGCTCAGCGAGCAAGAGAGGCCAGGAGCAGCGACACCTACTGGAGCAGGTGGACCTCTTCTGCTTCTTAAAGTAGTCATTTGGAAAAGATTCATGTTTTGTGCTTTGTTACTCAGCTGGTATTATTTTCTCCCCTGCCCTGGCTAGTTGGATGAGCTGAGAGCATCAGAGTGTGCTCTCCGCGTGCGTGTCAAGACTCTCACCAATGAACTGGCCTTACTACGGAGAGGGTTAGACAATCTAAGCGTGTACTATATCTTTACTTTCTCTCTCTTTCATTCATTCACTTACAATTTCTACTAAACATTTCAAATCTGAATGTTATTGACCTACTTAGCGCACCCCCTCTTTGTGTGTCTGCAGCAGAGTGACTCCTGTGTCTGCTTGCACCAGCTCTCGAGTTGACGGGGAAATCTATCGCTCTGTCTCCCGCGAGGGGAGGTCAGGGTACGGGACAGTCAGGGCCCGCTCGGGATCCAGAGAACGGATGGAGGTCAGAGGGCAGAGGTCAGAGGAAAGGGGAAGAAGAGCGGACTCCTCAGGACCACGCGCTCGCATACCCAGGCCGTCACCTTCTCCCACTGGTACTGGCTCTGCTCATGATTTTGCAGTAGTTTGGCCTATTATTTATAATATTCTACATCTGATTTTGTGTTTAGATCTAAATATTCCCACCAACTGTCTTGCAGGGTCACGAGTACCACGCTTTGACCCAACTGCTTATATCCAGGACAGGCAGCGCAGGCAGAAAGAGGCAGAACTCAAAAAGTTGGTTTCCACTATTTTTTTTCTTTAACACTGCACTGGTGTTTGATGTTGTAGCTGCTTGGAATAACCATTTGAACCTTGTTTTGTGTGTCAGACAGAGGAAGGTACGGAGGGACATGCTGACATCACCTATTGTCTCTGAGAGGGGGCGTTCACGTTCCAGAGAGGCCTTTCCTCAGATGGTTCGGTCTGGCAGCAGAGGCAGGAGTTTATCTTTGGAGCGGAGAGGGAGCAGGAACTCCTCTGAGAGCTCGTTAGTGGATATGGAGGAAATGGCCAAAACTCTGTTCAGGTGATTGGGAATACCTCAGATAGGTTTTGTGAAGTCTCTGTTGCTTGAGCTGGTTATTTTAACGTCTGTTTTTCTGTGTTTACAGAGGAAGAAAACAGACTTACAATGGACCCAGTGTGGTGAGTGGCATGGTAATTATTGTAACACTGGTTTATCACTGCTTTCTCATATGTATATTTAAAGGTTGGGGTCATTCTATATTCTTCTTACTGTCAACAAATCCCATGAAAAGACCAAACCAACAGTGCATTATTTCGACTCAAAATTGTCCTGATGCTGTGGCTCATAGCTTCAATTCCATTTGCTCCTTCTGAAGATGCAAATCTTGAAAACAAATTACAGATATATAATTTGTTTTAAAGGCTCAGTAATTTCTAACATCTTGCCACTGTAGTTCTTATTAAAAGTTATTAAAAATATGGTAAATAAGCGGATTAAAACACATTTAATACAAGTGACTTTGTAAGGCAGCGGGATATAAGTGGAATTGACTCAGAAGTGTCTGTGTTCATCATAATGAAGGAATAGGTAACCTCAAGCTACATATATAGAGCTTTGGCTGCACAGACAATACTTGTAAGATCAATCCATTGTCGGTTTTGGTCTTTTTGTGAGATTTGTTGACAATAAAAGACAAAATATCATCACGCTTTAATGTGTGATTTATCCGTTTCTAGTCTAGAGGAGGCCTTTTGAGCAGAAAGCAGTTATGCAGTACTCCATCACACAGAATGAAAGACAAAGGTAATTCGTCACAATTCATGCATTTTTGCTGCAATAAAAAGATTTTAATTGGGGTTTAAAAAAATCTACACAACAACTTATTATCATTTTACATGTCCAACCCCAGACAGCTCTGTAGATACAGGTGCTGAGCTGTCGGAGATTGACGCCAGGCTGCAGGCACTTCAGGAATACATGAGGGACCTGGATACAGGACACTAACGCCCGCTCCACAACCGGCAGCTCAAGCCACTTGTTGATATGTTCCCTGATGACTGTGCACAGACTGAGGAACACATGAAGCTTCAAACATGAGCAATGGGTTTACCAGTGTATTTAAGAGACTAAAACTATTTCTGGAGGGTCAGACTTCCAGGACGTCAGGAAACTACAGCCATCACTGTGAAGGACAAGTTTTTGTGGACTGAAATTATTATTTTTTTAATATACAAAGTTTTTCTTAATTAACTTAAAAGATGACTGTGTCTAAGTGATGTGTTATCTTTTGTTTTTTTTACAACTCACAAAACCAACTAAACTAGTTACATGGATGTAAAATTTGGCAGTACCTCAGTCCAGAAATCCTTGAAACGCTCTCTAAACACATTTAAGTCAAGCAACTATTTTAAACATATGTCAATGGGTGTGAATGTGATTGTGTGACAGCAGATCAACATGTTATCAATAGACTGTTATCCCCATGATGGACTGTTGTAGCTTCCATTTAGTGCATGCTGGGATACACTCCAACACCGGTACCGGGAAAGGCAATAAGCAAGTAGAGGACATGACTGACAGCATGCACATCATTCCAAAGTCTGCATTGTTATTCTGTATGTTGTGATGTATGTTCTCATTCCTGCTCGACCCAGAACTCAACATTACCAGTGCATTTGAAGCATTATAGTTGATATCTTTATATGACTTTGCATTACAGTATAGCAGTTTCTACTGTTTGAACTTAGGTGGACCCACTTTCCCTTTGAGGTTACATCCCAAACTCAAGCATAAAAGACATATCTTGGATGACATTTGTGTGTAAGGGAACAGCGCTAATCATCACAGGTAAATTGTTTTGGACAGACTGTGGATGCTGTTATTAATGTGTACACAGATACCACTTTCAAGGTGATCATACATGCAAGTGTATGAACACAGACACCTGTTTTTATGATAGTGAAACTGCCAAATTTTGTATGAATCTGCTGTATGTGTACGTGCATTAAGACTGTTACTGTAATTTTTCCCCAATCTAATGCTTTTTATACCACCTAAAATATAATTTATAAGAAACCTCTGTGTAAAGACTTTTTTTTAATGATCCTGCACTAGTGTCAGTTGAAGTGGAACCTGAGGGAAACCTTGAAGGGTCTCCACCACTGCAGCTGGTTCGCTTTCATTAATTAACAAATCACCTTCTGGCCAGGGAGCCTTTCTCTCAGGGAAACAACCCAGAGTCTGAACAGCTGCTCTCTTTCTACTGGGATACTCAGGAGGGAGACATGTTGGTTTATGTCATGAAGATAATGGAGCACGCACAGCAAGATACACATATGGACAACATTTAAGGCACATCTGCACAAAAAATGTAGACAGTTTAAGAGGATCATATTCTTGAGATGATGTGAAAAGGACTCTTTCATGACAAACATATTCCTAAAACATTTTTTGAAATGTTTTATGTCTTGTAAAATGTGAAGAGATATTCCCATCATTACCTCTTAGATCCCTTCTACCAGATTAAAACTATCTTTGTCCTGCAGTGAAAAAACACTCTTAACATTTGCTAACTCTGTCACTGTGTTGTCTGAATATAGTCGATGGTTCACAAACATGGAGAAAAATAACACAAGAGCCAATTTCTGTTATTTTACTACAGAATTATAACAACTGGTAACAAACATAAAATGTTAAACATAAATCAATAGCAAAACATATTAAGGTTAAATAGTAAGACATAGAGTAGAGTAAACATCCAGTGTGGAAACCATCAAATTGAATTGCTCTGCACAATATTTTTGGTTTGAAGCAGCTCAAAAAGTTTTGCAAACTTTGTGTGACATAACCACACATTCTGTGTAAGTTAAAGTGCTCAAAGTGTTAAGAAAAAAATCTAAGGGCACTTGAACATTGATATAATGGAGTATTTGAAATTCCAAGAATTGGAAATATGGTTTTGTAATATCTGATAATATGCTGCTGATAAGTTGTTTTAATGTTAATGGAGCTTAGTACATTCTTCTTTTTCCATACTGGTAAAACATACATTCAATTCATTGGTGAGTTGAAATAAAGTCCTGACAGTGTGAAGTAAAACAAAGGCATCACTTTCTTTTCCTATTTAAACATGACTCTCACTTTCAAGTCTGTCCAGGCTGGTTCACAGTGGTCACGGCCGTCGGCATCACTTGATTTCTTCGAGTGTTCAGTATGGCCTGAATGCTGAGTGTGAGCTAAGGAGGGATAATGATTAAAACATGAGAATGGCTATTTGTACATATATGTGCAGATATAGACACTTACTAATGTGTGAAAAATGACTCACTGATTGTTGCTGTGCGAGAACGTCGCGATAAATGGCCTGTCTGCGTTCCTGCTCCTTTTCATCACACGTTTTCCAAGTCTGAGCTTTGGTCCTCACCTCGGCCTCAGGCAGCTGAGGGTACTGTCGCCGCTGTGACATAAATAAATAAATGTTTATGCACAAAAGGTACAAAGACTGTTCTCAACAAGGGATCTCAACTAATGTAAGGTTGGTATTATAAGCTATTTCCTTCCTATGTTATCTGTAACATGCTGCAATGCATTTTAGCAACTCAGGTGAAATTTTGAACTAGGAAATAATGGACATTGTCGCTGAGGGCACCTTGATGCAGTGTAATAATATAGCTCAGAAAAAGTAACATTAATGTTATTTGTAACTCGTGATTATGAACATGATCTATATTTGAAAAACAAACTGTAGGTGTCATCGCCATATGAGACCTAAAGGTCACTCACCGTCAGCGACATGTAGTCCTCGATAGTGTGAGACCTCATCCTCTGCAGTGACATGAAGGCCACAGATACATTTGCTCTGCTCTTGTTAAGCAAAGTCTGCAAAGACATGTTTTATTTAATCTGTTGTATAAGACACAAACTTCACCCGCAACAAATCTCAGGAAAGGTTTCTGAATTTCTGATTTATTCATACCAATAGCTCTTCATTGGTCTTCATATCCAAGATGTCCAGGCTCATGCTGTCTGGTGGGTTGGCTGTGTTCGACTAAGGAAATAAGACACAGACACACAGAGGATTAGAATGTAATACACCATGCATGAAGTCTAAGACATGCAGATTCACTAGACGGATCATAATAATTTATGCTTTGCAGTGTACAGCTCTTCACCTCGGCCTCGTACTCGGCCCAGGCAGCTTTGCGTTCTGCCTCACTGAGCTCCTCCTCTTGTTTATGGTCCAGCAGAGATTCGTGCTCATGGAAAGACACTATCTGGTCTTTACAGGTTTGTAAGAGCTGTGCCAGGACTTTATCCTGAGAAACAGAGACAGAAAGTTATTCAATACTGTAAATTATTCCTATAAACTCTTGTGTCAGACAGCTGTGTATTATATTCTCCTTGCATCAAAGCAGAAAGCTGAAAAGAAAGACAGTGACTTCACCTTTGGCACAGCAGAGGTGGTTCTTTTGGTTTTCTTAGAGTTTGGGTCGTCCAGCAAGTCTGGCTCAAAGGTGTAAAGTTCAGTCAGTTCAGAAAGGGTGAAGTGCCTCTCAATCTGTTGCTGATCCACCACTCGATAGGACAAAGACTGCTTGGTCACCTGGCGATCATAGATCTTCTCCTCCATGGTGCCCTGAAAATGAAAATGACCACAATAAAAACAGGAATGACAGATTTAAAGTTTTGTAACACAGTAGCTGAACAGAATGGGACGTCTTTGCTCCTATTCCATTAATCAATCAATCAATCACCTTACAAACCCTCGAATTTATCCGACTTGAACCACATGGTCAAAAAAAACAAACAAAGCTTACATTAAGTTCCTTCAATTGGTAAAATTTCAAAAAAGAGTTATGTACAAAGTTACAGAAGTGGCAACTATTTCTGTCACTGCACACTACAAACTATTAAGAGACAGATAATCTATCCTGAAACTACAGTGCACATCAGCTTGACTGTTTTAATGAACCCTTGATTTAGAGTAGGCATCACATTGGAGAGCAGTGCCAAGTGTGGTTTTGCCAAGAGTTTACGATTTTTACATCAAACATTGCATTGACACTGTAAAATAGTAACATTAGTTGATTACCAGAATGAACACATTTCCTCACATTTTAGGTGATATTAAGGAAGAGCGGTGAACTCACCTGAGCCAAGAAGCGGTAAACAAACACTTGTTTGAGCTGACCAAAGCGGTACACCCTGTATATGCTCTGTACGTCATATGAGGGATTCCATGAGGCATCAAATATGATGACCCTGTTGGCAGCGACGAGGTTGATGCCAAGCGAGCCGGCTCTTGTTGAGATGAGAAACAATCGACCTCTAAAATAAAGATAAATGAAATACAATCAGACAATTCTTTCAATATTCTGCCCTAATCTTATTCCAGAATAATCCATATAGAAAGACTGAAATAACAGTCAGATAATCTGTACCGGGTATTGGCAGCATTATTGAACTGATCCGCCCATTTTTTCCTTAACGGCGCAGTGGTGGAACCATCAAGACGATAGTAATCAACGTTTTTAATCCAGCTGCCCTCTGTGAGAACAATAAAGCACAAAAATCAATACGAAACTACGGTAAAGGAAGACATTTCCTCAATACATTTATATTAACTTTACTATAAACAGTATACCTTTGAATGATGATGGGGCTCTGGCACGGTGAGAAGCCTCAAGGAAATCCTCAATTAGGTTTAATGTGATCAAGGACTGACTGAACACCAGCCTAAAATATAAAAATGGATTTGGTTAGATGTGATGACCAGTCAACATGTCAATAGACTGCTCGAGTGTTTCTGTGTTTATATGTGCTTCAGATCAGATAAGAGCCATACACTTTATCCATCAGGTCTTCAGCCATTTTGAGGATCTCAAACAACAGCACCATCTTCCCTGAGTGTTCCATGATGCTGGCGTCCCTTTCAGACAGTAGATTCTTGAACCAGTCCTGCTCTATAATCTGCGGCTTCGAGCTGACGGTTGCTTCCTCCCCTAGACAGAATATAACACAGGACAAACTATATTAGTGTGCAACCTACAGGGTTGAAGTATTAGCAACACATGGAGCTGTAATACCTTCCACTGCTGGAGCATCTTTGGACACATCAACAGGAACCGCTGCACTGCTGTCATCATTGTTGCCTTTGTTCTCTCTCAGTCCACTGTATCATGCAAAAAAAGTGTATAAAAAGTACAGAAATGAGTAAGTACTCATACTCACACTTTGCTTTTACTCTAATCTGCACAATGCCTTATTTTTGTTGCATATTCATCAATGCAGAATTACAGGAATATATACTTTTACATTTTTTCATGTGCTTTGACGCATCCATTTCCCTTTAATCACGTGTGAGATGGCTTTACTATTTGCATGGCGTCCATTTAATTTAACTAGCTGAACATGGCATGTGACATATTTTTATAAGCCACTAGATGTGCAGAAGCTTGAACAAGAAACAAATGAAGAGAAAATAATTTGTTATGGCAGAGGGTGATTATGAACATAGCAGGTCTTACCTCTCAGTCACAGTGGCTTCTTCATTTCCAAGCAGAGCTTGATTCTTATTTTCAATACATCCCTGGAATTAAAGTTTAGTCAAAACACTTAATACAAGACTAATAAGAAATCAATATGCGCTCAAGGTGAGTTTTATGTACCTTGCTTTCTCTGCTGATGTAGTTGAGCTGAAGGCACCAGGGATGGGTCCAAATTCGACCAAGCACCTGAAAGTCTTTGAAGAGGTTTACTCCAGTCCTCACGTTTGCTCTGTTAATCATAGAACCAATATCTGGAAAAAACACACACATATCTACTTCAGATGGTCGAACCTCTCCATAATGAAATCTCTATAAAAGACTTCTTTAAAAAATTTCTAGGATTAAATTCCATTACTGACTTACTTTCTTTTCTCATTGGTTGATGATGATAATATCTCAGCCTTTGTTGATTTTGTGAGTTGGATTAGTGACATTACGCAAAATGTCACACATCTGACTAAAATTATACTGTTATACTACTTTATTACTGGCAGGGTGTGCAGGAGTTAACTATCTTTATCAATGAATAAACTATGAAATTGGGGGAAAAAATGTGTTCATATTTAACTATTTAAAACAATAATTTAACACAGGAACATAAGGCTGAGCTCTGGAAAAAAAATATATTTATCCTTGGAAACTGTCTTGAAAACAGTCTTCCCCAATAAATATGCAGATTTCAGTGACAAATCTATAATGTCCTGCAAGAGTAAAAACTTTCATTTTGGGGAAAATCACAAGTTTGATTTTCTCTTTAACATATACAGTAGGTTTGTTGTTCTATGATGACTGTACATCTATATTTCTTGCAGAAAAAAGGACAGATTCTTACCAGTGATACGATCGAGGTAGTAGCGGTACAACTGATACTGAAGTGGAGAAATTCTCACTGCCAGCACATACTCATGTTTGGGAGGCAGAAACTGAGTCAACTCCGAGTAATCTCTTCTCTAAGAAAACGACAGGACAGACTTGTAAGAGCTAGAATATAAAACTGAACCGTGTGCAACTGGCTGTATTTTCTTTACCTGCACACACCCAGCCAACACAGCATGAAGTACATGTGCTCTCTTCTTCATGATTCGGACATCTCTTGGTGTGGAGTCGGCACACTGGCCGTTCTGTATGGGGTTGATGAAGCGGTTTCGAAATTCACGCAGTGAGCCCAGAAGATTTTTCTTGATGAAATTGACCATGCAGTGATCTGTGGGAACAAAATGTGCTGGGTCAATATGAAGAGTTTCATTTCAAAAATTAATATCTGTTAAAAAACATCATGCCTACACTTAATTTATTCACTTAGATCTTAAGTAAAGCACTGTTTGTTCTAGTGCTGCAGTCTTGGGTCATCAATGACACCTGATTTGGTTTTGTAACATTTACAGCAGAAGTACTAAGTGATGGATTTCAAGAAACCTTTATCTGCATCTGTCTGCTTGTTTTCCAAAATGTGTCAACCTAAGAAATGTGATGAACCTAAATGTTTTGTGCTTTCGGAGGGCCAATATTACAGTTTATATGTTGTTTTGACTTCATGTATTTATTCTATTATTTTATCTATTTTTTATAAAGGGCATTACAGCCCTTGAAAAGACACCAACACTACAGTAAAACGGTCAAAGAAATAAACAGGAATGGTAAAATTAAAATGCATAGTCAGGCTTAAAATGTTGTGAAAGATAATGTCTCATTGCACATTAATGCACATCCTGTTTAAAATGGGGTGACTTTGACAATTCTCTCATACATTCCTTCAGTCTTTGGATTATATTCTACATCACTTCAAGGTGACCTCATGGCAAAATACAATATGACATAGGGTACAGACTTACACTCAGTCAGGTTGTTTTGTAGCGGTGTGCCAGTTAGCACTACTCTTCTTCGGGTCTTGATGGCATTCATAGCTTTGGAGATATTCGATGCTTCATTGCGCAGAATGTGCCCCTCATCACAAACCACAAAGTCTGGACCTGGGGGGGAAAAAAGCATGTGCGAAAAGAGCTACAGATCAAAACAGTTTCAATGAACAAATCAATGACACATTATAATAACATCATGCCATTATTAAGTTACTGCACCTGGATCCACCAGTATGCTCTTTATCTCTTCCTTCCACTCCTCACTGTTGTTCTTCTGGGCTAGTGACAGGATGCGGTACGCCTCATAGCCCATGATCATAACACCTCCATCCCTCTGCCACCTCTGTAGGGCTCTGAGTCGTTCTGGAGAGTGCTTTATAGTAGCCAGTTCTGTAACCTGTAACATACAGCATTTATGTGTTTGAACAATAACCACATTTAGTATGTACCTGTTCATGTTAAGTAAAGACATAAAACATCTGAAGCACAACATTTCGAATTGCCCAGTTATGACTAAACACATTTCAATTGCTTTTCATACTTTGACTTTATCCTGTCCCATGTTGTCTTGCCATTTCTTGAACTCGCTGACCCAGTTGAGGATAGTATTCAGTGGACACACAACCAATGCTGTTCTGAATTTCAGGTTCGTAGACAGCAGCACCGTGTGGAGGAATGTTACCACCTATAAAATAAGACAGCATTGAAAACTGACCGCAGACACTACAGCATAGTTCGCATGTCTATAGAGCAAGCACAGAAATCAGATTAATTTCAGGGTGTATATGCGTTCACCTGCAGAGTCTTTCCCAGGCCCATGCAGTGTGCCAGGATACAGCCTGATCCAGGAGAAGAGTTGGCCTTCTTTACAGACTCACAACAACTGTCCCAAATAAACTGGACACCTGTTGGAGAATAAAGAGTACACTTTAAGTTACTGCTCAAAAATGACTGAATTGTTTTTGCAGCCTTTCATTGATGTTTTGAGAGGCAAAAGTCAACAGGTGTTTCATTTTTTCAGTGAAACCAGGCAGATCAGTTTGTTCACATTTTTTTGGATTGATCTGACAGACTCATTAAAAGCTGTCAAACACAGTGTCTGAAGAAGTGAAATGTATTACTGATGTAACCAGGAACTGTGTTAACTAACACTGTTATTGCTGTCAATACGCCAATACTGCGTATAATAGTAAAGCATTGTCCTCCTCAGTGCAAGTGAAAAGAGAGCACAAACTAACCATCCACCTGGTGGGGTTTCAGTTTCGTCACCAGGTTCCTGTGGACCTGAACAAGAGGCGTCTTGGTCTCCTTGTCCTGATCCAGGACCAGCTTGGTGGTGATGGGACACTCCACTTGAGACAGCTCATCCCCTATAACGATTATCTGGAAAACAATGCGGTACAGTCAGCATTTTCTCTGAGTACTACTGTCTTTACTACTGTTAACAACCAAACATTCATGTACTGGGTTATAAGGCTACAGGGATATATCCATTGCTCATCAGCACAGTGAAGTTTAATGCTCAAGTTGACCTGCTGTGTATGCAGTACGTCTCTGCTGTCCTTCATCTGTTGTTCCCTATCTGCCAAACGTTTGCATCTCTCCTCTTCCTCTCTGAGGGCTTCCTGGGTCTCTGCACGGAGGTTCACATCCTCAATGATTTTGCGGATCTTTTTGCGTCCTTTGGGGGTGCCTTTACTGTCGTTCATCTCCTCGTCTGTATCCTCTTTACCACTCTGCTCAAAAACAGAAAGATCCAACAAGCAACATGAGCATTAGACACCGGAACAAACTCCCTTTACCACACCTGGGAGGGAAAATTAGTGAGTTTAAAAATAAGTTGAAGTTATCAGAGGAGAAGATAAAGATAAGAATAATAAACAACTTAGTTATAACATCAGCTGCTACCTTTTCACTGCTGGAGTCAGACAACCAAATGCAGGGCACATGTTTCTTATTTTCACCACTACGGGATGCCTTCTTCACTTCAGTGGATGATCTGGAGCTAAAAAGAGGACAGAAGTTAAATGTGCAGTGTAAAAGTGTGGTCCAATGTAATTTCTTTTAATTAAATCTTGCTCCGTTTGTACGGACTGTTTCATCATTTGATTGATTGTTAATGGTTTTGGCTTCTGTTACAGGAACATGCATTGAAGTGATGTCAGTCATATATAATTAACACCTGTACAGTCTACAACAATCTGATATCTTAGCCCAGTAGCAAATGTTATACCACAATTCTAACTTGAATCTGAATCAGATTTGAGCCTTTCTCTGATGGTCTGAACAAGAATTGACATTACATAAGATTGAAAGATTACAGGCTGTGCCAGTGGTCGGACCAAGCCAGAGCAACAGGTGGCATTTGCGCCGGTCCACAGGACATCTTAACAACATGACGTGTAAACATAACTGAGGCTTTCCAACAGCGGAGAGACCTCCGAGAGCTAAAGGACAGATGGATGCAGAGGTTGCTCTGTTTCTGCTTGATAGGTGGGTAACATAAGGGCTGCTATGTTTTGTGAACATAATGTTTGTGTCAGGTAACCTTAAATTACTTGACCACAGACACTCAGCTTACTTTCTAGTGTGCCAAAATATGCTGTACCAGCAGAGTTGTGGGCATCGCTGTCTGGCTCTGGGACACTGTCTCATCCTCTCTGCATGTTAGCTGTGTGTCCACGAATTTGGGGGGCACTGAAGGGAGGGACGTATTTGTTTAGGTGTTAAGTCTTTCTTCAGAATGACCCACCCCACCTTTAACTACAGGACTTGAGTATATTACACAGTGTGTCCAGTAAAGTCGAGGCACATTGATTCAAAACTAATTAATTTTATGGTTATAACACAAACGTAAATTTAAGATCAGAACAAAACAAAATCACTTCTTATGTTTTTGATGGCATCTGAAATCAATGCACCTTTTGGCTTCATCTCCACCAGCCTCATCTTCTGACTGACTCAGCTCCTCGCTCATCTCAAGATCGTCCGGCTCTGACTCGTAGCTGTCACCATCACTTTCACTATCAGCTTGACAGAAATCAAAATCAGACATTAGAGCACAGTAGGTACTCTCTGCTCGGACAGGTCAGTTTCTAATGTCGGAGGTGTCCTTACAGCTCAGGTGTTCACCGCCAGCTCTTTGCTTGCGCTCCTGCTTTCCTCCGTCAGCCTTTGCCACGGCCTTGTCACTGGATGTTTCCTCATCTAAGGTTAGTTTGTGGCAGAGAAGATGGTGTCTGGCGCTGGGCCTATCAGACATGGTGTCAGACAGTTCTGAAGCCAAGTCCTCCTCTGCAGAAAAGATATATTCTATCATTCCCACCCCTTTTTATAACCCACAAAAGGCTCCTGACAGGAAATCTTTCTAGTCACAACTTTGGTTGTAAAGTATTAAATTATCAAATTCAGTTGTTCATTAACAGGACTAAAACTTGTGCTTATAAAAAAGATGCACAAGAGAAAAGCTGAAATTTTGTGCTACTTTAAAAAAAATTTGACTTACCATTTTTGTCTGTTCCATTATCCTCATTGCTTTGTTTGACCTCCTTGTCACCCTCCGACTCGGAATCATCCTCTTGCGTTTCCTCATCCGAAGAGATATCATCGCCCGAGGAGTAGTTGGCTTTGATTTGGGCCAATAGCATTTTCTTAGCGATTCTTTCAAAAGTAGAAAAGAGGGAAAAGGTACCTGAAATTCATTTCATGATCAATAACATTGCCTTCAGCTCTATATTGTTATACTTTGAAGCAAAATCACAGTGTAATAACAGTTTGATTTCAATATTAGACAAAAATCATTCTTTATATTTTGTTTAGGTGCCAATCGTGCTTGTACTTTTGACCTAAAAAAGTCATTAGAAATCTGATTAGATATCTTCCATGAGTCACTCCTGGTCAGTCCACATTATGTGACAATATAAAGCTCTGCTTGTGAAAAGCGAACTGCAACAAAACTAGAAGACATTAATTTAAAATAATTGTCCAAAAAAAGATAAAAATAAAAATGAGACAGAGACGCTTTCTTAAGAGTAGGAATTTATTACAACAAACAAGTATTCTTCACAGAAAAAAAACAAAAAGACATGTTCTTAGTTTTTTCTTCTTTGGGGGAATGGGAAGGAATACTTCCATCCTTTTTCCTGTAATGTCTTTTTCTTGCTCGAGTCTGACACTGGCATTTGTCTGACAGCTCAGAGTTACAGAGGTACAGGCTTTTTGAACACAGACTGAGAGTTGACTGGGTGGCAACATACTCCTCTGGTACTACCAGCCAATTCATATTGTGTTGTAAGAGGGGAAAAACATGTGGGACACAGAAACAGCTAATTACAAAAAAACCATCATAAATATTCACTTAGGACGAAACGTTATCGCAACTGTTTTAAATCCCTATATGCTCCAATGGAGCATAAAGTTTCAAATATGAGGAAATTATGCACAAAATCTGCTACAGTTCACAATAAACACGATGCATTAAAAAGGTTAAAAGTTTATGGTTGCAATACCATATTGTGTTTTGACCGCTCCTTCAACATGTTCAAATGCATTCCTCAACATGGGACTGTAATTACCAATGACAGCTTACATGGGACCTAGGTCTGTTCGTCTACTCTGTCAATTATCCGTCCCCCATTAGCCTTTTTTCACCGAGCCACCTGCACTGCACACACAGGTTTGATCCTGATCTCAAAGTGGGTCGTCAACGCAGGTCGCTGGACATAGGATAACTGCCAGTTTAACTGACATATTATAGTACAGCAATGCCAGACGACGTCAGCTGTAACAGACCGGAGGTTTGGATCTCATTTGACATGTTTCAACTGAGAAAAAGGACGAAACAGAAAAAGCAGAAAAACACTGTAGAAAATTAACATACCGCACACACATGAATTTGGCATTACTGCCATTGGTCATCACATGGTGTGTGGATGTCAAAGATATATAATATCAGTACTTTTCATCTTTTATCCCACTAGCTACAAACAATGTAAACTTCACATTACTGCTGACCATTTTTCTAAAGATAAAGTTGTGCTACGACCACAGCTAAAAAGCAGACTTTGGAAAAAAAAAACCGACTTGGTGCAGATTGGAGGCTACAATATCCCAGATTTAAGTGATTGTTGCCTAACAGCATTGCATTCACTGCTGTGCTGTCAGAAAATCCAACCTGGAAAAAACATGAGAAACAAACATGTATGTCATTAAAAGGCACGATCAGGATTTGGTCGCTTCTTGCATTATAATGGTTGTTGTTTCACAGCCCACTCTCAATTCTCAGATATACAACCTTCTTAATAACATTTGAAAGCACTGACCTGGAAGGCTTTTTAGCACAAATTGTTTTATCTACATCGTCTCAGAAATTAAAAATTAAAAAAAAAAAAACATTAAAAAAAACGGGAGCTGGTTCATGTGTCAAGCCGGGTTTAAGGCTCTGCGAGTTTAAACATGGGAAAAGTCGGTCTTAAAAGCTACACTATGCTTTAGAAAATGGTCAGCAGTAATGTATACTCTGTGTATAGAAAGTGGGGTAAAACATACAAAAACACTGGCATGGTTTTGATGAACACTGTTGACAATGAGGTCTGTACATTAGTTTGATTAACCAGGACTTTCAAATGTCATTCCTGGATGCTTCAAGCATGGATGCATTATAAGAATTGGATACAGTGTTCCATGATGGTGCCCATTCTTTGCAATTAAAGCTGCTCAATGAGCAGATAGCGCACACATATACAACCGAGGCTTTCCCTGGCTGAGCTGATGAAACGGCGCACACACGACAGGCAAGAAAACAAAATGTTAATGCAGCTTTTCATAAGCTTTTTGGCACTAATGGCCAAATTATAATTATACAAATAGTAATTTCTAAATGCATGTGATAGTAATCTTTCTTTATTGTTTTACAGCTGCATCTTCTGTAACATTTTCTATGGGAAAAAATCTATACAGTACATCACATGACCTCCAATTTTGAAGCCAAAATCTCTTCACAAACCCTGTACTGTTCCTCAAGGCTTGGCCTCACAAAATTTCATCCACCTCCATTGTTCTGGGGTGGTGTTAAAAATCTCAGATGGATATTTCAAAATGTCAGCAGATCAAACTGAGACTGTGCAAGACAAGACTACTACTAAAAGTACAGTAGTGGGGGAAAAAATGTCTTTTAATGTGAGTGAGCCAACCCTTAAACCTCTGTGAAAGCAGCACTGTCAGAGAAATAAAATAACACCATCTCTGAAATCTACAAGTATAAAACTTTTTGGCAGGGACACAAATCCTGAAAGAGACAGCTGAAAAAGACAGCTCAGCCCTCTAATCACTACTATAGCATATTAAATATATGCAAAAGAGCACATTCCCAAGCTCCAATAACACTTTGACCAGGTGTATCTGTATCTCAAATATTACAACACTAAGACATGCAGACAAGACCCAAGGTCAGTGCTGCAGAAGTGAGTAAAGGGAATAGTAGCAGCAATATATAATTAATAAATAATATATCATTGATTGATGGGAAAGCTAAACAACAGCTCCACCCATCACAGCCAAAATACTTACACAGAGGCTAATATCATCTTGTCAAGCAGATAATTCGGGGAAACAGCATGTTTAGAACATTTATTTAAGACTGTTGACACAGTCAATGAAGCCAGTAATATACTAAATGTGTCAGATGCTCTGACATAATTCAATACAATTAAGCACTCAAGGCATCCAGTGAAGGTCAATCTGCCATAAGGCCTGCTCTGAACCACATTAGGTGATTGTGGGGGTGTCTGGGGCCCAGTAGGGCCGCTGTTTGTAGTTTCTGGAACTGCAGTAACAAACTTCAAAGTAACAAAACTCAAAAGGCAGCATTTCTTGACCCCAGAGCTAGAAGCTTGCATGTGAACTAGTTTCAATAGAAGACACATTACGTACCATGTTATACAATATGTCCCAAAGCAATGAATTTATTACTCATCATGGTAGTCAAGTGCAAATACCAGAACTTTGATGTTGGTGCCTTAAACATACCACTGCAAAGCACCATTTCACTAACAACTAATTAATGTCAACTGACATGCACCACAAATCGCATCTACTTCAATTGTCTGTTATCATTGGTGTCTACCATGATTTGCATATTATAAAACTCCACACCAGTATAAAAAAAAAGTCAGAAGTGTTTATGGTGTTTTGGGGTGAGGGCTGTGGGGGGCCTTGGGTGTCTATTACCAGAAGATGTTTCTAAAACTTTCCAATTATTTGTCAGTTGGACAGTGAGAGTAGCCCTATAACAAATCCTGAGATTTACAGATGTTACAATACCATCATTATATTATTTTTCAAAACCAAGTAATAAATCACACATGAACACTGGCATCAAATATAAGCCCATTTCCGAAAACACAGCCCTAAATGAAACTCAAGTTATGTGTGGTAGAATTACTAAATATATTCTGGGGCCAGAATTAACGGGCTGTAACAGGAAGGAAATATAACTTTTGTGCCTAGAAGAACTCAAAAGCTGAATAAAATAAAAGGAAGTGCATTTACAGAGCCAGGTACATATAGTTCACAGATAACAAACAATCCTTTTGCCATTTTATCTTGATTTGGGCAAAATGACATTGTCACACCATAAACTGTGACCATGTAAGATAGATTTTAGAGCAGAATACCAAAAAGATGGTTTTCAAGGTGAAGCATTAAAGTTTTATAAATGCTTACAACTCTGCAAGCCTTGTCTGCTGTAAAGTGAATACAATCATCACAATTGGTAATAATTTTGCAGATTGAAAAAAAAAAGTACACAAAAATGTGCAGATAATCGGGCAAGTAAGGTTCAAACTTTGTACTTCACCTGTAAATAAAACCATTTCATTTACTTAAGTTAACAATGTTGCTCAATGGAGGACAACAGTTCTTTGGGCAAGAGTACGCTGACATTTAAAACCTCCGAAATATGTTAGAATTCTGTCACTGAAAACAAGCATGTGATACATTAACAGGTTGAGCTGTAAGGCAAAATAAGTTGCATTCATTGTTCAAATGTATGCTCAGACCTCTTCAAGTGGGTCAACTTTTCCCTTTTGTATTAGCTTAATAAGCCAATAATAGAATACAAGTACGGTATAAGAAATAACAATAAAATCTTCATTAAAATGTATCTCTAGCATTTACACGTATACTTGATTGGACACTAAATCAAACATAGACAAGCAGAGTATGTTGCTCATCATTCACAAGCCCTGTTCTAAGCCAGGTTCAGTCTCACTGCATCATAATGTGGGCTTCACAGTGCACCTCTAAAATGTGTATTTGATTGCTGGGGCTCTACTGCAGCTACGTTTTGGTCTTGTTTGAATAGACTGCAACTGAGTCTTAATGACACGTCTGTTGCTAGATTTGGCACAGAAGTTGGGTTTCGAGGGTGGAGCCTTTCTTCCACACCTGGGGTGTTTTACAAACACTACACCCGGGCTTTTGGAACCATACCTATTTTCTGGATCGTCATCTTCTTCTGCTGCCCAGGAGGGCCCAGATTGCTCCTCGTCTCCTACGAAAGCAAAAAAAAAAATAGAAACATACATTTTTAATTAAGCAAGTCATGTTGTTTCAGCAGAGAAAGGCATCCATTATCAACAAATGGTTAAACTGTAAGCTGCATTACATTGACGTGTCATGAGAAACTATTATTTATTTATTATCCTACAAGAAATAAGCAGACAGTGGGTCACACAATTGCTTCCATGCAACTCATGAAGTACGGCGTAGCAATAAAAAAAAATGCCCTGAGACCACCTGTGCTTCAGATAGTGATTCCTTGATGAGCATCAGTCTTACTTTCCATGCCCTCTAGCTATTGCATTGGGTCATTAATAATAATAGCATAGCATCACAGTCTAGTAAATCCCGCGAAGTGTAGAGGCTAGGATTAGCCATTTAGCTTTCCATCAGTAATCAGGCAAACTAGTGATCTAGTTCTTATAACCATTGACAAGATTTACTATAGATCTTGATTTAACAATAAATCATATATGCCTCACCCGATGATTGGTGGAAAGCTGCTGCCCCCAGTAAGGCCACATCTTCAGTGATTGGCTTCATCTTCTGATCACTTCCGTCACTCCCAGAGTCATCATCATGCACATCTTCGCTTGATGAGGACGGCGACTCTGTTACTTCATGACGAGATTCAGACTTCCTACCCTGCTTTCTAGCCACACTTTCGTCATCTCTTTTGACGAGGTGAGGCTTCCCTATTGACCTCAGCGTATTCAAGTGTTGTATTTTCTTTTGCGAGTCTTGATCATCACTAGAGGAATCTGTCCCACTTTCCCTTCGAGATTTTACTCTTCTGTTGCTTGAGTCAGACTCGGGAGAACGGTCCAGCATCTTGCGTTTGCGCCTCATCTTCTCTGATGAGATCGGGGTGGTCTTAGTAAGCCAAAAGAGACATTTTTTGGCCACTTTAGTTGAAGTTTTTCCACCATCCTCATCACTCTGGGGCTCATCAGAGCTTTGTGATATAGCTGCTCGCTCAAGCAGTGCTGCAGGGACTTCATCTGAGTCAGAGTCATCTCTTGCTCTGCTCAGACTTTGTTCTTCAGTGTTTTTGGTTGGTACTGTGCTGGAGTTTTCCTCAGGGTCAGTGTCACTGTCACTGTCTGCTGCCGAGAGAGACGTTTTGGCCTTGACATCACTTGGTCGCCGCAAAGGTGTTGTCTTCACACGAGGAGATCGTCTATTGCCTTGCTCCTCTTCAAGGTGTAGAGACATACTGGAGTTGTCATTGTTCATCTTGCTGTCAGCTTTACCACATGCAACACCTGTCTCTTCAGCTTCAGATACATTGTTTCCCTTCAAGTTCTTGTCCTTCATGTTGGTGTCTGCCTCTGTTTTTGGAGCATCAGAGGATGGCTCCTGCTCCATAAGTACAGGTGTAAGTTTTACGACTAGTTTTTTAGTCATGTTGACCCCGCTCTCAGAAGGCTTCAGGCCAATTTTTTGTGCTCTCTGTCTGGCTTCATGTGAATCTGAATCCATGTCTTCCCCAGGGCAGACATGCACACTTCTCCCATCTATGAAGCCCTTGGAGTCAGAATCATCATCTACTAAATGTTCAGCTGCCAGTTTCTGCAAATTACTTAAGCATCTTTCATCAGAGATATCCAGCTCTGTGTCTGCTTCGTTTACAGGTTGTATATCAAAGTCATCACTAAGGAACTTTTCCCAACAGTTCAAGACATCCAAGTCACTGAATTCTTCCTTAAGGCTATCTTCCAGTGCTGTAAGTGATTTTCGCAAGCCTTTAACTACAGACAAAAAAGAGTGCAGATACAGACTGCGAACACCAGGTGTTTGTTTGTTCGTTGTCACAGAATGAAGAAAGTTGACAAATGTTCTGTTTAAAATGTTTGTTGAGTCGACTAAATGTTTGGCCTTTTTGGTGATATCCTTGGAAATCTGCAGTGTGTTATAGTTAAACACCACATTACCATCCATACCAGTGTGATCCCATTTATCTAAAGGAACGTTTTGTGGTAAGTGTGGCAACATGTCGTAAAGTTCGGATTTCTCAGGCTCCGCTCGGTTCCTCCTGCGTTGCTGATGCCACAGATTCTCCATGTTCTCCAGGACATTGTCACAAGCCATCACCAGGTCAAAAAGGGGCTCCGGGCTGCACACATAGCAGTACCATTTGCTCTCCAAGATGCCAGACAGCTCCTTCCTTCCCAAATTTCTTAGAATACACTTCTTGCAGAAGGCATTACTACAGAAGTCACAACAGATCAAGTTGCCTCCTTCAGCACACCATCTGCATGAAGAAAAATAAGATAATAAATACCGCTGATAAGTAGCTAAGTAAAACGTAAGTTCAGGAAATGATGAGTTAAATATTACGCACAACAAGTCTTACCGGCATTGCTCATCCATTCCATCTCCATCCTTACTGATGTCATCACTTAAGTAATACTTGTAGCAAGACTGACAAAAACAAAACATTTAATGGAAGAGTTACAGATAGCTTGGACAAAAAGTATATTGGAAACATACAAGGATTTTTTTTCAAACACTACAAATGCACTCTATATTCCACAAGGAATTCTAAAAATGTTAAATGGCATGCATTGAGTTAGCAATGATTAAATGTTATTAATGTCTCCTTTAAATTACTGCTTTCAACAGAAATGTTTTTAGCAAAACCAAGCATTTTTAATGTTGATCTGATTGATCAGATCAGTCAAACAAATTATGTAGTCTTCATTTGAATACTCTGGGGGGGTTAAGGGTTGTGAAAAATTTTAAAGAATTTAGTCTTATAAAATTCTTAACTGGTTTTCATTCACACCAACCATCAACTTCAGGCCACAGAAAATGGTGAAATAAATCCTAATAAGTATTTGAATGATGGTTTCCGATAAAAAAGCAGACTCACCTTACAAATTAGTACTTTCAGAACTGGATGTCGATAGAGGGAATCTCTCTGGAAGTGGTTAACTTGTCGGCCACATGCGGTGCAACTGACAATTTCCATGTGTTCAACTCCTATGAAAGCACACCACTGTCATTAGCAACAAAAGTTACAATTATGGTTTGATGGACTTCTTACAGAGGTGTGACACTGCCCTGTTCAATCTCTACCCGAATCCATCACATAGTCCAGGTAAGATGTCCATGAGCAAGACCACTGGTTAGCAGACAAGAATGCACCATGAGCAGTGCAGAGTGGGAGTAAAGCACTTGGTGCAGCTTTTTTTCAAAGTCAAGCATCACTGATCTCTCTGAGTGAATTTTCAGCTCTCTGACCACTGGAGTGGTTATTCAGTCTCTGTGTCGTTTGTCCGCAAGCAATCAATGGATAAGTACCCCCAAAAACTACCTTCTTTTTGTTTCATTTGTTGCTAAATTGATCGATGTGACCACTAAGAAATGGCTTCTTCAGTACATAAGGTGATGTGCAATTTTATGACAATATCCACCAGTAGTGACTGACCTCCACGTCTTCTTGAAAATTCTTTCCGCAGTACACCTGATTTCCGGTTGCGAAACTCTGGACCCCTGAAGTCATCTCTTCCATTATCAACAGGTTCAGGCCTCACCAGTACAGTGCCTGTGTAAACAGAGGCAGACAGAGACATAGACAGACATATTGCCAATAAATCAAATATATGCCATCATCATTAAATATGTAATTATAACCTAAAGCTGGGGACAGACCTACAAAGTCTAAATGTATTTTTCAGTCTTGTAGTAAGTAAGATTAAAAACACATTTATGTACTTAAGAACTCAGCAAAGACAACGAACAACCCCCAAATGTATATATGTATAGTAATACTTATGTAAAACTGTACTGAAATACAATGGACACCAATCACAAATTGACATTACTTGCACTGACTGAACAGAAAAGGTTTTGAGGCAGAGTGATAGGAAAGTTTAAGACCTACCTTTTGGCAATCTAGTGATATCAAGGCGACCATTTGTGTTGACTGGTACATCCAATTCCTCACTTGCATTTGAGTCCCCAGATTCATCCAGTCCAGAGTGCTTTATGACGACAGAAGGTTTTCTGCAATAGTAGTAAAACAGAAAAAAAAATTAAGTCCCAGAGCGTAGCAACATTTCCCACAGGTTGGCAGCCTACTTGGACAGTGAAAAAGGAGGCAGGGGGTTACTTTTAAGTTTTTAAAAGTATAATCCAAGTATAAGCTCCATAATATCACAGCAAAATCATCATTATCCTTCTCATTATTAAGACTACTGTTTCAAACTTTCGCTTGGTTTGGCCATAAATGGTGTGCATCATAATTGCAATTCACTGCATTCACTTTAGTTCAACATACATATGGTGCTTTATCTATGCTTGCAGAGTACAAATGAAGTGCCAACTCACCTCCTTGAGTATTTGGTATCCAGTCCTACCTACAAACCAAGACAGTTTATTAGTTTATTTGTCATTGGTAGTAATCAATGTGTTTTAGTGTTGAAATCATTGCAATATTCATTGAGTAGTTGGGAGGTATCTATTGTTTTTCCAACCCACTTTGTCTGTGAGACACATAACATCTATCAAACAAATACACAACATATTTGTACTACATCATGCTTAAAAAACAAATAAAGCATGTCTTAGGAGAACAAAAAAATACTTCCTACATATATAAAAAAAATATCATGAAACTTCTGGCACAATATTTCCGCCATGATTGTCTATGGGATTTTTTATGGGAGTAATTCACCCTACACAAAAGCAGATGATGCTAAGGATCAATTTAAAAATGCCGGGAGGTTGAGCCATAGCTGAATAGAGCAGATTGAACAGCCAAAACAATCCAGTTAAAAGGTTACTGGCACCATTAGTATCACCAATGTAAAAAACAAAAAAAACAAAACTTGATATGGATATGACAAAACACAAAGAATGTTCACTTACCTCTGTCACTGCGTGGCCTGTTGAGTTTCCCACAGAACAGCTCCTGCTTGTCAGACCTGTGAACAGAAGATCAGTTAAAAATGTTTCTAAAGCATGTATACATAATGAAAATTTGTACGTGACTCATTATTAGATTTATCAAAAGCTGTACCATCAGCGTCCTCTGAGGCTGGTGCACCATTGCTGTCCTCAACAGTGGAATGAGCCAAGTACTCATGCAGTTTGTTGACTAATACATTCAGCTTGCTGGTAGGAGTGCTACAGTCAAGAAAAAAAGGGAGTGGTTATGGTACATTTGACAGTTACAAATGGCTGGTTAATTAACTTGTTCACTAAAAGCCTGATTAATATATTTTGTTAGCATTAGTTATATGAAGTGTACTTGGTGGAATAATCCAAAAGAAAATCAAATATCAACTGACATCCCATTCAACAGCTAAATCTCAACGTTAATTGTCCAATACAGTATAAGAAAAACTATCTTGAAAATATCTTGTTTCACATTGTTTCAGCTTTCCAGGAAGAGTGATGGATGAAACCTGACAAGACTGTCCCATTTCAAAAGTTCCTTCAAATGCTGCCAAACAGAGCTTTCAACCTACTTCACAGGACACAACCTAAACTCTAAAGCTTTCAGCATCCCACCATTTATTGTGCATCGGTTGTTGAATGGAGCATTCAGAAGATCCTAGTCAACACAGAAAGTCTAGAAAAATGTAAACATGTACCTACCACATGTTTACAGTCAGGGGATCAGTTATTACATGAACATATCACTAGACCAATGAAAAGACACCTTAAGATATAATAAACAGAAGCCAGGCATTACATTTTTTTTCTAATTAACAGCCTGGACATGTTCATGATAGGACATTAGTGAAAAATGGAAGTTACATGGAGATGTCTACCATTAACCTGGTACACTACAGAGTAATCCAGCCTGTGTTGCAGTGAAACATACCAACTCATGCTGTGAGTTGTGGTGCTTTGTTGATTTTTGAGGGCAACTAACTAGCAAGTAACTTTTTCGAATAACTGACTTAGAAACTGAGGGGGAAAAAAACACCAGAATACTCCATAGTTTTGGTGTCTGTAAAGCTCCAACATCTCAAGTTGGGGACTAGGCACCAGGTCAATCTGGTCTTCAGGGCCCTCAAAAGACCCACCTACATGGGTTGCATGCTGCAGAGGATCCAGCCCCTGATGTGAGAAACAGCCACTGAATAAGGCAACAGGAGCAAAGGATTTTAACATTACTGATGGAGCTGATGTATAAACTCTTTCGTGTCACAGGTGGTGTGAAGCTGGACATATTGTCTGGTATTGTTGTCGTACAGTTGTATCAGGCTGCAATAAATCCTACCTCCATGAAGATGTAAGGCTTTGTGTTCAGCCAATGTTTTTAAGAGGTGTTGTTCTCTTTATGGTCATTTTGGAGGTTGTTTGTGATGCCGCTGATTCATAATGTTATAAGTTATTAGAGTAGCTTTTAGTGTATCCTGGTATCATAAGAAACACCCACACCAGAATGACGCAGGTAAAATTCAACAGCAACACAAACTAACTTTACAGCCTAAAAATAACCAAAAAGTTGAACGTAGGACTTCATGTTATTGAAGGACAGTTGTATTACATTGCAGTTGTGTTACCTAGCTGGGTCTAACAAATTACTGGAAACTGAGTGTATATCATGAGCTAAGTTTCGTTTCGTTAATATCACCTTATCTTAAATGTAGCTGTAATGTTACCTATGAAGAATTAGCTTACATTAGCTCGCTTGTTGACGCCAACCGACCTTACGTGCTGCGTTAGCCCTGTTAGCGATAACGTTATTTAAGTTTGTACATTAGCTAAACTATAATTATCGTTATCTGTGGTATCACTCTGGTTAGCTGTTAGCTCATACAGCAGCTGGCTGGCTGCTAAGCTAACTAGCCATCACACTCTCTACTGTGACGAGACAGCCGCATTTCAATCCGTGTTTTTACCTCAGCATCACTGCAGACATGTCGCCAAGCAGCTGAACAACCAAGTCGTTCAAGTCCTTAATTTATTCTCTCATGATACCAAGATATTCTGGTAAAAACACGGCGCTCTATCTGCTCCAAGCATCCTTTCAGAAACCATTGGACAAGCAGTAAAGAGGCAATAAATGACAACCACTCAATGGTCCCTTCCTCCTTTTTCACTGTTTTAACGCGCTTGAACTACGATGCCAACCTGTCGTGCATTACCGCCCCCTGCTGTACCGGAGGCAAACCTTTTCTTTTCAGAACGGTGAAATCATGACCCGCCCTGCTCCCTTTCTGATTGGCTAGTGCCTGTGACCTTTGTTGATAAGGTTGGTTAGGTTTAGGCATGAAGAGTGAGACTGGTTAGTGTAAGAATAACAGGATAAGCAATCAGAGAGACACTGATGAGGCTGACCCTGCAGGTGGAGTCTGCCATGATGGTGATAGTGGCAACTGTCATGTACCTGCTCGGCCTGATGTCAGCTGCTCAATCAATGATGTGCCTTGGGCTGCTGCACATGAGACATCTTCAACCAGCTGAGGCTGCACCCAAACCACCAAAAACTGCACCAGCTCCAGATCCCAACTGTGGGACGAATAAAGGTTTATCTTATCTTATCTGGCAGCGGGAGTAGATGTGTTTGCTCACCCCGTGTGGCTCCTCGGCCTGCTGTAAGTCTTCCATTCTCGGGTCTAATCCAGATGACAGTAGCAGGCCCATGGCCAATCCTGGACCTGCCTACAGCACTAGTACAGGCAGGAGGGAGCATCCCATCCTGGCATAATGCCTCATGGTTGTGGGTCGTTGCAATCACTTTTGGGCCCAGCTGGGAGTACGTCACATTCCTAACAGCCTTCGTCTCTGGTGGTAACCAATAGCGAAGCCAATTAGAGGGTGTAGCATGTACAAAATAGAAATAGTAGTTACTCCAGTTTTCTGAGTATGTGTGTATTCTCTCTAACTCCAGGCCCAGCTGGTCCCCGTTCTATTCCTGTTGCTGAGTTCAAGGGGAGATGAGCAGTGGGTGGGGTGGTGAGTGTAAAGATTTGTCTCAATAACCAATAGCGAAGCTCATACTCATAGAACTGGAGTTACATCTTGTAACTGCTATTTTCTTTCATGAAAACAGCTGTTTTGCATATGATCTTGGTTACTTGTGCTTACAGATTTGACAAGTGTTAATTCCCTTGTGCTAAAATGTATCCTGAAAACAGTTGGTGTTTCTCTCTCTCTCCCCTCTCTCTCTTCTTTTCTCATATATTACATTTGGCTTCTGACTAACAAAAACTGCTGCTGTTTTTTGTATCGCAGATTGTTTTACCATTGCAGCCGGTATGTTTTTCCCCTGGAACACAGCACAAGCAGAAGTCCACATATACTTGGCATTAACACCTTTTTTGGTTCGACTGTTTCCACCATTGTAGTATTATCAATACTGTCAACATCTCCACTGTGTATACCACCATGTTTTGCATCTTCTGACCTCTACTTTCTGTCCTTAAACTGTTACTGTACATTATATAAGCCATTAGCTATTGAGCCATTTACCACACTGCTCAACCAATCCGCATCTGTTTATTTTTAAAGGTTTGTACTATTTTGATGATATGTTTGGACCATGAGTAATCAAAAATATATAAACCCCTCAGGTAAACTAAAACCATATAGTTATTTTCATGGAAGGCAGTTCATGTTTCATGAGCCTCTAAAACCATCATATGCTCCTTGGTCCACCTCAATGATGACTTCTCAAAGATCCTGCTGACATGGCATGCTTTATATTTCTTCCCCTTCTTAATAGACCTCTATCAACAACAAGCATCCACCCTCTTGTATGTTACATTGCAAAGAAACAGCATTGATGGATGGCTGGATATTAATAATTTATCAGCACACTATCCTTGAGCCACTACACTACTAATTTCAACAGCAAATTGTTTTCAATCTGTTCACATTGTTGGTTCCAGAACCAGCCTTT
The DNA here is from genome assembly GCA_025331565.1 of Holacanthus passer. NCBI lineage: Eukaryota > Metazoa > Chordata > Actinopteri > Pomacanthidae > Holacanthus > Holacanthus passer. The sequence goes on from JAFREQ010000005.1 coordinate 8,280,965, forward strand.
AGCCTTTTTTGGGCCATGTCTTTACCTTTATCTGATGCCATCTAGATGATTTAATGATTTAAGCATCATTTAGATGTCATTAGTTTAGAATGGTCAACATAACTTGGCTGAAAACAAGGTCAAATGTTCATTCGATACTAAGAGAATTAATTTCAAACTGAAGGAAGAGACATACAGTGCTGCCCTCGCCTACATGTTTCTCATGAACAACATTTTTTTTGGAACGATATTTTCACCAATTCAGATGTCAGCAGACTTTGGAATTTGAGGGTTACATTCAGCTCACACTGGGAGAGAAGCATGTAGGTCACCAGTTGATTGCAGGGCTAAAATACAGTACTTACAGACTATTCCTACTCACATTCATACCTCAGGGAGTCATCATTTCACCTAACCGTCTTCAAAACAGGACAGAACACAAATAATAAATTATTATTATTATTTTATATACACCTAATTATTTATTTTCTTTCAGGTTACTCTTACATATACTATACTTTGCTGACTAATGTCACTTCACTTAGACAATTCTGCAATATCACTATAAGTACAACACTAGTAGTGGGTACCTGATGTAAACTGTTTGCCTTTAATTTTTTACTTTAGTTGCTCTTGTGTGGTTGATATTTTTATTTCTATTCTTACTTTATTTCATATACCTCCAATTATTTATTTTCCTACTTTTCATGTTACTCTTACATATATAATACTTTTCTGACTAATCAATTGAGACTGTTGTTACTTTAAGTGCAACACTGGTTATGGGTTCTTTATGCAAACTGCTTACCTTTTAATCTTGAGTTCAGTTGCTTGTATGGTATGATTTCTATTTTCATCACTATTCTCATTTTATTCCATATACTTCTATTTATTTCTTTTCTGACTTTTCATGTTACTCTTACACATACTGTACTTTGCTGACTCTCACTTCACTTGAGACAATACTGCACTATTGCTTTAACACTGGTCGTGGGTATTTTATGTATTTTATGCAACTGCTTGTTTCTATTTCACATTCCTGTAATTGTATATTTCCTTGCTTTCCTCTCTGTATGCGTCTCCTCTTCTGTATTTTTAATGTTTGCAGCTCAGATGATACTCCGCGTCGGACGGTGACGTCACGGTGGGCGGGGCCAACATTCCAGCCGCCGTCTTCTTCAGTCTCGACCTGGTCTCGACGTGGAGGAGGCAGGACTGAAAACTGGACGCTGTCTGGACTTTTCGGGCGCACCGACAGTGAGTACCAATTTCCTGACGACTTCTACTCCAGAAGCTCCCTCCAGCTCGAGTTTGTCTCGGTGGCGTTTGCTAAAATAACACGCTGGTGCTGGTCTTTTCTCTCTGTGATTGGTTTGTAAACAGGAATAGTTTCCTGCCCATCAAACTTGGACGTCTGTCGTTAGCCGGTTAGCTTTAGCTCCATCTTCACTGTAGCCTATTCATCCTAATGGAGCCTTATAGAGCCGAGCAATACTAAACTAACGCAGTCTGACTCCTTTCATTTGTGCCAGATAACTTGCAGGAGAATTAAATATAACTCAAAGTAGTAACTTGTAAATGAACATGGGTGCTAATTTCAGCAACTTGTGTGTTATTATCAAGGTCCATGTTTTCTTCCATCACTTCATATTTGTGAATAAGACAAATGTCACAGAAAGTCACAGCCAAGTTCGTTTCATTAGTCCACCACCGTCCACCGGGGGAAGCCATGGGCGGAGCCTGCACTCATTTTTAAAATGTTCCCGGTACACAAGCTGGATCATAAATGACCCACTCACACATACAGTGTTCAGAAAAGATGCAGACTTGTGTAATAGGTCATCTGTAATGTGAGGTGTGTGTCTTGTTGACTTACTTTCTGATGAATAGATCTACATAGTCTAGAAATAGTATGAGAATATTTGTAAAGTGGAATTTTACTGTACGTGAGTTGCTATAATTGATCCTTGACATTGCTCCTACATGGTGTCTATTTAAGTGGGCGTTGCACTATATTGCGAAATGTTGGTGAATGTTTTAAAATGAGGCAGCCCGGTTCAGTTACTCCGTGTTTTTTGAGCTCATGTAAAACAGTGGTCTTTGTGAACTTGTTTATTGCTCTGAGTGATTTACCAGATTTTTCCTGTCGAGCCATCTGGGGCTGCAGCACACTTACATCTGGGATCCCAATTGTGGATTGCAGTCGGGACGGTGTTGAACAACAAGACTGTCTGATGGTATTGGAAAGACCCACATTTGAACTTGAGAAATATTGTGACTTGGAACAAGACGTGTGTTGTGAATACAGTCGTTTGTCAGAGGTCCAATTCCTTACATCACTGCTGGTGATTCTCAGCAGCATCATTCAGTGTTTCTTGTTGGTTAAAGTCTTGTTTTGCTCGTGTGATGGTAAATACAATAGAGATGTTATGTCTTTGGGGAAGATGTTTAAAAAGTATTGGGACTCAGGAAACAAAGTGTTGTTCAGTGTCAGCAGTGGAAAAACTGTTGTTTGGACTTCCTTTTGTGGGAAAGAAAAGTCATTCAATTTAGCCTTGTGCCTGTCATTAGCCTGATTGGTGTAGTCAAATTGCCCATGAATGTGCATGTGTGGTATGTGGACTGCACAATTGAAGCATAGCTGAAGTTAAATGCGACTTTCCTTTGTTCATGCTGCAGAGCCATGTGAGAGCACCTGCTGTAGGTGTTTTAAATACAGACATTACATGTGTGATGTTATCTCTGTAAAGACAAACCAGACAGTCAAGACGAGAGAGGGAGTGTGCATATATTTTGTGCAAATGAACAGGTTGCCCTACTTTCTGCGGTGTCAGGATTTTAAACAGGTGCCTTTGCTTGTTGACCATGGCAGTAAAAGTGATCAAGTTACTTTTTAAGATGCATTTGTTTTTACTTACTTTCTTTTTGTACTCTTCTTTATGCTTTATAGCTTTGTAACTTAAAAAAAAAAAAGTATGATAGCTGTATGTTTTTAAGCTAATTCCAATCAGGCAGGCTGTATAACCCCCTAAAATATTTTAGAAGTTTTTAGTTTGAGTGGAAAACATAAACTGTCACAAATCATCAAACACAGTGGATTACAGTGACTGCCCTTATTTTTTACTGTAACAAGTGTATAAAGTCAAGTTATTGTAACAAAAAAATAATAGTCATTAATCTCCACAAAGAAATTCTCTGTTTGTGTCCTTTGTTCGGGAGGTTGGGGGTCAGGTGCATAAAATGACCTTGGAGTAAGGAGGAAAAATGTGTCTTGCTCAAGGGCGTATATCATGCTTGCAAGAGGAAAGGGTGGTACTTCACAGTAGCATGTGCCTGTGGTCTGACTATGCACTCTTTAAAGGATAATGCTTTTCCTAACGCATGTCAAATCCATGTAGGTGTGGCTTCTTACCTGCGGCAGAAACAGCCCAACCCAACTGATTCAGCAGCACCTCAGTAACTTGTCTAATGACATTCTTAAATGACAGCCGGTAGAGATTCCTGTCATATATCTTTTCATTTTGTGAAATGTAGTATGCAAGTGAGAGTAAGCTGTAAAGAGTAGCTGCTCATGGTTAGGGATAGTGTCAAGGGACAATTTCATTTGAATGTTTCTGTGATGATTCACCGTATACGCCAGCTTCGTGAGCTTTTATAATCCCCCTAAACCCAGCACAGGGTGTTAAGCTTGCAGCTGGACATGATGTCAGAGTTGTGCAAACTCCACATATACTACTTTTTTGTCGTCACCTCCTCCTTACCTGTCAGTATGGCCGTGCTTATCTTATCCACACAGCCTGAAGAGGAAATAAAGGGCTGGTGTTCCAGACGGTTTGGTGTTTATGAGTCAGTTTGCCTCACATCTGCAGGCGATTGGGACTGAGTAAAAATGTCCATGTTCTTGCAGACTGTGTTGGGTGTGTGCATATGAACTTGACCACACTTGGGAAGGGTGCCCAATCTATTTGTGTGCCTCACATTTCCCATGTAACTGTGTGGATGAAACACTGGCAGGACGGGCTGTGTCGGCTCCACACATTTAACTCATCCATCTGGGAACAGCCCTCCACTTTAAATTGACTGAAAGATCCATCAAAGGCGACTGTAAACAGCGTCAGTGTGCTGTTTTTGGCTTGACAATTAAAGCTGGAGCTGGAAAGAAATAGTGGTGTTTGGGTGATATCTAGTTGTAAAACAAGAGCAAGAGAGCTGAGAGGGTGTCTTGGATGAGTGGTGAGATGTCTTAAAGACTACTAAACAAGTCCAGTTGCTCTTGTTTTGCTACTGCTTCATATTATGTGACCTGGCTGTCTCAAAACCTACCCAGATGTTTGTATAGGACTTGCATTTTTTATTTCATGGTTCGGCATTCCTATGGAGTTTTTTTGGCCGTCATTTTGAATCCCTCCTTATTTTTAGTCTAAAGTGCAAAGTTGCAATTTGGGCAATCTATTAGTCAAAAGTATGGCAGCATCATACTGAGATTAAAACTCTTGCACTCTAGCCATGTACTGACATTTGAACTCAGTCAGTAGTATTGACATGACTTTAGGCTAACATGAACCACTCCATTTAGGAGCTTGCTGTTGCGTTTAGTCGAAGAGTGCTGGAATTTTCTGTTCTCTCGAAGCACACAGTCCAGCTGTCAAAGGCAGCAACTGTCTTTGGAGCCTGACACTCCGAACTCATTTTCTAGCGTTACACAGGATTTATTGCCGTGGTTTGTGACGGTGATTACAAACCCTCTATTCTTCTGTACCACCAGTGATACGTCTCACATTTGTCCCCTGCCATCTGTGCCCTTGCTCCATGTACTTAACCCCTCTTCTGTTTCCACTCTCCCTCTGTCGAGGGTGTGACAAGGGCTGGCAAAGGACGTAATGTTTGTCGGCCCTTATTGTAGCTGGGCTGACTTCAGCAGCCACATTTCACATCCTTCTGGAGAGAAGTTAAATATAGCAACACTGGCATCGTCATTTTCCTAATCGTTTAGTCAGGAGTTTGTGCTTGCCCTGATTTAGTATTACTTTGTCGAAGAAAAACACCCTGTTCTCTGTGATTCATGGAGTCACATTTAAAAGTACCTCTGTTAGTGTTTGTGCTGATTAAAGTGACAAATTTGGCCATATTGTTGTTGTTCCCTATAAAAGTTGTCTTCTGTATTGGGCTCACTTTTGATTTTGTAGGACAAAGTGTTATCATATCATCATTTGTTTAGTTTGTAAGAGTAGCACTACAGGAACTGAGTCAATTACAGAGACCACATGGCCACTGAATCATCTTTCATGACTACTATTAATAGTTTCATTCATGAAAGAGGATTCACGCTTACTGGACTTTGGTTCATTGTTTGTCTGCTTGAATGCGTGTCTATGAGGCTGCTGTGGCCACAGAAAAACTGGATGACTGATACTGCTCAAAGAAATTTACCATTTCAGGCATGCATTATTTTAATAATTATTACTAATAATTAGATTGGTTATGATCCATTTGTCTAACTGGACAGTCAACTATTCCCTAATATGGTTTTACACATGCAGCACTGTGGAAACCAGAAATGGCCTTGCCCAGGATTTCTGACTAATACACAGTGAAATTCAACAATCTGTACTTTAAATCAGGAAACGGGAACCGTTTTCTGTCTGGAAAACTCTGTGATCTTTAGTTAACCACAGTATAAACCTCATCTTTGTTTTCTGAACACTTGTGCCTGAGAGGAATGCCACCATACCAGTTTAGCCTTGGAGAGCGAGGCAGTTCACTCGGCTCACCTCTCTGTAAGTGAAGCTCAATCTGCCCTGGCCTCGTGCATTCCTCCACCACTACAGAACGGGAAGGAGGTACTCAGAGGAATTCCTTATTTTCAGTGATTTTCAGATGGTTGCTTTGCCTCAGAGGAGTTCGGGAACACAGTGTTTTCAGTCAAAACAACTTGGGTCTCGCCGGCTATAGTCTTGTTATGTGACTTTAGTTTTAACACATTTAAATTAATTTTTCAGCTGGATGAGGACACTTTTCTCTGCTAAAATTTAAATATAACCCAAACAGCTTCATGAGAGACCAGCATCAAGGTCTTTGCAATTCGCAAAGTCACATAAAACTAGATACAGCCTCCGTTGCTTTTCATTACAGCTGGCTCAGTGTGTGTGGAGGAATATTTTAACACTAAAATTAAATTCATTTGTTTGTTTGTAAGGCAGATAAAATGGCACAAGAAGCAAGAGATTATGGTAAAAATGGTCAGTTTTAGAGGATGTTGTGGACATGCTGTTGCAGTAAGCAGATTTGTCAGAAAGGGTTGTATAAAACCAAATCCCCCGAAGACTGAAGTAGCCTCAGCTTCACTGGTATTTTTTTAACAACATGGGCTCATTGCTATACAATGGAACTAACAGGAAATTACTTTGATTATGGGAGAGAGACGTGCTTGGAAAAGGAAAAGAGCTCAGGAGAGAAACTGAAGAGAACAGTAGATATGATCAGCAGGGGTGGGGATCAGCGGGGATCAGTGAGGAGTCAGACATATGAGGGACTACTGTAAGAGGTCTTAGACCTGACAGAAGACAGAGTTACTTTTGTTCTTCCTGGAGAGGAAAGGTCACTCCTCTGTTCGCAAGGAGGCAGAAAAGTTGAGGCCGGTCTGTGATCTGAGTAGCAGAACACAGTAGCAGTGAGATGATTCACTTCAGGGGGTTGAAGATACATAAGATTGCAGCAGTGTGGATATGATTTAGGGGCTGAAAGGAGGTTTATGGGAGGCTGATGAAGATTGCGTTCCTCTCAAATCCTTTATCCTGTCATTTTCTTCTCCACAGTCTCACCTTTCTCTGACTGACCACCTCAGGTCAATCACAGAAAAATGTCTGGAAAGATAACAAAAGAGGAGATGGAGGAGATGAGGGAGATCTTTGGCAAAATTGGTGAGTAAAAGCCATTTCATCATGACAGTCTGTTATTACTTGGAACATTTAATAATTACGTAAGCAAAATATTTCCTGGTTACAGCTTGGTTAGAGAGCAGACTTGCAGTTATTTTCTTATGTTTTATATAACTGTAATGAACTGTTACAGCAGTTCCAGACCTAGTTGTACCATATGTGCTGGTGTCTAATGGTTCACTTTGTGTTTCTGTAGATCTGGACAACGATGGACATATCTGTGATTATGAACTCCACGAGCTCCTTAAAAACGCTGGCCACGCCCTACCTGGATACATGGTTCGAGAAATCATCCAGAAACTCGATCGCAACAAGGATAATAAGATCAGCTTTGAGGAGTTTTTAGCGGTACGTTAAGCAGAGCTCAAAACAGTTCGTACAGTCGAGCTCGACAAGTTTTCACCCTCTGTCCAGAGCTTTTCTTACTGTGAGTTGGTCTTTGTTTTCTCTTCTGCCTAAAAGCACCTCACCCTCTGGGATGGGGCCGCTATGCAGAGCAACTTTTAGCAGCTACATGCGCGACAGAGTTGAAAAGCCTCTACAAACCGCACACACGCATACATACTCAAGGAATGTGGAAGTGAGGTCAGCAAAGTGGTGTGAGTTCCAGTATTTTGTTTCAGCAGTGATGAGGGAGTCATTCAGAGAGAGCAGCCATTCACAAGGGCATCTGCTGGTACGGAAGTGTGAGGCTCAACCAAAACGTACTATAGCTTTGTTTTGTCTGTTCTGTGATCGTTCAAATGTCCCATTTTATGGTGCATGGCTATTTAGTTGGTCATTACTAAATTTAACCTTGAACTTGAACTATAACTGTAATGGGCTCTTTCATAATCTTACAGTTGAGGTATGATGAGAATTTCTTTTGTCAGTGTAGTCGAAGTGGAGTGTAGTAGAAGTAATAATAATAATAACAACTGTAATAATAATAGCTGTAATAATAATAACTGTAATTATAAACCGTATTCATACAGAACCTGTCAAACATGCTCCTTTACATTGGAAAATCAAGAGCTAAACATTCAGGACCACAGTTAAATATAATCTGGCAATTGAAAATATAACAAAATTAAATGGAATAAAATCATTTTTAATTAAATATAATGAATATGAATTAATATAATGCATACAAATATATATACAAAGTAAATAAAATTAATATGATATAAGAAGAGTGAAACAAACAGGACATATTCAAACTAGAAAAAACATGTCTGTAGTATTAATAAAGGGCCTTTTTATAAGATGTGAAGTGATTTAAAGGATGTCAAAAATGATGTGTTACGCTTGTCAACAAAGTTTGACGGGGTTTTGTCTGTCCTTTGGCAAAATATGTCAAATAGTAACAACCTCATTTTGTATATAGTTTGAGGAGATAATTTCTCTTGGCCCAAGGATCAGCTGATTTCTATGATGATGCAAAGCTAGAATTTGACCGTTGCTATCTGTTAGGCTGTGTTCATGTGCTCGTGGGAAGGGAGGACGTCTGGGACTTCCCTGTTAGCTGTTAAACAGCATTGTCCCATTGTCTCAGTTAGGCGTGTGCTCCACCACTAGGCTTTGATAAAAAAAAAACCATTTGCAGAATATGTTCTTATGGATGATAACAACTCATATTAAATGCATGTGACTATCCTCTTTACTGCCCATATATGTCACTGTTAAGCTAAAAAAAAATATTGCTTTTTGCTAACTTGCAGGATAGAATGGAAATCTTATTATCTGTGCAAGGTCATGATTGTCTTGTTGTGGTTAACTCTTTTACCTCGAGTGCCCCCAAAAAATGCAAGTCGGCACCCTGTGACTCTCGTGTGTGTTTGTGGTCAATTGTGCTGCGCTTTTTAAACAAGTCTCGCAGTGCCAGGCTGAATAGCTCATTGTGGTCACACCAGAGCCTGTGAGGCTGAGGTCACTGATGAAGCAGTGATAACTTCAGGTTCAGGAAATATCGCACATATTACCATAGAATACGTATTGTCAAAGCAGGTCTGTCTGAAGCCGCTCACATGCTGTGCATTACTGATAAGCTACATACTTCAGTATGAAGTCACAGCACAGAGCTCTCTATGCTCATGTTAGTTGTTATTGAGTCTGATTTAATGTTTAGAGGTAATTATTTAATGTTGGGATGTGGGGACAAGCCTGAGGGTGGTGTTAGTGCGCAGGATGATAACAGACGTAACCCTGGTGGTTTAGTGTTGCTGTTGATAACCCTAATGACATAGTGGCACTCACACACTCAATACTGCAGTACTTAAATGTGTAGTGAATGCGGTATCTCACTTTAAATCACTACAGTGTACAACATGACATCAGTTGCTTTTATGAACCCATCAACCTGACATCTTCTTGGACCTTTCATGTAAATAAACACTGTTTTTCAGCCCATTTATATTGTTCAAAAAGTAACTCATGTATTCACCATATCTTGTCAACTCTGTAGCTAGCAGGTTGACTTTATGTTTTCATGCCAGTGAGGAGAAATTCAGCAGTACTGTTGTGTCTGCCAAGTGACCTTGGCTGCTGGTGGACAACAGGAGCTCGACAAGACAACAAGGCATGAAAACTACAGTAAAAGTAGAGAAGATGATTGAGGCTGTTGCACATCAATTAATTCATGGAATGTTTTTTTGATCAAGTTAAAAATTTAAAAACTGATTTATAAATGTCCATCATGAATTTGTGGTAGCAAAAATGATCTGTGCAAGGTGTGTTACAAAGAGATTGACTAGAACCATGGTGTAATATTAACACATGTGGTTGATCTGGTTTTAATTTCTTAATAGGTTTATGATATACACAAACTCAATGGGCACTTTGTTAGATACACATGTACAACCTGATGCAATCCGATTGTCCTGCCATAAAGTCTACTTTTATGATGCCTACATTGTTCAGTCTTTGTTGACACGGTCATAAAGGTATTATTTAAATTTAATCTTCTAGCATTGAGGAGTACAATATATTGGTGCCCCACTCATGTATGTAAATAGGGAGGACCAAAAATTAGAAACACCTCTCAATATAATGTTGTCCAGTACAACCCCACCTTTAAGTGTGTATGCCAGCAAAAATGGATACATGTCAAAACGATAATGTAGGACTTTTGAGACACAGTGGTGATTTGTCTTTGAGTATTCTTTGGTCTTGTTTTAGATTGTCCAGGAGCTGAGGGGCAGTACAGTAGCAAAAACATTCCGCAAAGCCATCAACAGAAAAGAGGGCATCCTGGCTATTGGAGGGACGTCTGAGCTGTCAAGTGAAGGAACACAACACTCATTCTCTGGTAAGAGACACACACACACACACACACCTGTCATCAGTGCTTGTCATAAACTGACTTTGTACTCTCTGCACTTCAACTCCAGATGCTCCATTTACCATTGAAGAAACCTGTAATGGACAATGTGACATTATGAGCGATACTGTCACATTATGTTGATTGTGTCTTGCTTTAAACTGACGTGTGTATTTGATCATCCTTGCAGAGGAGGAACGATATGCCTTTGTGAACTGGATCAACACTGCTCTGGAAAAAGACCCTGACTGCAAACATGTCCTGCCCATGGATCCCAACACAGACTCTCTCTTCACGTCTGTTGGGGATGGTATAGTCCTCTGGTGAGAGTTCCTGTTTTCACTTCCAGCCAGCAGCACAACTCCCCCCTCCCTCATATAGCTGTCCTTCTGAAGTAAAGGTCAAACATGCAACTCACTGCACCTAATGTTGTGATCACATTTTGGCTGATGAAAAGACAAATATGAGCCTGAATTGAGGAATATCATTCTACCACAACAGCATTCTGCCTAACATTAGCATTAGCATTCATTACAAAGATATGGTCAGAATGTTAAACTGCTTGACCACTAGGAAAAATGCATTTTGGACACTAAGTTGCTTAATGAGTCAGCACACATTCATCTTTTGCCAACAATGAACACTTGGGTTGCTGTCTTTGCCTTATTTTACGATGTAGATAACTGCATCAAATGTCTGAGAAAATTTGGTTTTGAAAATTTTTACAGCAAAATGATCAACCTGTCAGTGCCAGACACCATTGATGAGAGGACCATCAATAAGAAGAAACTGACACCGTTTACAATACAGGTCTGTTAAATTTACCACATGCCAGGGCTGCTGTTTCTTTTACCTTTTTATGTGAATTTTCCAACAGCTGATGCTTTGTACCTTACAGGAGAATCTGAACCTGGCCCTGAACTCCGCTTCAGCTATCGGCTGCCATGTGGTGAACATCGGCGCTTTAGACCTGAAAGAGGGGAAGCCTCATCTGGTGCTGGGCCTGCTGTGGCAGATCATCAAGATCGGTCTGTTTGCCGACATCGAGCTCAGCAGAAACGAAGGTACAGGGCACAGTTGATGGGTCAATTACATAACATTTGTTTGAGTCTGTGTTCTTATCACTGGGGTTTCCTGGTCTGTTGTCAAGTAGCTAACTGATCATTAACACCTCTCAACAGCTCTGGCAGCATTGCTGAGAGACGGGGAGACCCTGGAGGACCTGATGAAGCTGTCTCCAGAAGAACTGCTACTGCGCTGGGCAAACTTTCACCTGGAAAATGCTGGTTGGCAGAAGATCAACAACTTCAGCTCTGACATCAAGGTGGGCCTACTCACTAACACTCAATTCAGTTTATGTATTTAAACACTAGATGCACCATTTTAAGAGATGATAATACTTACAGGAAAAGGTTCTTTGAGAGAGTAGAGGGTTTTTTTTTGTTAGCCATTTTTTACTTGTTTATTTCCACTTCTCTGGTCAACCAACACAGGTATCTATCATCACACTGAGCCAGGCAGTGTATGTTTGTGTTTGCACAGACTCACTCAAACATCCGCCTACACCGCTCCAAAAATGGTATTGAATGGGTAGTGTCTCTTTCTGACTGACATTGACAACTGTCAGTCGTGTGTGTAAGCTTCTATTATGTTCACAACTTGTGGGTAAAAGGCTAAAAAAGGGCCTATTACTAGGAAATTCAAAATAAGTAATAGCAATTACCACGTCAGATGTACAGTATGTGTTGTGTCGAAAATGTCATTATACTCTCAGGCCACTTCATAAATCAACCAGGCAGGTATACGAGCTACTGCACCTGTCTGGTTATCAGTGTATTTTTTTTCTCATGCTATCTCTTGCTTGACTATTTTGTAGGTTGAAATCAGAAGGTTTCTAAGATACTTTGCTTTTGTTCTTTCTGCAATTTTATTCTCTGAAATGTAATTTTAAACTTTAATATTTTTTTCTCTGTATAATTTCATCGATTGTACTTAATGTATGCCAAATGTCGTGTTTTTGTTATTAAAATCTAATCAATTCAAACTCAATTCAAATTCTTAATTTAAGGAGGTGATAAACAAAACACAAAACATATTTTGTACAGTAAAAGTTGCTCATAAGTAGTATCAAATTTAGTACAATTACGTTCTACAGTGGATTTTCTTTTTCATTCAATCTAATTGTATTTGTGTGTTTGTATTATTTTACAGGACTCAAGGGCCTATTTCCACCTCCTGAATCAAATCTCTCCGAAAGGCACAGAGGAAGATCAGCCCCGCATAGACATTAACATGGCAGGCTTCAGTGTAAGCACTTTCACAGCTGAGTATCTTCACCACATGGTAACAGCTGTACAGTGTGTCTGATGTGGTCTGTGTGTTGTTCAGGAGAAAGACGACATGAAGAGGGCAGAGGCCATGCTGCAGCAGGCCGACAGGCTCGGCTGTCGACAGTTTGTCACCCCAGCTGACGTGGTCAGTGGAAACCCCAAACTCAACCTTGCCTTTGTGGCCAATTTGTTCAACAAATATCCAGCGCTGACCAAACCTGAGAATGAAGACATTGACTGGGGACTGTTGGAAGGTGAACTGGCTGCATCATTAACTTCTAGTATTAGACCTTTGTAGTTTTTTTTTTTTTTTTTTTTTTTTTTTACAATTCTCCCAGTATCCAAGTCTGCTACCATTATGAAGGTCCACAGGTTGAATTGGCTATGAACAAATAAGACCTATATAAACAAATAAGAACCAGAGAGATTATTTAAAAAGACTGCTCTGTTGCTTGTAAGTTGATTTCAAATGTAGACTTAATTGGTCTTCAGTTCCTGCTCCACTGGTGCTCATCTTTAAGCTCCTGAAAATTTGAGGTCAAAGCAAAGTATTTCTCTATAACATAAAGTATTAATGAATAGATAAGCAACAAAGTTAGAGTTCAGATTGGAAAAATTTGGGGAATTCTATAATTAACAGTTCATTGATGGATCAAAAACTCTGCGTCATCAGGCCTGTTTGTGGCTCATGTGGGATCCCATCGCCATTACTAAGAAGCCCACTGGCAAAAATTCAGTTTTCAAGGCCTGTAACTCTGCAGTCTGAGAAATACCAGCTCTGAACAAACAGCTGCTTTTTGTTAGCTAACTAACTGGCCTGCAGGCTTATTTTAGCATGGAAGCTTGTTTTATTAATAGAATGTGACAACAAAACCACTTGTAACTCCCATTGGATACATTGGTTAGTTTGCAGAACATACTTTATATTTCAAACAAGTCAACAATATGTGGTGCCTAGCTAACTGAGTGACAGCAGAACTATCAAAAATATTGACCAGGCTTATTCAGTTTTGATGAGACAGACAGGCTGCTTAACTACTGAGCTCTTGAGTATGCTCGCCAGCTATGTCACCTGAAAGCCTCCTAAATCCCATGATCCTTTGCTGCCTAGGTGAGACACGAGAAGAGAGGACATTCCGAAACTGGATGAACTCTCTGGGAGTGAACCCACACGTCAATCATCTGTATGGGTACGTACCACGAACAAAATACTGGAACACAGTTAATCTCACTCTTGTGTGCACTGGCATCTGAAGAGTTCTCATAACTGGTGGGAACTCATAATCTTCTGTTTTATCTTATTTAATGTTAATGATTATCAAACACAATCTTGTCTTCCAGAGACCTACAGGATGCCATGGTCATCCTTCAACTCTATGAAAGGATTAAAGTGCCTGTCGACTGGAACAACAAGGTGAACAGGCCACCTTACCCCAAGCTGGGAACCAACATGAAAAAGGTCAGTAAGATTCCTTTTAATCGTTTCTACATAAGAAAAAAATGCCTCTTTGGCTCTTTTACCAACTATTTTATTTTGTGCCTCCAGTTGGAGAATTGTAACTATGCAGTGGAACTGGGCAAAACAGCCAAGTTCTCCCTGGTTGGTATCGGCGGGCAGGACCTGAACGATGGCAACGCTACCCTGACTCTGGCACTGGTGTGGCAGCTGATGAGAAGGTGAAACACAGCTACATCTCGATTACTTCAGAAGCGAACACAGCTCCGAAAAGTAAAATCTGCATCCCATTTTTTTGTCTACCAAAAAAAAACAAATAACAGTCTGGCTTGTCAAGCATGGTTAAGGTTTGGAATGTGTGGTGGATTTACACACTTAGATAAAGTTAGTTACGATCAAGAAATTACTTTTCTAAGGAGAAAAAAACCCCAAATCAAAATACTTAGCATATTTGGTTCCATGACAGGATGCTAATTAAATACGGCTGCATCCGAAGAACATTTCGTTATTCAGTCGGTATGTCTGTGGTATTTTGAAACACTACAGTCACCATCGTCTGCACTGTCAGATTTATTGTGAAAACTCTATGTATTTACTGTAAACCATTTCAGGGGGGTTAGTAGTTGGTAACCTCTATTTCGTGCCAGTGGTGTTGTTAATGTGTGTGTTCCTCCAAATTGAGACCACATTTCCATAAACTCAGTGGCCTCCCTGTCACAAAGGAAGCATGTTGATGTATTTAGTAGTTCCCCCTACTTCAATCAGTCCCCGCTGAAACTATTGGAACAGCAACGCCAATTCCTTAATTTTTGGGTTTGACACCATAAGATAAATATGAGACAATAGATCAACATTTCAGCTTCATCTGTTAAACAACTTCCAAGATAACACCTTCTGTAATGGAATAATACTTAATATGTAGTTTGTGCTTGTAACAACCTAAAGCCTGTGACTCACTGACATTACCAAACTTTTATTTTTTGATGCTTTTCCAGGCGTTAACCACAGCCTTTCTTTCAGCTGTTGTTTGTTTGCTAGGGGTTTCTCTTTTCATTGCTTCTCTTTAGCAGGTGAAATACATGCTGAATAGCATTTAAGTCTGGAGACTGACTTCTACATTCCCCCCCTGATGAACTCCTTGGTTGTTTTGGCAGTGTGTTTTGGGTCATTGTCTTGCTGCATGATGAGGGATCTCCCCACATCACTTCGGATGCATTTCTCTCTAAATTGGCAAAATGTTTCTGTAGACTTCTGAGTTCATTTTGCTGCTGCCATCAGTGAAAATCATTGAGCTCATCCCAGAAGCAGCCATGACTTTACCTCCACCATGTTTCACAGATTAGCCATTCCATCGCTTTGGTAGAGGTTAATCTAAATTCCATTTCATCGCTGATGAGTGGTTTGCATCTTCTGGTGTGGCCGCTTTACTTTGTTCTTTTGCAAACAGTGGATTTTGCAGAAGTTGTCTTTAGAGCTCTCACGATGTTTCTGTGATCAACTGTGGATGTTTTCATTGGTGTACTGGTTCAGCATCTGTTGCTCAGTACACCAGTGGTTTCTTTCTTCTTCATTTAATTCCAAATGGTTTTACTGGCTATAGTCAATGTTTGTGCAGTAGAAAGTGTCCTATACAAAGCCATTTGGTCTACATGTTGGTCATAAATGCAGCTTGCTCAGGCAACACCCAAGCTGCAACTGAGAGTAGACATTCAGAGCTTTTTATTGTTTGAATTATCAATGTAAATAGGACACACCTGAGCAACAAGAAACACCTGTCACACATGTTCCAATAATTTTGTTCACTTGAAAGATGGGAGGGTTCAAACAAAAGGTGCTATCATCTAAGTTGTTTAACAAATCTAGATGTAAATACCTGGGGAAAAAAACGCTGAAATGCTGATCTCTTCTTACATATTCATCTTTAAACCCAAATGTTTTCAGTGAACAGCAAAAATAAGAGAATTGGCCTCATTGTTCCAATATATTTGAAGGGGACTGTATGTCTGTGTCAAGAGTTAGTGAGGTTTGACTGACCCAAAAATCACTCCAGGCTAAAGTTCGGTGTGTGCTATTAAAATTTTTAGATTTTCTTTTGTTCTGAGATGCTGGCAATAATAGGACCTTTTTTAAAAATGCACATGGGTCCAGAACAGTCTTCATTTCTTATACACAATAAACATGTTGCGTTTCTCCAATCTTTCAGATACACGTTGAATGTACTAGAGGAACTGGGCGAAGGAGAGAAAGTAAATGACGACATCATTGTAAAGTGGGTGAACAAAACATTGGCGGAGGCTGGAAAATCGACCAAGATTTCAAGCTTTAAGGTGAACCTGTTTTTCCTGAGTTTGCTTATGTTACTGTCTAAATAACTGTCTGTAGATTAAATAAAGATATTTAATAGGAAACAAAAAAAGATTCATTGTTAAGTAATCAAGGCTCTATGGGGTTTGTTTTGTTTGTTTGTTTTTTAGCTTTTTCTGAACTTTTAACTGCATCTCACAGTCTTCAGAGTGTCAGATATTATGTGTGCAGCTAAGCCCCATTTGCTGATGAAGACCATGAGATGTGGTGGAAAGCTCAGAAAAAGCTAGCAAGTAGAGCTTTGAACTTAGATGATTTTGTGACTCATACTGTTCCCAAGGTCAAGAATGGACTTTGACTTTAAGATGATTTAAAAATGAGAGCAATGAGGTCTTTAAATGTGACTTATATACAGGCAGTGCTGCACAAACCAAAGGCACTACATTTTCCTGTCAGTCAGGTCAGCCTGTCTATTAGATTCTTAATCTGTGTGTCATGTATTCATCAGGACAAGGAGATCAGCAGCAGTTTGGCAGTATTGGAACTGATAGACGCCATCCAGCCTGGCAGCATCAACTACGAGCTGATAAAAACCAGCAACCTCTCTGAAGACGACAAGCTGGAGAACGCCAAGTAAGATTTTTCAATGACAAGTTACTTTGGCTGATGTGTGAACTACGTGTGAACAGTTTTACACGTGTCAACCTCTCTGTCATTCCCAGATATGCCGTCTCTATGGCGAGGAAGATCGGAGCCCGTGTCTACGCTCTCCCAGAAGACCTTGTGGAGGTCAAGCCCAAAATGGTGATGACAGTCTTTGCCTGCTTGATGGGTCGAGGGATGAAGCAAGTCTAAGACACTGGCACTTATTAAACTCATACCCACAAGCCATTAGCATTTTGAAAGAGCTACCCCAACTGAAGGAATGAAGATTTTTTTTTTCTTTCTTTTTTTTTTTTAATGAGAATAACATGACAGTATGAAGTTAAAATCAGAGAATTGCCTTTAATAATGTGCATTCCTCTTATTTAAAATGAGTCCACAATACGAAATTTTTTAAAGAGATGGGTCTTGTGTTACAGAGGACAACTTGTTACTTTCAATATACAGAAGTCTTGATTAATGTATAAGAATGCTGTTTTTTTCTTTTTTTAAAGCGAATATGCATTTTTCCAGCTGCAAGGTTGTTTACATATTTTTACTCAGACTGATAAGTAAATTATATATCCTTGACTAAGTAACACACATTCCTGAATACCATACTTACATAAATGCTTGACAAGGCCAAAAAAAAAAAACATGTAAGAGGTGGGATGTTTAGGTGGAGCACATGTCAAAAACACCCAAACATTCCCTCGCACTTAATGAAGTACAAGCATGTCTTAATAACTGGCAACATAAACTTCTACATATCTGTATACAGAAGCCATACGGTCAAATTATATGAATGACCAGCCTGATATGCTGTCTGTATTCTTGTACTCGTCATTTGTTTGTTTCTTGGGATTATTACGTGAGATCAATGCTGTTTTGGGGTGTCTAGTCTTTGTTGTATTGGGCTTCTCTTTTGTTTGTTTTTTGTCTGTTACGTTGGATGAGGAGCAGGCTGACTGGACTCTCCTGGCTTCTGCTGTGCCTTCCTCTTGTCTCAAAGACGACTTGTACTCGCGCTTTGAGGTTTTCCGTTTTTCTGTTGTATTCAACATTACCAAATATAAACAGTTACTTCATTCCAGATAGTTTCACAATATTCTCTGACAGTGGCCGAATTGTATTTGGTCTGTTGTCTACTCTTAAGTGCTTTACATGTAACAATAAATATGAATTTGAAAACTGCTCATGTGTTTCATTTGTATAGTTTCTGGAAAAACAGAAATAAGTTGACCACAAATTAATGTGTCAATCTGCCACTGTTATCCAGAGTAGTAATGATGAATCAAATATCCTGTTGTGATTTGTTTTAATGCGCATAGTTGATCTGATCATAAATGTGTGCCTACAAAATATTCCATATCTCTTTTTAAATGAAATGCTCAAATTCCTCAATTACAAAATGAATGTGGTCAGAGTAATATGTCAAGTTGTACAGTACTTTTTATTCAATGTTTTTTTTTCTTTATTATTATGAGGTCATACATCTTTCCTATTCTTATTAATGTCATGAACTGACTAGAATTTGATGGTCAAAGGTCACTGTCACCACATAAAACACATAACTCAAGAATTTATTCTCTGGTTATGACAAAATTTCACACATATGTCTAATAGGATAAAATCATGATGTTTTCCAAAAAGGTCAAAGGACATTGTAATGTTCAGCAAAAATACTTTTCTGGCCATTATAAAACACCATAACTCAGGATCAGAGGGAGAGATTTTGACCTCATTTCACATTTGGTCAGATTCTGGATGTGTGACCAACATTAGTGTGGAGGGTAGATGTTTCCTCCTGATTCCAGTCTTTACACTAAGCCAAGCTACCAGGTCGCTGGTTGTAGGTTCATATTTACCTTATCAATCTTCTCATTTAACTCTCGCAAGAAGGTGAATAATTAATATCAAACTATTCCTTCAAGATACGTCAACCTTAACTACAAACCATCAGGGACAGCGTTGTCTCCATCAGAACCATGAGAGTGTAGAAAAACAGCAGACATTAACTCCTTTAACATTGTTTTTATGATCCCAGCTTCTACCTCATTTTCATTTTACTGCCGCCTGCTTCTCCTTTCTCTTATCTCACTTTCTGTTTGTGTTACTGCCCTCGTGCTTTTATGTTCTTCTCTCGTTTCATCGTAAAACATAGTACCTGTTTCGAATAGCACCTCATAAAAAAATAAATATATATTCATTTTTGTGTTTCCTTCTCCTGCTGCTTTTTAATGCATGACTGTTAAAATCTGTCCAGGAGGAAATAGTAATTTAACATTTAAATGGACTTTAAACATGACAAAGTTTATAACGAAATAAAACATTAAATTATGTTTCGTGTAAGCTGAGACGTATTCTGTGAAGAATCGTAGTTGTGACGCTTATGTTCCCACAATAATAAGAGATGTCTGTTGACACATTTGATCTGTTAGCTCTCTCTTCTCTCGTTAACAGACAGGATTTTTTTTACAGTCCATCAACACTCTACTCGCAGTACAACCGGGGATAGCGGTGGCAGATTGCAGTTTACTGTTCACTGGCCTGAATCTCAGTCATATGTAAAGTCCTCTGGGCTTCTCTCCCTGAAGACCTTCTCAGCAAGTCCTCCCATTTTCCAAGGACCTGATTAAAGCTGAGACTGTCAGAGAGCTGGATGATGAGGACGCCGTCTCCTGTGGCCTTCATCATCTGGATTTTCAAGCTCCATTTGCATCAGGAAGTGTGTCTGTGTGGTGTTGGAAAGAGAGTTTGGCTTTATGAAGATGGTGTTAAATCACATGTCAAACACCTGAGACCATTACAACATCAGATATTTATTTGAAAAAAAGCCCAAACACATTCCTGAATAAAGTGATTTTTATCAACAAGAGAAGTTAAAATCGTCTCCTGTCCAAGGAAATGAAAAAGATAATAAATTAAAAATCGATCAATGATTGAAATTATCCTAATGAAGACCAGGGCAATAGGATCAATTACATGTGATGGAAATAGTTTAATATTATTTGGGCATTGAACAATTTTTGAAATAATGTTAATAGCCATGTGAGAAGTTTAGATTGGCAGAACATCCCACAGACATCTGAAACATGACAAGGAGCCACAACTAGACGCAGTTGTTTTTAAGGGCTCATAAGCCATGATAAACCCAATAAAATGTAGTGGAGACAAAGTATAAAGTAGCACAAATTAAAAATATTCACAAAAAAGTACCTCAAAATTGTACTTAAGTACAGAACTTGAGTAAATGTACTTAGTCCAACACTAGCTAATATTTCAAGTAAAAACTGTCAAGTCAATAGTCCAATGTAGTGGAAACATGAAACATTAAATAAGGCCAAGAAATGATTAGTGTATGTAAAAGATAAATTACATTATCAATATCTGAGCACAACAAATGAAGTAACCTGATGAATTATCTGTTTTTCTCCAGTACGACAGACAGAGGAAAGGTACTGCCAAGAGGTTTTTCCCAGAAGGCTCTTCAGTCTAAAGCTGACATCTGGGCTCTTAACCATTCAAAGACTTCCCCGCCCTGCATCTCCCATCCTGCCAGCCTCCCGAACGTGCTCGGTCCATCTGAGGATCAGGTGAACCATGTGTTCCTGGGGAAGAAGAGGAGGCTCACAGAGAATGGTGCAAGAACGGGACTTGTGATTGTTCTTTTTTTTTTTTTTTTTTTTTTTTTCTTTTTTTTTAGGAGTGTTGGATGCAGTTTGATTTTTCCTCTCATAACATCCACTGTGGGCTCTGAGGATGGATTGGCCGGGAAAGAGCTGCTCTGGGTGTGTCTGTGTGAAGTCACCATAAGGATTTTATTGGAGTGACTAAAGGAAACTAAAGGTAAGACTAAAGACGTGTGAGGACTGATTTGCTACTTTACTAAGAACACAATTTAGTGACAAACAATGATCTTTTTTGTAGAGCAAGGATGTTGATTTAATATTGTTTGAGTAAAAAAAAACTTTGTTTCATTTGATATTTACAGCACTAATAAAACAGTAGCTTATGTATTAAATAAAAATATGTATAGGAAATAATATTTAGATGCAGTTGTATAGAACATTTTGTTATGTAGTTAAGTTTATTTTTTTAAAAACTTTCATTAAAGGTCTGTAATTTCCTGATAAATTCCTAGAAATAACTATGTAATACAGCCTTAATTATAGGGAAAATTTAAATGCAAGAAAATGAATGTTTCATTACTTATTAGCAACTTTATTCTCCATTTAGTTGAATTGTTTGCCTGAATCTAGATTACACGAGCAATTAGTTGGAATTAAACCTCTGATTAGTAACAAATCATAATGTTCTTTCTAGGAAACTTTCTATGAAACAGTTTGGAAATTATTCAGAAATTATGAACCCACATTACAAAAGAACCCCCAGAAGAAGTCCGGCTGTTTTTCAGTCCACACCATCAGTAATATGCTGCGTGTAGTTTGTGTCTTTGCAGTTGAATGACCAGTTTTGGCAGCACCCTGGTTTCCTAAGTGATGCGGCTCCTGAGGGAGAGCAGCTGATTTGCTCACAGAGCTTCAGGCCGACTGTGTGTGTGTGTGTTTTCCTTAATGATCCACCAATTAGCCACACAACGGTAACAGTCGCCTAAACACCTCGTCATCTGTCTGCGCTGCGCTGGGTGGGAGCGTGACCCTGTCCTCACCTTTAAGGGGTGGGGGACACTTCATTTTGTGGCTGGAGTTGGGTTTTAGGTGAACTTTCATATCATCAGACTTGTATTTCAAACCGGGCAGCATCAGTATCATGTTGCTGAGCTTCTCTTGGAGGTGTTTCAGTCACCACAGCAACCAGCTGCTGTGTGACGGGACAGGTGAGGGACTGTGGCAGACAGTCCCAGTCGACCCCCCCCCCCGCCACCGTCCCCTGACTATTATCTGTCATACGCACCATAAACACTCCCTGTAAACTATAAACACTTTCCTCTGCTGCCACTGTGCCACTGAAGGAAAAGCCAACTGAGAACATGTTCAACCCGTAGAATATCTGACTGCAAATAGGAGGAGGCTGCCTATATATATATATTTTTTTTTTTTGCCCATATCTGCAGATCTGAAGATGACGGGCCAGGCAGCGGAGAGAGACCGGTCGCCTCACAATCTGTCAGTGAAGACCACCTTGGAGGAGGAGATCGAGAGAGCTGAGAGTATTCTTAGCAGGTGACTATGAACTCGTGTTAGGATGGATTCGTCCCAGGTTTTTTTTTTTTGAGAGAAGCAAATCATGTGTGTTTTTATCTCCCAGGGTGCCATCTGTTTGTGATGACACATCCTCTGAGCTACAAAGAGTCGCTGCCCTCGACCCTCACGGAGGCAACTCTAGAAACTCTTTTCAAAGGAACGGAGCCATCTCAAGGTAAAGCTGCGACAACCCACGTCAGAGGGCTTTCATAAACCCACTGATCAGAGTCTGGCTTTTTAAATATAGCACATGACTGTACAAGAGGTGAGGAAAGTGTTTTGTTCAAGTCATTTTAAGGTCACAGGCTGGATAAAAGTACACTTTCAAGCCATTCAACCAAAGTGTTATACTTGTCAGTTCAAGCACTTTTTGCACAAGGAGCATAAAACCACAGAAGGTTTTCCATCCTATTTGTCTTTGTCTTGATTTAATTGCAGCTATGTCTGTCCCAGGATACAGGTACAATCATATGATGGAAAACAAAAAGATCAGTGGAAGAGAATCAGAGAACTCAGTAGCTTATAGAAAGAGTGAAGACGAATTTTGCCGATTAAACAATTTGTGAAAATGGAAATGTTTCACTGTAAACGTACCCAAAAACATATGGATACCAAGATAAAAGACTTCTTTGACAAATATAATATTTATGTATCTTTTAAATATAAATGTGTCAAATTAATTGTGATTCCTTGGTAGACTCATTAAACCAAATTATGCTGTATCTAGCTAAGTGTATTGGTTTCTTATTTGTCATAAACGCAATTGTTTTTTTGTCATAAAAGGTTGTTGTCTGTGTTTC
The DNA here is from genome assembly GCA_025331565.1 of Holacanthus passer. NCBI lineage: Eukaryota > Metazoa > Chordata > Actinopteri > Pomacanthidae > Holacanthus > Holacanthus passer. The sequence goes on from JAFREQ010000005.1 coordinate 8,303,919, forward strand.
TGCTGTTGTGAGAGACACTAACAGCTGCAGCTGTTTGTGCTGAGGACTAGTGTTGACTAGTGTTTCATGAGGCCGCCAGTCCTCTTTCTGATGGTGTCGTACATTAATAACGGCCCATTTGATGTTTCCAATAAGGTTCTGAGTTATTATGTGGTTCCTTGAAAGTTGCCTGTTGTGTGTCACTGTCAAGGTTTTGTTTTCACATGTGCTGACTAAGTTCTTTAAAATGTTGGGCGTTGCCAAACTAAATGACCAGAATTTTAACTCTCTGATTCACATATGGTGTTTCTTGTGTGTCAGACTGGTGAGCCTGGTGGTGAGACTGAGGGAATGGGCCCACAGGAGTCTGCTGGAGGAGGAGGAGCGGCCGGACTCCTTCATGGAGCGCTTTCGTGGCCCCGAGCTGAGGACGGCCCCCAGCCGCACCAGCAACTCGCAATCAGACGCCAACGGCAACAAAGGGATCTTTAGGTATGTCTGCCTCAACCACAACTATGAGCTATACACATATACATTATATCAACTGGATCTAATGCAATCCAGTACAATAGTTCTGTAACAATATTACCTTTGTAAAATGGAAATAATTATTTAAAATTGGTTGTTACCAGATACACTTTTTTAGGGACATGTGGCACTATAGAGTAATAATTGAACAAATCATTAGGCCACTTCAGCATTCAGGGGTGTTGAGTTTACTCTGTGATAGTTTTAAGGCTGTAGTTTCTGTTGTTGTGTTTGTGATTGAAATATATGATTCTAATATTTTTTGCTTCACTTAATAAAGAAAGGAAGATGAAAAAATATGAGAACCAGCTTTTTATATAATACAGCACAGTACAACACCATGAAGCCTCACAAATGGCCACAGAGAAGAGTCAACACACAGAAACAAGGAGTACAATTCTCAGTTGTTAGAAATAATAGTATTTAACGCAGAGCTATTTTATTGTATTGCTTCATATCTTTGCAGTAATTATTGCAATCTCTCCATGCTTCCAGGAAAAAGTGGAATTTGTTTGTGGTGTCGCCATCCGATAACGCCTACTACCGTTGGTTATTTGTTATCGCCACAGCTGTGCTCTACAACTGGTTCCTTGTTGTAGCGAGGTAATAACACCACAGTGGTTATCTGCCGGGGCCCTGCAGCCTCCAGAGACGGGTGATGGATGTAGTGAATGGCTGTACTGTCCACTTCTCGGACTGGAGCGGGATATCATTTTTCTTCTTCTATTCACAGGGCGTGCTTTGACAAGTTGCAGGTGGGCAATTACATCTGCTGGCTGGTGCTGGACTACCTCTCTGACTTTGTGTACCTAATGGACACTTGCGTCCGACTTCGCACAGGTAATCTAATTCAAAATACAGCTGCTGGCTGAGACACAATGTCGTTGTATTATGCAACAGAGGTGTTAGGCCTTGAAGGTTCTGTGTGCATATTTTTCATGTGATTATTCAAAGATAATTACCTTTCCAATTATTCTAATGGAATGCGTTCTTGTCACTCTCAGCCCATTAACCAATGATGCAATGACCCAATTACTTTTGGCTGAGCACTTATAGAAACTGGTATGATCAATATCTCCCAGAAACAAATGTTTCATTTTAGTTACAATTTATATTAAACATTTAGAATATTTTGCAGGTGAGGTGAGTCTAAAATGTCTAAAATGACTTCTGCGTCAAATGGCCTTTTTTAACTTTCGGCCAACAGAATATGTGCGAGCACAAACTACAAGTACATAAAAATTTGTAAAGCTACATTAATGAACTTTTTTTCTGATGGCAGCGAAACAAGCTGTGAACATGACACTGGCATAACATCTTGAATTAGTTTGAGTTAGTTTAATATTTACTCTCCTTTTAGTTATTTAGTCCTCCTCCTCCATGAACTCCTGAGGGAACTTTCTGGCTCTTTAGCTGCTAAATGCTCCCAGATGGCAGGTAGCATACAGTTGGTTTCAGCAACCAACAGTAAAATTGTGGGACAAAAACCAAAAGCAATGAGCTGAAAGGAACTAAAATGCTCCCTAAAGGTGAGAGGAACTGAAGAGTTAGGTGATGATTCTCTTTTGGTTTGTCACTACAGGTGACATCATTCACATTAAACATTGTAATCTGATCCACTGTTTGTATAAAAATTTTGGTCAGTGCAGCTTTAAGTTCATCCACAGCTTCATCCCACAACATGAGCTGATTTGCAGAGATCAGACACAGCCGTGAATTTGTGCTGCATCTTTCTTGTCTCAGGGTTTCTGGAACAGGGTTTGCTGGTGAAGGACCACGCCAAGCTTCGAGACAGCTACGTTCGGACGTTACAGTTCAAGCTGGACGTCCTGTCCATCCTGCCCACTGACCTGGCGTACATCTCCACCGGCATCCACACTCCACAGCTCAGGTTCAACCGGCTGCTGCGCTTCCCCCGAATGTTTGAATTCTTTGACCGCACCGAGACGCGCACCAACTATCCCAACATCTTCCGGATCGGAAACTTGGTGCTTTACATCCTGGTCATCATTCACTGGAACGCCTGCATCTATTATGCTATATCGAAGTCTTTAGGATTTGGCTCAGACACCTGGGTGTTCCCAAACATCTCCAAACCTGAGTATTCCTCCCTGACTCGGAGTTACGTCTACTGCCTGTACTGGTCCACTCTGACTCTGACCACTATCGGAGAGATGCCTGCACCCGTGCGAGATGAAGAGTACCTATTTGTGGTCTTTGACTTTCTCGTTGGGGTGCTGATCTTTGCCACAATTGTGGGAAACGTTGGCTCTATGATTGCCAACATGAACGCCACGCGTGCCGAGTTTCAGGCCCGGATCGATGCCATCAAACACTACATGCACTTCCGCAAAGTCAGCAAAGAACTGGAGACGCGGGTCATTAAATGGTTTGACTACCTCTGGACCAACAAGAAGGCGGTTGACGAGCAGGAGGTGCTAAAGAACTTGCCAAACAAACTGCGTGCTGAGATTGCTATTAATGTCCATCTGGAGACCTTGAAGAAAGTACGCATTTTTCAAGACTGTGAGGCTGGACTGCTGGTGGAGCTTGTGCTCAAGCTACGCCCACAGGTCTTCAGTCCAGGAGACTACATCTGCAGAAAAGGGGACATAGGGAAGGAGATGTACATCATTAAAGAGGGGAAGCTGGCGGTGGTGGCTGATGACGGGGTCACACAGTACGCTCTTCTCACCGCGGGCAGCTGCTTCGGAGAAATCAGCATCCTGAACATAAAAGGCAGTAAAATGGGAAATCGTCGAACAGCCAACATTCGCAGCTTGGGCTACTCCGATCTCTTCTGCCTCTCTAAGGACGACTTGATGGAGGCGGTGACCGAGTACCCAGATGCTAAGACTGTGCTCGAGGAGAGGGGCCGGGAGATCCTGATGAAGGAGGGTCTGCTGGATGAGAACGCAGAGAGCGGCGGGCTGCAGAAAGAGGACACGGAGGAGAAGGTGGAGAGGCTGGAGTCCTCCCTGGACACACTTCAGACTCGCTTTGCCCGTCTGCTCAGCGAATACACACACACTCAGCAACGGCTGAAGCAGCGCATCACCCTGCTGGAGCGGCAGCTCAACCAAACGGACTGCGGTGCACATGCATGCGATGACATGGATGCAGACGCAGAGACGGTCAATGAAACAGACCCTGGGCCTGTTGCCCACACAGATGGGTCTCCGCATCAAAATAACGTGCACATAGAGGACAAAAAGAGCCCAATGTCATAACATGAACTGTTTCACTAAGGACATATTAATATCTCCTGAAATACTTTGATTCAGGCTCAACAAGAGTATAGGAAAACCCCATGACAGCCTTTACCACTACCATTATAATAAGGCTTTTATCAGTTTCACTGGTGTAAAGAGATGTCTGCATGTCAATAAAACATAAGAAGAAAGTGGACAAGACAGCTATGATCAGACTTTGAGTTCTTCTCTATGCCACTTACTTCCCAGATTCAGCCAAATCAAGATATGGAGAACAAATTGCAGATGAAAAAAATAAAAACTAGAGTATATTAAAAACAGATTTCTTCAGATTCCAGATGAAAAAGTGCTGAAAATTGCTGCTTGTTCTAGTTTTTGTAAACATCTTGTGTTCAGTTGCGTCAGCAGAGGGATTCAGTTCTCTCGACATATATTATGCTCTGGGCCTGTACACCTCGTCTCTTGCTGCTCCTCCGGGGGAAAAAGTCCAAGGAGAGACGGCAGAGGCTGATTTGCTGAGTTCACATACACAAACACAGTTATTTTCCAGCGTCCTTATGTTCCAGGTTCGATCTGAACCAGACATACCATGATGATTATCATAACAATCTTTTGACATATTTTTCCCTACTTTGGCTTTTGTGGGGCATCTAAGGAGAGTTCTTACATTGAAAATGATTTTGGCTGTGGTGAAGTGACTCACTCACACTTTGCAGTCTGTGTTTTCAGTGGTGCCACAAATTGTCCTCAATTTAGTGAGATTTTTATTTGCTGTAACAATTACTTTGCCAGTCTTGCATTAACATGAGTATGCTGCTTCGTCTCTGTTTGCATTTAGGTGCTCCCATTTCTATTATGCAGACTCACTCTCTGAAGCGAGAGACCGGGGATTTTCCAGTTCAGCTTCTGCATTCCAGGATACAACCGAACCACATGAGCAGTGTCGATAAGCGCAGCTGGAACAATGCCCCTGCAGCAGGGCTGGCTATAATAGAGGTGGGGGGTAATGAGTGCATATCCCCTGCAGCCCCTGAAGGAGTGGGTGGGATCCAGTATGATGGACAAATCTCTGCATGAAAATACATTAAAAAAAAAAAAAAATCCCAACTCAAGTTCCACTAACTTGATTCCCCCCTGGAGTTTCCAACTGAATCACACGGTCTTCATCAGCAGAAATGGCTGGTGTTAGTCTTCTGTATAAAGAGACATGGGCTCACTGAATACACTCAAATGATTCAAATGAGAAGGCTTAGTTCTCATTTGAATTGCCCTGAAAGCTCCCTTCTTGCTGGTTTAACATGGGAGGGGCTCACATAGAAAAAGGTGATGTCACATACTTCTATGCACCAATTGGAGTTTCGCAACGATCAAATCAGAATCTGATGACAGGTGTTTGGTCACTGTCAATCAAACCTGATCAAACCACGCTCACATAGTTCTGGTGAAGCAGATTAGCTGAGACTTGAATAAACAATACCTAAACATGTTTAGAACCTTGATCATTTCTAAGATAGTCGTTAATGTTTTGTTATTAAGAAAAACTTAAGTTTAGATGCCACGTTTTCAGGGGCTTGAAGCATTAATTCAGATACTAACAAAGGAAATTAAAACAAGTTTTACTCAGCCACTTGCCATGTTGTTAACTGAAATTAACTGACTGTGTTGTGCTTTCAACAAGCTGCTCCTTCTGCACATACACTGCTGTTGACTCAATGCAACTCACTTAACAGGTGCACTGAACTGTCCTGTGCCCCCTTCCTCTCTCTCTCACACATCCAACCCCCTACCACAGCAAACATATGCCAGCATATGTCATGTGTGCAGGACAACTGGTGCAGTGTCAACAGACCTTATGGTCAGACACAATGCAGTGAATAAAAGGATCAACATGAACCATCTCTGAGCAGGATGGTTTTTACAGGAAGTAAAATGTACCATCAATATGACTTTTAGTCAACAGTGGTGAGCACTGTCAAGGCAGATACATATAAAGGCAGAAAAAACACATTACAAATGATATTTCCTGAATATAACTATATTGTTCGTACTTTCAAAGTGTAACAGCTTACAAACTGCATTTGAAAATCAAACGGTATCTGCTGTCTATCATTTGGAGATAACATCCCCCGATCACTGGGATTCACTGCATGAAGTAAATGAATCTACTGTATAAGACAAAGTGCAACAGCAAAGGTAGCCCACTTCATAGTAAACACAAATATTCATTTTACTTCAATGCGTCGAGTTAGGGCAAATATTTCAACAGAATGTATCACTTATCAAGATACTTATGATCACTGTAGAGGAAAAGAAAATATGATTTTTCCCGTAATAACTGTGATTGAATGTGAAGATATAGAGGAAACAGTGCAGGGCTGCTCATATGCATCGGAGTTGGGAGACCGCAGCATACCGTCTGCGGTCTGTGGACTGATTGGCTGAGAGTGTCCACTGGGACAAATGCACCGGCTAGCGCATTCGCATGTGCAGGCTGTGCTTGGGTCCATCCACCCGCTCCAACTTCTCAAAGTGTTTCCTAGCATTACGGATATTGATGAGGGTTGCTGCAGATGCTGAAAAATGGAGACATTGATTTTTATTATACTGATTTGGTTTTTTAAATGCACATTTGCTGCAGAGAAATGTCATCTTGGCTACTTACGAATGGAGGGGTCCGACATGATGACCATGACATATGTGTTGGAGGTGAAGACGTCAATGAAGGCTGCAAAGTTGGAGTTCCTCACTTCCATGCTTTGGAAAGAGGCTGCGAGTTTACTGGAATAAAAAAATATATATAAATCAGAAACATGTAAAAAAATTCAGCAGGTGATGTGTGGAGTGAAGGTGATGTTTTTGCAGAGTGAACTTACCTACAGCTGAGCTTGAACTGTTTGATAATGTTACTGATCTTCTCAAATCGGTGAGCATCACGCTGCTCTTTGCACTGATAGTGGGAGATCACCTGCATTTACAAAGCACCAAAAACAAAAAAGAAACCCCTTTTCATTACTAGATCCATATTTTGCGCCCAGGACAATGTTGTGCCAGAGGAAATGGTTGCTCTCACCAGGAAGGTGGCTCTCTCAAAGAGAAGAACTTCATCTGCCTCAATGATCTGTGCAAAATTTCTCAGGTTTGTCTCCAGCTGCTGGACATTTGGGATGAGCTGGTACACTATGCTGGACCAGGCCTGCAAAGACATTTAAAAAGGTTTCTTACAGTGCCAACTTTGTTACCCGACATCTGAACATACAAGCAGTCAAATGTCTCAACCTTATACAGGGTTTCATCCCAGATTGATGTCCTGAAGCACGTACAAGCCAGAGGTCTGGACAGTCTCTTCAGGTCTTCTTCACGCTCCTTAAAGATCTGTAAAAACAGTGAAGACAGTCAGTCAGATGAACAGTACTGAAGCAGTAAGATTTTATTACTTTTCCTCTGTTCAACATCACTAACAAATGGACTAACAATAGACATTGAAATTCCCTTTCTACATCTTCCTTCAAAAAAATATAGCATGCTATTGATACCACTGAAATAGTGTGCATACTAATAACATCGTCATTATTACCTAATGCAGATGTGTAGACGTAAGCAGTCTAATGCTTAAAAATAAAATACATTTGTTTTCTTAATTTATCTATTTAAGTTTTTTGTCCCTAGTGTCATGACTGACTGATGTTACAGTAATGATTTCATTGTGTTATTTGTATGTAATGAAGGGTTAATAATAGTGAGACTTCCAACAAAATATTCTAAAATGGTTTAACATCACTTTATTCACATGCTGGTAACCATCTGTTTCAAGACTGTAAGTTTCAGATAAAAACACTTCCAAGTTTTCCTAAGAGCACCAATGTGCCAAATGAAGAGAGCAGCAGCCATATTTCTGGTGGTTGTCAAAATATCTTCTTATGTTTATGTGCTTCTATATAAGACAGCACAAATGTGCACATAAGGGAGGAAAACAACTACTAATAATGAAACAAAAATTGTTTCACTTACCAAATCTCTCTGGTCTTCCTGCACCAGATCCATTTTGTGAACGAGGCAGAACACTTTAGCATCGGGTGAGTTCTGCAGGATGGCCTCCAGACATGACTGATAGTAGTGCATGTCTTTCTCCAGCTCACGGCTCTCAACATCGAATACATAAATAAGCACCTCTACATTCCTGAAAATGTTGTCCCTCTGGCTGGTGAAGTAGTTCTCCATGAACGTGTCTTGTCTGATGGGTGAAGAAAGCACAGAACAACATTTAATGCAGGGATTCAGATTAGGGTAGAAGCTTGAACTGAATAGTCAAAACTATTCCAAAGAAGCCAAATAATGAACGAATGTACTTTACCCTCCACAGTCCCACAGGTTTAGAACCAGATTGCCCAGAAACCGTACATGGGAGTGCTCCACGTCAACTATATTAAAAAAAAGGAAGAAAAGATTTTTTTTAATAGATGAGATTAAGGAAACACCCAGCATCAAAAATACATCTTAAAGTAGCACATTTCTTTAAAGTACTCGTACTTGTAGCTCCAAGGCGGCGTGTGTCTCGAGCTATGTAATTGGCAAAGATGATTGATCGCATACTGGTCTTTCCAGACCCACTTTTTCCCATCAGTAACACCTGAAAGCACAAATGCAACAGATTAGACCATCACTGAAGTTAAAAATCTTCTATCTAGTCTACCTTGCACTCTACTTTCATGACCAGTGATACAAGAAATATTCAGACTCTTTTACTTAAATAGAAGTAGAAATATTGCGATGTAAAGTATATTTGTTCTTTCAATTTAGTAATAAAATCTGAAATGCTGCTTCAAAGAATTCTCAATAATACCAGAAATATGATTTAAGGCAGAAATACAAAATCATATTTTCTTATAATTCAACTTAACAGCTTGGCCAAAAATCTGTCACATTTATGAATGCTGACTCTGAAGAGTTTCAGAAAAAGTCTTGGGTAGATTGTTTGGTTGCGCAATCTCTTGTCTTATCTCTTGTCTCTGTCTCCTGATTTATATTTACCCTTATGCCATAGATCTAAAATACCAAATACTAATATTCCATTATTACAGTGGGTCTGTCAGCTTCTGCTTCCAAGGCACTGGAAAACAGCCACATTTAAAAGACTCGAGTTAAGTACAAGCACCTTAATATCAAGCACTTAGCTAAATGTACTTCACCACTGATTGTGATGCTACATAGAGTGACTGATCAGCATCTGCTTCACCTTTTTCTTCATTGCTGTGCTTGACATCCCCCCTCAGCAGACACGATGTAGAGTATTTCTCTGAGCTGCAAGTCAGATGACTTCAGTCTGTGTTTGCAGCAGCTCCCCTCTTCCTCTCCTTCAGCTGCAGAGCAAACACAAATATTATCACCTAGCTGTCACTTAGCTCTACTGGAGCAGAGAAGCGATTTAACTACACAGGACACGTTTGAATGACGAGCAAGTCAAATATGTGTAACTAGTCATGAGCTTGTGTCATGAACACAAGAATATATAAGCAGTCTACTAACTTTACTAAAAATCGTTTCTCTGTTCCGGATAAACACCTAAGCTAATGCTAAGTTAGCTAGCACGACAGGCAGTCCAGATAAATGTCAGGTAGCTTAGCCAAGCTAAACGGCTAGCTAGCTAGCTAAGTTAAAATTCAGCAGTGTGTCCTCTACTCACCTCGACAGGGTACGACGGTTTCCTAAACTTAAACAATGTAAGACTCTAGTTTTTATTTGTTTTTAAGAACACCGTTGTATACATCACTGGATAAAAGCAGGCGGTGAAGTCAAGATCAGCTGCTTCCTGTTTACGCCAAAGTCACATGATGAGGTAAAAATGGTTTATCCCCGAGTTTTGTCTCACAGGCAGCATTTGCGCCTTTACCAAGTTGTTTACCGCTGAGGATACTCACAGAAACAAACAAACAAAAAACTAAGACCACTCAGAGACACAAACAAACAAACAAAACAATAAAACAAATAAATAAACAATCAAAACTAAGAGCACTCACAGAAACAAACAAACAAACACTGAGGACTCTCACAGATCAGAAACACCACACTAATACCAAATAAAAAATATTATATATACATATAACGTAGTATTGCAGTACATAATAATGGCCACTAGATGACATTGAACAGTGATCATTATGGAGTCTCAAAGTTGCACCACAGTCGCTGCCCAGTCTGCATCTCCAACCTGACTGATACTGAGCAGGTGGCCCTACAACACAACCAGTTTACAGGTTATGGTTAAACTAACCCATGGGTCAGGTATTGTGCACATATACAGTACTTAACAGGCAGAAGGTCCACTCCATACAGATTATAACCTAGGTTGCCCCCAGGTTGTGCCTGGGTTAGGTTTAGGCCTGGGGAGAGAGTGGACAGGGCTAGAGTAAGAATATTAGGGTACTTTTCATGGCAGGGGTGTTTATTAAGACACAATTATAAATTATCCAATTATAAACAGATCCGACATCACTCTATAATCACCTAATCTAATACAGTGACCATCGTTTGAGACAAAAATATCATGCAGCATTTTAGGAACTGGACTTGGCATCTACCCTATCCTTTTCTCTTTCAATTTTGATTGTTTTATTTTGAAAGTTTTCACCGGGTGTGTCAATATGGTAATTATTATTATTTTTTTATTTTTTTTACAAAAGACATATGTCATGTTAAGGGGTACAATTTATATTATATAATTCATATATATTGAAATTAAATATGATCACAACCTTCTCAAATATCAGCTGCATCTTCTCTGAACATGATTCAGCTGAAGAGAAGGAAGATGGTGTGTTTCTTACATAGAAATGATGGATGTTTAAGAGCTCACAGTGATGGATTAGTTCTGATTTTATCTGCATGCAGTGGAGCAGAAAATTCAAAACATGGTTTGAAGGAAGCCCTTCCCCTAGAAGGGAACTACGATTACCAAGAGGGACACAGCTACAACAGAGAGAGAGCAGTTCATTTGGACCACTTGTTTCCTTTGGGCTGATGGATGAAAAAGAGAAGTCAATGGCATGATCCGAAATTAGGCACACATGAAATATTTTGTCTTATCTTTTACATGATTATATGACATATTTATATTACGGTCTATTGCATTGTTTATTTGCACCAAATTTCTGACATTTCCTGTGAAGGCTTAATACTGGACTAACTTCTCATCTCAGCTGTTATTCTTTTGGTTCTCTGAGGATATTCATTAGTCAGATGACATTTATTTTCTCCAAATATTGGCACCTACATAACGTTGATAAATGAGACCCATTGTCTCCTGTTCACCCCGACAGTTTTAAGTGCCAATGCTTCCACATAAAAACACAGTGCAATATCTGAGCTGTCTTAGAGTCAATGATAAACAGTTTGTGACTTTGTTTTGTCAGTTCATTTTCAAAATAGACCTTTCACTGCAGATGGAATCAGTTTTGTATATGGAATGACTGACTGGCAAAGAGATAAAAGTATTATAAAATTTTATTATTTACTTACTGTATGTGATCTCCAAACTGTAACCCCTTCCCAAATGATCAGTGAAAATACTAAAGGTGACCAGACAAACACAGGGGCTAATCATCCAGTATCTTCTTATAACATTCGACAAAAGTAAAATACAACAAATCAACATAAGAAGTCAACTCAATAGTCAGGGGAAAGGTCGTTCACACTTTGATACCAAGAAGAGAAAATGCATATCTGTTTTCTACAGTCATGCAAGTATCAACCAAAAATTGAATTCTATACTCCAAAACCTTAAGCTTACTCACCATAAGTATATGAATACAGGGTAATAACTGCCATATTTCATATTTTTAAATTTATGAAGTTCTTAAGTATACATATTAAACAATGACGTTAAATTAGATCTTCCTCATTGGTAAATATGTATACTTAAGAAATCCATACATATTCCACAACCAGCATCTCTGTTAGTTTACATAAGAGTATCCAAAGGTTATTAGAAACACAGAATCAGCAATGATACAGTAGCTCCTCAACAGAGACACATGAGACGTAAAGTGGAAAAAAGACTGGATGTAAATAAAAAGGTGTGTGGGAGCAATATTCAGGTAGTGTGCACGTATTCAAGAGCTCCGCGCTACGGTGTCAGTCCACTGCAGTCCTTTACATTTGATCTCTGAGTTTGGCGAGCCTTTGAGACAGTTCATCCTTTGGACAAGACAGAGCAAAGACAGGCATGAGAGAGGAAGATGAAGAAGAGAGAAGAATTGTTTTGAGAGAAGATTGATTTACATTACTACAAGCAATCTGGTTTATGTCACATTTTTGTATGTAGTGTGCATGTGTACCTGTTCTGCAGAGGCCACGCTGGTACCCACAGATCCTGTCTGGCCCTGAGGGAGCTCCATGTTCAGGTCCAATCTAAATATAATGCACACACCAATATTCAAATCTTATTTTTACATTAAAAACACAATGTCTTCATCATACTGAATAATCCTGTCTAAAATATTCTTCAATTTTGATGTGATGTTGATGTGATTTAACATTATTTTACAAAGAATTTTGGGACAACAAATGAAAAGGTTACCCTGCTTCATCAGCCATTTCATGCAGCAATGAGTCCACTTGATTCTGAAACACACATTAGATTTACAGTGAATGCGTTTGTCTCTCAAACACACTGTCAGACAAGAAGGAAGAATATAAGAATAGAGCGAAGAAATGTACCTGTGGTGTTGTGAGTGTTGTTGTGCTGCTCATGGTGTCCTCCATATGGGCTGTCTGAACATCCAGAGTTTCGAACTGGTGCTCAAATTTGTCCATGAGACCTGAAATCTAAAAAAAAAAAGGAATTGAGACACTGTTTTATAACTCAGAGAAATTCGTTATCAAATGTCATGACAATTACATTTCTTTTTCTAAACAGAAAGGTGGAAAACAATATTGTTTCATAAGTAAATGGCACAATACCTTTTCCAGATTCATAGACTTCAGAGTAGCATCCATGCCTTTCACCACTCCAGCCATAGATTTTGTGACCTGAGAAATAAAACACCTTCACTAACATGGAAGCTAAAATGACACCAAACAAGCTGTAACTGATATTCTAGGCCCGGAGCAGCTTGCAGTGACCCAGCATTCAATGTACCTGGTTCATCGTAACCGCAGTTTGGACCCTTGCTGCCACTGCATCTACCCGAGCGCTCATCCTCAGGAAGTTCACAGACTGGTTCTTCTGTCTGATGGCGTTCTCTGCATGGATTCTCGCCACTTCCATATTTCCCTTCTGGATGGCCTACAGACAACACAAAAATAAAGTGATTCAGTAAAAATCCTGTGGTTAACACCAGCCAATGAGCTTTACTAATGCTCTGTCTTGATGAAGTGCAACTTACTTTCTTGACTTTAACCTTCTCCGTCTTTTCCTCTTTGTCACATTTCTTGGAATTTCTTTGGAGTTCTTTGGCGGCGAACTTTAAATTGAAGAGATGTTCTGTATTGTGAGGTTAAAGAAGACCAAAGTCCAAACAAAAACAGCAAGGAACCTTGAATGACCAATTTTATTGCTGTGTGTTTTGTGTGAGTGTTGCAGGAGGAAATAGCAGTGGGAGGTCCTGACATACATGGATCATACCTCTAAATCCATGATGTCATTTGGTATGTAATTATCTCAATGGATCCTGTTAATGATTATTGGAAATTCATTTGATCAAGACAATAATATGTTCTACTCTTTTTGGAGGAAAGACCTGTAAGCCCCTGCAAATTGGTACATTCTCGTAAATTTGGATTTCAACTAAATCACCACAAAATACTTGCCACATTTTGATCCTGGAGGCCCCTGGACCCCTAAAAGTTTGGGACTCCAGGTCAGCTGCCTGCTTTGTTTGGTTTGTAATCCAATCTCGACTATGTGTTCCTACATTCTTTCCTTTAATGAGTTTAAGATCTGAGTAGAATATAATTATAAAATATAGGGCATATATTGGTCTGTTATTTAGAATGAACACAATCACCACAGCTGCACTCTTGACTGAGTAGACAGGCAGTGACAAACACAGCTTATGTAACTGGTATTTTTAGAGTTTCCCATTCATTAACGTATGTTTGATGCAGTTCTTGGGAAGGTGCCTTCATGGCGCTGTGTTACATTAAAAACAGTCACAACAAGATTACCTGGTAAAACTGGTAACATGTAAAGACCGAGCACACGAGTTAATTACATGATTTTAAGAATTATAATGAGTATTAACTAACACTCTGACAACATTTGGTTGGTTAAACTGTAGATCAGAGAGTCAGAAGTTGGGTATTTCCAGTCACTAACAATGACGCTTTCAAGGCCTTCAGCCCGGTTCTCTCCCGGTTTATGGCGCCTGGAACTGATTAGGACAAATTCAGGTTAATCAACAGACCAACACTTGTGTCCTTGGTGAATATCTGACCTACTGAGCAATGTTTCAAACCTCTGTCACACAGGAATCTCACCAGTCTGGCCATGTTGTTATGTTGGGTCTTCAACCCTCATATTGACGTTACACCACAATCTTACGTCCCTTTATCGCCCGTGTTTTAAAAGGATACTCTCCATGCCCGGCATATTGAGGCGACTCCTCGAAAATCCAAAAAATTCACGATCAAATCCTTGGGAACAATCCGCAAAAAAGTAGCGGAATAAAGCGAAAACTTGTTGGTACAACTTCAGCCTTTTCGGTTTTCGGTCTTCGCCTTCTTCCGCACTTCCTGGTGTCTGACCAAAATACGACTGACGTCAGCGTCACGTGGTGGCGGTATTCCACCCGACGTCACGAGCGAAATGTGAATGAAAAGAAAAAAACAAAACAATAAATCATTTTAATATTTTAACTCGGTTTAACATTATTGTTCTTATAATTGAATGAGTGAGCACAGTCGAGTAGAAACGGCTGTTTTTGAGTGGTGGGCGGTGAAAGGCGGTTGATTGATGATTAGATTTACGGTGTTGGAGCAGAGAGGATGACTCACTCCGTCTGATGTGGCGTTTCACCCCGCAACAGCTCGGCAGTGCGGTGGCACGCGGGTACTTCAGCCCGACACATCGGCGTGAGCTCCGCCGGCACGAGCCAAACTTTATCAAAGTGTCCGGACGGCGCTCGGACGCCCTGCTGCCTTCGAGCTCGTGCGCCCGTCAGCTGATCGTTAAAGACCGCGCGTCGTGATTTAGCGTAAATGTGGTGACGCCTGATTGCCATGGAAACAGAGCTGGTGCGCTGAGAGGAAACTGTCTGTTTTAACTTCATCATCTTCAGCAGATACAAACCTGTTGGATATCTCACTGTTTGTTTCTCCTCCTGGGTTCACTTTTGCAATCTGGCAACAAACCAGGTGAGTTTTTCAAATTGTGCATTATTGTGACTCAATCTGGCAAAAAAAACGCAGTTACTGTTTTTTTTTACTGCCTAAATATGAGCTTGATGTTTCACTTTGGTTGTCAACTTGTAACCTGCATTTTATTTATGTCTTGCACCATAAAATGCAGATTGCGGGCTCGTTCTGAACAAAGTGGTGATTTAGTGAGTTGCATTTTGAGTTCAGATGACAACATGTGATAAATGTAGAGAAGCATTAAAGAACAAAAGTAGCCTGTGCAGAATAGTATTAGTCATAGGAGTGTTAAAACATGTCCACCAGTGTGCATGCATCCACATCACGACAATGTGTAGGCTGATATATACAGTCTGTAATCTGCCTTCATCCATCCAGCAGACTCACTGGGTTCGTGTTTGAAGGCTCTCACAGCCATAAACGCCCCTGTAAGAGGCGCATTTTGTGCGGTTTGTGCGCACACGGACAGGATCCAGGAGATGATGCTTCATTCAGGGGCTGTATGACTCATATAGTCTTATCTATAAAGAAGCCAAGTGGCAGGAGAGCAGTCCTGCTGCAGGACCGAGCTGACGTAACCCCTGAGAGCCACTAGAGGCCGCTGTGGGCCACACTTCTTCTTCTTCTTCTCCTGCCTCTTAACTGCATTCACACAGAAAAAGTACTAACACAGACTCCCTGACATGAAACATATTTTCAAGTATTTACATTAAGCTTAAGTCACTCTGGCTGTATTTAGTTTATTAAAATGCAACAATATATATATTATTGGAAACATATTTTGTGTCATCATGCAAACTGTATTTAAATCAAACTATATCAAACCTTACTTTTAGATTAAAAACACTAAGTCTTTGATTACATTATACTGAATAATGCTGTAATTCCTTGTATTAATGTCTATCGTTTTAAAAAAAATAACAACCACTATGTACGCTTCAGTTTCTGCCTGTACTACAAGAACCAAATATCTGCGTATGCGATTTAACATTATTTCACAAAGAATATTAAAATGCAACAGTACATTTTTTTGGAAGCATAGTATCTTCTGTCTTCATTTAATATAATAATATGATAATAACTTCAAAAATAACATTAAAACAACATATGATAAAGATTTTCTTGATCATTTCTAATCCTGCTTAATGCATGCGCTACATACTTGGTATCAGTTTCTGAGTAATAGATGACATTCGACCAGCATTTCGCTTAAGTGTATCATAAGGATGTTAAGTGGAATCAACTTTGACCTCATACACAACATAAGTGAGTATAATAATAATCTTGGGTGATGTTTAAGGCACCATAGATCTGATGACCTGAATGTTTGTGCCTCTTCGTATTTTCTATCAGGTAATTGTACTGATTCACATAACTTTAACTCAAACATTAAAACTCATACACAACTGGCTTGATTTTGATTTCATTTGAAAAAAAATATGTGCTAGTATTAGTATGGTGGTGCAGCAGGAAATTAAATGGAAGTGTGGCTAAATAAGCTAAATTTCAATATTTATATACTATAGTATATAAATATATATACTTTATACTATATACTTTAAGTACTGTACATACACACTTAAATGTACACACTCAGTCTCTACTCTGCAGTGTCTTTTGGTTGCTTTTTGTGAGATTATTTTCTCCAAATTATTAGCCTCACATAAAAAAACCTAGTGAGAGAATGTCTAAGTTTAATGTCTGTCTCCTTTTTAGAAATGTATATGCCTGCTGTATATGTGAGCACGACAGCATGAAGGCAAAACAATCTGAACGTAGATCATTAAAAGCCCTTTATGACAAGTTCATTATATTTTATTGCATACAGCATAAGGGATGATGAGAGCATTCATCTTTCAATACACCCAGGGGATCCGTAACTGATCCCTGAACACTAATGTTATCATAAAGATATCTGAGAGTATGATGGCCATTAAAGTCTGATAGCAATAGGGTAAAAATCAGATAGTTGCCTCAGTAGTGAGTCATTCAGCGTACATTCATGATGACGTACTCTTTTCCCTCTGACAAATACAATGTTTTTGCATTATAACAGCGGCATATTGTCAATCAACAACATGTTGTGTACGCTTGTGTATAACAGCAGCATTATGTGGCTTGTTTGGCATGACAAGCTTAGATTCAACACTCCCACTTCAGTTGAGGAGAGCTTATACATACAGGTTCAATAGAAACAGACAGGTCCAGCCTGTCCCTTATAGATCCATCAGCTAGATTGTCCCCGCAGCTGACAGCCAGCGAATGACAGACAGGTGAGTCACCTGTAACCAGCGGACGGTACATTATCAGGGAGGAATTTCAACATGACGACTACTGAATGTTTATGTCATGTGAGCAACAAGTAAAACTGAGTGAGAAAGAGCAGGTGACATTCATAATACTACTGGAATGTATTGACTTCACAATGCATTGTGGGAGGGGTTGTAAAGTATGGGCATCTTATTTTACAGCTCAACCAGTCACATCTTACAAATATGTTTCCTGCATTACATTGGTTAAAGCAAATATGAATCTGTTATCATGGTGGAAAATATTCTGTCATGATCTGTTCTAGAAATAAATACATGCTTGTCTAATTACCCTGTTCAAGTACACAAAGAAGTACAACATGGGAAAATTAAATCACTTACAGTGCATCACTCGGAACTCTCAAGCACTCACTTTGCCATTTAGTTGACTTTGCCTTATGTTTCGATGCTGTTGCCACCTAGTGGTAGGACACCAGACGAGTTCCTCACAGATACTTCCTCAGTCCTCTGAGCTCACTTTGTGCTAAATGTTAAAGAAAATCAGAGCAGTGACTGTATTTCAAATCTAGCTGATAAACAATGTCACATAGCTTAGCACATACTGCAATCAGAGAGGACCGGGGGTGAAAACATCTCTCTTCGGCACAGTTATTTGTGTTTGTTTGACTCTGCTTATGCATTTGAGACTTTCAGGAGCAGAGCAAAACTAATGAGCAAATGCTCAGTTTTTGAAGGCCTAGACTTTCAAGCAAACAAATGAGTGAAAAATATTCTTAAGGATAAGGATGTAGATATGGTGCTGGGATGATACAGGCAATCTGGAAAGACAAAAGATGCTTTTTCTGTGCATTTGAAAAGGGCACAGAAGACAAAAGGTCAAGGCTAGCAGATTATGTTTTCTGAGAAAAAAGACTTTTTTAGATAACAGTATGTTTTTTTCTCTGTTGCACTGCTTCTTTCATTCATTGTGATACAAATGTCAGACCTCTATTTCACAGGTAAGGCTGATGGAGCTTCAAACGGAAAAGAGGTTCCACAACTTGACCCTTGAGCAGGTCCAAGCTCTGGACAAAGTCTTGACTGAGGTCATCCCCATCCATGGACGAGGGAATTTTCCTACACTGCAGGTGAGAGCCAAAGACATCATCCGCGTGGTGAAGGATCGGCTGGTCGAAAGAGACATCCAGGTGAAAGATATACGTCTCAATGGCGCGACTGCCAGCCACGTCCTGGTGAGGGATAACGGCCTGGGCTATAGAGACTTAGACATCATTTTTGGAGTGGAGCTGCCCAGGCAGGAGGACCTCCAGGTGATTAAGGAGGTGGTGCTTGGAAGCCTCCGAGACCTCCTCCCTTGTGGAGTGAACAGACGGAAGATCACCTGCCTGACAATGAAGGAAGCCTATGTGCAAAAGATGGTGAAAGTTTTCAATGAGCACGACAGATGGAGCCTCATCTCGCTTTCTAACAACAGAGCTAAAACCGTGGGCCTCAGATTTGTTAGTTCTCTTCGAAGACAGTTTGAGTTCAGTGTGGATTCCTTCCAGATAATATTAGATCGTATGCTGGAGTCTTACTGGGAGACCGAAAGGAAGCAAGGAGGAAAGTTGGCTTTGAATGCTGGGAATTTGTCAAAAACAGACAATGAGGATGAAAACAAAGAGCAAGAGCAATCAAAGGTTCCTCAGGATGTGGACACAGATGTTGAAAAAGACTCTGCAATGGCAACCAGTGGAGAAAGTCCGTGCCAGGATCAAGCAGTTTCCGTGCTTGAGAAGGAGCTTCCACATGCAGAGGTTGAGCATGTAGATGGAAAGCATGAGGCACAGGCGGCGTTAGAACCTGAGAGCATCAACTTACAGCAGGAGGAAGAGGAAGCGGGGATAGAGGATGTTCATTCAGAGGAGGACATTGTGTTTGAGCTATGTGAAGAAAACAGCGAAGAGAAAGGACAGTTTCACAGTGATTACCCTTTAGTTTCATCCCCTAAAACTTTATTTACAGACGTCAGGGATCCGCTGATGACACACGCATGTTTAAAGCTTAACAAAGAGCTATCTGGGTCACAGTCATCGCAGCCAGCGTCTGTAACGCATACAGAAAAGTCGGCTCCGCAGGAAAAAGAACATTGTGCAGAAATAACTCAGTTCAAAGTAGACTCTGTAATCTGCAGGACTGAAAACACTTCAAACCTACAAGATTCACATCTTGAATTTTCCTTTCCTCCTCCGGCTAAGAAAACCTGCAGCACATCACAGGACATTGTACCAGATTATTGCCCCTCACCAAAATTACAACGAAAAATGTCACGGAAGATGATCAATAAGCCTGAGAAATGGTCTTTACTGACTGATTTGTCAGATCTTACAACACAGCTGTTTCCACCCATAGAAATCCCTAAACCACTTCAGCCAAAGTCTCCTTCACAGGACAGCGCTCAAGTTCAATGCTCAAATGTTGCAGCCTCCAAGCCGGAGACCTCAGACACCCTTACAGTTCCCACACACAGTCCGGCCAGTTCACTACAGGACGGGACTGGTTTGAATGAAACTGTAGAACTAAGTGTTAAACCAAAACACTCAAAGAAGCCTCCTGATTCAGACACTCGAAGCCACACATGTGCAGCAGATGTCCCCTCAAAGCCTCAGATCAGCGAGCAAACACCTGAGCCGGCAGATGCTGCCCCGAAAAGCTGTGAGGCGAGCTCATGGGCCGGGGCAGCAGAGGAGCCCACCATCACTGTGGAAGCAGAGTGCATGTACGGAGACTTCGAACAGGCGATGGACCACCTACGCCACCGCCTCATTGCCACCCACAACCCGGAGGAGATCCGAGGAGGGGGCCTGCTGAAATACAGCGACCTGCTGGTGAGGAACTTCAGACCAGCCAGCGAGACAGAGATCAAGTCCTTGGAGCGGTACATGTGCTCCCGCTTCTTCATCGACTTTCCTGACGTGAGCGAGCAGCAGCGGAAGATCGAGGCCTACTTGCAGTGCCACTTCATCGGCAACGAGGAGGCGAGCAAGTACGACTACCTGATGACCCTGCGGCGCGTGATAGATGAAAGCACGGTGTGTTTGATGGGACACGAGAGGCGACAGACGCTCAATATGATCACAGTCCTGGCTCTGAGGGTGCTGGGCGAACAGAACGCCATCCCCAACACGGCCAACGTCACCTGTTTCTACCAGCCGGCTCCATACATGACAGAGCCCATTTACAGCAGCTACTTCATCACCCAGGCCCAGCCCCCGCTCGTCTACCACCCGTACCCTCTACACGTCCACATGCAGACTGGCCTGGTGTAGCTACAGCGACATGCCCACAGGGAGGCATGGAGGCTGCTTTCGGCATGGTGCTCTGCAAGCAGAGGCACAAATGGAAGTTTTAACAACAACAGGCAACCACGGGCGCAGTGTTGTTTAACGCTTTGAAACCCCTCCTGCTTATGACATGAAAGATGATGAAAGGTCAGAACTGAAGGGGGTCTGGAGGCAAAGCATGTCACCCTTTCAAGACGAACACTTTTGAAAAGGAAAGAAAAGCTAAGAGCCCACTTTTCAGAGAGGATTTTATTGAAGTGGAGGGACTTTGTTTATGGCTGTTTCAGCTCGGTTTTGGCAGAGCTCCCTCCCCTGTTGAGGAGATTGTTGTAATGTGATAAATCTCTATGGCTAGAATATAAACTTCTCTAACATAAAAAAACGAAATCTGTGAAACACAAAAATCTCGATTTGGTTGAAGTTTGAGTAATGATAAATCCTTACTGTTTCTGAGGGGTTAAAACCTCATATAACTGTTTTGTGAATCATCAGTCTCTGTGGAGTAAAGTTCAGCTATACCTGTGTATTCACTGTATAGAAATAGGACACCTTTCACTGAAGGTATACATTAGACAAAAGTTGCTGTGGTATTTTCATGATGTCGTATGTTCTGTATTTGTGAATGTAAACACCTAATTTCAAAGGTAGAAATAAGAGATCCCAGCTTTAGTTCCATTAGGGACTGTAAGACAGTTATTTGGGCGGTGACTTCATGTCTCACTTTGTAAAAAAAAAGAAGCAAGGCCCTGAAAACATATCTCAAGTATTTCTCTAAACATGAAATATGCATGACAAAATAAGCAATGAAATGAAAGTTCCTTTATTAATTTTAAAATTAAAATCAAGCATGCATGTTGCATGTTGAGATACACAACGTCACCTTTTTCCAGCGAGAAAAGCAACAACAAACAGAAATACAGAAATTAGACCTTCCTCTACCTTCAGTCAAAAAAAACCTCTTTTCTGACCCTCTCTCCTCCCAAATTATTTTCCTAAAGTTCCTTAGAATATTCAACCAAGCTTAGAGTTGCGCTGATCCGAATCAGTGATGCAGATGTTATGGTCTTAGGGAGTGTTAGTTGTGCTTTTGCATTGTCATCATTTTTGTCATAGTGCTTGAAGTTTTAAACCAAGAATTGTGACCACGTCTCCCTGAAGTCACCCTGCATTTATTTAAAATCAATTCTTCTCTCAGAGAAACAGCACAAGGATTTGGCTCCTTACAGCGCGATGGAGAAAGCCTTGGCTGTCTTATTTTGAATTTAGAAGAAAATGATGTTCTATCGAGAGTGAACAGCTGAAAATGACAGAGAGCATGTCGAATCCTGTTTTTTTCCACGTCCATCTTCGACAGGCTGTGTGTATTTCATGGTGACAGTTGTTTGTTGTAGTGGAAGTAGTGAATGTCAGTCCTGTCGGGGTTTCTGCCTGCCATTGTGAGCCAAAATGTTAGTGCACTTTTAAATTATTCATGCAGTCTACGATGCAGCCAGCAGTTATCGCCCTCTGTCCCTGTGTGTTCGTTCACTGTGTATGTTACGTAGCTACAGTACATATACTCAGTATTTGAAAAAAAAAAAAATCTAAGCACAGGTTAGGACATGTGGGCTGGTCACACTGAATCTGAGACTGAAGCACAATGTAAATGCACATAGCTGTTGTCGAGTCATAAAGGTGTTTCTGACATGCTCGTGAACCTCCAACTAAATATTGAAGACATCTAAAATACTGTGTGCAGTAGTGCCCTATGTAGCTTTAAAGTGACGTATCTATCTTGAGACTATGGGTATGTTGTGTGTCGTTAAGGAACTGTTTCACCACTAGAGAAATTCAAGTATTCCTGTTATGATATCTAGTTGCTCAGATTGTTGTGTTATTGTGGTAATAAATATAACACAACTGCTTTGTGTCTGGAGTCGTCCGTTGGTGGTCTGAGTCACATTGTTACACTCTTATTTTCATTAGGTTGCAAGGCCAGATATTGCTACTTCTGTCTTTGCATGCATTTTCAGTTAAATTATGGGCTATAATCACATCTTCAGGGTTACTTTGAGCAAGTTTTGCTAGATTGTATCTTCTGATAAAATATATATTGTTGGTGCCACTGCAATATGATGGACATGCAAAGTGCACAAACCTTTTTACAGGCACCTTCGCAGTGATCAATACTGGAGAAATTGGCAATTGATATGTACTTAATTTCTTTAAGCACATGCATGACCTAAGATGACAAATAAGGCAATGTTTAGATTATTATTATCATTATTATTATTTATTTATTTGAGTGTTAAATTTTAAGTCACTTTCAAAAACCAGCTGTTTTTTCATACCAGTTTTTCAAATATTTTATACTTATTCATACTATCTCCAGAAAATACATCACAACTTGATTTTCAAAGAGGCCGGTTTGGTTTTGAAGAGCCTCTGTTTTCAGCCAGTCAAGTATGGTTAAGAATTATCCATAACTTTTAAATTATATGTCAGTGTTATTTGCATTGCTAAAACAAAGCAAGTGAGTCAGAAATACAACAACAGACTGTTGTTGTTTAAAGCATTAGAGTTTCAGTTGGAAGAAAAAACAAATACTTTCTCAACTTCATTCATTGCTTTGTCAGCCTGTTCGTCCAAACTCCTGCTGTTCCTCCTCAGTTCTGACGTCGTATAAGAATATCCTGTGTTTATACAGCGAGGACAATTGAAATATTGATCAGGCTGATGGCTCTTATCACAGTTGGATACATCCTAAGCCTCAGCTTCACATCTTTGTTTGGTACGTTTGCACAAAAATGCTACATTACTTCAAGAGCTGTTTGTTTGGAAGTGAAAGTTTATAATTCCTAAATGCTTCATATAGATTATAAACAGCTTTCCAGTAACACACCATCCACTGCTGATGCCTAATTTTCTGATGAAAACACCAGCATCACTGAACTATTGCTGCATTTCTACATACATACAGACACTGTAATCCTAACCCTGAGCCTGTTCTTAATCCTGACAAAATGCAGATCACTAGATTGGACTGATCTTTACCTGACCATATTTCCTGCCTAACCCAGAAACTGAACAATGAGTTTTCCTACTATTGTGAAACCTCAACCTTTTCAATGTTAAACATGGCTTAATAATATCAACACCGGACGTTTCAAATTAATAGGTCTGAGTTTTAGTAATCGCTTAATCCATATTCATGACCAGCTCATTTATACACCAAGTCACTTTTTCTTCACTTGTCCTCAATATCATGTGACACACTTGCTATGCCCCATTTGCATCCTTTAAAATGACCTTTTACATCTTTATGCATTGATCCATTTTTAATTCCCATGATCCTCCATTGTCTCTGCAGTTTCTAGGTGTGGCAGAGCGTGGTGCGTCACAGCTCACCCTTCCTCGTCTGACTCACCACAGCTCTCAGTGCATTAATGCAGTTAGGCAGTAGCAAACAGTACAGTTTTACAACGGTCTATCACGGCCCATAGACAGTCCCAGTGTTCTGTAACTCTGAATCTGTGCCTTCGGTGCATGGTTATGACTCTACGACCGTAAAAGACTACAGATGACTCACTTGTAGTGGTAATGAACAGCTCGTGAAGCTTAACACCGGCAAAAATCTTGAAAACGTGGAAGAACCACAATCTTTTCAAACAGCAAACCACAATCAACAAATTCATTTTGAGAAATCTTTTTTTTTTTATTAAAAAAAGAAAACACATACAATCAAAACATCGTGTATAAAAGACAGTCACATATTCCACCTACAGTAGAATGTTATTGTTGTATTCGTCATCGACTAATGTGATGCTTCGAGGCAAGACTGAGAGCCATCTACTGTATGAAAATAAGATTCCAAAACATGAATCTTAGTCTTCTCACACTCAGCCAGAATCATTTCTAGACGCCAGTTAATGCTGCCGCTCGGAGCACCCCTATCTCTGAGAACCTGACACTAACCAAACTCTTCAGCCCAAAAAAATAAAAATAAAAAAAATAATAAAATAACCTCCAAGGCCTCGCTCTTCTGTCCACACAGAGGCAGAGTGATGAGGAGGTGGGTTTGGATTAGAGCACCCAGTGTTGAAATGAGAATTTGAGTCCTGGTTTCCTGACTGGCTCAGATGATTGGCCAACCAACGGCTGCACAAGCTTTAAAGTAAACATTATTGGTGCAACAAAACAACAGGATGCATTCCTTTTGAAGTAATTCCACTCTGAGATTTCAGAAACACAGCCAGGATATCATCAGGATCAGGATCATGATAAAATGAGAGTGATTCTGATTGTAGTAGATTATGGAAAAAGCAACGTGCAGTTGATCTACCCAATAATTTGTCTACAGATTATTAGAAACAAGGGGGGGAAAATGTCACAACATACCAACAAAGGGATGATCCATGGTTGCTACTTTTGCTTAAGGTCATTAGAAAGCATGATTCGGGATGTCAATCAGATGAGACCTTCAGCTTCATGATATACAGACGGAACTTCAAACAAAACAAAAAAAAAAGATGATTGAATTAATGTGTGCTGGCACAGTTTAAACATTCTAACACAAAAATCATGATCGATTTCATCTTATTTCTCTTTCTCTAATATCTTTATTACGCAGCTGCCATGTAGAGTAGATAAATGTGCAAATATTTCCTTTTCCTCATCACTATTAATGTATGAAATAGCTAAAGAAACCCAAGTATTATACAATGGAAAAATAAATAGTTCTGTGGAAGAGAGTAGACCAGGGACCCCTTGCTTTTGCACATGCTGGGTGGAAGAAGGTGTGATGGAGGCAACCATGAATGGATGCAGGTCTGATCCATCAGGAAGTACAACAGTACAAATACAAACAGGATGCAGTGGCTTTTTTACCCAGGAAAAAAAAGAAAACTCACTTTTACCCTTAAAAAAAAAGCACCCAATTCTAAACAAATACCAGAACTGAAGAGCTGAAAAACACCACCAAAAGGGACGCAGGGAAAACACTTAACATTCACAGGCCAAGGACGTCAAGTTGTCCAACACGGGTTGTTGGAGCTGGGATATTACTGTGGTACTGTACTCTACTGAATGAAGTCACCGATTCCTCAGTATTGCTAGCGCCCAAACAACTCTCGTCTCGACTCCAGCCACAAATCACACACAAAATCTGACCGATGTGAGCTCTGACAACTAAGGCTTGTGGTTGTGAGGAAAGACTGAGTACCAAAGAAGTTGACATCAGTAACCTTAAGTGATACTGCACACGTTTCACAGTGGTCGTGACTGAACTCGTGACCACTGGCACGAATAGGTTTGTTAAATTACTTGTCAAGAAAAAATAAAATCAACACAAGAGAGAAATAAAATATGAGCACCATTTTTTTGGCATCTCTGCATCCTTCTTTGGTGAGCAGGAGTAAGAAAAGTTGTGGGAGGGACGAGAGGAGAAAAAGGGATGGGTAGTGTTGAGAACTGGACGTGAAACGCACAGGATGAGGAGGAGGAGAAGAAGAGCAGTGCCGTGTCTTGAAGGCTCCTCCAGCGAGCGGTAAGGCTGAGGTGAGTTAGTCCAGTTGGAGAGGGTCCGTGTTGAACAGTAGCTCTGTTGACCAGGGAGGGAAACTCCTTGGTCAACACGTCATGAGGACCAGCTATCAGTTTGAGAGTCACAAGCAGTCTCAGATAAAAAGAAAATCATATATATATATATTTTATATACACTTGTACAAAAAGAAAGAAAAAAATCCCTGAAGTATATCTCATGTTTAGCAGTTTTTTTTATTGAGGTTTGAGAAGGGGCGACGTGTCAGTGGCTCCAGCCCATGAGGTGGCTGACACGGGCTTTCTCAGTCATGCGGCGTACCCGTCCTGAGCGGGACATACCCAGGTTGAGGGGGTCTTCCTTCGACCCATGGCCGTCGTCCTCTGAGTCGTCCCTGTACAGAACTGTCCTGCGGCCCTGGTTGCGTGTGTTGACCCGCCGAGACTTACACTGGTTGCCTCTCAGACTGCTAGCTGCTGCTGCCGCAGCCCCTCTCTGCACTTCATCAGAGTTGTCCTCATCATCCTCCTCCTCCTCCTCCTCCTCCTCCTCAGGTTCCTCCTCCTCCTCTGGCTCCTCCTCTTCCTCTTCATCCTCCTCCTCTCCCTCATTCTCTTCATGTCTTACATCCACTGGTTTCTGCTGCTGCTCCTGTTGTTGTTGTTCCTCCTCCTCCTCTTCCTCTTCCTCTTCCTCTTCCTCCTCCTCTTCTTCTTCATCATCTTCATCATCCTCATCTTCCTCCTCCTCCTCCTCCTCCTCCTCTACTGGCAGCTGCACTCGTGCTCTTTTAGGTCTCTGTGCCATGTCCTCTCCTCCTTTGTGTCTTCTTTTCCCTGAGGCTGCCACCTTACCCTTAGACGAGAGGCGTACTGACAGGCAGGGGGCTTTGCTGTAGTCGTGGTCGCCCCCTTCCACGTACTTCTCCACCTCGGAATCAGAGCTGTTCTCGCTGTCCGAGGACGACGAGGAAGAGGAGGAAGATGAGGTGGAGGAGGACTCTGACGAGGAGCTGTTGGAGCCAGACTCCTCCTCATCATCGTATGACTGCAGTGCTTCTTGCCTGTGCCGCTGTCTGGAGCGGTTACTTAGATGCAAGTTATGCTGGTGCCCTGAATGCAACACAAGAGGACGACAGCTTATTTCAGCACTGTAACTTTAAAGTCATACTAACATGAAAGGTGTTGATACATGTTTTGCTTGCAATACCTGACTTCTTCACTGGAGTTGCTTGGCTGCGAGTCACTCGATGTGGCCCTTCATTTCTGCTCTCGCTGCTCGTCCCTGAACTTGGGGAAGAAGGCTGGATGTCCTCTTCCTCTGCTACACTGCTGCTTTGTTGAGCTAAAGACAAAAGCAACACATGGCTAATTATTCATCAGGACTGTAATCATGTTACTTATCACATCAGTAGTATAATACATTTCATCTTCAGTAATTACATAATAAGAAGACTGCTGAAGATTGAGTTACTGCCTTACACATATAATTACTGTTTGCTACAACATGCTGAATTTAAATGTGTCAAACTGTATCTGTAAAGGAAATTCAATTTTCTTCTGCTATCAGGATGTGTGCACACAACAGTAAGGCTGCAGTAAAGCGCACAATACGATGCTTTGAGAAGTGGAGATACTCAACAGTTGTCCACAGCAGAAAACCCTACAAGCAATCTGCCCATTCCTACGTACAACTGGTGGCAGAGGAACTTGCATTCATTTGAATGGAGCCCAGTTCACAGCGCAGCGATGGTGCCACACTGGTAAGACTTTTAAAAAATAATAGAAAAGTACTGAGAGCACTTTTACTCATTGCCAAACTTTTTGCACAAACAATTTTGGAAGAGTTATGATTTTTTAAATTTCCCAACACAGATACCTACAACAATTCACAGCAAGATGCTGCAAACACAAGGACTGAAAAACACATTAAGCCACAAAAGTGCAGTCATACCCTGATATGGTCTCTGAGAACGATTCTTAGATGAGGTCTGGGATTTTTTTGGCTTGGACACCTTCCCTGACTTGTGCTTCCCTTTAGGGCTGGAAATATGGAAACAGAGAAAAGACACAACATTTCACAACAAATAACAACATTCCATGATAGCAGGGTGTCCGCAACTTTCATTTGCTTAAATTTGAGGCTTTGAAATACCCTTTTACACTAGCACTTATTTCTGAACAGTAATCACATCAAAGAAAAAGCAACAAGAAACCATATTTTCAGTTCTTCTAAAACTGAATGTCAAGTGTAAAACAGGCACATTTGAGATCTTTTCAGGAGTTGCAGACAGGACGTGTACATTCGAATGAAAATAAAAAATGGAAAATGAGATCATTTGATAAAGTGGAGTGTCCAGCGACAGGTTTGTGAATGAGGCTAAGTACCTGGTGGATGGACTAACAGGCGGGGAGCTGCCTCCGTTGTGCAATCTGTTCCTGTAACTGAATCTCTGACGAGCCCGTCGTTCATTTTGAATGGCTGACTTGTGGTCTGAGATGATGGAGATGATGCTTTTTTCAAAGAAGGCCGACAAGCTGAGGGTCATGGTGTAGATCTAAACAAACAAACAAAAAAAAAATTTTAAAGTCTGAATGAAACTACCTGACTTTGTAGTTACAGTGCTTTTTTAATCCTTGGGATGTTACTTCACCTGTGATTTCTTGTTAGGTGTATATGCTTTGGAGTTGCTGAAAATGAGGCGCATGTCTTTGGCAAACTCCATCGGATTTTCATAATTCCCTTCAACCAGCGTCTCTGACACTGTACCCAGGTCCATGGGAGTGTCAATGATGTCTCGATAGTCCTAAACAAAACAAGGTAGAGAGTAGAAATGTTCATGTACACCACCAACCAATCAATACATCAATTTATGTGAAGTGCTTTCTGCAGTCAGTGGCCTTATAAGTGACAGTCTATCCAGATTGTCTTACCGGATACTCAAAGAGATCCACAGGCTGTCTGAACGGTTCTGAATCCGGCGAGGCGATCATTCGACGGAGCAGCTCTCTGCATTGACTTCGCCATGCTTTCACATCCAAAACCACACCACGCTTCTTAGAATTTGGGTTTGCTCCCTGGCAGAGAGAAAACGAAATGAACTAAGACTGGAACTACTGCAGATGATTTAAAGTCGGTGATGGTCTAAGATGGTTTGTTGTAGTTGATTGTAGTACGCTGGACTGTGGACTTACCCGATGTCCTGTAGATGTTCCTGGAGTGTCAGAGTCCACATCCAACTCATCCTGCAGAGGAACACATACAAATCCAAACTACTATTTAGAGAAAAGACAATAATCTAAAGAAAAAGCAGAAGCAGCAGAATGTAAAAAAAACACCTGTACACTTTACACCTCCCTACTCTCTCACCTCAGCTCCTCCACCACTGCTCATGTCAGACTTCAGTTTTTGATACAGATCCAAGATGTCTGTGCAGCTCTGGTCCCTGCAGGAGACAGAGGGCCAAGGAATCAGACATATGTGTAAGAGGAAATATGTGTATCAATGAGGTGGCTTTAGCTCTGTGGAGTCTTACCCGATGTAGTGCAGGAGAACGTCGGTCACCACCTTGGCAGTTGCTACAATGGGGCTCTGGGGTTCATTGAAAGTGCGGGCATTGTGTTCGATGTAGCGCACCTCCCACATTAATGCTGAGATCCGCCTGCAGCAGAGAAGAACACCGCTCAAACATCAATACTTCTGCATCAGGGCCTTGAATTTACGGATAAGATAAAATGTATGACTGAGGTTATGTGTGCTGCTCCACCTGTAGAAGCGGTTCTCCAGTCGTTTGCGGATGGTGCTGAGGTCAGTGGGGTAAGCCACCACAGTGCAGTACAGGGGGTAGTCCCGCAGATTTACTGGTGACGCGAATGCCTTGGCTACCTCTGTGGACCAACAGAAATGAAATCAAACATGGCAGACCTGACCGAGGGCAGACAAAACAAACTGTTATCAAGCCCGTGGCAGCTCACCCAGCGTAAGAAGCTGATCGATGCCGTGGATGACTCTCTCACAGTCTTCATCTAGTGTGTGAGCCCCCCACTCTCCTTCCTGAGGTCTGTAAAGAAGAGCCTTCAGCTCCTCCTCTGCCACCGCCACACCATCACCAACCTGTTCTGGCAAAGCAGCTGATAGAGGCACAGAATGTGTTAGAAAAGGAAGCTGTATTTAGTTAATTGCTCAATACACACATTGAGCAAAAACTACAATGAATTACAGATAATTATTATCAACCAAACAATCCTAACAAAATACTTCTATTCTTCTAAAATAATCTAGGTAGCTAGAGGATATATTGTCTACAGAAAATTTTGCACTGACAGAGGAAAATGCCAACAATGTGAAAATTAACTGACAACCTGTTACATTTAAAAACATAATGGACTACCTAGTTGTATAATTATGTCAAAGAGGAAACAGTGTCACTTGAAAAGCAGCAGCAAATGGTTTGAAATCCTGAGGTAATAAAGTCTTTTGTGATACGGAAGGTTCCAAGCTGCTCAAGAATATCTAAATGGCCACCGTTATGAACAAGCTGAAGTCTTTAAACACTAAAATAAAAAGCTCTTTTGTCTGGAAGGTAAAGACATTGTTTCTTACTTAAGCAATGTGTAAGGTCCAGGGTGTTCTCAACCTACCAGCTGTTGATAAATCCTAGTTTTGACAACATTCATGAAGAAATCTGAAGATTTATTGAAGAATTTATTTTGTAGTTTTGGTATACAGCCCTGATTCACAATGACTGTTGTTGGCCATAACGCTCTATTTTTGAAAGATGAAGTTTTATAATGGAAATAAAACCTGCAGTTTTAATGGTGTTTTAAAATTTAAGAAATCTTCTGACATTTTGCACACTGTCTGTAATCTAACAAACCATCATATTAAAAAAAATATTGCACAGGTGCAATTCTCACACTAATAATACTGACCTTCCTCGGGAATAGGCTCCATATCCCAGGGACTCATTTTCTCCCGCTCACCATTATCCCACCTGATGAAACCAGAAATTTTTTTTACAATCACTTATTTCATTTAACTTCAATGAAAAGTGATGGTGGGAAAACTGGCAAAGAAGGACATGACATTAATAAAGAGCACTGGTGATATGTGGGGAGTAGAGTGCTCCTCCAGCAGCCACAAACACTGCAGAGACACAGACGTACTTTACTGCATAGCATTGAAACAGGCTGTCTGGATACTCTAGTTGCAGGGGCTCCTGGTCCTCCACAAAACCAAACCACCAGGCGTCATCAATGATGCTGCGGAACCTCATACCTGGACAGAGCAAAGTGAAGGCAGGATCAAACATAAGTGAAGGACTGCCCACAACAATGAGTATGAGTGGTAAACACATCACTTCAAAAGACTAACCTGGCTGCCAGTTGTGCTCTTTAGCTTCGTTGTAAAACTGCTGCAGCACCAGAAAATCTATGACATCAGGCATGTCATGGTACCTTTAGATTGTGGGAATGAAAAAGGAGTGAAATTCACGTGCTTAAATGTACATTCATTATCTTGTACTGGATATACTGTATATAAATGCTTACTTTAAGGAGAAAGAGTCATTGGTCATCTTCCCTGAGACTGGGTCCAAGAAAGCCAGTTTTAGGCAGCAGAGGGTGGGAGGTCCGACTTCATATTTAATTCCAACCACCTTCACAGATTCCTGGTCCTGAAGGGGCAGAAGAAAATCCACAGAAGGTAAGACTCAGGATGAAGAGGTTAAAGGGAAAAGTCACCAGATTTTTTATGGATGTCCAATCAGTGTTGATGGTAAATGTAGTCCATTGAAGCAATATATTCCTCAGCGCATGCTTAATGATCGAGAAAGTTCTCCTGTTGTTGGAGCTGTGCCGGCAGTGCCTACATGTACCAAAATGCATTGCGTCGAACTTCTGATGCCTACATACACTGGGCAAGTTAGCTGCTTGGTGCAAAGTTGCACAAATATTAAATTAATTCCTGAGTTTGACTATTTCTTTTATATATGTAGATATATCATTACATTCAGGTCATGCCTATGAAGTAAATTTGCCTACAAAAGCAAAATTACAAGTCTTTACCAATACAGATGTGAGCTACGCAGCTTAGCTATGAACAGTGGTGCAAGTAGGAGTGTGAGGATTGTAGAGGTAAGAATCTGTAAAGGCTTCCAGCTAGCATGACCATCTGTTTTAGAATATTACAAAAATTGGTTGCTGTTTTCAGACTCTCTGAACAGCTTGTCTAAGGGCCACACACACACACACACACACACACACACACAGGCTTTGAAGTAGCACTGTGCCTCACCCTGAGGTCGAGTCTGTTCCAGGGCTGTTTCTGAGGGTTGATGGTGTAGGCCTTGGCCCTGCGAACGGCCCGGACGTAGGCCTGATGGCCCTGTTTGAAGTAGATGAGCTGGAGGAGCACAGGAGAACCATGATCAGAAAATGCTTGTAATGTAATGGATTTTTCTGTGTGTTATTAGAGTGATAGTCTTTACCTCATCTCCCATTTGTGGAACAAAAGGAGAGCGGTGTGGGATGGTCTCCATTATCCATGACGGTGGTATCCACTCCTCCGCATCAAGTCCAGCCAGAGAGGATGTGGGTTTCTAAGTATATACAATTTGTTGGTCAGGACACAGTGAGCAGGACAGAAAAACCTGAAGTACAACTAATGTTTTCCACAAAGACATGTTTCAATTCCGAGTACAGGAGCTGCAGGTCATGTTAGCTCACCTGTTTGGTCTCCTTGGGCTTCTTCCTCTTCTCATTTTCCTTCTTTTTGGCCTCCTTTGCCTTGTCATCACCTTCTTCCTCCTCAGAGCTGCTGTAGCCTTGGGGCTGTACAGGCCTCCTGGTTGATCGCTTTGGTGGCTGGAGGTTGATCCCAGCATCGGCTGTCCAATCCGAATACTCACTGGAGGAATCACTGAGAATGAAAGAGGGGTGTTGTTAGTTGGACGATTAAAACCACATCTTGAAAACACTGCTCGGTCACAGACATGTGACAGCTCACCTTGAGCTGCTTTCACTCTGCCACTGAGTTTCACCATCAGAGGAGGCCTCACTCTGCTCTGCCTGTTCTGCTGCCTGTCAACAAAAGAGAGAGAGCACCATTACTATTATAAATGATATTTAACAGACGAGTATTTCCACAGCATTTTTATTTTCAACCAGTTTGAAATGGCAGTTTTTATGACATAATAAAATGCATCTTGTCCAATATTTAATTATAAGATGCTTTCTAAATTACACAATGAAAACATCATATTACACATATCTGAGTTACAGTAACTTTCAATTCAGACTACTGACAAACTTTGTTGGGGACTTGTTCCACAATGTTCCAGATGCTGCACATGCACAATAAAATTCTGCAGGCCATGTTTGGATACATAGAACAGAAAGACAGAACATACCTCTCCATCGCTGTCGGAGTCTACCTGGCTGTCAGAGGTGCGGCGGTTGTTGGGATTTCGACTCCTGGTCCCAGGACGGCGGACTTGAGCTGAGCGGGTCTGATAGGCATGGTGCTGCTGCTTTTTCTTTGTGGGCCGCAGGGAACGTAGGCGTGAAGTCAGTGGATCGCTCTACAAAGTGCAGAAGGAGAGTGGAAAATGAGGAGAGCAGGAATGAATCAGCAGAGATAGTATTTTTGACTCGTGAAAACAACCGTGAAGTGAAGAACAGCATACCTTGGGTGTGCAGGTTACTGGTTTCTTCCTCCTCTCAGCATTGTACAGAGAACATTCCATGTCACCTTTGGCTTGTCTGCACTCCTCCGAAACTCTAATTTAAAAAAAAAAAAAAAAAGACTCATTTCCATCATGAAAGTATACACAATTACTAAAAAACATAAAATATAAAAGAGACTGATTTGTTTAAAATCTTTATCTACTCTACTACATCTAATGAAATTTCCTCTAACAGTCTCACCTGAACATCCCGTGTGGCACTTCATTGACTATCACTCTACGGCTCCAGGCCAGCAGGTCCCTCTCAGTGGCCACTTGACTACGCAGGGTATTATGCTGCATCTGCCACACCCCATCCACCTGCCCACTTCTGCGTGGTCCAGCAGCTGGAGAGGAGGCCACCACCTCTGCTGCATCATCAGCTACAAGCAAGAAAAATATTAGTTTGTGATGATTGTTGTGATGATGAAACAATGATTTGCTGACATAATGTAATGCAAAACATACGTTCTGCCTCTTCAGCCTGCTCTTCTGCGTTCTGACGCTCGTCCTGCTCATTCTGCAACTGTCTGATGAGATTGTCCAATAAGCTTTCTCTGTTTTCTGCTGTTTGCTGGCCAAGTACCTGCTCAACCAACTCCCCATCACCTAAGCAACAAAAAGGCAGATTTTGGGTCAAACTCTGTCAATTATATTTCATACTGTGCAAACATTCTAAATGGTAAGAGGAATGAGGGAGTGGTTTTTACTGTTAGCCATGTATCCTAGCTGGGGTACTAGCTGCTCCTCCTTGCAGTTCTCTCTTCCTGGCACCAGGCGCTGGTAGTGAGGAGGGTGAGGATTCCCATCGACATCAACCAGGAAAGGCGGGGGCATGAGGTGTGGGGCTTGCTGCGTCTGCTCATCCAGCACATAGTTATTAGAGTCACGAATAAGAGGTCGGTAGTCCGTGTGGAAGAACATCTGGTCAGGAATCTGGAGGGAAGAAAGAGTGCATTTGTGGTGATAATGAGATCAAATGAGTTTCAAATTGCTGTTTGCTTGCACCTCTCCACAGGGCAGACAAGGACACAAAGTCACAACAGAGAGCTTCTTTATGGTTATTAGGAGTCTTCCCCTCAGTATATCAGAAGGATCCTTTGTAACATATGGCTTAAATTCAGGTCTCGTGATTAAAGAACAGCGTGTGTATAGTGAACTGTGTCGGTATATATGAAAAAAACAACAGAGTGATTATTAAGGCTACATTTGTTTAAACCAACAGTTACATGCTGTTACCTTCTCATATGGTCTGCTGCAGCCGAAGCCAAAGATGAGCAAATGGCCGTGTGAGTCAGTGCAGGCAAAATGCTGCCCATCAGCTGAGAACTTGCAGTCAAAAATAGCACCGTGGCCTTGCCCTTCAATCTGGAAACGGATATTTGAATATGAACTCAATAATAGTGTAAACTAAAAAAAAAAGCATGAGCAATTTTAATTGTCAATCATTTACCATGTTGAAGAAGTTGCGGATCTTGGCTCCTTTGGTCAGGTCCCACATGTAAATGTTGCCATCATGGCCAGCAGACAGCATGATGCGGGAGTCAAATGGGTGAGCCTCCATCACAAACACCTCGTCATCATGACCCTTGAACAGAGAGCAAAAACATTCTGTCAGTCAGTGTGTCAATAGCTGCTTTTATCATTTTTCTTTCCCTAAAGCAGCTACACAGTAGATATTCCAGCTTCAGCCACTCACAGATAAAACATGCAGCAGCTGTCCAGTGGTTGTGCTCCACACTTTGAGCAGGTAGTTTGACACTGCTGTGATGACGGTGCTATCTGCACGGTCCCAGGCCACCATGGTAACCACCAGCTTGGTTTTATCATCCCCATTGGCAACAGTACTCCTAGAGGAAAATGCCCAATCAGACATGTAACATTAAAGCAGTTTATGGAAACAGAAAAGGGACCGTGAAACTCTGTGATACTGTTTACTCTCTTACCCAGGCAGCCTGGCAGCCATGTCTAAAGCAATGCTCTTCCACTCTTGTTGCTGGTAATGCCAGATCCTGGCTGTGCCATCACGACTGCCACTCACAAACCTTAGGCTGAACACATACACACATTTAACTGTCAGATGCTTGAAAACAACACAAAAACAGTTTGGAGTCTATGGAAATCTCAGCAAATACTCTCACCTGTCACTGTTATTGCTAAACTGGACAACTACAACTTTATCCTAAAAAAAACAGAAAAAGACATGGATTTAAAAGTAATAGAGAGCTTGTTTAAATGAAGAATAAAGTAGAGTGGAACAAAAATAATGCAGATATTGCTGTTTGTTTCTTACCGTATGAGCATCCATCTCAGAGACCTTCATAGGAGTTTCAGCACCAAGGTAGTAGACCCTGATCATATGATCAGTGCCACCAGTAGCCATGAACATACCACCTACAGTAAACACAGAATGAAATCCAATCTTTGCATAATATATACAGCCTAATTTATAACTATTTGTCTGCCGTTATTGTGTCACTCAAATAACAATGACACACTAAAAGCTCCTATTCATTTGCAGAGGTAAGCTAATGCTGATGCATAAAACTACTGCTGATAACACTTCATCACTTTATGTGCCTAACAATATATGCAATACAAGTTTATAAAACAGATGATTTTTTTTAAACTTTTAGTAACTGGACTAGAATAAAACAACATAAGACAAAAGGCATGTCAGTTGTCCGGATTTGGTTTGCTGCTCACAGCAGCTTAGAGCAAGTACATCTGGAAAATGAAATGTTACCAGGCAGGGAAATACACTTACCACTACTGAAGGAGGAAGTGGAGACCTGTACTCCTGGACGTGACCGCTCAACAAACTTAACTGGTTGATCACTGAGGAAAAATAAAGGCTGTTATTTTCAAGAAAAACATTTAGCACAGCTAAAACTATGACAACAGATGTTACAAACACTTACCTGAATTTCATGCTGATCGAGTGCCACTTCCAGAAACACACCATGCCATCTGCACCAGTGGAGCCCAGGTACCGCGTTGTCCCTTTGACAGCAGGACAAAACTAGGGGGATAAAAAGTCAGTGCGGGTTAGGTACAGGCCAGAAGGGGCCAAGATTTGGCACAATACTACAGTAGCAAATGACCTGTGCTTTATTTTAGTGCCATGAGAAAGCCTGAAACAAAGCTTCCAGTTCCCATATTTGTTGGGAGTAATTCCTTGAAAATGCATGTCTCACCTGTATAGATGTGATGGAAGCACCATGGGCCTGCAGAACAGTGATGGGTGCACAGGTGCGTAGGCACCACACTCTGATGGCTTTGTCACAGCTCGCTGAGGCAAGGAGAGTATTCTCGTGGTTGACAGCCATGTCACAGATCTCTGCTGAGTGGCCGCGGAGTGTTGCTAGGAGCCGGCCATCATCTGTGGCCCAGATTTTCACCAAGCAGTCATCAGAACCCTAAAAACACGTATGACATTGGCAACAAATAAATAGGACAGTTTCATTGAGAACTACCTTTGATCTATCGCCACAAAACTGTTAACAAACAGACCTACCAATTACTCTGAGCATCATTTATAGTTGTTCAAAGACAGGTTAATGACTGTTTTGAATGGAAGAATGATTTTTTTTTTTTTTTTTTTACAATCAAAAGTGAAACTAGTTTATAACTGATAAAACATACTCTGCATATTATTCCAATAGTATTTTGTTAATTTGTTAATCAGTAGTTTGCTTCTCTGCATCATTTGTGTGGGGATAGATGCTGAACTACATTGAAAATTAATGTGTTTCCCAACAGAATTTCATACAATGATCTGGAAGCACTTATTCATGCCCTTCAACTCTGCCGGTGGAGAGATGGCCAATTCGCATTTTATCTTTAGCGATATTTGAATAGTTTGCTTAGCTGTGACTCAACCAATGGAAACACAACTTGTGAGACAGTACAGAAAAAGTTTTGTTGCAATAATCATCTGGCCCAGAAATCATCACTCACCGTAAATATCCGACGACCGGTGCGATCGAAGGCTACACAGTAGACTGAGGAAAGGTGGCCAAGGATACGTTTGTGTATCTTTATGTGTTGGTAGGAGGAAGACGGCAGGGTCTGGCTGAAACGAGCTGTGCCTGTGGCCTGGCGAGCACTCACGATGGGAACTTGACATAAAGACACATGAAAATAATTAGTACAAGTAACAAACTCCTAAAGTAGACTTGACTTTATTGGTCTAGGGGTTCTGGGTCCTTTTAATGGGTATAAAATCAAATAAAAAGCTTCACACACCAACATTGGGAGGATCTCCATTGCTGACTGGAGGTTCTGGTGGACGTCCTCGGTGGAGTGCAGCCACAGCTGAGCCACTGCATACTTTGTGGCTACAACCTAAATTACACAGGTAGAGAATTAAAAAATATATTGTGAAAAATACATAAGATAAGATAATTCTTTATTGATTGAAATGATTAATGATACGGAAACAGATCTATTGCCAACAAACCACAGAAACACTA
Organism: Holacanthus passer; assembly: GCA_025331565.1. Lineage (NCBI taxonomy): Eukaryota > Metazoa > Chordata > Actinopteri > Pomacanthidae > Holacanthus > Holacanthus passer. The sequence continues at coordinate 8,342,296 of JAFREQ010000005.1, forward strand.
TGAGGGAAACACTCACTTTTGGTGGTACGCAGCAAGGACTGTCTTCCCAGCCCCAAAAGTGTTTGGACTCCAGGAACACTAGGTGGGATCTCCTTCTCTATAAGCGGGCCTATTCGCTGGCAAACACGGAGCAGATAGTCTGCAGGAATGTGCTGGTTCAAAATCACCTGCAGGAGACACAGACAGCTATTACACAGAAATACAACAAATATACAAGTAGTAAGGCTGTGAATTATATGGCAATATATATCGTGTGATGATAGAAAAATGTCAATGGATTATTTTGTTGTCAGCAATAAGCTAGTAACATTCCATATTCTGGCCTGAGCAATCTAGCCATCTAGTTCTATTTAAAAGTCACATTTATTTTCCCTTCAAGAAATAAAAATGGTGTCCATGACATCAAAACATCATTTCACTGCAAAAATATTTTCACATGCCACTAATCCTCTAGTTGCTTCACATCTATATGTAGCCTATGTGTCAGACAAAATTTCAGCTAGCATTTAGTTTCTATTCACTCTTCAACTGTCTCTCCAAATTCATTAAAAAATGAATTAAAAAAAGACTGGAGACTTTATAGTCACAACAAACCTAAATTTTATGACAAAATTCAAACAGTTGTGTAGTAACACACAAGCAGATAACCATCTACTTCTTCAAAGAGGACTAAACAAACTTTTTGTTTGTTTTTCTCTTCCTGATTGCACTAATAATTAGCAGCATGGTTTTGTAATACAGCTAGTTGAAAAAAACAATCGAGAGAGGGCGTAACAGCGAGGCGGCCACAGCCAATCAAAAGACTATTTTACTATTCTTCCGGTTCGCTCGCAAACACATTTGTAATTTGATTGGCTCCAACAGAAGACTGACAGCTCGCTGGATCTGGTTCAACCTATCACGGCTTTCCCTCGTCTCTATTCTCCCCCTATTAGCCCACACAATAGCGAAGCCTGGTCACAGTTATTTAAAAATAGGCCCAAACTAATAAATGTTTAAACGTATTCAGAGAAATATAAACACATTATCACCGCGTCTGTTCTGGGTTGTTAATGAAAATAAAAATATAGACATCCGCTAAGACACAACTGTCGATTATAAAAGATTAAAATCGCTTCGTTTGATTAAAAAGTTAATTATGACAATTCACACTCACCCAGTCTTGGAAGGTGCGTTTGTATTTCTTTCCGTCCCAACTCCATCGTTCAGGAACCAACTAAAGTTAAAAGACACGCTGTTAGAGATGCAACCAAATTGACAGTTTCGTCCCGACTCGGCAACGCGTTCCTTTAACTAACATCGGCCACAATTACTGAAAAGTTGCCCCAAAAACTGCCTAGATAGGCAGAAATACGGAAACCACACATGAGAAAACAGTGAAAGGTCCATCTGAACCTACCTCATACTCCTCCAGCTCCTCAATCAGGATCTAACAACAGACACAGTTAGCGTTAGCTGCTATCACCAGCTATCTATTTAGACCATTTATAACAGAAATGAGTTTATATCTTCCTTGTTGTATGTCGTTACCTGTGCTGCTTTTTTACAAGGTCCTGACTGCAGAAATCTGGCAATGAGGTAATACAGTTCTGAAAAGAAAGAGAGGTGTGTTAGCCTGCTAACAACTAATGCTACTATTGAGCCGAGCTAACGTTAGCTAGCTTTAGGTTGCACTCGGTTAGTTAGCGCGCTGCAAACTGTGTGAATATAAAATGTTGTGTCGGGAATCAAAGGGACCCTCAGCACTCACCAGCTTCGGTTTGTGAACACTGTTCTCTCGCCATCACTTGATAAGACGGGCGACATTAAGACAAACTGATGTTTTAGCTTGCTCGTTAGCCGCCGGCTAGCTAACAGTAGCTAGGTGTGTGTAGCTAAAACAGGCTAGTGAATGGCCTCCTCCTTTCTCAAGTTGTTCCCAGACCACCTGGTGCTTTGTGTTAGCGCCCTCCAGTGAAACAATGCAATACTGGACGGTTTGTTTTCTTTATTGAAAAATGAATAAATATGATCAATATTTAAATAAATCAAATATAAAACCTTCAGTGCAACAATTTAAGACAAATTAGGATTCATTTTCAATATTAAGCAGTCAGATAAATATTTACATTTCACTGCTTTTGTTTTCTGAAAATTCAACAGAGGTAAAACAAGTTTCCATATTTATAAGAAAGATTTAGAAGATGTTTTTAGATGATCAGTGGCATTTGGTGGATGCAAGACATCCTTTGTGTACACTGAAGTTTACTGCATGTTTGCCATATGTTGCTGTCATATACATACATACATGCACAGTACATAAATATAAAGTTGAAATTGTTTGGCAAATCGTTCTCATGTATTGACTCATTTTCTATTCTACAAAAACTGCATTCCTGCTTGATACTAGGGCAGTGTTTGGAGACCATCACTCTGAGGATCTAGCATCTGGGTTCAATTTTGGAAGAGGCCTCCTTGACCTTAATGGTAACAAAGAAAAGCTGCAGGTTATATTGTAAAGTGGTGAATCATACATTTCTAAGCTTAACAGCAGGAACCAAATCACCCCTGTTACATTTACAGAGGTTTTATCTAAAAGAGTGAACCATTCTAATTATGACACACAGGTATTTGAACATCATGGACCTTCTATATTTTTGGGTAATTGTATCTTGCCATATGATTGTAATAAAATGAGGAACACACATTTGCTCATTTTCAAAACAACACAGGTTAATAACCGAAACAATTATTTATCATTATCGTTTCCGAAAATTGGAAAACACACACAAATTAGACATAGCGCTGTATTATAATGACAAACCCATTATAATAATATCATATAATTCACAAAAACAAAATTTCACGTCTGCTTAGAGCTTCAGAATGTCTCAATGCCTGTATGCTGCAAAACCCATCCATCCCTCGAGAATTGTGACCTGACAGAACAAGTCAAAACAATTAAATCAGCTACATTTGCTGTTTTTTTTTACAGACATTCCTTTGCTTAAAAAACAGTCATGGAAATCTTGAGAACATGTCTGAGTCTCGACTTCCAACCAAGGTGATGTCACATGGAAAACTGAAAGTAAATCCTATGATTCATGTCTTTTTTTCTTTTTTTTTTAAACTTAACTGATACTGTTACAGAGCAGAACTAAATACTGTATAATCTCCTTTTAACCTATTTTAAACTTGTATCACCGTGGTCCACGAAGGTCATTCATGACTGGCAGACTGGTTATTGGTTTTGCCAGTTGTGGTTGCACACACCTTCAGCATATAGATTCACTTTGACACTGTATGAACTGGCTGTGTGTGTGTTGTAAAGCTTGATGAATCGTAAAATTGGAGCCATGATCTGTCTGAATGAAATAAATTCTGCAATATTGAGCACGATTCAACATCACAACTTGGATGTTTCTTTTATACTTAACTCCAAAATAATTTGTCAATACTTACGACCTTTGTGTCCTAGCTCTTGTAGCCACAGTGTCTCTGCAGAAACTTAAATTTGCTTGCAGTTCAAAGAAAGGCTGTTGAGTTACCTGACTAAATGGTAAGTTGACCTCTCGCATCACAGATGTTTTGTTGATTGAAGGCCACAGACTTGCCAGTAGACCCAACAGATATATCTTCATTTTTAGAATTGCCCTCCTTCACCTGTTCTCAGTACTGATTGGAGGTACACTCACCCACACAACACTGAGCTCACACAGTGAAAACACATACTAGTATTTCAAACTCAAATGGGAGTAAGACCTTTTGTTGCAAGTCTCCCTAATCTGACACTTCAGCGTAGCCATCAGACCTCCTGGAAGACCTCCTGTTTCCCAACAAGCACAGGTTTAATGGTGTTCCCCTGCTTGCTCGCCAAGTAATGAGAGGTTATATGAGTTTCTCTCATCATGAAACAATAGAAAGCATCTGAACAATGCATAAATGGACGGTGTAATTAGCAATCCAGGCAGCTGCCAGGGGTGTGAACATGCTACCAGTAACAAACTTGTTTTAGCTCACACAATGTCACCTGGTCCCAAGAATAGGTTTTAACAAGGAAAAGGGGAAATTGGTATTTTCTTCTTTGTAAAGGAAATTTGTGTGCAGCAGATATATGAAAAAAAAAGGTTAAAAAAAAAACGTATTGAGAACCATTTGGGTCTTTAAAATCTTTTTTTGATTGAAAGGTCCCTCAAGGGTTTCCTGTTAAATAACTATCAACAGCCCTTTTAATTTAAAAAACACTTCAAATTAAGAAGTGTTGCTTCATTGGATGGTGAAAGATTGATGGATAGCGTTTTTTCCCCTTATCTTCAAGGGGCACACTACCAAATAGCACATGCCAAACTCAGTTTACTAGTCATGGGGAGGATCAGTCACACTAATACTTGTGAAATGTCTTCTGTGGCTCTGGGGCAGCTGTGTTTAACTTGATAGAGTAACTAAAGTGACAGAGTGATCTCAAATTTGCAACTGGAGGCCTGAAAACATGAGCATTTACTAGACAGAGAGTGTCGAACTAAAAGCACTTTGAAATTGCATTGTGGGAAGTGTAGTGTGTTTTTGGAGATAAAAAGTCAGAATATCTTGGCCGCTGTTCCATTCATTTGGCAAATAAAAAAAAATTAGTCTCTCGATAGGAGATCATTTCTGAAATTCATTCTGGGAGAGGGTGCAGTTTTTAAATAAATCTGCAGTATATCTCAGTAATATAAGATCAGTAGTTGTTTTTAAGGGACACATATTGCTTAGTATATATATTTCATAAGTGCTTTCATATAGAAAAATGTAGTTCACTTACATTCATCTCTATCAGGTACTGAAGTCTGCTGCTGAGCCACACACTGTGTTTAGGCCGTTGTAATATAAACAAGGACAAGGAGCAGACAGCTCTAAACCTGAAACTTGCACATGCACAATTTGACTGTACATATCTAAGAAAAGCACTCATCATACAAGAGCAGTCAGAAGCCCTACGGCGCATTTGAAACCCTGACTCACAATGAAACATTTTAGAGCACATGCAGTTTACCGCTGAAATCACAATCTCTTTACTAAATTATAGCATGTCAGAGTTGCTGTTTAGTTGGCACATTTCATCTCTCATTAAGACTGTGTGTTATGTCAACAACCCGGGCCAGAAGCAGTTTTGACTATTGTGAAAGACTAAAATGTCATCTTGGTAATAGTCACGGAAAATCAAATATACAAGGTGAGACACGACTCTTCCAGTTTGAGCGACACTAAAATAGACTATAGAACATTTTTTTTTTTTGGAAGTGGTAATTGGCTAATTTTCTTTTCTAAAGGCTGTACATAAAGTGCTCATTCTGAGAAATGTAGGCTTTTCTTAGGTGGTGATTGTATGATTGGATTTTTGAGTTAGTTCTGGTTTGGTCTGAAATATAAAAAAGCAGCAGAAAAAGTTTATGGAATGAGGCAGCACATTGCTTTGCTTTTTAAAACTGCACCAGTGATGGAAGGTATCTCAGCACATATACTCAAATACTGTGCTTAAGTAGTTTAGAGGTACTTTGAAATATGCTATTTTTACTTACATTTATTTCTAAGCTGCGGATTAGTACTTTGCAGATCAAAATTTGCACCTACAAAACATATGACGAATATATAAAATATGAGCCAATATCGTAGATTAAACTACCCAATACATGAAACTTTGCTCTACCTCAATAAGGTACAACACTAACATGTCTGTTACATTACTTAAATTACTCTAAGTACGTTTTTACATGTAATGAAGCATTTGTACATTTTCACGTTCATAACCAGATTATTGAGGATCTCCCACCACTGAATTGCACTGATTGACCTAAGGGTGGCGCTCCGGCGTGTGTTGATTTGATTTGGGGCGGGGGGGCTGGTTCGTCTCACCGCTGCACTTGTCTTTACATTTTCAGATTTGCTCTGACCAGCAGCACGTAGAGCCACATATGATGATGTGTCCTGGCCTCTGAAGCATGACTCAGAGAGCAGAAAGCATGACTCACACAAATCACAGCACATCACATTCACTGCTTTTATAACCTGTTGATTCTTCACATGATCACACCAGTAGAAGAAGTAGAAGAGTTTTTTTTAACAGAGATCCGGAGCATTACATATTTTCCATTTACTGTTTATTTAAAGGCTATTTCTACCATCGCTGCACACACATGCTCCCATAACTTTATATAGTATATAGTCCAGTGGGCGGGACTCGGACTGTGGACGCGCTCCGGCTGCAGAAAACTCTTCATTCAGCCTCCATCTGTGTATGCGGACAGGACACACAGGTTTAGATCCGCGCTTAGTCAAATGACAATGTAAAATGTGAGGTGTCTGGGCTGGATCCGGATCTCTGCCTTTCATCAGGCTGCGGGACTCATCGTTTCCACACCGAGCCGCCGCTGCTGTGTCATCTCCGGGCAACTTTTTTGGAATATAGGACATCGAGGTTTTTGGTCGGTTAAAGCCCATTTTAACCCCAGGTTTCCGCTTGGATTCGTCTGACCCTTATTCCACATCATAAGGTAAGTTTCCAGCTTTGAGTTATCGATGTTAACTCTTTAGTCAAAATTGTCTTACAACGTTACGGTTGTCACAAATGTAGCTCAACGTTAAGTTAGCTAACATTAACGGTTGAAAAATGAAAAACTCTCTCGCTTATATGAAAGAAAAAGAAGCTCATGTTTTTTTATTTGACAGTTTTCTATCTCTGCAAGTCTTTACTAAGCTTAATTTGCTGTAGTTACAATATTTAAAGCCGTTTTACGAAATCAGACAAACCATATTTTCATTAGTGGACCTTCAGTTAGTTTCATACTGGCTTATAAGTTAGCATGAAGACACTGAGTGCTTCTTCATGCTTCAGCTAAAATCAAGATAAGATTTACATTAACATACAAGTTTACATTGCATACAATTTAGTTAACTACTTGTACATAACATTTCCATCAGTTTAACCTATGAGCATCTTTGTAACTTGAGTGTATTTTATGAGTATGGCATTTTCTCTGGTGACATTAATTGACACTTTAGCTTATTAGCTAATGAAGTGCTGTTGAACTATAGCGAATGTATGTACAGTGTAATTGTATGTGTTCACATGACTTCCTGAAAATCAGCTGTTGCTTTCATATAGACAGGCACATTATTACACCTGGAAAATGAAAATGCATTGTATGAGTTGATGAGAATGAAATATAAGCATATAAGCCTAAATGACTGGAGCATAAATGTAATGCAGATGGTTCACATGTGTAAGAAGATTATTGGACAAGATACCAAATACACAGGAGTTTGATAAAGCTCTTGACTGATGCCAAGTCATGGTAACTGTGTCATTTTATTGAGAGATCTGATGCAAGAAAACACCCATGTTGTAATTGAAAGGAGTCAGAGTCTTGTTAATCATGTCAGTGATCAATTATCAAATGATTATTCTGCATCTTCATCCACATATACTCATGTTGAGTCTTGATCCATGTTGCCTACTGGCCTGCTGCGTCAGTGCTGAGGTTGGCCCAGCAGACATGAATAGTGATGAGGATGTGTGCCGACAGCTGAGTGGGACAAGATGGGCTGTTCCATGTGTGACTGAACTGGGCTGTTCACTGCACCATATGCTCCTTTTTTACATCATGCTGCTGAATATTCAAGCCAGCTTCATGACTCGTGCTATCTTCTTCTGCCTTCAGATGATTGTTCTGTCCGGTCACTAAATCCAGTGATCTGATTTTACACAGTGGGTTGGATAAATTGGCGTATTCCATTTTGGTGTAATGTCTGCCCTTATGGAAACAGGTCAGGACTCAGATATTGTGCTTATCCTTTCTGTAGTATGACTGCTGCCTACTGACAGCTATCTCACTCACTGTATTCCCATCCAATTCCCATCTTCGGCATGTAAAAATGTTTCTCATAATTATGGGGTACCAATTAAGAGTAAGCAATCAACCAAATTATTTGCACTGCAGACGTGATCTATGTTTTAACAATCCACACTTACATTTCAGTTTTCAATCAATAAATTGTTGTAATCCCATATGAATAAACCTAGAATATGTCCAACAACCAGTGACATGTAACCAGAATATCAACCAAAAATCAATCAGGCCATAGTCCAGTCCAGAAGTCCAGAATCGCTATGTGGTCACACTGTATTACGAGTGTCATGGTTAAATTGAGCAATTGTTCAGCAGAGTAAGCATGTAGCAGCTGTGCCAGCTGTTTCACTATCTATGCTCTATCTTTGCAGTCGCTGTGGGTTTTGGAGCCTCATGTTAACCTAGAAACTCAGAAGAATGCTTTGAGGTTATTTGGGTGTACTTTAACAGTTCACAGTGCCATTCACCTGAAGTACAGACTGTCATGGGGCGGGGTGTATAAAGAGGAAGGGGGAAACCCAAGGCATTGTCCTGGTACCACTCAGCAATCCTGGCAGTGAGAGTAGATATAAAGTGGTAATGTTTCAGTGGGAAGTTCTAGTAACCATTGTTTAAAGAATTTTATCTTATTGCAGTAGAGGTTCTACTTCAAAAATATGCTTTATTGTTTGAAACGTTCTCATTATTATAAGATACAATGCCATACAAGAAATCTTATAATCTATGAATCAGTGTCATCATTTTGAGAGTTTTCACTAAAATGATTTATCGCTCTCTTAAGGAGCCTTGTTGTAACTATTACTTATGATCTCATAATTATGACCAATTACCCCTTTTCAGCATTTCACAATTTCAGATTCTCATAATTAGCTTATCCCATACTCACTAGTATCACAATCTCTTTGACAATTTTGTCATTTTCTCCCCTCATGTCTTCTTCTTTGTGCCATTTGCTTTACTTACTGTTCATGTCCTTATTTTTATTTCTACTCTTCTCCACTGCCTCAGTTATCAGTTTACAGCACTGTATTTCATCTCAGAGACTAATCTGACAAAGAGACCTTATGTAGGCTTCCTTTTCTGAGACATAACTATGATCATTGGTATTGTGTTTTTGCTCTAAGCAGTGCTGTGTCTGGGGTTTTGCGTCTCTTTGCTGAAACTATGCGGTGGTGAAGGTTAGTTAACTGATGACACAGAGCCTCGTCTCTGATGTTACAGAGCATGTTGTGGGGAAAGTAGGTTACTGGGCCATGTCCTGCAAGCTTAAACTGAACGCTAGTCTGAATATTGCTAGAGCTGCTTAGTGTGACTAGGCATGCACAAATGGTGTAGGTCTGTGCTACAGCAAAGGGATCATTTCTACCTTCTGTCTCTTTAAGAAAACAGAGCGGCGCTCCACATAGAATGAATGTTGAATGTACAACCTATGTTGATTCATCTCAAACACACATGAAATGGAGTGAAATCTGACAACAGGTTGACTAATGTCAGAGGTTGCAAATTACTAAGCCTAGTTACCTATAACATCACTGGTCTTATCCCTTTGTGTGTGAGAAGCCCATTGTTAGTTTTTACTTTGTTTCTCTAAACTATTACAAATCTTTGGAATCATGGTGACAGAGTTAGTTTAGTGTTATATGGAAACTCTCATGTTGTGTGTGGATGGATGCCTTTGTCCTTTCTACTTCCTTCCTGTGCGGTACCTATAGCCTATATTATTGTTTTGTTTTTTTGGCTATAACAATAGTTTCCCTTGCGATTAGCAAACTCAATCTTGTGTATCATAATGTTTTCTTTAATAATCAAATGCCTTTCATACAGCTCAATTTAGAATTAAAATTTAATTCTACAGAAAACTACAGACATAACAAACTAATGTGAAACCTTTCTTTCCCGTACAAGAAATAACTGACCTAAACATCAGAGGCATGCTTAACTAGACACAGCAACAGTGAAAACATTTCATCGTAGGTAATAAAATAGAACAAGCTGAGAGAAATGGGAAACAGACTCTCTGACTATATTAGACAGGCATTTTAAGTATTTGTAATTTCCATCAAAACCAGACTAGAGTTCCATGCTCCTTAACAACCTATAACAATTGTTTTTGATTTGTAAAGTGTGTTGAATACCCTCAGTCTGACCATTGGAGACCATTTGCACCTTTCCAAGGAAAGCTTGTTCTGGAATACTTTGTCCTGCATCAGTGAAGGTGAGACAGGTTGTGACAATTGGAATGAACAGTTTTAAATAGAGACTGGCACTGGATGTTGAGGAAATCAGAACAAAAACAACATTCCCAAACATAAATCATGTTTGTTATTATTGTGCTTATTTTATAACCTGCATACTGTGCTTCTATCTGGAGCACACATTCAACTGACCATTTTAGGTGGTAAATTAATGCAAAAATGTAGTTTGTTTCTCATTTGACTAGAGTTAATAACTCGTGCATTGCTCTCTGCCCACTGAGTCTCCTTGTGCTTGTGTGGAAGCCAATTGTCAATAATTATTGTATCCCAATTTGTGGACAATATTTACTTGATGCTTATTATTGCTTAATCTAGAAAGAAATCCAAGGGATAACGTGTTGTCTAAAAATGGCCCCAAGATGTGAAATGACAAAGCGCAAGACATACAACATAGAACTAAACAATAAAATCCTGACATTCAAAATCACATCACCACAAATAGAAGAAACAAGCACATCAAAACACATTAACAGTTTGATGATGGAACTAAAAAATGTAGATGAAAATTTCATTCATTTTTGTATTTGTGGCCCACCACAAGTTCATTGCTTTGGCTGATATTGAGGTTCAGGTTCGTTGCACCATCTGTCAGTCCTTTGTACTGCTCTGTAAAAATAGTCTCTAAGTGAAGACAGCATGTTTCTTATTGGAAATTATCCACTGGAATCATACATGTCAATATAGTGCTAGCTTCCTTTTACCAAAAAATACACTTAATACCTTTTATTAAATTCCTCACTTCACTACAAATATTATATGAGCCTGGACTGGCATGGATGCAAGTGCAACTTGACTGGTTGGCAGAGACATACACCAAGGTGGTAATTCTTGTTTTTTAACAACTGGATATGTAACAGAAGGCTGTTCCATGACATGGCACCAGTGTAAAAATAGGAGTTTCTCTTTAGCCTAGTTGAGGCACTTGACATGAACTCACACTGGCAAAAGTGCTAGCACCTTCACTAAATTTGTCATAAAAATGATGAATGGCATGATTTTAATACAAGTTTAATAGTGATGTGCTGTTTACAGTGTCAGTGTCACTGATGAGTTTAAATGATATAAATATTCGATATTAAGGGCTGTATTTATTTAGCTGTATTAATTTTAACAGCCCACTTCACCAATGCATGATTAACAGAAATTTACCCTAAAGCGGACCGCACTTGTCCTCGATACAAAGACCAACTCACACACATGCACATATATTTTGGTATTGCCCCAGCTTTATTACATTCTGGTATTTAGTACTAGTAGTAGTAGTGGTAGTACTTGTATTTCTGATGCAGTGTCTCACAACCCTTCTTGTGCTACGTTTTGATTTATACCAAAAGCCTGCTTGAGTGGTGGATGAGCATTTACCTCCTTTATTGTTAGAGAGAGAAAATTAAATGCACAATCAAAGGAGCAGCACAATAATCAGCATAATTACAAAATAATTAGTGCTTCCACGCTCCACTTAATGAGGAGCGATCTATTTGCTTACTCATTTCTTTCCAGATCTTTCTGTGTTGGCTTATTATATTTTTATTATTATGATTTTTTTTCTTATTATGTGTTTGCTGTACTTTGCATTGCATCTTCTACTTTTGGTTCTTTAATGGACTGAGATACTTTGGGGATGGGTGATGACTTTCATGAGGGAGAGACATGTTCAAGACATATTAAACTACTCTGCTTTGAATAATCACTTTTCCAAAATGTTTTTTCAACAGTAATGTTCACTACTTATATTTTTAGAATTTAAGTAGTTTATTGAAATTCTCAACATTATTAAACTTCTTTCTTCCTCTTAAAAATTTAAGAAGGAATAAATATGCAAATATTTTTCACCTCAAAATTTAACCACCTGACCCAATATGCTGCTACTACACTAAAAAGTTCCTTCTCAGTGTGTGTGCACTGGACGTTTCAGGTTTCCCTATCACACTTGTGTAGGTTTTTAAGCTCATACTATCACAAATCGTACATACACAAACAAGTGTTAAACTTCAAGGTGAAGGTGAACAGAGAAAATCTCCCCGTCTTCAGCAGATGAGTGTGAAAACAGTCTTCTATTGTCAAACTTTGCACATACACATACAAGTAATACTAACCAAAATACATTTCTGGGTGGAGGGGGACTTTGATAGTAATGTTATATGTAGTTTGCTATTTTTTACAGCTTAATTTGTGTTTTGTACATTTTCTGGTACAAACAAGACCAATTAAGAATTGTCAGAAAAAAAGTTAGATTAGATTTTTTGTCAATAATTAATATATTGTTTTTACCTCTGTATGGTAGATTTGTGCAAAAGCCAGTAACATTAACATCTTACTTCACTGCACTGTGCTCTGTCATCTTTACTGTAGTCTGAACATTTAAAAAGTTGTTCTCTCTAATTTCCATTAAGGAGATATGAGCTTTTTTGGAAGCCCTGAGAGAAGCAAGTAGTGCAGAGAGATAGACATGTTGATTATGACCATCAAACATAGACATTCCTTTTGCTCCGTACTGCACTATCCTGATGCCTGCCTTGGTGAGTTTGGCATATTTTGTCCAGTCTAACTACAGTATGTTGCACATGACTCTTGAGACTATGACTGGTATTCATGTCACCCTCTTTAACCTTGTAACTATGACAGACAAAATGTTCAGCTCTAGTTATATAACAGCCTCTACAGACGTCATCGTCCTTGCTGCCGTCGCTGATATCTTGCTCCAAAACACACAGTCATTGTCCTCGGTAGCTTCAGGCTTAGATTCACTGGGGCATGATTAAGACTTTTAGCGGCTTTTTGAAAAAAAAGTTCCCCTTTTCTGTCTTTAAGACTTACCACATTATATGGATTTGCTTTCTCTCTTTTTATTCATGGCATGAAGTGAGATAAAAATCTGAACATTATGTGTGAAACCTTTTCAAAGTCTCTGCAGTACTACACTAGGTTCTTTATAAAGCGAAACACACTGGTGACCTGAAATTTTATGAGTGGCTTTTAAGGTAGTTCTCTTCATTCAAAGGAGTGAAGCTCTCATCTACATAAATGATGTTCATTAAATATCAAGTAAAATTAGTTCAGCCACTATTTGAGTGCTACTCTGTCTGCTTCACAGTCATTTCTTTCTCTTGTCTCTAAGTCAATGCTTTTTTAGAGACAAGGTCTATTTTATGTAGCTGATCCACAGAACGGGTTCAGCTTTTCAGTTTTCTTTTCATGACAAAAGGTCACTTTCAAGAATCGGGTGTGGCCCCAATTTATATTTCAGATGAAGGAGAAAAAAAGGGGTTTCACAATATGTGTGGGCCCAGCCCCTGTGTGTGACCTAGATGTGACTCAGATCTTCAGTGCAGGGTGTTGGCTGCATGTGCATTACAAAGCGGTTTGTTTTGGTGGAGTAAAATACACAAAACAGCAAAAGACCATAAACGAGCGCATCAGGTCTGATGCAGAAATGAAAGAGAGCACTCCCAGATGGATTTCTTGTTCCTTTGATGTTCAGTAGGTCATCCACAATCTGTGATGTCAAGAGTCCAAACCTGATCGTGGGGTCAGTGCAGATGTCAGAGTTCACACACCACTGTGATAAGTGAGTTTTATTTTCAGGTTGGGTCAAGAAAACACCTACAGAAACCTGAATTATTCATTGAACTAAGACATATGGATATGACTACCTGGATGCTCTGGTACAGTACAGGTACAGGTTTCCCCGTTCCCTGGGAATTTCTGTGATTTGTATTCCGTTTCTATCTTCGCAGTATTTTGAATGTTTTCTTGCTACGTAAGGAAGTATGATACTTTTGAGAAATCTGTATTTAAATTCTGTTCCTCTGTCCACAGAGGTGTCAGAGGTCAGACTCTTTCACAGAGATGGAAGTGATAGAAGGGTTTGCAAGGACTGTTCAGCAGGGTGAATGAATCATGAATCATTATCACAGTGAAGCATGATTTCTACACTCACTACGCCAATCTGGTCCCTTTTAGTATGAGCTGTTATCCTGAATAATGTGTACACACGATTCCACTCACGGAGATTGTGGTATTTTTAAGCATCCAAATTAGCTGTATTTCACTCTACTTTAATCAGACAGGAAGCATAAACCGAGTGTGTCAACACTCAGTGAATGTGAAAACTAGTCAATGTGATTTTTTTCCAGACGACTAATGATCCATCCTTTTATCATTAAAAATGTAGATGTTATTAACCCACTTTTGTAGTCAGGCATCTATTGTGATTATATGTGAACTCATTTTTTCCATTAACAGGCCCTCAGGTGAAAAAACATCTGTCCATTTACAAAGATCTGTCTACAGCTTATTTTGTGTCCTGTAGCTCAACTAAGATGTTGATTACCTTAAAAATATATGAAAAAATTATGTGTAACTGTCAATAATGTCTGCCCTTTCAATCTAGAAATGAAAAATAGCTACAGTCCTATCCCTTTGGTTTCTGTTGATTACAAATTAGACTGAATGGATATTTGGTCATAGTGTAATTCAGAATGCAGCTATTAGTTACGTGTTTCTTGTAAGAGATGAATGCTTCTTATTACAAGCTGCTTTCCTTTCTAAAAACAAACCTGAATGTAACAAGAGTGATGTGTGTGCTTTCAGGAGGAAGCTTTGGAAATGTGGACGGCAGTGTTTCATAACAAGGAAAATGAAATAGCAATAGATAGGAATGGAGACATAAGGTCATTTTTTCCATGGACTGTTTGTGAAAGGCTACTTCAGTTCAGACTGTGTGAATAAAAGAGTGGCTGGTAGTGATATTATAAACATTCAGTGATGAATTCATAATGATGATATTTTGCTGGTTATCAGCTCAAAATGTTTCTTGGAGGCATTGCAAAAACATCAGTACCCTTCCACAGGCAGGAATCTAATCAAAGATGTAACCTATGATCTGAGCTTGAGACAGCGGTACAAAGAAAGAGCTGCATTGCCCTTTCCACCCATGCCCTAGAATTGTGACCCACATATTTGCTCACACACTGCCTTAGGTAATTGCATCTTTTCCTGAGCAGCAGCAGACAATAACAGGCCTAGAATAATTTGGTGATTCATTTAGAATTGTTGAAAGAATATAATTATGAGGAAATTTGAGAGTAGATCTACCTGGTGAAAGGATGTTTGTTTTATAGGTCTGCCTTCTCATTGAAAGGATGCGGCCACCCACAGTGAGCCTGTGCTGTGTGGTGAATGTGTAATTACAAGGCACTCTGGGTGAAGTATCACCAAAATCATTGACAAATGTTGTTGTATAAGCATAAAAGTAAACATAGAATAAGTGAAAGAAACTTGCATAAAATGTGCAGTTGGCCTGAAGATGACTAAGCTGCCTGCACACTAAAAATGATAGAACCAGTTCATCTATTATTAGTTATTAAGTTGTATTAATTTTGTGTGTAAGATGTCTTTAATAATTTCCATCACATTTTAATCGAAGCCAGGAATTTATGTTCCTATTTAGGTGATCAAAATGTCTGATTTGCAAAGATGTAATGAAATGAAATGTGAAAATATTGTCATAGCCAACAAATGTTATGTCAGTGCTCTTTTTGCTTCCTAATTTACTTCAATTATTAACTGGTTATTCAAAAAGTCATTTTTGATCAACTTATTATTTGTTTGACTTATAATATCGGCACAAAAAAAAGTCTAACTAAAGTACGACATTCAGGTTGTTTAGGAGGTGCAGTTATGAAGAGCATGGAGAAAGAGTATGTGTTTTTTCCTTAGTGCACAGCAGGTGAGGATGTGTTAAACTGCACTGTGACAGGATTGTCCAGCGGGTAGAGCTTGGTGAGTGCAAGAGTTCAGCTGTTGCCCAGGGGAGGATTAGTGTGAAGCTGCTGTTTGGTTGAGACGGACAACGCTCGTGGGAAAGCTCTGCTGAGGAGGGGCATGATGATTTGTTTTTTTACCAACCGGTGCCTTTTTTCCATTGGGTACTCAATGGAAGAAAATGCTCTTATGGGCAAGAATGTGCAAAATAGTCCTTTCTGTGATTTTTTTCCAATAGCCTGACTCTGCTTTTGGATGAGGTCTGAAGTAGTTGTAGCCAGTGCTGCTCCATCTATACTGAATTACATGGCGCAAAATGTCCTTGACCCGAACATTGTGTATCTTCAAAACAGCCAACAGTGAGAATGAGAAAATGAGACACCATTTCCTGTAATAAGGTAATTTTTTTCAGTTGCTACCGGAAGAACATCTACTGCTGATGTGATGCTCTTATCTTTCTGGGGATCTTTCAGAAGTTTGAAGCATTCAACGGCAGTGTTGGTCTTTCTAGTTTAAGTTTTTATGGTGTACTTATTATTGCCAGTTATCTAAAATAAGCATTTAGTTACCTTACCTCACCTACACAGGGCCTATGAGAATGTAAACTGTAAATTAGAGGACTTTTTCTTCTTTTAACTAGTCATATTTTCATAACCTCCCTCCTGCATTTCATTCTAAGGATTTCATCTTTTATTTATTTATTTTTATGTATTTATTTACATATTTAATATTATTTAATATTAAGTAAGAAAAACAGGGTATTATAACTTTAGAGCTGCAACAGTAAATCATCTGTTTAGCTCATCTTTTAGCCCAGTAATAAATCATGTATCACTGCTGCATACAATGTGATGAGAAGGTTATAATGAGGAATCAAAGCATACAGCAAGGAAGGCTGCCCGCCACTTTATTAATATTCATCAGACTAACAAATGGGTTTCTGCGGTATGTGTGTATGAAAAATCGTCTGGACCTGAAGAAAATGGAAACCAGTGGCTTTATGGACATAGCTGCCTCGGTTGGGGGAAAGTAGACACCACACATTGTTACCATGGGAACACAGAGCGAACAGCAGTGCCACAGTCTAATTAATGACAGTCAGTGCTTCAGCAGAGGGCCACCATGACATCATCAATACCAGTATCACAGATGTAGCTACAGGGAATATGGCATAACGTCTGAGTGATTATGAAAATAATCCAGTTTTTTGCTGATGTAAAGGCAAGCGGTCTGGACAAAGGCACAGGATGTAAAGCAACCAACACTGAGCATTTATTATGTAGTGAGGCCTGCTTATGAGCACTAAATGTCATCTCATCATCCAATAGCATGACCTACATAAAAGAACGGAACTAATCTCTATGTAGGCGGATGGTGAATAATGCAGTAAAATGTGGGAGATCTTTATGAATCTTAGATGTCTCACATTTGTTGGTTGCTGGCATAGCAACAATTTACTTCAGAGTGATTCTATATTGTCACTCTTTTATTGTTCACTTTCTTATCATTGCTTTGGTACCATATTGTGTATACAGTGTATAAGCTACCATATGACTAAATGAGTAGATGAGACAGATTTTTAAAACAGTCTGTCACTAGTTGACTAATTTTGACATTAAAGATCCCATATAATGCTCATTTTCAGGTTCATACTCTTATTTTGGGTGTCTGCTAGAAAATGTTTACATGCTATAATGTTCAAAAAACACGATTTCCCTCAGGGTGTCCACTGCTGCAGCACCTCTGTTCACCCTCTGTCTGAACACTCCATTTTAGTGGCTATCTCTTTAAGGCCCCCCAGCCCAGTCTGCTCTGATTGGTCAGCTCTCAACAGGTCCGAGTAGGCACCACCTGCCATGTTTCAGCATCAGCTCTGCCAGTGTTTTCACAACCCTGGCCTTGCTGGGGGAATGACTGAGGCCACTGACTGTGTAGTTAAGACATCACAACCATACCAAAGTCCTGATGTCTTGTTTAAAGGCACAGTTTCTGAATAATGGGCTGTGATACTTTTGATACTAGACCTGCTTTATAATCAAAGAAGACATGGAAATCGGACCTTTTACAATATAGGACCTTTAATTATTTTGCTATGTTACAAAACAAGTGGCAGATGTTCCTACGTTAATATGCCATAAAACCTTTAAAAAAAAAGTAAAAAAAGATGATCACTTTAGAAGTATAGCATCTTAGGTGAGATATTTATGTAACAAGACTACAGCCACGCATGTGAGACTGCACAGCAGTGCTTGGAGTTAAATGCTAATGCTAATAAATAATACAATTTATCCTGAGAGGGACATAAATGTCTGTACTCAATTTTATGGCAATCCATCCAGTATGGTTTTTGTGACATTTCACTCAAAGCCACAAATGCATGAGTTGAAGTCAGAGGAAAAGTCAGGAGATCATCAAAGTCATAAGGATACATTGTCTGGGACCCATGACCTTGTATGACCAAAGTGTTGGACAAACTGACCAATAGACCAACACTGCCATCCTAAACCACAAAGTGTTGCTGCAGTAGAGCAGAGCATCCCATTCTTGCAAAAGAATGATCTATCGCTCTACTGGCCCAAAGGAAAGTGTTTGTCAGATGTGGGCACTTCTTTAGTTAGATAGGTAGGAAGCTGTTGTACTATAAAATGTTCATGTGAGAGCTTCAGAAATCATCAGGCCATTAAAGAACATTAATTTACTTTGTGGCAGGCCAAGCATCATATGCACATTAATAGAGCTTGCGATGAGATTGACAGGGAATGCAAAAACTAAGTGAAGTGAAGAGACTGTGGAAATGTGTTATATTTACTTTGCAAGAGCTATTGGTGAAGAATCATAAAATGCAGCACTCTGTTCAGAAAGAAGTCACATACTAGAAAGGTAAATACTGTCTACTTGTAAGCTTCAATATTTTCATGTTGACTTTTGGTTTTCAAGATTGGATAGCAATGTAAAACATGTCAGATCTTGCTATCTCAGCTCTTACTTCATGCATCCTTAAATTTGATGATCAAAGCTGTGTTCACATGATGTTGCAATTCAGAATTAATTCTTACTCATGTTGTTCTTCCCGTCAATACTGTTCTCATGTAAGAGTGCTATTTCACCATGAAGTTAATTTTGCAGTGGGTTCTGGCTTGATCTTGTTATTACTGCATTTAGATATGGATTTGAGGTTATCAAAACAAAAGGATAAGACAAACCTTTATTCATCCCACAGTGGGGAAATTCACAATTGTACTGCAGTGGAGAGATTTTCTGATAATATTCAAATTCTAAAAAAAGAAGGATCTATTATATATCCAAACATAATTGTAGTTAAATAAGTGAATAAATCTAGCTAGATGAAATTTCTGCAAGCAGGCCTTCATGTGATGCCACGTGAGCTTGCCTTGGTTGAGCTCCAGGGTTCCTGCTGACAGTAGAAAAAGTGTTAATAGTAACACTAAGTTTGTCTTATTGACACATGAATGGGCATTAATTTCATACTCTGTGAAATCACTAGGGCAGCAACAGAATTCCAGGTGATTGAATGGAAAAAATTTGGTTTCCGGTCTTGGTTTACACTGGCTGAGAGCATTGTGTCTTTGTCTGGGTTGACTCACCCCTACCATATAACTCATGTTTGATATTTGCCAATGATGACCTCATTTGGGAGCATACAGTAACAATAGTTCATCATTTCTATTGTGTTGTGTTCTATTCACTGTTTTTTTTATCAGTTGGTTGTCACTTGTGATTTGTGGTGGTTAGCTGCCATATGCAAAGCAAACTGCTGCCTGATTAGCTGTGTTGTGACCTGTTACATTTCAACAAGACCCATAGGTAACCATAGTTACTGCCAAAAATATATTTGCAATTTGGCTTTGCCCAGCTCTGCCTACTGACTCCAGTCCTGCCATCCACCTGACTTTCATGTCTTTTGGACCAGAGAGAAACTGGAGCAACTAGTGTGATCACACAGTGGGAGATCTACAGAGAAAGGGCCAACGTTGGGAAGTCAATGTGGCCAATGTAGTGGGGGGCCTCAGAGGTGCCTGAAGGCCCCTGCTGTGTTCAGTCTGGCTAAACTGTAATGTGCTTGAAAGTTTCAACCAGTACACAGCAGTGGAGCAATGATTTTCTATGTGATTTACTGTTATTTTGTTCATCAACGTCATAATTAATAGTCTACTTTTACTTCTATATAAGAAGCATATTTTGGTTGCTTGGCTTGAAGTTCAGCAGACACCCTGCTTGGATCATCCAGAGCTTTCATGTATATTGAGTGCAGGACTAAGTGCACTTCAAAAGTTAGGTGTCATACACTGTTTAGAAGAGATGCCTCAAAATCTGGGGAGTGGTGAGACAGCTTATTCTAAAAGTCGCCATGCCAAAGATTCAAGATTCCATCGAACACAAAGATGCGGTCATTCAGTTGATGAAGGAGGTAAAAGTCACTGGAGGACCAAAGAGAGTGACTGTGCTGCTGTGGCTCCATGTCTCACAAGCTGGTTAGAATGGCATCACACTGGTACCACATCAAGCAATAAGATCAGTCATTAAAATCTGGACTACAACAGCTGCAGTCTGAATCCGCTGTAGGAAAATGTGACTCATTACATGAAGATGGGCACTGAAACAAGTGGTCTGCAAATGAAGCATTGCTACAACTCTCTCTCAAGCTCATGGACATCCTGAGGGAAATTCTAATCAGAAAATGTTGAATATTGAGGGCTAACAGAGCCATTGGCAGCCATTTAGTTGGCTTTGAAATCAAGTACCCTCCATCTGGAAAATACTACTAACAAAGGAATATCTTATCTGTTTTAAAAGTAATGTTGGAAAAAAAACTATTAACCACATTCACAAGGACCCAAAGATATAGAAAACAAAAAAAAGAATTTTGTGACCACTGTGTGGCTCAGGTTTAACTGTATACACAATATTTAATATTTTGTTATATTACATCTTACAACTTGTTATTGATGTTTCATTACATGTGCTTAAAGGGGATCCAAAATATTTCAATCTTTAAGATTACTTGCTGAAAATGTTCAAGATGCCAGCTCATACTCACAAACCAACACTTTCCCTCTTCACAATGAGAAGCTGGAACAGCTGGGAACATTGACTTAAGATTTTCTGATGTCATAGACTGACTTGTTAAAGCAGTCGATTCTCATGTGCTCTGTTGTCTTCACTCACATGACAGTTGGCCTTTATCACAAGACCATATATCATTAGGGAACCTCTTCAATGCAACCTAAACATCTTGTATGAAAAGGAAAGGATGATGATGTGAGGTTAGATGAGAGATGGCAGCATCAAAGTAGGCGCTATGAAAGTGTCATGTAACTCACAGCTATAAGGCTTTGTCTAAATATCCGAGACCCTGACAGAAGTACACATTTCTTATCAGAAGTCTGTCAGACATCACTAAGTCAATACAGGCCAGAGGGGAAAATCCTTTAGTGTGATTATCATTTACAAACAGCGTAGCAGCTGGTGTCCTGTTGGGTCAGTGTCATAAGAGTCGTAGCATGTACAGTAACTATGTTCGCGGTTTGAACTGGACTCTGGACCATTGTTGCACATCAACCCCCACACTCAGCGCTTTTCAGACATGCTATGCACATGGTGCTATGGATGGCAATGTAGGTCTGTCAGATGGCCCACCACTTTGGCAGACTGAAATATCTGAACAACTATTAATAGATTGGCTTGCCATGAAATTTGTCATTTGATATTCATGGTCCCCAGAGAATGAATCCAAATGACTAGCACCACCATGATTTTCACATTTGTGGTTTTGAGTGAAGTATTGCCACAACTATGGGATGATTTGCCATTAAGTTTGGTACATATATTCTTGTTCCCCTCAGGATGAATTGTGATCACTTTGGTGATTCCCTAACTTTTCACCCAGCCTCACCATCAAGTCAAAAATTTTCTTTTTTAGTTTATGACAAAATGCCTTCAAAACTAATGACTTTCCCATCAGCCTCTGTTATACTGTGTGTATTGCTAATTAACAGATGCATGCTAACACACTTGACTAAGACGGTGAACCTGGTAAACATTAAACCTGCTAAACGTCACCATGTTAAGATTGTGAGCATGTTGCCATGTAAGCATAACACTGCTGTGCCTAGGCACAGCCTCACAGAACCACTAGCACGGCAATAGACTTGTATTGTTCTACTGTAACTATAACTATTTACTACAAAAGATAAAAACAGTAAAGGCAATTAAAATCATAAGCAATTCTAAGCTGATACAATTCAAAGGTTGTTTTCTATTCCAAATTCCAGTTGTTTATTAACATTATACAGACATTACACAGCTGTAAAATGGCCTGAAACTAGACTACTACTACACGAGACTTTGAAAAGTAACTAACTCTCCAAGATTAAAATTACTTCTGTTTATTCTTTCATCCACAAGAACATTTGCATTCAGGTTTGACATAAAAAAATAACGTTTCAGTATAATTTAATGTCAAGCATCTATCTAATGAAAATCATTTATCACAGCTAAATTATGTCTATGATAATAATAATAATAATAATAATAATAATAATAATAATAAGGGGGCCTGGTTATGGGGGGCTCTGTGAGTGAGGAGAGCCAGTGGAGGTTCTGGAGGACAGGGGTGATGTGGTCATGGGAGCAGGAGTGGGTGAGCATGTGAGCAGCACAGTTCTGGATGTACTGGAGTTTATTTAGGATGATTTATTTTATGAGGATTTAAAGAATGCTGTTGCAGTAGTCAATTCTGGATGTGATGAAGTTCTGGCAGCAGAGAAGGAGAGTGGTGGGCAGAGACAAGTTGTTTTTTAGCTGGAGAAAGGCAGTTCTGGCGATTTGATTGATGTGGTATTCGAAGGAGGGGTAAGTAGTGAGCTCCTGGCTGTAGTCACTCAAGACAAAAGTGTGTTAATCAAAATTGTGACCTGCGCCATTACATTAGATTATCTGTGGAATGATTAACACACTGATAATTATGACAATAAAATACTGATAGGGCTGTTTTTGAGTCTAAAGTTTCACTTCCTGCTTTTTATCTCAAAATAGAATCTTGCAGTAAACAGATTGCCTTAAAAGCTCACTTTCAACTGTTTGTATGTTCTGAAAGTTCTCGACAACCGGATATATGTCTACATGTGCAGCCACTTGTGTGATCTGACAGAAGCGAAACATTTGGAGCCGGTCCACTATGAACCCTTGAAATTAGTCATGCAGACTGCTGACCCACATTTGGGACTTCAGCTGAGGGAAAAAGGCAACTAGGAAGTTGTAAAAAAACAAAAAACAAAAAAAACATAGGAAGTGGGGAAGTACTTGAGGGGAAAAACAATAGCCTTCAGCTTCTTGTTTTGCTTATGACTTGGGGTGTCATCTTTTTTTTCAGTTTCTTTTTTTTTATTCTGGGACTGAAATAAATGCTTTTAGAAACTTATAAACAGGGTCAGACAGGCTAATCTGCTCTGTCTTGCTGGCAGGGAGGAGACACCATTAACCTTCACCTCCTCTACATGTACATTCATTCATAATGTAGCCTGACTGTAGACAATTAATGCACTTTTTTTTCCTTTCCTCTCTCTGCATAAATGTGCCTCCAGCCTCGTAGTTAAAACTCTCCTTGTCATGTCTCCATGGCCAAGTGGCATGAGGCTACACTTCAGACTGTACCATTCATAACTCCACACCCACTTTTTTTTTTTTTACTCATATGCATCATTCTCTAAATGACATTTAATGGGGTGCTATTCTGCATTAAGCACGTGTTAAAGATTACGATCGGCCCCCTCCTCTCGGTCACTACAGGTTTCTTTGGCTTGTGTTGCACAGCCGGAGCGCTTATGCTGCTGCCGTCGTTAGCCGAGTATTGAGCTACCAGCTGACCTACTTTCTCTGCTCTCAGCCACTCGGTCCTGTTTACAAGCCACTGCCAGCGGAGGATGTGGAGTCCAGTGCCTGGAAAATAGACGGACAACTAGCAAATACCACGAATGGAGGAGGGGGGGATCTGATCGTGTGTCGGTGATAAATTAGGGCTGCCAAAAGCTACAGACGGCTCACCGGCGATTAATAACAGCACGTTATTAACTTAGGCGTTGTTATGCAATTGAACGCTTTCAGCGCATTCAGACCCTGGTAGTTGCGAGCAGCTGCTATGTTGTAGTTTCTTTTTTTTTTTTTTTAAAAAATGACCAGATCGATTAAAGTGGAGTGTGGATCTGTGTTTCTGCTGGAGACCCATTATCAAGGTATGTGAGATTTCATTTGAGCTTTCGGGGTTTTTTTTTTGCGTCGCTTCTTGACACCGGAGCGCAAAATGTTGTCAAATCGCTGCCACCCTGTTTATAACATCAAAGTTCACCAGTGGCCTCTTTCTAAATGAACCCAGAGGTGGTCGACCGCATGATTACCCCCCTTTTCCAGACTTAGGTGATCATTTTCTAGCAGATTCAGACTGTGTAGGCTGGAGGTATATGTATTGGCAGCGTTACACAGAGCCGGCGCTCTTGAATGCTGCTTACATGTTTTCAGCTCTCAGTCATCAAGTGCCCTGGTTACAAGGTTGAAATAACCTATTTTTTTTATCTGTTGTACAACTGCTGATGACATTCATGGCAAGGGATTTTCGTCATTGTCTCCTCTAAGACGTCAGATAGCAAAATGTTAAATGTCACAGGAAAAGAGATCATTAAATAATTTCTCAGCGGGCTTAGGTCAGGCTGATGTTACCCAACCTGGCAGCTTTAAGTCTGCTGGAGTTCACAGTTCTCTGACTAACCCACTGTTTTCTTGTTCACAAGGCATTTTGGGCTTTTCATTTGCAGCTGACATGGTTTACTTATGCATAGAGAGAGAGAGAGATTTCCTCTCTTTGGCCCGGGGATGAAGTGTAGCAGAATTACTTATTTACCATATACATACTGGGAAGTTAAAGGGTCATTGAGTGCACTCACTGGACTTCCCACTGTTTTTCATTTGTAGGTGTGTAACCAATAGAAGTGCTTCCTGTTTTCCTTCTCACTTAAGAGGAGTGCCACACATACAGCAGAAATTACAACAGAAAACTGAGACTTAAATGTCAATATAACCAGATATTCAGCAGATACATTTGTGATCACATAGATGTTGGATATTGATGAGGTTGTCAGTTTTATATGATAAGATATAATAGCTATCTTATGGGGAAATGAAGCAAATGAGCTACGGACAATTCTATACAAATATTTCACATTACGTGCAGTCAGAGATAAAGCAACCAGACCTAGTTACATGTTAAAACAAATCTTTCCAGATTGACTGAAACTAAGCTTGTCCAGGCCCAGTTAATGTTTACCTGACAGCTTGAGCTGTCGGCTCAAAACCAGATGCAGGTGGAGGTGGTCAGGCAATGTAAACCTTTACACAAGCAGACAGTAGCAGTCACGACCCCAGACTCTATGGCTGGATTAGCAGGTATCTTCAATTCATCCATCAGCACAGGAGCAGCAAAAACACTGTGAGCTCTCTGACTGGAATGCCATTGTATTTTTGAGGTGAAACATTAGCATGAGCATGATAAACCCTGAGGGAAAGTACTCTCTTGATAATGATCAGTAGCACTTAATTGGAGGGAATTGATTTTTGGTGGCACTTTGAAGTCAGCAAACTTTCCAAGTTATAAATAATGGCTTTGTGAATATTGTTGCTCTTTAATGCATCATAGAGGGACTTGGTAAAAAATACAGTAAACAGCAATAAAGTGTTATGGTGATGATAAAAGTTTATTTCATCGTGAGCTTTCAGTCTGGGACTTTATGGTCTTCATCTTTGCTCATGTTTGGTTCAGCACTCGATTTATTTATTATTTATTTTCACAGATTGTGTATATTTCATACTTGTGAGTCATTACAGCTGAATATTGCGATGTTAAATAATTAATTAACCATTAATGAAGCCATTATTTACAACTTACCCAGTTTACAGTGTGTGTGTTTTTTTTTTAAAGCAGAACAAATTTTACTTTTGGCTTGTTTTCTAAAGTGGGTTGGTGCACTTTTATGGTTTTGGTAATCAGACATGACCTGTAGCTCACATTGAAAGTTTCTGCTTTGAAATGTCAAGCTGAGCTGGTGATATTGGCTGGGTATCAACTTTTTTCTAATGATATATCATTATATGAGTCACCTACACTGATTATTTCTGCTTTGATGATAAAAAAAACTAAGGGTGAGTGGGATTGATAGGGATTTTATATTGTTATTCTGTATATTGTGATAAAGATCTGGAAAATCGACTGAGGAACTGTTTGTGTACTGGTTTGTTTTTCCAGCAGATTAAACATCAGATAAATGTAGTTTCTTCATCACATTGATGCTCAAATGTGGTATTGTCATAAAGCAGTCCTGCCACTTGATTTGCAGCATTGCACACAATGACCTCAGAGATATTGCAGGGATCTGGTAAAATCTTGAATAGTTGCTAGATCATTTTAACCAGATAGTTAATTTATTTAATAGAAACTCTTGAGTTGAATTATTTTTAAACTGGCTCCCTCAAGGTAACTGAGCAAGTCTTAGTTATAATTTGTGAGTTGCAGAATAAATTAAAGACATGATAATTCCACAGTTTCTGTCCTGTATGATACAAATCAACAAAGCAGGTTTTCTTTGGTATTTGGGCTTTCAGTAGAGATTAAAGATAAACTGCACTGTCATATGACTTATCCAGTAAATGCCATCTATGCTAAAACAATTCTAATCATTATGAGGTAAAAAAGTCAGAGTTTTGCTATTGTCTGCTTCATGATTTTGAAACAACTGAAAGATTGTAAGGCAGACAATAATGTTAGCTGTCTGTGTGACAATACTGTGTGTCAGATCATAATAGAATGCTCAGTATGGACAGCAAATGAAATGCACATTTACAATGTTTGCATGTTATCAATATGGGAAAAGTATTGCTTTTAACCATAATAAATGAGAAAATCATTGCGGCCGCACTCTTTACATGCTGAAACTGACAGGCTTGCCAGCCACACCTCAATCACTGATGTCAAACAGGTATTTTGTCTTTGACAGGTACAGGGAAATATCTGCTGCCAACATCTCATCTCAGGTCATTTACAAGCCTTTATTATCTCAAGTTATTAGCGTACACGTTACTGATGGTATCAAACACAACCTGTTTGTTTGAGAGCTATAATCCATCATTAACTAAGAGCCGCACGCAGGTGTTGATAATCCGTAAATAAGGGTTTGTCAGCTAATGTGATGTGATGTTGTAGTAGGTCAGATAGTTATTCATTTTGATTTACAATGTGACAAAAAACTACTGTGTTCAAAGACCAGCACCAGTATTTTTGAAGGGAACAAGGGCTTTTGAGATGTCCTGTCTTGCATTGGAGGTGACACCAGCTCACTTTTTTCTCATCAAAGCAATCAGTGGTTTTCAATGATGGCATTGAAAAGAGTTGTAGTAACTTTTACTATCTGCTGAATGTTCAGCAATGTAACACTGGATGCAAACTTCTAAAATGCTAATGCTGTTTGCTTCAGGAAACCTACTGAGTACAGTGAAATTAAATATACAAACAGACAACATTATATCCTATGACAAGCTAAAGGATGAGGTGTGAGGTTCAGGTGTGGTGGCAGGTGTTTTTTCTCCATTAAACTTTAAAATGAAACCTACACTCTTTCAAGAAAAACACTGTTATTCTGACATTGAATGCCCTCTGTGTGCAATGAGAGAAGGTAATAGTCTCCATTCCTTTTACAGCCTGTTTACGTACAGTTTGGTCATGAACTTGAACTTCAGTGTACCGACTTGACTGTCATGAGTTCAGGTTGCTAGTCAAAGGCTTTAAATACCCGGGGCCACAAGTATAACTAGACTCTGCTGTTTTTTAGCTGTTAACCTTGCAAGGTGTGGTTTAACCTCATTACATTCAAAGAATGCAGGCTGATATGTGAGGTGTCACTTTACACAGCTTTGCAGAGCAAAGACATAAGGTTAAAGCTGTGTAGAGCAATTGCTGATGCACTTAAAATTCCATATTTTTTAGTACATATTCCCAGTAGGTTAAATTAAATTATCAGAATTAATTAATTTGTTTAATGTTGCTTATGTTGGGCAGATTTTCACATTTTGTTACTGTGCCAACAGTTCATGTTTTTTTTTTTTTTGGGAGTTAGGAGTTTTCTGTCTCATGGTGTAACACTGTAATCTGTCGTAACAGTAGTTTGGCAGTAAATGCAAAAGTTATGTTTCTGATTAGGCACTAACGTTAGGGTTTCCCTCAGCGATAGCAAATGTGTTTTTTTGCTGAACATGAAAAGAATGTCAAGATCAATTTGGGAAACATTAAAATCGTAATGGCCCAATTAAATAATAGCTTGAATTTCCTGCAACAATTTAGATTTTAGTCATTGCTGTAGTTCAGTGCTCTGATTGCAAAGTTTCTCCCTGCTGCTTTCTTTGTTTGCTTTTCTCATGTGTTTGTGTTGGTGTGGACAGAGGAGGAAAGAAGTAATGGTTTGTTTACATTAATTAGGATTCTAATGGAAAGATGTCTTTCAGTCGGTTTGAATTGAAAAGTCATTCCTACATCTTTGAATTAACTAAGCCTGAAGGTGGGGTGGCAGCATGTGCATCATACATCACTCAGTTTTAATGTTAACAGAAAGAAAAGATTGGGGGCATGGCAGAAACAGAAGAGCTAAGGTATGGTTAAGGTTAAAATACTTGTTTAAAATGAGGTAAAGACTGTGTTCATCATTGAGCGTTATCCACTGGCATCTTTGGCAACAATCAACACTTGCTGCTTCACAGTATAAGTCTTTCAGGAATGTCTCCCATTTGATTTTGGTGTGTAACAAAGAAAGCGTGAATCGATATATGGAGCTTGAGTTGCAGAGTAATGAAGCAACCAGAAAGAAATAGTACAAAATACTTATATTTATACTATACTTATATATATTTATATTTTACAGTAAAGCATGGAGAGTAGAGAGTTTGCGATAAAGCAAAGAAATTGGGACCAAGTCAGAAAACAGTGATGCCGCTATCTGTTGCATCAAAACTAAGGAGCATATGAACATCACAAAAATGAACAGCAGTGCATTAGGCAGCATTATTTTTTACGTGAGTTAGCTTTAGATCAGAGCATAGGTGACATGCTTTTAGCTTAACAGTCAACTAGTGATAACTAATCTGCAAGAGGCATTACTTGCATGTTTTCAAAGGTTTTTCAATCAGATTATGTCACCTGATATGAGAGCATGCATTTCAGTGATGATGCAAATATTTATTAAGACTAGTCTGAGGAAAAATGTGACATTAAACATATATTTTTGCCACTAAGACAATCTAGTGCAAAAAATGTATACCTTAGTTTATTCTTTAAATGAAATATGTATTGACTGAGATCAATCCATAACAGCAGTTACATGAGGACAAATACAACAGGGGTAAGAATGTTTTTCGGCAAGACATGGATGTTTAGTCATCCATACATCCATCAGCTATACCCATTTATCCTTGAGGGAGCCAATCCCAGCTGACATTCGGCGAGAGGCGGGGTACACCCTGGACAGGCTGCCAGTCAATCACATTCACATATTTTCATTTTTCACTGTCACACAGTGTCGGTGAGCTGTAAAAATAGAGAAGGAGTTTTGAAGAGAAATATAGAAACCTAAGGATAGAAAATGATTCCTGAAAGGAAATGTCTCCATTTCAGCATTAGAATTTACTTCTGTTCCTTCACAAAAGGGCATAAGACTATCTGTCAGCGTAGGCTAGTTTGAAGTTAAGTGCAGGATGCAGACATTCAAGGTTTGTTTTTTTGAGTAGTTAATTATTCAGGGTTGCACCACACCACTCTTAAATTTCCATGAAAGTTTCCCCACCCTGACAATAGTTCTCATCTTAATTGAATATGAAGGAAAATGCAATAACTGTTACTTTTCCCTGTGGCTTCTTATGTACATCACTATGTGTACATGTGGAATAAAGACAAGCCCACAAAAACAAAAACACTGACGACTGCCTAAATCCACATTACCCACCAACTGTAATAATAAACTTGGATATGTAATTGATATATAATGTTAAATATTTCCAGACCACCAAACCACAAACTAATTTAATCAAGGTTAACGGAATGTAGTGTGTGTAGGTTTCCTACTGGAAAATAATTATTCTTTGTTACTGTGACTATTTCAGACTTAGATGATGTATGTTCTGTTAACCACATAAAGAAATAAGCATGCTTTTTAAAGTGTAGACTGTATGCAGACAATTTATTAATATCTGTAATTGAATACAGCCTTATTTTGTGTGATTGCAGCTGGCCAAGACTCCAGTCTGTGAGTTCTTAGTTTGGTTTATAATAGAGGTGTCTGCTGTTGTTTAAGCTTGCCTACACTCTCTTTTTTTATGCTGGGTTATCAAAAGAGGTTTCTGCTTCAGACATTTTTCTAGGTCAGGGGAGCTCCTCCTGTGCAAAAACACTTCTTTAGTGATGAAGTACTGTACCCAGGTAGTAACTTAAGACTGTTATTGCGCTTTATATTGTATTATTAATGGTTATCCAGCAAAACACATTAAGTCCGTATAGTTAAAAAAGGACAGATATTTTTTACAGATGAGTGGAGGATCTTATTGTATTTTTCTTGAGGCAGGTCCCAAAGAAAATGCCTGCTAAGGTTCACATGAATTTATTCCGTGCAGTTTTCATCCTCAACAAAATGCTCACTTTCAGAATGTCGTAATGAGTTTTGTCTGTTTTCACAGGACTTGGCGTTTCTTTGGTGGACTCGAGGAGGCAG
Organism: Holacanthus passer; assembly: GCA_025331565.1. Lineage (NCBI taxonomy): Eukaryota > Metazoa > Chordata > Actinopteri > Pomacanthidae > Holacanthus > Holacanthus passer. The sequence continues at coordinate 8,372,995 of JAFREQ010000005.1, forward strand.
CGGGCAGCTGGTCCACGATAGGTTTTTCCAAAAGAGTGTTTAGACGAGGTCAGCGCGGATGGGACTTATAAGACTTCAGAAAGGGCCTGGTTGGGAAAGGGAGTGAGTATGGACAACCTTTCTGACTTCGGTGGCCCCTGTCCATCCACCCGCAGGGAATGGGAGTGAGTATCAAAACAGCTTCAGTTTACTTTGTGATCTTTTTTGTATTTCTGTTTCATATATAGTACTTTAGATTTACACATTCTATATTGTGCAAGTACTTTTTTAACCTTTGAATTATTGCTAGTAAAGATGTTGTATTAAAGTGTGAAAGAAACCTGAGCTGGGATATGTTGTCTGCGTGTAAATGTAGTCAAACATGCATTTGAGACCCCTTTTACTCTCCATAAACAGGCATCTCATATCCTGCTATGACATAACATTAAATAATTTGGCTTTGGGATGCACATTTTAAACATTTTCTTTCACGGATTGCACTAATGGGTAAATGGTTAATTATTGGTCCCTGATCAAAGCTTTATTTAAACAATTAAATTAAATAATGTGTTTAAAAGAAGACAAATGTCTTCATTTGTTTTCATTGAACATCTACCATCCTGAATTATGCCACTGGCTTCTTTTCGCTAGCTGATAATGTTGACAAGATGTTGAAAAAACGAAAATGATGTAGCTTTTGTTATTTTCTCCTTAAAAGACCTCAGTTTTTCCTCTCTCTCTCTACCACTCTTTAATATTTCAGTGGTTGGCATATTTTTTTCATTCATCAGTTGAGCACCATCAGAACTCTATATGAAAAATGTCCTCAGATAATATTCTTTTCATAGCTACTGAACAATAGTTCAATGTGTGGCACAGATTATTATGATTTCTGTGAAATAAATGGTAGTAATAAAAAGGGAGCTGAGCTACTAGTCAGAAAATCTGAAAAGATGTAGTTCAGTCAAACTAAGACAGTTACTGTTGGAAATGGTTGTCGGTTGATTGATTAAGGAATAAGGTGATTGGAGACAAGTGTATGAGTGATTTCTAAGAAAGGATTCAGCTGACTGGAAAATATTAAATAAGCACAAGTGCAAAAACACATTCTAAGAACTCAGTTAGTGGATTTGGGCTCTAATTAAAGAAATATGTCTCATGCACATTGCATATCCTCTCAGTTTGAGCTAAAATGTGCTACAATTTTTAAACTGCATATACAAGTATATACTGTATATTCACACCTCTTATCTCTGACTTTTCCTCTGCTTGTTCATTTTACCTGTATTTTTCATAATGCACTATATCTCATACCACTTAATCTCCTCCACAGCATTTCCTGCCCATAGCCCACATCACTGTGAACATGTAGAAGCTTGTTGTAGGCATTATTTTCATATGATTAGACCTGATTACAGTACAAATAATGGATGGATAGACCTGATTACAGACCTTTATTTCATTTATGCAGCCAAAATCACAAATTTTAAAGTGACTTTACAATCTGTACATCATACAACACCCTCTGTCCTTAGACCCTTGATTCAGATAAGGAAAATGCCCCAAAGCATCCCCCTTAAACAGGGAAAATAATTTGAGAAATCTCAGTCACATATTGTACATATCTAGCCAAACTACCATGTAAGGTGCAGTTAGAGAGAGAAAGAGAGACATTTCTCATTAGATTACATTAGAAAATAACTAAACCCAACTAGAGCCTGAAGCTTTACTCAACGAAACAGAAGTGGACAAAGTATCGTGTTCAGGTAGCAGAAGTCTGGTGGCACTCCTTGAAATTTCTTATCTGTCTCTGCAGTAACAGGCACAGAGTAACCTACTGCTTATCTCTATGGCCATTAATGAACCTGTTATAGTGTATAAAAGTCCACACGTGCTGCTCTGGCCTCATACATATCTACATATCGTACATATCTACTTGCAATAGTGTGTCAAAAGGATAACTTTGTCTGCTGCCCATGCCTGCCCTCTGCTCTTTGACAGAGCTGGTGTCTTCTAATACACATGAGATAAAATGTGATTCCACACATTAAACTGTGTGAGTCTGAATGTGCTGCATGAATCAAAAATACATATATGGAGTAGGACGTTTATATGCCACAGTGACCTGATAAATATTGGAGAAAAACAAGCCACTTCAACTGGGTTACTGGGTTATTTGAACAAAATCATAGCATTAACAGTGGAAGTAGTGTATGGATGTAGCCAGTGGGATCACAGCAAACTACATTTACCTTGTACCTCTCTGTTCCAGCACCAACAGCTGCGTGGAGGATTTAATGGACGAAGATGAGAAAGACAGGGCAAAAAGGTACTGAGTCTTGTGTATATGTTTATGTTTGAATGTCTGTCAGTTTGGACTTTTAACTCATTTAGTCACAGCTTTACTAAATTCATTTGTAGTTTGTCTCCCTGCTCCTTCAGCAATGGGAATGGAAAACATGTATCTTTAGTATTTAATCATTTTGAAAAGAAACCTGAAGCTATAATGTCACATTATGGTTAAGAATAAAGTCTGTGGAAATGAAAGGCAATCTGAGCATAGTATTAGATTTAAAAATAGACATAATTCAGGTAAAAATGCATCTATCTATCAGTAAGTGATGATTACTTTTTGTGACCTCTCGCTCCTTCTCACTTTCAACTGTCGGATATTATGTAATATTCCACACATTACTTGGAATTGTGATAATAGTTCGTTTTTTATACTTTAACTAGGAGAGATAATTTTTTAATGATTGCTGACGTTAATACTGGGGAAGCTACGTCCAATCTCTACAAACTAAATTTGTCCCAGTTACTCCAATATTCCTGCTCTGGCCCCTTTGATGAAATGTGTAATTTGTAGAAATAGATTTCTAATTACAAAAACCTGGAATCCACTAAAATGGAAGATGGAAATCTTCTAAAATATTTCTATAATTCCAGATTAGTTAATATTAAAAGAGCCAACTCAAATCACAAACCTCATTCTGTCTCCTATTAAAGTAGCATTAATCACTTTTTTTGGCCGAGGAAATCTAAAACAAGCTGACAGACACACAGCCCTAAGTAGTTATAGCTAGCGTGATAGCAATGAGTTGTGTATTTAATCACATCGTTTGTCTAAAATCCACCTCTGTGTTTGAGCCTGATGTAGAATTTTGTATTTGTCTATAAAGTAGTCACCTAATCTGTAATTGTCTGTTTAAAGAGCAAAATTGTGTTTAATTTATTGTTATATTCTGTCTTTATAACCTAGTTATTTCACTCACAGATGAGAACAAAGTCAGGCTCTGCTGTGACCTGTGCTGCTGTCACTGCTCTCTTTTCTTTGTCTCTCCCTGTTTGATCATCTATTGTGAACTGTTCTTCTTCTTCCACCTGTCTGAAACTGAGTGTGTCCTTGCAGTCTTGCCTAGCTTTTGTTTGGAAAACAGATGTACAGTCTGAACAGGATGAGCTGATGTTGATTGGCTGGGCTTCCACCTGTAATTCCACTGATTTATAATTGTTGTCATGTGTTGACTGCTGAAGGGCATCTCGCAACAAATCGGAAAAGAAAAGAAGAGACCAATTCAATGTGCTCATCAAGGAGCTATGCACCATGCTGCAGGGTCAAGGCCATCCACGCAAGATGGACAAGTCCACCATATTGCAGAGAACTATTGACTTCTTGCAGAAACAGAAAGGTAGGAAAATGCAATGCATGTATTTATAGTTAGAAAAAGTTATTATACTAATACACTACTTCACAGGTAGGATTTTGAGTTTCTGTCAAGTACTTGATCCTCGCCCTTGTCCTTTTCAGACATCACTGCACAGAACGAAACTTGCAATGTGAGACAGGACTGGAAGCCGTCATTCCTCAGTAATGAGGAGTTCACTCAGCTAATGCTGGAGGTAAAGCTCAGGAGAATGTGTTTGTCCAACAGTAGAAGTCAATTAAGCTCTGACAATGACTGATGCTGATAATAAAAAAAGGCAACATTCTCCCTCAAATGCCCCTGGAGAGCTGGGCAATGATGGGAATTAAATTTTCAACTTGTATTTTCACTGTTGGAAATGTAAGAACTCCATCCTCTACTTCTGTGGTAGGATTAGAGGATTCACTTTGAGGCAAATAGTGCACCAAAAGAACAACACGTCATGATGATATGTAACAACACACTGTAACACCTTATAACCTCCTCATCAAAGTGCCCATTTTCTCCCTCTTCTTACAGGCCCTAGATGGTTTCTTGGTAGCATTAACTACAGATGGCAACATCATATACGTATCTGACAGTGTGTCTTCGCTTATTGGCCATTTACCGGTAAGTGAGAAAGCTTAAATGAGTTGCTCTTATTCTCTTGCTGCACTGTTTTGTTGTTGTCCTTCTTATTTATTTTTCTGCTTCAGGCTCATTCTCATCCAAACATCCAAACATATTTATCCTCCCACAGCATATTGGCACCTGAGTGTAAATGCAGTCTGATTAGAAACAGGCCAATTACGTTTTTATTAGCACTGATAAATTTATGTCTGTAATTCACCCGATCTGCTCCAGGACATACTGGATTTTTATTTTTATTTTATTTGTATTGGATGTTTATTTCATTTTTGTTCCCAAAACATATGCAAAGAGATAGTTTGAATGCCACATAGAGATTTCAGTTTACGGCTCCTAATTTCTTTCATGGTAGTGAATTAGAATAAATTACATCAATTGCTGTGTGCACTGGTTCAAAACTTGGCTCTGAGTGTATTTGAAACTACTTTAAAAGGCTTAAAGTTCAGAAATCGAGATACCCTCCAGTGTGTAAGGATTATGTCACCTGTAATGCTATTTCTGCTGCACCACTGTTGCGTGTGACCTACTCCCCCAAAGACTGACCATCGTACATCTATCCTTTTGCACCAGTCAGATATGGTGGACCAAAATATCTTGAATTTCCTCCCGGAGCGGGAACACGGGGAGGTGTATAAGCTGCTATCTTCCCACATGCTGATGACTGACCCCATTGCTGCTGACTTCCTTGACAGTGAGTATCCAACTGGGCGGCCTCTCTGTACATGTCTGGCCCTGTCCGTGTCTCCAATATCAGGAGGTCAAAAGTTCAGTAATGTGGGAGAAATACTGTATACACATTAGTCAGTGTTGTAATGCTCAGAATTCTGTGCCATATGATCTTTGTGTGAAATACAAAAACAACACTTGACTCTTGATGTCAGTCTTGTGGAGCTCTTTTCCAAGCTTGTTTGTGCTACAGGACGTCTCCACAGATTGCTCTGACCCTGAGAATGTCACTTGAAACTCTTTATATATAGAACAGGTTGCTGAATTGGGACCGAAAGTATATTGGATTGCTGATTAGTGTGTATCTATGATTAGTCTTTTAGCTAATAATAGTAGCTAGCTTAGTATCATAGGTAAGACTTTAAATCACTGTTCTGTTAGCACAGTAATCCAAAGCAATGTAGTATCTGGGGCTCAAGACACTGACCTTAATCCTGTGTTACTATTGGGCTTTTCAGAGGAAGAGAGATGTTCAGTCGCTAGTGTCTCGGCCTGTCTTTAGCCTAAATAGCAAACTGTTACAGAGCCATGTCTGGAGTGATCATCATGTCTTGGGCACATTTCAAATGAGACATCCAGTTTTTGTCTTCCTTATGTAAAAAGGAGTGACTGGCTTTTAAACAAAATGCTACTATGCAAATTGCTACTGTGCAAATTATGCTGAATCATGTTACACAAGATGTGGATTTTTAAAATTCGCCACTGGCTAAATTCACATATGAGGTATCTTCAATTGCTTTTTGAATGCTAACTTATTATGCACACTTCTACAGTATGTGCAGGAAATTGAAAAGTCTTGTTAAGGTCAAATTGTTCCATTAGTAAGTTTCTCCTTCAGGGAGGTCATATTGGAGAGCGACTGAAGCTTTGACTGCATTTGTTATGCTGTCAAACCATGAATCTTCTACTTTGACTCTCCCATTGAATGTAAGAAATGTATTAATGACTGCATTACAGTATTACATAAGCATGGTGCCATGACCCTTTGTTAATGTGAACCATTTATTTTCCTCTGGCAATTTGAATACTTAATAGCGAACATTATCTATTGTCAGATCTATTGAAGTATTATGAATACATTTCTGTAGCATAAAATTACACCATAGATCTTCCTATCCACACTGCAGATCTGTAACTACTGCGTCGTGCAAAACAGCACCTCATTAAGACTCGAGACACTTAGTTTGATAAATGAACTTACATTGTATTATGAATAGCCTTGAAAATAAAATCTGCTTTTTTTCTCAGGTGAGGCACATATTGAATTTTGCTGTCATCTAGCCAGAGGTAACATTGATCCAAAGGAGCCGCCTGTATACGAGTATGTCAAGTTCGTTGGAGATTTCAAGTTTCATAACAATGGTAAGGATTTTTGTTTTGTTAAAAAACTCCAGTCAAATATGTAACTTTTCAGGCATTTAGTAAACAGTGTTGTTCAGGTCCACAAATCCTCTATATTCAGCATAAATTTAAGAAACTAAATGGGGGAAAAAAGATATTGAAGAAAGTATTTTTTTGTAGGTGATGAAATTTAGATAGAAAAACAGACCCAACTGCATGTCTCCATGTATTTTGTCTTTTGTCACACAGTGCCTACATCTTCTTGTAACGGGCTTGAGTTGACGTTACCAAGAAGCCTGCAGTCATCGCTGGAGGAGCAGGTCTGCCTCATTGCTACTGTACGATTAGTCACTCCACAGTTTCTAAAGGTAAGACCTGAAAAGGGCCTTTGTTTGCCAGTTTGTGTTGCATGTGTGTGGCGTCATGGCTTTCAAATGAATAAATCATGGCATGAGGAGGATTTTGTCTCAGAGATCACACATCTTGTCAAGCACTCTCTGTAGATTTCTTGCAGCACACTGTGTACTGTCCAACTGATCACATCTTTAGATACCTCTGATCCCAAAAGATGCTCCATGGGTTGAAGTCTGGACACAAGTTATTAAAGTAAATTTAAGTCACTTCATGTTAGGGTTAAGCTGTGACGAAGTTAAAGGAAGTCCAAAGAATGAACTATTTCTAAATGTTATTTTCTTCAGAGGCGACATGACAGGTCTTTTCATTAAGATTTTTTTTTAACCATGCCTTTTTTTCTGCCTTAAAATATGCTGGAGCTCACAGAGAAAAAGTGCCAGAAGAACCAGATCTATTGGACAGGCTTCAACTCTCCCCCACTGCTTATTCCAAAACGTAAAAGACACTGATTACACTGATTTGCCAAATGGAATGACTGTAACAGTTATGTCTGGACCATATGGCATGGAATATTTTTTTCCTTCAGATACTCAGACACAAGGCAAATCTAGTGCAAATACTGGTTTTAATGTGCATTTTTGAACTCTTCACAGCGTCTTCCACAGGCTAGTTGCAGTTGCATTCACAAGCTTTTCTTCACAATGTACTTGATTGTTCAGGGTTACAGCTCTCAGGCCATAATCAGAGCAAGGAAACTGTTGTGGCAATGACACAAATAAATATGATTACAAGATGAATGCATTTAAACAAAACTGTCAGTCACTACTGATAAAAGCCTAATGCTAAAGCAGCAAAACCTAACATACTGTACATTTTGAGATATGTGATAGTGACTTCCTCACTTTGTGACTTTATTTTTGTTCAGGATTTGTGCAATGTGGAAGATCCTTGTGATGAATTCACATCCAGACACAGCCTTGAATGGAAGTTCTTGTTTTTAGATCACAGGTAAATGATTTTTATGATTCCTTCTCCTTTCAATAAGCAGTGTAGATTTTTTTTAAGCAAGAATCTGTCTTTCTTACATGATCATCATTTACGTTTTTGTTTCAGAGCTTCGCCGATCATCGGCTACTTACCCTTTGAGGTTCTTGGAACTTCTGGCTATGATTACTATCATGTGGATGACTTGGAGCTTATAGCTCAGTGTCATAAGCAGTGTAAGTAACTCTGTCACCACTCTGTCAGTTGCCTCTCTCTTATCAACCGCCTTCACATCCAGGAATCCATCTCTGTAACATAGGTCATAATTACAAGCATTCTTCTGCTGTACTAGTGCACAGAAAAAGCCTTGACCTGTGACACCTGAACATAGCACCAATGTTCTTTTTTCTCTCCTCAGTAATGCAGTTTGGAAAGGGTAAATCCTGCTACTATCGCTTCCTGACCAAAGGTCAGCAGTGGATTTGGTTGCAGACTCACTACTACATCACTTACCACCAGTGGAACTCCAAACCTGAGTTCATTGTCTGCACTCACACTGTTGTCAGGTAAGCCTGATGGTTGTACCTTTGACGTCTGTGCGAAGGGAGGGATGTGTACACTTTGTTAGTGTCCTTGGTTGTATGTCTCAGTAAAAATAATAATTTAAGTGGTGATTACGATTAAGTTTGTTCTTTCTTCCAGCTATGCTGAAGTGCGGGCTGAAAGGAGGAGAGCGTTTGGCTTTGAAGAGTTATCTCCACCTGAGATAGCTCCCTCTTCAGTGAAGGTAAGAGTTCAGTGCCCTTCTACATGCAGTATACAATGTTTTCAAAGTCAGACTTTCTGTCAGCTTCAAATCTGACCCTTGATGTTGAACATTACTTTGTGTTCTAGGCTCAGGAGCTGTACTTGGACATCTGCTCCACTCTGGACCCTCCACGGGACAGAAACAGTGGTGCACGTTCAGTATCCTCCCACAGCTCCCGGAAGTCCTCCCACACAGCGCTGTCGGACTCTGCATGTGAGTCATCCTCTGCTCCCTAAAGTGCTAACTCACTCAACAGCAGGTCAATATGTACAGAAACCCTGCATCCGTATGGCTGCAGGAACTGCTGTGTTATTTAGATTTAGCGGAAAAAAATGGGATTTTCTCTGTTGTTGATAAATGGTGACACTTTCCAACACTGCTGGGGTTATTCATTGCAGCAATAGAGCTCAGACTTTCATTGGGTCAGAATTATGGAGACGGTAAATCATCTTTTATAAAGAATAAAATCATTGAAATATGAGAAAGATCAGAGAAGACCTTGTGATCAGAGGTGAAATCTCTGTAACTAAGCAGACCAGAAGTCAGTAAAACACCTACCTTAATATATGTGGGTGACGATGCATCTATGATGAAATGTTTCCAAGGCTTACTTTAGCATGCCCTGTTTGTTTGAGTCTCCAGTCTCTCTGACTTCTGCTGCTCTTCCACCCACTGTCTAATGTACTAAAACACTTAACTTCCATCTGCATCTGTTTAGGAACAATATGCAGTGACAGTGGCAGATTCATTACAGCTGCTTTCATAAACAAACTGCTGTTGCTGTCTCTCCTTAACCCACACACATATATGTACTTTCATTATTTTTAAAGATTTATTCATAAAACTGCATCCAGAAAAATAGTAAGTAGATGATTTTTCTTTGCTTCTTCAATTTGCGTCGGCTACGATGAGAAAACATCCACTGAATGCATCACAGTTTGTGGGTTTAAGTCAGAGGCAGAATGAGGTGGCAATCAAGGGCTTGTGAATCAGCAGTATTGTTATACAACCAGAGAAAAAATTCATTTCATAAGTTGCTCTGCCTTTACCTCAGACAGGCTATAGTTACTCTGTTTAAGAAGAAACAGATGAGTATTGACAATCCCCCTTTTAAGAAAGGGAGACTGTACTTTTTTTGTTAAAGTTAGGGAAATTTAAAAGGGAACTCCACCCATTTACACATCAAAGTCTGTTTACAGGTTTCGTGGAGTACTACTGCATATGTGTAAAAAATAAAAGCCTTTTTTGGCTCCAGAGGGAGCCATGTGAAGTCTGATAAATTGAGTGATGTCACTTGTCACATGTCAGACAAGACTACAGGTTTGAAAATGAAGAAAATCTGGGGTTGTGGAATTAGGAAGAGGAGGACTTACCAGACCTCTGTAGCCTGCTCCTCATCTCAGCTTGAGACTAACAGCTCAAGGCTACATCAGCCACTACTATCAAAACACCTCCGAAACTCCCACCAAACTGTCCACGGCCAAATTGCACTGTGGGCAATATAGGTTTTGACAAGGAAGAAGAATGCATTTGAAAAAATCGGAACCATATCTCTGCCACATCTAACTCTGGATCTGCTTTCTCTATTTTGATATTTTTATACATGTGTATGTTACATACTGTAAGTGCAATCAGAGCTAAATGGATGTATGGATGGATGGAGTACTATTTTAAGCAATGTGGCACCATTCAGCTAAATGAAAACAACCTTGAGAACATCTGAAAATAACTTTATTTTTTGTGATTTTTTTCAAATTCATCCAAGAACTGTTTGACCTGAAAACGCAGAAATACAGTTCATTGTACAAGAATTTTTATTTGGTTTTGTTAATAGAGCGAGACCTTGTAATTTTTGATAAATGTTGTAGGTGCATTGTATGTGTAAGAGCACAAGGATGATATTGTCCTTCACTGCCATATTTTTGAATGAGGGGGAATTTTGACTGTAAACAAAAATATAGATTCAATTTTTTTTAAACTTGGAAAAACTGCAGAGGAGTTTGAATAATTTTTTCCAGCCCGGAGTCTTGCCTGCAGTCCTCTTCTCAGTCAGCAGGAAATGTTATGCCTCTGTAACAGTGTCTATGAAAAGATCCACAGTGGGAGGGTTTGGAAATTTTCTTTATCTGCAGCCAAATAGATCTTTAAAAGAGAAACATCATTTTTACCCATAGAAGTTGTTTTTGCACCAACCAACGATGACTGACAGATTACAGGATGTAGAAACTGTATCCCACTCAGGAAATCAGTCAAACATAACGACTGAGTGTGTCTCGCCCTTGTTGTCGTCATCAACTGTCGTGTGACAAAGAAAAACTTATGATTGTGATCTAGCTGAACCTGTGACCTATTGTCTCCTCTGCAGCAGCTAACTCCTACCCAGAGGCCTGCACACCATCATGGCAGTCTGCTTCCATTGGGACAGAAAAGACATCTGCCAGACTCCAACCTAGTAGTTCAAAGGTCAGTTTATACAATGTTTACATGTGTCTGGCTATCTTTGGAGATAAAATGGTCGGTGGGAAACAACTGCACAAAGTTGACACTATATCACAGACTGTGCTAAATTGTTAAACTTTGTCATTTTCCCCTGTAGAATTTGGCACAAAGACAAAATTCCTTTGACCTCGTTCCCCAAATGAGCCTCCCTCTTTCTCCTACCTGCAGCAAGCACTCCACAATGGTTAGTGTTTAGACTTCTTCTCCTGCCTGTTGCCTTCCTCTCATCTGTTTGTGTACAATATCTTATTGCTATGACTGTTGCTGCTGTATGTGTTTACGTCATCTGTTGCTTGTGCCTACAGTGCCCCCAGGCCTAGTTATAAGATTGTGTTATAAAACCAAGTGAGTAAGACACTTCAAAAAAAGAAAAGAGTATCAAGAGTACATCGGAACCTTTTTTTTGACGTAGCTTTCCACATATTGCTTGTATATTTCTCAGAAAGAAATCACTCATCCATATCATTTTCCCACCTATTTCACAGAAAAAGTGGGAAGCAGCTTTTTGTGCTTTCACCAGCGCAAGAATAACCCATTATGCGATTCAACCGATTACCTCCTCATGTACCACATCTGCAGCAGCTTCTTCAGAAAAAAAGATCATTTTTTGAATCTTGTCTTTCCAGCAACAGCAAACACAGCAGCAGCAGCAGCAGCAGCAGCAACAACAGCAACAACAACAGTCGTCCATGTATCAGCTGCAGCAGCCTCAGCTCTGTGTAATGAACCAGCTAAAGGAGCAGCTGGAGGAGAGGACGCGCATTCTGCAAGCTGACATTAAGACGCAGCAGCAGGAGCTGCACGACATTAAGGAGAAGCTTCACCTCGCTAATCTCCAGGTAACACTCACACAAAGAAAAACTATTCTAAAGTTAAGATGAAATTAACCAGGGCTCTGAAGCATTATCCACTACACTTGAAAGACAGGAAAGGCAATTTTCTGCATAGAGAAAACACTGACTTCCATTAAAAAAAAAGGTTTCCATAGATTTTAATCTAGATATAATAAATTATTAGACATGTACTTATCAACTGTTAAAGGCAGGAGGAATAGGAGTTGTGGTTTGTAAACACAACATTTAAAGTTGGACCCTCCTCCCTGGCTCTACACTTTCCTCTTGGATGTACGCTCAGGATTAGATCACCTGGCCTCACACCCTGCATGCTGTGATTCGCTGGAGGCCACAGACGCCCAGAAATGTCCCGAACACAGCAAAATAAGAAAACACGGGCAGACTACAGAGTTTCTGCAGCCACAGACACCACCAAACATTTCTAGTGGGTCATAAGTGATGCCTGAGATGGACTGTTTTGTCCGAACCTCTCACAGTGATGGTGAAATGGCCCCACCAAGAGGCCAGCACTAACCAGTTCAGCGACAATTATTCTAACCACTACATGACCCACATAACATGCACAGAGAAGAAACTCTTAGAGTGTTGCAGCATTTGTAGAAGTTGTCAAATCTCTCCATAAGTTTCCATGTTTCTACAAGATATGCACATATTTTTGGTTGTAGTCTGTCTATTTTATGACAAACAGGAATTTTCAAGAAAACATAAATAAAATGTTTTTTGTAGTAAATAAATGGTAAATTAATATTTTCTGTTTATGTGTGCATAAGATGTTGCTACAGCAGCCTATCCACAATGACTTTGGCCAGGCCCAGCAGCAGCCCCAGCAGCAGCAGGGCTCGGCCAGGCCGGCCCAGCAGAGCCAGGCAGGGGTGATCAGGCAGCTCTCGGGCCACCCTAAACCGCCGTCCTGTGGGGCCCACAGTTCCTCCCCTCACTCACTCCTAAGAGAGAGCAGCTCACCCTCATCGCAGGTACGGAGCAGTACAAATGATTAATCCCTAATCTGACGTACAACTGAACTGTCAGAAAACTGTCCAAACACAGCTGTTTGGAAAGCTCTGCACTAACGTTGAGAGGATAATATTGAATCTAATTACCTTCAGTCATTAGCAACTAATGACTCGTAGCCTACTTCAGTGCTCACGGCGCAGCAGGAGGCAGGCTATGGATTCCACGGTTAATATCAGTCAATTACTGAAAGACAGAAACATCACACAACAGGTGGTAACGTGGTGTTCGTCGTCATTGTATTTATGCTGAACTGTAGTTTGTGCTTGTTTGCACTGTAGTAAAAACACCTAATTATACTAATTTTTCACGTAGGAAGGAAGCATTGACATATTGAATGTATATTTAATACGACCGGCATGTTCTACAGTTTTTATATGCTGTGTGTACCTCCTTCATTTCGTTGCAGGTCCAGCAGAGGATTGCGCGGAGCGGGCAGCCACAGTCAGCAGTGAGTGTGCCAGCGCATACGAACACAAGTCTGACGATGCCCTTCTACAGCAACCCCATGATGTTCTCCCAGACCAACACGAGGTCTCTGCAGGACGCAAACCAAAGACACACAGACAGCGAGTTCAGCCAAGATGGACAACTACGGTGAGAGCCCTGAAAGAAAGAGAGCCTCTTGGGCATCTTGCTTTGGAGGTGTTTTTTTTCACACAACAGATTGAGTTCTTCCAGTAACAGATTTTATTTCCTGCAGCATGCTCCTCAACCAGCCAATGCAAACGCTGGTTCCCACTAGCAGTGTCACCTCGCAGCCTTCCCAGTGCAACATGGGCATCTCCCAAACCATGTGAGTACTGTTTAAGTAGACTGCGCACACACACACACCAGTCTGATTGTGATTGTGTCGTTTCATACCGTGCGTAAGTTCGTCATTGTGCCCTCCACACAGATACACGTTGGAGCAGCAGATCATCGCCCCTTCGTTCTCCATGCAACAGGTCAACTGCAACGCCGTCCTCGTGCCCTCTCCGGTCTTCACGTCCCCCATAATGATCCCACACAACAGTTTCATGACAAACCAGTCCCAGTCAGCCTACCACACTCAGCCTCAGGCTTCTCAGCACTCCCTGCAGCTACAGCAGCCCCAGCAGTTCTTTCAGGTACACCGGCCATCTGCTGTGTAGTGATGCAGCAATATTTATGTCCGTACGTTTCTAGAAGCACCTTTTTGACTTAAAGTATAAGTAATTTGTTGTTGATGGATTGTTTCATAATGCCGCTCGGTGTAATTCACTGATTTATGATAATTTTAGTCATTACACTGCATCCGAATCCCTAGTTACCACAGCAACAAGCTACTGAGCAATTCCCACAGGCTGTTAACCAAGAGAGCTGTGTTATTTTCAATCCCTCTAAAACCTCGGCTCTGTAACAAAGCTGCAATGTGGTCTAAAATTCATTAGGTCAGATATTAAATCGCATTATACCAGACTTGTTTATCATCTTTGTCCAGAGAGGACGACACAAATCACCGACTGTTATAAAAACTTACTTTTGATAAATAGTGTTGGTCTGGTGGAACAGTTCATAAGTAGCTTACCTAAATCCCTCAACACGCCAAACAGAATATTACATCAGCTTATTTAGAAGCACACTGTGGATTCACTTCAGAGATCATAGATGCTTAAGTCTCTGAGGTGATCACTTCTGGTTTTGTAAAATAGTGTTTAAGTTGTACAGGCATAAGGGATGGTACAAAAATGACTGGGTGTGTGTGGGTTGTGTATTTTTTTCTTTTTGCTGATGGGTAGACTAAATTTTTAGGGGAGCTGGGAATAGTCTTTTTTTTTTTTAATTTAATGTTTTTCTTGCGAGATTTTCTGTAACAAAACAAGATCAAATAGTTGCATCAAAAACACAACTTTCATGGACTGAGGACAACAAACACATCTTGTGTATCATGGCTTTATTTTCTTTTAGCCAGTAGGACCAATGGGTCAGTTTTGAGAAACAGTAGATGTGGGTCTTTAGGGTTAGTAGGGATTTAACACTCTCTTTCTGGAGAGTGCACTAATTTTTCATGAGCCTTCACTTCATTCTGCATTATTACAAAACTATGGTTAAGTTAAAAGTCATATAGACCTTAACCTTGAATATAACAATATTTAGGACAAACCAACCTGTTCTAATGTGCCAAAGAAAAATATTAAGGTGCTGACCCCTTCAACAAGCTCAGAGCTCTTGCCTTTGCCCATTTCACTCATTTGGTGGCTGTGGCAATAAAACCTGGTAAGCTTAATAAAGCCTGTTTGTTATGTTTGCCATCATTTTAGCAATTGCTCATTTCACTCCTAATGTGTGATTTGGGCACTGTAGAAACAGTGTTTCTCCGCTCTGGGGAGCTTCTTGCTTTATTAAAAAGTCAGACATATGGTTCAGATTCAGGCGCCTTCCCATCCCAGAAATCAGTCAAGGATTAGATTGGGAACAGTTCAAGAAAGATTTCACAGATGTAAACTTCGTGACGGGGGATTCTGTCAGCTCACCAGAGGACATCATAATCTCTTTTGTGTCCACAGATGACTCAAGGACTTGTACACGGTGGATCTACTCCAACATTCTTACACACCGCTAATGTCCCACAGCAAAGCACTGTGGGATACATCCAGCAGCAGCCGCAAACACAGCAAGTGCCGCAAGCACAGCAGCAACAGGCGCAACAGCAACAAAGGCAATACCAACATTCCCAAAACCAGACTGGCAGCGTTTCAGACTTCCGAAATATGCTGACTCGGTAGCGCTGTGGACCGTGTTTAGAGCGCCGAGATCTCCCCCTGTGTTGTCGCCAGGTAGGCGACAGCACGTCGTGGCATTTGGAAGTCAACCTTGATGTCAAGTTCTGCGGTGGGAATGCTTGAGAATGGAAAATTGCTTCTAGTGACCTTACTTTTGATGTGAAGCTGCCCATTCAGAGGAAGCCGGTGTTTCCGTCACCGGAGTGAAAACCACGAGCAGAGGCTGCACCGGCCCGACGTCACCTGCTGGATCCGAGGAGAGTCTGAGGTGCTGGACCTTCATCACCGGCCCGCATCCCACTCAGTCGTCAGTTGGTGAAACTGCTGGAACAAGTGGATTATCAAAGCTCTCAAGAAGACACCTCTTTCACATGTTTACATGTGGAAGTTTTACATCTAACAAAGAGAGTTTCGTTCTAAGTGTCTGTTTGCACTTTGGTACCACCCCCTACCTAAAAGTAGAATATTTATTTTTGCCCATAAATTAATATTCTATTTTCCTCACTAATAATGGCTTAATATTGAGATTATTTTTCAAACCTACAGCTGGACACCCCTTCCCCAGTGACATCAAATCATCACCCCTGGTCAGATTTTCAGCTCCACTGCAAAGGGTTCATCTCATAAAGGGATTTCTGTACCTGGGAAGTCTACATCAAAGTGTATTTCAGTTGGTCATCACTCCCATTTTGTCCCCGAATAATGATTTACTTGCAGGTTTGTTCATGGCAAATCTCAAGTGAGGGGCTTTATTGTGAAACATGCAGTGTTGAGATGACCATCATATCTAAAAGTCAGGTGTGATAAGAATTTAAGATGCTACACTGGGATGTTGAGGGGAGGGGGTATTCTCCAATTAGTGGAAAGGTCTATCTAGATTTTTAAAGCCTCAATCTGGGACTGAAGAAGGGGTGCTACAACTATCCCACCACTTTTCACTAAGAATGACAACAAAGCTCTGAAGTCCCGAGTTTAGGTGCTTCTGATGAGCTCTGCAGCACGAGTCCTTAGGTGATAGACAAGCTAGCAGAGGGGGAAAACTTTGTGCCTTTAACCATGGTGCAGCCATGGTGCGGTTTGATGGTTTTGTCTGATTACGGCTTTAAAAATCCAGCTCAGGTCCATTTGGAATACAAAGTTATATTTTCATAGGTCATAATTTATTATTTTCCGCATCAGATTGAAACAAAAGACATCTAGATTTGTAATGTGTGATATATTACAAATACTGTATATATTGGATGCTTTTTGCAACCTTTACATCCAAGTCCAAACTCTTTTTGAACCCTTTCTGTAATGATAGTATCTAATAAGATTCATTTACAGTAAATATTTACTGAAACCCTAATGAAATCATTTCATGTTTATTTATTGCATACAAATTTGAAAAAAATTATATATATGGGATTAAGAAACTAGTTTTATACTCACAAGTTCTAATTGATTTTATGTGTTCATTTAGACATTGAAAGGTCAACACTGGTCTTAATGTCTCACCCCACCTCGGTTAATGGTTTAATGTGAGCTGTTTTCACAACAGCGGTGCACCACCACTGATCAGTAAGTGGCTCACAGTAGTTTTCCACACCACAACACAACAACCTGCTGCAGAGGTGCAAGCTTGGTGATTTGATTATCTCGGAAACAGTGAGAAATGATTTGAGAGAGATTCTGCCTGCTACCTGGGTATTTGTGAACAGTATTACCCTGTTTATTCTACTCTGGTCACTCATTCATTTTATTTATTTGACAATCTAATGAGCACATGAGCTCATTTACAAATAAACAATGCATTACTTCCTACTATGAATGTGATTTAATTGAAAACTAAAATACTATTAACACATATTATTTAATTTTCCCTGAATATATTAACCTCCAATGCATAAATGTGTAAAATATAAAACTGTGGTGATAACAAAACACCATATTTTAGATTGTGTCAAACATTGATCATACATCTGGAAGTTTCTCAAGTTCTTCACAGAGTCAGTCCTGTCAGTATTTCAAGACATTACAATAATGTTTTATTTTTTTTCATACTATAACACTTTGAATGACAATCTTTGGAGTCCATCGTATTTTTTAGAGACACTGTTCTATGTTAGTTTGGTGAAGAAAATCTTGCTGTGATATATGCAACTGCTAATCAGCTCTTGTAACTGCACTCCTATCCAAAACAGTCATACTGAATATAAAGGTGAGCGGGCGTTAACATGTTTATCGGCATTGTGTGTTCTGGCTGATCGCAGCACTGTGATAATGGTGGTTGTAAAAGAAAGAGGTGTGGAGTGTATTGGTGAAGCTGGATTAGCAGTTGAACTATATCCAGGAAGAAAACAAAGTGAAGAACATTTATCTCTCTTTTGTTAATGACAATCAAAGACAACTTGTAACAGTATACTGCAGAGAGGAGTCTGACTTTATCGTTTTGAATTTTAAAATCTTTAAATTTCTTCCTGGGTTACATCGTTGTTCCCAGATATCTCAGCAGGCAAAACTCAGTGTTTCTTGAAATTCTCAATGTGGAGCTTGTGTTTCACTTTATTCAAAGCAGCCCTTCATGCTCAATATGACAGTTTGGTCTCAGCCACCTCGGCTGTACACATTCAAGTTAGCGCCGTCACAGTCCCTTTCAAGGCTGGTGCTGTTCAAAGTGGACGACAAGACTCAACTGTCAGAACACCAGTGCCGTTTTACACTTTCCTATGTGCAATGTCAAATTGAAAAAGAAGAATGTTAATTTATACTGTTTGAAATGTTTCAGAAAAGATGTACGATGTATATAGAGGTGTATAATAAGCCATTGTACCATGTAAATTATATGGAAGTATTTTTTTAATGAAAATGTCCTAACATTCCTTCAGCCGTTGATATCAGCAGTATCTTTTTTTTTTTTAAAAAAAGGTACAAGAAGTGAAAGAGGATGATTACGATGAACACAGGACTTTGTCTGCATGGGAATGTGGTGCAGGGTGGTAGTTTTTCCCCAAACATGATAACAAAACACAGAAACTGGAGGAAAGGGTCACCATGATTATGAAAAAAAGATGAAATGAAGAATCTTAATCCTTGATGTTCTTGTCAAGCAGAATTTTTAGACACTTAAGGTTCACATCAGGGGACAGAAACAGCTATCCAGCTGTGTGGTCACTGCTAGTGATAACAACAGCTGAGTCTTTAAAAATTAACTCAGCCAAAACTGACTGAACCTGCAAAAGCTAATTTTCCTTTTTTTCTGTTTAATCAGTTTCAGCTTTTAAGAAAAAGTGCAATTGTACATCATCATCAAAATACAGACATTTTTAGATGCCTGGAAAGTCTCAGTCTCCGTTTTATGTATTTCTATACATCCACATTTGGTGTAACGACAGTGAAGTGACAGCCCACATAGGTTCAGCTCAGCCAGCAACTCAGAGGTGCCATAGATGACTATATTTTTTACTTTCCTTTGTTATTCAATTTTATCTCAACTACTGAAAGAAGACATTTTTTGAAATTTTATAATTTTGCAGAATATCAACCTTTCAGTCAGTCACAGTCAAACTTCCCCTTAAGGACACACACACATCATGCATAGAAGAGTTCAGTCCGTGTTTGTCTACAAAACAGCTGTTATCACACTGTTATTTGCCTTGCTAAGGTGGTTGAGGGAAATCCTGATCATTAAACTCAACTGTGAGTGAATCATGTTCAGATAGTTCATGCATTGTGTTCCAAATGTGGGTTAAGCCCTAAATTATTTTTGCTTTGGACAAATCACCTCATTCTGCGCCAGATGTTTGGATGTGCAATGTTTTTTGAGGTTTTTTTAGGCGTGTGTTGCTTCACTGAAGTTATTGTACATACTCCATCTGCTCAGTCGGTACTGTTTTTCTTTGTAGTTGCTCTCTGCCCGACAGTAGTTGCCGCACCTTTTTTTCTTTCTTTCTTCATCTTTCAGAATGCTTTTCTTCTTCATGGGGTTTTTCATTGAGTGTTTTTGAAGGCATGTGATTTGAATCACATTTAACTTGTACTTTTCTGATTTGTAAAATAATGACTGACACCTTAAATGTGTGAGTGGGCAGTCAGATCAATGCTTTCTGTGTAAGATTTGCCAGGACATGAACAAAACAAACCTGGTTCACAGCCATTTCTGCCGTTTCAGTGCAGAAACAAACATTGAATATATTGTATAATAGAATGTAAAAAAAAAGTTTAGACTATATAGTTGTTTATTTTATATGTCTAATAGATTACATATGTATGTTACATGATTTTAAAATTAAAGTAATTTTGTAACAGATAATGAAGTGTCTTATTAGAGGAGGTGAGGCTTTTTTTGCATTCAAGTTGGTGTTGCACAGTCACTTGTATGGCTTGTTTTCTTTTGTGTATTTACCATCAAAATAAGCTTTAAAAATTTCGTTAATATTGTTTTAAAAAGAAATTAACAAATTAAGTTTACATTCTAAAATATCTTGATATTAATTATGTTATATTGAATTATTTATAAATCAACCTGGATATTGTGAAATATATGAAAATAAATATTTTTAAACATACGTATTGTTATTCTGAGCAAACTGTTTACATAGAAAACTACTTATGTACAAAATTGTTTCTCAAATGTGTGTTTTTAATGCAAAAAGACGTATATTCACATCAGAAAGCCAGGCTGGTAGTAATCTATTACAAGAGTGAGTAGGTCAGTGGACATGGAGGAAAATGATTTGAATTTAAATAAAATATTGCGCATTACTTTTTTTAAACACTTCTCTGACATGAAAGTCATCTCTCGCACTGCTTAATGTTAACTTAAAACAATGTTGGCTAATAGTGGGTTGAAGATTTAGGATGTAACATTACTTACTGTCGCACCTTGTAATTTGATCTTTACAGTGATTCATGTGATGGCAGCTATTCCAAACACCATTCAATATTATGAGTCTACAGTGACAGTTTACTGGTTAGAGGAGTTAAAACTCGCAGTGTTTAGTAAACTCACATCTTATTAGCCTAAGCGACATTTGTCCTTCACATTAAATACACTGTTGAATTCTGATTGTAATAAAATATGTAATTTATTATTTCAGAATTTTAACAGATCATAAAAAATTCCTCTCATCAAAAGATTAAAGCATTATTTAATCATATTTAGGCATTTTGTGGCATTAACTGTACAAATGAAACAGATCAGAGAATTTACGAGATTCAAATTGAGGTTTGGTCTAAAACAAGTGCACTAAATTTCCTTTCTATCCAAAAATAAGTGTCTAATTACATGATAAACAGATAATGATAATATTTACAAGACATTCTCACAGAGTACTTCTGTACCTCCTAGCTGAGAGAAACCTCTGTCACTCTGTACACCTTGTTGATCACGACTTCCACCTCGTCTCCACCCAGATGACAAAGGTCCAAGATGCACACAACATGTGTATCCTCCAACTCGCTGGCCGTCCCTAAGACCTCCTCTGCAAGACAAACATTTCACATTTTAGCATCACCTGCCACACTGATTCTAAATATGATGCTATGCATGTAGTGATTAAAGACCTCCCAGGTCTGCAGGAAACCATGAGTCAAGGACAAAATTGTAGTGACTGTTCCCTGAATGGGTGGTGTGGTAGCTACCTGGCTCAGGAAGTGTCACTTCACTATGGTTGGCAGGGTCACTGAGAGGGCACAGGAAGCCTGACGAAAGGCAGGACAGCATTGTGTTGCCATGGGGAACTTGAGGAAGCCCCACAGCCCTGGGCTCATCGGTGCTCACGACAGGGAAATACGCAGCATCAACAGCTATCTGCTTATTTATACCTGTCAAAAAGGAAAAAAAAAGAAAAAAACGAAGAAGAAGATTGGCAAACTGATTTTGATGCTTGTCATCACTGTTCTTTGCCAACAATCTAAGCGAATATAGAAACAGGCCATTTGTTAACGTGTTAAATAAAGGTGGGCTCTGAAGGTGGACCTACCTGACAATATAGAAATACTATATTGTTAAAATGTTTAAGTACTTTACTTGTCATTAATAGAATATTCATTCAAAAGATGACAGACAGTGAAGTGTTATGATTCTAAAAGCTACTGTTCAAGGATGTCATGTTTAACTACACATCTTGTTGAAAATCAAAGAGAAGACATAGAATAAAAAGTTAAATAAAGCAGACCCACGTTAATAATACAGAGTTATATGAATTATTGTGTTTTCCAAATGTGACTCAGACGTCTGACTGCGCAATTTGGTTTCCACTAACAGTAGGTCTCAAAGAATAGAATAAAAAGGAAAAACTATGTCTGCACTTATTCAGGACAAACCAAATTAGATAGCAATTTCTGTTCACTTCAGAGAGCCATTCATAAGGAAGAGAAGGCCGAGGCACACGTCCTCTGAATAATTCAGACGGAACATTATGTAGGGAACGAGGGTGTTCTGGCACACAGGTTGCACAACAGAGGCTGCAATGCTGGAACAGATCAGAGTACTTCTTACAATGAAACTTTACCTAATATTGTTACTTGGTAGTATCCTGGACAAACCACAGGTGGGATGGTGTCAGTGGTTTGCTCCGGTGACCACCGCGTCGGCTGAAGGTTACTCTGCTGCAGGAGGACGTCCTTGTCGTCAAACGTGAACCTCCGAGAGATGCTGTTCTGGTACAGACCGCCTTGACACAAATGTTCAGACACCTCTTGTTGTTGCTTTGACCAACTGCTACATTCCCAAGATAAGACATCCAGGTCTGGTGGAAACAAACACAACATCAGTGTAACAGTGTGTCAGAACACGTAAAGTAAACTGCAGTAAAGCTGTAGCTCCAGTAATGCACCTTGATTTTGAAGTTGTAGGCGGCACTCCACATCCTGAGCCTCCTCACATTCAGAGTCACTCTCTTCTTCTTCCTGCTCTTGTCCTTCCTCTGTAGTTTTATGTGCAGCCCTCCTGTAGGAGCAGAGAAATGAGTTCAGAATGTCTGCAGTGGGTTACTGAATAACACTACCAGTTGAATCTTCAGTACCTTTTTGCTGGCACACTCTGACCACTCAAGGACGACTGCGTGGCTTCTCTGGAAAACATGTGATTAATTAAATGTGATGATGAATTAAATGAAAAACTCTTCTGAATGAAATGTGCTCCTATTAGCCACAAAGGTACAATTAATATTTATGTATCTAGCTCACAAATCTGTTAGCCAAGAGATCAAATTATACCTTGTTTGAATTCTTCTTTTCCTTCTGCTTGCTGAGATTTTCTCAGAGGGAAATGTTAAACTGGCCTCCGGAGGCGGCTCAGCTGTTGGAGGATCATTGTGTATGTCTGGTGCAGCTTGTTCACATGCATCAATAGAAACATCTGGAGCCTGCGGGAAACCATTTGACTCATTTTATGTTCACTACTCCTGAAAAGATGCTTTGAAATCATGTCTATTACCTCTTTTTCTTCTGTTCCTCGAGACTCTGTGGTCATTGGACTTTTCATGTAGCGCACTGATGTGATCTGTCCTTGAATGGCAAGTTTTTTATGCTCTCTATACTGCAAGGTCTCCAACTCCCTCTTCAAGTCAGCTGCAGCAACCAGAGGAGCTTGAGCTGAAGATGGAGCATAGAGGTTTTAGATGTCAAAAGTCTACATGGACAATAAATCCAAATCAAAGAAATTGGGATGTGGAATTTTAGATGCAGGGTATATTGTTCTCTACTTCACAGGCCAAGCTGTGTTTGTTGTCTACAAATTATCTTCTTATGGGTGGCTTGAGAGAATAGCTTTTGAAAACTCAAATAAAAACACAGAGGGAGCAAGTGCGCAGTCCAAGTGATTTGCCTGGACTGTACACGATGCTGTATCTTGTGGCAGAACTGCAGGAGAATGCTGACCCACATTTTATTGGATTCCTGCCACCCACAAGAGAACTGAGTGAATCCCATTATGATTCAGTACTGAAGTGGAGGTCATGGTTTCATGCCCTGAAATTATAAAAAAATGTAAGCTGGGCCTCTTTTTCTGAGGCTGAACAGCACATTCTGAAATGAGAGGCCAAAAACCTAAAGCATGTGTTCTAAAAACTAGAAAACATGTTTAAATGATTCTGTGTTTTTCCCTCACCTGAGGCATCTGCCATTGACTGCGTGTATTTCTGTGGGGGACGAGGGTAGCAATAATGACCACCAACAGCGGTCTTCTGGAGGACAACGTTGTCCTTCAGTGTTTTGGTCCACTGGATGAAGCTCTTCACTGTGGGGTCACTCACATATGGCTGACCTTTGTGGTAGCCTGTTGTGGAGACAGAGTTCAGTTCAAACTGCAGTGACTGATACCATCACCACATATAGAGGATGTAGATTATCAGATACTTATTGTTCCGGCTGTGCCAACCTGTGATGAACGTCTCTGTCTCACAGCTGCTTGTGAGGTAAGGCAACGAGCCTTCCACATGACAAACTCTCATCTGAGTGCATACCAGGTAGGTCACTGTGGCAGAGATGATGATGTAGTAAACAAACTAAGTGAAAATGCTTTCAAGTGTGGCAGCAGAGCTATCAGACAGGAGGAGATACAATTGACTTACTTGGGCAAATACGACTGAAGATTTCTGGTTGAGAAGAGGAAAAAACCTCCAGGATAAAAGGGTGGCCAGATGTTCCATCCACTGCATGGATCCAGCGATATGTCCAGTATTTTTCTGGACCTAAAAGATGAACATGGTAAATCACCAATAACTGACTTAAAACTATGGAGGAAATTCTTTTTAAAATAATTTTCTTAGTTTTAAAAAATATATTTTCATAAATAAAATATAAGCTTTGTTTACCTTTGTTCCCTTTACTCTTCACTCTTTCAACACGACCAACAAATGTTACCAAACCAATGACATCACATGCGGAATTGTTGGATAATTTTTCCAGCTCTGACCTGTAAGATACGTTCGGAACATGAAGCAGTTTTTGGAAAAAACTGAAATCATTGTTATACATGGCTCCGCAAGGAAATGCTGTTCAGAAAACTATTAAATAGTACGTCTTTTGTATATGAACCAAAAACAGTAAATAAGAAGAGCACAGCTTGCACAGTTCAAGCATTAGATTAAACTGTGGATTAATAAATACTAATTCATTACCTGGTGATGAACTGATACGAAACCTCAGGCAATCCCCACTGAGGCAGTACACTCTTTGGTGAGACCACAGTGATGACTGAAGCCGGGTTGCGAGGGTTCAGGCAGATTTCTTAGAAAAATACATATAAATACATTACATTACAGAATTTAAGGTAAGGGTAAGAATCCTCCAACTGAAAAAAGTGTTAGTTAGTTGTTTGATTTATTATTTAGTATGGGAACCTTTGACAGACACATGTCTACGGTTAGACAATGCCAGTGTTAAGCAACATAGCATAGCATTTGTGTAACTTGTTCAGACAAAAAACAAATACTATTCACAAACAACTTTTGTATTAAACTTCAAAATGCAGTACTATAGTCAGTAGTTCTGTACATACCTACAGAGTTAAAGGTCTTCATTCTGTGATGGTCCATTTGCGGGTGTGACCGGTTTGAATAACTCTGCTTCATAGTGTAATTTTGGAGGTACAACACTGTGCCCACATTCAGTCTCTGGTAAAACTCTGGACAAAGTTCATTCCAAAGCACAAGGGACATTGTTCCACTCTGGTCAGCCACTTCAAAGTATGCCTGAAACATGACAAAGCATGAGGTGAAAAACAAGCAGACAAAAAACATGAAAGAGAGATCCCGTTCACATCTAGTTACTGAATCTCCAAATTATTGTGAATTTCAAAGTCACCTGGTAGGGGTACTCAATCCTGAGCCCAAACTTCCCATAATACCGTAATCTGGATTTGTGTATGATCTTCACAAGGAGAGGAAGAGGTTTCCATGTGTTTCTTAAAGATGACTCCAGACTAGAAAGAAGGGTAATCTTGGACACTGTCGAAAGAAGACATTGTGGATGACACATCTTTACAATTTAGTGGCCAGAGGTAATGTAAAATAAATATAAAATACATTTTGCAAGAGAAACACATTAGCTGGACTGGACAGACTGCCAATGCATATATTCTAGTTAACAACTGTGTTCCTACTGTGCGTAGTTTACACTGAATTAATGCATACAGTCCAAGTGCAGGATATAGTATGCAATCCTGATTCCAAAAAAGTTAAAGGGATACTGTGTGAAACATAACTAAAACAGAATGTGATGATTTGCTAATTTTTTTTCACATTTACATCAACAAATAAGTCTCTTGTTCGCTTCATAATTGCACTGAAATGATTAGTCAAAAACATTACAGACAACAACAATGATTCTGATCATCAATTATCCAAGTAGTTTAACAAGCAAAAGTTTATTAAAAGCACACATTTTGAGCATTTGCTACCTTTCTCTATTTTGTATCATTACATTTATATTAGCTTTGAGTTTTTAAATCTTCATTGGATGAAACAAGCTGTTTAAGAACATCACTTTGGTTTTTGAGAAACCTTTTCTATATTTTAAGTTTTGTTGCCCAGTAGACAAAAAAAATCTAAAATATAGGAAAACTGATCCACTTATTAAATTGTGTGTGAACATATTCTAAATACACCAACTGCCATCCTAAAAATACTGTGAAATTATTGCAGACAAAGTATTGGGTCAAACATATTTGTGATGTTTTATAGATCTGTGTGTGTGTGTGTGATCATCAGAGTATCTCACCGTCCAGCACTGTGTGAGATGGGGGAGACCCTGAGCTCCAGACGTCTCCCTCTGGGTCGTCGTTGTTCCACAGAGACAGGTAATGTTTGCGGCTCACCTGGAGGGGAACATCACTGTGCAGCACCACGCTCCCCTCCATGCCTTGCTTCACCAGCATGGGCAGTGAGCTGACATCTTTTATCCGGGACAGGACAGCAGATCTCCCTTCACCACACCTGAGCTTCTCAATGCGCATGTACCCGTGTCCCAGCCTCCTCTCGTTGTAAACAAAAGAGCACTGAGTGATGCTGATATCAGCCCCGGTCCTCAGGATGTTCGTGTGGACCAGGTGATTTAAACCTGGGTGAAGAAAGCACTTGGCTCTCCACACTCCGTCAGTGATCGTCACATCGTAGCTGTAGCTGTCGACCAGCTGCCCCTCAGGTTGTTCAGATAAATACCTCTGAAGAGAGATGACAGCGACGGGAGCCGCCTCCTCCGTTTGTAGCTTCAGACACTGTGTGGAGGACAACCGCTCCAGCGTCCTCTGGAGGACAGACACTTGAGACAGACCAGCCACTACTGAAGAACAGGACGAGCTATCCTCCATTGTGGACAAGAATCCAACTAGTTACCTGCTAGACAGCCGGTGTTTCACTGCTGGAACCAAACTATCTCATGTTAGCTTGATGGCTAACTAACTACTTCCTGCTAGTATACGCAACAATAACATTTTCCTACATGCGTTTAGACCTTGGTAGAGAAACTAGTGATATCTGAAAGAATGTAGGAGCAGGTTTATCTTCGCTGTGGCTAGTATACCGCACAAGAGTTAATATTTCTCGGTGTTTTGAGAGGAGGATACTTGGTTGAAGAAGCTACAGCTAAGCTACAGCTAGCCAACGTTACAAACAACGCGGGTGCTGTTTGATTGCGTCACTATTTGCCTTAAACACCAAAAAGTGGGCACAGAGAAGGAAACAGCCGAAGCTTATATCGTATTTTAAACGTTATTGTGCCAAATGCTAAACTCTAAGTCTGAGCTAAAAACTATCCGGTTAATGGACGCAGTAAATTCCTATTTTTAAATTCCGCGCTGAGCAAGACTGACTCGGACTCGTCTGACGTCATCAACTCGGCGACGGCCTCAAATGCGACTGTGTTGTTTTTAAATGTGCAAATATTTGACACACACTTAAAATCCTGTCTGAGGATGCAGTGTGCACATTGTTTGGTAGATAGTTATGTCTGTGGGCGACAAGTTGTACAAACAAATGTGTTGATTTTTTTAATTCATTGACAAAGTTGTTGCATTTAGTTTATGTGATTGAGGTCTGTTTACATGATGCACACAAAACTGCTGCCACTGTAAATACTGTGAGTATTCTGGCTACTTACATGATGCATAAAGTGGAAAAAAAAAACTTGTAATCATCCTTCAGAATTGGTTTAGATTATCCAGAGAATGAGTTTTGAAGATTTGCTTCAAAAGTCTTGATCTCTTTGATAGAGTTCAGGAACAAATGTGAGGATGTATACTCTACCTATACAACAAGTGATCTGACTGTATCAACTTTGAATGTGTATTGAACAACTCAGCACTGTGAAGAAAATACACAGAGGGTCAAGTTAGTCCAAAGGTATAAAATAAGGCACATAGGCCTGCCTGTTTCTGTATTGTGACTGAGGTGGCTAATCAACAAGAATAAAGGACTTGGATGATAGCATTGGTAAGATTCAGCCTTTAATGTAGACCAGTAGCAAATCTACCTTTAAGGTATTAAAAGTTGTATTTCGAACCATCACCAAGTAACTGTACACGAGATCCCTGCACTTCACCATTATAAGGGTAAGTTTGAGTTTGTTGTGCATGTGAGGGTGAATTAGCAACTCAATTGATCCAGCCTTCAACCTGTATTAAAGCGGGACCTGCATTAAAAACTAATTTTGGGCTCTTTATTGTCAGTGTCACAATCTGGTTTTATTTGATGTCTTTTTATGAGGGACCTTGGAGGCAGTAGGTATATAAACATACACAGAGGACAGGATGTGGAGCTGATCAGTCTGGGCCCAACAGCAAACTTTGGCTTCGTGGCCCTCAACAGATTCATCTGACCATGACTGCATGCGCTTTATACTGATCTTTTGACAAAGAAAACATCTATTTGTACATTGTTTATCTTGAAGAAAGTCTTTTCTTGTATTAATGATATTTCAGTCAGTCACGCAAGGTCACTTTGAACAATTATGGGCCCTGTTTGGAGATGCTGTGCTCCTTCAGGATGTCATAGCAGTCCTCCACCACTTGAGGGCGTAGCCTTCCCTGCTAGGAAGAGAATCACAATTTATAGTTTGTAGGTTTCTGACAGAGAGAGGAGGTGGAGGCTGTGGTTAAATGTTAATGACAGAAGCTTCAGGTTGAAGTTCTGGCTATAGTTTTCTACAATAATCTGCAGGTGGTGTTTGCAGCTACAGGTGGTGAATCTGTGGCTTTCTGTAAGTGGGAGGGGCTGTAGGTGGAGGTTGTGGAAGCAGGCTTTTGATAGAGGCTGTAGGTGGAGTTTCTTGCATCGGCTTTCTGCTAAAATCTGCAGGTGCAGGCAGCTGCTGGAGGTTGATGGCAGAAGTTGTAGGTAGAGGTTCATGCTGCACGTTTTGGACAGAAACTGCAGAGGGTGGTTGCTGGCACAGTCAGTAGATGGAGGCTGTGGCTTCAGGGTTGTGGCAGAGGCTGTAGGTGGAAGTTGGGCTGCAACTTTCTGCCAGACTCTGCAGGTGGAGGCAGCGACTGCAGGTGACTGGCAGAAGCTCTAGTCCTTCAACACACTCACAGAAACTCACTATCTTGGCTCACTTGTTGAGTGTCTATGGGATTAAATAACAGTCTCAGTCTTTGAAAACCCCTGAACTCCCAAAATCATGTGGACTTTTAAACCTGCAAGAATTGATTCTCTGGCCACTTGGGGGCAGCAAAAATCAGGCTGTAACACTCACATAGTCACCTTATAAAATCCATGTTTTATATTAATATATAACAGGAGCTGTAAAACAACAAGAGCTAACGGGGACAGGATCAAATGTGCTTTGCCTTTAGTTAGACAACACTTTTCCAGCTTTTAAGTCAATTACTTTCAGTGATTTTTCACATTTTGATATGAATTTCCTCTAACTGTGTTGACTACTGATTCATATGCTGACTACTGTAAGTTGGCTCAAACAGAAATATCTGAGACTTTTCCCATACACCATAGTTTATTTTATTTGGGAGAAAGAGACTGTAATTACAAACTGAAATGTAAAAAACACAAACTTGTCAGTCTTTACATTGAACTGATTCATTTTTCCTTAAACGGGTGCATCAAATTATGTTATTTACATATTCACTTGTTAATTTTTAGCTTCTATGCCCTGGGCCATGACGTGACATGTGTTATGTTGTGTAAGTATTTTGTGTTTGTGGTGCCAGCAGGGGGTTACAACTTGATCAAGGAGAATCAAGGAGAGCTCAGACAGGACCCCTGCTGGAGGGGAGGGTAGGAAGGGAGTTTTTAAGCTTTCTTACATAGTACATGATCAAAAGTTTTTCCACATATTTGTCAAGGGACATCTTAATGTTGCTTAACACTGCATTGACTAAGAGCCAGGCATTATCACCCAGCATCAGTAGTGGACCTCACTCCTTGTGGCTGAAGGAGATCATATTCACGCAGTCTGCTTCCAAAATCTGAAGGAGAGTCTTCCTGGAAGAGTGGAGGCTATTAAACCCTGAGGTTTTGAAGTGAGATATTCAGACATAGGTGTCACGTCAGGGTGTCCACATACTTTTGGCCATGTCATATCTTCGTTGGATTTCTCTATCATGTATAATCTATAATCTATATTGATTCCCTTGGGGAAATTCCTTCTCTGCATTTCACCCATCCTATTCATAGTTAACCTTTTGACTATAGGCCTACATACTAGGAGCAGTGGGCTGCCACGGTGCAGCGCCCGTCAGGGGTTGAGGGGCCCACAGTGGTGGTGACTGGGACAAGCAGTCTCACTTTCCCACCTCAGCCTCTTGCCAGTCTGGGGACTTGAACCGGTGACCCACTGGTGACAAGTTCGCAAGTTCACAAACCACTAGGCCACCACTGCTCAACAGCCAATAATTTTTTATTGTAATCAACTGTAACCTGTTTGTTGTGCATTTAATTCTCCAAGTCACAAAGTGTCTGCCAGAATTTCACATTAATCTGTTCCATTCACACCATGAGTTAGCTGGTAAAGAGGATTTGTTCAAGTGTTATTCAGTTATTCATAGTGCTGACCTCTTCAAAAATGATTGTTCCAACTTCCTGGCAGTGAATCAGCCATCATGATCTCTCATTACCTTCAGTGATGCAAAAATCATTTAACTCAGCAGTGGAGTATTGCATTTTACATACTTACACAATTTTTTTTCACATTTATTAAAGTGCAACCATGACTGATCAGTTTCCAGAATGCGGTTCAGTGGGTCCTTAAAAAGCCTTTAGTCAGTAAACTGATCATCATTTAGATATGGACATTGGTGCTGAGACTCTGCTGATAAGGGAATGCTCTGTTCTGTCATTACCTCCCTGACACTGCAGATACTGTCTGCCTTGTTAGCTCTTGTGAGATACCAGCAACAACAACAACAACAGCAACAACATAAACACTACCCCATTCAGGCTTGTGTAGAAGTTCAAATTACAAACCCAAGAACAGTGATAAAAATACAAATAGAAAGCAAATACTGTCACAAGGTCTGTCACAACTTTCAACATGTTCTTTTAGCTGAAATAAAAAGGAGGAGACAAATAGCAATTGACAACTGCCTGAACCGTAAATTGAAAATTTCTTTGAAATCATGTGTCTCTAATCCACAAAGCACAATGTATGAGTATGCATTAGCGTGTTTATTATTCTCGGACACCAAGTGCAAGTCATGATCTTAAGACTCCTTCAAAGTGTGGAACCACTGATAGCTTCACATCATGACTGAGGCAATCACCAGGGATGCATGTAAAGGCAGATTTCAAACTTGTGTCAGAGATTCAGTTGTCAAGACAAAACTCTTGTGTACGTCATCCAGACAACACAGAGAGGTCTGTGATTTAATTTTACAAAGACTGATTGCTCCATAAATGTGGATTGCTTTGACTGCATTAGTATAGATGAGGATAGAATATCAAAGAAATTTACACCACATCTACCACGACACCAGAATTATATTTATTTTCATAAGCACTGGAGATTTACATAGCGAGAACTGGCAGTAGCTGTTTACAGTAAAATAATTTGATGCACTGTGGGCTCAGTTTTTGATCATTCAAAAATCTGGCTGCATTGTTTCTAGAGGACAGTCTAAAGATGCAGCGGAGTGGGTTTGCTGTCAAAAAATGTGTGGGAGATGAGTTAGTGGGTGTTGAATTAGTTTTACAGTTTTTGAGAAAAAAAGAGTGATGGACATCGTAACTCCTGCCAGCTCATAGCATCTGAACATTTCTGCTCACTTGGGCCTACATGTTGGTGAAAATTGAAAAGTGGTACAGCTGATTTGTCATGAATTTCCAAAGTTGCCCACAATGCCAGTCGAGGAAGTTTAGCATAGGACAGAACCTTTGTGCAAAGTTTTTTTTTTTTAATTTTCGTGCATAGGAAGGCTGATTTCATTGCAGGAATACTACTACTACTACTACTACTAATAATAATAATAATAATGATAATAATATCATTGGCAAATATTTATTTCATGTATGAGGTAGCTGATATCCTTGTAGGAATACTACTACTCCTACTGCTACTACTACTACTACTACTACTACTACTAATATCACTGGCACTGCAATAATAATGGCAATACTACAACAACAACAATACTACTACTACTACTAAAAATAATAATAATAACAAAGGCCATTGTTTATTTTCATGCATGGGAAGACTGATAACAGACTATTTACTAATAGTACAAGTAAATAATAGTAAAATGAAGTATAAGCATTATAAGTATAATAATTATAATAATAACATTGTCCAATAAAAGATGGGCCTCCAAATTGAGCCAATTATTCAGTAGTTTTTTTTTCATCGTCTCATTCATGAAATAGCTGATCCCACCGAATGAATCTGGGCCCGCCCCCCTCGTCAGAGACTACAATCCCAGAATGCCTTGCAGCTCCGGCAGCCTGTCTTGTCGACGTGTGAAGGGAGGGATCGGACACAAACAAATGTCCACGGCTTTAATGTGTCAGATAACCTGACATGTCCGGAGGCTTTGACAGAAAACTGCGCGACCTGTGAAGCATGTGGCTCAAACCCGAAGAGATCCTGCTGAAAAACGCCTTCAAACTGTGGGTCACCGAGAAGGATGACGACTACTTCGTACTGCAAAGGAGACGGGGTTATGGAGAAGGTGGAGGCGGCTTGACAGGTAACGTTAGCGGCTCTGAGATCAGCCCCTCGCCCGGGGGAGGACGACCGCTGCGCTCCCACCAAACCTCATTCAAATAATCGCGTATTTAACGGGTTAATTCGCCCTGCGCGTGTGTGGCCAACGTGCTGTCTGCCATGTACAGGGCGGGTGCTGCCCGCTCGTCCACAGGAAAAACAGGAGGCTAAACAGCAACAGGTATAAGAGGAGAGTCCAAATATAATAGTCAGTTCAGGTTCTGAACGGCTGGTTTAGCATGTTGACACACTAGTCTGCAAGAGTGAAGGCAATCCGGCTGCATAGGGAAAAGTCTGTGTGTCCACTCCAGGGTTCATTTGACTTCCTGCTGATTTTACTGCCCTGCGCCTGTGTGCAGGATGAACACAGGTTTAAAAACTTTGAGCCACTTCTGTGTCAGATTGAGACTCAAATTATGAGCTCACAAAAACAGACTCTTGCATTTTGATTATCTCATTGACTCGTGAATATTTGCACCACTTTCTCATAAGAGAGCAGCCTCGACTGTGTTGTGTGAGTGTAATGTGAGGGAACTGCACATGTGTCAGCAGCTGTGGAGACACTGATGCTCAGCTCAGCTGTCACACTGTAATTCAGGTTATATCAAGCTCTGCCAAAATGAGATGTCATATTTGCAGCATGGAGGAAAAAAAACCCTGACAGTTGATTTTTTTTACAGACTGGGGTTGCAACAAATGCTTGTTTTCGTTATTGATTTATCTGTCAATTATTACCAACAGTCCAAAACCCAAAGTTATTGAATAAGTTATTGAATTTACAAAAGGACAGTAAATGCTCACATTTGAGAAGCCAAGACAAGCTAAGGTTTGTCTTTGTTAATTTCCTGTTGCTCAACTAACCCTTCTTGTATTGTACAGCTCCACAATTGATATTATTATTATGAATTTGATTTGTTTTTCCTTAATTATTATGATCAATTATCTTAATGTAATATTTAACTGTTTTTACTGTTTGCATTGTTTCATTATTGTGAGCCAAATAACCCCGAGGGACAACAGCTGACCTTAAATGTATTTTGTACTTCCAGTTTTAGGAAAGAGTGATGCATGTTCAAAGTAACTAGTCGAACTGTTAGAAACAATAGTGCAATAATGTATGAACTCCTAAAAATAGTGATTTAAATCCTTGTGCAACATGAAGTGCATCCTCAGGTCCTCAGTTCAAACTGAACCCCCACCTAATTTCTTATTTGCCTGCTGTATAAACCTAACTGGACGATATTCTTTGCCGACTTGGATCTTTGAAAATCATCATCACGTGACAGTATAAAGCTAGTGCTTGTAATACCACCAATGATTGCGACCTCCACTTTCTAACCCCATGCCACAGTGTGACAGCACCAAGGTAATTAATAGATAATTAATGATAATGACTGGTGTTCTCGCTGAAGACAAAAGGCCTGATGCCCTGTCTGGGTGGTTTAATGATAGTGGAGGTTAAATACTACCTGATTGTACATCTCACGCTGCACTTGAAGCCCTCTCCAGCACGAGAGCCTTTTGTGTCTTTTATGTGCTAAAGTCTATCCTTGACTGCGTGAACATAAATGAGGTGAACTGTGTTTGTAGCCCCTCTTGTAGAACCTGTGGAGAGCTGATCCGTGGTCAGCAGGCAGGCCGGTATAATGCTGATGCAGTGCGTGAGTGTGGTTTCACTGCGACCTTGTTAATTATTCATGGAGGGCATGTCAGAGGGACGTAGTAAAGGTAACAGATTTGGCTAATTTTAGTTGTGCCGCTTTGACACGGACCTGAGGGATCTTTCATTTCCACACTGTCGGGAGGAGTATAAAGGCACAGTGCGTGATCCAAGTGCAAATTAAAGATTAATGCAAAGGATTTGTAATGCACCAACTAACAGTAGACTGTATCTGAATTAGTTTTATATTTAAAAGTTATATATATTTTCTGATGCTGTCGAGTGGTTTGTCGGTAAATACAGCAGTGAAATGCAGACATAGTGACTCTGCCTTTAAGGAGGTTATTTATTTTGGTTTTTTCTTGAATATCATTTATAAATCTGATGTTTGTCTTTCAGATTTTCTAATGACGTCACATAGCTGAAGGTCATGTGCAACAGTATCATTTAAAAATATCAATGTACTGTGTTGCAGGCCTCCTTGTGGGAACTCTGGATACCGTGCTGGACTCCACATCCAAAGTTGCTCCCTACCGCATTCTGCACCACACACCAGACTCACAAGTGTATTGGTCGATAGCATGCGGTATGTCACTGTATTTATATCATAATCTGTTTCATTAGTCCTGTCAAATGATTACATAAAGGATATTGAAATTGTATAAAAACAGTCTGTTAATGTACTGAAGTTCTGAAAACTTACAGTAAAAAGTTTCTCCTGTCATCTCAGACTCTTTTAGCTGTGAATCAAGTCATTTTCTTCAGCGGTTAAAAAGAGAAAAAACACAACATTTGACATGAGTTTTTCTTAATTTTTTCACTCTCGATGTTGGGTCAGGTGTCACCAAAGAGGAGATCCTTCAGCACTGGGATTGGCTGCAGCAGAACATCGTGAGGACGCTCTCTGTGTTTGACTCCAGCGAAGACATCACCAGCTTTGTGCAGGGCAAGATTCGGGTAAGAACTTACGAAAATCATTTTTCTTACTGGGAACTCAGATCTCTCATCAGGGCTGTAATTGTAAAACTATAAAATACTGAATGTGATAATGGTCCTGTCTTCTTGTAAAACTTTACTGTGTTACTTAAACTGGATTTTTTGCGGTCATTTTTCTGGCCACTTAGTGGATCAGTAAGTGTGGGTTTGCAAAGAGCAGCAGCTTTGGGATTATACAAAGTAATTTTTTCCATTGTTAATTTAAAGATATCGATTCAAACAGCTTTAAGGAAGATGATGCATTGTTCTGTTCTCACCCTCAGTCTGTGGTAACCTTTGATGTGCAATGTGTTAGGGTCTTATCGCTGAGGAAGGGAAGGCGTCTCTGGTGCTGGAGGACGATCCTGAGAAGTTCCGAGAAGCACTTTTGAGGTTCGAGAAGTGGTTTGAGCTGCCACCGGAGGAAAAGCTGGTCACATATTACTCATGCAGCTACTGGAAAGGCAAAGTGCCCTGCCAGGGCTGGCTCTACCTCAGCACAAACTTCCTGTGCTTCTATTCCTACCTGCTGGGAGCTGAGGGTGAGCCATTCCTCTGCCATTTGTCCTGATATTGTTGATTGGTGGTAACAAAGACTGTGGCAGCTCTTAACAGCCACTGTGCCGGGCTTTTATGGCCTGGAAGGAACATTCTTTGAACATTTTTGCATTAGAAAGTAGCTCTAGGTAATGACAGCTTACATAATTGTTACAAAGCCATTATACTGCAGTGGACCACATAGTGGAGGCGAACTTGAAAAGCATTGTGGATAATGGATAATAATGATTTACATGACAGTGAGTGACGTTTGAAGAATTTTCACAATGATTCTGTGAACATTTAAATTTTTTGGTATCAGCAATTCTACTTAACCATGCACCATGATGCATTGTTACTGCAGTGCATTTCATATATTTTAATTAAAGAGAAAATGGACTTTGTTGGGCATAAAGAAAACAGAATTGCATAATAATAACAACACCCACTTACCAATTCATTCAAGGTTCCTGTCCTTGCAGCTGTGAGCCTTAATCACTGATTTAATTTTCTTTCTTTTTTTGTTATGGATTCACAGTGAAACTGGTCATCTCCTGGGATGAGATCTGGAGGCTGGAGAAAACCTCTAACGTTATACTGACTGAGAGCATCCACGTCTTGGCTCATGGGGAGGATCACTACTTCTCTATGCTGCTGCACCTTAATGAAACCTTTGTTATCATGGAACAGCTGGCTGACTACTCCATCAAGCGCCTTTTTGATAAAGAGGCCTTCCAGAGAGAGCCAGCGCTCTCCGACCCCCTGCAAATTACCAAGAGGTACTGTCTATCTGCTACACCGCACAGCTTTGCATGATCCTGTTAGTGCTGGCTGCCAACTTCAAGAGCCAGAGCAAACACAAGGTCTGACTTGGGTCAAATAGCATTTGTGTTTGTTTTAATCTGCCCGCAGTGGCAGCGCGGTCACACATAACAATACCAGTGCTGGGTATTTTCTAATCAACTTACTGTAGTTGCTGACCATTTTTGACATATATTCAGTTGAAAACAATAGCAAGGCAACATATTTAATGTTTGACCTCATCAGCTTCATTGATTTTTGTAAATATCTGCTTATTCTGAATTTGATGGCAGCAACATGTTTCAAACAAGTTGGGACAGGAGCAACAAAAGACTGAAAGTTGTGGACTGATTCCAAAAACGCCTGTTTGGATCATTCCACAGGTAAACAGGTTCATTGGTAACAGGTGATAGTATCATGATTGGGTATGAAAGGTTCATCCTGGAAAGACTCAGTTGTTCACAAGCAAGGATGGAGAGAGGTTCAACACTTTGTCAGACACATGATTGTATAAAGGAGATTAATACATGGGCTCAGGAACAGTTTGTAAAACTGTTGTTGGTAGATAGAATTCATTTACCAATATTTGAAGTCTGTATTTGTTTACATTTCGCACAGTCCATCTTTTTTGCTGATCTGCTAGAATCATACTTTGTAGTTTAGAAATTTAAATTCAAGAGACTCTTAATTTAAAATTATAATGATACAACAATTTAGAAACGAATCTTGAACAAAATAGTCTTTCTGTCTATAAAAGAAAATACAGTATATGTAATATTATATATATTTGAAGTGATCTAAAGCAGTCTCAGGCACTGAAATATCCCAATATTACAATGCCTAAAGGAGTGATATGGAAGGTGACAGTAGAGAGCACAAATAAGAGGTTATTGTGAGACTGTCTGGAGGCTGCTAAGAGGACATTCATAGAAAACTGAAATGTGACGTTCCGCTCATGACTTTACTTTCTGCTTTACTTTCCCTGCAGAGGTCTAGAGGCTCATGCAAAGAGCGAGCAGTTCCGGACGTTTTTCAGGCTTCCCAAAGAGGAGAACCTGCTGGAGGTGCACGAGAGCTTCCTGTGGGTACCCTTCAGCCATTTTAACACGCTCGGCAAGATCTGTCTGTCTGAGAACTACCTGTGTTTCGCCAGCCAGGATGGAAGCCAATGCCATGTCATCATTCCAATGAGAGAGGTAAGGTGAAACAAAGGCAGCATTACGTAATTGATAAACACTGCCAATAACGCACCTTCTCAAATAGCACCTTGCATGCTGATGAATAGCAGCTTGAGAGATGACCGTCTGGTCTGCCAACGCTCCTTCAGGTTGTTAACGTTGAGAAGCCAGACGCCAGCAGCAGGGCTCTAACAGTGTGCGTGCGTGGCAAGAGGGCGCTGCGTTTCTCGGAGGTGCGGGACTACCAGCGGCTTGCCAACACAATCCGTAGCAGGTGTGGGATTAGTGCCAGTCCTCAGCACTCTGCTTCAGCGGAGGTATTAACTGCTATTTTATTTTTTGTTACTGCACTCTCTACTTACAGTTTGCTGTTTATGCTGCAGTTTGCAGTGGTTTCTGACAGTGAAAAATGATGTGTGTTTGTCACTAAGGCCATCCGAGGCGAGTGCCAGTCACTCATCAACCACTTCGAGGACAACCCAGAGGACGTAACACTCATGGTGGGACAGAAAGACAGCAGCAAGGCTGTAAGCACAGAGGCTCTCATGACTGTTTTCCACCCCCAGGATGTTGAAAACCTTGACCCCAAAATGGTAAATATTAAAATTTTGTCCAAATGAAACAGATTTCACAAGCATTTTGTGGTAAACCACCACATTTGCTTAGAACATCTTGATGTAGTAACACTGCAGGGTGAGGGTGTGCAGGTGGGCGTCTCATCAATTCAAGGGCAGACATAAATAAAAATGGAGCATGCATTGGTTTAGAAATACAACCAGTTTTGACAGCATTGCAGAGCAGGTTCAATAACACTGTGGTGTGTTTTTTTTCCATGTGTTTGAAAGCTTAAAGAAAAGATGAAGGAACAATCTTGGAACATCCATTTCTCTGAATACGGACGTGGCACAAGTATGTTCTTCACCAGGAAGACGCGAGACTTGATTGTTCGTGGGGTTCCTGAGGCCTTGAGAGGGGAACTATGGATGCTGTTTTCAGGTATTTCTCTTATTCTCACCATGGCACGTACAGTAAGTGATCTGCAGTGTCAGTGATTTGTTGATGAATTTGTTCAAAGTGTTAAGTACTCAAGTGCTCACTCAACATAAATAATTAAGTCAAACGTGGTTGGTGTGGGATCTCAGCACCATCTGTTTTTGGACTGACTGTGGTTCTGCCTCTGTAGGGGCCGTGAACGACATGGCCACTCACCCCGGCTATTACACCGAGCTGGTTGAACAGTCTCTTGGCACGAGCACTTTGGCGACGGATGAGATCGAGAGAGACTTGCACCGCTCCCTGCCAGAGCACCCTGCCTTTCAGAGCGACACAGGAATCTCGGCTCTACGCAGAGTCCTCACCGCCTATGC
The DNA here is from genome assembly GCA_025331565.1 of Holacanthus passer. Classification (NCBI taxonomy): domain Eukaryota; kingdom Metazoa; phylum Chordata; class Actinopteri; family Pomacanthidae; genus Holacanthus; species Holacanthus passer. The sequence goes on from JAFREQ010000005.1 coordinate 8,412,283, forward strand.
ATACAGGAACCCGAAAATAGGCTACTGCCAGGTACTTCGATTTCTTTAGATTTGTTTTTAGCAGCCCTGATTGACACTGATAACAAACACTGACTAAAATGTAAGAACAGCCATTAGCCAATTACCTTATGTAGCCAGATCACAGAAAAAGATCTGATGAATATGAAAAACACACACATAAAAATGCAATTGCAAGGAAGTGACTAGTCAAATTGCTCGTTGTTGTACTTTTTGTGAGATTATTCTTTTGCTCTTTTAGACCCTTATGGTTTTAAGCCCATGTCTCCTTTACTGTGATTGGTCATTTCGTGACATTGAGAAGCTCTAAAAGCAGAGATGATTTTTAAGAAAGGCCAAGTACTTTGGACAAAAAAGTCTCTAGGGCTCAGAAAAGGCCATAAGTGATCTAAAACCATTGAAAACATTTTTATAAAAGGGACTGATGCTCTGAAAAATGCCCCTTTTTGGCACACACGCACCTTTATATTGACCTCCTCTCTGCCTTATACTTACAACTGAAATGGTCTGTTTATTTTTTTTTTTTCCTGTTCAGGCCATGAACATCCTCACCTCCGTTCTCCTGCTCTACGCAAAGGAAGAGGAGGCTTTCTGGCTCTTAGTGGCAGTCTGTGAGAGGATGCTGCCGGATTACTTTAACCGCCGAATTATTGGTGAGAGAGGAAGGAGAGGATGCCATTCACATACTCTTTCCTTCGGCCATTTTTGTGACATCAAATTTGAACGATTTCAGGAATTTGGTTGCACTCTGAAATATTGCTGTTCTTCCTTCAGGCGCTCTGGTTGACCAGGCGGTGTTTGAGGATCTGATTCGGGAAAACCTCCCCCAGCTGGTGGAGCACATGACAGACCTGAGTTTCTTCTCGTCTGTGTCCTTGTCCTGGTTTCTCACTCTCTTCATCAGCGTCCTGCCCATAGAGAGTGCCGTGAACGTGGTGGACTGTTTTTTCTACGACGGCATAAAAGCCATCCTGCAGCTCGGCCTGGCAGTGCTGGACTACAACATGGAGGCTCTGATCAGTTGCCACGACGATGCCGAGGCCGTCACCATCCTCAACAAGTCTGTCTGAATACAAACAAAGCAGGCCTGATGTGTTTTTAACATTAATGTGTAAATGTTTGTCTCTCTTTCTCTGATGCTGTTATTGCAGATTCTTCGACAGTGTGACCAACAAAGACAGTCCATTGCCTCCAACAGTGCAGCAGGCTTCAGTGGGCAATAATGATAAAGCATCCCACTTTAGCGTGGATATCAGTGAACTGATCCGAGAGGCCTATGAGGTACTGCAAGATATGTCTGTGTCAGCTTTAGCTCATGATGTCAGTGTGGTGGTTTATTCTACTAATTGTGCTTCATTTTAGAAATATGGACATATTCGCTCAGAGGAAGTCGAGAGCTCAAGGAAAAGAAACAAACTGCATGTGATCCAGACACTGGAAGATACAACCAAACAAAATGTTGTGAGTAGCCATTTGAGTTTAATAGTTAGTGACATTGTATTGTCACTGTGAACTTAAGGATGATCATCTATTTTCAGATTCGAGTGGTGTCCCAAGAAGTCAGATTCATTGCCTCACAGCTTGATGAGCTTTATAACTTGTTCAAAGTGAGTCAGAGACACGATACAGCATCTTCAGTGTCATCATACTAAATGTCATAGTAAAAAAAAAAAGAGAGAAATAGAAATGTCAAGTTTCTCTTCTATCTGTTCTCAGAGGCAGCATTTCCTCTGCTGCTACTGGACAATGAAGAGTCCAGCTCTGCTCCATCATGACCCCAGCCTGGCCTATTTGGAGCAGTACCAGTTGGGTTTCCAGCAGTTCAGCGTGCTCTTCTCCCTGCTGGAGCCCTGGGCTTTCTGCACCACCAAGAGCACCCTCTCTCTCTGGATTTTCCGCCTGATAGACGAGAACCAGGACGGCCTCGTCAACTTTAAAGAGTTCTGCTCTGCCCTTGGTAAGCTCACACGTTCTCTGCTCTCCACTAATGTTAACCTCAGTATCCCCGCTTCTGTGATTTTAAATCTCTGTTCCTGCAGATACTTTGTACTGCGGATCTTTCACAAACAAGCTGAAGTTCCTCTTCAAGTTACACCTGCCACCAGGTGAGTGACGAACAAGTGATATAGCTAACGGTAGAAACTCAAACTGCTGACCCTTAGTGTTATCTCGGTCACATCTGTCTTCGTAAACTACAGAATAGATTTACATTAGTGCAGGGGTTTTCAAAGTCTGAGATTGTAGGCCTCCACTTAGACAAAGCTTGGAGAAAGCTCCCTCACCCTCACTTTGTTTACTTGCTTAGTTTCACTCAATTCCTGCATGCCTATGGGATCATGATTACTTGATTTGATCCCATAGAAGCTCAATAATAGAGCCAAGATAGCGCCTGACTCTGGACTACTGTATCTCTGAACTCTAACTTTAACCAGATCACACACATTTAGGTTATTCTATGTGATCTCCTTTTGATACCTAATGTAATAAAGAATGTAATATTTGTTCACTTCCATTCACTGAACCCCCCCCTGAAACTGTTTGGAGCCTCCCACTTTGAAAACCTCTGTACCGGTGTATCTTCAGCATCAACCTCTGACCCATTTCTCTCACAACACATCTATAGTGATTATATACTCCTGCAGGTTCAGAGTTCAAGAGTAGCAAATGTTTTCAGATTGACTCCTTTACGCTCTCCAAATTCTACCAACACTAACACTGTTACATGACAGCGATAACACAGCAGCAGCAGACATATAGAAGCAACCTAAAGTAAAACACAAGGTCAGATAGACTTGCATCAGTCTGCTGTACAGGGCTTGACAGCGTGCGAGTTGTCATTTCAATAATCCAGTCGGTAACTCAGCATTTGTTGAGTGAGCACATTGCCTGGGGGAAGAAGCTGTCCTTGAATATGTGGCTCTTGTCTGCATGATGTGGCAGTGCGCGCTTGAAGGCAGGGGTAAGAATAGTCTACGCTGGGTGAAAAGAACTTTGCCATGGCAACAATGGGTGTGAGGAGCTGTAAGGGCATTTTGCAATGGGCTAGTTCCTACATAAAGAGGATCTGTGATGAGGAAGAAGTGCTCAAATTACAACTGACAGCTTAGCAGCACAAGAGCACTGAGTCACCGTTTGTGATGTGCCAGGCCAGTGAACATCAAGCAGCAAAGCTCGTTTTATGTCTCGTGGAGAGTTTGTATTGCTTCAGCACCAAGGACAGGTCCCATCCTGTTGCCACAGAGAAGAGGTCCAGTTCCAATCTTCCCCCTGAGCCTTATGTACTGAATCCTGACAGACTGTCTGGTTTGTGGGACGGCACTTTTATAGTGATGTTTCTGTGCACTTTAATTGTGAGGCTGATATTTCAGACAGACCAGCATGAGACAAATAACATCACATTCTCAGTGTGTGCTTAGTTTTCTTTGTTTATGATACGTAATCCCACGGTCATGACTGTTTATCATGACATATTTATGCATTGTCGTTTTTACCTCGAGCAAAGTCTGCAGAGTTGTGGACTTAAGGCAGAGGGAGCTGACAAAGTAGACCACACGGACCTCAAGCATTTGCTGATTTCACAGTGGGATGGCCCTGAGCCCTCATGGACTGAGTGGGACACCACATCAAAGTCTGACATTGGAACTGGGCCAAACACTCCATTGATCAAGGAGCTCATGTGCTATTTAGAGCTGACAGTCTGCAGGTTTTTCAGCCCAAACACACAGTACAGCAGCTGTATTCACTTATCCGCTTCAGTCAGAGAGGAGGGGCTACTCGGCTCATCGCTGTCGTAATTGGTTGTGTCTTGTTGTACCTTTTAACTTATAGCTACATCTCCACTAGGATAGAGAGAGAATAACAGAGAGGAACTGTGGAGCATGAACATGATGTCACTGGCAAATCACAATTGTGCTGTACTGTATTTTGTATGTAAGTTGAAATTCAGTGTTAATGTTTTCACAGCCGATCATTCGTTACTAAGGTGATAGAGATCCTCTGGAGAGCATCAAAGTGTTCAATAAATCTTTAGGTGTAAATTTGATTCTGAGTCTTGGAGCTGAGGAGAGGTCACCACAATCATTAAGGTTCCCAATATTTGGATCCTGAATATCAGCAACAAACTTTAATGGCACAGACACTGAACAACTAACCAACATGGCGATCCTCAATCTGTGCCTCATATGCAGCACGAAAGCTTTCGGGCAAATAAAATGACACTGTGGTCTTGTGATGGTAGTTGTTTAGTCCAGCAGTGCAAACTGACACGCATGCATACACACACGCACACACGTCATTGGTGGGGGTTGGAGCATTTAATAGCCCATTTCAAATCATAGTCGAGTGAGAAAATAAAATGATACAGAGAGGAAGTGTTTTACAAGGGAAGGTCTTTATTTTCAAATGATACTTAATTTTCTGAATTTATTTAGTTATATGAATGTTTATTTATATATATGTAATAATACTGTACATTGCAATGAGTTACCAGTTTATTAGCCCCTCCAAATGGAAAGAGATTATTAGAAACCCAATTTAAATGTAATGCAACATGACCTTAGCGATGAAAAAACATCACTTTGTAATCTTCACAGAGATACAATATATGGCAGGATCGTTATGATGAGATTGCTATAGACTATTTCCAATAAACTGATATCTCAATGTATGTTGACATCTGTGTTTCCTTTAACTCAATTCTTTAACAAATTTCATCACTCATGTGGATCCTCTGTCGCCTCAGCTTTCCTCTCACAGTCAGTGTCTTCTAGCTTTCACAGGTAGTCCTTTGCACTTAAAGGAACAAAGAATCCAGCACTTTATCCCAGTGACTGAAGACTCTTCTCACTTGAGTAGACTCACTGGTTAGCCTCTTTACTCTTTCTTTTCCTTTTAAAACTCAGACTTCACTTTTACCCTTTCCTCCTAAACTCTGTCATGATTGTGTCTTGATGCTTGCCTGATGTCCTTGAATGCACTGACCACTCTTCTCTGTACACTTTGTTCACACGCTGCTTTTATATTTCAGCATTTGATCTTCCTGAAGATGGCGTGATAAGGAAAAGCCCTGAGAGAGGTGATATTACTCAAATTGATCACAAACACTTCTTGGCTCTGACAGAAACCTTTAAATGTCTTAGTTTTGTGTGATCACATTGAGCTTGTGTGTGAAATCGACAGGTAGAGGAAAAGTGGACCTGCAGGCCTACCTGAAACAATGGCAAAATGAAATACTGAAGAAAGAGGAAACCATCAAGGATCTACCCAGAATTAATCAGGTAATTCAATCCATGTTGTGTTTATTGACTAAAGAGACTGTTTTCTTCTTGAGGTGGCAGAAAAAGAAGATTTAACTCCACATTTTACAATAAAAGGACCTATGTGGTGTGTAACTACAGCACATGCTGATTATTGATTTTTCTATCTCAGACTCAGTTCATCCAGTTCTCCAAGACCCTGTACAACATTTTTCACGGCGACCCAGAGGAGGAGTCTCTGTACCGAGCCGTGGCCCACGTGACCAGCCTTCTGCTGAGGATGGAAGAGGTGGGACGGAGGCTGCAGGAGCCGAGCAGCCCCCCCGAGTCCGCAAAGCCTGCCAACGCCGCCACCACTGCTGCGGAGGAGTCTTCAACCAAAGAAGCTCCTACCACCCCAGAGAGCTCCGACACCTCCAGCTCCCACAACAGCCAGGACGCAGGGCCTGACCTCTCGGAGATGGAGTGGTCGTTTTCGTTCGAGCAGGTCCTGGCTTCTCTGCTCAACGAGCCGGCCATAGTCAGTTTCTTCGAAAGGCCTCTCGACTTTGAGGCTAAACTGGGACAAGCTAGGGTTGCCCAGCTGAAGCTAAAGGCAAATAAGTGAAAGGATACATAAGTGAATAGATACTTTGCTTCTGATTCAAACCCAGAAGTCACCATGAATTTCCGTTCTCCACTCGGATAGGGCAGAGGGTATTGGTGAGGCAGACACTAAGATTACTGTTGAAGTGGAGGAGACATCAGATTTACGATCTGTTGTGCAAGGTGCGTGTGAGTGTGTGTGTGTATGGTGGATGGGGCGTGGATGTTCAGGCAGGTGATGATCAGCAACGATGGTTCATGAAACAAATAAGGCACAACATCTTTAAAACACTAAACACTGTTGTAACACTGACCAACACCTTCAGTGCATTTTCATGTTAAGCCTGGTTGCAGATGTATGGTGGGCTGTCCTACTCAAATCTAATTATGCATTTTCAACCATCAGTGATGAAATTCATTCTCTCCTGTAGCTTCAGATTTTAAATTGAGTTTAAGATATTTTTCCCCATATATTACATGGAGCACATACAGTATAGTTTTTTATCATATAAGGGACAATCAATGCTGTCCCCTGCATTCAGAAACAGAAGAGTTTGTCCTTCCACGTCTCTGATGTCATGCTGTCCATAACAAATGACTTCGACAAGGTGACTGAGAGGAAGATTCTCTTTCTGGATATCATGATATATTGTCTCTGTCAGATTACTAGTCACTGCTGTAGTGAAACAAAGTGTAAATGCTGACGTGTCCTGTGACTTCAGTGTCTCCGTATTTGGGCGACATTAGTGTTACTCTATAAACGTATTGTGAGAAACACCAGCTTTTCGGTCGACACAGGCAGAGAATAAACAGTAGTATATTAAGTGAGCAGTGCTGTTGTCCCAGGAAGCCATACATTGATTTCAGAGATAGTCTCAATGTCAGATTTTATTGAGCGTAAAAGATTTAATGATTACATTACACATTTGCAATAACACACAAGAGAGGATGCCGTACTGCCACACACTCGTCCGTCTTGTCCCTCCGACAGCAGCACATGCATCAACTATACTATAGCATGACTTCAAGTGTGAAACTCTGGTCTGTAAAGGTATAATAGTTTGAATTCCACAGTGCTGCTGTAGGGAAATCTCCTGCGTCCGCTTGTAAAAATGTTCTGTGTGTGACCTTCACAGTCCGATTGGTAGATGTACTGTTTGCTTATGTCCGTCTTACCGTACATGTAGGATGTTATGCTCTAGTATAAGCGCAACATTTTGTACACAGGGATCAGTTCAGTAGTTGTTTGATTATTGTATCAATGAGGCTTGTATTGAAAATGTAAAGATATGAGCTAGTGGACTGTTGTGGACACAACTTAAAGATTTTGAAGGACATTTTGTTTTATCAAATCTCAGGGTGCAATTTGTGTAAAATAAATGGAGAAAAGGGATATTTTTTCGACCTGGGACATATAAAATATATATGACTGAGTTATACACAGCTTACAAATGTCTGTAACGTTAAAATATAGAGCATGTGTAGCATAGTTACAGAATTTGCCACATTATTCTAGCCTTCAATGAACTATTACTGCTCGCTACAGAAAGCCAGATTTGACTTACAGTATTTCAGTTTTCTTTTTATCTGTGCATTTCCTTCTCTTTTTTTTTCTTTGTTATTGCTTCTATCTCAGTGAATCATTTGCACAGTTGTTTGAGATTCACACGTTGTAGATATGCCTGTATCTCTGCCAGATCTCAAAGGCTTCAGATTGCAAAAGGCCGTGACCGCTTCTGCTGCAGCTTGTCATCTCCAGGGGCCAAATACACACATTTATAGAGCTTTATTTCTGCTTGTGTGGCGGGGGGGAAAGTGTTTTACAAGCTGTTTAAGTGCAAGTGCAATTCTACATTTCCTATATTTTTATTATTCTGCCATTTGCTAGGAATGTTTTGCTGTTTTCTTAATTAAGTACTCTTTTTTTTTTCCACTTAAGATTTTAGGACCAATCTGAGAAGTATTGTGTAATTCTTGGGTTAGATTGTTAAAGTGAGTCGTACATGCTCACTAAAAAATGAAGTATTTTGCACACATCCATTACTCACTTGAACTGAAAAGACAAATCTGTCACTGTTTACATGACTAATGTAAGAAAAAGAAAAAATACACCCCATTTACCTTTGATATGTTGTTGCTCCTTAAACTGACAGCCCCATCAGTGACTTCAGTTCAGTACCTACAGTCATAATGAAGCATTAGTTTCTCGGAGAGAGAGAGCTCAGCTCAGGGCTTCAGGGGCTGAGCAACCCATCATTTTGCAACCAAATCAATCAAAACATCAACTATTTCCATTATTTAAAACAATGACATCTGACCATGGTCTGACTATTTCAGTATGACCGTTCCCCAGCAGTGTCACGCTGCCTTTGTTAACGTCTCTGAACTTCAAGGAATTATTATGAAACGCAAACTACAACTGCTTGTCAAAGCACATGTTGTGGTCTTTGTGCGAGGATTCATTTTAGTTAGTTTATTGCATGCTTGATCTATTTCTGATTATTTGATATCTTAAAGAGTTTGCTTTCAGTAATTCATCTGTTGGTCTCTATGGAAGAAATATAGAACAGTGGTTAAGATAAAACAAACCTTTTGATGCTCAGTAATGTCCTAACTATTTCTGCAGGCATAGTTTTTGGAAAATGGCACTTTTTTTTTTTAAAGCCCAAAATAGATTCCCTGTGGTGGGGAAATAAATCAAAGGAGATGACTTTGTAGGAACAGAGGAAGGAAAATCAGAGGCTTGGAAATTGTCATCCCTCTGGCACGCTGTCAATTCTGCCATTAAGCATCAGAGTGTATACAGTCGGCATGGATAATGCTCCAGCTCCTGCATTAGTACCGAATCCTTATGTGTGCACATGTAGTCCACAGCTTTTATATTCTGTAGCTTCGGACTGAAAGCTTGTTTTGCAAAATATGTGAAGCATAGATATTTCTGTTTACCTGATTATGATTATTTTTTTCAATTTCTTTACAGAGGTACCAGAATAAAGAGTGATGCTTCTATGAATCATAAGGTTTGGGTCATTCTCAGTGTCACCTGCAGCACCTTATATCTACACACACCAACAGGACTCAAAATGTGACTCATGAGATGTTAACAGGTGCTTGTTTATTTGTGTTTTAAGGGTCATAAGCTTCTGCCTGTTTGGGTTATCTGTCAGTAAGTCACGTTTATATTTGTCTATATGCATCTGAAGAGCTTATCATAAAGAGATAATTATATAGGATTTTATTGTATAATAAATATACTCATGGCTGGACAACCAAATTGTCACTGTTGTAATATTTCTTGTTGGAGAATAAGACATTTGTAGGACGTCACAACAAAGACAGGAAGGTGGGTCTATGTACAATGAACCATCTCATAATCTGTCCATAGTTGAAGTGTGTAAAATGTAGTACTGGGTGTAGGGGGACTAATATATCACATTATCTGAAATAGATTCAGTCAGATATGTTTACATGTATTATGAAATCAGTACCATGCCCATGTTGTAAAATGCTATTGTGCACACTTGATGCGGTTCATGAGCATAACTGTGTATATACTCAGAACACAGGTAGACTATCAACACCAACTATGGTACATCTTAATCCAGGTTTACTCATTCATCAATCAGTGAGTCTTCACTGTCTAGGGGTTTGATCTGCTATATTATAAATTCATGTTCATGCCTTAACCTTTGACCTTTACCTTAATATGCGCATCGTTATTAACTAACCCTAATGTGCCTTCAGGGCCGAAGGTTCTGTGACCTATGATTGGCAAGTTGTCAGAAAATGGACTGAGGTTTTTCAGCAAACCTTTTTGTGTGCCTCAGTATGAAGGGTTGATAGCCTGTGCATTTTTGATAAAGAATTTATGTCAGGTTGATTTTATAAACAGTTGGTCCATAGCTCTTTTGTATTTAGATGATATTTAACTGTGTTGTTGAATGAGCTGTGTGCATCTATGGGTGAAGTGGGTATACCCAAATATACAGTGGGTATACTTGGATCAAGACGTACTGTAGTTGCTTGTTTATAAGCTGCCTATGTGTCCAACATAGTTATACTTATCTAATTATAATTAATCAAAACAAATTGTATCTGGTGCACAGGTAATAACGTTTCAAGGCTTGATTAGTAAAACCTGGCCTCAACATACTTGTATTTCTTTCTGTTTGGTTTATGTTTTTTCACCACTTGGGCAGTGGAAACAAGTCGCCAAGACTATTTTGACAAATCATCTTAAAGTTGATTTAACTTTTGCAGACGGGTGTTTTTTTTTACACATCCAGCAGTTACAAGCAACATTATCATTTATTGGTGCCATGTTTGTGTCCACTTGGCTCATGTCAGTCCAATATTCACTATTTCAGGTTCTTTTTTGTCTATGACCTCCTGAGGGAAATGTCTCACTCGCTGCTAAATGCTCCACTGTGACGACCTCCTGCAAACTGTCTGTGTGTTGTTTGGTGCTGAGCAGGTAGTGAACAGTGGGTTTTTGAACAACAACACTATGAGGGTGGTGAGATTGAACCAAAACGAAAGGATGTGGCTTGACAGCTAAACAATGAGCTGAAACTCATTATAAAGCTGAGAGGAGCTGCAGATACTTCTCTGTATGTTCATCACTACCAGGGACCCTTTTCACATCATCACATCGTTGTCACATTGTCAATTGATATGTTGTTATCATAAAATTATTGATTGGAGTGTTTTAAAAAGGTGGACAAGGACATAAAATTCTTATTGCATGTGTCATAGTTGTGAGAGAGGCACACTTCACAGACAGGTCTGGTCACAGGTCTGGAAATTCTTCACCCCCTCACAACAGCTGACTCGCCCCTCACACAGCAAACAATAAATATCTACAGTCACTGGCACTTTTCCTGGTGACCCAACCTACTTTGAGTGTGACAACTTTCATGGAAAAATCCTGGCATTAAGTTTGAGTGATTATACTATAATGCATTTTGAAGATGACAGCTTCATGGCCAGGAAATGACACCTTTAAAAGCTTCTCGATTGAAAGGCCAACATACACTAAACTTCATTTGAACGGGAGCAGGATGTAAAAGTGTTAGAAATCAACTTTTTGAAAATCAGTAATTACATTTTTTTTGCGAGTGTCCACAAATGATGTGTAGAGCATGTAGACTGGACAAAATCAATTATAGTGCTACCACATACTAGTGGCCAAGTTTTAAAATCCTGAGCTAAGAGAAGACAAATCTTGTTTTTTATCCCACAGGTCGGTCTTCTCCATTAGTGGATCACATTTTGACCTGAAAACCAGGCTTTATTGCAGTTGACAGTTGCAGTCTTACTGGCAACACAGCAGCATCCAAAATAGCCTCTTTACGGAATGACAATACCACGCGACCATACATATAGGACCACGTAAATCATCATTAACAGTGAAACGTCCCCTCGTTGACTCGTCCTAAAGCGTGCACTGTCTGTCCGATTTACGAGCAGCGGTGCGACGCAGTGACGGATGGTCTCTGCATATCACTCATACTATTCTGGCTCAGAGATTTGGTTGCATATGGTTGTAACCCAGAGTTCATAACCTTAACCCCCTCCCTGTCACCTGTTCACTTTTCAGCCTTGTCCTGTCAGGAGAGATCAGGCCGCTCTGGAAGTTTGAGAGTTCAATGTTTTGGGTCATGAAAGCCGACGGAGACCTAAAGCATTTCACAGACAATCTGACCCAGATGATAGTGAAAACATTTTGTCACTTCAAAATGCTGCTTTAAAAAATGCTGCTTAAAATCTAAAATTCCCTCAGACTTCTTTTGGGCTTGGTAAATATCAAAAAATAGAAATGAAAAACTAAACCATAAAAAACATTGGAATCTAAGCTTTATCACTTCTGGCCATCAAGCATTAACTAAGTATTTGAGTGAATGAATGAAACTATTGCTGCTGTTAATTGTGCTGCAGGGCAGAGAACAGATGACACCGCGTTATCTTTCACGACTGTCTTTGTGATTTGATGCTCAGCGAGTCTTTATTTGAGCTACATTGCTGGCAATGAGGTGTTATTGTTGCTGATGCAGGGGAAGAAACTTTCGGTCCCCTACCCCCCATTTCACCCACAATGCTCCTCCAAGTGTGCATGTGAGACTATTTATAGCAGCAGTGAGAAAGTCTTTGAAGCCGAGCTCTCACCAGTGCATGATGGTATGTGTTTTTGGAAATGGCTGCATCCACACCGCAGACAGTCTGTCCGTGTTTGCTGTATCTGGTAGAACCAAATTTTTGAGGTGGCAGCTCCAGGCAAAGAAAAACAGGGCGGCATTGATAGACTGGGGCAAATCGAATCATAGCACAGTTTCACACAACATCACAGTTGGCATTATGACAGAATATGAATACAGTAGTAATGTTTGTGTCAGATACAAAGCCTCTATTTATTATATGATGTCAGTGCGTTGTGATGTTTGAGTGGTTTTATTTTGTATGAGGTATTTTTTTTTACAGGTTTTAAAAAACAAACAAACTCATCCATTCAGTACAAGACTTGTTGCTCATTGGTTGCCTCCCAAAAGTCACCAATCCCCATCCAATCAGTTGAGAGTATAGCATTTAAATATCCTTTTTGAGGAAGGTAACCTTTTCGCTAAGCATTTATTTGTAAAACATCATCACAACCATTAGTCTGGGATATTATACGTAATACTTTACTTAAATGTTGATTAAATATGAATCTGACATATTGAAATAACACCTGTAGCCTTCTTCATCATGACACACACAGTTTTTCAGCTCATGTGACATTATGTTGATGATGTAAATAGACTCAGTGAATAAATCTCAACTCTCCTTTGGTAGCTCATAACAATGATAGCTGAAAACACTCCCAATGATCAGTCAGTAAGTAATTATTTTCAAGTCTAATATGTGTGTAACTACCTTGGAGGTGAATGCAAACTATGTATTCAAGTCTATCCATGTAAATGACAGTGCAGCCAAACTATGCTGACTGAAATATACGACATCCGAATACTTGAAATCTAGGTATCACATATTAAATTCACATTTGGTGAATAAATGTCTTTGAAAGTCTGACTTTCATTTCCTCAGCTGTGGGATGAATAATAAGATTTTATGACATGCATCAGCCCACTGATGACTTGCCTTCAGCAGTGTGCAAACAAGCTGCATTTGAGCAGAAGAACTTTTTTATGACAACTGAGAAAAAATGGCCACGAGGCATCCGTAATCATATCTAAAACATGAATAGTCAAACAATCCTTTGTTGCAAATCAGTTTAATCAAATTACACAGTCACAAATATGCAAGTATGATAACTGGGTGTTTGTGTATGTCAGCTACCTACTTATTGTAGTAAATTCCAAATAAACATGTTGACATTTATTCCCCATACTGATAAAAGCAAATGTTCATTAGAAGACTTGCAAAGTCTCCTGCAAAGATAACAGCATTTGAGAAAGCTCTCATGGTAAACTATGTGGCTCTTAAATGTACATTTTATGTGGAGTTGAGTTATGAATTGTGCATAATCCACATTTACAGTGTTACTGTTACATTAACAGTAACATTGCAATAAAAGCTGGAGTTTGTGTCTCTAACAACAGCTTTTTTATTCTTTAAGTATATTACTTGTAAACAAAATTATTCTCAAGTCACCTGTATCCCTATCACCCACACATATGGAAGTCAATTAACATCTTAACTATTGAGCAAGTGTAAAACAATTTTTAAAAAATCCAGGTTTTGCACTCAATATTTGTTGTATTTCAAAATCTGTTCCTGTTCAAAAAAATGTTTCATGTTCTCTCAATAGTTTTGTCCCTAAATGTCTTCCATCTTTTCACAGGTTCATGCATGTGTTCCTGAGTCTTGCTTAAAAACAAAGAAGGCCCCTAGATCTTCAGGTCGTCCAGCCTGCTCTTGTTATTGCTGTGCTTGCTTGACTGACTGTTTCGGCGCTGATTTTCAACGGGCAACTCGAAGGCCGGAGTGGAGGTTTTCCTCTCCTTCACGTCATCTCCCTCTGCTTTTCCTTTTCTCTCCACGGCCATATTGTCTCTGTTCTGCTTGTAAACCACTTTGCTGTTGTAGGGGCTGTAGGCAGAGTTCGGCTCTGCCATGCTGTACTTTGAGTCTGTAGGAAAAGGTTCAGGCACCACGGGATGACCGGCAAAGTAGTTATAGCTTGGGACACAGGGCATGACCACCTCGGTTAGGGCCTTGGGAGCCTCACTCGCAGCCTGCGATCGTCTGTAACGAAGGCCCTGGTGGCACTTTGTGAAACCTAGATGGTACATTTCCACCAGGTTGAGCAGCAGGGAGATGCAGGCCACGGCCAGCATGAAGAGGATGAAGATCGTCTTCTCGGTGGGTCGGGAGATGTAGCAGTTCACCATGTTAGGGCAAGGCCAGCGGTCGCAGGTGTACATCGGCTTGAGCTCGAAACCGTACAGGAAGTACTGAGCTACAATAAAGGCCACTTCAAACAGGGTCTTGAAAACAATGTTGAAGACGTAGGTTCGCAGCAGCGTGCCTTGCAAGCGCACGTGGCCCTGGTTGTCTTTAATTGGGGCCTTCTTGGATTTGTTGCCAAGTAACTGCTGCTGCTTTTCCATCTGGATGGCGAGGTCCTTCTCCTTCTGTTTCTCCTTTTCCTCCATGCGAACCAGGTGTAGGATGTGGCCCAGATAAATGAGAGTTGGCGTGGAGACAAAGATGATCTGCATCACCCAGAAGCGGATGTGAGAAATAGGGAAGGTCTTGTCGTAACATACGTTCTGACAACCGGGCTGCTTGGTGTCGCACGTGAAGCCGGACTGCTCGTCGCCCCACACCTTCTCGGCCGCAGCTCCCAGCACCAGGATGCGGAAGATGAACAGCACTGTGAGCCAGACTTTGCCCACGACGGTGGAGTGTTCCTGGGCGCTTTCCAGCAGCTTCCCCAACAAGTTCCAGTCCCCCATACTGGCTCACAAATATCTACTCAGTTTTATCCACAAAACCAGGAGAGACACCTGTAAGGAGGAGGAGGATCATGTAAAGTGTAAACGTACAATCTTCATGAGAGAATTTTATTTTTTACCGGGATTACATAAATAGTATGACAGACTCTGGTCCAGTCATTCAAGCAGACGTGAAACAGTATGTCCTGAAAGCTACAGGTCGGGTCTTTCCTTTTATATAATTTGGTTGTGAAAATGGTTCTCTGTCTTTTTTTGTATCTTTTCAACTTGCTGAACCTTGCAAAAATGCTCTCTGTACTAACATTTTAAACCTGGAATAACTTTTTTTGACAACTCGGGCCAGTGAAAACAAGGTGTAATATGTACTATCTATCTATTTTTTTTTTATCACCTTGGTTTGAATGTTAGTCCAATACTCACTCTCCTTTTAGCTCTGCTTTTGGTCTCTGCCAACTCCTGTGGGAAATATCTGCCTATTTAACTGAAATGTGCCACTGAGTTCACTAGCGAGTCCCTAACTTTGGATTTTAAAGCTTTTTTTGCTGAAAACAGCTGCATCCGATAACAATACTATGAGAAAGGTGAGAATTACAAGTTTACAGTTTTGGGGTGTAAAAGCAAAACAAGGAGCTGAAAGAGGCTAAATTGCTGTGTCAAGCTGATAAGAACTGCACAGTCAGGTTATTTTCCGTGGGTGCGTCACTTTGAATGACCCCTTTGACATTACATGTTGCCATTTGATTTACTGTTAGAAAAAATTTAGAAACAATTAGAAGCGAGGGTCACAGCACAGATCCAAATAAACCTGATATCAAATACAGGAGATTTTATGTATTTCATGTCTGCACGATGCCTCACTCACTTGAATGTGGGAACTATGAGGTTAAATTGTCTGTTAATAATTTACCTGATTTGTCTTAATAATAATTTAATCTGGCAACCTTCACATTAGCATTATAATCACATTCAGTTCAATAAGACAATTTAGTCAGAACAGTTTAATGAATGTACAATTTACTCTTGATATGCTTTGTGGGCACACAATTCTAAATATGTATCCTCCCAGGCCACTGTCTTCATAAAATCCCCAGAGCAAAGTTACTCATAGATACATTGATTAATCATGAATTCACTGTTTGTATTCACAAAGGTTGCATCTTATCCGGCGTATACTGGTAAAAAAAAGGGGCCAGTGTGTGAGAGAAAGCCCTGAAGCAAGCTGGGAAGACTCTTAGTGTCAGCATAGATCTTGTGACACAGTACCCAACAGTGCTCCCCGAGTCCAGAATTAGGTTTCTAGTTCAGATTTCAGCACCTATAGGTTACAACATAGCAAAAATTAACTTTATAAATAGTTGTACTTGTTCCTTAGAGACAGGGATCAGTGATCAGTAGGAGACGGACTGTGAAACTGGGCACCTGTTTGAAATACATAAAGATTGTGAGCCATGAATGAAAAGATCCTGACAACACTTTTCACACAGTAGTAACTGTTGTAAAAATACTTAAAACACATCAATACATTTATACCTATAATATTTACCTATACCTTGTAAATTTCCCCATTGTGGGACTTTTTTCATTATTAAGTAACATTTAAAATTTAAATTTAAAAAAATTTCCTTGTGTATCTTCATTTGGAAAGACATACCTGATAACGCACATCTCCCACAGCAGTGCAGATCCAGAGTCCGTCTGCGCCCCTTCAGTTCACAGAGAGGCCATATTCTCCTGAACCTCTGAGGAAACTGCAGAGCCAAGATAAACTTCTCTCAGATAGTTTTCACTGAAGCTCTATGATCCCGCCTGTTGCCCTCCCACTCTGACCTGATCAATGCCCGGCGTTCAACAAGCCACCACAACTAAACCTCTGTCTGGTCTCAGTGCAAGCGCAGATGAAAACACCCGCGCTTGTAGAAAAGTATAAAACCCCTCACTTAAGAGGTGTGTCTGCTCAAATGAGTGGCAGCTCCGGAGTCCAGTGAGGATGCAGGTTACTCTTACATGTCAGTGCGCTCTAAATATAATTCATGGTGAAGGGAGTGGCTTTGTTGTCACTCTCATGGTGATCTGACCCTTGACTGTGTGGACAACTGTCAGACACTTTAGAGCCTTCCCTCAGTCCTGCGGTAAGCTTTGGTGAGCTTTATACATGGTGGTAATACATACAGATGGAGATGTGCAAACACGAAACTGTTCTTTAGTGTCATCTGAAAGTTCTTCTTTGTTCAAAGTTTTTTGTCGACTCCATCACCATCATGTTGCTCTGGTGCAGACTGCACAATTTTGAGGTACTTGGTACTTTACATGAGTATTTCCACCCTGTACTTCACACTTTAACTTCACTATGTATCGGGGAAATATTATATTTAACTGGTGTCATTACTTCTCCGATTCAAATTTTCATCCAAAACATACAATCAGCTTTAGAATATGTTGCGATGTGACAGATTACACAATCAAAATTAATATAAATGAGACTGAGAAATGAACAATTGCATCAGTAACAAAAATCCCACAATGTACCTTAATATACTGTATATCATATGACTCTGAAGGGAACCATTGTGCAAAATGAGTCCTTTTTTTTTTTTTTTTTTTTTTACATTTTTGAATGTAGGACTTTCACTAAAGAGTTGATGTATTTTTATATTTTCCTATAGCAACTTTTACTTCTGTAAATTATTTATTACATTTTCACCACTGCTGCACAACATTGCATCACCTGATCAGTGGCATGTGATGCTACTGATCTTTCTAACAATAACTGAGCGTTTGCTTAAAGCAAACTTCAAAATCAGTCTCTTTTTAATGAGCTTCTATAAAGAAACTCCTTTCAACAGAACGTGTGGGTGTGACTAAGATGCCCCACAAATAACATGAACTCACACAAAGTCACTAATCACAGACAGGACTAACAGATTGGAGGAATTTGTTTTTGGCACAGTACTGCCAATATGCTTCCTGTCAACCTGAACTCTATAGATGGTGTGTGTTGATGCGTTCCATAAAAAGAGAAGTGCCCTCGAGCTCGGTCGCGGCAGGTCCAGCTGTCCAGGGGGTCAACCATTGTCACCCATGCACTGACCCTTAACATGGCGAGGCTATTGATAACCCAAAACTCTGCACTCTGGCCTTCAAAAGGAGAACTTAATCAGCCTGTGATCTTTCCTCACAGGTGGCATCACGGCTCTGGGGAGCTCTCGTCTAAAGATGGCGATGCCGCCACTAAATGTGTGATGAAGTTTCATTCACGTTTTTCGTTGCTCTTCTCCCAGTCACACTGCTGACAGCGGAGAAGAATCACAAAGTGGCATCGCTGTGACTACAGCTTAATTTCTTCTTGCAGATAGCTGCTGCTCTCTGCTGATAGGTAAGGTATTACATGAACTATATAAAAAAATACACCACAACCTATTAGATGTTGGAACACAGGAGTCACATCGGACCTTTTAAGAAGCCATAGACAATTCATACAAGTCATTTCACCTTTCTTTTTGAATTTGTAAATCACACTGGATTTGATGAGGAAAAGTAGTCAAAATTACACAAAGTCTGGTTGATTTTATTCTGCTGTACTGACAATATATAAACATCCAGCTTCAAAATGAAAAAAAATTAAATAACATGTTTAGCAATCAGTCATAAACTTCAGAAAACAATGTTTGCAATTCAAGTTTTTTGTCTGTTAGTTCTTGCTTTGTTTATATCTGAAGGAATCATTTAGCCACCAATATAATTAATCTGTATCAAACACTGTATCATTTAACATTTTTGAAATGCAACATGATTTGCATGTGTTAGATTAACACCTGTCAAAGAAGTAATAGCAGAGGTCAAACCAGTATGAATCCTCCACTCCTTTAGATTCAGTTCAATATGAGTTAGGCATTTGTGATCATATTTGATGTCAATAATAGAATATGAAAACTTAAAATGCCCCAAATATCACTAAATCATATTTCTGGCACACTTTCATACAATGTGATGATTTTAAATAGCATGTGACAAGAAGTGACATTTCATGATTTCATATTTTCAATTCAAGATCTAAAAACCAGTCTGTGACAACCAAAGCGTAACATGGTCAGTTGGAATATTGTGTCATAAAGTGTTACTTAATTGATCTTTATTTGGCCAAGTTACATTGTGTTAGTACAAAGTGCTGCTGGACACAGTCTTTGGTCACTATTCTTAGTCTGGTGAGAACACTGTATTGCACACATGGGTGTGAAACAAACTTTTTTTCCCGACATGGCTTTGTCTCTGAGATCATAAACCACTGGATAATCATCACCATGTCAAACTGTGATCCATAGTTTATTATATGCACCTTACTCACAAGTGAAATTAATGGCTGTTACCTGGATTTAAGGTCACTTATATGTCCCTCTGTGCAGGTATGAAATCTATGGGTTTTGTTATTATAAGCAGAGCTTTTGTTGGATCCAAGCCCCCATAGTCGAGTCTCCAGCATTGTGCAAATGCTTACTGCAGGCCTTCACCACCAAGAAGACCACCTCTGCAATGTTGAGCAGGATACAAACCCCCGACGCAGCCAGCATGAACACGGTGAAGACAGTCTTTTCTGTGGGCCTCGACACGAAGCAGTCCACCGTGTTGGGACAGGGGTACGAGTCACACTTCACCAGCCGGATCATCTTGTAACCAGGGTAGATCATATAAAACACATACATAAAGGTGACCTCAAAGACGATGCGGAACAGCAGGCTGATGACGTACGTCCACCAGAGAGCCCCTGTGATTTTCATCTTCTGGGTCTTTATCTGCTCC
Source organism: Holacanthus passer (assembly GCA_025331565.1). NCBI lineage: Eukaryota > Metazoa > Chordata > Actinopteri > Pomacanthidae > Holacanthus > Holacanthus passer. Next base: position 8,431,889 of record JAFREQ010000005.1, read on the forward strand.
AGGTCTTTGGGGTTGGTCCTCCCTGATAGTTTGTAGAGCCTCTTGTCGACGTGGCGGCGGTGGGCCACGTGCATGGCCACGAGCAGGGCAGGAGTGGACACCAGGATGAGCTGGAGGGCCCACAGGCGGATGTGGGAGATGGGGAAGAAGTGGTCATAGCAGACGCTGTTGCAGCCGGGCTGCTGGGTGTTGCAGGTGAAGCCGGACTTCTCGTCGCCCCACACGCTCTCTGCTGCAACCACCAGGACCAGGATTCGGAAAATGAACAGGACAGAGAGCCAGATGCGACCGATGCCTGTGGAGTGTCTGTTCACACCGCTGATGACAGCATAAAATGATGCCCAGTTCATCTTTGGTTCCGGGTCTGATGGAGAAATGGCAAAAACACATTGGAGGGTCAACAGCTGAGAGAATATTCTGGAGAATTGCTTGTGTTTTCCAATGCATAAAGATTAGAATGCAATGCAAGACAAAATAAACCTGCAGTAAATCATCGAGGAACAGGTGACAGGATTAACAGAACAAACCAATATACACACAAACCAATAAACAGAAGTAATAGTACAACATAAATACAACTCTTTTTCTAAATTACAGAGCTTAAACCTTCAAAGAACTTTCCTTGGTAGCTATTTGTCCATATAACTGGAGATTCAAAAGAGGCAATGTCCATCATTAACATGAACCTTTCAGCAAAACCAGGCTTTGTCTGGTGTTTAAAGTGGCGGAGAACAACACTTGAGATGTCAATAAAGCAGATCTGTCTCCTAACAAAAGACAGCCGGGGAGATTCTGGCAGCGGGTTATGCAGTCGCTTTCCAATACTTTTGATTGCTTGTTTCCAAATAGGAGAAACAAAAGAACATTTCCACACTAAATGAATAAAAGTGCCTTGTTAATTTTTATACTTCCAACAGTAATTATCATCATTTAGCGTCATTCTGTGGCATTTTACTGGTGTATAATAATGCCTGTGTATAATTTTATAGCCTGTAAAATTTGCTGACTGCGTCTCAAATCGACCACCCGGTGTCAGCCACCATGTTTCCCATTTATCTTCTCCTGCATTTAAATTAAGATCCCTATACCAAATACTTCTCAAATTTTCACAATAACCGAACAAAGTTTTTACTACTAACATACAGACTCATCTCCTGATTTATAGATAACGTCAAAATGTTTTGTTGAAAAATTACATATCAAGATATTTTTTTCCTCATTAAACTGAAATAAATAACAGCGGTACTAATGGTATCAAAGCAGTTCTTGTTACTGTGATGATCTTTGAATGGAAAAAAAGTATTTAAATATATTGTTATTATATCATATACTATTACCTTAATTGCAGTACACTTGTACTTTTATTGAAGTCTCTTCAAACTTTGCCCCTTACCTACAGCAGATTTCAAATAGACTGCAGTAGAGCTGAAATTAGGCAAATAATTTATAAGCTGAAATTAGCTGATCAACAGAAAATTGATCAGCTACTATGTTGATAATAGAATCATCTCACGAGGCACTTTTCAAGCAAAAATACCAAACGGTCTCAAGTTCAAGCTTCTCAGTTAAGAGAATTTGCTGCTTTTCCTTGTCCCATGTAAAACTGAATATCTTTGGGTTTTGGACTGTTCGACAATACAAGCAATTAAAAGACATTTTTACAATATTTTCTGACATTTTGTAGTTCAAGTGATTAAAAGAATAACTGAGAAAATAATCATTGGATTAATCGATAATGAAAATAATCATTGCTTGCATCAGTTGCTCAAGTACATGAGTCGCATTGAAGAATTGCAGCCTGACAATAAAGAGGTTGCAGGTTCAATTCCCAACCCTCTGTTTGTCTGTGTCTGTCAGCTATTTTGTCCAGTCATAATAAAAGAAAGTAGAAATATGTTCAAATATTCAGAAGCAAACTTACAAATACAATTCAAGTGCAAAGATAATATTTACACAATAATCCACATAATACTGTACCTTTATAGGTAGGTATACCCAAAAGCAAACTTATGTTAAATCACTTTGGATACTTTAATTAGTTCCACTTCCAGTTTTCTATTTTTCTTACTTACTAAATCATCAGTTTTTAAAGTCTAAAATCCATTTCAATCCTAAAAACCATCCAAAAAGTTTCATCTCCTCCCGTCACCATTGGTCACCCTGTGTCACTAACATGCATAAATGAGTTGTTACCCGGCTCAGCAGGAGGTGTAAGAGGCATAGGAGGCAGCGTAGAGGGCAATGATGACCCGCTGGTTTGGCATGGATGTGAGTCCAGAGAAGAAGGAAGCCTCTCTGCCCCCCTCTGCAGTTGGCAGGCCACTTAAGAGTGCAACACTGAAGTCTGGCACCATGCGTCATGTGACATGCTTTCACCAGTCTCCATGGTGGAGCATGCAAAGTGAGCATCTGCACCCAACGTACCTCTGTCTGTAATACTCTCTAATCCTTGGCAGGAAAATAATGCGGGGCCCAAAAGTGTGTCGACGTGCATTAGAGAGGGAATACTCTGAACTTCTTCTAAACTTATGATGATTTAGAGAATAGAGAATACTTTAACAGTCTACTTAAACTGCACCTTGTGATTGGCTGTATAGTTATAGATAAGATGGACTACAAAATAAATGCTGTTTTGTTTGATTATCACCAAAAGAAAGGCAACATTTTTTGGATACTTCTTGAAAAACATGTTTGCTGAGTGTCACGTTTTTTTCTGTAACTGTATATGCAAGTGTTTGTTAAAGAATTTTACAAACTCTCCAGGGTCAAGTTCAGATTTAACAGTAGAGCATGAATTGTCCCTAAGCATAGATTTAACCAGCTGGACACACTGAGAACAAACCGTCTGTCATTTTTCTGCACATCACCTGATCTGATAACAGAGTTAGAAATGCAGCAGACTTACCTTCAGCTGTAGTTTGAAATAAAGCACATCCAAAAACATTTACGTTGGCATTAGCAGATTTTTTTTTTTCAATCTGTGCCTGTGAACAAGAGTATCAGAGCACCATGACTTTGCATTGCTAATGATTTCTCTCACACTAGCCACTGCCCTGCACTGGCGAGGTCATATGCTTCTGTGCGCAATATTTGCATACAATAGCCCCATTTACAGAGGCCAAACAAACAGCTTCACAATTCAGATCAAATGTTTTAATTTCTGCCCAGCTGAGGAATCTGTGTGGGGACGGCGGTCTGTCCTCTCGTCTTTATTGTGCTGTGTTCTGCAGAGGAAGTGGAGGGTGTTTTTGACGCAATGTGGAGTAAAAGCATAAAGGTCTAAGACAAAGAATGGCCTAACATCTAAAGATAAGAGGACAAGAGTTTATTATCATAATAATCAGTCTACCATCTGGTTTTTCTGCTCAGCCTTTTGCTGCCCGCCTAATATTTAACCACTGATTCAATCTGCGCACTCTGTGCTCGCAGTTTGACGTCTTTCTGTGGGATTAAATGCCTGTTTTTAGATTGAATAACTGGCTTTAGCTCGCTGTTTTTAGCTCTGAGATGTTCAAGTGCTTCTTCATAAAGTCTTTTTTTTAGATTAAAATCTACAGATGCATTGAAGCATTTCCACGAAATCCACATCAGCATTTTTGGAAAATTACATTATGAGTATTTTCATATGCAGAAAAATGCAGAGAGCCCCTGAAGTATCTTGGTTTCCTCACAACAAGTTTTTTTTTCTACAATGAGATTCAGGGAAAAATCCTACCATGACCTTTGGGAGATTCTGTACAGTGGAAATAATTACACGCAAGTATTTGGGACATGTTTTTCATCTTAGTCACAAATCAAGACTAACTGATTTTCTCAGACTGACATATAAAATAGATCAAATGAGTTTTGAGAGATAAAAATAAATCTTGTCAGTTTTCTTCTTTGGCTGTTAAAAATAGTTTTAATTAGTTGAACTTGTACTTGAACTGTAAATAGTATATAGTGGATTGTATAATTTTTAATCTCATCAAATGGGAAACAAGCTCATGAATCAAATTGAAATGAAAATGAATTTGCATTGAGGTGTTTTACATGACTTTTGTAGGACAGTCTCATATCTAAGTAGAAAGTATTTATAATGCTTTACCCTATCAGATTTCCAATTACAATACAGATCTGAGCAGGAATATGAAAGCGGTTGTGAAATGGATACGTGTTGTCTAGAACAAGCTTTAGATAAATAAAATCGATTAAAAAGAGGTTGTGAAAGCAGACTATAGCCTGAAACAGGTTTACAGTAGAGGTAACATCATACAAGATGATATCGTCAGCATATACGGTAAATGGGCAGTGGAATAAACTTGTTTGTGTACAGAGTAAATAGCATGGGACCCAATACTGACCCCTGTGGGACACCTTTATCAACCATGCAGACTTGAACTGAACTGTACAAGACGAATCTGATTTAAACCAAGTAAACCAAATCATCAAAACCAATGGAAGGCACATTTTTTAAACAAACTATTATGATCAGCAGGATCAAACACTTTGGACAGATCTACAAACAGTGCAGCGTAAAGTTGTGTTATACAAATAAACATAATGAGGGAAAGAATTCTGAACATTTTAAATGTGGTTCAGATTGGAGACTAACACATAAAACATTCTGATCAGTATGGGAGGTGTTGTCTTGCTTTGCTTTCCTCTGTGAGCAGCTGAATAACACTGAGAAACTCACTGGCACCAAAATATCACTTTCATATCCTTAAACTGTGAAATAATTCAATCTGATTATCAGTCTCTATTTTATCATTATTAGTAGTATTTTAGTCATTTGTTTCATCATGTTGTTATGTAATACCACCATAAATATCAGTGTTTCTGTTCCTTTGCATTAATCACTTTGTGGGGATCTGTTAACATGCTGATATTATGGGGACTCACCTCCCACTTTAGAACAAGCCGACACCCACTATGTAAAATTCTGGTTAAGGTTAGAATATCTCCAGAAAATGAATGGACTTCCATACAGTGTCCTCTTACATGTGTGTGTGTGTGTGTGTATGTGTGTGTCCATCTGCATTGTTTGATGCCATTCTGATTGACACAGAATCAGTTGCACACATTGTGAAGCCTGTAACACTCATAAAAGGCTTTGCAAGAAATGACTGTCTTGTTGACATTGATTGTCACTGCTGCCTGTCAGAGGGGCGTAACCAAGAGAAGTAATTATGTACAAACACTCTCATGACTTGTTCTGTAACATCTCCAAAATTCCTGATAATCTTTTTGTAAATAAAGGCCCAAAGTTGGATGAAGCTTTTTCTGATGAACTGATCAAGTATCAGTCTCTGGTACAAATATCAGTGAGCTGGGATATAAATGTAGATTAGTCATGCTGATATTTGCAGGCTAATTGATGGATTCAAATATAGCATCTAAAATTGCATATGTGTGTGTTTGCAGGCTAAGTGTGGTCCCCTGCTTTATTTCAGTCTGAAGGAGGACATCTGGAGGTTGTTAATGGTTTTGCAACATTTCAATGATTCAATGATTCTCTAACTCCCCCCTGCAGTGAATTCTCTTGTGAAAGTCTTGTGAAAGTGACACCAACTGTAACCCTGCCTTCCTCAACACAACAACTCCTCAGCACAGGCCTCTCAGAGAAACATGTCTGCAGATGTGTCACGATAGTGTGAGATGATAAGTGGTTCATCATCTGCCACATCATCAGGCAGTGATCAATATGTAAGTCCATTTAAGGCATATTTTCATAGTGGCACTCAACTGAGTCAAGTGACCTTATTATGCTTCAAGACTGTTTTTTTCCACCACTCCTAATGTCACTGTTACATTTGTGTGATGACTTAATATCTTGCAGGATCACTGTGTTTGTACTTCAGTGCTTAGGTAAGCTAAGTCCGGTGGAGATGACTGTGCAATAAGATCAATTTTATTGTTGTACTTAATCTTGAATGCAGGAACACACCCAGTCACATGCAGGTGTGACCTGTCTCACTGTGGAATAACATAGTCACATGGTTCTCATGATATGTTCAGGAGGTGCAGGTGTGTCTGTATCATGAGCTTCTTTGAGCTTAAAATGGTTTTCTACTAACACACAGCGCACACATACGGCCGCTTTGATTAAAGATAAATAAAAATAAATTAAGAGGAACCCTTGTTTTTTTTATTCAGGGAAATCCACATTCACACTAGAAACTGCCCATAACAACCAGAGGCTGATCTCTCACTACAGCAGATGACGGTTGCTCAAGAGGATCTCATTGGTGATCCTGTTGTGGTGATGGCCCACGTAAATGTATCCAGTCTTCCAGGCAGAAACCCACATATCTGACCTTCAGGCTGGTTGTGCTCGACCTGTCAGGCTTGTAATCCCTTAAAACAAAGCAGTCTCTACTTGCAACACCTCATTGTGTTTGTCTACTCATTATGAACAGTTCAACCAAAGAGTATTTACCCCCTTTGTTTAATGTAACTGTTTATTAAGTACTCACACACAGGAGGTAAAATTATCAAGTAATCCACAAGAAATAAAGCAAAAATGACAAGAAAGTCTGAAAAAAATATACTTATGTGGCAAAATATTCCATCTTTCTTTATCTTGCGACTCCTTGTTGTGGTCCAGACCCTCAGGTTGGGAACCACTGTACCTCAGGAAAATATGTGTGTATAAAAAATGATCTCTTTACTGTATCTGCTAATTATCTGGTAATTGTAAGCGCATTATAAAGCAAAGTAATCTCCTTCTAATTGTTTATTTATTTCTTCCTATTATTATTCTTAATAATACAAATACATTTTACTATAAAGGTTATTTGAAAGTGAACAGGAGAAAAAACATTTAATACAAACACCCATGCATTTAATTGACTCTTGTATTTGCATAAAGTAGCTATATTGTCTCTTTATCTATAGATGCACATATACATAGATATACAGCATATATACAAAATTATTAAAATTCTAATTCTAAAGTTTCACTTTCCCAGTTCTTATGAAAACGGAATCCCAACGGGCAGATTTCCGACAACCCGTGAACGCAGCTTCGTCAACACAAGCGCTCCAGCACTCCGAGCAGCGGCGCCTTTAAGAACCTCCTGGGTGTGGGAAAGGGGGAAGTTTTCAGTGAGTCCATAGCCAGATGGTCGCGTCCCATTCAGCTTCGTGTTACTCTCTTTGTAAAAAACGTGGGACTTAAATATCTGTACCATATGATATATCATTTAATAAACTGTATATAGAAATTTTATAGCGTGCTTCATTAAAAATAGTGTCAAAAAAGGATAAAAGACCGAAGGAGGTTTAGTGAAAGCGTGTAACACCTCGGAATGGGACGCGTCCGCAGGGATCCTGGCCGCTCTTCTAATCACGACACAGCAACAAGGAAAAAGTCGCAAAGAGGAGCAGGATTCAATTGAATTAGAGCAGAAACGTCGTCAGACGAGCGAACGAGGGGAAGTGGATTCAAACCGGATCTGCTGTGTGTTCACTGTTCATATCTGACCCGCGGGCTCCAGAGGACTCAGCGGCTCCTCTGCGCACGGGAGAGCCGGAGCCGAGCAGCGATGAGCGGCCAGCGGTAGAGTGGAGCCTCGGTGACACACACTCAGTGCCTCTATTGTCTGAACGCCGGCTGCTGCAGAGAAAAAAAAAATGGGCCACCCTCCTCTGGAGTTCAGCGACTGCTATCTGGACAGTCCCGACTTCCGAGAGACTCTCAAGTGCTACGAGGTGGAGCTGGAGAGGGCCAGTAAATTTCTCAAAGAGTTGATCAAAGATGGCAACAGCGTGATCAATGCAATCAAAGGTGAGCTTCAGCCTCATCTGTGTTGTTTTGAAAGTTGTTTTTTTTGCACGTTGCATGTAAGATATGAGGTGATAGAGGATCAGCATCTGTGGGGCCTTTTTAAGGGCCTGCAGGATCCATGTGGGTGGCTGGGAGAGGCACATTCAGGGAGGTGCTAGTGATCCCCTGGGTGAACACCAAGCAGCCTCCTTTCAAAGGCCAGGGATCTGATGCAGATGTGCAGGATGACCAGCTCTGTTTGCTTCCAGGCAGCTGTCTTCTCTTGCAGGATTTGCACCTCTCCTCCCTCTCTGTGTGATGTGTCATCTCTCTGCTGCTGGTTGTGGAGTTGGACCAGTCCCCACTCATAGTATGGAACAGAGCCAGTGACAGCACATTGACAGTAGATGTGTGTATTTGGGTCAGTGTGTGGCAGCAGTGACACACAGCAACTGTCCTTGTAGGTACTGTAGTAGAGCTGCAGAGTGTTGAGGGTCCTGCTGTGTGTTTTATATCTTACTGGAAATTTTCTTGTCCAGGACTGGCTGCTCATGCACTGCACATTTTTTCACTTTAAACACTGATCTCCAGCTGTAAGTGCTGTGAAATATGTGTGCACTACAATAAAAGCCTTATAAAAAACAAGGCACAATTGAACGAGAATCCAAAATAAGCAAATAAAACAGACATTTGTGGATAGAACAGTTCCATTACAAAATAAAGAAGGGATTTAAAATATGAGACTATGTGTACGTTCCTCAGGCGAAATGCCCCACAGTATTGATCTGACAGACTTTTCATAATAAAACCCAGACGTAGCAGGGATAATATATTACAAAGACCGCACACTGACTGGCCGCTGTTGTGCTGCTTAACCCTGCCAAAGATATCTTTCATACTTGAGACTTTCCTACGAGAGAAAAAAGGAAAACCGCACAGTTACAATAATCCGGGACTGCACTTAAATTCATGAGAGTTGGGTTGAATGAGAAGAGCAATAAAGGATTGTTGGTGGTGGTGGTTGGGACCGAGGCGTTTGGAGCTCCATTCAGATATCTCAAAAGGATTACATTATGTTTTTTTTCATAGGTTATTCTTTGGCGGTACAGAAGTTTTCACAGACTCTCAGCGTGTTCCAGTTCGACGTCATCGGTGACTCCCTGACGGATGATGAGATTAACATTGGTAAGATGATGCTCCTTAACATGCACTTTATCTTTACTGACCATGAAAGTCATGATGACGAAGTGGCTTTAAGAGAACTTGCCTTATTCCAGCAGGTTTTTCTGTTTACTAATACCACTTGGAAAATTGAAATGTTTTATACCGCTGATCCGAAAAGATTTCCCTTACTTGACCTCAGTGGAGAGGAACATTTTTGGCAGCCACTTGGCGATTCCTCACAACTTGAATATGAGGAACCTGGAAAAAAAATGGTTTGGAAAAACAGAAACTTCTGCCTTAAAGCGTAATGACAAGTATGTGTAAGCGAATGCGTCGTGTGTCTGTTTTAATCTTTCCAATTGTGTTTCCTGCGTCAGACAGTTAAGATAAGAAGGTGCAAAGTGTTTATTCCGGCCATCATCCTCATTGTGTTTCCCTCCCCAGCTCAGTCGTTCCAGGAGTTCGCTGGACTCCTGCAGGAAGTGGAGCACGACAGGATGATGCTGGTGGGTTATCAGCTTCCTCCACGCTGACTCTGCATCCTATTTGACCCCTCATTAGACATTGGAAACCACATTAACATATCCTGCACTAAACATTAGACCATTTACTAACCATTGGTGCATTCTGACACAAACATCTTTTTTCTTTGTTATGATGCCAAATCAACACCTTGTTTTTCACATATTTTGTCTCTGTTAGTTGAAATATGTTCTCAGAAGACACACCTAGATACTGTTTGTGTATATGTGTGGCCTTGTGCATGCTTGTTAAGAGCAATGCTTGTAATTATTTTGCTCTCAGTTCCCCTCTTGGGTTTTCGTGTTCCCTTTTTGGTTGCGGTTCCATATTGCCTACATGTTGATACGTTTTATCTTTCCTCTTTTACCAAGCCAGATAAATTCCCAACACAATCCAACCACTGTTTCATCCTCTGGCCCAACACTTCACTAATCAGTCATGACAGCAGGAGAGGAAGTTCCAGTCAGACTGGGTTTTCTGGATACAGATCTAATTTAAAACTGGAGGTCATCTGGTAATTTGTGCTTGCGATGGCTGGAAAGAGCAGCATTTGCTGGAAGCGGTTATGAAAAATACGTTTTCACGCTCACCCTCAAGATATTTATTTCCAAACTCTTCTCGACATGTTTACCCAGTTTATCCACAAACATACTGTGTTAAAGAGTGTGTCCTACCTATGGCAACTCACTGTGTGTTTGTGTGTATTTAGAAGTGCACCGCAGTAACACATGCTCCATGTTTGTCTGTCCAGGTTCAGAACGCCTCCGATCTGCTCATCAAGCCGCTGGAGAAGTTCAGAAAGGAGCAAATAGGAGTAACAAAAGTGAGTGTTTTCACTGATTCCTCTGCTCTGTAAGTGAAATGTCTTGTTCCTGTGAACAAAGTCAGTTCTCGAGTCAGCTCTAAAAGCGCTGATCTGTGGCTTCATAGTTTGATCTATTTCTATGCATAGAGTCAAAACATTGTTCAACATATAACACATCCCTGAGTTACTTACACAAACCAAACAGGAGGTTATAAGCTACTTCCTCAAATCTATTTATATGTGTGTGTGTGTGTGTGTGTGAAGCATTTACCTATGTCAAAACACTATTGTAAGTCTCTTCTTCCTCTTTGAGGGAGTTTTTTTTAATATCTAAAGACATTTTGGTGAAATGAAAGCAGTTGGTAGTTCAGAGCATCTCCTGATTTTCTGAGGTGACCCCCTGTGTGCTCTTTCACCAACATTTCATTGTGCTTTTAAAGTCATCGGGAAACTCTGCGGGGCATCGCCTCGATTATTCAGCTTGACATTTGGGTTTCTTTCTGGTTTGTGGTGATCAACAGTGGGTTTTTCCTCCTCTGTGTTTTTATTAACCAGCTACTTTCTGTAATAAAATTAATTTATATTAAAAAAATATTTTTAAAAAATGTTTCAATGTTCTACTTATCCTACAATGTTTTTTTCCAATATCAAAACGTAACAAAACACTGTAGCATATGTCTGTAAAATTTACAAAGTTAAAAGTTGGATGCATATTAAAAACTAAAAACTATGAATGACTCTAACATGATTTAATCACACCATAATCTCTCGTTTTCACAATTAACACATCTGTCCTGCAGGAAAAGAAAAAGAAGTTCGAGAAAGAGAGTGAAAAATATTACTCCCAGGTGGACAAGCACCTGAATCTCTCTGCCAAGAAGAAAGAGAGTCAGCTTCAAGAGGTGAAGTACAGGAACGGCTCATCAGCTGTGCAGTGAAATGTACACATAAGAGCGACAAGAGGCCGTATATTTGACATTTCCCCCTCTTTTTTTTCAGGCTGATGAACTCCTGGACAGAGAGCGAGTGAACTTCTATGAATCGTCAGTGGAGTATGTGTACCAGATCCAGCAGGTGCAGGACAGAAAGAAGTTTGATGTGGTGGAGCCTGTGAGTGCTGCCTGTGGTGTACCACTTTTCCTTTCTGCTGCCATGTAGCCAGACTGAGGAAATATAAATTACACTTTAGACAGAAAAAAAAATCCCAGTAGTTAGTCATATATTCTTTATGGCAGCCGTACCTTTGTTTTGGCTCTTCTTGTTCTCGACAGCAATCTTGAGTATGTCATTCATGCTTTTTTTTTTTTTTAACAGGTGCTGGCGTTCCTTCACAGCATTTTAACGCTCAACAACCTGACGGTGGAGATGACTCAGGACTTCATGCCTTACAAGCAAGAGCTGCAGCTCAGCTTGCAGAACGTAAGTGGTGTGTCTGGCAGCGACTGATGCCATTAGAGAGATTTCACATCCTTTAATCGGACGTCCGTGAGATTCTTAAGTGCTGTCTGGGTTTTTGTCTGCAGACAAGAAACCACTATGAGAGCACTCGGGAGGAGATGGAGGAGCTGATGAAAAGAATGAAACACCCCTCCCAGATCTGTAAAATGCAGAGTTTTCTGCCCATGGAGGGTTACTTGTACTGTCAGGAGAAGTGTAAGTGCACTAGATGTTCATATAGAAGCCTCATGCTCTTGCTTGAATCCCCTCTGACAATGCCTTTTTTTTTGTCCCAACAGGGGCTTTGGGTGTGTCATGGGTCAAATATTACTGCAAGTATCACAAGGAGGGGAGACAGCTGGTCATGGTGCCTTGCGAACAGAAGCCTGCAACTAAACAGGTGCTGCACTGAAAAGAATTATTACAACATATAAACCACTTATAGTCATGACATATACATCATCTACAGCAAGTTTATATCCTCAGATTGCTCTACTCTCATTGTCTCCATCACACATACTGACGACTTTCCAACTTTGTCTCTTTCCCTGCAGGGCCCCACGCAGCTGACAATGAAATCCTGCGTCCGCCGCAAGACGGAGTCCATAGACAAGCGCTTTTGCTTTGACGTGGAAACTAGCGAGAGGTAAGCGCAAACAAGCCGGAGAAACTGTGAGACGAGGCGATGCGGAAGCCTTGAGGGATAAACAGGTGAACAGGTGGCTCGCAAGGACAGAGCGTGAGGGCTAAATGGACTGTAGCCCAAACAATCCCTAAGTAACGCTGGAAACAGATGGCAAACGCCGTGATTTCAGGGGAAGGAACACAACAAGCTCATATTTATATAAGCAGGCCGCTCAGTTCACAAAATGCATTTTAATGGACACTTGAGCCGCGGGCTGCTCTGTCCCATTCCGGTTTCTCGAAACCTGTGGAAACGCTTGGAGTGTCGACAGGGTGTTTTTAAAGGATTAAAAGCTGCTTGAATTATGCATTAAGTGCTCGAAAGTGTCTCTGAATGTTGAGCAACTAATTTGTGCCAGTGTGTGAACAACATAATGAGGAGTTGGCTGTTTGATCAACTGAAGGTGGCAGTGCTGTCCAGTGTAGGAAGATAATGCTGTCAGCTCAAGGAGTCACCCGCTCGCCCGAGTGTCCCTGAAATGCTCCTGGTGCTAGTGCCTGACCCTGACCTCTGACCTGCATAGGAGGAGCGAAAGAACAGTGAATATTCCCACAAGGTTTTTGTATTCCTCTGCTCTTAATATGCCAGACAGACAGAGAAAGACGACATGCATGAGTGTTTGATTGGCAGGTGTCCCATTCAGGTGTACTGACATACAAGAGCTTTAAAACGAATCAGGAAAAGCAAAACAAATTTAAATCCTGATATCAGGGAAGTCCTTAAAGCTGATAGAGAAATTATTTTATAAGACTTTTTCATTAATGAGTGCAGTTGGCAGAAGGAGCTTTAAACTTGTAGCACAGTTGTCTTGGTTAACAATTGATTCAGTAGCCTAGAAGCTGTAAAATTTGGCACTGGATTTCTGTAGTAGACAGATTGCAACAATTGAGTTTCATCATCTCTTCAAGCTTGTCTTATTCATCTCCATTAATACCCCCCCACCATTTCCACGCGGGATTTAATCACTGACTTCAAAGACACTTAAAGTCTTTCTTCTTGTGGTGTTCTCATTTGTAAGGGTTGTTAAATGCTCACATCGGTAGGATACTGTAGCACTGTGTCCTGTGACTTAACCATGTTAATTACAACATTTGCCTCTTTAATGCAATTTGTTACTGTTTCCATAGAAACACGCCCGTCACTTTCCAGGCTCTCTCGGAGGGAGACAGGAAGTTGTGGATGGAGGCCATGGATGGAAAAGAGCCCGTGAGTTCATTTCTCGTCTCATTGAAGATTCTTCTTCTCCTAGATTAAATTTTTATGGAGGCTGCTTTACTGCCAAAATTTGTACAACGCAATATGGAGTCAACTGCAGAAGGGGGCGGAGGGGTTGACATGGTGATTGGCTACTGTGCTGACACACAAAACTCACAAGAGCAGTTTCCATTTCCAACCTGCCTATCAGAGCCTGTTTTTTTGTTTTAATAAAATCTCTTTTAAAAAATCTTTTTATGGTAAGAAGCTACACTTAATCTCATTTACAGCTTCTTAACTGGATTAATGCAACAAATGAGAACTTAATTTATTAAGTAGTCTGTTTTATTCATTTGCTCTAAGGAAACAATATCAAGCCTGTCACATCTGTTAAGCGCTGCAGGATGTAGGCATCGATGATCCCATTGTGCCGCCTGTATTAGCCAGATGTGTGAGAGATGGGATGAAGCTTGTTAGGCGCGTTATGCATCATTGTGTGACTAAATGATGGCTTCTGGTTCGTCTCAATAGTCCCTGACAGCAGGGCTGAGTTCACACCATTACTGATTTCTGCTCTTATAATCATGTTTAGGTGTTAATGGAAACCTATCTGTTAAAACTGCAAAATGCTGGATCTGACAAACCTTGCTGCTCCCACGATTTGTGTCTGTATTCAGCAGTTTTGAGGTGATGAAATACCAAATTGCCTAACCAGCAAAATTTAAGACATTGTTAATTTCTATTTTGGTTGTAGCTTTAAATGAACCCTTTTCCTTTTTCCTCAAGGGCCTTAGGGTTAGGGTTCCAGGGCCTTGAACACATCTATCACACTAACCTCGAATGCAACGGCTTTGGTGAGGCGTCTGATGTCAGATGGTAGTGATGATCACTTCAGTTTTGAAAAGAACTTATTGCAGTAGTAGGTCACAACTCTCAATTCTTCACCAATTCTGCTTCTGAACGAAGTTTCGGGTTCTTTGCTATTAGCTCGCTTCCAAAAAACCTGCCTGCATAACATCGTGTCGTTTAGAATGCGGTCATGTTAAACCTGCTTGTTGTTGGGCACCCAGACTCTGCTGATGACTTTATCCAAGCACATTTGTCCTTGCAACTCATTCACTTTAGCATGTTTTGAGCTGTTGTGACCCTTGAGATTGCTTTTTTTCATTGCTGTGGCTGAAAAAGGCTGGCCAACCCCCCTCCTCTTTAAACCAAATTTTACTTCCTGTTTTGTTCTCTTTCATATCAGACGGTTTAGGTTTAGTGGAGGTTGTCGTGTGAGCGGTGGACTAAACAAATCAACCGTCACTACCAGAGGATGTGAAAATAACAGAAGGCACACGTTTCAGTGCCCTCTTCCTGTGCAACTTCCCTAATGACTTCTGTATATCGTGAACATTTCTCAAGAGCTTTTCCATCCACTTTGCCCAAATGTTCTCAAGCAGTGATCCACTGCACTGCACTACTGCCAGGTCTGCAGCCTCTGAGCTTTCAGTCTGGACAGGGATCAACTCTGTGGTGTTCTTTCAGAATAATCTCTTCTGCCACACTGACTCTGTCGACTTCATTACACTCTGAATGCCCTTTTAGCCTTTTGAATAGCCGAAGGTGCAGCACTGCTTCTTCCCCTCACTCATATGGACACTTTATATTCGTTGATATCCATGTCTATGCATGCTGTTGTGTGTGTCAACCTGGGGATGTTTCTGCACATTCTGCATCTTTTGAAACTTCCTCATACTCCTCTGTGTTATCGTCAGTCTGTTGAGCCCAGAACTTTGCTTTGAAAGCATTTTCTTGTTAATGTAATGGGCAGTATTAATGTGGTGCTCTAGAAAATACCATTTCCCTTCCCTTTGTCATACATGTATTGACTAGTAGTCAATCAGGAAAAATAGATGGCAAGTGGCTTAGTAATTGATGAATTGTTAAGTAGTGTTAAGCAAGTTTTTGTATCAAAAATGACAAATATTTACTGGTTCCAGCTTCTCACATACATATTGGCCATAATTTCAGAGGTTTTGTGCCCATAATAAGCATCCCCAGGAGCTCTGGAAGCAAAACCAGGCTGATGCCTCTGACGGTCTCTACAGGCAGCCAGCTGGCCCATTACAGTCCATTAAGGTCCATTAAGTCTCTGTTTTGGCAAATTTGTCACATCTCCAAACCAAGAAGTGGTTGACATGCATGAACCTATGTGCCAAAATGACAAATGTAATACTACAATTACAGATCACTTCAAGGCCCCCTTTTGTGCACTTTCCATTGCAAGTTTTTGGCATTAAAGTGTAGGGAAAAAAAGACAAAAATGCTTGTATGTGCGTGTCCAAACTCACCTAAGCAATGGCACATTTTGGCCATTTTTCTTTTTAGCAACTGAAATGGAAACTATCATTCAAATATTGGAAAAAGGCTGCAATTCCCTTGTCTGATGGTAGCTTCATTATCCATATATCAGTCACCATGTGATCTGATTTCCATTTTAGAATTAAAGTGAGTCATTATAGTGGAAAAATACCACATTTTGAATAATTTCCTTCCAAAACCGAGCAGAAAATGAAGTAGTAGCCATTCTATTTGTAGGTATCAATCAATGACAGGATGTGAAAGTGATATTTCACACTTCAACAGCCTGTGACAACAAAGACTCACCCTGCTAAGAAAACCTCGAACAAGACTTGACTGAACTGTGTCCAGCTGCCCTGTTGATGGCCCTGACCTCTGACAACCATTAGTGAGGAGGGCAACCGAGTGAATATAAAGAAAAACTGAAGACAAAATCAGTTAAAGTCAAAGCTTCGATATAAAACCCACCACATGTGACAGTGTGTGACTGGTCTCTGAGTTGGACGTCCTGGGTGTGAGTTACTGGTGACTATGCCTGTAGTTATGTACTGGTTTTAATATTACGCCAAACTGCTCCCAAGAGTAAACTGAATTCTTTTCATTTGTTTGGTTGTTTTTCATTCGGGACACTGTTTTTCCACCAGTTAACAAGATGCACATTCTGTCTCCTCATCCCTTTTTCTCTCTGTTTCCATTATTATTATTTTCATGCAGTTTGAAGCTGCTCATGAGGTAACCTTGCAAGATTGTGCCATTAGTTTCATAAACTATGGGAAGCGATCGCTGTTAGTGCCATCATCAAGTGTTTTTCCCCCATTTTCATGTTTAGGAAAGATGTGTTCATTAATTACGCTGAACTATCCAAGGCCCGATCGTGGATTTTTACCATGTGTTTCACGGTCTTCAAATTCCTTTTCCATTTTTTTTTTCATTTCAGATCTATCATTCCCCAATTCACAAGCAAGCTGAAAGTAAGTCAGTCATCATTACCCTCAGAGTCTTCAGTTCAGATGTTCATGTTATATGACATACTGTGACATCTCACTGTACATGTCATGCCACTGACTGCATCTGTCTTCATGTTTTAACTATCAGAAGTATTGTTTTAAACTGATTGCTGTTAAATCTGCTCATTTTTCTGGCTTTTTCACTTCCACAGTGGAACTGAATGAAATTGGATTCAAGTTTGTGCGGAAGTGCATCAACTACATTGAAACAAAAGGTAAAGAGTATCAGGAGGGGTTTATTCCAGCTGTCTTTGGTTCTGTCAGTTGCCCTGAAGGGGGCGTAGTTGAGTCATAGGTTACATTTTGATGCCACGCCTGCAGGCTGCTCTCAGGGGAAAAAAATGTCCTTCATTACAACTCTAGTAGTCTAAAATAATAGTCTATTTCAGGTTGTACAGACCTTTAATTATCACGTCTGTATCACACACTATTAAAGTCTGCCAGCCAGATTTTTAAGGACTTTTGACTATTATTTTTTTAACAAAACCTCCTCTCTGCATACATGCTAAAACTTTTAAGCCCAATATCCGACACTAATCTGAAAGTCACATCTAACTTTATAATTTTACAGTCACAATGTATTTCTCCAGGACGGTGATTCATCTTGCAAGAATGGAATTAAACACTCAATCTGTAAACATGTAATCTGACTCCTGATCTAAGCTCAGAGCTCTGCTCAGTTTCAAACAAAGTGGTTCAACGAAACGCTCAGACAATCAAGATCAGACAAGAACATCTGTATCTTAATTCTGACTCCTGCAGGCTCTGAGGAGATACATGTGGTACATTTCCACTGCTGTGTATTTGTCCAGATTACACTCCCCGTTTCTCTCTTCACCTCCCCCTCTCCTCTTTGCAGGAGTCTCACAAGAGGGAGTGTACCGAACAGTTGGCAGCAACATCCAAGTGCAGAAGCTTTTAAATGCCTTCTTTGGTAAGGAACATGTTCTGCGTCTGTCCATTCAACGTGTGTCTTCACTTGGACTGATCTACCTGACAACAGGTTCTGCAACTTTTGTGAAGCTTGTGTGTATGAGTGACAGGGAAATACCAGCAGGTCTCTGACTCGTGGCGCTCCGGCTCTGGATGGCTCTGCTTCAAAGTGCCTATAAATTGGATTTTTATAAAAACAGTGTGCATAATGTGAAAGCCGTCGCCTATATTGGCAAACCCAACGAGAATTATCACCCAGCTTTGCTGTTCCTCTCTGCTCAACTGAGCTTTGTGGAGTCTTTGAACACATTTCTTTGATTTTGACAGCGTAACCTTAATGTTGTGGTTCACTCTCGCTGCTCTTATAGGATCATTCTGGGCTGCGGCAGACAGCTGTTTTCAGTGAAAAAGCTTTAAAAACTCACTGCACGCCACCAGTCCAGCACCAAACACACAAGCAAACAATGTTGGCGACTAGCTAGCTGAAGAACATAACGGAGCATTTAGCAGCTAAAGAGCCACATATTTCTCTCAGGAGTCTGTGGAGACCAAAAACAGCAGATAGATATGATGTGAAAGATAATGATATGTCAGTGTTTAACAGCTTGTTTCTGCCGCCCCCAAGTGGCCAAATCATTTCAACTTGTCACAGTTGGAAAAACACTCATGTTGCTAATAACATTAACAATGACTCTGTTCTGTAAATGTGTCCCAGTGAGTCATGACAGTGAGACAGAGAGCCATCATGCACAAAATCAGGACCCTGAAAATAGAGCAGCTTAATGGAATTCAGCCATCATTCATTTTATTATGTACACCTGTGATAGTCCTACGCTGACCTGCCGAAATGTCCCCTGAGGAATAGACCTATTCCCTATTCCTAAATCATTTATCAGTTTATTTATTTTTGCCATTTTTGCAATCGCTGTAACCCAAACCTTAATGACCTTCTGCTCCCGTATTGCTTATCATTTAATGATGGCTAGCACATGTCACAGCTAGCCATTTCCTCAGATCAACCAAGGCACTGATTCCATGTGGTTTTCAGTTGTCAGAATTTAACATAATGGCATTAAATATTTTCTGTTTGTTTTGATTTGCTCTGTCATAGACCCAACAAACCCAGGAGATGTGGATCTCCACAGCAGCAGCGACTGGGACGTTAAAACCATCACAAGTGCATTGAAGTTTTATCTAAGGTGTGTTCATTGTGTCAGGATCTATGGCTGTTCTTTATTTCTTTTATAATAATAATAGTAATAATAATAATAGTATTAGTAATCGTTTGAAATTTTGCCCAAGTCTTCTTCGTACAAATCCATTTCCAAAAATCTGCTTGATTGTCTATCGTGCATTTGTAAATCTGGATCCAGGTTCAAACAATTTTTTGTGCCTTGACAGAGGTTGTGCTCTCTGAGTGCTTTCTAGTGTAATTGTGTAACGACTGAGTGCTGCTTTTTCTTTTTTTGTGTGTTTGATGTGGTGAGTTATATTACACTGTGGCCTTGCGCTTGTTCACAAGCGTCTGCATTCATCTGCAGGAGCTTGTCTGAACCTCTGATGACCTACAGTCTACACAGAGACCTCATATGTGCTGCAAGTAAGACGTGTTTTATAAATTATCCAGAGCTTAGATTAGGGACTTGTGTGTTTGTGTGTTTGTGTGTGTGTGTGTGTGTGTGTGTGTGCGTGTGCGTTCATGATTGTTTGGCCTCTCCTCTCAGATCCAGATCAATCATTAAACATGCAGAGGTTAACTATTTCTCCATCACATGCATGTATATTTATGTAATTACAAAAGTCCACTCACTTTTTTTTTGCAAAGCTGATATGAAATATAAAAGTGTATGCACATGCAACATACTGTTTGCGTACACTTGTAGCCTAAATGTTGTCTTTTCTTGGTTTTAAGAATATTATGTTAGTGACTCTGTTTTCTCACCTTAATTGACTGTTGACTTGTATAATTGTTAAAGTGCTGAAGCTAATCTGTCAGATATTGTAGGCAACAATAAGGAATATATCATGAATCATGTTAATATTTGAATCTACTTTGCCTGGATAAAAATCTGCCAACCTGTAGCCATTTGTTAAATTTAAACTACGCTGGCTGCAGACTCAGCAGTTTAACAGGCGGCACAGGGTCAGTCTGGAAGACACTAAAAGAAATTCGAGTCCTCTGTTTGTTCTTTTCCGTCACACGACATCAGTGTAAAACAGAGAAGAGTGAGTTTAAAAGCATCGGCCATTATGTCTGGATGTTACAACAAGACAACCGGTGGCTTCAATTTCCTGGAAATATCT
This sequence comes from Holacanthus passer, assembly GCA_025331565.1. NCBI lineage: Eukaryota > Metazoa > Chordata > Actinopteri > Pomacanthidae > Holacanthus > Holacanthus passer. Next base: position 8,452,036 of record JAFREQ010000005.1, read on the forward strand.
TGTAGTAGTTGAATAGGGGTTCCTAATTATACAGGCTGAGTTTGTTTTGCAGACTTAATAACCTCATGCCGTTGCAGAGTGTGGCTGTACCTCACTCCTTATTGTGCTTAAACCTTTTTGTGTTTATGTTTAACTGTTACTCAACGTGAATATTTTCCATGCACCTGAATTTTAAATTATACAACCATTATGTAAATGAAAACACATAAAAAAGTCATTTTCTTCGCTACACAGAAAGAAATATTCAGGATTATTCTTCTCTAGCTGGTATCTTTCACAGCATGTTTGTGATTTAGGTCTACGGATGCTGCAGATGAACTGTCCGTATTTCATAAACCATATTTCTATCTGTCTTTCAAATTCCTCCATTTGGTAACTTTATGTCGTCTTTGTATCACAGAGTCGGATAATCTGGACGTCCGACTGAGTGAAATTCATTCACTTACCTACAAACTACCAGAGAAGAATCGGGAGATGTTGGAGATGCTTATCAAACACTTGGTCAGGTACGTGCTTGTGTGCTTTGTTGTGACCTTGGACGTCATTACTGTCTGTGCAGTGCTTGTTGGGACTTTTTGCTGTCCTCCTGAAATGAGCTCAGTTAATGTGTGACCGCCCTGCGCCAACGATTTTGTTACATTTTATTCAACCCGACTCGATGTCTGTTCACAGCGTGTGCAGTCACAGCGAGGAAAACCTAATGACGCCCTCGAACATGGCTGTTATCTTTGGACCCACGCTGATGAGAGCGAAGGAGGAGACAGTGGCGGCCATGTTGGATATCAAGTTCCAAAATATTGTGGTTGAGATTCTGATTGAGGACTACAGAAAGGTACATTTTCAGACTATCTACAAAAAATTTTAGGTCATTGAAGTGATAGCACTTTGTGCTACAAAGGAATAGAGTTCAACATTTTGAGACTTATTTGCTTTCTTGCTGAGACTTACATGAGAAATTTGACACCACTCTCATGTCTGTACTGCAAATATGAAGTTATCACCAGCAGGCTAATGACTAACTGTGCAAAGGCAACAAAATCCAGCTGCCAGCACCTCTAAAGCTTAATAATTAACACTTTTTTTCTTGTTTATTTAATCCATACAAAAATAGAAAAATAGGGAGTTGCATGCCCAACTATTTTTGGCCGGGATGAGGAGTTTATCTGCAGAGTCACACATACAGTAACCCTTAGTTAACGATATCTTTGGATAGAGCCAAGGGGTCAGTGCTGCTGTAGCTTCAAAATTAATTTACAGACAAGTGACTGGTGTCAATCTTCTCATCTAACTCGGGCAAGAAAGAGAACATGTGTATTTCCCAAAATATTGAACTTTTAATTTAATACTTCTTAATCTGATTGTATGTTAAGTTTAAGCTTGCTGTAGTGTCACTAGTTTCATATTTGTACTTTTGTGAAGATCACTCTGTAAAAAAGTGTAATAGTAATTAGTAATCTTTCAGTTTTCCTCTGCTCTCTCTTGTGTGTATCATTTGATTCATTCAACCAAGTTACAGGCTGTTTGTAGCTGAGATAGTTACTCTAAGTTTTTTTTTTTTGTGATCACAGATCTTCAGTCATATGCCAGAGGACAGCACCGCCCCACCTGTCCCTCCTCCGCGGATCACCACGAGAAAGCGCCAACCCATCACAATCTCCAAGCGACCGCCTCGTGTTTATCATGCTCTTAGTCATGACCACTTTCAGCACACAGAGAGTAATTATCAGCCTCCCTTGGCCTGATCATCCTCATCATTATCCCATCCTGTCTGTGCTGAATGTACAGTAGATTATTTTTAATTATTATTATTATTGTTAATAATTATTTTTGAAATATTCCAGAAAGATTTGTACCAAACACACCTTCAGGGTTCTTTCTTAACATTTTTTGAAGTACAGAAAGATGTGATTTACTTTGCTTTCTGTCCATCACATATCATTCCTAACAATTATTACATATTCCTAAACATGTCATTCATTTGTGTGTTAAAGCAAAATCTATTCATTGTCTTTATTCATTATTGCCTCTTTCTTTATTGTTGATGGGATTTTAAGTACAAATAAACATATCTACGCTACATTTTTTATCTCACATTAGTCTGTTTTTTTCCACTTCCTCTGGCTAAATCATGTAATTTTCTTTCTTTTGAAACCCCTCATTAAGTGGGTGTGTCTCCATCCTCTCATACTCCATGGCAGAGAAATTGTCCCTGTGTTGTGTGATGCTTAACTGTTCTTAACTTACTACTTGATATAGCCGAATCAACAGCTCTTCATGATTAATTCGGACATAGGAATGTGCTTTGAATTCATTAAATTCTTTCTGCGTGGTCTTAAACCAATGATGTTCTGTGCAGTTGCTGTTTAGCAAATTAGTTTTTCACATTCATTTACATTGTTCTTGTATGACCTTAGTTCCTTTATTTCAGTCATGCACATTATAGATTATTTAATGGAGGAAAACATTTAAATTTGACTCAGGCCTTGAGTTACTGTATTTAGATTGCAAGCACAACAGCACATTCTTCATGTTTACCTGAGTCGCTGTTGAGTCGACTTGAGCAACCAGTACTTTGCATTAATCGCTATGTTTCTTTCTAACAGATGGCCAGAACGACAGCTCTGTCCCAGACGGGGAAGTCTCAGCGAACCCCGTTCCCCTCCAGCGGACAAAACTTGTAAGCTGTGCTCCGCTCCCTCCAAGAGAACCTCCACCGAGACAAGCGTTAATGCCCAGACCGGCTAACCGTCAGGACAGACAGCTAGACTCTGACGATGGCAAGATAGATGACACGAGGCAAAGGCCGGATTCTTCTTCAGCGGCCAATGGGGAGTCTGGAGTCTATGTGAGCAGGGTACCATCCTTCCAGAGCAGGAGACCACCTCCTAAAGGCACATCAGCCAACAGAGAAGGTGTGATGGAGCTGCTTTCTTAAAACTATACTTATATGCACCTAGATACAAACTTCTAGGTTTTACAGAATTTAAAAAATGTGAGAACCAAGTTGGATACAGTGTGATGTTAAAAGCAAAGTTTTATGTATTTAAATATGTGGGAACATGAAATTATTCCTGCTTGTTTTCCCTTTGTTAATGCATGTGGCTACATCTAGTCATTCAAAATCATCCTTCTTTCCAGTTGTGTTGCTCTTCATGGTTTTGGCTGCAACATGACCAACTGCTGTGTGTTTGCTTTTAGTTAGCTATTAGCCATCTGTAATTGGTTTTCCACCATTTCATCTATTTTTGAACGAATTGGAAGTTGTTCATTTCAGGTGGTCAGTGGATGATGAAGCAGCCGCTGCTAAGAGCTTGGTTTGCTGATATGTAGGTTTCTTATTCAGTTATCTGCCCAAGTTCATACCTGAGCAGGCTCGAACTCTCAGCATGTCATTGTATGAATCTTTTATTATAACAGAAAATCCACAGTGTAGTGACTGTCTGACCTCTAACCTCTTAACCCCTTGTTTTTGTTTTTCAGGAGATTCTGATGGTCTGACCAGAACGAGGTCCGCAGAAAAACACGTCATCTGTAGACCCCCAGTGAGGCCTCCTGAGCCCCCCTCCAGGTTCCCCGCTCCGCAAAAGACCCAGAGTGCAGCCAGCAGTGAGGCCACATCCTAGTAAGTGCGCCACAGAGATACAGAAGTCTGTCGCCACCTCTTTATTTTTTAAGCTATTTGATGATCTACAAGTGCAGACGTGGTCAAAAGGTCCAATAAATACTCAACTTTGGGATCTGCGGTTTTTATTAAGAACAGTAGAACTCACTGTTTGAGCAACATAACATTGGTGCCAGAAGTGGAAATTCCAGTGGGCCACAATGAGCAACCTTCAAGGCACGAGTAGCTTCCATGATCAAAACTATGCGATCAAAGAATTGGCTTGTTGCTGATAAGGTCACAATCTGACATGAACACAATGAAACCTCACATCCATCTTATCAGCACTATGATGGTGGTGTCATCATGTCGTCACGCCATCTCTGCCACAGGATGATGAATATGTGTGACTACGGAAGCCAAGAGCAGCCGAGGTGATGATTGTTTTAGATCCTGTTTTCTCAAGATGAGTAAAAAGATGATAATCAATAATGTTATACTGCTTGTATGTGAAGCATAGAGAATTATCACCTGACTCTGCAGTTCTTCTCAGCTCTAAGGAACATTTTAGGGTCTCTCAGCTCATTGTTTTGGTTTTTATGCTTTACACCTGTGCATTTCCTGCGATAACGTCAACATATCTGCCTCTGTAAAAACCATGGATGATCTTGGCTTTTGTAAGGAAGTACCACACAAATGTAACTCCCAAATTCGGTGAGGAAATATATACATAGAGAGTGGGATATAAAAAAAAAAGCACAGTCTACCAATTAATACCAAGAATCTTTGATACCAACATGTGAGTTTTCTTTTTTTCTGCAGTGTTGCCTCTAAAACAAAGTTTTTTGAGAATGCCTCCAAGCAAGTTAACAGGTATGTAAAAGCTATTTTTGTCTGTTGCTTCAGTTTGTCTTACAAACTGTAAATGTTATTACAAAGAGTTAATTACTGAACATAACTTAGATTTTTTTGTGCTTAGGGTTGTTTGTCACTTTTCGGACAATTAAACCATATTTTTACTTTCTTGACACATGATACTGCTGTGTGTGAAATCCCCCAAACGCACGCACCGCACGCACGCACGCACACACGCACACACACACACACACACACAGTGGTTGATGCGTGCATGATGATGCTACTCTTACTTTAGGCCTCTCCTGTTTTGGCTCATGTTAGACTCCTACTAATGATTGATGATAATTGTGGAGGTGGAAACACACACATCTGCTCTTTTATGATTTGGATGGTCCACGTTAAGGTCCTTGCTGCCCTCCCTGCACAGGCAGTGATGAAGGCTGTAAATGAAGAATGTCTGAGTGGGAAGAGCTTGTGGGAGTTTTATCAAAGAGAGTTTATCTCTCTTTTTTTATTGTACTCCTCTATCAGTGTTACGCACGGTTTACATTAACGTGCCCAAAAGGGCGGGTGTCCTGATGTATAAAGATCTCGTTTGGCCTTTGATTGTCCTCCCACAGCTGAAGAAGTTGGGCCTTCTGAACAGAGTCAGAATAGTTTTTAAGATGGTATATAATATTGTTTAGATAGATTTACAGTGGGGGAAATTTCACATGTCAACATTTTTTTCATTGAACGTGTTTCTAATGCAGGTATTCGCATGAAATTGAGACCAGACATTGCAATTAACTCAATAAAACTGCACCGATAAAGAAATCGTAACATTCCCCTCCATAAAAAGTTATGTGCAATAAAGTGGTACAACACAGGAAAAAGGGATTAAACAGAATAAGCACTAAACCAGCAGATCCCACTAAACAGTTCTCCTCCTACCTGTGCTAATTGCAGTCTGCTGGGTTAGTGCGTGTTGGCAGGTTAATATTCCCACTCTTTGAAAAAGAGTTATCCACCTCTGAATGCAAGTAAGCTGTCACGCAAGAAAGATCTAATGATGGACAGAGAGAAAGCGCTTTCACAAGACCTTCGCAACAAGATCGCTAAGCAACATGAAGATGACACTGGTTACCGACAAACCATAAATGTTCCTATAAGCATCACTGCTGCCAATATGGGCAAAGTGGAAGGAACATCACTCCATCAATGCACAGGAGGTCCTCGCAAGACATCCAATTGGGCAGTCAGAAAGTTAGTCAGAAAAGTAGCCCAAGAGCCAAGGACCACTGATGAAGCGCCACAAAGACCTGGAAGCACTGCCACAGTGTCCATGCACGATCACCCTGGAAGACTCCATTGCTAAAAGTTGAAGCTCCTTTGAAATTTGCTACACAACATTTGGTGCAGCCTGTAGTGTGGTCAGACGTAACAAAAAGCAAACTTTTTGGCAACAACACAATGCACCATGATTGGAGGAGAAATAGCTCTGACCCTGAAAATACCACACCTGCAGTGAAGTTTGGAGGTGGAAGCATCATGGTATGGGGCTGTTTCTCTTCTCATGGTACTGGCTGAATCCAAATGGAAAATGAACGGAGCAACGTACCAGAAAACTATTGAGAAGAATCTGTCGCCATCCACCAGGACAATGAGGATGAGATGGACCTTAAAGCAGGACAGTGATCCGAAACACACTGCCGAGGAAGGAGACGGTCAACTGGTTCCTGGACTTAAACCCAGTAGAACATGGAGGACTGTGTGGCCAAAATCCCACCTGAACACTCTGAGAAATACGTTTTTTGGGTTTTTTTTGTACAGGAAACATCTTGAAGCTGTGAAGAATTTTCCACCAATCATTAAACAATTTTCCCTTAGCGTGTTCAATACTTTTTTCCTGCGTCATTCCACTTTATTACCATTGATCTAGCAATTAGTTGTTAGCCTCTGAGGATAATTACAGGTGGTTGTACCGTGTAATAGACAAACAAGATAATTGGAATAACGTTTTATTTCTACTCGCATCATAGCGCTGCAATGAGCGAGGCATTCGTCACACATTCTGACCTGTTTACAGTCGGACGTTCCTAAAAACTGATATCATACACAGTCTCACACAGCGTGCGATGAAGGTGCAAAAATCGCCATTGTCACAGTGTATAGAGGCCTTAAGGCAGATCGTGGGTGGTCTGGTGGTTGAGCTGCAGTGGATATGGGACTAATTTGTTTATGTCTCTTCTGATTCAGTCCACCGGCCTCTCCATCGCCATCAGCAGTGACAAAAAAAGAGGTGAGATTTGCTATGATTTTCCGATTTATTCAGTATGTTTTTAATACTGTTGCATCTGTCACAGAGCGTACTGTACCCGTTTAATGATCTGAAAATGTGTAACGTGTCTCTTTTCATACATTTGATTTGCTTCCTCAGACTTAAAGTTAATGAGACTCAGGTGTCACGTGATGCTGTTGGCTGCATAAAAGCTGGAGGGAGTCACCACAAAAGAACTCAGTCGCTCTTGGATCTTATCGGACAGACTGAAGAAATGGCTCTCCATAGAACTGTATGGATGTATTTGATTCCATTTGATTTTATATTTTTGAATAGTAAGAAGGGTGCCATAAGGCAACACAGTAGCAAACTGACTTGTGAATGAGCTTGCAAACTAAAGGTTCAGTGTTGGATCATTATTCCAAAGTTAGGATGGAGTAACTGTACTGTTTTCCCGTTGTGTTACACCAGTTGACAGTTTTGTCAAATAATCTTACAATATCTAGTTTACAGTGTTAAAAAGCTTGAATGGCAAATTTTGAGGGAACTAACTATAACAGCTTACTTTGACGTCTTGTTGTCTGCACTCTTAATACTTGTTTTTATCATTGTAAAATCCCAAAGATAACAATTTGATTAAAATGGACTTAATCAATATTAATTTGAAAATGAGAAATATTAGTCTTAATATTAACTTCTAGATTTTATCAAATGCATCTTATGGTCTGTCAAGGAACTGGATCAAGCAAATTCATTTGAAGCTACATCTATGGATTAATTTTTTTTCTGTGGAAGCTATTTTAGTTGATCTTTTCAAAAAGAAGATTTAGATCTTTGAATGTATGTCATGTCGAGACATAACGTGCCATTCAAACATGAGTCACTTTTCAAGAGGCATTACAAAAAGTATTTTGCTATAAAGTGCCAGCCTGTATTCCAGTCAATGTAGTTTGAATTTACCTAATGAATGCTAGTGTAATAGGGAGTTATTAAAACCGATTCACTAGTGGTCACTCCCATACTTCTGACTTTGGTGTCACTTACTTCTTACCTAATGTAGGTAGGTCAGGTTGCACAGGAGAGTCCTCGAAGTTTACCTGAATTGTTGGGACTAAAAAAAAACTGATTGTTACAATATGTGAAAATAACACTCCAGTGTTTTTTTTTTTATTTCCTTGTTCTTGGTTTATATGTTAATTTTACACTTGTTTTTTCTTTTTCTTTTTTTTTCATAATCCAACTTGAAAATTCTGTTTGTTGTCTGGTTGGACTCGTTTTCAAAAAGAAAAATAAACATGTTGAGTTCTTAACACGACTCGTGAATATTTTTAAGAAGAGCTGTGTATCACTATTTTAGTTTTATGTTATTGCACGATGCTTCAGTCCTGTCTCTCAGTCCGTGTGCTGACATGTGAAATCACTCATATGAGTATCAGCTAACAATTTCCTGAAAAGATTTATCAGGCCATAATCTGATGTTAACAGGTCTGTAATATAACCTGGTGCCAGACCCATCTATGCCAGTGCAAGATTACTTGTGAAACAAACAGACTTCAGAATTTAAACTATCACTGCTACTACTGTTCAAAAGTTTGGGATCACTTGGCATAAAAGCTTGATTCGGTGCAGTCAGATGGCTGAGAGGACTACTCCGTATCTTTGAATAGTCTTTCATGCTTTTAGTTTATAAAAGGTCCTCTTTGCAGATGGATTATATTTTCCATGAAGGACATACAAAAGAAAGTAATGTCCATGGAGAACAAAATACTGTACAGTGTTTCCGCCAAGCTGACAACTGAAAGGGCAGAAAGAGACAAAGATGCCATTGAGGCCCAGTTAAATAAGAAAATAAGAAATCACCAACTGAAAACATTTTATTTGGATTCATTTAACAGTCATAACATTCTTAAGTTATTCATTCTTAACAAGTTTGGTATAATTAGATTATTGCAGTTATATGAAATAATAAAGTATTGAACTCATTGATATATTGACCTGATGATGGCGCCAGATGCACCAAAGTCAGGTGGCTCTATCCTGTGGGGACCATGCATGTCTTCTGTCATGGCGATCCATTCAATAATTGTTGCGATACTTCAGTTTGGACTGAAGTGCTGGACCCAATGAAGTACCAACACTAACATGCTGATGAATAACAATAAAACCTTGCACAAATAGTTTATTGTCTCCCTCCAGTTCATCCCGTGTGGTGTTGCATACTTGCACAAACCTCAGAGCCATCTGACTACGATCATGATCTTTTCAAAAACTCCTTTGAAAACTTTGAAGAGCATAATTAGTCATGTGTCACCACGAGGTTTAGCCTTTATTCATCTCCATCCAAACATTGTTTCAATAAGAAAAACATTTCAGAAGCAAGAGATTCTAAAAATGTCAGTGAAGTTTATCAGTTAAGATGTTTAAACCTAAACATTGCCAAAGAAAAAGAGGAACCCAGTGGTTCCTGGCATCGTGCACTCGGTAGTTCAATATAGTATGTGAATCCTCCATCTGTTTTAAAAAAAAACCTGCTTGCAGTCAGACATTGTATTTATTTTGCCATCCACTCCTCCCACCACATTCCAACCTTCGCTGCCAGTCGGAGCCGTGCCTCCTCTCCGCGGCCCCTTTCATTCCACATTTAAATCTACCAACTTGTAGCTCCATGTCTAACATCTACTGTACCGGCCTCACTGGTGGACTCGGGGGATGGCCCACATCGGGGCCTGCTGGAAATTCCCTTGCCTATTTCATGCCAATTCATATGACCTCGAGCTTCAGTAAATTAATATGCAGCCACACACACAAGAACAAAAGAATGTGTGTTCTTACTGAAGCAAGCACAATGTTTACTGGATGTCGAGGCTGAATTAAACATGTATTTACTACTAATGTATCCCATGCTGCTTTAATTTAGGAATCTTTTTTACTTAATGGCTTCATGCCTGCTGTCGATGGTACATTTCTGTGTGTTACTGAGATTTGGATGTTATTTCATGTTGTCTCTTCCATGTTTAATTTTCTCTCTTACCCAGCTTTCATGCACACATGTAAGTTGGAATTCAATCAATTAAAATAAAGTCAGAGTTAAGCCTCCGTGTGGCTCAAATCTGAATTGTTCCCAGGACATTTCTGCTCATTCAAAGACGTAACCTGTTTTTGGGGTTAAAATGATGACCGCTACTTTACATACTGTAGTTTGAACAATCCCTTGAACTGTGAAACAAAACTCTTTTGCTGTCGTCAGAGTCAGAATTATTTATTTGCCTTTAAAAGATGATGCAGCTTTACACCTTTGAAAAACACACATATTGGAAAACACACGTCACAAAAGGTATAAATCATACAAGAGATGACTTTAAAAGTCAAGTGTTTGGACACCAAAACAGACATGAAACGAATCAATATATACAGTCACTGTAGCATGTACAAAGAACCAGGTTAATATGCAGTACACTGGGCACGTACCAGCTATTCAACTGACATAATACAAACACTGTAGCCTACTGTGATTAAATCATATTAGTATTAAACATTTACAAGGGCATCAATGTGGCTCATTGAGGTGCGTGGTCAAATGGCACTGGTAATGGCTTCATGTGTAAGACATAATGAAGCTAAAACAGCATAAAAAAAAAAACTACATAATTTAGAATCAACGTTAATTTTCAAGGATAAAGAGCAAAACGTTAACTGTAACAATAGTCTTACAATATTGTGCATCCAGGAAATGTAAGAAGGCTTGATAAATATCTGTTTCTGAATTTTTGCATAACATATATTAAGCTTTATGCGCTTAATCAAAATACTGATATTCAGAATCATTGTACTCTTTTCCCACACGCAAATATACATAATCTGGGTACTTTTCATGTCTTGATTAGACTCTGTGTCGTTCTAACTTTACACTGAACTGCTGCTCAAACGACAGCAGACACATATATTCAAGTGTCAGGGCTATGATTAGCTGTTGTGGTGGGGTCAAGTCTCATGGGTCACCTGTATTTGTCCATAGCTCCTGGATTCCCTCTCATTTTCTTTTCACGGAGCAAATGTTGTATAAAAAAAAGCAAAATGAAGACATTCATTTATGCAGATGAAGTAAAGAAGGTTAAAAGCTCCACTGAAGTTCATCAATGAGTTACAAACAAACAAATCAGTTACAAAAAAAAAAAAAAAATCAACAACCCACTGTCATGGTCAACTTATCACTGTACAGCAAAACGTTATCTGACAGATGTCCCACGCATCGAACAACTACAGTTGGACAAACACATGATGCGTCTACAAGTGTGTAAAAGAAAGCAGGATTTGTTAAGAAGAGTTGACTTTATTGAATTCTTAAACTTCATTTAAATTACTGAACAATGCAGAATGTAACACAGAAGTTAGTTTGAAGTTTTGTTTGTGTTGGTTTGTGATGAGCATGTTGATGTGCTACAGCTCGAGATCATTGACTGAAAGCTACTGTTTGAGTGTAATTTATACTCTGCATCACGTAGACGTAGAGTTTTGTGTGCCTTATGTTTCACCACCTTGGTTTATGTTTTTCAAACGTACTACAGGGAACATTTAACTGGTTATGAAATGACTCAATTTAATATTACATAACGACTACATAAGCAAACGAGACCATCAGAGAGAATGATGGTTATTTCTCTGTTGTTATTCTTTTTGTCTGTCGCCAGGTCGGATTCTGAGAATTAAAACTTTTTTTATGGCTGATTGCTGAGGATGAAGGTGTCTCCCAGCCTGAGAAAAGAAGTTCCTCTGTAGTCTGCTGGTTGGGCAGCTGATACTTCAGCTTTTGCAAGACTGGCTTATGACATAACATTTTATCTTGACCTTGATACCGAGCTGTATTTTGCTGTTGGCTTATTATTACAAAGACATAACATTACCAGGAAATGCTAGCTCAAATAAAGTTATGTAACCTAGATGCATGAATGGTAAGACAAAGTTTACTTGTCTCACCATCGTCATATTACAGTTATTAATCTCACATATCCACAAATAGATGCGTCAGCTCATTGCTATGCATCCTAAAAACAGCTGTGTTTTTTTTGTGTAAAATACTGTTAAAAAAACCTCAAATGTTTCCAAAATAAATTCACATGCTTAGCCAGATCAAGACCTTTACAGCACAAAGCGATGATGCTCATACAAATTTTTTCCACAGGGGCCACCAGAATCAACACAAAAAAAGTCCACTGTAGAGTCCACTGTAGCTGCTTTAAATTAAACTGATCATTGTATTCAACGATTAATACTTTTCAGCAGTTTTACTCAAGTATCTGCGGTTATCTTCAAAGCATTCCACAGATTCTTTTCTTGTGTCTCATCTCTGAGGTTTGGCAGGGCCAGTCAAGGACTTTAACAATCTACATCTGAAGCCCTTCCAGTTTTGAGTTGGCTCAAAGTTTCTTTTTCTTGCGCCGTTGGAACATTACTGCCCCAACCTGAAATGTCTGGCACGATGAATCAAGTTCTCATCAGTATCTGCCTGGATTTGGGATTTTTTTTTCCTGGTGTCCCTACGCGTCTCCCAGTCCCTGCTGCTGCAACCTGCCGCTCACAGCAGGACATTGTCACCATGTTGGCATTATAGCCGAGGACTTGTAGTTTTATCAATTAATCTTTTGCCTCTAGCTTGTTGTTTGCTTTGCCTTGACATGCTTTATAGTAAATGCAAAAATAATCCAAAGGGAGTTTCCAAACTTTCTAAAAGCATTTCATCCAAACAGACAAAGTTGAAATTAAATGTATTTTTAAACACGCTCTGACCTGATGCATGATTGGTAATAATAAAATTCATGTTAACAGTTAACTGAAGTTACCTTTGGATTAGCTTGTATGGTCATCTTAATAATTAATTTCATTATTAATTATTATATCATATTATTGCCTTTTCAATATTTAAATTCAATAAGCTGTGGAGTGGATAAATAAAGTATCAAAACTTCTTTACAAACAATTTTTTCCCAACTTCACTCCAGTGCCCAAGTATCTGCTTTAATGAGTTCACTCACTACATATTTATAAGTTAACGCTGTAAATTTAGTAACATCAAGAAAAAAAATCTCTACACGTTTGCGGCCAACGTGATGAGAGAAGGTGCAAAGTGCAGAGCGACAATAAGCATGCAATGTGTGCTGGAGATGTCTGCATTGTGCTGCACTGGCAAACAAGGCCAATGTAGTGTTTACAGTTTAACAGAATATAACTCAGGTTGTTTCTTTCTTAGCTGTAATTTTGCATTATGCTGTACTTTGTAAGAATTGTACTACTGATCATGTTTGATATTTGATTTCTGTTTGCTACCAGATATAAATCCTGTCCTACAACCGTACATGAGCTTGACCACTGTCCTTCCCTTAAACAAGGCAAATAAGCCTTTGACTTTATTGTGAACTTAGTCTTCAATCATTTTGATTGGAAGTAATCAAGTCAGTCAGATCAGTCCTATTGTCAAATAACGACCACAGCTGCCTTCCATTGCTGTCAAAACCACTTTAGTTGACTTTGCTGTAAATCATCAACCCAAACAGGCAGGAAACACACACAGGGATTTTCTGCGACCCTAGTTGCTGAGAAGCATGTGAGCCCATAAGTACAATTATGAAATTATTTACGACATACTTGAATTTCCATATCAATAATAGCACTCTACTCGATTTCACAATATATTAGGTTCACAAAGTACACAGAGTATATTGTAGCACATCAAGTTTGTATTTTACAGTTGGAATACATGACTACCATACCAACAGTGATTGTCATTGCCATATTTTATGCAAAATAGTATCACACTTGAATGCCACACTAGGATTTCAGGTTTTTGCCCATTTGTTACAAATCTTAATAAAAATAATGTTTAAGTTAAACTATGAGACTTTCTAAAACAAATCTGAGATCTACAGTTCTGATTTTAAGGCACTGAGGCACTTAAATGCCTCCCAAGCTGCATTTATCACGTTCAAACTCACGAGCAGGAACTAGGTGCACCTGAAGGCAACACTTTTGGTAAGTTGATGGGAAATAAGTCTTTCTGTGATGTGATTCTCATCTTTGGGCTGTTTGTTTTTTAGGTTTCGCGAGTCCCTTCCTACCGTCAAGTGTATGTATAATGAAGGTCACATGTGAAACTTGTTTTGCTAACCCTGCTGCTTTTAGTTGATGCAATCTTGATTTACAGACTTACTGTGTATGTAAAGTAGCATCTCTGCTGCAGCTGAAAACACAAACTCTGCACTTGGAGCTGTCAACAGATGATGCCTCGCAGCGCTTCAGATAAAAGCTTTAATAGTTCTGAATAAACTATCTCAATTATGGCTAAAAGGGAAAAAAATGATTCCAGGACAAGGCTAAGAGCTATTAGGCCGAAGATGCAGGGAAACGGTACCTTCGTTAAAGTTTATGCAGGCACCAAAAGATGAGTCACTTTTTATTTAAAAAAAAAAATCCTTCTACTCGTGAAACAAGATTGGTTTGGCCAAACCTGACAGGATCTTTGGTACATGTACTGAGATTATTTCTCCAATCATCTCTGGAAAGCTGACCTTCGTCGAGAACGACTGAGCCTGGACGAAAAGGTCAAATGTAAACTGATGGAGCTTCTTTACTGTCTGAAACAGAAGAAACACACAAATAAACAACACTATTTGAATAAAATCTACTACAAGCGGTGTTCTGACAATGACTCAGGAAACATGACTCGTGAAAATATCAGGTACACCCAACTTGTGCTTTTCCCCAAAACAGGCTGCTTGTCCAACAAATGTGAGGATTGGAGAGCTCTGAATCATAGTAAACTTATCCATTAGGCTTTTTTTCTACCCTGATATTAGATATTAAGGTTAGATTTGACAGTATCAGATTCTGCTTGAATGCAGCAATTTTCCATGGGCTTTTAAAGCACAGCATCCCCTGTGATTTAATTGCACGTATTGCCAAGAAATGTTTTACACAAATGAGTAGAATTACAGGCCTGGCTTTAGCCTGCTTTCCCTGCTTGTCTCATTTGGTCAAATGCACCCACGTGTTCAGGTGTCTTCAGTTATCACGACTCTTACAGTTCACCCATTGCCTTACTTTCCCTTGTGTCGGGTGAAGCGTAACAGATGTGACAGAAAACTTGAAATCATTCGATGCAGTGAATCTCACCATCTGTAGAGAGTCCAGGACTCGGGTGAGCTGGTAGAACCTCTGAGAACAGTTAGAGCTCATTTGATAGTTGATGAGGCGATCGAGCTCGTTGATGTAGGTGAGACGCAGTTCATCAAAGTACTTCTGACTCTTCAGACCCTCAACTGGCACTGGTGAAAACAGAAAAACAGTTTTGATGACAAGCTCAGCAGTTTCATTTCTGACTTTGTTCTGTCCACTGGATGCCCACTTCTGGGGTAAAGTAAAGCAGTTTGTTTTGACCTTTTGACGCTCGGTACTCAAGACAGTACTTACTAATGCTGAAGAGAAGCAAGGCCTTCATGCAGAGGAACTCTTCCTGAGTGATCTGGAGCAGCAGGAACTCCTGTGAAAGGTGTCTCATCCGTATGCAGTGCTCATACATGCTGGAAATGTGCATCCGATGTCTGCAGATGTAAAAAGGTCAGGATGAGAAATGTGACATAATGGAAATGTTCAAATCACAAGAGGCGACGGACAAATTGCTTTAGACCTTAGACATTTATTCTGAAATGAATAACGGCTGAAGAGGAAAGAATGTCAGAGGTCAGATCCAGATCTATTAATGGTGTAATGGACCACTGACGGCGAATTATCTTTATAACAACACAGATTTCTGCTGTGTGATCTTTGACATCTGTAGCAAGACATGCATAATTCTGCTACACCACAATCCCCTCCTTTATAATTAGCTTTGAAGTTCAGACAAATGTTTAGTCATTTACATTCTAATTTTGCAAGAGGTGGTCGGATAACTTGTGTTCAGGTATTTCGACACAAATGGGAGAAGAAGAGCAGAAGAAGGTTTGCTCTTTCCTCCCATATGAAACGATTCTGCTTTTATTATCAATCAGGAAAAAGACAGTTTGTAACATACAGTGAAGATAAATGTGAAATAAGGCATATTTAGGAATATAGGAATAGAGTAGTATATACAGGAATAAGTTCAATATCACCATTTCACCAATTGCAGAGTACAGAAAAAAGCTCAAATTGAAAGCAGATATGAAATAGAGTTAAATTGAGTTGAATGTTCTCCACCTCTCTGGAAATGGATGCTGAGTTTCAGATATGTGGTTATATAAATGTATAATATGCACAGGCCCGTCTATAATCCAAGTATAATCCAAGTGTTGCAAAGTTTCTAGATAAGCTCATATAAACAAATGAAACTGAAACTGCTTTTAATACGCCATGAAGCCGAAAATATGCGACTTTCCAGCGCCAGCATCAGCAGATGGCTGACCTTTCTGGCTTCAAATTTCATCAACCAATGTGGGTGATTTGTTGTGGCTCACAAAACAGAAGAAACACTTTGTCACCGGCACGATCAAAAGTGTCACACCTATAACCAGAGACTAAATGTAAGCTTAATTAAATGGTTCGTTCAACATTTAGGAAAAGACGTTTATTGACATTCTTACCGAGAGTTGGATGAGAACATTGATCCCACTCTCATGTCTGTCTGGTAAAAGAAGCCGGGAGGTTAAAATCTGCCAACTAGCACCTCTAAAGCTTACTGATTACAACATGACATAAAACATGTTATACATTGTTTATTGAATCTGTATAAAAACCAAAGTTTTAAAACAATAATTCACAGTTTTCCTGGGGTGCCAGGAGTTGTGTTTGTTTCCACTCATAATGCCAAGGTACCTGTCTGTGGGCTGTATCCTTATGTTGAGAGTGGTATCAATCTTCTCATCTAGCTCTTGGTAAGAAAACAAACTAAGCTAATTTCTCAAAATGTCATACTTCTGCTTTAATTCACTTAAACTAACAGCTAAAAATGCTGCTGCTATGACAACCTGCAGTTGCATTCAAACCTGTGCAACCTTTATAAATTCAAATGATGTATTAAGTGTCTAATGAGATAAAGTTTGCAGCAGACGTCCGTCCTTTCACATGGAAACCTATCTTGTTATAACCATTAAAATAAACCAGATAATTCTATGCCTGATGTGACTGTGCTGGGGTTTTATAAAGGTGATGTATAGAACTACACATTTTGCTTCAGTGAAAAAGCCCAAAAATTCAGCCTCAAATTATAATGACTGCTTCGGGGTTTTTACCCCTGTTAAAGGATGGAAGTGACTTGGCAGGAGATGGTAAGCAGCAACTTTCAAAGATGACAAGGAGCACTTCAGTCCATTAACACTTTATGCTCACTTTTCTTTCAAATAGCTTGAATTATCCAGCTTTCTGATTAAAGGCCTCCACCAGCTCTAAATCACTCCTCAAAATCTGAACTACTGATCTGCCACACCTTGAAAAACAACCGTATATATATCAACTATCTATCATGATATCAAGCTTTTTTTCCTTTAATTTTCAAGAGGTGGATTTTGGCTCAAGTAAGGGTTGTTGAAAATTTGAGGGAAACAATTAAAATTTCCCTGAGGTCATAACCTGAAATCTTCAGCTTCAATCTGTTGGGGGATTCCCCGATGTTTTCCGCCGGCTCTGAGCCTGGTGCTCATTTATTTCCTGTCAGCTAAAAAAAGGCAAAATGTTGTTGTGGCATCACTGAATTGGGTGTGACAAGAAGTGTGAAGCAAGGGAAGTTTGAATTCACGGCAGTGCAGCAGCTGTTTTCTGCTCTGTGTGCATTTTCAGATTTACAGAATAATCATAATGTGTAATCTGTTCAGCTACTTGTACCAGTGCAACATTCAGCAAACACAGTCAACAACTGTGCATCATGGAGAACAGGCTGAAGTTCATTATGATCAATAAAACGTTTGATCAAACTGTGATTTGTGCTTCAGCATTAGTGGATTTATTCTTAATTAATATGCTCTTTTTATACTTAGATGGGCAATGCCATGTTGTCTTTTTGCAGAATATTAGTCATTGTTTTGGTGGAAAGTGAAACTGAAATAAACAAGAATCCAAATCGTTAAAGGTGCACGTCACCAAATTCACACATCAAGATCAGTTTTCTCATCAGAGAGGATAATACTTCCTATGAAAACAGTTGTTGGGACTTTTGAAAGTGTGGGGAAATAACCACAATGACGTCACAGTGATGCCTTATAGGAAATGAAGGACTCACTGTTTTAGGGATTGAAGTCACACTTGACGTCAAAGTCAGGATATCTTGACCTCTGCTGCTTTTATTTTGACCATTCCTTTTTTAATCTGTCTCTTGTAAATCTGCCAACTTGGACTAAAAGCACAATCCTAAGTCACTGGAATGACCATATGATTAAATTAAAATGTTAATGTGGTTGTACTAAGCTAACTGAAATCCTATTAACAACAAAATAATTTTCTTTCTATCTGTCTGTGGCTAATGTGTTATGTGTTTCAGTCTCTCCGTCTGTTATATTTCCATAGACAGTCCGAGTCGAAATCATGGATGAAAGAATCTCACTGACTTGCAACTGTATCTAAGCAGGTAGGAAACAGTGGAACACCATTTCTCAACATTTCCATCAGGCATCCACATTTTGAGAAAAGGGGGAAAAAAACAACACTGCACACAATCACTGGTTCTGTGGAAGTGTCCCAAAAAGGTTTGTATGAGCGCGCACAAAAGCTGGTAAATACAATGATCTAATCAGAATAATTCCACTAAACTAAAAGGTTCACCAATTGCTGCAGAAATTAACCTAAGCAGTAAGTTTGTCACAAACTTTGCTGGTAATTTTGCATTATGATTGTGGTGTCACATTCAAGCAGTGTACAGCAAAAAGGGAAAGAAAAACACACACTAATGGGCCTCCCTCATTTATTAAGTGGCACAGTTTGGGTTTAGATGACCACACAGCAGCCATAGAGCTGTCTAATAGCTAAATTCTACATATAATTAAATGCAAATAGCTGAATGTACTTTTGTTAAGCCATTAGTTAATTCTCATATTTCCTGACACTTGGCTGCTTGAATAGTTTGAATAACTTTTTTTTTTTTTTTAAGCTTTATTTATTCTGTGCAGGTTCGCTGTGTGCAAGTGCTCTTCTTTAGCGAGACCCTGCCTCACACACACACACACACACACACACACACATCGGAGCTGCCCAGTTTGACCACTAGTGTCCGTCAGTCACTGAGAAGCTTCCATGGAGCAGTTTGGGCTTTGCTACTCATTTATTTCCCTGCCCAGATTAATCCTGCCAGTTCAAGATTGAGCCAGCTACCTCCCATTTACAAAGCCCTAACCCTCCAGGTCTATTCATAAATCTAAATTCTTACTGGCCAGGAGAGATACTGCAAAATATTATTACTGAAGCAAATAGAACATAACAAGGTCCAGGTGTGAATTTCTTAAGGTTTAGTTCTTATAACACTCTTATTATGGTATAGGTTAACATTTTCTGGATCACTTTCCTCGATGTGACAGACCTATCACCCGTTCTCGCTCTGAGGACTGGATAATTACGTTTTTCCATCATGATGGAATTTTTTGTCTTTTAATACATTTCGAGATCTATTACTGCACAACTGATGCCCTTACAACTAAATGTGATACGAAGCATGAGCAGATTTTGGCCAAATGATATTAACAGATGATCGGTTTGGCTGTGGTCATAATCATAGATCCATTATCTCAATTAATATGAAAGCTTGTTATAAACAGTATTTATCAGCACCAAACTTCAGCTATAGAAATGTATATAATTGATACATTTTCAAATCAGTGCATTGCTTAAATGTGGTAAAGATGGCAAAGCGCATACATTTGTTTGGGTACGGTCAATGAACAGCTGCATTTCACATAAAGAACGAATAAAGAACTCATACATGGGAGTATAGCTGAGATAGTGGTGCTGTTATACATCATATTTTTCTGAAATTATAATGTGAAAAAAAAATCCTGCCTCCTGTATATCATCAGTTTACACTAACCTTTAATACATCAAATACGATTTATAGATCAACTTGCATTATCCACTTCCATAAATCCATGGCAGTAAACATTTGATGGAACTAAATTAATATTCTTCCCTAACACTCCAGACCTCACCACTGTTGTTGTCTGTCATGACTAATATTCAGATCTGAATCAGCTTCACTCACGAGGGTCATGAGAGTTTTGAATGCTGAAAACTAATGTTCCTCACTTTAATCTCACTGTAACAAAAGAACACCTAAGGAGGAAATTGCATGAGCGTGGTTCTAAAAAGCCTGCAGCCATTTCTACTTCGCGCTTGTAAAATTCCAGAGACGTCTTTGTGTTTGTGCATGAGCGGGAAAGCAAATGAGAGAATGATGGAGAGAGAAAGAGATGAGGATAGAGAGAAGCTGGTGTCTGTATTATGTACGACAGCACCAGCTTACGCACTGGGGGTGATGTGTATTTATAATGAGGAGCAGCATGTCGGTCACCCTCTGAAATTATTTTAGAGAACATGGTTGGATTCAAAAATTCAAAGCTGTACGTACTCATTGAACACAAGATCCGGGGCAAAGTAAAGCATCCTGCCGTTGACGTTCTTATAGGACCTCCATCCCAGGGCAAACACCATCACCCCCATCCATGACTGTTGAATGACAGTCATTTGGTCGTCCACATGGAGATTTCTAAAACCTAAGGACAGAGAGGAGCATCATAAAATATGTCACATTATGGCATATTGTGTACTAAACAAGACCAAATTAATTATGTAAATTGATACTGCACCCAAAGTCTTTTGAATATCAAACAACCTTTTTTAAATAGACTGAGGGAACACCTTGGTCTTTCTGGAATAGTTTTCAATTAATCTGCCTCCTACTCTATGTCTCTGGCAGAGTTGATTGTCTCTTTAGATGGTAATTTCTCAAAAAGCTCTAAGATAACTTTTGGGGTTCCCCAAGGCTCGATTTTAGCACCACTGCTTTTTAATCTATATATGATACCCCTTGGTGGTGACATCAGGCATCTCTTTCAATAGCTATGCTGATTATACACAGCTTTATGTGACCATGTCTCATAATGATGCAGGACCAGTTGATGCTCTTTTCATTTCAGATGTGAAGTGCCTGGACATCACAGAACTTTTTTCCAGCAGAAAATCAGTTGATGAAAGCCTGAGCAGAGTGTTCTGGCATGCCTGCTTCTAGACCCTGGCAACTATAGAAATTTTTGGGGTTAACTCAAACCTGGAATTGAAAGAAAAAAGGGAAAAAAGAAGGGAAAAATAATATAAATAATATATTTTATTTATTTATATATTTTATTTTGTCCCATAGTGACAATTTACATTCTCTACATACAGACACACAATGCTCTTCTGTCTGGAATACCCCCAAAATTTAGAAATTTGTTATAATTGATTCACAACTCTGCTGTCCGAGTCTTGACTAGGACCAGAAGGACAGGACACATTACAGCGAATGGTCTAATCAGACTGTTTATGTTTGCAGTGAATGAACCAGGACGGCCCCTCAGGTCCTCTGGCATCGAGTCTTTTAGATGTTCCAAAGTGCAGCATGAAAACATTTTTTTGAGGCAGATTAGAGTTTTCATGCTCTGACTGGTTCGAACAATCTGCCCAAGGACCTGAGAGCAGTATTGACATATTTACACATAAACTTAACACCATCAGTTTTAGTGTGGTTTTTAATTACAATTTTTAAGGCACATTATTTAATTGTATATAATTGTTTTTATTGTATTCGTCCTTTAAACTGTTTTTATTGCCTGTTATCCGCCTGCCTGCCAGTCTGTACCCGTTACCTGGCCCATTCCTGTTAACCTCTGGATTCTCTGCCACTTCTGTTTGGACTTGCTGCCTTGGACTGTAGGCTTATGTATTATCATTTAACTATTAAAATCACTGAACTGTTCATGCCTGCCTGGTTGTCTGCATGTGGGTCCTTTTCCATTTGCTTGCTGCCTTGCACATACTGGCATGACAGTGGGATGTGGCTGGTTATGGACAGTGGCGAGCTCTGCCTGCCGTTTTCTTGACATGAATTTGGAATGACTAAGGAAGTTTTCCTAAATTAAGAGCCAGAAGTTTAGACCTGGAGGGCCTTGCTGCCATGTGGAAGTGGGACCCTGAGTTTGGACCTGGCATTCTTCATGTTGATGTTTTTGTCAAGCACTTCTTCAAATCCTGTTTCTGCTCCGCCCATCATTCCAGCTTTCCAAGGACCCTCCCAGCTCCTCCCTTGAGCAGACTAGCAGTTCACCAGTTTGCCCTTTGCCTGATTCCCAGTTGAGAAATCTAACAGAGATGATTCACTACCTTGTGTCACAGGTCTGATAACTCTTTAGAGATAAAACCATATTCATTTGTCATCGTACAAGGATACATTTCCTGACTCCAAACAGTCATCTGTTTGATGAATTGATCAAATAACAATAGTTATATGTGAAGGGAGTCAGTCGTAGTGACAAACTCACAGAGAATTAATCACCTGACTCTGCAGTTCCCCTCAGCTCGATGGAGTGTTTTGGTGTCTTTCAGCTCAACTTTTCTGTTCTGATTCACTCTTGTTGTCTACCTGCTAATTAGTTCTCTCAGGACTTGGTGGAGATCAAAACAGAGCTGATCTCTGAATTTAGATTTCAAATCAACTTATAGGATGATAGTATGTCAGTTGTCTTTACAGCTTATTTATGCTGCCTCCAAATGGCCAAAAAATGACTACATGCAGGCTTCACATTGTAGCATTTGTTGTGTCTTTTATAACTAACTGCCTGAAAACATAACTATCTCTGCTCAAATGAAAAGTCAGCAACAAAACCCTCAGCTTGTGTCCTACCTGGCAGTCCTTTGGCCCATTTGACCACTTTGACCAGTTGTCTCTCTCCCAGCTCGTTGAGGCTGGTAAGCAGGGTGTCAGCTGAGTCCGGCTGGCCGTGGTCGTGTCCAGCATTCACCACCTCGGGCTCAATGGACTCGAGGATGTTGAGGAAGACCAGCTGGGTATTGAAGTTCAGGCCTGATTTGGGAGAGATATTCGGGACAAACTCTGAAGGTTCCTGAACAGGATGATCCTCTTCAGGGTTTTTCTGTTGTCCAATCTTCTTTAGCTTACGAGCTACAAACACAAGCAAGAAATTAAGAATCAGGTAATGTATTAAAAAGGTTACATCTTAAGCTAAGACAATAAATGTTTATGCAATTTGGTCACACAACCATTTAACAAACAAGCCTGGCCTTCCATCTCCAATCCACCAGATCAACATGTGTTTTGAAAATGATATGTTTCAGTCAAATGTTAATTTCTTGCACACTGAATTGCACATGACACAAAAGAAAGCGCTAAAAGAGTTAAAAGTCAGATGTTTAATTCCATCAGTTCAGGTTGGACACACTGACTGTCATTGCACTAAAGACTTCAGTCATCATTGATTTTCCTTTTATTTTAAGATCAACTGGACCTATTACAACTAAATGTGCAGAATGAACAGACGGTGCTCCAGTGATGATACCAGAGGGTTCCCCTTCCAAACATTGTATTCATCAGCACAAACCTGATGATTAAAAATCAATAAGTTAAATCATCTCAGCTCAACACTGCTAAACTGAACTGAACTGAACATATACACACTATGGGTAATGGTTTTATCTTTTGAACATAAGCGGAAACTTGTGCTAAGAATTAATGTAATTCTACTTTCTAAATCATCTGTTAGAAATGTCTCATTTAAGTAAGAGTAAGGGTAAGTAACCTATTAAGGGAAATATCAATTTTACCCAACAATACTCAGACTGATCTACTAATAGCTTTTCTAGATATTGAATTATATTTCATTTGAAAGAAAACTCTCTGAGCAGATGAGCCTCATCTGCTGGAAAGACCTGTGGTCATCATGTGTGAGAGCCTGCTGCTGATGAAGATGCAAAAATGATTTCTTTTTTTCCTGTTATTGCATTTTTTCTCCATAGATGGTTTTGTAGAGTGTTGAAAAGGTATCTATAAATAAACTGACTACCACTCACCAAATGATGCATATTTGCATTAGATTCCTCTTTCCTTATGCACAACAAAGCAGCTAAATGCCAAAAACAACAAATACTGTATGTTCAAAAAAACATGGTTCTCCATCAACCCAATGACAAAGCTGCAATTTCTTTCCCCACAAATGCTGAAACCCCTGAGACAGCTGCTCCATATGACAACCTGCACTTACAAACTGTGTTGGAGCCAGTCTTTGATTTGGTGGAGTAGACTGTCATGTACAGTATGTAGCAATACAGTCAGAGTGGAATCATTGTAATCTGCTAAACAGCTGCCAAATACATTTGGTTCTCTAACAATCAGGTTTATGACCACCAACCATTCACTGCACACAGTAACTTACTGTTTAATTTCCACAAGTTCAGCTTCAGCGAAGCCTGTTATACAGGAATGACAGCTGTGCTGGAGAGTGAGTGACAGACAAATACAGATGGTGACTGTGTGCTGAGCGCATTGAAGAACAGACATTTCTGTTGCTCAGTTAAGTTTAAATGTGTGACAGAGGGTTACGCAGCAAGATCTTTAAAGTAGGTGTAATCGAATTCATTTGACAATTGATGCTTTAAGAGTTAAAAAAAAAACTCCAAATCAAAACATGAGGCAACAAATTATTTCTTTAATCCATTTTATAAATGTTGATTGACTGTAAAAATGAAATCTTAATTGTCATGCAGTTGCCTCTTGGAGCTCCTGTGTCGAGAACGTCTCATTAAAACTGCAGGCTGGCTTTTCAGTTCAGTTGGATAAATATTGAATTGCCAGTTATAGACACGACTTAAGTCTCTCTCAGAAGAAGAAGGGGTTGAAGGCAAATTGCAAATTATATAAGAAGGATAATTTGCAAGTCTCACATTTCCACATCTGATCCAATAACAAACATTTCAAATAAAAATGGTTAATTAAAAATTCTTCCCTGCGATTCTCAATTGTGACACATGCAGCCATCTGATCTTTGCAGAGTACAGAGTAAACAGGTTGGGTTGAGCTAACCTTAAGATCACCAGGCTTGAGTTGAAGCCAATATAAACAGGTTGACAGTGCAAAAGATGAATTCAAGCACGGCTTTTGTTACGCTCACAGACTGCATTCAGAGGAACAACTAATTGGTCAAGATGTTGGCATTTGTCTATATAAAGAGTGGGTATACACTGGCCGACCGGCACACTGAGCTGTGGCATCAGTGTCGTACATTGTTACCAGCTAAAACTGACCTCCAGTGAATAAGCTGCAGACTGATCCATTACAAGCCCATTTTCACTCAGATCAAATGTAAAATGTATTGAACATTTTCTGCTCAATGTACTCGCATTTTTTTCTCCACTTCCTTCTGTGCCATTACCCGTCTCATCATCATTATGATCACCATCTTTATCGTAACCATCTTTTCAGTCGGTTTAGCAATTTTTCCTGAAATGCCTTTTTGTGACGTGTGCCTTTACAAATCCCACTTTGGTGGCCACGTTGTAGATGTCATTACATCATTGGCTCATAAATGTAAGGTGTGTTTCTGGGAGGGTGGAGAGAGTCTGACACAAAGAGAGAGAAGTGAGAGGAGTCGAATAAAACCTTCCACAAAGTCACCTGTCACTTTAAAACATCTTCCCATTTCACACTAGTTGTCCACTACTTAACCTATCAGGCACAATCCAGACAAACACTGAAGTTTTCCAATAAAAACAAGTCTGATAATTGTGAAATAACAAACTTACATAATGACTGACCTACTACAGTTGGCAGCACTTTATATTAGAGCTCTGTATAAAAAGGTAAAATACTAGTAATGCAGAACCATCTCTTTCTTATTATATATTATATGGTTATATTAATAATAATAATTTAATGGTAATTAAATTAATATTGCCTAATGACTGTAGGGGCATTACTCTATTATTACCCCTCACTGTTACTATTTCATCAAAATACCCCTTTCATATTACCATCATTCATTATTACTACATAACTGCAAAGATTTTACACAAACATTGTTCCATTATTACTGAAAGATACCTTCATTCATCCCACAGTGAGGAAATTTACAATATTATAGCAGCAATATTATATTTACAATATCACGCTGACTTATTATTAAGAGCCTGTTATTTCACTAAGGCTGAAACGATTACTTGATTAATACGTTTCTAAATTGACAGAAAATTAATTGCCAACTATTTTGATGATCAATTAATTGCTGTGACACTTTCTTAGAAAAATCAATAAAGGTTCTTTGGTTCCAGCTTCTCCGGTGTGAGTATTTGTCGTTTGATATCATTTAAATCAAGACATTCTCTTTGAGCTTTTGACTGTTGGTCGTACAAAATCACACATTTGAAGCCTTTTTCTGACATTTTATACAGAACATGATGAATCGATAGAATAACCGTTAGATGACCTGATAGTGCAAACTGTTTGCAGCCCTGCCCTGTATTACACCGTTATTACACTCTTATTACTGACACGCTTCTCTCCTTTACAACAATGTTTTCATTAATATACCCTTAAACTTTATTATTTCATATCGCCAAAACATTCCCAGCACGTTACGTCATGTTACTACCCATTATAATCTTGTTATGACTGAGCTGTGATGCAAGTGCTGAGAGTTCAGTGATTCACAGGGACCTTTAGCATTGACTCACTGCTAGTTTGGATTTAGACCAGGCAGAGGTACCAATGAGCTGCCTTTCTCTGAATGATCGACCGGGACGAGACCACTGGACAGATGCGGGCATGCCGTAGGGTTTAGAGGCACCAACTGGTTTAAGAACATTTTGGAATCCCCCATAAGACGTCAGAGACGCTCCCAGGGACGTTTGGGCTGATATGTGGAGAACTGATGGATGAACTATGAGTTAAAGTTATATACTAGTGCCTAAACAACAATCTGGAAGGCCTGCCCTGCGGTGAAAGTAAATTGTGACATAAAAGGCATTACCTTTCTTTTGATAGTCTGCATAAATCTACCCACTGAACTGTGGTCATTCCTTCAAGAGATATTGTGAAATAAACTTTAAGACTATATTAGAAGATATAAAACATTTTTTGGATAAGTAATATATTTAAACTGGCATGGGAATGATGCCAGGACAGTCCTACATCACAGCACTGCTTGTTTTCCACTAAGAATTTGGAGAGTGGCAACTTGCGTAAATCATTAAATCAAAGTTAAACTCTAGTGAAACGGTAGCTGAAGTGGCTTTTGTGTTTGTTCTGGAAGCTCCATGAAAAGAGCGTCCAGCTCAGGGGTTGAGGTCCTAAGCTGTAAAAGGTTTCAGCGTGACAGACATCGTGATAAAATCAATGAAGAGTAAGAAGCCGAAGTGCAGATGTGCAGTGAGCCATCTTCAGATTGCTGCAAGATGAGACCGCTATCATGGTTTGGCATGGTTTGGCCTCTCCACTCAGCTTCTATTTGGGGATGTAATTGACATTCCAGGAATAATATGGAATTCAAATTATAAAGCAATTTATAATAACTTTTTTTTGCTTTTCAGTCTTGAACAGATGCTAGACTCAACAAATGCAAGATTCTTTTTCTTCTTTTTAGACCTCCCAAACTATGAGGAGGGAAACAAATAACAGATCTTAATGGCTTGATCTAAAGATACAGAGTTTACAATTTAACTCATATAACTGCTAATACATTTGCAATTTTCTAATAAATGAATCAAATCCAATTAGTGGAAGCAGAAACTTTTTGTATTTCAGTTTTTTAAGGCTTGGCTTTAAAGTATTTTGAGTTAAAAACTTTGGGGATAATAAGACCAAACGTCTAATTTTTATGCTTCCACTTCCACCAATGATTGTCATAAATTTTCCTGTGAAATGCCGCGAGTGAATTACATGTCTAGGATGAGAACATAAGTGAAAGGAGGCTCTTTCTAGCCACAACTAGAAAAGGTGTGCCTTTTTACTTACAATCACAGCATTAGATCACATTTTCTCTCCATGGGTTTGTCAGTGACTGGTGGCAAAATTGCCAGCATGTCTGCTGCTTTTAATTCACATGTCTCATGTCAGCTTTGTGCTTCCAGTACAATTTTCACCGTTAACAGAATGAGAAAATGGAAGAGAGTGAAAATTGAACACAGGACTAAAATTAGTCCACTACATGTCAATCTTTACAGCCTAATATGACGAACAGGTCTGGGTGACAGTAAGGAGAAGTGAATGGAATAGGTCTAAATTGCATGGCAGCTCAGTCAGGGGCTTGATTATCAGTAACATCCCCTATTGTGATGATGCTGCAATTGAAGAGAGCCAGCTAAGATGTGCAGCGTAGAGAGAATAAAGTACTTGGTCTTGGGAAACCATTAATAGTTTCACTTTTAGGACATCACTTTCTCAGTAGTGGGCTTTGTTCCTGCAGCATGTTTATCATAGTCCATACTGCACCAATGTATATGTTTGAAATGCATATTCATACTGCACACATCCTGTGTCTGCAGTGAAATGCAACAAGTATCACTAATAAAATAGTCAGTTTTTAGTGATGCTATAATAAGCACAGCAATAACATAAATAAATGATAATGATGTAAGAGCAGATTTCAGTACATTAATCCAGCCTACCTCCCAGAGTCATTCCAGCTTCAAAACACTTCCTCAGCCGACAGGACGGACAATTCTTTCTTCTTAGCTTATCAATAGTGCAGTCATTTTTGCTCGCACACAGGTATTTCTGTTTGCCTACATAGACAGAGAAACAAGAGGTTACTTGTAGTTTATAATCTGTGGAATGATCAAACATATAAAACACAGGTTGTACAGAATCTGTACGCATCAATTTCATTGAAATAATAGGCAGGTTTAGCTGCTGAATACTGACATTAGAGGGGAAAAAAAGCTCTTAAAAAGGTGTTAATGTACAAGTCACCAAACTCAGCATCCACCTTTAGGATTTACCTTCTGCTGCTCTTTTGAAGAAAACCTTGCAGCTGCCACAGGTGAGTGCACCGTAGTGGCAGCCAGACGCCTCGTCTGAACAGATCAGGCACATCCTTTGTGGTGGAAAGAAGAACTCCATGGGGAACATGTGCTCTCTGCCAGCCTCAAACCTGCAGTCAGACATGTGGAACAGGACTTATATAAACCACGAACACCTACAGGACACTTGTACAACCACTTTTCCAAACAAGTTGGGACTCTGTGTAAAACTTACAAAAACAGAATGTAATCATTTGCAAATGAATTGTATCTACTGACAAAGACAAATGTTCCTGAGCCCATGTAGTAATATCCTTCATACAATCCTGTCCCAACTTGTTTGAAAAGTGCTGCTGCTGTCAGATTCAGAATAAGTAGATATTTACAAAAATGAATGAAGTTGATGAGATCAAACATTAAATGTATTGTCTTTGTTGCTGTTTTCAATTTAGTATATGTCAAAAAAAGCAAATGATCATGTTCTGTTTTATTTATGCTTTACACAGCGTCCAAACTTTTCTGGAAACAGGGTGTTATGATTAAAATGAGTTTCTAATCTTCTGTTGATGACGGACTTTTGATTGTTGTCACTTTGGTATATCTTTAATATCGTTACCATTCATTTTTTATAAGAACCCATTGTTGATGCTATTTTACTTGGACATATCAACTGTGTCACTGCCACTTCATAGTCTTTATATTTCACTTCTTTTCAACATTTTTCATTTGCTGTCATGAAACTAATAGCCTATTTGAGACAAACAAATAAAACTTTACTAGTTAAATTCCGTCCAAACTGTATCCACAAAGCAGATACTGTTCATTCCTCAGAAACGTGCCAAGGCCTCTCCGTGAGTGATTTAAGGAGGGCAGAGAGTGTGATGACTGAGGACGGTGTGGGAAAGATTTGAGCGCCAACACCACAGCCGAGGGGTTGGGAGTAAGGGGGCACGATGAGCGCCCAGCTTCAGCCTTGAACACTGAGAGATTGGGAGAGGCTCAGACATAACGTTGCCTCAGTGACGTGAGACTTAGATATCAGGGTTCGGTGTAAAAGAGACAAGGATGAAGCTTAAGTGGAGAATCTCCACTGTACCCTGATTTATTTTAGGCGACATTAGGGACATGAGGACAAAGGAATTCGGGGAAATCAAGAAACTAAAATTACAATTAATCATGATGAATTATTCTATTCACTTAAGTATCTCTCTAAACTATCATAAAACAATAGAGGCTATCATGACTGACTTCATTTATAACACTAATAAGCAATGAAACCAGTAATTGGAGAATCAGGAATGTAAATAAAATTAGATGTTAATATAAAATAATAAGAACTGATGTGATGAATAGTGACAGATGATTCTTATGTGGGTGGGATCCATCAACAAAAAATGTGAAAAATACGCATCTCTTGGGCATGGAGAGCTTTTTTATGGTGTAAATATGGTATAGTGGTACCTTTCAATTTTATATAAAAAAAAAAAGATCATCAGGATTATTCATGGTTTGTGAGGTGTACACCGTTGTCCCATTAAACTGAAGTCCGGCCCAGAGGATACTGTCATGTGAAGTTGTCCTATACACAATATATGTGTATGAGCTTATTTTTAAGTCTTGATCAAATTAAAATGTCTTTATTTCAAAATCAAGATCATAGTTCAAGAGGTCAGAGAACACAATGCAATTAAAGCTTTAAATCAGCCACAGTAACTAAATATACTAGCTTTCAATATCCACTGTTAGTTTCATTCCAGGTTACTTAGAGCCAGTAAAGAGTTTATCAAGTGCAGTAATAATGTGTAAAGTATCAAAGACTAACTAGTCCTGTGACCTGGAAGTTTCTGGATTTACAAGCATGTGGGGATGAAAGACCCTGGTGTAGTTTGCAAGAGTAGAGCTGAACAGATGGGCGGTGCCTGTCTATGTAGTTTGTCATTCTCTGTCAGGGCTTAGAGAAGAAATAATAAATCATTCTTACTGTCTGACTTTTGTGGTCAAAGGATTTTTTATACAATGTCTTAAATACTTTGGTACAGTAGCTGATTTGTTGAAACATTTTTCCTATAAATTACGATCATCAAATAATTATTTTCTACATAATGCTGTCACGGAATCATTTTTATATGTGACATCCCCACAAGGGTCTAATATACAAAAAAAGAATGGTCTTCAGTGTTCTACTGTTTTATAACTATCGAGATCAATAAAAACTAATTTAAGTCATGCACAGTGATGTTTGATAAATGTAGCAGAGTATGAGGATTCTGCTTTGTAGCATGTGATGCAGTCGCAGTATTTCTCTACGCTGCTGCACGGGCCACTTGCATGATTGTTGATCAAATAAATATTAATGACCCGTTTAAAATGCCTGCCGACCTGCTTCAGGTTGTTTAATCTCAATTTGTCTGCCTCATTTCATTCAGAATCTGTGTATACAGTGTGGTACGTATGCTTGGGCTACATTGTAAAATCTGTTTTCACTCCTGTGTGAGGTAATGGTTTCTCCTTGGTCAGTAAACACAGACAAGGTGGTAGAGCATGAGATTTTACGGGATTGTAAAAAGATCCATATACTGTTCGTGCGCCAATATTACCACAAGCTTTCTTTACTGAATTCCTTTAATGTACATTCCTCTCACCGCAATTTGCACTCGCTGTTTACAGGTAAGTGCTTTGCTCCCACTCCACTTTGGATATTCACCTCACTCCACACACAGATGAGCCCAAATCGGAGGCTTTACGAGGTTCTCTCCTCACCCTGCTTTTTGCTAAAGAGAATAAAAATGCAAAAACTCTTGAAATCTGGTTGGCTGTTAAAGATAAATTCATCACTTGTGGCAATTTAAATAAAATGTTTAAGTACAGCTCATACTGCCAAGGCAATCACATAAAAACTCTGCGGTAGAACAATGCCAGGAAATAATATACCAGTCTAACACTGGTGTCTTTGCTGGTGCAAAATGCAGGAAACTGTAAACAAAGAATGTTTAAAAAAGGAGCATAAAGCAAACGCTGATTTAAAGGTATGAAAAAATGTTCTGTTAAAATGTTTGGACTTTAGGTATGATAGTCCTAATGTGTCCCACAGATTTGTGACAGGCCAGTGTTGCTGGTAAACCAGAGTCCCAGAATTTAACCAAGACTACAATTACACATATCTGCCATGCCATATACCCTCATCCAGCTGTTCACGGCCACAAGTAGCCAACGTGCTTAAAGCACACTGATGTTTCCTCCGATGGCACCGTGCGCTGTAGCTGCATGCTGCTGATATTCCACATGTTTAGACTAAGTGAAACTGCAACATATTAATCTGCTGCGATGTATTTTTCTGCAAATAATACTGAGGCGGAGCAACAGGTGCTCATTCATGGCAGACAAGATACTGACAGAAAAAAAAGTTCAGCAGAGGTCAGTCTGCTGCAGATGAGCAGCACATCACTGCAGCTATAACTAAATGAAGGGTGGGTGTATTTACAGTAAGCTATGTTCCTCATTTATTTAAATGTGTTTTTCTATCTGTCTTTTTCTTTTAAATCCAAGAAAAACTGAGTCACAGTCGAGCTGATGATGCCTGTTTCAGCTAATTTCCCTAATTGAGACACTACCAAAGGAATTTCAAAATGGAGCTGCCTAAATGCAGCAAATGTCTTTTTTACAGCAACATTTAGGCACCGTGCCATTCATTTGTCCTTACAGTCTCTCTGCCCTTGTAGCAGGATAATGCTGCAACCATCATGGTTATGAGCCGTGTTTCAATCAGTTAAAAGACTCTCTAAGTGTGGGATAAAATCCAAACAGCTGTATATGTGCATACACATTACACATGGGACTAACTCTAAGTCAGATTGGGGAAATGCAAATCGTTAGAAGAATCTTTCTGGATTACTTCACTGAGTAAACTCTGGATTTCATTTAACAACATAGTCGAGATAATTCA
Organism: Holacanthus passer; assembly: GCA_025331565.1. Classification (NCBI taxonomy): domain Eukaryota; kingdom Metazoa; phylum Chordata; class Actinopteri; family Pomacanthidae; genus Holacanthus; species Holacanthus passer. The sequence goes on from JAFREQ010000005.1 coordinate 8,484,703, forward strand.
ATAAACCTGCCTTTTGGAACAAACAGCAGAACTGGAGATGAAAGGAAGAAAGAAGCTGGATCTCCTGGTGCTTCAGGATCATTATGCTTATGCACTTGTGTGGACAACCTGCTGACCTACAAGTGTAATGAAGCCAGTCTGAGGTCTGGCTGGGAACCTCTGTCACAGATCAATCTCTCTCACGCCTCCAGTCAAAATATTCAATGAAGACAAATTATGAATACGACAAAACCTGTTTGCACATTTTGCAATTAGGAAAAGTATGTTTAAGGATCTATGTCTTCGTGAGCAGATGAAGTTAGATCACAGCTCAGTAGATGGGTCAGATCCAGCTGCTCGACCTCCATGTGTTTCTCTGCAAACGTGGGATTAACAGCAGGTCCTGGTTTGGGATTTTACTGCTGGTTTCTTTGTTTTCACATATAACAACACCACTGATTTCTGCTTCCTTTATATACCTGGCTTAGACGTTTCTGATTTAGTAATTAACTGTACACAGACAGTTGTACAGGATCTCAGTGTACTGAACTACAATGGTCAAAGACACTGGTGTCAGTGTTCTCAATCATTCACCAGCCCAGTGAAATCACAGACAGTCGGAGAAAGGGTACGATGACGTAAGCTGTTTGACACCTCTGTCTACACGCATGGTACCTTATGGCTGACATAACTGACTGGTCAACCATGCAAATGTAATTTTAAATTAAAACTCTTTGAGCAATTAAGGACGCAACACTGAAAATGTAATGCCTTTGGAGGCATTCCTAACAGGATCAACTAAAGTATTAAACTGTCACAGAACTATCAGCACTCGCCTCCGCTTCAAAAAGAAAAACACAAGTCAAACATTACTTAATCTGCATGTATTCAGTGTAGTCACATCTGACCTCATGAAATCAATCCAACAAATTCAGTGACAGTATTCTTTAACAAGAAGTCTATGCTTTCAATAAATAATAAAGAATAGAATCACACTTTCTCCAGTCATGTTCACATGGATGTTCTGAACCGGACAAAACACTGAAAACTTACACACCCCATGAAGAAAACTTTACGGATGTGATGTTTAACAAATCTTACAGATATTATATTATTATTTGTTTTACAATGTTGCTTAGTAAAGCAGATCTTTATAAAGGCTTCATGATGGGGAAATACTCAAATTAAAGCAACCTGTGAATGGAAAAATAATTTTGCTTCCACTCTCAAATAATCTGAATGAACTTCATTTATAACTTAGTAATAATTTAAAAAGAAAAGCATGAAACCAGCTTGCAATTTGCACATGCATTTAAAATGTCAAGAATGTAGCAGCCAAATATATTCCTGAATCTGTAATTTTAAAAAAAAAGCATTACAGCCTCAGTTTGATTAGCTGAATTTTACCAATGCATTTATGTAAAGTAGCCTGGCAATGTCCTAAAACACACTTCTGTGTATGCAGCACAAAATGTGATGAAAATTAATGTTATTTTTTTAAAAATCTCTTCAGTTTGACATTTGGTTCCTAATTGAAAAAAAAAAATAAGTGTGGAATAAATATATTCCTTATCCTCTAAAAAAACACTGAGACATTAAACTGTGATAAAAATAAATAAATAAATAAAATAAAAAGGCAGGATGAATATTAAGATTAAATACCCCTGTGCGATTGTTGCTTTACTTCCCAGCAATTGACACTTGGCCAAAAACATCTGATGGACTGGAGTAACCCAGATGACAGATTTTAAGAGTCATGTCTGGGGTCACATTGAGGTCAGACTGTGGTCAGATTTATGACATTAAATTAAGTTGGGGGGGGTGTCATGTTATGTTGTCAGATCAAAGTCACCCTTTTCTTTATTATTATTATGATTATTATTAATATTATGGGAGCTTACCTGGTGTCACTGTAGGCCATGTCCAGCCACTCTCCCACCTCAGTCTTCACGCAGCTGGTGCTGGGGTAGGGTGGCCTCAGCATCCCTCCTGGGTACCACTGCTCCGGACGTACGACGCTCCTCTCATATGGATTACATAAGGCGCTGCTGGCTCCTGATCCTGGTGCGTTCAGGTACTGCCTCGACCCCCACAACTGAGTGTTGTGCTTCTCATTAAAGCTATAATTGTTCACCCACCCCGCACACCCGGGCTCTTCTGATTTGATTTTGACGCTGTATTGTTCTGTGTAACCTCCGAACTTGTGCTCCTCCTGCGGGGGCTTGTAGACCCGGCACGGCCTCGGTGGAGCCGCCGGGCCGAAGTGTGCCGAGGTGCCGGGGGCGCACTGGGCATAGGAGCAGGAGGCAGATGTGCCCAGATGATCTATGATCTCCTCGGAGGTTATGTCACCGGCCGCGCACAGGCTGAAGCTCTGCTCGGTGACGGCAGAGGGGAGGTGGCGCGCGCCGCACTCGGAACTTTTGGGCACCGTTTGCTGGGGTCGCTCATCCCGGCCGGGGCGCGTGCGCTCGGCGGCCGCAGGCAGCGCGCCGGAGCAGCTCGAAGCTCCGACCCCAAACACGCACTCCGCTCTCGCGCGCTCCGAGAGAGCGGCGTCCACGTCCCCCGCGTCGCCGGACTCCATGGTCAGCCCCAGAGACACGGACACGGCTCTGCACAGCTCCCTGGCTGTCTCTGAGATGGTGGCGCAGGCGGACAGGGGGCGAGCGTCGCCCACACGGCAGCCGAGCGGCTCCTCCCGGGCCGCCGGGGCTTTGTCCGTGTCCGGGTTCACGCGCCCGGATCCGCGAGCAGCTCGTACATCCACGCCGTCTCGTGAGTTTGCGGAGCAGCAGAGCGCACTTTCCGCTCGGGTTTGCGCCATGCTGGGAGCGCACCCGCCGTCGCCCACCTTGAACCTCTCGCCCCCCGTCCACATTTTGTTACAAGATAACTGTGCGTAAGTTTGGCTCATCTCCCGGAAAGTGTTGACTTTGTGAGTTCGCGCGGCGGAAAGTGTCCGCAGGTCCCGCCGGCTGCCCGAGCTCCACTCTCGCGCTGTGGGGGGACGTGTTGGTGAAAAGGTCTGCGTGGAACTGCAGGAGTCACAAACTCCTCCTAAACTCACATCTTCACAGTCACAGCGGCTCCGGCTCGCTTTGGATGAAGGTGCGTTCAGTGTCCGAGCCGCAGAGACGCTTCCCTCGTGAAATCAAGCAGCGAGCTGAATGATTAATTCATCACATTTGGCATTTTGAGATGAGGAGCAGAGATCTGTGTTTATTATTAACCTCTGTGGACTGAACACACAAACCAAAGCCCTCAGTGATGTAATACGGAGCTGTGTGTCTCCACGTGTTGTCCACATGTTATTATGGACTCCCCCGAGACTTATTATAGCATATTGTTTGTTCTTATATGAGAAGCTATTATGGAAGTTCATCATTTCCCACAGATGTTTCCACTGTACTGGCATGTCACTGGTTCACATATTCACATAATTCAGATGTTACACTTGGTCACATCTGCACATAGATTAAGTTTATACGCGCGTGTAAATAAAGTAAATACAATATAATACATTTTCTAACTGGCACCCAATTGTTTGACATCCATTGGCAAAAAAGAAAAGAAAAGCAAAACATGTTGTCATCACACACTCAATTTAAGAATCAGATTTGTGCTATAAAGTAGGAATTGATTGCTAATAAACCAATAAACTCTGATTCCCCCTGAGTGTTTTTAAAGTCACTCAGAAATGTGTGTGTTTGACTTTCTCTGTGCAGAATGAGTTTGGCACTAGCAGGTTGTTTTCACATTCATTTACTGCAGTGGTTCTCAAACTTTTTCTGGCATTTCCCCCTTCAGAAGCTAAAAAAAAAAAAAAAAAGCTCACATACACACACCTACGCACTCAATCATTTTCATTAATCATTGACAATGATAGAAGCAGCAAAGGACCCAAGTTGAATTTTAGTGAAATAAAGGTCAGCGCGATAGAATAGATCATGTTCATTCATCATAGATTCAGTCAAGATTTATTCCTTGATCATCCACACCCCCTCTGCAGTGGCTCTATGCCCACCCAGAGGGGCCCGCCCCCCAGTATGAGAACCACTGACCTAAAGAAGGAGGTTTGTGGAAGCCAATTACAGTCCAGTATGAAAGTTTGATGTGGAAACTTGAAGCTTCCACTGCAAATAAACTGAGAATGCACAACATGTGTCCAGTAGTTAAACTTTTAAAAGGAACAGTATTTACACATTAGTTCTAAATGTCCCTTAGGGAAGGATGAGTAGATGTAATTAAAGAATTTCTAACTAGATAATTGACCTTTGTGAGGCCTCAGGTATGTCCTCATTTCCAGAGCTGCTGCCAGCAAAAGTATCCAGTATCAAAGAAGATGCAGCTCTGCACAATATCTGACACCAAGTTGCTGCACCATCATGTTACTGACAAACCTTTTTCCACCAAATCAACAGATTCAGTTGAAGATTCATGGAACCTTGGTGCAAATCTAGCGAACCAGCCAGCAGTTTTGAGCAGAACCATAGTAATCAAGGATGCGTCATTAACATAGGGTGTTGCATAATGTTCAACAAGCTGCAGAATGTGACTCAACTGCTTCAGGTTAAAGAAAACCTGCAATGTTTTGGTTCCAGCTGGGAACCAACATTTTGGCTTCCAAACCAGTTAATATTTGAATTATTTTTGGTTGAAATGCTCCAAATAATGTTCTGTGATATAAAGAAAGGTTGTGATGGGTGGGTTAGTGGGCCTGAAGAGGTTAAATATACCTGCAGCTATGTGCATCAAATCCAGAAGTACAGACGACATAGCACATGTGATGAATGAATTCAAGCTTATATCGCCTCACTAACTACACAATGAAATGCATAATGCACAATCGTATAATGAAGAAAGAGTCGGATCCTGCAGGGATTGCATTTTGAAAACAAATGGAAGAACAGGATTCATGTCCTGCTCAGGATGGTGTGACTTCCCACCAAGTCCTTCTACCTAAAACAAATTATGTCCTTGGTCAAAAGGTCAAGAACTCACAGGAAGCTTTGAATGTATTTTTAGTTTACTAGCTTCAGCCTATTACAAGGACAGTTACTTCATTTCTTTTCCCCACTAGGCTACAAATGAATGTGAAGACACAACTACAGGAGTATGACTCCTGCTTTATTAGAGGTGTAGTTATGTTACTCACAGAATGTACATTATGTTTGTGCGTGCGTTGTTTACAAATTGAAAGCTGCTTAATGTTAGTGTATGCGGACCTTCACTTTGACTAAAGAAGATATTTTGAATGGATAATGGAGAGTGTTCTCTGTGTCATGGTGTGTTTCATACTGTTTCAATTATTGTTTGTGCTTGCGCATCGTAGGAAGATTTGTCGGTCTGCCGCTCCAGGCGGCCGTAGATGTCAGTCCAACTCAACCATGAAACAAGTGAGCATTTGGGCCAGAACCACTCACAGGGTCACACAAGGACAAGCCAAGGCCCAGGCGCTTGTTTCACTTTTCTGAAGTGTGCCGCTTGATACATGGTGTCAAATGCTTGTTGCAAATGACAGTTGCGACACATGGTTAATGATATTTGAAGCTTCAAACTTAGCTGAAAGTGTATGGACAATATTTATTTATCATCATCATGAACACTGGTGGAAGAAGTATTCAGATCCATGATTTAAGTAAAAGTACTGATATAATATTTTCCTTTGAAGTGTGGTGGAGTAGAAGCAGAAAAGTGCATTAAATGGTGGACAAAATAATGGAAACACTTTACCCTGAATGAAGATCAGCCATCTCTCACTTCCCCCAGGCCCATGTTTTTCCGGGTGAACTTACCTGACCTGCCATTCTCTGCCTGCTCACCTGTTCACACCAAAATCATCCCTACCTGCCCTACCCTACCCCACCTCTCATCAGCCCTTCAGGGCATACAAGCAGCTCACCAGCCCTTTCCCTTTGCCAGCTTGCCATCCCTTCATGTTCCTGATTTTCTGCCCTGCCTGCTCCTCTGGATATGTGTGCTTGTTTGAGCTTCCTTCTCGTGCCCGACTGTAAGATTGTTAATTTAAATCCTATTGCCTCAAACACACATTATGACACAGGTATGTAATAACTTGGTCATGGAGCAAAGTGCAGGTCAGATGGAGAACTGACCTCAATGTCTTCCCATCGCCACTGCTAACACACACAGATAACAAAGTCATGTGTAAGTCTTCTTGTTCTTTCCATTTAAAGGCGGCTGGCAACCAGTCTCAAAGTGGCACTTGACCAATTTCATGAGTCAGTTTATTCGTCATGAGCTGTGCTGCTCAGCCTGGGAAAACAGTTGTGGCTTTGCTGGGAGCACTAAAGTCGTGGGATGCGTTTTATTAGTAGTTCCTCTTCCCCTCATTCAATTACACGTGGTATTATGTAGCAGCACATGTCGCCCAGAGGCCACTTGTAGAGCAGATCTAGTGGGGAGGAGCGGGAGATTTAAATGGAATGCACTTGGCTTTGTAGTCATGACGGATCATCAGCCGTTGGCTATGTGTGCCTTGCAGGTACCACACAATAAAAGCTGCTTCTTCCATCCCGCTCCTGTGATCATAGTGGCGAGTTTTTAGATATCATCACAGGCTACCTGGGATCAGTTCACGACACAAGAGTGGTCAAAAACAGCCCCCTCCTTAGAGATCTGTTATACTCTCCTGCAGGTTACCTCCTTGTAGGGGATGGTGGGTATCCCTGCATGCAGCAGCCAGTCTGCTCCCTATAGGAATGTAAGAGTCCAACAATGCTGTAGTTTTTATCATACCAAGGTCCACTGCATCATAGGGCCTCTGGCATGATGCAAACAATATAGTATTTTCTTCAAGTCCCTGGAGGTGGATCCCATGTATATGTAGTATGGAGTGTAGCCCTCCATAAAGTCTGCTTGGGAGTTGGGGACGTTGACAAGGCTGTGCAGGACACATGGAGCGACAACGTGGGTCAATCGCCATGTGCTCTTGAGGTCACTGGTGCAAGGTCTTGGGATCTTTTTTTAATCACTAATGTGAAGTGTCACTTGTTCATTTATCTAATCGAGAGCAACACGTGATCCCTCTCTCTTTAAGAGGTGCCAAGAGAAATGCACGAGCAGATACCATCTCTGCACCAGCTCAGCAGCTGCTGGACCACAGCTATTCATAATTGGACACACATGTGAATAGTTGCAGTGTTTCTTTCTTTCTGCAGACGTGCATTTACATCACTAATAACAAAAATGCTTCAAAATAAATAGACCCACATTTTTTCAAGCATTTATTCAAATAGTTGAATTATCCTGTCATCCAGAGCCTCAAGTTGTGTTTATCTGCTCTCTTCTTGTTCTCCTTCTTTCGAACTTTGCAGGGGGGTTGGAGCTTTCCCTCACTGGAAGCCCCCCCCCCCCCGGGATGGGGTTCCCCCGTTCCCCCCTAACACAGTATTTCAGAGGGCTTTGGCAGACAGCTGGCTGTGTTGTGCCGGTCTTCCCCTGCGCATGAGGCAATGAGCTCTGGAAGAGTTATGGATGGTCTTGAGCCAATTGCATCATGCGTCAGGGGAAACCACTGCCAGCTGCCTGTTGAGGCCTCTCCCTGATGAGTCCCTGCTCCTGCGGGGGTGGTGGGGGAAAGGGGGAGTTGAGGTCATGTAAGGATAAAGGAGGGCAAACCTAATGGATTGATGAGAGTAGGACACCAACATTTCAGTCCTGCTTAATATGAACACATTTGTTTTCAAAACACTGTTGCTTATTGTTACTGAAACAGAACACATGTAGATATAATGTCCACCACAAGACCTTGTATATATATATATATATATATATATATATATATATGTGTGTGTGTGTGTGTGTGTAAAGTGATGTGAAGTGATGCTTCAATTAAACTCATTCTCAGGCCAGTTTAGAGGATTGCACTTGTAGAGGGCCTCATTAATTTCTTAACCTAATGAGGAGCTTCGTCTCTTGTTCTGACCCTAAAATACCATAACTTGAGTAGTTTTAAGTGCAAATAATGGGGAACTGCAACATAGTGAAGTAATTACATGAAGCGATTCCACATCACGACAAAAACATCATGATTACTCTGATTATCTTCATCTTGTTACTTATGCTTGTAGATTGTTTGCTCCGATATTCTTTCTGTTCATTCCAATCACAAACATCTGTTTTAGATACTATAAATCAGCAGCTTGTTGATGTCATGGCAGAAATAAGGAGAAACTGAGAAGCACAGTGGTTGATCTGCAGCGCACCCTCGGCATCATCAGAGTTATTCCTGTTCGGTCTTGGAGACTAAAGATTTGGAACAAAAAAACTAAACTAGGAGTTTGAGAGATGCGGGTGTTGACCAGGTGAGGAGGATCAAACAAAAGATGCTTTCAAGTTACATTAAGAGAAATATATTGTATGATATGACGTTTTAGAATCAGGATATTTCAGCCTCCACTCCTGATTTTGACATGACCTGTCTCCTGTAAGTCTGACAACTTTATGGTAGTGGTCTAGTAAATTGCTGAAGTGCCCTTTTGAGTGAGGTGCTCTGTGAGAATTTCTTCTGAAACTCATAGTCATTTTTACGTTTCGCTCGATAGCTTATTGATTTATGAATGCAGATGTGTAACCATTTCGAATATTTGTCTGTTTGTCTGAGCTCCCATTTACTCCAGACATATTTGAGCAGGTACATAACAGGTGGCAGCATCAGGTAAAGTCAGTGCTGCTTGGGTTGTTGATGCTGCTGATGTTGATGGACATGGTGACACAGTAAAAGCCCGCAGATGTGTTAAACTAATCCTCACCTGAGCCTCCTCTCATCCACCAGTTGAAGGCTAAAACGACTCAAAGCCTTCATTTAAAGAGCTTTGCAGTTGGTATGTATTTAAACCACAGCACTGCCTCAATGCATGCTACTTGCATTTAGACAAACTGATGCAATCTATTTACGTGAGGTGTCATGTTTTGACAGTATTAATCAACATGTGCAACTCTTCAACATTAGTTTTGGAAAAAGCACAGTTCCACCTGGATTCTGTTTTGTAATGCATATAGAGAGCATAATGTTTATATTGTACACATTTATAGTTCTGAAGACACTGTGTCATGGACAAGGAGGAATAACCTCACTGTGGCACATCTGTGATCCAGAACTCTGATTGCTTCGCGTTTCTTTTACAGCTGCAGAGAATTGGTGAATAGTGCCCTGAGGCCTCAACCATCACAGTCCATGTGATCTTTATTCAATCCAATTTCAATTAAAAGAAATTTATTTATCCCCGAGGGCAATTTAAGTGCTTTCAGTGCAGAACTGGCAACTGAAAATCCATGGTCTTAATCTGAACACATCTGGACTGGAATTAATCTGGACACTTGGACTCTTCTACATCAACCAGTGTAGGAAAGTGGTCCACAGGCAGTGAGCTAGAATAGTGTTAGACTGTGACTAGAATTGTTTTCTGCATATTTAATTCAATACTTGATTACCTTTGTTTTAAGGTAACTCAAAAGCATTACTTCTAATACAAGCAGACTAAATGTCACGTTGCAGGTCCTGTTGCTGGATGCTATTTACGGATGCAGCAGAGCTATGTGTCCAAAGTTTTTATGCTTCATTCAATTTTGATGCAAATCAGTTCAAGTGTTTTAATCTAATCTAACAATGAATGCATGAATGTAAACGAATGTAGCGCCATAAATATTATAAAAAAAAGTAAATTGTCAGCCTTAGAAATCAGTCACGGGAACAGCCCTCTTTAGAGGACGTACACCATGAATAAACATCACATTTCTATAACGTCATTGTTCAGATATCATGTAAGACTCCATCAAAATATCAAAATAATCATTTCTTCATGGTAATATTTGCACCAAGACCTCATGTTTCATTATATAGTTAACTGTATATCATAAAAACAGCTGATCTGTGGCTTAAAGTGCATCATCACATCATCATCATCATGCATCAGATCAGGTCATTCCTCTCCCCAGCAGACTTAGAAAAGGTCATACACGCTTTCATCTCCTCTAGACTTGACAATTGCAATGCACTGTACTCCGGCATCAGCAGGTGCAACATTCAAAGACTGCAGCTAGTACAAAATGCTGCTGTCAAGTTTTTAACACGCACCAAGAGGAGTGACCACATTACACCAATCCTTTCTGCTCTTCACTGGCTGCCTGTGAGTTTTAGAATTGATTTCAAGATTCTACTGCTTGTTTTCAAAGCCTTGAACGGTCTGGCTCCTGCCTATATCTGTGATTTGTTGACTCCCTATAAGCCAGACCGATGCTTGAGATTCTCTGACAGGGGCCTACTAATGGTTCCAAAATCAAGACTTGTCACCAAAGGCGACAGGGCCTTTTGCTATCCGGGCCCCTCAGCTATAGAACTCCCTGCCTGAGGATCTTGGACAAGCAAACTTGGTATCCTCTTTTAAATCGCGTCTTAAAACTCATTTCTATCATTTGGCTTTTCTTAGCTGATGTTCTGTTGTCTCTATTTTTTTATTCGTAGTTATTATATTTATTCATGTATGTATTTATTTATTTTATCTTATATGTTTTATATATATTATCATTTTTTTATGCTCTGTATTTTATTTGTTGTTAATTATTGTTGTTTTTAATGTAAAGCACTTTGTAACTCTGTTTTGAAAAAAAGTGCTATACAAATAAAGTTATTATTATTATTATTATTATCATCACCTTTATAGCACATTATTGTACATTTCTGAAGTTCTCCTTTGTCAGAGCAGTCACATGTTTGGACATTGGGACGTTCTCGTGCTGTGTCCTTGGTGCTGTGAATTTGGTTTGACACTGATCATGATAGTGGATCTGAGGAATGTTTTTTTTTCTCATACTGATCTTAACTTTTCTTAAAGGGTGGTCTTCACAGAGTTTTTAAAAAAATATATATGTGCCTTATCTGAGCATTTTCCCCATTGCCAGCTGGGAGAAGATGATTCGGTGTGGGAGGCAGCCTTCTGTCACTCTGACACAGTGGTCGTTCTTGATGAACTACAAGAGCAGCGCCTCGGTGCTGGTGCTGTTTCTGTGTCTCTTAAAATATGCTGGCATTTGTCCTGCAGCTCTCCCTTAAAATGTCAAGGCTTCTCATCGCTGGCGGAACCCTTCAAGTGGCGCACAACACCACAACTCCATGTCTGGTTACAACACATTTGAGCGGGGTAACCATTGTACAACCTCTTACAAACTTCGGACAATGTGCTTATCTGTTTATTTGGCATTTTCCTGTCAAACAGTTTATCTATTGGTGGTCATGCGTGGCACCAAGGTTGCCCTGAAAATCCCAATGGGAACCGCAGTTAGGGTGCGTTTCTGTTTTGTGTTTTCATGTTGTCTTTCAACACTTATTGTAGGAATTTTTTGGTCCATGGTCCGTGCACGGTCATTTCAACTTTTTGAAAACAGAGACCTTTCAAAATGATTTACAGAGGGCTTAAATGAGCTTAATCATTTAAAATAGACATCAAAAAGGAAAAGAAGATAAGTTGAAATGTCATAAAGAAAAACACAGTTCTAAAAGTTAAGAATAGCCTCAATTTCAATGAGAGGAATAAACGTGTTGTGGAGGAAATTCAACAGAGGTATAATTTTCTACTCAAATGAAAAACCCCACAAAGAAGAAAGACATTGCTTGCATGCATTCCTTCGAGAAAGAGACACATGCATGTGGTTGCATGTCAAACCTCTCTGCCCTCTAATGTTTCCTGTTGCTATCTGTTCTCAACTATCCAGTAAAGTCAAAAAGCCCGTCTTTAAGTTCACTGAATATTTAGCAATGTGCATTAATTCACAATAAGTGAAAACTAAGCAACATGAAAACATCAACTCTTTTGTCAATACCAACTAAAACCAGATATATTTATGAGTCAGTGAGTTGATTAGGAAATTTTAAGGAGTTTGATTTAAAATATGAAGAAATCATACAAAGTTTGCTTTACAGGTTACATTTTCAGTAAAATAATCAGGGGGTCACAATATAATAATGAAATGGGTGAAATAAATTAGGAGGACAGCCGATAAAGTCTGGAGGACAAGAACTGAGGTGGTTTAGAGAGGAGGGGGTGAAACTGAGAAAAAACTAAATGATGTTATGTTGAAGAAACAGGCGGAAAAAAATGTGTGTGTCTCTACAGTGCACATTACCGTCAGTTATGTCACTTATATGTAAGAAAGTCTGGATTAAAATGTTTATTAATATTGTAGAGACAGAAGAGACAGAGACAGAAAATGATATATGTGCATTAGGAACTCGTACAGACTCTTTAACACTCTGCTGAAGATCTCTGAGGTTCTCCCAGTGAGGGCTTGGAGCCCAGACCGCGAGCCCTCATGCTGCTTCTTTGTAACCTTGAACTTTCACTTTCACAGATTTCCCAGTTTTTCAGGAGACGAAGGTCTAAGGTCTCAGCCTTGGCATTTTGCCTCTTCGAAACCTTGCTTTTTCTTCTCTGCTCTCCCACACATTCCCGCCTTTATCTCCGCCCTCTTCCAGCTTGAGGGTGAGGGCGATATTAGGTCTCATATAGCACTAAGTTGAATCAGAAAAAGTAATCGTGACAGTAAGCTGTTGTTAATTCTCTGCAAATATTTTTGCAGGGAAAGTGTAATTTGCATGTTGGTTTTCTTACTGTGAAGCCTCGGAGGTTTAAGCCAAAGTAAACACAAATGGAACATTTTAATGTCACTGCACTGGAATACCACTTTCCCATTTTACCTAGAAGCTTAACAAGTCAATTTCATTAAGCACAGCATATAAAATCTCTCTCTGAAAAGAAGTGTGTGTTTGGTAAACTCCCATTTCAACAGCTTGAACAACTACTACCAGCTACTATAGGATAAGAAAAAAAATACAAAATGCAGGTGTTAAATGTTACAGTCATGTTCTTATCGGGGACATTTTTGTCTGGCAGTCATTCATGGCCTTCGTGATGCCTGCTCCTGCTGGAACAAAATTCAGTCCTTCGAGAGGGTGGACATGAAAAAGTGAACGACCTAACAAGAGGTGGGCTCTATTGAAACTCATAACTAATCGTCTATAACACATCAAACCTGCTCTGCTCCAAATCTCAAGTATCCAGTATGTAATTGTCTACATGAAACAAACTGAATGGATGAGAAGGGAAGGATATCCAGGAGGTATTGAGGTTCATCCAATATGTAGTAATTTTGGTGTAATGGCCATAGTGGAAACTCAAATCCACTGAAAAAAAAATGCTGTAAGTGGAAAATTTCTCATTCAAAAAGTGTCCACTTTTGTAATAGTCTTTACAGGTCAGGAATATTTTTGGGCAGGACTGAATACAACAGCAGCTTTTAGAAGCCTAATATATTTTTTTTTTGTTTTTTTGTTAGTGTAACGGATGAGTTTGTTTAACTCTCACAGTAACTTCTGAGGGTGTAATTTTGTGTTTATATGCCACAGTAGTCCTGTTAAGAGTTTGTCTTTCCCACTTACTGAGCTTCAGATAGTTTCCTTTTTAAGCCAATGCTGCTGTAATTTCCCAGATGTTTTCCTTTGCCATATTAAATTTTTTTTTGCTGTACTGTAATGAGCATATGTGATTCTCTTTGAGGTGACAAGATCAGTTTCGTAATGCATCATTGTACTTCAGGATTTGTGGCCTAAATATAAGGAACACAAAAAATACATCAGCAAAAAAATATGTGTCTGTAATTATGACATTATCTATTCTAACTTTCTGTAATGACCATCATCTGACATAGATTGAGAAATTGATGAGAAAATATGATCTGGGTTGAACTACTTTGCCATTAACTATTCATAAACTATTTTTATAAATTGTTTACCATTGATTCTACACAAGAAAAAGGACTGTATGTACGCTGATGATTCAACCATATATATTGCAAAATCCACTACTATAGCAAAAACTAAACCTGTAGTCATGTCTCTCCTAAAATATTATTGCACAGAGGTAACTTGGTCTGAGGTGTATTCTCAGCAGCACTGATGCTACTGAATTATCATAGAAATATTATATTAATGTTATAGGAATACTACAGGCAGCAGTGTGTCTCTATGATCCTCTCGCTCTTCTGTGACTCCACATCGCTACTCATCACTTCGAGTCTATAGAGTATATAGGCTACAATATAGTATAGAATTGAGTATTTAGATTATATAGTTTAGACAATATTATAGATCCAAGATGAAATTGACAGGAGGGCGGGACTGAGAGAAAAAGGTGCAATCACAAATCCGTCTGCTATAACAGCACCACAGACAGCGGCATGGATTTATCAATAAACAGCACAGTTAGGCAGCTGATATTTCGGAGCCATGATCGGGGCCACAGAATCTAACTTGCACGAACCTCCATCAGATAAAGGATCAATGAGTCAAGCAGAGCAGACTAACATATTCAACCCCTCTGCCCCTTCCACTCTATAGAGTAGAAATATTTCTGATACTAAATTGCTGGAAATCAGAAAAGCAGCCTGTCAGTAAGCACAGGTGAGTAAGTTACGAGCTGGTTTTATAGTGTGTTGGAATGAGATTTTATCTATCATCTGTTAATGTGGTGTCTGACTGGACCTCGGGAAAAATAACCTCTGTTTTTTTTGCTGAAGCTAATGGAGATCAATGAAAGCTTTTCAGAGGATAAAAACTGTAATCAGAATAAAGTCTTGCTGAAGACACAATTTGTTAAAAGCAGAAACCTAATCAGGTCAGTCTGACATTGCATGAAATGTACTCTAGTAGAAAACAGCAGAGATACAGCTCATATTAACAAGTTCTGGTCTGGTACATAATGTTTAATTTTCTCATGTATGTCCACTATAATCATTTTGCTGGTTGCAAAGCATTTTATAGTATATTAACAATAAAGTTTATATTGTAACACAGGTGCCAACTCTGCAGAAACTGATTGCATTTATTGTACTTCTGTGTTCCCAAGTCCAGCATGGGAGCACCTGTGTCGCAGTCAAAACACAGGACATAATCAAAAAGTTTCTTTATCCTGTCCATTTTCTAAATATTATCATATTTAAATTTGTATTGTCCATACTTCAGTTTTTCTTCTTTCTTGACAGTTGTTGAACTTAATCCAGATGCTCTTCGGTAAATAAAAAAAACCAAATCCTTCATAGCAGACAACACAAACTGTCTATCTACAAACACCACATTCAGTCAGAATTGTCTTTTTGTAGGGGGGGTAGGGCGTCTTCAGAACTGCAGTACAATCTGACTTTCATTGTCCTCAGCATCTAGTGGCTAACAGAGAAACTGCATCATAACAACAAATCAAGTACCAAAGGTGTGTATAGTGTGTATAAAGGCTTAGTTAACCCTAAGTCAAATGATTTCTACATTTGAAATTCAGACAGTGATAACCATAATGGATCAACATAAAAAAGATCACCAGCTAAACACACCAATAGAAGTTTCTCCAACAGCTCAGAGTTGTGCCCAAAGGCTGGACAAGACCAGACAGTCCCTGCAGGATTACATGCTCTTTGCTTTGACCACTGATCTGCACTTATTTAAGCTTTAATCACACTTAAAATGTCTTGTCACTGTTGTTCCAAGTCCGACATCGACAGTGTTACATGTGTCTGAAACCAGGACCCACACATGTTCATGCTGAAGTGTTGAATCAGCAACCATTCAGAATCTATGATCTGAATTTGTCATTTGCTTATTTGCTTCTTCTTTCCTCCTTGCTGGTGTTTTGTTGTTTACCTTACAACCCATCCAGATAATCCTGAGTATCAGCAGGAAATGGGACAGTAGTTTTAATTTCAGAGATGTGCACTTTGTCCTCTCAGACGTCAGGGTTGACGGCATGTGTAGCTGCTGTAACAAAGTGGCGGTGGACCTTCAATTAGTTTACATCTCCTTCACATTTGTTCAGAGCCGCTGAAAGCTCTAGTACGCAACAAACTTTGAATTCAATTTTAAATGTCCGATTGTAGAGTGTTGATGTAAATAACCCTCAAATTATTACAATGGCAGAAGGACAGCAACTCTTTCAAACTTTATTCAAATATGAGCAGTTTTGTCATTTTTCTTTCAGTAATTTGAAAATAAATTTAATATATTCACCAACTAAAGCAAACCGAGATTTTTTTAGATTCTGTGGTATTTTTTTTATTGCTTTTCAGGAAGTAATTTTGCCAATTAGATTTTTTTTTTTTTCAGACTTAGTGCAAGAAATGTGAAGAAGGAATAGGAGCTAATCTAAATATATTAAGAAGGGTCTAATTTGTACCAAAGTCAAACATGACATTAATTTTACCTGAAAATGGAGCATGAGGAAGTCTACTATTTTCTAATTCAACGTTTCACAGTTTCATATTTATAGTTCAAAAAGTCAACTTGAAGTGCAGGTCAGTCACTTTGAGCAGGCCCATGTATACAGGTCACTTTCATTAGAATAATGAGATCACAGTCCTGGTTGTTAGATGGATGCAGCCTTCTTGCTTTCACATCTTGCACATGTATCCTAGGAACCCAACAAACATCGTGCTTTGTATCTTATGTTATGTGAAGTTTTACTGCTCAGTGAACCATGGAGAGGCTGATTACCTTAAACTGAATGCAGTGGGTTTGGAAGTAAGTCAGGAAACTCCTTGTTTAATCCAATCCTTCATGTAGTGTTTAAACCTCCCGTACAGCTCAACAGAGGGGTCTAACAAATATAATGCATCCAAATTTGAGCAATTTTGTTTTTGTTCATAAATTGAATTCATATTACTCAGGTCGTTCAAAACACACACATCTATGGTTATGCTAGTTTTTGCTCAGGCTTGTTGAAAAAGTCTGATTGTTTTACTAGTTGGAAAGTCTTTATGCCACAATGTAAACACATGCACAACCAGATTTCATAGGGAGCATGTGAAAATTAGGAATACAATTACATCAGTACCAACTGTATCACGTCTGCTCTGCAGGCCTGTCTCCCTTCACCTGAGTCCATGCTCTCATCTGTTTATCATTCACAGAAAAACATTCACAAAACACAGTGCATTCACTACAAATGGTTGTCTTCAGGTACCTATTTAAACAAGTATGTTTGGTGTAAGACAGAGACAAAATTCAGGAAATATATTCATCAAACATTCGGGCCTATTAAACCATAAGTAGCAGCATCAGTTCAGAAAAGAAACTGGGAAGGAATCGAGCAAGATTTTTATTTTTTATGTACTGGAGTACAAAGTTTCATCTCTTTCAAGATTTACTTTTCACATTTTCTCAAAAAAACTTTGCACCTCTGATGTGCAGTTGCACCAAAAGGAAAATCCTGAATGATGCAGCAATCACACTGGTTGTTGTACATTTGCCAGTTTTGTAATGTATTTTTTTCAGCATCTATTACATTTGCAAGCTCCATAACTACAAATCATTTTTCCAGATTTTTGGATGTTGTTTCCTACCATTTCAGGCAGCTGTTTGTTTCCATTTGTTTCTGTAAGGTGTGATAATTAACTGACATTACCTCACTATGTTAATGTGCAGTTGATCGATAAATATTTAGTCTATGACTATGCGAGCAGCTGTGTGAAGTTAAAGCCTCCTCGGGCGAAGTGGTGCTTTGGGCTGAATGCTTAATGTCAGCATGCTGGATTGACAATGCATGCATGCAGCTCTGAATCAGGTTTACTGTTGCTAACATTGCAGACATTCAACATTTGGTACTAAACACAAAGTGAAGCTGAGGCAGATTGCTTGACTTTTGCAGTACTTGCTTTTTTTTTTTTTTTTTTTTGAAATTTTCTTTTTATTGAAATTGAAAAAACAAATTATTTCAATTCCAATACATGTTTACATCATCAACACTTTGCTGCTTTTCCAATATTTCTGTTTTACATAAAAAAAGGAAAGAAAGAAGAACAACAGAACAGGGGAGCTCGCGACTTGTGGTCATTTTCTTAACTATAGATAAAAAATAATAGAAAGAAAAGTGGATGAAGAAGCTGTATCTAGTTACAGGTTTTCCAAGTAAAATAATGGGAAAACCAGATCTGATAGAACTTTTCTTTTTGCATTTTCAGGGAAGACATCAACTTTTCCATAATGGACAATGTCAATCCATTCCTCAATAGTGGGTGGTTCAACTTTTAACCATTTTCTTGTGATGGTTTTTTTTGCTTGTTAGTACTTGCTTTTTAGCATTTGTATTTTCTCTTACAGTCTTTTTTGTTATGCACCAAAATACCAGTGATTCTGATTAGTTTTGCATGTTTTTTTTGTTTTTTTTATCACACCCCAAAGTATAAGACAAACTGAAATTTTGAGCCATGACTACAGCATAGCTAAATGACTTCCAGCACACTTTGCAAACTGTTTAGCTGGGATGTCAAGTAAAAAATATATATGTCTGTTTACTATTTGAGTATTTAAAGGTAAAGAGTTCAGTTTTGGCTTAGTAAATGCACAGTACGTTACAGAATTGGAATTTAAATCCACGATCAAGCTTTAAAGGTTTGTTTTGACAGCGGCAGCCTCGATAAAAAAAAGTCTCTAACAGGCAACTTCATTCCAAGTTTCCCCCATTTGACAGACATATGAACACCTTCACCTTTCCCACGCTTTAAATATAAGACCTTAAATATAACCTCGGTGCTCAGTCAAATGGGGAAGTAATCTCAACAAATCAACCTTAATTCCTTCCTTGTTGATCTCAACATGCTCCTTTACACGCTCAGCTGTGTGCGCTCACAAGTTTATGATTAACAAATGAATCGCATGTGTTTCCTCCTCCTTCACATCCCACTGTGCCAACACATGTCCCAAGAAAGCAATATCATTAATACCGATCACCTACCTTTCCTTCTGCAACTCACTATCAAAAATACAGTATTTTAGTTAAGATGCTAATGTTCCTCAATTTTGCACCATAAGACTAATAACTCAAGTTTTGTTTTCCATAACAAGGGAGAGTTCTTGAGGTTGCTAATTCTGTAACTCGTCTTTCCCTCTCTCTGTTGTCTTATTTATACCTTCCAGACATACAGTACCTTACCCACCAAAATCATCTACTCAAACAAAAACCTCTTCCTCAATTAAGCATGATTGCATGAGGTACGGCTGAACATAATAATGATGTTCAACCAGTCACTGAAAAAGTAATTACGTGGGCTCAGTGATGTTTTTATTGAATTACTTTTTTAGTAGCAGGCAGGGACCAAGTAATCCTCCTTCAACCATTTTTCTGCCTCAATTAACAATCTCTCCCAAAAGGATGCTTGGCTCCTCCAAGCACAAGTCAGAGTGACATTGAGAGTGCAACACCGACAATGAACGAGGTCACACTGCACCGCTGAGTAGGAAAGGCAGTGCTTAGGTCCTTTGCTTTTCTGCAACATCAACTTATATGGCAAGTTATTTGTATTCCATTGAAATAAAACAATTGGGGGGGGGGCGGGGGGATAAAATGTGTCTCGCCAAAATAATCAAGACATTTTTGCAGGGGCACGAGTTACTCATTAGCCAGGGTGTTTTCCAGTATCGACATGAAGAAGGTTAACTTGCTCCTCTAATTATTATTTAATAGAACTGACTCATATTAAGTCTGCATCTTAACGTATTAATTTATTTTACGAACAAAAAAGTAAAATCAGGAAAGACTCTCGGATGAAAGTAAGAGGAGGCTTAAAGGAGATGACTCACTGACATGATTTCCGCGGGCGGATCGTTCCAGAGCCTGGGGGTCCAGACTGCAAACAATCTGTCCCCTTTAGTTTTCAGACAAAAGGCCTCTGCCCGAGGATCTGAAAGTACTGAGGTCAGAGATACAGCAGGGAGAGATGCCATGAAAAGTGATTAGTCAAATCTTAAAATCTCTTCCAAAACAAACTGGGAGCCAATGTAAAGAGGCTAAAACGGGATGGGTGTGATCACGTCTCTTGGTTCTGGGAGTTGAGTTCTGCGCAGTCTGGAGTCCATCAATAGACTTTTGGTTCAGACAAGCAAAAAGCCTGTTGCAATAATTCAGGCGTGATGAGATGAAGGCTTATAAAATGGTCTCAGTGTCTTTAAAATTAAGATTGGTGGTATTTTTTGAAATATTTCTAGGACAGTAATAACAAGATCATGGGACTGTAGTTTATTTGACTCAATCCCACATTCACTGTCCTCGTGCTGTGAATACTCACAACAAGATGCATTAATCCTCGGCTGAAAATAGTCCCCAACAAATTCATTATTTATTTGTTTTTGAGTAATGTTTGCTGAAAAATACAGTGGCCGTGTGTTTAGGGAATTACCAAACCTTTTTAAACAAGCCTGTAAACTCTGTGTAGTATGTTGTAGGTGCTTTGAGCTAAATGCTAACGTTGGCGTGCTAACATACTCCCAATCTCAATATCACCATGCTGCATGCATGTTCACCATCCTAGTTTAATTTGTTTACATGTCATTTGTTAATTAGCCCTGAGCACAAAGTGCAGCTGAAGGAGGAAAAGTTTTGCAGGTGTTTGATCATAAACGTTAGAGATCATCAAAGTGATTACAACTCATCCTGAGGAGAAGATGAAAGTTTGAACCAAATTTTATCACACACCATCCAATAGTTGTCTGGACATTTCACTCACACACAGTATGTTGACCTCATGGTGGCACTAGAGGAAAAGACTTGAAACTGCGGCATGAATACATGTAAAGCAGAGTTCACTTCACTCATCAAACTTCACAGCATGCATTGTTTGAGGTCCTCTGTAGAGACCCTTTTATTTCTTATAGTTTGAAGAAAACGTGGAAAGAATATTGTGATTCTTAATGCATGTTAATCTAAGTCATATTTATTTCATCTGATATTACTTCAAAACTTGTTAATCATGATGAAGATTTGAATTCATTTCACTCCCCGCCCCCACTGGTGCATAAACTGTTTCACAAGAAGCTGCTTGAAGTCATATCTTTTTATCTTTGGTAAAAATAGCTGCTTCATTAACAGATAGACATGGGTGATTCTGCAAAATTAGCTTTCAGTCCTAATATCAATAACGATATTTTATATGATTAAAACTGTGTTAAATCATGTAGGGGAGAGCAGTTTGTCATGATTTATGAGGTGGATGCATCTAAATATAAGAATCCTTATTTTTCACAATTACACAAAAGATTACTATATTCAGGTTTGAGGTAGATTTTTTTTTTTTAATTCCATTAAAATAATTAACTTTAATAACAAGCTTCAATGGGTTGAACTTATTATTTGAATGTCTGAATATGGAATAATTAATAAGTCTGCTAATGTAACAGCTAATGATGACAGATTACAGTTTGAAATGTAACATTAACCAATGCCGATGATCTGATTTGACAAAAAGATCAATTTCACTACAATACACCTGGATATCCAATCCAGTGAACTCTGTCTTGAGGGTCTGGATGCTGGGGCGTTTCCTTGTTTTCTCTAAAAGGATAGAGAAACATAGAGAAAAAGTTTAGACCTGATGATGGAGTTTGATGAAAAGGAGGATCACTTCACTGAATGTCCTGTCCAAATTTTATGGCAATAGCTGTCAAGCCATTTCACTCAAAACCAAAACGTTGTACCACATGGTGGATTGGAACTGGACAAAAGGTCCTGGAAAAAGTTATTAGGAATCAGCCTCTGACTAAACGTCTATGTTACAGACCGTTTGCTCCGCCCGCTCTGAGCAGGCATGTCAGCATTATATTGTCATTCCTCCCTCTGTATCAGTTCAGCTGAAGACTCTGTATTGAGTTATATGTTGTATTTGGTCCATTTTTACTTTACTTTCAAATGAGGGCCATGAAAAACTGCATGGTTGCATGATTCTTCATTTATTCAAATCACACTTTCTCTTTCTTTGCATTGAATTTTAATCCAGATTTACATAAAGCAGTAACTGTTCAATCATCGGTGTGACGGTGACACTGACTAACAGCCACACAGCAGCCTGTAACATGGCACACAACCATCCTCTATACTGGCTGTGAAGTGTTTCCTCCACACTGCGACACCACTGCAGAAAAAAACATCTGATGAAATCTTCTGTCAAACAAAAACGCTTTCCAAAGTTGAACCAAAGATGTTTATCTCTGTAAAGATTCTACTGACCACAAAATCATCTGTTTCCAAGTAGACGTGAGAAAGGATGACAACAACCATCAGCCTAAAAAACTTGCCATGTGTCCTCCTGGCCGAAATGTGAACAAAACATGTCTGCTGCCAGCATCACAAACTTTGCTTCACTTCCTGGTAAAGACTTTCTCTGCTATAGACACTGTCAACATGGACAAATATGGAGGAGCTGATGGATCAGCAGACCTCTTCCTTCTTCTGGTCGTCAAAAGCTCCTTTGTGAACTACATTTGCTGAGCGGTGCTGCACAAAACCTGGGCTCCAGAGAGGTTACAAAATGGTGAGTTGATTTTTGAGAAAGTGAGACTCTTCGAGATGCAGCAACATGAGTACAATGACATCTTCCACTGGGACTTCACTGACTCATTCCGCAGCAGGGATAGTAAGAAACTGTCCACATGTTCCTGGTAAATGGTGATGATGACGTCTTTGCCAACACAGATGACATGGTTGAGTGTCTCCAAAGCCTTGAGGACAGTAATGGGAACAAGAACCTCTTTACTGGCCATCTAATGCAGAATGTTGGCCCTAATAGAACATCATAAATAGAGTATTTTGTTTGGCTCTGGTGCAGGAGTCAGACTCATAAAGCTCTTGTAGAGGTGGGAGCTTCCTCTTGCTAATATGTCCCAGTCCATCACCATTATTCCCTCAGATGATGTTTCCATGTGCCTGTTCAAAGCAGACCTTTCCTGAGTCCTGCTCATGGGTGTGAAGACAGCAGGACTGTCCATTCACTCCAGCAAAGTGGACGAATGTGATGAAGGTCTAAACCCTAAGAGTTCTAGACAGAGTTTGTTGGTACTAATACACACCAGCCACTTTATTAGGTTCACTTGTACAGTCTAATCCATCATCAAAGACCTGCCATAAATTCTACATTTTCCAAGCTTGAAGACTTCAGTTTTGGTTGACACTGTCAGCTGCTAAATCCTCTATATGTTTATTACTGAGGTAGTAGTTTGTGGTGATGTTGCAGTGAACTGCATTATGTTGGACGGTATATGTGGAATTCTGCCATCCTCAGGTATTTAAATTATTTGGACAAAACATTAGAAACACAGTAATTAGTATTTTTAGCATAGTTGCTGTGCACCTACACCCAGAAAAACATGTCAAGTGAAGAACAGAATATTTTGGGAAAGAGAGAGTAACAACTTTATGTTTGAGAGATAGTAATTTATAATATACTTACAGCATTATTCATTTCAAATTAACGAGTAACAAGACAGGAAAAACTGGGTGAAAGGTCATGATATTATAAACTGGTGGCGTTGGGTATTTTAAATTTGTGTTATACTACTAAAAATTTACTTTGTGCTTTGGAACATCCTTGGCTAAGCCTGGGAAGAAGGGTATTAATATTAATGACACTGGGCATGGCCTTGTGGTTTTTTTCCTACAGACCCTTAGTCTTCATCACGAGGTCATGTGGTGTGATGATAAGATCATCAACACATGTTACACAACCAGTCGTCGTGAAAAAAGGGTTTTGGTCAAATTTCAAAACAGCAGAAAATCCATTAATTAATATCTATAAACAGCTGATTTGGAGCATTGATATTAAATTATTAAATAAAATCCTTAAATACAGTGCATTATGCCAATATCATTATGTCAATATAAAAAGTATTAAAATTAGTAAAGTAACAACAACACCATCAACAGTGTTTCAGTTCTGTCACACAGAAGTTGCCAAAGATAACACTCTGCTGTATCTACCTTATGTTGTAAATGGGAACTGTCTGTTTTTCATCTTAATTAATAGCATTATTATTTTGTTAATTATATTTGAGTAGTTCTTTAGAAGTCGGAACTGTTGTTCACCAGTTGTACCAAAGTCTGCTTACTTACTCACGGAGTAATTCACACGACTGAAACATTTGTCCACAGAGCTGCAAATTTTTTTTTTTTGCCATTTTAAATCTGTGATCTGAACTGTTTTCATAAAGCTCCTGAATCTGTTGAGCAAGATGCACCCAGATTGGGATTTCTCTCATTAGACACATAAAGAAAAAGAGGAGTCAATATTTTATTATGTGTTTCTCATTTAGTGCCAAAATTCATCACTAAAGAATTTAGCCGAAAGCCTCTTTGCATATTTTATTCTATTACAAATGTATTTCAGACTTTGGTGCATTTGGAAATGGGAAGAATGGCAAATACAGAAATTTGTGTGAAAGCAAAGGATCTTGCAAACCTAGAAAACTTTTTTTTTTATCTAAATGTCTTTCACCTCATTGTGAAGTTTAATCAATTAAATAAGCATCATTTTGCATTCAACGTAGGTTTTCTGTTTGTTCATGGACGCTTCAGCTAAAAGCTCTTATACGACTGACTGGATTTTGAGAAAATTCTTCAGAATGATGCGTCTCTGCTTTGTGCTCCAGCATTTTCAGCACAACACTAGAAATGTTAGACACTAATTATAGACAGTAATTCTGCTGAATGACAATATCTCACCAATGCAGTTAGACACTTTTAAAATTAGACTGAGTGCCATCGGGGAGCTTTAATTCGAGGTCACATCATAATTAAGACAGTACGGACGGGATGGATTGTCTTATTGAACGCTGTCACACAAACTAAATGGTTCTCTTTTTACAGGCCGTACAGCAGCACAACCAGATATTTATGAGGAGGATGTAAACTGAATTTTTCCAATTTAAATCCCAGTTTAATATTTTGCTATTGTCTGAATGATTCCTCCTTTAACAGCTTTAATTATGGAGCTTTGTGTTGTATTTATTCATGGTTTTCTGTGTTTCGGTTCATTAGGACGGGAGCACTAAAATCTCCATGTTGTTTGTGTTGAATAACTTAAACCTTGAACTTGAACTGCTGACTGAAAGCGAGCATATTGTTCATGTCATAGTCTTCCTCTCATGGCTCTAAATGCATAAATGCAATAAATGTTTATACTGCATTTTTGTCATTTATAAAACCTGCCTTCAGAGCATTTGATTTTCTTATGCATGAGGCATTTATTGGATATCATGCAAAATATATTGACATCATATTTTCAGAAACAGAGCTCATGCTTATAATGAAGTGCTTTCAACATGTCTGAAATGTGTTGTTTCTTTGTCATATATGCTAAAGAGACCTAGATTTTTTTGGATGTAATTACAGGCAGGATGGCAGGGAACCACCGACTCATTGACCCCAGTATTATTAGGGTGTGAAGGACAGCCCTCGAAGATGCTTGCAGTCTGTGATAAAGGTGATCATGACATAGACACCCCATCACCGCCTTGACTATTTTTTTCCACAGTAAAAGCTGTTCATGAAGCACATTTAAGTAGGAAGCAATCAAGGAACGCAACTAATCAGCATCTGTTAATTGTGTTAGTGTGCAATGTGGCAGAGTCATGTGTGTCATTGAGAATAACAGCAATAACTCTCCTATGCAGAGCCTCGTTGTGCATGTGCATTATACTAAATCATGGTTTGGCTCAGGGTTTGTTTGCTTTGTAGTGTAACACAATACATTTGCAAAAAGCCCTCATGTTGTTTAAAAGAAAACAGTTACAAACCACTTGTCCCCAGTCCAAATTCTTTTCTTTTCCCCCTTATCTAAAATTGATCCCATGTGTAGACCTACAGTATGCACACTATTTGTTATCTGTGGAACCAAACAGCCTCCCATGATTCTCGAGTTACTCATGTTGAGCACATGTTAGGGAACATTTCATACTGTCTATGGGGAGCATCTTAAAAAATTAGATCCCGGCCTCTGTATTAAAATTTAAAGAGAGAACAATTATGAAGTGTAGCTGTTGTTGTTTTCACTGTTTAAATTTCAAATGTCATAAATATTAGCAGCCAGCCAGTTATCACCAAATTTCATCTTCTTATGAGACATTTGCAAAAAAACATGTACTTTGACTGTTTTCCATACTGATAAATGAATCACATCAATAATGTATTTAACTTTGGCAAAACCATGAGCGCAGACTCAAAACTTAAACTGCCGACTCCTTAGATAAAGTAACAGAAGTAGAGCACTCCGTAGAGTGCAGATCCACGCCAGGCTTACAGTCAAGTTGGTGGTGAACATGACAAAAACAGGGACTTATTCATCTCGTATCGTGTCCAACTTTAGTGGATCATCATTGCCATAACCTGTTGAGGGTGGAATTGGCTCCAGAAGCTCCAGCTCAACATGAGACCAAACGTTCCTGTGGAGTCAGTATTTGAGTCACAACAAAGGTCAGAATGTGGCCTGCAGCAGACCTGGTAGGCCTTGTTTTTTAGCCTGGCCAGAGATGCCTTTTGCTGCTTTGTCGTGAGCAGAAACAAGATTCCAAACTTGCGCCCCCTATGGGCTAGTTAAGAGGAGCGAGGAGTCAGCAGTATGAAACAAAGAATTGTGAATCACCACAGGCACAAGGGGTGGGCATCTTGATGAACAATCATTTGGAGGTTGACTTGCTAGCAGACTGTGAAAATACAAAAAAAAGGGGATAAATATATCATAGTTAAGAAAATGTGTGATCCTGACTTCTTTATCTTTATCTGTCGATATCTCAAAAATACTTTATTAAGGAACAGAAAATGAGTGATTTAAGCAAATGGTCACTGCAATATTAATGTAATTCATGCTGTAGATTTGAGCCTTTACAGAATAAATTAATAAATATCTCAACAAACTGACTCAACTACTTTGTGTGTTGTGTTCAGTATCAAGCTGTTGAATGTGAAACTGGCCTCGTGAACAAATCAAAGAATAGAGCTCTGCTACCACTTACTGGGCAAACAGTGAGTGGTGGGAGAATCGCAGCAACAAATACAGGACACAACTCTGCAAAGAAGAGAGATTACAAGATAGGAATGGAGTTGCAGCTTGAAACACAATACTATGAGATATTTTTTTAACATTGTTTGGTGAAATTTTTCAGCAATTTCCTACACACAACTGACCACACATTACCTGAAGTCCCGCTGAATTACTTCACACAATACAATTTAACAAATGTAGAGTGAATCTATCAGATACACAGATAATTTGGTGTCCGTGTTAAAACCTCTAATGAAAAACGTGTGACATGCTGTAACTGTCTGTCAGATAGGACAGAGAGTCACTGACACACACTTTTACTGCAATTGCCATCGATGTCAGGTAGAATTGCAGGTGTGTTTTTTACGTCACCTTTCGACAGAGGTGCAGTGACACGAATAAGTACTGTAATGCACAATTTGGCAGCCTTACTGGAGGCCCATTGCTCCTGTGCACTTAAACAACAGATTCCCAAATGTACAGCCTGGGTGGCTCAATGATCAATGGGGAACTGATCTGATAACAATATAATACATATAAAGGATCCTTTTATAGACTCCGAGTTATTCAGATGGCTTTGAAACATGTGTTGAAGTCCTGTTCCAGACCAATGTTATTTTAAGAAAGTCTCCAACAGCCTTGGAGCCTAGACAAGACCAGCTTACAGTATACAGTTCAACTTGACATTTGGACAACCTTCAAAAAAAGTTATCTGGAAGGCAATAAGAGCATGATACGTTTTTTTACTGCAGCGTTTAACACTGTCAAACTTGATTTGCGAAATACTTTGATTGGAATTAAACTATCCAGGAATCAGATGACTAATGCAACTGTATATGGGGGCGCCATAAAAATTAGATCTGTGTAACACACATGATAGATGGAAGTGTGCAAATGTTTGATGCAGATGCAAACCACAGCAGCAGTGTAGCATGATTTATTTCTGCAGCCAAGGCAGAGTTCATGACTTCCAGCGTGTTACCAGCCACCTAATGCAATGACACGCAGTAAGAGACATTAATAAAGTGATGGATAGTAGTGGTAGATGTGTGTGCTGATCATCGTTTAGAACTTTTAAAAACTTTGATGACAATGAAGCCGTATTTGGTGCATGTTGGGGTGTTTGAAACAGAAGTTAGAAACAGATAGTGAAAATGCAGCTGTCCATTGGTATTTGAATGCTCGTGCACTTTTGTTCTTACACATTTAGACAATGCAGCAAGCCCCCACAGGAACAGGAAACGCAAGGCAGACTGATAAGTGTCTTTTTTTTTTTAAGAAGTCAGTGAGATGATAAGCTTCTTACTGCAGCACTTCCAGCAGCTATAGAAGAGAATAACCCTTGAGAGATCACAGAAAAACTGCACGTCATTCACTTTAATTATACAAGGATGATGCATGTTGGCAGATCATGTTATTACACAGAGATTTCCCAAAATATTCAGAGGACACATGAGGACACAAGAGGCTCAAGTGTCACTGTGTAGTTTATTTGGCTTTTGTCTTCTGCATGTCCGCCGAGCCCCAGTCTGATTTTTTACTTGTGAAACTGAAAAGCCACGTGGTCCCACATGTTAGCAGGGAGAGGACCCTTTCATCAATGCTGAACAAAGACATTAAGAAAGATACTGATTGTGAGAAATGATGCAAACACAGAAAAAGTTGTGCAGACTGGCCATCCCTTTATTCTTTGTTGAAGTACAAACTCATCATTTTGCAAGTGCACAAGACATGTCGTTTGTTCTCATGGAGTTTGAACTATATTTTTCAAAACCTTATTTTAACTTCTGTAACCTTCTGGATGCAAATTGTGTCAAAACATAAAAATGATGCATACCGAAAGATGGAATCATAGCAGCCTTACCTTTCCTGAAAATAACTATATGTGGCATCTTTGACAAGTAGTGACTGTGCAGCCTAGAAGTAAAAAGACTGAAAGACAAAAATGGCTTCAAGAGGATCAGCTTTTTATTATCAATAAACCTATTAACATACCTCTGTTTTATTCCAACATCTGTATGCAGCCTCTGTTGATTCATTTTTTACACATGGATTCTCATGGAATAAAATGAATCTTTCTGTTCATTAAAACGATGACATGTATGAGAGTCATTTGCATTTGATTTATCAAATAACTGACACTTAAACAGATGATACAGTGACTAAGCTTTTGTCCGCCTTCACCATTACGAGTCTAACCACTGTCAACTTTGTTCCTTGTCTGTGTCCTCAGTAGTTTCACAAGAAAAGCGTTTTGAACCTGTCGCCTGGTAGATCACCTTGTGGAGCTGGCTGCTCGGTGTGTCGATTAACCCAGGAAGGGTTAAAGGTGTAGAAAAGTGACACCTCACTTGGGGTATTTGACAAACTGACACTCACTGATACAGAGTGTCAAACTCAGCTTGTCAAATACACTAAGTGGGGGGCCTGATCTCGCCAAATCAAAGATGGCTCTGTAGGATAAATGACACAGGTCCAACCAAACATTAACAGAAACTAAAAAAACATTTCCCTTTTTACATAAGGATATTCTTCTTTGTGCACAACATTTCAGAAAAGAGATACCAATCTGTTACCTGAGCGTTCTGTCGGTGTTGAAGCAGATGAGTGCGAGTGCTCCTCTCTCTCTCGCAGGAGTCCACAGTGATGACACTATGCAAGAGACAGTTGGTTTGACCATTGAGCTTTAACGCCGCAAAGAGGAAGTCAAAACAAGGAAGATAACTGCAAAGCTAGCTCTCAGGAAATATGTGGAAATAAAGTGTCAACATGTCACCGTTGTGAAATGCTGTTGAAGGCTTTCGTGGCTCACGGTTTTTCGAGATAATGGTTTGCTGAGACGTGTGCGACAGTTTACAGTGGTGTTCAGAAACATGCTTATGGAAATGTATGCAGCGACATCCCGTGTGAGATTTAATTATTGACAGTTTCAGATCAGTGAAGAGTATAGATGGTATTTTATGGTTACACAAGAATGATGTTGAAACTAAGAGATCAATTTTAAGTACCATAGTCTGCTTTATTGCACAATTCTTGATACATTATGTCCAGTACTGAAAATGTCAGCAGTATTTTATTACAATATTCTCCTCCTGCACTGTGAGCACTATTATCTGCTCCTTCCTGCTTCAAGGACAAGCATCAGTGTTTAGTCTACTGTGCTGATTGATGGTCTATCTGTCAGTCCCCCTCCTTCCCTTTGCAGGAACGGCTACAAGAATCAGGGTGAGGAGAGGGACCTGTTCTAAAAGCCCTCCTGTGGGGCGGCACTTTACTTTGACACCCAGCAACTTGCTGACAGCTTATGTAACCTGTACTCAGTCCCTGCAATGATTTCATAATGTCTGGACTTTTAAAATTCCAAGAAACATTCTGGAAAAGTTATTGCTGCTTTTTATTGCCATTACCCACATTTTTTTTTTGCAACAACCCAAATGTACAAGTGTACAAAGTGGTGCTGTGCAACTTCCTCATGTTACTCTGGACCAATGCACCATGAATCACTCAGTGGACTTCCCTCTGCAGCTACAACTGTACTGTTTGTTGAGCTTCCTCAATACGCAAAGTCCCTGAACATTGAATATAGTGTATACCAAATGTTCAGAGTGGACTGCAGAGTGGCTTGTTGTTATAATGGATGCCTCATCAAAATGCTCCACAAATCTTTTTGCAGCAGCACACGGCAGAGGAAACACCAAGGCCGCAAGCATGCAGGAAAGAAAAAGGCCGGCTGTGACGAGCCCAGATAATTTGGAGAAGCTAATGGGTGAAAAGGCCTAAACTGAATTGAACTTACATAACAAGTCCGACCACGGCTACAGTGGCGACTGCAGTATAGGAAGCAACTGCTGCATGATGCATCACTTTTCACCAACAGCATGCACATTAGAAGCTCCTGTGATGCAACTTCACAATGATTTTCAGCCAAATGCCCCCATTCCCAGCCCTGATACAGCTCTGCATGTGAACCACCTTTACTAAATTCTGAGGTCTGCAACAAAGAGCATCCTGTGACTCATGCGGTAAAAATGCAGCAAACCATCTACATCTGAAAAGTGAAGTGAAAGTTCCTGGAAGGTGGAGGTTCTGGTATAGCATATTATAGTATATATATTGTATAGCAGCCTGAAATCATGAAAGTAAAAAGCTTTTTTGTTCCTTTGCAAACTGTGTACAGTTTTGCACCTTTTTGTGCAGTGAAAGTATAAAAAATTAGACAAAACCTTAGTGAGTTCCCATCTGACAGTTTGAAGAAGACTGAAGCAAGATAAGCTTTATACAATGACGCTCTTTCTCATTGTACGTGAAACAGATGAACTATGAGTTTCGTTCGTACAATGAGACTCTTGGCAGCTTATCTCTAAGTGGCAGTTCAGAGTGTGAACCATTTCAACACTCTTTTCTGGCCACTGATACCACAAATATAGGGGAAGTGGGAGATGAAAAAACACTACCTCCCTTTGGTGTTGAGAAATGAGATGGCTGATTTTCATCAAGTTGTTCAACAAGCAGCAACTGAATTTCCTGTAGTAAGAGTAGCTGGAAATTCTTCAGACTGTTTTGACTTATTTGGAAAGATGTATTAGTTACAAGAAGAAATTTGAATTAATAATTCGTGATATTGAGCCTACACAAGTAGAAACGGGAAGTGCTGTCCACATATTGAAAAAAATGTTTTATTTAATTCAACAGTTTAACATACTAATAACTAAATGATATACAAAAGTTAGAAATTTGTGGCTGTGGAAGTGTGCTCGTCTTCACATAGAAAAGACAGGAGCTGTCTGCCATGGTTTTAAACTGCAAATCAAACAGAAAGTTTCTTGGGTTTATTATATATTTGAGTTTTGAGTCTAAACCTGAATGCTCCAAGTAGAATTTCAAAAATGTAACAAATATGAGATATTGGAGTCTTTTTCCAAAAGTCAACTGCTGGAGATATTTCAATGCAGATGCAGAACAATTGTCAATATGTAGTGAGGGTCTGGATGGCTTTTGATGTACTGTGTAGTCATTTTCTTCTTTTCTGGTGAATGAGATTGTGCTACTAAACGTTATACTATAAAAATACTCTCTGAGTACTCAAGGAACTAGAGAAAGATGAACCTCAAAGTTGCGTTTCTTTAAATCTTTAAACATACTTTGCACAGATATGTCAACTTTCAGTTATCATCACCTTTCTATCAGCTTCATCATTCATGACAGTCCATGTGTCACTGACCTAATGTTCATTGATATGCATAAACTGAATCATTTTAAAATTGTGGTCAAATGAGCACAGACTGAAGCTAAACTGCCACCATGTGGCTTATTGCAAGACTGCAGATACAAGTACAACAGCAGGTGTGACTGTAGCTTGGAACAAAGCTCGTTCAAGATGGGGCCAAAATTGAGTCTGATAAGATGTTAATAAATTATCAACATAAACTTAAAGAGTATGGAGTATAAGGATGCTCATGAGACATGGCAAATTAAGCTGGTTTTATACTTCAGTTATCACAAGAACGGTAGACTGTGGTGACATAGGTAATAGTTGTAAAATGCAAAAAAAACGACAAGAAAGAAAACAGTTTAATTTGATTTTTATTCATTGGTGAAAGGAAGACTTGAAGCAGCAAGAGCTGATGAACAACCTGGCCAAGGCACTGTCTGTCAATTTACAATATTAATTACGTTTCAGTCCTTTTTGATTCAAGACAAAATATTGAGTAGCATATTTTAATAAATTTCTTTCACACATGATGACTTGAGTTCAAATTACACGTGATTCTTGATTCATAAAAGAAGGCTGTCAATACATGGTGCTTCAGCTAGAACATACGGTGCAGCATTATAAAACTTATTGTCAAAGGCATGGAAAAGTATCCAAAATAGCAACAACTGCATTATTATCCTTCATGGCAGATACAGGAACTATAGGCAGCAATGGGCAAGAATACTGAATATCAAAACGCATCTTGATACAAATGATGATGCTCATTCAATAAGAGAAATAAAAAAAAAAAAGAAATATTTATCACTAAGATACATTCACTTTTGAACTTGCAAAATAGTGTAAATAAATCTTTCACACACTAATTTCTATATGTGAGAACAAGCAAAACCCTTCACGTGTCTGAATGGATAAATGTGATCTGGAATAATGGCACAAAGATGTACGTTACGTTATGGTTGAAAATTTCCATTCACTGTATATTGCCTGCTTTTAACAACAGAACACGAACAGAATTTCCTGTAGCTTTTCATTGGTCCTATCACAGGCTTCGGGGTGTTGCTTGTTCCATCAGCTTTCTATCACAGCAGCGAGCCGTTTCATTAATTTACAACAAAACACTGTTTTCAAAATGCTGCTCTTTCTGAACAGAAACTGTTATCTCGGATGAGTACTTCTAGATTTTACAATACAAAAATATCCTAAGCGGTGTCTATCTTTCACCTTACACAATTTTATCACATCTGAAAAATCCAAATTACAAAATACACAAATGTAATTAAATACATACAGTATATCAAAAATGCATGCATTGGAAATGGATCCCATCGAAGACAGTAAGTCTGTTTTGACTCGTTTTGCAAAGCTAAGCTATGGTTTTCCAGTGCATGTTCAATGAAATTATTTTAATTTATGCATCAAATTCTATGAAGGTTTTATGGAAAAACATGTTCTTCTGAGAAGAAAACACATGACAGAGCATTTAAGATTAAATTACAACTTCTACCTTTACAGATGACTTTATTGGCAAAAGCCAACTTGACACATGGCAACTACAGTTTAATTCCTTATACTGGTCTAGTTACTGTGTAATAATGCAAAAAAACTGTATTTGATTATCAAACTTAATGATGAGCTGAACTGAAAATTAAAAGCAGAGGAATAAAACTCTTAAAGGAACAGTAGAACCAACTTCAAGTGTCCCATCAGTTTTTGATTTGCATGCAGAATTGAATTAGTTACACTGATTTACACTCTAGTTTAGAAAAAAAGATGTGTAGATATATAGATACAGCCAATACATTATTTTCATTTGATTTTGCAGGTAAAGTTTCAACCTCACTTATTCAGTGTGTGTAGGCAAAAAGCATTTTTTGCTAGTTATTAAAATGCTTTTCAGACATCAGACCTTTTTTTCCGTATCTTAGGATTTAAGAATACGCCAAGTTCATTTTGTCGATTCATGATTTTCTGTGTAGATGTAAAAGGGAATTCATTTGGTTGAGTTTAACAGCAAAGTTTACATTAAAGCCTTGTAGTTACAAACTGACTTGAAGGTGTTCAGAAACAGACAAGTGAACGAAATGAAAGTGATCTTTCGTATCAGCTTGTGAGTGGAGTGTAAATACTGTATGATTTGTAACAATTACAGTCAAATGAAAAGTCAATAAATTGTAAATTTACAAAAAATAATACTGCTCTGTTAATGCTCCACACAAACACTTCAGGGTCTTATTATATGTATTTGCTTATGCAGAACAGTGCATTTAGTTTTAAAACTACAGGCAATGGATCAATGGAGAAACATTACTGTCTGAAAAATCCAGCTCGCTGTGAAGAAACGCTGTCCATCAGAAGTAATGTCTGCAGGCAAATTTGGATTGGTCTCTGAACCTTTTATCTTAAAATCAGGATCTAAAACTGTGACAAAAACATCTAAAGAAATTAAAAATGCTTACTCAATGTGTCATGAAATGAGGCGTGAGCCCATTACTAAAATGCTACATAAACCCCTTGAGAGGAATGAACTAATAAAATTACAGTATGTCCCTTTTCAACCAGTGACTTGTCTAAATTCAAAGTTAGGAATGATAACAAATGGAGTTTTCCAAATCCATATTTGTACATTGTGCTGTGCTTGTGCATCCACATCGTGTTGTGGATCTGATTTATTTGGGTACAGAGGAAACAGCTTGAGTGAGGCAGGACTGCAGTCCAGGCAGAGTGGCCCAGCTGTGTGGGCTTTTGCATCGGTGAATGCAGACATCACATGCATTCGAACTCATCGATGCGCTGTTTGGTGTTTCCTGACCGGATCTGTCTCAGGGTCTTGTACTTGTCTCGCCCCGCTCGCATGTTCTCCGCGTGGATCATGTCGTTCACTGTTTTCTTGCTCTCGTCCCGAGCGTTGGCCAACTCTGAGCTCAAAGCCTGCAAACACAGTCAGCACAGTATTAATACATCTCACACCGCTATGTCATTATGAGCTATTATGAAGGAAATACCTGAATTTACAAAACATTATCAAGAACTTCTGATTTTACTTCCTATCTTGCAATTAACCACATCAGCTTAACATGTAAAAATCCGTATCTAAATTATCTGCTTCTCTTCATCTTCCTCTCCTCCCTTATCACTGATTTTTGAGATAGATAAGAGATGATAGATTCACCTTGTCAGTCTCCTTCCTGAGAAGTGTCCCTAATATCTAGTGCATTCGTGTTACTTACTTGCACTACAACACTGAAGCTGTAACCTGACATGCTGTTATTTTCACAACAGGAAAGCAGGAATGAGATCCATTTTTTCTTTTGTAATATAATTTACTTCACATTCATTCTTTTGTTTTAGTTTTTAGATTTTGATCAAAAGCCGATTAAAAACTGTGTGTGCCCTCCCTATAAGACCAAAATCCTACAATAAGCCTTCTAACCTATCAATCCAATAATTTATTGACAGATCAAGTTTATTATATAAATTGAGATATGGGTGAAGACTTACGAGTAGATGTTTCTGCAAACGCTCATTCTTCTCGGCCTCGGTCATGCGCTCCTCTTCACTGCGGTCCTTGTATGTGGCGGCAGCTGTGAACTCGGCGCTGGCCTCGGCGCTGCTCTCGTCGTTCTCGTCATGCTCGTTCTCAGCGTTGAGGGGCTCCTGGACGTGAGCTGCCATCACTTTGTTTTTGAGCTCTTCTTTGGCCTTCTCTAGGTCCTCCTGCACTGTGGTAGCCTGAGGGAGCAGAGGACGCCAATGAGATGACGGGCTACAATCTCGACTACATGCCTTTTAAGATAAGTAGGCAGAGACTCAATGGACAGAAAAATATTTAATGTCAATATTTAATGCAACAGGATTTTTCCACTGGCCACACAGCCATGCTAGCAGGCTGTGCTACTTATCACAGTGGTGCTCAGAGCTAAAAGCTAACATGTTATCATGCTCACAATGACCTGCTAACATGCTTGCAATGTGTAATGGTGTAAATTTGTAACATATGATAAATCTTGATATTGGGTGTCAGCATTCTAACATTTTCTAATTCTCAGTAAAAACAAAGTAAAGATGAGACTAATGATTATGACACTGGATCGAATGTATTATTATTCATCTTGTTGGGAATATGAATGTCTGTACCAAATGACATGACAATCCATCCAATAGTTGTTTCCCTAAAAGCCAAAAATGTCAACCTCATGGTGGTGCTAGAGAACAAAATCAGTGACTGATCAGTCAACAGAACTCATAAGTTCAGCTCTACCCTGCTGGCTGTGCCACATAGTTTATAATATGTTGGACACAGTAAACATGAATTTAGACAATCTATTAAATACACTAACAATCCACTTCAGTCGTAGGGCATTTGAGGACAACTGAATTAAAGCCGCTGAGAAAGAGAGACTAAAACAATGAGTGACGTCCCTCAACTATTTTTTCCCCACCTTGCTGATACATACAGCAAATGTATAGACATTTATATATGACAGTAGAATAGAGTGCTTGTGCTGTGAGCAGAGGCAATTATGAATAAGACTGGAATTTCAACTGAACGACTGCCAAAAAATGCACAACATGGAAACCACCACTTAGCTCAGCAGTCCTGCCAGAATATCATAATCGAGCAGAAGAGTCAAACAGGATTTCCCTCACACAAAGACGGCCGTCACCACGGCAAACAGCATGAGTCACCGCTGCCCATAAAAATGAGGGGGCTGGACTGGCACGCATGGTTTTTACCAAAAAAGACATGAGGCGAGCTGTGAGCATTCATCCCTCCCCCCCCCTAAAAAACACACAACAACGAGACCTCAGGAATGTCTGTCCGCACTGTGACGAGGGAGGGGCTACGTGATCAGCAGAAAATCAGACAGAAATAATGTCTGATGTTGAACTCAAATATTAGGCTCATTCTGAACGCTAACGTAGCTGATAATTTGACAGTGGTGCTGTTAACTTGTATTTATGCTGTCATATGACGTCTGCAGCAACACAGACATGACTGTTCCCCTCTGGTTAACACATGACATTCGTGAGAAAATTACTACTTTATACTATACGACTATTGAGTTACTATGAAAAAGAGTCACTCAGATCATACCTTCTGTTGCCACTGCACTGCCTCATCTTCCTTCTTCTTCTTGGCATCCTCCAAGAGGGAAATCTTCGAAGTCAGTTCAGCCAACTCTGTAGCCTAAAAAGGACAACACTTTCTTTTAGACCTTCTTGATCTTGATATTTGTAGCATGAGAACATCAACTCTTACATTCACTAGTTTCAACGTCTACACAAAGATATTTCAATGACTGACCAGGTGTTCTTGGTTCTTCATCTGGTTCTCTGACTGTTGCAGCAGCGCCACCTTGGAATCCTCAGCGCTCCTCAGGTCAGCCTCCAGACGTTCAGCCTCCACCTGAGCTTTCTTCCTCTCCTGCTCCAACTCCAGGGCCCTCTGTGTTTGCTCCTCCAGCTCTGTGCCGACATACACACACACAGAAGCACTAAAGGTAAGCATCGCAGTTCATTACGGTACGGCAAACTTTGGACACTGTCAGGTCGCCCACCTTGTTGAGCTTTTTTCGTCTGCTCCTCAATCTGCTTTAATCTCTCCATCAATTCCTCCTTTTCCCTTTCAATCTTCTCCTTTTCCTTTTCTGCAAGTTCTCTTTTCCTCTTTTCGTTCTCCAGCAGAGCTCTAATGGAAACAAGATGCATTGGATTATTAAGTGATCAGGAGGATTCTTTCCAAAGTAAAGCAGACGCTCATCATATTATACACAGTGTACTTAAAAACACACTAGTTTACTCATCCCTGCATATGAAGTCAAACAAAAGCATCACACACAATGCAGGGCGTCAGTGTTCAGAATTTAAATTTCCATATCATAAAGAACAAGCTTGATTCTCTTGTTGTATCACGTATTTTTTATATTTTCACCAAATGAAGTCACATTTATGTTCAAAACGTTTTCTCTGACGACAGCTTGTGACTCTTACCTCTCCATCTTCTTGTGGTTCTTCTCCTCCCGAGCCTGAGCCTTCATCTGCTGCACTTCGATAGTGTCAGGTTTGCGGCGGCGCATATACAGCTCATGGTTGCCCATGCACAGAGCCAGAATGCGCTTGTTGATGCGCAGCCTCGGAGCATAGAATACAAAGTCCTAAAATGGCAACATTAGAGATGTTTATTAGTAGTAACACATCGACAGATGATTCAATAAATTGTCAACAAGTTGTGTGTTAATCAGGGTGAACGTACAGGTGCTTTCTTGTCAATTGGTTTAATGACAAACTTCTTGTCATTGAAGGAAATGTTCCTGATTTCACTCCAAGGAAATCCAATTTTGGGTGTCATTCTGTTAAGGACAATTCAAAAACAAAAAATCATTGGACATGAATTATTAGTATTAGTAATAATAATAAACCCCAAATATGCTGAGCATTCATGGCAATTTCAATTATTATATCGTTGTGGAATCACTTACTTGTCATTCTGTTCATAAATGTTGAGCCCCAAAGCGTCCACTCCCAACCACAGTTCTGTTCCTTTCTTATTCTTGATGTTGAAGTAGTTGACTCCGTACATCTCGAGGTCTTGAGCGATCTTCAGATACTCCATCATGGATTCCTCTCTGCGGACAAACAAGACATGTCTTTAACTAATGCTTCAGAGAGACTGGCACACAAAAGTGTTAAATGTTGGTGCTTTGAGTTTGAAGCACATGGTCTACACTCTGCCTGACCCTGATCAGCACACAGACCTAATCAGACCACACTGAGCTCAAAGCGACATCTCACACAGGGATGTGTTCAACGTACAGCAACAAGGTCGAAAACAAGCCTTGGGAAGAGCAAGAAAATGAGGAAGAAGCTATATTTTTTTAAGGTAGCGAGTTAGATTGTGACCCAGTGTTTACTGAAACCTTCAAAGAGTCTCTGTTAGGTAGAATCAGGCGCAACTGTGGTGCAATAATCGCATAAATATATACATTTCTGTCAGTCTTTTGGGGTAAGAGCATGAAAGATCCTGTTGAAATAGCATTTGTTGAAAGTGGACAAAGATGTGTCTCTTCTTCATAAGTTCACATGTGTGTCAGTGGTTACCTCATCATGCCCTTGTGTTCTTCATGCCACACTTGAATCCTCTCCTCCCACTGGTCCTTGTTGAGTTTGTGCTGGTCCAGAACTCTAAGAATGTGAGACATTCGAGTGTCAGAAGTCATATAGAGAAACACGCCTCCCATAAACACATCTATTTGACTTTTAACCGCCAGATTGAACCATTGATGAAACCTGCTTTACCTCTGAGGGAGCAGCTGTTCACTGGACAGATAGCCTGGTGTGTGGACTTCCTTGTTGTAGTCACCGTACTTGGCCTGCACTGCGTAGGAGGCCAGGAGGACCGCTGTCTCTGGAGGGCAGTAGATGTCGTCATTTAAGATTCCCTCCTTCACCTGCAGGAAGAACAGCCGCTGCGTGGCATCCTGGATTAACTCCTCCGACACATCCTCGGGGAAGAACTTGGCACGGAACTTAAACAGCAACGGGCTTTCCTTCCTCACATCCTGGGCTGTCACCTAAAATAAAACGTGACATGGGTGAGGAGTGGAGGTTATGCTTCTGTAAATAGACTTGGGTTCAACAGAGTATTCAGCCTTAACAAATAAGGTCAAAACATTGTTATGAAGCAAAATACCAAACTCACCTTCTTATTGAGCTTGAGCCATGTAGAGAAACCCTTTGTATCTTGGTACTGGAGTCCAAAGTACCAAACCTCCCGCAGCCCGATGGTCTTAACAACCTTAAAAAATAAAAGCATGAGTATTATCAATAAGCCTCCTCACCATATAGTTGCACATTTCATTCTATGACAGGTCTACAGTCAGTCAAGCACAGGTAACGGGCGCTAGCAAAATACATAAATTATGCTTTCAAATGAAGCCTGATTCAAAAGTTTCTGACTGTCATTAGAAAGTACATGACACTAATCACAAGTCAGAAGTTTCTCATACCTGGTCAAAGAGCTGCTTTCCTGTTGTATTTGGCTGAATGGCAAACTCCAGTTCAGCATCCATTGTGGTGACTCTCACACTAATCTGTGAACAGAGCAAGTTAGAAGATTAAATCTAAGTCGACACAGGCAGAATTTTGGATAAGGTGAATGAATCTCACATACATCACTGTGCTAAAATCAACCTTCAATTTCCTGGTAAAAAGGGAGCTTCATTGTTATTCTTGAAATGATCAGGAGATTACTTTTTAACTCAAAGTTACTACTAGATTTTGAAAATGTCTGACTAGTGCCCCCCAGTGGTCGTATTAAAACATGAAATTAAAAAACTTGAGCTACTAGAGAAAATAAAAGATCATATAATGACATACAATTATACCTACAGTGGTTCATCAGCTGATTTTAAATCAAACCGTTGGGAAGGTTTTGAATAAACTTGGCTGTTCACAAGCAGCAAAGGTGCACCCACATCCCTCATACACACACTGAACAATCAGCCAACCAAACCATCATATCAAGAAAAATGACATTTTGATATTCAGTAGGTAGAACTCATGAAAAGATCATGTCTCATTTCTCTTATCTCCCACGGTGTATACAACAAATGTAGCAATCTGGCTCCGTCTCAGTATAGAACTTATCTACAGGAAGTAACCACATCCTCTGGTGGCGAGGCCCTGTGAGGCACCGCTGCTAAACACTGAGCTCTCACGAGAGTCGCCTACATCCTGTCATGTATCAAACAACCTGTCAGCTTTCTGCAATGCTATCTGCCCTAACGAGAGCAGACTTTGTGAAGTAGGTTTGTGCTCTTTGGGTAACACACTTTGTTACAGCTGGTTATCAAGCCACTGAGGCGCTCCTCTTGTAAGTGACTTGAAATGTCTGTGCGCTGCAAAATGAGATGTCAAAAGTTGAGTACATTTATCTAACCTTAACGTCCCCCTCAGTGAGGTCGCCAGAGTATAAATTGATTCTGTGCTCTGTAAACTGACCGTGTCGGCATTTCTCATTTTCTCTTTCCTCTTAGAGATGACAAAAACAGAAGCATGCATGACTATTGGGAAATAACTGCAGGCAGAGGCCCACGCCTGCCCTCAACAACAATGGTATGCATTATTTCCCAGTTGTGGGGCTGATTAGAGTTGCGTTCTTTCCCATTTATGTCAGCAGGACCCCATTTACTGCTCAGGACACTTGCCCCTCTTGTCACTTCCTGTCATCACCAGCAGTTAGTTGTAGTGAAACCCACCATCTGGGCCTACACTGAACATACAGACGCCTACAGTCAGCCAGACATACCACTCCTTAAACTGACTATTGTGAACTTCGATGAACATTTTTTCATTAGTGCAGACAAGAGTTCAGTTCATGACCACCCTGCTGGGGCTTAAGCAGTTTCATTTCCTGAGTCAGAAAGGCTAATGCTGCATGAAAAGGGAACTGCACTCGTACATTTTCGGCCTGGTTAGGGTGTGTCTCTCATGGCCAGAATTCAAAAACACTTAACACACTATTATTAGCACACGCTCAAAAAAACACCCCTCACAGGCCCACGTGTAATGTTTCCATGACTTATTCTCTAACTGTTTTTTATCACAACAAAACTATACTCCAGAAATAAATTCAACTTTTAACAAACTATACATTTAGAAGCATATCTACAGACCAATTTTGTGACAGTGTTGTATTTGATAATTGTTGAATGACCTCCGTAAGGTGAAGCTTTCTTCAAGAATCCTCTGCTTCACTCACCATCCAAGACTTTAATTTTAATACTTCCACTTGCCTTATCTTTACTCATTCAGCTGCATCTTAGTATCACTATTGGCTGCAGGGAAGTCATCAAGTTTTCATGTCCTCTTATGTTTGTAAAACTGGCCTTTGATTTATCCAACCAACTCATCACTCGATCAAACATGATGTGGCATTTTTCAAGGCAATTCTTTATCCTCAAATACAACAGATAGATGTTGAGTAAGACCACAAAAGTAACATTTATTCATTTTTAATAACCAGAAACCTAATTACTGACATTAAATCATATGATACATTAGGGGTGGGCGACATGGCCCTAAAATAATATCACAACTTGGCAGATTCTACGATGCTTTGCTGAGTCAGTGGAGTTTGTTAGCTCTGTGTAGAGCTCACAATAGTATAGTGACAATAGTTTACGATATGAATCTTTTTATAATTTTGTATTAAGAATGTTATCTGGAACAATATGTTTGGGCATGCACCTATTATATATAAACATTATATGGTATAAAAGTATATTAACTTATTATTGAAAAATACTGAGTATTCAAATCAGCCTCACATCTAGTTTTCAGATATCATACAAGCCACCTTGGACTTCTAATTTACAATATATTATTGGCCATAATGACAAACGCTCACCATGTTAATTCATCTCACATGGTAGCATGTTAACATTTGCTAAATAGCACTTAACACAAAGTACAAACATAGTACTAGATGAAAATTTTACGGTACCACCAAAGTTATAACAATTTATCTTTTGGGGGAGCATGAATGTCTGGACCAATCTTTATGACAGTCCATCCCACAGTTATCTCGCTCTGGACCAAAGTGGTGGACTGACAAAGTGACAGATAAGCCAACATTGTCTCATGCATGCATAGAGCCATGCTGGTAGTGTGGTGGAAAATCTATATAATCATATCAGCCCAATAAGTTACCATCAGCTTAATTACAGCTCAGTTTTAATGCAAGTTGTAATTCTGGAAACTCAAAATGATAAACTCAACTGGCCAATACTGAAAACGTAAGACAGAAAACACAAGAGAGCTGTGTGACTGACTATATAATAATATAATAACTAATATAGAAAACTGCATTAACCCATTGAGACAGAAAAAAGCATCTATAGGAAGTGGGACAAGTTTATAACTATATGGCCATTAAGTGGCATGTGCAACAATGGAGAAGTAAACCCGAAGTGAAGCCAGGGAAACACAGCAGGTGAATTTACCAAGAAGTGGAAGTGAAACTACTGAAACTCATACAAAAGGTGTGATTTGACAATGCAGTACAGCCCAGAGCAGACTCAGCAGACATGTAGGTACAGTTCATTTGACAAGGAGATCAATAGTAAAAATAATCACTGGGAGCCCTTGATGTCCCAGCATTTAGCCACCACCCTTACATTCCCACACCGGTGTTATCTCAGTGTGTTCTTCACAACTACATTCCTTCCAAATAAGGCCAAGACAACAAAGGAGATATCGCTAAGTGGTTTTTCGAAAGAAGAGGGAACAAAAATGTTGACCACGACCATCCTCATGTATGTGGATGACATGACATGACATGAGCAGGATGGTCCTCATCGCTGTGTCATAACAGGCCCACGCACATTTAAAGAAATACAATTAAATATACATACAATAGTTGCGAAAGTCATGCCTACCATTACAGTCAAACAAGGTCAACAGCTCTTTAACAATGGATCCACCCTTGT
This sequence comes from Holacanthus passer, assembly GCA_025331565.1. Classification (NCBI taxonomy): domain Eukaryota; kingdom Metazoa; phylum Chordata; class Actinopteri; family Pomacanthidae; genus Holacanthus; species Holacanthus passer. The sequence goes on from JAFREQ010000005.1 coordinate 8,528,245, forward strand.
AACCACAGAAACCACGCCGGTGACATCTACCAGCACCTGGTTCACATCATGTCAGAAAGACAAACGACGGATGTCAGAGGCAGCCAAATGTGATCTACTTAAGAGACATGACAAATGAAGGGTCAGATTCAATCCAGTCTGGTGGAGCAGTTAGATTAAAATGTGAATACAGGGCATGTTAGTATTTGACAGTTTAGGTAATGGAAAGCTGAATATGAAGTGTGAAAACAGCCTGGTTATATGTTATCACTTGAAGCGATAATATGTGCGAGCGAGACAAGAAGCCTGTTTATATCATCTAAAGCAGGGGTGGGGAAACTTTTTCCTATCGACGGCCATTTCAATTTTTGAATCCGTTGAGTGCGGTCCTGAAGTCTGGGACCACCAAACAAGATCTTTCTTGTGATGTCACAGAATGCTTGTCTTTAAGTGGCTCCATAAATGTTGGACAGCATGTCTCTGAAGAATGGAGTGCTACTTCTCCTCTCCTGTAGTCAGTTCAGTGCAAAACACCCCCAGACTTGAATGTTCAGACCACCATCTTTCACTTTCACTTCGATACACTATTATCAACCTCTCTCCTGTTTTTGACCAAACTTGGATTCATCAGTAAGTAGGACTTTGGCATGCTGGTATTTCTTAGCTCAAGCGATTGGGCCTGTTTCCCATCATTCTCCATGAGTGTAACAAAAGGGAGGCAGTGTAATCAATTTATCAAACACCTGCTGAACAAGCAGAACAGCCACTCGCAGAAATATCTTCAGCTACTCTGAGAGTCAGTGATGTCGCTGCCTCTTAATCCACACCCAGTTTGTTTTACTCAGCCACACAGAGTTTATTGTGCTAAAGGGACAGTCCCATCTACCTTTAATTTCTTGACTTATCGATGCATGTCATCGAAGACATGTAACCGGTACATGATGGTTCACCATAACTGTGAAGCTGGAAGGAACGTGTTAGTCCACTATTTTATGTTATATGAAATTTAAAGAGTAATTGGTGTCCAGGTTTTTTTATTTTTCTTATTTCTGAGTTGCTTTGTGTATTGTGTTTTTTTACATATATATTGTATTTATGAATTGCCTTGTGGGCTGGAAACTGTCTCGTTGGCTGCACACAGCCCTGAGGCCGGACATTCCCCACCCCTGCACTAAAGCCAAATATTACTGAGTTTGCCATAAGGAAAGCATCTATGCTACAAAAAAATAGAGCAATCTTATTACTTATTATTATTAAACCACCTGTCAGCAAGAACACCATTGGATTGGGAAAAAAAGATCAACTCCTCATCCTGTCTGCTAGTTTGATTACACTGAAGAAACCCCACGGCTGAGGAGAAGCTGGGTGACAGGAAGAGGGAGGATGGTAAAGCGGATGAGGTTTCTTTCTAAGCAGGGGACAGTAGGGCAAAGGCTCTTTTAGAGCTCTTTCCCACGACCACTTTTTTTAAATGAATCATTTGTCACAACAAGCATAGTCAAATAGCTTCCTTGTTGTCTTTAATAAAAACAACTATTGCACTGTTTCTTCCACTGCTGCTTCATCCTCTCCGCTCATCTACATCCCTTTTACTGACTCTCATTATCTCCTGTTTAATGTGTATGTCCACTGTGTCTGTTCTGCCTTTGTTCTGGTGACATATTGCCTTCCTTGTGACCTCAGCATTTGTTGGCTAACCGTGCCCGCCATCATGTTGCCAACTGTAAGCCTTGACTGACCAAGTAAGGACCGTTTTATCCCTGCTGGTTCTGCCTGCCAAGTCTGCTTTTGGGTTCAAATCCCGTATTATAGTGCTACAGCTATATATTTAAAAATATGTAGGACACACAAAAAGTTCAGGCAGCAACATGGTGGCACTAATTCCTGTCTATGTTCACCAACATGCATTTTTACAGACAACTTTTCATGTATCCAATTCCACATCAATCCATCATCTGTACAGTAGCCTCCTGCCCTATTTGTTTGGTGTGCAGTATTGATTTGTAGTCCTTCTAGTAAACAGGTCATTAGAGTATTTACGTAATCAAACTTTTAGTGAAAGCATGTTAGTGTTATCCCTGATTTGTTGTTCCTGCAACTAACTGTGTGTGAGGAACGAGTCCAGATCATCGGCCGATCCAGAGCGGGACACAATATTTACCACCCAAACACAAGATGTCCGTACTAAGCTGACTAATGCCCACTGTAATGATTTGCTTATACTATTCTTTTATTATATACACAGTTTGAACTTCGCTGGCTTGAAGGTTGTGCTACACACTTTCATTGCAATGAGGCCAAATAATAATGATTTAGTCATCCCTCATGTCATTGTAACATCTAACTGTAATAATATTTATAATAATAATGGCAAGTTATATCCTATACAAAGATACCAGCAGACAATTTCAACAGAAAATAATCAAGATGGAGATAGACAAAAACAGCATATAAAAAAGATAAATACTTACTTACAGAAGTTTGATTTTCTCACAACCTCCAAACAGAAAACACTGAACTAGCTATTTGTGTAAAAACCCCCAGAAGTTCTGATCGTAGTTTTGTCCACCACCTCTACCTCCACACGCTGCTAATCTGCTCTGCTATGTGCACTACAGACTCATTTAATCCCCTGCTTGCATACCTCTGGCTCTTTCCATTTACCATTTCTCCATAGCCACACTTGTTAAAGGTTTGGTCCTCCTAACAAGAAAACTGCATCTGTAATGATTTCTACAGAATGGACTACAATGGTAAGTTATGCTCAAGTTTTGTGTAATAATAATAGGCTGTTTCTGCATTTGTGGATGAAAAAGTGTTAACATGGTGAACATTATTCAGCAGTTGAGAAGAATGAATAATATGGCTGGTTGTCTGCTCTACTAACATTGAAATAGTTCTGATGCACAAAAACAAGTGGGGAAAAAAAGAGAGCACTGTTACTGTAGTTCAGGCCCTTCAAGTAATATAATCAGTGAAATGGAAAAATGCACCTTTTTGTTACAACATTAGGTCAGATTTTAGCAATAAACCGCAACAGAATACTATTTTTTGTGTTTGTTTAGTGCTTGAAAAGAAAACTGGACTATCTAAAATGTAATTTTATATAAAATGGGTGTGCTTCTTTAATAAAGCAGATAATAAGCTGCAACATCTAAACAATCTAAATGCTGCAAACTTATATAACTCCACTAAAATGTGAACTAACACTTTAAATACTGACGAACACAGACCTATCGTACACCCTGAACTTGTTGCACTGCTATAATGCAATCTAAAGTGGAGCATGGCATCTGAGGACCACGCTAGGGGAAAGCAGGGAGGGGATCAGCTAGACCGTGATGTGAAAGTCCATATAAGGCTGCAGGCAAGGAAATTACCAGAGAGGAACTGATGTAAGTGCAGAAACCTTGAGTCACAACATGACTTCCTTGGGAAACTGAAGCACTGCCAAGACAAGTCCAGCAAAGGCAGAGTTTCTCAATAATTTTTGCTTGTGTGAAACGGCAAGGTTGTTACAGTTAAGTAAAACACAAATTAAACTCAAAAACTGGGTCAGGAAAACAGTTGAGGGGAAACCTATTAAGCAATGAGCCTTCACACCTGTTGTGGACGTGACTTCAAATAAGCTACACAACTTTCACTGGTTGCGCAGTGAGCATCTGAGCATTTGCTGAATCAGTGTATGTCGCTTCCTTCTTTCATATGCCTTTTCTACCGGCGCCACAAGTTTTACTAAAGGAAATAGACCACTGCGCGTTGCAATAACAGATTTAACCATTTAATCTCTGATATCACCGTCCGTCAGATGGAATGCTCGATCCTGTGGAGGGATAACTTTGCATCCCAACAGCATATAGCCTGAAGTATAGAAGCTTTTCAAAGGAGACACTACAACTTCTCTTAGTGGTCCCTAGTTTATATGTTTGACATTGGCAGCACATCATAGGCTGCTTGTTAATGCACATAAGCCTTATTGTCTAACATATCCCATGATCCTTTTTGGCCATCATTCATTGTCCCTGTTTATTTTCATAAAATCCTGCTGCTTCCTCTTGACCATCTATTCTGTCCACGAGTTTCCTCTTTTCTAACTATCATGTCTCTACAACGCAGCTGCACTCTCCCTGCAGTTGTCCCTGTGCTTGTGAACTGATCATGGCAAACTGCTTCTTTTGAGGTCTCTGAGGTCCCCAGCTGTTCCTTCAGTAGCTGCTACACGTCCTATGGGTTACTACTCTGGTGTTGTTGAGGCTACCAGTGTCCCAGCTGCAGTCTGCAGAGATTTGGCACAAAGACTGACACTAAGTGAAGGACTAAAAATACATAACAAGAGCATAGTAAACAAAACAAAAAAAAAAAATCAAGTTAATGCTTTTTAGCCCCGGTGCTGTACAGAACATCTGGAAGTCCCCCTTAACTGCAGATATTACTGAGCTCCTTTACAAACAGGATGCTATGACTCTGATCGATAACATATCAGTGCTCAAATGTATTTTGAACATAACAGATCTTATCTTATGCTGAAAAATGAACTTTGAATTTAAAGCATTTTATGAATTGATCTAGTGCTAATAACTACTAAGTAACTCTAACTATGAATCGCCCCAACAGCTACTTATCAAATGAATTACACAAACTTAAAAGGTTTACTCTAAAAAGCTAATATGATTCAAGTAATTCCTGGGAAGAAGAGGGTAGCGAAGGCTCTTAAAGTACGCACTTTAAATGCCAGGATGCCGTAACATTTTTTCAGGTTGACAGCTGGAAAAAATATCGAGGAAGTACAAGCAGAAACAATACTGCAGGAAGATAGAAGCAAAAACCCCTGGTGCCATTTGTGTTTCTGTTTGTACCTGGGAAGTGCAGGAGTTCACAGGTCAGTTTTCAGGACATGTCAGCAGTCATAAATATACATGCATGTTAAATATTTACAATCATACTCAAGGATGACACTGGCTGCTGCCCAAAATAACAGTTTCTACAATGTTGAGCATAGTGTGAGTCTAAAGCGTGTACCCAGGTTATGACGTTGTTCCACAGAAAAAAATAGTGATTCAGTGAATTGCAATGTCTGTACTGTGACGTCTAAATGTCTTTGTACTTAGCATCCCCTTCATCTCATGTATCAGGAGTGATCTTCTTAAAGCTTCACATTCCTTTTATTGCCAGTGTGCATGTGGGAATCACAGCTCCGAACAAACTGTGGATAATAACCCACATTTCTACACAATGGTCTTAATTCAAAAAGCATCATGCTGAGGTAAAGCCCAACTCTTGCTTTCATTCAGATCAGACTGAGATGGGTGAGAAACCACTTTCACTTCTCTTCGCCCCTGATGAAGACATGAGCTGAAACACTGCCTGTCATGATGCTGTTAGAATAAAGGACAGGGTGAAGTGTGTGTGCGGCCCTCCAGCTCTTTGTTCAGCCACACACACACACACACACACACACACCAGGACAGATCTATGAACCTTCATTTAACATCACAGATGAGAGCAAACATGTGCTCTCCTTTCCTCACACCAGCTCTCAGTGTCTGCCTTTGTGCCACCTCCCTGTTTGAAGTTTGCCTCCATTTGCTGCAGATTTGGGCAGCACAGCTGGTCTGGATGACAGTTCAGATCCCCCCTTGTTAGACCTGACTGAAAAAGGGAGGCCTTGGAAAAAACTAGCTCGCCTGCTACTACAGGCCACAAAGCGGCTTCAGCTGCTCACAGAGTCATTAAATGTGATTTCGGACTCTTCGGCTGTGGGCAGAAGTTCATAGGGACGAAATAAAGAGCTTTACGAGGCCAAAACGCGCGAATGGATGATGTGATTAAAAAGCGCTGATTTTAACGAGGAATCAGGCGGGAGCGAAGACATAACGGAAAGTAGCCCGGTGATTTTCTCATGATCCTGAAAAGACTTTCAAACACCATTATACGAGCCACAGATGTAATCAGATTACTTCTTTAATGTTACTATGAAGTATTAGCACCACACATTAAGTCTAAATGGGCGTTTTATAGTAACAATAGAGAGAAGCAGACAAGCAGGTTTTTACATGTTAACGTTAATGTTGATTTCTTTCTTACCGTCTTCGGCATCTTTACTTTCTTTCACGTCCGGTTCAGGCTTTATATGTAAAAAAAGTGAAATCAGACCAGAAGAAAACTTTTTCCCATCAGAACAACGACGACAAAAATCAAAGCTTCCGCCTCGATTGTTTGAAAGCTTCAATACGAGCAGAACTATTTTTCAGCCTGATGCTCAGGATGAGGCTTTTTTTTCTCCTTTGTTTCGTCCTTTAAGTGAAATGAACAGCGGTTTATTTCCTGCTAACGGTACCTCTGTCTGTAAAAAAAAACCACACCCAGGCCGATGACAGGACAGCAGCCAGACCGAGAGAGAGAGAGAGAGAGAGAGAGAGAGAAAGAGAGAGAGAGGCTCCAGCCGACAGACTCCGCCCCCTGCCGCCCGCCGGAGCATCATGGCCGCCTCCTCCACGCCACAGTCCTGCTGCTCCCTCCTCACAGACCTGCTGGGAAATCAGGCTCACAAAGATCAGCCATCCTGTCTTAATGTACGCTGAACATGTTCAGAAGGAAGTGCATCACATCAGTAGCATTAAAGCAGGACTATCAAGAGGTGCACTAAGTTTTATAGCCTAGATTTGAAACGCTTAAGATGTGTGCAGATAGATAATAAGCATAACATCCTATTAGGTGTGTTATAGCACACAGACTATTAAACAGATTGATCGAATATAAAGTAATTTTTGGCATGCAAGGATGCAAAGTTGAGCTGCCTGCAAGTGCATCACATCAGTAGCATTAAAGCAGGGCTAGTTGTAAAGCCTGGATTTTAAACACTAAAACAACGGAGGATCAGACTTTTGAGAAGATGTGTGCCAGCAAAAAACTATATGACAGATAACAAGAATAAAATCCTATTAAGTGGTTAACAGATTAATCTAATATAAAGTATTTGATTTATATGTTTTATATTTGTAATTTTTGGCATCAACATTTTTACAAAGATGCAGAAAAGGTGAGCAGCCTGCAAAGTGCATCACATCAGTAGCATTAAAGCAAGACTATCAAGAGCTGCACCACGTTTTATGGCCTGGATTTGAAGCACTTTGAAAAGATTTGTGCAGTTTGCCACCGGCAAACTAACAACAGATAATAAGCATAAAATCCTATTTTGTGGTTCATGGCACGCAGGCTATTAAACAGATTGATCTAATATAAACTACCTAATTTAATTTTTGGCAAGGGTGCAGAGATGTTGAGCAGCCTGCAAAGTGCATCACATCGGTACCATTAAAGCAGGACTATCAAGAGGTGCACTAAGTTTTATAGCCTGGATTTGAAACACCAGAGGATCAGACTTTTTAAAGGGTGGTGTGGTTTACGAGCAACGAACACAAAGAGTATGATGGATAATAATCATAAAATCCTATTAAGAGGTTTAAGGCACACAGGCTTCTGAACAGATTGATCTAATAGAAAGTACTTAGTAATGTTCAACCTCTTGGCATTATGTCTTTGTCATATTAGCACACAGCTCTCACACTGAGACTGTACATCATGGGCTGTATGTATCATGATCTGCACATTGCTGTCCATCCTGGTTATGGCTGCATTCATCTTTTCAGTGAATCCATTTGAGTGTCAGTGCATCTGACTTTGATCCCTGTATTCTTTCAGTTTTAGACATCAAGGATGTAAATGCAATGAGCAGCAAGAGGGTTTGAATCAATAATGACAGTTCCTTCAGCATCTTTTTTTAAGTAATTATAGGAGGAAGACAGAATAATGTTGGGAATATACATGAGTTAATCTCTGAGGTAACTTCACAGTTTCACTTCTGTGAAGTTGGGTTATAAGAGGAGTGAAAGTTATAACGAGTGAAAGTTAATATTAGAATTCTTAAAGCAGAAAGCGATAACTAACAGAGCTGTAAAGAGGTGTGGCAAACCACAAATAAAAGTGAAATGTCATGGCCTAAAAAATAAATGGCAAAGTAAGTAGAAAGCTGAAATAATACTTTAGTCCCATCACAGTAACAGCCTCTTTCATATTACATTATTTTGTTGAAGTTCATGTGTATCATATATGCAGACTTTTGACAGTATCAAAAGAAAAGAACAACTTAATGCAATGTGGTGGATAATTTCCACACCCCTTGCCACTGATGTTGTAATGATGGAAACATTCAGGCTCTGATCCAGAAACTTCAACATGAGCTAGGATGTATTGGGTGGCACTGGAGTGTGGTGTGTTGTTAGAAGTCGTGATTATCAAACCATTCATGGACATTCACTCATGTCCTGTAGAGGTTTAAATATCCTGGAGAAATGCTTCATTAATGAATGACCCTACTCACTGACCTCAACTGTGGCACAAAGTGTTTCCCTCACCATAAAAGAGACTGGTTTATCATGGGAGACACGACCTCAGGCCTCTCGTCTGTGCACCATCTACAGCGTAATGACTCATCAAACACTAGTTTTCCCACTGCTCATTAAATACAAATATGTCTTCTTTGTACCACTTCACACAGAAGTGCATTTTTGTGTTTGCAATAAATACTTGATGCCCTACAACTCTGTCTCTGGATGAAACTTACTGCTCACGCCAGACTGAGAATTTGTCGTCAACACTGTCTGAGTTGCTTGTCTTCTTTTCTTTGCAGCTCAAATCATTGCACAGTCATAATTTCCCTCCACAGCAGACCTTATATGAATATACCTTAATGTCTTTTTGTGTTTCAGTTTCTTTTTAGCCCCCTGAGCTAAAGCAGTCACTTCTCCTGCCACAAGTGTCCAAATCACCAAGGTAAATTTGTTGGTGTCTCTTCTGTTAAGTTGACTGAGTCTGTCCAGTATTTTCCTACATGTAATTTCAATTTGCATACTTGTTGGTTTAGTTTGAAACTTTACCTCTGAATATGCAACAAATGCATTTGTTTTATTCACATATTTAACTGGCAATATGTGTAATGCTGAATGTGCACTTCATTGAATGTGGATTCAAGTTTGAAACTCTAAACATGACTCGATGAAGGACTCCCAGGAGACCAGCTGGTGCTTTAATATTCCCAGAGCGAGCACAGCCCAGAGAGCGTCACTGAGTCTCTATGTTGACTCATCCCTGCACTCCCAGGGCAGGATGACCTCCCGCAGTCTCAACTCAGTGAATGAGCCGCGCACTGTAATCAAAGACAAGATGGTGCATAGTTCTCCAAAGTCCGGGTTGACCCTGATCAGACCTGCGAAACTGTGCGAAAACTCTCAGATGACCAAAGAGAACAGACCTGTTGTAGAAGGACATGTCCAATCAGCTTTTACCATAATTACTGAGTGGAACAGATTTGTGGGTTTGGGGCTATAAGGTTCAAATGACTTTAAATTAAAATGTAGTTATCGTCATATTCACATTTTTTGCAGAGGGTTTGCTTGTTGTCGGTTGTTTAAAAGAACATCTCGGGGTTAAATATTTGCAGTTCTGTTGCAGTACAAGAGGTCATCTGGAATTCACTGATATCTCACATCACTGTACTTTAATAGATTGATGATAACACTGGAAGGAATCTGAGTTTTAGGAATTTGACTTGAAGGCTGGAGAAACTCTGAAGACTTTAACGTGTAAATGTATAATAGATGGTGCTAACAGGTGTGATCATGTACAACTGTATCCTCATGATAATGTAGGCTACATGGCACATATCTCTGTAGCAGACCTTTTTTTTTCAATGTTCATTTAAAGGAGGAATATTTTAATTTGTTAGAAGCTGGAGACAAGCAGCAGTATGGCCTCTTTTTCACTTTGATTCCATTAGTTAATTCCTTGGAAGAGTTCACGTAAAATCACGACATACCTGCGTGTGTGTCTTAATGACACATGCCCTGAGCTATTACAGCGTTTAACCAGCAGATAGTGTGCATGTGCTGTGTAACGTGTCACACAACTGCAGCTGCTGTACGTTCACTGACGGGTTGAAGGCATAAGATACGCAAAAAGTAACAACATGGCCTTGACTGTGTCTAACTTGATTTTTTTTATCTTTTCAAAAATACTGTATGAAAACATTCAGAATATTAATCCACAAAATTGTTGAATAAAAGGTGGAATAAATGTCATGTTCCTGCTTGTATTTGGGCATTTGAATCTGTCCTGACTACATGTCCAGTTGGACCAAGTGGGATTTGATTAGTTGCTTGCAAAGTACCTTTAAATTCAACAGAACTTTTCCTTATCACTACAAACCATTACACAGTGAGTCGCCCAAAAATAAGACATTACATTCTTTGGCTCCATTGTTTCTCATTGATTTACCTTCCTCTGACAAACAATGGTGACTGCTTTGAATGAACAACCATTTCAAGCCATCTATTCAGCTGTCATGGAGAAGACATGATGTTATTATTTCGGTATGACTGAAATCTAAACTGGATTCATCTTGTTTCTGTTCTGGTACAGACAAGGCTTGAATCCCAGGAAATGGTACAAACTGCATACTCTGCTGGAGGATGAGAGCTATGCTTATTGATCAGTGAGATATTCTTACCTTTCTTCACCTCAGACACGACAATTTCCAAAGTTTACTTTGTCTCTTTCCTGTTTAATCAATAAAAAAAATGAAACACAGTTTGAACAGAATTTTGCTTTATTTACGGAGAGAAACACATTTTGTCATTAAGACTTACATTTTGTTTGAGCCCACAGACCCAAATAGTCTATTTTTGTATATTTTGGTCTATAAAAGCAATGCTTTCCAGTCAGTGTGGATTACAATACTTCAGATCATCACAACACAAAAAAACTTGCTTTATATTCCCTTTTTACATTGCAGACACAACTGCCTACTCAAACAGGAGACCTACACTAGTTCAGAAATGTGACCACTGCATTTTATATTAGAAAACAACCAAGCACGTGATTTAAAATGTTGGTGTGATTTAACCTGAGTATTACGCTGTATATACATCCACAGTCATGCTCAAATGTGTGCGCCTCTTGTCGTGGAGTTTTGTACATCAATAATTCATGTTATGAATTATATGGTAGCAAAAACTGCGAGACGTCAAGGGGTTCACAACTATTTGACCACAACTGTTTGTGTGTGTGTGTGTTTAAACCAATTATCATAACAGGTACGTAATGTGTGCACATCAGAAATCACTTTGGTCTGGATCTTAGCCATTAACTAATATTGAACTTAGGTTAATATTATATTGACAAGACCGGTCTTAACATCTTAAAAATAGTACTAGTCTAATTCCCATAGGGCCGGCTAAAACCTACAGACTGTTCATTTCAAACAACAGTATGCAAACTGGCTCAAAATGATGAAATTACATTTGGTGAATAGTAATAGCAGGAATAAATGACAATTCAACACACCTCTGCTTTGTTAACATACAGGGTTCGTCATTAAATCAACGGCCAAACATTCCAATAAATTCCTGTTTTAAAAGGATCTTAAAAGAGCATTAAACATCAAACACAAATCTGAGTCAAAACTGGCACTGATTTTCCCCATTCAGTCTGCTACTGATTCTGCCACTGCAAGTTCTGTATTATGCTTTTAACCACTTTAACCGTCAGGCTAGACAGAGATCTGTGTTTGGTGTTAAGTTACTCTTAGTTTACATTGTGTGGAAAAGAAATCATTTGTCCCCTGATATATAGAATTCATTACATGACAACCCGTGTGTTGAATCATGAGAAATTATGTTTGACAAAGCCACCCAAGAATAAATTTGGCATGTTTTATTAGGCAAAATATATTCAAAAATATTGAAATTCCCATTAAAATAGCATAAAGCAGACATGTCAATTCAGAGGAAATAGATGCACTTAACCAAGGTGCACAGGTTACAACACAGAAATTATCTAAGTATTTGAACAACTGAAGTAACTGTTACTGTTACATTTACAGATCGCTTTCTATATATACACACACAGGTGTGACTATTTACAGAGAGGACATGATGCTTACTGCTGTACACAGGGTATCTGTGCACTTTTACGGAGCACGTAAATGTCCCTGTAAGTTAACTACTGTACCCAATAAGAATTAGTACATACCAATGGGCTACTCCCAGTGACACACAGTGTCACAAACATTATGGCATTGATTTTTTTTTCCCCCTTTACTTAAATAAAACTATTTTCATATTATACATTTCATATTTTGTTACATTCAAGGTATAGATACAATTTGTATCAACAAGCAAAAGTCAATTCTAGACATTTGTGGCTTAGTTGTTTGCGGCACTTTCAAAGGGAGGGTGGGGACTATGATCCACCATTCTGGCCTTCAGTGTAACCTTTCGGCAAAGCAGTACAATACTGGATTGGTACATTGAAACTCTTGGTAGCGATAGTGAGGGTTTGATTTTTGGCCTGGAACTAGTCTATTGCCCAGTGAACACAAAATCTCTTTGTGTGTAGTCTTAGGGACAGGGATAATGTTAAGATATCACTTAATAAGAAAGAAAAAAACAATGAAAGGCATATCAACAGAATTTATGTCCTTACATTTCTCTTCCCTTTTGTTCATGCTGGGGAAATGTCCAGACAGAATTTGTCAAAGAAAGTCCAACTTTTGGATTAGGGCAGCTACCATCAATCGTGATTCAGCATTATGGAGACACTTTAATAGCCACTGGGCTTTGAATGTGACTTTGCCCTAATATGTAAGCCCACATAGTCCATGAGAGCATTTTATCTAATTACAGAGAAGTGGCAGCAATGTGGCACAGTGCTAGAAATAGCAACACACAAGCTTGTGAGTGAAATCAGCTGTTAAAATGAAATCATGTCTGTCTTATGAAACCCTACACAGATTGTTTTAAGGACAATATAACAAGATCTAAGGTTAAAGTGATTTGACATTAATTTCATGTACTATAAAACTGTGTACTCTATACTAGATGTGTGTTATGCCCAACATTACAGTTACTAATTCCTTTACACACCAAAGTAAATCTACTCTGAGTTCATCAGGGCAATTGACTATTCCAGCTTCAGGTTAAAGAAGGACCTCACTATCTCATATAATCCTAACATGTTACCATGTTAAAGTCAAAAGACTAGTGGTCTTAATTTGGTCTCTCAATTAGCAACCATGTCGATGGTTTTACGATTTTCTTGGAATCTATGACAATTCAACTATCTCAAGGAAAAAGGACGGCACGCAAACTTTTAGCCAAATGCCAGAAACAACCTTGACAGCAGCCTTGCAATCTGATTGTTTCACATGAAGAAACATTTAGGCAGTTTGTTTCACCTTCTCATGAACAGACAGCCGGCCTTAAGTGGCCTTGTCTTTTTTCATGAAAAAACAAAGTCAGCAAAGCCCAAAACTCATTTGGGCAAAACACATTCAAATGTTTTTTTTTTCTTTATGTCTGTTCATATACCACAGTTGTACCTAAACATTATAAAGAAATATATATTTTTGAAGCACCACCAATGAGACAGTCACATAATTAGCCCCATTAAAGAGTAATACCACTCAGTTTAAAAATTCTCATGCAATTTTCTTTGTGACCATGAACACTTTCCGAAATCAAAAGACTAATATTTGGGTTTGTGATGTCATCAAATCATAGTCTGATGCTGGTCCATTTATTACAAATGGGAGCCCAACTTTCAAGACTTGTATGTGAGCTCAACATCACTTCCCTGTGTGTTTTTTTTTAAATTTATTAAGATACAAAAACATCAAACAATAAACTGTCTCCTGATCCATTTCAGCTACTTTTCTCACAAGGAGTTTTAACACAAATCTGAATTGAAAATTATGGGGAAATCTCCTCTCTTTTACATGCATGTGATACTATACTGATTACTAAATTTTTAATGCTCAGCCATGCAATTCAATAGTAGGCCAATAGGGGAATCCTGAAAGTAAGTGGCATTTCCCTTTAAAGGCACTCAAAGCATGATCTTGCTATTAAGATTGGCTTTACATGTTACAGCCTCTCTGCAAATGTAGGCTGAATGTTTCATGTAGCACTTTGTCCTCAGGGTGGGGGCAGAGAAAAGGCAATGGACCATTGAAATCAAGGGAGCTGATCCTCTTGGGACCATGAATGTGCTTAGCACACATTGGTTATTATTTCTTGTAAGTGATTGGCTTGACCTAATGACTCGGGGGCCATAGCAAACACCACGATTAGCATGCAACATTAGCATCCTTAGGCAAAATTATGGGTAAAGTAATGGTCCAATCAAGATCACTGGCTCAATAACCGCCAGACAAACATCATATTATAGAAATATGGGCAAATCAAGTGGTCTTTAAACAGTTTTAACACTCATTTTTTGTCTTTGGCTGCATTGAAACTTCACACCCTTATGGAAAAATTGCTTCATCTGACTACAGCTGCATCATGTAAAGCCACCTTATTAGCCCAGTTTTCTTGATCTCAAGGTGCATAACAAGGATATACATAAAAAGTACAAAGTTTTGCAATGCCATCTCCACGTTTCAACTGTACATAACTAACTTTAAGGTACTACATGTTACATGTAGGATTTTCACAAAATATATCACTACTAGTCAGAGTAGACTCTTGCCAGTAACCACTGGTTTTTGGCAGGGCAAGACTGAAAATTAGAAAATTGAAAGCATCCTGAGAGCAATGTGCTGCAAGGCACAGCCAAACCCTTCCACGATCCTTGGAGACTGGCTGCATGTTTGCGTACTGTACATCTGTATTTGAGCAATTTAGCCTCCCATAAAAAGCCATACAGTAAATGTTATCTTCAACATGCTTTCTAGCATTCACTTCATTTTTTTAATACAATTATTGAAACCGCATACTCTAGAAGATATCACAAAAGGAGTCCAATATTTAACTCCCTCGCAGGCCTGACTGTTACAACCAGACTCTTCTTATTTTATCTTATAAATGTAGCATCAGATAAATATTCAGTCTGTTTCTGAATTCCTTGTGCAAATGTTTAAACTGTGATCGTAAACACTGTTTCCATCTTGAATAGTAAATTTCAACATGTCCCAGCCTAAGTCACACTACAGCCTGGCAAAATCGATTCTCAAAGTTTCACTACGTTTACATGCACTTAAGAAACCAGATAAGTGTCAGTAATAAGGTTAAGGCATGACATTGGACAACTTTTTGTTTAGATGCACCTCAATAGTCTGATTTCTTTAAAACCACAGTTTACACAGTTTGTCAGAAAGCAGACTAACTTCTTACTGCCATGATGACAATTTTTTGATTGGAGCATTTGGACTGACGTTAGTGTGAGAGGATGGGATTGCATGTTTTACTTTGTGTGTGAAATCAATCGGTTTGCTCAGAATAGACTGGACCTTGGACGCATTTACGCTAGATGCAATAATGCATGGGCATAAGTAACAACACTGCTTAAATCCTGCTAGATTACTGCCACAGTGAGGATACCTTTCATGTCTTGGGTGTCTGTAATGCCAACTACAACACATAATAAAACAACCTTGTACAAAGTGTACAAATGGCTAAATTCAATCAGAAATCTAGCCAAACTTCTCTTTATGTCTTACACTGATAAAGGAAACTAGGTTTCTCGCTCTGCATCAGGAATCAGGTCACTGTAAAGAGCTGGAAATCAGACTACTTAAGTGCATGTAAAAGTAGTCTTTTAAACAAAATTCACCTCCTCCTGAAAACAAACTGCTCCGCTGACAACTTTAAGGAGTCCATTAGAGCTACTGTTTGAAACAAAGATACTTTGAATATTTTCACATTGAAAAGAATCAGCACAACAAATTTGACAAATATATAAATAGGAAACTCCTGGATGTAGCATCCAATAAAATCAGAAAGGTAACTATACAGTACACCATAAGAAATTATCCAAACACAGATGTTAGTTTATCCTATAATCCAATCGATTCTGTGAACCAAAATGTAAAGTTATGTAGAATACTGACACTATATAAATTCTATCTTTTTTTGGCATTATTTAGCAGCTTATAAATGACTTTGAAATAATGGCTTTTGTGTGATTATATGTACATAGATATGTGCACACGTATACAAGTCAAATCTCTTGTTTTGGCTTGCTTTTTGTGCACTGTCAAATTCTACCAAAATAGTAGCTTTGTTAAGTGAGGCTGAGAAAATATATCTCTTTAGATACTGAGATAGTGCTTTACATTTGAAAATAGGAGGCTTCAATGACTAAGACTTTCATTGAAACCGATCGGACAATGACTAAAGCGTGAGGTCATTCAGATATAAGGCCATTAAATGTCATAGTTCATGCTGTGAGGTATGTATCTACCTCCCTCTTACTTATCTTCAAAATAAATGCACAGAAAAATCACAAGAATTATTTACAGCAGAGGCAGACCTAAGCAAGGTTATTTATAGTTCCACTGCACCAGAACACTTTAGATGCCTTTCATAACACATTCACAGGGCCTGAACAAGATCTTCATAAAAGTTACACACTGTACAATGTTCATGTACTCTTATTTCCTATTTAATAAGGCAAATGTAGGAGATGTTGCAAAGTTAGTATTTCCTATTTTGACTGTTCTGCCATCTAGCTGTTAATTGATCCACTTACAGGACCAGTCAAATGTTTGGTCACACCTTTTCATTCAATGTTTTTCTTTATTTTTTTTTGTTCTATGTTGCAGATTAATACTGAAGACATCAAAACTATAAATGAACTTATGTGGATTATAGTAAACAAAAAAGTATAAACTGTTTTTTTTTTAGATTCTTAAAAGTTGCTGCCTTTTGCTTTAATGACAGCTTTGCATGCACTCTCTTAATCCGCTCTATGAGGTAGTCACCTTGACTGATATTCCAACAGTCTTGAAGGAGTTCCAATATATCCTGAGCACTTGTTGGCTGCTTTTCCTTCACTCTGCAGTCTAACCCATCCAAAACCATCTCAGTGGGGTTTTGGTAGGGTGGTTATGGAGATCAGGTCATCTAATGCAGCTCTCATCCCTCTCCTTCTTGGTCAAATAGCCCTCATATAGCCTGGGGGGGTGTTTTGTTGAAAAACAAATGATGGTTCCACAAAGCCCAAACCAGATGGGATGGCATGTTGCTGCAGAATGTTGTTGTTATCATGCTGCTTCAGTGTGCCTTGAATTTTAAATAAATTGCCAACACTGTCACCAGCAAAGTGCACACCCACACAACCACACATGCAGATACCATCCGTTCACCTCCTCTGCGTCTCACAAAGACACAATGGTTGGAACCAAAAATCTAAGATTTCTGAGGCTGGTAACTGTCATGAACTTATCCTCTGCAGCAGAGGTAACTCTTGGTTATTCTTTGTTTCCTGGGGTGGTCTTCATGAGAGCCAGTTTTATCATAGTGTTTAATAGTTTTTGTGACTGTACTTGAAGATACATTTAAGGAAGTTTTAATGTTTCTTCAAGTGCAAGAAGTTCTACTAATTAACTTTTGACAATGCACACCTCTTATCTGAAAAGTATTCCAGGTGACTACCTCATGAAGTTGGTTAAGATGATGCCAATAATTTGCAAAGCTGTCATCATGGAGAAACAATTTAAGAAATAATTAAAACTCAACTCAATTATTACAATACTTAATCTTGTAATTGTTTGTCACTGTTATTTCATTATAGAAATACCCTAATTCAAAAGTCTGTTTATAGTTCATAATAGCATATTACTAATGTTGATTTTATTTCATGTCCAATTTTATTTCATAATGACACCTTTCGGGCCAATGACAAGCGAGCAAGCTCAACAAGTGCTACCAAATTTAGTCAGTTAGCATCTGTTAGCTTGAGCAAACAAGAGCAAACATAGTACACAGACACAGTAACTAAACCTATTCAGCTTCTGAGGATTTGCTTAATCGCCGAATACTACATTCTTGCAAGCTTAGAATATTACTCAGCATCAAAGTGAAACGAGTAGGCCTTCCTGTTGATGCACAGTACTACAGGACACGGCTACTACATGATATACACTTGATAGGAATAGGTTTAGGTACCAAAAGGTGGTGTGTCATGTAGTCTGGAAGACAGTGTTAGCCTCTCTCATAGAGAAATACTCTGTCTTTCTGACCTTTAGAGTTCTGTGACTTTCTCTTGGGAACACCGTTAGAATCGAAACGTTGATGAGCTAACTCTGAATTACATCATCACTTCAGTTTGATGCTGAGTAATAAACAAAGTTCACAACCCTGCCTTTCTAGTTAGCCAGCTATGTTAGTAGCTTTTGCAGCCTTGTCAACTTAAATAAATAGAAAGAGACGTTAGTCTCTGTGTCTGTGTACTGTTTTTTGTCTACAGCAGCTACTAACTGGTCTATGCAGAATGATTTTGACATTGTTGTTTGTTTTCCATGTGGTTTGCTAAGAGAGGCAGGGGTCATGTGACTGGCTGTAAGGTAACAGGGCGGTGAAAAGTGACATCATGAAATGTGGCATTGAATAAAAAGTGGCTGAAAATTAAGTCAATCATGAAATAAAAATAAACCCCTATTTACCTCTGAAAACAAGAATAATGAAATAACATTTCATAATAGTGAATTGTTTTAATTATTTCTTAAATTATTTCACTAATTATTCTTTGATTTATATATTTCACATAATTTACTCCTGTCATTATTTATTTCATAATGATTCATTTATTAAATACTGGGGCTCCATACAATATTTTTATACAACATGCAATCAATGAAATCAACAGGAACACATTAAGAATTGATCTAAGGGACTTTTAACAGTCCTGCCAAATGTTAGCAGAGTATTTCATATATATTTTCTAGAGCTAATGATGCTGAACACAGGTTCAGTTAATCGTGGATATGGTGCTAAGCTGCTATGCAGCTCCTGCTCAGGTAGTATGAATGTGTTATGAACCAGTTTTCTAATAAGGTTTTACCTCATATCAAATGCACCACACTTCATATAAAAATGTAGTTTTCATGTGAGCATCTTACAATTTGAGATAAACTTATGAGACAAACTTCCTCTATGCTGATTACTTCTATGTCATCTTAGTGATGTAAAATCTGACTGCCAGATTTCCCACCGAGACATTTAAAAAAAAAACTCCTGAGGGCAGATGTTGCACATACAGCAACATTTAACAAGTGCCTATCTTTGCAATCAAAATCTGTGTTTCCCTTACCACATCACCTTTGAATGTTTATAGGATTAACTGCTCAATGGCATGACCTCAGTTTTGTAACAATGACAGCGGCGAGTTGTTGTGGATCTGTCAAATGAGGGTTCTTCTCCATTACTGAGTGGACTACGTAAGCAGGAAAGATGTTACAAAGGTTCCGATATGTTTGATACTGGTGGTCTGGGATGACGTACCGCTCTTGGTGTTCAACTGCAGATGGCATCTCCCACGGTGAGTTCCAGATTTGTTCCATCTTGTCTGGCATGCTGCGGACCATCACCCGCTCGCAACACGGCATGAGGCTGTTACTCAGTGGATATGAATGATATCCATAGGACTCATTACCACAAGGCAGAGGGTCCCAGCTTGCATGCTGCTCACGGCACAGTGGAGGTCGCCTCTGTCTCATCGGGTTGCTATCATATAGCCTTGAATCTGATATGCTGTCCATTCGAGTCATGCCAAGAGACCGCGTGGGCTGTGAGGACAAAGGTGGGAGGACATTCTGAGTTAGGGGATAGTCTCCCGGACAGCTGGACCTGGCTCCCACTGCAACATGCTGGATGTGCGGTGCTAGATGAGATCCAGACTGCTTACGGGGGCCCTGCTTGGGTTCCTCTGGTCCGTAACTCTGTACCCTAGTCAGTGCTTCATGACGAAACCCATGGGAGAAAGTCTGCATCCTACCTTGTGCAGGAGACTGCTGCTGCCCCTTCATGCTCTCCTCTAAGCTACTGTCCACAGAGCTTGGGTATAGGTCCCCGTAAGAGGAGAACGAGTCACTGTTCGAATGGCTGAGGCAGGATTCAGGGCAGTGGCTAGGATTTCTCTGATACACACCATGCTCGTGCTCCATGCTACAGAAACTGTCGACATTATGCATGCTGCTCATGCTCATATTTGAAAAATCACTGTGCAGTGAATAATATCCATGGTCGCTAACTGAGTCATACTTTGGGAACTGTTCACTGTATGTAACAGAGGCGCCATGACTATTCGTAACTAAAATAGGAGGGTACTGTACACTGGACATGTGCTCCAGAGAACTGTGTGAGAACTGCAAAGAACCTGGCACTGGGCTGCTGGCTGATCGTGTGTTCAAGGCCCCAGCTGCGTGGCTCTTGGCAGGCTGCATCGTGGGCACACTGAGAGCAGACACAAGGGAAGGCACTGAATTTGTCTCAGACTTCCTAACAACGGACAGTGCCTCTGGAGGTTCACAGGCCACTGAGCGAATACTGGGGTCAGACTGACGTTTGGGTGCCACGCGTTTGACCTCAGAGTTGCTGTCCCCCTTTGCAGTAACTGGACCAGTACCACATTTAGCTAAAGCCCCCTCACTCATTGTCTTCACCGCAGACAATTTGGCAAAGGCCCGTAGTTCATCAGCCACTGAGCGCTGCGGCTGGCTGACACGCTCCGGATGATAGTACTTGCACTTATGTCCATATGTGCACTTTTTTCCTTGTTTAAAGAGAGAGTAGATCAAGTCAAGAAAATGAAACACTGAAATTATGCAGAGAAAAATGCAACATTATTCAGACATTGCTTTGAAAAGACATTATGGGAACTTACCATAGGGGCAAGGTTGTTTTTTATGCTCTGGAACAACAGGACGCTTGCGGAGGAAATTTTCTAAGCTTGGACCATGTCTTCCCAGTGGATCATCAGGCGGCATAAACCTATTCAAAATATTTCATTATTAAATGGCAGCTTTGGCTGAAATTGACATGTAATATTTTCTAATTATACAATGACTAAACAGATTATGTGGCAGATAAATAGTATTTAAATGTTTTGAATAAATAACATATATTAGTCAAATTTTATGTTAAAATACAATAGTTTGTACTGAAGGGTATCTTAAAAATAACAACTATCAAATATCAAATCCACAAAACTTACTTGTCATTGACAAATGAGTACATTAGGAGACGCTCTTCTATGAACTTCTTCCACTCTGGCTTCTCATTTTGCAAGTCCCTGTAGTTGTCATTCGACACAATAATTCCATCAGAATCATAAGCCAGCTTCACTATGAAGCGATCATCATAGCACACCACTCTCCTGCCTTGAACTCTCCGAGATGGGGTGAAAACCAGGATCTTTTCTTTTTCCAGTTTGCGTAAAATTTCTTGATCTGAAAGAGGAAGGGTTCAAGTAAGTTTTATTGTTGATTAACATTTAATTAACAGTTCATCATAACTCCATGCACCCCCTTCTTACTGACTCTGACCACACCACAAGGTGCAGTCACATATACAAATACCATGATATTACTCTTCTAACATGCAGGTTGACTGTAGCCCTGTCCTAGAGTAGATATAGATACACATTTCAGCAACTGCTAAGTACAACTTCAAATAGCAACTGCAGTTAAAAAATTGCTTTACTACCTGTGATGAGGGCGTCAGGCCTCGACTGTTCCTTTCTCCAGGCTGGGACAAACACAGTGATATCTTTGTGTCCTTTCTCCAAGAACCACTCAACGGCAAGTTGGATACCACGGCAAGAGAATACCTCTTTGTTTCCATGGCTAGAAAACAAAGCAATGTGGTATTAGGTCTACTTGAGTCTAATAAAGTAGGTATTCACTAGAGGCATATAACCGTAACTGCATTCAGAATGAAGTACAGACCATTTAGATATGATCATGGGTTTAGTGTCTTACCTCATTGCCACATTTGAGCCGTCAATGACGATGGGCCTGAGGTTTTCAAAGGTATCCACAGAGTCCTCTTCCACTGACACCTCTGGACTGACGGTCTCTTTAACACAGGGGGACCGTGATATTGACGTGACGGCCGTACTGCTGCACGGCTGACTTTCAGGCTCTACTTTGTTTCCAAGCCTAACTAACTCAGCAAGAACGTCGTTAATAAGTGCAGCAGCCCCCAACTTGTTGAGCACCGTCTCCACCTGCTCCCCCGAATAACCCAACTTCAAAGCAAAATCCATCTTGGTCTGATACTCCCTGTCACTGGCAGTCTTGATCCCTGGTCCTGCGCCGCTCTCATCCTCCCGAAAATCTTGCACAGTGCTACTCTGGGAAAAACTGGGCCGGTCAAGGCATGGAGAGCGACAGAGTTGTCGGTGGGGTTTTGTGACAGCCAAGGGCTCCCTCTTCTTACACCTGCTGTTGTTCACCTGAACCCTCTGGCATTGCTGCTCTTCTGATTCGCTTTCCGAGCTGCTTCCATCCTCAGAATCGTCAGTGGCATGCTGGGCCTCACTTGAGTCAATGTTCTCCTCCCTCCATGGGCGTTTTTCCATTTTGAGCTTCTCCACCATTGACCATACTGTCATCACGTTCGTCTTGACACCTCAGATTTCCACCCCATGCTTCCTCACCTCCACCGCAACCAGGGAATCATACTCAATGCTGGACTTTAGCGCTACAGGCTCTTTGTGTAGAGCCAAAGTAACACGGTCTCCCCGATGTGGGCAGACAAATTCAAACTATTAAATCCTGAAAGACAGTAAAAACACAATGCAAAATTTCAATTAGTAACAACTAGTCATATGGGTTCAGTTTTATTTAAACTTGCAGTGTGGAACTTTTGTCTTCCCCTTCTGGCAGCGAGAGGACAAACACTGTTGACGTGCTTATGACACCACAGCTTCCACCAAACCCCTAGTTGCTGTAGCCTTCTCCGTCACTAAAGTTGGTCCCCTCTTCAGCTCTGGGAAAACAATCATTGCTGGTTGGCGTTAAACGCATCACTGCCAGTGCACCATGGCAGGAATGTTGCCACAGACGCAGATTTTAAAACTCTGGTATTCTATGAAATACAGAGATGGGCTAAATCTGCATTGTGTGAACTTGTTTGGCAAGGGCTTGAACGTAACAGATGTTCATTTATATGTATGTCCCGTGTCCCATACTGCAGGTTTAACCTTAAAATAATACACATTTCTAACATTCAAATGTCAATTTCAGTGCAACAGTTTGTTAGTCTGTGAATTCAGTCATCTTTTAATGCAGAGCATGCCCATATTAATGTGGTTAAACTTGTAAATGTTCTTCTCTCAGTTTCAGCCCTCAGTACAGAGTAAAATGCCTTTTTATACCTGTTCAGCTGTCTGACAACAGTAACAAAAAAAGATGCAAATGAATACAACCATATCGTGAATTCACACAAAAACATAATGTAGACAAAAGTCTTCAGCTCCCTCCAATCCACCTGTGGTTGGCAAATAAATTCTTCACCTGTGGGAAACAACGCTATCTGGTGCAAGTGGCAAAATCAATCAAATGGAAAATATCAGTCATCTACCCAAATAAACAAGTTACCAAAAAACCCACAGTAGCGCAAGACAATGACTGATCTGAATATGGACACATGCATGTTTCCTCTGTCTGACTGTGCCTTGGTGTTTGTGGTTCACAAACAAACTAATCAAGTCTCATCTTTTGCTTCATTTGCATATTTTTGTGAAACTGGCCGGTTAAACAGTCTGCAATGTCTGCCAAGACTGCAGACTGTACTTTTTGTGAAACTGTCACTCCTGTTCCAACTGAAATGTTAACACAGTACGTCACTCCTACAAAGCCATTTATTCTAACAAATCCAGAAACCAAAGGTGTACTAAAGCTACAACTAACTGTAAATTCAAACTATAGCAAAGCATCTACAGCAGTGTTGCATTTGTGATCTCTGCCTTAGTTGTTTCTGGTATGCAGTGAGAGAATTACCGACAAATCTGAACAGAATTGTGGCTATTTACTAATTTTAGGTGGCAATAGCATCAGCATGCAAATATTATGTCAATTCACTTTGGTACTTTTTCACAATAAACATATACATACGTACAAAAATAAACTGTTTACGTGCAATATGGAAAAATATAGATACAACAAAGTTGTGAAGACAATTTCCCCATCTCTCTGGCTAACTGGTTTTAAAATGAAAATCCGTCTGCCTGCACAAAACCTGTCGTGTCTATGAGCACAAAGGCCTTACTGGTCTTACATGCAACATTCAAGCCAGACACATGGGGGGTGAGCACATGATCTAACATAACCTGAGACAAAGTGTGGGCCGAACAGTATATCCCTGCGCCTCCAGCCCTCTGACGGACTATCTGAATTGAATGGAATTCCTTTGTGAACAAAGCTGTTTTATGGTAAAGCAGAGTAGCACTTCAGGCGTGCCTGCAATATAAACATGAAAAACTGCCAACAGCTCCAGGTGTAGATTTCTACATATGGATATTGGTAATCAAATAATCTTAATAAGAACAGCATTAATGAACAGAAGTACTCGACTGCACTCTCCCCCAGTCTTGCAGAGAGCAGAATACAGGCAGCTTCCAGCTTCAAGAGGCGCAGCCCATGATGTGCGTTGCTTAGCAACACAGCCTTGTCATCAGCTAACTCCTTTTTACCAGTCACGACTAACACAAACACAGCTCATCATCTCTCTTCAGGCAGTCAGTAAATGCACAACACTTACAGCTACACTACAACTCTACGCTAAGACTCTTGAGGCAGCATATTTCTGCAATAAAAAAAAATGACATTACTTTGACCTCTATCATGCTGACCATTGAAAAAGAAAGATCAATCTGGACACTTGTTTGTGTGTATACAACAAATGATGACCACTGTATTTGTATTATGAGATTTTTACTTTGAACTTTGGTGATGAAATTGCAAATACTATGTCGCTGGAAACACCCTCATCAGGTAATACACAAGACTAATAATCATGAAGGACCCTAAAGGTTGATGGATATTTTGAAGGTCAATCTTTGGCTACAACTGCATCCTTTTAATACCAGTGTTACGTGTAAGCTTACAGCATCAGCGGTGCCAATTGTTTAACAGCTTGTGTGACAAGGATGGAGAACAAGCCAAGGTGTAAACATTTCAAATTATTTGCTGCAAAGAAGGGATGTTGAGACAATGATTAAACTCACACAGCCAACTGCATTTTAAGACATTTTATGACCACATCAAGATATGTTTAAGGGAGCAGAACTCTCCCAATCTTTTCCCTTCCACCTCCAGATTCACAGGCTTAGACTCAGCAAGGCCTCCAGACTATCTCTGCACATGCACAGGCTCGTGTAGCTCTGTTTCATAGCAACAAGTGAAGCAGGGCCCTGAAGCCATCTTTTACATTGCTGACCCTACATAGTATGATGCAAGGATTAACTGCACTGTGGTTAGGGTTAGTTGCATGTGTCACTCAACTAGTTAGACATCTTGAAATTAAGATTGACAAATTTAGAGTTCAGTGCAGCCACCACTGTACAAAAATGATACAGCAGTTGAGACAGACAGAACACACAGAAGAAAGTGATCATGGCTGAAGGTGAAAGGGTCCCTTTTGCTGTTTTGCTGTCTGATCACTAAAAAAGCTGAGATGTTCTTAAACAGTGGCTATTGCAACACCTAATCAGTGTGTCCTCTCTACCATAATAGCATGTGAAGATAATCTGGGCCTGGAAAAAAACTTATCTTCTAAGCTGAAAAGCACAGACAGACACAAACATCAATAAGAGTGTCAATTTTTGGTCATGAATATGCTTCAACATAACCAAAGGAAAAAAAAACACAGTAAACTGTCATCCATAACAAGGAAGCATGAAACGCAATATGATCTTATTTTCTAATTTGCATTGATCGGATGATGGCACTATGCTCCCATCTCACTTTAGACTCATTGACATCTCTACTGCTACAATGGAAAGACTAAATGCTGGTTGATAGTCATTACACTACTTTCCTGCAGGACTGACACCAACAAATCCTCAAAATCCTCCATGTGACCCTGGTAAACAATATGTTCCAGTGTGTCAAGCTAACACTTCACCAGGCTCTGTCTCATTGATAAAAACTTATTTTCTTTATCATATGGTATAATTGTCAACAGCTTATGTTGCTGAACACAAACCTCTTCAGTACACATTTTGTGTGTACTTGGTTCATCATCTGTGGAGGGATTTTCAGCTGTTATCTTAGCGGAGAGCCGTCACTCATCATGTTTACTCTGGCTTATGGAAGCATACTGTAAAAGTCATGCTCAAAATCAAGCAGGAAAAAAAAGTCTGCAAGTCTGTCATTTTTCTATCGTTTAACTGTCAGTTTAAAGTACTAAACTGTGAGGGGTCGGGAACATGGATAATTACTCTTTGCATCTCTAAGTGTATAGGTTCACAAACAGGCCAATTTCCCGCTCCAAAAAAAAAAAAAAAAAAAAATCAGAATCATTGCCTCGCACCACAAATACAGAAAATAAGGCTTTATGAATTCCATGCATCTCTATGAATTGATGAATATATGAATGATGAAACAAGCATCATGAATATGACTCTGACCAACAGCTTGTGTCAAACTTCATGCTCTGCGCCCATCTTTAAAGTGTACTCTAGGTCATAAATATTGCATTAGTGTTCAAAGCAACTTTGCTCTATTAATGTGAGCTTCTACTCAACGAATTTCAAGTTTTTCTTCTCATTAATTTGTCAGATGACTTTAAAGTTGAATTTTAACTTTTACAGACATATCGAATGTGTATTAACAATTGCAATATGTTTTAACACAGTGGAAACTAAAATGAAGTCAAAGTGAAAAATGAGGAGTTTATTTTAGCAGGCTAGGATATTAACAGTAGGCAAAATGAAAAGTGAGGACAGAACTGTTTTCTTATATTAAGCCAGTTTTGCCTTGACTTAACAGCAAACTACACGAATGTGCAACAAAATTCACTGACTGCATTGATCCTAATGACAGTGATCATAAAGGAAACGTGCGGAACTGTTGAATTTACTTATGATGACTATAATACTGCATTCATGAGCTAAGTAGTTGACACGTCAATACAAAATACTGAAGTGCTTGTTATCATTAGCAGCAGCATCATGAGTTGAGAGGGATGAAATGGAGGAAGGTTAACAAACATGACAGCTAAAGGGATCTCATACTTACAAGACACTTTTTTGAATATCGTTACAGGACTCATCCTGGACACGATGTCACCTTTATGATATTTAATTAGAGATAACTGCTTTGACACCCTTAGGCCCCGAGTTACGGTTAGCATGCGCTAGCAAGCTCGTCTACCGTTACTTAGCCACAACATTTAGCCACATAAACTAACCGGTCTCCTTCGGTTTATCTTGCTGGTTAACGGCTAGAGAGCGATTAGATGTCCATTATTGAAAGCTAACTCTAACCACCAAGCTTGTCAGGCAACTGCGGTCTCTATTTAGCCTCAGTTAACGGTAGCAAAGCTAGGTGGTTAGCTACCATACAGTGATAATAGCCAACTCGGGCTAACTTAAACGTCAAGATGCTAACGCTGCTTAGCTTTAGCCGCTGAGCGTGTGCTAACATTTTCGCCGGAATACTACAGCAAGTTGAGATAAAGTTGACGGTCATTTGTTATTTCAGACAGAGGTTAAACCAGAGCAACACAACACGATTCTCTACACAACCTGCACGTCTCTCGCCGCCATCGTTTGACTTATGACGGTGCTCATCTCACCTTATTGCTGTCATCCTCCTCGCCTGTAACAGTTATGTTTTGCTGCCATTGGCGCTGTCGCAGTTTGGTCCGGGTTGCCAGATCACGCGAGGGAAACAAGTAACCTCAGCTGGGAAAAAGACACCGGGGTCACAACACCGTTACAAACTTAAATTCCGCTTCTTAGTCAGACGTTTCTGGCGATGCTTTCTTTGAGGCTTGTGAGGATAGTTTGAGAACTGACATTATCCCGTGCATGTGTGAATGCTGCAATCTGAAAATAAGGAACACTTCCCAGAACACCGAGTCCTGCAAACAAGCAAGGGCAGACTGGTCATAGATCCCTGCTGGAGGGCTTCAGATAGGAATAACTATTATGGACTCAAATTGGGATGTAGGATCTAAACAAAATGTCTATTTTCATTGCACTGAGTGACTTGATCCAAAGTCCAAGCAGTGATTTCCATTCAATTTGAATACAGAAGCCTGATCTTACAGACCATAGCAGTCATGCAGTTTTTAAAATAAATTGTGTATACAAGATAGGTGATTTCTAAACTCTGCTGTCATGTGAGAGTGTCAAATCTCAGCAATGTCCACGATCTCCTCAGGTGTTCAGATGAACTCTAATCTGTTCATAGGTGTCAGTGGAAATGTGGAAAACACTACAACAGATAGATTAATCTGCCAACATTTCCCTGCCTTTGGCCTCGTGGATACTGTGATTCAGCTCCACAATCACCCTCAATATCAACAAGTGAGAGAAAATGAAAAGATGAGAATGGAAAAAAAATTATGTCTTGTGTTTATTTTAGTGTAAGGCAGTGTTCTACTCTGACAAAACAGTGACAGATTTCCAAGAGGAATCTCCTAATGTAACATGGATGTAACTTTGAAACAATACAAAAAATCCAAAATTCAAACAAAAAAGAGTATTGCCAATTTGTAAGAACCATTTTGAATACAACGTTACAGTGTACAAATAGCTGAGAATATAAATACAAATCCTTTGACATTTGTTCAATATCACTTTATAAAAAAAAAAAAAAAAATCGACATCATTGACAGTTTAACCTCTGACCGATCAAACGTTTAAATGCACAAGAAAATGTTACAATGTGAAAATACAAGTTTATCTTTTGACATATCATTTCAATTGCAAACAAATCAACCAACTTTTTCATTCCATAAGCTTACAGTAATGCAATAATGGTGTGCATCATTTCAGGAAGAACTGATGCACTTCACAGGTGGTCAAGCTGTTGGATAATGGGACCACAGAAAATAACCACAGTAAGGCCAAATTGGCTTGTCAGGTCAGAAGCAAACACACTAAGATTGAGACTATTAGGTACTACTACCTTTTTTTCCTTGATTTGTTTTTCCATTTTATAGATGAAATGACTGTTTCTATACAACTTCTTCAATGTCTTACGCAAAGCACTTTCATACGCAGGTCAACTGTGTGTGAAATGTGCTATACAGATAAAGTACTGAGGCTATCTACAGTGTGTAAATGAAATGGTAGCTGAAATTAAGATACAAGAACTATGGGTCCACCTTTACATTTTCTATACCTTCTTATCCTGTTCTGGGTTGAGGGGGTGAACCAGATGTTTGATATTTGGAGATTAAACCAAATGCAAGAGCTTAATGCATTTCAAATATACCCCATGAAGGTATCAAGAGAGGTGTTCTTATTGTGGATTGAGCTATTTCTCTCTGTGAATTGAGATATTGCCCTCTGAGATGCTACTGGCCTGAAATTAAGTAAATGAAGAAAAGAGCTACAAACACTAAATCTGAGCATCATGACAGGCCAACATAAACCTTACTGGAGCAAAGAGCAGCTGTGAAAAAGCAGCTAACACAAACATAAGCTGGCACTTAAAGCATAAGCATACATGAGTTTAGGCAAAGTAAGCAAGACTGGGCTAGTCCCAGTTTGTCTGTGCTATGGAAACCAGGGTAATGAATCCCCAATAAACAAAGTGTTTATTGGATACAGAGGCTACATATGGGTTTAAACATTCTAGTAAAACTTAATAGCTTAATGAGATGAATCTGTGTGAATCATTTTCAATGCAAACTTTTTCTCTCAATGGACTGACATGTACGTGACTTGTGTGAAGCAAACAACTGTTACTGTGCAAATACAGAAAATCCCTTTGACTTCCCAGTAAGACAGTGTTGTACTTGACTCAGCATGATGGCACATAGTTTCAAATTTCAATTCATGTCCCGGCTATCACAGTGTGCAACGACTTTTCAAAGGAATCAGTTACTCAAGTACAAATTCAGCAACAATTACTCCTTTAGATGTATCAAAAAAGCACTTGGCACATGTGATCTTTATACCAACTGTACGACCGAGAGCCTCTCAATCAAAGGTTGCCTCAGGGAGTTTGTTGCAGGCCGCCACATCCCTGGGTGTTCTCGCTTCACTGAGGACGGCCATATCTTCTTTAGACACACCTGTGTTCACGGGACTCCCAGAATGAGATAATCCTTCCCTGCTAGCCACTGGTCTGCTTTTACCACACTGATTATATAATTGTAAATTAGTGGCAGCTTTACAAAAAACATCCTCATCAACATCATCTGATCCCTCATCCATCATTCCAGGATAAACAAAGGTGCTATGAGGTGAACAAGAATCTGATTGCAAAGGAAGGTGACACTGCCTGTTGTAAAGCTCTGTATTCTGAGACACATTAGAGCAAAGATGTTGCGATTTACCGTTTGAAAAATCACTGCTGGATGAACTGGAAAATGTTTTGTGTTTTACTTGGGTTTGACCGAGACCCTGTACTTTTTCAGTGATTTCCCCATCCGCCAGAGGAAGGCTTAAAGCCATTTCTGACCTTGTTTGCCATGATAAGGCCATAATGCTGCTACTGTCTCTAACCTCCGATGCAGACACGAGTACATTCTTTTTGTAATATGGTGAGGAATCTCTTTCAGAGTCCTTTTCAGTTTGAGAACAAGAAACGATAGCAGCTCTGTTCTCTCTGTATGTGTCAGGCATCTTCAACTCAAGGCTTTCTGTGTCCAGAGACCTACTTCTTCTGTCTAGAGACAACGGATTAGGCATGGACTGACTCACTCTTGTAAGGCCTAGGTGCCGTGGGAGACTAGCAATTGCCCATGTATTACTGATCAGGTTCTGTTCATACAGGTCTAACATTTGATAGTCACATTCAGCAAACGCATCTTTTTGCAGGTAGCTTTCTTCAAATTCCTGATAGGGTGAGGAAATGTCCTCCTCAAGTTCCATTTGAATCTGCTCATCATATTCACCCTCATTATGCGTATCCACTACATCAAATGTGACTATGGTAGGTAAGGCCTGCATATTTGGAATGAAGGCAGAGTTTGTCTCCAAATCGTCCACATTGTTCTGCAAGTTGCTCAGCATCTGAGAGTGTTTTGTGTAGTCCACCAGCGCTTGGGAGAAACTCACAGCCTGTCCATCATCCAAATCATTGCTACAATCTGGAGTCTGAGAATTGATATTTCTGTACGGTAAAGCCACGGGCTTGTTTTCCTCAAGATGTTGCTCTTTGGGTTCACAAAATGTTTCAAAATCGGGGTCAGACGTGCTTCCGAATGATATGCTGCTGTGCCTTTTCTCACAATCTGCATTTATGGGTTTTGCTTTGTTTTCAGTGGCAGTGGAATCTTGTTCTGTATTATTCTTGTTGACTGATGCTTGTGGTTTTGAATTCAAGTTACAGTTTTTATTCGTGCCAATTTCCGGCCGACCAACGACAATCTGCGCCAACTCCGAGGATTTACTGCATGTGCTCGGCCTCTCTAGAAAATCATGAACTTTATACAGTTCAGCACTTATTTGTAATCGATTCATTTCTGGAACAAAGGCAGAATCTGTCACATCAACTGGCTCACTTAAATACTCGCACTGACTTGAGCCGGGCAGTTTTGATTTGTTTTCATAATGTGGACTGATGAGACTCTCGTCAGGCGCAAAGAGTTCATATAGGGCATCGCCGCTGTAACTGTCCCTGGGCAATCTGTCTGTCCTTAGTCTGTCAGTCTTTTCTTGTCCCTCATCTGGCCCCGGGGTAGTTGAATCATAGTAGCCCTCATCGCTATTTGGAACTGATTCTTGATGCTCACTTTGAGGGGTTAACACATCAGCAATTGAAGAAGTGTCCATGCCACTGGCTTGCTGTGCACTATTAGTGTTCAGTAGGTCCATATTGTGAGAACTTGTCAGGTCAGCAGTCAACTCTGTGTGGTCTTGGTTGCAAGTATAGCAAACTTGCTCTGACGCATTATTTCCCCAGAAATCATGAAGACACTCCTCATCCAAATCTTCTGGTGAGGCCATTTCTTCACCACCACCCTGATAAGTGAGATAACAAGAGGCCCTCTTTCCTCCATTTCTGCTTCTCTCTCCAGAAACTGTGCTCTCTGTGATGCTGTCATCTTCTTGATCTGCAATAATGTCCCCACAGCCAGTGAGCGAATCAAAGCTTTTTAATGATGCAACGTCTCCAAAAATCAGGTTTAGCTGATCAGATGAGCCAGCAGGTGTTTCCGACTTCAAAACAGGCTCAGACATCGTTTCAGACAGTTTCAGACAAGGGTCGCTGTGTCCTCTATTGCTCTCCTCATTTTCACTGAAAACTACTGCCACCAAATTCATCTCCTCCATTTCATCATCACACATCTGATCATCAGGCTCAGACTTTGGGCTCTCTTGCTCAACACTCTTTTCTAATGCCATTTCGTCAGCAGCAATACATTCAGGACCAATGGAAATATCACATATAACATCTGCAAAATCAGGCACATCAGGCTCAGATCCCAGGCACTCCGTGACATACTGGTTGGTGTTGTCCTGGACAACAGGCACCTCTTTCTTGCAGTGAGGAGACGTCATTGCAATCATTTCAGTTTTATCCAATCCAACATTTCTATGGTTTCTGTGGTACTTAAAACTGTGAAAAAGACCCCTCAAACCCTTTTTCTGCCGGGTGAGAGTCAGTGATTTCTGGTCAGCAGTGGGGTGATTACATTCATTGTGGCAGCTACTGTGGAGATCTCCAGCAGAGTCCCTCTGGCTGTGGAACTCAAAATCTCCAGCTGAGGTGTACCCACTTCTCAGATTGTCATCATGACTAACCTTACTTAGACCGTCATGTGTTCTGCTTTTGGTGATTCCTTTCTTAGAAGACCACTTGTTCTGATTTTTACTCCTTCCTCCAAAAAAACTCGGCAAAATACAGATACTTTTACGAACTCCAAAAAATGTCAGGGCAGTCCTCCTAAATCTTCCAGATTTCTGGGATTTCACTGTGGCGTTCATCGTATCTGACTGAAGCTCTTCCGTGATGTCATCGGGGCCACATCGGGAAAGCTGTTCGGAGGCTGAAGCAAGATCCCTGGTGTCACTTGGTAGCTCGTCTAACTTGCAAGAAGCCATGGTTACCACGTTTACAGAAGCAGTCCAACAGAAGGCATGGCAGCTGAACTTTCAAAATCAGCGAATAAGATCACTGCAGCGGATTTGTCCTCATCTGATATGAGCCCTGTACTGAGAAAGATGAGATCAATATCAATCATCAAATTTAACACTGGCCACACTGAAGCAAAAACATCACAGATTATTAATCTGGAATTTCTAATACTTTTTTGCCAGCCACTGGTATATTTTGCTATATCAAGATCAAGATAATTTTTTTCTTCCTTTTTCCTGAGGTGTGTTCAGTCTACTATTGTAGATGAGAGTCACATTTTTGCCAGCTAAATTGACTCAACACTATATACAAAGAGAAGAAAGCATTATTTAATATTTCTGAACACATTCTCAGGGTGGGTCTGGATTTGCATGAGCAGTGGTCTCCCCTGAGTCTTCTTTATGTCAACTCAATGTCAGTGTGGCTTAGGCTTTGCATGCCTGTATTTGTGCCTTGTTTCCTATCTTTCAAGCATTTGTGACTTAATGATTTCACCTCTGTGGTTTCTTGTTGTCCTACTAACTTACTGTCACTGCAAATTTTAATGTTCTGTCGACACACCTTCTGCTTGCACACTCTCCTCCAAGAGTCTGCTATGGTTATTTTACTACATCTTACATGTAGTATGTTACATTGGTCAAGTCTTGCTAAAGACCTGACCAACTCCTTTACATCATCAATAAACAGTTTAAAGACCATAGCAACTTAGTGCATTAATTACAACATTTTATCTTCTTAATGTAATGGATATTATATTATATTACACTGAAACTATCATCTTTGTATTGGATGTTTGTATTTAGGTATGTAAATATGTCATGCATATACTGTTTTGTGGGAGAATAATACTAAACTAAACCAATAAACACAACCTCATAGTAATGTACATCTAAACTTACATATATGCCACAGAAAGTTAAAGACACATTAAGGTAAAACTATCTCGTGCGTCTATATTCAGTAACACAGTTACCTACATACCTAAGTGACTAAATGTTAATCAAAGATCTGATCAAATCTTTAAGCTTGTGACGTCTGTTCCAGGTGATACAGCAACAGGCTGAAGATGTGACTCCAGCTGTGTCCAGCGGCGGAAGCTGGGTCACAAAATAAACCGACTTTAAATGAGAGACTTAGCGAAGATAATAGACTGCAGCTAACGTTTAATTCAGCCTAATGAACAGACCTTGACAGATCTAGTTAGATGCTGCAGTTTTCTACGCTAGTTAGCACGTTGAAACGATGGAGCTAAGTGAGCCACAAAGTAAACAAACTCACCAACTAAAGGCAGAGGCTCTCAGTCCGGACCTGGTGCTGCTCTCTGGTCCAGGCTCCCTCTCACTTCATGCTTCCTGCTAACTGGGCTTTAACTTTGGGTTAACGATACGTGCAGCCGTGCGGTGGTCGACTCGGGCCCCGGAGCAGCTTTGGCCAGACACGGTTTCATTTGTTTGCAGCTCCCGTTAGCTAACGTTAGCTAACGCTCACCAGTGTGCGTCCTGCAGTTTGTGTCTGTAATGTGAGTCTGACAGCTGCTAACGGCGGGTAACGTTAAAGTCCATCGCAGCAGAGGACGACGGGATAAACACGCAGAGAAACTATACCGGGGTTAGATTAATGTATCCAGCCACGCATGCCGATTTTCACTTGAGATGTTCACAATAAGGCAGCGTTTAAATGCTGGATGATGACTTCCTCTCCCGACTTCTCCTCAGGTAAATTTCCCAAATCTCCTTTCGTCACTCTCCTCTCGGCGCATGTTAGTGACGCAACATGTGTAGCTGCGTGTGTAACGTGTCTTTTATAACATATAATAATATTAATAATAATAATGATAATAATAATAGTGATGAGGATGATAATATATTAATTAAATATATAAATTACAAAAGGCAATTTGTAACTGCTATTATTTTTTATAAACATATTATATATTTTTCTTGACAAAATAGCGAGTTATCCAAAATGCATGTCTGTTAATTCCAAAATCTTCATTCCTGAAATAGGTTAACCCTTATGTCCATTTGTGAAATTTAGAAATCATCCTATCATCCACAAATCTATAAACATATCGATGATGATATCTATTTATTTTGATAAATTGTATTGGTTTGCACATTGTATAAGAGATTTCTCTGCGTGGCAAAGGGAACCTTGATGAGGTGAGGACTTTTTCATCTGCTTAGTTGTAATGAGGAAATTTATCAGGTATCTGACAATTAAACACCTCTAGGAAGTTTTTTTTAATATAAATTTTATTTATATTTATCAGGACATTGGAACATGCCACAGGGGGAGACATGTACACAAGACATAAGACACAATGAAATAAATAACCAAAACAAAATAAATAAAAAAGACAATAGATGTGAAGGAAATAGGGGAGTTATTTAAAAAAAAAAAGAGAAAAGAAAGAGGAGAAAAAGAGTAGGAAATTATTTCAATACCTTTTTTGATATTGTTTGTGAAAACAGAGAATGATGGTTTGCTTCTATTAAATTTTGACTCATGGATGTAATATTTAGCTAGAAACAGGATTTTTAAAAAAAGAGTCAGTGTACTCTATCTTAAAATCAGTATAATTTTTATATAATATAATATATATATAATAAGATAATATTTTCAAACCTCAAGGAGGTTAGCGGGGACATTCAGGATACAATGTTCATGATTGACAGGTTGTAACCACAGGACCAAAACAAGTGAACAAATCTTCAGTATGAAGCTCACAGAAGAAGCAGCTGGCTTCAAGTTTAGGAGAAGGCAAAAGCTTGGGATTGATCGTGATACATAATGAGGGAGAGAAATCTAAAAAAAATATCATGAAAATATTTGTCTTTTTTACAATCACAATCACTATATATACATTTAGAGCAAGTTTTTTTTTTTTTTACAGTGAAGCAACATGATGCCCTTTTCATTTGTTTTCATTTGGTAAAACTTAATGCTACAGTAAGAATCATTGTGATACAGGGCACAATCTGGTATTATTACAGTACAGATAGACTGAGAGTTAATTAAGTTTTTACAGTGCAATTCTGTGTTTCCACCTCACAAACAAGCATCTAACTGCTTACTTACTCTTGTGCTTTTCCTTTAATACTGTTTTTCAAAGTGCTTTAAATGAGTTTTTGGTCCTCTTCATATTTGTCCTCCTTGCTGGTGTTATTGTCTTCTTAAAACCAAGTGTTCCTGATTTTTTCATCATGTACTTTCCGTTTATGTTTTTGACTGCCGGACATCTGTCCACTCCATTTTGGTGTTTTGCAGTGCCTGAGTCTTCTTTTCATCCACCTGCACATAATCCACTCGGTGCTCATCAGACAAAAGGGGTTTCTGCTGGAGATGGAAAGGGGGACATGAGGAGACAATGATGTGATGTGGTGATATTTAAAAAGTTTCCAAAATTAATATGGTTCTACTTCACCCGAACAAACAAGCAATCATATTGCACTTAATGTATTTAAACTACTGATACTCCTGAATGTGCTGTAGAAATCTGTGGGATCATATCTTAGGTCATATCTTATATCTCATATCTTAGGTGCCGTAATAGTATCATTCTTGCATCAACTGATTCAAGATACCACATGTAACAAGTCTTTTACATTTCTTTTGCAATGTCAAAGAACAATAATCTGTTGTTTTCTCTGTTTTCTCTCCACTTGAGACAGTGATTTCATTTGTTTCCCAGAATCCATCTGCAAAATCCAGAGCTTGTAGCATTTGAAGGGTGACAGAAAAACTGATGGGAATAGCAGAGTCTTGCCAAGTTAAGAATAATCAAGAAGCCTGTTAATGTCTACAGATTCTACAGCTGCACAATGGTGCAAAACACTGAGTCAGCACTTTGAGAGATTGGGAATATTTTTTTATTTTTTTTTATAAGGCAGTGTCATTTATCTGAGCATACATATCAAAACATACCTTCTGCACAGGAGACGGTGATGCAGAGTTGAAATCCAGTGACAAATAGTCAAGGTTCGATCTTCTGGCCCAGGTTTGAACAGCTCCGTCAAAGGTGAGACAGAACTGTTGCATTGACTCCTGTCAGAGAGAGAAATAGATGCTTAATCATTACTGTTCCTAGTTAAAATTACCCATAATACTACATACAATTCCTAAAAAAATCAAAATCAATTAAATATGAACCCTTTCCAGGAACAGCCCTGTAGAACATCACACTATTACACATCCTCACAACCGGGAATGTCGCCTGTGCGATTACAATTTGCTGAGCAGTAACTTTCTACACCCACATTTTTAGCTTTTCTGCTTTATGTGATAGTGACAGCTGAGGAGATACAGGACCTTTCCTGTATCTCCTCAGCTGACAGAGGGGGTGACATGCAGCAAAGGGCCCAGGCTGGAATTAAACCCAAGTCAATGCAGTAAAAACTCAGCCTTGACACATGTGAACAACAAGAATGTCAGAAATTGTTCTTCTTTAATGAGTTGTAAAACAAAAACTAGTAAAGAGAGGTCCAAAATGATCTAGAATGTGTTTTGAATGCATACTGTTGATATTAAAGTCAATTAAATTTGCAGTGTTATATTGCAGAGTGGACCTGCCCAAACACTGCAGTATCATCACAATATAGTCACACATGGTTTTATACTTTGTGGGGGAAAGTCCCATCAAGTTCCACTCAATTTTTACAGGCCATTTGTAAGTAAAATGTGGATGACCCATCTCTTAATACAACATGACAAAGGGAGGTGAAAAGGGGAGAGTAAAAGTATATTAGCAACAGAGCTGCCTTCAATGATTAGCTATTATCAATAAGGCCTAAGTCTTTGACTAAGGAGAGAGAAAATTCAATTTATGGAAGCCAGATCAGGTCATATTGCACAATATATTTTCGGTGCATTGAAAGAAATATAGAAAAAAACACTAGTTGATAAATTGATGTCACTAATGTAATTCTCTGAAAAACAGTCAAGCTCTCTCAGAAAGGCAATAACAAATAAAAAAATAAAATTTATGATTCATTAATTTGCCATAGAAAGGTCAGTTTTCAGTGCATATTTTAAACATGTGAATTGTTTAAAATGTGTTTTCACGACTGCAGATAGAAATTTTACCATTGCTGTGCAGTTTATGTCTTCATCTCTTAAATTGTCCCCATTCTCAAGTCTTCTTTCAGAAGGTAAACATTTTGCTGAAAAGCTGCAAATACACAATAAAACAAAACAAGAAAAAGTAAGAATCTATGTCAGATTATCAGCCCACTCCGAAGTTTTCAAAGAGAAACCAAGAAATGGGACATTACCCTTGAGCTGGGTAAGTATATTTATAACCAAGGTAAAATGCTTTTAACTTTTCATAATTGAAAGGTAAAAATGGGATTGTAAACAAAATGGTGGTCCCAAAATCAAAACTACAACCTGCTTTTACTTCCAACTCCTAATTTATAGGTATCAGGTACTTTAATACAAAGATGATCACTAGACAACATCTAAATCTAAGTTATTAATATTTTCTTATGCTGCCACACAAAACACACAAAATGCTGAGGTAAAAAAAAAAATCTCTTGAGTGAATTTAGCGCACATCTACGTGGTCAAAAAGTCATGTTTATTATATCAATCCTGATTAGTTTAATGTACTGTAGATAACCATGTGAAGGAAAGACTTTGTGGAGAAAGAGACTTTTTTCTCTCACCATGATTCAGTCATTGCTCTGCTCAAAGGTAGATGGGTGGGACACTCTGTGATTGTGGAGAGGCCTCTCAAGTCAAGAGGTGGGGGTCGAGCTGTGGACCAAGAAAGGGCAGAGTTATTGGATTGGTTGTAATTCTCTAATATAATAATAATTCTCTAATTCAAACAATGACCTGCAATAAAGATAACTGTGTGAAAAAAGTCTGTGTATCTGATATTTGCATAAATCCTGTACTGATATTTACAGCTATGTGTAACTAGCACAGATGACTATTACTGTATGCCTGTGATTTAGTATGGTGACAAGGACATCATGAAGACCACAGAGGTGATTGGTTGAGGAGAAATAAAAGCTCAGTTTTCCACACCGTGGCACAAAAAATTGAACATGAACCAATCAGTGCTGTTATGACTCTCACCTCTCCTCAATGGAGGCTTGAGATGCCGGTGAATTGGAGGTGGCACAAAATCTCCAGGTTGACCTATTAGTGGGCTGAGAGTCGCAGAGGACTCGACATTGCAGTTTGTATTGAGGAAACTGAATTTCCTTGGGCTCATGGGGATGTAACCATCACATTCAATGGTGGCAACAGAGGGACAAGGAGAAGCCATGGGGACATATGAGTCATCCTGGAAGCTTTGAATGCGTACAGTGTTTAAACAAGGCTGTTGAAAGACAAAGCAACATGAGATCAGACAATGCACCAAACCTGCATCTCTGTACAACTGGGACATTTGTTAAAGCCACTGTCTTTTAAATTATTCTGATGCTGTATGTTTTTATGTGTAGAAAAATGATACTACCACTTGGGGCACTTAAGTTGTGAACTTGTGTAAGGGTGATGTGGCTTTTAAGGAATAGTTTGACAGATTTAGATCAGAAGATTGAAACCACTCTAGATCGACTCAGACATGAGACCTTCTCATCTAACTCTCTGCAAAAAAAGCGAATAATTCCCAAAATGTCAAACTATTGCTTAAACATGAGACTTTTTTTTCAGCAAGATCTAGTAAAAGTGTTTTTCTGCTCTTGTTGATTCTCTTACCAAATTAAGACTCTGCCTTCTGTTCCTCATCGATCTACTATCAGCATCTCCTAAAACAAAAAAGGACATATTAATGAAGGTTAAGATTCTCGACCAAAATCAGCCATTGTCAACATTAATCCATATGCTGCCCCATCATAATGGCACCAAGATTATGATTCTGTTTGTTGGGCAGTTTGGATGCTGTGTTTGTGTGGCATACCTATTCTGAAGTGGTCCAGGCTTGACAACGAGGTCCTCCGGGGAAATAATGCATTGTGGCTTGAGAAATGCAGTGCGCTCATTGGTCTCAACCTGTGAGCTCCTTCATCACTCAGCTGCTCTGATGGGTGATTGGGCTTGGGTGGCAGCGGAGGAGGCGTTAGTCTGTCGCTCGTTGACTCAAACGACGCAGACGAATAAGGTTTGTCAAACTGGAAGACGCTTGTGGCACAGTGAAGTAGTGGAGATGAAGAGGAGGACGGTAAAACCATGGTGGTGCATGGAGCGCTGAAGGGAGGGTTCGTCACCCTCCCATGGGGGAAAAGAGATGGGCTGGGGCTCGCGTGAGAGATGGAGGATGAAGAGGAATCGGTGTAAAGAGGTGAGGGGACGATGTCCTTGAATGCGTCGTCTGATGACTTCTGCTCCAGAGAGATCTCAGAGTTTGAAAAGCTGTCACGTCTACAAATATGGGAAAAAATGAAAACATTGTATTTGTTAAACATGAGCTGAACTGCCGTCCTTTCATCTTGTGTCAAAGGTTTTTCGTATTGTACATACCTACTAGTGCTTGCACTCCCCGTCCCACACTGTGAGAGAAAGAGGTAGTCTGGAGGATGGCTGGAATCTGGTTGGCTTGTCACAGACGCTCGGTCGGAGCTGTCAGGTGACGGCTGGAGGGAGGTGGGAGTGTGGGGAAAGCCTTCCTCTGAGCTCTCTGTTGAGAACAAACAGGGAGGGACAGAGCGCATGTCGTTTCAGAAATGTTGCAGGCACTAGGGGGTGATAAGAAAACTGCCATCATGCTGAAACCAAACTGTACACAAACATGCAGGTTTCTCCCAGACTGCACTCACATTTTACAGCAAATGAAGCAGGTGAATTTGAAAAGAGGTATTTTTTTTTTTGCAGTCACATTGAGACTAGACACATGTGAGCCCTGTTCCCTCTTTTGTTTGGATATTCTTCAACCCTTTAGACAGACTGGCCTTCGTTCAGAAATTTGTCTCATTCCATTTCACTCAAGGCCACTGAGTCAAGGCTTACCCTGCAGAGCCACGTTGGGAAAAAATCCAAAAGTCTTTGCATGTTCTCATGAAACATTTGCTACCCTTAAAAGATGTTTGTCGGTACGGAAAGACCTTTTTTAAATTCCTTTGCAAAAGTCATGAGGTGCCAGCGCTCTTTGAAGATCCAGGCAGGATCTACTGCTATCCTTTCTGAAAAACCCTTAATTAAAGTAACATAACTTTATTCTAAAAGTTAAATAAAAAATTGAATTATAACCAACTACTTGTGTGTGCTTTTCTGAGAGCATAGTGTGATTTAGGGTAACATGTAGGGCAGCAAATGTGTGTCCTATCGCCCTCACATCGATGACAGCGTTCTAACAGACGTGTCTTTATCCTCACAAATATACAATGGCCACAGGCCCATTAAAGGCAGTAAAAATGGGACTTAATGATATACAAAAGAGTGATGCAAAACTCTTATTAATTATCTGCTAATTTGAATGTGACCTCAGCTCCCCGGCTCCCTGTTGATCTGCTGTTATCTCCTCTGATACAGCTGCAACATCAGGCTGCGTGACAGGTCAGCGACAACAACGACATGAAGTGTTGAAAACAGTCTGACTTATGTTCAAAATACGAGGTTTTGTCTTGCAGTCATTAAATCATGTGCATTGCTTGACTGGAGCGCTCATATAAATTCATTTCCATTTCAGAAGAGTCATGAAAAACTGTAGTTTAAATGAAGCAGCATGTACTTGTTGTTGTCGCTGCTGCTGTTGCAAGATATGAGAAGACCAGATACGTGATTTGTATCTAATGGTTTTAACCACAATGTCATGACGTGAGCTTGCGTGTGGGTTTAGGAGTCAGTTACAGAGAAATTTATCGTCCTGAAAAGACCACAGTTTGGTGGCAAGCACACTGTGTTAAAAAACATTTGGCTGATTCAATGTTTTTGAAGTTTGCCCTTGAAAATTTTGCATCTTGATTTTTCCACTTAAATTTTCCCTCAGGTGTTTCTTGGGTGAGGAAAACACTCACACTATACCACATCATTGAAAATAAAGCAAAATACACAAACCTTGGACACAATGGAGATGTTTGTGCATCATTTTACAAATGTGTAAAATGAAATAATGAAATGAAGTAACAGTACAGCAGCATGTGTACTGCACATTTACACAGCTTCTCAGTTAAAGCTGCACTTTTTTGAAGCAAGATAGAACAATTTGAAATTTGAGGGCTTTAACACTGAAAGATCACGTGAGTTGTCAGTAAACTGCAACCGCATGTTGTTGTTCTGTCGAGGCTTTTACCGAAAACCATACCACAAGAGACAGTTTGTTTTGACCTCATTTTAAAGCTTGATTTCCAGTTCGCCTCTTCATGTTTGGGGACAAGTGACACCAATTCCTTCTGGACCAGCAGGGCGAACGTGCTGAATTGCATGTGTAGGGGATTACTTTCTGCTTCACTGTATTTTCTTTGTGATTTTCAATGAGACAGGTTCATTTTCAGAACCACAGGTCCTGCTAGGTGCGGCTTTAACACAACCGCATTTCAAATTGAGTGGGATGAAATCTGTCTGTGTGTTTACCTGCATCCTCCCGGCTCCCGAACTGACAAATTTGACTGATGCTACTGATCCAGCTGTTCATCTCCTCCTCAGTTTTGGCCACCAGGTAAAAAATACGAGATGAGGTCTTCACCACAAACAGGTGCTTTCCATGGAAGTCTCTCTTTATCCTTAGTTGCCCGTTCAGCATTTCAACCTCACACTCCTTCAGGTCGATGATGCGGATTGGCTTCTTGGAGTTCTTACTCTGATAGTACTCCAACACATCAGGGTTACCGCTCATGCGACCCCTTCGAAGCACAAACCAGCGTTTCCTCCAGGCCTGCAGGAGAGAGAAACAGTTCATCATGGACTTACTTTTAAGTTGAAACTTTGTCCTTACACTGTCATATTATAGCAACGTTTCCCTTTTGCCCTCCAACACCGTTTTATTAGTCATGACCAGTCATGGCAGTTAAATCACAGCTCCTGCTCACAACAGCTAACTTAGCAACTTTAAACGCCATTTTTTTTTTTTTTTTTGGCTTTTGATATGGTCAGTAAGCGGAACCTCAACTCAAATTTCCCAGAAGTACAGAGAAGAGGAAGTTCACTGTATTTAGCAGAAAACGTCTAACACAGCGAAAGAGGTATTTATACAGTATTTGGTCACCGCTTTTTACTGAGCACTTACCGAAACTGTTAATATTATTTATAATTCCAAAGATCCGTTGTAATATAAAACGCT
Organism: Holacanthus passer; assembly: GCA_025331565.1. Taxonomy (NCBI): domain Eukaryota; kingdom Metazoa; phylum Chordata; class Actinopteri; family Pomacanthidae; genus Holacanthus; species Holacanthus passer. The sequence goes on from JAFREQ010000005.1 coordinate 8,571,558, forward strand.
TGAGCCCTCACTACATGGAGGGTGCAAGTCAGCACAGTCGTGTCATATTTTATACTTAAAAATAGTAATGATTCACAATACCTTCATACGAAAAGTAATGTTGCTGTTGATGTTGATATCATGTTCACACTTGGTTTTGTGGCTTTGTGTGCAGTGAAGCGTCTCTAGATATTTCTGTGATGTGACTGACGACTCTTTGCATGTGGCTGATCTGATCCTGCTCGAGTCAGTTGGTAATTTGTGTGTTTATACCAGGAAATGGTGAGACACACCACACTTGCTGCCAACAACCCTGCCACATTTAAGAGGAAACCGTAACTAGACAGATGGCAATTTTGTTCCTGAAGATGTTTTAAATATGGAGAGTTTGCGCTAAACTAAAATAAGATGTTTTGTATCTCCAGGTGCATCTAATGCAATTCACAAAGTTTTGCTGTTTTACCCACAGGCTACAGCTAGTATGTTTTCCCACTGTGTATTACATGCATGTTTAAGACAATTACATAGCCAACCAGAGAATTTGACAAAAATAAATCTGAAGTCACGGTTCACTTACTAGTTTCATAGAGAGCTTTAAACCACATCTCATGGTCTTCCTCATCGGATGAACCCGAGTTGTCGTCATATGATCTGACTATGAAAATTTGGTTGAAAACACTGGAAAAGTGGGCCTGGACACAATGTTTTTTCCTCCAATCTCCAAGGTTGATCAGGAACGTTCATGCAGACGTTTCATATTGACAACGCTCACACTGACAAACATAACAGACAGATGTTTTGACTTGTCATAGTGGGAAAAGCAGGTGTTACTACAATGACGCCGTTCTATTCAAGTGCCCCAGCGTGACAGTGTGACATTGAGCCAGCCTTCAAAACACAGAGATCCTGAAACTGGAGCAGCTAAATGGAATCCAGCTAACATTAAGCTTATTATTTACACCTGTACTTTTCTTGCCGTGACATGTCAAAATGCTCCAGTGAAAATGGCCTTTGGATGTGAAGGTTCACATGTTGCCAATAGCCAAAGTCTTAACATTGTAGTACTAACAATGCTTAGAATGAGATATTAGATGTCTACATGCAAGTAGAAGAAGCTAGTATTTGTATGAAATTCTATTAAAAAACAACGACTTTGGGCTTTTATGATAAAATATATTTTGTCAAAAGTAGCAGTAAGAGGTACAAGAGGTTAAAGGGATACCTTGAAGGGATAGATCTCTCTATACAATAAATACTACTCATGTGAGTGAGGGTCAACTTCACCATGGCAGATAACTCTCAAATGTGCGTTTATAATGGCTGAATGTGGAAATACAAAGTTGGCAGAACATGAGACTGCAGAACTTGTCCCACGCCAGAACAGGATTAGGTGTGAGCTGTTTCGATACTTCTGTTTCTAAACAGGGCGTCAAAGTAAAACCGTGGAGCCGCAGCCAAATTCGGCAACATGGCAACTAAACAAACACCTTCGCAAACACCCCCACAACACTATACCTTGAAGTCTGTAGATTTCCATTTCATTTGATAACACCACAGACCATGATACATTTGACCAAGATAATCAAAATTTTCATAATCACATGTGCCTGTACCCAACATTTGAATAATGAGGCAGATAGTGTGCCTGCCCTTACAACAGTCTGAAAAACATATTTATTTTGTTCTCTGGCATCAACAGGATTTGCATAGAGTGCTAAAATAAGTTTCTATTTCTCGCCCCAAACCCCGTCAATGCACACCTCCACCCACCCTTTCCCTGCACTGGTGTTGACAAATGGGCCACCTCCTCCTCCTCCTCCTCCTCCTCCATTCGTACAGAGGAAGTGCAAACAGCCATCATAAAGCCGGACTATTTCTGCTTGCCACTTAAGTCTGAAGTGTCTGACTGCCTCTGACAGTACTTCCCATGTTTCACAATACACATGCTCATCACACAAACACATACACACAGAGCAGAGCGAGAGGGGCCAGCCCAACATTATCACATGATCCCAACAACCACAAAACAGTGAAGGCTGTATGCTCTGCATGTAGGGAATTACATATTGTATAACAGCCATAGGAGTAAATTCCATATCTGACTGAAATACATCTACAGTTGCTGACACATTGTTGTCAGAATATATAAAACTATGAGGTGCATCCACAGGCCAAATCACTAAAGTGAGGCGTTATTCTAGAAATGAGGAAGATGATATAAAGGAGATTGACTGACAGCTCAGTTTGACAACAACATACAAACCCACAGTATATATGTAAATTATCTCTCCCCATCATAACACACACACACACACACACACAGACATACACAAACACACACAAACACAAGGCTCAGCAGCACAACCTGGCATTGTCACTGCTGCCAGAGGACATAAACAAGCGTCCGGTTTGTACTCCTACTCACAAATCTCTTTAGTTTCTTCTCCGGGGGGGATTTAATGAGCCAGCCGTCGCAGACCACATCCCCAGCACTCATCTTGACTGCAGAGTGTGTCGTCCTCACGGCTGCTGCTGCTGCTGCTGCTGCTGCTGTTGCCGCTGCTGCTGCTGTGAAACTGAGAGCACTGCATATCCTGTGTTCTGGTATTCAGCCTAAGCCACTCCAAAAGGAGGAAGTCAAGAAATTGATCACACTGAGAGAGAGAGAGAGAGAGAGAGAGAGAGAGAGAGAAGGGGAGAGAGTAGGAGAGAATTATGTGTTTGTTTTCTCAAGTGCTCGGGGCAAGTGGATGGAGATGTTGACCTGAGGGGGTTTTAAAGGTGAAAAATACTACACATTATGAGCTTTGACAGGTTCCAGGATTGAGTTGTAAGGTTCATGTTTAATATGATAAGCTGGGTCTATTTTGCTGTTGCAATGTTGTTCATTTATTTGTTCATCTAATGTGGTTTCTGAACTATACAGAAACCAGAAATGGTTTTAACAGTACATTACGCATGAAAACATGAAGAACATTAATAATAAACTAACAAAGGCTTATTTGCACATGAGCTTTCAGGGAGGTCTTGGCACAGACATAATGTGAATGCTACTCATGGTACGATAATGATTATCTATCAGTTTGCTTTTCTTCCAGTGCTCAGGCCTTGTCAAATGTTGATAAAGGAAATCTAACGTACTGAACAGGTTTCCAAAGTAAAATATATAGGTCTTATGTTAGATTCCTAATTTAAGAACCATTTCAAAATGGTAAGAAAGATTTCAAAAGCAAACATACATACATTTAAACTCTATGAAGACTGTTTACCATTTAATGGTGCAAATAGTTTTATGCACCCAATGAACTTTTCACATTTAAGTTTATAATGCTATTTCTCAGTCACGAGCAGCTTCTACAACAATCAAGCTTCTTGATGATATTCAACCGTGCAATTAAAATTTTGCACAGGAAGCCAATAAGATCCCAGACTGTCATATTTGTGATCATTTCATTCAGTCATGTGGTCATGAATGATGGTGCTTGTCATTGTGTTTTATGGTAATCTTATTGTGTCATTGATTATGTTTTTCTGGTCGGGTTTTTCTGTATTTGTATAAAGGTCCATCTATGGGAATTGCAGATTAGTTTAGGCTACAAATTTAGTGGTGTGAGGCATTAGTGCATGCTAGATACTAAATACTACTAGATGTTCAAAATATACAGCAAATAATATAGTAGTACTATTGTTAGGAGGAGTAGTAGTACTGGTAGTTTCAGTGGTAGGGTACAGTTATATTAAGATTAGTCTGTTAACTTGAACATATTTATCAGTCACCTGATCAAATCAACATAAACACATCAGACACACATGCTAATGAAATACACAAAAATAACAAAGCAGTGGCTTGTTTACCATGAGATTATCTTTCATGCCATTAGAGAAGTTTATAACTTCTCTTGCCAGTAAAAACACAATCATCCACATCTCATCATCACCATTTTATAAATCCTCTCTGGAGGGAAGTACATAAATCCTCATTGTAAAACTGAAAATTATTTCCTATAATGAACAACCAACTGCTGTAATATTAACGGTTTTCAACAGATAAACACAGATAAGTCTATTACAGGAGACAACAAATAAGCCTTTTGCAGCCGATTGCAGTCAATCAATGAACACCATAAACTTTCATCTTTTCAAATTTCTTGGGCAACCACCAGAGGACGCCCTAATGTAGTTTATGACGTTTACTAGTCTATCACCGGGCAAATTTCATATTCAGAAATCATGACTCAGTAAAAAAATACCCACATACATTAGCCTACATTCACATAACATTACAGTGTATTGCATTAATAATGTCTTCACTTGTTTGAATACAAATCTGTGGACATGATTTATCTCATGTGTTTTGGACGACATAGGTTATATATAGGAAATTTGTATGATATGAAAACCGAGAACAACCATGCTTATCTCGAGATAATGAGTTAAATATTTCATTATCTCGAGATAACAAAGCTTGTTTTTTTGTGATAATGGGTTATTACATCTCCTCATCTTGAGGAAGCAAATTAATTTATAATGAGAAAATCACTTCATTAGGATAATAATAGTGGACCGTGACATACACATTCTGTGAAGTTTGGGAGTTTCAAAGCAAATAATATGAACTTTTGTAAGAATGTTTTCCCTAGTGATTTGACATGAAAATATTTATAAAATGGCTAATTATCGTAAGAGACAGACTTTCATACAGTGATCAACTTAAAGTAGATGTGTTAGTGTCCAGTGAACTACAACCAAAATAATTATCATTGGCATAGAAGTGAAAAAGGAAGTATCTACAGAGGTGGGTGATATAATAAAGTAAGTAGGGGAGACCGGGTATGGTTGTAACATGGGGAGAGTTGTAACACCACCAATTCCACCAAACAGGGATAAGATAGGAGTCATATGATCATTTCAGTATTTAGCCACTTCCTCCCTGATCACACATGGTGATTGTCAAGGCTGGAAACAGGTGTATGCAGATTCTATAGAGAAAAAACTGATTTTGAGGTAAGAAAGTAAATTTTTTGACGAAGACTATATTTTGTTTAGTACTTATACTATTGCAGATAAAACCATGTGACTTATATTAGAATAAATTGTAGTTTCTCAGGCAAAATGTGATGCATTTTTCCCCTGCTAATTTCAAACCACTATGCCAATACAGCTAGCTAAAGAATGGCTGACAGGGGTGGGGTGGGTTGTAACACATCTTTAAAAAGTGTTACAACCATCCCCTTACATACAACTGAGAACACTTTCTTGATTTTAATAATGTTACAGAATGCCTAGGCAGTGGAAAACAAAGACAGAGTTGTGCCTGCAATTGTTTTTTAAAAAGCATCTGATGAGGTCACAAAGAAGGGCAAGTCAGTCAGATCAGTCGCAAAGGCACATGGGATCTATCATGGGTTTTAACTGCACAAATGTGAAACATTTCTTCAACAGCCTTGGACAGGTCATTGAGAGATGCAAACATTCATTTGTCACCACTGTGACTCTGATTAAAAATATACACACAGAGACACACACACACACACACACACACACACACACAGACATTGTTTTTTGTCAGACCTACATATTCTTTACACAGCTACATTGTAATGTTCACTAAGCATACATACCGTTAAGGAAGTTTGTTATAGACTAGTTTACACACACACACACACACACACTCCTGAGTCAAACAGAAAGTGGATTTGAGTTATGGTCAGTCAGAGAGAGAGAGAGAGAGAGAGAGACATTGTTCTGGATTGTTCTTTCATTTCTTAAACCTCTATCTCTAACCTCTACCTCCTATAAACCTCTTTTTGAAGCATATCACATGATGTGGCCTCTGTTTTTGCTTTTTTTGTCTAATTGTTACAACTTACCCCAGCATGTGTTACAACCTACCCCGGTAGTGGGGTGGGTTGTAACAAAGGACCACCATGTATTTGACATCACCTCACGAGGTCTGTGATATTCTTGCAGAGGTTTGAATTGGTGCCATTTGTAGTAAACAAATGTGGGTACTTTGTATTAAAGTTTGAGAACTCTAACTCAAAAATTCAGTGAGTTAAAGGTGCTGAAGCAAAAAGTGTTACAACCATACCCGGTCTCCCCTATTTAAATAAGTAAGACTGAAGTACAGTCTGATGTGTTGATCAATAATAGGAACTCCTTGATCAGATATTTTCATCTAAAAATCAACTGCTACAGTTGTTAATACACCAATATACAACTAATTAGAGGAAACGACTTTTTGTCTTCTCGTGATAACTGGTTGATTGTGTCGTTATCGCGAAACAACAAAGCTCGTATCTCAGAATACGAAATATATAACTCGTAATATCTAAAAAATATATATATAGTTTTTAAATCATTGTAGGTATGGCCATTCTCGGCTTCCGTACAGAACACCAGGAACACCTTGTAATAGCATTTAATAAAGAGCTTAAATCTGAAATAACATTAACGTTAAGTATCTAGCTGGTGATTGATTACATATAATAGCAATATATTTAATGAAAAAAATCAAAAAATAAGCAACTAAAACAATATCCAGCCTTTTAAGACTTTCTCTTGATCTAAAGGGCGACGCCATCTTTCTACCTAATCCGACTTTTCTAACGGTGCCCAATCTCCGTTGTCATAGAGTCTTTCTTATTACCCATGATGCCCCTGGAACGTATGACCTGTCTCTGGCCTTGGCGTGTAGCTCGAAGCTGCTAGTTGTCAGTGTGTGCTGGCGGTACGACTCGGTTAACGCTAACTAGCTACTGTTCCTGTCCGACAAGTCGGCCGGTAAACCGGGACCCGGTACAACCATGCTGACATGTAGGAGTGTATGGAGAAAGCTCGCTCCTGTGGCCCGAGCTTCTTCCACTGTCTGCCGGCAGAATGTGAGGAGAACAGGTGAGTCCAGAGTTACAGTAAGTTCATGTCTCCTTGTTAGCTTCCCTCAATTCAAACACACATTTATAGACACGTGATGCAGACAGTTTGTGAAACAGGGTCAATTATGGTGGGTTAGCTTGAACATTCTGACTTTCATTTAGCTGTTAGAAAGCTAACGGAGCTAACTAGCAAGTGGCAACATGCAGAAGTGGATGACAGTTGGGTAACAAGCTAAGTTAGTGTACTTCAGTGTCTGCAGCCTGACAGAGAGAAGCAGCAGTGGATGAGAAATAAACTCGAGTCACTGTCACACGTTTCAATATGGTGGTTTGCAGTGTGGTTATTACAGGTGTTGCACAATATTGTGTAAGTGAATTTGGTCATTCTTACACAGGCCCACTTTTTTCGGGTTTTCAGCCCCTTGTGACCCTGAAAGGATCAATAAACAGCAACAGAGTCCTTCTGCACAGTTTGACTATAAGTTGCTTGAATGTGTAAAAATGAAGACAGGAGGAAGTGGGGAGTTATTAGATGAAAGTAGTTCATCAGAGAGGTTGATCATAATATAATAAAGCCAGCTCAAAGTGTGTGTGTGTGTGCGTGCGTGCGTGTGTGTGCGTGCTTGTGTGTGCTTTCTTTAATTAGCCTCATTAACAGCCACAAGGATTCTTATGCACCAAAGTGTGCCAGTCCCTTCATTTTGGGGAATGTCAAGTCAAAGCTCATGCTGAAATGTATAGCTTATACCTTTGCAAATTTCCCCCGTTGTGGGACTAATGAAGGAATATCTTGTCTTATCTCTTATCTTACCTTGCACATCAGCTTAACACGCTTACATTGAAGATGCTGTGATGGGATACACAGCCAGGAGTATTTACACAAAACAGTTTAAATTTCTACAAACTGCTTATGTGTAATTCTTCTTCAACAATTGCTTTGTCTCTTTTCTGCATATTTCAGATTTTGACCCTGCAAGCAACATTAATGTTGCAGTCACCTGCATAGTTTATGGCTCGGTTGCCTGATTAGGCTGCAGCCATTATGAGCGTCTTGTTATTGTTGATGTGTTGGTTTGTTTTGTTTTGTTTTTTTGCATACATTAACTGCAGACACCTTTTCAAATGCTGTAAACTATAGTAAAGGTGGCAGAACATATGATGTCATGCTCTTACATCTGGCCTCGTTGTTGTTGGTGTCCAGCCAAATAGCAAAGTGAGATGTTATTGATTGGACAATGAATATATATTTTCTGTGGCACTGTCAGTCAGACATCTGCAACCTGATAAGCCTGATTAACACAAACATAAACAGAGATTGGAGAGCCATGATGCAGACTGAAATTGATGTAGTCTTGACCAATCTAAGATTTTTTTCATCTGTAAAACTATTTTCAGGGTTAACCAATGGCAGGATACCAGCACATGCACCTGCGGCTCAAATGTCCACCGGGCCAGCAGGGGGAGGTCGGGAAAACCAGGCGTACGTTGTTCTGGTTGGAGCAGCCTTCCTTGGTGGTGCAGTATATGTGAGTTAGCCTAGTCTGTCATAATAATACATCACGTACAATGGAAATCATAAGTGATCAGTTAAGCAATGTTATTGAGCTTTTTGTTGTTGTGTTTTTTTCACAGGCATACCGAACTGTCAAGGGAGACCAACAAAGATATCAGGACCGTATGCATGAAATTGAATCCAGGCGACATAGAGTTGAATCAGCCACACCAACCCAGTCAGAGCCTCCCGGTGAATCATTTTTATCAACTGATTTTAGTTATAATAAAACTCTGACTGATTACTAACAAGTCAAAAGATAGTTCTGTCAGAGCCACAACATTCCAGTGTGATACTTTTCAGTTATGATCAATTATTAATGCCACTGTTTTGTTTATTTTGTTTGTTTTAGTGGTGGAAGCCACTGAGACAAAAGGTGAGTGAGTTTTCTCCCATTCCTGAGTAGATGACATTTATAGATCAAACTCCACCTCTGTTACTAACTAAATAGGCAGTAAAACTTAACCATAACCTTTTTTGTTTGACAGTGAACAATGAGCTTGTACATAAGCTAACATTTTAAGAACAGTGCCTCTATAGTCTCTGCTGGCACTCTTCTGACTGAAAGATTTTAGTTTTTAAATCACAGTTTAAGGTTATTTGGGAAAAGGGTAGGCTTGGAATCAGCTGACTCACCAGTGTAGGATTTAGCTTCCTCTTTGTTGCCATGTTAACAAGAAATTTTGAGACTGCAAAACTCACAGCCTTTAAAACTGTACTGAAATTAGCAGGGGATTGAGTTCAAGGACTTTCAAGGACCTTGTTTTCATTCTCATTGATATATCATCATAACCAACATAACACAGAAGAAATGATGTTGAATGTCAGTCTAAACTAATCATTTCATAGCTTATGTTTGATTGTTCTGTTCATTCCTCTCTCAGCCGTCCCCGAGCCAGAAGCAGCCCCTTCACCAGAACCTCAAGCTGCACCTTCACCAGAGGAGCCAGGCCCTCCGGCCCCTGATGCTGAAGTAGCCTCCCCCAGTGAAACAACTGAATCACCCCCAGGTTGTTTGCATACTTTTCTTTACCCCTACATGCATGTCCAACATGTGCCTCCTGTATAAATGGTATGTTTGAACCAAAAGTAATAGAAAAAAGCATACTCGTGTGGAATTATGATTTTTGCACTTTGTACACATACTATACTTTGAAGAGAAAATGGCGACACCAAGTGGTAAAGTCAGGTTAGTGCAAAAAAAGCAGACTGTAAAACACACCTGCCTTTTCATACCCTGCTTATAATTGTCCCACATTGTTACTATGTTAAAAATACAATGTTATGGTGATGACATGGTTTATACACGAGGCCCCCTGGATATTCCACACGTGTCTTGTTTGAGTGTTGTCTATATCCAGAAGCTGAAAAGTTCTCTGTATGAACTGTGACTCCCTGTTGCATGTGTTTATTGTTCTTGTATTTAGTGTTGCATGTGTCAGTGTGTTCTCTTGAGTTTTATTTCGTTTGTGTCCTCTAACCTTGTAAATTAACCCTTCACAGTTTCAGTACACCTTTGGACACTCACACTCTCACTTCCACTCTGAACTGTAAATATTTCTGTTTTGGTGGGACACGGTTGGTGGAGTTCCCTGTATTTCTACAATATGTTGGCTCCTCGTCTCCTTTGTTGTTGTATTTGTGATATAAAATGAACCTCTCCTGTCTGTCGTTTTCTGTCAGTGTGTTATACTTTGTTAAACTTTGTCCTGGGATAATACTCAAAAGGTTTTTACTGTTTTTACTGGAGGTTGCCCTTTGAAGTTGACTACATGTTTTACCTCCAGACTTTTCTCACGTTGTGTTTATGACCTAATCTAAACAGATAGTCGTGAACAAAAAAGTCCCCTGTTCTTGTGAACATCAGTGTAGTGTGGTAAAACAAAGCTTCCAGTTGTTACTGTGTTAGGGTGCATGCTATGCAGAATGTTCCCAGGTGAAATGCATGGATCCTGATGGTCTTCCCCTTCAATAATCTTGCCAAAGAAGTGAATCTTAACCCATACTATGGATTGCCCTCAACAGCAGATGAGCCCGTGGTAGAAGCACCTCCAGAAGAGGCAGCAGAACCACCTGCTGTGCCTGTAGTAGAGGAGGAGGGTAAGATTTGAGAGGAAAGGATACTAGTAAAGAATCTAATTAGTTATTCTTTCTATTGGAAGTATTGGACTTTTAAATTTGACCGGAGCCTGTACAGTACAATCATTCTACAGCTCAATTAATGATGGATTTCACATTTTAGCTATAATACACATTTGAGGTTATTCTGTAACTTTGCCACTATACTACCAGAACCATCACCTACCAGTGAGCCGTCCCCAGCTGAGCTTATAGAGCCGCCTGCTGAACCTGTTGTGGAGAGTGGTAAGCACTCAATGAGACCTGTGCATGGAACCAGTGATGAACATTTACCACATCTGAGGGTTTATTTTTTCTTAACTGGTTAACGCTCCGGTTATACTAACAGAACCTACAGCAGCAGCAACAGAAAGCCCTGTGGCAGAGCCGGCCGAGCCTCAGCCTGAAGTTGTGGCAGAGAGTGGTAAGACCATAGTCCAGCCTCGGTTGGAGCGGGGAAGTGGGCAAGCACAACACCGATACTTTGTCCCATTTTGATAATGTTAATGTTAATTTCAAACACCTTTCTTCCCTGTTTATGGTTTTAACATTTTTTCCCATTACAGCTTTTCTCCCTACCTGCCCTCTCCTTTTCACATTGTTTGGGTTCTTGTAATGATAATGGTTAATCTCACTCACATGAAAATTGTATTTCTTTCCCCCCATTTACTCCTTTCAGGTGTATTTGTGTAAGTCATGGGAACTGATGAGCATCCAAGATCATGCACTGACTATGTCTCTGTCCTGCTTTTGCTTTTTGCATATCTCTCTCTCTCTCTCTCTCCCTCTCTTTCTCTCTCTCTCTTTCTCTCTCTCTCTTTCTCTCTCCCCCTCTCCCTCTCCCTCTCCCCATCTTTCTCTTTCTCTTTCCTCCTCCTCTCTCTCTCTCTCTCTCTCTCTCGTGCTTGCTGTCGCTGTCTCGTGCAAACTCCAGGAGCGGACCTGGCACCTGCTTCTCTCAAGATCCCCCCACATGCCCCGTACCTCCTTATTGGTGGAGGTACCGCCTCCTTTGCTGCTGCCCGGTCTATTCGAGCCAGAGACCCCGGTGCCAAAGTCAGTCAGACCTCTGTTTCCACAAGCTCAGAATTAAGTTCAACACCAACAACATTGTATCTGAGTTTCTCAGCAGAATTTGTTTGTCCTCCTGGCCTCCCGTTAAGTGACACTCTCTATCTTAATGACCTTTTTAACATTTTTTGCTACCAGGTATTGATTGTGACTGATGAGCCAGACCTTCCCTACATGAGACCACCTCTTTCTAAGGAACTGTGGTTCTCTGACGACCCCAGTGTGACAGAAACACTACGGTTCAAACAGTGGAATGGAAAGGAAAGAAGGTGTGTTTATGTTTCTTTTATTGGCTTTTGGTTTATTCAGCTTTACTTCCTTGAATCCTTTCTCTTTGTCTCACTCTGGCTCTGTGCCTTTTCTAACAATCTTGTATGTCTCTGACAGTTGGTCTGTCTTAACATCTACCTCTGCAACAATGCAACAATGTTTATGTTAACTATCAACTTCCAATACTCTATTGGTACTGACTTTTACAGCGTCATAATACCAATTTTTGAAACCTTTTGTATTTATTTGGCAGTATCTACTTCCAGCCGGCATCATTCTACATTAATCCAGAAGAATTGCATAGTGCAGAAAATGGGGGAGTGGCTGTTCTCACTGGCAAAAAGGTTGGTTTATATTTGTCAGACTTTAACAGTTAGACACTAGAGTGCGCCGACTCCATAATTATGTACAGTATATGATAGTAGTTAGATAAATTATTCATGCAGAAGTAGTAAGTATGTACATTTATTTACGCTGAATCGGATTTCTGACAACAAATGCATTATTGAAATCCATTGTAGGTGGTTCACATGGATGTGAGAGGAAACAAAGTAAAACTGGATGATGATACTGAGATTTCATACGACAAGTGTTTGATTGCTACAGGTAAGCCACTTTAAAAATTCATTTCTTACCACATGTGGCCCAAGCCTGGTGGAAGCTAATTTGAGCTGCTCTGTTCAGGCGGAGTGCCGAGAAACCTACAGGTCATTGAAAGGGCAGGAGAGGATGTGATGAAGAAGACAACTCTGTTCCGCAAGGTCAGTATTTAGCCACAAGGGGGCGATACCTTTGTTTCAGTTTTGGAATTTCTGTCAGATAGTACGTTTCTCTAAATAAAGTGTCATATTTTGGCTGCAGGAGTGATAGTAAAGGTATGACGTGATGGAAATAATTATGACTTTGAATAAGTTATTTCAAAGTGTTAAATAACAAGAAATACTCTCTGAGTGTAGAGTACCACTACACCACCACTAATATCACAAATATATCAGCTTTATGATCATTTAAATTATAAAAACAGCAGGAAATGCAGATACATTGCTTAGTAAATGTCATAGTTTTAAGAGAGCTGTGGTTTGGGCAATGTTTACTTTTGTTTCTTATGATGTTACATTTTGAAGAGGTTTTCTTCAAATAAGAATCATCCCTTCATAGGTGAATAGATAACACACTCATATGAGGCCATATTAATGTGTTTAGAGCAAGTATGTGACATCGCTACCAAAACAAAACGAGTGAATTTGATCTAAATCTTGTTCTCCATAGATCGAGGACTTCAAATCATTGGATAAGGTCTCCAGAAGCATCAAGTCCATCACAATCATTGGAGGCGGTTTCTTGGGCAGCGAGCTGGCCTGTGCTCTTGGCAGGAGATGTAAGACTAACACTGGTGTTTAACAGAATTAATTTGTTGCTCCTTTGTTGGATCATTCATCCTCTGTCTCTTTTCTTCAGCAAACGAGTCTGGCCTGGAGGTGATACAGATGTACCCCGAGAAGGGCAACATGGGAAAAGTATTGCCTGAGTATCTGAGCAACTGGACAACAGAAAAAGTCAAGAAAGGTTAATGTCTCTAGTATGCACTCTAGCATGTCTGAATTGTCTGATTGCCAAAGTTTCTTTTTTTAACTCATCTTTTCCTCTTTTATTAAATATTCTCCCTTTGGTTTTCTAGAGGGTGTAAAAATCATCTCGGAAGCTTTGGTGAAATCTGTGACCTGTAAAGATGACAAGTTAGAAATCCAGCTGAAGGATGGCCGATTGGTAGGTCTAGTTTTTTGCACAAGTTCAGTGTAATTCAAGAAATGACTGATAAGTTACTGATTACCTTGTGCTTCACCTTGTAGGTAAAAACCGATCACATTGTTGCAGCTGTTGGGCTGGAGCCCAATGTTGACCTTGCTAAGTCAGCAGGTCTGGAGGTGGACTCTGACTTCGGTGGTTATCGGGTCAATGCAGAGCTGCAAGCTAGATCCAATATTTGGGTGGTAAGTTAATGTTTATAAGGTAGCTGAAATATTCCAATGACGTGGCCTCTGCTATCTCTGTAAAAATAGTGACTTTGACTGACTTTGGAAATAAAGAGCATTTATACTTAATTTAGTGAAACTGATCACTTGTTCAGCAATTTTCCTGGCAATTTTTAAACAAACAAAACAAAACCACAGTCCTGGATTTGTCTGTGGATTATTTTCATGATTAATTGTTTAGTCTTTTAATTGTCCATAAAATGTGAGAAATGCTCATCACAATTTTCCAGAGCCCAAAGTAACATCATTAAACAGCTTCTTTTGTCCAACCAGCAGTCCAAAACGTTCATTTACTATCATAAATGACAAAGAAAAGCAACAAATACTTCCATTTAGGAAGTTTAAAATGTTTACTGGTTTTGCTTGAAGAATGACTGAAACGATTAATCGATTATCAAAAATAGTTGGCAATTAATTTTCTTTCAATCAATGAATCGACTAATCATTGCAGCTCTACCCCCTCATGCCCCCTCAGGTCATGGTCCAGAAACCATGCACCTTTGTAGACATGTAATGCAACTGTAACATAGTTAAGAATTTGAATCCACATGTCCTTAATCCCCTCTGTCTGGATTCAGGCTGGAGATGCCTCATGTTTCTATGACATCAGACTGGGCCGCAGGCGGGTGGAACACCACGATCACGCCGTTGTGAGTGGAAGACTAGCAGGAGAGAACATGACGGGAGCCAACAAACCCTACTGGCATCAGTCTATGTTCTGGTGGGTATTTCCGTACGTCGTATTCCCTGCTAGTGATGCTAAGTCAAGGTTTTCATTTCAGCCGTTTTGCAAACGAGCAGTGTGGCTGCAAACTATGAAACCAACTTGCAGTGGAAATGAAGGGAAATGCAGAAAGGGAGATCCAGTCTGAATTGTTGATTGCACGGGTCAACGTTCATTGAATACATTTAAATATGTGGGCACTGGGGCAGCATGTACAATCCTGCAAATGACTCAGATTTAATCCTTTTAGAAGTCAGCTGAACATGCATGATTGCTCAGAAGTCTTGAATACCATTAAGTTCTGAAATATTTAAAATGCCTTTAGAGGACATTAGGATAGGAGTTTTTCCAGCAGAGGGCTGCATCACTTGGAGAGACATTTTTAAGCCTATCATAAATTTACTACCTCTGTTAAAAACTGATATGATCGCATGGGGACTCGACCAGATATTCAGAGAGTTACCAAAAATTTGAACAACAGTGTGAAGTATGGCTGGCACTACACAGACACATGCTGCGACTGCATGCTTTTAGCAACTGGAGAAATATGACACACTGCTGACAACATGGGTTCACTGCAGTCCAAAAAAAAAAAGCAACAGGGCCATGAGTCAAACTATCATGTTTGTGCACAGCAGTTGTAGTCTGATGATATGTTGATATTCCTATGAATAGTGTATGACATGTGTCTGCAGAATCAGGCTGTTAGCGTTTACACAGCAAAGGTAAACTTACAGGACACAGAACACCAGATCATTAGTCAGCACCAGTGGTCAGTGAGTTCATTTAAAGGTTGTCAAGTTCTTTTCTTTTTTGAACAGTCAATCATCCCTTGCTCCATATTTGATTTTTACTCCTCATGCAAAACTTTCAGTTTAAAATCAAAGGCATTTTAGAAATATGGGAACTGTTATTTTTTTGGAAACTATTTCAAGAATAATTCTAATGCTAAAACTCACAATTAAAACTTAGTCACAGATTTATCAACTGTTACGCCAGCGACACACAGGAAGCAGAAGCACCACAATAGGTCAATTCTCCTGTGAGCAGTAGCCTGATTGTTCACACCAGAAGTGTATTTCTCCGTGCCAGTCAACAACAGTTCTGCTCCTCTGTTCTTTTCTAATCACACGCAGAGCTGATCTTTATAATAACCTCATGAATTTATAACGTAAAGCTTTTTATATGTTCCTGGATAAGCGGAGCATTGCTCCTTCTGCAACAGTGACGTTCAGAGGACCGTTGCCTTGTGTGATGATCTGCAAGAGGGGCTTCCCTCCTGCATGTGTGTGTGTGTCTGTATGTGTCATCTGCTTCACTCTCCATTTCGACACAGCTGACAAACTTGTGCAATAAATATTTTAAAAAACCACAATCACAAACAACAGTGATACTATTTCAAATCTATATATTGGATGTGTCGATTTCGTTATTTCATTGTGGAATGCTCCAGGAGAACAACGGGAATATGGCAAGGAAAATCAAAAGAGGTAGCGATAGAATAGAATAAGATGCAAGTTTCATCATTTATTAGAATCAGATCATTTATATCATATCATGTATGTAGTTTCTAATAGATCATCAGTGTTGCCAGATTCGCTTGTGGTATGCAGAGAAAATAGAACAAACGCCGAAACTAACTGCAGATCACAAGCTTCGGCTTCGTCTGTATGAACGGCCCACTCGGTAAACATGGGCGCCGAAAAGAAGCATGCAGTGCTTCACGGCTTCTCAGCCTCCTATGTGTCTCTGGCGTAAATCTGTCACTGCCAGTGTCATGCTAAAAGTTAAACAGTAATGTTGGCACAGATGAACCATAGGTCTGGAAACTTGTTGCCACATTAAGTGTACATGCTCTCTGGGCTGAATGACCACAGCAAGTAATTTGTCAAAGTCACTTGGCTGTGACATTACTTCAGGACATGAGCCAGCTTGAAACTCATCAGGTGGCGGTGGGGGGGTTGTCACTGAGGTTCTCAGCTAAATTTTTAACAAGTGCTCTGTCAGCCCTGTTTGTTTTGTGTATTTGTGTGTGTCGAGAGTAAGAGCTGTATGAGATACACATTGTTGTGGAAACTGTTTTGACAGTTAAGTTTTAAAATCTAGAACTTTCTATACTTCACATTG
Source organism: Holacanthus passer (assembly GCA_025331565.1). Lineage (NCBI taxonomy): Eukaryota > Metazoa > Chordata > Actinopteri > Pomacanthidae > Holacanthus > Holacanthus passer. The sequence continues at coordinate 8,588,307 of JAFREQ010000005.1, forward strand.
GAGGATAAACTTTAGCAAAACTATTTTCAACAGAACTTTGCAGAAGACTCAGTTTTTGCTTTAAAAATGTAGCTGACACTACTTGGCACAAAATGGTAGTATGTCTAGCTGCAGTGTCAATTACTGTATGTTGGCTTAACTTCAAAAACAATATCATTAGGATGTGGAGGGAAAAAAAGCCATTTGTTTGAAATATAACTTAAGTTGTTCTTCAATTCGATGTAGCGCTGAAAGGTCTTGACATCGGAAAAAGAAATTAATGAAGAGCAAGTGCTTCTTGATCTGAGAGTTTTGAATCATATTATTCCCTTAACATGTTTTGCCAATCTCATGTGGTTTTTCACAGGAGTGACCTGGGACCAGATGTAGGCTACGAGGCGATTGGGATTGTTGACAGCAGCCTACCAACAGTCGGAGTGTTTGCCAAAGCCACTGCCAAGGATACACCAAAAGCCGCTACAGAGAAATCAGGTACAACACAGACTCCAAAAAAGTTGGGACGCTGTATAAAACATAAATAAAACAGAATGGGATCATTTTGACATATACTCAATATATTTAGACAGTATATTTAATGTTTGACCTCATCAACTTCATTGATTTTTGTAAATATCTTCTTATGCTGAATTTGATGGCAGCAACATGTTTCAAAGAAGTTGGGACAGGAGCGACAAAAGACAGTGAAAGTTGTGGACTGATCCAAAAACACCTGTTTGGATCATTCCACAGGTAAACAGGTTCATTGGTAACAGGTGATAGGATCATGATTGGGTATGAAAGGTTCATCCTGGAAAGACTCAGTCGTTCACAAGCGAGGATGGAGAGAGGTTCAACACTTTGTTGTTCAACACATGATTGTATAAAGGAGATTAATAAATGGACTCAGGAACACTTTGTCAAACCGTTGTTGGTGAACACAGTTTGTAAATGATTGCATTCTGTTTTTATTTACATTTTACACTGCATCCCAACTTTTGGAATTTAAAAAAGCAAAAATAAACAGGAAACAGGAACAAGGGTCAGATCTAGTCTCACTTGTTAAATGTGTCACAGGGACTGGGATCCGCTCAGAGAGTGAAACAGAGGACACAGCCAGCAGCCCAGTGGTCTCTTCAGCGCCTGCTTCCTCTGTGGGGCAGCACAAAGACGACTATGGAAAAGGAGTTATCTTCTACCTGAGAGACAAAGTGGTGGTGGGCATCATCCTGTGGAACGTGTTCAACAGGATGCCCATCGCAAGGAAGGTGGGCAATGTCACTTTGTAAGAAAAAAGCTTTCAGCCATAGTAAAGATTAAAATGTAAATTGTAAATTGTTTATATCTGATATTTGCAGATTATCAAGGATGGAGAGGAACACGCAGATCTGAATGAAGTGGCCAAGCTGTTCAACATCCATGAGGATTAAGACGGAGGGGATTTACGCTTCATGTTAAGACTGAACTTTGACATCGCCACACTCTTGAAAACACAACTGATCATAATTACAAAACGGAGAATTATTGTAAATTATGTCATGTCGAAATATTTTCATATTTGGAATCTCTGTCTTCTGCACCTGTTTTGTTGTTTGTTTTTTTTCTGTTCAGGACAAGTCTCATCTTCCACCAAACTGTATGCTCATGATTTTTAAAATCCTGGTCAAGATGTGATCGTTAGTCTGCTATTCCCCACCAGGCTGAAAATGTTGAGCATGGATCATTGTTTTCCTCTGCGTGATCAGAGCAGCTTGTCACGATAGAAGCTGCAATAAAAGCTATTTTTAAATTGGAGTGATCCCATTGTTTTCAGTTTGGCTCCTGGATAATGGCACTGATGACAGATAAGTTGACCTGCAGCTGTGATGGTTGAACTCCTGAGGCATTTTAATCAATTTGTACAGTTTGGTAAATTCACTTGGGTCATAAATGTGAACTACAGGAACTGGACTTTTTTTAATTGAGTGAGGTGATGTTAAAAGTCTAAAAGCACTTAAATGGGAGCAAAGGTCACCTGACAAGTAGATTTTACAGTATGCTGAGATACAATCTAATTAAGTAGTCAATGTGCACTCAAACAAAAACATTAAAATGAAGCTTGGCCTACTTATCTTGTCCCGAGGTAAAAATGTTCAAGCATGCAGAAACCTTGGGGTTTTTTTTTTTTCCCCTACTGTGGTCTTGTTATTAGGAATGCACTCATGTTTTGTATTCTCACACATTTCTTATCCTGTTTGACACTGGGCTCCAGAGCGAAGTGCGGAGCGGCCTCTCAAGTGTGAGGCAAACACGTGCAGCCATAACGTCCCATCGCTTTCTTTGACATTAATTTTACATGAGTAAATGGCTGAACTGCCCCCCCCCCCTTTAGGAGGAATAAACATGAGCTTCCCACGTTTTATATCTGAATTTGTCTGGCAATTTGAAGATGAAACAATTAGACCAGAAACGTTGGAAAGCTCTGCTGAAGATAAATAACCTCTGGATGTGTACTGACACAGATGTGTTACACTTGATTTAATTAGAACTTGATGCCTTCATCCTTTCCCCCCTTTTGCTATGATTCCGTATAATTCTTCTAATTGTGGATGATTCAGTCTTGATTTAAATAATCTGCTCAGCTACACTACAGGACTGAAGATACTGGCTTTTTTTTTACACTTTTACCTCCACAATATGAAAACAAAGTAAACAGCCAATGTGGGAGATATCAGTCTCATTTAAATTTCTCTGAATGTTCTCATTTGAAGACAGTAATCTTCATTTATGGCAGTGGAAGAGAGCTGTTGAAATCCAATAACATTTCATATTTATTGGTGTCTTTCAAGTTTGAGGATGTGGGTTAATAATCACTTGGGGTGCTGTGTTGTCAGCAATGTTCAGTTTATGGTAAAATGACACCTTATTAAAAACATATTTTGTCTTTTTATTTTAATAAATTGCATCTTCTATTTTTCAGCCAGTTTCTCAGTGGTTGTAAAAGCAACATGTCTGTTTGGGATCCTGAGCCTCTCTGTTAATCTGATGCTGTGGTGAAGGGCAACGTTGGCCACTCTGCTTTGAAAATGCTCCTGTCTCTTTAAATATTCTTGCAGTAATTCCTTGAACATGCATATGGCCATAAAAAAGAGATAAAGCTTGAAGTCAGCCACACAAACACGGGCAGAAGAAAAAAAAAACCTTCCCCAGGATTTTGAATTATAGAGCAGCAGCTTCCTGTATTTTACACCTGCAGAGAGGGGAGGGATGCTCAGCTGAGTCCAGAAGACAGAGCCTGGCTGGAAGAGCAACAACAAGTTCCTTGCATCTCTGCTTTTTTTTTTTTTCTTTTATCTTCTTTTAACTTCTCTTCATTGGTCTTACATCTCCTTTTTGTACTAACTAAGAATGCTGTTGCACATCTTGTGTATGGTGTGGGCTTCATCTGTCATTTTTCTGCGAGGCAGGTAAGAGACAATTTAAAGTTGTTGTATATTAACATCCCTGAACTTATTTACAGGTGTAATCTATGACCTGCTGTTTGGTTAGCTCTTGTAATATAATTGCATGCTTGTTTGACAGTGTGCTTACTATATTTAGAATTATTTGACAGTGGCAGCATATAAGCATTTATAAAGAGTCAATAGATGATGTTAGCGCTTCTTTAAAGAAGATGCATGTCAACAGTACTGTTTCCTTAAAGTGAGAAGAATGATGCATGAAATATTTGTATGTTTGTAATTTATAATTAAAAGACAAGAGTTCTAGTAAGGGAAAATGTTTCTTAAGGAGTAGGATGCAAGATTGAATTTCATATAGTTGTTATAGTTGATTATAGTTATATTTAGATCTATTGAATTTTTGAAAATAGTTTAAAACATTTATTCTGAGTAATATTCAGTAAACAGTATATGACAGCTTTAAATTACAGAATGCATGTGGCAGCCAGTAAAAACACTCTTCCAACTAGAATAAGTATAAATTAGATGTAGCTTTTCCTGAGAGAAAATTGAAGGTATTAAATATTAAGATCAAAAAATATATATATATATATCGGTACATCCAGAGCTGATTGTCTCATCACCTGGCAGGTCTGTGCTCTGCAAGGAGATGAAGTTCCCCAGCAGAGCCACCAAGCCCCCCTCTCCATCTGACTTCCTGGACAAACTGATGGGACGCACATCGGGCTACGACGCTCGCATCAGACCCAACTTCAAAGGTAATGCGGCGTGGCGTGCAGTAGGGGGACCTCTGCCAGGACAGGTGTCGAGAGCTGTTCATTTTGCATAACAATCTGATCAGTGAAGTAGCACAAATCAATCACAGATGGGTGAGAAGTGAGAGATGCTGCGGGCTGTGATGTTTTTCACACAGGGGCCTTTCGTTTGTCGTGTGTTGTCACTGTTTTAATGCTGACCCACAGCCTGAGGTCATGATATTTTTACGCAGACTTCTCCTTCAGATTTTTTTTTTTTTTTTTTATCATCAGACATGTGCGGTTCCCCTCATATGTTACCCCACAGGCCTATTTCAAGCCAGTCTTGATCTCTCGTTGAGACTGAAGCCGGCAGATTCTCTCTGACACACTTCCCCCTCAGTCTCTGGGGTCACATTTCATATTTATTTCATACTTGCTCCACATCCTTGTCAGTGCTTGCTGGGTAAATCCCTGCTGATTATCTATATATACACTAATGTAACTAAAGGAGAATCAATAAATTATTGCCTCTTAGGAAATGAGTCTGAAATATTTAAAGTTTCGGTGGTCGACAGATGGACTACACTAATGGGAGCGTACTGGAAATGACAACCCAATTTCATGCTGGTTATCTCAGATGAGTCTATTTATCAGGACACAGCATGGCACATTATGAAGAGAACAAGCAGATGTTGCTTTGTGGGAACGCTCTGCTCTTTACCGCCTTCAATACTTCATGCGGCCTCCTCAGAAAGCATCATCAGTGGTATTTAAGAAACTCCTGTGACTGTTCTGTGTGATGACAATCTGCTTCCTCCAGGTCCTCCCGTCAATGTCACCTGTAACATCTTCATCAACAGCTTTGGATCCATCACCGAAACCACCATGGTGAGAGTTTTCTTTATCACCCTCAGTGGTCACATGATCAAAAACTGCATGCAAACATCTGCTTTTTTCATTTGATTGACAGCAAAATCACAGTTTTTTTTGTCTTCACTGCAGGTGTCACTGCATCAAGTGCATGATAACAAAGATTTTAGGAGCTAATGTAACTACAAGTGGCAGTTCTGGGCTTCAGGCATTATAATTATCTTGAAAATATCAAATCTTACAATATGGACCTTAGGGAAGTCCAGGTTTTACACTTTATTTTAGCAACATTTGCATTCATCTGTTTCAGTGTAACTGGTCTTCAACTATCAGGTTTTACATGAAGTAGACTTGTTTTACATGAAGTAGACTTGTTGATCTCTCACCTAACTGCTGCTTGCACCACTTATCAGCTCGTGACTTATTGTACAGGATGGTAGTCGCAAGGGAAACTTTCTCATGGTATGCTCTGCACAACTATTGTGTCACTCTGATAGGAAATACAGTAATTGTGATGCCTTAAATTTATTCATGTGTGTAGTAGTCAGTTTCATAGCCATTTTATAGTGTAATATCATTAATGTGTCTGTGTTACTCAACAGGTCAAAATAATCTCTCCTACTCATATAACTCACAGAATGTAAACATCATGTTTGAACAGTTGAACAGATTTTTTTTTACTTATGTAAAGTAAAGAAATACTACAATGTCAATGAAATGTATAAGTTAGTTAAGTAAATTAGCATCAAAATATATTTAAGGTAAGAAAAGTAAAAGTAGTCATTATGCAGAAAGGCTCATTTCAGAATAATACATTGTATTATTTTAATTTTTAATTACTGATGCATTTATGTGTTCAATTCTTTCATGTTGCAGCTGGTAAAGATGGGACTAATTGTAACTGCTGGTTAGCTTGCCTTATAATAAATGGAATAAAAGTTGTGAAGTAAAAAGTATAATGTTTTATTCTGAAATGTAGTAAAGTATAAAGTAGCAAAACATGGAATTACTTATGTAAAGCACATCAAAACTGTACAGTACTGTACAGTACTGCAGTAAATGTACTTAGTTACTTTCCACAACTGCATTTTAATGTAGTAATATTTTTAATATATAGTAATTTAAATATTTAGTCATCTAATTTGCTTCTTAGTTCCCTAAACAACACAGTAAACATCAGCTTTTGAAAACAAAGAGTGAAACCAATGAATGATACATCACAACTGATTTGATTTAACTGTGCTTTAAAAAGCTTCAGCTGGTTTAACATGCTGCCAGTGAAGTGGATTTCAGTCTATGTTTTTTGGAGAAGAGAGCTGCTGAAGGCTCATTTATCAGATGCATCACGCTCTTTGGTGTTTTTTTCTTTGAAGCATTTCTGGCTCTTCTCCCTCTGTTCAGAGAGGCCATTTGGAGCAAGTTTCATGATGCCTGAACATACTGTCATTAGATTATGACTAATTAATGACTGTAAACACCATCTTGTAAGTTCATTACATGATGTCAGCTATGATTTCCTCATATCTCTGTCAAATATGGGACTATCATTTATTTACTTTAGTTATTGTAGGAGGCTCGTGGAGAGTATTTTTTTTTTTATATTTATTCAAGTTTAGAGTGATGAAGACTTGTGCATTTTCTAAAACACCTCTGGGGAGGGCCATCAAATTTTAAATAATGATATTGTAAGTGGAGTTTTCTGTCGTTGAGGTTATGAGCACTTAAGTCTGTTTGGCAGCGATTATGCTTCTTTTTTTTTCTTGATTGCTCACACAGTTAGAGTTTGCGTGGGCACAGAGCTCCTCACCTGCTGAGACGCCGCAGGTTCATTTGTTTCTTGTTTGTGACTTATTCCTGGCCCTCTCACAATTACAATGACACCATATATAGATGCATAGACATGTGCAAAATAATGCTAATCCTTCTATGATCATACTGTGGCATGAATTCCACAATTGCCCCTTGTGGTTTTATATTTTGCTTCTATAACAAGTTTAATTTCTAATCATGCCTTCATTCACCATAGGACTACCGGCTCAATGTATTTCTACGACAGCAGTGGAATGACCCTCGACTGGCATATAAAGAGTATCCGGATGACTCTCTGGACCTGGACCCCTCCATGTTGGACTCCATCTGGAAGCCTGATCTGTTCTTTGCGAATGAAAAGGGGGCAAACTTTCACGAGGTCACGACAGACAATAAACTGCTGCGGATATTCCAGAATGGAAATGTCCTCTATAGCATCAGGTGACCTGTTTTTTTTTGTCTGAATAATAAATGCACCTCTATCAGATATTACAAATCCACATCTGTGGTTTGCCAAGCTGACAGCTCAATATGAACCTCTACATCTATGCATTGTGGTCTAAGCCTCTAAATATATGGTCCAACAACTTGTTTGTTTCACTCCAGTTCAGTTCACTTGTCATCGCGTCGTCCAGCACCCACTGTGAGCAAGTTCATGTTAAACAGTAACTGCAGGCTAAAACAGAATCAGGTCAGTAACGTGGCACTGAAGCGGTGGTGAATCGTAGCGTAATGATAAGGAGTTTCATCAGAGAGAGGGAGTCATGTTTGAAGCTCTATTAGCAAATCTGTTAAACACGAACAACATCATCGGCTGCTTCTTTGGTTACTGAACATTGAAAGTAACCTTGATCAGCTGACTTACCACTTAGCAATTTCAATTCTTTTTTATCACCGGTTTAATAAAACCACTTATGCCATCATTCTCTTCCTCACATATGACTAACTGCCGTGTCTCTGGATGACACTGAATTAGGATCATTCACTTTCCTCCTCTCTGCAATATTGCTCATTCGTGTGAGATGCTTGACTTTGTCCTTGCTGGAATAAAGAGGATAAGGGTGCTTCAGATGAGCAGCGAAAGTCATCATGACTGAACAAAGAGAGCAACTGGATGTATTAGACATCAGTAGAATCCTTGCCAACACTACTGAGAGGGAGAATTTTTTTTTTTTATATTTTGATCTCTGTCTCTCATAAGGAGGAGAAGCACTCTCTTGTTTTTGCTTGATTGTGGTGCTGTGTTCTCTGCCAATTTTACATCCAGCCCTCCATAAAGGCTGACATGTTGTCTGTCAGTACCTGTCAGACCTTTGTGTGGTTTGTGTGGTTGGTGTGGAGCAGACAGATGGACGGCAAGACAGAGATGTTAGAGCTGCTTTATGTGACCCTTAATGTAGGGTGAGTGTGCAAAAAGGGTTTGAGTGACACGTAAGCTGGAGACGGCTGGTACTGATAACTAACCGGGTATCCAGCCAGGATGGAGTATGAGGGTATCACCTTTTCCTTTTACACACCATTCATGTACCATTACCGGTGTCTCTGTGTTCCAGGCTGACACTGACTCTCTCCTGTCCCATGGATCTGAAAAACTTCCCCATGGACAGCCAGACGTGCACGATGCAGCTCGAAAGCTGTGAGTTGATTTTTCTTGATTTGAAGTCATTACATATAGATTTTTATCATAAACTTATTGCTTGCTGAACATCTTCACTTTGTCTCTCCTCCAGTTGGCTACACCATGAATGATCTTATTTTCGAATGGCTGGATGTGGGAGCGGTGCAGGTGGCAGATGACCTGATGCTCCCTCAGTTTGTGCTGAAGGAGGAGAAAGGCCTCGGGTACTGCACCAAGCACTACAACACAGGTACACGACATACGACGACCCGCCGGCCAACATCCTCCACACATGCTGCCAATCAACTTCTAATAAGACTGTCAGTTTGCACCTGTATCTCCTCCTGTGTTAGGTAAATTCACCTGCATTGAGGTCAAATTCTACCTGGAGCGTCAAATGGGCTACTACCTGATCCAGATGTACATACCGAGTCTGCTCACCGTCATCCTGTCCTGGGTGTCGTTCTGGATCAACATGGATGCGGCTCCGGCCAGAGTGGGACTGGGGATCACCACAGTGCTGACCATGACCACGCAGAGCTCTGGCTCCAGGGCCTCCCTGCCAAAGGTCAGACGGCTTGGTTTGAGCTTTATAGTGGAAAATGCAAGTTAGTCATTGTTTATTAGAAATTCACTTCAATCCAAAGTTTTATTGATGATGCAGAAGTGGAAGACGTACAGATCATTTTACTTCAATGAAATAGTAACACCACAGCGTAAAAATCAAAATGTTTACTTGAGTAAAAGTACAAAACTATTCTCAGAAATCTGAGCATCAAAGTACCAGTTCTGATTATGCAGAATGGCCTTTTTCAGACTGTTTAACTATTGTATATATTATAATACTGGACTGTTCTTGATTCTGTAACTGATCAGGTTGGAGCCAATTTTAACTACTTCAATCTACACAGCGCTTTATATTTTATAAGCTGATATTTTGTCTGTAAATTTTTCAATAAATATAAAAATGTACACAACTGCAGTACTTGAGTAAATGTACTTAGTTTGCTACCACTGCTACTTTGATATCATTTTGAATCTTTTAAGATCAGTGATGGAAAACAATTAAGTACATTTACTCAAGTATTGCACTGTATTTTCACAGTACTTATACTTTACTTGAGTATTTCTATTGTGTGTTACTTTATGCTTCTACTCCACTACATTTCAGAGGCAAATTTTGAACTTTTACTTCACTGCATTTATTTAACATCCACGGCTACTAGTTAGTTTTCAGATGAAGATTTTACATACAAAACATAGAATCAGTTTATAAAATATTATACACTGAAACATATTAGAGTACCCTAAAGTATATAAAGCAGTTACATTTAGCTCTACCTTGACCAATAACAACATTAAGCAACTATTTTCACAACATCAAAATATAACACTGACAGGGAACATCATGCTGAATGAGTACTTTACTTTTAATACTTCAGGTACATTAGTCACAGTAACTTCTTCTTTCTTCCATGTTACTGCACGACACGAACACTAATACTGACTGAGTGACTTCACTGATTTGACTCTCGTGGTTCCACAGGTCTCCTACGTGAAAGCCATAGACATCTGGATGGCGGTGTGTCTCCTCTTCGTGTTTGCTGCACTGCTGGAGTACGCGGCCGTTAATTTTGTTTCACGCCAGCACAAGGAGTTCTTCAGACTGAGGAAGAAGCTCAAAGAGCAGCAGCGGCAGAGAGCTGTGAGTGCAACCCACCCCCTCAGCCCCTCGGGCGGCTGTCACCTGCTATTCCCTGCGCCCGGCTCTGCACGAGCTGCACGGCTCAGCTGCATGTTGCACTCCAGCCAGGAAATGCGGACGGCATTGACCTGTAATTAATTCAAGCCATCACCTTTTCCCACAGTTGGCTGAAAGTTTACAACTTACTGCTGCCTCCCTTTGGGTCTCACAGGAAGAAGAAAAACAGGGGAGACAAAATAGGCCAAAGCACCTTTGAAAATATTCCTTAAATGAAGAGGTGTGACAGCAGCTGTAGGATTCATTAATACCTTGTAATATTTATAACACAAGACACAAAACATCTGTTTGAACCCTTTGTACTTCATTTGTTGGGATTATGCAATGTACTGAAATTTGCTCTGACTGCATCTTCAAGCTGTCACATTTCACATTAATGGCAGACTTGTATTCACTTTGCAAAAGACAGATGATGATCGCTTGTTAATGTACAATATTTAACACATGCAGCTCAGAGGAGTTGATCAACGCAGGCTGTTTGATGTTTAAATGTATGTGCTTTTTTAAAAAAAATGTCCTCCTCAGCAGGCGAGCGGTGACAGTAAGGTGAAAGGAAACAGCACGTCAGGCAACAACGCTCCTCACGGGAACGTGGCCCAGCAGTGCAGCGTCTGTGCCAGGGTATGTACTGTCACCCTGCTCGGTTTAACACAGAAGAGAGCAGGCATCAGTTCAGCTGTGTGATTCTCACTGAGAGCAAATGCTTATTCTGTGCTGTGTCTCTTTCCACCAGGAGGAGGAGCTGGCACAGCAGGGTTTACTCTTCCAGAGTTTTGGACTTGCACTGTCAACAGGAAGTGCACCGGAAATGGATGCAACACCGGTGTTTGCAGATTTACCTCCAGGTTTAGGCTTCTATGACATCCGCAGGCGCTTTGTGGACCGGGCGAAAAGGATTGACACCATCTCCCGAGCTCTTTTCCCCATGAGCTTCCTCATGTTCAACGTCCTCTACTGGCTCACCTACAAAGTTCTACGACACGAGGACCTTCTAGCCGCACTGTGACAACACAAGGACCGTGGAGCATAAAGACACCAGATACCTTTTAATTCTGCTCTCTTCACTGAAACATTTACAGGCTGAGGGTCCTCAGCTGAGCCATGCAAGATACGTTGTGACTGCATGTCCGGTGCCATTGGAGAATTCCATGACATGGAGGAGTCCACCGGTTTCTTTCAATTTTTAATACTTCCAAAGAAATGCACTTTTTATCGGCACTGATGCTTTATGCATTGCACGTCAGTGTGCAGTCAGAATATCTACTCGCACATTGTTTGGCAAGGTTTCTGTATGTGCAGTTATTGTAGCTTCACATGAATTGTGCTGCAGGTTTCACAAACATACTAGATCACAACAAGCAGGACCTTTGAAACGGCAGCATCTCTGCTGTGTTTCTCACCTTGGCTACAGCTTCACACGCCAGGGAAATACATTCATCCTAATATTTAGTTTCTTTGCAAGCTGCAAATCTAAGATTTAACACTGACTATTTTCTTTAACATAAGTTCAATTATATTTTGAACCCTCCCGCAGGAATCTGTAGTAAAGACTGGAAGAGTCTGTTTTCAAAATGTGCTTCAAATTTAAATTAAAGCATTTAATGGCTAAAGAAATGAAGTTTACATTGTCCAGAGGTTTTTAGACATCACTGTATATTGATATGGCATGGCACACACAGCGCCAAATATAGTATATCTTTTTTTTCAATAATTTTTTTCTTGCCTCAGCCATCTCATTTGTCAGTTCAAGACTTCAGTTTCAAACTGGCACCTGGCCAGACTTACGTTATCAATATTCAATTCTTCAACAAGAGTTACATGTTAGTGTAAATTAAAAGTGTTAATATGGTATTATAAGATTCAAACAAGCTCCGGAGAGTAGTGTATTACATTCAATTCACATTAAAAGGAATAGAAATAATCATATTAAATTTATCATATCAGCAAAGAAGGTTTTAATTCAGTTTGTTGGCTTATTTGGTGTCAGAACATGTTAATCTTCATTTGTGCCAAGTTCCCCTGAGGTCTGCACAGTGGGTGTTGTATTGGTGTTTAACAAAGTCTAACTAAGTTACACACCGAGAATATGTTGTCTCAGTGTATTTTTTTCTTAAGAAATAAATATGTCCCTGAAACTTGTTGTTGGTCAGTAAAAATAAAGAAATGCTTTAATTTGAAATAATGAATCTTTTTTTTTTCCATCAGTTTTTTTGATTTATGATAGCAGTTTGAAATTGTGTTCATTTTGATGATACGTAATACTGTGTTTTTTTCTCTGCAAATATAACAGCAAGCCAGGATCTAAACCAAAGGATTGCAGTTCATTTGCACACTTATCAGGTATGATGTTTAAATATTTAATATTAAATTAGGACTTTGTCGAAGGCCACAAGCATCTAAACAGCACTGAACATGTTTTAACTAGATCTGTCTCTCTCATACTCACATTGTCGTTCCTCACTCTGCTTTCATGCGATAAATGTGCAAAAAGCCACTGTGATATCTGCCTCTTGAACTGATCCCATGATTTACTCAGTACCTCACACTGTGTGGATTTTTTAACTTATTGCTAGATTAGCATTTCTCTCTGCACACGCCTGGAGACTAGGTCCACCTCTCTCATTTTAAAAATAAATCTTGTCATAAAGTGAAGCTGTCATATTAATATTTCATTTAAAAAGGTAGCTGTCACATGCATATACAGTAGAGCAGGGCTGCATACATCAGTACTATAGGTCTGTGTGAAACATGGATGTGCTCTTTCACTAAAAAGCAGCAGAGGGACGATGATGATCCTTGATACTGAACTGTTAAAGTTAAAATAAGTATTTAAATAATAAAATAATAAATAAAACACATAATTAAAAATCACATAAAAAATACACACATCATTACAAAAGAAAGTATGACATAACATCACAATTTATGTTGAAAAAACATACATCTTTAACTTCATCATTTGTTCTGTTTAAGTTTGTCAACTACACAACTATGAATCTTTGAATCTATTATAGGCTAACCAGAACTTATCTTATTCCAGACACAGAATCTCAAAAAATATATATGTTATCTTTATACACCTTTGTTTTGAGAGTAAAACAAATTGCTCAACTTTCACTGCATCTCACGTTTTATACTGTTCAATACACAAAATCTGAGACTTTGCATCTTGAGCCACAAGAGGGTGCTGTTCACCCGCTTATGCCATGTGAGCATGTTGCCAGATGCCACATTTGCCCACAGGGGCCAGATTTTACAGTATGAGACACTTTCCTTTGCACTCAGTGTGAGATGACTGAGATCTTGCTGTTTGGCACTTTTGCATGCAAAATTACCAAGTTAAAATTTAATTTGGTATTTATATTGATGGTCTGTGATATTTACTGGCAAACAAATCATTTTCTACAAATGATTAGAGTGTTGCACAAGATTTAACTGTGCAATGTCAACATATAATAATTGCTCTTATATTTTTACATTTCAGAGTGAGGTTTTGAATTGCTCTACCACATGTCAGCCTAAACTACAGCTATCACTCAGTGTGAGTTAGTTCTTCTAATCCATCCAAAAACCTTTTAGTATGCATTTACTCTTTGTTTGACTTGTCACAGACGAGCAATTAAGTCAGATCCACATGTTAAATCAGAGGGCAATTTAACTCATTTACAAGTGTCAGAGGACAAAAAGTGTAAAAACAGAAGCCCGGTCCTGATAGACATCTTAATTGTGGGGCAGTTATGGGAGCAACATATTGTTTAAATGGCAGACACTGAGGAAATACAAACCAACAGAACCATTTCACACATGATATTTAATACCATAATGACTTACACCGCCTGCTCCACCCAAACACTTACTGAGGATAAGTACTGAAATCTTAAATAAATGCATTGCCTGCTAGATAGATCCATCCTCTGTTGATGTTTCAAGATAATGAAATCCTTTCCAAGTGATATGTCTCTCCATGTTTTTTTCGGTGGAGGCAGAGGAGGGTGAACCTTCTCATAGGAAGACTATCTGTAATAATCATATTGTAGCTGCTGTAACACAACAGTTTCCCAGTTTCAGATGAATAAAGTCTGTCTATCTATCTATCTATCTATCTATCTATCTATCTATCTATCTATCTGTCTGTCTGTCTGTCTGTCTATCTATCTATCTAATAAAGACTGAAATGGTCTGTTTTTGAAATGTGTTTCAAATGTAAATTAAGGTATTTAATGCCTTTATTAGGTTTTTAGACATAATTGTATATTGATATGGCATGCCACACATATAGTCAATTGTTATTATTATTATTGTTATTATTATTATTATTGTTGTTGTTGTTGTTGTCAAGATAAGATATTCCTTTATTTGTCCCACAATGGGGAAATTTCTGGTGTACAGCAGCAAAGAGGATAGAGTAGATAAATTGTAAATAAAATGTAACTAGAAGAAATATGAACAGTATGAACAGTATTAACAATTTAAACAAGATATACACTATAGACAGGACAGTTGAATTAAAGATTAGATGAAATGAAATATTGCAGAGCGAATTAATTACTGCACAGTGAAATATAATGACATAAAAATGAATATTGCACAGTGTAATGACATAATTAGACGTGTCGTACTATCTGACAGCTGCAGGAAGGAGCTGTTGTTGTTGTTGTTGTTATGTTGTTGCATAATGGCCTAGTGTCTATTAAAAGTGGAAATATTATATATTATAAAATAACATTATAAGAAGTTTTTTTTCGGATGGAGGCATATAAAGGGGGATGAGTTTGGGCTGGAGTTGGCTCCTTTAAAAATGTGTGACAAAAGTGAGCAAACTAGATAAATAACATATATCAGTCATGAGGGAAAAATATTCCAATTTTTAAGCATTCAACAAATGTGTTACTCCTGCTGGAAGATGCATGTTGCACATTACTCATTTGTGCACATGCAATAGTAATATATGCTCCAATGCAGAAAGCAAGCAACAGGAAAAATGTTTCCATCAGGTGGTGAAACACATTCAAATGACTCAGGGACCATCGAGGACAGATGCATTGAATTTGCAATAAGTTGGTTGTCCATTTTGGGAGTGGGACCCTCCACTGAAGTGTCCACCGGCTGGAGACGTGGCAGCGCCTCCGGTCATATGATTTTAGTTCATGCACCAACCCCACCCCGTTAAACATCACGTTATTTTAATGTGGAGTGACAATTTACAAATCTGCAAACTCCGGCAAAAAACACCGGCCGCACAACTCCACATACTAACATGGGATTTAGTGGCGGTGATCACCCAAAAACAGATCCATTTTTAGACGTTTGCTGCTGACGTTTCCACAGGCTTCAAATAGCTTCCGTTTCCCTCCGCTGGTGATTGGACTGATCCCTACTTCACCCAGTGAGCTAACGGAGCGGCTGAACGGGTCCGACGCTCTCCACTTCAATGGAGGAACAGCCCAAAGATCGGGCACAAGACAGGCACCACCATCACCACCACGGCGAGGACAGACACTCCGCTCCACATACAACTTGTCTAAAACATGATCAGAGCCACTTCCAGCGCCAGCATCAGGAAACGCAGACGAAGAAAACAGGTTGGGCCATCCGGAAAAGTGAGCTAACGCCTGCTAGCCTTACTCAGCTAATGTCAACGAGCCGACTAGCATTTAGCTAACTAGTGTTAACTCCATCGTGATTGTGAGGGAGGGGGGGTGTTAGCCTGCTAGCTAGCTATTTATTCAAACTATAAGCTGTTGCCTGGAATAATATAAGAACATAACAGCTGGTGGGTAGCTAACAGGTGAGAGATAGAAGATATTTGGCCACTGTGGGAGCAAAAATGAGCCATTAGGTGAGCTAGCTAAAGGCTAGCTGACGTTGCGTGACAGTTGTCGCTGGTGCTGGTTTGACATATCGGGGATTGACCTTGTGCGCCGGTTTCAACACCCATCTTTCTTTAGCTAACGCATCTAAATCATTTCAGAAAACCCGTGTGTCATAAACGCATTAATTATCACACGAGCACGGCGACTTCAGCAGCAACGTTAAAGCTGTGTCTTATTCTTGTCAGCATGCTTGTGTCCAGGTTGGAAACCGAGCCGGCTCCACTGGAATGTTCTCAGCTGCCATTTCCTGTCGGCCATGTTAGAAGATCACTGCGAGCTAATGCTACATGCTGCCTGGCTAGTTAGGGTATTTTTGGACAACCACGTTGCTTTGCCGTGCTGGCATGCTGTTGTCGTCTTTTTGCCCACTTGTCTCTCTGGTTTTAGGGGGCTATCTAACCATCTATCCGTGTCAGGGCGTGCTAATGCCAAACGAGTCAACGCTGGCTAGCTGACACAAGCTAACGCTAGCCATCCCTGACAGGCCTGTTGCATGTTGTCCAGCCAACGTGAAGCCACGCAGCTGCTCGATTATGATCGCTTGATGAAGATATGGTTTGGATCAGGTGATCACACACCGTGAGCATCGATCGTGGGTTCGCTGGCACGAATGTCAACACGTTTGATTGCTAATATGCGAGAAGCTGCCTCCTCCTCAGGCTGTGCAGAGGCTGTGTGTGCTGTGCCCACAGACATGAGGGGCAGCACCATTTAATGGGAAGCCCCACGTTGACACAGCAGATCCCATGCTTCTGTGCAATGCATGGATCTATTTGTGGTTCACTGCCAGTCCAAATGTATCTCATAAATGCTGCTGTGAGCCATCCTTTTATACCTCTCAGCAACTGGTCTTTGATGTCAGAGCAGATATTCTCAAGACATTCAATCAGCTGACAGTCCAGGCACAGCTGACAGTTGTGAAGTACAATACATGTCCATAACTAGAAACAGTATAAACATGAATCAGCCGTGTCATCAATATTTTCTTGTCTTTGTGTCATTGCTTGCGATAGAAGTTAGCTGAACAACAAGATTAACTCTAATTTGATTGAGTGCTGTGATCATTCATCAGAAAAGATAAAACTGAACGGATTGTTATCCATGTCATGGTGTTTAGTTTGCATAGGAAACACCAGTTTAATTGTGTGTGGGTAGCAGAGAAAAAACTTTTAATAATCGATGTGAATGAAATTTGGATAATTCAAATTAAAATCATTTTGAATGAGAGTTGCATACTAGCGTGATAGTAGATGCATAATTATATTCATCTTTCAGGTTTTGTGACTTCCAGATCCTATATTTCATTGTATTACAAATTCAAATATTTGGTATAGTACCCCAAAATGGCTCATATAAAATCCTTGCATACGTTTGTTTTTTGTTAGTGGGAAAACTCAAATGAATTGGCACAGTGTTTTTATAAATCTTCTTGCAGTTGGGGCAGTTTTCTGCAAGGTATAAAACAATGGTTGAGGTGTTCTGTCATTTCGGTATAAACTGATTTTGTTTCCCCTTTCAGGCAATAAAAAAGTAAACATCTGTGAGGAGGAGGGGGAGAAGAATCCACATCTGTCTGATACTGTTGGTATGTCACATCCCCCCAACAGCAATGGTAACAGACACACGAGTAATACAAATGCGAAGCAGAAGTCAACACAAAAGCTGTACACGACTGTTCCAAAAGTGAGCAGCAAAGGACTGGACCATAAGAAGAATATGGACCTTAAAAATGACAAGGAAAAGGCCCTGGATTTAAATCATCATGAGGGCCAACCTTTGGATAAGAAAGACTCTGTGTTGCTTCAAAATGGCGTTGTAAACTGTGGCTTAATTACAAATGGCTATTCTAGCAAGGACAATGACGGCAGCGGCTCCGAAGGTGGATATACTACTCCGAAGAAACGCAAGGCCAGATGCAACAACGCCAAGAACACTGATAATGTGATAAGAGAAAAGGAGAAAGACATGCAGCAGGGCAACACTACACAGGAGCATGGGGCTTTTAATCTTGAGACGACTGAGAAGGGAGTGACTTCCAGGCTGGATGGCTTTAGAGCCGCCCATAAAGTAGAAGCTCAGTCAGCAGGTAGACGGGCTGTTGCGTCAGAGGCTTCAATGGGTGAATCTCAGAGGAAAAACTCCGATGGCAAGGCAGTTGGCACCTTTGGTAAAAAGACTGAGGAAAGGCACAAAGCCAAGCTTTCCTCACCTTCAAAAGAGGACTCGTGGACTTTGTTCAAGCCCCCTCCAGTATTTCCTGTGGACAATAGCAGTGCTAAAATTGTTCCCAAGATCAGTTATGCAAGTAAAGTAAAAGAAAACCTCAACAAAGTAGCTCAAGGTGGAGGAGAGGCACTGCCTCCTCCTGTTAAACTGTCACAGGTCCCTATGTCTGCTATGAAAACTATCACCTCAGCTAGCTTTACTAATGGTCCTGTTTCTGGCAATGGAAACGGCTGCCCAGTGGGTACCTTCTTTGCTCCTGCTGCTAGTAGTATTCCACCAGCCCCATCTATCCCAAGTGGCGAGAATGTAGCATCTCCTTTGGAAAGTAACTGTAGCTCTACAACTAGTCCTGTAGATGGAGAAGCATATGAGCTTAGAAAGTGTACTCTTTTAATTTACCCTTTAAATATGCAACCTGTGCTCCCTAGTGCTCGTCACCTTGACCCACCGGCTGCTCAGACAAATCAGAAAGCCTTGGGAGATATCTTCCAGAATCAGTGGGGGCTTTCATTCATCAACGAACCCAACTTGGGGCCAGAAGGAGGAAGTGGCCAGGTGCCTGCAGAGGACAAGACTACTGTGGTCGCGCCTCAAAGCGAGTGTCAGGCTGTCGCAGCCAAGGCTGCCCAGCCCTGCTTTGATGTTAGCCCATCATTCTTAGAGCCTGGCACCTTGGCTCCAGACCCCGAGAAAAGGACTTGTGCCCCTTGCAATGTGTCTAATGCTTGTTCTCCTGCTTGTGTGATGAGTGAGGAGGAGAGCAAGCTGCAGCCATGTGGCCAGGAAAAGACAAAAGCTGAGGGCAAGGGTGCAGGTTCTGCTGCGTCGGCCCCCAGCAAAGATAACGGTGCTAAGCCTGCACAGGGCCAGCTAACCACTTTATTGTTTGGCTCATCTAAAGAACAGGCCCACTCAAAAGACATTGGCAGAAGGTGTAGCTGGGGGTCCTTCGACATTAAAGCTGCTGTCACTTATCACACTAAAGGTAAATTTGACTATTTATCAAAGCAATTTGTGTCACCATTTACATTGTAATCCTTAAGATTTCTTTCCTGGTTGACTTGATGGTAACAGCAAATACGATTTAATACTGCAGCAACACTCCATGAGTAGCTTCTTTTTCAGAAATACAACAGGAGAGCTTTGTGTTTACAGTGCCACCAAACAAATTCGTAAATGCATTTTATGTCTTTTATGACTGCTTCACAGTAACAGCCACCTTGTGTTTCAACAGTTGAATCCTTTTATTGTGAAGCATTAGGAACTGTTTGGTTTGCATTAGCAGTAATTTAATACAGCTCTGGTTGGACTGGGAGAGTGAAAAGTGAACAGCGAGGCTGATATTGATGAGATAAGATTACAAAACGCTGGATTACATGCGGCATCGTTTCCTGTGAGTCTCTCATGCATGGGAAGGCAGTTTGAATCCAGTGCGGGAATGGCGGACTCTGCCATGAACAATGAAAGCTAATCTATAGAGCGACAAATACATGGAATGACTATTGCAGAAAAAATGCAATTGTGTCAAAAACAGGGTTTTGCTTTATGAAAATCTTAAGGATTACAATGTATGTTTAAGTACATTGTATTTTTAGGAGAGATCAGTGTTGCATTTTCTGAAAATATTCTTCACGACCAATTAATACAGATGCTAAAATAATGTTTTTCCTTCAACAGAAATGGAATTCATTTTCAACTTGCAAAAACAAGGTAAACTAAACATATTGGTTTCACTTTTTCCTGATGTCTGTTTTTAGAAATATTTAAGGGGTTTAGTTTTTGCAACAAGAATGAGATCTAAAAATTTAAAGACATTTCACAATACTCACACTATGCCATCAAAACTTAGAGTATCCGGACTAATCTGTATACATGCTGAATCTGAAGAATGACACCTTATCTTTTCTCTTAATGGAGTTATATTTACTTTGCAATATTTCTTTTTTTATGTGGTTACAATCGTGCATGTGCATCCATTGACTGACTTTTAGTTCATAAATACTGGTAAACTGCTTACAAAGATTCCGAGGCTTGTTTAGCTAACTTCTTGCTCTAAATCACCGTACGGCCGTGCACAAATACATTCTTGTTCTCGTCGGTCCGTATGGCAGCCTGTGCACAAAGGCTGCATTAATGCCTCCAACCTGCCTCTCAAGGACAGATAACTGTATATCATGGACTAACGTCACATAACAGTAAATCCTTGAAAGACAAAAGGCCACATTTGTTTTGTTACTAAACAGCAGAAACATAAGCAACCCAAGGTAATCACCGACACAGACACTGTTAAGATTACTGAGTGTGACATACTGCTGGTGGATGGTCCTCTGGTACTGCAGTCATGCCAGCTGGCAAGTGAAATACAGCAATTATTCCAAACAGTCTGCTGATATCAACACAGGGATGAGTGCAGCGATGTTTGAGGATATGGAAGCTAAATATCCGACCACTAGCTAGATTGAAATGCGCCATTAATTCTGGGGCTGTCTGAAACCTTTTGATCCTGGTGCCGATGCAAAAATTGTAGTTTTCATACTTAAGACATGGAGAAATACGAACCAAAAAAGAAGCCATATGCTAAATACAATATATTTTTATAGATTTAAATCAGGATTATCTGTTGCTTGTTGAGTCTGTGTTGAATAATCTAACCCTCTGCCTCCTCTCTTCCCCCTCTCCCCTGTAGATCCAAAAAGAGTAGTGGTTTATGATGAGACCAAGGATGGACCTGATCAGTGAGGTAGATGGTCTACAGTACTTACCTTCTTCTCTTCTGGGTGCTGCAGTTATCTACCTTGGAAATCATAAATCCTGTTGGACAGATAAAGTGACAACTGTGAAAACCTTGATAGTATAGCATGACAGATTTTCCTTGGAATCTCGGGTGGAATAATGGACTTCTTTGGGGGGCATCAGACAAACGCACACACACACACACACACTCTGGAGAGGACGTTAGAGGAGGCGATAGCTGCCTCTCCGACATGATAAACGGACACTTGCAACTTCGGAGCTGTGCTAGTCGTTTGTCTCATGGCTCTTTTAGGAAGACGTTCGGGAGTTCAACAAAGGAAGGTGTCATGGATTGCACCTCCCTAAGCCTTTATCCTGTCGAACTGCGGCAGCCGTCAGTCTGACTATGGGATGCCTCAGTCATTTTCTTTCTTCACGCATTCAAATGAGTTCATTGTAGATATGTTAGACGTTACACATACACATCTGTGTGCAAGCTTGAATTAATCGTGGAAGAAAGGAGAACACACTTTGCAAAGAATGCCTTGAAGTTGTGGAATAAAAGCTCTTTGGAGTCCTGTTAAACTGTAAGTTAAGTGGAAGCTCGCAGGTGAGGCCCCATCCAGGAAGGGAGAACCTTGTCTTAAATCCTTTTTAGGGGAAATCAGAGCCCAGAAATTAAATGCTTGCTTTTTTTTTTTCTTTTATACTGTTTTGTCTGACCTAACGTGATGAGTGTTAATCTGCACTGCAGTGTGACCCCCTCCCCCTCCCAGAGCACAGGTACAGAAGTGCCCCATTTGAAGGAAAGCTACGCCCCTTCATTTCATTGTTTATTACAGGTGTGCTAAATATTTTAAAACCAGGTTTCCGTTCAAGGCAAAAACCTTTCCATACATTTCATGCAGATCATTATGAGGTCAGTGAAGTCTGCTTTTGAATTCAGATTCATATACCTTCTAATGTATGAATCCTGAGTTGACTGACAAATTGTTGAGCAAGACCCATTTCTACCAGTGAGGTCTTGTGCTATTGTTTGAACAGCAAGATGTCCATTCAGATTATTTTGCCTGCATTACTGTCTGTGTAATAACTGTTCAATTCCTCTCGTCAAAGGAACACATGTTGCATTTTACGACTCAGATTTTTGTTGTTTTCTGACTCAGCATTGGGTTTTTACTTTTCTGTCTTACGGCATTGTATTTTCCTGCATGTTTACTGGTGGAAATGAATGAGTCAGAGGTCGCTCTTCATGGCCACACAAAGGTAACACAACAACAGCTGCAATACTAATCAAGGTTTCCCCCCTGACTAGCCACTTTGTCAAACTTTGTTGAAATGTGAAGATGAGTCGTACTATTATGTTTTACTGTGGATAACATTTTACATTTGCAAACCAGTGTGCAATAACACCGTGTGATCCATACAATGTGTGAAATGGGTTATATGGAGCTACAAAATCATCACCCAAGATGCTGGTGTGGCCTGCAGTTCATTTGTTCAAAAAAAAAAATATGTTTAAGGTGCGTTTTTCTGTTTGTTGCACAAATTCTTGAAGTTTTTTTTTTTCTTCTTCAAAAGAGCTCATGTGGAAAGATGTAATTAAGTCTAGGGAGCCCAAAATTTGCTAACTGGCC
This sequence comes from Holacanthus passer, assembly GCA_025331565.1. Taxonomy (NCBI): domain Eukaryota; kingdom Metazoa; phylum Chordata; class Actinopteri; family Pomacanthidae; genus Holacanthus; species Holacanthus passer. Next base: position 8,610,988 of record JAFREQ010000005.1, read on the forward strand.
AGCTGTGACATCACTTTCATCACCATCTCCAAATCAGGATTGGTTTATTCGTAACATAACGGAAGGAACTGTCCAGGTTTCTTTTCTCTAGAAGATATGATTTGGTTAATGTGTGGATTAATAGCACTTTATGTAAACTAATTGCTTTTATCTTTTAATTACTAGAGAGATCTATATGTACTGACAAGAAATACTCTTTGAAAGAATGGCTCTGGGCTGTTACTTTTCAGAAAAAAAATGTTGATAAATACAGAATTATTAAATGTAACTCAGGTAGTGTCGATAAAGCCATGTTAAATATTGTTTTTGCCAAATGGCCCCTGTCATGTAATGTTCTCAAATTGGAAATGTCCTATTACATAGAGTCTCATGTGATGATGTGACGAAACACCAAATAATTACTCGTGAGGGAAAAAAGTGTCATGGCATGCAAGGTGCTGTCATTGATTATTCTGGGTTCTAATAATCAAAGTTTCCTCTTCATTTCCCACTTAAAAAAAAAAAAAAAAAAAAAAAGCACATTGCTCCATGCGCCATTTTCTACGTATACTAGACTGTAATCTTCTTGCAATCTTTTGATGGTTGATTTTTCTCCCTCAAGCGTTCATAGTGAAGCACCTCTTGATTTATTATTGCTCAACATCAGTGGTGTTTCTGTGGGGTTGCTACAATCTGGCTATGAGCTTTTTCGAGTACACTTCTTTCCGCTGTGTCCTGATTAGTCCGCGCCACAGCTCAGAGAGGGGAAGTCGCAACTGCAGCCAGTCGTCTTGACATTCAACTTCCACGCGTAATCTCAGTCAGCTCTCTGGTATTTAGATTGCTTTTGTTTTGGCTTCCATTGTTACGGCGTGTGATGGATGAGTGTATTATCATACGCTGCCCTCTGAATAAGAACAATTGTGCCGGGATGTGGTAGATGAGGAAGCTGAGGAGATATTGCCCATTAGCATTTAGGCTTTTTTTTTTTTTTTTTTGTGCTTGTGGAAATTGACATGTAATCTGTCATAAAGTTCAGCAAAACTCAGTTTAATTTCTTCTAATTGCCCATAATCTATAGACAAAGTGACATAATCAGGGTCACACATGCCAAATTGTTCAGGCTGAAAGCATTATCAGTGGACAGTGATGCATCTGTAGGCTTCTAAATGTAAAACAGGGTGATCAAAATGAGTAGTGTGTGATGTTACTGTAGTCTTACGACCTTTTTAAACTTGTATCTTTGAGAGGATGATCCTGTACAGGGAAATCAAGAGAATCTCCCATCCTCCCACCCCAAGGCTCCTCTTTTTCAAGCACTTAAATACAGCAAAAAGGCTATGTTGAATATGCATTTATAAAGATAGAACTATTATTTCGCACCGTAGCCTGCAAACCAAAAACTGGTTCTTGAAGCTGAGTAGATGGTTAATCAGTGAAAGGGGGGGATTTGAGTGACTGACTGTTGGTGTGTTGAGACAGAGAAGCCTGATCATGTGGAGTTTTTTTTTTTCACCCCCTCAGGATGTGCAATCACCTCAAGGATGCTGATGCAGGCTTCCAGGTTGTGAGTGACGAGCTCGGCCTCGTTGTCTAGCGGGTGTGTGCATAGCGAGTTCTTCCTATTATATGCAAGTTCCTCGTATATTTCAAAATCCCCCCCACCCTTCCCTCCCCTCCCACCTTGTTTCATGTTCAGGTGCCTGTGTGGAAAAAAATACTTTTACAGCAATTTTGATTGTTTAAAATCTGCTTCCAGCTTATATCCGTGCCATTTTTTTTTCTTTTGTTTTTGTAACATTTGCAATGCTGTTTAAGTTTTCTTACAGCTAATCCTGACTTTTCTTCTTTTTATGCGACATGGACGCAGCTGAAAGCGATGAGTATTTTCTGTGTTTTGTAGGGTTTTTTTGAATTTTGTTTCCTGGCTTGTGTTCAGAATTGCGTGACCTAAAGCCAAAATCAGTTGGAATGGGATGGATGGCGACCACTCGTGGCAGTCCATTGTCAAGTTAATGTCTGAAGTAGCACATAATTGATTTGAACTGATTTAACAAACTGATGTTTTAACATATGTTTTTAAAAAATTGTTTCATTTTTGAGTTATAACCTAATTTATCCATAGATGCACAAGTAGGATGAGACTAAACGGAATGATACAGAAAATCAAGATGTCTCATTTTTGATGAGTTTTAGATGATTTAGTTACTGATTAAGGCTGATGTAGACTTATTTCCCTCCCTAATAGCACCAGTGTTAATATATTTGAAGTCTTTTTCCAGCAGATTTTATACAAATTACTTTAATTCATTTCTTCAAATAGTTGTGATGGAGTGCTGAGCATTGAAACACACTGCATCCCAGAGTTCCTCTTAATATATTTTTTATTTGTAGTGATGTTGATCATGTTGTGAGGGGGAGCGAGGTATTAACGCGCGGTTCAACAACTCTGAATCTGCTTTCGCCAAAGGTACACTACTCAGATATTCAGCTACTGAATGGCAAAATGCACAGACAAACGGGGACGTTGTTGATGATGTCATAGCCAGCTTCCTGACATCACGCTGGGTTCGGAGGACTTTTTTTTTTTTTTTTTTTTTTTTTTTTTAGTGAAGAGAAGTCACTACTGTAGCAGCTGAATGTCACTTTGAGCGTGTTATTACACGGTGTGAGAGAGGAGAAATCTTTAAGAAAAAAAAAAAAGATAAAACAAATACCGAAAGTGCTGCTTCTTCATCCAGTAATCAATCGTCTGTAATGGGAAATGCTGGACTTGGTGTTTGTGCTCGAATCTGTCCCTCCTTTTTAAACTGTCATTGCCTCTTGTGGAAATGTTTTAATTTAGGGGGCTTTTCTCTGTTTTATTCTGAGAGGTACAGTGTTTGTGATTCCACACGTGGGGAGCAAAGGAAAACAAGGGCAACATGTGTCTTCACGGGATTCAGTCATGGAAAGAGGTGATATGTTGTGCCGAGTCATCTTTTTGTTCAGTTTCTCTGTGTCATCTCAAATGGCTGTTGTGCTTGTTGATGCATTTTTATTTTCTTTCTCTCTGGTCTGCTCCTCCTTTTATCACATCTCTTGCCCCCCTAAAATATGAGGCAATAGCATTTTTTTTTCCTCAAATGTCTTACAGGTTGACATTTACGTTTTTAAGTGAGCAGTCTGATTATTTAATTTTTGTTTTCAGTTTTAACAGAAGTTTCACATTACAATGTTTTTTTTGTTGTTGTTTTTTTTTTTAAAGAAAGCATGATAATAACCCTCAAATTCCAAACAATGTAATAGAGTCAATAAGAAAAAAAAAACCCTCCAGTGTTCACAATTTTAGTTTCCATTAAAATGTCAAATTTTCATGAAGAATTCTGCGTCGTGTGTTGTTCTGCCTCATATTTCTGCTCTTTGATCACATGTGAACTGAATCTGTTAACACATCACAAACTGACAAATCATCTTTATCACGTGCACAAACACAAATATGTTTAACATCTTAATTAAACCTGTGACTCAAGTCCTCTAGATCAGGTTAATATAGCAGGACCCACCTCAAAACCTTTACTGTGTCAGGTGAATGTAACTAAATACATTTACTCAGTTACTGCACAATCTTTACTGGAGTTTTTTGTGCTACTTTATTCATCTACTCAAACACATTTTAGATGGAAATATTGTACTTATACTACATTTATTTAAGGGCTTTAGTTACTAAGATTTTTCATACCAAACAAAACATTTCTCAGGAAGTTATATTGATCTTTGATTGGATCCTTATCTCAAAATGTGGAAAAAAAGTCTACCAGAACAGTAAGAATATTCAGCCTGTTTTTAATTAGTTTCAGGAACTTTCATTCATTTTTCATAGTTCTTGTGCAGTGATTTCCTTTTATACTTATTTCAAGATGGTCAGTTCTTTAGACATGTTCATTTAAGTTAAAAACAGCTTGAAGGTGCACTTACACATAGTCAGAAGTGTCTTTATAAGATTGAGGCTTTTGCACTGTTAGACACTGATCTGCCCAACAGTATAAGAAGTAGTTCAAACCAACATCACCATTAAAATGCTACTTACATGTTAATGAATAAGTAATATTCCAGTAATTTAATCCATTAACACCATGAAATGGATCGTTCTGCAGTACTTTAACTTATGATACATTCAGTAAAAATACTTCTTTAATTTTACTTAAAACTTTTAATGCAGGACTTTTAAATGCAACTTGTCCCAAATAGATTTTAAAATGAATTATAAACTCTACTATAGTATAAGAGCTTTACAATTAAATTAGCACGTACCAGTTAACACAGAGTGAGTCTGGAGCTTTTAGGGGCCCCTGGAGGTCTGGGCCCTGGGACAGTTGCCCACTCAGCCCTGGTATTTATGATAATCTATAATAAATATGTAACAGTGGAATCTAAAATATGAAAAGAGGAGCTCATGTTGCGTATTGATTTCTTTAAAGTCTATTTTGTTTGGCTGGAAATGTGGTGTCAAGACACTGTCCAACATATAAACCACACTGACAAATGATGCCAACAGCAGGGAGACTGATCATCTGTTGAGTCTCATGGTGGAAAATGTTGCAGTAATTGGGGCTGAGATTTTTTCAGCCTACAGCAAAATATCAGTGATAAGATCAAATCAGATTTAGCCACCAAATTCACCTCTCTGGTTTTAATTTTTAAAAATGAAAACGTTTGCAACATATTCAAAAGTCAGATGAAACTAATCTAACTTAAAAAAACAAAACAAAACATGTGGACACACTGAGCTCAGCTGGATCTGAAGGTCTGGGGGAGCTGCTGTAGCATCAGTGAGCAGAGGAGCTGATTGTTGTTCAAACGCGCCCCCTTGTGGATAAAGGCTTAGTGCACATTGACTGAGTCACCACAAACCTTAACAGATGGTTTCATCATCTTTCCTTATGTTGTATTCATAAATAAATTGCTGAATAAAAAAATATATATTTAGTTTTATCATTAGCTTTGACCTGTAACATTTTGAACACATTCATAATATCTAAATGGATTTTAATATGACTAGTTTAATATTTATTTTATTTTTAGAGTCTATTCAGGACTGTCTTGTGTTAATATTTCCCATATGTTATGTATAGATATATTTTTCTTTTAGATATATATTTATATATATGTTTTTCCACCTGTGTAAACCTTAGACTTGTGTGATTACTGGGACGTCTCTGGGAGCTGTTGACACTGCAGGTGGCGTATTTTCACCACAAACACACACATACACACACACTTTTTTTTTTCATTCTGCCCATGGAATTGAACCTGTGTTTACCGCCACCCCCTCAATTTTACCTCCTTGATTACTCTGTACTTCATGGAGGCCACATGGGGCTTGATGGTTAGTGCACTGGTGCTCAGAGAGATTGTCCAATGTGCTGGAAGGTCACTAAAAGGTTTGATCTTTGTTTCCACAGCTTGTCTTTGCCGAGGTGTTTCTGAACAGGACACGGAAGTTCTTCTCACTGCAGGACTGCTGCGAAAAGGATGAGCGCAGGGTGACACAGACAAAGTAAAAAGAGTTTCCTCTCAGAGGTAAAGAGGTGCTCCAGGGTTCAAGTCTAGTCAATTTTCCTAATCAATAAAATAACATTAATATTAGAATGCATATGTAACCAGCCAGTATGTTGACGTGCATCTGATGTGTCTGCTGCTGCAAGAAGTGGATCAGGCTTTCATGTTGTTTGCAAGATCAGGCATCTGAAAAACACGAACACAGCATACAGTATGTGCTACCAGACGTCAAGTGTGTACCACTGGAGAGCATTTTTTTTATTTAGTTTATTTCCTTATTCCACTATTTCATCAATTTACTGTAGCTTTGATGAGCAAAAAGCAGCTTTGTTGCCGCTGTCAGTGAAAATAACGTCCAGTGAGCCTTAAAAATGGATCTTTCTCATATCTCAGTTCATTACAAATGATATTTTACTTGCCAGGAAGTCTGTAAATGAATCTGTGACATCGATCCATTACTGAGACGTTTACTGAGTTGGTAGTAGTCGTCAGTAGTGGAAGAAGTATTCATTTCTATTTACTTAAAATTAGCAATAACACAATGTAAAAATACTCTGTTACCAGTAAAAGTCCTGCATTCAAAACCTCACTTGAGTAAAAGCACACAAACATTAGCAAAAAGATGTAAAGTATGAAAAGTATTTGCAGAAATATTACCCCTGTGTTTGTAAGTTTGAATTCATTTTTTTAAAACTTCCTTTAATCATTTTACCACTTTGGGCCTCAAACAGTTATTTAAATGAAACCCTCTGAGAAATGTACAGAGGAAATTACTGCAATCAACTCATAGAAACGTGACAAGGAGCCAAGGAGATAAGGTTGAAACTTTAACATTACATTGTATTTTATAAACGTATTATTGAAACATTACAATCTGAAAAGTAATCAGTAACTACAGCTATAAAAATAGATGCAGCATATGTATAGAGAACACCAAACTGAAAATACTTACACAAAGTACAAGTGCAAGTATTTAACTAAAGCAGCTGAGTAATTAGTTGCTTTTCATCACAAAAGTAATCAAGAGACAAAAAAGCATAATACGTTTTTAAGGTGAGGTAAAAACTTATTGTATTCACACAAAATTTTAGAAATTAATGTCTAAATTACCCATCAATTAAAAGCTTTATTTTTGCCCACATGATGAAGGATTTCAAAAAAAAAAACACATTTGCATTCTGCTTGAATCAGGCTTTTTGAAATTGATCTGCACCGATGGCACAAGATGTCAAATGTGACACTGTTTCTCTTCTCTGTGTAATTGTGCATCTTTTAATCGGGCCTCATATTTGTACTCAATAATCCGTGTTCTTGTTCCTCTGTTGCTCTTGGTTTGGTTTTGTAACTCTGGCAGAAACGTGATATGTGACATTTCTCGGCTGCACAGGTCAAGAAGTGTTTTATGGAACAGTTTTTCCATTGAAAGCCGTCCCACACTTTGATGGTCCTTAACATGCTGTTCGTTCTCGACAGGGACGGACACCAGCAGCAGTGTATCATCCGAGTGCATCTCCTGCTTTCTGGGATGAATACTGTATATCAGCCCTGAGCAGACAGTCCCTGACATTTAGTGATCTGCAATGATCACCATAAACCTTACATCATCAAATGTCAGACTCAAGTGCCTGCCAGAGTTTGCAACCGATCTGATGTACATCGCGGTTCAAAGAACAAATACAGCAGGTCCACTCCCCAATGTTCACCCTGAGCTTTAAAACACTGAACCCCGGCAGACTTTAATTAACGTCGGCCGTGTGCTCGGCGAGAACGTGCGAGTGCAGGAAGGTGCAAGGGCTCGAAAGGCTTTAGCAGACTGTGAAATCACAATGTAGCAGGGGCAGAGGAAAGTGTGCACGGCTCATATTGCTGTGGTGGTAGCTCACTTTGGATACGTTTATATTTTAGAAACACACATTGTTTCTGTGATTTCATTCAGGCTGTCCAACATGGTGTCGAGAACTGCATCAAGCAAAGTATCATCATTTGAAATCAACATTTGAAATCAAAGCACCAACCTTATGTTAAAGGACGACCCTCTCTTCTTCCTGAGCTACACTTTCCCCCATACATTTGAATATGATATGGGTAAGCTACATAGAAACACATAGAATATTATTTTTGGGATAAAGGGTAATAAACAGTTTTCCCACAGTTAAGGTTCATGTCCTCCGGCTGACCTCTGCACTGATTTCAGTATGATACCAACTAGGTTGTCACATGGAGTGTGATTACGTTCTCCAGGTAGCACAACAAAAAACCTGATCAGGACAGGACTTCCACTCCATCACCAATATCAAAAGTTACATTGATATAAACCCTTTTTAAAATAAATTCCAGTAGTTAATCAGTTCACTGTAGCTTTGACGAGCAAAAAGCAGCTTTGTTTCCACTGTCAGTGAAAATGACTGATCTATTTATAGGCCTACATATTATATTTATCTATCTATCTATCTATCTATCTATCTATCTATCTATCCATCTAATAAAGACTGGAATGGTCTAATTTACTAATTTAAATTAAGGTATTTAATGCCTAAAGAAGTGAAGGAAACATTGTCCAGAGATTTGTAGACATCATTGTACATTGATATGGCACGACACACATATAGTCAATTATTATTATTATTGTTGTTGTTAAGATAAGATATTCCTTTATTTGTTAATGTTATTAGTTTTGCAGGGATTTGGTCATAAACCAAAATATTCAGGAAATTGAAATGTTGATGTTATGATGTTACTAGATGAAAAGTCAGGGGATCACCGAGGTCATTAGAATATATATTTTAGGGACCTTGAATATCTGTAGCAAAGTTTTGTAAAAGTGGATTGATCAGCCAGAGGGAGCCATCCTCTGGGGACCATGAAAGCCACGCAGCCGTGTTGAGGAGACTTGATGTATAGGCCCTGATTATGGCTCATTGCGATCCTCTGATTATGCACTGGACTGTCATCATCCATCACTGAAGCTGTCCATATATTCAGGCTCAGAGGTCTCAGAAACATACAGCATGTCCCTGTTCTACTCCGTCTAGTCGCAAACACGAGTTACTTACACTCTATGCATGTAATCCCACAGGGCCGATCATTCATTTCCTGTTTACTCGCGCTCCTCCGTGGCCACTCTTCTAGGCACTTGTTCACGAGCGAGGGGAAGATGGAGCGGGCGGCACGAGACTGGAAATCCATCCTGCGCAGGCAGACACTGTGACACGGGTCACGGCGTCTCCTCAGCTCGGCACTAAAGAGATCCAGATTTATTGAATTATTGAAATCAGACATGACATAGTCCAGCTGTATTAGTGTTGCTGCAGCTCAAAACATATAAAACAAACACGCGATGAGACAGTGTGGCCAGTGGTGCATCCATGATCTCAACAGCAGGGCCTCCGGTGCCGCCTGAAGACCGCGGCGAGTGCGTTCGGCCTGCTGATGATTTCTTTTTGGTCATCAGTAATATTCTCTCAGCAAACTGCTGCATATTGTTTGCTGCTAGGTGGAATTAAGCTTTGTGTGCTGGTGGGCTGGAGGAGGAGGAGGAGGGGGGGGGCATTTTTGTGTGATATGGGCCATTGACTGCTTTTCCATAGCTCAGGAACAATAATGAGATTTTTTTTTTTTTTTTTCAGAATATCAGTGCCGCCATTCAGCGCACTGATTGTGTTTATGAAATTGTGCATACATCTCTCAATGCTGGAGCAGGGGAAGGGAAAGCTATTTTCAAAACATTAGCAAATTGTTTTCTGTTATTGTGCAGAGATTGATAAGAGTATGCGTTGTCTAAACACACAGACACACACACACACACACACACACACACACACACACAGGACAAAAAAGCATAAAAAAAGCTATGGCTTGGGATTGCCTATTGCTCTTCCCCTCCAAGAAAAGGAAAAAAAAACCTACTTAAAAAAACATAAACTATATCACCTTCCTTTCATTCTGCCATTAAGCTGTAACTACAGTTCACTCAGTTGTTCCTTTGCACAGGTTTAGTGTTTTTTTCATATTTGCTTTTTCTTTTTTATTTACTTCTGCTATAAAAAAAAAAATATCTAATTTATTAATATGCAATTTATGTGGTCGTCGTTTATTATTTATTACTTCATTCACAGAGACGCATGATGCATTGGATGTATGATTGCATTTCTGCGCTGCTTTTCAAATTTTCCCCAAGAGACATAATAATGACCTTGAGTTTGACCTTGCCTTTAAAATCGGCGCCGTATTTCTCACATGCAGATATTCTGTCAAATTACTTGAGACTTCGCACAAATCCCCTCTTATCTAGTGAAAACCTCTGTATCGGCCGTGTCAGCCAATGGCCATGCTCCTGTTCCTCCTCGTGCGCGCCAGGTCACGGCTCTCAGGAGCATTCGCAGCGACTACAGAGGCAGACAAACTGCTTTTCTGAGCTTTTCACCGCCTCAAAAAGAAAAAGCATGGTAGTGTTTGTATCCTAACAATACTTTGCAGATGCATCCTTTGATGATACCTTATCACAACTGCACTGATTACGACTGATTACGCTGAGCTGCGATGCGGCTCTCACCTGTAAGGCGACATATTCTGAGCCCCTTTGAAACTGTTTTTTAAAAATGTGTCACACATGAAAGCTTTTGAACTCGTCTTCTAAAGCAACAAAAAACACTGTAAGTCTGCATAGATTTTTTTTGGGGGGGTGAATTAATTAACTACAGGACTTTCCTTCTAGTGGAGGTCTGCACCGTTCAGACAGAGGAGTTCATGCATTGTGTAGAGAAATAATCAGCCTGAGGATGTTTCACACTGGGAAACATTTTGATGTAAAATGTCAGGATGCGTTAGTGGCACATACTCTAACTGTTCTGCTAAAACAATATTAGATTTAGCAGGCCTCTTGACCTGTCGGCAATAAACAGTCCCACACCTACACACACACACACACATTCATCTCTCATTAATTTAATTGCTGTCATAATAGTTTCGGGATGCCTCAGCGCAGGGACGACTGGAAATGTACTGAAATCTCACTGGGCATGGAGGGATTTTTTTTTTTTTCCCAAACTGGAGCTTTAAAAAACGTCTCTGAAAGCTGGAGATTTGCAGCAGCACGTCAAGGAATCATTAATCATCCATTTGTAATGATCCCATAGACACAATACCTTTCCCCCCCTCCCTCCCTCCTCTTGGCATTTACTTTGTATTTTTGCTCTGTCCTCCAGTAATAATTGCCACTCTTACCTGCCTCTACTGTGCAGTCTGTTGCTCACTAGTTTGCTCTAAGGCAGCTATTGATTCGGGAGCATCAGATCCATGAAGACAATGATGATGAACAATGAAGAGACAGCTGCATCCTCTGTGGTCTGGGCCAAAACTGATGGCCTTTGTAAGCATGTAATGCCTCATCTGGTGGATAATATGAGAGAAAAAGAGGGACACAATATGTGAATTTTCTGAGTCAGTTAGCTCATGGCCTCTTCTGCTTTTCACGCTGTGGGCTACATACAGCTGACAAGTCTAAATACTGAGGCCATAATTGCTTTGATTTAAAAAAAAAAAAAAGACTGCACGTGTTTGTCTCTGTAAGAAACTGAGCCTGTATTCATAAAATAGAAGGTTTTTTTTAAATGTGTTTTAATTGTGTCTGACAACATATGAAATTAAATATTACAATAGCAAAAACAACATGATGAATATGATGTTGCGAATCTTTAGGCTTCATATCATATTCAGCATAATCTATATTAGGGGAATAGTGAAACATATCAAAGTAATGGGATTACACTTATCTCATCACTTGGAGTTTTGAAAAGCAGAATTGCATTACAAAATACATTTGATTAACTAATGAAAAATATGTAGATACCAGTCATTTAAAAGCTAATGTTATCATCTACAGCTAATTAACTGAATCTACAATCTGTAAACTATAAAGCTTAATTTCCTGTTTTTTATATTTTAGAGATTATAATACATAGATGGTGTTATCTATTGGATTATGTTACTGATTATCATTATAATTTTTCATTTAAAAGTCACGTTTAGGATTATCTCAAAGTGTCAGACTGACGGACTCCTCTTCCCAAATGAAAAGGTCGCAGGAGCTCGAGAAGCATTTCTGAAACATAAAGTAAAGATTAAGACGCAATGAAACTGTTGAACGAAGACTCGCACGGCTGTTTGTTTCTTCTCCTCAAAAACAATCCAGGGACCAATTCCACATATGAAGCTGTCTGCGTTCTTGGCTGCAGACTATTTGCCATTCCCAGAAGGTCATTTGGTTAATGCACATTTGAGTTTTCATGGACTCTTAACTAGTTTTTAATCAGCAATTATTAGTGAATTGGAAGGCTGTGCAGGCGCATGACTCTCTGCCGGCGGGAGAGTGCCCATCAATGTCACGTCAATTTCCATGCCAAAGGCTACATTAGGCCTGCAGTCTGGGAGGAAACAGCCACCTGAGTGCCTCATCTCCCCATCCACAGCAGTCTTCCCATCAACTATTGACTCTATTACACAGCTCTGTCAAAAAAATTTTCCGCTTCAAAAGAGGAGCAACCATTACATGGCTGTGCGGGGAGATAATTTAGTGATGCACATAAAATTAAGTGCATATCCATTGAACATTGCTCATTATTGCACTTGAATTCCTACAATGCCAGGCTTGTGTGAGGATCCTGGATGCTTCCCAACCTTTCATTCCATTCCCATTTTCAAGGTATAAACTTGATTATTTAGGCTGATGTCCTATATAAATAGCTGTCATTTTCATCTATATCTAACCTACCTGTAATTGGCAATTAAACATGCAGGCATCTCAGACTAGCTCTTAATTACTGTTAATAAATGCTGAGGGGCCCTGAGGTGTCCTCGCAGGCTGAGGATGGGGGGGTTGTGAAGTCTCCTGCAGCCCCACATCACCGCATGAATATGCATGGCAGCCAGGTATTCTTCAGCTCTCTCCTCTGCTTTTTCAGGCCGACGCACATGGAGGCGGCAGCAGAGCGCCTCTTGAACCAACCACTTCTTCATTACACCTCCACAGCAGGCCGGAGCGTTGTTACCGCGCTGCATCCTCGCAGTGGCATTTTCTGCACACTGTGGCTTGTTTGTGTTTGCCAGGAGCTGTCATATTCAGCCTGTTAGCACTGGCCCATGGGAAATTTACACAGAGCCGCTGGTATGAGGTGAGGCCGTCAAATGAGCCTCTGACATGCTGCCTGACGCGCTCGTATTTGGTCAAATTTATGTGTATGGGTGTCACTGTGTGCACGCTGCCAGTCAAAAGTTGGTGAACACCCGGAATTTGAGCACTTTTGGTTAAAGCCTGAGTCAAATAAATGCAAAATGATTATAAGAAAATGTAAGAGAGGAAAAGGTTCAAGTGCATCAAGACATATTTATGATCTTTACTTTCACTGTGATTAGGCAACTGCGCTGTACAGAGCTTTACTTGATAGGTAATAATTCCCCCTCAGATTATAGATAGAGATCATATATAGATGAATAGAAGAGGCCCACATTTCCACAGCCTCAAATATTAATTACAACATTTTTACTTTAAAACAAACTTTGGTTCCACAGATTAATAACAGCTTCCCTTTCTCTGCTGTGAGCTGACATTTAGCTCCCATAATGACTGCTGATTGTTTTGCGGTGCTCCACCAAAGAATCCCGAATCCTCGTATTTAAGGGCCGACGAGTGTCGAGCTCTCTGATCGTAATGGCACTTTTAATTAGCACTTAATTAAAGGCAGGTGGACTGGAAAGGTCAACCAGTTAGGCCTGTGAGTTAAAAACACAAGACAGTGCGAGCATCAACTGTTTGATGAATTTGTCTGCTAATTACAGTGACCAGGATCTGGAACAAACTCCTGTCAGATCTGCTGCAGGTTAATGAGAAAATATCATAAAATGACAAAGACACAGACGTTTTTCAGTCCATATGAAAATATTTCTCATTGACAATTTTTTTCTAAACGTGCTTAGAATAAAACATTTGTAAATGTTTTCTATTTTGCATGAGATTTAAGAAAAAAAAAAAATCACATTTTCTCATCTTAGCGTTTTTCAAAAAAATTATAACCAAAAACATGGAAATACTAGACATCCAAAACCTTTGTCTGGCAGCATATATTTCTTCACACATGTGCCGTATTTTAGCTACTCATCCATCAAATGTTTGCATGTTCTATGTGCTCGTACCTTGTGACTGGGCTCCACACTGGTCTGTCAGAGAAAGGCAAAAAATCAAAAAGCAGCTTCTGTGAAAGTGAAACAACAGTCCAGCCTGTCAGTCGGATGATCATTGTAGCCATTACACACAGACACAAAATACAAACATGGCTGCAGTGGGATCTAAACTTCTGGTGCCTCGGCTCTGAAAAACAGAGCTGGGCAACAGTATTGATCTCAGTCAGAATTATAGATCACCTTGTCTGAATGAGTGATGAAGCTGTCGGACTGTTGGTCTCACCTGACAAGCACCCGCATTAAAAACCCTGATCCCTGAATTTCAATGCAACAGTAACATTGGGTTTAACAATCACAATCTATCACGGTGAGCGGAGACAAAAAGATATGTTGGATCTGCAGGAGAATACACATTACTTCATTATTATTTTACTTGTGGTTGCCAGTAAGAAGATCCATGCATCCACACTGGAGTCATTGTTTAGGTCAGGCAGCAGAAATGATTTTCACATTTTCAGTGGTTCATTCTTCTCACCATTAAAAAAAAAAAAAAAAAGACTCAGAATCATCACATTTTTTTTTTGTTTGTTTCTGGCATCTGAAATGAAATTCTCCAGAACTGATCCCACTGTGACAAACACATGAAAGGTAAACCCAAATACTTGACGTGTGTGTGTGTGTGTGTGTGTGTCTGCTATTGTACGGCTCTAAAAAGGCCCGTCATGCAGCAGCCTGTTTGCTCATCTACTCATCACATCCTCAGCCGTTTAGACGCTGAGCCTCAGCTAATATTGATGCTCTCCATGTGATACCGCCGATGAAAAATAAAGCACCGGTGGACGCCACGCTGCATCCTCCCCAGCGCTGCCGGAGACCACTGAGGGGCAGCAGAATTACACGCCAGCTCCTGTTTGTTCACCACTTCCCCCAAAATGCATCTTAGTGCTCAGACTCTATTAATCCCGCTGACTTCTGAGTGACCTCGAAGCATCCTGGTGCAGATATGCTGAGTGTGTGGTCGAGTGAAAATGCTGCATGAAAAAAAACAAAACCCCTGTTGTTGGTAATAAACAGAAAATAAACACGACAGTCTCGTGTCAGTATCCGGTTATGGGATGTGAGCAGATGCTAAACAGTATGAGGAGTGAATGTCTCTTTGATGTGATGGTTCACTACATCGTGTGATATTGAAATGTTGAGATAAATATCTTTGTCCATCTTTAGCAAGTATATTACAAAATACAATGAAACAGTGAAAACAAGTAATATAACAATTCAGTTTATTTTATTTATTTTCCAGACAGACACATCAATTTCTGGACCACAGTAGAGGATGGAAACCTTTCACAGACATTTTTTGTCAATATTATTATTTGAAAATACAAATATAAAATTAGACTTTCCACATTTGATATGTGAGAGACCCCCATCCATTATTATTATTATTATTATTATCATTATTTTTTTTTTTTTAGTATATTTTACAACAGGGCTTAAGCAAGCCATATGATAACCTGAAAGATGCTTTCAGATGTCAGTCAAGTCTGTCTGTCTCTCGCCATAAAAAGTCGGTTAACATAAAAAAAAGGGGCAAGTGTTAGGAATGGGCAGACAGCAGTGAAGAGAGCTCTGTGCTCAGCCTGCAGAAACATGGAAGCACAGCAGAGCCTCACACTGCCGTCCATGCAGTCTGAAGAGCTTCCAGGCTCCCCTCTAGGCCATGCGGTCTGCTCCAAACTCGACAACACGCCAGGGGTGAACTCTCGCGTTGGTGCGAACATAAGCTAACAATGACGGGTTGGGCTATATGAACCTGGGTGCGAGCTGCGTGAGGAGTGTTCTGTATACAGCTGAGGTCTCCAGTCTAACGTTGTTCAGTTCCAATGAGTGAAAATTGCAAGTATATATTCATCTATACACATATATATTGCAACTGTGTGTATATATTTAGTAATGGACATGGGTGGGATGGCAATGGTTTGGACTGGAGGGGGAAATTCACCCTGAAACGCGACGGTACAGTTGAACTCGTGCTATTTCTGTCACCTTGAGGAGCTCAGGCTGGATTTGTGAACATGAAGCCATCTTCACGACACTATGAACGGCGATGTTGGCGAGAGTCACTTTGTGGACTGGGAGACTAACTTTGTGGTCACTGTGACAGTATCCAGTATCTCTCAGAGATAAGGGCACATTGTCTGGTTTAAAACCATTAGCACCACTATGAATAAGCCTCTGTTGGGTAGAAACGCTCGAGAACGTTCAATGAGCCTTCAAAGTCAGTCTAATTAATTGGAAACGGAGCAGAGGCTGAAACAGTCCTTGTCTGATGTCCCAGCTTTTTGGGAGACAGTTGTTCATATTCAGAAAACAGATCTGAATCTCAGATGACAGAAATCTCATAAGTGCGTGTGGTTTCAGGGTGGGCTTTCCCCCCCCCCGACGGATGGGATAAATTGTTTGGCCATTGCCTAGCACTTGCCTCGAGATTCAAGTTTAAATGGATACGGTAGTACACTACAAATGTCAACACCTTCCAGGTTGACTTTTTTATCTTTTTTGATTATTTTTTTTTCTTAAACCAAGACCCCGCCCCTCGCCCCCGAATGGATACGCTAGTCTACTAAGATGTGTAACATTCATCAGCTGTAAACTGCTGTCAGTTTGAGATAAAATGAAATTACAGCAACAGAGCCATGCTACCTTAAAGTCCAAGCTACAGGATCACAAAACAATAGAAGAGTCAATTCTTGTATCGGGGAAGGGAATATGAGCCATTTCAAGTTTTACTTTTTTTTCGGTTTAATTATAGTCTAAGAGCCACCAGGCGCTGCAACAGTGAAACAAACAAAACAATATATTTTTACACTTGTTGCACTGTTATTGGTTTTTCAGATGAAATGGCAGCAAAATTGGAATCAGCTCCTAATGAGCCTCTCGTATTGGTTTGTAGGTGGTTTGAGTTACAGTTTATAATTTGATAACGTATTCAGATAAGTTCAAGGGACGACGCTGCAGATGAGGTGGAGGAACAGTTTCTTTTATCCTGTCAGAATAAAACTCCTACACACAAGTTGGTTACATTTAAATGACTGATACTTGTTTTATCGTTTTTCTACTGTTCAGATATTTTTTGACATTAAAATGTGCAAATGAGGTGAACATGAGCTTTAATACTTTTTATTTTCGGAATAAATGATTTTTAGCTTTTCTTTGTTTTGGGCCAATACTCGATTTTTAAAAAATTAATTACCTTTATGATTTTACAACAAAGTTTAATATCATTTGACTCACTAAGCACGTGGACATTGTCTTTAGGGTTAATTCATCTATTACTTGCTGGGTTCATAGGATTGATTTGTCCTAAGAAAGCTGCCATTACTGTACATACTGTATGTAATTTGACAGTCTATACTGGACGTGAAGAATGAATAGACAATAATGTCACTTATCAATGTAACAGTATTTAATTTTAAGACCCCATGAGGTGAAATAAATGAAATAACTGATATAAAACCTAAATTATGTTTTATTGAAATTATACTGGAAAAATAACTCAATCTGTGGCTGGAGTGTGCACACAGCTTGAGCTCCTAAATTGAATTGGCTTCTTTATAATAGGTTTGTTTATGCTTGAAACACAGCTGCCTGTGTAAATCCAGCAGGTCTGAACTGTGGACATGCTTAGAGCATTTAAATTCAAGTTTTAATATAATCTTTTGGGCTCTCATTTAGCTTAGCAATGAATCACGGCTTTAGGGCGCCGGTCCAACGTCAGGACATGAATTTAACCATCTAATAATCAGCCTTGATTCACAACTCGTCTTCAACACCTGCTAATATTCCTCTAGAACCACTGGTTTTCTGTTTAAAGGGAAATTTCGCCACGTTTCATGTAAGTGTCTATCCAGTGTTGATGGTAAAAGTAATCAACTGAAGCAAGAAATTCCTCAGTGTGGGCGATATTGACCGAGAAAGCTGAGTTCTCTTCCTGCAAAATCTGTTCTTTCCCCACTGTCATTTAACTTGTACAGTGACATAGTTGGCTCTCTAAGTAGTCAAGTTCAAAAACAAAACCCCGTTCTCTTCACTTCCAAACTAGCTACGTCTTCACCAGCGAACAACGCCATCCCAGAATATTGGTACAGAGGATGTTCTGGACAAGGATACATTTTGCAGAATTTTGGCTCACTCAGATATTAAGTCGTATTTATTCAAGCCAGAGTATGCAGCCGAAGAAATGCAGCAGAGGCAGGCCGAGGCGAAGAGGACATGACTGGCAGAGACCATCCAGATCCTGAGCTGCTGGGAGCAAACAGCGACTGGTGGTGCCTTTGGTCAGATCGCCCTCAGAAACAGAAACCCAATCATTCTGCTGCAATGAATTTCAGCGTGGTCAGTTTCTGTTGGATGCCGACACCAACCCAAGAGAGGGTTTGCGTTATCATACATGAAAGTTATACTCCTCATTTGGACAGAGGTGCATTGGAGACCTTTTTCAGGATCCTTTTCAACAGCTCTTTGGTATAAACGATGGGAACTGAGTTGAACTTGTGCAATGGTTTGTTACACAGAAACATCCGAGAAGTCATCCCTTTTAACTGTTTGGGAAGTGGCAGGCACCTTAAGAATACTGTGGAGGTGATTGGATGAACCATGTGTATCACCGTCTATCATGGGCTAACTTCAACCAATCAGATCAGTGAACTATATGACGTACTAAATCAAACTCATGCCAATGCCAATCAGGAGAAGAGTGAAAACAACTTTTCCACTGAGAAAAGCCTTCAGCCCTTCAAAGAAGAAACACTCTCCAGTTCTGATAGAACTATAGCAGCACGGTATATCTTATCTTATTTATGCTGCTAAACCCCTATAGGAGCCACCACTGCTGTGGTTCTGGCCATTATCAGCCATTACCCTCCTCTGTCAAGTGGCTCTTGGCAAAGAACGGAGCTAGAAGATCCGTAAAAGAGCCGTAATTCCCATCACTAATTTTTGTCACCTAATGCTATGCTGTGGCCAACAAAGTAACAGCTATAGGTTTGATACACAACAGCGTGGGCGTCAGAAGCATCCTGGTACATGCAGGCAAAACCAGCATGGCTCCTCGAGCAGAACTCAGCTTTCTAGTTTTTTTCCAGTCGGCACGCACTGAGGAATTCATTGCTTTAATCGACTCCATTGTCCACCAACACTGATTGGACGTTCACATAAAACATGGTGAAATCTCCCTTTAATGGAGTCTTTTGCAGTAGGTCTTTTGAATTCCTACAGTAATGCCTCTCTAATGTGATCAACACTGATAACAGATTTAACAAAAACTACTTCCCAGAATCTGAGATTAAAGTTATTAGAATAATTGATAAAAGTTTTGAGATAAGAGATCAAAAACAGTATTATCTAAAAATAAGTGTGCCAGAGGCACCTGGGAAATTTTCCAAAGTGTACAAACATTAAAAGATAGAACAGGTTACTTCAACAGCACTATGACTGATATTATGACTATTGTGGTAATCATTGGTATGTTTTTTAAAAAAATATGAAATATCTTTTACATAAAATCTTTTTCCATGATTATAGCTTGTGTCCCCTCTTTAAAAAATGATCAAAAACAAAAAAAAAAAAAAGTTTTGCATATCTAGCGTTAGCATTTAAGGTAGTATGGCACACCCCTTTTAAAACATTCAAGGGTGGGGATCCAAATAATGCCTTGTGAACAATTCCATCTTACAGCAACTGTTTCTCTATTGTTCATCCATGAGAGCTTTGGTTAGCTGAAACCATGTGAGAGTGGCAAAAACAAACCAAAAAGAAAACATACAGGGAATAAATTACAATGAACCTCTATCAAAATAATTGTCTGCAAATATCAGAATAACATGATCATTTAGAGAAAGGTCTATCTTGACTGGTCCTAAATCCACTATTCACTACAAGTATTATATTAATGAGTCCTATATAACATCTACTTTGTAATTACAGGAGATAGAAAAAGAGCGCGAGAGGGAGAGGGATAAATATGAGAGAGAAAGGAGAGGTAGAGCAAAGGGAGAACAACAAAGACCACTACACTGGTATCAAAGACAGCACTCTGTTTACAAGTTAACTGTGATTTCTTTACACACTAATGAAATACATGAATGATCAACAAAAGAAGTAGGATCTCTGAGGATGGGGAATGGAAAGAGAGAAAGCAATGGATGCACAGTACATTTTAATAGTATATTACAATTATTAATATATAAACCACAAAGTATCAATAAAACTCTGATTAAACTTGAAATCAGCAAAGAAGCATCTTTCTTTTTTTTTTATAGTTTTGTATTTCTTATTTTCTTTTACATTTGAACATTACAAGGGTTTTTTTTTCTTTTTTTCTCTTTACTCTTTAAATTATTACTTGATCACACCTCCATGTCATGTACTTTAGAAGTATCCAGCATATTTCTTTACCTGGTTGTTTTGAAATCAAAGAAATGAGACAAGAAAGTGGGTAAAATGAAAACAACAAAATACACCTGCAGCAGGTAAAGTATTTCAGAACACAACACCATTCATTCCATCAGTGACTTGAAAAAACCGGACTGCACTCTGGAGCATATTATCATTATTATTAAATGTTTGTCATGAGTAAAATCATTAACCACACATACTGTGTAAAACCCGGTGCAGCGACAGATAGTGAATAATTCAGTGTCATCTTTTGACCCTGTATAAATATCTTTAGATGAGACATGGGTCTAATATATAAAGAAATCCAAGTGTACACTGCAACATATCAGTTACTATTTCCCAAGCTGTTAACTCACCTCAAAACTCTGAAGTGTTTGTCTAGTCGAGAATACATTAACCCCAAAATCCTTCATACTATCCCAAAGCACAGGGCCGTTTTTAAAAAGCCAACATATACATGTGCAAATAGGAAAATGGCCTGTACTTTACTACTCACAGTGCAATGATTACTCGCTTTATTACCTTTCAGTGTTTTCAGTTATTTTGCCACTAGAATAAATTAAACCTGCCAATGATTCCACAATAGAACTCACAAAGGCTGAGGTATGGTATCAAAATGTTTACTTTCCTAATTCATTCAAAAAAGAACTGATTCAGAAGAACAAGCATTACATAAAGGCTCGAGCACAGAGCCCAGATATTGTGTTCCAAAAATGAATCAGGAACAAGCAGGATGAAACAAACAATAACATACAACTAACAAGTTCCTCTCAAGAGTATAAAAGTGTCAGGATGCACAGAGCACTGTAAAATGCCTGGTTCAAGTTCTAATCTTCACATCTAAGTACAGTGTGCTTTGGATTAAATCATCTTTTTTATTTTTTCTCTCTCTCTCTCTCTTTGAAATGATACTGATATCTTAACAGTTAGACAAAAGATACCAATCAGGCTCTTTTTTTTTTTTTTTATTTCTTAAAACTGTGTTGACTTTAACTCGCCGTTTGTAAATTTGCTGGTATGACACTTGTAAAATTATTCAGCTTCAGTATTTACAGAGCAAGTGTGTTCTGTTTGTCTCTTGGGGTCGTTTTACCGTCTTCCAGCAGAAAAAAGTATAATAATAACTGTTTACAGCTTTTTCTTCTATTCACACGCTATAACATGTTCTTTTTGACACACCATCACAAAAATATGCTATTCTCTCACTGAGTTGGTTATATGCAGTGACTGGAATAATATGTACAGCTACATTTCTTTTTCTCAAGTTTGAATTCACAATGTAGTTATATGAAATTTGTTATAGCATATATATATATTTCTAAACAACAAAAACAACACTTATAAAAAAGGACCATAAAAATATTGGAGTCCTCTTTGTATTGCCCAAAAATAGGTAATTATGGTTAACAATGAGACATCACAAGAAATAAAACAGCTACTAAGATTTTATTACTTAGATACCCTCTTTAAATTTTCCTTAAAATGTTTTTTTTTTTCTCTGAGTCTCTCCACACTGAGCTTGTTTTTTTGCGGAAAGACTGGAACATCCAATCGTTTCTCCTTTTACACTAACCGATACAAAGATGAAGACATGACTTGCAGATATTCTTGGCTATGACCCCCGTACTTCAAAACAAAATCCATTTACACAAATATACTAGAAGATAAAATTAAATGACACAAAAAATAAGGTTCAACTAAAATGACTTCCTAAAAACTAATCAAAACAAAAGCTAACAGAGGAAGGAAATAGGTGAATGAAATCGACGTGAAACATCATACCAAACCAGGTTGTAAAGTTATAGGAGGTTTGGATTATAGTACAGCAGTTGTTATTTTTCTGAGATGACTAACGTTTTCTTTTCTTCTTCATATGGTTCCGACTTTCGTTCTTTTTGCCTGGGTGACGCTGTAGTGCTTGAAGTTGGATAGCATCACCTGCACACAAAGCCAATTAGAAACTTCGTCCTGTCTTTCCTGGGCCACCAGATATACTCTGCTGGGTGATAAAGGGGAAAAAAGGACAGCAACAGCATTAGAAACTGCTCATTTCATTTGCATAAATCCTCTCCCATTAATACTGAACTCTGTAAGATTCACAGTGACATTTCATGACAGAAGTTTGTGGACATTAATATGACATCCAAATATAGTATTTATATCACACATACAGTAAAGGACACACTGTTTAATAACCTGGTTCATGTATGCTCACACTGTAAAAGAATCTATACTTCTTGGTTACACCACTTTTTAACTGAGCAGTCATCTTCATGCATGTGTTGAGTATTGATTACTTTGCTGGAAATAACCAATTAAACAGCAATTTAAACACGTGTGCCCAATGTCCAACACACATCACACATCATCTCTACAACCCTGATTCCAAAAAAAGTTGGGTTGCTCTGTAAAACATAAATAAAAACACAATGCAATCATTTGCAAACAAACTGTTTACTGACAACAGTTTTCCTGAGCTCATATATTAATCTCCTTTATACAATCCTGTGTTTGACAAAGTGTTGAACCTCTCTCCATCCTCGCTTGTGAATGACTGAGTCTTTCCAGGATGAACCTTTCATACCCAATCATGATACTATCACCTGTTACCAATGAACCTGTTTACCTGTGGAATGATCCAAACAGGTGTTTTCAATCAGTCCACAACTTTCACAGTCTTTTGTTGCTCCTGTCCCAACTTGTTTGAAACATGTTGCTGCCATCAAATTCAGAATAAGCAGATATTTACAAAAATCATTGAAGTTGATGAGGTCAAACATTAAATATGTTGTCTTTGTACTGCTTTCAATTGAGTATATGTCAAAAAGGATTAGTAAATTATCACATTCTGCTTTATTTATGTTTTACACAGCGTTGTAATTTTTTGGGAATCAGGGTTGTAGAAAAAATAGCTGGAAGCAGACAAAAAGCTCAAGACATTTATAATGGGTTTTATACTGTACATATGAGGGACAATGTTAGCAATTAAGATGAATTACAGTGACAAAATAAACATGATGAAACTGAAATATATTTGGTTCCGCATAGACAATTACTGTTTGGGAAAAAAATTTCATAGTTCTGACTTGTTAGTAAAAAGTTTTGGATTTAAGATTTATTTTAGTCGTAACAGTGAAGAAGTGTGATGATAGTTCTGTCCTTGAGCTTAGCTCACGTAATCACGTCAAAACATTGTAAACTGGCATGTGACATACTGTAAAATATGTGTGAGACTATTTTAGGATGGAAACATTTCAAAATGTTAATCAGAAAAAAGAAAGAAAAAAATGCAAAACTGGTAGCATGTGTGTGTGTGTGACTTCACAGAAACAAATTGAGCATGACTGAATTTGTTTAAATTACTGATTATCTTCCCTTCTCTCTTTTATTTTGTTAAGACGTCGTGCAGAAGACCACCCCGCCAAATCTGTGGAGACACCAACCCGCCGTCACACTCACACGTTACTACCAGCTCTGTCATTTTGAGGGAGGTGAATAAACAACGAATACTGTGATGAACATAGATTAGAGAGAGACTGATAGAAATGCACAGTAAATAAAATGCAATACCTCTGATGAGATGGCAACCGGCCACCTGTTCAATGGTATCCATTTGTAAAAGCTGTCGCAATCAACGGGCCCTAAAAGTGTACAGTTAGTGCTTTTGTCAGTATGCATTTCAAGGAGAGAAAAGTGAGTATCATATCAACTTTTTTTTTCCAGGTAGCATGATTGTGAACTTTTTGATTCAGTTTGATCATGTTCAGCAACAGAGCAGGACACATTGTTGTCATATATTATACAGGTTGGTTGTACATTCTTGTCATGGAGAAATCATTTAATGGTAAAAGAAAAGAGTTAGCTATACAGAGTGAATGATCTCATACTGTGTTAAATATTTCAAGATACAGCACATACACACACACACAATCCCTATTCATGCCAACATACACAAGTGATTGTATCTGAAAGTATGCAGAGAATAGGATCATGAACACCCCTCAGTAAGATCGGTGTGTTTTTGAGTATTGAATGGTTTTCATTATGTGGCTCAGTTATCAGGATACTGTGATTATTGCTGCTGACAGGTCTGAAGAAATCCTTGAATTCACGCACAACAGTGAAAAGAGAAGCACTTTCAACAGCGATTATCTGTCTTTATCACTTCAATCAGCTAATTGCACTCTAATTGTCTTGCATAAAAAAACAGTTAAGTTCATTACGGCTTCTTCACAGTGGCTGTTTTGATATTGGCTAAAGGGATTAATAAAACCGCTGGAGCGTGAGACCGAGGGACAAATCAGTGACTCTGAAGTCATCCATGAGGTTGTGACATATGATGATCTTACGCGTATTCAGTTTCAACAGCTTCCTCGGTGAAAAATGAATTATAAAGCACATTTTAGTTCTGAATCATTTCCTATTTTAATGTTCTGAATAGAGAGATCATCTCGCCGAGAGCAGAAAGTCACAGGGCTGCTGCATCACCTCTCTGCTTTATTGCACTCTGTTTGATTCACTGGGTAATTCTGAAGTGGTGATTTAGTACGCGGCATCACAGGCACAATTTGGTATTCTGGAAGGGAATCACAAAACCCTGCCTGGATTATACGGGTAAAATACAGTACATTCTTCACTGATCTGCTTTATAAATTAGCCCTTTGAACCTGCTTTAAGGGAAATATGATGAAATGCCAAACATTTCTATTCAGAATTTGCAGCATTTGTTGCATTGAAAGACTTGTTGTCACATTTCCGAACTCAGCACTAAACTATGGTCGCAAACTGTTGCAACAAATGGAAAATAATGGAAACAAATCGCCTCATTTCCATCTGTAAACTATCTGCTGGTAAATCTGCTTTGAAAATGAGCCAGCCCGGTCTTTCATAACAAATATTTTGCTTCCTACACTGAGACCAACAGATTATGGCAGATAGCCAGTGGACCTAAAACAATTAATAAGAGAGGCTTTGCTTAGGAAGCAAAAAGCCAATAAAATGTGTTTTTCTGTTAAGCTCTGTTTTTGTTTGGATATCATAAATCAATTACACATACTTACTAACATTAAAATGAGCTATTTTACCCTCTCATGAGCTATTTGCTCCCGGTGATGCTACCCCATACCGACAACATTACTGCGACACGAAGTCTCGCATTAATTTCATCCATGCTAGGTCGTTACACTCGGTCCCATTGATTCAGCGTAGTGAGCAAAGCGATACATCTCCTGCACTATTTCTCACAAAAGAGACGAAAATGTCCTACCATGACCAGGCAGGCTGATAAACATGCCTTAAACTCAACCTAAAAGTACAACAAATAACCACAAGCACCCCAAATTAATCTTTCTTGCACTTTCAGGTTAGTGTAGGATATTCAAATTAATGATGTGGACCATAAAGTTTGGAAGCAGTGTCTTCACCCTGTAGTCTTGCAGTGCTCGCTCGCAGTACTAATAGGCTTGTTGTTATTCCACCTCAGTTAAGCCATGCATTAATTAGCTTCTTTCAGAAAGCAGGTGTTATTTTCATAACCTATACTGTGTCACTCAGTTCAGTCATGTAAAACAGTACAAACATGCCCCAACAAGCTTGGCAGTGAGTTGAAGAGCTCCAAATTCATGGTAACATTTTAGATGAATTATTCAGTGAGGTCAAAGGTCGACTAACACACGAGAAAAGTAAACAAATAGCTGATCGAGTCTTCTTTTGGGAAGTTTGAACCTTGTCCCTTCATTGACAGCAAGGTCCTAAATGTAAGATAGAATTTCTGGGCTGCTAGCTTTGTCAGCCAAATTGTGTTGGACTGGATTTAGATGCTAACGCTTGAATGTCTAGGTGACACAGTGTTCAGTCTTTGACAGCTAACTTCTAAATAATGTAGCTTCATTATTGCAGCTGGGCTGAAGTTATTCCTTTTATTGGCTTCAAGATGATCTCTCCAATACTTGGGGTTATAATAACAGAGCGACCTATTTTGTAAATAATATTGCCCAATTTTTACGACACTATCCTGCCAAGCTCTGTCTTCACTCTCAAGAACACAGGGGTTGAGGCCCTTCAAGCACTTCTGCAGTGGCCTTTTTTTGGATTGCAGTGAAAGCAAGAGGCAGGATTATTAACACATTGCTGCACATCACCTAAACTGACACCCAGGGCGAGACAGACATCTGAGCACATCCACAAGCAAGTAGACATAGTCAGACTGAGATCACCTTTTTTGTTACTGTCACCTCTAGTAGCCCTGCTGATCTTACACTTATAAGTTGACATGGCAACTGGCAGCTAACCGATCAGCAAGAGGAAAATGTGCCACAGCACCTGGCGGAGCAACTACACCTGGACAAGGACACTGGGAGAGAGAAAACCTGCTTGGGAGCATTGTCCTAGTGACGGAGCAAACTCCAGCTCTGGGACAGATGGGTTTCTAAAAATAAGGGAAATTTGTTCTGGGAAGGTGACACAGAGTCTGAAGTGAGGTGATCTGTGCAACAGCTAAGGGGAATAAACATTTGCATTTGACACAGATAACTTTCAGAGGTAAGACGGGGTTTACCCTGATGTACAAAACGCTTATTGGACCTCTGACAGTACAGACCTCTCTGCGAAGAAATAACCCAAACTCTAAAGACTGCACTGACTGTTTGCTTTGTACTGATCCAGAGGCAGGTGCTGGTTATTTTGATCAATTCAGTGGAAGAGTATAACGCCCTATAATTTGTAAGCTCTGCTCTTTATGAGAAAAATCGAGTGTTGAATTGTTTTACAGAACGTCACAATCACAGGCAGCGGGCATTGGCTTAGTGTCTAATTTTAGTGGTGCTATTCTGACACAGAAGAGGCGACTGAGATCAAGGTGCGGTCAGACGCGACACACAGTCTGCATTCGAGTACTCACTGTGATGCTGGGGCCAAACCCAGAGCCAGGCTGAGGGCTAGCAGCACTGATGTAGTTGCCCACAGCCGAATCCTGGCTGCTGGGGCCGTACAGGTCAGCCACAGGGCCTGGACTGTTAGCACCAGGGAAACCTCCGGGCCTTGACGGGTTGGTGCCTGCATACAAACACAGTGGGGGGAGCAGAGCAGCTCAGAAAGATCCAACAAACCATCAGTGCCATTCTTAATTGCTATGACTCAAAGGGACACGTTGAAATCAAAAGAACACATTACTGGATTCATGTGTTTGTCTCAAAGGACTTGCTTACAGGTCATATTACAGGTTACAGATACTCACTGCTTGTAAAGCTACATGTTCAATTTCATTTGATATCACCTGACAAAACGGTGCAGGATTTAGGACCGAAATTAAGGGTGAATCCAGTATGATATTCTAAATATAATCTACATGCCGTGTGTATTATGCATAGGAGTAACATTCACTTTGTAGAATCATGCACAACACAAAACAAGCACATTTCTAGAAATACTTCCACCATGCTAATAAACTAGTAAGGTTGCAGTGTAAATGTTGCCATGCATAATGTGAAGGAGTACTTGTAAAAACAACATCAGCTGTTGAATAAGAAGAGTAACACAGGATTATCGTAGTAAGGATTTTAGATTTCACTTGAGCCGTTTGCACCCAGACCTTTGGAGATACTTTTTCCTATATGACCTAATGATTCATAGATGCCGGCAAGAACCTACTAAAAACATTCTCGATACTCGCAGCTGTTTGTTTTCAGTCTGCCGGAGTAACTTCTGGCATAAAACAAAATAGGTGTGTGAGACAAGAGAAGGAGGCATAAGGGGGAAATATAAAAGCTTGACCCGAGCTCATCTGTAGGTCCGAACTCAGGGGGGATAAAAAAGAAATACTGTACATGACTTACCACCTTTGCCCTGTGAGTAAGAGCAACTCAGACTAATAAAATGTCTTTTGAAAATCCAGATGCCTGCTAAAGGCCAATAATACTGGCAATACAGGGGGAAAAACAGTCGGGGAGAAAGAAAAATGCAGTGATCTCTTAACAGCAATCTACTCTGCTGTCAGCTCCACATAACCCTCTGTCTCACCCTTATTCAAAGAGAGACTGGGAAAAAAAAAAACTGTACAGCTGCATTAAAAGGAAAAACTTCCGACCACAGAAAATGCTCCATCTTGTGTGTGCGTGCGAGCTCACGAACCCTATGATGCCTGAGAGGAAGCCTTTGTAGCAATGTAAAGAAATATAGTATGGCTGCTATATATCCAATGTGTTGTTGCAGACACACACACACAGTATACAAACTGTATCATTGCCACCATGTTTAACGCTCTCAAAGCTCTATGAGACATGTTGGGTCCGTTAGAAGAACCTGAAAACATCCTCTAGATATCCCTGTATAGCACTCTAGAAAAATGAAGCCATCTCACTAAACACACATGTCGTGCAGTTGACACTGCTGTTTAACTGTAAGGACTTTAAAGAGTGAGCAGCTAGTGCTCTTATCTAGCCTGCACAGTCCCCGGTAGGCTGGCTTATTATATAATTAAGGAATTTTTTTCAGTTGAAATGGCAATCCTCATTTCCTATGACTGGTGATTTTTATTAGAGTGTGGCTCACCCCTCTCCCTGTGAAGCTCGTCCATTTAAATGTAGGGGCCTCACTGGTTCTGCATTTAACTTTGGGAGCAAAACGATCCCAAGTGCAACGAGGGTCAGATTGTTGTTCAGAATAAGGTCCTCTGTACCACAAACTAGAGCGTTACTATTCATTTTGATTTCTTTTTAAATAAGGAATGACAGTGCTAAGTCTTTCTTGTACTTGTGGCACAGGTACATTTGACTGAAAGGACAAAAAAAAAAAAAAAAAGACTGGAGAGACAATCATTTGATGCCAGGAGCGACTTCTGTGTGTGAAGTACTTTGAAAAGAAAAATGGGAAATTCTGAATTAATGAATGTTTAATGTCTAACTCTATACAGAACACTGTGTGTTTCGTTGCCTGTCACTGTCATTCAGGTTATATTTGCTTCTCTTTAACTCACTTAAATGTAAAGTACAGATGTCGGCACTGTGCACAAGTAAAGCATTTATTAATGAGATTTGCCATCAAACTGCATATGGAAACTATTCTATGAATCTGTGTGTCTTCATCTTTGTTTGGAGCAGGGCTGCTCACTACAGCATTAATGACAGGATCAATGACATATGGGTAATCTATAATCTAGAACTGCTAATCGTCATCGTAAGAGCCCTAATATACACAAAAATCAATTATACTCCCTGAAAAACAGTCATTTCTGCTCTCATCTACTTAAAACAAACATCCAAATAAACAGTGCCGTCGTGATTCTATTTACTATAATGTGATTTTCATATCATTAGGCTCAAGGTTGGCTACAAATATAGAGTCTATTTCACAGACAACAAGCACATAAATTGTGTTACGATGTAATCGAGCTATGTCGACTCGCTCAGGATTTGAACGTGTCCTCTCAGGTGAGAAAAACCTGTGCCTTACCAACCGAGCAAAACTCAGACAAAAAAAAACAAGCACGTGTCAACAGAGCGACTTACAGTAGCTGCTGCTAAAACACTGATGGGATTTGACTCGTGACACGAAACCATTTCTACTCTTATGTCGACTATAATCTATGATAAATTAACATGCTACAGCCGGGCCTCAAAATCATCACAGACAGTGATATTGGTGTGTGTATTTGCAGTGATGTAAAGTAGAAGTAATCTTGCTCCTGCCAGGCAGCTGTGTGTGACATAAGACAGCAGATCTATAGGAGTAAAGAGTATAGTGCATAATGTCTGAAGTACTACCACACTTGCACTAAAACAGCAGGTCTACAAGAAGCCCTTCAGAGCTGCAGAAAAGTCACATCTGCGTGGTTGTTTCTATGCAACCTGTCTGTGTTTTTTTTCTACTCGCTGTGCTAAAGTTTGTACAGACAGTCTGTAGGAAATGCCAACATCTGCCTGGGGCAGCTGGCCAACACTTTAACCATTAGAGGGAGAGTTGGCCCCACACTTACACACTTATTGTATTGGTCCAAAAGGGTGAGAGGACAGCCCCTTTTGTTTTCAATATTTTTGCTGCTATTATTATGAAGGTGGAGACACAGTAGAGGAGGCACAAGATTGAAGGCTCTGGCAGGATTCAAGCCCAGCGGGGGCGCGTGGGTCTCCAGAGGCAGGGAACCTAACCGCTGTGTGTAGGTCAACGCTGTCACTGGCACATCTCCCACATCGCATCAAGGCACTTCACTACACTAGACCTCCTTCACTCACAACTACTTTAGGTGAAGAAAACATTGGTGGTACGTCATGTCAGTGCAAACATGTTCGTGAGCATAGAATTAGCAGGGTAAAAAAATGCTAGATAAACATATAAATACTGTAGGATTAAAAAAAAAAAAAAGGTTGTTAGTGTCTGCTCTCAAAGAAATAACATGGATTCACAATCATTTTTATGGATCGCATGCAGGTATTGAAACGCCAATGTGCAGCATATTTTACTTGTCAGTGAAATCTCATCCCTGGCTTTTGAAAGCAGTGATTACATAAGGTAGATAAGAGAACATCAGAAAAAGATGAAAATGTGCTTGTGCTGTAGAGTAATGGCCGCATTATGCAAAAATGTTGTCTTTTAAATGTCTAACATCGCACAGCGTTTCTACTGATTTCCCAGTTAGACTTTCACACACTAATAACACGAGCAATCATTCTTACACTTAAAATACTTAAAGGGCTCAAAAAAAAAAAAAAAAAAAACAACACTCACTCCCACACTCGTTCCTTCGCTGTTCAAAATTCACCTGAACTTGAGCTGTGTTAGAGAGGCCGGTGTACTCTCCGACATCATCAGTAGTTATTTTGTTCACATGCAAATGAAGGATTACATTCTGTATGTGTTGGCCCCTTATGTGCAAGCAGGGGCTGGAACAGAACTTCACAAAGAAACAGAAAATCTACATTAAAAATTGAAAAAAGGAGGAAGAACATGCAATGCTATTTTGTCAGCAAGACTTTTTTTTTTTTTAATAGTTTTTTTTTGAAGGGGGGAAGGGATTTTTTTTTTCTTTCCTTAACAAAAGCAAGAGAAAAATGTAAATAAATAAATAAAAAAGATTAGATCATCTGCATGGAATAATGTCATGAATCAAACTGAAAACTCCAAAACGTGGATGAGATAGATGCGCATATACAAACCTGGGTTCTTAAATTGATCCGGGCTGTGTAGGTGCTGGAGGGGGGAGTTGCAGGCGGAGGTGGCATGCTCACTGTGCAGCATCTGAGCCGCTTGGGGCCCCAGGGAGCCATAGTCAGCAAAGGAGCAGGGCCCCCCCCTCTGGTCACTGGGCGCAGAGTAAAACCCATAATCGGGGAGGCCTGGGAGATACAGTATAGGGTGGGGAGGGGGAGGGGAGGGGACTCCATCATTGTGGAAATCAACTTTTTCATTGTCAAAGTCAGTGTCCAGATTGTTGAGCATAGCTTGGTGTTGTGTTACACCATTTTTAGGTCACATCCTTGCGTTTTGTCTGCTTTAATTGGCCCTCCCTGCCCTCCCTCCCCAGCAGCTCCTGCCATGTGGCCAGGCCCCCTTGACATATGGTCCGTGTTTGATACACTCAGCTGTATCTTATACATTAGCTGTACAATTATGGATACACACTATCTCTCCCTGAAAGAACACAATAAAGCCCCCGTCAATAAATCTAATGCTTTGACTTGATTCAAACGGACCAGTAACAATAAATATAAAACACACAGTAAGGCAGCAGCTTTGATAAGTCTGGCTTTTGCATAATTGACCTGTGTTCTCCATGTTTTCTTGCAACCGTTAAGGAGTGAGATAAAACTGAAGAATCATTAAAACACAGGTCAATACATTTCTCATTTCAACCTGACAATTCTTCGCCGACATACCTGAAGGAAGCTTTTGTCATTTAAATGAAAAGAAACAGAAAGCGCACCAATCAATAATTAATTTAAAGCCTCTTTTTTTTTTTTGACCAATAGCAACAGATGATAAGGTTTTTATGTGAATGAGATACAGAGACGTTGGTGTTTATTGATGATAGGCGTTCTGAAGTGCACTAAGTACTCTAAGCACGTCTCAGATTGGCCTCTTCCACTGATTCTCTCTTTGACACAGATGGTGGATTATCAACAAAATGTCTTTCAGCAATAAGTCGTGCTGACATTTATTGCTTGTCCTCTTAATCTGAGACAAGCTGCTCATATAAAGAGTGCAATTAAAAGAAACTGCTTCTTCTCACACCTCTTTGATAACAGAGTTAATCTACTCAGGAGGGACCGAGATTGGTGACACCGGCTTTTTCATGCTGGGTTTCCCCTGCTGTGTGTTTGTTTTTTTATTTTATTTTTTTATTTGGGTCCTGGAGCGAATAGCCATTCAAAGCCACTTCACCTCTATCCATTCAGAGTGAGACAGTCCACTTCTGCCAAATGGAATGTAAGCACCAGCCATGTTTCTCCTCGCCAATGCTTTTTAGCACTCTGATCTCACCACTTGCAGGCTGTCTGCCCACTCATCAAATTACAGGCTCCAAATACGGCAGGCTTCCCACGTACGTCACATAATGTCTGACACATTGAACAAAGCTCAAGAACCAATCATTCCATTTACTTCACTTAGACAAATGTCACCGAAAATTGATTGGCCTTGCTAATGAGGAAAACTGGATCAATGGAATAATTATAATGGGGGGGAAAAAAACATTTGACAATAGCACAAATCATGTTATTGGGAATTCATAAAGAAGCCATTCTAGCATGTCACCAGTTCAGCATAGAGGCTTTGCATTTTATCATACTTTCATTATGCTTCATTAGTGAACATATTTGTAAAAAAATTTTTTTCATTGACCATGAACCGTGTTGTGTCATCTTGGTAAAAGTGAAGTTGCAGCATCTTTGAAGGGGTTAGATTACATGCAGGTCATTTTTTACGCCTGAAAGGAGATGCAGATTGGTGAAAGATAATTATTATTATTATCATTATTATCTAGACCAAGCCCACATTAAAATATGGTTATTATAGGTATTAAATTCAAATATTGTTAGCAGCAGATTATTCAAGTAGGTTTTTGCTTCAAAACTGAACAGACAAGTTATGTTAATTTGAGAAAAGGTTCTAGTTGTAAGTAACTGAACACACAGACACTGTTTTCTTTAATCTTGTTTGTTGTGTTAACTCTCATCTTTTTTAGTTTGCTTTTCTGCTCAGTCACAATCTGCAACTTTAATGCGCACACTGCACAGATCGTACACTGAACATAACCACGGGACCCTGATCGGTTTTGCCTACTGACAAATCCAATGAAATGTATTCACTAAACCGCATCATCAGCAGTGATAACAAAAACAGAGAAAGGCAGCTTTACTTATGAAAAGGAAGATGAAAGAAAACTGAGCAGCAGACGGCTGGTTGGTTCTGCAGCGAAGTTCAGTTTTATATCAGTTTTAGCCACAACACGCAAAAATGCAACTCTATTAATATTAACACAAGCTAACTACAGTTTGTAAGGGATCTTCTGACATCAGCAATATGGGGAACTGGACCGTGGAGGTGCTCAAGCCGACTAAAAATTCAGACAACCTATCTTGCAGTGTCATCCCAGGTTTATGAAAACGTCAACTCTCAAGTGTCGTTCAAACCAATAAATTCCAATACAACAATAAACACCAATCTTATGTAATTTACCCTTTAAATCTATCTAGTACCACCTTGACATATGATGATACACTAAGTCAACAGGTGGAGACTGTACACAACATTTAACCAGGTAATGACATTTGAGAAACTTTCCGCCACTGCGTTGTCTACAGGTGTGGCAGGCTCAGGTGAGAAACCGGCTTTAGTCGCCAGACAGAGGCAGCTGGACAAGAGTACGACTCAGACAGTCACGCACAAACATACAGGCACCCACTCTCAAAGCCATATATTTTCATCAGTGGCTATCTGATCTGTTATGCAGGAGGAGACTGGGCAGAGTGTGCCCACAGCTGCATTAGTATCACCGATCATATCACTGTGCCTCAGACCTTCCCACTATTAATATTCACACAATCTATCCAGAACAATGGGCCTTTCTTGGACTCCTTTTTTTTCCACTGGCCACTAATTGGATGTAATTACTCATCTACAAAACAAATGAGCGTGGTGAGGTTGCCTTGGAGACTAGATCAGGGGAACCAGCAGTGCGAATCGTTCGCAGGGCTTCATTTATACTGGTAATTATCTCCCCTACCCCCACCCTCTTTCCCTTCTGCCCTCAGTCACCAAAGCTGGCTGCGAGGCGATGGAGAGGGGAGTGTCTTGCAGTCATCTGTTACTGACATCATCGGGGTGGCTCTCTTTAAGTGGATAAATGCCCTGCTCTCGTTCCCACTTTGCCAGGTGACTGCCTTTAAGGAGGAATCACAAACCTTGAAAGTACTGCTGCTCTTTTTCTCACTAGTTGGAAAATAAAACTAATCACGCTGATGATAAAATATAGCGTCACGCTCCCTGGCCTGCCGGGACTTCGGAATGTGAAAAATATTTTCTGGAGTTTGCTGCACCAAGTTTGCCATTATCCTCATTTCAAATCCCACAGAAACTCAACATACATACTAACGCATGCGCACATTCAAAGGTACAATCTGTGATCCAAATGTTCACAAAAGAGTCGTCTCACAAGCGTAATTAAAAACTCTGCTGGAAACTACTATTACCCTCAAACTGAGGTCTCTTAATACAACAACAAACTGTATTTGTAATATTTTTTTTTTTGAGGCTGTAAAAGGTTTGCTGAAGTCAATAATGTTTGCAAACACATCATTTAAAAATGTTGACTTCTCATTTATAAGTTGAACCTACTGTTACCTCTGCAGTCAACAAACAGGCAATACTGGGAATTGGGGAATATAAATATCTATTACCAAAAGTTATTTTCATTTCTGCAAGGAATAATTTTTCATGCAGTCACTCCTCCCTTTCCCTCGCGGCGCCAGTGAGATTCCTCGGTGGCCATCAAACCACATCACTCTACAGAAGACGTCAATAAACCTGACATGCTGCTTCTCAAATTAGCTTTGAATTTTAGAGCTACCATAATTAGCTTTTCCATTTTCACCAATGTCATTTAAAAATAGCGTGAAAGAAACTAACAGCTCTTTTGCTGTCTAGCCTTGCTTTCACTTTCCATTTGAAATAATCTTTTCTGAATGAATGGCTGAGTAATTAACAGCACTAGACACCCTTTTCAGAGAGCACAGACATTTCATAAATAATACATATTTAATGTCTTGTCATTTTGTGTTCAGAGAAGCTTGGCTAATTAATTTTAACAGATGATTTCTTCTTGCATTTACTCACCCATACTCAGGCCTCTGTTTTTTTTTTTTTAACTTTTCATTTTATGCCTGCTTTTCCCTATTCTTGCTGTTCTTTCCAGTAATGGACAAACTCAACAGAGCTACTGATTTACATTTACCGCCAACCATGGTTGGAGAATGACTGTGAAAAGTTCGAAGGAGAGGAAATGTGAAGACCGAGTCATGGGTAAAACAATGTGCAACAGTGAAGTAAATCAGTGCGCACTCATTTGATTTTAATGCAGATTTTTATCCTTTGTGGGATCTGGTCTGGTTGGGACTGAGAAAGGGCACTCAGTTATCTACAGTCAGCAGAGATTATCCTATCGTGAGCAGGCTCAGAGCTGACAGCCCTGGCCTTTTGGCTGAACACATTTTTTCAAACATGTCTGGTCAGGCTTATGTGGTCTGAAGAAATCTAAGACTCACTACGACTGAAATCTGAGAGTGATACCGACTCTGTCTAATGGTCATTTAGACACAGAGGGAAGGAAAATACGAATTAACTGGATGAGGAATCACATTTTAGAGTAACGCTCAGTCAGATATTGTATGTTAATAGATTGCCAAATCATTTTACATCTTACATAATTTAATTTGGAGGCATTTATCTCATAAAACTGTATATAATGCATAATGTGTACTGAAGCAGGTATGCAGGAAACTATGCAATTTACTTTGCAATCTGTAAGTAATTACAGATAAGTGAAAAAAGTCTCATTAAAAAAATGTGATGTTTGTAATAATGTGTCTTCAAAATAAATGTATAATGAGATGAAAGAGAAAATCCTGCACTGAGTAGGAAGGATACAACACAAGTCTGTATTTCATAACTGAATTTACAGGACTGACAACAAAATACCTCACTCCCATTAAGCCCTGAGTAAGTTTTCTTTGGAGAACGTGTTACGTATGCAGCCCCTGGAGGGCAGAGTGGTGATGTCCCTAAAGGCCTGTGCCTGTAACCTCAGAGCATCTGCTACCCACAGCTGTGAGAGCCAGCGCTTCATGGTGGAGGCGCAATGGGACACTTTGCCCTCCCCGATGTGTCACATCTTTCCCTGGGCCTTGCACAAAAATCCAAGCGGGATGGGCTTGGCATGCCTGCTCATGTTATTTTGCACCAAATACATGTAAAGCGCCTCTGGCCTCAGAGCTGAGCTCTGCAGATTAGCATCTGGGACAAATGGACCTGAGCTCACCAAGAGCCAGACTGATTAAGACCAGTGCACGCAGCCAATCCTGGTCTCCTCTCGGGCGCTGCTGAAGATCACAGAGCTTGTTGGGAGGAAACTGATAATAATCTTAATTTGGAAGTGTCACGTGAGTTTCCTTCTTTTCACTGGTGAAGAAACAAGAGGTGGGAGAAAAAGAGAGATGAGTAAAAGAGAGACAAGACCAAAAAATATCTAAAAGCTAACTGAGGGGGGGAATGGGTTTTAAAAAAATGTGAAGACCATCCTGAGTCCCAATAAAACTGGCAGGGACCCCTCTGCAATTTATACCGCAGTCCAATTTCTGCACAACACTGACCACAGCCAACTCGATTTCAGTTTTGAACACCTGAGTCAAGTCAGACATACTGTACATACGTGGCAAATACCCAGACCTCCAAAAGCAGCTGAGAGGGGCTTTGTGTACACTGCAGGTAGAGCCGAGATCTGAGACTGACATTTGAGCTTCGCAGAAAGCTCAGAGGGACTCAGGAAAACACTCAACCAGAGTAGACTGGGACCTGTGAAGTTCCCCGGACTGTCAGAACCATCTGCATCACTTGCATTTTTCTCTGTTTGTTTCTGACAATGCTATAGCACAGGAGATTTCAGATAAGTCTACCTTGAAATGAAGTAAACTGAATGATAACCAGCCTTCTTTTAAAATACGCCTCAAACTCTTGCATTAGCTGGTTTTCAAAATGAGTAAGACTAATATTCAAATTTGGTTCATGCGTCAACTACCTGTCGATATCAGTTTGAGTGGCAACTGTTTATGCAGGATCCTCCTTGATATCAACAGCAGAGGTGAACTATACTCGTCCAACATGCAGCCCAGGTGCTGGTGTAGGCATTAGTCATCTCCAAATTAGCTATTTCCCTGCTTGCTTCTTTACTATGCAGCTATTCAACCCCTCCGACAGATATAAAGTGGTGCAGCGGCCCTTTGCTTCCTCCAGTAGCACCCTGTAGCATTTAAAATCAGGTGCAAACCCAAGGTACCAGGTTATAAAGCCCAGTACGGGCCAGGACCTCTCTACCTCCAGGCGATGGTAAACTGTGCAGGAGCCAGATCTCTCTGATCTACTTCTCGCCTGGAGCCACAGTCTCTCAAACGTCCTCACAAACACGCTTCAAGACGAGCCCTTGTTCTTGCTCTTTAGCAGCCCTACATGCTCCTGGTGGAGGATCAGGGCAGCAAAATACCTCACCGTCTTCAAATGCACACTGAAGACCCACCTCTTCAAAAAAGTACTTGGACTGACACCACCATGGATTCAACCTTTACTAAATAAAACATGCAGCCTTGCCTGTCCTAAAAGTAACTCAGTGTTTTGTTTTCCAACTGTGGTAACTGATTCTATTTATGCCTTGAACCATGAGAAACTTGTCTACGGCAACAAACCATCAAACCTTTAACCTGCATTCTTTTACAGTGAGGAAACAACTCTATTTGTCCGTAAGAAAAGTATGTTGAGTTCTTGTGTATTATGTAAGTGTCTACTAGAGAACTACTGTACTAGATTGCAAGAGAAGTAGCTTCCAAATTTTGCAAATGTACAAATAAGCAGTAAGATCTTCTCAGGTAGCTCAAGGGAAATTGAACACATATGTAGGACATACAGTATCTTAGCAAAGTTAGAAAGGTGGTGCAGAGTCTACATCTTCACTAACTTTTCTTGTTATGGTACACAGCTCTGACTGCGTCTTGGGTATAGTTTGCTGCGAGTGGCAGGCCACAGTGAGAAGTCCAAAATACACCTTGTCATCAGCAGAGGTCTGTCACAGAGAGGGAAGTCAGCATGCTGTCATTTTGTCTGTTGAGCTTCGGGAGTAGGGTGAAAGTGCCGTCTGTCAGGGACGGAAAATGTCTCCCTCGATCTCGCCGCACTCTCGGCGCGTACGGCTGACAAGCAAGCCTCGCAGCTTGCACAAGGGCGGCATCTACACCCGGAAAAGGGTTCTTTTGAAGGAAGATGGATCTAAATAATAAATGTGGTTCAAGTGTCAAAATATAATCTTACCTGGGATGTATCTAGGGATGTTAAAGAAATTGATTTAGTTTTTTTTTAAGAACATTTAACTCCTGTGTTTTTGAGATAGATCTAGATGACGCCCCATCGCCCCTGCATCCCTCCTGCTGGGTCAATGCAGACTAAGTATGTGGTGCTCTATGGAAACTGTAGGTGGAGTCAAAACACAAAGAATCCACTCTTACATCATACATAGGGCTTTTTTTTTTTTTTTTTTTTTACAACAAAGCCCCTTGTCTGCACTAAAAATAGAGAATTAAGCAAAAGAAAATTTAACCACTAGAATTGCTTTTTCTGAGTTGATTTTGGGCCGAGTGCACCGCAAATTAAACCGTAAGAAAGGACGGAGATGCAGCAACGTCCCCAGACATTACACAGAAAGGAAGGTCAAGCCGAAACAATCTGTGTCCAATCTGTGTCCTGTCTGTGTCTGTGTAGAGAGAAGAGACCGCTGGACGTATTAATCCATGTAGTATGTTGTTAGCATCACCTCAAACACTTCATAAATCATCAATAAAATAATTTTTTTTTCACTCTGTCAAAAAGCCACAAACCACAGAACAAAAGACTGCACTTATATCATTGTTTAAGCTTTTCTCTAGAGAATAGAACAGTTAATGAATGGTAACAATAAAACAGGAAACAGCTGATTTAGGTAAGAACCTACAGGGATTTTATGAGTTCATTCAAATCACAATTATGTTCCAGATTTTCTTGTTGTTATTGTGATAATGATCTTGATTTGCAGACAGATTCTGTCGTTTACTGATTTCACTGAGTAATATTTTCCTTAAAACTGCCTCATGGCTGTTTAAGTACTCTAAAACAGGCCCATGATGTCACTGTTTACTGCTCTAACCCTCCCCCACCTCCCTCCCCTCACCTCCTGTTCATAGTCATTTGCTTGTCTCCCTTCCATTTGCAGCTGTCAGAATTAAACTGTACATAATGGTTGCCATCACGTCTCTTGCTTCCTGGCTGCTGCTAACCCCAAATCAACATTCCTGCTTCTTAGTGATGTTCACTGCAATTGTTGGGCAAATTGTTTGTTTTGAAAATGCAAAATCAAATAGCCCGATGTGAAAGAAAGAGCATCTGATTGGCTTCCAGTGTTCCCTCTGTTGATTTGAATTAAGTGCAAATGAGGACAGGTGGGTGAATTTGTTTGTCTGTATGTGTGTGTGCAGATGCAGGTAAGCGTACACTACGGACGCTTGTGTGTTCACGTGCAAGTGTATCACAGCATATGACGTTCAACAGCCATTGTCTACTGACTTTATATCTGCGAGTGACTGCACAAACCAGACAATATCTGAGTTACAATTAAAACCGATTTTCACCAACAAGCTTCTAATAGTATGTCTGATTAAGAAAGACACTTTTCCCTAAAGCCTTGAGGCTGTGTGTTCAGTCAGGGGAGCTCTTATTGACAGCTACTGAATGTTCTACAATTGTAAGGGTGGAAAAAGCAGGATGTCTAAATGAAGCCAACAAGTCAATCAATGCTGTGTTTAAGGCTCGCATCCTGTTTTTGGAACAAATCTCTTGGCAGATATTTGTCTGTATGTGAATGAGGTGTGTGCTGTAATTATGCTTTAATGGAGTGTGGGTATTGTAAGATGATGTCCTTGGGCATCTGACATGTTAACACAGAGGCACTGACTAATCTTTCTATTGGAATTTATGAACATCTGTATTTACTCATACAAGTGCAACAGTAGAATAAGCTTTAATTGGCATATCAGCGACACGGCAAACAATCATTAGGAGCCCAGGTTCTAAAAGATCATACCAGATAGATAGATAGAAAAGCACATGAGAAAGAGTGTTGGAAAAGAAGAAAACATATAAATTGATTGACTACTACTGCTACTTACTTGCTTGTTACTCACAGTTCACCTTTGTCCTAAAACACTGAACAACTTGACATTTTACTCTAACTAGATTATTTGGCATGAACAGTGATGCAAAGACAACAAATTTCTTATCTAGCAAAGAAAATATTCTTCTGTCATTGTAAATATATTGTCTAGTTTCCAAAGATTCTCTATCCACACTGTGTCTCATCTCATAGTATTTACAGAAAAGTTTGATGCAAGGAGATTTCAAGGAAAAACTCCTTGAATTGTTGTAACCTACTTTTAGATTCATAATCTAAAAGGCATATTATGTGTTACCACATTGTTTAAAGGTCAAGAACCCTCAAAAGCCTCAAGTGCAGATGTTTCAAATCCCAGTTTGATTGAGGTTTTGTTCCAGGAACATGTGGGAAGATTTTACTGCCTGCTTTAATGCTACATTTACTGTCTATGAGCAAACAGGGCTACATTATAATAAATAATGAATAAATTATAATTCATCTTATTTTGCTTGGATCAAAAGAACTCTTTTAAGTAGCCCCTGGAAAGACCTGGGACTCCTGATTGGGAGGCCTTGGTGCAAGAGTTGGTCTTCTTACAACTGAGGAGTCTCGTGTTTTTGGGACCCAGAGGGGCTGAGATACATTGATCAATGTTCCTAGGGTCTTATAGTTGGACCTGAAAGTGCACATTATGCCTGTAAGAAACTTACAGTTGTAAAAGGACTTTCAGTGGTGCAATTCACACAACCTACATTTAAAATATTATCCAATAAACTAATTATCATTTTATTTGTGTTTATATATGTCACATCAAACTAAAAGGTGTAAAGATTTCAACAAGTCGTTGTTTCCTGTAATAACATTGTGCCTTTTGTAAAACTCTGCAATAAGATGAAAGCGTGAAAATCAAAAGTTCCTATGATGCTGCCGTGCACAGACAGATCCTGCTTGAATTTGATTTGATTCTAGGGACCTACTTAAGATACATATGAGCCTTCTTGTGCTGTGTTTTAATCCAAGTTTAAGCCAATTTGTAGATGAGCTGCAGGCTAGTCAGACACAAACAGACGCAGCTATGTGAACACAGTCAATGTCGGCAGAGTACAGTTACTAAACATATCCATGATGTAAATTAAGGTAGAGTTCTGCCACCTGGTTGAGGACCTAACCACTTAAGTATGATATAGCATACAAGCTTTTTGTTGATTGATTAAAGTGACGTGAGGGCATTTGGACTCATAAAGAGGGTGAGTAAACTCTACAGCTACAGCTTCCTTCTGAACTGTCGCCACCAGCCAGAGCACCGCGTTGGACCGTCGGAGTGTCCAGCCTGAAATCCACCCACAGCCTTTATC
Source organism: Holacanthus passer (assembly GCA_025331565.1). Lineage (NCBI taxonomy): Eukaryota > Metazoa > Chordata > Actinopteri > Pomacanthidae > Holacanthus > Holacanthus passer. The sequence goes on from JAFREQ010000005.1 coordinate 8,652,925, forward strand.
CACCACCATTCCTCGTCTGTTCTCCATCTTTCCCTTGCTCATGCTTCATGTAACATCCCATGGACTTGTGAACTAATATTGCAATGTGTTTTATTTTGGTAGCTTGCACGAGCAGGTGAAGCAGCCATTTGTTGTAGGCCATTAGCTCCCAAGCCGCCACTCAGGCCTGCATCATTTTATTTTTGGTTAAAGTGCATTATTTTCTTTATTTTTGTAGTGAGAATGTGCATGTGTAAAAATGTTTTTGGGAAAGGGTCCAGACTTGAGGTGAAACATATTTTGTTTTTTTTAAAAGTATTTTAGATATTTTCTATTATTTTATAATATGGAATAATATAAATAGTGCTAAGGATTATACAGTACATAATCAGCGATTGTAAATTTAATTTAAAAACATAGGTCTGTAGCATTGAGTCAGTCCCTCTCTGACATGGTCTCAACAAAATGTGAACACAAAGCAGGAGTACACGGTGCCGCTTTTATTTTATATACCTACTTTATCTATCTTACAGATAAACAAAGACTTTGCAAGAGCTGGTTCCTTTGAGTCTACATGTCAGTCACAGCTGAATGGGTGCAGAGCAGATTCCAAGGAGAAGTGATCAGTATAGCAAGAGTGTGTTAATGGAGCCCATTCGGGTTCTATGAGAAGTTCAAACGGGGTCAAGCATAATAATCATGGTTTATTCAGCATCATTGAGAGAATCTCAGCGCTGACTGGTCTTGATAATGTGACTAGTGCATGCTACATTCTCCTCGGCCTGACATACACCCTCAGTCTGAACTATCCTTCCAAACTTTTCTAACTTCTGAAGTCTTTCAAAAACTCTTTGTGAGACTTAAAACGCCAAGGGTAAAACCAACCTACAAGTACATTAGCCTGTTGGGCTGACACGGCTTGTGCAAGGCTCTTTTTTTACTGTGTACTCCAGTATGTGTGCTCATAATGCGTGGTCCAGTATAGTGTGGAGCTTAAAGTTTTTTCATTTAACGGTGTGGGGAATTCTTTTTGAAGTTCATGCTTTAAGGGAGAGTGTTTATAAATGAGACATTGAGCCGCATTTTAAAATTGTGTGTTTTTTTTCAGCGGTTTGTCGTTTTGGAAACTGTGAATATTGGCATCCTCAGTACATGTGTCAGTGCTGTGTAAAGCTAAAGTATGTTCCCGAATGGGTGTTGTGTGGGAGCTGTGAAGGTTTTAAGTAAGCTGCAGAGATGTTAGGTATATTGGAAACTGATATTAAACACGTTGCAGTGTCAAATTGTAATTTTTGCGGAGGGAACGACGGGTATTTTTCTTCTAGTGTCTCAGAAGTTATTTACCTCTGATTTGGTTACTATATTTATTTGTCTGCTGTGTTACAGGAAGTTAGTGATACTAACAAGAATTAGTCAATGTTAGGATATTAAATGTAAATGGCTGAATGTTAATATTATTATAGCTGTTTTTTAATTTCATTTAATTTGTTAAAATTGTGTCAATGCTCACTAATTATTCAAGGTAGATTTGACGCAATACACACAAAAAGAAGAGTTGGTAAAACTGTACTATAACAGTTGTTCACAGCAACTCTTTTAAAGTTTACTCAGTTTAATCAAGTCTGATGTAATTCATGTGCTGAATTTAATAAAATTGGTTGAATTATTTTTCTTGGCTTTTTCATGAAGGCTGTACTCAGTTTTTAGTCTTACAGTTAATGTATATTATTGAGTTTTCCCAACTGAGAATATGTTCAATAAACTAAAAATGGTTGGAAAATGTTGCCTCAATTTTTTGGAGTGTATAAGCAGCACGTATATACAGAGATCTTGGATACAATCTCTACTGTATATGTGTACATTGCCGTCAGTCTAAACTCGAATTGTTGCCGAGTGTGTGCGTGTGGGCTCGGGGGACTATGTCTATGGGGAGAAGCAGAGCAGGAGAAGTTGGAGAGAGCAGCAGCCACACAGAACATGGACAGAGCGTTTACCTGGCCCTGTGCTCTGTGGGTACGCCAAGTAGCCGCCTCTTCCACGGGCCCCCCTACCTGAGCCACGCGCTGCTGCTACCGCCGCTGCCGCCACCGGTCCGTATGCTGTCGCTGGGAAGCCTGCAGGCACACACACACACACATACACACATACATCACTTCCTGCACATGGATGAGTACACCCCAGAGCTACAGGAGAATGTTGATACCAGCGCTGAGCTACGGGATAAAACCATAGCTGACAGAGACAGGGGCTCATGTCAGGGCGACATCTATCAGCAGACTCTTACCGAACCCACTGTGATATTCAAAACCCTGCAGATCCACTGATCCACACACAGAAACAGAAAGATAGCCATGAGCAACTCACCCAATATTAGATTAAAATAAAGATAACTGAAGTGCAGCTTCAACACACATATCATGATCGTTATGAGTCAAATTAGATTTAAACCATAGAATGAAAAGATTAGCTTATGATTTCATGATGTCAAACTTCATAAACAGTAAATCACAACCCTGATTCCAAAAAAGTTGGGATGCTGTGTAAAACATAAATGAAGCAGAAAGTGACAAGCTGTCAATCCTTTCCGACATAAATTCAATTAAAACAAGAGCAATATATTTAACTCATCAATGGCAACAAAAGACAGTGAAAGTTGTGGACTGATCCAAAAACACCTGTTTGGATCATTCCACAGGTAAACAGGTTCATTGGTAACAGGTGATAGTATCATGATTGGGTATGAAAGGTTCATCCTGGAAAGACTCAGTCGTTCACAAGCGAGGATGGAGAGAGGTTCAACACTTTGTCAAACACATGATTGTATAAAGGAGATTAATACATGGGCTCAGGAACACTTTGTAAAACTGTCCCATTATTCGTTTGCAAATGATTGCATTGTGTTTGTATTTATGTTTTACATTTTTGGAATCAGGGTTGTACATTAGAGTGATCATATTGGAGTATTTTCTATCATATGTACTTCAAATCAATATCCTCTAAATGTTCCTTTCATAGGTATCGGCCATCCAACTGAAAAGGTGCAAATTCTTATTCATCTATAAAACGGTGAGTAAAGTGACTTTCGAAATTCACAGAGTCCCTGATTATATTAGTGAAAGCATTCGGCTCTGGGGGGTGTTTATGTCACATGCTTTGGATGAAAGATTACAGCCACTTCTTAGCTGCATAGACATGGGCATAATGGCCCTGCCTCTGGGGACTACCCCTGCATTTTGTTCGGGAGTGCTCCCAATTACTGCGAGTTTCTATGGAGTCAGAATCATCCACTGTAATGCAAGAAGCAAAGCATTCCACAGACTCTTCTTTCTTTTTCTTGGGCTAGAAGATATACAGTAGAAAAAACATTTCCCAGAATCAGATGGAGACATCTGTTGGATGATTTGTCATTCAGAAGAGATTTCAATCTGTTAGCTTATGTGAAGACTGAACAAGTCTCTTGTGCTTTTCTTCTTATGTAAACATTTATAGTCCTCCAACGCAGAGGTTTCTGAAGCCTTAAGCTTTTAAAGTATGTCTATGTAAGCATTCATAAAAAAACCATATAAACTGTCAGTCTATGATGCATAAAATAAGACCTGAATACCATGCAAACTTCTAACTTCTTTAGACTGATTATTCCTACAAATATCAGCCTAATAATCAGTCTGTAATTAAGCCCAACGCAGTATCTGTGAATTGTAATTACATTGTTGGCCCTAATGAACACAGTAGCTAGAGGTGGCTGACAGAGGCTAGTCCATGCCCAGGGCCTGGGCTCTTCTCTCAGCACAGGAATGGCATGTCATTAGTGGTGATGAGATTCCTCACTCTGGGCTCAACACCGTCTATGCCTAATCAGCCTCCTAAAATTATCTCTACAGGAAATGCTTTCCTCACGAGCGAAAAAAATGATCTCCAAATTCCCTCAATTGGAGTTTTTCTTGATTTCTCTTTTCCCCGTGCGAATGTGTGTGTTTCTTCTATGTTTTGGCCATATTCTGAAGACTGTGGTTTAGACATTACAAAATGGCACAGGACACCTTAGAGGATTATTTTTTCGAATGCTGTGGAGGTGAGAGGAGCACTGGCGGGTGACCTATTTTCCGAGTCAGGATTGTACTGCTATTCCACGAAGAGGGGCTCGCACAAAAGACTGATGAGAGGGAGGGAGGAGAGGGGAGGGGGAGGAGGTGAGAGGGCAGGGTCAGATGAGCCGCAGCCAAAGAGAAAAACACATAGCTTTTCATCAGCCGGCTGAGAAGGAGGTAATTCGCAACTCTGTCGACACAATACGACCATGAATGCGCGTGTTGGGTGTGAGGTGCCATCATGCTGCGACTGGCAGGCAGGTGAAGAAGAGAAAGAAATGCCACTTTCCCCCCCAACTATCTAACAGCTCAGGATAGAATAAGTGACTCAGGCGGCATGGTGACAGGGGAAAAGGAATACAAGAAGAAAAAAAGAAAAGGACGACAAAAAGGCAACGAAAATCAGCCGCGTTTATGCCGCTGCAGCCGCGCCACACCAGGAACTGATTCCAACAGCTCAAATGATATTCTCCGCCTCTTTTCACAAAAACACAAATCAACCCTGATACTATGCTAATGATGGCCATGCACCCCTGCATTTCCACTTACAGTGTCCCCACGGTCGTGGTGCGGAACAGCGTTTCATACAGCACTCTCCACCTCCCACCCCTCTCTTTCTCTCTCCCTCCTTTCCTAAGTGCTGAATCTATCTTCCCCTCGCTGCCATTGTCATGACACCCCCAATAGACCCACTGGCTTGGAAGTTAGTTGCGGGCAAAGTTGTGGTGAGAGATTAACTTTGCAGGATTAGGTGGGTTAATTAATAGATGGCTGCTGCTCATTGTTTTGTGCTCACGCTGTAAGAAGCCACCCAAGAGAAGCGCTGCAGCATTAAATCAATTTCATGGCCCTTTTATTACTGAGGAGATAAAGCCAATATTTAGCTTTCAATTCTTCACAATTATTGGGCCCCTGCTTTGCCACTTGAGTGGCTGCGCTTGGCTGGGGACAAGGACACATCTGTTTATGAGCTGTGGAGGCCCGGGGGCCTTGGTGTCCGGACTCCGGGGAACTGTCCTCAGCTTTCTCTCCTCAAGCCTGTAGCACAGAAATTCAGCCCTCTCCAGGAGTGCGCACAGAAAGGAGGAAAGATTAGACCTAAAGAAAGATGAGGACTGTCAAACATTTCAGCCTCCCTCAAAGCAAAAGACTTTTTGTCAACACACACATTAACAGTTCATAAAATTGTTTATATTCACAAAAGGAATGGTTGCAAATTTCTATATATATATATGTATTCCATATCTTTACCGCTCCACATCAACTCCACTGTTATATTGACCGACATTCAAAAAAAATGGCATCCATATCCTCCTCTACATAAACTCCCAGCTAAACTTACCAAACAGAATGGCAAGTTCCAATTCATGATATTGTCAGTTCTGTGCTGAAGGAGCACAATGTGTATCCAGAGCACATATGTAAGGCTCCATTTTCATGACAGAGCATAGCACATACCGCCGCTTTATGCCTGTAAAGTGGCATTTTTCTTGGGTGCACACTGGCTCTTTTCTACCTGCACCTGTATTTTGTGAGTCTCTGTGAACTTGACTGTACTGAAGTAGGAGGAGAGACGCAGTAGGGGCAGTGTCACAGTGATCAAACAGCACAGTGCAATTTTTGTGTCAAGGCTTCCTGGGATTTTTTTCCTGCTTGCACCGACTGCCTGCAAGGACCAGGTCAAAAGCTTTGTTTTCTCTGTTACAGAACAGTCAAAGCACTTTGCTGAATATCATGCAGCTTTTAAAGTGGAGAAAAGGAGGTGATGGGATTGGTCAAATTAATTCGAGCCCACATCATGACCACTGATGATGTTTTCCTCCTAAGGTCACTATCTTTTCAAGGTGCTCTGCAGTGGCTTTGTATGATTTTAGCAACCAAATTATTAAATGTTGGTGACCATGCTCTGAGATACCCATGTTGCCCTCCTGTACTGCCAAAATTTGTACTCTGTACTCATCGGAATATGTGTACTGTAACTACTGCGGAAGTTCAACAAAGCCAAGTGATCTGATGCATAGTGACCCCTACAATCTGACCCATATTCTTTGTAATTTTGTTGTACAGTAAGCACAATTTCTGACATTTCAGCAGGTCTTTTTTTGGCACACTGCCTTTCTAGCCACAGACTCACTTTCTGATCCTATTACTCAGAAAACGTCACAATGAAAAGTTGTTGCATTATGCATCAATAAGGTCCTATTTATGTCCTACCAGTCTGACAACAGCTTGACTGATGTTAATGTAATCTGTACTGTTCTTTGGCCCAAAACTGCCAGCAGCAGCCCCCCCAACTCCTCTCGTCATTGACAAAGGAGCTCCATCAGTCACGGAGCACTCCACTCATTTCTGCTATAAGAAGACTGTCAACTATCTTAGGCACAGGAGGAGCCCAGGGACAGCACATATTCTATGGAGGCCCTATGGATGAAGTAGTCTATGCTCACTTTGTAATAGCTCTGTGAAAGTGAAAAATAATAGGGCTGAGCACAACACTATAATATACTAATAAAACATTATACCAAATTGGTTAAAAAAATACAGCAGATAAAAAGCACAATGCTTATCAAATTTAGTCGTGGAGTGAGGTTAACCAGGGTTAGCTTGCCGGCTAACCGAGTTTTCATGCAACGCTGGTTAACACAGCAGCTTGGGTTTGGAAAAGAGGCTTGTGAAGACGCCTTTCAGCCTGCAGCTAGTCGATTTTGGGGGCAGACAGAAGGAGTGAGACAGATGAACAGTACAGAGCGGAGATGAGTGAGACAGATGAACAGAGAAGGACAGCGGCCACATCAGTGGAAAGAGGAAGACAAAGAGACGAAAGGACAAAGAGAATGAGGAATTGAGGGAGAAATAAGGCCAGGACACGAGCGTCGAATTCATTCTCATGGAATTCTGGATTTTGGACAAAATAGATGTGTCGAGAAATTAGATGAAATAAAACATAATAGCCACACAATACAAGAAAGTGCTTTTCTTCCACACCACTAAATCAATGTAAGTATTATAATACTGCTACAAAGGAAAATATTGTGGAAAGGAAGAAAATAATCTAAATGCCAAGCATTTGATAAATGCAAAAATTCTGCACTGTTAAAACCCTCAATAAAACACATTAACTACTGAATTTCACTAAGGAAAATTGAATTAACAGTAAAAGACTAACTATAGACACGATAAAACGTTGTAGAATAAGTATTTATTTTGAAGAGCGGTCCCTCTCAGAGTGTTAAATTATTGGTAAGATGTATTATAATTTTGTGCAGTAGTAGGCCTGGTGGAATTACATTAATTTAAATTACAGTGATGGATTATATTTTAAGAAATTTATTTAATTTTTTTGCATGTAAGGTCTTACATATAATTTGCAAAGCATCCACTACAGTTGCCACAATAGAAAGAGGTAAAAATGCTCATACTTCAAGCTTACAGTAAGTACAGTAGCTGGGTAGATGACTTTTGTTACTTGCTAACTCAATTCAGTTTTATTTATCCCATGGGCTAATCTTATTGTAATCAGATAAATGGAAACAAGACAGAAGGTTGATTTTAAAAAACACTTCTCTCTGTTTGCCTCAAAAAATCTTTGTAATTATCCTGAGATCCTCTTTCTATTTTGTATTTGCATCATAAGAGTGATGACAAATTACTAATTACCACATAACGGTTTTGCAAACCAGAATACCAAAGATATCAACGCACCGATGCTCAATAACTGCTCTGTATCCACAGTGGGCAAGTGTTGACCCAAGTGTTGAACCAGGTGGCTCAAAATATCTTAGGTTACGTTATAGTGTTGTGATTTACTGTACAGACACTCTTTTTTAACTGTTCATATAATGCTTCAAAAGGTTACAAGGATTAACCAACAACAAAAAAATCTCAGCAATTTAAAAATGTGAGAAAAAAAAACAAGTGATCATGCAGTCGGAGCATGTTTTTTCCTGTCGCTGTATGACAGTAAGAAGGACAAGCCAGCGGAAATAAGTCTGTTGATAAGTCATAGCAGAGGCAGTGAAGCACACTGCCGCCTTCTCACAGGAGGAGGGAGGCGTTATGTCAAAGACGGAAAACTGACTCCACTTCACATTTTGCTTCATCAATAACCTTTGATAAGATATAGAGAAAAACATAGAGACAAATAAACAAAACAAAAAAACATATATCAAAGTTACAAAAGAGACAGCCACCTAGCAAGACATCTTTTCATCTCCAGACTGACAAGTGTCCCATTGTTGTCATCCTTCAGCGCTACTTTGTTGTTGCTGAAAGCATCTCTGGGTTGTTGTTATCAAAGGCATAAATCACAGAGCTGGAGAGAGCCAGGTGGCTTTCATATGAACTGCTGCACACATGCTCATGTCTCACCTCGTCTCTGATCAGAGAGGACCTACAGTACACACAGAGGTTTCCCCTCATATAAAATACAGAGACTGGTGTCTGGGAATGAGCCAGAGAGAGAGAGCGAGGGAAAGAGCATTTACATGCACACCAATAATTCAATTATAACCAGACTAATGCAATACGCGTATTATTGCAACTCTCATGTAAACACCTTAACCGGGTTATCTTACTCACATTAAGGTCCTAATCAGAGTAAGCATAACTTGATTAACAGAGCTGGGTTGCTTGTCAATCATTCAAATTAATCTTGCCATGTGTATGTCTGGTTTCTCTCACTGTTTGGATTCTGTTAACGCGCCACAAAGGTCACACAGGATGCTGAGCGGTACGTTTGCAACGGGACAGCAAGAGTAGAGATGGCAGAGGAATTTAACAAAAAAAAAAGGAAACTAAAATTGAACAGTAAAACTGCAACTCGAGCGCTTACATGAAGATGCTCTAAATTCATCCACACCAATATTTTATTCCTTTGTTGTATTAGAGAGAGAAAGACAGTGTGTAAAGTGTATAAACAGAGTGTTGCTGTTGAACATTAATAGAATATGTGAATGCAAATACAGCAGTATCCCACTTATGCTACAAACTGTTATGATGAAAAATGTGAGAGGTAAATAAAAAAAAAAAAAAATCACAGCTGCCTTTGTGACACAAACATTTTTACACACTGAAAACACCACTCAAACAAGCCACATGCCATTAAAGGAATAAAAATATAATAGCTTTACAAAGAACTACTGTACAACACTGAGTCCAGCACAGATACAGCTTTACTCCAATATGACATTCCAGTGTCATGAGACGACTGAGTAATGAGTTGATGTGTTGGTTAGCATAACAGCTGCTCACGCCAACGACTCGACCGCATTTAGTGTTTTTCACAGCAGCTGACCACATGACATGATGTATGTCTTCGTGCTATGAGCCCGGCTATGTTTTGCCGTTTGAGAGCTTTTGCCTCGATAAAAAAAAGGAAAGAAAGATATTCCCTCAGGTGGTTATGTTGTAATACTGCTGGGAGTGCTCTAAATACAGTATTGGGCCGACATATTGACTCTACAACACCAAGACCCCCAACCTCTATACAGTACGATAAGGATAGTCAATTTTCTGTTGCTTGCTGATATGATCGTACATGACTTCACTACTGCGTGTGTGTGTGTGGGCTGATGTGTATGTGTTTGTTTCTGTGTGTGTCCCTTTGCCTAAGCTCTGGCTCTTTTTTTTGCCAAAGGTAATGGTTTCTCTATGTAATGAAACCATTTGGCACACTGATCCTTTGCCATTAAGACTTTGTGGCTTCTTACTGGGGAGAGAAAAAGTCAATTACAGAAGTGGAGTGAGCCCAGAGCTCAGCAAAGCCCGGCTTTATGGTAGTAATTGCACACGTATCTTATACCTTTGAACAAAATGGCGAGGGCAGGAAGGAGATATATTTGGTAAAAATTAAACTGGGTAACCTTTCAGAAGCACACAGAACAAAAATCCAGCATGCTGCAAGAGAACTGCTCTGTCCCCTTTACAAGACATAATCATGTACTAAAATTAGTTTGACACACCGAGTCACATCATCTTATCCACTGTAGCCATTACGCCTTGAAGAGGTTGGACAGAAATGGAGAAATTGCGGTGCCGTCTGGATTCATACGGCGCACAAACACACATCTGCCTGCTGAGGAGAGCGGTGTGTCTTGTAAAGCCACCGTACGGCAGATGGTAAACAATATAATGTGATTCCTGTGGGTTTCTCCACAGGAAGGTCAGAGGTGAGGCAAGGATGATCTACAGAACAGCCTCGCTGGAGCTAGTACGGACTGAGTGATTTGCTAAAGGATACTTCAGCAAGGTGGGTCCTTGCTGATGAGGGGGCTCGGCCCAGAGCCCTTCAGCTGAAGAGCAGTCTCCATACTCGCTCTGCTGCCCGTCAAAACTGGCATAATGAATTGCAGATTGCCTTAGCAGTTTCTATTTTACATGATGCATACCAGCTATGTAGATGGCTTTAGCATTCAATCAATCAATCATAGATTAGAATAGATAAAAATACTTAATACATTTTATTGTAATGTTACTCAAAATGCCTCCGCTTGTAAATAACTCTGAAGCCTCCGCAAACTCCGCACACACATCTCACGGCTGTACACAGTGTGTGAGTGACTGTGATGTTGTGATGCAGTGAAGTGAGCTCAGGAAAAGCTCAGTGTCTTTTACTCCAGTTCTCAGTGATAAGAGCGCCGTTTCTTTGTAGCTGAAGTGCATGGCAGCATAGCATCAAAGAGGACAAACTAGGCTCTTTATTGAAGTGTAGCCGCACTTTCGACCTCTTCTTTGTGCTCCTTCCCATGCACTTCAGTAAAAAGGAAACAGCACCTATGCTGCAGAATTGATCTAAACACATTCTGCCTGCACACAAGCCTCAACTGAGAGTAATCTCAGTCACTCACGCACACACATACATTAGTTAAAGAAGGAGGAATGGGGAGCGAAACAATAAGGCAAGGGGAAAATTTAATTTCAAAAAGAGAGGAGAAATCTGCCAGAATACTGTAGATAAGGCAAAAACATTTCAATCCATTTGGTGACACTGGGTTGTGAATGGGACAGGGTCTTGGTTCGCAACCCTAATATCCAAGGCAGCTCATGATGGTGACTTAAATACAGAGAGACAGACAGACAGGGAGGACACAGATGTCTGACCTTGCAGTGGTGCTTATGTAATGGTCTGCTTCAGTGCATTTAACTGCAGTGCTCCTTTCCAACCTGGGATCAGCAAAGGCAACATGTCTCTGCAGTCCAATCTCCTCTGACATCATGTTCTGACACTCAGAGACTATGAAAAGGTCCTGTGAGCTCGGAGTGAATCAGTTGTTATGGCCCTGCCTGTGTGGTCCCCATAGAGCCAATCATACTAATTAAACTAGACTACTTAAGCCTCCTCTCATTAGTGTCCAAGTAAACAGCCTTAATTTTTTATGCAATTTAATGTCCATCTCCCAGTTCTGAGGGTGGCAGCAGAGGGGACAGATGAATGATGAAGGGGGGGTAATTTCAGGTTTTCTCAAATGAGAGTCAGTGCATTAAGTGTCATTTCTCCATTCGAGTTAAATATGTGTTTGTGGATTTGCATCAGTGCAAACTTGCTTTTTCAGGAATTACTAATTTAGAGTGAAAAAATAAAATATGATAGGATGTCCTAATGCCAGTGATAAGAAAAAGAAGGCAGCTTTGCAGAGCCTGTTTCAGGAGCATGATTCTATAGCCACGTTAAAAACACTTGCACACTCCATTATATTTTTGCTAGCTCCGTGCACTGCAGTTACACAATCTACCACTGCTCCAGATACCGGGGGCAAGTAGGGTAAAATGTGGCATGACCCAAAAATAGCACTGCAACATTGTCTTCCACTTGATTACTGGAGCTGTAAGCAATGTTTCCACATAAAGTTGAGGTATGCAGAGGCCTGTGAGCTACGATTATGAATATATGCATACATGTTTACATACGTATGCATGTGTCCAGGCACTAGGGAAAAAGTGGATGAGAGCAACTGGAGGGCTATTAGCACAGTCAGCAGGAGGGAGGGATGGAAGGACAGAGGGGAAGGGGGGGGCAGCTGTGTAGAGACACAGCAAGTACCCAACTTGCTGGGCCTGGAGCTCTCGAACAGTGGGTGGCATCAAAACAACAGGCAGCAGACACTGAGCACGGCCTCGCAGACACACATATTGTACTGCTCTGCCTACTTCCATGTCTGTGCTCCTTTTCTGTTCTCCTGCTGCTCTCCAGCAGCGTCCGAAGGTGGCAGCCATGTACGAGGCAGGGCAGCTTAAGTTTCATTTCTAGACCAGCGGTTCAACAGCCGAGACATAATGAGCTTTAGCGTTGCCACTCTGCCTCTTACAGCAGCTCATCTTCCCCACCACAGGAACCTAGACTGTGGGTCTCCATGGCAGACTGTTTGCCTGCTTCAGTGTGTGAGGATGTGTCTGCTGTCCTAGGGTGAGTTAAGACCTGGGCAAATGAGGTGAGCCTTCTCTTCCACTTTCAGGAAATAGCCAGCCTTTCAGCGTTGCCTCTGTCAGACTGCAGTAGCTGGTTTTGCAGAGACAGGTGCTCACACACCCGAGGAGGCGCATGTGCATGTGCACGTGACCCGACTTGTGTGCATGTGAGCGTGCAGACAGACCAGTACACATCGCGTCTACAAAGAAAAATATGCAAATGTTGGTGGAGTGCTGCTCCACCTGTTGAATCCATCAACATTGCCGCTACTCAGTGTCCAGGAAAACACATGCAGCACACTGTAACCTATAGTGTCTCCCTCTGACAGCAAAGAACATGTACATAAAACTGATTTGAGGTCTGTTAATGGACAGCAGAGCTGATCTGAGAGCAGTCCAGCTCTATGACTGCACACACAGAAGTAGATAGGGCGTGACATACAGTGCTGTCCACTGACGTCAGAACAGCACACTCACTACTGTCACTGGGAACAGAGTCATGGCCTGGGGAGCTCAGAGAGGCTGTGTGTGTGAGTGTGTGTGAGTGTGTGTGTGTGTGTGTGTGTGTGTCTGTGTGTGTGAGTGTGCAGTCAGCATTGCTGTTGAGACAGTGAGTCAGAGAGGCAGAAAGGAAAGGAGAGACAGGCCCCTGGTAAAGTCCCTCCACCTCCCTTGCCTTCATGTGCAGCCTTGAAGAATCTTAGATTGTGTCAGTTTTATGCCTGTGTGTGTGTGTGTGTGTGTCCAAGGGTGTGAGAGAAAGATGCGTTTTGCATGGCCGTTCAAGTGTGTGAGGTCATGACGCTCCTCCTCGTCAGGCTCTATTTTAAGGCCTGCGACTCATGGAGTGCCCCGGCCTCCACAGACCCATTGGGCTAATGATCAGCCTTGGCAATTAAAGCCAATCTGTGAGTCAGTGTGGCATCAGGAGGGCCATCTGCTTCCAGCCCTGTAGCACTCACTCTGGCCTGTGGGACCACTTGCTGGGGTCACAGCTCACCCAGCTTGTAGAGAGATGGTCACAGGATCTAAGGAACAATCTGCTGTGTAACTTGAGTTCAGCAGAAACCTGTTCTACTGATAGCACCGCTGTGTGTGCCACCGCCGCCTCTCCTGGGCGCAGTAACAACACAAACAGTGGGATCCATCTTATGGAGGACAATGTTGCATGCACCCATGACACAGGTAAGCTCCTCATCAGCCTCAGGCCAGTGATTTTTTCCACCTGCTCCAGCGCTGTAGCCAAGAAGTCGGGGTACTTATTGTACTGAAATGTGAAATGTAAGATGTCGGAATACTTAAGAGAGATTCAGATCTGCTGATAATGACTGCGCGTGTTGTCCCAAACTGCATCATCATCCTCACAGGAAGTAATGAACTATAGCCAGCAAAAAGCATTTCATTGGACGGAAAGTTGGAAAAGTGTCTCTACAGTGGTACTGATACCACTTTACACATCTGCACCTCAACTTTGCAGAAATGAATGGAGCAGAGTTCTTGAAGTCAGATTCTAGGTGGATGTAAAACATCTGTAGTTTGTCTCTAACATTGTGATGAACTGTAAGAGAAACAACTTTTATGCCTGAGGGCCTTTACTATGAAAAGGAGCTACAGGAAGTGAGTTTGCCTTAAAACTGTATTAAAATAGGAAAAGGCTTGTTCTGTCTTGTATTCACTCGCTATCAGCAGAGCTTTGTCCTGTGAAACCACACACATCACCACACAGCCACCACATCATCTCATCCTTGACCACCACCCTTACAGAAGACCTTTGCTACCTTTGCTTCAGACGTTCAGAGCTCTGCAAGGTCCATGTCAACACCTTTCCATCTCCTAACAGCAGACAGTTGCTAAACCCTTGGAGGCTAACTGGAGTTTCAGGCTGACGCTCTGTTTTGACCTCTGGTGCATTTATCATATGCTTGGTTGGCTCTGCCCCAGTTTATAGGGGCATGCAGCCCTCAGGAGCAGTCACTATCATACCAATTGCACAGGTCAGCAGCTTTACGTCTCCTATACACCACTTGCTGAGAGGACAGCTGCTCCCTGTACCTTTATATTCTTCTCCTACAGGGGAAAGGAGGGGTCAAAAGGTCAGCAGCCTTCTTTTCACCTTTGCTAAGAGCTGCATAGAGCAACATGCACCTTCTATAGGCATAACCACAATCAACGCAACATCTGTCAATCTGTTGCCTGTACTTGGGGAGGAAAATCCATATTGTACCTTGGTTGAGAATTTTAAATCGACTTTTATTGGCTGAAAATATTCCAATAGCTAAATGTTCTCTGCTCAGTAGCATTTCTTTTTTTGGTAGTTTGTCCTGGTTCTGTAACATCTGACACCGACCTGGTTCGGGAGTTCTACTTATTTTTTTCAAAAACTGAAGGACTCAAACATGTTTCTTTGCCTATGCCTTTGAAATCATACATAAATATACAACAAGCATTTCAGCCAGATGTACTATCTCCACAGGCAAGTAGGGGTTAATAACATGAATGAGGACAACTCAACAAGGGCAGATATGTGGGCGGCCATGGCAGCCAAACCCCTCATCCTCTGCTTATGGGACGGTTTTGTTTGCCAACCAGGCCACCCTGAAGGTTTTCATATTCAGCAGCAAGGGAAGCTGCGGAATTCAGAACCACCTGCTGGGCTGAGTCCTGTTTACATCCGCACAGAAAGAGAAATCTACTCCACACTGATTTAAGGCTTTTGAAATGTCATTTACTGTCACTTAGATATGATGGAGTGTGCTGTTGTGTCTCAGGCGTGGTCGGCCGGTGGAGTTGGAGATGCAGAGGGATGGAGGCTACCGCAGTGCTATCCCGCACATCATATCTGCCGGGGGGAAACAGATCTGACACAGATGAGGCGTGTGACAAGAAAAGGATATGGCAACAAGACAAGAAAAACAGATGGAAAAAACCAATCCACCAACTCCGACAAACCTACCAAACACCCCAAATACCACACTGTTAAAATGTGTTAGGAGACAGAGACACAAGATGCACTCTATATATATTTTTTAGAAGCAGCCTGGATGGTTTATTTCTCCAGCGTTAAGGTAACTGGTAACCCAAAATTACCTACCCCTCTGTCCTCATTGCACCCTTGCTACACTTACCGCTGCCCTCTCCCCTCCTTAATCATCCTTTCCCTCCATTCTTTTACCACTTAAGAGGCTGACTCACTGGACCTGAATTGCTGTTTGTCTGTCATGACATCTGGAGTAGCCGGATGACTGAGTGTTATGCCTTTCTCTCACTCAGTCTGCGTCTCTCCCCTGACGGGACCCCACTAACATCTTCATCCCTGGTTTTTCAGTGTAGCATAATGACCTCCTAGTAGCAGCCCTAATGGAGCCATAACGGTCATTTATGCCAGGGGAGGCTCTGAGGGCACGGCTGTGGAGGCAGCGAGTCGCACAGGAAGACGTGAGAGGAGCTCCTGCCTGAGTCCCTCCACTTTTGCCTCTTCCCCCTTTCATACGCAGCTCCTGAATCTCAGTCTTTGTGCGAACACGGCTAGTCTCCGTGTGTGAGTTCACCTGTGCATTAATGTGCGTTCAATGAAAGGAACCGATATGAGACTGGTTAACAATGGAAAGTACAATATGAATGTACGAGGTGTGTATCTCTGCTTTTGATGTTCACTTCTTTCACATGCATAATGCATGCATGCATACTACGTTTTTTTTTAATTAAATTCTTCCTCATACAGACAAGCTTCCTATTCATGCATACATCATGAACACAATGGAGGATACCATCATTCTTAAACCATATTCCTTCTTCTATATTTGCTGCCACCACTGGCAGAAAGTACACTGTACATAAACTACAGTGCGTAAGCATAACCTGCACTTATTGCTAAGAAACTATTTTCTTTCTAGCCATTTGCATTTTAATATTCACAGTAAACACAAGGACTTTTCACTGCATATAGTCGTAGCCTTGGGTAAGACAACAATTCGATGTACTGTAAGGCCATGATCAAATAAGATACTTCTTTGAATGTAGCTTTCGACGCCTTAATCATGTAAGGTCCTCCAAACTAGACACCTCATGCTTTAAATGCGGCACATCTTGGGATGTTCCCCTGGGCGCTGCAAGTTGAATAATACAATAGCACATTTATCAGCTAGCTAATGCTAATTAGACTGTTGCATAGAAACGGGAATAATGTACAGTAATGTTCCTTATTCCTTGTCAGCCCCTGCTTTCCCTGTTTCGAGCAAGACTCACAGCTGCTTTTTCAGGTTAAGGAGGAGAAATTAGCATCCTATCTAATGCATTAGGTATCTACAAATAAAAATGTAAAGAAGAAGTATGATTACCTTGCTCGTAGGTCTGACCTCCTCAGGTAATCATAATGTATTTTAACCTCTACTCAGATGGAATGGGAAAAAAATAGACATGGTATGAATTCATGGAGAGTTTGAAATAAATGCAGCTTCGCTCCAGGTGGTAAGAAGTGCGTCTAAGCACTGCTCCCTCCGACTGAAATGTAAGAGAGGAATTTACCAGATGCAGTACAGCAAATGTCAGTCAGCTCAAAACAGTCCAGATACATTTCTTCCCTCTACCACCACAGCATGAGGCGAGGATCCTAATTTCAACTAAACTTCAGAATTTTCCTCTTTTGAAGCTATCTGAAAATCAGTGCTGTCCAACTGCTTTTAACTGCAGTATCTAGGGAATGGTGTGCTCTTTAATGTCTGACAGACTCCAAGTGAGGTCCTTTTGTTCCTCATTTTAATTCAAAGCTACTTTCAATTTTAGTTTGCTCTTTGTAGCCTGATAAATGTTAGCTCTGAAGTCGGATAATTTAAGTCAAGTTCTGTTACGCTGATGTGTGCTGTATTTCCAGACTTTGATTCTTGCCCCGGCTGCCATCCAGGATGAGCAGAGCAGTGTACGACGCTGTTTATAGTGGGTGTTGCTTTCAAGGTTCCTTTGGGTTAATGCAGACGTTTCCCAAAAGCAGTCGCAATTCTGAACATCTCACTGATGCTGTGTAGGCTTTTTTTTTTTTTTTCCGACTTCTATCTCTCTCCGTCTATCTGAAATCACATTATTCACCATTTCATTTATGGCTAGACGGACTTGGGGGGGAATGCGTGGTTATATGTTTGACTGAAGAATGCAGCTGTCAGTTTAAATTGGCTAAACGTCATATTAAGAACAGGCCCTACACTGAGATGCACAATGATCCTAAAGCTGTATGTACATAGGCAGCTGTGTGTGGGTTCAGAAGCTGAAAATAAACTGGAGCTACATGACTGACACGTCGACTACCCACCTTAGCTCAGTCTAAGTGATACTGATACCTACATTCGCAGATATGTACCACCCTGACATCGCTCTAAAGCTATCTTGACAGTGTTATACAGGATACCTGCCAATTTTGTCACCTCACTAGAACAGCATATTTATTACTGCATCCAGTTGACGATAGTAACAGTGCAGCAGCTGTTAAAGAGCTGGTTCACCCAAACTGCATACAAAGATGTTTTCTCACTTCCCTGTGGTGGATTTGAGTCTCCAGACAAATGCACTGAAGTTGAGTGGAGTTCCTCAGAATTCCTTGAATAAAATTGTTCACAGCAACGTCTGTGGATTGTCCACAGTAATGGGCGCACTGATTTTGGAGAGATATGCCTCCATTGAATTTTTTCATGTAACAATGCTGTTGTAGGAAAAAAAGAATTCAATTTGTCTCCTTGGCACTGGATGGCAGCACAAATGTCAGAGGCTGATATCTCAAAACCGAGGCAAATAAATCAAAAATAATCTGAATGGCAAGACACCAGATATATAGTGAGAAAATCTGAAATGATTCAGTGTATAATGTACTTTGATTGTAATTTGGGTGAATCTATCCTTCAAGTAGCATGCTCGTGCAGGATGGGTTTGACGTGTTGTTCCCTTTTTCAGTAAGTTAACCTCAATTATGCAAATACGTCAATCAGACTGATTAACACTACACTCAGAAACTGGGCTTATCAGAGTCACAAACATTTTTTCAGTTTTCTTTACATGTCCTGGGTGTGTGCAAAGGATTTTTGGTAAAAGCAAAGACGACGCTCAAATCAAAGCAAGGCGACAAGGGACTGAAAATGAATATGGAGATTCAGCTACGACTCATTATATTCTTTGGAAATCACATGATGACAGTGGTACAGCACGAGTCGGATGCACCGGTGTGATTTGGAGGTAAAGGCAGGAACAGCCTCAGCAAGAGTCCAGGGGTATTCATCTTAAACAGCAGAGATGTTTACATCCGCACAGAAAACGGCAACATGACAACACTCACGTATCACATGTCACATTTGCATGCATACATTACAGTCTCCTCTGCTTTCATTTGACACTGAAAATACCACTGCTTGCCATCAAAGTCCCGCGTGTCCAACAGCACAATCTGAGAAAGTGTTCTGACATTTTTTTGGCACAGCGGGATCAGACGGAGATGACTGTCAGAAGCCATAGTGTGTCATTGTGTTACAGTCTCTCTCAAAAGAGACTAACCCCACTCACAAACAAATCAGTGTGAAGTCAAGGAAATTGTGTTACTTTAAAATAGTAAACAATCAAGTAATTGCTTCCACTATGACAAAGAAAAGCTCTGATGAATAGAGAAAAGAAAACAAGGCTTGTTGTTCTGGGGATGTTGCTAATCATTTGTAACACCTCCTTACCATTTGTAATTCTGAGGTAATGGTAAACATTGCTGTCTTCTTGACTGTCACTACACATGCAGTATGCAGCATCACCTTTGAAATTCAATTCCAACTTCAGTTCAAGCATAATGCTGAAACGACGCTGGCTCGAGGTAAACAGCGTGTGATTACAGCAGTGCATACGAAATACAGCTTGGAAATTTTAAACTGAGCAAAAATCAGAGAAGGCGTCTTTGTCAAACACTTCAATCTGTTATCAGTATGAATGCATTCTGTAAAAAGCTAAACAAGGGACAAACATATGCTGAAAATATGTGCAAGGATTAGTTGTATGCACTGAATTTCTGTGCTGTGAGTGCAGCAGATGTAGATAATTAAATCTACAGATTGTAGATTTAATGATTTCATATTTCAAAGGGAATGCGAATGAATCTTTGAGGACCTCATGATATGGAACTTTCAGCTAATTTTCCAATCCTCAATTTCTTAATGTGATGCTGCTTACACCGTTTTTCTGCATTTAAACTTACCCTGAGGCTTTTTCTTCATAATAAATGTGTTAGTGTTTCTTATCAAACTGAATTGTGTGCAGACTAGTGGTATTTTCTACCTCTTTGCATTTTTGACATTGCAAAATCTGCATTAACCTCAGCAGCCTCTTGTCCTTTTTTTAACGGACACATTATTATGCCGGCAACAAAATGACGATGTGTCATGTATCTATCATACTACCTCCATGGTTGTGCCATGCATGTGTGTTTTTATACACATCATATTATGAAGTGTACAAAAATCAGCTCATATATGTATTGTAACTTGAGCTAGCTGTGTCGGAGGAACATCTGGTAGTTGTTGTTCTCCTCGTGGCCAAAAAGTCACTTTCTAGTAACTACTAGTTTAAACACAAATAAATACCACAGTCTGAGTTTGCCCTTTGGGAAAATGCTCTGATATACGATGACTTGCATGGACAGGTTTTTGGCAGATAAGAGGAATGATTTGATTGACATCAGTAATATGCGAAGGTCTGAAAGTACATTAAATAGTAATGATATCTGTGCTCTGGAGGGATAATTTTGTAAGCAAGTCACGGGACACAAATACAGACACATAGAAACATACTGTATGTGATCAATATCAAACGCACTTTGTGATCAATGTTGGACTTAATTGGAAGTGTCACAAGGACCAGAGTGCTAAGTTGTCAGATCGCGTTAAACAGCCGCTGAGCTGGTGACTGACAGTCTGACTGGCTGCACTGAACGCCGTCTTTTTTTCCAATTCAGGTTGTGTATGTTTCACTTCTCTTTTAGGTTCTGTTTTCTACACTTGAACTCTGTGTCTGCTGGGGATGTCAGCTTTAGTTTCTCTTTTTCTGTGTATGTCTTATTGAGTTTTCTTACTTAATTCAGTGTTTCATCACTGATCAATGTTTTATCACTGTTTTATCTTGACAATTGGACAATTGCCTAACCACTTTTTTCCTGTTAACAGTGGACCCCTGAGGTTTACTGGGTGTAAAAAAGCCTTGAAATGCTGCCCACAATTTACGCCTCTTGGATCCAGTCTGCCTGGCCCCAGCTCCATTTATTTATAGGAGTGTTCCAGCGAGGTGGTGTACAGTGAGAAAAAAAAGCTTTTGATCTTAAATTGAGGATGCTTTCCACATCTTAGTAAGGAAGGACACTAGTCAATATTTGGCCTGAGGTTATTTAATTTGGACAAGGAGTTTGATTCATACATTAAAAATTCCAATTACCCTGTCAAGAGTTGAGCGAGCCCAGAGGAGGCTGTTTTAATCATACAGCTTTATCAAACTCTTTAAATTGAGTTTAACATGGACAGGATCATACATTCTGCCTCGGGGAAGGTGATATCCCTTAATTTGTCCTAAACAGTAAACATTTTAAAAATCCATGTTTAACTAGAATTACTTACACAGAATAAATACTGATCGCTCCATTCCCTTTCAATCTCTTCTCTCTCTTTTCTGTTATGTCCGAGTTCATAAACTTTTTAGGATGCTTTTAGAGAGCATGAAGGATGGATGAACACTCATTTTGTCCAATTCTAAATGTCGTCTAAGATGTGTTCGGCGCACAAAAACAATTATGTACATTGATGGCCCTCTGAGTCACATTCATATCAATCACTTCTCAAAAGAAAGGGTCATTATACTCCTAAATTATCCTTTTCTTACAAAAATGAAAGGATAAAAATTGCTTTATTCCCACATTTGTATGCTACTCATGTTCACCCACATTGATGAGTAGGTGCTATTCCCTTTCTTCTGTCAAATAATGTTGTGGTCAAGTATAAATCTAGCATATGTCTGATCTGCAGGTGGTCACAGCTGGACCTCGTGTCTTACCATTCCTGAATCTGTTTCACAAAGATATTACAGAGATCTGAGCTGCTGTCAGATATTTCCCATTCCATCTTATCAGTGGAAGGAATGATGTCTGGCACGGCAAACAAAGTATGCGTAAAGTCCCTAAATAAAGCATGAAATTGACGCGATGCCTGTCTAAGCGAGGCACCATGCAGCCACAGGCAGCAGACAGGTACAGCTGCTCACCTCCAGACTGCACGCCTCCCATTTGGACTCCCATTAAAGTGCCCGGCGCTCTGAGTCAACACTTTTAATGCAGAAAATGACTTCATTCATTTTCCATTATAAGAACCACGTTTTAAAAAATCTGCCTACACAAAGCGCTGCTTATTTTTCTGCTTCTCCACAGAGGAATTTGCATACATTGGGCCACGGGAAGACGAAGAACTTCCCCCATTTTAGACATTTGGTCATGGTAGTGTTCAAGTACGGGATAAAAAGGAGTAAGCAATTTACTTCACTATACGTCAGCTTTCAGAAGCCACTTCAGAAATCCAGACACGTAACATACTTATAACCCTGCAGATTATTTGGTGACTGACTTGTATATTGATGAGCCCTCGTGCATGCGCATGCAAGCGTGTGTGTTTGTGCGTGTGTATCTGGATGTGCCGGGGAGCGCATAACAGAAATCGGCTGCAACACTGATATTTGAACAAAGCCTTTAACTCACCAGGGAACTGGTAGCTGTAGCTGGGTGCGAATCCAGTGTATCCGCGGCCATATGTTGCCACAATATTAGGGTAACCTAGGAAAGAGATTAAAAGGAGATGAGAAGCACAAGCACAAATACACACACACAGACAAATATTGGGATATGGCTACTTATACAGTATATCCACTTTGAAAGGGGAAACAAATCTTGAAAGGCTGGCTTTAAAACTCCTGGGGACCCAAGTGTTCTCATTTTGTCAAGCGAATTCTAATGTTACTTAATAATCCACATTAAATATGAGCCTCAAATAGTTAGGACTAAATATTACATTTTGGAACAATGCTTTTCATATACAAAGTCTTGTGTGTCATGAATTATGTGGAACCCGAGCTCACGTTGACAGAAACTGCAATAAACAAGAAGTGATTTATCTTTATGCTTCAAGCCTAATAAAGAGGTGGCATGTATTTATAGCCCATGATGTTGATGGTAGATTGTCGACTGAAAAACATTCGCTGTGTGTGCAGTTTGACAACGAGCACCACCCTCAATCAATGGTCAACTGTCACAATTACATTAACCTCTAATCTTGATCACGCTGCTCTTGCTGCTTGAAATGTTTTTATAACCTCCAAGAATAATGGCCACAATTAGAAAAATGGAGCCCGGATTGTAAAAGACGTTTCTTCCTGCTGATGTGAAATGTGAATGTTACATAGCAGCTACTATTTTACACAATCTCTCTTTAAACTAAACATGTTTAGCCGGCATGGATCAATAACCTGTTCCATTATATTTTAACACATTTAAGGTAGATCAACAGGAGCCACAACAGAAGCACTTCTTTTTTTTCTTTTTTACCGATTCCCTTCATTCACTGGGGTTCAATTTCTTAGTGTTGTGTATCAAGAAGTGGTAACATTTGTGTTTTAAGGGTTGAAACCCAAAGCATTGAAAGCTCCTGAACTACAGCACTCCTCGTGGCTTTTAACTGCCCAATTCATTTCCATTTTTTATTCAACCATAAGTTCTCTGGCATTTTTATAGCTCAGTGCTATGACACTTTATAGTAGGCGCCTTGAAAGGACGTTGGCATCTGTTTATGCTCTGCACATCTTCAGTACATCAGAAAGGTTCACGTGTTAATACGACTGGATGCAGTTTGGTAAAAAGATGCTGCGGGCAAGGAACGGATAAATGCTCCTCGTTTGCACCTCCAGCATCGTGTTCATTTGTGTGTTAATGTGTTGTTTTACAGGTTGAAACAAGGTTTAACCAGTAATTAAAGTTGAATTGATAACTAAATTTTCATCAGTGGCAGTTATCTCAGGGCAACCGACGTTTTATGGGAAACATACTCTGTGTTTAACCAATCAGATTGCTTAAATGGAAACCAACTTGAGCCAGCTTGAAACCAGCAACAGCAAGTGAGCACCTTGCTTTAAACTAACAAAAGAAAATTGAGTTTGGAGGGGTCTTGAAAAACTGATAAATAATTGTTACCATTTCAAATGCTGCAATAAATTATTCTAAGAACATACATAAAATCTAATTCCCTCTCATCTGTTTCTTAATGAATGTGTGCAACTTGACCTGGACATGTGCAGTTTCTTATGTATTACAGCTCATTGGCCGCTGTCATGTGTTCATTTGTACACCTATGTGTATTAATCAGAAAACATTTACATATTAACATGGTGATTAATTTGGTGGTACGACCTTTTCTTTACATTACCATCACAGACTGGTCATTTTATGATGTGTATTTCTTGTATGAAAGGTGTTATATCTATACAAGTTATATCAACATTTCAATAGGAGATCCTACATACAGTATAAGTACATGCATACATCTTTGATAAACCAGCAATAGAGGTCCAGGATAAGTTTGTCAGGGTTACTTTTTTTATACAATTAGGGCAAAATGTAACCACAGCAACTGAATTATAAAACTTGCTGAAGATGGCAAATGTCAGTACAAATTGTCATCTGTAAACCAAAGTCAAAGTCTGTGTGAGGCTACAGACTGCTTCAGAAGTTCTACGGTCCCTGGGTGGATGAGGAGCTGCAACGAGGCCCAAAGAGGGCCCAGTGTCATTAGAAAAATTTAAGAGCAGCAGATGCATTGTTCATCTGCTGTCATGATTCTTATTACAACCACAGACCCACCAGTTAATTAGCAGGACAGTTTTCAGACAGAAGCAGCTGTGGGCAACATATTGAGAAACGGGGTGTGAGGGAGCAGGCAGCTAGAAAGCGGGACACAGACAAAACGAGAAAATTTGAGAAGAGTGGGCGGGTGAGTGAGTGAGCCTGTGTGTGAGTCTGTAAGAATTTGAGCACCATCAAAGGTAATATAAACATAATTAACCCTCTAATTATGGTATATGTCTCAGTCTTTATCTGTTTTCCTCAAGCTATTATCACCTTCAACCATAAGTCTGGACTAAATTACCTAATAAGAGGAAGTCCTTCAGGCCAGGAATGAATCACTGGAGCTAACCTTGATAACTCACTTCACTGCGTGTAAGCTACACCTCAGAAACTGACCTCGGAAACCTCTATCAGGCTTTTGTGTCCTCACTTCTTGTTAGATATGTACTGGCCTGATAAATTGGCTGCAGCCACGTTACCATCCGAATGTCTATATTGTAATTTCTGGGCTTCAAATGCCTGTAGACACTGCAGAGAAATAGAGCTTACAGTAAATACAACTAGATGAGATATCTGTACATGCACTGTGTAGAATTGCAGTTGGAGCAAGCACAGAGCTATATATAGCTATTTGCACTTGTATGCATGTGTCTACAGCATGGAGACGACATATTTTGCATGCATGCATACTCGTGTGTGTGTGTGTGAGTACGCGCGCGAGTGTATGTAGGCTATGTGCGTGTGTGTGGGTGTGTGAGGGCGTGAGCATGTGTGTGGATGCTCTGTTCTGTATGCCTCAGAGCCTGTGCCAGCTGGAATCAGAAAGGTTGACCTTGGTCATAAATATCTAATCAGTGTTTGCTGTCCATGAAAAAGTTCAATTTATTCCTGACCCAATGGGAAAATGCCTCTCCCAGACCCTTTCCCCTCACTCACAGACAAAAAGAAATGCAACTCAGAGAGGCGGGCGAGAGGAACCTTAACCTGGTGTGGATGAAGTAGGACAGAGGCTACGCCAGGAAAAAAAAAAAAAAAAAAAAAAATCCTCATCAGCCGCTGATGAGAAGTCATCACCAGGAAGCTACAGATGGATAGCTTTCACAAAACCCCTCATTGTTTGTTTGGTCTGAAAAGAACTGTGATATGATACAATGAAAAGCTATCACGGACCGCAAAATATTGGATATTATGTGTTTGATACTGTCTTACTGTCAAACAGAATAAATGCCAAACTGAAATTGCTGGCTTAGATACCGCAGCTCCTCATACTCCCTTATTTCAACATTTTCTGAAATGGCAAAACCATTTTCCTAGTCTGATGTACTGCATTACAATGGGTTTCACATTACTAAATGAAGAATTTGCCGCCAGATGTGTGCACTGAGTGTCTAAGCAGAGAGCTATAGAGAGGCATATGAAAGTGTGAAAGTGTCGGGAAAGTGGATTAAGATACATGCTAAGTTAAGCTACTATCTCATGAAATTCTTAGTATGTGCATATCGACAAATATTGCGAGAGAGTGGGAGGAGAGAGGAAAGGAGGAGAAAGGAAGAGCGAGCCCACTGTCTTTCCTAGCATTTCACTAAATGAAGCCTGCCATTGTGTCTGGCCTGGTGGCAGCCTCTTAGTGCTCTTATTTGCCTTATTAATATGCATGCTAATGTACCTATTTTATGGCTCAACAGTTCTGATTCACTTTAAAATCAATTATCCATCTGGTACACCCATACCTCGCCCAGGCTCAAATGTGTATTAATTTCAGCAAACATACATCGGGCACAACACAATAAAGATAAATGCCTCGATTAGAGGCAGTAAACAAAGGAGCTAGGGATGGCTTTAATGAGATTTGGCACAAAAGGAGCTTACACTTTCTTAAATAATGAGCCTTGGGTCCCTTTTTCCAAATGCAAATTATATAAAGGAATGTTTCGCTGTCCTTGTTCCAATTTCATTTAGATAAGAATGTCTCCAAACAAGTTGGCTGTTAATATTCTCACATGAGCACATCACTGCCTTTCTGCCTGCCGTCTCCCAATGGAGGGGGAAGAGTGCTGTCCTCCTCGCAGAAACATTAGTCTGTAATAAGTTCTGAAAAGTTCACTGTGCTTGTTAAATACTTCTAACAGATGAGATGCAACTGGAGGATTTAGATAGAGCTGACAGAAGCACTTGGCCGGTCTTCTCAACACCACAAACAACTGTATAATTAGTCTCATGGCAAGGTCAGCCCTGTTAATACCCTGACAGTTTATGCATCTGTATATAGATAGATGGAGAGATAAACAGCTTGATAGACGCTGTAGATAATTAGTTTACTACCCTTTAAGGTGTATTAGATCCACAACTCAATAAGTGTTTAAATCCACTGCCTACTGTCCTTTTTTTTAAAAGAAAATACTAAACAAGCCACAGCTAAATATGACTCGCTGCCGGCTATCAAAGCTGCTTTAAACATTACGATACCTGGCTCAAATAAAAATGCATGACTGTGGCTCTGCCTGCACCTGCTGCAAGAGGGAGGGGGGAGGGGCTACCTGCGCGAACGAGTCTCTTACAATCAGCTGCATGTCTCTTTTGCTTTTGAAGGAAAAAAATAAATCTTTTATGTGAGGGCAAATCCATTTGGTTGGGTCGCACATACAAATTATATGCATAGGAAATGTGAACGAAAGACAGACAGACGGACAGATAGACAAATAGATCGAGAGAGAGAGAGAGAGATGGTGGGCGGGTGGGGAGGCAGGGAGGCAGAGGGTGCAATAGTGTTAAATAAAAAGGGCCACAGGCATGGGCTGGATGGTAATGAAGAGGGGTGGGCCAGCAGCTGAGGTCCCTGTAGATGAGATCTCTCCCTGACATGTGTGTCCCCTTCATTACCCATTAAGGGGGGCACAGTGATGAATCCTTAATATGACATTACACCAATTTTCCTCTTCATTTAGCCTGATAATGTGCTGGTCTGCTCCTATATGCCCAGGGGCTGCCTGTACCAGACTCGACCAGAAATAGACCACAGTGGCCACTGGTGGCACACCTTGAAGCAGCCTAATTAGGGGCAGCGCCCACCTAATGGGGCTATCTAGACGAGAGTTTGCATAAGTTGATTTTTTTAAGAGGTAGAAATTGATGACTGAATGGCGTGCATATCTTCCTTTGTTCCCCTCCCCCAGTGAAAACCTTACATCTTATGTTTTCATTTGCAACCTGGTTAAAAATGTGTACCAACGAATTTTAAACTGTTGCTTGTTGGACCTTTTCAGCCTGATTTTAAACTTACAAAATTTAAAAAAAGGATGTCTACAGATGACTTGTTTGGATATTTATATATGTTTTGTGTAAGGATGTGTGTACGACTCACTCAGCATGCCCATCCCCAGCATGAAGGCATCCATGGTGTAGGGCAGACCCCTGGCTCGCCCCCTTGTACCTGGTGGGAACATCACCTCCTTGGGCTGGGCCTTCTTACATTCTACCTATGTAGACAGACAAACACACACACATATGCACATGTATACACACACACACACACAGACACACACAGAGACAAACCATTAGACTGTGCAGGGTACACAACCAGACAGATCTGACAGGGCTGTCTCAGCTCTTTAAGGTGGTTTTCTATTTGACTTGCACAGCGCTAGATGTTTTCCATAGAGAAAAACAAGACTGAGTCAATCTGAGCACCTCACATTTTAGAGGAAAGTCTCAGAGGAAAACTTACAATCATGCTCCTCCTGCATTAAAGCAAAGGTTGTTGCTCCAGTGAGCATGTGCCCAATGCCTCAGGGAAATACAAGCTTAATTCTTTCCAAGAGTTTCTGAGACATCAAGGTAGGGGAAGCTCTGTTCTGCAATGCCATTAAAACAGTCCCGCTGCGTGGCAGTATGTCCAGCTTCTTTGTAAAAGGCAGTTCTTTGTTTCATCCAAACACACAATAATCTCAAAAGCAATAATCTCTCTTGACAAAATCTCTATTCGCTCACTGTTGTTTCATTTAACTTGTTGCCAGGGCAGTGCGTTCAAAATGTGCAGCCGGTCAAAGAATGCGTGTTTTAAAACTGAATATGGTTATTTCCTGTGCCTTGTGCTTCTATTTGTGCATTGTGTGTTTGCGTATGTCTGTTGGGCTTAAGTCCCCCGGTGCCCCACAGTCCAATTCCACCTGCAGCACTCATCTCTCTCCTGCATTTCTTCCTCTCACTCCACTTCTCACACATACAGGTTTGTTCATTTCCCATCTTGCAAGACTGACATTGCCTCCTCCTACATAACACATATCAAATGAGGGATGTGACAAGGGCAGATGAGGAGAAGGAGGAAGATGAGAGCCCTATTTACCACATATCTATCCTATCTCGATGAATTATAGAGAAGCGCGATCGGCTGACAAGGGTGGCATGGTCTTGTGTCTGTTGGTTGTTCTTTGGTAGGCTGAGTCTGTTCACCATGCTGCACAATCTATTTGCTCCACTGCCTGCTTGGCATCAGCCTGTCCATCTGTTTGTCTGTTTGCCTCCTGGCTCTCGCCTGCCTCTCCCTACTGCCTCCACTTAAGCAGGGCTTTCTCGGCTGCTGCGATTCACATGTCATCCTGGCCTGCTGCACAAGACAGGCTACTGCGCCAGTGCTGTGTACACCTCAACCAAGGTACAGCCCGGCATCCATACAAATAGGCTTGCAACTCTGACAGGCCAGCGGTGCACATTACTATTCACACACAAGCTCGTGCACACGTTCACACGCGCACGCCGGTAGACGCAACATGCTATCGCAAGTTGCCAAACTGAAATAAAACTTCACGTCCGTGCGAAGGTGCTGTGTTAAATGAATACTGTAACAAGCTCTGTATATCCAACAGAGAGCTAGAAATGTAAAGAGGGAACACTAATGAAAAAGGTTTCTATCACAGAGGGAAAGTTGCTGCGTTGCAGAGCTGTGATTTGTTGCTGTTAGCAGCCCTTTCATTTGAAGCAGACCAACTAAAGTACACAGTTCCCTCAGCCACTTTGTAGCTGTCACAGCTACTCTGCCCTCCTTGCTCGCCTGGAATGCTTTGACATTGTGCTGAAGAGAGCACAGGCGCTCTTATCGTCAGGGAATGACCCCCAGCATGGAAGCAGGAACCTGGGTGGGACAAATGGGTCTGTTAGAAATCTCAGCACACTGCTGGGATTTTCACATGTTCACATAGCTGGGTGACAAACACAGCCGAGTTCTGCCCACACCGGAGACGTGACAGTGTCTGATCAGCGTCCTCCAGCAGCCCCTGCCACATCCAGCGAGTTGGACGCTCAGTTGCCTGCTGGGAGTAAGACAGGTCCGGGTGTGAGTCATGCCTACATGCTCTCAGATGCGGGTCTTTGATATTCAGAGAGAGGGCTCCTTGTCATGGATTTAAAACCAGCCAGGAGCCAGGATCTGTGGTGGTGTGAGTGTGTGGGTGTTCACCTGCTTCAAAGACACAGGAGTGTGTGAGGGAGGGAGGCAGGAGCTTTCAAGAGTGAACTAAGTCAAAGAGAGGAGAACAGAGAGGGCGGCAAGACAATTCAGAGGCTGACAACGGAGCAGTGCAAAGGTTAAGCAGTTGTGAAAGCAGAGATTCAAATTTGGCCGTGTGGAAAGTTTTACAGATCGAAACTTTTGCCATGCGAACTGAGAGAAAAATTGACAAGCTCTCTTTTTTTAACTGCCAAGTATTGTGCTGAATTATAGCTGGTGTAACTCATCCAGGAGTCTCGATTTTACAAGATCAGCATAATATTGTGTTGTGAAAAGTATCGTGATCCACCATTTAGATGTTGTGAATGGAGGTATTTGCTCCTTCACTGCCAGGATGGTTACACCTCCTTGTGCTGAAATAGCACCTAAAGATCTGAGAGCCTCACACTCACACACACACACACACTCACACACACACAGATATATACAGTTTGCAAGACAGCTGACTGTTAAAGTAGATTCCTGCCACACAGCGCTGACAAGGTATGGTTACCTCAAGCTGCATGCTTTCAACATATATCGAGATGTTTCCCCCCACTCCACTGATATACGGCAGTTGATAACTTATCTTGGAGATTTGTGTCACTCTGTAAGCTAAGATAAAGTCAAGGAGGGAGGAAAGCCAAACAGTCGAGCCTTCACACTCTTAAAAAAGTTGAAATTAAACTTGAGAAGATTAAGTTTACACAGAGGGGGGTTAAGGAGAAGTTGGAAGAACATGGATGCCTTTTCTTATACACTACCCGAGCCTAACACAAATTACAGACTGGGAAACCTCCTAGTGTGTCACAAGGTTTTCACAGAAGAGAGTTGAATACTTTAACCTGTAGAAACGAGGGCATAACATTTTCATTTTTCTTTTTTTTTTCCACCTCTTGTTTTATTTTATTATTTTCAAATGCACCGATTAATTGTGTTTGTCTGATTTTTTATGATTATCAAAATGAGTATTTGCAGCTTTTAGTTTTGTGGATTATTTTTATTGTAATTGTCACCTGTGTATTATTATTATTATTATTTGTATCTTTCTTTTCTTTCTTTCTGTGCGACTGAAGGGACTGTGTCTTGCTGTGTGTCTGTGTGTGTGTAGGTTGGGATTTATTGCAGGTGTTTCAAGCTTAACTGATAATGTGATAATCATTTGTAAAATCCCAATAAACGGATGAAAAAGAAAACAGTTTAAATTTATCTTTTCAGTAAGTTATCTGAAATACTATTTGCGACTGCTTAGCCTGTTAAATTAGAAAAACTGGAGACTCTTTAGTGTGTTACTTTGGGCGATCGCAGCGATCATTCAGACTCCAGCGTGCTGCATACAGCCGTTTAAAAAAGTGGGTCTTGGATCTCGTCCAAACAACCAGGAGCCCAGTTTGTCAGGAGTAAAAAGTAACCCAAAGCAACAACAGGAACTGACCCCAAAACGCTGTGTGCTATAAGGAGACAGATGTTGACATACAGCAGCCAGCAGAGACTCACACCTGGAAAGTCCAGCATGACAAAATAAAAAAGGGATGCTCAGATTTACCAGATTATATTTTTTTTGTTAAGGTCTTCTGTCAATAAAAAGGTTAATAAAAGTCAAAAGGCTGAAATGTAAAATATATAATAAGGCATCTCGCTGAAGCTAATTTACAACCCCTGTCCCTGGTTAAGCTTTTAAATTCAGGGTGAGACAAACAATTAATAGGTGATAAATTCCACACTGCAAAACTCAAAGATTTAAGTGTCATGGCAGAATATTTTATTTTGTTCTGCTCCTGTCTTGTTCTGGTTGCAAAATCAGGATTTGTGTCTTTTTTGAAGTTATTTGTTTTTTCCAGAAATATCTCTATCTACCAGTTGTCAAGCTTGACATTGAAATTACGAGGCGCACACAAGCGCGCAAACATACAGCAACATGAACTCGCGGGACCTCACAAGCACCACTCGATGGGTGTAGTAATACAGCCCACCGATAAAGAGAATAAAACAAACAACTGCCTTTGTTTTCGTGCGCAAACCCTGTGATACAGAGCGAAGAAACGCTCCAGTTATGACCTTTTCAATACATCTCCTATACATATTAACCTTGTAGGTATAATGGGAGGGTGTGGGCGGGATGGACTGGCAATGGCTGTCCTTCAGGGACGAGTGTTGTGGGTGTGGTGTGTGTGCGTGTCTGTGTCTGTGTCTGTGTGTGTGTGTGGAGGGGGAGGTACTATTAGCTTCACTAGTGAATGGATTCCATCAGTCGACTGGCAGACTGAATAAAGGAAACGGTGTGATTCATTTACTCCAGCTCCCACTCCCAGCTGAACAGTCAAAACACATAGACTGAATAGTTAGGAAATGTCACGGCTCTGAATGCACAACATCAGGCATGGTGGTGCGGGGTTATTCACTTAAGAAAAAGGCTCCTCATTGAACATGTCTTTTGAATGTTATGAGGCCTTGTAACATCTGTTCTGTTGTCCTATTCTGTTGTGTCAATAATGAAAAGGCTTCTCACGATCTTTGAACAAGTGGGTTATTTAAAGAACAGAATGGCTGATAACCAGGATAGAATAATATTTTTGATTTAAGTTAAAACCTTTAGCAGTGTCGCGTGTGAAAAAGGAAGAAGAGAACCAAGTGATGATGTTCTGACCTGTGAAAGAGCAGAAGACACACACTAACCAATCTAAGAAGGGTATGTGCTCACATGCACTTGACAGGGTCACACAAAAGATTATTTGGACTTTACTGAATCTATTGATGAGCAGCAGAAAACTTCAATTTGAACTCGAAAAACCATCGTCATTCCTGTTAATCTAAGATTATTGGGTCTGTATTCTTAAAGGATCTTACATCACCACCAGGAGTCCTTACGAATAGCGCCAAAGTTCCTTACTAAGTGTTTCCTCTTAAGAGCTGTTCACCAAGCTGCTGAAAGCAACTAAGCTAAGAGAAGTGGTGGGACTGACCCTTTACTACGGATGACATTGTGTTGTCATGGATAAAGTCACTCTAGAGTGATCGGTTTGAAAGGTGACCCGACTGTGTCAGTGAATTAGTATTCATTATTACTGGGGCTGCAACTAACGATTATTCCCATTATCGATTAACCCACCAATTGTTTTCATGATTAATTGTTCAGTCTATAAAATGTCAAAAAAAAAGTATGACAAATGTTCAGCACCATTTCCAAGAGTCCAAAGTGATCAAATCAAACTGCTTCTTTTGTCCAGCTAGCGTTTTTTTTTTTTGACATTTTCGCTTAAATTCAATTATCAAAATAACTGACTACTAACTTTTTTCTCTTGACTTATTGATGAATTGAATAATCATTGCAGCCCTAAATGTCACACAAACAACAAACAAATTTTCCAGCAGTTGACTGAAGACACATAGTTCCACATATTGTACAGCATGAATATTGCCTAAAAAAGGAACAAAAACTAGCTCTATTACATTATATCAAATAATTTAAACTTTTTTGTTGTGGTACACTTAATCCACTGTCAAACAAAGTGGGGTCTGAGGATTGCATTTTGTTTTCATTAGTACTTCTTAGCAGACAGCTGATTTTATTATCATCAAATTATGATGAATGCTTGTGAATTATTCTCAGAGCCCACCAGGGTTCCTGCTTCCGTGCTTATTTTTAGGAGCCACTTTTAACCTTAGGATGTTTTGTGAGTACGGCCATAGAGCGCTGTTCTCCAGTGTAGGTCCAACTATATATATTTCAAGCCTCTTGGGGTCAATTTTTGATTCTCAAAAGACAGATTGGATTGTCACTTTAACATCTCTGTGAACCAGTCAAAACAAACTCTGTCTGTCATGTATTTTATAAAGAGGATATTTACAGAAGACCTTCCATTCTGAACTGCTTGCATCCATGGTCAATAAAAACAATAGGGACAACTGAGTAATGGTAAACAGATCATAACGGTAAGAAGTTTTGAATAAAGCAAAATGATGCCTTCAATGGCCGGCAATCTCACAGGAGTCGTTATATCTGATGACATCTCTGCATGGTTATGTAAAAGCTAAGCAATATGAGGTCATTGTAAGGATAGGTGCTCCCTGTGGTGCCCAAACTGTTCCCGTGACATGTTTCCATATTCCAATATGATATTGTCCTCAGACACACTGAGAGGCACATTCAAAAGTAATGCCGTGGTCATCAGGTTGACGTCAAATGGCTTCCATCACTTCCTCAATCAGCAGATCTGAACATCATTGAGCTTTTATGGAACGTCCTGGAGTGCAGAGTGCGAAGTGGATTTCCACCTCCTTCATCCCTCAAAGCTTTCCTTCTTCAATGAAGGGTAAACATCCAATTACTTACAGTCCAGAACTTGTAAGGCAGCGCTCCATGAGGGACCCAAAGTCCTCTGAAGGGTGGTCCTACTTCCTTATTAGGCACTTGATGTTCAAACACTGTTAAAGATTTCCACTCTTTAAAAAAATATTTTCAAAGACATTTTCAACAACCCAGAGACTTCCTCTCTCTAGAAACCTCCTTTAAAATAATGATTGCTGGTTTAGTGTATGGCTATAACCAAGTCTGTCAGCGGGGATTTATATAATATTAAACCTACATGAATGCCACACACAGACACTTGACTTCACGGCCCCTAGTTTGAGGGCTGTAAATTTTAATGTTCATCGGCAGCGCAACTGATTGGTTTGCAGGTTTGACACAAGACGGCAGAACTGGTACAGCTGGCACTCACAAACTCAGAAGGTGGGTTTAATTAAAAGTAATTATGTGTGGTTAGCTGATCACAGACGACCCACTGCTTATAGACATAGCTCACAGGCTACAAGCTACTGATAATAAGAGTCTTTATCACAGCTAAATGTATAACGTCTGCGGCGTGATCGAATTGTGTTAAACCAAGTTCACTGGTCCTTGAAGATGTTGTGAACCGTCCAGCATCAGGTGAAAGATATTGAGTAAATGTCTCTTGTAAACATCTTGTAAAATCTTCGAGAAAATAAATGAAAAGATTATTACTTTTATAATATTATAGGATAACAGTGTGTTTGAAAATATGATTTTTAATTCTTATACAATTTCAAGTTCTACACAGTATTCCTGATATCCCGAAGTTTCTATCTTCATTTATTTCATATAATCATTGCAATGAGATTTTCAAATATTCTTAAAGTATCTCAATCAATGATATTAAACTGACTTGAATCAATCTTTTATTTTCTTTACATTACCGTACTTCTGTTGCACTTGTACTAGTATCTGCGATACTCAAAAGTAGGTTTATGGTATTTTTCTCATAAGGTACCGGTATAATATAAGTGTGGGGTCTGTTTAATTTCCAAATACGCAGACTTAGCTTTGTCACTGAGATCATCAGTTCGTGTCCCCACAGAAGTCTCCTGAGGGTTTTTTGAGCTGTATAATGAATGAACATCATAAACATTTTTAGGAGGCACGTGTCTGATGATGATCTTACTTTTCTTGGCTGTTTGGATCGTTAACTAGAATCCACTTCTTGCAAACATTTACGAAAATCCAACCCTGGCAGGTATAAATCTTATGATGTGTCCGTGACCAGTTAGTTCTCTTCACTGTGTCAGTGTTTTTCCCTTTTTCTTAGTTACACAATCTACTTTTCCCTCTTCTCAACAGATAATACAAACTGAAACAATACTCTTCCTGACCATTCAGACTGTGACAAACATAGACTGCAACTGTATTTTACCTTATTATTCCAGTTACTGAGGCTGCAGTATTTTGGTGTAGTACTTGGGAGTCCTTGCATGAGTTCATCAGTGCATGAGTGGATCTCAGAAAACACAGCGCTGGGTACTTATCTGCCCTCTGCAACATTTTACCACCGTCAATATCGATCTCTAAGCAGGTTACGATACCATACTTCCAACTTTAGCTATTTACTACACCTTTCTGTTCATCTCAAGTGTTGTATGAAACACTTTACAAAGTGAGTTTAAAACTGGGATAGAAGCCGGCAAGGGCTTTAATATGTCTTGACTTCTTCTTCTTATTGTTAGTAGTGCTGCAAAGAAACATAAAGAAATCGTTAAAAAGTATATAAAAACTAAATTATGAACCCTGCTATGTGCACATTTTTAGATTTATAGATGACACTCCACTGAGGAGTAAAATTAGGACACATTTTAAGGAAAACAATACTTTTAAAAACTAAACTAAAAAAAAAAATTCTGTTTTATATATATATATATATATATATATATATATATATATATATATATATATATATATATATATATATAAAGCGGCATGGATAATAATGTGTATTTTTCTTTCTCAGTGCTGTATATCTGTATCTGTAGTGTGATGTAGCAATGCCTTCCTGCATCAGTCTTCTCAGTGACTGGAAGAGTCAGAGCTTATTCTCCTCCTCAGCGCAGTAATTGGTTGGTCATGTCAGGAAGACACAGTGAGAAACTGACGACTAACAGAAGATTCCTCCCTCCTGTTGTGATCATTCGCTACTGTTGAATATTAAAAATGACACATTAAAGAACATTACCTTGAAGCACTTGACTAAAACCAATGTGAGTCCATTTTAATGGCACACTGCTCGCTCATCACAGCCAATACTTGATAGGTATTATTATGAATCAGCTGCGCATGCATAACGGCAGGGTGGGGAGTGATAGAGGGACTCCTGTCTTAGAAAATGGAATTCACAACCTTTCCTCAGCTGTATTAAGGGCCTGCCTTACTACTGCATGATACAGACATTCATATATGTGGAAACCAGAGGGTGTGATGAACTGTCAAGCCGTCTTCTGCTTATTGATTTTCACTCCAAAATATTTGCTGGTTTTAATACAAGGCCGGCTCAGCTAAAGGACGTGTCTACAATCTGTGCATTTGCTAAAGCAGGGCAGACTCCAGAGGTGAGAGCGACGCTGAAGCCAGTACAGCTGGTGGGGCAGGTTGAGAGCTTCTTGCTAAGCAGCACCCTGTTTTTAATTATATATGAGGCAGAACTCACAGTGACAGAGAGGAAGTGCTCCTGACAGTGAGGCCTCGGTGGCCCACGAACACAGGGTGATTGACCAAGTCACTAAAAGGTCCAGTCGCTCACATCTGAGTGGGCTTTGACCCACTACGCTGCCAGAGCCCTTGAGAGATCGGGCAAGGAGAAGGTGGGGTGCCCTGTACATCCACAAGCCTCCCAAGTGGGGTGGAATTTCTGTCTGCATCAATTATTCAGGAACCATCTTAGATAACACTCGCGGGGAGGATGGATGAGGTCTATTTCTGTATAGTACTTCATAAGGATGAAGACAGGAGGCATTTTTTATTTTGTGTGCTGGTGCTTCAGACACCGGATAACCAGTACTCTCCTCTGTGCAGCGAAGGTAGAGCCTGAAGTGTCTTTGAAAAATGCTCTTAACACACTCCATATTCTTTCCTCTTTGCCGACATTCCAAGATGTCAGCACTTTGTAGAGGATCTGAGGGACACACTTTTTTTTTTTCTTCTGCATCCCAGGAAATTTAATGTACAGTAGGTGTTGCCAAGAGGGACCCTTACAAAGGTGACAAAAGCTCTGTCCTTTCACACCGTATCCCCTCAATAATCCTCATCTTTTCTGTTTCTGAGACTCCCAGATGGGTCACGTGTTTCCATGTGTGTCACTTTCTTTTAGGAGTAAATATTTGCAGTCATCTAGCGGTTGATGCATTTACTGCCCACACCCTGTGAAGTCCAATCACATCACAGCGTCAAGAGACCCACTTTTTTTATACTTTATACAGCCTTTCAGTAAGAAGACTTTACTAAATACTGATAACAATAATAGCAATAATCATACAACAATAATAACACTGTCGTGACTGTGACACATCGGTAAGTCAGACGTAAACACTGAAACACTGGCTGTTAGATGATGCATCACAGAGAGCTTTGATGTCGCTGGCAAGATACAAGAGCAGAGGATGATAAACAAAAATAACCTGAAATGTCTTCACTCTTCTATAAAATCTTTTTCTAATAATAATAATTGCAGTTGCAATGCACAAATGGGAGGTACAATGCAACCTGTACACCCAAAAGGAATGAATGGAAGGCAAGTTGGTTATTTATCTTAAACAATGTCTTAAGGCAGAAGGTGCTTTTTAAAAAAAAAAAAGGGAATTCATTCGACTTTATCTCCATTCAAACAATAAGGTAGGCAAGAGCAACTTTGCTGCTGAGGATTTGGCAGGTTTGGAAGCATGCATCTCCAGGAGAAACACATATGCCTTTCTCATATGTGTATCAAGAGCACAATGAAAAATAATTCTAAAAGACAAAAAAGACCTAAGCGACATCTCTCCTCTGAGTATAAAATATTTTTGCTGGTGGAATGGAAATGCCAATGATTCTCTGGGCTTAAAGTTCATGTAACAGTAGCATTATTTGTAAGTTCCACCTGAGCAGATGTTTTTAGCATTTGGACTAGTTACAGTGGACCTGCTGTGTACACAACTCACTGCTGACCATGTACATGTAGATACTATGTTGTCATTTCTCCAATAAAACCAGCTTGACAAAAGTACAAGCAAGATTCCAAAAAACGTTGGGACAAAAACACAACAGATGATGCAATCATTTGCAAACAAACTGTGTGTACTGACAATGGTTTTATATGTTTTAAGTGTTGCTGAGCCCATGTATCAATCTCCTTCATACAGTCATGTGTTTGACAAAGTGGTTGAACCTCGCTCCATCCTTGCTTGTGAACGACTGAGTCTTTCCAGGATGAACCTTTCATACCCAATCATGATACTATCACCTGTTACCAATGAACCTGTTTACCTGTGGAATGATCCAAACAGGTGTTTTTGGATCAGTCCACAACTTTCACAGTCTTTTGTTGCTCCTGTCCCAACTTGTTTGAAGCATGTTGCTGCCATCAAATTCAGAACAAGCAGATATTTACAAAAATCAATGAAGCTGATGAGATCAAACATTACATATATTGTCTTTGTACTGTTTTCAGTTGAGTATATGTCAGACAGGATTAGCAAATGATGACATTTTGTTTAATTTATATTTTACAGGGTCCCAACCTTTTGGGAATCTGGGTTGTGTGCTATCGGGACATGGGGAAAGTCAAATTTATGTTTCTAATGCTACAGATAACAGGTACTTGCTGTTGGCTACAGCACTTTCTGTCAATACGATAAGAATGAATTAGGCCTTGTTTTAAAGTGCTGACTTTAACACCTGCCAGCAAAGTTACTCTCCTCTAATTTATATTCTCTAATGGGGCCTTCAAGTTACACTTACTGACAGAATGACTGTGTTATACTTTCTTATAATTTTAATTTACTTATGTCTTTTTTATTCCTGAGTGAAACACCTTATTTAATTAATATTATATTGTGGAAAAAAGCCAATATAAATTGTTTAAAGAAAGAAAAGAAAAAAGATTTTATAAATTAATTGTGATTATTACATTTCCTAATTAGCAGTAATGTTTACAATCCAATTATTATCTAATTAGAACTTCTAACGAAAGGCTGTGACTTAAATGAGACTCATTGTTCTGCATGGTAAAAGTTTAAGAGGGACACAGAAAATAACTGCTCAATGTAGAGACATACTCTCTGCAGATTTGATATCAGATTTGTTGGTAAACAAATGTCTTAACTATTTTTGTAACATAACAAATTGTGAAAAAATAGGTTGTAAATCGTTTTGAAATCAAGACTTGACAGCATTGCCAGCCATTGCTATGCTTTGTGTGCATAAATAGATGCACTGGTGTGTGCATTCATGCTTCATGTTGATGTGTGATATTTGTGTGTTCACAGAGTGCTATGTCTACATGTCAAAGGATCTGAGACATTTGCTAGTGACAGAACATCTTCCATACGCATACAGTTATTTCTGTCGCACTCTTTTTTTGGTCGCAGTCCTGAGCATCGGCTGAGATGCCGTGCGGAGACACGGAGGGATGTATACTGGGGTCATATGTGACCTGGGCTGGTCCCTGGTGAACACGGTTCTACTACGCTGGTCCTGTCAGTCAGACAGCCAGTCAGTCAGCCGGTTTGAGGAAAAGGCTGGGAGAGAGTGAAGACACACGCTGAGAGAAGGAGCCCGAGTGAACGGCAGTAAGACAAGTATTCCCTCCAGTCAATCACAGTCCACAGAACCGCTCAAATGATGCAGGAGCTCTCAAGAGGCCTGCAGGGTGGAACTGGGTGAAGGAGGACCTAATGTCACACTCGCTACACTGAGGTTGCTTCCTGTCAATTATCATAAGTGACATGATGACTTAGAAAAGTGCTATTGAACTCTGCAGAGTCCTCCGAGATGACCACATTACTGGTGTAAATAAAACAAGCATCACTGGGACTCTGTGGAAGGTGTTAATCCCTGACTAATGAACTCTGCCTCTGCCAGTAGCTTCCCTGTTGCATCCCTGGACATCTCCACCTGTGTGTGTGTGTGTGTGTGTGTGTGTGTGTGTGTGTGTGTGTGTGGTAGGGGATTCAGAAGGAGAGGGACAGGCTCCACTCTCCCGTCCCTCAGCCTGACAGGCAGAACTCAGCCACACAATTTCACGGTTTGTGGGCAGTACACACCACTGCTTTCCCATCCCTGAGACCCAGAGACCCACAGAGTGTGTGTATGTGTGTGTGTTAGCCTGTGCATATGAACATGAACACACACACACACACACCTCCTCTGCTATTAATACTAGGGAAAAGAAGAAATCAAATATTAATCCTTCAACGCCCACCTGGAATTGAAAAAAAAATGAGTGGACTTACCATTTTGTTATTGATTTCATGAAAATGAATTTCACAGACTTTCTCTACGATGTCTTCACTCTCAAAAGTTATGAAACCAAATCCTATGCAGAGAGAAACAGAGAAAGGGAGGGGGGGGAGAAAGAGGGAGAGAATGAGTTAGTGGAGGGCCTTAACAAAACTCCAGTGACGAAAAGAAAATGCACCACAAGATGGAATATTATCAGGAGCCAGATCCAGAAACTATGCAAGTACATCTGTGGAGATTGGCTTGGGCATGGAAAAGAACAAGTGAACAAGACAGACATTGTCCTCTTTAAATCAGGAATATGATGAAATCTGCCACATTATTAAGGGCACTCGAGGACCTCTTCTACAAAGAGAAGACGGAAAAACAGCACAAAGCTCATTTAATGAGATTCAGGGAGCTAGGGCCCAGCATCTGAATTTCATTAAATGCATTTTGTGTTCTTTTTATTGAAATCTCACTGTATAACAAGCCCTCGTTTTTATGTTAATGCAGGCCTTAGAATGAATGCGTCGTTGACAGTGGGATTTTCATGCCATATTTATAGGATAAAAGCTTAACCCCTCTTTTAACACAAAGACAGAGAGACAAGATGGTTTCAGACTTTTGAACACAAGTGGATTGCAATGCTCTCCTCTGTGTTTTGATGGCGATGCACAAAGCAATCTAGCTTCTGTATAGCTGGGGTTGAAAGGAAAACTGATATTCTATTACTTTAGCAAAAGAGGAAACTGCACAAAAGAGAAACAGTTAGTGAATAAAGCAGCAAGTGGGACTGAAAGGAGATGAGTTTCTTTTCAAAACGGCAAACACCCGACGATGAAGCGAAATCACCTCAGACTGAGCTTAAACAGCTGTCACTACAGACAACACACCATCTGACTAACACACGCTCCACAGACAGCGGCATCAATTTATTATCATGGATGTCAGATGATACAGTAAAAACAGTCACCTACTGAATGTGAAAAGGGGACAACGGTTTAAATATTACTTGTTGACTGAGCTTAACAATAGTGAATTGCGTCCTATTTGTACAAGTTAAACCAAATTCATGTGTTCAGGCATCAGCTCACAGTCATCATCCACCTCACAGGACAAATCTCAAGGTCAAAGACTCGAGGGGAAGCTGCTCAGAGACTAGTATCCTGCACAAGTGCACATATTCACAGTACATCATACAACCCTGATTCCTAGTAAGCTGGGACGCTGTGTAAAACAAATAAAAACAGAATGCAATTACTTGCAAATCCTTTTCAACCTATATTCAATTGACAGTGCCAAGGCAAGATATCTAATGTTCAAACTGATAGGCTTTGTGTAAATATACACTCATTATGAATTTGATGCCTGCAACAAGCTCCAAAAAAGTTGGGGCATGTTTACCACTGTGTTACATCATCTTTTCTTTTAACAACGCTCAGTAAGCATTTGGGAGCTGGGGACACTAATTGTTGAAGTTCTGAAAATGAAATTCTTTCCCAGTCTTGCTTGATATACCACTTCAGTTGCTCAACAGTTTGGTGTCTCCGCTGTCGTACTTTGTGCTTCATAATGCGCCACACGTTTTTAATGGGAGACAGGTCTGGACTGCAGGCAGGCTGATCTAGCACCTGAACTCCTTTACTGAGAAGTCACACTGTTGTGACATGTGCAGAATGTGGCACTGTCTTGCTGGAATATGCAAGAGCGACTGAGTCTTTCCAGGATGAACCTTTCATACCCAATCATGATACTATCACCTGTTACCAATGAACCTGTTTACCTGTGGACTGATCCAAACAGGTGTTTTGGATCAGTCCACAACTTTCACAGTCTTTTGTTGCTCCTGTCCCAACGTGTTTGAAACATGTTGCTGCCATCAAATTCAGAATAAGCAGATATTTACAAAAATCAATGTACTGATTAAATATGTTATCTCTGTATTGTTTTCACTTGTGTAGTATATAGTATAATATGCAAGTATACGTCAAAATGTTTAGAAAATCACATTCTGGTTTGTTTATGTTTTACACAGCGTCCCGACTGTTGGGATCAGGGTTCTATACTGCATACTGTGCAAAGGTTTTAAAAAACCCCAACTGATTTTCATTATTGATTCAGTTCAGCCAGTTATTTTTTCAATTAATCCATCAATTGCTTGGTCTATAAAGTGTCAGAAAACTGTGAAGAATGAAGCAAGAAACAAAGTCCAAGGCAACATTTTCAAATGTCCAACCAACAGTCCAAAACCAAAAGACATTCAGTTTACAATAACAAACAGAAAAAAGGAAAATATGAGACCCTGAAGAAGCTGAAACCAAAGACTGTTTGGTCTTTTTGCTTTAAGAAAAAAATACCTTTACACTTACTCATCTTTTAAAAGAGTCTTTTAAATAGTCATCAACTAAAAACTGCAACTCTAGTTTATACAGAGGCAGTTGTTGTAAATGACTTTTCATGTGGTCCATGAGTTAGACCATCATTCAGTTGGGGATGCTTAAAGGAAAAAGTCCTTTAATATCTCTGGATGTATCAGGTCACTGCTGGCTATGTTGCAAATCGATGAGCAGGGCTGCTTTATGCTAGTATTGGATTCCCAGGATTTTTGAATCAATGTGATTAAATACCTTGATTTGTCAGGTATTTAATTTGCTCGATTAGCAAATTCCCATTTGGACAGTTGATATATAAACAGTAACCATGCTCATCATATCATACTGATATCGCAATATTAAATCACATATATCACATACACCTTAGCAGATATGTCAGCCACTAAAACTGTATGCATGCTGTTTGGTAAATATTTAGCAACTCGAGTGTCTTCATATTCACGCTCATGCAGAAGTGGCAAAATGAGGTGTATTATAATGCATTAGTCTCATAAGCAGCTTATTTTTATTAATTCATCAGATCATCCAGAGAAAGACAGATTTCTTTGTTAGGAGCCACTGCTTACTAGCCATCCTATCACAAACACCGCCGTTTACAGCTCTATCATAAAGTCTTCATCTCACATTCACATTTTTCTTTTCTGTTCCTCCTCCAACTCCTCCTTCACAAATAACAAACCCCTCTTCTGCTACTGACACAAGCTAGAACATCTCAAACCAGCCTCATCAAAAGAAGGGTTGGAAAGCTAATGTGCAAACTGATTAAACACGGACAACATCTAATCTGATGAGATCTTATGAGACAGAATATCAATTTCCACTGAGACATCTCAACACTGAGGTGTGGTGACACACATGTGTGAGGTGGGGGCGGGGGGGACAAGGGACCCCACCTTCATGCCAGCGCAAGGAGCACTTTTGACAACCAACAAATCAACCGCCAGGAGTAATCTGTCACGGAGGAGTGTAGGTAGAGGGAGTGGAGCCTAGGAGGGGGAGACGAGGGCGGAAAGGGAAAAAGGTGGAGATGAAAGTAGAGGGGGGGAGTGGGGGAGAAAGAGAGAAAGAGTGACAAGGAAGGAGGTTAACACACATGGCCCCTGTCTCCACACTCCTTCCTGCTGCTACAGGCAGCTCCTCCATCAACTGACAGGACATTTTCCACTGCACCATTATATCCACTGGGGTCAGGGCCAAGCCACACCACCACAGATACCACCAGCAGGGCCCTTCCACCCATGACTGGATATGTTTAAATGAACAAAAAAAAAAAGACATTTTGCTGTAGTGTAAACTACTGCTGAAATGTGCCTGTACACGTACACACACACAGACACACACAAAACACACACAACAAACATCCCTATTTTCCTCTCTCCTTGGCTCAGCACACGCCTTCTTGGTCAGTCCCCTCTGGACTGTCTGAACCTCTGGCCCCCGCCATTACAGTGCAGTCCTTTGCTCTACTATTTT
The DNA here is from genome assembly GCA_025331565.1 of Holacanthus passer. Taxonomy (NCBI): domain Eukaryota; kingdom Metazoa; phylum Chordata; class Actinopteri; family Pomacanthidae; genus Holacanthus; species Holacanthus passer. The sequence goes on from JAFREQ010000005.1 coordinate 8,697,389, forward strand.
ACAGACCTTACAGACAATTACAGGCCACAAAATAGCACCAACAGAAGCATTCCTCTCTCCCTATCCTCCTTCTGCAGGGTGTCAGCAGAGCGAGACTGTCCTCGCGTATGCTGGCCCTTCTCTCCCAACTATCCACACATGGCAGGAGGCTGACCTCCACGAGACTATTAAAGACTGTCAGCACCGACAGACACGAGGAGAGAGGTGTCAACACGCTCACACAGAAGAACCTTCCCACAGCTTAAACAATACCCTGTAAATGGAAACACATGGATGTCTGGTAGGACGGCTGATAATAGGTGTTGTGTGGCTACTGGCTGAGGCCTCTTGGCTGCACTTCCTCACACTTATTAGCGAGAGCCGGGCTTGGCCTCATCTCATCGCTCCACAGAATCGGCAGGGAGCCTACTTTCACGGCCTTTTACCAGCTTCATCATACTCGGTCTTTATTTCACACTCATTCCAGGTTTCTCTGCTTCTGTTGCTTCAATGCTTTTCACCCCCACCCCCTCACCCCTCGCGGCCCCTCCCAACCTCAGAAAAAAAAAAAAAGCTGATTCTGCCAGAAGCAGATAATGGAAGAACTTGCAAACTGATGCAGCAAAGTTGACTTTGATGTAAAAAAAAAAAGTGGCGTTGCAGCTTTAAATTAAGAGCGGTTTAAAATTTGACAGGATTCTCTATGTGTTAACCACCAATATAAAAAATGCTTAAATTCTTCTCTTATGTTTCCCTTTGATGCCTGACATAACTTCCACATGTACGACACAGATATTTTTTATATATTAAGAGTAAATTCTAAAAACCGCACTATCATTGGGTTACATGTTCATTACTAGAGGTATTTGTCAAAACACATGGGCTAGTAGAAGCAGAAGTGGTTGTAGGAGGAGGATCTGTCATGCTTTTAGTTCTTGCTGTAAAGATCTGTTAAGCTTGTGAGAGCATGAACACGAGGCAGAGTTAAGGGCGATATGAATTTACAGCTGCGACGTGTAGCAGGCATCCCCCAACTCCCTAATGACTGCAGCTAAATATACTGCAATAAGTACATGAGAGAGAATGTAAAGCACATATGTATTATCAGTGATATACGAAGCACAGACCTGGTGCTCATTACCTACACCTTTCTAGGTCATTGTGAAGCATGAACAAAATGTAAAGAATGGGAGTATTTTTAAAAAGCAAGTGTCTTATTCAAGGGGTGTGTGTAGAATTAATATCAGCACAAAATGCCTCACATATCCCAACATATACAATAATCCCATAAACATGTATATGTAACGCCTCAGTAATAGCGGCTGTATAGTGCATCCAGTGAGAGCTGAGCAGTTCTGACTCCTGGTCCTGTCTACACAGGAAGTGGGGCAACCTGGAGGAAGTGTCAGACGTGTCCTCTGGGACACAGCATGGAGGGAATGCAGCCCCCCTGCTGGGCGCTGCACACGTACGCACATACGCACGAACACACATAATGTGTCCATGCACGCTTAGCTGCCAGGTCGTAGGTGCATCCCACCTGCAGCTAAACCCGCTCCTCCTATACTTCCCCTTGATGAACTGTTTATCCTGCCCTATTTATGCATGATCAAGCTTTCACCTGTCCAATCAGGAGCGAGTCTACAGAGGACTCCTGCGCTGCCTGTCTGTCTGTGTGCCCCAGCCTCCGAGCCCCGTCTTCTTGTAATGCAGCGGAGCAGACAGAGGCAGTCCGAACACCCACGGCACAGTTAGAGGCCTTTGATCAGTATTTCCGTCTGCTATTACTAGAGATCCACAGCCCCGGGCGTTAATCCCCTGTTTAATACAGTTAACGCCATGAACTCTCTAACAGCACAGGGCACATATAGCAGAGAGAAAAGAATGGAGGAAGAACATATTTGAGAAAATACTTTCACTAGATTTTTTCACACATGTGCTTTCTTTAAAAGCAGTGCTTGAAAACACTAGAAAATCTCTGGCGGGTTAGAAATGTATTTGTAAAGCGAACTTCCTGTAAACTCTACAATGAGGAAACACTGAGGAAGTTGACAGTTAAAAGCAGTAAAGCCGCAGAAAATCTATGAAATCTGATTTAAATTCAGTTTGTGAACAACTTTAATAATCAATGTACTGGATGAGAAAGAATTCAAAATAACTGCTGGACAGAAGGACAGTTTGTATGAAATAAAAGAAGAGAGAAGGAAGCTGAAGATGGAAGAAATCTCCTGCCTTAACACTTGGAACAAAAATAACACAGCTGTCAGCTGAGGTCCATAGTCCCGAGAGAAGTGGGTGTTGTGGTCCTTATTGCAACCATAATAAAATGGGTGTTTCTGTGGGTTTGGTACATGCAGGCAGATCTAATGTCTTTACAATGTTCTAAATGGTCATATAGAAATGCAAGCACAAACTGTTTCACATCACATCAGAGTACGTAGAGTCCACCAGTACCTATTCAAGGATGAAGCTATCAGCTCTCATACCAGCTGACACCAGCTGATAAAAATCCTAAACAAATAAATGTGACTGCTTTAATGCATGCAAGTCTGTGGGGGAAAGTAAAGATGTTAAATGAATCCCTCAAGTGCACGATACAGTGAGGCACGAGCGCTGTTTCAGACAAGACAACATTCAGGAGATAACACGACCTGCGATGTTGTTGGTGGAGCTGTAAGATCACAACATAAATACATTGTTTTTTTTATCAATGCTTTTCTCCTTCTTGTAATGTATTGTGTTTAGGGACATGTTTGGGTTTCAAGGTTGAGAATTGGAACTGGTTCCACATTTCTAACCAGGGATTTGTCCATATGGCAACGCATGTGTATATGGCAGACTTTAATGTGCAGAGCAGAGGTAATGAGAGAGCGAAGGTGAGCAGGGAAGACGTGGACATGTGGCAATATGTGAAAAGAGTCAATAAAATCAAAACTTTTATCAATCGGGCTATTTATGTGGACTTGGTCATGTTACATAAATTGAAGTGGCCCCATAACTGGCTACATTAAAACAAGCGAAAGACTCAAGTATTATGGTTTGGTTCCAAAAACAACAAAATAAATACATGCAAATGTTTGGTCCAAGTTTCTGTTACCATGAATAGCTAAGTGACTAAAAGATGATCTGATTTCCAAGAGGCATAAAGGTAAAGATGACACATTTCTTGAATATTTCAAGCAAGGTTACTTTTTTTTTTTTTTTTTTTAATTTTCATCTTTTCCAGTTTAAAAATAACAAAACAAACAAAAAGGGGCCTGAAGCGAAAGTTTAGGCAGCCGGCAGGGTCAGTGCATAATAACACCCGCTATGACAATTATCACAGCTTGTAAACACTTTTTGTAGCCTGCATTTTCTTCCTGCAAAAGATTTCTGCTTCTGTGAGATTCTTGGACCATGTTGCATGCACTGTTATTTTGAGGTCTATCCATGGATTTTTGATGACGTGCAGGTTGGGGGACATGGCAAAACCTTCTGCTTGCACCTCTACCAGTGAAATGTTCCCTGTGCCACTGGCTGCAACACAAGCCCAAAATGTATTTGATCCACCCTTGTGCTTAACAGTTAGAGAAGTGTTCTTTTCATAAAATTCTGCACCATTTTTGTCCAAACTACAAAAAGCATTTGCAACAGAATTCTCCAGGTAAGCAACAATACAAAGCATCTGTCAAGGCCATAGTGGATAATGTTAATGAACACTGTCTTGTACATTTTGTTTACTAGGCAATAAGTGTGTGACTCATCTACTGTAGCCTTGTTAATATCTTAATATCTATATAACAAAATGGGCCATTAGCCTTAGCTAGAAGTGTCTAGTAAGAGTGCACAGCATATGTTGTAGTGCCTAATCTGTGCATAGGTTTCGCAGGTTGAGCAGAACATATTTTGTTTGGGGATCTGAGGTCGTGTTTGTAAAATGATGATGGAGAGAAGAACCCCTCGGGTTTGCACAGTGTGCAGTATGTCAAACCCCCAATTTGACCAAAACATACAGGTGATGGTTTTGTCCAGGTGGCTGTACGAGCAAGAATCATGTGGTACAGAAGAAGAACAGGCTTAAAATTTAGCCACAATTACCATGTGTGGCGTTTTAGTTTGTTCAGCAGCAGCTCTGAGGCTTTTGAAAGCTGGAACTTATTAGTTGAGACAACATTTTAAAGGACATCTCATTACCGATTAACGAGAAATGTCACAAAGGAGCTTTTAATAACAGAATGAAATAAAGCATCGGGCCACAGAACAATTACACAGAAACAATGTGACTGTAAATTGATGTAATTAGATTTCAATGTGATGGTTGTTTGTCGCCACACTTGGCCTTTATCATTTTACGATACCCCAGTGGGTTCGCACTTATCAGTTCAGAACCACTTGTTTGGACATCTCTCCTGACATTCTGGACGATCAGTTGCACTTCTGAATGTAGCTTGATTTTGAACATTGAAGACTGGAAACAGGGCCTCCAACACTGAGAAACAGGTTATGGAACAAAAAGCAAGAAAAAGTAGCCTTTCCTCCAATTAATACTATGATACTATATAAGGGTACAATGCAACATACTTCTCTTAACATATAGTGGCGATACTGTCATCTACCCACCCACTGTAAGATCAGGATGAGAGGCTGTAAAGATAGACCTGCTGTATGCTTTTACTAAATGATTACAGCATACAATATGCCTGCTTCCTCTGCATTTTCTGCAGAGCAACTGGGCTCAGCATGCACGCTGAGGGAACTAGTTTGTCTGTGCCTCTATGTAGGTCAGCTTTCAGAGTTGGCCATCAATTTCCACTGTCCTACTTAAAGAGACACCCCATCTCCATACAAACACACACAAACAGCGACGCACACATTTAGAACATTTGTATTACATATGACGACTGCTACCCAGACTTGTGCCATGTCACCGATTTTATTTTCACCCTCGTCACAGACACTTACTTGTCTAACAATATCCCTAACCCTGTAACTACAACACATGTAGGTTGACATAAATTTGGGTTGTCAAAACATCCCCAGCTGCAGCGTGGTCAGTGGCAATAGGCATCCAAATAGCAACACGCCTTGCACTTGTGAAATGAAAGCAGCTCTCTCCACCTCTTCACTATACTTTCAAACGTTTTTTAACTCAAGAAAGACCCTCATTAGTGCCAAACAATATACCCATAAGTGTGAAGTTCTCTCCTCCTATATGATCACAAGGCTGCTCTAGCTCAATGGAAGTAATTATCCATGGAGAAGGTGACTAACTACCCATTTACTCACCAGCACCCAGACAGCAGGCTAAAAGCAGTACGCCACAAAGAGCTAAAAAGAGCTCTTGATGAAGAAGTCAAAAAAAAAAAAAAAACATGAAAAAAAAAACAAGAAGAATATAATTTGGATTATTTTTGAAACTGCACTCTAGTAGAACTTGAGAGGTATAGGCGATAAAGACTTCAGTGAAACAAAAAAGAGCATGAAAAAACAACAAACATGTTTCCACAAGGCAAACTGCAAAGTGATGTAAGTGATCACAGCAGAAGAAATGTGGTGGGGACGTTTACCTCTTTCACCCAAAGGTGGGCTGCCAGAGAGCCGGGCATGTTCACAAGTGCTTATCTGTGTCATCAGATGGAAAGAAAATCATCCTGCAGGCCGAACCTGACAAAGACCCTCTGTCCATTTGTAAAGCAGCCGCAGATCAGGACTTGACCTGAGGACTGAGCGGCCTCCTTAAAAAGGTGCCAGTGTCTCAATGGAGCAGAAAGGTGAGAAACCAAACTCTACAGGCCAAATTTTCATTAGCTTCATCATCATGATATGGTTTCCTACGGTGGGTGCTCTAAATTTTTCTGACTATAATTCTCTTTGTGCCGGCTCCTGTGAACAATAATGCAGTAGTGCAAGTGGTAGTTAAGTACTTGGATCTTTCACCAAAGAGAAAAAATCTTATCAATATAACTGCTAGAAAATAAAGTTTATAAAAGTATCAGTACAACTAAGCACCATATATTCCCATTGCCAGCACAGATGAAGCTAAACAATAACAACAGAGATGCAAACCAGACAAGTCACAGCAGACACAGCATAATAAAGACTTACTGCCAACCAGGGTATCGCTAACACACTAACTCATATTCTGAGACAGCTCAGGAGCCATTTAGCCACTAAATTAAAAATGTATTTAATTCAGTCGAGCAATTCATTGATGGTCATAAGTAATGCACCTGAAAACAGGACAAATAAGACAGCTAAGCAAAGAGCAACTAAGTAACTAGTAACACCAATCATTCCATTAATATAGTATATATAATATATATACTTTCACTCCTCTCCTGGAGCACAAAAGCATCTCCTAATCTGGAGAAGCCAGTTTAGACATTCCTGGCCATTTGGTGAGCCACTTTCATCAAGCACCACTGTGATTGGCACAGTTGTTTAAAATCTATTCAACGAGTGGCATCGCTGGCTGAGAGGTTAATGATTGATCACAATATATTCGGTTTCATATCCCACTTCACCCAAACTGGATAGTGAAGTGCGCATTTCTGAACAAAATGCACTTAGATGCATCCTCATTGTCCTTGCACACACGACCTCGCACTTTGCCGTGGTGATTGTGCCGTGAAACTGGAGCTCTGCAAAGTTTTTTTTTTTTTTTTAACGCTTTTGAAAACATGTTCATGGATTCTGTGTCGCCCAGAAATGTCAAGTCCCGGGGATTTTAAATCTGACAGGGGTGCTGGACTGTAGAAACGCATGTTGGTAAGGCAGACACTTAACCAGGACGAATACAGTAACTATTTTTGCAGTCAGTGGCAATTAGGTCATGAGAATACTTGGGCTGGTTCCCAATAAGCTCAGTCCATTTGGGAAAGCAAAAACTGCTCTCTCATTCTCTCTCTCCATCTCTGTAACTTTCTTTCTCTTTCCATTTATAACGTCTGACAACAAACCTTCTCTTGGCTCTCTCTTGGTATGTGGATGATGATTGGGTCAGCTCCACCTGGTGGATCCACCCTCCAACATTAACTACAACATTAGCTGTAATCTTCATTTGCATGCATTTTCTTAATGACCATTTAACATGGTTCTCAAGAGTCTAAAATTTGGGATGCAAATCAAAACAGACCCTGAGGAAGAAACCTACTCAAATGTCCATAAACATCCGCAGCAATTCAGAAAGAGAACTGAGGAAAGACACCAACCGAAACATAGCGAGGATCACTAGACCTGATCCAAAATATGGTCGATCCAAAGAGACCAAATACAGAAACAGCACCGCAGTGGCAACACCATAATGCAGCAGTGGTCTAAACAGTGGTAATACATGTACATGAAATTACAGAAACAAAACAATAGTATATGGTCAGACATTATTTTGGTTTTCTGAGCAAATTCCTCTCATCTTTGTTTAATTTCCCACTGCGGCCTCACTGAAATTTAGTTTGACAGTGTTGTAGTGGAAAAAAAAAAAAAAAGCCACTGTGAACCTAAGCTAATCGATGAAGAGACCTCTATCCATGATAAGGTGATGGAAGTAATCCAATTCTGCTGGCTAATATCCATAGCACAAACTCACATTCCCACACACAGACAATGACCATGTGGGGAAAACAGACCCGACCACTGAGAGAGGGATAGAGCTGCTCTGCTTTAGCCACTGTTATCCCTCCATCTCCTCATGATGCCACTGTACTTGCCTGGAGACATATTCTATCTGTTTAGACCAACACAGCAGCAAATCTCATACGCTGAATACACAGTGGAAGTGGCTACAGATGAAGAGACACATACACGCAAGGTTAGGCAAACATTGCTGAGGGTAAGACAGCAAGCTGGCAGGACAAGTGCTTAGAATATGAGTTACGAAACTGTGCAAAACCAACCTGAACATAATTGCTCACACTGATAGAATTTCTTTAGTACAAATGGAGTATCGGTGTAATGAGATCCAAAGGTTTGAACCACAAGAGGATTCCTCATTCAAGAATGTCAGACTCTTTTGTGCCAAGCAATAGGCCGAGCTTAATAGATGTCTCAATTTCTATCACATACAGTAACAACCAATGCAGGGAGGAGGCGGTGGGATGTGGGGGCAGGAGCCTTTCCAAAAGGCTTTGAGGCAGCGTGATGAATTTCTTTTGAGGTGTGAAGCAACGTGGGACTTGAAATGAATGAAACAGATATGCACCTTTTGTGTTTTCTGACCTATTGATATAGATATCAATTTCATTAAACTTAATTAGCATTTCTCATTCCTGACGAAAGTGGAGAATCATTCAGGGAGGGGGATAATAAGCAGCAAGTGAATGTGGAGAGATGGAAAAGCAGATCGCTCAGAAGTACATGAAGAACGGTTTTTGGTCTGAAAAGAAAACCTGGCAGGATGTTGTGGATGCCAACACCTCTCACCAGAGACTCTACAGGGGAATTCACTCAGGGACAAAAAGCATTTAATCAAAATAATCCTCTGCAAACAACAAGGCTTTAAAGCACTGAATTATGTGCAAGGGGGGTTGCAAAGTAAAATTGATTTAAGTGAATTAGGCCTCTCATTGCCTGCATGGCCAGATTGTTATTAATATTTAAGCATGGGGTATATTTAAAGGCGTGACACAGTAGCATTTCATCTGAAATGAAGAACACTGATGATGCCACTTTGCTGAGGCCCATTACCATTTAGCAGAGATTGCTTTCATTGAGTGAGCCAAATGCTTAGAGGCAGAACTGCCACTTGTGTTTACTTTACAGATGCTGTTATGGTGTTACAGTAAAGAAGAGTACTGTCCTCAAAGACAGCCTTCCCCACTCCCCACGTGTGCACCCTCGCAAAATGCACGAGCTTGAATCATGACATCATGGGCTCATCAAGCGATGCGCGATGATGTCATCCTGATACTCCCGACCCTTGTAATCAAGGCAGGCTTCGCTGCTTCACGAGCACCCCTCTTTCATCAAACGTCTCTCTCTCGCACACACTCACACACGCTGGCACAAAATTAGAGCTGTGGGGTGCTCAAAGTATAGCAGCATAGTTCAATTGCAGACAGAGTCTGTTCACAACATCCAGGCTTCGTTTAATTGCTTACTTGCACTATAATTGGGTATATAATCAAACGATAAACTGAACACGGCGCAGCGTCTTCATAACTTCAGAATATCCTTTCATCAGTGCCTATGGGCAGTGATTAGCATAGATGAGAAAGCTCCACGGACGGCCATAACCGCCGCTTATTTATGTCTTTGTTGAAGTTATTCATCCCATTGATTTGTGTTTATCTTTTATGTTAGCTCTTCCAAAGGAACACCTGAGCAAGGGTAAAGAAAGGTCGCGATCTCAAATTAGCATAGATACAAAAGGCCAACCTTAAGAAGTCGTAACAAGTCTGCTGTCTCTCAAAGCTCTGGGAGGCGTGTGGAGATGTTCTACATGCAGATGAGGTGGACTGCTCAGCCCTCGGAGGACGCTTACGAGACCTGGACCGCCTAGACTGCAGCCTCTCCTGCTGCTGCGCACAGGACGACACAGCCTCGGCTTGTGTCACTCAAGCAGCCACTGATACTATCTGGATTTCATTGTTGTTATGTTGCGTTAAATTAAAGCACATGCTGCTAGTTTAAACAGTTAACACCATATAGAGTAAGAATAATTACAAATAATGTACATATATGTGGAAATGGCATAGATCAGGATCACTCCAGTGTGATGCCGTTAACAGAAAAAATACTGTCTTTAAACTGTGGAGTGTTTCAACAGCTGGTCTGCCAGACGTGTTTTTAATTCAAGCTCTTTCAAGTACCTGGAGGCCTTTTGTTAATGTATGATACAACGTTTAAAGATACTTAAAAGCAATGCACACTTGCCCCGTTTTTTGTAGGCAAGCCTAAACACTGAAGCATCAAGACACATGCCACCACAGGTTAATGTGTGTCTTCATGTCAGGATGTCCTATTCTATATCACAAAAAGGTGGACATTTTTCCCATGTGCTCCCCAGGATGGCACATCCTGGCTACTCTGCGTGACTTTCTCTCCTTGTGTCTGAAGGCTGAATTCTTTGACTAATGCTGTGGGTTGACGTTAGCTCGACAAAAGTATAATTGGTGATGTCAGACAAATGAAACAGCTGGCAGACTAAATGACTGGTAATAACATAAAATCACAATATAAATGCCATAGAATGTTTTTCGCCATAGTTGTGGGTCCATGATTGTCAGAAGTATTTCCACACCCACTCACTTAAACTCTTGGTCAACCGCACACATGTTAAGCCACACTCTGGCTACACTTATGGAACTGAAAAGACTTTGCATTTCTGTTTAGTTTCTCTCTTCCCCTCTCTGAAATTTCCTTTTAACTCAGCCTCTTTGCAGAAGGGGAGCTCATTTCAATCTCAAAGCTGACATCTGTGGAAGCAATGCAAGCTCTAAATGAGTGGATTTTATCCTGTGCAACAAGGCTAGAGCACAGGAAGTATTCACGCGAGGAGCAGGGAGAGAGGGAGCAAGCTAAACAAGAAAGAAAGAAGAGGGAGAAGAGTGGAAAGGCGACAAAAAAAAAAGAGAGAAAGGATTTTGTGACCTCCGCTCCTATCTCTCCATCTGCGGCAAGGCAACTCTTAGCTCATCCAGGAGTAAAGAGGACAGAAGAGGGAAGGGAGGGAAGAACAGCTTTACCAGATAGAAATTAGACATGTTTATTCATGCAGTGAAACAGCTGAGGTATTGGAGAGAGCTTCAAAGCAGAGGATGGCTCCACGTCCTGCATGGCCTTCTCCTCTGGCTAGGCTTTCTGTATTTGGCCTTTGAGTAAGGGGCTGATCAATCCCCCAGCATGCTGCCAGGCTCTGGACCCCCACCCCCACCCCTCCCCATTTACCAAGAGGCTGCTCTTTGAACGAATCCAGCCAGGGGTCACTCTCCCTGCGCTTCATCATCTTAAAGGTCAGACACAACAAATGGCATGGAAGACAGTTCTGTCCCTGGCCGCAAACCCATAGCTGACCACTAAGAGCGTCATGGACAGCATGGGGACGAGGCTGTCATTGTTAGACTTGACTGGACAATTGATCGCGTCCAGCGAAAAGTTGTGTACATATGCACAAAGTTGGTCAAGGAAAATGCAAATCAGTGAATGAATCCATCAACTAGTGTTATGGAAATATAAACAAGAGGCTGTAGAAAGATTTGCATGATACTCAAATCGATTTAAATAACAGCCAGGTCTCATATGACAACCCTGGGTGCAATCTTTACAAAACAGGCCAGTGAAAAAAACAAGAATTATAAAAATAAAAAAATACAAAACAAAACACATGAACTAAGCTAATGATGGTCATTTTGGTTTGTAGCATTTCAACACCATTATTTTTATTAGCACAACGCAGTCATGCCATTTGTGGTAAGGTGTTTCTCCATTTAACAGAAACATTGACCAGGCTCACTACTTAATTTGGAGTGACTTGGCTCGATGCTAAGCTACTGTTGAGGAAATTCAACACTCCCTGCAGCTGCTTCACAGTAAAAGCCTTCTGTGGAAGGTTAGTGAGGTGAGTTTGCATTCACAGCAAACATCAGCAACTGCAATTTAACACAGCAAAGGGAGCAGATCAGACAACAGGGAGGCTCCTTTGTAAAATTTGGTGAACACACACTTAAAAAGCAGGGGAAATTAGAAATAAATGCCTGTCTCCTCTAATAATAGCCTGTCGTCTCTGCAGTTGAGCTAAATCAGCCGCCATTTGAACATTTATGATGCATAATTAAAGGAGGGCCGGTCACTGTTTTGTAACTGTGGTGCATCATGGCTTTTTATTGCAGCTTCCCACCTCAAATGAAATGTTGTATGAATTAATTTTTTGCTCTCTGCTGTCCACACACACACGCACGCACATGCGCGCACACACGCACACACACACACACACACACACACACACACACACACACACACACAGAGCTGTCGGTTTTCAGCCGCTTTCTGTTAAAGTGGAAATTAACAGGAATTCAAATGAGAAGTGGCAGATGCAAATCTCTTTATTATGACATATTGTCTCGATACGACAAGCAAAAATCTTATGATATGTGATATTACAAATAATTTGTGATATTCGCATTTGGTATTTATTTGGTAATTCAAAATTGGGGAAAAAAACAGAAGGAGGATATGTACTTTTTTTGTTGGGCAAGAATAGACACAAGGCAGAGAAAGCACAAGTCACTGAATATCACATTATGATATATGTGACATTATGAGACTATTATATTCACATTTACCTCTATGCACCCATGTACATTAAGCACTAATAAAATACTTCAAGAAAGAAACTTCTGAAAGAAAATATGCCTAAAGAAAGCAAGCTGCAGAGAAAGCGGTACAATTACTCGACTCTTCATCTGGACTTGCACCTGCACCTTTTCAGTGAAGTATTTACTTAAAATGACAGCTTTTCAATTTGATGAAATGATTTTGCACACCTGATCTCTGCCACTCAAAGCAGAGATCAGGTGTGCACTGAACCATTTGCATACTTAAGCCGTGAAGTTGTTCCCTTGAAAAACAAGATGCGCCAAATGGGCCTTCAATGTGGTGGAAAAAAAAGAAAAAGGCTGCAATCTGTGAAGGTGAATTCTTGTGATAGTCTTAACTTAGGGGTAAATAAGTAAATGATACACAATATGCAATATTATCAGAACACACTTGTTTGTCACAGATCGAGTATATTAGTATCTGAGTGCATACTGCAGTGTCTAATATGAGGAAAAAATGCTTTTTAGAAATTTAGAAAAGCCATCAACTGTTCACAATACATTGTGGCATGCAGGTTATCTGAAGAGGCATACACATCTTTGTCTCAATTATTTTACCAAAATATTTGAGGATTCCCTTAAATTTCATTTCACTCTCAAATATTGATACCAGCATGGGCCCAAAAATCCAGTATTAGTTTGGCTCTGGAAAAGCTGGAAATTGTACATACTATATATAGTAATACAAGTATTAGTTTTTTGCCTTAATAGCCAGGAAGATGTCACTCACATGTATATACGCCCACACAGAGGTGGTCAATCAGCCAAAATAACTGAAAACATCTGTGTGGTAGACTTTAAAGGTCCTGGACACTCACATAGGTGTTTTCAGTTATTCTGGGTGAGCGGACTTTAGATAAGGCTGAAGATTTGCAGAGCATTGCAGGGAATCAAGTGAGGTCACAAACTGTTTGGACTAAGACGAAACCCAATGTGTATTCTTTTGTCCATTGTTAGCAAGATGTCAGTCAATCATGATCTGGTCTGGAGGTCAAGCAAAATAACTGAAAACCAAAAGTGCAGGTGGACCGGAGGCGCTTTTCCAAGGTGTAAGAAATAACATCCATGATGGTTCACTTCCACTGAGGTGTCTCAGTAAACCATGTAAGTGAGCCAGAATGTGTAATACCATGACCCTGAAGAGGGACACATAACTGGAATGCAGCCATTGCTAATGATATTAATTGCACTTGTGCTTTTCCTGCTCTGACATGTCATAATGTTTGCTGTGAAAAAGATCTATAGAGGGTATGCATTACATCACTTTTTCACACCCTAACCATAAATGAGCAGCTACATAAAACAGCAGGTGGTTGTTAAGAATGGGGAAAGAAGAAAAGCAAATGGTTTGAAAAGGTAAAAGCCATTGGATAGTCAGAAATATATGGAGAAGCTGAGGTTCCTAACATCTCTAAAAGCTGTATATGGAGCTAAATATCAGGCAAGTTACGCCAAACAAAGCCTGAAAGCGTGTAGATGCCTGCTCCCATTTTAAAGCAGGATTTGTCAACTTAATTAAAATCACATGAACATCAAAGAATCTCCTAGCTCTTCTCTGACAGGTTTGCAAATGTATTAAGATTTTATTATGTTTCATTCAATAGTGTGCTTGGTTTATTCAAGTTACACAGCCACTTACAAAGTATAGTATCATATGTTTTTCTCTTTGGCAGAATGTAACAACTTGTGTAGTCATTTGCAAAACTCATTTCTACCATTTCAGCAATGTTTTCAATGTTTTATTAACCTTAAACTGGTTCTAGGTTAGGGCTGCAACTAACAAATTTTTTTCACAATCACTTAATCAGCTGATTATTCCCATGATTCATTGATTAATCATCTAGTCTATAAAATGTCACAAAACTGTGAAAAATGCTGATCTTTCCCAGAGCTGAAAGTGACGTCTTCAAAGACAAAGAAAAGTAGCAAATCCTTACATTGAAGAAGCTGAAAGCAGCACATGTTTGACACTTCTGCTTGAAAAATAACTGAAACAATTGATTGAATATCAATTTTCTTTCGATTGACTAATCGATTAATCGACTATTAGTTGCAGCTCTATTCTCAGTTATGAAAGCCCGAACTAGGTGCAATCAGGCATATAACATGGAAATACCTCTCTTACTGATGAAAGAACAGAGAAGATGAACAACTGATGAAAATATTGCCACCTCATTGCCACAAAGATCCACAATGTGACATCATAAAAACACACACTTTGTGTAGTGTAAAATACCATAAAATCCTCTGTTTTATCAGCTGCCAAGGATGAAAATCTATTGGCAGTGTGCTGCATGAGCTTTGACAAGTTTGGCCATCTAGAAGAGATGTGTGGTGATTATCTGGATAGGGCTACTCTGTCTGTCTGGCTGCCCCAATAAAGCCATGATGCCAGAATATTCGCCTCTGGCTCCCAGGTCTGAAATGGCCTCTAAAACTGACTTTTTAAACTGCTGCTGCACAGTAGTGACATTAGACAACTTCTAGCGCACAGTCCATAAATTATTTAAAGCATCCTTGTAAGAAACCAGCCTGGGTTTTCACATTTTCAAGTGAGATGGAAACTACAATGATCTTGGTGGGGGTGGCGGCGGCATGTGTTTGTGTTTCAGAGTGTCTGCGGGAGCGTGTGCCTGTGAAATGGGCATGCATACAAGTGAACGAGACATATCAAGATATGTAATATGACATAATGTCTCCCCTGCTCGAACCCCCAGCTGCTCGCCCACATGCCACAGATCCTGCACCATGTCTAAACAGATGCTCTATCAATAATGCTTGCTTCAGTGCCACACACCTCCCTGGTGGCCAAATTGGGAAGAGGAGAGCGGAGGAGAGAGAGGGAATGAGTGAATGAGTCTGTTTGGAGGGAGGACAAGAGGGAAGGAGAATGGGCGAGAACCCAGAAGCTAGAGTGACTACTGGGAGATGGATTGGCCACGCCAGAAGAAGCCAAAGGACCAGCGAACCTGGGGATGAAGTGTCCGCCTTGTCCCATCTGCTCCAAAGAAGAGCGGCAGGGAGAGAATTCGGCGTTGTTTGGGCCTATTTGTTCAAGTCTAATATTATGATCCCGTCTCATTGTGAACAGGGATCCTTGAGCACATAGATGAAAAGACTACACACAGGTAAACAGAAAGAAAGAAAAGAGCTTTGCCATAAGAGATGGATTGTCCTGGCATCCATTCACTAATCCACACATTATGCCATATCTTGTGTTTTAGCGTACAGAATATCACAAGTAAAGCCTTGAGAGGTTGAGGTGTGAGAGGACTCGGATTCAGCCCTTTACAGCTCCAGTGCTGGTGTCCATTACTCACACTCACCCTAAAATGGTAGATGTAGTTCTCTGATCAAAGGCTCATTCTCTCTCTCTCTCTCTCTCTCTCTACATACACTCACTTTAACACACACAAACACACATCTTCATCTTCACAGCGTGTTCTGTACAGACTATGTTTCATACTTCACTTGCTGTGAGCTTTCACATTGTAGTGCAAGCTGCTTGTTCAATGAGTTAACTTTATTCTGACCTCTGAAAAGTTAAGACAGCATGTGGTGGTCAGCAGTCCTGTGCAGCTGTTCAGTTTTCACCAAGAAAAACAAGCAACATTTTTTTATTAATTTTTTTTTTTTGATGCTTTGATATTGCCTTTGATAATGTTACATTGCTTTCTTTATATTGGAAAAAGCAAGAGCGAAGGCTTGAAAGACTGCAATCAACTCTTCATCAATAAACTGATTAATTTTTCACTTGCCAGCGGAACTATTCATGTTCGTGAAATAAAACTGTATTGATGGGAGAACAAGAAAGCAATGAAATCTAATTGTTTGGGTTTGGAGAACTCTCCCCAACCAACAAGCGTGAACAGCACAAGAGTAGTATCACACAAGCAGACGGAATTGTAAACAACTATAATGAATTTTTTTTTTCACTCGTAAAAAAAGACAACGACACATGGTCCTGAATGAATTCTGCAGGTATGAAAAATTGCAACATCATTTTGAACAACATTTTAACATACCCATCAGCCATCTCTGCTCGTGTGTGTGTCTGCGCACCGTCGCCGAAACCGTCCCACATTAGGTGTACGCGTTAGTTCTTGCGTGAGCAACAAAACACATCAGTGCTCCTCCTGCACCACCCCTGTTGTCATCATCCATCATAATCTAGCCCTGCCTTCCACTAGCTGTCAAAACTGCTCTGGACAATTCACTTAGACAGTGTCAGCTGAACTGTAATATTTTACCAGCCACTATAATGAGGACTGGCCTCCAGACCCACGGAAACAAACACATGGCTCCCTGCTCTCGCCTTGGTTGTTGTATCCATGACTTTGCCACAGTCATTCCAATTTTCCTGTTGCTGCAGGCAATACTACTATAGTATGGTCAGCCGTTGCCAGCTGGGAACCCAACCTGTCAGCCCACGCAATATTGTCCTTTGTCTGAGCTCGAACATTATCTCTACTGCTACTGTGAGCTTTCCCGAGGAAAGAATAATCCTTCTGTGGAGTTACCTCCAGCTTTCATTAGACAGGTTATACACGGAGTGGAAGACTCACGAGTTACAACCAGACCCACAATAAGGAGAGAGTGTTGGCTTTTGGAGTGTTGGCTTTAATTTTTAAGTCACTGATTGATTTAAGACGTGTCAAAAAAAATCACGGAAAATTCCCATTATGAGCTCCTATAATACAGTAGTTTAAACCCCTTAAACTATTCAACAGCAAAAAGCAGCAAAACCTCACATTTGAGAAGCGAATATTTTACATGTTTTCTCAAAAAATGAAAGAAAATCTATCATTCATTTTCTGTCCATTGATAAATTACTCCCTCCTTCCCTCAAGTCATGTTAACCATCCTAAATGAATATAAACCTGAACATGATAATTCACCATATAAGAAGTGTATAACACAAAGCTGTGTCTGCTCTGACAGCTAAGTAAGTTCTTCCATAACCGCATATGTGGGAGTGTGTGTGTGTGTGTATTTGTCAGCAAGCCTGCGTGTCCTCAGTAAGTGCCACATCAACAACATTAACTTGGAGGACAAAGGAGGGCACAGAAACACACCGAGCCACACACGTCAAGACAGTAACAGAAAATAGATGGAGTAGCAACACACACTATTTTAATTATCCTCTTGTCTAACCTGCCCTCCAATTACAAATAGGGATGTATAATAAGCCATCTATTGATGCATGAAAGACAGGACAATAACACAGGAGCTGAACACGAGCAGGATAAGAAGTGGTTTGAAAAATGAGCTCAGAGAGGCTCAAAGTGAGGTTAAGCTAACCCAAATAAATAGAATATCTCGGTTTAAATTCTCTAAGATGCACCATCATTTCTTAATACTTAGGTGTGTACTTGCATATTGGCGATGAAATAGTTGAGAGGCAGCCTTTATCACCATCAGAGGCTTCAAGATAAAATACATGATTACATTTATGATAGCGCAGTTAAACGATAAAGACACTGCAGTGCGCGCCGTATTCCACTGAGAGATGGGCATAATGAATATGCTCTGGCTAATTTATGCCGGCTAATTTGTCTACATTTGGTAAATCTTTTTAAGATTGATTTTCTCAGCAAATACAAACTCAGCTCAGCATTAAGTAAACAGCAGCGAGGAGGCTTGCTTTTACATCTCGCCACTTTAAATTCAATGTTCAGCGACGGTTCTCTTTCCATATAGTGTGTCATTTCAGTCCGACTTTATGTGTGAGAATTAACAGGCTGCGCCGCAGACACCTGCCATTTGTCTTCCTCCCGCTCATGAGAATGCTACTTTAACCGGAGTACCGGATGATTTTGTGTTTTATTAGAAGTGGCACTATGAAAGATGCCCGTATAAAAACAATGAAAAAACTGCCACATACTAAATCTAACAGGCTCTGGTGAAAAAAAAAGAAAGTAAATAGCCAATTTGGCATTTAGGGCTATAGGCTGCTACACACACACTACACACACACACACACACACAGCGATCGTGTTTGTCCGCCTACATCAGACTTTTGAAGGTCTCTAACACGCTTTTTGTTCAGGTGTCTTGGATAGTTCTCTTTTCACATGTCATGTTGCTTGTCTGTGCCAATCCTATTCCCTGTACATGCAACACCACGGCCGTGACAACAGCTTACAGAAAGCAAAAGTGCAGCGTGAAAGCATCCTCTTAGTGCAGAAAGTGAGTGATGGAGAGCAAGCAACACGTAATATTCACTGGTCAGACAAGCTCCAGGGGCACCAAGGACAATTCTAGGCCGACTGCGGCGATGGATACATCTGTCTGCTGTCCACTCCTGTCAGAGTTATTGGTTTGCATTGTTTGTTCAGAAACAAGGATCCATGTCTGTGCATGTTCTTCCATTCTTACAGTTCCTTATTAGTTTGTCTGCAGGCCTACCTGCTGCATATCCATGTGTCCACTTGAATCATCAGTAAAATATCAATGACAGCCATTCTGTGTAAACACAGCTATGGGCTCTGAATATATTCTGTGATGTTGGTCTGATGCCTGTTGTACTGCTCTCCCAACTAGGGATTGGTATGTGTCGTGATACTGACCTCACGAAGCAGATCGAGTACTGACCATGACATGACTGATTCGCATTAAATACAGTTTCTTTGCCAATGTCATCATAAAATTTAGCGTTTCCACTATCAGTTACATTCATTCAGTCACGGCAAGCTGCCAACTCAGTTTTTGGTACCACGGCAATCCCTGGCCTCATGTTACCATCCATAAAAATGATTCCACGCTGTGAGCTATGCAGATTTTAAATGCAGGAGAAAGACAGCCCTGGTATTGTATCTATCCTTGATATTGGCAGATATGAGTGGATGCATTGGATTCAGTAGTGGCAAAGAAAAAGTTAGATCCGTGCATCCTTCCTCAAAACTTGCCTTTCCTTCACTTGATCTTCCCTCTTTAACGCCACATTAATAACTTTGTATAGTCAAATGCAGCCTCTGACTGCAGATACGATCCACCACAAAGACTAAGTGATTATATTTAATCACCGTCTCTTGACTGCTTAACTATTCCCTTCTTGTGTCAGTTGATATGCGAGTTCACCCACACCCGTCCGCACGTGCATACAAAGAGATGCAGTGAGCGGCGAATGTTTGGGGCAGAAGAAGACAGCGCACGACTTAGTGGTCCTTTCTCCATCCCTGCAGGCAGCAAAGCAGGCTGCATGGCAGCCCTGTCTCCCAAGACAAGTTAATAAGATGGAGCAGTCCCCGGGGGCAACAGCCGGCAAGCATTATCACTTTGAAGGCAGCCAGAAAAACTGACATACTAGGGAAGAACTCCCAAAAAGAAGCTATTAATTACCCCCTCTCACTAGCCACTGCTGCAGAAAAAGTTAATTTGACAATTTGGAAGACAGGGATTGTTTTGAAATAAGGGATTTTCCCTCCCACTTGGTTCAACAAATCTTCTGCAATTATTATTTTTTGTGCTACTCTATTCATACATACAATTTTCATTTTTTTTTCCCCCCACCATCTCTGCCTCTCTCCTTCTCGCACACGTATGACGAAGCAACCTTCTCGAGCGTGAAACCACAGGGAGGCGTGGGGGCAACACGGCACATATCAGCACATGTGAACTGCCCAAAGACCACTTCTACAGACATGTGGTGTGATGAATAAATCATGCTGCATAAAACCAAGGGGAGAGAAGTTCCTCTCCTGAGGGCCTGCATTCACTTTGTGCTGCTCGACTCAAACACGAGTATCTCCCCGCCATCTAAATGAGCCACACACGTCCGTGCTAAAGCAAATAAGAGCAAAACTGTCACCTCATTGAAGAAACACTGATCATTACAAAACATGGTCCCTTTTTATTTCAGCCATTGTAATTAAAAATAATTGTGTAGTGGGGTGGGCAGGTGCTCCCATCAACAATTTTTTTCACCAATTAGCACTACAATAATATTGCCCTGGATATTGCAGATGATATTATTAGCATTTTGATGGAACACAAGTGCCTGCATGCCTGCACGCCAGAGAACTGTTCTCAAGTGGAATCTTTTCACTGAGATCCACCCGGGAAGAGTCACTTCTGGTTCGACAAAAACAGGCTCAGGAACAGAGACGGAGAAGGCACGGCGGTGCATAAAGTGTTCTGCAGAGCCATGTTAAAGATTCAAAGTATTTTTGGATGCACATCAGATACCAGATGCATTAAATTGGATGGTTTTTTTGGGCACTGAACCCGTGATCAAGTTTCTTCTCTCTGTTGCTCACGAGATTTACCAAAAAAAATCAGCCGCTACGGATCAACGTCAGTGATGAAACTGTGGATTTTTGGTGCTGATTTGTTTTTACCAGAACCTATTATTTCAACCCCCTCCCCCCCAAAAAAGCAGCACTGGTCAACTGAACATAAATACATTTGGTCCACACAAAATCTGACAAATGCATTTTAACATCAGGGGTAAGACCTGTGTGTTCTCATACAGCCGAGCTCGTCTGTTGTCAGAGGCCTAACAAATTGGTTCTCCTACCACTTGGGAGCATGTGTGCAGCGTGTGATGGTTTAGCCTGCACACAAGAATCAGAATCAAATTTGAAGCACTGAATTTCTGTGATACATCTTACCAATTTTCTCTAAAGCATCCACGCTAGATCTGAGCGTCTCTCTGTGACAAGGATTATCTCACTAATACCAGAGGGGAAAGATAACTGACAATTGCTCTGGGTTAAAATGACTTTTTTTCCTGTGCTTGCTGGATATGCAGAGTGAGTGTAGATGCTAATTTGCAATCTTGACCGGTGGTGTCCAAACTCCAGGACAGAAAAAGACATACACTTTCTGTATGCTCTCTAAAATCCTTGCTACTCGTCATTGTGGGTTGGTTGTGTCTCCTCATCTTTGTAACTCTTTCCACCTTGTGTCCATTAAAATACAAGCAATTCAAAAGGTTTTCTTCCAAGTGATGCATCTCTGTGTTGTGTGAATGGGCCCCAACTACAGCTGTCCAATTTGTCCAGTTAGTTAACTATAGGAGATGTTGGACCTTTCTTCAAGATTAAAAAAAAAACAACCAACAAATCATCTACCTTGTAAATTTGTACACAGACAGTACACCACAAACAGGCATGCACACACATAATTAATGTCTGCACATATTTGATCAGACATTTACTGTCCTTGACTCATTTGTCTTCTTTTGTGTCATTATTAAGACTACAATATAGCAAAAACATCACCTAGCATTCACGTCAATATGGCATTTCACAATCACACTGGATTTACGGTGTGTAAGAGAGAGAAAGAGGGAGAAGGAGAGAGAGACAGAAAAGGAGAGAAATGGAACAGGGGAGTGTCAGAGACAAAGACAGAGAGACAGACATAGAGAGGGAGACTGAGACAGAGAGATCAGAGAGCCGGGGACAGAAGAACAGCCAACGATAAATGAATTCCCAAGAGAAAAGGAGGGACACGGAGAAATTACAGAACAAAAGGAGAAGACAGAAATGACATTTCTTAAGGGACTGCTGTGTGGCATTTGTAGGAAGAAAAATGAAATGTGAGGACCAGAGAGAGATGGAAGGCGGGAGAGGGCATGGGGAGAATGGAATGAGTAAGAGCAAGAAACAAAAGAGAAAGTGTGTGAGAGGTAAGACTAATTTATGAGAAATGAGGCAGGAGTCTGTGAGGCTGGCTGGCTGCTGTCTGATGGATTGGGGGGGGGGGTGGGGGGGTGTAGGTGGGAGGTGGGTGGGACTGGGTTTTGCAGGTTGGTGGACAGAGAAGAACCTGTGATATGGATCCTTTGAGGCGGCATTTCAAAAAAAAAAAAAAAAAAAAAAAAAAAAAAGGAAAAGAAAAAAGAAAAGAAAGTGAACTCCAGAAATGGGATATGAAAATAAAACAAAAAACATCACTTCTCTTTGGAGGAGAATCTCCCTGGCAGGTAGGTAGAGCAGACAGAGGCAAAGGTGAGAAAGAGATTGGGTAGGAAACAAAGAGGGAGAAGCACAAGGGAATGAGCAAAGGAGGAAAAAAAAAATGTGTGAAGTGACAGAGGCGAGAAAGAGAAAGCGAGGAAAAGATGATGGAGATAAAGTGAGATGAGAGACAGCTGCCTTTGATGCAGCTGCTCTTCAACTGTGGCAGTTTGGAAAGAGGGCTGCGCACGTGCGGTCGTATGTGCGCGCGCGACCCTCTGAGCGTATGCAAGTATCTGTTATAATAAAGTTCACATAGGCGTGAAAGGCGGGATTGATGATAAGGCAGCTGCTCATTTGTAGTGCGGAAGGAGTTGGTTCCCACGTGCTCCAAGTACACAAACACAGCGAGACGCAATCGCTCACACGCAGGCAGACAGAAAAACTGCCTCTGGAGGTATCGAGAAACACTCTGGGCCTACAAAACATTCGAGGCTCTCCTCTCGACAGAATCCCCTCCCAAAGCTTGCTGACAGAGGAGCGCGGTGAACCTCTTCTTTCAAACAGCGCCCCGTCTTTCTTCATTCTCGTCTTACAGCACGCTCGTACTGTATCAAAGCCAGGACACACGCTGCTGTGTGAAGTGCCATCAACGTACACACCGATGCACACCTTCTCCTCCTCGCGCACGCTCGCCTCCTCTTCATGTCTCTCTTTCTATCTTTCCTCGTGCACATAACTTTGAGAGAACAGAGCTGGGGAGGGGGGGGCAGAGAGGGGCTGGCAGCGGCGATGAAAGACAGTGATGAAGGTGCAGCGGTAAAATACACTGTAGACGTCATCTATCTACTGATGGAGAGAACACACATCACACAGAGACACTGTCTTTTAAGTTCAGTCCCTCTAAGCACGGTCCCAATATAGATCAGGACCAAAGCGCACGTTTGCGCAACCGTGTGGTTCCTGCATGAATGAACACACACAAACACATCCAAACAAACACACGGTAACCTCTTTCTATCCGCGTCTCTCCAATAACGCAACCAATTCCATGGAGGCGAAACCCAAACAAAGGCAACTGAGCACAAGGCTTATTAATCATAGCGTCATCCCACATGGATTCCTTTGTGACCTCATGAACTATTGATGGGCTGCCATGTCAGGGGTCTCTTACAGCTGTGAGGGTTTTGCTGGGGGAAAGCTGCGTTAGCCAAAAAAATAAGCCTAATGATGTCAGATGTCATCCCTGACCCCTATAATTTCACAAATTCAGATTTATTGCAGATCATTATGCGTCCCACCCGTGCGTGTCCACTGAGATGTGGTGTTTGCCTGTTTGTTTGTTTGTGTATAAATATGTGTGTAGTGGACAATGTCATATAAAGAGGGTGGCTGGCTGAGGGCTTGTTCTCTGTGGGACTCTACAGTGGGGCATGGCACATAATACAGAGAATGGGGGCCCCAGGCAGCCACCCATTTTATATTGGTACCACATACACACACACACGCACTCGCACGCAAACACACACACAGTGCCTTGCATTAATAAAAACACACAGCACACCTACACAGAAGCGCACAGTTAAACACACAAAGACCGACTTGGAACCTGTCAAGTGCGAACAAACTGATGACAAGACGGCGACAGATGGATTCACTGAGGAGAGACGAGCTACGCATTCAACTCAATTAGCAACGTGCTGCTGCATGACGCCGATGGGATATGGAATCTTACCATGACTGGCAACCTGTCAATCGAGCAACAGAGCCGCAAAAACAAGCATCATGCAAGACGCAATGAATTAAATTTAATAAACCAATAAATAAATTCATTTATGAATAACTGGTATAAACCCATGGAGTGGCAGCTCTGCATCAAAAAACAGGGCATAATGTGACCAGGGAGCCTAAATATCCCCAGGCGCGCACACACAAAGAAGAAACTGGCAGCGGGGAAAGGAGAGGAGGAGGAGCAGGCAGTGGGGGAGAGACAGAAAAGAGAGAAGAGAAAGAACAATGGCTGCTTCCCTCTTTCTCTCTTGCTCACTCTCTCTTCGGGAGCTCTGTTCATACATTATCCTGCCATAGTACCTAATGAGCCAGGCATCTCCACCCTGACACTTACGCTTGGCTAGGCAACCCTTATTACAGTGTGGGGAGACACACACACACACATACACACACTGAGACAAAACACTGACCATCACAGGTCATCAGCTGTGAGCTTGCCATATTCAAATGCATCTTTATCGTCTGTCGTGAAGAAACCGTCATATAATGGTTTAAGTGTGTTTGTGTGTCAGTTTCAGACGTGTCAAGTTCCTAGTTCTTACAAATACATGAAGCAGCCTGAAGGCTGCTGGTGAATATGGGGACAGACACCATGTGCCCCCTCAGGGTCGTTGGTTATTACCGATGCTTCATTGTTCATGACGGCAGACAAAATTGCTCTTTTCGCTGCTTTTTTTTACGGGCACGAACTTGAAAAAAAAAAAAAAAAAAAAAAAAAAAAAAAGCACAAAAGCAAATCTATCTTGTCTGGCAACATACGAGTCAGTGCCAGGATGTACCCTGCAGTGCTATGATTGTTTTGGCTGCTTCTGTATAAAAAGCTCTTCCACTTCAAAAAGAGCCTCCTACAACTGTTTAAGTGGTAAACCAGCACAGCTGTGGGAGGCCAATCAGCTGCAAGTACAGTCAGGGCAACACGGTAAAAGTTGGTCAAATAAACATCAAATGTCACGACAGCAAGCCAGAATATAGTGGAGGCGAAGAGGACTGCTTTGAAAAGGGGGGATGACTGGCATGTTGGTTAATATTTAGAATGACATGAGATACTCAGTTTGACTCTCAAAACATGGAGAATAAGAACAGAAAAAAGAAAAGCCTATAGCCTATATAATATATATAAATATATATATATGAAAGAAACCATAGATTGTTCTTTTTGCCTTTAATCTAAGATTAGATGCCTGGACTGGAGGTGATGTGATGCAATCGTTCTGTGAGAAGTGATTGCTGTGGCTCAAGCGGCTGATTGTGATTTTCAGCCGTGTGGGTTGGTGCATTCTGACCACCATTACACTTAAGAGGGACAGTAAAAGCACTAACTTCAAAGCAGTTGTGCTGAGAGTTGATAGTAAGTTTTATGTCCGCCTCTTTTATTGGAACGGGCTCGCATTGAAGTTCTATTGAAGAAGGAAAAAAAGAAAAATATGAGGAGACATACCGTTGAACAAAACAACGGAAATCATTTTATTTTTCAAGTGAAACCCCAGTGACTACCTTTAAATGCACTCCATGTAATCCAAATTAATCTCTGAGACTAGCCATCCTCACACAGTACTGAGGAATAATGTGACATGAGATTTCTGTATATCAGCATCAGCAAAGATGTAGATGTAAAACTGCAAGCTAAGTCTTTTATTGCAGTTATTACATTTTGAGTGGAATAATGCAACACATTCACTTTTCATCTAAACAAAAGGAATCACATTTCTTTTATTATTTAATCTGGTAATTTCCAATAAAAAATGCACCAGAAACCCTTCAACATATCTACAAAATCAGTAGAAATATGTTTTTTTTTACATTCTCAAAGTGACCTCCTATAGATTTAGAGGACAACTGTGCAGACTACAGATGTTTGTGCGGTGCATCTGTGAGCGTGAAGGCCATCAAATGCAGGCCCATGTGATCAGCATGTTTTAAAAATGTTACAAAGACAAGAAGCGACATATTTTACTAACACTGCACAACAGACACTTAACTAATTCCCTCATGTGCTGCGCTCAGCTGTAAGACGCCTGGGTAGGCACCAATCAGCCTGTAAATACAGGGGACAATGCAGAGGGAAGCTTACACTTCCCCTGTCTGTCTCTGGAACCGTCTCATGCACATCAGATGTAAAAACAATATTCCTGCAGTTAGATCTTGCTGCACCTTTTTTTTCTCCCTTTGACACTGTGTAATAGCCACATATTATCCAGATTAAGGCGAGCTTGTCCGTATAGAATGTAATTTCAAACAAACTTGTGCTCCTCCGTGTGTCTCGCGGAGCCGATCTGAGCGCGTGCCTTATATTCTGTGTGTGCGTATTTGTGTGCGAGCGAATGTAAACTCAGTATTCCAGGTCACGGTGGCTGCAATCTCACAGGAGGTTTAACCTTGGTAAATCCACTATTAGGTGTTCTGAGAATGATGATGTGAGCAGTAGATCCTCCCTGATGGTTTCACTTTCTAAGAGCATCCAGCAGGTCACAAATAGAGAAGCTGTGGGGGTATTACAAGGTCAGAGGTTGGCTAACTCTCAATATGATGACAATTCCATGCTGGCATTTTCATTTCCTGAAGAGACTGATTCCCCATAGCAGCTGAGGCCAAAGATGTTTGCTTATTTTTGTTCAAATAAGTTCTTCTCTGCTTTTAAGAGAGACGATATGCCGCAAATATGCAGTGTGGCCTCGCTGTGTGTCTTTCCATTCACATATCTTGCAAGGAAAGTTCGAATCAATATAGCTTTCCAATGCATACGCATGCATGAAATCAGACCGTGCCTATCATAAACAAATGTGCCTTTTCTGCACAATTTTTTTTTTTTTTTTGCCCCTTTCATTTTGTTCTTCAAACGTCTTCAGAGGTGCGGCCGTGCAGCCGACCAGTGGGAGTAGCTGGTGTTTTTTAATGGCACATGGTTTGTCTCCTGGTGGCGAGATAAACATGGGGAAGAGATTAAAACCCCAGGTTTTCTTCTACAATCCCCTGCCTTCATCCTCCTTCCCCTTGCAATGGTCGTGCAGGGCCAGCGCAGCAGACTCTAATGCAAAACCAAACCCATCTGGTTTACGAGGCAGAGTTGCGCCTAAAAACACACACACACGCGCGCTACTACAGCAACACTGATAGAGGGGCAGATGTCAGCAACGGGCAGGAGAAAACAGACAGGTGACAAAGAGAGGAGGATCTCTACCGTTTAATCACCTACCTGTAGAGTACGTCTCATCGGACTCATTGCAGGAACGTACACAGCTCCTACTGTAACACCGGTGTTGATTTTGAGGTGAGTCTGTCGGGTCACCGGTGTCAGGACGTGGATCACAACAAACACCCTGAGGAGGAAGAAGCGGGGCCAGAGGCCAGGCCGCCCCTGCTTCACGCCGTCCCTCCCCGCTGAGGCACGGGTTGCCAGCTCGCCTCGGAGCTGATGAGCTGGAGCAGTTATTAAGAGTGGCTCAACACATCATTTCCTTTGTCACTGTGATTAGGCCAAGGCAAGGGGCCCTCAGGTGGAGGTAGACCCGGAGTGTATGATTAGCTCTGCCATTTAAATGACATTCACACTAAATCGCTAATATCAGGTCTGTCAAGGTGAGAGAAGGCGACGAGGAATACGTCAGCTCACGTTGGAAGCGATGCAAGGAAAAGCGCGGGGATATCTGATCTCACTTGATGCCAACGCCGCATCAATCAGTTAAGTCAGGCACAGCGGCTGATTGTTTTAGCGTGCATCAGTGGTGCCATACAGTAGTCACAGAGCACAGAGGAGCTGCGATCTGTAAACACTACAACTCCCGTGGAACCCACAGGGATTCAGTTGTTTAAAAAGGGATTGGCAGTGGAGGATATTAACCATCAAAGAAGACCTGGGCCTTGTAAATGTGCTGGCGGAAAGACACTGTTATTTAAGCTCTGTCCAAATAGGTTTTATTGTCTTGTAAAAACAGCACCGGCCATTTGCTCTCGCAGCTATTTGGACGAGAAATTAAAAGAATTGGTTAACTTTTCTTCTTTCTCCTAGTGGAAAATTCATCTCTCAAGTCACGCCATCTTTAAAACTCAAATGACCCTGCTCCCTCTCTTGCCTGAACAAAAGAAGGTATTATCAAACCTCACTCTCAGCAGTGCTGGATCCATTTGGTAAACAGCCTGTGTCCTACAGTAGTAATCAGAGGGTATTTTTGAGGGATTTGCAGGCTGGCCAGGAGGCATCCGCTGGAGTGATCTCTAATTGCTAGAAGCGGAGGCCTAGACTGCCTGGCGCTCTTTTGAAGCCATCGGCAGCAGCTTCCAGCCAGAGGAGCCAGCAGGGGGAGGCTTCCCACTGAGGCACTCTCCTTTTTCTTTATTTCCTTCCCCTTTTCTCCCTTGCCATGCCTTCATTCTACTTTTTCTTGTGTTCAGGGCCCCCTTCCTTCCATCCCCTTCTTATTCCTTGCCATTTCTTCTCGAGCTGTACTTGTTTCCTTTCCCCACTCCCCCTTTTTTTTCCCCTCCTCTCCTACTCAGTCAATGAGCCAGCAATCACTTTGCAGACAGACATCCTCTGCTCAGTCAGCCATGTTCAATCCCTAGCACCGGTGGCTGATGAGGCATTGTGGTGACGTCAAATACCGGGGCTTTTCAGGGAGCAACAGTTAACCTGTGGAGGCGCAGCTCTGCTTCCCAGGTTACAGGACTCATACTGGCAGTCTTTGTATAAAATAATGAATGTAATATGCCAAAGAGATGAAAGATAATGAGGCCAATTATTTTTTTCTTCTCACCCAGTGAGGCGGGAGAGGCGAATTTATGTCAAATAGTTGGTGTATAATGACACCTAATACCACTCAAGCCTTTGTTACTGTAGGAGCTTGTGTATCCTGGAGCAAAGACTTTTGCTCTATAAAGCATAGTTTTGAAATTGTGACAAAACACACACACACACACACACACACACACACACAAAACACCACAACCTCTAAATTACAATATTAGAAAGTTGGACTTTGTTGCATATTCGTAGGCTGAGGCATACTGTCCACATTGCTTACACAGAGGCAGTAAAATTCACCTACAAAATGAACAAAGAGACACAAATTGAAAAAAAAAAATTGCATGCTGTCATCTGCACACACAGTCTCACAGACACACAACCAGTTTTTGGGTGTTTGGAAGGCAGCTCGCTCGGTGTGACATTGACTCCTCAGTGCCAATTCCACACTGGGAGCTGCACTTGCTAGCTTTGCTGCCAATCCAGGTAAAGAGATTACAGACACACACAATGCAGTCTTCTGTTTGTCTGCCAAGAAGAAAACCAGCCCTTTAAGCCCATAGAAAAAAAAAAGGGCTCCACACAAATTCACACAGCCTTGGCCCCGTCCTCGTTCAAAACCAAGAATCCCCTTCTTCTCCAGGAACATGGCTTCTAACATGTGCCCTGCTCAGTGGCTCGCTCATACAAAGCAGCCTTGTGACTGAAACAATTCAGCCTCCATTTCTTTATCCTGGTCCCCAACACTGTTGCGCATTACTATTACTTGCATCATTCAAATAAAGAAGGAATTTGGCTTACAATCAGTCACACAGTCATTATAAAGCTACACTAATGGGTGCTGTCTGGTTACAAACTATTGTAAAACAATGCGAATGAAATTACACTTGGATTTCATCATCTTTCTTAATGGTGTAATTAAAAAGGTGAGAGAGAACGTGCGTATCACCCAGACTACATATACAGTAGGTGCCACCTTCAATATTTGAGCTTGCACTAATTAACTAAAAACTTGTTGAAAAGTAAAAACTTGATGAAATCTGCAGGGCTGACGTTTAGCAGGACGAATTCTGTGCAGAGCAAAACTCAAACAACCACTGTGGCGTGCAGTTTTGACCCAATTAATGAGCTACTTATAATCCTAAGAGTGTAATTTAGCATTGGGATTGCAATGCACTAATTTGCATTGTATATACTTATCGTTCTTGGATTCGTGTGGATTAGGCGTTACGCTGAAGAGCTGCTTGTGAACAATCGAATCAGTTTGAGTGTATATCTGTACTGTATATTTCCTCTTGAGAAGGTCCTACGTGGATTATGTGCATGGAATCATGGCACTGAGAGATGTGTTGATGAAGAGAGTGGCGACGTGGTGGAGAAGGATGGCTAATTAAGGCATGGCAGAGTAGCACTAAATAAAAAATGCATACGAGAAGCGAGACAAAGAATTCATCCATCATCGACTGTACCTTTTACTTGAAATCCTAAAGCTTTGGCGGATACCAAAGGTTGCCCCTCTTTCATCCCAGTCTCCATCCCCTCCTCTAAAAGATGCCATTTTTTTGCACCTCAGCAACACTCTCCTTGGCACTACCAATTGTGTTTGACAGTAAAATCACATCTTAGATCATAGATAAAATGTCAGCCTGCGGGACGGGAGTCAGCAACGGATGACAGAATGATTTTGACTCGGGGCTATTCCAAAAGCTTTTATTTCCCACCCGTATAGCTTGTCCTGTCATCTAGGGGTGGCATGTGAAGTCATGTTGAGGGTGGCGGGAATGACGACTGATATGTGTAGTCCGCCGCTGCCGTGCTCGTGGCCTTGTCTCAGAACGTAGCTTGTGTTCTGGAGCGCGCACACACACACACACACACACACACACACTGTAATCTGGACCTCCTACACTGCTGAATAAACCATGAAGAAATAAAAAAAAATAAAATATGTGAAATACACATTCCTGATTTTCTCTTTTCTGTCACAAAATGAGTGTCAGGAGAAGAAGGGAAGGTTGAAGGGAGGTGGGGTGGTGGGGACACTGCAGTAGAACATGGAACAATAGGCGCCCTCTGGCATCAACCTCTGGACAGCCCAAGCTGCTCACCAAAGACACTGAACTCACCCACAATGAACCGCTGCAGTGGGAAGGGAGGCTTTAGAGAGTTCAATTTCCAACACAATTGGCTGTATTCTACTCCTTTAAATGCCAAGGAGATGGTGTGCAGCGTGTGCCTTTGTGAGGAGCTTTGCTTACAGCCAGTGTCCTCTAGCAGGAGAGACAGAGAGAGAAAGACGAGAGAAATGGAGAGATGGCGAAGACAGGCGGGGTGGGGAGACCGGCGTGGGGGGACAGAAATAGTGAGAAAAGAAAAGGAAGAAAGACTAAGACTGAATGACTGGGAGAGATAGAGAGTTAAAAAAAAAAGTACAGAGAAAACGAGAAGGGTAGAGAATGTCTCCTCTGGCTGTCGTTTCGCCAGCCTCGCGGGGACCGTCTGAAGGACAATGCTGCTACTAGTGGAGTGTGACGTTTGTCCTCTATCCAATTCAACACAGCCCCAAAGAAAACACACTTACAATCAAGTGTCGATCATGCATCTCATACACAATAAACTCTCCCAAACAAAATACAATGCATTATAGTAATATACAATACAGCCTCTGCGTTTAAAAAAAAAAAAAAAAAAGCTTAATGGGAAAAATAAAAAGGCACTGAGATAAGATTCAAATGAGGTGATGTGAAGTCACAGTGTGCCACAGCAGGCCCGACAAGAGATCACCTTTAACTGCTGTGAATTTTACCTCACACATCCTGTGCTTTCTCTTTCTTTTATTTTGAATAATTTTGCACACACCTCTGTAATATACTGGAAGTATGCCGTCTCTTTTCTATGGTGTATTTAATTTGCTCGTAGAGACGAACGTATTATTTTTACCTCGCACAAGCTCAAGTAAATATAAACGTGCTTACTGGCATCAGGGACATTTGCTTCCTTTCTCCTCGTTTCACCTCAGCAGAAAATAGCTACTAAGGCCCCTGTTTTTGGAAAAGACTTTTAGGCTGCTGTTGTGATTTTGGGTCAGAGCAGATTTATAAATTTGGTTGAAATGCATATATAAGCTTGATATCATGCGTGTAAAGTGCAGTGGGTCTGTGTTGCATATAAAAAAAAAAGTGGGGGGAAAAAAATGGTATTAGTTGTTAGAAATATCCTCCAGTTCAAAGCATTAGAAGCGAACGGTTATTTTCAGGGCTTGCAATCGTGGACCGTGGTTTTAGAGGAATTGCATTGTGTAACATTTGGACTGTTAAATAAAGAATGTGTTATTTTTATCTATTGCAGCGCGGCAGAAAAATCTGGAATTATTTTTTCATGAATCAATCTGTAAGATAAAAATGAACACAGGTGGGAAATTGATTTGGACTGCAGGCTGCCAGATGCTCATCACTGGATCTGTAGGCAGTGGTAAAGTGGGGCCAGGAACTGGTTTCACTGATAATATATTCAATGTCCTTTCCTTTGTGGTCACGGGGCAGCTGAGCCATTAATATTACACAATCACAGCAATGGCTCTGATGAATTATTCAACTTTTCTTACGGGTCTGTAATATTCTATGCAATTCATCTGGAAGACCTGTTGTGGTTTTAAGATGAAGGCAACAAATATCCACTCAAATTCCTACTGGAACAAAATATCAAAATGCCAGTTAGAAGAAACGGCGACTGCAGAAAGAACTGCACCTGCCTCCTGCCTCAGTGTCACACTCAATATAAATACGTCCGCTGTCATCAGAAAAATTGCCAAGGAGGCTGTTTCTCCATCATTGTCTTCATTTGAAGGGCATTTTGCTGCCCAAAGGCAAACGCCTAACACACTCCCCGAGCGTGGCGCCCATCCCCTCTCACAGAGGGCTGGCAGTGCAGCAGACAGGAGAGAGAGAAAGAGAGAGAGAGGAATAAGAGAGAAAAAAGCCTTCGTCTCAAAGCAGACCTCACACTGGGTTCTGTCACTACAGATCAAAATCCCCTCAAAGCCATAGATCACTTCCACTATAGTTCACATGTTCCACACTTAGAAACTGTTTACCAGACTCAAAGAGTTCGTCTGCACAGAGTACACACACTTATACACACACAGATACAGAGAGAGAGGGAGTTTGCACAAAAAAAGAGAAAACAATACAGCTTTCGATCCGAGCCAACTGCACTTAAACATTTATACAGGTTGAGAGGATGAGTCGCTCACTGCAAACAAATGTTTACATCTATATGGCAAAACAGCGCTCAGCACAGTTCAGCGAGACGGCGCGATGCCAGCTCTGCCTACGAGTGAGCTGACTGGTGTGACAAACGGAGAAGTGTCTGCTCCTTTTTCTTGCCGAACTACCTGTCAGTGCCTGTCGACGAGTCACGCACACAGTGATACATGCACACATGCCCAGCCGGGCACGGTCTGTATCCTAAAAGTTCCTTTAACGCAGCTACATGAGGATTCATAGCCAATAACAGCCGGGATGAGTGACAGGCCTATATGTGCTTACCGGCAGTTAAGTCCAGTCCGGTAAACGTGCGGCTTGGCTTAAATGCACAACACCGCATTTTGGTGCAGGGAGGAAACCTGTCTTTGGAAAGTCCTCTGCTTGAGAGAGAAACGTCCCCTCATCTAAGATAAGGAGCCGATGAGAGATAGCGATAAAGTCAGTGCTTCTCCTGGGCCTTATCTCATGCTGTTATCTGACTGCACAGCACCCACCATCTCACAATCTTTACACCCTTTAAGCACCTCTCTGAAACACTCACACCAGCATCATCATCACACACACACACACACACACAAACACAGAGCATCCAGCGCTCAAACATTCCAAACACCGTGCCAGCTTATTGATTACTTTGACACGCTCCCATTGTTGAACAGACGGCACACCTAATATCATGTAAGATTGGAACTGTTCTGTGTTATCTCATGGGGAAAGGACATAAAATGACTATTTTCTCACCTTTCACAAAGACAGAGCAGAAATGGGAGGAAAGGGAGCAGACGCTGTGCACTTACCTCTATGTCTGTTAGTCGTCTTATCAAACATAAGCATGGCATCATCAACCTGGAAGACAGAAGAAAAGCACTGAAATTAGCTTAATCTTTTCAGCAAGTATCTCACGTCGCCTTCTCCCCATTGAATCACATCTCATTCTACTCACTGTAATTACTCTTAGAATATATATTCTCGCTGCTTTACACTTATTCATTTCCAAGCACCTCTTTTTCTACATAATCATTCTGCGGTCAAAAGATTATTTTCTAGTCACCAGCTTCCTTTCTGTCTGTAGTTCCTGATATTTAATGATATAGGGATTTGGATAGATGTTGCAAAGATGTGAATGAAAAGTGGCAATAGGAGAGAAAATTAACAATAATGACAAGCAGGGGAAAAAAGGAGAACTGTGTGGACAATATGTTTATTTTGATGAACACCAATGTCCGGTCTTGTGGAGGGTGACAGATAGACACATTACACTGAGCGAGCGTGAGACAAATGGGATCCGTCCTCATCTCACAGCCGCAGCAGCAGCAGCATCCACCATAATATCATCCCTCATCATGTCCAATAAAGCCACACACAGACAGACAGCATTTTTTCTTCACACATCCCCGAGAAACAGATCTCTAGACACACTCTGCTTTCTCTAACGCTGAAGAAATGCTTAAAAAACAGAGTGAGGCATGCTCATTTAGCCTGTGATGTTGTCTTGGGAGATAAATAAAAAGAAAACAGAGGGTTAGAGAGCAGCAGCAGACAGAAACAAAAAGAGAGAACACTCTGCACCATTCGCTCCCTGGTTATGGTCTCTAGGTGAGTGTAACGGTGTGCCGAGGAGGCTCGGAGCCGTGCGGGGGGAAATATGTGCGCACGAGCGTGCGTCCGTGTTTTTCATGGTAGGGTGACAAAGCTTCGGGAGGAGATGGGAAGAAACAAGAATCGGGGTCTCACTCAAGCCGAACTGTGTGATTGGATAAAGAGAAGTGCCTGGCAGCCAAGCAGACTGGTGCTGGCACACTGCTCACGCCACCCTCTTGCCACACATTTGGCACACGAGACGCCGGCACAGCTTGTAGGACCCGGTTACACACTGTACGGCTCACAGGCCACATGCGGCACTTTATTTGCACCTCCCAAAAATATTAGCAAATCGTAAAACTATAATGAGATATACCTATATTTAACGTATTTCACCCATTATTATGAGGACACAGACTTGTTCGTAAACATTCAAAAGGGGGGCGGAGAATCAGAGCCTACAGGTGGATCCAGTTAGATGTGGTAGAGGGAGTATGGTGGATTTAAGCAGACAAACTTATTAGAAAAGGGAGTGATGGATATGTGCGAGGAGAGTGTCGTGTGGGAGGAGGCAGGAATAAGTAAGGCAGGCAGCCTATGTGGAGTTTAACAATAAAAATATGAAGGCCATATAGAAATGAATTGTAAGTATAGATTCACTAGTGCTACAACTGTGGTACTGTGGCTTGCACTTCTGCACAACCTCTAACAAAGTCATTAAGTGTTTCCTCTGTTGACACAACACACCAACACAAAAAAAGGCAGCAAAAATAATGACATTTGCTGCGTCTCTGAAAAATGTGCTATCGGATGACTGTGTGGTGGGAAAACATAGTAAAGCAGTGCACAAATACACAGCTGCCAAGCAATATCACCTGCAGCGACAGTTTTATAAACAGACATTTATAATGTCACGTAACCGAACCTCTGTCTCACG
Organism: Holacanthus passer; assembly: GCA_025331565.1. Classification (NCBI taxonomy): domain Eukaryota; kingdom Metazoa; phylum Chordata; class Actinopteri; family Pomacanthidae; genus Holacanthus; species Holacanthus passer. The sequence continues at coordinate 8,732,875 of JAFREQ010000005.1, forward strand.
CCAGGCGATCTAATGAAAATCACATTAAAGTGAGAGGAAGTGGGATAACCGGAATTTGTAGTGCAGTGGGTTGTGATTTCATTGCCTGAGTTTGAAGAACACAGAGTAACTTCTGGGTTGTGTTTTTTTTTTCCTGCAGTACAGGAGCTTTTATTGTCACATTCAGTACCTGGCCAGATAATTACACCGTACTGGAATTAATTGTGAGAAAACTTTAAAGGTGGGGGTGAGTCATTCTAGCCCAATACACTTTTTGTCAAATTCAGCAAATATCTCCTCACGGTCTGCTGGCTGCATTTTGTGTGTGCGCTGAAAAAAAAGAAATCTAGTGTTTGTACACAGTCCTGGCTCTGTTAAATGGGAAACAAACAAAAGTGGTCGGGCTGAGCCACACAGCACTATTCCAGCCAGTCAACAACAGGTGGAGTTGGTGCTCATACACAGGACATGTTAACATCGGTGGAGCTTTCCAGCAGTGGAGAGACCTCCGAGAGTTAAAGGACATGAGGACAGGTGTGGAGGTTGCTCTGTTTCTGCCTGATAGGTAACAAGAGTGTTGCTTAACGTTTGTGATTTGTGTGTCACCACAGACATTCAGCTTTCTTTCTAGTCTAGTAGCTATAGTTGCAGGAAAGTTGCGAGTGTCTCTGTCTGGAGTTGGTGAGACCATCTCGTCCACTCTGCATGTTACCTGTACATCCATGAATTTGGGTGGCGGAGCTTCTGAAGGAGCACTAAAGGAAAGGGTGTATTATATCAACAATCTATCTCCAGAATTCCTCACCCTACCTTTAATTCAATTCTGCTTCCTCCAGAATCCTGCTCATGACACCAGAAACAGTTTATAACGTCCCCACATCTGACAGTGTGAAAGCGCCACTGCGGAGCAAAGATTGAACAGCCTGTTTATCAACTATGGTAAACGTTTAATTTGACAAGCGCGGCTGACAGCCTGTGATTATTTACATGGGAGGCAGAAATTTATCGCATTTGACCTCATCATCTAATATCAGTAATAATGAAACAGTCAAGAGTCGCTATTGAATGCATCGGAAGAAACGCAGGGAAAAATGCCAATGGAGAATATTTTGTCTTTTTCTGAGGCGCCGCTGTCAAACACAGCTGTTATGACAGAGATTGATAAGTAACAATTTTGTGAAGTGTACTCTGTGATTGGGCGGTGAGATGAAACTCATCAAAATGTAAAATGATACCCACGAGCACCTGAAAAAAAAAATAATGGACACAACATAACACTATTTATGACTCCTGCACGAGCATGTAATTAGTTTGTTTTGTTAGGCAGCTGACTATAATCACTTAATTTACTGTTACTATCAAGGTAAACAAGCCAGCGCATGAGATCCACATGAAATCTGACTGGCTTGAATAAAAAAAAATCATCAGCCATCAACCCACAAGCCTTTCACGCAACATGACATTCAAATATATGTACTTTGATATTGATGGTATTGCCGTTGTAAAGCCATTTACAGCCAAGAGAGCAGCGAGACTGTTACTTTGTAAAATGAAGTGAGGTCTATTAAAGGAAGTGTATTATATAAATGTGTGAACTGTGTTGTTGTGGCATTATTAGAGGAGGGCCATCCTGTCAGCGAGACCTGTACAACAAAGAACACAGATTCACATGAAGCACTGATGGGCACTTTAACAAAGAATGTGCACATCATGTGAGAGTCACACTCCAGCAGGTCATACAATACAGTCTCCCCTCTCTCTCTCTTTCACTCTCAGTCTCTCTCTCCCTCTCTCTGCCACTTGCAGAGTCTATAGAACCATCTCCCGTGCTTCAGGGCTTTTCAATGTAGTTATTCAAGCAGAACACAACTGTGTGCCTCCATCTGATAGAAGGTTAAGGACCTCTTCACTGCTCACAAAAAAGCCCGCCACACAGAGGTGAGGCCAGGCTCACCTCAGGGAAGAAATCTTTCTCTGTCCTCCTCCTCCTTCTCTTTCACTCTTCCTTTTCTCCTGGCTCGGTGAAAAGAAAGGTTCAAAGGATAATGGCTGTCTTATCACTATGTAAAAGGGGAATGGGAACTCCAGTGAAGTGCCTGGCCTTTTGTGACAATGAAGAAAAGAGCAAAAGTCTATTTCACTGTGGTATATGCACTGGAACAGTCCATGACCACTTAAAAAGAGAAAGCTGCTGGAAGACAGTTGAGGGGGGTGAAAGAAGGCCGGGCAGCTCTTTAACTAAACCTGTAGCAAACACATCTGAACTAAATAACCTCCTCCAAAAAAAGGGGGCTGACAGGAGTGTATGAGGTGTGTGACTTGTTAGCTAACCAGCAATTTCACTTTTATTCACAATTCAGAAGGTAGTGATTCGGTCACAATTTGATTCAACAGGTAGCTAAAATTCTATATCTATTAAATAATATGTAACAATGCTCTTATTTTTTGATCTATTCTAACACGTGAAAATAGACAGACATTAAAAATGTATCTAAACCAAGAAAAAAAAACAGTGTAATCATTTTATATAGACCTTTTATAGTGGAAAGATCCACTAAATGAAACAAGACAAACTTAAAATAAGAAAAAATTTTCCATGTTAAATGTGTAATAATGCTAGCCTAAAGAGTGCTGTCTCAACAGCAGTAAGAGTAATGACAGTAGCAGTAGTCACAGTAATGGTAGTAACAGTGACAGCGGCAGTGGAAGTGGTAGTGGCAGTACCAATTTAAACTTCTCTGTACTGGCAGGCAGTGAATGCGAGGAAGTGGGCGGTGAGTGAGTGAAAGAGTTTGAGTAAGTTTTAGACACACTAATACTTCAGATTGTCTTTATCTGGGAATTCAGCTATTTAAATTGGGCTGCCAAGGTATTAATTCATGCTTATGATTCTGACATCAGAGGGAGCGATGGCTTCAGTTCTTAAGGTGTTGTCCCTTTAGTGTCTGGTCAAACTAGCTGAAGCCTTCAAAGTTGCTTTTACAGGTGGTTTGATAGATTGGTGGTGTTTCTGTAGTGTGTAAGGCAATGTGTGCAATTTTCTTTCATTAGCTAAAAGGTAGCAAAGTACTGTTGCTTTCAGTCCTGGTTGCCCTCTTTGTCTGCCATGTTTGTTTGTGAAATGCAGTGTCAGCTCCAATAGTTTCCCATATTACGACCATTGAAAGTAATAGGCTGCAAGTTATTGAGCTGCATTTCAAGAAAGTATTGAAAAAAATACATAACAATTAGTTTGACTGAAGGCATTTGAAGCCATTTATAATGGGCACACCGACACATCCCAATGAATGACTCACTGAGTATGTATAAGGTTGTTTGTGACAGTGTTTCCCATACATTGATTTATTTGCAGCAGCCCACCACAATGTCAACATTGACCACCACATATTGATTTTCTATTGTTTTTACTATTTAAAATTGGTAAAATCTCATGTAATTGTGGAGCTGCACGCAGCGCATTGATTCACTCGGCCCCTCCTTGCCTCGCTGTCTCTGACACATTGACAACAAACCCGTCTGTGAGTAGCCCCTCCTGTCCGTGCAAACTCTGAATCAAGACATGATCGTGCACGGGAGGAAGGATTGTTGTTGGCTTTTCCCAGCAGAGAAGACGGCTGGCTGAATTTCTGAATACTATCGATCAAGTGTTCACAAATGGTTAGTATCATGAACACCTCTGCACAAGTTTGTCCAAAACGGATGCATTCAAGTTAACCCTGATAAGTTAGTCTATCTGTGTTCTTAACCCAACGCTGTCAGTAGCTAGTAAGGACAGCTATAAGTTAGAAAACAGCTGGGTTGTCGAGGTTAGCGCGACTGGAGCACCTTAGTATTATTAATAACGAATTTAAGAAAGTGCCCCCTGGTGGTCAGCTGCCACTACAAATAGAATCTAATTCTGTGAGTAACACTGTGTGGTGCACAATATGTCGACATTTGAAAGAAATGTAGATGGGCGGCTAATGTCAGATGACTCCAGATGATCCCTGTCACACTGCATAAACCTCAGCACATTAGACCTCCACTGTGCATGTGCTGCAGACCACACAGTGCCTGATTTAGGACTATGATGACAGCTAGAGAACATGGGAGCTTTACAGGTAATGCAGATAGATTCAAGCAAGCGAAGAAAAAAAGAAGCTACATATGGTCAGTCAACTTAGCAGCTACGTGACGGTGAAGCTCTATATCACTGGAAAAAAGACTTATCCTCTTCCTGTCATACAGCATGGGGCTTGACTCCAGACCAGGTGCAACCTCGTTGTCTGAATCAATCCATATGTTTGAACAACCTCAGAAAAATACATGATCATTCGAAAAAAAAAAAAAAGGGCTGCTGAATGATGAATTATGTATCAAAGGACAAAGGCATCAATAAAGGCTAATGTGCTCTGTTTTTGGACAGAAAAACAGCAGAGGTGCCAGGTGACAGGGAGAGATTTAAGAGCTCTGGAAATGAATTATGACAGCGATTTAGAGGTGTCAAATGCACATTTACATTCAGCTCACGGCTGAAGGCTACCACAGGAGCTTTCCAGCAATTTGGGGGTGACACTGATATAGATCATATCTGATGCCAAAGGAACGGAGACCAGAGCCACAGATAGTGACCTGGGACCCATCCTTTTGTTGAGGCTTTGGGCTCTGTTTTTGTGCTGGCACCCGGTGGGGCTTTGTGCTGCTTGTATTGGGTGCACAGAGGTTTCTTTCTTGCCTTCATCCATTACACTTGCTGTGAACCTCACTTTTACCTAAGTGGAAAAAATTGCACTGTGTGTGTGAGAGTGTGTGTGTGTGTGTGTGTGTGTGTGGTTACCAGGCAATTTTGGTGTCAGTTTTGGTGTTAAGGATTACTGGGATTTGTCCTCACACTGCCAACACCAAGGCACAGTCTGTGCTATTTGCATGGCTTCACCAGGTGATGCTCAAAAGAGCGGATCATTCTGAAAAGCTACTTTTGTCAATATGTGACTAATTCAACTTAAACAAATCCTGGCGTTAATACCTCAAGTAGAAACAAACATATGACTATGGTGCTGTATGATTGACTTTAACCCACAATACAACTGTGCAAAATGACACACAAAATGACTGTGTGAGACATTCACATGTTTGGCATGGCATAGAGCTGTTGAGGATTAATCACTGAACTATTAATCAACAGTAATTATGTAATCCATCAAAAATACATCAACTGACAGAGTAGAAAATGAAGGACAGTCTGACAGTTTGTGGTGTAAAATCTACTGTGGTTTGTACATGGATGCATCAGTAGGTGGTGCCTCTCTCTCTTTAATGAAATGGAATTACAGGTGTGTGCACTGATAACCTGTGTGAACCGCACACAGAGATGTTTCAGTTAGCCATACTGACGCTCATGCTAGTGTTTCAGCAGCTCATCACTGGAGCTGGATGCCTGACAGCATTGCAGTTGCAGTTGTGGTGTTACTGTCGTATGTTCCAACAATATTACTAATGTTAATCATCTAATTTATGTCCTCCAATAAAGTGGAACTTGAGCAGCATTATTTACTGTATTTAATATTTGGAACTTGTCTGTTCATTCATTGAATGACAACAGCATGTCAATTTTAAGCAAAGGCATTTCATTATTACGATTTAAATTATAATTATTTAATTCATTGTTTAAATACCTGATCAAAAAAAAAATTAAAATTATTAATTAATTAATGAGACCAATAACTGATTAAGGAAATTGTTTGAAATTCACATTGCTAGCACGGCAGCGTGGGAAAGGCTTGGTCCAACTAAATGACAAAATCATAATTAAAAGTAAATTTACTAAAAAATTAAATTTTTACTGCATAACTGAGGCATACCTATAACATTAACTTCCATCATGTTGCACAGGGAGAAACACACTTGTCGAGCTTGGGCAATTAAACTTGGTTAAAGTGAAAATCAAGGGGCAAAACTGGTCATCCTGATTAAGTTCATTACACTGTCCATTCAGTGACTCATTCCCTCCTGAAAAAGTGATCTCAAAATCATATACAGACAGACTGAAATTGTTGTAAACTGAACCCTGCCAAGTATGTCGATGTATTTCAAAAATTGTTGCATATTTTTACAAAATTACTTGTGGAATCCAACATTAGATAAATGCATTAAAAATGTTCAAAATGGATCTTTGGCTATAAATATAAAAAAGACAAAAAAAAAAAACGCCTCAATATCAGCAGATGAATCCGTTAAAAGAAATGAATTTCCACCACGACAAGCCAAACCTGAAGAGTCACAATGAATACAGCTGAACCACTTCCATCCCGATACACTCTACACTAAAATCACACATTGAGTAGAGAGACCACTGCTAAACTGGAGGACCCGCTTTTAAGCCCTCTTGTTGGCAAGCATCCGTTTTCCTTAAGTGTCTCTGAGCAAGACACTGAATCCCTGCCTTCTCCAGGGGCAGCAGACTCTAGCTGAACCTGCACCACGGCCTCGTCGCGGACGGGGGAAAGGGGGTAAAAAAAACAATCCCTACAGGGATCGATGAAGTATCGCATTATCATTATTATCATTACCATTATGACAGATATGGGTCACGGTCAAGGAGAAAACTCAGCTGGCACTGCCCCTTCATCAACACTCCCTTTGCAGTGTCGAGCATCTAATATTCTATTACAATGATGGCAATTAACAGAGAAACGATAGCGACCCAGTGACAATGGACAAATTTGTGACAACCCTTTCAATTGTTCTTTTGTAGAGGAAATCTATATCATTGTCTGGGAACGTTGAGCTGCAATGTGCTGCATCTACGCTTGAGCGCTTTTACAAGTGGTGGTTTAACGAGGAGCAGAGGGCAAAATTTTAGCTCCCTATAAGCTCTTGCAATTACACAAGGGGGCAAAAGGGACACTGTTCTTAAGCACGAGCCTAGATGGACGAGCAATTTTTTTTTTTTTTTTCAGATCCGCAGCAGAGGAAAGGCCAGCTATGTTTAATCTGGAACATAACCCATCTCTTTCCCCAAAAGGAATATTCCTTATTATAATGGATGAGTGGCAACCCTCAGCAGAAGTGATAAAAATGCACGGCTAGAGTGCAAACTTAACACACGCACACACATCACACACAAACACAGATAGAAAGAGCACAGTGATGTAGGGTGAAGAGGTGCTTATCTGCTGTCTGCTCCGTCTCCTGCATTTCTCTTTATTTTTCTTACACTAAATATGTCTGTTTTATAGTTTCAGCAAGCAAAACTGGATTCCTCAACTGGTTTGGAACTATTATTTTTCCACTAATGTCAATTTGTATACTGACTTAAAAACAATGTCTTTTGTTGGACAGTATAGAGAGAGGAAACAAGCAATGGAACATTTTAATTTCTAATGGACAACCACACATTTGAGGAATGACTGAAAATCTTCATATAGTCATACAGTACTGATTACACTGAATGAAGCCCACTGTATGGCAACACGAAGATAATGAGCTTTGAGGGTTCACGTACCGAATTCATCTATTTTTTTATACCTAATTACCGAAAAATGAGAGTGACAGAAAAACGTGATTCAAGTGTTTTTCAGCCGTCGTCTGACAGAAATTCTCGTGTATGTAATTATTAATGATATACACCACGGGCTGAATGTCAACACTTATTCCAGTAACTTTCCTTCATGTTGACATTAACAAAATGGCTTGAGAGGAACACTTGAGGAAGACAATTCCTCAAATCTGTCAGGATTACATATTTATGAGGTCCCCTGCTCAGCATCCAAGGAGGTCGCTATGGTGCCACAAACTGATGTATATTCTAACAATGAACTTTGTGTGTCGGAGAATGCCTCAGAGCATTGTTGAAATGGTTAGTACAGATCCTACCACTGCGCTCCGTGCAGCTTGCAGATCAGCAAATACACAATTAAAAAGGCAGTCATGCTGAGGCCACTCTAATCAATGTACTGTTACAAAGAAATGTAATGAAGGATGATGGAGTGATGCCTTCAGGACACTGCTATATTGTTAGGGCAGAACGCAACGCTGTTGTGGCAAAACAATATTTTATTAGCACATCTCCAGTGCTGCCCAACCCATTCTGAAAAACAAAAAAAAGCAGTTAAAAAATGAATCATGTTTTTACACCCTTTTCTTGTAAACAACCCATATTTCTGGCGAATCTATCTTATGTCTGCTCTGTACTCTTATGCCAATTACGTATTATACAAATGTAATACTGTCACCCTGGGACTCTTGTTTACCTTGCTGTTTTCTTACTTTGAGGTAAGATTACAATTAAGTTAGATTCTGTCTTGTTCCATCTTCCAAATCAGCCATCTGTGTTACAGAACATATTGTATAATTTAAAAGAAAAAAAAAGAAGCCTGAACCTCTCATGGAGCATTAAATCCATCTCAAGACAGCTTTTAACTAGGCTTAGATGTGATGTACTGTCCGTTTAAAACTGCCACTTTGACCCTTTTACACAAAACAGGAAACCATTTAGAAGGTTCTTCCTTCCTATATGAATGGGACCTTCAGTATGTTGTGGGGTCTGGCCTTGCGTTTGGCCTCACAGAGGCATGTCCACACAGTTGAGCTCAGTATGCTTGAGGAAGTAGGCCTTGGCCTCATCCATCAATCCGCCTGTCTTCCTTTGCCAAGCTGCAGGGAACTACCCATTATGGAGTCATTTTATTAATAGGGCCCCTTTCCTCTCCGCCACACTCTTGCAGAGTGCCTCCTCATTCTGTCAGAATGGAGTATGCCTGCAAGCCACCTCCATGAAAACTGCTGCACCAAGGCCCTCCCTCATTCTCCCATGTGAAAGCTCAGGCTGGGAAATATTGTGCTTTCAAGCTAAAATAGTATTTGGAGAGGTGAGCAATCCCTAAGCCCTAGAGCAAACAGTTTAACATTGAGGACTTATTTAAAATGATGTCCTTCCTCCTGGAAAGCCAATCAGATTTCTCTTTTAGCAGACTCACACACACGTACACAAAGGTGCGCATACACGAAACACGTCTTACATCATCCTCCCCTTCTTCCCTCCTCATGGTTAATGTAAATATAGCTGCAAGCAGCACTGGCTGGAGGACAGAAAAAGGTCACAGGATACTACGAAATGTTTGGGAAGACTGTGTGAAGACATGACACCGAGGGTGCGAAGGACGGCTGGGAAGAGGTTTGTTTAAACGGGCAAATGAGTTGAACGTGTGAGGAAGTTGCAGAGGACAAAAAGGATTACACTGGAAGAGCCAATATGGAGTTCCATACACAAATTTTTATTAGACACGTTGCCCTTATAAGGTCGTTAATTTCCAATAATTCCCACATGGCATTTATAATCTAGTTGGTGTTTTATTTCGTGTTAATATTTAATAGCTTATTTGGAATTAAGTTTTCTGACAGTCAACATTTCTGACCTCTAGATTTTCTTGGTTTTCCGTTGCTCATGCAGTAATTTCTGCTGACTGACATAAAAATGTTAAAACCCTCTGTAAGATAAACATCCCAGTGAGGCATAAAGCATACCCATTAAAATCTATTATACACTGCTTCTACATAGAATCAAATGTGTGTTTAATTGTTGCTAGCTCCTAGCTCAGGGTGCGGTTCATTCAGTATTTACAAGCTTTCCAACTTTCAACTCAAAATCCACATGCAGAAAATGAGCATCGTAGCTGAGTCAGTTAAACGGTCAGTGATTCATAGAAAAACTTAGAACATATTCAGCTTGCTCGCTGGCTCACTCATCCATCCATCTAAACATCTTTTAGTCTTCATTTAGCTGTCTGCATGGTGCCAGGTGACAGGGATACCTATAACCACGCAGCACCACATGCAATACTACATATTAAGACTAACAATGATTCACTAAAGTTACTATATTATTTCACTATTTACTATTACTTTTTATCAATTAATCAATTATTACTATTATCAATACTTATGATATTACTAATTACTAATACAACCCTGATTCCAATGCGAATCCGTGCAAAACATATCAATAAAACAGAATGTGGTCAGACATCATAATTAATGTTTGACCTCATCAACAACAATTGATTGAAGAATTGAAAGTTGTGGACTGATCCAAAAACACCTGTTTGGATCATTCCACAGGTAAACAGGTGGAAAGACTCGGCCGTTCACAAGCAAGGATGGAGCGAGGTTCACCACTTTGTGAACACGTGATTGTATAATGGAGATTACTACATGGGCTCAGGAACACTTTGTAAAAGCGTTGCTGAGAAACAGTTGGTTTGAAAATGATGGCATTCTGTTTTTGTTTACGCTTTACACAGCGTCCCAACCTTTTTGGAATCAGGGTACTAATAGTTATAATATCAATTACTAATACTAATACAACTGCTGAAAGGGCTTTTGCATTTGAAATACGCACCATCACACGCACATCATTCCACCTGTGAGTCTTATACATAATACATAATGTTATTCAGTCTAATTATGCAATGCAAGAAATATTTTTGTGGCATGTTTTTTTTTTTTAAATTGATAGCTCCATCATACCCAGCAATCCTAAGGAGATGTCTGCTAATAATGCTGCATGTACCTAGGCTACGGGGAAACCCATGCAGCCTCAGCAAACATGGAACATTTCAGTCACACAGCGGCAGGAAGGAGCAAACATGTTCAGATTCAATCAGATTATTAATGAAATGGGAAGTCTCTGCACTGCACAGTAAAACACACAGACATGCGGTTGTGGAATACTGTGCTTAACTGTGATTTTTTTTCTCTCTCCAGAGCGTCAAGGAATGACTCGAAATGAATGTCGTCTGAAAGAGAGCATGCCATTCACTGTGACAGCATTAGCGCCTTTGCTCTTTTCCACCTGTGAATCTAAGAGCCGGCCTTGAATTGAAGAGGTCAATTCAGACAATTCAAGCTCTCTTTGTTAGTGCTGAGACTAGCGAGAGATGCAAAGGGCTCCCACTGCACGGCACAGCTAGTAACGCCTTTGAATAACCAACCAGAAAATAAAATTTAATAACAGACTTTCTGTAATCGTGAATCAGTGAAAGTGCTCAATGACAGTATGCTCTAATGGTCACAGGTCTGATGAACATAAATCTCTCTTAGGAGACAAGGTGTGTATTATGTACTCTGGTATCAATAGGTGAACAAGAGGGATGAAATGAGCTGCTAGCTTGACTTGAATAGCATTCATTTCGCTCACAATGGCCACCATCGCTAATACCTGCAGTGTTTTACTTAGATTAGGCTTAAGCTTTTTTTAAAGGCCATTTCAATAATTTGACATTTCTCCCCAGAATGGGAGAGAATGAGCGCAGATAAAAACTTTTTCCCCCTCCTTTTCATGCAAAACACTTTCATCTGTCATTTCGTGATAGCCCGTCTCTCTTTGTCAGCATAAATACGGGAGCCCCTATTTGAATATGGTTACACATCCCTCTATTTATTAAAGCTTGGATTAACATGACAGGAAGTTTTGTCTGGGGGCTCTTTAAGATGGCTCAGAGAGGCAATCTGGTGACAGTAATAGGATCCAGCTAATATACTTGACTGATGCTCCTTTCCCAGTGTTATAAAGCAGAACAATGGGAGTGGGGTTCTGGGAGTGAATACATTGTGTTTTGTAATAGTGTGTGTGTGTGTGTGTGTGTGTGTGAGTGTGTGCGTGTCTAGGGGGACGAGGGTGCGCTAATCAGCCAGAATACCATCACTTAGCAAATATAAGGGCTGAAGAAATAAAAATACTAAAGGTCACAGAGCAATTCCATCAGGACAACTATGCTACAATTAACTGAATAGACAAAGGCTCTGACATTATTGAGAGCTATAATAATCTTTTACTCCAGTGTGTGAGTTTGCAGAGGTTTGTTAAAGGTTGGCTTTAAGAAATAAACAGAAATTCTTTTCATTATTGCTTTTCTTCCACCGGTCCTTCTCGAGTTCAGAGATTACTGATCCCGGCAAGTACGTGCATTTGTTCTTTATGCACGGAGGACGTTTAGACATTTCTAATCTTTAATTATTTGTTTGTGTGAATAAGGATCTGACTGTAAAACAAATCTATAACATATAAGGAATTCCTACATTATAAAAACTAATGATGGTGAAACATGTTTTCACATTGAAAAACATTTTACAGTCATAGATTGCTTTAAGTTACAAAAAAAACTAAATTCAGAGTGAATCAAACAGTCAAAGCTGTATGTTGTACTGAACTGAACTGAATACTAACATCAGCATCTCTGCTTGTTTTTTTGTTATTGTCATTTATGTCTTTACGATTTTTCTCTGGCAGGCTCACAACAGACTTCACTATGATCCATATTTTTTTCCCCGCTGTTTTTCTGTGTTCAGATCTATCGCTGTCAATATCACTGTGCTGAGAGGGACTTGCTTATAGACATTTCCATATGTCAGAGAGTTGCTATGGACGGACAACGTGCGCGCGCAAGTGTGTGTGTGTGTGTGAGCTGGGTTAGCAGATCAAATACACATCTGTTTGCGAGATAGAGGGGAATCTGTGCTTCTCCCCCAAACCTCTCAATACTAATTAACGATCCACTGATAGTGGCCAAATGCCAACTGCCATTAGCACCCAGCACAACACAAGTACACAGATGTAGACGCGCACACGCTCAAACACAGATGCTATGCGGTCACCCACACCGGATCACCACGAGCCATCTGTGGATAAGATACATAAACACAATGCTCTCTTTTTGCGCTCACTGCTCCCTGCAACAAGATAAAACAGAGGTAAAAATCAACCTGTGTGAAGCAAAATTAAAAAAAAAAAAAAATCAACATTAGTCATAACATATAGTGAAATAATTGCCAATCTGATCTGTTCTGTATCAGGGCTGATCGTGAGCTGTATCTGTTAAACAGACTGCCGGCACTTACACTGTATGCTTAAAGACATGAATGACAACCTCGATTCTCCTGTAGCTGTGGACCTTTGACTTCTTCACTGATAGTGCCATTTGCGTGCTCTCAAGCAGTGTGCTCGGTAAAAGCATCTGACAGCTATCTTTGATTTTATTTAGCGAGGATTTCAGCTATGCCTGTATCTAAAAGGATATGCCACCCACTCCCTCTCTAGTCTCTCGCGCGCTCTCTCTCTCTCTCCGCCTGGATCTGTCACTCTCTGCCTCGGTGACAGGGTCAGACAGAGAGAGCAAAGTGGTGAGAGGTGTGACACTGTGAGCAGATGAGGGTCTCCCCGTATGGAGGCCCCCAGCACGACACCCATCACAGCTACCCAGACAGCCGCCAGTTGGTCCGAATAACGCCACCCACGTCGGCTCTGGCGGGGAGTCTGGGAGCCGCATGGAGGCCAGGAGCCACCGGACTGCCAGGAAAAGATTGATATTTCCGTCCTGCTATTGGTAATCAAACTGAGCCGTCATCTATTAAAATGTCAAAACAAAATATCCAAGAATCACACACAGCTCACACCATACAGGCAATCACATTTGTTTTGATGTTTTCCTGCCTGCTCTACTGTCTTTAATAGGTACCTATGCCTACCAGTGACAACAGCTAAGGGGAAGGCATCAACCTAAAACTCTTCCTTGCAAATCAGAGTGGAGCCCCGTCTCGTCTCGTCTCTCCCCCTCTCTCCCTGTGCAGCCTGCCTGCCGCCATCTCACGACAGCATCTCTCCATCTCTCACAGCCCTCTGATCTCTGTGTCAACAGGCGACACCGGCAGCTCGCACTAACTCAGCATGCATCAGCCCATCTGCAAGGCAAACCGTCTACAAATGCATTTAGCATAGACTTTGGGTGCGATTAATGGCACGGTTAGCGAATACTGTAAGTGCTGATGTCTTTACACCTGACAAGGTACCCCGTGAAAAGGTGCCTTCCCCGGCAATAAAGACGGCTAGTGAACCCTTCGGCAGATATTCTCCGCGAGGCTGGGAATTTACGAGCAGCAGGTAGGAGATCAAAGCCGCCGTTGACAGATTCTGCAAACACAAAGATTTATTCAACTCATCAAGAATTGTCGCAATGTTTTCTCAGCGGCCTGCTATCTCGGTGTGTACCTATAGTGATGGGGGTTTATTAGTTGTCAGTAGGCCAGGTAGGAGGCTGCGCAGTGGTCCAGCTCGGGTCCAAACTCATACAGAGGTTGTGATGACAGGATCCGAAGCACTCTGTGGTTACTCAGTGGAATTCAAATGCCAATCCCCCTGCCCAGCGCCATCTCTCTCTCTCTCTCTCTCTCTCTCTCTCTCTCGTTTGTCATCTCTCCCTCTCTTCCCTCCCCTCTCTCCCCCAGTGTTTGTCAGGGTTGGTGATTAGCTGTCACCCTCTGTAGAAGCAGATAACACCCCACACAGCCTGTTTCCCCTCTGGGAGCATGCACACACGTAAAACAGGAAAACACACAAACAAATACACAAGTGTGCGCGCATGCATGCAAACTAAAGACACTTGAAAACTCTGTCAAAAGCAAAATGGTAGCGCTGATCGCATTTTTGCACGCATTTGCCGAGATTTGAGTCACACTCATCCGTATAAGCTCTGTATTAAAGCTCATTTAGATTTTATTTGCCAATTCTGGTTGAAAGCAATATCGTATTCATCAATTCAAATTCTGATCAAATTCTGCTTCCTTTATTTTCAGCAGGTTTAGGCTGCTATTAACAGCTATTTGTCACAATTAGCAATGTGAAGTTAAATGCTCTCTCCTTTACACTTATTTCAATTTGATTTGGCACACTAGCATTAGCTGGTTTTGAGGCTATTTGGCTTGGCATTCTTTTACCAGACTGCAGTTCAACCCACGTCTTCTCTTGCAGGAAATAATTTTTGCTCAACAATTTCCTTTTACTCTGTTACTTGAGTTGTTTGTAAGACTAGGACCCAATTCATAATTTCCGCACTCATGTGGCTGCAAAGGACCATGTGACATGAATTTGGACTATATCCATCCCTTTCACCGCTCTATTAAACACTTGCTCCAGTCTACCTTATTCTAACCACTATGCACTTATGTTACAGTGATAAGATGTGACAATTTGTCCGAGTTTGTCCCGATTTCAAGCTGATTCACATGAGTACCAAAAAGTATCTGTAAACAACTAAAATTTCACGGTTTTCAAAATTCATTATCAAATTGTCCCCATTTTCACCACAGTTAAAATAATAATTATAATCTTCTTTTTTCTGCACATACATAGACATTTATCATGTTCTGTCCCACTCATTCTTACCTAACCCAATATAAAAACATAAACAATGCACAATGCCTCAGATTTGTTGCTAGCCAATGAGTTAGGCTTGAGCTAGGCTTGACACACACAAACTTTACCTTAAGGAATCAATAACTGGTGTCCAGTTTTGCTAACATACCTCAAGTTTGTACAAAAGTGGAACCGGTTCTCGATACCCAACACTAGTGGTTACACAGTTTATAGTTTCGCTTGTCGCGTGTGTATGTGAATAATTCCAAAGACACCCTGTGTCAGGGAGCAAAGCCTCAAAGATAAAGTATGCCCCTCCGTCTATACCCCTTTCATTATTGCGTTCTCTTTCCATTACACTCTGATCTACTTGTGTCAGAGTGTACTTCAACTAAAAGCTAAAAGCCAAGTGGCTCATTAGCAGCTCTCATGAATCTTTCCAATCCCAGCTAGCTGTGCGATCTCTCTCTGATTCAGACTACTTTCACAACTTCAATTCCGGAGATACAAAGATGTGGCCTCTTCTAAAAGTTGTTGTTGTGCTAGTGTATAGGTGTGTCATGTTGTTCTCCACCTCCATGTTGTAACAGATAGATCACGTGTCCAGCCTGAATCCATAATATCCACTCACGTACACGTTTTCTTGTGCACCTAAGACCAAAAAACTCACTGCTCCCATCTACTGCTAATACATCAAACATATGCTTTTCAGACAGCAACGCAAAGCAATGACTTGCATATTTGAAATTAACTAAGCGCTGAAATAACACAAGGAAAAAAAGTCCTTCCTTGGATGCTTGGAGTGCACTTTATGAACACAGCACAAACTGCCTCCTCATTCATCTCATTCCCACACTTATACACAACTTCATTTCACACATAAGTCTCTTGAATTTTTGGGGAATCATCAAAAGAGACAGAGTAACCAGGACACACACGAGGTGCCAAAAAAAATCAAAAATGTGCTGAGTCTGACAGACCCTTATGCATCTAGTATTTACAAACGGATAGAGCTCAGATGACTAAGAGTTGCTATTTTTGAACCAAATATGCAGAGCTAGACTTTCTTCCTCCGGTGTTACTCCAGGTAACTTGTGCCCTTTCCATCTTGGCGACAGGTGCTGCATTAGTTGGACAGGGTGTGCAGGCATGTCGTAAGAATTTTTTTTGTGGTCCTTAATGGAAATAAGTGGATCCATCAAAGTATATTTCTATTTTCTATGGGATAGTTACCATCCCACATGTGTTGAGCGACATTCAAAAACACGCAACTAAAAATGGTTGTTAAACTTTTGCTGCTTGCATTTGTACACGAGTGGAAGAGTACATCCATAAGAAAGGTGGTTCAGCAGACTTGGAGCAAATTATTTGGTACACTGTGTCTTCCAAAGGCGTCTTAAGGCAAAAAGTTCCAAATGGTCACACTCGAATATACTGTCATAGTCCACTCCTGGCTTCATCACACAGCCTACATGACCTCTCCGTCTCTCTCTTTCTCTAAGGACAAACACTTTTGTCCCTCCTGGGGGGCATTCATGGTGTTGTACTTGGTTGTCCATAACAAAAGTGACGCAAGTAGTTGTGTGGCAAATGCCAAAAAAAGAGAGAGAGCTTGAAAGCGGATGTTCAAACCACGTCTTGCTTTGACACCTCTACGCATCCGGCCGATTGCTGCATCAAGTGTGCGTGATTGCTGCCTTGTCTAAAAGTTAAGAAAATCGTCAGAAACAGAAGGGGGGAAGGATGAGATGTTAGATAATGTGACAAGTACTTTCTTTGAGGTGTCAAAGCATAGGGGGGTCCCAACGCAGAGGGCTCCGGCAAAAAAATAAAAAATGCAGTAAGCAGTGATTTTGCAGCTGATAAGCCTTGAAATGTATCGATCTGTTCTGCGGATCTCAAACTGGACTTCCTGGATCGTACTTCACGTGACAGAAGACGCAGCTCCTTGCATTGTTGCCTCCATGAATGTTCACTTGGGTTGTGATGCATGGACACTCACAAAGATTTCATGTACTGCATATTGCTACTGGTTATCAAATTGTCTGTTTGTTCTCAGCTGAAAATACAAAAGTTATTTTTGACCAAGAAAAATATTTCACACTTTTCAGTTCAAATTTTCAGAACAGTCTTTTTTTTATCTCAAATAATTTTATAGTACAAAGAACATGTTGCAAACAGATTTTTTTTTTTATACTGTTGTCCTTACTAAAAAGGAATAAAGAGTATTTCAGGAAGGAAAACACACAAAAAATGATAGCATCAGGCTGCTGGGAAGGATAAAGAAGACACGGTTTTTCAATAAACCTGTAAGCAAGCAAGAACAGTGGGTGGGTACAAAGAGCAGCCAATGTCAAAAAAGAACCTGCTCAGATCTACATTGACTTCCTGAGGGCTGAAATGGGCCTGAGGTCTCTCAAGAGTTTGATATCATTTCAAACGATCTCCTGCATTCTCTGGTTATGTTAATGTTGCGGAGCTTCAAGCTGATGCCAGCACAACTTGTAGCCAGATCCATTGAAAACCCTCCCTGTGACACCTCTACTGAACCCAGCAGTATGCTCTTCACTGTTTAATAGGAAATACCAAAGCAAAAATAACACCGACACATGGTGCAATTCAACATAAGGCGCATAATATTTTGTTTGATCAAGGGGTTGAGAAGGTAGTGTCTATGTCCAGGTCACAGTACAGCTTTCCATTCCCATTCAACAAACAATATCGCAGGTTTAACTTTTGAATGAATATAGCAGGATAGGATCACCTTGCCCTCTTCTCCCCGTATCATCTCTGCTGTCACAATACAAAGAAGGATTGAAATGTAGCAGATAAATATACGGCGTGGCTTTATCTGCTGCCCCTAAGCAGCTTTACTCAAAGGAAAGCTCAAACAATGTTGGCTAATCATAACATTTTAAGAGTCGACGTGTCATCTTGAAACTGTCAAGAACAAGAGGTGATTTCTTAGGAGATGACAAGCCTGTTATGGGAGCACAATAGAAATGTGGGGTAACAGGGGAGCAAAGGGCTGAAGCAGTGATGAAACGGAGAGAGGAGACAGACAGACAGAGAGAGAGAGAGAGGGAGAGAGAGCACACAGAGCACAGAGAGCACAATAAAGACAGCAAGACAAATACAGACAAAGAAAGACGTATGAGATCGTGCCCCTGCCTCTGTGTACATATGGCGAAACGTGCTGGAACAGAGAGAGACCAACACATTGAGATAAGCCCCTTTGCTCAGGCTTCCTTTTAAGAGTGATTTGGCAGCTCGGCCTCATGTCTGTTGGCAGGCTGCAACGTATGCCCCCAATCATCTGCTGATCGTTGAATTACTGCATGGCTTCTTTTTTTTCATTTAACACTATTGGATGATTTGCTGAGGGACTTGGAGCACATACGACAGGAACAAGCAACTTTACAATTACGGCTGACATATAGCTGGCTCGTATTCGGCTTTATTGGCACAGCTAATAACAGTCAGCTGAAACAAATACGACAATGCAGTTCTTTTCTCACTCAAACCGGATTTTTGTTTTCATGATAACATTTCACAGTAATCAGTGTGTCAAATACGGCCTGAAAAGCACCTGAGTTTCTTTGGTCAGACGGTGCTTCTTCTCAGCACATACGGGAAGTGAGGCTTCTTCCATATTAGGCAACTACGTCAATGAAATTACTTTACCGTCAGCAGGCTATATTTATAGTAGATGCACTGTATGGCAGAAGCAGCTCCACAGGAGTGTCTCCACCAGTCTGCCAGAACAAAACAACATGTATTTTGAGTGCCAGCTCTGTTCACTTTTTTTAGTAAGCTAGCCATTTCATGTTTGTTTTTTTTTTGCATATTTAATTTAAGGTGGCCCCCGACTGGTTGTAGCCTCAAGATAAACCTGGCAGAAACATTATTTTATTAGATAACAAGACAAATATGTCACACACATGCCTCTGAACATGACATGCTTCCTGGCTGTTACACGCTTACAGTAAGTCGGGATCATGCCTCCCAAGGGCACCTACCATCGAGGCTCCACCTAAACAATATGTAACTATGGAATACAGACTGTAGGGATAGGAATGAAGTGTGACTGTGACCAGACAGGAAAATAATCTACGTAATCCAGATCGAAGCCCTAAAGGCTTTTATAGATCGACGGCATAGATTTTCTCTCTGTCTCCATTTCTACCTGGCTTAGGTTTAATTCAACTCAATTAAATCAACCCGTGAGCCCAGGAGTTCGCAGAGAAAGCAATCATTCATCTTTGTGGCGAGCCACTTCATCTGAGCAAAAAAAAAAAAAAAAAAAAAAAAGCGGCCTCTACTCTGCTCTTTCTCCATAGACACCATTAGGCCACTCAATATAGTTTCAGCCATGCCAGCTCTGTTATAATTACAGCAGTTGACATCTAACAAACAGCTCTTTATGGATGTCCTGGCCTCACTATTGCTTTAACAAATTTGGTCATTTTGTCGGAGGTGGATGCTGGCGTCTGTTGTGCGTTTGTAATAAGAATTAAATTTTTCCCTTTCCACCAATGAATTAGATGGTTAGGTAGCTTTTACGTTTAGAAAAAAAAAAAAAAGTTGAAATGCTTATCTTTCAACATGCAATGTGAAAGTGGGAAAAAAAAAAAAAAGTTATCCCTGATACAGAAACACACCTTGAGGTAAATCTGTTATCTCCACCGCACACCACAGCTTTAATGTAAGATAATCAACACAACAATCAACACAACCAAAACAGCTATAAGGGATTGTCCTTGAGTGACTGGCTGTGACTGCCACAGAAACCTCTCCCTCATCATGACTATATCAGGCAGCTGCTTACACGGACTCCCATTCAACAGATACATATTTCATGAGCTATGGTAAACACGCTGCTCTCGCCAATGCCAGCAACTAGCATTGAATAATACATTCACAGTGGATCGGCTAATGAATTGAGAGCTTGCCTGAGTGAAGAGAAGAAAGCAAATAACCAATACTCAAAGTAGAAATAGAATTAATGAGCGGTTGTGAATACTCAAATACTCAGTTGTGAATGCTGCTCAAAAAGCGGGACCGTTTCTGTCCTCCACCTAACCTTTGTCTCTGGTCAAAGTTCCATATTAATGAATGCGGGAGAGGTTTCATAGTCTTCTTTATGATTGTGGATTTCACAGATGTGTAAATGATGCGACGTGAGATGCTGTGAGTGAAGCTTTGATCTGCTATTCGGCAAGCCAGGTTCTACAACAAAAGGCGAGGAAATCCAGAGCTCAGACAAGCCTTGTGTAATCTAGTAGAACCTCTCTGTATGTCTGATCCTCCTCCGCTCTGCTGGCCGTCTCGGCAATCAGTCTAGCTGCCCACACTTGGATGTGCCCCATTGGCAAGAACACGGACCACAACTGGAACCTCCTCTTCCTGAACGTATGACATAACATACTGGCTGTGCATGTAAAAGCCTGTGAATGCAGCACACAGACCTAAGATAACCGAGTGAAGCTGTGTTTTGTATTTTCATACATTTCAAAACCACATCGGCTCTGGACAAAAAAACGTCACATGTAATTCAAAGAAAAATATTGTAAAAAGTCCACTGGTTCCTATTGAATAAGCCATCATGCAAATACAGCCTCAAAACAAGAGAAGGAAACAATCAATAGGGCAAACTTTGTGTTTATGCTGTAATTCAATTATTATTCTGACTGAACCTGATATGTACCTGTAGGCTGTTTAATCCAACAAACCACACATGGATGAAATTAACTGGATCCCAGAGCAGAACTGCTGTTTGCAAGTTATAAAATAAAAGTACAAAAAAAAAAAAAAAAAAAAAGTAAAATCCTGAGTCAGATCAATAGTTTTTTTTTTAGTCGAAGAATCGGCACCCAACTGGGATTGCTTGGCACTTGTTCTCAACATGGGGCCCAGTGATGCCTATGCACCTGGAAGGGGATCCCCGGGAAGTTGCCGACGACTTACAACATCGAGAGAATGTGTATTCTTTTCAGATGTCTCATTTTGACGCCGGCATCACCTGCAGAAAATTATGTTCTTTCTTTTCTCGTATTTTGGCTTTTATTTGACAAAGAATGGAAATGTGGGGAGAGGGAGAGGAGGATGACACGCGATAAAGGTTCGGATTCAAACCGGAGACACGGCGGTTGAGTGGTGTGTCTTTGAGTACTAGACCACTGTGATGCAACCAATAAATTCTGTTCTCTAACACATATATACGAAACAAAGGCAGCTATAAACAACCTAAATACAAAACACTTGACAATTAAAACTCAGAAAATGACATCTGCCATCATACTCGGCTTTTTGGATTATCTTAGAAAACATCCTAGTCATACATTTTTAAGTTGAAATGTTTACCCACTTAGCGCTCCACTGCTCTCCTCTATCTGCTATCAGGGAAGCATGAAAGGGAGCCAGAGTTCCTGCTGCAAATGCATCTAACCTAACCTAACCACTCTGCCACATCTTCCACAACACAGTGAGAACGAGGGCAGAGAGAAGTATTTCAGCAACTGAACAATTTCATCGGTCTAAACCCACCCTCATCAGAACTGCTATAACCCTGCAGAGAGGGGCACGGACCTGAGGTGGAGGCCGCATGTCCATCAGCTGCGCAAACACCTGCATTAACCCTTCAAGACTGGATGCAACATTTGCGTGGGAGGAAATGAGCGCCTACAGGTGTACAGTGGTGTGTCTCTGGGAAAAGTCGGGTCACTTTGGACAAAGGAGCAGGAGCTTTGGTCAGCGAGCAGTCCGACAGGGTGGCAAGTCTCCGTAGGTGTCTCACGAAATTAATTAGGGGAGTGAAAGGGAAATGTCTGTCAGATCACAGATCATGCTGTGAAAAATACCTTCCCCTGCTGTGATCAATTGATTGCCATTAAATGTTCCAGCTGCCACTCTATAAAATATTAATATTTAAAATCTGACAGCTATATAGTGAATTTCTATTCTTTCCTCCACCTAAATAACGGCCAACTGAAAGGACACTATTGAACACAGAGAGCAAATACATTTACAGTAAGCCAGGAAACGTCATGTTTCAGGTTGTAGTCGCACTCTCACCCTTCCCACGTCTCTCTTGAGCATGCTTCATTTTAACTCCCATTGCACCAGAATCTGTGACAGCTAATTCTATCACTCCAGTTTGAGAGGACAGACACTCATCCCGATAGGCTTGAGGGAGGAAAGGAGGGGTGGACTTCAGCAATCATTCACTGGTCACTAAGCATATAGTAGTATTTAGACAGCTTTAGCATAATGCCACAGCTTAATGCGTGTTGGCTAATTTGCCAACAGGCTTGATGTGAACAATCTCTCTGCATGTTCTGGTTGGGCGCATGGCCTGATGGGATGGCACACCATTAGCCCAGTCAGACTGCAGGGCCCCGCTGTTAACATTACAATGTGTAGTGGAGCATAACAAAGTGAAGGAGGGCTTCATCTTGCCATATTTGTGCGCTTTCCCAGCACGCTATGGTCAATGAGATGATAACACATATATAAAGCAATCAATATTAGTAAAAAAAAACTGCCTTGCAATTAGAGCTATGGGGTATTAGTATTTTCATAACACCCCTATTATATATTCACATTCTCTATCGGTTGGTAATCACTTGTCTCAAACAGTTTAATTACAGCTTGGCAATGACTACTTAACGTGATTAGATGTTATACCTTATTGTTGCGTGTGGCATATTACATCAATTATATTAAGAGTTATTATTGTCATGAGGGTGCAGTGCTTGCATGTGATACAGGATGCAGTGAGGGCTGAGTGACAGGGACTTCTTAAAGACTTAATTTTACAAATAAAGTAATCAATATAAGCTACTGCACATCACGTCTCGCCACACAGTGAGCTGTAAGGTCTTTTGCATAATTGCAATAAAAAAGTGTATTGGCCTGACTGATTGAATTCAGTCTTGGTAATTGCAGCATAAACAATGTAGTTGACTGTCGCAGCTCCTGTGCCACTATGCTGTCAACAATCCAGATATTTTTCTAGTGTCTACTAGCATATCATGCAGATCCACAGCCTGCCGTGTAATGAGTATAATTACATGGTGCGCATGTGTTACCTGTGGGGTAACACATACGCACATACACTCTCACACACATGTGGAAGGCAACACATATTTTTTCCATCCCTACGACCTGTCACTCAAAATCAGCCCCGATGGAAAAGACGCCCAGCTTCTCCGAGGCTCCCCGGCTTCACCATCCGCTGAAAATTCTCCCCTCTTCCTCCCCCAAATATGAAAAAAAAAAAAAAAAGTCTCCAACATTAAACCTGCATCATTTCTAATAGCCACCTAAATCCCTGTTGATGCTGCTGTCCCATACTCTCAGCCCACCCCCGCCCCCCCACCCTTTGATCGACATTTACTCCGCAGCTACCCGCCAGGCGCCTCCCTCCATTCTCAATCTTTCTTTCTCGCCCCAGTTACTCTTCCTCTCTACCAGGAGAACCTCCGCATGCTTCCAGGCAAAGTCAATGTCTATCTCTTGTCTCCCTTGTGCTACCCATATCCAGTACGCCGCTCCCATTCCTCACTGTTGTGTTTCGCACACGTCTAAGGCATATCCGAGTTGTAAATAGAGTGGAGCTTAAATGACAACAGCCTTGCTTTTCTAGGGATTTAGGGAGCTGAAAAAAAAAGGAGCTGATTTGTGCGAAAGACTGCTGGCGAAGATAAAATGTTAGGCTTTGGATCTAAATTCCACATGAATGCCTTTCCCTTTAGTGTGCATTATGATGGCAATGGACCATATCATAGTATTTGTTTTGCTTTAGAGCTGTCCCCTGTGATTTATGTTCCCCGAGTGCAAATATTTCATGTCACTATACAAGCAATGTTTCTGTCATGGAGAACGCAGGGGGTATTCAGGGGCTGAATTTGAGAGATTTGTGTACACGTGTGCCTGTGTGTGTATGTGTGGGTTGGTGCTGAGGCACTTGTGGCAGTGCCAGTGTGTGACCGCAGGCCCCCCTGGCTAGGGAGCAGCGCCTGGAAAGGTTACCCAGCAGAGTGGCTTTTGTATGGTAATGTGACCTCCAGCTCCCCAAGGAGTCCCAACACCTGCTCGGCACCCCCCGCCCGCCTCACATCCCCAACATGTTAACTGTTTTCCCTGATAGGAACATAACTGCTGCTCTGCTATTGCTTTGTAATGCTATTATTTATTGGATATTTGAATTATGGCAATGGATGTAAGGGTATCAAAAAAAATACAAAAGGAGGTTTGCACTCAAAGAAACATGTACAGTACATTGGGGCATTTGTTAATGTCTTTCTCTTGCTTGGAAGATATGTAACTAGCACTGGAGTAGAACAAGGAATTATATTAATACTCAATTCTGAAGCACACAATTTATGTTCAATGTCAGTGCAAATGCAGGCAGTCTATTATTACTTTAATGTATTAATTTATGTATTAATGCTTCAGGTTTGGACACAATAGCTTAGAAAAACTGTGTAGCAATATGCATGCAGACAGGCTGCCCCCCTCCCTCCCAAACCTACAGACAACTGGCTGATCATAGAGAGAGGGGCTCTAAAGCAATTATAGCAAATTAAATGAATGCCCCCAAGTTAAATAGTGTTAATAGTGTTCAGGGAGACAAATTTGAGATGCAACTCACAGTGTGATGGCAAGATCCACTTGGATTGCTGAGTAGCAAACAGTAGCTTTAATTATATTCAAACCCTTTTAACAGAGAATCAATTCATAGCATGCTGTGACAGGTTGTTCTCTTTGGAAATGGACTGAAAAGCTGTGTGCATCAGACTCATTTTTGGTGACACCAAAGTTAGCTTGTCTGATGTTACAGTGAATCAACTCAGAGATGAATAAGTGATACCCGAGAATTGTTTCGTCCCGGATATAATGGAAAACAATGAAACAACTGGCAACTAGTGACACCTTCAGAGATCTGCTCCATGATTCAAGGTGACAGTGATGAAAACGAAGAATAACATACGCTGTCTGGCGTGAGATGATAAAAAGATATCAACCAAAGGATGAAACCCTGTGCACAAGTTCTTACTGCATGTGCATGTACAGTGTGTAATGTATTCATTGAAAATGTCATATTATGGCTCACTGCTCGACCACAGTATTTTAAACCAAAAGCAGACGTGCATTCAGAGTACTGACTATACTGTATCCTCCACGCTCACCCACCCACTGAGGTTCATGCCCCCTCTCTAAGACCAGTAGATCCTCACAAAAGTCAACTCTATCCTTCCATTCAAGGTCTCAGAGCTGCTACCCACAGCTGGTGCCTACACTTGCGTGAGTTGCCAACCTCTACGCCTAAGGCAGCCCACCTACTGAACTCATTTCTCCATCTTCTCCCGGTCGAGCAGCATCACTAACCCCCTCCCCTCTCATTGCGCTCACACCGGACTGATATATGCATTAGTTTTGCGCTGGCTATGGTTTTCCCCTCATTAAATGCATACTTAGGTATTGTCATTAAGTATGACTTGAAGCCACATCTATGTACTATATGTGTCTTGTAAAATCCCATTCCCCTACTACACTTTGTCTATTTATTTATCCATTAAAAAACTTAATTATGAATGAATGTCACATTGAATAATTCATGTGCACCCCGGTGCTGCGAATAAATAGCTAGTGCACCTTTGCTTCCTCCCCTTCAGTGTTCCTTCAACCCTTTTAGTAGCTCCATGCACTACTGTAGGTTATTGGTCTTTCTCTCTCTCTGGAGGGTTCGTGCGCACTTAGTCCTTATTAAAATCCCTATGGCATGTGACACACACACACACACAGTAACACGTGCACGAATGCCCGCACACGCACACACACACAGCTACACGCGCACAGGCCAAGGACCGTCTGCTGGTACAAACCATTTATTAAAGCTCCTGTGAAGGTCCTGGCAGTCAGCCAGAGGGAGACATGACTTTGGATCCCATTCATGTCCACATCAGCAGAGTAAAATGTTTCTAGGTGTTGATCCATGACAGCCATTATTGCTGCAATCCAGTTTTATCACTGTCAAATTCTACAAAAGGGAAAATAAACCCTTTTTCTGCACTTTAACAGATTGTCAATACAGTTCAACCAATCCAAACAGCTGCTCAGGGAGTTTATTTGCTTTTGAAGACATGTTTTGAATAGGGAGGGGAGAAACCGCCCCACTGTCATCTTATCTCTACAGGGCCACAACCTCCCTGAAACTGTAGAATATAATGGAAAAATGTAACCTCCAAATAAACCTGATCCAAAACACATTATACAATTACATTTGAATCAACAATGTTTGGAGAGATAGTGGGAAAAAAAGTTTCCCACAAATACAAAAAAAACGAGAATTTGAATTGAATTTAACATTCTTTGCAAAGTGGCACTCAAGAAAGATGAAGATGTTAATGGAAGGTAAGGCTAAAGTTAACAAGATTATCAGGGGTTTCCAATGGTATCAAAGCTAATTCATGGCAGCGGCAGTGAAGAACTTGCCTTAACTCAAAGCTTCGCCGAGCTAGTGTGGATTTAACCAAGAGAGAAACAAAGAAAGGCAAAGACAAAGCAAAGAGGAAGTGAGACAGACAGATTATGTAATGCAGTCGTGTTGACGGGCAAGAGCTTCCTGCACCGAATTACTGCAGAGCAATAATTAGTATTAATATTACCATTTATCAACTTCCAGCGGAATTATATTGTGTTGATAGGATCATGCAAAATGATACGATCTTCAATCAAATTGTGTTGTAAAACTGACAACATAGTTTACAACAAAACACTGGAACACATCAGACTGCATTTTAAACATTTTTTATGTAACTAATGTTATGACGTACATCTATATGTAAAAACCATCTTAACAATGTAATATTGATTAAACTATATCACACTACTTACAGTCAAGACAACTCTGTCTTTAATTTAGACTGTAAATAGAAATCTTGAGATTTTGCATGACAATTCCTTCAACAAAAATATATCCACTGCACTGATCCCCTTAGAGCAATGGCTGAACTAACCTGCTATTAATCCGCATTATTCAGAAAACCTATTGGTACTTAATGCCAGCTCAGGTGTTTAAACCTGTATAAAAATGGATGGGGCTTGCCAAATCTTTTACACACACAAAACACCAGACACCACGGTGGTTCAAGAATTGCTCGGTGCGTCCGAACCCAACACACACACCAAAAAACAACAGCAAATCTTCACACCACAAATAACCTCGGTGAGAAAAGAGATGCCCTGAAAAAGCTACAGCAAACGGCAAAGCAGTCAAACTGACCACCTCCACCTTATCCAGCTCTCTGCGCTCTGGAAAGATGCAACCTTGCTCAATGCCCACATGGCATGCAGAAAAAGTGCAAAGCGGTGTGAAGTCTGCTGTGTCATCACCATACATTATTACCACGGGTGACATCAGGTAATACCATCAATTTATTCTTCATTCACTGACAGGCATATATCGTATTTAACTCAAAATTGCAGAGAGGGAGTGATTGTGCAGCCCAGGGGTGCAGTAATCATTAAGGGGCATGAAACTATACAATCCTAATTTACAACTTCTTCATCACCTCCATTCTGTGTAGAGGGAATGATCTACAACAAGGTGGTCTGTTTCAGCGGTCAGAGGAGGTCTAATGCATTTGGTAGAGGCTGATAACAGTGCTTCACTTTCACACCGAGCACTCAGAGGGAATTACAGTACAGGGCTGCAGAGAGGAGAATGTCTGAGTGCTTTAGTTAAAACCAGGGGTAAATGCTATCTCGTGCTTACATACTCCCTGATCCATGCACACTGAGGCTGCCTGATCGTTTCACTGCTCGCTCCATTTACATTTTCACTTGACACGGTCACTCATACTGTATATTCTGCTTTACAGAAATCGATTGCACAGCCAAAGGCCTCTCCTTTTCTGCAGAGCACTGGTCTCCATCCAAGCCTTACCTGGATTGAGAGATATGAGGATGAAAGGATTGGGTGCACTGAGACCATAGCCGTGGGGGAGAGATTTTTAGCGCGGGGCTGAACATGTTCACGTAATGCTTTACAGAGGATGGCTATGGAGCCTCTCTGGGGAGGAGCAAGGCAGCAAATAATGTGTGAGTATCTATTAGCTTTTTGGTAACTGCCGCCTGCCTTGTGAGAGGCTGTATGAGCCCTCAATGACTAATCTATCAGTCAAACATAAGGGGCCTGCCACGCAGCTCTTACTGACTTCGCTCTCTCTCGGTCCCTCTCTTTATTGGCCCAGCTGAGACACGTCTGATTTCTCCTCATTAGGAGTGCTGTTCTTTTAACATGCCTACCCAGCAAGTCCAACGCCAGACCCACAAAGGACACCCTGACCAGTCGCCCTGTCACTTTCCTGCCCAGTAACTACTTCCACGCTGGAGGAGGGAAACTGAGCCAGCGCTTCCTTGCGTCAGCGTGGCACAGCCTCAGCCAACGCTGTTCATCACCCTCACAGTGAAGGCTAAATATGAACACACATATGAATATATGAATAACTGAACAAGTGGTTATTGTTATTCACCTGCACGCGCTCTGCCGAGCCTGCAAAGTCTTTTGTTTGGAGCCCGTAGTTCTGCTGAGCATGGGCTTTCTGACAGAATGTCTGTAGTAGGGCAGAGGGGAGTGGGAGCACAGGTGTTACTGAGTGGCTCTTTTACTGAGAAAGAATGACCTGTGTCTGCAAATGCCCCCTCTGTCTGTCTTCGGAGCTGCCTGCAATGCCCCTGTGACCTCTTTCTTCAGTGGCTACCATGCTGGCATAAAGACCTGCCATTTGCCCAGATGGCCGACAGCAGGGGTCCCCCCCCCACCCCCAAACACTTTCTATGTCAGTGAAGTGCTGCCCCCCTGAGTGTGTCTGAGATGCAGCTTTGGCCCATATGCCCAAATGAAAAGAATGACGAGAGCAGAGAGATGGACATCTGTACTGCGCAAGACAACAAAGGTAAACAGACATATAAAAACATCTGACCTTCGTGCAGCCCTCTTATTGTAGCCTTGTCTTTCCTATTTTATCTCAAAACAGATGGCGTCTCATTTGAAGGACACACTTGAGCATAAATCTTGGGGATATACACCCACGCAAACATCTTTAAGTGCTCAAACGTTGGTATGGTGATACTTAACTTAAGATCATAAACACGGCAATCTGTTAACAACTTTGCTGAGTAAACCGAAGCAAGAGGAGCTACTAAAACAAGTATTCAGTTCATCATGATTGTGAGTTTTTTTTTGCCACTTCCTTCTTTACAAGCCACCCCCTCCTTCTTCCAGGTCCCATGCTGCCACCGCTGCTTAACCTCAGCCTACAACACCTGCTTTGGAAAGGAGTATCACAGATTAGTCAGTCTGCATATGGCAATTGGACTCTTATTCAAAATAAATCATTAAGCTTAGGAGAGAAAACTGACTGCACTTGAGTTCTTCTACTCCTCTTTTGGCCTGGTTATGTTACTAAATCAATATTCAAACATGTATCGCACAAATGCAGGCCATCTTTCTTTTTTTTTTTTATTTATCCAAATTTGGTTTTCATTCACTCATCTGCAAAATTGCACTACCACAACATCTACTAATCTACCTTTTCGCAATACTTTGGTATCCTTCCAGACTTGGCAAAAAAAAAAAGAAATTGAAGAAATGATTCAGTTAGTCAAAACAAAGAATAGTACTATGAGATTGAGACTCCACTGAAGGACAAACAATGAAGCATCCCAGCTCACAATACAATCAAAAATGAACTTATTTATTTATTCAATGTCTTATTAAAAGAAATATATTGATTTATTAATTAAAGTAAGAAAGAACCTGCAGTTTAGATGGGTTAGTAAATATGGAGTGAACACAGTACACATCAGTTTTAGAGTCTGTCATTTCCCTTATTTTCTACCAGTGCTTAGCTTGGCGAGCAGTGCCGTCTATTGAGTACGGGATGAAAGCTGGGAAGCGTGGCTTTGTGCCTACTGCTACACATCAGGCTCTTCAAGTTCATAATGTCATACTGACACCAGGAGACAGGTAGTGCCAGGGGTGATGCCCAGGAGTGAAGGGAAGGTCAGCGAAGCTTCACAACCGAACTGGTGCTGATGCCACAGCATGTATGGCTCAAGTGCTTGGCAGTGCATCTTAACAACAAAATGTGACATTTTTAGAAGCTGTCAAATTGCAGTCTAAAAAGCGGTCTTGACTGGGGACTGGGCCAGAGCACCGCTGCAGGGCTTTCAATCTGCCCGTAATGGGAAAGATGGAAGAAGATAAGATTCCAATTCAGCCATTTCTGCACGGCCCAATGTGATCACACTGCAATCCGACAGGGCATTTGGGGAGTTGAGAGAATTCTTAAAAAGACAGAATATCTTCAAGTATGGCTTGATATTCACACAAATTCCATCACTGCTCCTAATTGTTCAGCTCACTGAAAGTAAGTGATATAATCTGCTAGTGTTACCAACTCTGTCCTCTGTCACTAATCATACGGCCGAGATGACTATGTGACTGCAAGAGGAAAATTACACCACAGTGACAAATATTTACATTGAAAATATTTTCTGGGTTTCAAAATGGCTATTCAATGTTGTGCACTTAAATTATTTTTGTCTTATTTCTACAAGTAAATCATTTTACTTTTGTAGCTTTAATGTTTAGTTCTTTGAAGAATCAATGCAATTCATTCTTTCATTATTGCAAATACAAACAGGAACAAAAGTGATTTAAAACATTACAACAATCAGTGACAGTGACAGAGAAAACTATTTGTAAAGTGTTAGCACATACAGCACTTTGGATGTCTTTGATAAAACAATTATTCCTTAACTCTTATGTTAAATAATTTAACCCTTCTCTTATTAACTTAACTCCAGTCTCTCCTGTTTGTGATCCCACCCTGCCAGCGTTCACTAACCCTGTCACGACGGTGTTTCCACACTAATGTCTTCTCATTAATGCTGTTTTTAGAAATGTGCACACCTGTGGAGAAATAAATTCAATTGCACAAGAACAACAGACTCTGTGGACCAAGCAACCAAATGTGGCTCAATTTAAAAGAGACAATTATTTATCCAGTGAGACCACTGGGCATTATAACCCTTAATCATATAAACACAAGCAATGCTCTGAGGTTTAGGCATCACAGTCTGTTGACTGCAGCTTCTGCCATGACAGTTACATGCATGTAACATGGAAGTCCACATTCTGTGTGTATAAATGAACACGGAGGTCTATGGTTGTGTAGTGTGCGGTGCACAAAGACAAATGCATAAAGACACATTTTAGTTCCAATGTTCAGATACAGGAACAGTCTTTGGTGCGACTTGAAGCGGCGCCGCTGAACACAAAGAATGCAAAGATATGAGAGTCATTTCACAGTTTTAATTAGCCACTCAAAGAATAAGCAATTACGTATATTTGTTGTCTTTCTACTATTAATAACAAAAAAAAACTTGGCATTGGCGCACTGCCAAACCACACCAACAGGGTATCATGTCTCTCAACTCCCCATGCACATATACACGCTGTCTACACCCCCATCAACTAATTCTAATTAATCTTCAGGATTCATTTTGTCGCCCTGGCTTGTCTTTATAAACGGGCTCAGAGAATGGGCCTCAAATACAAAGAAAAAAAAGAGAGTGGGAAGAAAAAGATTTCTTGTTTCTTTTAGCCAATCTAAATTCTCACATTTTTCTAACAAAAAGCTCATGAGTTGCTGAAACAATACCCTCTTATCTGCAGGAATTGGGTGAAATTTCCGCTCTGTCTCTCTTTTATTAGGCCATATTCAACCTGTCGCAATTGAGAACACAGCCTGCAAAGCTGCTTTGTGCTGCGAGGAGATAGTGCTACTGGTTGCTGTTGGTTTTTGGACTCACCCCTTTTACCTTTATCCATCAAGTCCAGTTCGCAAACACCAACAAACCATTGTTTCATCACTCATTGTGGCAGTCCCGCGTGGCGTTAGTTTAACAAGTCCCGCTGCTTATTGTTGCCGGGACAGAGCGAGAAAGACAGAGGTGTCCAGTCACTGAGTAGTATAGTACACATGGGTGCAAAAGTCTGATGAGCGCTGCCTAAACATTTAGTGAGCAGAGGAGGAGGAGAGAGAGAAAGGAGGAGAGGATAAAGAGCTATTTGTGTGTGGTAGAAGCCTTTTGTCGACAGTCAGCATCAAAGGACTTTCTTCCGTGTCCTCTCAGCCCCTGTCAAATTGTCATCGAACCTTCCTGAAAATCAAAGAAACCTTCCACACACTCGCTGTGACATCAACTCCCTCTCTTTGTCTCTCTCTCAATCACACAGACACACATGCACATTTCATCTTGAAAGGAAAAAAAAAAAAAATCTGTCTGCTATTTGGGGGTTCTCCAAAGACATACCGCTGAACAAACTGAGCTACATTCAGCCTCCTGCACATCTCCTCTCTAACAGGCTTTATTCTCTGCTAATGCTATGAGGCAAAGTAGAGGAGTAGCATGCTGAGAGAGGCAGCCAAAGACCTGGAAAAGATAAGAATATGATTTTAAAAAATGATCCCAGTGATCCCATTACTGAGCTATTTAGTTGTGCCAATCTAATTTGAGGTTCCAACATAAACCAGGAGCAAGATGCCCAAGTTGACTGGGACTACTTACAGTACGTAGCTCACGGTCTCATTTTTCCCTAACGACTGCTCCGCCTGTGGTTAAGTAACGATGAAGGCCGAGTTTGAAATGTGAGCTCAAAGAAGGAAATGCATGTTCCTCTAATCTCTTTCAGATAGGACTGGGAAAAAAGCCTGCTCAATGTTGCATTTGGCTGCTTTGTGTTTTGAGTGAAGGATCAGACTGGAACTTCTGACAGTAGAAATATGCTGCCTTCTGAAGTGAAGAGCGTTTTGAAGAAAGAAAAAAAAAACATCAACAAGCTTAAACTTTGTCTGCAAACAGATTTGTGTCTGAAAGGTGGCGAATCCTTAATTTGGTGAATTTCTGGGGACAGTGTCAATGATTCAAACGCAGCACTTCTTATAAAACTTTTCTTGGATACAAGGGAGAGTGCACCCGGCGGCACAGCGATACACAGGATCTGGAGTCTGAAGGTGGAAAGTTATTAACAGGTGTGAAGCAAATGTGTGAGACCCCATTTTTGTGACTCAGCGGCGCAAAGTGCAGTCAGTTGTGCCGGGTGTGTGACGTACAAAACCGTGGAGAGGATATATTTGGTATTTTGGTGACCAGAGTGACAAAGTGCATCTGTGGTGAAACGGAAACTGGTGGGGATTAAGTTAAAGGCTGACATCAATCATGGCTGACGAAACCAGTTTCTCTAATTGGTTTTAGTGAGAAGAGTCTACTGTCCAAGTCGTACAGGGGTAAATAGTCTTGAGATACTGAAATCCTGGGTACAATATTTTCCATGCTATAATGATGAACACCCACATTTAAAGGCAATTATCTACGCATTTATTGTGCCAACAATGTACAGTAGACACATTTTCATTATTTTGCCTGATGCACAAGTGTATTTAAAGTGAAGACTGCAGATTTGATGATTGTCACAATAATGCCTCTCTTGCTGATAGTCTAATCAAGGCGTTTGTCTTTTAAAGCTATTTTCGTAATTGTACAAACCAACAACTCAGCATAACAATCTTTGTTTACAAGACAGAGGTATTTATTCAAATACCTAGAGAGGATTATAGAAATTGTTTTTTTTTTCTTTGCTAAGTAACTTTTCCCTGTCCTGCTGCTATCACATTTAATCAAAACAATTACAGCCTTGACTCTGCCCTACCACATTATACAGTGTTAGTTGCAGCCACAGGCCTTTCTCGATTTCAATTAAAAAAGCAGTGCCTTCATCAAAATTGTTTGTAAAAAAAAAAAATGAACGGCTTCGGGTGCTACGTTTGGGAAAACCACTGGAAAGAGCGAGATGCGAGAAGCGACTGCACCTCGGGCATCTCTGCGTTTTGGATGAGGACATGAAGGGAGGAGCAGCCAGAGAATGTCCTGAAGATCTTTCATGGAGCCACGTGAGCTGGTTTGTTCAGTGCATCAGTGCATCCAGAATGTCAATGTCCATGCTCGGGTGCCCCTGATTAGATTGTTTGAATTTATTATCAAGTTGTGTAAAAGCATGCAGCAAGTATGTGTGCATGCTACCAGTGACACGGTATCATACACGGATTCAAAAGATTTACAAAGTACAGTGAAAGAGGTGTTCATACTAGTGTGAGGTTGCTCATACCTATCTACTGTAGTTACTTTCAGATGGCCATAAGGATTTACTCACACAATATCTTATATAGAAGGATCCTACAACCTTGATCCAAAAAAGTTGGGACTGTGTAAAAAATGAATTAAATTAATACTCAATTGAAAACAGTACAAAGACAACATATTTAATGTTTGACCTCATCAATGATTTTTGAGAATATCTGCTTATTCTGAATTTGATGGCAGCAACATGTTTCAAATCATTTGGGACAGGAGCAACAAAAGGCTGTGAAAGTTGTGGACTGATCCAAAAACACCTGTTTGGATCATTCCACAGGTAAACAGGTTCATTGGTAACAGGTGATAGGATCATGATTGGGTATGAAAGGTTCATCCTGGAAAGACTCAGTCGTTCACAAGCAAGGATGGAGAGAGGTTCAACACTTTGTCAAACACATGATTGTATGAAGGAACACTGAAGTAAAACTGTTGTCAGTGAACACGGATCATTTGCAATTGTCCCAGCCTTTTTGGAAATGGGGTTGTACAAGCAGTTGTGGATAGATGCTGGTTCAGAGCCAGCCCTAAATCCTGAGTAGAAATTCTGCTTCTAATTGATTGCAAAACTGTTAAATCTGGCTTATGATGTACATGTAAATGTTTGCGGATATTCATTTGCGTGCACTTGTGCCAAAAAAAAGAATACTGTGGCTTACGCCCAATGGCACAAACCTGCTCATATATATTCTGATGCAACGTATATTTATCATCTGAAAGTGGTTCTAACTATGTTTTCTGTCCGAACACCTAAGGAATATTTTATTGTAATAAATCAAAAGGAACAAATCTGAATTTAATGAAATATTCAATCAACCTTAAAACTGCTAAAATGCCAGCTTAATATGTCACTGAGGAGAAAATAGCAATGATGCATTCTGAGCCTCAACTCAGCAAGAGTGTTTCCCTGTGCTTCATGCCTCAGTAAAGACATTTAACACACAGGAACCATAAACAGGACCTTTAACTTAAAGCCGTCACAAGGTTCATAGGCAGTCATCAGCATTGCCGCTTTGACACACTAAAGATGCCAATGTGCAGTGTGACCTTTGATGCGTCTCCGTCGCACTTTTGCGTATTTGTGCACATTTGCGAGAGCTGCTCCAACAACCGTGGACGAAATCTGATATTTTCATCCATGCGATGGGATGACTTGGATGCTAGAAAGCATAAGTCAGGTATTCTGGGAGAGCTGCTTCTGAGGTCATCAAATATGATGCACTCGCTTAAGGCGACTGCACCCACTCTTTCAAGTGAAGATGGAGAGGAGACAACATACTGCGCCTGTCTTCCAGTCTGGCAATATCTGACAGCCTTCCTTTAGCAGTCTCCTTTTTCTCTTACACCCTTGTACACAAGCATATAAATATACAATGGAAACTGTTACGATCCCACACAGACGCAAACATCAATGCGCGCGCTCACTCTGTCAGTCTGTTTCAGAAGTGAAATTATTCCATCTCTCAGGGGTCCTGTTAAGCTCTTACAAAGCCTCAGTGCGTACAGCAGGTAGATTGATTGTGACTTATTAACTGTGAGTGAGCCTAACAGAGTGCATTAAAACAAAAGGAAATGTGATATCCCCACCCATCAAGTGCTTGTTAGAGCTTTAATCAAAGCCCTTCCAAATCTGCATACGGAGTCCTGGTAATGAATTCCAAATGGCGTCTTTAAAAACAAGAGGAGACCACACCACAGAGCCTTGTTACACAAGAGGGCCCAGAAGATATTGTACAAAGATCTAGCTGGCGAACACTAGAATAAGAAATTGTTCCCAATAATTATGGCTCTGGCTTTCATTGTCATCTAAATCATATTTCTCGAAGGACTGAGGCACACGAGAAGAATGGCTCAATTTCTGAACTCCCCCCCCTAAATGAGTCCAACGATTATCATTATCACAAACAAAAATACCCAGAACTAATTCATACTCAAGTGGCAAAACAGCACCTGACCTCATTTGATCCGGGATATCTGCTGCTTTTGACCATTAAATAGCAGCCTTCCAGCCAGCAGTGAGCAGCAGTATTGATGGTGGTACTTGTATTTCAGCTGTGTGAATATGAGTGAGAAGTGTAAATCACAGCCATCATATAATCTGCTCTGTTCAGGCACAAAGGTGTGTGGTGAGCAGGCGAGCAGTCCACACGTAGGGAAGCAAGAGCGTCAGAAAGACAAAAGAGACAATGAAAAGGGCAGGTCAGTTCTGAAACCCAGCAGAATAAAATTTGACTCAGGGCTGCATGTTCAATATTTTCATTAGGATTTAAGCTTCTGCAATTTATTAAGCTTATTCAAATTAAAAGATCTGCATTTAAAGTGCCTGCATTGATATTAAATCTAGCACTCCCTGTTCACAGGTATATTATCTAACCAATCAGAGGTGCTTCTCTCAAGGGTGACCAATTCATTTTTATGTTGTTGATTGCATTGGCTGCATTATTACTTAAAATATATTATGAAGAGTTTACATTTGCAGCAGGACTCAGGTTTCAGGTAAAAAAAAAAAAAAAAAAAATGTTGCTGTTGAAATGTTGCTGTTGAATTTCTTTAATGTAATTTTTCAGTGCTGTGAGCACCACAAACAAAATACCATTTTGTTCCCTCGTACGGAAGTAGAAAGACTTACAGATGAATATCTCAAAATATGGGCACAGATAACCAAAACTTGGCTTGATACCACCAGGGGTAAATGAGAAACAGTGTTTATTATAATATGGGTGCACAAATTCTTTTCTATTTTTAATCAGCTCTATAGAGCCCATAAGACAAGATTTGAATGAAAGCAAGTTTAATTTCTAGGTAGATCAAGTACAGTGTAAATCTGTCAATTTAAAATGTTCTAGTTTAATAGTAGTAGTATTTATAAAAACAATGGTGATTATAATTTAAGCTCTGTTGTCTGAGCTAAACTTCCACATAAAGCACGTTAAATGGTAGATAGGAAAGGCAGATAATTTCTTGAGCAAACACAAGAAAGGGGAAAAATAACAAGACCAAGCCCAGCTATTCACAACAAAGTTAATCAGGCTTGCCTGAAAACAACTGAAGCTTCAGTGGATGTCTAATTGGATTAAACCAAAACAGAGGATGTGTTTTGTGTGCTGTTGTTGTGATGGCTTGACCTCTAATGGCAGTCCCTTTTTTTAATTTCTTCAGATCAGCAATCAGACTAAGACTAATGACTACTGGCACATCTGACGCATGGTGGCCAGACAGTTTTCTGGAGAGTGACTTATAAGTTAAAACTGAGGGGAGAATTGGTCAAGGTCGTTTCACAGAGGCGAAGCAGCTCCAGCAGCGTAAAACTCACACAAATCACAGACTGTCTGGCTTGCCGCTCTCTCCTCCAGGGGACATTTAACCCACTCCTACCATGACCTTTCCAGGCAAGAAGTGGCGTCACTTCAGAGGTTTATGTGGCGACGTACCTGCCAGGACAGCTGATGACACATTTCAAACAGGATGTGCAAGCACCTTGGTGCTGCTGAGGACGGTCAGAAGTAGAGAGGAGGGAGAACGGCTTACAGCTCCCTCAGGCTGATGCTAATCTCATCCATACCGCTATGCAGGCCACCTTTCCTGTAACCTAGCATGCTGTTCCGGGCCTGCTAAACTTTAATCAACCGTTCAAGAAAAGGTCATAATCGGAGGAGCTAAATATTTGTTACTGGTTGTCCAACACTAAGTGCGGTAGACATTACTGGTGAGGAGATTTTGTTGCATTTATTTAAGGCTCTGTTCCAAAAAAAATGTCTTAAAATCAAGGTGACAGGAAATATGTCATCTCCAAAGAATAATGCAGACCCCCCACCTGAGCCAATCAGGGACAAATACGTCTTTTGTTTTCAGTGCCAATTATAGTGCACCATCAGGCCAATCATTGAATTTTTGTAAACGCCGTGGCAAGATGCACAATGTCGCCATGTTGCGTGAAATTAACTGAGCAAATGGACAGAGACCGATCCATAGTCCTGTTATCATGGGGTCATAACTAGTGCTGCCGTGATTATTCTCTTCAAACTACTGTGTCTCCCATTCCACTATTTTTACAAACACATTACTGTCAAATTGACTGAGCTCATACGACCTCTGCAAAAATGCCTCTATATTTACTGTGAGTGTTTCA
Organism: Holacanthus passer; assembly: GCA_025331565.1. NCBI lineage: Eukaryota > Metazoa > Chordata > Actinopteri > Pomacanthidae > Holacanthus > Holacanthus passer. The sequence goes on from JAFREQ010000005.1 coordinate 8,771,418, forward strand.
GGATCAATTAAGTGTGTGTGTGTGTGTGTGTGTGTGTGTGTGTGTGTGTTGGGGAGGGGGGCGAGTCTGTGTGTGTGTGTTTGTAGGTCAGCGTTTTTAAGCACTGCCTATCATTGGAGAGGCTGTGAGCCATCAATGACTAATGTGTCAGTCTGTCACAGTCAAGGACCTACCATATGGCGCCAGTGGCCCCCCATTTAAACTAATGGGTGGGCTGGGAGAAACAACACAGCTAACAAACCACACTTCCTGAGCCGAAGTGTCTGTAGCAGGGGTGCAAATGGGAAGCAGCTCCTTTTATCAATCATTGGCCTTATTAGCAATTAATAGCTGATTAAACATGAAACTCAAAAAACAAAAAAATGCTTTTCCTCGACTAAAATTTTAAACAATTTACATATATTTGCAGCACAACCTCAGCAAATATATGAGTAACTAATTGAATAAACACCAGTAAATTGATATGATACATTGATAATATCCTACCCATTGATCAAAGGTCAAAGGATGATTAAGACTAATTATAACATAGGTAGTCTGTAGTCTATGTAAGTGCATCATCCTATGAGCCGGGCGATGCGCTGTGCCAATTAGAGCAGGATCAGACTGTTGAGGGTGGCCCAGAGGCAGAGCAGAGCTGCGGCCACCTTTCCCAGGAAGCCCTCCAATTACCACCCAGCAGGTGCAGTGTCTGGCTGACTCACGAGAGCACGTGATGCACACGAGGAACCTCATAGATCTGAGGCACTCTATCTGTCTTTCTGGCAGTCTGGTGTCTCCGCCCCTCCCCTCCGAGCCTTTGTGACTTTTAATTAAATATTTTTTCCATCACCTCTGTTTATCTTCCTTCCTCAATTTGTTTCCTCTAAATTGAAAGTAATTCCAAAGCTATCGACCAAATGAAATCGAGGTAAAGGAGAGGTTTTTTTGTTTTTTTTTAAACTGCGTCGCGTTTCTCCTCGGCATCTTCTTTGCATGAGAGTCAGAGGCCGCTGACGTGACCTAACCTTGCCACCACATGGTGACTACTGTGGCAACCCTACTTGCATTCCTGCTGATAACCATGACAGTCCATCAGCGTCTCTCCCTGGTAGGAGCCAGTGCAGTGCTCTTTTGTTTTTCCCCACTTAAATCTCCCCAAAGTCACTTTCAAAGTCTGTATTTAAAAATCAGCCAGTAAGGAGATGTGTCACGGGTCAAGCTGGCCAATGCAGCAGCTATCAATAGCTGATTAGCTCATGGTTGCCTCAAAACACACTGCTATCATCTGCTTTATGTAGCTGGAACACCGATTAGGATAGAGTGACGTCAACGCATGCACTGCAAATAATGTTTGCTGCAGAAATGTAATAAATATTTTTTGATAAATATTTCACAATGTGCATTTTGGCACTGAGAAACGTGATTTCAACTTTTTTAAATATCTAAGACAAGAATCATTCCTTGCATTTTTACAGTATTTAGTTTAGGTCTCCCTTTTCTTAATTGAATTGCTTTAACAAAGACAAAATTATCATGCTAATATTAACACAAAATCAATACCGCGTCATGGTTTATATACAGTTTTATTTAAATTGGACATGTCTCTATTAGCTGCTGACAGCTGCATTATGACCAGAGGCCATAAAAAAATGCAGCCTTTCTTAGTTAATTCTTACTGAAGGCAGTAAATGTGTTGTCATATCACACATACATCAGAAATTAAATTATGTGCACAGTTGCTGTATTTCTAATGTGTTTTGTGGTGCTTATAGCCACATTATTTTAGCAGTAGAACCAGTATGTAATTTTGTTAACATGTAAATTGATCCAAACCTCAATTTTAGTGATCAATAAGAGGAAATGTAAAGGAAATTTCAGAAAAAAAAAAATCCCCAGTTGTTGTACAGCTGGAGCCAGCTCCTGTTCAGAGCGATTTTTTGCTACCAAGCCCAACTGCTGTGTCTGTCATTAGAGTTTATTTGAACATGATTTTCCCCCTTGTGCCTTCTCCACACCTTCTAAAAGATTAACGGTGACGCTTGAAGCCATGTCCAATGCACTCACCAGGACTTCCCTTCGCCAATGGAACCTGCGACTCCTGAAGCTGTTCCACTGACAAAGCCTTGGCCCTGTTCGAACCTTTTAGAAGCAAGTGTGTCAGCCATGCAAAATGGAGAACAGATGTGGTATATGGGCAGAGTAATATAGTCTTCGGCTGCCTCCACTGCACCTGATGATATGGAGCCAATAGGGGCATTTGTCAAATGCAATTAGGTGTGATGGAGGGAAGAGATAGAGCGGGGAGATAGAGAATGAAGGAGGGAGTGGGGGGCTGAACAGCTTGAGCCCTGCCAAAGTCTCTTCGGAGCATCAGCTGCGGGGGGACAAAGACCAAAACATGCGCCCCCACCCCTACATGAGGATGGCTCTGTTCTGAGACTATCACTTACAACAAACCTTAATCACACTGGAGACAATTTCTAAATCACACCGCTCTGCATTTCCATGAGGATATTTAAACTGCGGATGATTTACAGTGCACACTGAAATGCTAGACTCAAAAAAGGTGCACCTCAAATGCACAAATTTTCTAAAATGCCATGAGGTCAGATTTTAATCAAAGGTAAGAGACACTCAGCTCTTCATTTCTGTGTGAACTATGGAGCTATCTCTATTCTATTGCTCTTTTCTAAGCCTATAAAAAGGTCCACAAGGTCAGAATAAAGGCCAGTCCAGTCCCCTGAGTAGGGCACTTGAATGAAAAGTCTGAATCTGATTTACAGTTTGGCCACATGTGCAAGCTGCCAATGACTGGGCAGCCAGCCAGACAGAGTGGGAGAGTAGAGGAGTGTGTCTGCGAGGCTGCAGGTAGTAATGAATGCCGGCCCTATCTAAGAATGAATAAAAATTGTGTTTTTATATATTGACACAACCATATTAACAACGCAGAGCAATAATAAATGCTACGAGGCACGTGAAGAAACAGATTGCTCGAGATCACATCGACATCAAACGACCTCGTGCAGGTGCTTTTGTTTGACTTCGGTAACCACATCAGCCTAAACTTGATGGAATTTTGATCCATGTCAGTGACGTGTTGCACTTGGAAAACTACATTCATACTGACAAGTTTACCTCCTTTGTGTAAATGGAAGATTGCATCTCTTTTGCATGTGTTTTATCCTCAAAGCAGATGGCAATGTGGCAATTTAATTAAATGATTCCTACTTAAAAGAGGAACACTACTGGAGGAAAATTTGCACTGAACAAAATCTTTTTTTTTCTATTTCCACTTTGCAAAAACAAAACATTAAACCAATATACAGACATAATTCTGATATATGTGCCATTTTGCTAATTCAAATCTGTTGCACCATAGGACAGAACTCATGCTGTGTAAATACCATTCAGTCTCTGAAACACATTAACTGCTATCATGTGATCATCTGCATTCTTCTTTTAGAGTACTTAATGCCAAAAAGAAGAAAGACAATTGTCAAAGATAAAAGCAAAAGGTTAGCGTCACAAAGACGGTAATATGCCACAGACATGAACTCGTGTAAAGTGGATACCTGATTTTAAGAACAGATACTGCTATTGATATTGAACCTTGACATTTAACATTCAGTGTGAAAAACACAATATTATATACATTAAAACAACCTTAGATGCTCAGATTTTTTATTGGCAGATATTAGCTTATCACAGATATATTGTACCAGTGTATATGGCCCACATAGGTAATAAGAGATTGTAGTACAGAAATGCCAAAGATATGTTTGAGGTAACGAAAACAGTGTCTGAATTGTGCTGCAGAAATATTAACAAATAATATATTTTTATCTGATTTTTTAACCTCTCAAATATCAATACCAGTTCCTCAAATCCAGTGTTGGTTGGGCTCTACTCTGTCGCATGTTATTCACGCCTGCATGCAGATATACTGAATCAAAGTGCATTGAGAGATTGTCACAAGGCTCGATAACACTGATCATAATGTAGTAGCAGGGGAATAATACAATACGCCTTTTGGGTGAAGGTGGTCATCTCCAGTGCAGCATGTTTGGTCATGTCTGCTCAAACATGGGCATTTTAGGAGCGTGCAAACACTCAGTGGCATTGCACTAGCAAACAGCTGTTGCCCGGTTAGCTGGACGAAAACAAGCAAGGCACACTGCCATGCTTGGACTATACATTGGGACCAGCTATTCCTGTTAAAGGACCGGTGTGATGTACCAGTGCTCCAGAGACTGAAACACACACACTTTCACGCTTTAAATAGGCAAACTATGGCAGTAACGATAGTGGATAAAAACATTGTATATCATAATACACAGTGAACGTAAAACTGATGACTTCCTTAATTTTCCTTTTTTTTAAATTTCATTTAATTCCATATTTTAACTGAAGGCACTGACATCATATATCCCACATCCTAAGACACTGCTTTAACTTTGTGATCCCAGCTGTAGCAGTAGCAGGTGGCAACTTTTTCTTTCTGGAATACATGAATGAAAACAGTGCGCGTGTTTCTGAATTTGTTTGTTCAGTGACGTCAAGTGTGCACTCCATGTGCCTATTAAGATGTACTATGGTTTCGGCATGTCACTTCCATTATCATACCATTTCCGTATAAAACAAGATTTGAGCCAAAGTAGGCACGGCGCAAGCAGATGGCCAAAATGACAATTACTTCCTGAGTCTGGTTTGTCAAGAGGCAGCATACTCAATTCAAATGCATGCACACACAAAAAATTTATACACATCCCTTTGCCAACTTCAAGTATGAAACTTTGTCTTTTTCTGTCTCTGTTCAAAATGTCAAAAACAAAATCAAACTGATGCACACAGTATGCATGCATGTATAATGTATGTTTCCAGTTTAGTTTTTAGTTCCTTATAACATAATAAATATGCTCTATTCATATTTTAGCATGAGGCCACAAAATATCAATACTGAGGGCAGGTTAATTAGAAACAGAGTTTTAATGACAGAGCAAATGAGCGCATCCTATTTCCTGTTATTCTCACTTCTTTCATTGAAAGTTACTTTTTACACACACATATCCTCTCATTCACACGGTGAGTTGGCAGCTGGAAGACTTGCTGGCAGATGATTCAATGCAATCAACCCATCACTTGAGCATGATACCGCCTTGTGCTCACCTCCTATCAAATTCAAATCAAATTCAAATCAAATCAAATTCAAAGCTGTTTCAAATGTAATTCTGGCTTTTCTCCCGACATGGCACCGGCAGCTAACACAAACCACTTACACTATGACATAGTTTGCCCGCTGAGGTTTAAAGATGTCCTTCCAACAAATTGCCCGCAAACTTTTTTTAAGGGCATGCGATTGTCCTCTGTGCTACCACAAAGGAAGTGTGGAAAAAAAAAAAAAAGAAAAACTCAGACAAGCTTGCAAAAATGTTAAGTGACACTAATTTGGTGAAGCTGATTCAATGAATTTATGAAATACAATTTCTGCTGGGACAACACTCACACCAGTTGGTCTGCATGCCAGTGAGAGGGAACATTAACATATTCCTGTCTGTCACAAACACATCCAATACAGCTGGCTGCACCTAAACCACTAGAGGGAGAAATAAGCTGTGATTTACCCCAAAAGAGATTGAGACATGCAATATGTATGGAGAGGTTAATTTTTCAAATCAGAATTGAAACGTATAGTCGGTCTTGTACTGACACACATCTTTTCAGTCGACATAATTTTATATCAGTGGGTAATTCATCTTTAAAAGGGATGGCTGCGCCTTGGTGGCTTTTACAATGTGTGTTCAGCTGGAAGAGACTGATGCTGGGCTGGCAGTGGGCTTATCAAAAACAAGTTGAGGCAACCCTCCAGGAGGCAAGACAGAGAGGAGGATAAAATCCATGCTTCTGCTCAACTAACCATCAAACCTAATTACCTGTGGATAGGACTTATGGGCCACATGTTGGGTTCAAAGTTTCCTGATCAGGAAGTGACTTGGGAGGGAGCTTTGGTGGATGTGTGTGCATCTGTGTGTGTGTGTGTGTGTGAATGAGTGTGTGTGTGTGTGTGTGCGTATGAGCCTGGTCAATGTGTCCGTGACAAAAAGATTAGGCTGAGAGACGAGACTTGGTGCCAGATCTTGGCTCTGTGCCATTAGTTCAATCAAGCAGATTTATTTAGCTTTTAGACAATTCGACCAGAACCCTGAGATACCACTTCAGAAAATAAGCCAAAGATTATTCATGGCATGGCAGCTAAGATAGGGATCTGTTGTCACTCTCTAGCATCGTATGCACGTCCACTCGCTCGCTGCATTATTCCTTTCTGAGGGGTGAGCGCAGTGTTTAGAAAACACACACGCGCACACACAGAAAGGTTTAGAAATAGCAGTAAATCAAACAGAGAGGTCAGCGGAGCAAAGGAAACATAATGACTGCCATGTAGACACATGTATAAATTAGCCTAAACATAAAACACAACTACAAGATGAGTCACTCTAATCCCAATCGTAACCTCGCCCCATGACCCAAAGTAAGTGCTTTCTGTTTGAACAACCAGAAAAATGTCTCAAATAATTACCTCCATTCAGTACTGAGAATCAGTGCTGTTGACATTACATTCAATATATCTTTGAATCCTCTGCATGATTTCATATTCCCCGAGTTTATATTTTCTCTATGATACATGTTATATGCCCATACACTTTTTTTAAAAATTAGAGGACGCAATATAAGAAGGATAAATCTAACTAAATCTAACATTTATATCATGATCCACCTTATCTTTGTCTCCATCATTATCTTCCTCTTCTCCCGTCTCCCCGTGTAGAAACACATGCAGGCTTATTCACACAAAAACGGCTTCACAACTCCACCATCTAGCATCGATTAAAGCTGATTTGCTGATACAAGGTGTGACGGAAAAAAAACAAAAATCCACTACTCCATGGGTTTTCATCTACATAGCTCTTGTCAGGGATTTAAGGTTTAATACGGTTTAGTCCAGTTAAATTAAATAGTACTGTTATTATCATTACTCTTATTATCCCATGCTGATTTCTTGTTTTATTCTATTTTACCATGCGTTTACTTTCCACTAGTTTACCAAGTGAGATGCTTGGGACAGATGTAAATATCTAAAAACCCCAATGCCTAAGAGATGAGCACAGATTATTTTACCTCAAATGTGGACGACAAGTAACATAAATCTTGGCATTATGCTGTCAAACACGCTGTATTTGTTTTTTTTTTCCTAGACAGGTAAATCCATGAAATCGCCCCTGTACGGTGCTGACTGTCACACAGCTGCCTCAAGCAAAAATTATCTTTTGTTAATGTCAGACATCGCAATCATCACAAAAAGCTTTCAGAAATAAACAGCAAAGGAGCCATTACTTTACTACAACTTTACCCATTTAAAACTGGCTGGCAATTCTTCTGACAGCTAATGATCAGAAAAGACCAAAATTCATTATTTTAAAACTGTACTGCCTGATATAAATAATAACAAACTACAAATAAAAATCTGTATCACATTTTGCTGTTTGGTTTGGCAAGGCATTTCAAATGAGTCTTAAATTTAATGCAGCTTGAAGTGGTTGCTCCAGTTAAAATGAAAATACCATAAGGACATGTCACCACACATCGTATGTCTGACTGCCACCAAACTTTGCAATTACATCCAGCTATCCCTGCTGTGCAAACATGTCATTTTGGACCCCAGAAGTCCACCATAATGATTTGACTCTGGGTGTTTGGAGGATGTCGAACTGGACCAAGGAAACAGTCTAACAATCTGTGCTATATGCAATATTTGCATCATGGGTGTCGTCTCTCAGGCAGTAAGCAAGTCCAAAAGAAAACTTTAGTAAAAGAGCCTTCAGTAAATCACTAGACAAAGTGGGAAAATGCTACAGACCAAAAATACAAGTTTGAAATAGATTTCTAAATTGCATCGCATAATGTTTTCGCCACCTCCTGACTCTTTGGTGCCTGCGAATCAAATGAGTGCCTTGATTAGCTCTATTAACTAATACACAAGCAGATAGGTGGATAAGTGGACTCATTTTAAACTCTAACCAATTATGTTAGGCACATGGTCAGTGGTCAATTTACATCTAAGTAATTGTTCTTTGCAATGCTATGCAAACAGTTTCCCTCTCTGTGAAGTACAGTAGATGAGGACTAAGTCATTTTATTTTACGCCTGTTGCCATTATAAATGAATAAATTAATTAACACCCACAGTGAGTACGCTATCATGCACTGACCTCTGTCCCAACAAAGCCATACATGAGTTGTACAGAATGACCCAATACATGAACCAGAATTTATAGAGGCTTTAGATGTCAGCTACTTTACGGTTCTTAGCCACGCTGGGATGGCAAAGGCAGCATGTTCACTACTTTGGTCAAATATCTTACTAACTATGATAAAATATGCAGCTATATTTTGTACAGATGTTTAAGGTCACTTGAGGATAAACAGAAATAACTTCAGTGATCCCTGGCTTTTTTCGTGCCAGCATGACATTAACATTTTTGGTTTTGGGTCAAATATCTTTGCAACCACGGATTGCCACAAAATTGGCTACATATAGCTCCAGGATGATGCGACAAAGACTGACAAAATGATTTTAATCCACATTTTGTCAGGATGTTAGCACTGAGAACACATCAACATGCTGGCATTTGCATTTAGCTCAAACCAGCTGTTGTGCATCACAGAGCTGCTAGCATGGTTGTCGACTCATCATGTTTGAAAAATATGGAATAAAAGCTCTGAAAATTAGCACTTTTTTTTTTAAAAAATGGATAAGAAAGTTTCTGACAAAAGAGCTGTATTGTCTTAAGCAGAACAGGTTAGAAACACAACTGCAACCACTGCATTCATTCTTTTGCTGAAACTACATTTTTCATTGCAATTAACCCATTTTGTTTGGCCTACTTACTCTGCCCCAGCAAAATATCACCACATGTAATGAGTCTGTCACTTCCCATGTTGAATTGTATTGAAATAAAACCTAACAAGCGCTTCCTAACAACTATATAATTTAAGATAGTGGATGACTACACACCTTAAATTCAGATAAACACTTTTAACAGACCTGAGCACATCCAGACGCACATAGACACAAAGGAGCGAGCAGCAAGTGTTTCAGATAAGTGAAACCTTTGAGACTTCATTAGCCCTTCACATCAGACGCCAGCACATTGTGTACATTTCCACGTAAGAACATTTACCCGGTGATTTCAAGAAGGCAATGCGTGGGAGGCACTCATAGCATGAGCGGGAGCTGCCTGTGGACCTGGTCACTCGATGGTAGGTGGCAAAAGAAGCACAGGCAAAAGGCTGCGTGAAGCATGAATTATTATCATGCTTTATATCAAAAGCAAATTCTGTCAGTGTTGTCAATAATAGTAAAAACTGGTGGTAGAGTATGTTTCCCCTGGCTTTTTTTTAATGGAACTGGATTCCATTTCACATGTTAGGAGGATGTCGTCAAATGTGGTTGCTGCTGTATGGAAGGCCATTGAGGGAATTGACACTGAAACCAACTTTCAGCAGTTGATATTTTTCTTTTCACTTGTTTATCTAGGCTGCATGTTGCATTTTTTACTGCTTTTCTCTAGATATATTTATGAATTCATTTTGCAAAATCCAACTGGAGATGGCAAAGGTTGTCAAAAAAAAAGGAATATTGAATTTTCTCTTTACTATATACCTCAAAAATGTGAATAAGTTTAAAGTCAAGCATCAACTTGCTGCTTAGGCATTTGGGATAAATCCACCCAGAGGACCACAAGAATACCTTTAGCAAATGTCTCATGATGCATAAAATTGTGTGTATCAGCTCAGATGTACGGTGAGGGTTGTGCATCGTCATCATTTGAGTTGTACTTTGTCATCTGCCCCTTTACCAGGTGCTGCTGAGTCATGGTTCATGCTCACAGGTTTCCCAGACCTCTACATTGGGGGGGGAGGGATGTGAAGCACTGACAACCCTCTGTTAAGATCTGATGAGGATGAAAAGGGTTATTTGGGTTGAAAAGCCGTTTTGCATCCTCTTTAAAAGCCCATCACATGAGAGCTGGAATTTGACACCATCATTTTGTTTCTCATTTGGCTGTGACATGCGGGGCCACAAGGTCTGTCACTCAGAGGCCGGCAGCGGCTTCTGTGGACCTCAACTCGAATATGCCTGTCTCTGCTGCTCTTAAACATGCACTTGAGCCACAGCAAGGAAATACATTCTAACCATCCATCCATCTATTCAACTATCTTCTGAGAAATAGGCACTTTGAGGACTCTGTTAGTTTCAAAAGAGTAAAAAAGGTACTTAACCCTAACATTAACAACCCAGTTTTTAAGTGAGTGTCACACACAAAACAGCCGGCCAATCTTATGTTAATCAGCAGACCATCAGCCTCGGTGCTTATGAGCAAAATGAGCTATCATGCTCCCTCCCTGCATGTTGTTATGACAGAGTTTAGTTGTTTCCCCATTCCCACCCATCCTTAATGGAGGAAGACACTGAAAATGCTTAACTGCTATTTATTTGATGCTGTTATATGATGCTTAGGTAAAATATTCCTATTCTAGCTTCACTCTTGACCCCTATGAAGTCAGAAAGATTAGTGACATGGTTTGTCTGGATCAGAAGTTACAGATGCAATAAAATCAAATATTGTTACTGGTAATGAGGATGCTGTAACACCACAGCTGATGAAGAACATTCATACAACATTCAAATCAAACAGTTCTTAATTTTTTCATTTTAAATCGGAAAAAGAAAATGAGCAAAACTAACTGTTAGGTCTAAGTAACATTATGGTGGCATATACTGAGGTAGTATGAGTGCCCAGACTGAACATCAAAAACTCAAATCAAGTCAAGTCTGTTTATTTATATAGCACATTAAAAAAAAACACCCAGGAGTTGATGCAAACTTGATTAAAGTCTGCTTCAATACAGGTATGCATGACTGAATAAATAAAAAATACATAGAAGACATGACTAAAAGTTTAAGGCAAGATGAAAAATGGAAAAAGATCATAAGATCAAAATCAGAGAAATGAAATAGGAAGTTAGGAGAAATGGAACAAAATCAACAACATGATAAAAACAAAGTTGAAGTAATAGATAGGAAATTAGGAGAAGTGGAATAAAACCAACAACAGCTTAAAAAGCAGCAAGAGGATGTTAAAAAAAGGTTAAGAGGGGACTTGTCAAAACAGTGGGGCAGCCTGAGACTGAACTAAAAGCAAGTGAAAAAATATGGATTTTTAAATTAGAAAAGCTTATTTAAAGGTTCCCTGTGAAGTTTAGAGCACTACGGAGATGTTTTTCTATGATTGGTTCTCTCGCACTCTTGGTTTTATTTGTCTGCATGAGTACGCACACACAGGTGACGCGACACAGTCCTACCAATTGTGGCAAGGTATGCTGTAATGCCAGCAAAGACATAGAAGAAGAAGGCTGCAATCTAATAAACATGGATGTAAAGGAAGCTGGATCTAAAATAGTTTTAAAACAATCGGCTTTGCAAATGTTTTATGAGGAAGAAAATGCACTCGACACGTTTGTTAGACCTCAAGGACACACACAATGCGATTTGGTGAGTAACGCTGAATGTAAACATAACTTTTGCTTGTTTACAAGAAAACTCCACGGGGCCCCTTTAATTTCATGCTCTCACATAATTTCAGAATTATCGTCATAATTTGAGCCAATTCAGAGTTGAACAGACAAATCTGCAACAAAACATGCTAAAATGCTGTTTTCTCAAAGCGCTCCCCTGGACCTGCCTTGCATTAATGTTCTGCCAGGTTTCCATCCGTCAAACCCTTTATTCCATGCCAATCTTTGCAACATACATGCAGCATATATCAATACATATTTCCCATCCATCTGGGAAATAAATCCGTCTTCGAATCTCGATTCCTACGGACGTTCTCTCCCACATGGGATTCCCAAAGGACTAAATTGCAGTTTGCAAGGCTGAGGTGGAGGCGTGGAGGGTGGAGGCGTCCACCTCCACACCAGTCTGATGGTGAGACTGCTGCAAATTACTCATGACACTTCCTCTGATGACATTTTTCAACCTCCTCCCTGTTGAATGTCATCTCCAGCCCCCCTCTACCATCCATCCATCCACCACCACCACCACCAACACCCTACCCCAACACACACATTAATTCCCCCTTCTATTCATGTCACAATAGCACAGCAGAGATTGCTGCCTCCTGCCTTCACCTGATTGACCCTTTGAGCAGGTGCTGGATCTGATCCAATCACAGTCAATCTTCTTTAAACATTTCATTCTTTAAGCAGAACAGGGGCTCAAAATTCCATCATTCAATGACCCGATCAGTCGCCGATAACACAATCAAGCCAATCCCGGCTTATCCCGAGGGAGCCATTTCAGGAGGGACAGCTGGGAGATGAGACTACAGACCTACAGAAAGGTGTCAATCTCCCCTGATCCACAGCTCTCTTTGTGAGCCGCCTATACTGTGCAGCATCTAGTTGTTGGAGGAGAGCGTCTGACAGGTATTTCTATGGATCAGCTATAGTCAAAAATCTATTTAATCTTTTGTTAAAGGTCTGATCCTTTACGTAAAAATGCAGTAACCTGCTGTAAAGACACTTGCATTAGTGCACACGCGTTTGCTCTCTTATACAAAGACAGATAAAAAAAAAAAAATGACGTGAATAGTCTGACTCAATTCTTCAGCGGCCATTTAAAAGCTACTCTATTGGAAATGTTGCTGGGCCACTGGGCAAATAAAGGTCAAGGGGGATATGAAATAGTTTGTCTAACCGGCCCTTTCCCCCCTGTGTGTCCCTCCAGCACCGCAGCCGTATCCACATTCATAGGCAATTCATTTATATTGCTCTGCCCTTCTCACTGCTAGTCTCAGTCACTAACTACAAGTGACTGCAATGAGATTGAAGCCTCTGGCTAAATCTCCACTGCAAGGCACATGCTCCATCATTGCAGCTCTGATCACTCCTTCTAATCACTGGAACCAGACTATATCCTCAACTGATTGGGCGAGTCGCAGCAGAGAGGAAACAATCACAGAATGTCAGCAGATGATGGACACCGACACGTTGGAGGAGCTGTGGTCACTGTGAGCTACCATGTAAATGGCATGCAAATGTGCACCTGCACTAGCAGAGGAAGTGGAATGAAGGACTGTGGCCTTTTGATTAGGTTCTTTTTGCTCATATAAAGTGTATTTTTTCTGCATTAATCACCCGTGTTTGCTATTTCAGCCGATGAACAGGAAGCAGTGGTGCATTTGGGTTCTTTCCTCACAGCTCACTTCAGCACAAGGCCAAACGACATTTCGTGAGCACCTTCGCCCGTTTCCAGCCTTGTGCAAGAGCTTAATTACACTGTCATCCAAGCTAAAATTTAATTCTGCAATCAAAGAGATAACACGAGAACGATGATATCAATGTCACATCAATGATTATTGGTGATTTGTAATCTGCACAGTGATTTAGATGCACTCTGTAAGGGCTGATACTGAATGTAGCTCACATCCAAGTTTCAAATGAGACAATGCAACTTTACTACATTAGAGTAATGCAAAAAGGCACAATTCTGAGAAGCACACTAGATTATTTCACTGATATCCATTTATACACTTTAGGCTGCCAGCTTATCCTCCAGAAAAAGTAATAAATTAAACAGATTTTACAACAATTTATGCCTCCAATTTTATCAACATTAAGTCATTAAGGCTTTTTTTTTTCTTACATGAAATACCTGAAAAGCTCCACTGTTGTTAAGGGTCTAGGCACTAGGCTGGTATGCAAAATGAATTCATACAGTCTTTACAGACGGTCACAGAGAGTTATTTTTCTGCCATTTACAAAATCTAAGGGCACGCAAAATGTCAGCCGTGGTATTAGATTACCAAAGCCCCGGAAAGAATTTCATGCACTAACCAAGGAATCTTTCTCTGATGCTCTTATAATTTCCTCTCATCTGCTTCCTCTCCGTGGTGGAAGTATGAGAGGAGTATGTGGACGCTGGCCTGGCCAGAGGTGAAACACAAGAGCGACAGCATGCTGCCGCTGTCGGCTAGTCTATTCTCTGTGTTGCGACAATGATCTTTCCATCATCTCACTCTTATCGATATCCCTCCACTGTCCTCTAACAGGTGTCATCATGCTTTTTTTTTTTTTTTTTTGTCTTTCAGACCATTGTCTCATCTGTGCACTCGAGGCTCTGCTTTGCTTGTCTAACACAGTCGTGACCTTTGTGTGTCTACCTTTATCCCTCCTGAGCCCAGTGGCAGTGAACTGGTTAAGCTCCTCCTCATCCTCCTCCCATTCAGCTCCACCTCCAGGATCTGGCTCTAGACCAGTGGAGCATGAGAACCAGGACAGCCTGGACATAAAGGGACGATTGTGGCAGCCCAGTGACATGGAAGCAAGTAGCTCTGATTAAACTAAAAGTCAGCTTCAGGCTTGCACAGCGAAGCCCGGCCAATGGACAGGAGTGCAGAAACTGAGATAGTGAGCAGGACATGTTTCAGCTCAGCCAAAGGAGGGCACTATGAGATGCAGTCAAAGCCGATTACAATAAACCAATGAGGAAGCATTAGCCACCCCAGCTAATTATGCCTTTAACTGTGAGGTGAGCTCTTTTCATGCCTGGGCAGGGCTCTGCTGGTACGTCACATCCAAATTTGTAAGGTGTCATCACACCATCCCCCATCTTTAATCAAGCGCTTGCCTCAGTGGAACATTTTGGGGTGGTGGGTGTTTTGTTAACAGGTGTTTGATTTATTGGAAAATAAGAGGCCATTGTGTTCCAGCATACAAGAAAGAATACTTTTGAGATTATATGATCAACATAATATGAAACACATTCCAAATTTCACACAGCACAGGTGTGGCCTGCTGAAAATAAGTCATTTTAAAACTTTATCATCATTATCATTCAGTCTCTTTTTGCATGTGTGTAGATCCTCTGAAAAGTACAAGTAATACTTTGCAAGACACTGAATGCCTAAAAGCACATCTGCTGTTCTTTGGCTGCCCCTGACTTTTGACCTAAGAGCAAGCACAGTCTCTAAAGGACTCAAAAACCATAAAGACTTTATGCATAATAACATCATAAAATTTTCAGTGCTGTCCCCTCTGTAGGCTGATATTTGGGGTGGGGGTGTTTCTGCTTGTTATGCAAACCGCACACAAAGGCAAATGGAGGAAGGTAAATATGTTAAAAAATACTTACAAATGAATGTTCCCACGGCAAACATGACATTATCAGATAAAAATGGCCACAAAATGTCAGCCGGAGAGGCCTACATATGAGGAAAAAATAAAAATGCGATCTCTAAAGGCTAACATTGTCTTTTCTTACAAGGTATAAGTCTGCACAGTAGCACATAATAGCACAAACAGCCCACTGGTTCATTTGACTTTATTGCAAGACAGAAACAGCAGCAGCCTCCAGTTAAGAGTCCTTGAATATAAAGGAAGGCTGGCAGTGTTGATAAGATTGTCTCATCTGGCTTGCAGGGCTAAGGTGCAGTGTGCTGCCTGAGAAAGGAAAAAAATGGAGGGCAGGATGTGGCTACTATTAGGCAGGTAATGGGATCCATCTGAGATGCATTAGAATCAGCCAAACAGAACCACACTTCAGTTCTGTTCAAATGACTGTCACAATCACTTCAAATGCACACCTTCAGCGTGTACTGTAGGCGACACACACAAAAAAAAAAAAAAAAAAAAAAAAAAAAAAAAAAAAAAAACGGGGGGGGGGGGAGAGGGGGTCTGGCTGTGGAGGAGCTCCTCTGAAGTTGTGCCAAGCTCGGGCATGTGCTCTTTCCTAATGGTGACGGCTGGGAGAGTGGCATTGAGACTGATGTGCATGAGAGCTGTCAGCCTCTCCCCATAACAAATGCCACCTCTCCCCCTGACAGAATGGAGACAGAAGGGAGAGACTGAGGCGGGAGGGAGGCGAGGTGTGGAGGTTACAGACAGAACCTGTGACCCAATTGTGGCCACACCAGCTGTTTCCCCTCCACTGCCTCCCAACCACCGCCATCTCTGTAGACCACATCCTGCTAATTGGCCGATGCTGCCTCACACACACACACACACGCACAAATATAGTGCTTCCTAAATAATATCAGTGAAATGGTTTGTTCCCAGTGAGGGGAAAAAAACATTTGCTGGTGCCTTAAGCTGTAGTTGCGTGATGATTGATAAGTGCTTCAAAACGTACTTCCCAGAAATATAAATGACTAGCTGCCCTGCGACTATGCTGGCTAATGTCCCCCTTGACATGCACACAGGCAGACAGACAGAAAGACAGAAAGATGACTGACTGACAGACTGACACACATACTGCCACCAAGATTCTATGGAGGGGAAACTGAATTAATTGGCTTTCCCTTCTGTGGATAAGTCCTCGGAGTTGTGTGTATGTGGCGATAATGGTAGGTTGCAGTGACAGGCAGGTTATTTAATAAATCCTGGGATGTGTAAGGCAGAAAGGAAGAACACACACAAAACAGAGAGAGAACGATGCCTCTTTTTGCTGTGTATCTCGTCCGCCATAGCCTACAATATCTCCTCTGATTTCCTTTTCTTGCTGAAGACACTCAGACCTGCTCATACACACATACACACACGCACACCCCTAATCATGCACCCACATAAATACACTTAATCGCTGACACACTCACGCATGGCGAGAGCAGTACTGCAGACACATCCAAGCATGCACAAGTAGGCTATAAAAGCACACACAGAAACATGCACAAGATCTTGCTCAATCAGTCTGATTTGTTTGTTTCCTCCTAAGCATTTGAGGATTCCTCAAGGAGGAAAAAAACTTTGTATAATCAAGTCAATTATGTCATTCAATCAAGTTGAAAATCATTTCAAGCCCTTTCTCAGATCCATTGATTGCGAAGTCGTGCTGAATATTTGCTTGCTGCGTTCTATTGTGCAAATAAGCTGTCTTTATTTGGAACGGCAGACCAGGCCATGGTGAGGTCTTCAGTGCCACTTCCACAGATAAAGAGCAAAACAAAGTCCTTCACCTTGCTCGCTTTCAGTCCAGAAAATAAGACAGGGCTTTATAAGAGAGGGGTGGTTGCATATTGTCTCTGCAAAAAATAACAGTTTCTATTAATCTATAACAGCTCTTTTGTCTCCTTCAGGACATGGTACATTATGTGCCCGTGAAAAATCCATCCTCAGTGAAATTGTTTAAACTCAAGGTCAAGTGCTGATGTTACAGGGACTGTATCAGCTGAAGGTGACCTTGACTGATGTGGAATATGACATGAGGGAAATGGATCTCCGCTCAGTGTGGGGAAATTATCTGTGAAATGCTGCCACTGTATCAAAGCCTGTTTGTGTGTGCACATGCTCCAAGTGTGTGTGCACACACACTTGAGAGCGAGTGTGTCTGTGTGAGTGGATGTGGATGTGTGTGTGTATGTGTGTGTGTGTGCAGTATGCATGTCCTTGTATGATAGGGTGTGCATATATGCCTCACTCAGCTGGAGGGGGGATTGGTCATGAGAACAGCTTGCAGAAACTGCTGCAGCAGACAGGAACAAACAGCTGAATATGAGCCTCTGCTGAATGAACTGGGTGTGTTTTTCCTTCAGACCACACTGGAATAGTGTTGCCACAATATCAAAACCTTAACTTCGATTCCCTCATATTTATATTTATATTTGTTTCTGATGTCAAACTACAACAGAAAAGAAAAAAAAACATACTTGGATTTAGTTTTTTGCAGAGGGGTTTGGTCACGGCAGCTGGTTGCCATTGCTTGTTTGCTCTGTAAGCAAAATGCATGTTGTTGACCAGGCATGTTGGGATGTGTGAAGCTATTGCCATATCTTCAGCTGTTTGCCTGTCACAACAGAGATTTATTTGTCTTACTGTCAGGAACGTAGCCAAACTGGCACCGCTGGCTTCTTTTAAAGCTCAAATTCCTGATTGCTGTTGCTGTGAAGATCAGAGTACTGACACTGCTGGAGTGACAGGGGGCGCTGTGCACTGATTGTGGATTGAGTTTTTAATAAATCAAATGACCAGTCGGCATCTTTCACGTTATCTTAGCAATGATAAATGCAGCATGCAATGAAATTAAAGATTGCTGAAGTTTTGGTTATTGTGACAACACTATGCAGAGATATAATAATAATAATAATAAAAAAATCTTACCTTGCCGAACTGTTCAAAATACTGCTTCACATCTTCCACTACTGTATTGGCTGACAAGCCACCCACAAATATTTTCTTTGTTCTTGTGACCATCTGGAAAGAAAAGGGCGAGAGGAGAAGATTAGTGATGAGGCTTCAAATGCAATGCACAACACCTTTAATGAGGCTTCAAACACACTGAGTGAGCAGCACCTGTGATGGGGACGATATAAAGGAGGGGGGACACATCGGAGCAAAACAGGAATAAACGGATTCGCACAATTAAGTTTCAAAAACACTTTACTTTAACTTTAGTATTGTAGCAAGGTCACAAATGCTGAAGGTTTTGTCAGGGGAAAAAAATACTGCTGGCTAAAAAAAGCCACTCTCTGAATTTCCCTCACAATGACATTTCAAATTGAATCTCTAATCAACACAGACTGTCACAGAATTAAAGACCTCCATTTCATCCATAAAAGTTTCTGTTTATCTTTGCAAAACTTAAAAAGAAACAACAAAAATAATTTATGGACTTTCAAAAAACAATTAATGAGTGCTGGAAGATGGAATCAGAGTGCATTAAAGCCTCATTTAGTTTCAAACAGCAAGAATATTAAGGATTATTACCCACGGCGTCAAAAAAGGGCACGAACATCTGCTGCAGAGAGTACATGCTAAATTTAGGAGGACAATTTCTCAGGGAAATACAGTAACTATTCAACACCAGTGTCAGTGCAAAAGCTGTGAGGGACTATTTCTTTTTTGCACACGATTAAAAATTAACCTTTGAACTTGTGAACTTATGGTATTTATGTGCCATCATTTAACAATAGGCCCAGTTGTTCTCTGAAACATCTGGTCAGCACAGATGATTTTCCTCTGACACACAACATTCAACTAGTAAATAAGACTTTGCATTACCACAACATTTGATTTGAGACTAATTCAACATCACAGAAAAGTCTGATAAATCCAGTTTATTTGGACTGGTATGATATTTGTTTAGGGTGTTGTATCCTTTCTTTAAGGTAACATTTAAATGTAAAGTAGTTGCTCTTCATGTCTCTATGGCACCTATAGTGTTATTATGGTTATAGCGTTGGCCTGATTTGACTTTGCAGTGAGAGGCTGCTTGAACCCTGTGGAGAGCCCATTTCAGCTGACCTCTGGTAATAGACATACGGTATAAAGGTGCCGGCACGGCAAATGATCTGGCATGTCTGATGTGGACACAACATTTCCTAGCTTGAGGCAGTATCAACACAGTTTGTGCATGATCCACAAGTCTAGTTAATGGAAACAATAAGAGATCGAATGACTAAAGTTCATAACAAGACTTGTTTTTCTTGCACCTGTCTGGCTAATGGAGAAAAGAAGTCCTTTAGGTTATTTTTTCCCCCATATATAATCCTTACTGTCTCCAATAAAGTACCACATTTACACTACAGATTGAGAATTTACTGACATGATGTGCTATATAATGATTTTTGATGCACTGCTCTGTAATCTTCCTGGCAAACAAACAAAAAATGGAGCAGAACAGTCAGCAGGGAAAGTCACAGCCCTGATCTCCCTCGGCTCGCCGGAATCAAACAAAAAATGAATGATGGGGGCAGGATAAACATACTCGAGAGATGCACAGCAAACTATCAAGAAGGTTGAAAGAGTCTACCTTGATCAAACTGCTGACCGAAACACTTTCCATTTATGAAAGAGGCTTAACGCTGAGAAAAAAGAAGCAACATTCAGCTCGAGCTGAAGTAACCATCTGTCAAGTGCTTTCCAGGTGCACACAGTCTCACAGGCGCATAGCCTGCACATATGCACACAGCCTCCCACATATGAGCCCTCTCTTATTACAGTTTGGTTGGGTTTTTTTTTTTTATTATTTTGCTTCTGTGATTTTCCATGTTTTTCTTTTTATATTATATTGTTTTACAACAAGATTCAATTAAACCAGCGTTTGTGAAAAAGCAAAAAAAAACTAAGGAGAATAGAAGCTTTTATGAATAAAAATTTGCAATACATTTCAGTGGTTTACATTTATTCTCTGTTATAATTGCAATTTAAAAATAAAAAAGAGAAAAGAGCTCTGCGTGTAGCATGGACTTTGGGGCTGGAGGTGTTGGCAACATGAACACTTAATCAGAAAAAAGTAACCACAAGAGTTTGTGGTGGAGACCACACATTCAGCACGTAAAAATATAATCAAGGATGTTTTATTACTCTGACCAAAGCAACGCATTTTGCTCAGCGCTTCTTCAGGCACATGAAAAGGTACAATGGACCAAAGGCTTACATATGCAAACACAGTTTGTGCAGTAATTGGCAATGACACAGGGGTGTGCAAAATAGACTTGACCACCTCAGACAATCAATATACTGTAGGTGTGAATGTCATTACCACAATATAGGCTGCAAAACACCACAGAGCAAGACACACTGGAAATAATTTAAAGGTGTTAAATATACATGTCAGGTTCAAGTCTCCAAATATTTGTGACACACTAAGCTGGTTCATGGGGTGGCAAGTTCAGTCCAACACTTTGATCTGGAGCAAAACATGAAAGATGAAAGTACCTTTCTAGCAGCAACAGGTCAACATTTCTACTTGTCCCGCAGGACGTGATACCTCCACATTAATGACAATATACCATCACCATCCGAACACAAGCATGTTAGTGACTGTGCCATACTAATGTGCCAAACTCCATGCATGTTACATGCTACATGTTATATATGCTAGCATGCATGTTAGCATCCAGGAGTTAATGTGCAATGTCATGATGATAATGGGTTTTTTGCCCTACAGGTGGGAAGGATCTAAGAATAACTGAGTTGTCTCAATTTTTCATTCACCCAACAGTTTTATTTCCTGCTGCGTAATGAGCATTACAGGCTCTCAGTGAAGATTATGATTATGATAGATTATGATTTCTTTCCTACTTTGCAGTGTTTGACTACTACTGGTGGACATGCATAATGTGAACTGGCCGCTTTAGGGTTGCACACTGGCCAAGACCCAGCAGCTGCATCATCCTCCACCCCTCCACCCCTCCTCCTCCTCCTCCTCCCCCCCCCCCAACATCATGCCCCAGGCCTCAGAGGTTATCAGCCTTGGATGCCGCCGCCGGCAACCCCAAGCCAGACAGCTGCTGATAAACTGGCTGTGTGAGTATTTATCAACATCACTCACTTTTATCATTGCCAATCTAGGTAAAAAAAAATATAAAATAAACAAGTCAATGTTCATCTCTGCTTGCCTCTCTACATCAGCTGGATGTCCTGCTTCCCTTCTGGGCCACCCATTCCCCGGCCATTTTTCGGCCTTGTTCCATCAGGCTGCAACCGGTCAAGTTTCCAGCCTTGTCTTTATACTTTGACACGTCTGCCCAATAGCTGATGGGATTGCTTGAGTCCTGCTACAACACAATTACTTTCTCTATTTTTCTCTCCATGGTGACAACAGACATTAAGCCTCATAGCTTTATATTGTGTCCCTATGGCTGCACCATTTGGTGCTGGCAGTGTTTGAGACACTACTGTGGCAGCAAAGGTTATTAATGCTGATGATGTTTGATGCAGCAACACAAAATAATGTATCCTGACTACTTAAAGAACAGCTGTTATGTTTTTCTATGTTCTGCAATACCACCAAGCTGATTGGATGAAATGACTTTGGAATTGCATTTAATTTGACACAGATCATTTTACATTTCACCGAATGCAGCTTCTTTTTAACCAAACCACATACACTACGCAATAACAACCACCAGGGAACAGAAAATTCCCTCCGCTGCATTTACAGCAACATTAGTTCTGATGATTCGGGTCTGGCTGGTGTAGTATTTTAAAAGTCTTCTTTCGACAACATTTCAATTCAAGCTGACAGATTTAAAAATGGACCACTCTTCAACCCAGTTTTTTTCCTTTAACCCAATTTTTCAAACATTCAGTTATTTTTGCACATCCCTAAGAGACAGTAAGGAGAGTTATGAGTGTGCATGGCTGAGTGCGTGTGCGCTGACACACCAGTGTGTTGCTAATTTCTTGAGTGCGTGAGGCCGTGCGTGCAAAGGCCTGCAACAATTACTGCCCTAGTGCATTACCATGGTAATAGGCGGCATGCCGTAGATGCATACAGAGAGGCAGACAAAAAATGTAAAAAGCTTCTGGTGCACTCTTATCGACACCTGTTAGCAGTTTTTAACAATGACAGACGGAACAAAATGACAAACCATATACCTCCACAAAAAGCATAACCTTTTCTATGAGGTCATGAAGAAAAGCTACAGAAGCTAGCTCGAAACTGTTCTATATTTCCATAAGAAATAATAATAATCTGCATCATCTTGATTTTAATAAAAGCACAACTCAAGCTGACAACATCCGTCTTTTTCAGTGTTCAAACTCTGCATTTAGATTGCAACTCCAGTGCATCACAGCCATCAGTTTGTTAGCAAATTGAACATTCAAGGCCAAAAATAGCTATTCCTCCAACTCGAAATCACTAGTAAACACTGTTACATAGTCCACATTGCAGAGTCGGTGCCGGTACTTTAACAACGTGCAAAGAACGTCAGCTATTGTCAGTCCACATGAAAGAGAACAAGCAATTCAGGTCACGTAAATACTGTCCAGAGAGTGCTTAAAACAGACCGCTTTGTCCATACACCTCAACAACAATATCCGACTCCCGGGCGGCAGCGTGCACACACACAGCGAGACACTCCTGGCAGTTGCTGACATCACAGTGACTAGCCAGGAAGGATGTGGAGGCCGGCCTATAGTGGGAGCACAAACCTGACACCTAGTAAATCCCTGAGCGTTTCAAATTATTCATAGCCATCACCCCAAAAAAATCATACAAGCATACTGCATAAAAAAGCCCTTTATTCTTTTCATCAGTCGGACAAAAGTGAGATTTACTCTCTCTGTTCTTACACCCTGCAGTGCTTTGTGGTTTGGCAAAAAAAAGGACTTGAGAATGGCAAAAGGCTGTCTTTATGTGTGTCTGAGTGGGACACCACAGTGCAGGCTATTGTACCTGACATGTCGCAGCCTCATTAAGATGTTAAGTTTGAGGTATGTGCAGGCTAATGCCCAAAGTCTAATGTTCATGCTGAATATTCAGGATTTTTTTTTGATGAATTTTGGCCTGCAGTATGTTTCTAAGTGGAACTCGACTAAGTCAGCCAGACGAGTGCAAAGTGTAGTGACCTTGTCAATAATGTAAATGACCAGGACACAAGTGATATTTACCTTTTCCCATCCGTAAACTTACATCTTTAAGTTTCCAAGCAACTTTAGGGGTGACTTTATTGGCAAACCTTCATAGGCAGAGACACAAAATCTATGAAAAACACACAGCGGCAGTTTGGCTGCTTGAACAGAGCGCTCTCTGACTCACAAAAGAAGCAGAACAAACTGGGGACATATGTTTTTCAGGCCATGCCAGGCAGGTAATTATCAAAGTCACTCAAGACCGGGCTGTTTCACTTTGATGACTCTGATCTATTGTCTGATTTGCATGTGTGCGTCTGCGTACGTGTGTGTGTGTGTGTGTGTATGTGTGTGCGCGCCGTCTTTCCTCTTTTCCTCACTAAGTGTAAACAATGCACCTCATTGCAGCTCCTTTATAATATTGTGCTCCTGGTTGAAGTATGTGCTATAAAAGTGGGGGCTGCTGTGAGTGCTGAGGAAGTTGAAAAAGATAAGCCTCTAGCTAATATTGCAGCATACAATATCATTATTATTTGTGGAAATTTTAGTACTTCTACCTGTGGCAGCAAACACAATTCAAAGAGCCTCTGCGTTGCGCCTACAAAAAAAGCTATTAGTGTTTTGAACATGCGTGCAGAACTGAGACTGCAAAGACAAAGCGTGAATGTTATTAACTCCCCAAGTAGGATATGAGAGGAAATGAATATAGTGTGAAACAATATAAAAAAATAGGAGAGAAGCAGGCACAGGAGGAGAAAAAAAAATGTATAACATATTTATGCAAATCTCGAGATTTCACAGACACTACAGCTCTGATGCTCCAAAGTGTGTTGTCTTTTAAATTTCATCCAGAAAGGCATGGCAGTGATAGACAGAGTTTAATGGTTTTACTGGAAAAGTCGTAAGCTGAAAGCTGACGAGAATGTTCCTTCTTAGATTACAGATCAATGTCTTCACCTTTCTCTCTGCCTCTATCTTTTTCTGACATGAAACTTGCATGTCCTTCAGCTCTTCACTGTGGGTATTCAGTTTTAACTGTGCCGTACTTACTATGAAGGCTGTGTTCACACATTTAAAACAGCCATTATTAAATTCAAAAAACCCCAAAACATTCATCTAATAAATGAACTACTGCTTACAAATATTTTAACATTTAGGGGAGTATTTAGTAAGCCTGTTGTAAATTACTGTGTAATTACCGTCAGGGGAGCAAAATTTAGTATCTCCTCAATTTCTAAATTTGGGAGGGTATTTATAAAGACCGCAGATGTCAATGAGGCCAGACTCAGTTTATCTCATTTACATAAAGTGCAGCAAAGAAAGATCTGATGCTGGACTGTTTTGCACATGTCTGGAAAACATTGGAACACAAAACTAAAGTTTCCCGCTGCCAAACTTGGAATATTGATTTGAGAGAAGACCCTTTTGGAACTGCAAGTGTGTATTCACCCCACAAAAAGAAGGCTATGTGTAAGGATATATTAGTTAAAACAGCCAAAGGTCATCACCTCAAGAAAAAGCTCAGTGATGGAATGAGTTATGAAAAATCAATGGGGAAGATTTATGGTAAAACTTTTAAACTCTAAAAAAACGTACTACTTACTGGGTGCCTCAATCAAAAAGCACTCGACTAGATGCTGTGAGCCATTAAAAGTCAGTAAAACACACAGAGGGAGACAGGAAGGTAAAACTAAAATAAGTTGTCGCATGTCTCTTCTTGTGTGTGGTGATGAAGCTGCAGTAAAGTAACTTCTTAATGCATCTTTTATTTTTTTATTTCTCTTGCTCTGTCCATCTCTCACTTGACTGTTTCAACCTCACATTACTTCATAAACTAAAGATTTTCCGCCTGGTTTTCCCAGACGTGAAAATTTCAGATACGATTTCCTTTGCCGCAGTGGTCAGTCTGCAGTGATAAGTCAGGCACAGTGGAATTTCCATTCTGTCCTCATACAAATTATGTCTCTGAAGAGCAACGCCTTAAAAAATGCATATTGCATGAGACCAAACACGAAATTTTCAGCGGTGTCTGTGCAAATCCACAATTCAGTCCTTTAGTAAATAAGGGCACAATTTGACTGTTTAGCGCCTATAAACGGCTGAGAATCCTTGGTAAATATCTGCCTATATTAGTATTCAGAAAATCAAGGACCATTAAATTGCAATGTTAAAAGATCAACAAACACTAAATGCAAAGTTGCAAATAAAAGCTTGAATCTTGTGACCTTTGGCCCAATGTGTTAAAGTCTAAAAGTGCAGACAGATTAATTTCTATTTTTGTGATAGTGTTGCATCTTAATGAAAAATTCAGCATATTTTCTAGATGAAACAATAAAATTAACTAAAAATTCATCTTTAAAATTGAATATTGTAAATAAAATTGTCGCTGCTTTTGCTTTCTACAGGATGTTATATGTATTTACATTATATAACATATATAATAAATAAATAAGAGCATAGAATCAGTAAAGCTTAAATTTCCGCCTTGTTCCTGTTGTTCTTACCTCAGTTCCTTTCTTTATATTCTCATCAGAGCTTCCAAACCTTTTGATTCGTTCATACTCCTGATTAACTGACTGTTCCTTACTGCAAATTTGTTGTTAGCGGATCTTTCCGTCACCACCCTCCCTACACACACACACACACACACACACACACACACACACACACACACACAGTATATGCACACCATTGCCATAGCCAGTTCTCAGGCAGGTCGCTGAGATCACACATCCAGCTATGATTACAAGGTGTAAGCCTTTATCATGGCCCCCACCTCTCACACATACAGGCTCACAAACAGCTGTAAACACAGAGCTCCAGACAGGGAGGAAGCAGACGGGGGATTTCGATGTCATTTCTCATACCTAAAAATAATGGGACAGATAGAAAAAAGCCATCGCACTTTGTTGTATAAGCCACAATTGTTATCGTTCTAGCAAGGGGATATAATTACTGGCATTCAGATCCCGTCTGTGGCCTCGTTCATAAGCAACCAGAAAGCACCAGAGAGCATCTGTCAATGCAATGTAGTATGATCAAAGGCCTAGACGTTGTGCAGGCACGATGCACACACACTCACGCGCACGCACACACACACACGTATACATACAGGGAAAACATGGCCAGTCCAGGTAAACACTGCCTCTGCTCATTTGCATCACTAGAGCTGACTCACAAAGAGAGAACACAGCCAATAAACAACAAACAACAGCACAATCACTTTTACTTTGGAGGGCGTTCTGCACGGGATAGAAAACAGAAGGAGAGCGCAAGATAGTAAAGCAGGATAAGATCATCAGAGAGAGAAAGAGAGAAAGCTGGGAGATTAGCAGCTGTGGCGTCTTTGTCCGGCTAGAAGTTAAGGGTGAGGGGCACCGCCTGGCCCACTTCCACTCCCCTACACGCCCTTTTAAAAAGTGGTCCAATCTCAGCTCTAGTGTGCATAAATAGATCTGTAATTGCTTATTACAATACAATTAGGGCAAAGGAGATGAGAGAAGGAAAGATGCTTAGTGCAAATGTGGAGTGACAGGCCCAAGCACCCAGACCCAGGATTACAGTAGCCATTTGCACACGGACAGAAAATGAGCGCGATAAGAGAGAGACAAAGAGGGAGAAAGAGAGAGACAGGAAGACAGGAAGAAGGAGTTGGGGGGTGGGGAAGGGCTGTCAAGCACAGGGCAGAAGCTAATGACAACTCTGGCTTCAACTTGCACAGACGTCTTTGAAGCCCGGCTCTGATCAGAGCTGTGATTGCCACCGCTGCAGGGCCACCATTCCTATATTAACCTACACTAACAGCTATTCAGTGAAAGTCACAGGCCCTTTCAAAACCTGACTTCTGCTGGAGCTGGCCATCTGTGGAATGGCCCTGCGAGACGGCCAAGATGTAAGTATGGGCCACACGTGTGAGGGACACTGTCTGCATATGGCCTCGCTATAACAGTGACAGTCAGGCTGAACATGGGGCCGGTTAGAGCTGATTAGCTGCACTTCCCTCCTCAACCCACTACAGTTATGAAGATTGATAGAAGCAGCTTAGAGCTGATTATAGGGCCCTGGAGATGCATGGGCCCATACCCAAACAGCACATTCACACTGCATTCACATTTGGGCACAGCATGCGATCGCTAGGCACAGGCCAGGCGTTAAGCAAACGTTACTGCAATAAGAGGCAAATAAGAGAAATGGACAATGCCAGAAGTGCTCTTAAGAGCTTTTCAGAAATATGAATATTATGCTAATTAGATGCTTGCTTGTGGCTAAATCTGGGACATTTGAGCAAGCACGTTATGAACATTTAACAAATTTCCGAGACAATATATTGTGAACATGACTGGATATCTAAAACCCACCCCAGGGTTATTGAGACACAGCATGCCTCCATGTGGCTGTGGAGGTCTATTTAGCATGCAGAACGCTGGAATTAATCTCGTTTTGACATGAGCCAGTCGTGCTTTAAAATACTAAACAAAGATAGTGAAAATACTCTTTAATAATGCAAATATCTGGGATCACGTCCTACAAAAGTAGGACCATTTTTAGGGAGTTCTTGTGGGAAATATGACAGTTTAATGATCAAAATCGTTAATCTGTCCTAATTTTTTAAAGATACTTTCCCTTTTATAATGAACATCGCAGTTCATTAGTTTCAGAAAGTTTGTTTTTCTTACTTAAAGGCCCCCCGTGGAGCTTTGACCACTGGCATTGCTATTGAGCAATTTGGCACAACAAACTGTCTTGCTACCGGCATCATGCTATTCTGATGATCAACAGTTTGGTGCCAATAAGGTGCAAAGAAGCATAGCAACGTGCCCAAAAAGAAGCTAGCAAGTAAACATGGATGTGAACAATGCAGGATTTAAAATATTTCTAAAAATCAGTTTTGCAAAGACGATATATACACTCAACACGTTTGACGCTTGGACTGAAGTCAGTAATGCAAACCTCCATATTATCTTTTACTTTTTCATTTTCAGTCACAATTAATTTTTTTTTAAAATCATAAAACCTTTTCATCAAATGTGTAATTATATGGAGTGAACATGGGGAAAAGATGTGGACCTCACTGAGCTAATCCTGCTGACCTTTTAAAACCCTCTGCAGAGGGCTGAGCACTTCTCAAGCAATGGTTGACTCACTGACATAGTCTGATCCTCCCTTCAGTCCAGCGTGGCACATGGGGAACAGAGTCAGGACCCCGCAGTCACTTTTAACAGCTTTATTTGGGACCGGGCTCTGATCTTTACACTATAGTGCCTCCCGGTCTACTTTGGGCCTCTGCTGCCCTCTCTCTGTCTCTAAACTTGCACCAGGTTGAGGGAACTCCAGCTTTGTTGTGTCTTTGTCTGTATATTTATATCAAGCAAAGCAATTTAACTTGTACAGCCCAGTTTCACATACTGTGTGCTGGTGAGCTTTAGAGACCCAAGGTATCCAAGAAGACAAGAAGAAACTCTCCAAAAAAAAATTTAGCACACAACATAAAAATTGAAAGAAATCTCAGGGGAGGAAGTCCAGGAAAAACTAGTCCAACATACTGTATGGGTGCTGTGAAATGAGTAAATGAAACAAGTCCAATATCAGTGTTTCACATCATTTTAAGACTGGAGGTGGAGTAGAGGTTAGGTTTGAGGCCAGTGGATGGGACAGCACGTAGGACATGTGGTGTGCTAGACAAGGTCAGGACGGGCAGATTTACAGAGTACATTACACAGTTTCACTGCACTGTATAAGCAAATCCAATTACAGTATTTATGTAAATTCACCTTGGCCCAGTGTTTTAGAAAATTATCAGTGCCATCAAACGCTCTCTTTCATGAGAACCAAATGTGAAAACTTACAAATTGAACTATTATTATCCTAAAGCAGAATTTGCCACTGAACAACAAGAAAGAAACAAAACAGCAAGTAACAGTGGTTGAGCAACAGAAACATTTTCTCTCTCGTAAATAATCTCTCCTGCCTCAACTGTTTGAGTGGCAGCCTTTTCAATAAGTTGATGTTCTCCTGCATGACCCTTGACACTGATACCAAATGTTAATTTTTGTAACAAGACCCCTGTCTCAGTACTGACAGTAAGCACTAGAGGGGAAAACAAATGGGATTTTAACTTCCAATTACAATAATGGCTTTTTATGACAGGCCCTCCAACTACACACCTTACCCCCACCCCGCACCCCCCCTCCCTCCTATCTCACGCTCACACACACACACACATACACACACACGCACGCACGCACACACACACACACACACACACACACACACACGTTGGAGGAAAACAATGCAGCTAATCATCCTGGAACCTTAATCTCTGGAAATGTGGTCATGTGAGTGAGGCGATAAGAGAAGGAGGAGGAGATAAACAGGAGAAGGTAAGGCCACATTAAAAGCAGGAATATCCTTGTTTTGTTTTTTTTCCCAGCTTTAAAACTCGAGCTTCTCATGTAACACACACATGCAGCTGCCGGTAACCCTGACATGCACTCTCTCTGTTATCCAACTCAATTTCCCTCTCTAATCCCCTCACTATCCTGAATCCGTATTTTTTGCAGCGCTGAATGAATCGAGCAACGATGATCATACCGACTATTTTGTTTAAAAAAAAAATGTGATCATAGATGTAGTTTGAATCAAGAATAACCTATTTCTTTCATTCTGATTTATTTCTTTAACAGTAGCTTTGTGTCAAATCTCACTCTCCTGTGCTTACAGAAAATACAAAAAGTAATAAAGTAGTTTGAGGTTATCTGGATTTCTCGGCTTGCTCCTACATATTACATTCTAATTTTGTTCCATTAGGTGCACATTGCATATGCAAATGTTGTGACCACTGGAATACAAGTGATGAATATTCAACACATAAACATTCAGCAGAATTAAAAATAAGACAGGGGATATTTTTGTATATGTTAACAACTACTACTTGCAGGATGAATGAAGTCCTTCAGTCGATCACAAGGTTGAATACTGATTCTTGTCTTTTTATATTAATAATATTACATCTTCTACAACAACTTGTAATGCCCATCTTTATGTGGATGATACAGTTCTGTATCGCTCTGCTAATACTGAACACTCAGCCAATGAAATCTTACAACAAGCCTTTGTTAAATTGCAAGATGCACTTTTCAATTTGAAATCAGCCCTGAATGCAAACAAGACTAAACATGCTATTCTCTAAAGGCAGAGATATTGTGGACAATGTTTTGCATATTACCAGTCTGAATGGACATAGCATTGAGAGGGTCTATTGTGAGTATCTGGTACAGTACGACAGGTACGTATCCTTTCCTTTCAGTTTTCTTTCAAACATGTTCTGGCCCTCCCTTCTTCTAACGTCCAACCCAGAAGACCATGTAACAATGTATGGCTGGTTATTTGGAGCAAAATATTAGAAGAATGAGTGCATGGACAATGACATACGGAGGACATACTGCATTAATGAAACACACAACTCTTGACATTGTAAAGTTTTCATTATCACTGAATTCCTTCCACACTGCCTGTTTTTACCTGTGTCATTGTCAAACTGAATATCTCTGGATTTAGGACGAAACAGGCAACTTGAACATGTCACCTTGAGCTCTGGAGAATTGTGTCCATCTTTTTATCACCGAGAAGATTAATCGATTAATTGGGAAAATAACTGGCAGATTAATGACAATGAAAACGATCGTTAGTTGTAGAGCTAATTAATTATGTAACATGTTAATGGTTTACACAGACTTTTACTCACACTGGCTGTGGCGGCATTGTTGTCTAAATATAAACGCAGCCACATATGACTAACTGAATGCAACCTTGTTAATCATTTATAAGTAAAACAAACTCCAGGCAACTGCCAAGATGATGGAAACACGATTCATTGTACTACAGAGTTAATTATGTGGATCATTGTGTTCCAAAAATAAACTCTAAGTGTGCATCATTATGCATGGCTACCAAGGTCATCAGGCATTCAGTATCTTCAGAAACATGAATTCAACTTGCCGTTAGCGGCATCTCGAGTGTTATACATTTATGCCTTTTACTGTTCACCTCAAGGACAAGAGCGCCTGTTTTCCCGACGGAGGGAGCCAGTCAGGACTCTCCTCCCCATTAAAAAAAAGTCAGCACAACATGGTGCGGTCTGCACTCTGTGTCATGTGCAACGCAGGGAGACGACTTTAATCTGCTGCATTTTATGGGCAATCACAGTTGGTCGTTTCTGCTCATTATTACACTTTTTATCTCCCGGCCACTTGGGCTATTTGTTTATATTCACATGTAAACTGAATCAGATACAGTTTTTTTTCATTCAGGTTTCTTTGTTTATCATGCACAGTTAAAAAATCCACTTCCTGTATGATTTCTTTTCCAAATATTTACACAGTTCATATCTGATTTTTCTTGGACACTGAGAACTATGAACTGCAGTCTGAGGACATAAACACATACAGAGACAGCCTCTGGCTCAGTAAAATAAATTGACATGATTTACTAAACATAATAAAAACTTACAGCTTATTGTACTTATCTATAATGTAAAGCTTTATTACATTTTTGGCAATACATACAAACCAATACAAACAGATATTTATTATGTATTGTATTATAATGCTATGTATTATATTGTATTAAAAAAGTGGGCTGAAAAGAACTCAGCTCCTACAACACCCCTGAACATATGGTTGAATGTGCCTTTCATATATGCACGTCATATATACTGACAATTATCCCTAAGCAGGGACAGTAATGAATAACCATAGGAGCTATGTGAGAAAAAAAACAAGAAATTAGTCATCATTATTGTCACAAACTCATAACCATAATACCAGCTAGACTGAATCTTATAGCATTATGAAATAGAGGATTGTTCATTTTTTCATGAAAAAACACCACCTTTATTAACACTCTGGTCGTCTGACAGCTACCTTAAACTAACTGTATCCCTTTGTTGTGCTCTGTCAATGCATTTGTCACAGTGTTTTTAGTCACCCCAGACAATGGTCGTGGTCCACTTAATTGATGTAATTAATGTTCATCATGGTGAGTGTTTGCTGAACGACTTCTAAACCCCGAGCCTCTCGGCTGCTCTCAGGAGGAGAATTGGGCGAGCATGAAGCACTCGAGTTTTTTGTCATGCTTCACAGGAACCTAGAAATGAGTGGAATAATTCTCAGCTCTTAAGCATGCTCAGAAGAGCTCAGCAGCAGGGCTCAACTAAGTCATTCTCCATGGCGTGGATAGCTCCCAGGCAATCCTGACCAGCCGGCATCCAGTTACCTGGACACACATCCACTCACCCCACAATACACAATCATTTAGTGGCAGGTGATGCATGGCGGAGCAAGCACAATGATCCCGACTAGATGTCATGTAAAAGGGGACTGTTTACACTCTGTCGCACTGTGGTTGTCTGTGTGTAGCGATGCTGCAATACCTTGTACTGTCCTTGCTGCACCTCGGTAGTGCTGTCTGGAGGTGATTGGAGTTAAGCAGAAGAGGAGGAGATATATAGAAAAGCCAGGAGAAGGGAGTAAAATCTTACTTTGTGCGGTAGAAGATATTTTGTTCCCTCATCTCTGGAATTATATAAACGGCTAGTGGAGGCCTTAGCTGCGGTGAAAATAGGCCCCAACTGCCTCGCTCCCTAACAATCTACTCCACATCTCCAAATCTTCCATCTCTGCCCCTGAGCAGTGGCAGAAACAAACAAAATCCTCCTCCTCTCCACTCTTTGTCTGTATTTCATTTCCTCTGAGGAAGAGGGCTCTCTTTAAAATATTCAGCCACTTTAAAGTGGCATGTCACACTGACCAGGCTCTTTTCTTTGATGAGCTCTAGTCCTAATCCTTCAATGATACATCTCCTTCCAACTCCATCGTTGGAGTGAGGTACCCTACAGAATAGTTATCGGTTAAAGAATCTGTGGAAAAAAGGAATTGCAGGGTTTCCAAGCAGCTCTTACACATCAGGCGTATAAATGGAGCTGTGTGACACTATGGTCAAATGGATTTCTGCACACAGTCCACACACACCCTTAACATGCTGCTGGGCCCTCAATCTCAGCCCCCAGCCTTGGCTCAGCCCACCCGCCCCACCTACAGTGTAATTCACTCTCCAGCTAAAGCTGGGTAGTAGGCCTGACCCCCACAGCTCTGGCCGTCACTTACTGCTGACCTCCAGCAAGGTGCCAATGAAACATGTCCATTGAGTGGTGAGCAGAACAAACCGCCTCACCTGGCTCCTGCTGACAGCTCAGCATTTTAAAGAGCAGAAACGGATCAACACGGGTTCATAGCCGCACAGCTCAGACCACCTTGCCTCTGGCCTGAGAAATGCACTGCAGCAAATGACTGCGCTGAGAGGACGAGGGGGGTTAATTTTGAGGATTGAAAGATATTAAAAACAGTCAAAATGCAGATTTTCTGACAAATTCTAATGTGACGAACAAAACACTGAGAGAATATCCAATAACAGTGCAAATATGGTGACTGGAAAAATTATTTTAGCCTGTTGTGCTCAGTCTTTTTGACATAAGATTTTATAGAAGTAATATTTTAGAAAAACTGTATTAGTAAGAAACAATTAAACTGAAACTCTCTTATGACCTTGCACACTACGCTTGTAGCTGTAAATGATGCATAATCCTAAGTTTAATGCATTAATACTGTTTAATGAAGACATTTTACAACAAGTAAGTATAATAGAACTTGAGCAATTTTTGCTCAACACTCTATCCAGTGATCCTTGAGCCAAACTACAACTCTGATTGCTAAAAAAAAATGTGATGCTGTGCAAAACAACTAAAACAGAATGTGATCACTTGTTAATTTTTTTGACATATACTCAATGAAAAACAGAACAAAGACAATATATTTAATGTTTGACCTCATCAACTTCATTGATTTTTGTAAATATCTGCTTATTCTGAATTTGATGGCAGCAACATGTTTCAAACTAGTTGGGACAGGAGCAACAAAAGGCTGTGAAAGTTGTGGACTGATCCAAAAGCACCTGTTTGGATCATTCCACAGGTAAACAGGTTCATTGGTAACAGGTGATAGGATCATCCTGGAAAGACTCAGTCATTCACAAGCAAGGATGGAGAGAGGTTCAACACTTGAAATACAAAAATGAATGAAGGATGGTATAAAGGGAACACTTTGTAAAACCGTTGTCTGTAAACAGTTCATTTGCAAATGATTGCATTGTGTTTTTATTTATGTTTTACACAGCGTCCCAACATTTTTTTGGAATTTGCTTGTACTCGTTCTGGCAAGTATATTAGCTAACGATTGTCTCACACATCAAGCAGACACAGAGCGACATTGACATCCCTTTGGCCTCATTTTTCTGGCCATCTGTTGAATTTATGTCCAACATTCACTGGCATTTAAGTCATAGTGTGACTCTCCCTGGCTTGCTAAATTTTCTTCACCAGTCACTCTCTTTTTTTAGTTCTACGCCCTTTGCACACTCGGCATGTAGAATAAACTGGGAGCGGCTGACCACAGTTTTATATGAGCTGGTATTGTTTTGGTGTTACCAAGTCAGCAAGCTATGAAACAGGTGAAAGCTTCATACATGTTGATGGGATCGTCAGCATTAAAAACCTTTTCACATGACTGGGAATCTGATTTCAAAATACTGCAAAAACAGAGCTCTGAATAGATGTTCTAGGTGTACGTGTGACTTTGTGACAAATCATTTAGGATGAGATCATCCAACTACTAAAAATGTATTCATCTGAAAAGCTTTTCTGTGCCTGAATGAAAAAAAAAATGTTTACACTGACGTTTGTAGAAAAAAAAAATATGCAGCATAGATTATATGAACAATAGGCATCAACCTAATTAAATGTGATATGCAAAAACATTCAAGCACTTTCTTGAGTCACGTTAATAGATCTAGTTTTTAATTTTATTAATAATGAGGCTAAAACTAAGAATACTACAAAAACAGGAACAAAGTGTGAATTTTAGTTGTTGCAAGAATAAGACAGACTCTCTCCTCTGAGTGTTTCAGTCATTACAATTATAGCAGCTACAGTGCATTTTTTTCTACAAAGCTGAGATCCAGTAATATTTCAACAAATGTGAATGAACCCCCAATTTTACAGGGTCATAAAAGCTTATTAGAGCTTTAGCACAGCGTCGCTCTGATCTTTCACTCTTCCTACCTTTACTTCTCCAATACAGTGAGAAAAATTTGCCTCTTTGTCCTGCAAATATTTTGACCTTTATAAAATGGAGCCAGTGCAACTGCAGTACTTTCAAAGATTCAACTATTCTTATTTCTCAATACACCATTTCTTTGTCACCTCTTTCTCTCCCTCCCTGTGCTCTCTCAGCTGTGCGGTGCAATGTCATTTACATAAAAGCACGTGATCGAGCAAAACACGGCAACTGGAAGACCTGGGCAGACTAATAACAGTCCATTCTGCCTCTGACGGCTCGCTCTCCGTCAGGCGAACCTCTGACTGTAGCCCAGTGTCTGACTCGGCTTGTACCCACAAAACAGCAACACCAACGTCAACAATTCAGAGCGTGAGAAATAGGAGGCGCGGGGAGAGTGTGTCCGATTAGAGTCCATTGCATGAGTCTCACGCTCACTGTGGGAGATTTGGCCTAGGGCCATGTTCCAGATTTGGGGGAGTTCCAGGTGTATCCAGCTTATCAATCCTGCTTCATGAGTCAGGCCTCCGCTCTTCCTTCACACAGCGAGCAAAACAAATTCAAATAGGACCACAGTTAATGGACACTCGGCACAAGCAGCACTGCTCACGAGCCAAAAATAGAAACTGGCTAGTAAATTGTAATATGTTGGCTGCCCAGCAGGTAGTGAGAATGGACAAGACTATTCACCCTCGCTGCAGTTCAGAGGAACATCAGTGGTGTTAGACTTAATAAAACTACAAAAATCATCAATGATTTGATGTCTTGCATTATTATTCATCAACTCTTTGTCAAAAAACATCAACCAGAGGTTCTGGTGCATTACTGCTAAAAAATTATCAAGAATAAAATTAGAAAGAAAACACTGGTGTCCATGTGTCTCTTTCACAATTTCAAACTGGCTCATTTATAGAATTTCATTTCCAAAGGGGTCTATTTAATGAATTTAATTTCCTTGTGCATAAGAAATGTGATAATAAATGTGAAATTCATTACAGATTATTACATTTCTGTCAGGTACTAGTGGCAGGAGATGTATGCCATTGTTAACCCATTCATTTTGAAATGGAAATTTTTCTACTCTACAAAAATAACAGTATATCAACAAATTATACTGTACATGCATTTTTTATTTTAGTTTATTATTATTTTCATGTAATTTCACTCATTCACATTTTTTCAGAGGCACAGGTGTCTTTGCAAACCTCCCACACTGACAACATCATAGCATAGCCCGGAGGCAAGCACATGTTATCACGATATTTTGACATTTTAACTTGTCTGTGCAGGGGCTTAACAAACATTTACCAGAAAAAGTTAACACACATACAGAATCAAGCAGTCTTTTTTAGGAAAAAAAAACAACTGTTGGCATTTCTAGCGATTTGTAAGATTTTTTTTTAATGTCTGTGGAACTGCTTCTCTATGAACAGGTCCCTGTTTTTTGTATCTCATGCATATGTGCAATACAAACATACCTGTCAATTCCATCCAATGGTTTCACAATATTCCACTGATCAATAGGGGGCAATAACACACCAAGATATTCTGCAATGCGCCAGCAAAGCAGGGAAGAAGAAGAAGACCACAAGCTAGTAATGGATGTGAGCAATGCTGGATTTAAAATACTACTAAAATTTTAAGAATGGCATACGATGAGTAAGACTGAATGTAAAGCTAACTTGTGTTTGTTTACATGAAAACTGCACCTTTAATCCACACATGTTGTTGAAGGCTCTGGAGCTTGTGCACTGTGAATTGTAGGGTAATAGACTTTTCTGACACACAAAGGTTGACCCCAAGCTAATGTGAAAGTGGCCCAAATTAAGTCTTACTATAGATTCTTCAGTACACACCATTTGTTGTGCTTAATTAAATTAGACAGTAGCCCTGAAGCAAACAATAATTGTCAATGGCTTTGCCCTGAGCTAAAGTAAAGTTAGCCTTAGGCTTAATTTTATGTATATGAGAGGAGGTCATAATAACACAGCTTTTACTCTAAGGCCAGGGTGAAGTTTTGCCCTGGGCATTAACATGTGTATGTGAAAATGGATTTAAGATCCTGCATGTGAGTTAATCATATCAACAGCATGTCTCAGAGCCATAACATACTGTTCAAACCTATCTTACATGTAGCTCAGATTAATTTGTATTCACAGAGTGTTGAGATGGTACATAATCATTACAGGAGAGTTAAAAGCTTTATACATTTCAGGTAGCAAAAGTGAAAGATGTGGTAAGCTTTCAATATACCCCCCCTGTCGCAGGGCAGGTGCCAGCTCATCATGCTCTAATACAACACATCATGCCTGTATATAATACAAACACACACATACAAACAGTCCCACACAACAGTCATTTCTTGTCTGTCTGCGCAGTAGCCAACCGTAGGCAGCACAGAGCTGCAGAAAACAGGCTTAGACACACAGTTCTACATGAAAACCCTTCTTTTTCCATGAGCTGATCCTTCTTTGTTCTGCATAAATGCCAATTACATAATTCTCTCTGGCATGCAAATCAGATTAGATGAGGCCATGGCAGATCACCTATACCGCTCGGTCTAGTACCGCTTCCAAATCCACAAGAATAGGATATCACATTTCTGTGCATTAACAAGTTAATCAGCTTTTAATTCAAGATGCAATAGACTAAATACCATTTAAGGTAAAACTTCATAGTTCTATCATTAATAATTTTCACGTCTTTTAGGTATGTGGTATTATCTTTAATGCAGGGGGACATTTTGGTATACACATGCTGGTATTTGATTTGGAAAAAAAACCTCATTTGAAATTTTGATGGTGAAATATCAAGGGTATTATCAAATGTTAGAGATGTCCAGGAGTATACATGACATCACTATATCATATTTGTATGCTGAGAAGTGACACTGACATTCAGCCTGTGGGCACTGATACCCAGAATCATGCTGGGAAAGGGAACCAATGCAAATTAGCAAATCGAAGGAAAGTGACACTTTGCTGTCGGCTGTGGGAAGTCATCAGTAAAATGGTGCAGCAGTGCAAAGTGCAGTCAAGAAACGCACAAAAGGGCTCTCACTATGCTTTTTTGTGTGTGAGCGTGCAAGGACGCATGTGTGTACTTCCCCGTGTGCGCATGGCTGTTTGTCTGTGTTTGTTTCAGCCCAGGGAACTAAAGAGCAGAACAAACCAGAAGTTGCCTGACAGCACAAGACCCTACCCAATGTGAACTTTGAGGATGCGGGGACAGCTGGTGGAGGAGAGAGAGAGAGAGAGAAAAAAGAGACAGAAATGGAAAGCAGAAAAAAGGATGTTGTGACTGCAATGCATTACTCATGATTTTGGGAAGAGTTTGTGTCAGAAATCTCTATGACACAGAACACACCATGAAGTGCATTTATACATTTTTGTAGGCACATACGTACTGTACAATGTGTGTGAGACTGATGATGGGCATAAAAGAAGTAAAGGCTAAGAGGGTGCCTATTCAGCACAGATGTGTGTGAGAGAAAGGATGCTAAAAAGAAGGAAGCTCAAGCAATGACACAAAATAATATCGCACTACAGGCTGCCTATCAGAATTTAGAATTGCGAATATGCCTCTTCTTCTGAAAATATATTATGTTGATACATTTCTTTTTTACATATTACAGCATACAGTAGTTGGGCTGCAGGCACATTTCAGTGGCTCTGAGTATCCAAGCATACATGCTCTAAGTGCACGGGCCAGGCGGCAATATGTTTGCATTAATAGATGCAATCCCAGTCCCCACATTCCTCCGGGCTCTCTTTTGTTAATGGCATTATGAAGCACACAAGACCAGTGACATTAACTTGATATTCAGCTTCCATCTTAGCACATAAGAACGCTAAAAATATGCAGTGAAAAGAAATGACTGTGAATAGATGCCAGAATATTCCTTCTTTATGCCCTAGTCCATCATAATCTATGTCATTTTTCTATTTAAATTACCAAATATCATTTATATAGAGAAGTCCTTTCCTTTAGACAGTTAGATTTTGCATTTGCAACACAGGAACATCCTTATGTTTTCTTCTATATTGGCCCTACGCTGAAACATGGAGCCATCTTTTTTAAATGTACTTATAAATGGGGCCACAATGCAAATTCAATTTGTCGCCTTGTGCGTCCAGATACACACGGTTATGCATTGACAATTCCAGCCAGCTGTGAGTACATGTGGATTGTGCACATAAGGTAAACATCTTTAACGCAGTAGCCAGCGGACACATAAAAAGAAAAAAAACAGATTGCACAATAATAGGTTTGATGCCTCTGTCCCCCCTGTGTTAAACTATCAAACAGAGCAGTGTGTCCCTGCTGTAGGCCTGGCCTCCGGGTCCTGGGAACAGACGTAGACAGATACAGATCTATAACCTGCAGTATCAGGGCCTAATTGATGCAGGTCTAGCATGCAGGGAAAATCGACATGACAGGCATCAGCCACGTGTGGCAAGCCTCGGTTCGTCTGGGTCTTCTGGCTAGGAGGAGTTAAAGTGTGGTCAACACGCATGCGTCACGCACAGCTCATTTACACTGCTTTTGTCATTTTCTTTGTTTAACAGTGTATGAAATTGTTGTGAAGCTTCTTCTGTTTGTGGAGCCCGAGGAAGGCGGAGCTTGTCAAAATGACAGTACAGATTGTGGTACCAAATCCTGCTTGAATAGCAGCAAAGCCCCGGCAGTGTGAATTTGAAATGCTTGCTCGGAATAGCCCCGCAGATCAGCAATGAAATGTGTTAAAAATTTCCGAGAAACATCTGAAACACAGATGTCTAGCGGATGTTTCCCATAACACTTCCTCCTCCTCTGACATGGTGAGCTGTCTCTCTCCTATTCATATGCTAATGTTCAATCAGGCTGTCCAATCCGGAAGCATTTCCAACCAGAATTTTTTTTTCTTTTTCCAAGCAATCAATTTACCTTGGAGAGAGATAAAAGCTTAAAGAGTCACATAAGAGGTGAGCTGGAGCAAATGGTGATATGAACTGAAAAAAAGGAGAAAAAAAAAAAAAAACTACCAAGACGGGAAAGAGGCAGTTGGGGAATAGCTGGATAATGTAGGTATAAACACACAAGTCTGTGCCTAGGAAGGCTCGACTGAAGCTCATTCTCATCTAAGCTGAGTTTCCCCCACTGCAGGAGGGACTTCCAACACCTTCAGCTGCAATATAAATGTTAATAGAGTTCAGGGAAAGAAAACGAGGCGTAAACAAACAAATGTGGTATTCCATGCTTTGGGGCAGCAGGAGGGCCCTGCCATTGAGCAGTACGTCTGTGCGTGTTTGTATGTGTGTGCGTGTGTGTTTGCGTATGCATGTGCCACGGGAACGAAGAGAGAAGAGGGAATAAAGATGGGGCTTCTCATATACTCGGTATGAGCCGGGCTGTAGTGGACCTCCAGCGGTGGAGGCCCCCCGAAACCCTTCTTAAAAACTCCAGCGAGACTCTGCCGTAAGACAGCCAGATCATTTTCTACATCCTAAAAAACAAAAAAAAAAAAGACAGCTTTGAGGTTGAGAGCCGCTCCAAATGGAAATCCACTGTCACTACTGCCGCCACAAACTACACACACACACACCGAGCATCCAAAAACCAAAACAAAAGTAGGTCTCATTCTGAATTGAGCGCTTTCTAAAATATCAAAGCGCATCAAAGATACAGTATTTATCGGTTTCCCATGAGGCTCGTCTCCGTACTGCTAACTTTTTTTTGAGGTTCACCAGTCATTTACAGTACACAAAAGCAGGACAGTGGAAAAGAGAGACAGATGAAGGGTAGGTGGGTGGTAACACTCACATCCTCATTCTAAGCACACAGGCAGCCACAACTCTCCGTCCTGACTTGTTCAAAGGGTTGGCAACCTTCAGACCAATTAGACATCACAGGGCAGCCTGCACAGCACCCAGCTTTCATATAAACGGCTCTCCATGAATTTTTAATCAGCTATAATTTAAGGATTTAAATAAAGATCAAATTCTTCCGGCTGCACTGCGAAAAGGTGTCTGCCTCTGTGTGTGTGTGTATGTGTGTGTGTGTCTGCATTTTTATGCAATCAAATGGAAGTGAGTTTGCATGAATGTGTTCATCTGTTTCACTCACTGTCTCCCCCACCCCTCCACCCTTAATGTTTCCTCCTCTTTCTCTCCTTCTACCCCAATCCCACCTGCCAGTGTTATGAAGCAGAAGCCCGGCAGGCTGCCTAACCCAGAGCAGAAAATTTCCTGACTGACTGGTTGACTGGTTGACTGGTTGGCTGGCTGAGTGGCAGCATGTGAAGAGCAGGAGACAGATCTGCAGGGAATCACTGACAGATGTAATTAATGAGGTCATACTTGGAGCTGGCAGTCCCCTTCATATCCAATTCCTGCCGATCACAACTGAACACACCTGCAGCTCTAACAGCAAGGGGAAAAAAAAGACAGTAGCCCCTGACAGTGGAAGGGGACTCAACAGAGACTCATTTTTAGAACACACTGTCCCTTCGGAATCTCGGATGAGACTTTACACAAACCCAAACATGATCTAAACTGCAGTGACACAGAGTAAAATGTACGAGTGGCTGCACTTTAGTTGGTTATATGTTTTTCTGTTGCAGACATTTCTATTTCACAAACATTTTGAAGGACAAAGATTTTTGTACTGTAACCGTAAGAAAATAGTCTTCTGACAAAAGACCTTTTAATCCATAATTGGAGATTGAATAAATCTGTCTTTTGTATCCTGGTCATCCTTAATTTTTTTAAATATATTTTATCTATAAATTTTCTTTTCCATTTTCTTTCTTCCTCTGATTCTGTAATTCTCAACGGTGCTAAAACTGGGCAGCCTGGAGTTGTGATCTCTACTGGTAATGTAATATGCTGCCCATTATTTTCTTATTAGGAATATGCTGTTTTTTGGGGGCTCTAAATTCTTATTTTTGGCTTTGCTGTTGTGTGCTGCTTTTGTTTATAGAAATCTGCTTACGTGGGCCTCTGCACATCAATGCGTCTCAACCTTGATAAAAAAAATATGCAAAAAACCTCCCAAAAACACAATACTTGCATCAAAAAACAAACAACTAAAACTAGCAAAGGAATCACTACAAATACCAACTGAAAAGAAGAATGACTTACTTTACATTTACCACAAGATTACTGAGTGTGACATTTCATGAATTTATGAGATAAAAAAATATCACATTAAACAGTAATAGAAATGCAGATCTAAAAAAAAACACTGTTTATGAAATGAAGCTACTAAATTACACTGTGGTACCACTGCAGTACACAGTGCAAACAGTAGTCGTACAGCTAATTATGCTGAATGTCAATGAGTATTCCTCCATTCCCACCTAGACCATATTATACCATCTCATGGCCTGGTTTCTAACTTCGTGGTGGAGAGTGTTTATTACCTGTAAACAAGCAGGAAAACAGGCCTTGTCACGTTTCACTGGGGCTCCCTCACTCATCACTAATATGTGAAAATATGTATTCAGGTCAAAGATTTCAGGCCTTCCCTCGAGACCCTGTCAGTCTTCAGTCTTCTTTAGTGCAAACATGCAAACAAACACATGTACTAAAGGGCACACGTTGCTTTGCAAATACTGTATAGTTGAAGGAGAACACAATACATGCACACATGGTACAGACACACAGGTATGGTCGTGGTTTGCACGAGTCCCTGTGTGTGCATTTATGTGCACACTTACATTTTCCCCTCTCTCTGCACATGAGGCTGACCAGCCATTACAGCTTCAATGGAACACTTACTAACCCTGAAAACAAAGGAGAGCCTTGGCAATGCTCTTGTTATCCATCACCTCTTCAGTCTTGCATAAATAACTCTTAATAAATAGCATCATCATGTCAGAGAGCTTTCAGCTGCATGGCCTCCCCTGCAGCTCCAACCTATTTTTTTCTCCACTCTGCACTTTTATCCTTACTTGTTTTGCATTTTTGCCTCGCTTAGCATTAAGGGCTACAAAATATTTCGAATCCATGGTCCTGGTGACTCTTCAAGGATGCAAGATGCAATGCCCTGGGATGGTTTAGGTCCACTCATCCCTTCGGAGGGAATGGCGAGCCGCGGTGAATTTAAAACCATTCAGACTGACCATTTCTGCCCTACAGCAAGGCATTACCAACCTGATGAGAGAGGTCTATTTTAGGACGGTGACGCCCTCACAGCACAGTCAATCACTGAATGGTTAGAAGAGCATGAAAACAACCCTATACAATGACCATCTCAGTCAACATGTCTGAATTCAACTGCAAATATATAGCCTACCTCAGTTTTTAAAGAATGTTTTAAACATATCTATTTCACACAATTATCTCATTTGTTATTTATTTTAGGCTTTTATTTTTCAACTGCACACAGAAGAACCTCAATTCCAAAAAAGTTGTGGGACACTGTGCAAAACCTTAATAATAATTAATAATAGGGGGATGTGATAATTTGCTAATCCTTGCTAAAATACACTCAATTGAAAACAGCACAAAGACAATATATTTTATGTTTTACCTCC
Source organism: Holacanthus passer (assembly GCA_025331565.1). Lineage (NCBI taxonomy): Eukaryota > Metazoa > Chordata > Actinopteri > Pomacanthidae > Holacanthus > Holacanthus passer. The sequence goes on from JAFREQ010000005.1 coordinate 8,815,499, forward strand.
TCAGCTTCATTAATTTTTGTACATATATGCCAATTTGACCTTTTTGTCGTCCAGCTTGAACCCAAGCAAACGCAGCATAAATTTGATAATTAAATTGTCAGAGAACAGTTCACATGCATTTTGACTTTGCCAAAGGTTTTCAAAGTGATTTTTGACCACAAGGGGACAGAAAGTCAAAATCACAGCATAACATTTCCTACCTTAACCTTGTCACATTTGCAGCTGCTCTGCTGCCTGTCTGACTGACACTGCTTGAGCTTTTGTTGCACCACAATCACGACTAGTACCTCATACCACCTTGTGTCAAACAAATTTGAGCGATCCCTTTTCTTCTGCCTCAATAAAGGTGGTAATTGTGAGTGTGTTTCTAAGCGTTAGTGCATCAAAAGGCCTCAGGTGTTGTAGCTTGTTTTGGCCCTTTTGGTGTGTAGCAGAGTGCGGCGCTCCAAGCGAACTGGCAGTGCTGCAAAAAAGCTCGACAGCGAAGTAATTAAGTAACAGTATTTGAACATAACTACTAATTACTTAAAACTAAGCAGAATTATCCTCTAAAAGCACTAAGGGTGAGTGCAAAGTAGGTCGAGCCCTTTCAATATCGCTTATTTTGTCTTTCTCTCCTTATATTCCCCCCCTCGCTGTCTTTTTGATGATGAAACACTGACCGGGCACAGTAACACATTTCAAGTGTTATCATTGTTTTAACAAAGCTTTGGCCTGGCACTCGTGTTTCCTTTTCTTTTTTTTTTTTTTTTACTCTCCTTTTTCACACTCCACCTCAAAGAGCAGTGTCATGTTTTATCTGACCATCTCACACAGAGCCTAGAGAGCCTATCTCTTTTATCTGACCACCTCTATCTACCTCTCTTTTTCTCTGTCTTTTTTCGCAACAACAAAACACACACACACACACACACACACACACACACACACACACACAAACCTGCCAGGGCGGGTAGGATTCACCAAAAAAAAAGGTTATTTCTCCCTAATAGCCAATGGAGCGCTTGGTGTGTCTTTTAGTGGAAATAAGGTTATTAATAAGGTTACGGTGCCCTTCTAGGAAAAGGTTGTCTTGAGATGTCATGGCAACAGCCTTCGGAGAACAAAATAAATCAATCAGCACTTAGGGTAGATGAGATCGAATGACAACAGAAAGGACTATACGAAGAGTTTAAATAATGACATGAGGCTGAAATGGTGGAGGCAACCTCAGCTTCACCTGCACAAGCGCTCGCCTCCCTCCCTCCAGGCTTTCCCCTTTCCTCATCTACCCTTATATAGAGCTATTTCTTTCACTGACAAAGACACTGGTTAAGCCCTCTTGACTATACCGAGTTATTTATAGACAGAGAGGTTCCACAAGAGATAACCGTTGTCCAAAGTAGGAAGAAGGAGGATGATAACTGGTCATTTCAACCCAAAGTGGCGGCACAACTTGGACTCCAACAAAACAGACCGACTTAGCCCTCCTTCTTCACGAGACCCCTTCATGTTGCAAAACAGACAATGAGACTATATTAAGTGCTCAACAATAGGGTTTCTAAAGCACGATGAAATCCCGCAGGGTCCACTAGAGTTAGAGGCTGTAAAGGATTCTGTCCATTGGTCTGTGATGAATGATGTGGTACCCGGCGTACTTTAGCAATGATAGCTTATTGCTCCATTAGCCTGTAACTACAGAGAAAGGGTCAGAGAAAACGGTGAACTCCCTGGCAACATACAGAGCATGGGCTGGCTGCAGTGGCCGGAAAGATTCATTAATCTAAGATGATGAGTCTTGGTAGGTGTAATTAGGCCTCCTGACACACGGAGACTCACAAGAGTTGTGTTGAAGCCCTTTATGGCAAAAAAGAATCTCCCCCAATGTGCTAGCAGTGGTTAGCTTTGAAACAAATGGAGCAGTGGAGCCGTGATATCACTGTTTACAGGCATGCCTCTGTATTTTCCTTAGGTGCTGCACTGGGTCTGTGGGAGTTAATCATTCATAGGTAGCGGGTGGCTTTAAGACACAAATGCAACTCTTGCTGGCACCAGAGCTACCAGCATCACCCACACTTTCTATATATAACTCTTTTTCCATGGCTAGGCCATTTGTGGAGCAGAGTTCACAAGGACACTTGCAGAGGAGATTTCTACTCTAACATTGTTAGCTAGACCTACAGAAGATTACAGTCGACACCCTCTTTCAGAAAAATAATACTTTTATCAGCACTCCATTCGTGTTAGTGGCCACACGACTGGAGTCACTGGAATTTGTTATAGGGACATATAGGAAACTTAGCAATGCCTGTCTGCTAATTCACAATGCAGATCTATGTGCAAAAAAAGTCTGAGGAAGGAAATTCTACCAAAAAGATAATGAAAGCAAATAAATTGTCTTCTTACTCAATTAAAAAGTACATAAAGTGATATTTGACCACCAGGAGGCAAAAAGACAGCAGCACAGCCCTGAATTATTACAGACACTCAGTTCATTAGGCTGCATAGCAAACAATTGCCCACTTAAACATCCAGCAATTAAAGAGCAACACTATCATCCCATTGGAATACTTTCTCCTAAGCCATCTGACAAATGTATCATGCAGTGTGTAAGTAGGATGGTCCAGTGTTTTATTTTTGTTTGGACTCCAGCACTCCAGATTTGAAATGAAACACTCCTTTGACCACAGACTAGGCTAAAAAGAGTATGTACAGTATACAATGAGGATGAGATGCCTATGTGATGCCTGTGTCTGTTTGGTATGCAAAAAGGAAATCATTATATGATACCACCTACTGGTTGGTCGACAGTGTTATGCCCTTGAGGTCAAAAATCGATAAAAAAATAATAATAAACAAACAACTTTTTGGGTGGAACTCAAATTCACATTCCACAAGACACTGTTCAACTATTATCCCTACATGCAGACACACTGCAAGTCAAAGCATCAGTCACTGACTCCAATTCAAAGGAAAAACAGTGTGCAGCTTTGTGATGTGAAGCACTGCCATTTAGAATAAAGTTAGTGCTCGTTCCCATTAGGGCTCTGCCATATAATTCATGATGATAAGATGATGGTATAATTTCTAATATAGTAAAAAAAAAAAAAAAACTGCAGCAGTAACATTGCTAGAAGTGGAGGAGTTAGTTCCAAAAAGGGGGGTGACAGTAGTGTGGTCTGATCACCAAAGATCAGTACAACTAACAACAGTAATATGGAAGAAGTGCCAGAAGACTGTAACAAAAAAAAAGGGGGCAGAACAACAAAGCACCTAAAGCAGAAGCACCTGTTTTAGTACGTGGAGAGCCAAAAATCCTGTGAGGAGAGCTCAACAGCTGTTGTGAGTTCAAAACCAAAAATATTAATAATAAGAAGAAGAATATCATTATGGCAGAAATACCCTAAAATATTGTGATATTATTTGAAGGCCATATCACCCACCTCTAACGCCCATCTCCGTCTGTGTTGTGTCGCAGTGATTACTGACTATTAACTAAAACAAAACCACTCCTGCATCAAACAGAACGTCCTGTACTGAACCGTTCGGGAGAAGCACATGTACCATTACACCCCAACAGCGATAAGTTGTGGTGCATTTAGAAATGAAAACTTTCTCCATTTAGCCACTTAAAAATCTCAGCCGAGCCAGCGACTGAGCCACTCTGGATTTGCATGCTGTTGATAGAGGCTCTGCTTTTGATCATGTTTCCATAAAATAAAATACATCTATCAGTGTGCATCCTCTTTGGTAGGAATGACTGATTAATCTGAAAGCATCAACAAATATGGGGCCTTGCTGATGACACTTGGGTGAGAGCTGCTCTCACAGCCCTCTTAATAACCCCTGCCAGCCGTGCCCCGGGTAGCACAATAAGCCACAGCCTAGTGCACCAATCGGGGACCCATTCCTTAAAGAACAATTAACAGGGCCATTTAAAAAAATCATCCAGCCCACACACTCAATTAACACAACCCACTTTTGCACTTTCCCCTCTATTGTGTCCCAGAATAGCCTGGTTGAATTGGCACGATTAAGCTGTGTTGCTGATGACTGCATCATGGTAGGCCCTTGTGCTATTCCCAGAGCAGCCACTTTGTTTGTCTGTAGCTTTAAAGAAAAGATTTAACAGCTTTCGGGATCACCTATCAAACGTGTGTCTTTCAGGGGTCTAAACGAGATGTAATTACTGTCTGCTTTTTTTGTTCCAGGACAAGACGGTCTAAATACACTTGTTTTACAAATGAAGTTGAACAGAACAGAAAGACTGAAGCTGGGAGATAAGAGAGCAGCTCTTGTGCAAATATGTATTTGAAGAGAGGAAGAACAGGCTGGTTTTTGCGGTTGCTTCCGTTGCCCTTGATGCTGGGTGACTTGAAAGCTTTGAATCAATATTTATGGTCATCAAAAAATCATCTAAAAGTCCTGTGCTGACTAATAAAATGCTGGCTGTCCTGTACTGTATGTCGTTAAACACTGTGTCAGAACTGAATGGCAATCAGTTCTGTGTACAGTGAATCTAGTACAAAAATGCTTCCCCAGTACTCTGTAAAATGCAAACACAATGTCCTAAAAATAACCCTTATCTTGCAGCAGTCATTATCATTGGGAACACTTCAGAAAACAGCAGCCCCAGTGGTGTGTAAATAAACAGTGAAAAGCGGAGGAAGAGGAAAAAGATAACATACAGCAGGAATTCTATCAAGAGGCAGGGTGGGATGACTCATGAAAATAAGTGACTTTGAGTTTATGGGGGGGAAGGACAATAAGGAGCTTTGAAGCTCTGAGATTACAGAGAGGTGGCTGATGGAGCAAACTAGGGAGGCTGGGTGTTACGGCAGCAATGTAGCACATACTGTGCACCAGGCTCTGGTACTCACTCTTCTGGAAATACATGTAGGGCACGGCTTCATCAACCCCCCGGAGGGATGCAGCCATTACATTAACACAGCTCACCTAGCGGGCAGAGGGACAGGCTAGTGTCTTTGTTGCAGAGCAAGTTCATCTTTGTCCCAAGCCAATAGCCTTCGTTCATTGGCTATTTGTCATAATCAAATGGCTGGATATGTTCCTCCTTAAATTACATCATCAGATAAAATCCATTAACTGCTATTGCTGCAACTTTTTTTTAAAAGTGCAGGATGTAATTAAGCATACTTTAAAGGACATACACTTAAATCTCACTGTTCATTAACGGTTCACTTATACGGATGCTCAAAAGAACGCTGGGAACAACCGAGATCACTGCATCATCAGTCGAGGGTTTGTAAAAGATGCAGCTCCATACACGAAGCTCCTGAACCACAGCAGGAAAACATCACAGCACCAGTTTACAGACCGCTATACATGACTGCATGGTTAGAAAGGAAGAACCTTGGAGAATGTTAACAGCTGCACAACTGCTTAAAGCCCTGTGTGACTGAAGTGATTAAATTTCTATTTTAAATGAAAGATTCTGGGCCGCATGCAATAATAACCCAAACCATATGATCAAAAAATGCCTGGATCAGTCCTGATCCTGTGCCATGCTTAATCAGGACATCCAATGCATATCAGTACATATATTCACATGCAGCTTTAAAAAATGCTATATACATGTTATCTATAGACTTAGCCACTCACCTTTAGGTATCTGTGAAACCTTTAGGAATCTGTGTAAAATAGCTTAATCAATCAGTCCATTCATCTTTTAAGTGGTTGCCCCTTTAAAGGAGAAGCAGTGAATCCTCTCATCTAGTTTTCCTTAGCGACAGTGACAAAGCATGGCCAAAGATGGCTGTCAGGAAACGGTGCACATGGTTTGTGATTCCTTCCCTGGTTCAGTTACCACGGTCAGCCTGTTTCACAATGCTGTATGTAATGTCGTTATTGGGCTTTAACCCTATCAGCCTGCAAACGACAAAGTTGGATTACAACAACCTGCTGGAAGTGGTGGCTGCATAGTGTAACCCTAGTTCTAAGACAACAGGCCACTCGCCCTTTACAGGGGCCAGTGGACACATATGAGTCGACTGGCTAGAGCACACACACATGAAAATGAATTAAATCAATCGAAAGCAATCTGCTTGATCGGTTATTGTTCACTGCTCGATCGGTTATTGTTCACTGCTAGGTTATAGCAAATAAAATCAACCTGTGTCTGTATTGCATATAAACGCTATTCTCCCATAATTATTACTATACATGTGACTCAAGAAACCAGAAGTGTGTAGACTTCTTTTCAGAGTCGAGAAATGTGCAATCATAGAGCTCACATTTCCAGAGTAATCTGTAACACATCCTACCAACCACTCATTAGAGCCCTTCAAGTCCTGTTTTCGCTACGCAACAGGATTTTCTAAGTTCACTGCAGTCAAAAAAACCTTTCAAAATTATCATGCAGACAGATTATATGTTTGTGGTACATGAAATCTGCATCAATCTTATTTATATCCCTCCTACCATCAAGGAAGAAAACCATGTCTATACGTGATTGAAAATGATTGCCGGCTTTTTTTTTTAACCCCAATCAGCAGTGAAGTGTTATAACTTAGCTGGCCGTTTAGACTATGTTTAACGTGGGAAAATTACCCCCAGATTCAGATTTTTTTCTTATGTGTAGCAACCTGTGGACAAGCTTTTTATATGCATGGCCTCAAATCACAGTTAACACAGAACACAAAAAAAGGTACGTGAGAATTGAACTGTACCGTGACCCTGAATATGAGGACTGGTACCAGTCAGGGTCAGCAGTGAGTGCTCATGAGAAGGGCAGAAAGGGAACTCTAGACCATGGGTTCAAATAACAAACTCACACCGCAGGTGGTGTTCAGCTGCAGTGCACCCCTAGGCTCTCTCCAGCATGTACGAGGGCATCTGTCATGTAAATGTATCAACTAATGACATGGAAAGAGACTCCGGTACAGAAAAGACCAGATTGAGATGGCAGGTTGAGAGCCCATTTTATAAAAGAGATGGGTTTAAACCTGGGGCCCGGCTTGAAATATCAAACAGCATAGCTCTGTAAAGATGTACAATTTTCAAGTGTTAGGTCACAAAATTATTATTGCTTAGCTGATGTTGTCTGTGTCAATATAAAATAAGTCCTGAGCAGTGAAGCAAGAAACTGAGACGTAAAGTCTGTTCTCTGTGGTTTTACTGGGCATCATATCATTATCTGACATCGCTTGGACCTCACTGAACGGGAAAACAGGTGAATCCTGGGAGCTCGACACATCAAACGTGATAAAGACTGGAGTCCTTTGATAATTTTGCTGATGACACAGAAGTGAGAGAGAGGCTGAATGACCTGTCCTAAAATGACTATCTGTTGTTTTGAAACTTTAAAAATGGAATTTGAAAAAATTAACAAAGGGTTATATTCATGTAGAGAAATAAACCTGTTTAACATTTCTCATGGTTAATAAGAAGAGAGGGAACTACAACTTCCAAGCAAGTACAAGGCAATTTTATTATCCCTTGAGGGAAACTATGCCCACCATGTGTGATAAAAACAGGACACTGCAGATAATACAATAAAAAAGCAATTTACATTCACCCTCACTCATACTCAAATGTCACCCAAACACTCATTACCACATGCCCTGTGCACATATTTTGACATGCGTGCCGACAAATGTGCACTCCTTTGTGTTTGATACGTTACAGTTTGAAATGTATTTAAAATTTTTGCCAAAAAAGTCTTAATATATTTAATATATTACAGAAATCTTGCTAATATTAAATGTCAACACACAAAGGAATTTGAAGGAACATGACAGAGTGCGGTTATAACACAATTAAAGCTGTAACCTCCAGAGAGAACAGGTTATTATCCGCAGTATACCTAACTATACCTAACTATACAACCTGCATTGTTCACTATGCACAACCTATGATAAAACACAGGCGATATGCTAAGTCATGCCGGAGGTAATGGTGTCGGGCTCTGGAGATACTCATTACGGTGGGAATTTTTATGCCAGATTAAAATGATAGGAGCCAGATTGAAAATCAGTAAAATGGGCTTTTAAGTACTGTCGGACCATTCATTTACTTCCTCACTCTACTTCCAAATTAGGGCGTTAAACAGGGATGGGACAAAAAATCAATGCGGTGTTATATTACAATATCACAACATTTCCTCTTGCCTAATGTCATCGATGCACTTGCACCAAGTATCAATATTTTTATCAAACTAAGAGTGCTGTAAATGGATTGCCTCGCACTGAGCCTGCGACTATTTTGGCTTACAGCATCACCACCTCATGACTCCTCCTTTTGGTGCTCCTCAGATTGGCGAAGGAAGGATGAAATGAAGCTTGCAAAGAAAAAAAAACTGGGGAAATGGCTAAAACAAAATATCAAATGAATGTTGAATTTATAACCTAAAATCTGTATTTCCACATTTCTTAATATTGAACAAAAATTGCCTGAAATGTTGCATCAAAGCTTCTGATCATTTTTCTTCTACTGTAGGTATGAACAGATAAGAAATCTATAAAAACACTAATTCAGTCAGTCTTAAACTTGTTCTTACAAACAAAATGTTAAGCCAGGATTTTAGGCCTTGTTGTGCCATACTGATTAAATTTTAGGATCAGACTTTCAGGATTTGCTGGCTCAGCAGATGTGAGGGTTATTGCCAAAAGTTGGCATTTCTTATCTTGTAGTTTTTTGCCTCACAATTAAGTTACAGACCAGTCAAGGCTTCCAAGTCTGCAAATCTAATTTTTGACCATTATCTATAGCTCATCTCTAGGGTGTGTAGAATAGAAAAGACGGCAATCTGCGAAGGTCTGTCATGTGGTATGAAAGGCTTTTCATTTTCAAAGTCTATTAAATCTAATAAACCAAGAAATAAATAATAAATAAATAAAATAGCAATTTCCTGGATAAACAGCTGTGGATATATATTAAAAGAAAGCTGATATCATCTTGACAGGCAAATTTCCTCTCCAATAAGTCAACCATATTCAAAATGAGGCATCTCCATACAAAAATAAGTTGCAAAATTATTAAAGATTTGAAATCCTGAGTCGGCATCAGCAGTGCAGACCGTCTAGCGTGACGCTCAATTTGTGGTTCATGCATGTAGGAAAGATCAATGAGCAGAGAAGAGCCATCGTGCAAGTTTGTCTTGAAACTGTAAAAACATTTCTCCTTCTTAACCACAAGTAGGTTTTATTAGTATTGACTATCAACACAGTAAAAAAAGAAGCAAACATCAGCCCCATTATCTCACATATCAGACATTATACTATAGGAATTATCCAGAATTTAGGCCTGTCTGATTGCGGCATTTAACATTTGCATATATTCTCCAGCAATCAGACACTGTTTGGTGTATGTACTAACTATACATATATTGTGCACAGAGCTCTAGGCCGCCCTAAAACGCCATGTGCTCGTGTCACTTAGCAGAAACACTCCAAGTGAGCTAATAATTTTGCTCCTGTTTATATTCAAACAATGTGAAGAGCTGCAGCCAGACAGACTGGCTCAGTAAACAAAGACAACAGCACATTTTCTCATTACCAGGGTGCGTGAGGGAGGCCAAGGCACAGAAATTAGCGAGCAAAACTGCAAGGAAAGCAAACCTACCAGGTCATCTGCAGTGTTTGGCACCCACTGATTTTAATTTCAATATTACCGTACAAACAAGGAGAGAGGAGTGGATTATACGATAAACACGCACTTCAGCCTCCCTGCTGGCCACAGATAGCAGTGTGTGTGTCAGTGACAGACCAGCTTACCTTTGAAAAGAATTCTTTACTCTATTTTAGGTAAAACATAAGTACGGGTATAAGAGTAAATCCACAGTCTATTGTTCGCCAATTGTTCGAGGCAGGGCTACGAGGGACAAGGCCTTGGGAGAGAAAAACGGCAATCCCCATGGTCACACCTGCTTATCCTCACATCCCCCCCAGGGAAACCCACAAACCTCTCCCTAGATGTTGTCAATACACTATTCAGAACCACAGGTTTCAATACGTGTTCTCTCTGTGTGGATGTGCACGCTCCACACAGACAAATAGTTTCTTATCTCCAGCTGTCTTGTATTAATTGCAATAACTTGCTAAAGCATATAAGTTCTGTTTGCAAACACTTTGTGTTTGACATGTTGCAATACATTAATAACATAAACTGTGCCCACTTTTTCCTGCCCTCTAATCAACCAATCTTAGAAAACCCATCTACCAGTTCACATAACACAGTCTGTTTTCACTTAATACTGTGGCTAATATGCTGCCAAGCATCCCAGCATAGCACTGTTGTATATACAGTAAGACTATACCTGCCTGAGGTTAACTGCTAAGCGCTGCACAAGGAGTAGGGGAATAATGTGCGCTCTTCTAAGATCACGCTCAAAGCAAGCAACGGGATTCCACTCTTCACCCCTCACTGTTTCAATATTGCCCCATAGATACAGAAGCAAATAAGCTTCTTTGGCTCAGCTTCCATCATGGTGGGTAGTGATTTTTTTCTTTTTTTTTCCAACAGCCAAACTGAGTGGAAAGAGAATATTGCAGCTTTCAAACAATAATTGCCTCAACCATTAATACAGAGTAGCAGCATCTGGTATTGTTTGGTCTCATTTTCAGCCCAACTCATATGTTTAATCTTATGAATATCAAAAGAATAAATATTGCTGAGAGAATCTGCTTAATATCATAAGTAACTTGACAGATGAGAGACACCCTAATGTCAAGTTAAACACAGCCAATGATGAATCCTTGTTGTGCAGTTATGCACTTGTTATGAACAATTCGGCACAATTTTCAAAATCTCAGATCCCATTTTGTCAATGTGCCATTAACAGTTTTCCATTCAACACATGTCAAAGTGTTTGAGAGAAGCCAGTTTAAAGTCATATCAGATCTTCTTAGATAAGCCAAGCTGACATTTATCCCCATCACACATCACACTATAAACTACAGCTGAGTGAAAGTGCGGTGTGCAGAGCACAGTGCTATTACACAGGCAGACACCCACCGCATCATTTATCCTGCCCATAAATCAGCCCTCTGCTCTACTGCACTACCTGCTCCTCTTGTCCCAGCAGATCTCACTGACGTATCATTATATCTCATATACCTCCACTAAAATAACCTCTACTGAGCCTAAGAGCTTGGGATGTGTGAAGAGGAGAGCCTGTACCCTCTCTCCATCTGTCTGCTTGGATGATGCTTTGCATTAGAGCATCAATTAGGCTCTGTGATGTACGCTTGTTGCTTTACTGCCTCCTATTTTGTCTCTGTCTTATGGTTAGGGTGAGTAGCGCTTGGGGTTGTATAAAGCACCATCTCTTCATAGCAAGTCTAATCTTGTGTCTGTGATATATCACTGCAGGTGAGAGTGTCTACAGAATGAGGACATTCTGTAATAATGAGGATAATTGAAGGGCTGAGCTGACACTGGGTCCTACATCAGGCTCCAGATTGTCTTTGCTGCTTAACTTATGTGGCACTCATCCCTGAATCTGAATTCCACACCCATACGATCCACTAATGTCCCCTCTCCTTACATACAGTACATATTTAAAGCTGGACACCATCCTCTCTGATCCCAGCTGGGCGGCAATGAGTTGATTTCATCTGCAGCCCTGTAGCACACATCGAGGGCAAGCCTAGAAAAAAAAAGTGGCTCATGCCTTTCCTGAATCTAGTATTAATGAATTTCTTGGCAGTTTACAGATTATCTCAAGGGAGAATTACAAAAATACTTTAAATAAGAAGAAGATGAACAAATTTAAGTGTACACTATATTTTCCCTTTATATAACACTTTTATAAATAGTGGTGATGCATCCTATCATTCGTGCTAAAATGTTAGCATTAAAGTATAAACGATAACATGTTGATGACAACTGAAATGATTTTATTCGCAAGTGTTTGTATGCATCTGTACACAGTTAACAGTTAACAGTTTTTTTTTTTCAAAAGACAGCTTACAGGCATGTGTGTGTATTATAATTAAACATGTGGTGTTTGACAAATATTTGCTGGGATTTGTGACATTTTCCTTTGCTTTCTTAAAATGTGGCAGACACAAATAGCAGAGAGAGGGCAGGAAGAGAGAGGAGTGAGAGCTGAGTTTGAGTTTTTATGACCGAGGAACTGGAAAGCAAGGACAACGGGGCATCATTAAATTGCACAAAAATGAGTGAACGCTTTATCTGCTGAATGGAGATGACAGTTAAGAACAGAAGCTGCAAGGGTTAACATCTGCAGGGATGAGAGGTGCTGCTCATCAGGCAAGCGGGGGGTGAGTAATGCCCGGGTCCCCTGTCAGTGGGGGCTGAATCAAGGCTCTGTGGAGAAAGGCAGCAAAGCAGTGCTAGCACCACTCAGGCCTGTCTAGAGCAGACTCGCTGTGTACCCCTTCACTTAGCCAGCACTCAACTTCTGATTCAAGTGACAATGCCACAGAGTGAGAGAGAGAGAGAGAGAGAGAGAGAGAGAGAGAGAGAGAGTGATGAAGCAGTAGAGAAGGTAAGAGGCTGTCAGCACTACAGTGAAAGAGAGAGAAAACAGACATTTTTAGTGGAGGTGAGAAAAAAAAACAAGGACCAATTTATTTTCCAAACTGTGAAAGCTAAAATGAAGAAAATATAGGGCTAACACCTACAAATACGAGGAAAAGTTAAAAAAAAAAAAAAAAAAAAAAAACCCTCACAGATCCAACTTAAATTCAGCATAAAACGAACACTTTTATTTCTACTCAACTCCCGTCGATGTATGCGCTTTTCTCCCCTTGACTGCCCATGCCTCCCCCATTATTTCTTCACTCTCCCTCGCCCGGTGTCTCTTCCTGTCTCCACTTTGAAGAGCAGCGGTGTGTTTGTTTGAGAGGCTCTTGCATCACACCTGTTTGTTTAAGCTGCAAATGACGCTAGAGACAAAGCGTGTCTGTCTCTGTAGACTGCCCAGATATAGCCTGTGGTTGCCAACAACACAGGACTCCCTCTACCTCTCGCCCTTTTTCTCCCATTCTCGCTCGCCCTCTCTGCCGCTTTTCTCTCCCTCTCCCTCTCTAACAGGGGAAAATGCAGAACACTGAGCCTCAGTAATAATTCCTACAAGCACAGCAGAGCACTAAATACTCCCAGAGCACCTCAGCTTAGTCCCATGGATAATATGAGGTAAAAACACTAAGTGCAGATGCACTCTGGCTTGCTTAACTTCGACTTATCACCCCAATAATGCCAGCAGCCTATCATGAGCAAAAAAAAATAAAAAATCAAGGCAATCACATCTAGGCAGTGTATTATCATCTACAAATAGAGTATGGGTTAAAAGCCGACAAAATCTGTGCATAGCAATAATCCAATGTGAAAAATCTTTACCTGGAGCCATTTAGAATCACCTGCACTCCAGTCTTAGCCAGCACCTTTAGATCCACACCGACATACAATATGATAAGTAACTGAGATGTGGAATTTATTTACCACAGCATTATCAAAGAAAATGCCTAGCACTTCTGATTTTACACTCACAATAGGTTACGGATCAAAGCCCTGCTATCAGCAGTCAACATTATTCTCTCAAATAGACCTGAGAGGAATCACTCCGTAACCTCTGCTGTGCATGTAATTTTTTTTTTTCTCCAGATGCATCATACATAAGCAAAATTCAGACTCGCTCGCACAAGCAAGCACGCGCATACACGCATAATCGAAGCTGCGGAACGTGAACGCACAAAGGGCAAAGACTGCTTTTTTTTATTTGCCCTGTGGAACAACTGGGTGGGCAAAAGGGGAGGTCTAAGGTTAAGGCTCAAACTGGTTCTCAAACTTTTTTTGGAATGCCCCGCCTTCAGAAGATGAAAAAAAGTTCACACCCCCCACCACACATTTTTTTTATCAATCATTAACAATGATAGGGGAAGCAACTAATAAAAAATGATCCAAGTTGAATTTTAGTAAAATAAAGGTCAACACGACCAACAAAGCCTTGTTTGTTTATTTTCCCTACATAGACTTAACAGTTTTTACTCCATATTTTTCTTTGAATTGAACCGAACTGAATTGGTGATCCACACCCCCCCTGCAGTGGCTCTGGGAGGGGGAGGGGGAGGGCCCACCCCCACCCCCCAGTTTGAACCACTGGGTTAAGGGCATAAATGCACTGTCAAGGTTAATATCCCTGCTTGTTTTGGCCTCTAAAACGGACTGAACAAGCCATCTCTTTATTGACAGACCTTAAAGCAAAAGCAGTTGCAGGCAGCTATTTCCTCAGACAGAAAAGTCCAGTGTGACTATACATAGGATATCTGACATCTGAGGCCTGGGAGACACACTGAACAGTATATTCACAATAATTTTGTCCTAAATACCAAAGAAGGTTTTATTGTAATGATGTTAGTGTGTTTCTATTATGTTAATTAGGCTAATCTTTTAAGATTTAGTATTAAACTATATATATATGAGACTATTTATTTACAACTGGTTCAGGTTTGGAGAAATGGAAGAATCATTTGCAGGAATCTACCAAATGACAAGTCTTTCTCTCTTTTTCTTTCTTTTTTTGTTTGTTTCTTTTTCTGTCTTTCTTTCTGTTGCTGTGTGTGCCCCTCAGCTTTGTGTCTACCTGACAGGAGTGGAATTGAAGTCAGATGTGTAACCCCGGGGGCCTCTCTTTCTTCACTGCTCGGGTGAAAATTTTCTCCAAATATTTTGTCATTTGCCTCCACTGATGGACAAATTCACAGCGAAAAAGCGAGTGGGTCTCTTGCACTCATTTAGCGCACGGCTGACCTACACTGTGAAGCAGTAAATACCAGTCTTCACTTAACAACTAAAGCCTAAATTCAGATCCGTTTGCAGCGAGTGTTTGGAAGTGTGCGTGCTCATTTTGTAAAGGGTGTGGAAGCTGATGGCAAATAACATATTTGCTCTGTTCACATTAATATTCAGCTACAACATTTGCTCTTATACTAGACGCCAACACAAGTGTAAATAAACCATTTGCAGCTTAAACATTTTTAACATGCAACTGTTCCCTTGCCACTTGACATTTAGTGACTAGGCAGGTCGATACATTATAAGATCCATCTCGGAGCCGAGAAAAGGCAGGAGTAACTAAAGTTTAATACCACACAAAAAGGCTGGAATCCATTTTTATTAAGCTGGGTATTTTAATAGCTACTTCTAGTGAAGAAAACTTGAAAGCAGACTGTACTTACCAACACACAAACCTCCTCTCTACCATCTCTGTCACCATTTCCACATGTGCCTTCATAAATTAGTGAAGAACTACTCCCAGAGGCCTTCTCACTGTCCCTCCAGCTCTCGCCATCACGTCCAGATGTGAGTGAACCCTTTCAGACATCAGGCGCCATTATTATTAAAGCTTACATTAAATTTAGAACAACAATCTGCACTTCTTCTGAAAGAGGTCAATCTTATCTACATGACTAAATCAAGTTGATATGACACTGATAGATTCAGCGCCCCCTGACTCTACCTGTATGTGCCTTCAAGCAGGAAAAGGCCCTCTGGGGAGACTGTTGTACATGGTTTCAATTGCTCCTTGTTATCACTTCAGGCGCAAAATGGAAAGACAGGTAGACGGCCCCAACTCTGACCACCACCTGCCGTCCGCAGACCACATCCCCACACCTGCCCCCCTCCACCCTCAAAGCTGTGGTGAAAGAACTTTGCCCCCTCTTCTTTCTCTCGTCCTTCCTCTCCTCCTCATATCATGAGAATCCCCCTCCATCTGGGAGCCTGAGGGAGAGGATACCTGCGACAAAAAGCCAGTAACATGGCAACCGAGTCAAAAGGCCTTCATGCCTGTTGCACGGCAGGGCGCTGGCATTTACTTCACCCCCCCTCATCCGCTCCCCGTTTCATCCTCGAGGCCCCTAGCCCCACCCAGGAGCCTAAAAGAAATCCACTGTCCTTGCTTTCTCAGCTGCCTCCCTCTTCCCGAGTTAGGAAAACAATATTCCACAAAAGAGAGCAGGCGAACTTCCTGTCCTTTTGTCCGCTGTGCAGGCCAAAGATGCTGTTTATTGCACTCGCTGCGTGATTCCTGTTTCCACACACACGGTCTCTTTTTGATGGAGAAAAAAGTACAGCCCTATTTGCGCAGTATTATTACTGACTCTACGCAGGTAAAGAAAAAAAAGATGTTGCCATTCAGGGATTCTTCTCATATTTAAGAAAAAAAAGAATGTAGTTTAGATTTAGGTCATGAGGGGATGTTTCATTCTGTGTATTTCCATAAGGCCTTATTTTCACAAACAGTCAAAGCAGAACGCATTGTGTCAGAGCCAGTCTGTGACCAGCTGCCTGTTGCTTCACAGTATGAGGGAAAGATTTCCTCCGAGGTTTTAAATGGGTCACATTCGGACTAAAGATGTTAGAAGTTATGTTCACACAATTGGATTATCCGGACAACTTTGTTTATTATTGAGATTATGATTTTATCTAATTTTCAGGAAACAGAATTGGTGCATAGTGCTTTTGAACCTGAACATATTGTACTGTATAGCTATACATTCTCAGCAGTATTTCTCAAATAAGCACCAAGTCTTGTTTTTACTCCAAATCTCATTATCATCATCTATTTAATGGAACATGCTATTATTTAGTCAAACTGCAGTCAAAATTTGGCAAACCACATAAGATAAATAAGTGACGTTAAAATAATATCCAAAGCATTGAAGCTAACATGTAGTGAATCTCATTTGTTGTCATCAGGGATTAAGTTGGGTTGAAATAGCTCCATGACGTCATGTAGTCAAGTATCTACAGTTAACATTAAATTTATTCACCTTTTCCATAGTGGAAAAAAGTATGGTGTGCATTTTAATTTCTCTGATATTAAAAAGGTGATATATTCTAAATATGTGTCACTTAAAATATTGTCATTCATCATTAGGAGCATTTCTGCAGTGTAATTCTTCTTAAACCCTGACTAAACACTGTACTTGACAACTTAACACTTCACAGAAGGTCTGTTGACCATTTGTATGTAGACAATGATGTCCAGCTATACAGAGTTCAATTTATCAAGCGATCTGAGATCAGATGAACTGAGACTGTCGACTATGCAAGTGTGTCACTACGGACATTTTCTGAATAATGAAATAAATGGACTATGTGTGTGAATTATAATGATTTTGAAAAGCTCATTAGATTCCTATAAGGGCTATATGAAGCTGCATTTGACACAAAGACTACTGCTGCTACATAATGGTGTAAACCCTTGCAATTACTCTGCTAAATCATACCCCCCCCAATACCCTCATACACACACACACACACACACAACAAAGAACAATTTAGCCCAGAGATTTAAAACCAAATTACCTCCAAATGAAAGATAATCATGATGATTCACTTTAAGGAACCACAATAATATTTTTACATTAAGACCAGAAAAAAATTGGTACCTACAGTTTTACACAGATCTACGCAGGTTTTTAATTTTGGACATAAGACCTAAAGAAAGGGCCAGATGACAACATGTCAGTATCAATGAACTGCATGATTATCAAGTATGGAAATACAAGACTGTGATATATGATTATCTGTGTTTAATTAGTGCAACACAGGGCAGCAAGAATGCAAATCAAAGACAACAGCATCTTAAGAAGAAACATGGGCTGTACTAAAATCCTGCCTCCAGTCTGAATTTACATATTCAATGTAATCAGCGATGGTGATGACGCATCAAAGCCTTAGTGTTAACACACCTGTTGCAGTATACAGTAATCCAACGTACACACGAGTTTTTCTGCTTACTGGGAATGCCTCCTCTGCACAATGTAACACAGTATCTTAGGAGACAGAGAGGAGGTGTTGTGCTTATAATCTTGCTTAGGGAGGTGCTAACCTCACCATCTTGTAGAGTTCTCAGTGACAGAGGGAGAAGGACTCTCTGAGAGTGAAGGAGCCAGTGGCAAGCTCATCGATCAAAGACTGGGAAATGTCAGACGCCAAGTACAAGGCAGAGTTTTTATGCAAGCCTCACGTCTGCTGAAGCTAGACCTCACAGGAAATTACTATGAATAAGAATGCTCTTTCTCCATTGTACAATTAAAATTCAGTTAGAGTCAGTCTATGAGAGCGGTGGTTTACAGAGAGGTGCCACCTATTTGATATACATTTTTCATTATCATGCCTTCAAAAATCATTTCACTTGACATTTTGATATAAACTGAACTTGAGGTTTCAAGCAAACTAATACTTTTATTGCTCAGTTTTTATTTAATTCACAATACATTTGTCGGAGGAGCATTCTGTGTTTATTAGCCTCTGGACATGCTGCCAGGTATTTGACTGACAACCAGGGCTGTGGATTAGAGCTGCAACAGTGGGTCTATTTATCAATTAGTTGATCAACAAAAAATTATCAGAAACTATTTTGATGATCCCTAAATTGTTTCAGCCATCTCTCAAGCAAAAATGCAAAACATTCGATGGTTCCAGCCTCTCAAATGTGAAGATTGAATATGTGGATATCTCTGAGTTTTGGACAGCTGGTCAGACAAAACAAGTAGTTTGAGTGTGTCACCTTTGACTTTTGGAAATTGCAGCGTTATGTTCAGCATTAAGTCCATAATTAATTGGCAAATGAATCAATTATGAAAATAATAATTGCAGTCCTTGTGTGGCTAAGAGATTTAAAACACTATTACAAAAGCACCCATTTCTGACTGAAATACTGAATGAATTAAAAAAAGAAGTGCCTGTCAACTCCATATTATAGGGAAAGTAGAATTACTGCCTCGCAGTTGTTTGCCTCCATCAACAGTCAAGTTGCAGTTTACATGAACGTCTGTCAAAACCCATATAATACAGTACGAATAGTGAAGAATTTAATAAAAGCTATGTGAATAATTTCCAGTGAGAAACAAGCCGTCTTCACTTGGAGACTATTTTTTCAGAGGAGTACAGAGGACTGACAGAGAGCTTCATCATATGGTGCAACAACAATTACCTGAAGCTTAATATCAGCAAAACCAACAAGCTCATGGTGGACGACAATGATTCAAATATGGATGTCGCTGCAGCGCAGCTACAAATTCAAAAACGTGAATGCTTCACACACATCTTCAACCGGCAGCACAGAAGATCTATATAACCAGCACAGATTCAAGGTGGACACCCAAGATTAGTGTCACCAATTCAGTATCGGACCAAATATGGTCACAATCTCTCCTTCTGTTCCTGAGTTATGGTGTTGAATACAGAAAAGTGTTTTTGCAAAACGGTATGCTGTCACAGTTGACCTTTGACCTTTTGGACATAAAATGGAATCACTTCATTATTTTATTCTATTAGATATTTGTGTGAATCATAATTAGTGTACGAGATCCTGAGTTGTGGCCAAAAATGTGTGTCAGAGTGGATGTTTGTTCCAAATTTGAAGAAATTCCCTCGAGGCGTTCCTGTGATATCCCATTTACAACAATGGGATGGATGGACGGACCCAAAAACACAATGCTTCTGGCCACCGTTGTCGCTGGCGTGGAAGCATAACAAGAGACTAGAGCAGACTGATTTGCAGACAGTCAAAGAATAGTTTTTTTTTCCATCAGTCTGTTTGCACAATTAAAGGCTGCAAATCAATCATCGTGCTACAGTACATTTTTTCCCTTGGAAGTCTGTTGTCCTTAAACTGAGAAGTGCCTGATTCAGCTGCATACTGCTGAAAGATGAACTGAGAAGTCTGTTTCAACTATACTTTGATAATGTGTTTGGGGTAAACATCTCACTGGAAGGTTGATTCGCTAGACAGCAATCACCTATATAAGCAGCCTGTCTTCGGCACTGTGACTCTATCCAATCAAACAGCTGAAGAAGGGACGTAAAAGCAGGATTAGAAAGTTAGCTAGACTCTGTAACTGTGAAAATTACAGTGAGAATGTTTTTCTACATCCTAATGATAGAGAACAAAACTTGAATGTGAGGGTTAGAAACAGAATTTTGAGAACAGATGTCGCAGACTGCTGATAATAAGCAAAATTTCATTGTAACCTGCAAAGATACTTTTTGAAGTCATCTGGCTAATGTGCTTTTCTGTGAAATACCTGCCTGGCCTTACTTTCTCGGGAACTGACACTGTTTACCGAAAGGCACCTGAAATGTTCCAGAATCAAGCAAATAATTGCATTGTGAAATCCAAATGGCAAAGCCGAGGGCCACCGCAGGATGCCACTTTGCTGCACAGGGAGGAAATATTCCACCCTTCATTATCAACATAAACAAGAGGCAAAGACAGGCTATGGAGGACAGGATAAAGGAGAAGTATTACTGGCAACAGGCAGATAAGAAAGTTATAAAAGCAGCGACAATGAGAGGGAAAGAGAGAGAGGAGCTTCTGTTCAAGCCATTACCTTGCTTCTTGAGACACTACAGTGAGGAATGTGTGTATTGTTCGGCGAATCGATCCATCAGTATACTGTATAGAACAAGGCGGAGAAACTGCACTCTAATTACAAACTATTTTGGCGCAAACATGTGCTTTACAAAATACACTAATACATCTACAGGAAGGCATATACATATACTTGCCACCGTGCAAGTACTGTGCTCTTCACAGCAGTCACTACATGTAAAAAGCAATATGAAGAAGTATAAATTGAGCGTGAGAGTAAGAACTATTTAGGGAGTTTTTTGTACAAGATTTAAGAGACTGTCGTACAACAGTGGGACAGTGTTTTCTGTTTAGATCAGTTTGCCATAAGGAGTTCAGCTCCAATGTTTAATACTTTCATCCCTGCTAAATATGCAATATAAGAGCTGACTAAAGATCAGGAAGCTTACAGTCTCATATCTGGATTTCCACTCACATGCACTTCTAGGAACAAAACAAACATCTACATCAACTTGCTATATGCTTTCACAAACCCCATGTTTGTCTCAACCTTGACAAATAAAATCAAACAAATATGTGCAGTTGTTCAGAACCTCCTCTCTGGCTCCTCTCCTCCAGAAACAAAATATCATTTCACAGATTTTTAAACATACTGACATATATTATTGATATTCTGACTTGTAACTGTGATTGTGTGGCATGCTCCATCCTCTCCTGTGGTATCTTTTAATAACACGTGTGCATCCCTGTTCCTTTAGCTCGTGTACAGTTCCGTCACAGACCCTGAACCGTCTGGAAAGCTCAAAATGTTCTTTTACTTTGAGAATAAATACAGGGATAAATGCGTCCTACAGTGTAATGGTGCTTCAAAGATCACAGAGCTTTTTTTAATGCGCCCATGTCTATGTCCAGGTGCCTCATTGCTTTCTCTTGCTAATGTGTTAGCCCGTGGCTAGCACGTCTCTTCACAAAAGTGAGATGAGTCAAGCTTGTAAGGTTGCAGCTGAAACCACTCCAGGGCGGACACATAATTTCTGTCAGTGGGTGCCATATTGTAATCAAACAATATTAGGTCTAACAAAGAATTTGGGAAATAAGGGGAGTGTAATGAAGGCCGCACTCACTGACAGCACGTTTGCAGCTGTAATTTAAAAGGCACAGATATTTTATTAGAACCTCAACAAGCCACTACTTTTATGAAGCACAATCCCACTGAGCTGAATGATGTAATTTGAATATGCTGTCAGTTTAAATGTGGCCTTCTGGGACAAGACTGTGGTCACTGACATTTAATTGGAGGACAGAAAAAGGTACGACAGCAACAGAGAGACAAAAGACAAGAGGGGAATTTCTGTGATGACCTCACGTTTTTCAAAGAGATAAATAAAAGATGATAAACATGGATTAGAGAGGCCATTTTGTCTGCGGTCCTCTCTCTCTTTCCAGTCCTGGTGTCTTTGAGAAATATGTCTCTAAATTTAGCATCAGATTTATCAAGCCCAGGCAATCCAGGGAAAAAGGGAGACTTGGGAATAGAGAGAGCAAAAGAAAGAGACAAGGTTGAAAGGTATCTAAAAGACAGGTGCAGCAGACAAAAAGATTGAGGGTAGTGGAGGGGGAGGGGGGGGGCATTGTCTGTGAGATCCTGTCCATCACTTGCCACTTTTAGAATGAAAATACATCTCTGCTAATATCCGCCCCCCACACACACACACACACACACACACATATATATATATATAGACGCACACACACCAGCAAGACACATGAGGAGAAAGAGATGTGAATTTCAATTAAGCAGGTGAGGAAATTAAACTAGTGTTACAGTTATAAAGTCAACCAAGCAGATAAAGACTCCAATACTGCAAAGAGGGTGGATAGATGAGACAGATGGACAGAAAGACAATTCTCCTCTCTCTCTCACACACACACACACACACACACACACACACACACATATATAGACAAACACAAATATGCTACACCCAACAGGAAGCCAGACAGAGAACAGAGAGAGAAGGAATGAAGGTCAAAAGAGGTCAGGTACAAAACTCCTCTGCTCTTAATTTTTTAAATTTCCACTTCCTGTCTACTAACTGTCCACTCTGTGGAGTGAAATGAGAGCCTCATTAAGTGGCGCCACATATAATTACCACTAATGTTAATGAATTCTTTGTCACTATTTACTTTTAATGCATTCATAGATGCTAGTGCTACTGTTTTTAATCACCAGTGGAGGTCCTGTCTCCTTTATGCAAATTAACAACGGGTACAAATAAAGTAAGCTGAACCTGAACCTGATTAAGTTTTTAGACAGTGTGCCACTTTTCATCTCTATTTTCTTATGAACAGTCTTAGACTACCCAACTAAGTATAAAAAAGGATTGAGAATTCAGCTGCAGTTTTACCTCTCTCTTGGTTGAATTATCTTCAGACACACACTAAAGTGTTTTTCAGAGGACTGTTAAAAGAGAGAAAGTTTCTTGACACCATGTTGGTCTAATTTGAAAATTGTGGCCAACCCAATTCAGTTTACTGACTATCTGCTACCATTAAAATGCTAACTACAGGTCAACTTTTAGTAGCGGAGAGCTGCATCAAATATAAAGTGGTTTTACTGCTCTGGCTAGTCTCCCTTGCCTGCTCTTCATTGCCGTCTTCCATTTGCCATGAATGGAATCCTGTCATTCACCGTCCTGTTTTACAGGTGAGAGTAAATTCAGTCTTTCTGCTCTCCTCACTTCCTCTCCTCTTCTCTGGTGTCAAATTGTCTCTCTGAAATGGTCCTTGTTTAGATGCAAGATTTACATGGGATGCAAATTCTCAAAAGAGCAAAAGCACTCCACAGTAGCACTGGATCCACCTGACTGCCAGCTCTCAGGCAAGGACTTTCTGTGGCGTGCACACACAAAAAAAAAAAAAAAAAAGCTCTGCCACGTTGTGTCAGCATAAATCACTCAATGTCACAACAACAGTTACAGCTTAATGTTTCAAAAGTTAAAGAAGTGTTTGGCTGACGATGATGACTGCACGCTGGCACGCATGTTCACACAAATTCAATATTCATTCCATGGATGAGGTCCAAATGAATACTAAACACCTTGTCAATTGAGATTCATCTGAGGTTGGTGTTTATTCATTTACCAATATACATCTGCTCAATATTACATGGGAGATTAACTAGTTCCATATGAAGGATTTATCTGAGTAGGGAGTTATCATGCACCTGTATTCCCTAATGACGTATGTAAGGGCTTCCCCTCTTAGTCAATTAGTCAACTAAGTGGTTGTTACAGCCTCATTCCACTGAGCTAGTTTTATTCATCTATTTTTTTTAATATATTTTCCTATGGTTTTGCAAGTTCTTTCCAAAAAAAAAAAACTCTCTCTGGGGTCAAAAGACACTGATAATATTCATTTCACAGATTATTTAATTGTGTGTAATCAATCCAACAATTAATGTGAGAGACAATTATCAATTCATTTGAGTCTCGCTACATTTCATACAGTGCATATACAGATTAATATGTTGTAAATGCCTGTATTCATTTGACAAAAGTTAATGAGGAAAGAAGGTGAAAATAATTTGGAGCAATATAAATGCAAAGCGAACAGAAGGTCAAAGTTGGACTAATTAAAAGTGCTATAAAAATTGTCTCGTGCTATAAAATTGCTGCATGTAGCTATCAATTAGAAATCACAAAATGGTCTTAGGCGGTAGCAGCAAGGAAATGAATCTGTCAACACTCTTCATTATTGTATGATAACACGGGAGAAAATTAAGTCACAAAATAACTGTTACAAGCTGGACTTGACCTGCGTATGCATTACCTCTGTTTGATTATTTCACATTCTCCGCTCCTCTGCAGCAGCGATACAGAGAGAGGAGGCTTTTCTTCCCTTCGTGGGGTTGTTTTTGCATTTTCCCGACAGAGTGTCACAAGGGGTCCTCTTTTAATGAATCGAGGTGAAAGCACAGGCAGTGGTGTAAATTCACGGCGCTACCACATGTGCCATGTGCGAGAACACATTTTTGGCAATTTGGCGACCAAAGATGCTGGCGCAGCGGTGGCACACCTGCGGTGCAGTAGCAAAAAGGGGTTGGATTGGAAGGAATAAATTACCAGGAGATGTGGTTGGGGCCGATGTCAATCACAGTCAATTAAATTAGGTCCTCTCATTCCCTTTAAAAGCAATGAGCTCCCCGCCATGTGGCAAAAACAGTTTCCCCATAAATGAAAGTCCAAACTGGCTGCCCTGTAAAACCTTCTGAACAGAGGAAAACTGTCAATGTCCATGAGGTGCAGAGCTATAAGTGGCAAGACATTGAAAATGTGCCGCCAAGACGTATGATATCCAATTTAAAGTTGAATTAATTTCACAGCAAATATTGAAATCTCACAATTGGCACGATAAATCAAATCTGTGAACCGCCAAGCTTGACACTGACATTAACTCCGAATATTTTCCGAGAATGGATAATATGCTGTAATTACTTCAGTTATGTGTTGGCTTCAATTAAATAGAGAGCATTGAAGTTCGATATCTACTAAAACAGTAGTAAACACTTCCTTTTGTTAAAAAATAGTGGCTAGTTGTTATGATCAGTGGAGTGGGTGGTGTAGTCGCGCTGAAAGAAACTGAGTTGTATGACAAGGTCACTGACTCAAAAAGAAATTATGGATTATTATGTTAGGGTTTGGTATTCTGTGGAGATAATTAGCACTGTCACACATTTAGCACAAGCAGTATCTAGTCAAGGGTTTACTTCTATTGTTAAGGAAAAATGTATAAAGACATGTTGTCTGTCTATAATAACTACTGTTATTACACTAATTCAACATCAATTACACGCCTGTTGGGCACTTACTCCTGTTGATCTTGCCACTGTAGCACAAAGTAGCTCTATGCCATTTCATTTTTAAACATGAAAAATAAAACCACCACTAAAATGACTGCTTTTGTTACAAGGTCCATTTTGTTATTTGCAGCCAAAGCACTCAAATATAACGTGTCGTACTTGTGACTTCTAAGCTCGGAGCCACAGGTGTATAGTGTATAAGGTGCACGTGGAAACGCCATCAGTCTGGAGACAGTTTCATTAAGCATGAAAAGCATTCATTTTGATTATTACATCGGGCTGTAAAAACCTGTATTTGAAAATTGCTCATCCACATACAGTTATACCTATAATTTCGTTACAAGTCAAAATGGTTCCAATAATGATACATAAAATGATTGTTTTTCATAATGTGTCTCTCGGTGGTGTGTGTTCATCACGCTCTCAGTCTGTGCAGCCATGGTGTAGATTTGTGCATCACTCTTGTGCAAACTCACCGTTTAATGACTCCCATGCATACATGCTCACATTTTTCCACATACACCTTATTTATTCGTGTTACATATATCACTCATTTAGTACTGATTATATGTGTTTTCCCACTGCTGCCAGATTGTGTTTACATCTGAATTCGTTTCTGAGTTGAATTGAATGCAAAATCTAATCTCTGGGGCACGCACGTAAACAGACAAATACAAATTACAGAGAGCCTACATGCACACACAACACAAATTTATCCAGATGATAAAATATGATGTGGCTGACATTGCCTCCAATGAAAAATTATTGGCATGAGCCAACATGTCAGCAGTATAATCATGAATGATGTGCGGAAGAGAAAGGTCACAGCTGAGGACCGAGGCATTATGTAGAGGAACAGCTAAGCTCTTTAGCGCCCTGACTTAGATGTAATTCAGTATAGAAGACTTGGCTGGTGTCTTACACATTCATACATTTATGCATTTTTTTCTAATCATACAATGTGACACGTTGCAACAGACGCAACATGTCATTAATAAAAATAAACATGCGATTTCAGCTCAGATGAGGTGATAACAAAGAGTCACCGATTTTATTTCCATCTCCATTTAGGTTGAAAAATGGCACATTATTATGGAAGTGAATGACAGACCACCCTGCATGTGACTGCAGCGAAAAAGCAGGTGAGAGTCTCCAACATAAATGTGGAGCAACACGCCTGCAAGTCTGTACTCCTGGACGTCCTTTTTTGCTATGCTTTGTTAGAGCTCAACCCTCAGATTCTATCTAGTTCTTCCTATTACCAACAATACCATGTAGGTTTTCTGCCACTGGGGCCATTTGGGAGCTATTAGCAGTGCCTGGGCAAAGTACATGCATAACAGTTGGCTTTCAGCAGCTCTCACATCAGGTGGAAATCACAGAAATGCAGTATTAGGTTAGGCTGGGACTGAATGCTGGGCCTATGATTCTTATAAGCAATTCGACCACCTGCATTAACTACTACTACACAACTTTGCATCTGTTACATTGCTTTGTGTTAATACTCTCAAAACACTTATCTCTTGTCGACCCCTTTATCTTTTATCAAGACTCAGCTGCTGTAGTGGAAAAAAAAAAATCCCCATAACGTTGGCATATTTTAATTAAACAACAAAGAATCGATGTTCTAAATGCTTTCAGCTAATTACATAATATTTGTACATCAGAGTGACAACAGATACACCACAGTCACCTTCTAGTTAAGATATTTTGGGATGTAACACAAAGAAAACGCATAATGTTGCCGCAGAGAGTGACAAGTAAAATAATAGCCTAAGTTCTGAAATATGTAATTACACCATAGAATATATTTCCGTTTGCTGCTTGTTATTTTTGTCTATCCAGTGATGTTTGGTTATTATTAGAGTGCGATGCTATTGACTATGTGAGGGCAGTGACTAAACCAAACATTAGAGTGGTTCTGGTCACAGCAAACCATGACCGGAGGCCTTTAAAAGTCACACCAACACAATAAGTACAACACAGTGGTCATATGAGCCAAGCACTGGGCAGATGTATTTTTGCAATGAATTAACAGGTGATAATGTTGTACTTCAAAGCCCCATTATAAATACAGTGGCATGTTGTGAACAAGCATTTGAACCAGAAAAAGGCAACAAAAGCTATTGGCCATCGCTATTAATCACACTACCAACAATGGCACAACTAACAACCTGACAGGCTTGTCTTGCTAAAGGAATATCATTCTTAATCTGAGAGACTGGTGCCCCAGAAAGAAAAAAAAAAAAACAGGGCAGCACATAAAAACTACAGAGCATGAACTGTCACACAACGTCAAAGTGAGAAAGAGCAATCTGGCCTGCGAGATTCCAATATCTTACTCTACAATGACAACTGGATCCAATCATGGCAGAACACTTCAGTAAGCCAGGCAGGCAATCCTCCAATCAGACAGACACGCCCAACACAAAATGATCAGACCTTAGCTTCTACAATCACAAATATACTACAGATATTGTCTGTTTAAACGCTCACTCTTGGAGGAAAAGAAACCTACTACACACAAGAGGCAGATTTACAAAAATACAGTGTATATAAGCAAATGAGCATCTTAAAGTTCCTCTCCTGGCATTGATACACCACTGAAAACTCATCTCTCAAGGTCCATTAAAATATTAAAATGGCTTAGATGTAGCTCTGCACCTTTGTCTTCATGTAGTATGTGTCGAACCCTGAATATGCAAATAGCCCCCACCTACTATCTCCACCCACCCCTCTGCCACTCACCTGTAGCTCAAGAGTACCTGCTCACCTTCAACTCTGTTCATCAAACACACAATCACCTGCTTGGTTTCTTTGTTGCTAGCTACTGTATGCTACACAATAGCAAGTGGTATTAAAGGAGTAAATCAGCCTACATCATATCATCAGAAATTGAATCTGAAGAAGAAGAGCAAATTGTACATGGTCACCTACAATCTATGTAACAGAATGGTATATGATGGATTTTATCTATAGCTCTCTATAACGTTAGGAATGTAACGGTAATACATAACATGAGGCTTCAGCTTGGCAATCATGAGAAGAAAAGATCCACCCTGCAAGTTGACAGGATTGGTTCCTTACTTCTGTGGCATATGAAACACTGGCTGTCTGAATGTGTGTTTCAGAGACTGTCATTGGTTCACTGCACTTCCTCAGTGACTGCTTATTTTGCTCCGGATACGTCTTGTAGCATATAAAAAAACACCGTATGGACATGTTCACAAGATTTAAAACTTGATCTTCAACAAAAGACGACACTGCCCAACCACTGCTGAAGTTCTCTATCAAGACTGAACTTGTAGCGGTTTGTGTTTTCTAAATGGACATTTAGTGTTTGAGCCTTTTATTTTGGATAATTAAGGCCAGTTTTATGCAATATTTCACTTACAGTATACATGTTGATATGAGGATGTGTCTGTTTTGTAGTATGTGAACACTTTACAGTACAAACATATAATGCAGGTATAATGTATGTAATCTGCATCAAAATGATCATAATCATGTGAGTCAGAACACATGAACATTGTATTTTATTCGCAAATACACATACGAATCGCACTTCGAAACATTGTATGTTTCTTCTATGATCTTGGTGGAGATGCTGGTGCTGTATATATAGCTGTATGCCTGTTGGTAATAATTGCACACATCTTGACACACCTGAGCCTCTCTTGCCACGGATGGCATATTTCACTGTCTGTTGTACAAATCCCAAGCCGCGTGTTTGAAAGCAGAAACACAGGGGTGAAGGTGGTGAGAAGTAATGAGAATTCAAAACTGGACAGCAAGGTGATGTGTCTGACAACACAATGGAAACTCATCATCCTGATTAAGCTGGACGTCCCTCTTTTTTTTTTTCTTTAATTATTTCCAGTGTTTCATTCAAAACGCAATCTCGAAAAGGTCACCGTTAAAAAAAATTAGAAATGCATTCCTCATCGGCCCCTCGAGCTGCCAAAGCCACTCCCTGAAGTGATGACTTTCAAAGTTAAGTGGCCCTCCGCTTCATTCACAATCTTGGTTTTTCACATTGGATGGGTGGAGACTAAAGAAGATTGAAAAAAGATGTTCACATTGTGAAAAAGCTGAACACCGCTGGCTAATCCACCTGTCACATAATCGCAGTGCACTAATACAGAACAGTGCTACAGCTGCGGAGGGCCCAAGGTCAGAGTCACTGTTGGTTTGTGCTGACCAAAGCCACTTAGACTGTCAGTGACATTGTTCTGACGGGGGACCACGAGAAAACAAAACACTAATATTTTTTTTACCTTACAGCTGCTATGTTAACACACATACATAATTTAATAAAATATTGTAATTGTAATTTACTACTCATGTATTTAAGAAAAAATATGCACATGCATTTTCACTTAGAGACCTTTTCCTGTGTTTTCTTTCTGAAGACCTGCTGTTTCCCAGTGACTGAACAAAAAGCCACAAAGCTGCTGCTACAACCAACTGCAATATTTAAATGGATACCAGTTGGTTTTACTTTCGATTCTTTCAAAAGAAAACTGATAAACCGCGGCCCAGTGATGCATTTGCTCTGGTCTGCCTTGAACACATTAACCATGTGTTTTTGTGCGTGTGTGCTTGTGTTGTTTGTATCTCGGTGAGCACATGTGTGGGCACAGAGGCTTTGATAAGAGGTCTTGAGAGGTAGAGTGGAGGACCATGCCCTCCTCTCCTCTCCTCTCCTCTCTATCCTGGCTAGCAGGCTGTCCTCATTACTGTCAGTCAGCATCAGGTTTAGCAGTGCCAGGCTCCTGCACAGCCCTCTGTCCTCTCTGCCCTGCCAGCACTAGCCTGCCTGACTGCTGCCATTGGTAAGCATTGTAAGAACCCCTCAATCCCCAAGAAAACCTAATTACTCTCCACCCGCAACCAAGGAGACCGGAGCCGAGAAAGAGGGAGGCCGAGGAAAGAAGAATCACACGCATGTACCCTCCATTTATAAGCGCTCCGGCAATTATTCAAACAAAAGAAATGTGTGTTCATATTATATCTGCAGTGAAAAACATAATTACACTAGCCCTTACATTTACATATCATTTATCTTTCAATTGAAGCATAAACATTGGGAGGAAAGCATAAAAAAGGGACACAAGATACATTTAGAAAGTGTGAAACACACAACAAAACATGCACAAATCAAACTGAGCATCGCTTTGACTACCCGTTAACTGGGTCACTCAGTTGGTGATTGTGTCTGACCACCAAACAAACAGTCATTCATATGTCTGTGCTCTGGCCCCATTTTCATCTGGAGCAGTTCCACAGAGGCCACTGAAAGCAAAGGAGCGGACGGGTCAGGGATTTAAACCCATCTCCAGCTTCGGCACACTAGCCATTACCACAGAGGGGGGAGAAAAAAACAACTCCTTGTGTCATCCTCCATCTAAAGGAGGGTTTATTTATGTTGGCTGCACATGTGTTTTTTTTGCAGGGGTGAGAGGAGAGTGACAGCGAAGAATTCCCATCAACTCGCTTGTCACTTTTCCGTCGTCTTCTGTCTGACTCTTGGTTTCAGTGAAAACGTCAGTGCATTTCGTGTCAGTTGTAAAAACCCATTTCAAAAGTGCATTTATTTTGAGAAATACAGCAAATATCTTTTCAGCTGGGCATCTCGGTCGCTCACCGGGATAAGACCTGTGCCATATGCCTTGAAATGCGACGTCAGGCTCGGATAATAGCCTGCGCAACATCACATTCCTTTCCTTTCTTCCGCCCTGTGCGCTATCTGCACGGTAGAAATGCCTTGAAATAAGAAATGTCTAATAAGAAATAATCTGCTGTCACATAATAAATATTTGGGAGGGCTCATTGTCACAAACTGTAAAGCTGAACAAAGATATTGATACGGCATTCTGTTCTACATTAAAGACTTTTGTCCTTGAATATTCTTTCAGACCCGTGCAGCTGTGCAGATCTGAGTTGGAACGGGGAAGCTGGTGCTTTTAATAAACTCACAGGGACATTCAAAGGGGCTGGCAGCTACAGAGGTTTCATTTTCCCAGCAGTGAGCTGTGTCATTTAAAATAAGGATCATTTTGAGAAGGGGAATCTCATAATGCTAAATCTAGATCAAATAACTGAGCAAGGTGTAAGACTGGATGTACAAGGCCTTGTAATCCTAAAAGACTGAAAAAGACGCACAGAAAAGAGCACGAGGGGGAAAGACGGAGTGAGGGAGTGAGTGATAAAGTGAAAGAACAATGAGAGAAGAGAAGTTTGTTTTGAATTCATGTATAAAACCGTGTGTGTGTGTGTGTGTGTGTGTGTGTGTGTGTTTATGTCACGCAGTACAAAGGCACAGGGGATGAAGAATGTGTATTTACCTCGTGCAGCATTATTATTAGACTTCATTAAAACTTAAGACCTGAAATCTCTCGAACCGCAATACACCCGAGAGCCTTTTCTGCAGGTAAGAACATAAAGCACACACAGTCCCTGAGAGAGGTGTGGGGGGGGGCGCAGACAAGTGGAGGAGGCGAGGGTACCGGTCAATTTGCCATTCACAGAGAGAGAGAGAGAGAGAGAGGGAGGGAGAGAGAGAAAGGCAAAGTGAGAAAGACAAAGTGACATGCACAGACAGAGAGGGTGAGACAAAGAGAGAGGCAAAGAGAAAGGGAGGGCTCCAGCTGCCAGAGATAGGCCGACACTAACAGCAGGCCACGAACAGGGAAGTCACAGTCACAGCTGTCACAGGTTGGAGTAAAACTTGGTTGCTTTGATGGTATTTTTTGAATGATAACCCAGAATTACCTCAACCGGTGCGCCAGCAAGGTTTGACTTCTTCTTCACTGACATTAACGCAGGCAGTTTAAAACAGGAAGTTTGGGGAGAGAAGACTGTCATCGCAAACAAAATAAACAGAATATCTGTTGAGTGTTGTCACAGCTGCGTCTGTGCAGGATACCTCTATTTTGTGCACAGATAGAGTCTTCTTGCTGCATCCCAAAGGCTGCCAGAGACACAGCGACAACCTGTTCGGGATGGCTTACATGGCAAATCCCTTTATGGAGGTGCAAGGAAAGGGTTACGCCCATTGCTCTGTGAATGGTCGCTGCTCCTTCCTTTCATTTCCATAACAAGCCATCAGAACTCATCTCCCACTGAAGTGGCCGCAGTCCCACTGGCAATTAAAATCATGCTGGGACATGCCATGCTTGTGTGCGACTCCACTGTGGGAAACAAAAGCGGCGGCGGCAGCGGTAATGACGCCGACAGTCGAGTGGTAAATCTCGAGCAATGTCGGCGCAAACCGTCGCTTTGATTTCTCCAGGAAACTGAGAGCAGGCCTCGTTTACATCTTCTAGTGTGAACCTTACTGGAAAATATCAAACACAGAGACAGCAAGAAACAGCATCATCTCATCTCTGTCTTCTTTGCCACTTTCTACACACAGCCACAATACTAAAAAGACATGTGGGGGTTTGGTTTAAAAGAATTGTCAGTATCTCAGCAGGCTGAA
This sequence comes from Holacanthus passer, assembly GCA_025331565.1. Classification (NCBI taxonomy): domain Eukaryota; kingdom Metazoa; phylum Chordata; class Actinopteri; family Pomacanthidae; genus Holacanthus; species Holacanthus passer. The sequence goes on from JAFREQ010000005.1 coordinate 8,848,133, forward strand.
AATTGAGATGGGAAAAATTAAGGATTGGGACTTTAAAATTACACTTGGATAATTTGGGTGTTAAAAAAACTAGAACACTTTTATGCGACGCTGAGTCTGGCTTGAGTTAAAGGATGGGTTCAAATTTTTGGCTGCTGTCACCTCATATTAGCTTCAGCTGAACTTCAGGCTGAGGACTGCGGATTTTTGTCCCATATTTCTTACAGTGGTAAGAGAGGTTCCTTTTATTCGCAGGAGAAATTACAGCAGTGACCAACAACTCTTGCATATAACATGTGAGCATTGTATTAAGACAGACATGGAAATAAATTAACCTCTCATTTAAATATGAAGAAAAAACAACTGTCTTCTGAAAACTCTAGCTTGTTCAGCTTCAGTGGGAATTAGCAGATGTGCTCCATCATGCAGCAACAGCCACATATGTAATGAGGGATGCAAATGTTTAAACCATCATCAAGTGTCTACGGTGAGACGAGACACACAAGGATCTGTCTGATTCGGTTCAAAAGGTGATTGACTGACCAATCTCATCTTATATTCACAGTTACTCAGAGTTTTAGCACTAAGGTGCTTATAACATCCAACAACCAATGTCCTCAGGGCAGCCCTAATCATGTCTTAATACTATGGCAAAAATGAATGGTGATGAATATGAATATTTTGTTCCTTATATCTGAACATTAAATAAACTACTGTAAAAATAATTATATCTATTTCAAGGATGGCATTGAATAATTTTTGCTACTAGGATGGATCAAGAATGACTTGTTGTGAAACTAAATGTTGAGACACATTTCTGGCGAAATCCTTCTGCATTCTAAAGCTACTTTTAGCCGCCTATCTAATAAAGCCATGGCTAACCCCAGCCGGGCTGAATAGGCTGGGAGGAGACAAGGCATAAATGAATGTGCATAAAGCACTTTGCATCACATCATCATTGTTTAATCCTTTCATTCTCATCTGTCAATCATCTGGAGATGAAACCTAATCCCTGAATATTTGTGGGCTAGTGTGCATTGATACCTTTGACACAACTTGTAAGCACGGCCTCTGTTTTTAATACAAAATGTCCACTTTTTAGTCTTAAGATAAGCTTAAGTTGTGTGACATTATTCATTAGTAATATGTGTGCCATTTTGCATTTCTTTAGCATATTTTCTTTGATTGACAGGTCCTGCGGTTATCTCCCATTCGTGCCCTTTACCAATATTCCAGTGCAGATGGTCACAAAAAGCAGAGATGCAAATGCAAAGGGGCAAAGCAGAGGTAATCCGCTCTCTGTGACTGATCTGTCATACAAGAATAGGTTTATGTTTCATTTTAAAACTGTCCAGAATTATATATAATATAATCTGAGCAACATTACCATACATGTCAAATCAGACTGTCTACATCAATATAGCCTAATTATTATTTGTTGCCAAACTCCCGCGTGACTGTTTCTAAGCGCCTCTTTACAATGGAACTGTCCAAGTTTCAGGGCACTGTAAGTTATGTCTGCTGATACAAGTTGTTTTCCCTGTGATCCTGTCATCCCGGTGCAAACACCTTCAGTTGTTTACAGTGAAACGTCCTCTGTGTTCACCTTCACTTCCTGTCTGTTTTCAGCATTACTCTACGTGCTGTACATACTGTATAGTTTTACCATACTGCAGCATTCAGCAGCGGGAGGTCATTGGCAGGGTTACTTGCGAGGACATTGTTAGCCGTGAGAAAATTAACGCTGATTGGTCTCGTCACGATTTGCTCCCCGAAGCCCGTGCCACCGAGGCACCTGCCAAGGCGAGCTTCTTTAAACAAGAACGAGGCCTATTCAACAGCTGCATAAGCAGCCAGGCAGGCAGACAGTGGAGGGGAAAGAGGGACAAAAGAAAGCAAATGCAAAACAGAGAGGACTTTCTAAATGGGAACCTCAGAATGGGACTTCTTTTAAAGGTCTTAAATCAATTGAACAGAAAGTACAAACCCATGCAATGTTAATCTATCTGGCTTAATCCCATTGCTTTAAGATCCTTTATAATCCACATTCAATACAACCATTTTTCTTCTCTAACAAGCTTGCCCTATAGCCATTTTATAAATCATTGGTACAAGGCTTTTGCGGTGCCACAAATTCTGTTATGGTGTCATTATTTCACCGAGTTATGAATCATGCAAGGTAGAATGACAAATATGTTTAAGACCGGTTGAACAGCTCAAAATATTGTATTTCCTTCTGTGAGTCATTGCTAAAAAATGGTTAACACTGTTTGAAAAAAAGATTAACAATAAACACGACAGCGGGAGGAGGTTCTTGTTCACTTAAAAACTGGAGGCATCATCAAACATCTGAGCTGTTTTATTGCGCCTTCGACTTTTATGAACACGTCTCAGAACAGACGAAGTCGAAGTGATATACTTGCTATGTAAGAAGTGTGGAGAAACACTGGTAGTTTTTCAACCATATGCCGATATCCTTAAGTCACCATGTGTTCTGGCATTGAAAGCCTGCACTGCCAATTCTTCATTTGAAACCTGACCAACTCTTTAACAATGCCTCTCCCTGGTCCAATGGGAAGGAGAAAATCTATTATCGATTTACACCTGGTTTAGGTAGAAAAAGCCCTGATAGCGATGCTGAATAGCGCTACACTGTACTGTGCTCCGGCGTGCACATGAAAGCTGGGGGATGGTGTGAGAGGGCATGTCAACAAAGCCCTTGACTACGCCACAGCACCATCTGCACACGCTGAATATTTAATTGTCAATAGAACTGCTCGAGACCAGTAATCAAGAAAAGGAAAAGATAATACGCATTATGAGGAGCTCATACGACAGTTCCGGCGTGATTGGAGTTGGGCTTATTTTTTAAATCACCCATTCTTTCAATGCTAATTGTGACTATTTCTTCATGCATGCACCACAATTAAAGATATTTCCAAATCACTTATGTCATTCAATCCCATTCAACACCGAATGCTACAGAAAACAACTCAATAGACTTATAATTCAGCCAGTAAATGTAATTCATCGCTGTCAATGACAAGTCACCAATCATTTCTTGCAAATTCAGTCAAGCTAATATTGGGCTATTCACTTCAAAATAAAACTCAATTTTACATTCATGTGCACCTTCATAAACAGGATCTTAATTCCACTTTCTAATTCTCAGATTTCCTCTTTTCCACACCAGCATAAAACTTTCAACCAATAGGTAACCTGGAACCTCTGCAAACACATTAGAGCCTGTCTCACCATTAATACTGTTGCATTAAACAGACTATAAAGCTTGATTTTATAGTATTGCAGACTAAAATTGGCACCCTCTGCTGCAATGGCACTATACTGTAATAATAAGGCAGAGTTCATTTCAAAACATTTGGCATTAAAAACAACTATGATGGGGGATGAAATGCAAATATAAGCATAAAAGCATTGATGTAGACATAAAACAGTGAGGTCATCCAAAAGAAACAACATAACCTCAATCATGCTGAAAATTTCCTTGAAGTCTAATATGTCCAACTTTAATTGCTTTGGTGAAGCAGCATAGACAAGGTGAGAACAATGGAGCCAGACTAGGTATTTCTCCACAATAACAAACAGACAACCACTGCCTCTTTGTATCTGCTGTGTGAGCACACAAAATTAGGTAAGCTAGTGACATGAGACATAATCATTTTCTTTGAGCGGGGTTAGTGACCAATTTATTCTTACCTTAGGCTGGGCGCGACGGGGAAAGGCAACCTTAGGATCAATCTGAGGAGGAGAAAAGAATAGCAAAATTGTTGTTAAAGGAAAAGCTGTGATATTTCAAGGCAATGAACAGGTGTTGGAAAAAATATTTCTAAAACGCTGAGCTCACAAAGAGAACCAGAGTACAACCATTCACACAGTCACATTTGTAAATCCTTCGTGGTCAGGAATAAATACTAGTATCTTAAAAAGCAGCAATGCATGTTCAAAACTTAATGTATTCAATTTTGATATTTTCAACTCGCAATGATAACAATTTATCTGAGCCATTAAGATTTACAAAAGCTGCATAATCAGCCTGTGGTGATACAGTTTGCTTTTGAAGTTGAGAAGCATTTTCGGAACGAAAGCTGCATTCAAGAGCTGTCAAATTTATTGCAATTACAAATTAAGTGCGCATGAATGACCCAACAAAAGTGATAATGAGAACAGAGAAAGGAGGGTTTTTTTAGAACACAAAGGGTCTGCTAGAATCAGGCCTTACTTTTGTCAAATCTGACGTTGGTGTTTTCCCTCTGTCCCCCACTGTGGTTAAGGTTGGGGCAAGTTATTTTCACTAAGGAAAGGCTGGATCATGGTTAGCTTAATATGCTACAATCTGTTTCCGTGGTATGCACATTTTCTTGCAAGGACGTGCACCAGCTCTGATAACTTGGAAGCAAATCAAACAACCGATAGAAAATGTGATGTACTATATTACAGTATATAGTCATGATGCAGCTGAATACTATTAAATCAATTCACAATTCACTGTCTGTTCCTACTGAGCAGTTCAATTATAAACTACCACTTAAAGCTCTATGCAATAACAGAACCTTATTACTCAGTATATTAATCCCCATTCTAAAAGAGCCAATCATTTAAATTTACTGCTGGCCTCTTAGTTAACGTGGTTCCTTATTAATTATCCTGATGCAGAGATTTGGCTCAATATCTGCTTTGATTACAAGTGAGGTAAGTGTTTTTCAGGATTGTCACTGTGCAGACCTTTAGCTTGAAAACACTGCAAGAATTTATACCTTGAGCACTTATTATGAGGATTTGAAGACAGCTGGCCAACATCACTGACCTCATTACTTACTGTGGCAAATTTTCTACAATTGATGGAGCCCAATGACACATTCTAGGCACGGCCGTCATTGCACAGGGCAGTGTACTTAAGGAAACCACATTTTAACTACTGCTAATTACTGTGTGAATTAGTCTGCAGAAAAAAAAATATTGGTGCTACCAAATTATCTGCTGGTGCTGCCAACTGATATATATATTAAAAAAAAGAAGCACAAAACAAAAAAAAAAAGTGAGTGTGGGAGCCAGCCACACCATCATTCTGATGGTCATGGTTGCGGCAGAGGCTTGCTTGTATTTTAGGCAGGAATGGCTGATTGGATATGACAGGGAGAAAATGAGAGTCTGAGGCCGGTGACGCCTCCAGATATTGCCAAATAACCAGGAGGATGCGTCAGATCAGCCTGTTTCTCCATCTTGTGCTTGTTATCTCATTAGCTTCATTTTCCTCGTTAATTTCACTGTTATGAAGGTATGTGGTGGGGGGTCTCATCAACCTTGCACTTACAATGAGGAGGAACTATCTCAAAAAGCAACGTTATCCTAATTTGTCCTTGCCTGGATCCCAATGAATATAAAGAGAGAATTTCTCCCCCCCAAAATTAACAGATATAATTAGCTTTCTGACATGTTATTACTCATTTGTGTTTAATAGGAAATCCTTTTCATGTCGTGCCATATTTTGCTGTACTGAAATATTTACAATTAGCGCACCAATCCTATGTGTTCATAAAAGTGACTCCTTTGGCACAGATGGACTTATTTAAGAAAAAGATATCTCTTCCTGCTGTGCAAAACAATGGAAAGAAAACGAATCAAGGAACACGAGGACAAAACACACCATCTGCACAGATCAATTAAGCCAATGAGAATGACTGCGTTTTAATGTGTTTGAAGGGAAACCATGATGTGCAATGTCATTGTCATCTTTTCTGTCAGTCTCAGTTATTACTGTTATCTTTCTAAATCAGGTCAAAATGAGAAATGAATTCAATAACACCTGGGTATGGCAACCCTGCTTGTAATGAATTTCATTTAAAGATTTGTTTTAGCACTTAGCCCCAGGCATAACCAATTCAAACTCAATTATTTTGTGCGCCCTGTTTGAGCAAAGACAACACATTATGCCTTGAATACCAAAGTCCGATACTTGGTAATGTATCTCACTTTTTAAGCCTATACAAAACATATCAAACCTCATTTCATCTTCCTGCATAAACTAATTGTTTTGTTGTCCTGCTGAGAATTCCTATTCACTCGGAAGCTTCCGGTTTCAACGTGCACGAGAGAGCACTTTAACACAGCAGCAACGGAGGTCATAGAGCTTTCTGTCAGTTTAAAATATTACAATTATCAAAAAGAGGCCGTTATATGCTCACAATTGTGTTAAAAATGAGGCTGTGATACTGCAGATTGTTTAAATCACACTCACAGCAATGCAACCAAATTAGGCAATGAGGACTTATGAACCAATCCTTCTGAGAAATGCTGCAGCAGCACCTTTTTAGGTCACAACTTATGATGAATGACTCCTTTGAGAAATTTGAAATTATGAGGAGGGGAGATGTAGCAATTGTTTCCCTTCGGTTTACACATTCATGCGCATGTGATTTTTATGTTGAAAGTGCCTTCAGACGAGAGCTAAAAATATGCATCAGCCTTTGCACTGGATAACCATACCATTGAACCGGAGATTATGCTGTCTCGGTTTCACCTGATACTTCCTTCCTGAAACCTTTTTGTTATGTAACACACACATACCATCAGGTTTGGGATCCGTCAACCGGACCTGGGTAGTGCACTCGTTTCAGTAATTCCACACACAGTACTTGCAAATGTTATTTCACTCGAGTCTTTTCATCCATCAGTACCTTAAAAATGTTAACACTCATTTTTTTTAAAATATCTATTAGTGATTTACCTTGCATGTTTTGGTCCATTTTGTTTGGGAGAAAGTACTTTTCTTAATGGGTTAGGGGGAAAAAAATAACCACTCTTTTGTCCTTACTGTGCTATTGCTTTCACTGTAATTTTCACATTCTCCATCTACATCAGCTGAATGCAACAAGTTTAGGCATACTCTCTGTGGTTTGTTGAAATGGATTCTGGGAACAAAGCACAAGCTGATGTAGAAGCTTTGAAAACACGTGTACCAAAAAGCACATTAAAACACTTCAGCGTGAAATAATTCCTGTAACGTATTGACCATCATAAATTGCAGACATAACTGTAGTTTAGAAAGCTAGACCTCCCATCCAGCTGTGGCTGTATGGTTACCATCGAGTAGCAGTAAAAGTACTTTATTAGCCCCCACCCTCGAGGAAAGTTCTTTATCATGAAAACATCACAAGCAGTGCACACAAACTAAACAGCACATAAATATTAGAAACCTGACTTGGAGCTCAATGAACAATCTGCTCTGAATATGAATGCGCTCCACCTTTGAACATTACATTTTATTGGTTGCCAGATTAGCTGCTCAAACGAGGGAAGCCAGCACTATTAGGCAGGTAAATACCTGGAATTTACCTTTTGTTTATTATTTATTATTATTATTATTTTCGTACTGTGTAGGTGTGTAGGTCATTGGGACTGTAAACTTCATTAAGAAGCAAAGAAATAAACTTTATGTGGATTGGCTTGACTGTTGCACAACAAGACAAAAAATCTATTAAATGATGATGCCCACTGTTGTAATTAGAGTTTTTTTGTTGCAAAGTATAAGCAACAGGACCAAGGGACTAACAGGACTGGTCTAAACTCAGGTAATATGGGAGATATGGCCAAAATATCATATCATCATATATATTTTATCATATCATTATCTATAAATTTCCCCTTTGTGGGACTAATAAAGGAATATCTTATCTTATATCATGATTGACAGTATGACTGTGAATGACTGATGGTGTGCAGATCTGCAAAGGTTAAATGTGTACTGTTTTTTGGTATATAATAGGCCAAACAATTAATCAACTAATTCAAAGAATAATCAGCAAATTAATCAATTATGAAAATAATAGGTAGTTCCAGCACAAGTATAATGTGTTCAAATGAAAACAATCAAAATACATTAGTGAAAAAAAGCCACCAATGAGTTGAGTTATTGTGTGTGAGTTATTTGAGAGAAAAAGAAAAAGCGGTATCTTATTCTTACGGGTTAGATTAAGGTATGATTATTACCAGCATCTGTTATTCACAACTGTCTATAGGACGAATGGCGTCCTTTTTTCCATCGATTCAATTACTGCAACCATCTAATGGCACCTGTTATGTACAGTCGACAGGCAGCCTCTAATGTGATGTCATTTTCAAAGGGTTCTGCAATTACGGTATGTGTGCATTTTGCAATGTGGCTATCTCAGATAAATCTTAAGCATCTAACCAAGTTTACACAGTCCAGTACACGAGGAGCACGAGGGCGAGACTAGTAACTTGCTAAAGATGGCAAAGTATCTCACACAGCTGCAGTCTGTGTCAAGAGCTCCTTCCTCACTCTGAAACAAAGCTGGCCTCTCCAGTGGAGCACTTTTAAGTATTTGCTCACCTTATTCTCGTTACATCACCCTAACACGACTCTTTCAAATTAATAGTGTTCATACACCTTTCTTATATGATGAAACATGATCTCACGCAGAACAAAAGTGGATTTCCTCAAGACATCATACAACCTGATATGTCAACGTAATAAATGAGAACAGACCAGGAGGAATCCCCCCAACCCCACCCCGCCATCTTTTATCTTCCACAGCCTTTTACTACAGGGTCTCTGAGGGCCGCTTCTGCATGCGACTGTGTGAGATCAGGGCAGAGAAACAGCATATATCTTAAGTTCACATCTTACAAAAGGATTTCATATATTAATGCGGCTCCTGGGTAAACTCTCTCCCTCTCTCTTAAGACATATCTACACTAGCATGATGATGTGGTGTTTAAACTAAAAGGAAAAAAGGCTTATCAAAGCTTGCAGCTTCTTCCCAACTTAAGTGTGAGAGCAGGTCCACAGGTGCGCGTGTGTGATACCGACGGAACAGACAAGAAATTAAAACATAAATGTTTCATATCTGGGCTGTCAATCTTTACTGATTTTCGCGGTGGAATAACATCTCGAAAAGGCAGTTTGTTATGCTCCTCAAATCAATAATGAGAATTTTACCAATGTCACGCTCTACAAGCAAATTGGCCATCTTTTTTTGCCTTAAAAATATGCGACACTATTATGAGAATAATCCACATCCACTGGTATTGCACAAGATATTACATTACTGGCTTGACAACATCTGATGTTCTGTATGTACCGACACAAGACAGATACAGCAGGAACTAATAACGCCTTCAGCCGTAATTAACTGCAGAAGACAGAGCACCTGCTACACTTAAACAAGAGCAAGTCAGAGTTCAGCTCACTGATTTGACTTCACTTCCAAATCCTATCTGATGAATACGATTCAGATCGGCCCACAACAGCTGCTCATCCATGCCTTTTCTCCTTCTCTCCTCTCGGGTCTTTTCCTGCCTCACCTAAAACATCAAAACTGCAAGTGTATGTTGACCTGGGGTCATTTAATAAAGGCTGGATTTACTCCAGGACCACGTAGAATATGTTTATCTTACCAGAAAAAAACAATAAACTAAGATTGAAACCATATTTATGCTGTTCAAACTATCACAACTGACATGAACAAATTCATATTTCAAGTACAATCTTCGGTAGGTCCACCCAGCCCTGATAAACATTTTATCAAATTCTATTTTTTTATTTTACCAAAACTACTTTACATAAAATAAAAAGACAAGCAGGAATCAACCTACTGTCTAGTGTAACTCTCAACTGTTACTTCTCAAATGCAAAATCACGTACTATCATCTCCCCTGCTCGTACCAGCCTGCCTAGAAACATCTCCAGGAACAGACGCTAGGAGTTGCATATTTCTAAACTGAACAAAGCATCATGAAGAATGGTAAATATGTTCTGAATTACCAGCATGTGTGTTTTGAAGCCCCAGGCTGTGCTTCCCCATATGTCTCATTCACATTCATCCCAGTCTGAGTGTTTTCATAACCGGACAAAAAGCAGAGCACACAATAAAACAATAAAAAAAACATAACAATACCAAAAAAAGAAGAGGAGGAGGAGGAGGACTGTGATGCCTATCTTTGCCCATCCCGGCATGTTGGTGGACGTTGCATTGATTCTATGCCTCTTTTAACCTCGACCACAGAGAAATGTGCTAAAATGATAATCCATACTGTGATCCTTATATCATCCTTGTATCAGTGTACTTAAAGTAAGAAATGCCTCTTTACCATTTTATTTTTAACTAATACTACTAAAAATAGCTAACATACTATGTGTGTTTGTCAGAATAGCAAACCTATACTGATTTAATTCACACATCCAACCAAAAAATCCAATCCAATCTGTAAAATAAAATGAGATGAACAAACAAACAAGGGGAAAAAATGTAAATTAGGCTTGATTTCTACTTTCCCTGTACGAATAATATGACTCAACTTGTTCACAGTCACAGCACCTCCAGCCACTCACTCCTTTCAAGGTTACTAGGGACAAAAAACACTGGTAAGGATTCATTCAAGCACTGCAAAAGTAGGAGGCTTGTATCAAACCAACATCTGCAAACACATCAAGAACCAGCCACATTTGCTGGACCGGTTCATTCTTTCCATTACTGCTGAGCAACTTTATAAGAGATATGATAGATCCACACGCAATGCAATCTTGATAGTGTGAATGTTAAGATATACAACAGCACAGCAGATACAGCCCAATGACTAATAGTGAGGAAAACAACACAGACAGCTGCCTTAGGTTTGTAATCTTCTATTGCACACTGACGGAAAAACAACAGCACATTAGCAGCTAGGAAATATCAATTTCTGCATGTATTTGAGTCAGCAGGGTCGTTGGTATGTCAATTACACTGTCAAACACTCATTCGATTACAAAGTCCAGCAAAAAAAAACAAATGGCTTCACTTGTTGTTTATTATGATGACGCCATTAGTTATCCCTATTATTCCAGGACTACCAGGGCCATCAATATATTTCAGGTTTGGAGATATGGAGACAATATGCACGTAAACAAAGCAAATAAATTACACACAAAAAGGGTTTCATTAAAATTAGACAAGAATGCAAATCTGATTTGGGTCCAGAACTTTTTAAATATAGACAAAGTCAACGTCCAATATGATTATGCGAATGGTCAGTAAGGACTATTTGGGGCAGCCTGGTGGCCTAAGGCCTTTAAGACGCTGACCATGTAATCACAACGTCCCCTGATTGAGTCCAGCCAGGCCTCTCTCTCTCTCCCCTCATTTCCTGTCAGCTCTGTACTGCATGCTATCTAATAAAGGCCAAAAAAAAAGGCAAAATAATACTTTAAGCATTTCTGAAAAAAATCCACTCCTAAAACATATAGACTTTTAGGATAATACCTGGCAGGTAATGATAAATCTAATAAAAAAGGAAAGGTTTCACAACAGGCCCCAAGTGACTTGCCAATTAGGCGAGGACAGATGTGGAGCAAGTTCAGAGAACTTTGCTATGTCTGTGCACTAAGGCTACAATTCAGAGAAAATGATGATTGGATGTCAACCCTTAAAATGTCACTGTTCAGTTCTCAGGGTGAGGTGCTGTCAAGTCTGAAGAGTATGACATAAGTCTGCCAAATATGACCTCTAGCCAACAGTTAAGTGTGATATAATACAATTGTTTATGTACATAATCGTAGCTTCTGGATCTTTTTTAGATGGGTATAAAACAGAAGAGCCTCACAATCATAAATGGTAATTTTGCATTACTTTGCATACCACTTAATATGCTTCAGAGGAGCGAGAAAACCCAGTGTTTTAACTCCAGCATAATACATAAGAAAACAGGCCAATAATATTCTAAATGTTGATAATGACATTATGTATACAGTCAACTACAGGAGCAAGTTTGGTAACTTTACCATACAAAAAACAATCAAAGACCTTTTTCTTCAGTTGAAAAGAAAAACTATTTTGCAATCAGTGAGTCAGTTGTGACATAGAAGTAGCAGTGGTTTGTTTTATGAGCAGGGGTTCATCAAGTTAAATCCAGTAAATGTCTTAACCAAATAATTGAAAGCACACAAGGAACTTAACTATTTCCTGCTGCCACTACTCTCAAAGTGCCCTTGGGCAAGGCACCAAACCAACAACTGCTCCATTCATCTGGCACCAGTAAAGGACTAGAGCAGTACGGGCCAGCTCCCAGGTGTAGGTACATTTTTATGTGGAACCCTCCCTCACACGTTCATATCCTCCCCCGACCTTTACTGTATATATATATATGCTGTCAAGCTGTCACAAAGTTGTTCATCCAAAATGTCAAGCTTGAAGTTATCAAACCGCTCTAGATTCTGCATCAAAGTATGTTTGTATCATTACCCCTTCAAGCAGCCCCTTCACCGGCTTCCTCTCCCATCCTCTCCCTTCTCCAGATGTTTGCAAGTTTTGCAATGCCATCACTCGTACCCATTGATCATTTCACTGCCAGCAACTTTGTTTCCCTCTATATTCAATGATCGGCAACAGAAACACCACTGTGTGTCCTGATCACCCTTATTCGCATAACACAATAAGAGCTAATTTACAGCTTATAATGGGCATCTACAAAGGAGCACTAAATCACAACTAAGTTTGAGTGAGACACTGACCCACCTGAGATTTCAAAAACATAACATAAAGGGTCTGATTGGGTTCATTTATATATTACATTTAGCCTTAGTATCATCAATAATTTTGTAATGGTATGTGTGTCTATAGTGCTAACTCATATTTAGACCACGAGAAATACTACACCAATAAGCCCATTTGGAGAGGTAAAGCCTCCGTCACTGAGCTGTTCTGAAAACAGGCCAGAAAGCTCAGCGCTCCACAATAATAATATAAAAAAGAGTAGCAACATTACCACAAACTTTGCAGTTGAATGAACTGGAAGGAATATAAAGTAAGGTCCACTCCCCAGCAAAAAGCACATTTTCTCAGCTCTGTGCCAATCACACTTGAACTCAAGATTATGATGCCAGTGAACAACAAATAAATGTACATTACTTGGCATATGCTATACAGATTTGGAAATTATATACTGCCACCTGAAGTACAATAGATTTGTCTTTCAAAACCCTTCAAAATATTCCTCCAACTAGAGTTTGGTGTTTCCTCAACATGCACGATTCCATTTCCAAAACTACGCTTGTCTGGATATCACCAGCCAGCCAGGAGAAATCCCAGACAAATATAATTTCAGCTGAACCCTGTCTAATCCATCGCTACAGACATCTCTCAAAACTGACTAGCATCTTTAATTATTCATCTACTGACAAATTTCAAACAGGCAAGTCTGATCCACAATAGTTCAAAGTTTTTCATAAGTGAACGCGTGGGTGTTTGTGTATGTCTGACTCAAATGCTTTATACACGCAAGTCAATTCAGACGATTCTTTAAAACTAAACACGCATTTAAACGGTCATTGATTGCTGTTACACTGCTACATTTGTATAATCAAATTAGAACATTACAGTAATTATTAGCTTGAATATGAATTTTGTTGTCAAAAAAGTTGAATAATTCCACTTTGTTTTTGTTTACTCACACATACAGAGCTCTGTTTTTGACATGAGGGCAACAGTTTCTTTTGGGGGGAAGAGTGGTTTCAAACCTATTTTTCACACTTACAGTATCAGCGCATCAGGCGTGATACAATGCAATATCTGCCGGGTCAAACAATAGCGAGGCAGCAGGCCTGAGACAGCACGCCCTTCAGTGGAACATGAGATATGTGCACGCTGAACATGTGGCTGCAGCGAAGAAGGGGGCGTGTCAACCCCATTCATCCACAGAAGTGAAAGTGAACACATATAATATTCACCCTGGAGTTGTGTTTTATTGCTAAGCTCAGCGTTGAAGGGCCCATCATACATTTAGCCTACATACGCGCGTGACCTTGATCCACACAGCCTGTTAACCTGAGAGGTGTTCACAACACAAGGCCTCGAGCAGTAAAAAGTCACACAGTTGTGACAGTGCACACACAAAACAAGAACATAAAGACTTATAGGAGTGTAGATAAAATGAACTCACCGTCTTTGAGTCTAATTCATGGTGTTGTTGAGCTAAGACTTTATCTACACTGGCAGCATCTGTAAACGTAACAAACCCAAATCCTCTGCAAAGAAAAGGACAAAAAAACAACAATGTTAAAATGCATACATGCCAAAAAATACATATTACATTTTATTGCATGCAAACACAAGTGATTCAAAAAATATTATGACCTGCCACAAAAAATAAAAAATAACTGCATCATAGTGGGCACAATATTCCCATGACCTTATTATATGGCTGCAACATTTCTCTGCAAATGTGTTAATAATAATAATCCACATGATGGACGTCCTGTGGCAGATCTGAACCAGAAACTGAGGCTGATCATTATGTGGCAGGTTACACTATGAGACGACAGCAACACCAACATTGTGCTGCAGTCACAAAGTCAATGTCAAATTGCATTCGGCTGCAGCTTTACAGCAGCGAGCATTTAAGCTTATCTGGCTTCGCTGTGAAACCACACGCAGGCGCGCGCACAGAGGACACACACACACAGACACACAGACACACACACACACGCTGGATTAACACTAAACACGGACAAAGTGAAAAAGCCACATCGCTGCATGCACCGGAGAGGAGAGAGTGGAAGAAGCCCTGGATTTACCTTGATCGCTTTGTCGTGGGGTCTCTCATCACCATACATTCTCTTATTTCTCCGAATTTACTAAAATAGTCTCTAAGGCTGTCTGTGAATAGAGAAAACATGTCGGGTCATTGGACAGAAAACATATGTGCATGCTGTTGTCACACACATACACGCACGCACGCACGCACACGCGCACACACACACACGCCGCGATGCGCATAGGGGTCGAATAGAGGACTTCAGATGGACGGAGATCAAAAATAACAGCGCGCGCACACACTGGTGAGATATCCCATCCAGTAACACGGTGCACACACACACACGCACACACACACACACACGGAGAGAGAGCGAGAGAGAGAGAGGCACAAAACAACAAGAAATGGGGCGCAAAAAGAGCCCAACAGTCTCACCTGGTGAGGTCTGCCAGCTGAGGCCACCGATAAACATTTTACTGTAAGAGGAAAACACAACAGAAGTGAGTCCAGATGTCAGTTCGGCCATTTTGACGACTAACTACTTCTAAAAGCGACCTTAAGGGGATAAAGGAAGCCTGTGAAAACACATTGGGGCTCGGTGGTTACAGTCGATCTACATGGAGGGGAAAGGCAGAGGAGCAGAGGGAGGGGGGTCAGGTCTTTAAAACTGCGTCTGGAAACGGATCCGACGCGCGGCTTGAAGTGCGTAATGCGCGGATCCGGATCCAGCCGAAGAAGAAGTCCTCTCCAAGATGTTGGAGCACGGGCACAGAGAGAGAGAGGGGGGAAAACGCGAGCCTACCTTGGGATTAAATGTAGAAAAGATTCTTACCCCGGGTCATGTTGTGAGTCGTTTAGGCTTCCGGATGTGGCTTGACTCCCGTCTCCTTCCATATCTAGTTCAAACTATAGGCTGGGACTACAGTCACAGTGACAGACGCGCAGATACGGCAGGAGATATGCAAAGCCCCGCTATGAGAATATTACTGAGCCGGGAATGAAAGCGTCACACGTGGGATCAGCTCGGCCCCCTTTGCTCCCTCCTCCTCCTCCTCCCTCCTCCCTCTCCGCGTGCTCTACCTTGGCCCGCGAAGGGGGCGGAGCCTGCCTCCGTCACCTAACCAATCCAATTGACGTCAATTCGGGCAATCTGCAAAGCAATCCTCCGATTTGTCATTTAATTAAGCAATAAGCCACTAGAGGTGAAAGTGGCTTATTGCTCTTCTAAATCAGTGGACACATAGATGTTTAAAAAAAAAAAAAAAAACAACAACCTGAGACTTTTTTAATTCTTCATTAGCAGTGTTGTTGTTATTCAGCTAAAAAAAAGTCAAGCTTTGCAAAGCAGCAGTTTTTAATTTAAGACAATAATTTGTTATTCTTCCGCCGTGCAATATAGTCCCTCAGAAAGAGAGCAAGAAAGTGGGGCAATTCCTGTTTGCATGTTGATGTTTGAATGATTCAGCTCACAGGTGGTTTATGAGAAATAAGCAGGGGTCATTCGGCTAAACGTTGCATACATTATAGAGCAAAGTGTAAACTAAATGTTTAGCACCAATTGACTGGCATTTTTATCATTTAAAAATAGTGACAGAAAGCATGCTGATGAATACAAACAACAATTATTGAATCTTTTATCCCCAGAAACACTGTATGGTTATGGTACCTGGAAATATCATTACAAAGTATGTCATATATATTGCCAAGATTTTTTGCTTGCGCATTTAAAAATGTCTTTAATGGGCCATCCAGCTTCAAACACGACCAATACAATCATGCTACTGTACGTCCTGTATTTTTTAAATATGTTACATATCACATTAAAAAAAAATGCTGAAAATTTTCAAATGCAATATGCAGAAGATCATCATAAAGTTGCCCAATTTCTGGCAGCGAGCTGGGCTGATGATGGGAGAAAGTGGGATGTAATAGGATAGAACAGAATCTGTGTTCAAGCTGGTTCAAATCCTGCAGAAAAGGTCCCTGAGCCAGATACTGAATCTGTGCAGCTGACCCCGAGCCCTGACCTTTAACTGCTATATTCATTATGAAAGCCAACAAAGAATTTTCCTGTGGGGATCAATAAAGTATGGTATTCATACATACGGCGCAGCAATTATAGATCCTCTCATGTAGATGACCTGTAATGAGCTGCCCGCCCTGCCCTCTGCACACTGTATGTGGAGATAAGCTGCCTCTGCCCCCTCATGACCCTGAATAAGAAGCAGGATAAGGAATGAAGGAATAAATGAACATGCGTGCATTAGCTGTGGGAACAATATTTTTTTTGATATACATTATATACACAGTGTGCTCTCATGTACAAATGATGTTTATAGTGATGTATTACACATGTGCTGTCCATTTGTTTCCTGCTCCTACTGCTCACAGACAATAAAGTCTATATGAATCCAGCTTTCATTCATCTAAGCATGAGAATACTTACAACAAAACATCCCCGCATGAAACGTGACTAGTGATCTTATTTCATTATTCCCATTCAGTGAAGTTTTTTCAATAGGCCTCTCTGTGCCAACTGTTCAGCACCACTACCAGAGGGAATTTCTTATCTGGCCAGGCTGCATGTTTTTGAAACAATGACTTAGATAAAACCCAAATAACAACATCTTTGACAGTGTAACAGCTAAAAATCTGTCATTAGTTAGGGGACACTCCACATTGCAGCCGTCTGTATCTCTGTAACAAAAGCATAGAAGCAATTGTTGGCAATTCCTCGTAGCACCGGAGTGTCAAGGAAAATGGAAATATGACACCTTGTGTGAAATGCTATTACTTATTCTACCTTCTATGCACTATTGCTCTGTCCCATGCCGTTTTGTGATGCATTAAAGATTATTGTGGTGTTGCATTTTCTGTAAGTTGTCAAACGTGTGGCCACAGCACAGGCCTAAAACGTGAATGTAAGAAAATCGTATCCACTCATGCAGCTGCGGAGAGAGAAGAGTGAGGGAGGATATAAATTGATGCGGAATACGAGCTCTGAGGAACAACAGGCTTTAAAGCCCATCACAAGGTGTGCAAAAATCACAGTGGATTTAACACATGAAGAGCAACTTCTGTTTTATGCTCAAATAAAAACACTGGGGTCCCAGCACGGTGTGGTTGTGAATTATTCTGCTTTCTGAACGTTGTTATCACGGCCTTTCTATCCACTGTTGTTACACCATGAAGAGAGCCAAAGCAAACGTGACAGAAAAGGTGCATTGGGTGTGACGTTTTACAATATCTGATCAAGTGAGCCAGATTTGAACCTGAAACAACCTGATGCCAAAGCAGACTTATTCCATTTAAGATCTAAGATGGGTACTACTCATATTTCAGCAAAATATGTTTCATAGCTTATGGACGCCACGAGTTTGAAGATGGGGTCTCTAGATGTTTTTACAGTGATTAGAGGAGAAACATGTATAGATTTTGTTCTGCTTTAATCTGAACAGCCAACTAGTGCCTGATGAAAGTGCCTAAAATGTTTCTTTAAGCAACTTTCAGTGCTCTGACAGCTCTGCTTTTGGAGCAGTTGAGCGTGTAGTCCTGACTGAGGAGGAAAGAGGGGTTGTATCTTACTACAAATTATGTATGAACACATTTCCTTGAAAGCGATGCTGATCACACACAGTCACACCATCATGGTTTGCAAGAATTTGTAAAGGTGACAGCGGATGAAGACGTTTTGATTAATGGTTAGATGAAGAATGTCAAGAAATAGACTCATTTTTATATCCTACATGCTTTGAACTCATCTGTACTGAATCGTTATTTGATATTTACTGTAGGTTTAAGGAAAATGCAAAGATTTCTGAAATCATATAGTGGCATCATAGCAACTGTAGCTTGTATTTAGTGGTGAAAGATGAGCCGCTTCTCAATAGAGAGGAAACTCAGCATGCAAAAAGGCTTGTAACTAACCGAGCCTTTGCATGAAAACTGGAGGATTTGGGGATTGAGAGAGAAGTAAAATTGATAGTGTGTGAAAGAGCTGAGGGGAAAAAGAAAGCGAGAGAGGCAACAGACTCACTGACAGCGTCATGAGATGCTGTTTTGAGAAGAGGCATCCTGTTTCCTGTTGCAGTAATCATCTTACACCCTCCGAATCTTCACTTGACCTTGGAGAAATTGTTCTTGGATCATTTCAACCCATCTCCACCCAGATTCCTACATATAATCTGTGCATGAAAGACAAAATAGTTTTTCAATCATTAAATCTCTGGTGACATAAATAAGACATTCAATGCTGAAACATATTTTAACCTGAAACCTGACGTCTACAGGGATTTAATATTTGTATACCTCATTTGCATAATCACTATGTGTTTTAGGTATGCACTGACGTGTGAAAGAATGCGATATGTATTAATCCAACGCTAAAAGGGAGCTCAGAGTAAATACCTCCTATCACTTCCTTGAATTTGTTACATATAGTATTCAAACACTCTTGAGATGTCGTTAATTTTATCCTTTGGATTTTCTGAATGATTTCAGATTGATCACAGTGGACTGAGTGATCTCAGCTTTGCTCAGGAGGGCCCATTACGGCGAATTTCAGAATCCAGAGCAAAGCTGTGGAGAAGGCTGCAGATGTGAACAAATTGTCTCCCTCTAGTGTCCTCTCCTTTCTGCTTCTTCTTTGCTGAGCTAAAGCACCTCTCAGACTGCAGGGAGAGAGCCAAACCGAAACATGCATAATTGACAGTCCTATTTCAGGAATTAGCCACCC
This sequence comes from Holacanthus passer, assembly GCA_025331565.1. Classification (NCBI taxonomy): domain Eukaryota; kingdom Metazoa; phylum Chordata; class Actinopteri; family Pomacanthidae; genus Holacanthus; species Holacanthus passer. The sequence goes on from JAFREQ010000005.1 coordinate 8,867,397, forward strand.
ACCAAACTGCAGTCTACCTGCTCTTTCATCTTGCCTGGAATAACTTAGCATCTTATAAAAACTCTATTTCAGCCACACAGGATTATTTAATTGCAAACTGCTGAATTTAATAAATACAATTTCAGTTCCCAGCATTGATTTGTCTGGGTGGTTGTGTAAAGACCTTGTTGACTGATCATGATATGTGAGGATAACTGGGAATGTGCACAATTGTCACCACATAGAGAAACTGTTTGAAGTCAGATCAGTAGGAAGGATGTTCTGGTGATGAGTGATTTCCCTCCCCCATTATGCCTTCTGTAACTACGCAGATGAGTTAATTAAGCTGTGCCAGAGGCTACGCACTAGCAATCCAGGTAGATGGGCCACTGTGATATTCAGACATCCACATTATTAAAAAATGAAACCGTAATATTGACTTTTGAAATGCCTAAAATGCATAAAGCACCTCTATGCTTGCAAATTATCCTCGCAAATTAAAAAAAATGCAGTATTCCCTAGTGCCGAGTGCCCAAAAGCACCTGAAGGTACTGCAAAGGTCCACAGATTCCTCGGAGTATTACAAAATATGCAAATTAGGCAAAGTAAATCCCAAAATACTGCATGAACAGAACAGTTCTCCAGCATTACTGTATACTGTTTTAACGACATAGGCCGAGCCAGCTGATGTGCTTTCTTGACCTCAGTATTAAAAGACCATTTGCATGTGGGGCTCTTTAGACCAATCAGGCTCCAACACAAGTGGATGATGACGACATCGTTTACCTGCTCCACTGGGCTGGGAGATAAGCTCATGCCCCTGCTGCTCCCTGGAATGTTCTGGCTGCTAGTTTGTACGACTCCAGAGAGAGCTGTGTGTTACAGATGATGACGAGTGGCATTAAAGCACCGCGAGGAGCCGTCCTATCACCTGTACAGTCAGCAGTGGGGAGAAAGATGTGCATGTTGGCCTTTTGGAGAGCTTTGTCAAGACAGAGGAAGGGCTATACCCCTCCCTTTACAGAGACCGAACATGAAACTGCCACGGTCATGTAATGTAAGTAATATATATATTTTTTGGATTGGCTGAACATTTTTTTAAATTCATTGTTTCAATAGCGAGCTTAATTTTGAGCTCACAATCCCCCAGATCTTTTTTTCCACTCTCTGTCAAAGTACATTAAAGCCCATTTTGTTGAAATCCTCCTCAGGACAGCTGTGCACCATGCTCTCCGGCTTTTCATGCAAATTTGCACACACCCAAGATTTCCTCTTTATTACGGTGTAATAACCTAAGACACACTCATGCATGCATGCAGCTGCATTTGTTGTTGCAAAACTGACACAAAATCAGCCTCCACATTACTAGCCTGAAGAACTCCGATACCCAGTTTTAGTCTGAGTTTGTACATGTGCTATACCTTGGTATATTTTTTAAAATCTTCCAGAGGCAAAGACCGGTACAATAAGCAGGCCTCTCTGGACACACCAGCTAAGTGGTGCTTTCTGTCTTCTGGCTCATTCTTTGTTTTCTACCAGCCTATTCTCCCTCCTTTCCATTTTACTTTATTTTTCCCCCCCTCTAACTGGCTGCCACCACATATTCTCTCAGTTGCCAACCACTTCCTATTCTGCAACCACTGACCTTAACACTGACCTTGCCTTGTCTGTGCCATTGAGACGAGAGGCAGAGATACCATATCCTCAGCTTCCCCCCACTATGCTGCAGGGTAGAATTTTGCCTGTCTCATCAGTCTTCTGGCTGCTGGAGTACACCTTGTTATTTCTTCCAGATTCCTACACGTTTCCCTTTTCGGCTGATCAGTGCCCAGGCTGGAAAACATTGCTCTCGGCTCAAAGAAAGGGTGAGCCTTGGCATATAGACCCAAGCTGTCGATACAGATAAGGTTTATCAGATAAAGTTTATCTGCAACATTTGAGCGCCCCAATTCTGGGTTTCAATTGATATGGCGACCCAGGCTCTAAGGAGGTCGAAATTGGCAGCCAATGTTTTAGCCATAAGCAGGCTGCAGTGGTCTTTTCAAGGCAAGACACTCTGTGCATCAGTGTGTGTGTGAGCCCTGGTCTATCATAATGGTCCACAATAATGGGCATTACATCAGGTGGACATAAGGCCTGGAGGATGCTGGTTATCTACAGTAATTGTCATGCTTTTCCCATCTTGTGTGAGGAAAAAGGTGTCCCTTGAGGGCCATCGGATGCTATCCTTGATCCTTTGCTTGTTTGAAGGAGAACAATATCATTCTATAGCTCAAAAGCAAGTCCACAAATTTGGACACAAATAGTGTCCACTCTCAGTTTTTAGATGCAATTTATTCCAATTTTAGTTGCCAATTAGTTCCTCTTGATGTGTTAAATTATCAAGCCCTGTCAATATAGTTAACTCAAATATAATAGTGCATTCTAAACAATAGTGAGATTTTTTATCAAGATGCCCTTGAAAAAGGACTCTTTGTCATGGGGAATGTTGTGTGCTGGTCAGGAACAGAATCTCTCTCTGAAATGTCCCTGACTGTAATGTTTTGGTATAAACATTCATTTCTGTCCCACCACCACAAGAGGGCACTTTGAGCACATGCAATCATAAGAGGAGCTGATGTCATTTGTGTGTCTTTGTCTAGAGTGTGTGTTCATGGAGGTGGTTCAAAGTGAAAAGACTCTTGTGTTCCTTTCGGGAGAGGCAGGTCTGAGATCACACCCAGGTCCGCCACCTGTGGCGGCCTTCTGGCCTCTCTCTCGCCGAGGGGAAAGACTGTATGACATCCCCAGGCTGCTGTAAGGGGAACATCTAAAAATGCTTGGCTGTTTTCTGGACTCTCTGTTATTACTGTATACAGTGTTAGAAAAGAGGTTCAATTCCAAACCAACTCCAACCGGTTAGCTTGGTGGTGAGCCAGATTTGTAAGCAAGGTTGTTCAAAAACAGAAGAAAATTGACTTTTTGAGCCAAGGTACATGCACACACACAGAGATACATAAGGTAAAAACACACACTCACCACCTGCATTAAGATTCTAATACACTATGTCCTTAAAGCCTTCCTATATGCCACTGTGTGAACATGCCGGTATATAAAGCTGATGGGGGATTAAATGTACAAGGACACAAGAGGGCAGTGGGGTTGCCGGGTACAAAGAAGTACACTGAGGCTGAGTCTCACTGAGTGTGGCTGAAAGGAATAAGGCAGCTCACTCAAAACAAGCCCTGGTGGAGAGATGAAGAGGAGAGGCATGGCAGCAGTAAATGATGCTAGCCTTCTACACCTTGTCAGTTATTACGAGAAGCCAGAAGAGAAATCTGACATTACTTTGTGTTGTCTACAGAGAAAATAATTGGCAAGCGGGCCAGCTCACTGGCACCTGCAGTGCGGGAGAGATGTTTTAAAGTTCTGCAGCTAAAGGGAGGCTGAAATGTAAGAAAATATATATCATGTATCTGTTATGGAGGTAAATCTCCTTGAGGATTAGTATGTATGAAAACTGCAATATGGCAACTAAACCAAAGGAGAGGGACGATGCAGTGGTCGTGTTGTTTGTTCTAACCTTCACAGTTAAAAACAACATGAGCAAAACTTCTTAATAATTCCTTCCTTTTTCTGTGTCGAACATCTGTTTCTGAGCCGCAATAAAACATTGAATGATGCAACGTGAATTCAGAATCTAAATTGCACTTCTTCCTCACTTTTCCTTTTCATGTCCCATAAACAAGGTGGGAAACTATCTGGCTGGCTCACTTGATAGCACTTCACATTGTCGGAAATGGATTCATTTGGAGGACTTGTTGGAATAAGCTCAATAAGATAACGATCAAATAATTGATAAGTGATTAAATGAAGACGCGAGCTGAAGGAGAAACTGAGAATCGAGGATAGGAATAAAGCCCATGTTAACTTTCTCCGAGCCTTGAATCATGCTTATAAATAAACTGCGCACCAACCACAAGTTTCTGTCTGTTTTGGCTTCTGCTTCCAAGCTATAAATACACACAATTTATTCAGCAGGTGTTTTCAGTGTGACGGCTGGTGTGCAGATAAAATCATCACTTATTTTTGCTGACTCTTTCTGACTTTTGTTTCTCGTTTTTATTCAGTAAGAATGATATATTGCTCTTTCCTAAACCCGCTGCACTGGACTGTCTAAATAACTATCGATCTATTTGTCCGGTTGTGTGCTATTTTTAATTTTCTGTGTCAGTAAGATTTTTTTATACAGGGGAATATGTTTTCATTTGGATTTCCATTCATCCCATTATTTTGGCGAGCTGTTCAGGTATGATCCATGGCCCAACTGGCATTACATCAGATGCTTATTATTCACAGTGTGGGTGGTGACAGCGACTCCATATCGCTGTTCTAAAGCTGAACCACAGGGTCACCTGTTCGGCGGGCTCGCACCTCCCTGTGCCACACAGGGCGGGGAGGCCTGGTTTCTTTATCACAGATGTTCCTGCATGGGAGACTTTCTCACTTCTCCTCAGGACACCAATAAAGATTGCATAGAGAACATGCACTATTCTGGGCTTTGTTCCACAATGTAGTTCTGCAGACGGTAGATGTTTTTTTAAAAAAGTAAGACGTGATAATTCAGAGTGATTGCTCAGTGACCAACAGATAAGGTGTTGTTTGTTATGGGCAGTTTCCAGGTGTGATTAACTGTGAAGCGAGGTCTCACTGGAATAAGTGCTTTTGTGCTTAGTGAACCTTCCCTCAATAAATAAACTTAAAAACAAATTTACGCCTGCTAATTAAACAACTACCTCAGCCCCTGTGAGAGTTGACACCTATGTTAAAGGCTCCTGAGAGATGTTGTTGTCGAATATGAAATAAATAAAAAAAAACAACATTGCTGTTTGTCTGACCTCCCCTGAGATGAAAAATGTGTAAAAAAAAAAAAAAAAAAAGCAATTGAGGCAAAATTCAAACAACCATCAAAAGGTGTAAATAACTCAGTCCATTTTATTTCACTTTACAGAAAGTGCTCCCCCGGCACTGCGTTCTTCTTAACTTTATCAAATGCTGCTTGTTGAGATGCATTTCCTACTATTCCGGCACCTTTTGGCACCGTAGGTATCTCTAAAATGTAAAAACCTGTTGGCTGGCACATCACTGTTATTTAGGCTTAATGCAATCAAGATCAGAGTATCTTAACATCTGATATAAATAAAGCTGAGAATGTCTGTGCTTTGATGCTCTGCGGCAATATAGCAGTAGGTTAGCATTCCTGGAACGTTCAATCACCATGCACATCATTTTCACGAGCGTCGCTGAATCATGAAGGACACTTAAGTCTGAGATGTGATCAAAATACAGAAGCAGCGCTCGGCACTCAGGATTTGTTAAAGACAGTGACGCAACACTGTCCATTTGTTTTCTCTCAGCTCCTCAGAGTCTCTGCTGTTCCCTGTTATGTATACACGACCAGTTCCTTACATACATCCTGTCCTCAAATATTGCTCCTCTGGTGAGTGATATGGTTTGTTACATGAAACAAGCAGGCAGGCATCAAGGACATCTATTAAAAGAGTCAAAATAAGTGCATTAAAACTTTGAGTGTCATATCTTTTTGAGAGCTGTTGAGGCAAAATAATAATAAAAAAAGATATGACCTTAATGTGACGTCATTTAGATTCAGCCAAAAGTAGTAGAAAAATGGGGGAAATAGAAATAGAAATCCATAATAATTTGTAGGTCATAATGTGTTCTGGACAGCTTTGGAAAGGGTAGACTGTAGCTGCAGATGAGCTCCAGGCCGAATTCAGTTACATAATAAACTGGTACCTGAATGTATAGTGCCACCATGTGCCTGGCTTTAATCATTACAATGTCATTTTTTTAAATCAGTGACATTGCTTTCTTGTGGAGTAAGAAAAAAGAGTTATTAGAAGAGTTATTAGAAAAAGATAAGACACAAGAGAAAAGATTTTTTTTGACCAATTATCGTCAAGGTAGCATCACTCAGGATAGCAGGAATTAAGAGAACTTGTCTTAAGTTGTATTGTAAATGGCCTTTTGCTGAGAAAGCTGGGAACATACAAACATAACAGTATCACACCAGTCAACAGGCTTGTATGTGCGCTGTAGTTGTTTGTGCTTTAAATTCATATGCAGACCTAACACTGAGCTGCCAGTGTTTTTCATTTGTCTTTCAGAGGACTTGTCCCAGAATGAGAGACACAAGCACCAGGTTGTGGAGGAGAGGGAACGAGGAGCCGGTAGCCAGAACCGGGCCACTGCTGATGCCGCCACCGGGAAGGGACTGATTCTGCCTCCTCACACTCCTGGTCCGAAGAGTGGTCGTCTTCTTTGTTTGGGTGGAGGGGCTCTCTGTTGTCAAGAATCGGTCTGTGGCCAGCGTCATAGTGGGGCTCGTGTCAGAGAAAGGAGATGTGTCGGCGGTGTGGTGGGAGTCAGAGGACGAGGCTTCCTTTGTGCCAGAGATGAGATGAGAATCAGTGTCAGCTGTGCCAGCGCTTCCTGAAAGGTGTGTGTCTGTGCTTCTGGCTGGCAGGGTGGAGATACTGCTGGGTGTGCTCCAGGTTTCTTCGGGGGGTTGTGGGGTGCTTAACAGAGCAGAGTACCACCACCCGGTGACGCTGGCCTCAGAGGGCATGGAGCTCAATTCCTGGGCACTTGCTGCCAGAGGGGGCAGGTTGTAGGAGGCAAAGTGCCACCCTCCGGTCCTGCCAGGGCGCACCCCTCCACAGACTGGCTGGGTGTGGCAGGGGCAGCCCAGGACGCGGGCAGGGGTCTGCTGAGTCCACGAGATCAAGTAGCTGATGTCGTCATTAAGGTGACAGGCCCAAGGGTTGGCGCCCAGAGTGATGAGTCTGAGTGAAGTCGTCTTGTCCAACACTCCAAAGGGCAGCGTGGAAAAGCGGTTAGCATGCAGATATAAGTAAGTTAGTCTGAGGAGCCGGTCCAGAGAGCCCGGCAGCACCTTCACCAGCAGGTTGTGGGACAGGTCGATGCTCTCCAGGTGTGCAGGCAGGTTTGTAGGCAGAGTCCAGAAGTGATTGCGGCTGAGGTTGAGCCTGCACAGGTTGATCAGCGTATTGTTGATGAAGATGGCTCGTTCCAGCCTGTTGTTGGACAGGTCGAGCACTCGCAGATTCCACTGGTAGACCGTGTCGTTCTTGTCCAGCCGCTGGATGCGATTGGCGGCAGCGGAGAGGTGCCAGAGCGAACGAGGCAAGCCGGTGGGCAGGTGGCTCAGCCTGTTGTGGGACAAATCGAGGAAGCGCAGGTGGGTGTACGTGGTGAGCTGGCCGTCCAGGTTGTGAAATCGGTTGTGGGACAAGTTGAGGGAGCGCATGTTGTGCTGCAGGCCATCGGGCAACTGTCGGAGACCCCTCCAGGAGCAGTCTACCTCCCTGTGGCTGCGGCTGCAGGAGCACATGGAGGGGCACACGGCGAGGGCGCGCAACCCCAGCAGCAACACGAGCAGGAGCTCCAGCAGGGCCTCATTAGGGGGGAGCTTCAGCAGCACATGCCTGCTAAAGAAAGATAGTGAGACAAAAATGTTACATTTGTCATCCTATTGCACTCAAGGAGGGACACTGTGAAAGCCTGCAGAGTGCTTACTGAACACAGGGAACATACACTTGCTATATGCAGGAGAAGCATATTAACTGCAGAGGGCTGTGCTGAATAAAACTTTCGTTTCTGTAAAGCTCCACCCTCTGACACAATCTCTCTCTCCCTGTGCTGTACACACACACACACACAGACTGCCCAGTGTTTGCTGCACATCACTGCATTGCTTGCAGATACACACATTTATAATACATGCCAAACTCACTCCGCAGCCATGAGAGCAATGTTTTTAGTGATGCTGTAGCAGTATCCTTTAGAGAGATGCTCAGTCTGTACAGCACAGGCGCCGTCAGCGGAGGGTTGAAATGTGTCCTTTTTTTATACAGTAACTGATAAATATTTGACCTGATCTGTAACAGGATATTTCGAGTCTATTCAAGAGCATCATTCATCACGAAGGATGAGAAATCCCTTTAGTCATTTTCCCTGGCATCAGTTTGCGTCTTCAGTCATCAGTGGTTGTCAGAGCAGTCAGTCCCAAGCTCTCAGAGGAGGAGAACTAGCTCAATAGATGGGTTTTATTAATGACTCCACAGAGAACTCATGCATCAGCTGGTCCGACGGCAGGCAAAGACACAGCCAGGAGCTCTAACACTGCAGTGTATGTGAGCCGGGGTGTGGCAGAATGTGTGTGTAAAAAGAGTCTTTGAATTTGTCCATAACTCACCTTCTCATCTTATCATTCCAGTCACTTTTCTCTGCTCCTTTCTGCTGTCCAGCCCCTCTTCCCTCTCCTCTCCTGCTTTCAAGCTCGGGACCAGCTGCTGCTCTGCTGAAGGTGATTTTTTTTTTTCTATGCCTGAATTCCCCTCATAGAATTTGACCCTTGCTCACTTGTCCTGTGCAGGTTTTTTTTTTTTTTTTTTGAAGTTATTCTCACTGTCTTGCAGTTTGCTCCTTTTGTCCTCTCTGCCTCTTATATGGATCTTTTGGGTTAGCGCGATCAGGCACTGCAGGCTCTGGATTTACTCTGTGCAGTGAAAGTGAGGGAGGGGTGGGGTGTCGGTGGTGGTGGTGGTGGTGGTGGTGGGGGGGTGCATTGGGAGCAGGGGGGGGAGGAAGGAGAAATGGAGCGCATAATGGAGGGGTCCCTGCATACAAGGCTGCTACAAAGGAAACTCCTCAATCTGTTATCTGGTGCCTTTCAGGATTTACTTCTGCATTTAAAGTGACAACTATTGTTGTGGTGAGATTAATTGGCTGATTGCAGTCCTGTTTGTACTCAAAATAAATTAGACTGTTATCAGTTATCACCTAAATCAATATTATCCCTCTCGAAAGTATCCCTTTGCAAAGTAATACTGTGCTGTAATTGGTTGCTGTTTTCCCCCAGTATAAATTTAGACACTGCCACAAAAGCCTTCAAGATTTATTGCAGAGGACTCCTGTCCACTGCAGCTTCCTACCTGCCATCAGCAATACAGGCATCTCTCCATCCTGCACCGCAATGCTGCACTTTCTCCACACATAATTACCATGCATTCAAGGGTACAATTCAACAGTGATACAGATGCTGATCACAGTTTAAAGTTATAAAAGGTTATGCAGCGATTCCCTGATTTTTTCAACCACAGCAGCCGAGAGTCCTTGTTCGGTTGTGTTTGTTTGACGCGTGTCTTTCCTCATTTGTCATGTAAACTGAATATTTGCAATGCATTTGTCACTTCCTACCCACCTCTCTCTCTGTACGTTCCTCTCCTGCCTGCCTATACTTCCAGTAGCTCCCTGCACTGAGATCGAAACTCATGTATCCTGTCATCGCTCCTTACAGCGAGCCTCAAAGTCAAACCCTCACTTCCACTGTCAGTCACTGTGCAACATGCTATGCTGTCAATTTGAGCTGTGTTACCACATAGGAGCACAGAAAAAAATCTCATCCAAAAACCTCTCATATCCGAGTTTTGCCTTATTCACTTTCAATGCCTGATGTACGATACAGAAATAAGTTCCTGCCTGAGAAATATTTGACATTCACTTTCACTGTGGATGGCTGCATCCCATCTCTAAACCTGCACGTCACCCGGAGCTACCGCAGCAGCTCACAGCGTTTCCATCTCCCTGCTATCAGAGTTGAGCTGCAGTTGAAGCAGAGGCTGCATTGAGAAGGGACAAACCATTCAGACGTTTAATGAAAGCTCCACATCCATCATGACGTCACAGGTAAGTAGACGAACAAATATCTGCACAAGACGGCGGAAACAACCGCATATTGGGTTTTTTGAAAAGGTTTTTGTGCAGCTTTGTCAGCTCTGGCTGAGGTGAAAGAGAAGGTTCTTGCAGAGTTGAGTGGCACTGCCCGGAAGAGGCACATTCTCTGCTTGCTAATCAAGCAGACCTCTCTCTAGTCTCTCTTTCTCTCTCTTACACACATGTTACACAGCCACAACTACAACAACAGCTCGAAAAAAAAAAAAAGTTGGGACGCTAAACAGAATGAAATCCTTTGCAAACAAACTGAGTTTACAAACAACAGTTTTACAAAGTGTTCCTGAGCCCATGTATTAATCTCCTTCATGCAATCATGTGTTTGACAAAGTGGTGAACCTCTCTCCATCCTCGCTTGTGAACGACTGAGTCTTTCCAGGATGAACCTTTCATACCCAATCATGATATTATCACCTGTTACCAATGAACCTGTTTACCTGTGGAATGATCCAAACAGGTGTTTTTGGATCAGTCCACAACTTTCACAGTCTTTTGTTGCTCATGTCCCAACTTGTTTGAAACATGTTGCTGCCATCAAATTCAGAATAAGCAACTATTTACAAAAATCAATGAAGCTGATGAGGTCAAACATTAAATATATTGTCTTTGTACTGTTTTCAACTGAGTACATATAAAAATGATTTGCAAATTATCAAATTGTGTTTTATTTATGTTTTATACAGCAACAAAACTTTTTGAAATTGGGGTTGTAAGTAGGGAATGGGTCCATAGTAATAAATTCAAGACTAAGGTTACAATCTCTGTTTTATTCCTCTCTTTGTTGCACATACTGTATGTCATATCTGTCATCAGTGCATATACAGTACAGCTCCAAAAGGAAAGTGTGTAAGTCACAAACCAACTTGCACAAAAGTGTATTATAATATTAATACATTCTAATATTAAAAACACACAAATCACAGAGAAATACATGATCAACCAATTGTTTTCAGCCCAAAATGCTCAGTGCTTAGTTTGACAGATTTCGCAGGGCACGCAGTTGTTCAAATTAATGTGAAGGAAAAGCTGCAGATAAAAATAATCCTTCATTTACAGTAAAGGGGGTTTTAAAGCTATAGGGAAGTGCAGACAGTTGCTCAGGAAACTTTGTCTTCACGCACACACACACACACACACACACACACACACAGACACACGCACACATGCACACAACTCTACACCACATCCTTTGGGTCCTCTGTGCCCTCAGAGGTGGAGGCTGTTACAGCTCCCATGGGCTGGGTGTCAGTGGCCTCCTCTTGAGGCTTTGAGGAGGATGAGTTTTCAGCAGCAGTTGCGGGCGTAGTTGAAGCTTCCTCGCTGTTGGCGGCCTCTCCCTCCTCCTCCTTCTTGTCTCCCATTTGTCCGTCCTCATTCACCTTCCCTCCTTCTTCCTTGGCGGCACCGTGACCCTCCTCCTGTGTTTGACTGAAGTCGCTCACCAGCACGCTGGTCTCTCCGGGCTCTGCCTCCGACTTGCACTTCTTGGTGATTCTCATCTCGTTTTCAGAGATGCCGATCAGCTCTGTGTTGCTGCTCAGTGCCTTGATGCGACTGCTCAACTGGCACACCTTCCAGGCCAACAGCAAAGAAGAAACCAATAGAATAGTGCAGGCTATGATCAGTCCACCAGTCACCATTAACACCGGAAGACATTCCTTCTTAGTAAATATATCACCAAAGTTGGATGACTGTGGGCCAGGTGAAGGTGAAGTGCTAGGACTCTTGGAGACAGTTGTAGGGTTAGGGTTGGGGTTGGGTTTGGGGTTGGGGTAAGGGTTGGGTTTGGGGTTGGGGTAAGGGTTGGGTTTGGGGTAGGGGCCGCTGGGAGAACTGGGTAGAACAGTGGAGGATTCGGTTGAATTGGCTTGATCAATTCCATTCCCAACATTAACAGCGACAGTTTCTGGGGTATGTTGAGCTCCACACAAAAGTGCGCCCAGGATTTCCATGGAGTACAACAGGAAGAGGAGGACTTTCATGTTGGTATCTGAGAAGAATGACAGTTTAGTTGGAAATGCGCCTTGGAAAACACATTTTGTTCAGGAGAATTTGAAAGAAGTCCAGACAAATCAGCACATCAGTATATAATCTGTACGCCAGTCATAACCAAACCAAAATGCTGTTGTGTTTCCACCGATTTTTTTTAAAATCACCAGTGGTAGAAAGTAACTAAGTACGTTTACTCAAGCAATATATTTATGCACAATGATGAGGTACTTGTGCTTTCCATGTTATGCTACTTCATATTACTCCTCCAGTACATTTTGGAGGCAAATGTTGACCTTTTCATTCTGATACATTTATCTACAACAACTTTTAATACCTAAGTAGATTCAAATTATTATTACGAAATCTAATCAACTAATACATTATAATACAATATTAGAGATCAAGCTACCAGCAGTAAATAAAAAAATATTATGAGTCTGACATGCACCATTCTGCATAATAAGTACTTTTACTTTTGCTACTTTGAATATATTTTGATGCTAATACTCATGTACTTTTACTAAAATAAAATTTCTCACGCAGGACTTTATCTTTTAACAGAATACTGTTATTACTAGTTGTAATTAATTCTAATTTGAATTTAATTTGAAGTACGTTGGCCCGAGAGACTCACGTGCAGAAAGATCTGACATTCAGTCCTTAAGAGTTCAAACTGAATCGATTTGCGTCACGAGCTCGACTCAAACTCGAAATAGAAACAACATAAGTGAGCACAAAAGAGCAAAACTGGTAAAAATGAGTGGATAAAAAGAAAATGTGAACATGATAGCTTTATACATTTAATGATTATATAAATTCTGGCTCATATAGCAAACGATGCGTGACCTCCACCTTTTCATTACTGTACGCACTTACATCAGTGGAAACCAGCAGCTGCCCTTCAAATGTCCATGAACACTACATCATGGTTTAGAAAATGGTCGGCAGTACTGTGGTGTATATGTTATTTGAATTTGTAAGATCACTTAACACTGTTTTAGTTTGAATTTATTGGCTATGGTGCCTGTTCTGTTCAGTTTGAAACGTTACTGAAATTGTTAAATTAATTTTGTTTTCTCTCTAAATGACTGAATTTGTTTCTATTAGGTCGTAGTGTGTCGAACTGAAAAGGAAGAATCATTGATAGTTTCCCATAAGTGATTCTTTCAAATTTTTTACTTTTTTCAGTTTTCAGCATCCATTATCATATATTTTGCATTACTTGAGGAGATATATGTAAATACAATTGTATAGTATGTCTCTGAGAACTCATGTTAACTTCTTAAGTTTACTGGGTCTTTCCTAATGTACAAGTCTCTCTCTAAAATAGTCAGAAATGGCTAAAGATATCACATTCTATCATCAGGATTTAGGTCTGAATGATGCAACAACACTAATTGTAAATACAGATGCTAGCACTTCTTCTTAGAGTCCTTAGCAGTTGTGTAACAAAGCCCATAATATTATTCTCAGCTCCATTTATCATTGATTACAGTTTCAAAGTAAAAGCATGTATTAATGCAATCTGTCACTTACATTGTTGTTGATCTTGATATAGTTCCAAGAAGAATGAGGTTTTGTGTGCAAGTAAGGCGAGATGAATGATGTGTAAAAGAACTGAGAGACAGTGACGGTAATCAATGTCACTCACTCACTCACTCATCTGGTCTAGTTCTTACTTCTCCATTTGAACTATAATAAGACAAGGAAGCGTTTTTTGGTGTTCTGTTCGATGCTGAAATTGGTCACGCAGACATCTGTAGCGTGGCAGGCTATAAAAAGCTGCAGGCATGTTAAGCTGAGTAGCTTGCTTCCACTAAGATAATTCTCACTCATTGATTATGACGTTTTACTTGCCCTTTTTTGCCCTCAGTTCACTTTTGAATCATTAGAATTTTGGCTTCCACAGCTGTAATAAATATGAGTAAAACTAACATCCACATGTCTACAATGCCCTCAATCCAACCCACAACCTGCATGACAGCAAACAAATAAATTGCATGGTTTGACCACGAGCAGTAAAGCAGGAAATTGCGCCATTCTTTATTTTTGCATTGACTTTAAAGTCTGTCACAGGTCTCTCTTTCTGGAAGCTGAGATGCTGACAAGCTCTTGCATAGTTTGCAATAACTTTGTCTTCTTATTGCCGCCCATGCATGCATCTGTCTTCTTCAGTGTCATCTATGTATTTTTGTCCAAGCCACAATTGCTCATGGTTGACTCTAATTGTGGTCCGTGATTAATGTCATGTACCAATAGTACAAAGCCTTTTGACACTTTGTCAGTTAATACCACATATAGTGAAAAATGGTGCAGCACAACTCATGCACAAAAAAATATTATCAATTTGCATTGTTTGCACGAATTAATTTTATAAAGTTCCCCTTTCTAGTTTCCTCTGTAACTGTAAGTTTGTGTTTTCTGTGCAATTTGTGGTCATTTCTGTGTCTGCACCTGCACTTGTAACGAACACATTTAGAGTGAAACGCTTGATTTGGCAAGTTGCAAGCAACATGCAAGAAAAGGAGATAAACTCAGGACTCATCAACACACTCAACACACTTCATGTTCCAATAGCATCTGTTTTGCAGGTATTGACGTAAAGACCCCGGAGTGTACGACCCTGCTGGTCAACCTGTTGTTTTGTCATCAAGGCAATGACACCAAATATCAGTTAAGACAATCTCACCACCATGACCATCAAAAGGAACTAGTGGTAAAACTGATAAAGGAAAAAAACATTAATTTTCTCAAGATGAAAATGTTCAGACTAGTTTTTCCCTTTCAAATCTGTGCTGATAATGTTGGGCAGCATCTTGTTTTCACACAGAAGGTTACAAGTGTACAAAGACTGTTATAAGTAGCATTATAAATTACTGTGGTTCAAAATTAGCTGTTGTAATACACCACATTAATTCCATTATTTACACCACATTGCCATTCAGAATCTTTGATCACATATTGGTAGAGGAGGTACAACATACTGTTGATTATCAACTCATATGTGAGTATGAATTCAGCTTCCACCCTTGATGCTGATTTGATTTGATGAGGGAAAAAACATCAACATCAGGCTAATTATGTGTGAGAGGAAGTGAGAATAAAAGAAATTCAGATGACTTCATATCAAAAACCCCACACCTTCCCCTGAGTAATGGAAAGTCCCATTTGTCAGTATCAATAATCATAGTATAGGCAAGGCAGGGCAAGCTTTAATTATATAGCACCTTTTGGCGAGTAGGAAATTCAAAAGGCTTCACACACTGTGAGACAGGAAGGCATTAAGAACAGAAACAGAAACACAAGGCAATATAAAAAGACAATTATAAAAAGACACGCATACATGAGAGTAAGTAGAAGTAGAATAAGACGAATATAACAAGTGAAACACAGTGCACCTAATAAATGAATAAAGAGTCTCATGTTTAACTTACAAATGAATAGGCAAGCAGAAATGTCCTGATTTAAAAGAGCATAAAAACTGAATGCTGCTTCTCAATGTTTAGTTTTGACTCTGGTGACGGTTGACAACGGGGCAGCAGATCAGAAATGTTTTTTGGCTCTAAACCATTCTGTGCTTTATAAACCCACAGTAATAGTTTAAGATCAATCCTTTAACAAACAGAAGGTTGAAAGAGGCCAATCTTGAGTAATGTGATCTACTCTGCATAGATAGGACATGATGTTGTTTTCCATAAGCAGCACTAGCAGATAAGAGATGAAGAGGGCCGAGAATGGAGTTTTGGTGAACTCCACAAGTCGTTATTGTCTGCTCACATGTGCAATTACCGATCAACACAACAAACTCATTCCTGTCCTTCAAATAGGATTCAAACCAGTTGGGCCGGAAAGTCCATCCCGGTTTTCCAGTCTGTCTAATAAAATGATGTGGTCCACCATGTGCGGCACTGGGATCTAATAACTACCAAGACTGAAATTGTGATGTGGTTAAAATCCTGGCTGGAAAAAAATCGAAACAATTCCCATGAAGGTGCTAAGCTGTTGAAGCCTTTTCAATGATTTTACTTAAAAATTGGAGGTTTTATATCAGCCTGTAATTGTTTATTAGTGAGTTTTCTTGATGACCCTTTTTAAAAATGGGCCTGTGGGAAAGGAGAGGATTGACTCTTTACAGGTAGGTAGAGATGAAGCAGCAGAAGGGGGATTTCAGATGTTGCACAATTTCTTCCAAGGTTTTATAGCTGATCAGATCTTACTGTGTCATGCTAGTTTAATTGGTTATAAGTGGATTTAGGGACTATACATGTCCTGTGCCTGATATGGAGGAACTGACAGCTTGTCTAATTTCTAATATCTGAATTTTGTCAGTGAAAATGGAGACAAACTAATTGCATCAACTCACTTAGTAGAGAAAAGTTCAGGAGCTACTCAGGCTGTCAACCATAGCACATAGACATGTGCACTATTTTTGTTTTAGGCTATGATGTCAGGGGAGAAGGACCGCCTTTCATATCTCATATCTATTTGTTACCCAGAATGCAACACAGTTCTGTAGTGCTGCTGTCCTGGAGGTCGTCAACATAGATGTTAAAATCACCAACAATAACTATATAGCCAAAGTCAATGCAGATAAAAGCAACAGCAGCTCAGCAAAGTCATCAAAAAAGTTTCCACTGTATTTAAGTCAAAACAAGCATTTTCCCCCCCATAAGACATCTTCTCACACTGGATAGAGTAATTAAACTCCTTTCTTATGCACTCAAGCCTTGTTCATAAACTGGAGGTTGACTCAGTAAGAACAGCTGCACTGTTATCCTCATCTAGCCAAGTTTCAGTTAAAAACACGAAAGCAAGATTGTGCTTGATATTTAAATCATGCATTAGAAATGATTTGCCTGCCAAAGACCTGATGTTTAATAAAGCTGGATTTGGTGTGTTAAAAGCATTCTTTGCCAATTCAAAGGGTTGAAAACAGACTGTGAGTGACAAGGAAGTGATGTCAAATTCAATAAATGTGCACATTTACTTGAGTGCATCAAAACAGGAAGAGAAACAAGAAGACACCCTGTTTCTCGGGGCCACTGTGTGAGGCGGTGGCTCCATGTCCAGCAGGAGAAAGTAGAGGTATGTTGGGGTCAGTAGAAGTGGAGCAGGGACCCTGTTTGTCCTGTGCATTTCCTCTTCTGTTTCTCTTGCTGTTCTTGATGTCAGCCAGATTTGCTCGGTGATTTCAAAGGCGGCAATTTTAGACACGACAGCGTAATTCAGTGGCACCCATTAACATCGGCTCCAGCTCCTTAATCTCTGATCTTAGTTTGTCAGAGATATCCTCACGAAGAGGAGGTGAGGAGGGAGACTGATGGGGAAAACTTTTGGGTGACCTTGCCGCTCTTATCAGTCTCGTCAGTCCGGGCGGGAGAGAGCTGTTCTCTCTTTTTGTCGTCTTCGTTATCAGCAAGGTTGGTGTTACAGAGTGTGCTTGGCTGGGGTGGAGGCAGATGACGTGGCAGTGATTGGGGGGTGAAGTCAATGCCAGCATTAACCAGCGAGTCCATTTTATCAGTGAATCCCATGAGGGGTGAGGCAGGGGGGGAGGGCGATGGGAGGAGGAATTAGGAGACTGATCCATGAGCTGGTTGACAACACGCTCACACTGAGGCTGTGATGTTTTGTCTTTGTGGCCACTGTGTGTCCGGGTGCGTCATCTCGGACCGATCGATGGAGGAGGAGGAGGGGAGCAGTTCTTGCCTGTTAGCACTGCACCTTGATCATATCAATAATTGCCCCAAGCACTGACCGTAAAAAAGGCCACTCTGGGTGCCTTCATTGCATCTTATAATAGGAGTCTGGCTGGACTTAAGACATGCAGCAGCCTCCTTACTTTATCCATGACCAGTCTGGATCTTATAAAACCCATCTAGTTTCATCAGTAACCTGAAAGATGCAGAGCCAACACTTTTCCATTAATCTACGTCTGCATTTACGAGTGACAGAGGCCTGTAACTAGCACACTCTGCAGGGTCCTTGCACTTTCATAAGGAGTAAGGAATGAAAGCGGAGTCATGTCTCTGGAGAATGAGCCCACTTTAATCGAAAACTGTATCATATCTACAAGCAGAGGGCCGAGCACATCCAAGAGGCAGGTTTGCTGTAAGAGAGACTTGTCTTGGGAAAGAACTGAATTCTAACTCACTAGCGGAAGACATTGGTTGAGTTTTGTGAAATTCAGAAGACTCCTCCAGTGTGACTATCCTCATCTGGAGTACGGCGGTCATCTCTAACAATTGATGACATAGTCATCCACTATGTCACCGTTTGAGTCACACTGTGGGCAGCAGAAGGCAGTTCAATGTAGATGACTGCAACCCAGATTTTTTATCCTCCCAATGATTTGTCATAGGAAACTTCCTAATTTGAGACAAGTAAAATGCATCCACACATATCAATATTCACAAATGTCTTTCAACTATTAAATCATCAGGTCCAGACTTTGGTAACGTCACATAACAAATACAAACAAATGACTATTTGTCATTTGCTTTGATTGCCACGCAGGGAAGAAAGGACATTCTGTGTGTGACCTCCCAGCGAAGGAAACCGTTTCCTCTCACCAAATGCTGCCCATGTGATCCAGTACCAGCTGGAGTCAAAGAGCTTTTGGTTGCAGTGCATCATCAGCCAGGATACAAGGTCCTTTCTTTTCTGCTGGATTTATACCAGTATACAGAAATCCATCCATCATTCCCATTACTCAAAGCCACACTTCAGATGCATCCTCACTGGTAACAGGTTTCAAGGACTGAATGCAGCAGTATTTATCATTTTACTGGCAGCTCCCGGGGCCTCGTGTTATAAACCTTTGATAGAGTCATCATGAAAAGCTGCATAGGCAGAAATGTGACAAAACAAGGCATCGACAGTTTTGTTTTCCAAAGTTTACGCAGCATTGCCTCGGGCAACAGTCCAGTCTGTTCTCCTATAGATCACAACTATGGATGAAAGTGGATGAAACATCCAAGCCAGATTTAGACAACGTGGGTGCAAGCAGTTGTATTTAGCATATTTGTAGCACCAGTATATGTTTGTACTAGATAAGACTCCAAAGGCCAGTCTGAGTCTTTTTTCTCTATTTCTCACAATTCATTCTGCAGTAGGTTCAGACATTGTAGCTGACAAACACACAGGCTTCCAGATTTAGGAGACAGTATCTCTTTTACATAAGCTGATTCAGTTGTTCTATGTTATAGAAAGACTATCCATTCACACCTGAATATTGCATAATACACAAATGTAAAAAGCATCGTACAGTGTGCACCACTATAATAAAACAGCGTGGTTCAGAATATAAAGACTGAAGATGACTCCTGTTACTTTCTGTTGGCTCTTTATGCCACCTAGAGGCAAACTGGGAGTTTGAACATGACACTGCTGCCACAAGCATGTAAACAACCTTCTACTAAGATGAGCTCAAGGGCTCATTATGAGCTTGGATAGAGCTGCATCTTCTTTCACTTTCTGTTTGCAGGGGCTGAACTTCTCAAGCAGGACCATTAGGGACATGAAAGCCACCCAGTGTGCTTTTATAAGCCTGATACGTATGTAAGCCTCAGATGAGTAAGAGCTCTTCTTCCTACACATTTCAGAGAGCTGCCTTTTCATTTTCCCCCAAGAAAACAACCGGCCTAATTTCCACTCATCTCCACACCAACGATCTTGCTAATTTGCCCCATTGCTTGGTTTGTAAAATGTAGAATTATTGTTGGAAATAAATGTATATCAACATATGGCTTCCATCATTTTCTCAATCTAACAACTCTGATTTCTCTTTCTTAGACAAAGTCAAATCAAAATCATAAATCAAGGCATTTTAACACTTCTTATGCTCGTGTGCATTTCCTCTTTTTTTCTATTTCCGCAAAACTGAAACCTCAGTACAAGCTCATGATTCTTTCCATCCACATCATTTGTTCCAGATACTGTATGCGCCCAGTGCACATAGTTCAAACCCAACAACTGGAACCGGAATGTAGCATTTAGCTCGTCTGGAAGTGAGACTACAAAAGTTATTCTAAGGTTATGTCAATTATACCGTGGGCTCATGCTTCCTGGAAGGCAGCTGCACTGCGACAGTGAAATAACAGTGTCCGTTATTGTTACATGACAAGCCTCATTTTATTGTCTTCCATGGATGAAAACAGAAACTGCGTGTACAGAATGGTAGTCACATGCAATACAAAAATATGAATTTTTACAATAACATAAAAAAACATGTATTGGCCCATTCTAAAAAATTGTACAGCTTTTATACAGTATTTTATACATGAAAAAAATATAAATATATATACATCTGTAATAGCCATAGCAGTACCTATTCAAAAATGTTGTGATGTATTTTACATATAAAATGTTTATACAAATATTAGAAGAATTGGGTTCATTTGCTATACAGTAAATAATGTGTGTACATTACATACCATTGGATTTTGCAACACAACATTTACTGCAGTCTTTCACGAAAAAAAACCAACCCTACGTATTCCAACACAGTACGCTCACTCAGTCGCACGTGCACCCACGCACTACCACATAAATACAAGCACGCCAACTGAAGCCAGCAATCACAAACAGTATACACAAGCACGCACAAGAGGTAATGTTTTAGGAAGATATAGGACACTTTTGCGCCAGGTTTCCTGATTTATGTTATTTTTTTTGCGCAGAGAATGAAATCACTCAACTTCTCGAAAGAAGGATCTTTCTGAATAACTCATATCCGTATAAGGTGCACTTTACACTTCAATGGATGGACATTATTATTAAAAAGTCATAAATAGCCAGCATTATTCTATTCCCGTGTGGATTGTGAAGGATGAAGGGAATATTTCACCTGTTTCTTTTCATCTCAACTGCTGTTTAACATACGGTTTTCATCAGTGCCCTGTTTTCGGATGCATCCAATAAAACAGTGAATTTACCAGGTTATACTCCAAAAAGACAACATACAAGTGAGCATATCACACTGTCCAAGCCTCTGAGACCCTCCTGAAGAAAAAAAAAAAAGAAAAGAAAAAGGAAAACACTGCAAATATGACTATTTAAAACCAAAAATAAACAACAACAACAAAAAGAGTTCATGATTTTTTTTTCTCCTGTTGACAAAGTGCATATTGTGTCTAGACATGGGCTGGTGACTGTCGCAGCACATGCCATTGCACAAACGTTACAAACTGAGACGGAGAGAGAGAGAGAGAGAGAGAGAGAGAGAGAAGTGAGAGAGAGAGGAGCAGAGAGGCAGTTGGTTTGAGAACATCACTCAAGCAGCCTGTCGAACATGTGTCAACCCCTCAGGGAAAACAAAGATAAATGAAGTGGTCCATTTGGTAGTAGGGTCCATTTTTATGTCCAGCAGTGTGTTTCTTTGTGTGTGTGTGTGTGTGTTTCAGAGAGGAAAAAAAAAAAAAAAAAAGAAGAGCCACGTGGTCAGGGCCCCGGCGTGAACAACCACATCACAGCAGCACAGAGGAGGTGAGTGGGCCGAGGACAGGGCGCAGACCACAGCACACCAGTCAGTCTCAGCACAGACACCACAAGCCAGTTATTCACAAGCCTCAGAGTCCCCAACAATACAGAACAAAACCGAAAGGAAGGCAAAGAGATATTAGCCGAAAGGAGGGAAAACGCGGCGGATGACAGCTGCGTCCCCCTCCATCCCTCTGCCACCACCACCCCCCAACCCGCCGCACCTCGCTCCACCGATCCTCTCTTCCCAACGAGAAAACGCGACGGTTAGACATGGAAGATCAGACTGTGGATTAGTGGAAGCAGTGTCTGTTTCAGGCAGAGGCAATGCTTTGATCAATCCTGTAAGAGTTAAGGATACAGGAGCATGCAAGGCAGACCCAGGCTTTGTTTTGCATTGCTTATGTTTCAGAGCTGCTACAACCTAGATTAGAAAAGAGAGAAAGAAAAGAGAGCAAAGGAGAGCACAAAACGTTAAGACGGTTAGTGAAAGAGTAACAGTGGAGGAAGCATAATCTGAAAAGCAGCGAGATGTTACACACACTTAGATTAGTTAAAAGACATTAGCTGCATAAAAAACAGGCTGCGTGAGTTCAATCAAGAAATTATTTTAAGACTCATTTCATTCTGCGACTAAGCAGACCTCATTTATATTGGTTTCTATTAAAGACAACATTCTTGCATCTCATCAGCCAGCTAAACAAAACTGCCATTGAACTATGTGGCATTTATAGTTAAGCCCTTCACTAGTGGGTTTACATTAAAAGTAAAATGGTTGCATGACATCTTAGAGCAAAAGCAATAGAGGTCTGTGAAAAAGCGAATCAGAAACAAGAAGCAGAAAACAAGTGGGAAACATGTGAGAGCAAAGTTGTACTGAAGCCATGTAATGAAATGTATAGATTATAGCAAGGAAGTTGAAAAACTGATCTGGGTAAAAAGAGGATGAAATGTACAGGATTACCACGAACCAATGGAGATGACAACATGTGAGATATATATTAAAAAAATAAATTAAATGTTTTTTCATTTTCAGACTTTCTGGTCAGGACTTTTTATGTCCCAAACCAAACCTAGTTTTTTCCTTTTTTTGTATTTAACTCAACATTTTGACTTGGTCGTTTCACACTTTGGACAGTACTTGTACTTTTAACTTAAGATGATGTGTCACAAAAAGGCCCATATTCACACCTGGATGAGTGAGTACAAAGAAATGATTTAACTGAGCGATCACAGCTACAATACTACAATACAAATGCATTTTGCATCAGTGTGGATCTGTCTCATAAGTATTTACTTCTCCTGCCAGCCTTTAAGAAACAGGAAATGACAACAAACTATCGACACACTGTGTCACCATCCTCAAATTCTAAGTCATTTTTTCTGTCAAAAATGTGCCATGTCCATCCTGAAACACCTGTCAATTGTGTTGCTAGACAATTAATAAATTAAAACTTTACAATTCACATTCACAGACAGTATATAAACCACAACGTTCACATTTCATTAGAGAGCAAGCGGCGGCACAGCTGAGAGGAGCTGTGCCTTGGTGCAGTGACAGAGCGGATTTGGGTCATGTGCGATGATGAACAGAAATTATGAAATGCTCGAAACCCGTTTATCTTTTTCCAAAATATATATCACACAAATTTATTTAGTTTATAAATAAGACTATGTAACCGCAACCCTAAACTCAAGGCTTAAAAAAAAACTACATTGTACCACAAGGAACCAGAAAATACACAATAAGAACTAAGGGAGCTTTTCTTTTTTGTTTTCACGTGTCCAGTGTCTTCACATCGTCCTTCATCTCTGGATACCTACTCTGCAGACTTCCAGAAGTGTCCAGGGTGGGACAGCCTGCGGTTGAGTTTGGGCAGCTTCTCCAGCATGTCGGCCAGCTGGGTGAAGGTCGGCCTCTCTCTCAGGTCGTACGCCCAGCAGGCAGACAGGATCTCCTGAGACGACAAACCACTTTGAGTCAGCGCACCTGGCGAAGCACTGAGCCGTGCACTCGCTGGACTGTGGACTATGAATGATGATCAATATAAAAGGTGTCGCAACATCTTGATATCTCTGCTTCACTAGAGCGTGGTTGATTATTTGCCACTCTTTTACAAGCATTATAAACATTGTACTTTTCTGAATAAGTGACACACACGTGCTTCTGTTTCAACTCACAGTGACCTCCTTGCCAAGGCTGATCTCTGCCAAGACCTTCTTTATGCCCTCTCCGCTCCCCACCTGCCAGATGGTAGCTTCCACAGGCTGGTTGGTGATTGGCCAGTCCCTAGCTTGAAGCTCATACCAAATGGTGCTTCAAGGGGGGGAAAGCGAAAGCATGATTTTTCTGTCAAATGGCAAACTCTCTTTGTAAAGTACAGAAACAGGTGAGACAAAACAGTTGGTCTCCAGAGCTTAAACTAAGTTAACTAACGTGCGTGAGTGTGCAGAACCTACCCGAAGGCGTACACGTCTGCTGAGGTGGAGAAAGGAAGGCGGTCCTCATTGTTACCTGGGCTCATCCTGCGCACAATCTCTGGTGCGAGATAACAAATCCAGCCGTGTGGAAGTTTTAGTTTGTTCTCACGCCTGGGAAAAAAAAAAAAAAAAGGGTGCACATTTTTCAGTGACAGATAAAATGGAGTGGAAAATGTGAGTGGAAAGATACTGCATTAACTAGAGTGGAAAATGCATTAACGAAATTCAATCCATCTCTAACTCGTGTGTCCAGAGCAGCTATTCATGAAGCAACACACAGAGGATATACAAAATTAGAGAGTTGTGTGTTCAAAACTTCAAATACATTATATTCAGACTTTACAATCAGGAGCCTTTCAGTCTTTGCTCCAAATAGTAGCTGACAAGGGAGATGCCTGCAGGACTGGAGCCAACGTGGACCTCAGCAATTATTACAAATCACTGGACCTCCCCAGGTAATAGCAGTGCAGCGCAAACAGCACTTTAGCTGAGGCTGTGTTTTTAAGGCCTCTTGAGTGGCGTTTCTTACCTCCCCTCCTGAACGACTCCAGAGATCCCAAACAGCCCGAAGTCTGTGATCACGACTTTATTGGTATCATGAAAAACGTTCTTTGACTTCAAGTCTTTGTGAACGATGCCTTTAGCGTGCAGGTAGCCCATTCCCTGTATCGGAAAACAAACAGCGACGGTTCGTGAAGTGTTTAAAGCTGCTCCTGTTCACACTTTCAAAAGTGCCCACTGAGGATTTTAGTTGTGTTTGTACAAGGGTTTACTCAAAACAGTTCTCTTCTCAAACTTGTTCTTTCATTTGTTATGGACTTCCAGACTTTTCATGCAACTACCATTCAAGAAGAGGATGAACTGGCAACATGCTCTTGGGAAACAAATCCTTGGCTTTCTTGTAGTACTGATTTCCTGTTTCTTATAATAAAAATATTTCTTGGCATGTAACTTCAGGAAAAGTCAGTTTGTGAGCTTTGAGCAGATATGAAAGAAAAAAAATTACCTTTACAATCTCCTGAGCGATTTGTCTCGTCTTATTAATATCCAAAGTGTTTTTAGTGTCTCTAACAACTGAATACAGCGTTCTCCCTTTACAGAAACTGTGGTGAGAGAGAAGAAAAGATTAAATTGGCAATGTCTATTTTGGGTTAAAATCATTTCTGGGGTGTGTTTGATATTTCCGCTCTCACCTGGTGATGATGGCTAGGTGGGGTGGAGCCATGCAGGCCCCCATGAAGAGGACTACGTTCTCATGCCTGGTCTGTCTGTAGTTCATCACCTCCTTCTTGAAGAGCTTCAGATGGTCCTGATTGTTCCCGTCGATCTCGAGGAGTCGGATAGCCACCTCGCCGTGCCACCGACCCTTATGCACTTTCCCCCAGCGGCCCTGTGTTGACAGACAACCTCAGCACCTTTTCAGAATATACTACATATACCATCAAACGTCTAGATCTGATTCCTCACCTTTCCTATGAGTTCTCCGAGGTCCAGCTGCTCAAAGGGGATGTCCCACTCCTGCAGGTAGACGCTGGTCTGACTGGCCTTGCGGGAGATGGGACCCTTCCACTGGTTTCCCCGAGAGCTGGGCAGGTCATCCAGCTCATCACACTCGCCGTCCGAGCCCACGTTCATCCTCATGTCCTCCCCGTCGTCTTCATCTTCCCCTTCGTCCTCGTTCTCCTCGTCGTCGTCCTCATTGTCCTCCTCCGCTTCGGGGTCGTCGTCTTCCACCTCGATCTCCTCCTCCCCTTCCTGCAAGAGTGTGGTGATGGTTTTGTACTTGCAGGCAACTTGTATATAATGTATCTGCATCTTCTTATGGCTACATATTTAAACTTACTGAGGAGTCAATTGGAAATTGTGCCGCTGCTCTTTAATATATTCTGTAAATGTGAGCCAGCATTGACTTAAAAGTACTGTTTCCCCTTCGTCTCCAGTTTTGTTTTGCTGTCTTTGTTATAAATTGTCAGGATATTTTCATGTCAGCAAGACTCTCCTGGTTAAATTAATAACATCACAGCCCCGACATTATCCACAGCCAAACAGGTCAACCTGGTTCCAACACACAAATGTAAGCGGAAGTATTGTTTTTGGTTAATGCCAGGCCATTCAAATCATTTATGGCAAACTTGCAGTCTGGGTGTTTTAATAAAAATGATCATGTTACAGTACTCGCTAAAAACAACATGATGTACCTGAATGAATACAAAAGATCTCCTGCCCTTTGACCTGCTCCAAGTCCAACGCAGTTTGAGAGAAATGAGTTTGACCCATGTCTCGCCGCTTTGACAGCTGATTTTCTGAACTCATTTCGGTGCCATAACAAACATCCATTCAGACGCTCCTCTGACGTGACGATCTGGGTCAGTGTCACCACTTTCAGCTTTGTCTAAGGTTAACAGATTATTTTGCATCCTTTGTCACCAGTCTGGTGCTTCCCAAGGTTGTTTATGCTCATTATTACTCAGTGAGCTCCATAATGACAGCTGAGTCTTTCAGTCCTTTGACTGATTTTATTGCTTCTGACATCCCTGTGCTACCTTTTATGGACGACAATATCAGTCTCAGAAAACTGAACAGAACGTGATGCAAGGTACATTTCAGAAATATGACTCTGAACAACCTCATGCTGCTAGTGAAACCTTCACTGAAGTGGATTTTCTAGGTTGTTGCAACATTACCTCTTCATCTTCATCTTCTACCAGCTCAGCATGTATGTCGTCCGCTGATTGCTCGATCTCACTGCTGTGATACAGAGATTTAATATCAGTACAGATTTAATATCATCAGGAAAAACAAAATATTCATAGTTAACAATTTGTTTAGTATAAAGGTCTTACACAGTGTCTTGGAGGACATCAGGGTGCAAATGAGCAGGACTGGAGACGTCTGTAGAGAAAAATATGATAGTTTAGAAATGAATGAGAGAAGCAAAAATCCTATCCCTCTCATATTTATCTCCCTTTTCCTTTAGAAAAGCCTCACAGCCCAACACATACAGATCATGACCGCTCAAGCAATTTCCCACTACCACCAGCAGATGGCGTCAGAAAGCCGTTTAGCGTCAACATGCAACCCTAGTGCTGGCACACAGCAAGAGATAGCCACAGTAACTGCTACAACCCTAAAAGCAAACATGCAGAGGACAGAGAGAGCTGCAGGCAATCTGAGGTTTGGAGAAGGGGAACAACGAAGGGAGAATAACAAGGCAGCATGACGCTTTGAAACCGTCAACTCACCAGGGAAGATAAACTGCTGTCTATGCTGAAAGTAACAGGCAGCTTTTGCAAAAAAAAAAAAAAAAAAGAGAGAGAGAGGGGAAGAACGACAAGCATGGCAGGGAGAGAGACGTTTGGTTAGAGAAGCTTTGAATTAACAGATCTTGTCAAAAAAAAAAAAAAAAGTACAGTTGGTCTTACGTGTTAATGTCATATTTGGAGAGAGAAGGGAAGAAAAGGGTGTTTGTGGCCCGTACTATTAAATATTGGTAAACTGGAAAAGTTATTCAGGGAAAAAACTGTATAATAAGGAGAAATACAGTCTAGCATGCAACATATCAGTATGTACAGTATGTGTGTCTGAGTATCTGTACTAGTGTATTTCCATGTGTGTTTCTGTGTCCCGGCATATCCGAGGTTTACCTGGGAAGTTGAAGCGGCTGTCCCGATGACCTTTGGGCGAGGGGTTGGGCGGCGGGGTGGCGCTGGGGGGGTTGCTCTGCTGAAAGGGTGCCGGGGAGGAAGGCGTGGACGAGGTGGTGGAGGACGGATTGCTGCTGGAGTCCAGCTGATTCAGCACTGGAGGGTGATCCTGGTGGGGGCAGGGACAGATGCATGAAGACCGATCAGAGTTGATGGGTAAGAGTAATATTATATTATATTTAAGATGATTTACACTGTTGCAGCTGATGTAATCTTAAGGACAATGCACCAGACTGTGCTTTGGCAGAAATAAGGACTGTTAACGGCTTAAAATGGGGAGAGCATCACTAATCTTTACAATATTTTGAAAGGCCTGATGGTGAAAAACTGACGAAATGACTAAAATCACACGCAGAATTATTCATCTTTTCTCTTCCAAACAAACACATGGATCAGGGAGAGGTCATGTGTGCAACAGGAACCAATGAAGATTGTGACAAATGTAGTCATTATTTTCACATATACAAACACTTAAGTGCCAGAGACCAAACTCCAGTCTGGCACTTCAGTAACACTCGACACCATGGCTTCATGAATTTACATAGTTTATATCAAGGCGTCATAGGTTGTAATTATTCAGCATTGTTTCTGAGTGCTACAATAAAGTCACACTGCATTGTAATGCAGAACCCCTAAACCCTTTTTTTCTTCTTTTTTTTTTTACCTTTTTTGTGATGGCCTTTGGTAACGTGCCAAACTGCGGTGCTTCTGGTGGGCGGTCCACAGGGTTGTTTATATCAGACGGAACAGACTCAGTCCTCCGAATTTTGGCAACTGGAAGAAAAATAGGAAGTGTCACAATGTATATGCAAAATACAGCGTGTCCCTCAAGTGCACACCGAGAATAAAACAAACTCACTTGGTAGAAAGGAGATTCTGCAGGAGGGGGCTTCCTTTGTGCATTTGTTGTGGCACTTTAACCTGCACAGAAAGTAGGCAGCATATGAGAGACAGAGTAGTATTTTGGAGTCTGGAACAGTCTTCACTCCCACGGCCAAGGATCGAATCGTGTCAGAGTTCTCTCTCCTGTGTTTCCTTATTCTACGCTACTAGTAATGCCAAAAATACAGTTGAGTAACATACTCTTTAAATAGGAAGCGCTCAACTCACCGACAGTGTTTGCACTTCACCCCAAACATCATGTTCTTCTGGCACACCTGACATGTCTGGGAGAGCCAGGACTTGGTAGAAAACCTGCATAAACATGAGAAATGCTGTTAAAGCTGCAATATTACATTAGTGTTGAGTTATTTTTAGGACAGTTAATTTGTTATTTCCTTAAGAACAAGTCTAGCCTGTTTGCTTTATTACAACAGGATAGAAGAGACTGTGTGCAGAGGAAAGATGTACCTGTGTGTGACTGCGAGGCCTATGTCCCTCCTCACTGCTTGTGGGGAGCTGCGATGCACTGCTACGTTATCTAGCCAGAGAGAGAGATGAAAGGATGGAAACACGGGGGACAAAGATCAAGGGGGAGGACTGGGCTACGCGGAGAAAGACTGATATCTCATGATGGTGGTCGGTCACATAAAACATTTGACAATTTAGATTTTGTCATCAGAACTCTGTGTGATTCCCTCACATAGAAATGATTGTGGAAATGTTACAGACCCAAAAGCTTCAGTCACATTCATACTCAAACCCACACACTCGCACATAAATACATATGAAATTTGTAAAAAACAATTTACACAAACAAACTATGTTTAATCAAAACAGAAATTATTACTATTATTTTTTACTTTTATTGTTATTTATAAAAGACAATTTCCGAGATGCCAAACATGCATATTCACCAAATCATCAAAATAACAACATATACATGACTCACTCTTAATGGTGCTGTGCTCTTCCAGGAGGGTGGGTGTGCCGGGCAGGGTGTAAGACGCTGTGGTGGCGGCCGGGGGGACTCCGGGGGTGCGAGCAGACACGTAACGAGAAGGCGAGTCCTCACATCCGTTCCCGTTGACTTGCATATTCAGGAGCAACTTATTCTTTTTAACACACCTGTAGAGAGGGGAAGCAAAGAGCATCGGAGTGGGTTCAGGCGAAAAACCAGACTGGATGCCACAGCGGGCCTGCAGCGTTGCTTCAACACCATACTGTATTATAGGTATAGGTTACGTAATGGCGAGAGAGAAGCACGTTGGAGTACCTAAATAGCATTGGCACGGGACAGCCAGGGTGAAATCCTTAACACCCAGACTGAAGTCACAAGGACTGAAGCAGTGAGCAGTGCCAGTTCTGAGGTTTATACGCACACACGCACACACGTGAGCAATCAGAGTTTGGAAAAAGAACACATTTGTTTCATTTTATCCTGAGTTCTGTTCAATCAGCTATCAGAGCTGTGACCTGTTTTCAGATTGCTCGCTATAATATACAGTACAGCACGTACAAAGCCAGGATAAACTAGCAGGATCGTCTGGGTGCGCGTTAGATGTATTGGATCTATGTCAGCCGTATTTACTTCTGTCTTTGCCAGTTTTTTTTTTCCCAGTGAAGCTTTCCATAAACAGACAGGATATTATGGATAAACATGTAGTTTGTTTGTGTATGTGCATCCAATCACAATAGAGGGAGAGAGGGGGAAATGAGAGAGAGAGAGACAGAGGGCGAGAGCGAGAGAGAGAGAGATTGTGTGTGTCTTGCCACCTCTGAGCATTAGTCCTAGGAAATACTTCCTGTTTTGACATGAGTCATAATCTCTGGGAATCTGTGCGGGGATTAGCTCCACTCACACAGTCAGAGCAAAGGAGCAACAGGATGTGAACGGGGGAGACAGAACGAATGTGAGTGTATCTGAGGAAAGCTCTGCTTCTGTCCTGAAATCTGCACCAGCAACTGTTCTCATCGGCCGCTGATGAGAAACATAAGGCTTCAACAGTAACCCAAATACTGTAATACCACCACGATCATGCTTTTTTTTTTAGGTAAGCTACAGTCGGCTTGTCACGGTAGTCTGTTCTACCGGTGTTACATGAGCATAATGATGACATTAACTTACCCAACACCTCCACCATCGCTTTGTAAAATACTAAGCGTGTTATTGGTACTTAGTTGGACAGACACTACAATTATAACCTGAAAGTGTTCGTCACAGCAGAGAGTAACAGGAGTCGGATTCCACTTAATCATATGATGAGAGTGAGGAGAGCAGACCGACAAGACGATGGCGGAGGATTTGGGGTCAAAGTGAAAAAGTAAAAGCACCTATTTGGCAATATTTCATATTTAAACCCAGTGCTAATAAGGAACCTGATAATGTTAATGAGTCAATCTGTAAACTTTGTCTGATAAAGGTGGCGGCATCTGGAGGCAACACCTGTAATCTACACACAGTCAGAACTAGATAAGGTTTGTCAGTGTTGTTGTTAAATGACACAGAATGAATAATCCCTTATTAAAACTGTCATCAATTCATTTTGTGTGTATCAGTTAATCGCCTATCAGTTTGACTGTGACAAACTTATTGTATGTCAGTGAGAACTAATTGTACTCCCTCATCTAATTAGCAATGGAATAATAAAACTGCAATAAACTTCAAACAATCTGCTAAAATAAAATGAGGCTTGAGGTAGTAACAGCGTTTGAAATTCTTTAGATCTTAACATTTATGTTGGCATCAGTGATCCTTAGATGTATATAAATTGGATTCATCATTCCAGTCATGTGTAAAAGAACAAAGCAAAGACAGGGAAAAAAAAATCAAATGTGAGCTAACTGACAGATACCAGTGTTTTCCCCTCACAGCACTTTCCCCCAACACTCCCCAGTGTTCATAAACCTGTGCTAACAAAGCTGGCAGTGGAAATATGTCACAATTACAATGTGATCTAAGGATTTCTATTTAGTTCTAATCTGACCTATTTATGAAAAAAGACACAGCTGAGATGACAAGACGAGTTCTGGAACAACACGTTGGTCCAAACAGGTCTCTGAGCACCTACTTGTTGGTGGGCGGGTCCTCGATGCGGTTGCCCAGCTGGGACTCGTGGCTTTTGCTGCGCGTCAGTGTGATGTTGGGAAGCAGGTGCAGCACTTTGCGGGACGGAGGTGGAGGGGTGCAGGGGGGCTTCAGCCGGTGACGCCTCTTCGAGGGCGGAGTGATGGGCGGCGTGGAGGTGTGTCCGTGGAGCCGAGCTGCGCGAGCCAAGGACATGGGGAATGGATCTGTGAGAGGGCTTTCGCTGTGGACGTACGATGCCAGTGGCTCGGGCGTGGGCGCCGCCGACACCGAGCCCGAGCGGGGGTGAGGGAAGGTAGCGCAGGGGGTGGATGGGGTGGACTGGATGGTGGATGGGCGGGCGAGAGGCGAGGGACTGTGAGGGCGGAGTGGAGTCCCCAGGTTGGACAGCTGGTCTGCAGTCAGTAGAGAGCCGCTGTCCCTCCTTGTGGGTTCAGACAGCCAGGGGCCGCCATCTTCCCTCAGTTCACCTCCTGGACAGGACACAACACAGACAAATACCACTAGTAGAAAACCCAAGGAGGATACAATGTGATGCACTTGATCATGGAGGCTTCAAAGGAGAAAATACAAACCTGATTCAGTGGCACTCTTCAGACAGGAGAGGGCAGCACTGAGCCTGGCACATTCCTCTGAACTGGACCCTAGTCTTCGCATTGTGTCCCTCACCTGAGCACCTGTCATCTGCAGTAAGGCATCCAGGGACAACTTTGCTTCCACTGCCTGCAGACGAGCAAGAAGAAGAGAGGGGTGAGGACTCAATAACGATACAAGACTGAGCAAGAGACACAAGCAATAAATGTGATGTATCAGAAGCTCTGCAACAAGAAAAACAGTATACCACTAAGAGGAAGTCAGATAGTGTATAAATAATTATCAGGATGCTGGTGATTATTTGCTAAATATTAAAAACAAGCTGTATATTAGCTTTCTCCTGTATTGATTATTTAACACCACATAATAAAACTGATGACATCTGTGTCACACGAGAAAGCAAAGCGACTCTGCTCGTAGTGGTTTATATAACATCGATATTAAAAAAAAACTTGTGTTGTAAGTCTGCTAACGCTGCAGTGGTCTCAGCATCACGGCCTGTGTGAGGCTGAAAGTCAGCATTAAAAGGGCAGCATGGGAGGGTACTAAATAAGTCATGCAACCTCTGACTTGTGCTGTTCCTGGAAATCAGTGTAATCCTGTTTGTTTGCGGCCTTTCACATACCACTTCTTCCACTTATCTGGGAGATAAGAGCAGATTATACAGCACTAGTACAGACATGGTTTTATGCCTGTATCAGTAGATGGAAGGAAAAACTTCAGACGGGACTTGGACCCAAAATCTGCAGCGGTCAAGGCCAAAATGTCCGACACAGGTTCAAGATACTTTTTAAGAGCAAGCGTGAATTATGACTGAATCAGCGTCCGTTCAATTCTTTCATAGTCTGCTGTTTGAGAGTCAGCTATGTTCATTCACATCTAACACCAACACATCTATGGATGAAGTAAAGTGCAGTCTTGGACAGCAGCTGATACACACAACACAGAAGTAGAGGATTCCATTAGTAGGACAAAGAGTGGGAGGCAGACTGGCGAGTGCTGGTAGGCTACAAATTTGAAAAGACACAGATACAAGGCTGCTCGGACTGAATAAACGGCCAGCTGGTTTGATTTGCAAGTGTATGTGTGTGTATCAGGGACTTTTCTCATGCTAACTTTTTTGTCTTTGTTTCCTCTAATGCAGTATTTTTTTTTTTTCAAGTTCAGACGGGCTGAGGTGTAGAGCGCAGCACGGTTAAGGCAGCACCTTTCACAGATTGTCCACAAACGCACCAACTATCATCCGTCTGAACCGAAAGCCTGCAACAACAAATCGTAAGCACCTTCATCACTGATCAACTTATTGAACCTTTGGGCCGTGCAGTGTAGTAACATCCTTTATGCAATCCTGTGTTTGACAAAGTGTTGAACCTCTCTCCATCCTCGCTTGTGAACGACTGAGTCTTTCCAGGATGAACCTTTCATACCCAATCATGATACTATCACCTGTTACCAATGAACCTGTTTACCTGTGGAATGATCCAAACAGGTGTTTTTGGATCAGTCCACAACTTTCACAGTCTTTTGTTGCTCCTGTCCCAACTAGTTTGAAACATGTTGCTGCCATCAAATTCAGAATAAGCAGATATTTACAAAAAAGTACTGTTTTCAATTGAGTATATGTCAAAAAGGATGAGCAAATTATCACATTCTGTTTTATATATGTTCTACAAAGCGTCCCGACATCCTGAAAGAAGTTACAGGTCCACATTATGCAACAACCCACAACCAACTATTTGAAATGAAAAACTTGTGAAATTAGACATTATAATGTGAATCAGCATCATTTTATCACACACTGAAGAAACAGCCAACATTACTGTGAGAGAGCAACAGGATATTGGATGAGCTTTTTGAACTAGCAGACAGTAAAACAGTGCTCAATTCAACAATGAAATTAGATTAGTGACAAATTCATGGTGGAAAATTACAATTAGTAGTTTAGAATGTTTATTGACGGAAGATCCATCACTAATACACTGTGCATGTAAGAACAGTTCTTAATCTAGTTCCACATACTCCCATATGTCTCTCAGTAAAGCATGTAGGCCTCTCTCATCCTCTCACTTGGTTATACAGACACCACTGTCAGAATAGCTGATTAGAAAAGAGTAGCTGAGGACCAGGAGGTGAAAGACTTGATTGTGAACAGAAACTACTCCTCTAAAGAAACAGACCTACAGGCCTGAGGTATTTGCTGTTTATTTAATGTTCAGTTGCTGAGACAGTGGGAAAAAAAGCACAGCGCAAACACGTGGAGCGCGGACGGAAACAGGAGATAGTCCAGTCAGTTTGGGATGTTTTTTTGACATGGGAAGTACGCAATCGCTTATCAGTCAGGTTAAACCCTTGCTCTGAGAGGGCAAACACTGATCAGAAAACTAGGGCAGCCTCCCACACTCATGTGTACACTGTAAGCAAAAGGAAGCACACACACACACACACACACACACACACACAGACACATACACAAAGCAGACACACAAACACACAAGCAAGGGTGAGCGATGCGATATTCAAAAGTGGCTGTGGGCCCTCGGCTCCCCTCCCACCTACTCACTCATAATAATGGTACAATTTTAGCACCATGAAGAGCATAGCTTGCACGCATGCTTGCTGTGCTGAGGCCTCCTTGATACAGTGTTATTGGTCAGAATTGCTGTGTGTCTGTGCAAAGCAATTAACATCACATTGTTGTTGGATCTACACGTTAAGTCAAGTGGGTTTGTATTGTGTTATGTGTGTAATCATGTTACCAGTTGGCATTTTGGAGTTCTCAGAATAAAACACTCACACACACATAGTTAGATAGAATTGAGAAGGAATGCACTAATTATCATACAAAAAAACAAACATATAGATTTAAAATCCGATTTTTGGTTTTACAATCTAGGAAATGCCTACTCTCACGTCAGCTTGGCTCAAGATGATGAAGATCTGGCAACCTCTTTCTTGCAGCGAGCCCCGAGTTAATGAAGATAAGACTACTTTAGCAGAGCCACAGACAAAATTAATTAGTTCCCAGAGAAACACACATGATCATTTAAGGAGCTTGCCAACATGGCATCCACATGCTTGCATAACATTACGCAATACCTCGCTGTCAGTGGCAGCAGAGGAGCAGAGAGGTTGGATACCAGGTTAGAAAAATAAATAAATAACTGCTGAATACAATCATCGTAATCTTTTTGGACCATCCCTTACGTAATCCAACCTTCACAGTATAGAGTGAGGAGGAATCTCAGTCTAATAATGTTTGATCTAAATGGGTCATCATCCTGCGATGACGCCTCTACATGTTTTGGGAAATCCCCGTTGGTATACGAGCCATACGAATGAGCTGTGCTGTGAAAAAAACTTTCTCTAGCATGAATTCTTTGAAGGGAAAGTGGAGAGGTTTAAACTGCAAAGCAAACAGAGCACTGAGCCTGACAGATATGACTAAACCCTAAACACAAGACAAATAATCAGATCTGGAATGAGGCGCTGAAACAAAAACACAAAGCAAGCACAAACTCGGGACATATTAAAGAATAACAAGTGTGGAAACATGTGAAATAAGCAGGTTAGAGTCGGGTCTCCGAACCAAGACAAACAGACAAGAGCAAGAACAACACACAGTAGCTGAGAGGGATTATAAAAGTTTACAGCAGCACAGGAAGGGGAGTCAGCCGAGGGAGAGGAAATTACACTGAAATGTGACAAACAAATCCTGTGGTGGAATGACGATTGCACAAAAACTGCGAAATAAGGAAATAATTGCATTTCATTCATTTGTCGTCAGGTGTGCAAAAGCAGCCAGTTGTTGGGACCTGGTGTACGTCAGTCAGCAGCACCTTAACTCTTACCCCTTTCCCACCAACATGGAACAGGTTGTGTTCTGGTTTGTGCACCTAATTTTGAACCGTTTGGAGCATTTACCCCCAAAATGAATTAGTTCAGAATCCAAAAAGTTGGTTCCCTGCTGGAACCAAAAAACGTGTGTCTCAACAACTCTACTCTACAAGTTGGAAAGAGAGGATGGAGAAGGCCATTCATCTTCCACATAATAATCTTCTTATCATAAATAGTTAGTCCATGCTTGTTTGGTGCAAAGCAAATTTAAAACTTAAAGGGTGGACCTCAAACTGCCTGCTCATAAGTTAGAACAAGATAGATAAAAATGGTATTGATAAGAGAACTGCACACTGTTTCCTCATGATCAATAGTTGAGCAGCAGACAGTTGGGAATGTCTGAGTTTTGATATGTTTATGATTATAAACAATTTTTTTGACAAAGGATGTTGTCTGTTGGAAATATCTCTGTTAGGGCCCCTGCTCCTCCACAAGGAGGTCAAAGGTTAGATTTAACTGTTGGGAAATCAGTGTCCTGCTCAGGGAGCAACACATGAGCTCAGGCTCTCGGTCTGAAGGTCAGCTATTACACTGCCACCATGACACACTGGAACGCTGCTGATGGTGTCGTTCATCACATCATTTTCACAGTTTGACTCTAACTAACCGTAATCATAATCAGATTTTTAAAACTCCCACATTTCAGAATCAGTATTGGTCAAACTATATTTAAGAGCACTTACATTATACCAATGAACAGTGGACCATAAGAGGAGGAGGTACAGCTGGTACACTTGTGTGCTGGACTAACAAGCTTCAACTAATTCTCTTATAAAGATTTCCATCTAAACAGTCCAACAGATGGAGTCATACAGTTTGTTCTCAGATGTAGAAAAGATTACTATTGTTATATAGTATAATATAAGAGGGCCATTACAACGCAGGCATATGAATTTAAGAGACTGAGCAATACATTTGGAATCTGCAGCGAGGGTCAGATGACAAACGAAAAACAAGGATTAGACACACTTTATATATTTTCAATCTGCACGCAACTATCAACAAATATCCCATTCTACTAAAGCTAAAATGCATCCAAGACTTTTCTTAAACACATGTGAGACTCCAATGTGCACCCTCCTCACTAACATGGCACAAAGATATAAATGGCAGTAGGCTGGGAACTGGATTTTTTTGGTGACCACGAGGAGTTTGTCTAAAGAAGGACATGCTAATCTTGTCTGAGTGATAGCGAGCAGTCACTTTCCACTCTCATGTTTTTATATGTTTTCTTGAAAAAATGTCTTGTTTTTTTCAAAATTGCTGCCTATGTTTGCAGCTTAAATATCATTATCATAAAAATGACGGCGCTTTGCTTTTACAAAGACCTGATGCTCATTCCTCATGTCCATGTGAGCGGCTGCTGAGTATACATACTACACAAATGTGACATTAACACAGTCGTCTGGGCCAGAGAGAGAGAGGCTGACTTACCTCGATGAGCTCCGGTCGCAGGTTGATGGTGCGTAGCCAGTCTCGTAAGTGTGGGTAGCTGTCCAGGGCCTCGGGCCTCTCCGTCTCTGGCACTTTCTGCTTGCACTGCAGCTGTTTACAGATGTATTTCATCAGCTTCACCTGCAGGGAGCAATAGAGAACACAGCGCAGATGGGAGGGGCGGGTTAGAGATGAGACTCCAGCAGGCCTTCACTGTCACACCTCTGTGATGGCAGCGTGTGTGTTTTATTGTTACTGCTGTAGCACACACAATAAGTCATTCTTTGGAGCAATAACACACTTACGACTGACTGTTGCTGCTTCTGTAAAAGTGACCTCAGATGGGGCAAAGTCCATCGTGCGTTCATCACCTCAACTGACACACACTACTATATATTTTCCATCAGTGCAATAAAGGTTGACTTGAAGCACGAATGACTCCATACTCAAACCGTTTCCTGAGCTCAATGTACCTGCAGCAACTATTCCACTGTTTGTTTAACCCAATTTCCCAGTGCCCCCAGTGCACAAGACGGTTAATTAGATATAAACAGCTATTATTATACAGAGGAACAATGAGCTGGTCATGTAATGAGAGCATCTGCGCTGCTGGCACAGCAAATGTGTGTATTTGGAACAAGGAAGCGGCTTAGTGACATAATGACAGAAGAAAGTGCCATATGACCAGTCGGCTTTCCAGTTAGTATCACAGCTACTGTACTGAGCTAAACATGGTACACAATTGCACCTTTTGTTAAAATCAACCATAAATATATCTATGACATAATTCCCGTGTGAGTCAGTAAAAACGATCTCATTATCAGACAGTCCTGTGGATGGGACATTATGGGAGACAGCGTGGTAACTATCTACAGACAAAGAGATTTTACAGTTCTCAAGTATTTGTATTTATATATCTTTTTAATTGTAAGTTGATGTTTTTCTACTTTATTTTTGTTTTTAATTAGCTGTGTGTGTATATATATATATAGCTCTGGCAACATAAACTTCTCTTTCCCGTGGCAATAAAGTCCATTTGAGCTGAATTGAACAGAATTTTTTTAAATTATACATCCTGATCCGAAAAATGATCCAATCCATGACCCAGAACTGTGATGCAATCCGAACTGTGAGTTTTGTGCACACCTATCGCTCAGGGTACTGGCTCACTGATGCACAGTAACCCCCCTCCCCACCTCCACCACCTCCCCGCCTGTCCTCCTCTTAATGCATGCATCTGCTAATCAGCACATTAATGACTAAAGCCCTGGTGAAGACCTCTGCTGTAGTGTCTCATGACGAGGGCCGCATCGGTTAACGTTACCTGAACATCCAAAACCCCTGAAAGCCAGACCCACCTAAAAACACTCAAATAACCAACAGCATAGAAAGCTGGGAGACTTTACCCCAACGCTTTCCAAGCCAATGTCAAGTGCAGTGGTCCTGTGAGTAAGTATTACAATGAACACCACGGTATTGGTTTGCATTGGCCTGCGTTGTGCAGCTCACCCCGACCCGTATAGTGTGTCTCCTTATCTCGCCGTCTATCTGTGAGAGTCCATTACAGCAGGCAGCACCTTCAGATGAGCCGCGCAACACCAGCTAGCTCTCGACCCGCCGCGCACCTCTCGAGTGCCTGAGCAACAATGAGCGGCGCGCGTCTTTTTTCTGCTCATTCAACTTTCTCCCTGACACATCTACTCGCAGAGCAGACTGAAAAACCCATAGAGCCGCGCTCCTCTCAGAAAGTGCGGCCTTGGGATGTAAAAAAAAAAAGAAAAAAGAAAAAAAAAGGCAGCTCACAAAAGCATCTCCAGTGTGGGCCAGAGAAATGAGAGAGGAGAGAGAAAGAGGACGGAACGGCGGTAAATGCTCTCCATGTCGACTCTGACTGCAGCTTTTTACTCATCAATTATCAGCTGCACTGAGAGCATTATGAAATAATAATATTACAGCATGCATTACTGAATGCACACTAATAAAACGTGACGTTCTCAAAACTTTCAAGCATGTCATAAAAGCTGATTGATCCAGAGGAGAATGAATGATTGGCTGAATGCAAACTTTCCGGCCTTACATGTCAATGAAATCTTTCCCAAATAAGCATTAAAAAAACAGTTTTAAGCGGTGTCCGATATGCCTGCAGACTTTGAACCTCCTTTCACTTGCATGCATTTGACCTGAGAGCTCAGCCAATAAGAGCAGCTCCTCCCTTTTCCCATTTATACACCTTTGAGCTGGAGACACATAAATCCAGCAGCACACATGCAAACATACTGGCTGACAATCATGTCTTCCAAGTGGATGGGAGACTGTGAAGCTGTGTTGAATTTCCTCCCAGATCCTAACAGATTATTCACTGTGCTCTCATCAAGTGAGTGGATCCGCCGTTTCTGCAGATGTGGACCAGCGTGGCCGGCAACGAGAGGCCTTAGCTCGATGTGGCTAATGAGCTAGCCTTCCCGCTTCACCTCTCTACACACCAGTGCAGGGGCTGTGACGTCAGGTCACCTAGCAACCCTGCTTCTGAGTCGTCAGCAACATTTCAGTGGGATTTTCCCACACATGTGAAATGCGGCGCTCAGACACAATGCAGCTCAACATGCACATGTCATCATGCGTCTCCGCGGGACAAAGAGCGGGGCAGCGACAAAACATGACCAACATTTTTATCTGCAGCCACACACAGAGCGCTCACTTTACCCATTATCACCCCAGTGAGTAAATAAGGTGGATAGGATTACACAAGTCTCCAAATCCCTCAGTGCTATCAGTAATGTGTGTATTTGTGGTGGAGGCACAGTCAGGCACATCAACAAACCAAAAGATAATGACAGGCTCTGTGCATATTATTTTTGGTGCAGAGTGGAGAAAGCAGCATTTGATGTGTGGCCTGGAGGTGGGAGGAGGAGGAGGGGGTATGGCGTCAGAGCCCACCTGTCAGCAGAGCCAAACACCGCCATGGTAACGGCCGAACGCTGCGAGGAGATGAGTGACAGGCGGTGTGTCAGCCGCCGGGGAGGGGAGAGGAGTCCCAGCAGCGGCCTGCCTGACACAGCAGACTCAGGGAGCAGATCCCACTGCTCCAATTGTTTTCTCAAAGCTCTCGCTGACACAGCCACTTCGGCGCACCTGCCAAGGATAGCACGGCCTATCTGAGAACCGAGCAACGGAGCTCTATCCCACAAAATGATCACGCACAGGGAGGTCAGTTCGTCTCTCTCACACTAAAACGTTGCTTGTTGTCAGAACAGGCCCGGTGAATAAGAGCACTGAAGCATTTCTACTCCTGGTGTCCCATTAGCTGTTGAACACTAAAAGTCTGAGCAACATCTAGTATTTCTTAGATGTGAGAAAACCACGTCTGTACACAATATTATGACTATTAGCAACTAAGGGACATGAGAGTAAGAGCCACAATGATTAGTCAATTAATCAATAAGTCGGTCGAAGGGAAATTAATTGCAAAATATTTTGATGATCAATTAATTGTTTTGTTGTCATTTTTCAAGCAAAACATTTGCTGGTTTCAGCTTCTTAAATGTACAGATTTGCTTTTTTTCTTTGCCATTTCTGATAGTAAATGAAGGTTTTAGACTGTGGGCTCTGAGTGTTTTTCACAATTTTCTGAAATTTCATAGACTAATCAATTAATTGTAAAAAAAAATAAAAATCAGCAGCTTAATTGATAACGAAAATACTGCAGCCCTAACAAGAGCAGGTTTTCTCTATATATTTTTTAGTTGTAGCCTGTAGTCTCCTCTGTCTTTACATGTGGCAGCTCAGTCAGTGTCGCAGTCAAAATGCAATGTGATAGTAGCAACAAGTAGCACTGGAGCTTGAAGATAATGCAAATTCAAGGCTAATTTTAATACTGCTTTCAAGGACACATTTTGCACTGGATCATGGAAGCAAACAGCGGTGAGCACGCTGACGTTTTACGCCTGACGCACACTTTTATCTACACATTAAAAAAAAATGATGAAAATGTCAAAAGACAAAAACACAATGGAGCCGGGCAGACCTAGTTATGCAAAGGCCAGGTCACACGGACCTTTGCGGTAGGCTGAACGTACATGGTTGACAGTTCCCAGACAATGGCCTCGCTGCCCCTCCTCCATCATTGTTACCACCAGTGCAAGTTGACCCCTTACACTGGGCTGGGCTGGGCTGGAGGGTGGGGAGGGTGAGGAGGTGACAGAGTGACCTCCAGCTCTCTGCGGTGAGGCTGTGCAAAGGTTTGTCTACGTCCCAGCCTACGACCTACACACATACAGAGCCTTGGCCTAGTTTACACTGTGACAGAAGGACGTGTGGTCAGCGGGGCCATTTGAAAAAATACACACCAATAAACATGTTTTGTGGAAGTTGAAATTAAATAAATAAGCAATAAATATAAAATGAAAAACATACTTTGCTAATATACAACATGCAGCAATTTTAACCATTTCAAACCAGACAACCATGTTACTTTCCTTATAATTTGGAGCTGGGGCACGCAAATGCCCCCTTTTCCACAAAAGAAGCACAGCAGACCTCAAAATTACAGGATGTAATGCAACTCATCGTGAGTCAGTTTAAGAATAGATGAAGGCCTGCCTACACTGTTCATTTCCACATTGTGCAGTCCATTCTTATTGACTACACCGCTCACACTGGAGGGGGAAACAGAGACGGGGTCGGCATTGCTACAGTCGCTAGAGTTGTGTTTCCTCTATACCCTCGTGTGAGCAACATTCTCCATTGTCTTCTCCTAGGCCTCCGACACACACACACACACACACACACACACACACACACAGTCACACACACACACACACACACACACACAGCAGTTGTCATGTCATAAGAAGCAGCCCAGCGGATTGGCTTTGATTCTCCCCTCCCCTTTCCTCCCTGCTCACCCCTCTCGCACAGGCTCTTTGCGCGTCATTTGATTTTCTTATTTAACAACCAACCCTGAAAATGCGTAGGAAGAAAGATGTCTAAATATAGATGCAGCCACAACAGCTCGCACCACGAGCGCACAGCAAACTCTCTCCAACACCATGAGGAGACAAAACAGAGTGACGCTTTTGCTGTTTGCTGATCATTCCTGAGAGCGCTGATTATAAAGATAAGACGGTGAATTGCTCTTATGAAAAGACCGACACCAATGAATTAATATCCAGAAACATTTGACACTAAGATTATGTAAAACTGTATGTGAGCTAAAAACGCTTGAGTGCTGCTCATAGGAGGTTTTGAGGTCATGTTTCCAAATGTCTGGATGACTGATTTGGACCTGGTTTAAAGACAAACAAGCTGCTCAGACAGTGCAGGGAGGATGTGATAAAGCAAAAACTCAGGGATCCATAAAGAGCTACAGTAAAAGTAACAGGGAGGCAGCATGAGAGGCAGAGACCAGGCTGAGTGGGATTAACATGTGAAAAGTGAAGTACCAGTTAGCACTCCATTTGAGAGGCCAGTATCATTATCCTCTCACTGGCAAGGCAGAAAAAACACACAGTTCAAGTGGAATAATAAAGCTCTCTCAATGAGAGTATAAAGTGAGTTCAAGCCTCTCTTGATGGCACTCCGGTGCAATACAGGGAGCGATACCCGTTTGCACCACGAGTGTGACAACTGCTTTGACCTCGCACAGTTTGCTCGGATTCACCACACGGATTGAAGCGGCCCAAAGCTTCGGCAGCAATGGCATCTATCACGTCTTGCCGCTTCTGCCGCAGGACGACGATCGCCCGGACGCTGAAACGGGAGTTGCAGGCCGGCGTGCTTCCTAGAATTTCAAGATATTGTACACCTCTCACATCAGTGGGTCAAGGTTGAGGCACGACAG
The DNA here is from genome assembly GCA_025331565.1 of Holacanthus passer. Classification (NCBI taxonomy): domain Eukaryota; kingdom Metazoa; phylum Chordata; class Actinopteri; family Pomacanthidae; genus Holacanthus; species Holacanthus passer. The sequence goes on from JAFREQ010000005.1 coordinate 8,910,577, forward strand.
AGAAGGAAGGATGTCTGCAATACAGCACCCGACATACTGGCTGAAATTTTGTTATCAAATTGGTATCATGATCTATAGAATCAGCCAAATCAACCCAGTCAACCCAAATCTGCTGACTTTGAATAATCAAGGCATGTACAAAGGGAAATCTCAGAGAGGGCTAAAGCAAGAAGTGAAAGTGCACACTTATGGCAAGACGTGGTTTCAAAATGGTGTGCCAGTAAAGACATAGGAAGTAAGACTGCTGATCAAGACAGCACCCTGTGCTGTGCCCGCTCAGATGGAAAGACTGTTGTAAGACGTCTCGACCAGGCTTCTTAGCTATGACCATGAACGCCTGACTCTGGATTTGAATGTTATGGAGAGGAGCAATCACCAGCTGGTCCCCCACAAAAGGGTGTTCAAAAGGTCAAGGGCCACATTTGTAAAACTTTATTTAATAAGTCATTTAGGTTTTAAAAGTGGGAAAAATGTATGACAGCAACTGTAGCAATAGCAACTGTGTTGAATGCATTTCAGCTGTCGTGACTGTCTTCTTTATTGCTTTCTATACCTCCAACAATCTGTTTAAACAGTTGTGACTTCTTCCCTTGTTTAAGTGACAGGAAAGTGGTTTCAAAGAATCCAAGAATCTGCTCGGTTTGATCATGAAGTGTTTCTGAATCGGAGAAAAGACAAGACGAACGACTCATACATTCTCACCCCGTGTCTATGGCATGCGAGGATAATATGACAGTACGGTAAAACATGTTGGACGTCAAAATGGATAAAAAAAAATTAAAAAGGGAAAACAGAATGATTTTTTAACACCTTCAGCCACAACAAAGGGAAGAGTTGGACTTATTCAAGAACTCTGCTGATGAGACCAAGAGCAAATAATCAAGGGAAGTTCCTCAAAGTTTGGACTTGAGCTGTGACATAAGACGCTGCTTCTCATGTGTTGATTAAAATGTTTTAGTCACATGTTATCCTTCCTTAAGATTTCGAAACAGTCAAATGCGCGGGTTATATTCTCTGTAATGTGAGGTGAGGTCAGGCTGAGGAGCTGCACTCACTGCTGACCAGAGCGAGTTTGACTACTGAGACAAATATATAATCAGTGAACGCAACAATAAATAAAATGCAAATAAATATACTATTGAGACCTACATTTAGCCAAGCTGTAAACCAGAAAGTCCATCTTACCCGTTTCCAGTGCAGCAAAACAGAGACTCCTAGTTGTTCTGATCCTCAAGCTACAACAGAGAAAGACACTTGCTCAACCACAAAAACCAGAATAGATAACTCGTGGTAACCGGACCCACTATGTGCACTTCTGACTTTCAGAGATTCCTCCCTAATAACGGCCTCTAACCACAGGAAAGGGACCTTGGAGCAGTTTTAATAGCCTCCGAGAAACACGTGAGCCCGGCACGGCCTGCCCATTGTCATGTAGAACAATGCCGGTGCAGAACGCACCTATGAGACGGCCAACCTCAGGAAGTACTCTGCCAGATCACGTCCTGTTCCACGCAGCGGCGGGGCACGCACGACGGCGGATGGAGAAGGCCGCCTTCGCACTTCCCAGGACAAAGCGCTCAAACAGGCCGGGTTTTAACGAGTTAAAACTGCCATTTGATAACTATAATTTTGCATGAGAGAACAAAGATGTGTGGAGGCCTGGGACGGACCGCTGCAAACATGCAAACTGATCTGGTCTGGTTTCTATTTGAGTTAATACTTTGAATTTTTCATTTAAGACTGGGCTTCTATGCTTGAGCCTGTGAAAATTTGTTCCCACACAGCAGCTTGCCAACTTGCACCTGATGCCTGCCAGCCAGCTATGGAGCTACCGAATTACTGTGTAGACATTAATATTATGAAAAAAAAAAAAGAAGCTAAAAACACAGGACTGCGTTGTCATCTCACCTTTGCTCTAATGTATATCTTTCTTCTGCATCACAAACACAAATAGATCTTACTGAGGAGGAGATGCTGTCTGACAGTTAGATTACAGATGCATTGCAACTTGCTTTTAAAGGGCCTACTTTCTGGCCATCCTGAAGGTCACTTGAAAACCAGTTGGGCCGGGCTCTCGCCTCTCTGTGCGGCTGAAACTGAACGCTCCGAGCTTTCTGGAACATTGCTTTATAGGGGCGATGGCACAATTGTTTCGTGGGGTGTTCAGTTATACAGAAATAAAACAGACATGGATAATTGATAGCCTCAAGCCAATCAGGAGTGGATATTCCTTTTATCCAAGGTATGACGCTTGAATAAAGCATGAGCCAGAAAACCCATTTACCGTCTATCAAACCTCTTGAGTGTCAGCGTGTCTGGAGCCTTTACCAATGATACATTAATCTACCTAAGTCCTCATGTGCAGCCGTTAAACCTGCACTATTCAAACTCTGCGTCTCATCGAATCGCACTGTCTCACACCCCCGCACCGACCCCCTCTTCCCGTGGCCCTCCTCAGCAGAAGCAGGGCCCTGTTGTCCCCTCATGGCATTGTTACTAACAACATGGAGCCGGACTTTCCATGACATGATTCCTTCAGTCATCTGGCAGCTGAGAAAATGACAAAAACAATATGTGACTGTAAACATCCCATGGGTGGAAGCATGCAGGCCCGAGATAAAAGCGACCCTTTATGAAAAGGTCTATATAAACATTACTATAAAACTCACACAGTGGGAATTCTAGGAAGTGCCATTTTAAAAAGGTGTAGTTGCCTTTTCAAATCTGCATCTGAATTGTTTTCTGCATGGTGAGAATACAGGGATCATCCTTTGCTGATGCCTGCATGTTAGCAGTAGTACTACAGTAGGACATGCTGAGGCCCTACAAAGCCATGGCTCTTGCGCAAAGCAATGTCAAGTCATCCCAACACCGCCTGAGCTGAATCTGCATCCAGATGCAGGGAAGCATCCCTGCCTGCACAAAAAAAAAAAAACACATGGAAGACGTCGTGCATTTTTTTGTTTTGTTTTTGCATTGCTCTTGCACACAAACTCCATGTGCACAGATGAGAACAATAAAACAACTACAGCATCCTCGCAGCTGAATGTGTGCCATTAGGCCAGGCTGTGAACTATCCTGACGAACAGAGAAAGAGGTCACACAAATAACCGGATCATGCATCTCTCACATGGACACAATGTGGGAAAAAAAAAAAAAAAAAAAAAACATCATATTGGAGCCATCTTTCCCCCTCAGCGGTGCAAATGCAAGCGACAGATCAGGGGCACTCGTGGATCAGCCAATATTCAGAGAGAGAGAGACAGGCGGACATTTGTGGGCTTCATGACTCCGCAATTTGACCAGACCCCCCTTACTAGAAAAGCTGATTACCTCCAGAGTGCGTATCTCCTGCTGCGTGAGGTCGTTGGACGCGGCGCATTTGGTCCGTAAGCCCTGCAGGCTGGAGATGGAGATTTCGATCATGTTCTGGATGAGCTCGCATTGATGGAGCGCGGCCATCGCTGCGCCACCGCCGCCGCCGCCGCTGTCCCTCCTCGGCTGCTCGTCGCTCTCCACCATCCTGCCACCTTTACCGGACACGCTATCCATTCCTCAGCATCAGGAAGAAGAAGGAGGAGTGTGCAGGAGTCAGACTGTGGGGATCCGAGCAAACATATGCAGGCGTCCGGTCCGGCGATGCAGCGACCTATGGTGGAAGTTTTTTTTTTTTTTTGTGCAAACGTCTACGCTCGCGTGCAAACAAGTCAGGATGCAAAAAAACCACAAAAAACAAAATCGATGATCGAGACGGAGATCGACGGTGATCCGGCTCGTGGAGAGGTCCTGCAGGTCCCCCACCTCCTCCTCCTCCTCCCGGGCTTGTGTTTTCAGTCCGTGTGAGACACCGACGACTCTTCCACCGACAGCCCTGGCAGAGGCTTTCACCGTCTGTCAGCTGTTGGGAACATCATGGGCCGCGGTGCACGCTGGGAAATGGAGTCACGCGCAGGTTGCACACGCAAAAAAAAAAAGCACTCTGCCGCTCTTCAGCCTTCCTTCAACAACAACAGCTGATTGTTTTGTGCAATTATATAGTGACTTAATTTCTTTTTTTAAATAAAGTTTTTATTATTATATGAAAGGAATAACACATGTGTGATTAATAGTATTAAAAATGGCTGCATTCCATTTATGTGCAATGGTTGAGCTTCTTTTGCAGGAAAGCACAGATGCAAATGACAAAATGACTTCAGTTTCAGAGTCCTTGTATGGTGCATCACTGTCACACTGTCATGACAGACTGGGACACTTCATCATAAAGGTGTCATCATTAATGTGTTGTTCCTGCTTTAACATTCAAACTGTCCTACTTCCTGACAACAGAGCATTTGAAAAAGCACTATGAAGTAATATGAGAGGATCTGCATGGCAGGGGTGCTGTGAGGAATTCTGGGATCCAGAACACTCACACTATTGCACGGCAGTGTGGAGAGGCAGGGCGAGAGTGACTCTGGGCCCCGAGAATAATCACCACCTTTCAGCTCAGTCGCAGCAAACTGTCATACATTCTCTGTGTCGAGCAAAAGAGGAAGCCTGCAGAAATACTATAGAGGTTTTAGCAGTGTGATTAATAGGCTGCACCTTCTTTATGTATTTTATCAAAGGGATGATCTGTGATCAGCGCACAGCCCCCTGCCCATCCTGCCCATCCAAGTCCACATAGTTGACATTCCACTTGCATGTAGTTGAGCGCACATGGTCAGCATTCAAATGCAGACTGTGCACTTTTCACAATGATGTGATGGTTCATGTGGAAAGGGTGCTGCACACCTATAGAGCACTGGGCCTTTAATAGTACATGTTTTAGTGGGTTGTTTGGTTTATATAATCGCACTCATCGGAAGTCTCAAGAGTTACTACAAACGAGGTGGTTAAATTAAAACTGATCACTTAATCCTCCCACTCGCTGTCTTATTTCCACACTAAAAGCAATGAGAGCACGCAGCCACAAAATGAAGAGATAACGCCGTGTTACGAATCTGGAAGTCAATGCAACTTCGAGACTGTACCTTGACAGACAGTCCTTGTGTCAGGACAGTGCACATCATATGCAATGGGGGTGGGAGGACTGTGCAGGTTTCCACAACCATGAAGCAACAGTACACATGGCTCATTGCTGCAATGAGGGTGTGATGTTCCTTCCTTTAATATACCCTGATTATACAATGGAACGTGAGTCACTTCTCATGGAGCCCTGTGTTCCTCCTCTCCATCTGTCTATCTGTCTCTTCTCATATTCTGATCGCTGGGGGACGTTGCACTGCATCTTACACCGGCTAGACATGCACCAGTCCAAATAGCAGCCTTGCATGGTGACATTGGGATAAAAGTGGAAAACCAAATTAAGGAATTGGAAACCTCATTCAGAGTATTTTGGTGTACCGCTAAGTAAAGTGAAGTTAAAACTGAAAGTACATCTGAAACTAGCAATATAAATACCACTGAAATCACGTTGCAATCTGACATCGATTAACATGAAACTATAAATCAATCCAGCACCTTTGCAACAGTGCAATGAAACAGGCCATGTTATAATTGTAAACTGTGTGTTGTTGTTGGTCCAGTACTTTGTAAATTCAGTCCGGCTGTATTAACAGCACAGATTTGATGGTGACATGCCAGCAGAACAGCCTGCCAATTTCAGCTCTTCTTTGCCTTCAGAATCAAGTTACTAAGTAGCAGCAGTGGGATCAGAGCAAAGGAAGGCTCTCAGGAGATTTTTTAATATTACTTGTATACGTTCACCTTTTAGAGAGACAATTAAGCAGCACGTAGAGGAAAAATGATGGCCTTAAAAACGTACATTAAACACATACAGAATGATTTGTACAAACAGCAAAAGATGAAGCAGATCACTGTTGTTTCATTTTGTTCAATCTGATGACACCTAATGCTGGAAACACTGCTAAATGCTGCATAAAGGCACACGGCTATGTTAACAAGTAAAACCTCGCATTTCGAGGAAAATATTAATTTAAACCTCTTTCATATGTCTGGCTTATCGTCTATTGCATAACTGTGCCATAAGGACTCTGGTGGAGAGAGAGTGATTATCTTCCTGACTACTTAACCATTCAGTCGACAGATCGCTAAAAAAAGGTGAAATGTGAGCACAACAGAAGCCACTTTTCTCTCTTCAAATCAATCTTTTTGTATCCCAGTGTATTTCATGAAAGACCTTCAGTACCTCTGATGAAAAGCATCTCTCACCGTCTGCTCCTCCTCCCCTCTGTTCCCTCTTTGTGCTGCAGCTCTTTCCCAGAGTTCATTTTCCTCCTAAAGTACTTGAGAATGACTGACCTTTGTCAGTGGTAAATATTGTGCATCATGCAGATAATCCAAAAAGTACCTGCAATGTTTTGAAAAAATGCATGAAGAATGTTCATAGGCACTTGACAGCTTGCTGACACGACTCACTCAGCTGAGGATAGCATGATCCTTTCCCAGCCTGACGCTCTCTTAAGCCGTTTAAACTGTTGTGCCATTGGACAGCCAAGACACCACGCGTAGCACGGGGCTCACGGCTTCAGATTAAATTAGATTGTGGACAGTCTGATTCCATCGTCTTTGCAGGCCGGGATTTCCAGGAGCTAACCCTTCAGGTTTGGGGAGGTTGAGCCCCGACAGGATCATTTAAGACTCACGGCCTTTGGCCTGCAGTCTGCAGAAACAGCTGGCACAGCTCATTGCACCACGTGGAAACATGATTTTGATGCAGGACTAGTCATTGCATGATTCACATAACTATGACAATTAGAAATATGTGAACCTTGGTGAGTATGTGAATGAAATGTCACATATCCAGGGGACAAATCTATATGTTTCGGTATAGAATACAATATGAAAATCAGAGCCAAACATTTTATCAATATAAAAAATGAAACCCTGAAAAAAATAACATAAATAAGATTATGAAATATTTCAATTAAATTGTCTTTAAATATTATTTTTTTCTCAAATGCTTTTTTAATTAGCTAACTACTGTAAGTGAGGAAAGGAAATATTTTGCATGATATGACATGGAAAGTCCATATGCAACAGCACCATTTTATTCTTAGGCTTGAGATTAAGTGCCACACAAAAATGTAGACAGATGTTTCTCAGTATTAGTTCTCAGCTCTCAAATTATCCACGAGAGCTCCATAGGCCTCCTGAGTCAGTTAGGAATCACTGGCAGAGGCAGCAGGGACATGATTTCCATGTCTTGCAAATGTATGATGATAAACTGATGAAAAGATATACATGGTCTGTCCTAATACTCACACTCCTCTACAACTTACAAAAGTTTACATGCTGATGGATTCTACCTAACATACATCAAATCTTCCTATTAAAAAGATGTATTGATTATAAAATGTGATTATAATTATATTAGCTGTGCTGCAAAATACAAGAACTTTGCTTGGTTTGAAGGACAATGAAAAACAAAATGTAGAAATGACAAATCAAAACTATCGTAAGCATGTAAACTTTTTTTGAAATATTTCATTTGTGCCTTGATTAATTGGGTCTGTGTGCAATGACAGTAGCCTATCAAATGACCCTGCCCTGCAATCTCTCTATTGGAAAAAACTAAAGCAATTAATTTGAATAATATGCAAACATTTTACAGGACCTCCACAGATGTGTATGACTTAAAATCGTTACTATATCCTTCTTTCACTCATTTAACATTTTTATTAAAAATGTCCCAAAGAGCTATATATGGGTAGATAATATAATACTGTCAAAATTATAATAAAAATATAAAATAAGCTTTTGACATATGATCCCTGAGTCATGCTATTGGCTGATTCAATGCTTGAGGAAGGGCATTTTCAGTCGACATAGCTGTAGTCCTTATTTTACACTTTAACACTTGGGAGTGTAGCAGTTGACGTTTCAAAATCAAATCTAGACTTTGGTAGATGTCATTTTTAGCTTCTTAATGCTGAAAGTACATTTTAAAAGTATGTTAAAGTCCTACTTTCATGAAGAATTTTTTGACAATAGATCAAAGTTTAGGACCATTGTAAAGACCATTGTCCTTTTAATACCCCTGACCCACCAACTCCACGTTCAACCCTAATTCCAAAAAAGTCGTGTAAAACATAAATAAAACACAACGTGATCATTTACTAATCCGAATGTGATGGCAGCAACACGTTTCAAACGTCAAAAGACTGGGAAAGTTGTGAAATGCTCCAAAAACACCTGTTAAACTGGTTCACTGGTAACAGGTGATAGTAGATGGAACTTCTTTGGAATCAGGGGTTGTAGCTTGTAGGAAATTCTGTGTCAGCGTTCCCAGTTCCCACGTGTCATCAGGGTGGCAAATAGTCACTGCGGGTTGAGCAAGGTCCCAATTCAACATGTAATGTAGTTAGTCATGATGCCACGCTTCCGTCGATTCATGTTTCACAGTGTACTGCTTTCATAATGTAATATTTTTTGTTTCTTGTCTGCACAGCTGAAATCATAAATCTTTATGATCAATATGCGTTTTAAGTGTTTCAATTTAGACAGGTTCAGTAATTAGTCATTATTCATCTCCTGTTTGGTTTCTAAGTGCTGAATGAACACATACAGCATAGAAGCCTATTAGGTCAAGGTTTAAAACATTTTTGAAAACGGGCAGCTCCATAATTCTCGTTCTGAAATGTCTTGATTTCATTGTATTTTTTAAACCCTTTTAAAAAAAATCTAGATTATATAACTATGTCCATTGCCCATTTGATAATATTACATTAATGTGAAAACAGGAAGTAAGACAGAGCAGGCCTCCGGTGAACTTGGGCTGAACTCTCCAGCCGACAGATTCGCCAAGTCAGTTACTTTGTTTTTTTTCTTTTCAGGGACAGGGCAGTCTTCTAACCTTTACTATTTTTACTGCATACATACAGGTGGTAAACAGAGATGGAGGCTGCATGGTGGGGGCACAAAGGAGAGAGTACTGGTGGGCTTCAGGTCTTTACCAGCACGAGACGGCACGTGCTGAGGCCTCAGACGTTTGACTGATTTTAAAGCAAAAGGCAAACATAGCTGGAGATCTGCATCCGACTTGTCTGTTCTCACTGACCTTTAGAAATGTCAGTACCGTCAGATGGATATAACATGAAGTAGGATGTAGCACTGCAACATTTTCTGTTGTAATCTGAGAGAAACAACTGCCTTTGCACATTTGACTTTATAGTAAATTGCAGCAGACATATGGGTGATCAACACCGTAAAATGTCCAGAAACAATCCTTGGGAGTGTCTTTGTATCCTTCCACCCCTATTTCCTATGTAATAGAATAAACATCATCCAGGCAGAAAAACAATTCAAACTTTGTAAGTAAGTACACTGGCTGCTAACACACAGAAGAATATACATTTTAAATTGATATGCCTGAACTGGGGATCAGAATTTTTCCTTATAGAGGGAACATGGGTAGAACTAGAGAGGACTCAAACGGCACAAAAGTGAAATATGCATAGACAACACCATCTGCTGGACGACTCTGCACTGCAAAAACATCCAGTCTCATATTCAGATTTCATGATCTTCTTTAGTAGGGTGAGATATTTCCATGAAATGCCCTGAAACAAGACAGATTATAATCTGGAATGAAACTCTTTAAACAAGTTGATTTGAATTGGAAACAGAGAATGTAATATATTAAAACATATTCAATAAAATGGAACATCTTTGTATCACATCGACCTCCAGTGGACAATTCTTCAAAAGAGCACATGTTGGGTTGGTGGTTTTTATGCTTGGTTACATATTGCCTCCACTAATCGTCCACCTGCTCCAACCAGATTCTCTGTTGGGTTGAGACTCAGTAAACATGCAGGCGGCACAGGAGCTTCTGCGGTTTGACCAAGCAGCGAGCAAGCTGCATGATCTAAGTGATTCTGAATGTGGGATGATTGTTAGTGCCAGATGTGGCGGCCCCCGCCATCTCAGAAACAGCTGCCCCCAGGGGGATTTTCATGCACTCGGGTGTTTAGACATGACAATCGACAGAGGCAGTTCTGTGGGTGAAAACAAATTGTCAATGAGTGAGATCAGAGGAGAATGAGCAGACTCAAGCACGAGGACAACAGTTGATCTGGTTTGAATGTGTGGCCTGGGGTTAGTTATTTGGCCTGAATTATTTTCCCAGTTTGGCCCTACAGACAGTATATTGTATACAGATTCTTAAAATGTTGCTTTGAGCTAAGCTGCACTGTCTCTGTGTCTTTAACTGAACTTTATGTCTTTCAAAAGGCATCTGAAACTGATGATGGATTAAGATCTAGTACCCTCCACCCCAAGACTTTATTGATACCGGTGCCATTTTTGATTTTGCTTATCTGTCTGATTCTGTATTGATTCCCTTGATTCCTGGTCAGTTGTAGTTGAGCTGGCTGAGGCCTGAGAGCTGGTTGAAATGAGAGAATATTTGTACAGCATTCATTTTCATTCAGTTTTTGTTAGTCAAAATAAATAAATAAATAAAAAGATATTTACCCTCAGTAAGGTTAGGTTAGGAAGCAGTGGCACTTGTATGTAGAGAGTCAAATAAATGGTATTCCTGAATTTTAGACCCATGTTTGAGCACATGGCTGGTGTTGAAATGATCATTTTATAGACATCACAACTAAACCTGTTTTGTGCGTCCTTTCATTTTAGTAGAAACCCTAATTTACTTACACTTTCAAAATAGAGAATAATGTCTAAGTTAAGTTACACCCCACCCCCTCCCACTCCTTTTACCTCCATTTAGGTCTGTAGCAAAAATATTTGGACTTTTAGCTTGTGCACTTAAGTGTTTGACTATCTTCACCAGATATTTAACTTTAGCTGCTAAATTTGTCTATCAGCTCTGGCTGTAGTGAAATTCTATTTTGTGCCTACTTTGCTACCGGCTACCCCATGAGGCCCTCTGCTTTCCCACACACTAAGAAGACGAGGTCAAACCCAGTGTGTGGCTGAACTGTGTATGGTTACTATGCTGTAATTGAGGACTGCTTGTGCGGCCTGTAAACGCCTCGTGAAGTTTATAATCATGAGGATGTAACGGAGGACCGTTTCATTTTGAAAGAGCAACAGCCACTCACTCAGGAGGAAGCAAGGCCTATGAGTACAGTTTTCTGGTTGGGTTTTATAAAATGTAAAACTCAAGCACTAAACATTGTACAGTGTCACCAGACTGGGTTGGTACAGTAGAGTGTCCACACCTGCCAACGTATTTAAAGGCTTGTGTTCGATGTTAAGTGTAAACGTTCTTAATACTGAACATTACTTAAAACATGTGAACACATTTGATAATTTTCTTTTATTTAGACAACCCAAATAAAAGGCACATAACATTGCGCATGTTTATGTAATAATTTGACAAACATACATTTAAAAAAAATGTAGGAATGTTTGACCTTTCTGCTAATCAGAAAGCCTAGCCTCTCATATATACAAAATTACCATTGTTAATGTTCTAATACAAAAGATTTATAAAAAAGGTTATCTTATCTTTCACATCTATTGTAACTACCATATCCTTGGAACTAAAATAGTTTTGTACAAAGATATACATTCAACTGCTTTCACAAGGGTCCTGGAATTTCCAATTATTTGTTTTCCTTAAAAATAAAGAGATGTTCAATTCCACAAGAAATGTTCGGTTTAACACATTATTATTGTATCAAATTTGGCAAACAGGCTATCATAGTGTATCTACATAAATGCATAAGAACAAAAAAAAGCTACACTAATATTTTGTTTAAAACAAAACTTGGGAAAAATGACAAACATGCATATTGCATTTTTCAGTATCGACTGAATCAACTCAAAGAGCTGCAACACTGTTGAGATCACATGGCATTCATTAAAAAATAGTTAATGTTCAACAGCTACAGTGTTCGGGGTCATGCAACATCAATATGTCCCATTATTTTAATGGACACAAACTTGCATTTTATCAAACTCATCCAGATCTCAGCCACATACCGATGCAGCCAGAGCTGAACTTGACTTCAAAGGAAATGTGGAAAAAAAAAAAAAAGGTACAGCATGTATGCCATTGCACAGTAAATGATTATTTAAATGGACGGCTATGTTTAAAATCAATAATTGTTGGACTTCATGTCCCTGATGGAAGTCTGGTCGAGTCTTTTAACACATCAATGCCAGATGATTTAGGAAATCTAAAAAAAAGAACATGGAGAAGTCAAGAATCAAGATACATTGTAGATATACTTAATTTAAAAAGGAACCAAGTTGATGATTAATGGGCTTTTATGTGTGTTTCCTGAGTGAGGGGTCCTTAGTATCATCTCGGGGCTATGACAGATAAATGATATTAAAAAAAAAAAAAAAAAACAGTGTACAGAAGAGTCAGACTAAACTAATTAGTCACCATTATGATGACAGTAACAGCCTGAAAAAGCTTCACTACAAGGCCAGGCCTTTCCATGGTCAGCCACTAGATGGCCCTCAAGTGCAGGCTGGCTAACCAAAACACTTAAGACTCCAATTTGATCTTTGATAATACTGCTGTTCACCTGTGTGTAGGATATGCTTTCAGTGCAAGACTCATTTCATTCTGACTTCATGGAAAAAAAATGAACTAGTACAAATATTCTCATTGTCAAGAGGACAGTGTCGAGATATCCACTTGAATGACAAAAGCAAAAATTAAAACGCTGACATTAAAATACATTACTATGTCAACTGTACAAGTTAGTCACTGTACCTCAAGATCATACCTACTATCTGAGAAGAAAAAAAAAAAAAGCTATAGCACTGTGAAAAAATATTCTTCCATGCAAGTGGAAGCTGCTGTCCCTTTTACTAGACTCATTTCCTATAACATTAAATAGATAGTGATTAGCAGGCTATAGTTAAAAAAAAACAACATACAAAGTAACACCCAGAGGCTTTGGGAGAGAAACTTGTAAAACATCAGAAACAGCAATTTATAGTTATTGCTTCAGTCCATTTCTCATCTCCCTTTTACAAAAAGCACAGGTGTGTTTTCCTACCGGGTCCTCAAAGGTGCTTGAGGAATCCTCTCCTCTCATTTGTCATGATACAAATCACAGTTTCCTCATTCTAACTGACTACTCTAAGTCTTACGGTTGTCCTGATTTCAAGATAAATCCTACTCGATTTCTACTCAAGTGTTCTGCATCTCATGTCGGTCGCTGAACATTAGTTGGGACGCAGCTGTGACTTGGGGAGCTCCTGTCGGTCGCACAGCTCGTGTAAATATTCACTTCAGGGTTTGGTGAAGTAAACGTGGTTCGGGGGTTGCGGAGGAGGAGCTGGGCTCGAGGTGCAAATGATGAGGACACGAGTCTCTTGGTTTACTTCATTTTCCCTTTCTTTCTGGCCAGTTCAATGCTCTCTCTCTCTCTCATTTTTACCAGGGTGGGGAAGAAGGCAAGACTTGGGACAGAAAAGACATGCTATCCACTGGCCTCATGGCGATGTTGAGCGGACCGGCCATATTCATAGGCATGGGGGTCGTTATTGCGACTGGGTGGGCTATATTCATGGGGGCCGAGGCGGGGATGTTGACAGAGGCAATGTTGACGGGCCCGGTGATGGTGACTGGGTGCTGGAGGCTGACTGGAGACGTGATGTTGACTGTGTTGGTGCTAATGTTCATTTGTGCGGCTATGGTGACAGGGTTGTTGTTGTTGCCCCGGTTCATCGCTGTGGTGATGGGGGCAGAGACGGTCACAGGTGTAGCTGAGGCAGAGTTGCAGACTTCGTTACCCTCTGGAAAAATAACACAAGAAAGAGTATTGGACTGTTGTTCTGCAGCAACTCAAAATAGTTGAACATTAGGATACATTATGAAATAAGCAAACAAAAGCCCAGGTCCAGAAGAGAGTGTGATGGTGAACTCTGAACACCCTATGCCCCCTGACTGGAGTGAAGAGGTTTAAGTCAAGTAAGTCAAGGAACAACCAGGATTAGAACAGGGTGATGAGACTGAACATGTAAAGGCCCTTTCTGCACTTGCATCGCACATCTGACTCTGTGTTTGAGGAAGTTGTGGAGGACAGATTGAAATAGGCCCAGGCCCAAGTGCAAACTTGTGCTGTACAATTCGGGGGAACTGGGACACACATTAGACAAGATTGTATTATACATTATGTTATACACATATTAGACAAGATCTTAGTTAGCAGTTTAACATGATATGAGACAAATGGTTTGTAATTTTCCTCACTTAACTGCTCATTGAGAAGCACATACCTTCAAGGGATGTTGTTCTGTTTGCATTCACACCGCCAATAGGTATGTTGAAGTGACGTAAGTCGGCAAGTGGTTGATACAGTGATGTCACTTATCAAGTCAAAATTACATTGTATTTCTCCCATGCATATACGCTCAATAAAGCCTGGACTTCACTGTTGGTCCATTTGTCCATGGTTTGTTCCATGTTTTAGGGCTACTGTTATGTTATTGTTTACATGCTAACATTTTACATGGGTTTTTAAAAATGTCGGTTGTCTGCGATGCACTGGCTCATGTTTGACCCATCAATATACACTGACCCCACTCAAGTTTCCTCTTGTGCTGGCAGTACATGCTCTGAAGTAGGAGCTAAAAGTCCCTGAAGGAAGATGTTCCAAGAACTACTTTGTTCCCAGTTTTTGCAGTACAGACACAATAAAAGTGTCTTAGCACTATGCTCTTTGAACTACGAAAAAGTGCCTCTGGGCCAGGTGAGACATACCTTTGTTACAGGAGTTAAAGTTGGTCTGTCCGTGAGTCTTCAAATGGCTGGTGATGTAGGCTGCACTGAGCATCTTGCCACAGATGCTACAGGTGACCTTGCCTTCATGCCTAATCATGTGGGAACGGAGTCTGTCTTTGGTGGCGAAAGCAGAGGTACAGGCCTGCAGCCGCAGAGCAGACAGGGTCAAAGGTCAGTGGGGTACAGCAACATCAACAACAATAATAATATGAAAGCTGACAGTAATGAGTCTTACCGTTACTTGACATTTAAACGGTCTTTCTGAGGAATGCACATGCTTCACATGGCAGCTCAAATGGTCTGGCCTAGATTTAGAAAAACAACAAAATAATAATACACTTAATCTTCGGACAAAGTGAAAAGCCTAATGTGCAACCTTTCTATACATTGCAATTGCAGAAGCGCAGAAAGCATACGGATGTGCTCTGTTTGCTTTGATAATGAGGGGATGAGCACAGAAAAAAAAAATCCCTAAAATTTCAGTCAACAGTGGTTAATTCTCCATGATCAATCGTGCATGAATTAGTTTGACCTAGTTTCAAAAATGCACCACACTGAGATGGTAAATTTGTGCGTTTTCCACTTGTTTTCAGAGTAAATTTGCAGTTTAGTATCACAGTACACTACTTCTGTTTATTTTCCTGTGGCCTTGGCATTACTTACAGAAATATGAAGAGAATATTATGAGAAGTTCCAGGAAATTGGTTGGTAGTTTCCTAAAATCCTAAAGTTGCACAACATCTCTCTCATGGGGATTTGTCATCTGTGACGAAGTACTAAATGCATGTTTATAGTCTACTAAAAAATATGAGCAATCATGTAACAACTACGTGTCTGAATGAAAAAAGAAATGATAACAAGCACTTGTTTCACTCTTTCACCTATCTGGCACCGACATATGAAGCACAATTTATACGCATTACAATGAAAAATGGCTGAAAAAGAACCCGGGCTATAACAGGTGATACTAATACAACTAAGTAAATCCAAACAATGTTACCTTTTATAATCCAAATACGTATCCTAAAACACGAGCTTATAAGAGCTCAAAGGTTAAAAATAAAAACAAACACTGATGACAATACGTTCCTCAAATGCTCTATTGTATAATTCACTGTTCACTGCATATCAGTGGCTGCAAGAAAACACTTCTTTGCCTCTTGACCTTTACACTGAAACTCCAGCATTCACAAATTCTTCTTGGCTCTGATCCTCCTCTGTCAGCTTGTTAGTTCTAGTGAAGCTGTGAGCTGAATCATGTTAGAAGTGCCATAATGGAGTGAGTCAGGGCTACAGCCCTGGCAGCTGCTCCCAAACCGGAAAGTTTCATGCTGCTGGAGTTTTTTTTTTTAATACAAACGAGAGGAGTCAAGTGGAGTCTTCTCAGTCGTGCCTTGAACCGGAATCAGTTTTTTTATTTCCATCTTTTTTTTTGTCTCACTGACAAGGAGGGCAGACTCCAGACAGTGCCTGCCTACATATCTGGCTGAGTAGCAGTGACTCAGTGCCCTGTTATTCAGTCCCCATTCTCACTTTCCAGTATGCTGATGAATCCCTGCCCCACGTCACTGTGTTGGAGGCATGCCTGAAACTGCCCTGCACGGCACAGTGCTAATGTTACAGGCTGGCTTAGGTACACTGCTGATGTTTTTGTTGAAGTTGTGTTGCAGCATAAAACTCTTCTGGTGTTGTCAATATTCTCGGTTCACTCGCTGCTGATTTACATCGATCACTAGAAATTTCAGCTTATTAAAAGAGAGCAAAATGTGTTTTGTGTATTTAAACCTAAATATGAAGCCACTGTGAGAGGCTTTTAAATGAATATTTATTCACTACGTAGTAAATGTGTTGACCTGAACATTAGAGCATGGTTCACTGAATTCCCAGGGGAAAGAGAGTCTGTGACATGCTGGCGGGAACTGCAAAGTGACAAGTGACGCCTCCCCCTCCCTTGATACTCTACCACTGGTGCTCTCCCATGTGCGACTGTTTAAACATGTGCTTGAAATGGCGTGGGGGGTCAATACAAGTACAAATCTAAGCCGCTACTCAACTATAAATATGGAAACACAACCACCAAGGAGCTGCGTTGGACAGTGAGCGGCCATACAATCACCCCTCTATATGAAATCAAGGCGCGACTGAGTAACCCAAACACCACTAGTTGAATCATTCACATACAGTCACGCTACAAGCAACAGGGTTTCTGTTCAGTGAACTTCTGCTAAAACAGGGAAAAAAAAATACAGCATCTGGTGATTGCAGTCTTTGTTAAAATAAATCCTCCCTTTGTATTCACCGCCAAAAACATTCTAATCAACAACTGCAAACATGAAAGATGGTAATTTTAGACTATATAAGGTTTCATTTCTGTCTAGCCAGCATGTTTTTCTTACTTGAAACACAGCAAAAGCTCATTTTTGGAACTGCTAAGTACATAGTCAAAAAAGTATGTTTGTTAGCATTTGTTTATCATTTTGATATTTTTAAACTCCATGCAAACGAGTCAAGACTTTCTCTCTTGACCCTGGAATGCAACCATCAGAGGGTGAAATGACTTTCTGTCTGCACCATAAGAATAAATGAGATCTGAGAAGCATACTTCCTGTTTACAATAGCCTTGTTACTTGTTGTTACTTGTGGTTTAAAAGCTTATGAACACAGCAGAGCAATTGTAACAATAATCTTTTTTGCATTTGCCTCCATTTTCTCATCACTTTAGTATTTGCTATTGTCACTGTGCATTGTCCCTTTTGCTACTGATCCCATTACGTGCCAAACACCTCCTAAAACACACATACAGAAGAGCTGCACGCCTTTTCTTTCTGCTCCCTTTTTCACTGGGTATAACATGCAGAGATTCACTGCTCTAGACACTTGCACTTAAGATGCATCCCAAACAAACCAGTGGCTAGTGCAGCCACGAGGACATGATACCCAGCTGACTCCCCCCCTCGTTGGAGAACACTTGTCTGTGGGAGTCCCAGACTGCACCGGGCCTGACTCGAGAAGCAGGTTTACTGAATTAGCTGGATTACGGCAGTGAATAATACTTGAAACAGATGCTTCAGTTCATGCTCCTCACTGACAGATCCGAGGTGGACTCTGCATTTTAGTTAGTAAAGTTGTCTATTAAGTGACTAATCCTGCTTTGCGAGACAGACCCTGAGCACAAATAAAAACAAAATATTTTCATAGCTATTTACTGACATATAATTGCTTGATAATGTCCTAAATATGTTGTGCTTTTTTTCCACTATTATGCAATTGGTCTAGGAGGGAACATAACAACTTATTCCACCACCTCAAGAGCTATATGAGGAATGTACAAAGACATTTGAAACGTGTAATATTATCTCCCCATGAAATCTGTTGCTAGCACTTAGCGGCCATCCATTACTGAGGGTTTGCAAGTCTGACTTACTATGACAAGTCTGTCTGGCAGCATGAAGACACGTCTTTACATTAGAAATATTAAAGGGTGAAAATTCATTTCACCTTTTTCTCCACATTTTTACTGATAATTCAAATATTGTCAAAGGTAAAAAAAATATTTTGGAAAGAACAGGTTTGCTCTCAGTACAAGTGCATGTGCTTGTCAGTTGTATTATATACACTAATACAGCAAGTGGCCATTGTGCCCATTTAAGAAACACTACCCATTTCACTTGAGTATCAGTCACAGTGTTATAGACTTAGAAAGGTAACATTTTGAACAACTTATCAAAAGACAAAAAATATGATCCCCTACCTGGAAAAGCCTTTCCCACACACAGAACATACATAGGGCTTGTGGACTCCCCCGTCATGAGAGCGAACATGGTAGGTCATTCGGTCCTTCCTTTTAAACCGCTGCTGGCAGATGGGGCACTCGAAAGGCTTCTCGTCTGAATGGGACAGCTTGTGGCGATTCAGGTGGTAGACATCACGGAAGGCCTTGCCACACATCTCGCAACCGTGGTTTTTCTTAACAGGTTTGGCAGGTTTCTTGGGGATGTTTTGCTGCGGCACATTGCCCATCGCAGATGACGTCATGATGCTCGAGGAAACAGAGGTGGTTGCTGTGGAGAGGATGCCTGCTACTGTGGAGATGTAGGAAGGGTTGCCGTTGTTCTCTCGTGGCATGGTGGAGATCATGGGTACCATGGTGGGGGCTGTCTGGGCAGGCTTCTTTGGCCGGGACACCATCTTGATACCGGTGTGGCTGGACTCATGGCGTCGCAGGTGGTAGCTGTCACGGAAGGCCTTGTTGCAGTAGCCGCAGACGAAAGGCGTTTTGCCTTTGTGTTCCTTCTTTATGACAGGCACTGGTGGCCGTGCACCTCCTCCACTGGCCACACTGTCTTTGAGGAGATCAGCAGCGCTGGATGGGGGCTTCTGGTCTATTTGGATGGGCAGGACAGGCTTCTGGTCAACTTGTTCAGCTCCTGCATTAAGAAGTGGCAGCAGGCTGTTCTGGGCCACCTGGTGCTGGTGGTGGAGGGCTTCATTGGCCTGCTGATGGAACAAACACACAAAAATACAGAGATAAATATTGAGCTGAGCCAAGATGAATTCCACACATTTGTGGGCAAAGCTTAGTATGAGATTTAAGCTGCAACAGCTACTGATACTGAAGGGTGAACATTTACTGTAACAGAAAACTGAGCATTGTGTGTTATATACTTTGTAAATACACATCAATATTTGGGATTGTAGTCTGAAAACAGTAAGAATTCCCCACTGTATATATAACAGCAAGGGTTAGTAAGCTGTTGTACAAAATGGACACTGGAGCTGTCATTAATGAGGTTGACGTGGCATGCCACTAATGCAAAAGAATCCAAATACACTGAATGAAAAACGATCCCATCGTGACAGTGCTGATTCGTCATGTGACTGCAAAGCAAGCATACCAAATCAGAGGCAAAGCAGAGTCCAGTGCACAGGAAGCAGGCCATTAGCTCAGCCACGGAGCTCAGTTAGAAGACATGGCTGTTGTGGCACAGGAGCTGCCTTCAAATGTAACACTTCCTACAGTATAGTTACCCCAGAGTAAAAGCTCTCCGGCAAAAGTAATTATGGTTTCATTGTGAAGCAGCTGCAAGCTATTTATAATCATCGGGGTTTGTCGGCTTAGGTTAGTTATGTTAGTTAGTTAGGTTAATAATGTTCTATGAAATTAGTCTAAATCTGCATTTTGACAATTACACCGCTCAGATTAGTTCTTAATGAGTTAGATACCCCCTTAAGAAATGCCATAGACTCCTGTTTACCTCGGGACTACCCTGTCTACATCCATTAAAATTAACACAAGTAGTCACAGAGTTACAAACACACTATCAGCAGGGAGGGGTGTTCATGGTTATTCATTAATTTCCATTAATTTTGATTCCTCAACGGCTCTGGCTGAACTCGTAATGAGAAAAATGCTTGTATGTACTACTTCTGTTAAAGTCGAGGGGTAACTCTGCGGTCATCTCTTTATGAAAATGCAGCGTTTTTCCATATCAGACATAAAAATTGTATCACAGTTTAACACTGTTGTTTCGCTAAACGGACACAGACAAGACAACTATGTTGTCAACCACCAGCAAGAAAGGGCAAGGTGAAATGCTTGACCTTTCCCTTTGAGGTTCAATCATCCATCGAAGAAGGCCAGCCAAGAAAGGAGTTGCAAAAGAGGAGGCAGTGGAGAGAAAAGAAAAATGAACCACACAATGTCCTCCTTATGTCATCTAGCCTATTGTGAGAGACACAAATCTGAGCAGTGATGCCTCAGCAGGGGATCTTTGTATGCTCATCTTCATTGATTTGGCTCATCTATTCATGGGACAGGGACATTGTTTATCCACACACTACTCAACTAAACTAGCCGTCATTCCCTCATACGCAATGGGACCTGGGAACTCGTGGAGAATGCCACCAAAGCCCACCCATCCATTTGTCTAAGCACCTGCTCACACTTGCCACCTTCCAGGATTAGTCATCATCATGCCAGTCCGCTGGCACACCAGGGGTGGGGATGGGGGGCGGGGTGGGGGGCTTACCAGCCGGGAACCCTCTTTGTGAAGCTTGTGAACAGCAGACATAGCCGCTGCAGACAGCCTGCCTCTACACAGAGGTGCAGGGCCTGTAAGCTGCTGTGCCTTCATGCAGCTCTGACCATTTTGACACAAATGCGCTCTGACAACTGGGGCTGCTCCCTCATAAATAACATCAAAATGGAGGGAGTGTCCTGATGGCTCCACGGGCCACTGTAGACTTGAATTGAGCTCATGGTCTGAGTCAGATTATGCACTGTCTTTCTGAAATCTTTTGTGTCACACTCTACAGCTGCTTGCCGAAATCCCAGTTTTTACAAAACAAAAACTATAATAGACAACAAAAATGGAAGAAAGGAGTGGAGATAATACTATAAAAAACAAAACTTTCAGAAAATATATATAAATATTTAATTTGCTTTTTTCCTGGAACATGTACAATCTATTTTCTCCTCGTTTATGAATTTGTTCTAGGCTCCATTTGAGTTATGAAATTTTTGGCTGCTGCTCAGGGCCTGCTGAGTAGACATGAGTTCTTACAAAACATCACTTTTGTATTTTTTGTAATCCTTTTAGATTTTTTATAGCCTGTAAAGCTATACAAATATCGCAGAGACTCAGTGCCTTGCTTGTTGATGCTGTAGGTAGAAATTAGAGGTATTCCAGTTCAGCTAGGAGTAAGCAAAATGTTTCAGTGGAGGTTTTGATATATTAAGTCTTTCGCCTGGGGTTGGACTGCATCATGTAAGAGGATGATATAAGCAGTTTCCAACCAACTCACCATGTCATCCTTCTCCCCAAACACTGAAATCAATGAGCCAACCCCTCCAAAAGTGGTGGCACTTACAATACAACATCCCCTAGCAAACAGTCCTGTTAGGAACAAGGAGTAGATACAAAACAGCTGTGAGATGTAATGCAGTTTAAAGCAAAAAGAGCTCTCTCTGAAAATCATTCTTAAATGTTGCCACAACTGGGACTGAAAAAACACTCAGATGAAAGCTAACTGATGAAGAATGAACTAAGAATTAAAATAGTAACCCACTAGCTGATACACAGTACTTCCCTCATGTAACATACATATAACACAGACTGAGCTGTTATGTTTTTGGCATAGCAGCAGTGATGAAATTGTTCACCTTGATGGACCCAAGAACAAGAACATCTCATGCTCTGAACTAGGAAAACTGATATACAAAATGGGACGTGACGAATAATACCTCTCTGCTGTAATAGTATGCTTTGGGGGTTAAAAACAACAACACAAGGCCAAATCTTAAAAATCACACGTCAAGCAGGTAACTTTAACAGTAACAGTTTAACAAAGTTCAACCTTTACCAGAATGACCACTGCAGTTACAAACACACATAGCGATGAGCCTTAAAGTTGTCTATAATTTGAATCTGTGCTACGCAGTAATATTCTCGAACATTGCACTGTTTCAAGCTTTTGTTTGCTCAAAGGCATTATTACTACAATTCTGAAGGATAATACGCCTTTTTCACAGCAGACATTTTGGCTCGTCATAGCAGGAAAAGCACAGGTTTAACAGGCAACATTAAAAATGACTGCATTCCAGTCAGGGCAGCAAGTCTCGGGACTCTGGTTTTGTGCATGCTGATTCACTAGAACACTTTTTTTTTAACCCTCATTAACGAAATTTGTTTCAAATGGCCTTTTCCTGCTACGACAAACAGAATGCCTGCCTCACAAAAGATCTATGTTCAAACACATGTACATGGAACATAACTGAGCACTACAATATATGAAACTGATGAAATATGTCTCACTGCCACTATTAAGTCTCAGTTTCGCAAAGGTTGCTGAGTTTATTTTTTATTAATTCTACAAAATGGGGGAATAAAGCTAGTGACTGGCAAAATATTGCATGTCTACTCTGGCAACCCGACTTTACTAATGCTACAGCTCCATTCATTAATATAATTGCCAGATAGTTAATCAAATAACTTTCAAAAAGGGGTGGCTGTCTTGACAGCCTTGTTTCAAGCAAAACAAGCTCTAATAAAAACACATCATAAGCTACCTGCTGAGCACCAAATGGCAGAACTGTGACTAGTCGGTAACATCTAGTAAGCCAAAGACCAAGATCTTTTTGCAGGAGCTGGTGGAGAACAAACCAAAGCTAAAATATATAATAACTGTGAATGAATGATAACGTTGCTTTATGTCTGCTGGATATGTGAATAGGCAAGTGTTTGTCACCATGTCAGCAATAACTTGGTGGTTGTCTATAGACTTGTGTTTCTGCCCCCACGTGCAAAACCGATCAATGTAATTTCAGATGTAATTGGCAGAGGTTCCACCAGTGTATTTTAAGAGCTGCAACCCACTGGGCCTCTGCGTTGTCCCTCTGCGTAAAGATTGAAGAACATTTTAAATGTATTCTTAAGATGCTTTTCAAACTACACTTACAGCGGGTGGCATGGTTAGTAGGACAGATAGAATGATGGGAAAGTTCATGGGCGACATCTGCTATTGACATCTGTTATACTGTTTATATTCATTTTTACTATTTAACTTGTTCTATCTCCTTGCTGCTGTCCAATGCAAATTTCCCCACTGTGGGACGAATAAAGGTTTATCTTATCTTATCATAGTTACAACGTGAATGCACTATAGGAAAACAGCGGGTCTGAGATCAATGTTCGTTACCCTCATTGTGCGTAGAGTGATGTTCAACACCTGAAGCGTCTGCCTATCATGAGCTAACGTTACCTAGCAACCTTAGCTAGCCAGCCAAACCATCAGTAAAACAAACCTCATTTACACCTGATATTAAAATGGGATCTGTATTTCCGGATACTTAGTCCAGACAATAGGTGATCTGATCTGGCCTTTGTGTTTACACCTGGTATCTTTAATGTGTTCTCATTATCCTCATTAGGATTGGATCTGTGTCCTCCAGAGAAAAACCTGCAAGTCAGTAATTTGAGGTGTGAAAAAGTAAAAGCCAAAAAACCATTGACAGTTTATTCATATAGTCAAATACTGGAGCTAATGGTGATGAGGAAGAGATCGGTAACGTTGGCGGCTTCACTGGGTTAACATTAGTCCAGCCTCGGGTCGAAGTCCTCGGCAATGCCGTTAGAACAAGAACAGCTGAGTATGTAACTGAGTAACGCTAACTTACCTGTGTTTACTTAGAAGTAAACACTGAGTCACTGGGTGGGTATTATTTATCTTAATTAATTTCTTTTGTTGTTAAAAACACAGCATTTCAAGCTTGTGCACTGTCAGATTACTTGAGTCTGACTCTGCTATATTTGTTGACTGTTTCAAATGTGTGTTGAATAAATGACTTATTTATAACAACACATTATGTGGCCATATTTTCAAATCTCCAGTCAGAGTTTAGCACGAACTTAATGTAGGGCCCACATTGAATTTGTGTTATTGCTTCTTTAAATTGCTAATCTGCTACTTCGTCCATAATCCTGTTATCACAGAAACTATAGGGCCCGACCTCAATGCTGCCATTAGTCTATCACTGGGCCTTCATAAAAAAAGACGGAAACCCTGAATTAGAACATTTTCCTGATATCAAATTAAATGCCCTTGAATATGAAAATATAGAATGTAATTTGGCCAGTTGTTTACTGTATTAGGAAAACAGACCTACACTAACAAATCAACAAAATGGTCTCCAAATGCACCAACAGCTTTCCTTAAACCATGTCTATGTCTTGCAGGGTCCTATTAGGGCGACATTATCACGTCAATCTATCAAACATTTAACGTTTTTAGTCAAGTGTGTCCACCTGTTGAACATCATCTCCTTTTCCACATTTGGGAACTTGTCACTTGCGTAAATTAGTGATACACTGCTTGAATGAAATGATCAGTAGCACTTTTTAAATCCTTTTTCTTTTAGTATAATATAATTCATAAAGTGTTTTTCTTGAGTGGCCATCGCAGTTTCCAGAGGA
The DNA here is from genome assembly GCA_025331565.1 of Holacanthus passer. Lineage (NCBI taxonomy): Eukaryota > Metazoa > Chordata > Actinopteri > Pomacanthidae > Holacanthus > Holacanthus passer. The sequence continues at coordinate 8,935,267 of JAFREQ010000005.1, forward strand.
AGCCAGAATGGAGTTTCAGGCACAGGATTGTATTATGACTTTCTCACTTTGGGGCACTTTTTAGCATATTCCTGTCTTTTTTTCCTGCAGAATTACTTGTATATCACTGCACATCCAGAGACAAACTGTTCAACAACATGATTCACCAGGGGTCTTAACTGTAGCCTGACAGATATTGGATTTTTAATATATTGCACATTTATTAAAAATAGGAGGAGATACAGCTGTACTTATGGTAATATTCAAGCTCATTTACACAAGGATAATTTAAAATGCCTGACAAGGTATTTAAACAAGAATATATTAATCAGCATATTTAATCTGCACCCAATAAAATACCTTTCTATAAAAAGGTAAATAGAGTGCAAAATTGTAAAACGAAAAATCCTGCACAGTATGATGGTAGTTGAATGAAATATTGCTCTCCTTACGTCAAGCGCCAGAATAGCAACTGCACACACATTTACATGAGATTGACACACTAACAGTGGAAGGTACATAATACATGCAGGCCTTCTGGCTAGATGCCAGATACTCCACAACAAGCCACAGTGTCCAGCTGCCTTGTTCATCAAGAAGAAATAGTGCTCAAAGATGCGAGTCAGTGATCAGTCTCTGGCATTACTAATACCACAAAAAAGATATGACGTATCCCAAAAGCTGTGATATTAAATACTTAGATGAATTATAAGTACAATAAAAACCATCCCATAGTTTATGATTCATACTTTTTTCCAAGTCTTGCTTGACTAATACTAGGCAGGGCTACACTGGATAAAAAATGTTAATCTTATGCTGCAAGAAACACTTCTCCAAGTTTTTATGGTTGTTCAGGCTTCCCTGTGAACTTCAACTAATTACATTATTTTTGATCGCTTCTTCCAGAAATACACCTCCAGTATAGGACTTTCATCTATGCGTCCTCTCTACCATATTCCATCACTACTCCCTCTCAGCACCACATTTTATTAACCTATTTACTCCATTAGTTTAACATTACAGTAGATGGAAAGTAGTACAAAGTAAAGTTGTTTCTCTGACAATTGTACATGTTTGTCTCAGAGTATTGAACATTATTGTGTAAGTAGTACCAGCAAGAACTCCTGATCTACAGTATACCTGCTCCCAGATTAAACTGCAGTAAAATACTAAATTTAGCAGCCGGAATCTCTGTCATGAACATGTGAGGATGTAGATTGGATGGTTTTCTATAAAGAAAAAATCCAAGTATTTTTGTGAATGATGCTGAACTGCTCCAAAGTTCCTTGAGGAAGTTCTTCCCATGAGGCGTTTGCTACACCCACTAAATCACACTTGGGCAAAACTTTATAGATAAAACACAGGCAAATCCTTCTTAAGACTTGTAAACACACCAAATAGTGCAAGATATGGGTTTGTATGATGATCAAAAACAGACAAAATAACAGCAGTAAAATTAAAAAAAAAAAATCGGCGGCAAAACATTGAATCATTTAAAATACAGCCTCTCCATAAAAACTCGGGCTCTTGAACGTCGCATTTCTCATGTCTACGCTAGGCTCAATTCTCTTGGGCTAAGTGAGGCCATGGGAATAAAACATTTCATTCATTTTATTGAACAATAGACTTCCATCTTAGTACACGGAGAAAAGCACCAAACCGTGGCTCCTATCAGCCAAACAGCGACGCTCACTTTCTGGCTCTGAACACATCTATAAATTGCGTAACGTCGTTGCTAATTTCAAATGTGCCTCTTGGTTGCTAGTGTTAGCTGATGTTGTGAGCATAGTTTGAATTCCTTTCCGCCGCGGTCTCCCAGAATAAACAGCTAGTTAATAAACAGAGAGCTACACGGGGCTGCTTATCAAGTCTTGAAGCGTTCCCGTTAGTTTTGCGAGCTCGTTACGGCAGCCTCGCCCAACATTGAGCTAAATTAGCCAGCGAGTTTGATGAAGGCAGCCCGAACATCGTTAGCTAACTTGGCTAGTAACTGCCGAACCGGCTGAGCCAGGCGGAAAGTTCACCGCCGACTTGCGAATCGCCGTTTGTAAATCTCAGCAGCTGCTAACCCAAGTATCCAAGCTTACTAAAATGTAACGCTTTAAATCAAAATTATCTGTGGTATTACAATGAAATGCGGCGTTACATCTCATTAACGTGATCCTACGGCGTCCGATCAAAGCCCTCAATCAGAAAAAAAACAGGTCTGTCTCGGTTGTAACAGCAGTGGCGTCTCCAGCCTCACTTCAAATGATCCCGCATGTTTGCTGCCTTCGACTTGGCAAACTAACTTCAAAAAAATCACAAATGCGGTCGAGTTATTCAACATCTACTATTTAAGTGTTCGCACGATAGCAAAACAAGGCATATTTTTCAAACACTCGTTGGGGAGAACTGATTTTTTGTTCGTAGCGTCATTCCCAAGCCTCACAGCTGGAAGCCTGGATTCATATACCATTGTTTTGCTTGGTTACTTGATCCTGGCGTTACTCGTTCAAAAACTGCTTTTACCGCTAAAATACGGCGTGCTTGCGTTTTTTAAGGCTGTTTTACGAGCGATCCCAGTTTCCCTCCCAAAGAGTCAACTTACTTGAAAAAGAAACGTACTCCAGCTCGGCTCCATTTCCACACTTACTAATTCTGTAGGAAACCAAGTAGAAGCCTACAACAAAGCAACCAAACATGGCAGCTGAAACAACTTCCGGTAACCTCGCGGACTGAACCACTGCGCGTACTATTTAGGGGGGGTGTTAAATTTAGTGTGTTTAAAAAAAGGAGCGAGTGTAAACGTTTAGGTGGTTCATAAAATATAGATGTATGAATAAAGTCTGTCCACTTGAACTGTATTCTAAAATATACCTGCAAGACATTATTTGAATCGTTTCTCTCCCATCACAGAATTGATTTGCTGAAGTTGGATTTCTGCAACACCCCTCTGGATGTTTTTTGGCCGATTCTGCGAGGGGCATTTGTTATAGTCGACTACCGTCGCATGTGGCTGGGATATAATTGTGTTTCAGTAACCATCCGTCCGTTTTTATAAGAAAATAAGGATTGGAAAGCAGTTTGTTCTGCATTACGAACGCTGTGCCTTTCTTCTTTCCCATAATGAGAAGTGATTCAGTTTAAACGGAGCGAGAAATGATCAGCGTGCGGAGCAGGTTATTTTCATTCATGGGATGGGGATGAATGAAAACGACCGAGTCCATAAATTGCACGAATTGCCTCTAGTGGACCAAAATAACATACATTCAGTCATGACACATATTATATACACTCTACTCCTTGATGGTGATTATACCCCTTAAAATAAATAAAATGCAATAAAAAGGTTTTTCTATAGGATCGTTTCCTTCAGAATTTGGTGTTTGTCCATTTTTGGTCAGATGATAATGGATGACTGGATGAATATTTGTTATGACATGTTTATTAAGATTATTAAGAAATTTTTGATGAAAAAAATAATAATTTTAAGACTGTTGATCTGTGAAAAGTGAAAGTTGAGTATAGGAAGAAAAAATCTACATAGCTTCAAGCACTGAAAATGGGAATTGACCCTTTCAGTGTGTCTCACCAGTGTTCAAACTATATCTTGTCAGAAATCCTTTATATTATTATATATATGTGTGTGTATTTATGATATGTCTCTGAATCAAATGCAGTTCCATCCTTCACTGAGTTATATGAATCATCATCAAACTGTATAACTAATGATTAACTAACATGTAGTGGACTCAACCCTCAGAGTGGTAAATGACTCAGTCACGAAATGAATCATACCTGCCGTGTATTATCCTGATGTTTTTGCACCTGTCTCCAAGATGTCTCACACATTGGTCTATAATTGAGTCATATGAAAGAAACACATGGTATATTACTGTGAAATATTAACAAATAACTGATATTTCCTTCGGAGCAGACAATATTGGGAATACAGGATGTCTGTGTGTGCGGTCAAATGACACCTTCAACCTTGAAGACAGCCAAGAAAAAAAATGCAGAACATCTGGAGTTACCAGAACAGTAGGTAATGCCAGATGACCTTCATAAGCAACAAGGGGCTGTCCAAGGCTCAGATAACCACACACATACTATACTACTGTGTGTTATTCCAACATCTTTAATTCAGCTATTCACATAAGACACAGTAAGTCAAATATTAGCGCCATGTCCTTTTCTTATTGCATATTTTCTGTAAAATATCTTAATAAACTAGAAAAAATTTACCTTCCTATTTAGCTAATAATTAACCTATGGATACAACAATCAGTTCCAAGGCAGCAAAAGAGTGCCATTTACAGCAAACGTCACTAAAGCAACATAGTCCAGACTGCTTGGCAGCACCAGACAATGTAGACAACATACACTTAGTTAAGTAGCATGCCAAAAACAGTGATTTTACATCATGGCTTTAGAAACAGTGTATTAAAAGATCATCATTATTCCAATGATAAATCTCAAATGAGGTCAGGCACAATTCATCTTCGAAACTGCATGCAGTCAAAGACAAAACACTTCAAGCCTTGTGCTGAATGAGGATTTGTCTCTCCAGCCCCTTATGTGTAGAACCAGCAAAAAAGAGTGTATCTTAAATAATAACATGTATTTATCAGCCTTTTCAAAGAGGAATTTCCTGCTATTTTGCTTCATTATCTCACACTTTTCAGTGGAGAATGGACAAAAGTCACATTTATAAATAAGATTTGAGGTTTATTCATTGCTCCACAACAACAAAAAGTTAAAAAAAAAAGTGAAAAATTGCTGGTTATCCTTTCATCATAAGTAATGTGAAACTTGATTTATGGTGCTGTGGGGATTCTTCACATCACATACTGATTCATCCACCAAGACCAAAGTATAAAAATCTTCTGGGAAACTAGACTCGTATTTCAGCTCTAAAATTAAAGTGGACACAGATCCGTGCTTGAATCAGTATTGTGCACACTCTTTCCAGTACGTTCTTTGAACTCTGCTCGCCCGCGAATGGCTGTTCAGTAAAGGTGCCCCCATTGTACTTTTCAATCTTTGTCCCACTGTACATTGAAAGCCTTTATTCACATACAGTGCAATGAACGTTTCAGTTAGAGTTAGGGAATATGTGTGGTCAGCCCATTCTCTCCTCATCCAGCTCAAAAGACACGATAACATCCAGCAACGGGCTCCACTTGAAAATAAAGTTATGCAGATTGCTTCCTCTGATATTTTTCCAGCTTTGGATAAGGAAGACTCTCCAAAGGTAAGCTCCTCCATGACAGGAGAACAGAATGAACAGGATAGAAGTTGATTGCATTTTAGCTTTCTTTCATTTTTAAAAAGATATGTTTAAAGATTAATTTCACAATGAGTTCATGAATGAGGAGCAGAGTTTATATAGCACTTTGAGGATTCATTCATAAAACCAGGAACTTTAAAAATAAAAAAAATTCTCTCTTACAGTCACTGAATGCAACTAAATGTTTTTTGTGAACATGAGAAATTGCTGGTCATTTACAGCTTAATGCAAAAGCTGCTCATATTTAATAAAGTATAAAATACATATGATGAAGTAATGGATAATTACAACTCAAGCAGAAATCCATAGTGAAAAATCTCACTAAAGGCCATGCCAGATTGTGACATACTAACACAAGGCGATGACACACTGAGAAAGCTATTTATGATATTTACTGTATATTCACAGGGGATTTTTATGTCAATATTTAAATCTAGATAATATTTGAAAGCTTTACATGTGCAAATACATCTGGTTTCATGCACCTGCTTCCTTGCTAAGACTACTGAGTCATAGTTTTTTCTCTTTAGCCGGCAACATGTATGAGCAACCACTTCAGTTTGATTATAAGTTCACTTATTAATAAAATCATTTTGCCAGACTAATGTAAGAAGTGTTTTAACACTTGTGTTTCCACAGAAATGGGAGACTGGTCCATTCTTGGCCGCTTCCTAACGGAGGTTCAAAACCATTCCACAGTCATTGGCAAGATATGGCTGACGATGCTGCTCATCTTCCGCATCCTGCTTGTGGCTCTGGTGGGGGATGCAGTCTACAGTGATGAGCAGTCCAAGTTTACCTGCAACACCCTACAGCCCGGATGCAATAACGTCTGCTATGACACTTTTGCTCCTGTCTCGCACTTGCGCTTTTGGGTCTTTCAGATCGTTCTCGTCTCCACACCTTCTATCTTCTACATTGTCTATGTCTTGCAAAAAATCACTAAGAATGAAAAGCTAGAGGTCAAGAAGGTCGAAGTTGTACCCAGGTCCTCACCGTCACTTGAAAGGGACAAACACAGAGGAGGAGATAAAGAGACAACGCTGGAGGCCGGCGGTCCTTATAACACAACCTATAAGAACGAGGAGTGGAGCTTGCAGGAAGATGAGTGTGAGGAGAGGAGCCAGCTGGAAGAGGAAATGAGAGAGGTAGGAAAGGACCCGACCCAGCTCTCCAGCCAAGTGCTGCTCATCTACATCATACATGTTCTGCTTCGCTCCATCATGGAGATAATCTTCCTCATTGGACAGTATTACCTGTTTGGATTTGAAGTTCCTCACCTTTTCCGCTGCGAGACCTACCCCTGTCCCAACAGAACCGACTGCTTTGTGTCTCGAGCAACAGAGAAGACCATCTTTCTCAACTTCATGTTCAGTGTCAGTCTGGGCTGCTTCATCTTGAACATTGTGGAGCTGCATTATCTAGGATGGATTTATATTTTCAGAGTGTTGTTGTCCGCCTGCTGCACATGCTGTAAGTCAGATCGAGACCCTGTGCGGCAGGTGGAATTATACTCGGACAACAACCCGCTGCTGCTTGAGCTCAAACACTCTTTACGTGGCAGGGTCGTCCTGCAGACCGCCTCTACCATGTCCCGGGACAAGAGCACGAGTGTCCCCAGCCAGGCCCCGGCCATCTCCTTTGAGACGGACTCTACACTGGAGTGCACTTCAAAGAGAAATCCAGATGAAAAGGAACGCACCAAGACCAGACTGCACAACATGGCCAAAATAGGAAGAGGCAAAAAGTCATGGCTGTAAAAGATTTCAAACCATATTTCTCTTTTGTGTCATACATATTTTCCATCTATGACTGCACTTGCGATTAAGTTAGTTATTATTAAAATGATTCATACAATTTCATAGATAAACTGTGACGGATTCAGTGTTGGCCAATTTGATTCTCTCCTCAGAAAATCTCACCAGTACAAGAAGTGTTAACATTTGTAAGCTCGAATATTGGTATGATTTGGGGATGTTGCAGTTTCTTTACCAATCTTGGTTTGTTTGGTGTAGAGGGAAACATTGGTATACAGAAACATAGGTAATGTTTCTGTAAATATAGTCAAGTCAATGTATTTGCTGTGATTTATTCAAACCTCAAGTTGTGACACTTCCACAACCTTTCTTGAAGAAACAAGAACCATAAAGCATCCTTTGTAATGCACAAGGGCTCTGATTTCGTTTGGAAGTCTATGCATTGGTCCGAGTTGATGGAGTGTAACCTGTACAGTGGGCTACCTGTCATAGAGTGGGACAAAAGGCTTGATTTTCCTTGACTTGACCAGATATATCTGAAAAAGCTTCTTGCTGTCCTGCATGATAATGATGTCACACAATACATCAAGTCTTCAAAAGCTTGCATGTGAGAATTTCAATTTGAACTGAAATGTTATCATTTATGCAAAAGCATAAAAGCATCACACACAATTCAAAAACATTTTATGTATTATCACATTTTATCATCATCATCATCAACCTTTATTTTAACTGGGACATACATTGAGGTAGATACCTCATTTGCAATGTAGAAAATGATAAATATAAAGAAAAAATACATAAAAACATAGATGAAAGATCTTAGACATGAAGAAATACAAATGGGAAGCTTAGTTAAAATTGTTGATAAAAACTAAAAATAATAAAAAGTCAGATCAGTAAAATAATAAAACCTTATTAATAAATAAAGCCATTAACATTAGATAGATGAATGAACTAAAACAAAGCAAATCAACAGGTGGAAGTTAAATAAGATAATATTAAAAGCCTAAATTACCCTAAGGATACAAATGAGGTAAACTGTGATTGTTCTGCATGTACATTTAAAAAACATCATCATCATCCCTGACAATATTCTATCAAATCTCCAAATGAAGACGTGTTTGAGTGTTGAATTTTAAGGTGAGTCCTGGTAAAGAAAAGTGCGGCAGCCTGGAAGCACCTGTGCTGTACCTGCACATTCAGGGCTCGAGTCAGTGAAAGCACCAGGAGGGGTCACTGCTGTCCGGTTTACACCGGTGCTGCCTTCATGTGCCGTTGGAATTAATAGAATTTGAAGCAATTTAAGCATTGACGACCCAAATACGATTATAAAACGATTGCCAATTTTGGCACAATTTGCCCATATATAAATAAATATATAAATATGAATTTTATGAAAGCAATATAAGTAAAAGGAGGTGAAAGTTTCCTTTAAGTGCGTCCTTATTTTATGGTCTTATTCAGTACATATTATTCAAACAATTTCTATTTTCATTTGCATTTTTCGTCTTTTTATTCTACACATGACTACTAAAATACCATTTTTTCAAAAAAGAAAAACACAAATAAGACATTGGTTGAACGCTTAGGTCGCTCATAAACGACCAGGAAGTTAAGAAGTCGGAGCTTACGGCAAGCAATTGAAGGCATCACATACATTTCTCGCACCTACTGTCAATTGCAAGGAGGAAAATGCTGAAAACTTCAAGCAGGTCAACAAGGCGATCATCTGCAGAAAGTCCCAGGTAAGTCAGTGTCCTGTCTGCTAACAGCATCTACTTTCTTATTATATATCAATGACATGTTTGCAGTCTGGACTGAAAGTGTTCCCTGAGGCCACCGGTGCTGGAGAATGAGGGCAAAGCAGCTTAAAGGGAGAGCATTAAGCTGTGTACTGTAGCAGCCATAACCTGCCTGTAACCTACCATGTGTACAGTAGTTCAGTAGAGCTAAAAATCAACACTGTTTTCTCATTGCATGTCAAAAATCATCAGGAGAATATTGACTGGATTGTAAAATTCTGCCAAGTGGTTGTAACTGCTTTTCATAGCTGACCTCAGGAGAGGTGATGGATTAAGTGCTGTTGTACTGTTTGCTTGTGCAAGACTTGCATGAAAGATCTCAAACACAAATGTTCTGCATCACTTTAACGGTGATGCTGAGCGCTGACATGACAGCGAGACAGATGAGGTCAAAGCTCCTCCAAACAGTGTCTGTATGTAGGGCAACTTCAAAATGTGTCCTGCCACAGACATGTGTCAGTGTATAGGGGAGACAGAATGAATCCCAAATCCATATTAATGTTTGTAGGCCATTTCCTTTATTGAAACTCTATCAATAGATGAAGTCAATCCCCTTACACACAGCGGACACAGTCAAAGTCTACTTTTCTCCTGATGCGAATTTTGATTGTGTGTTGATGCTAGGATGGAAAAGAAATGCAAGATGAGTTGATATGTAATACAGTGTTGGATCAAATGTTTGTTTGTTGTCATCATAAGATGCAGGAATGTTCACATTTTAATAATTACATGCTTGAGTAAGCCCCAGCAGGACTATGAACCTTGGCACCAGCCTTGTGGGGATTGATTTATTATGTCACAAGAACACCACCAATAATGGCTTTCTTATGGCCGATATCATATTCTGTAATAAAAGTATAAATATAGCAAACATATATTAAATGTGAAGCTAAACCAGAGGGGCAAATATGGATTAAAAAGCCTCCTGATTTATACCAGACATACTGTATCCTCTGCAATTTTTGAACATCATTATACTGTATATGCTATTACAGATGAACAATATTGACCAATAATTGTCATGCAAACTAAACTGGTTCTTTTAAAGCTCTCAGATGATATTTTCTTGAACTTCTCCTCTTTTTCCTCTTCCCCACAGATGACATAGGTCTGTAACTTCTCATTATCATTTATTGAACCTGTGCTTTTCTCGCTGTGAACAATTCAACCAGGTATAAGGCTGCAGAAAAGTTCCAGCATGTTTAACCTAATAAAGAAAGACAAGGAGAAGGAGAAGGAAAAGGACTTGGGCAAGAAGGAGAAGAAAGACAAGAAGGAGAAGAAAGAGCGAATGTCCCAGGCAGAGTTAAAGAGCCTGGAAGAGATGAGCATCCGAAGAGGCTTCTTCAACCTGAATCGAGGGAGCTCCAAGAGGGACTCCAGGAGCAGGCTGGAGATCTCTAGTCCTATCCCCATTAAGGTGGCCAGCAACACGGAGCTCAGCCTGACAGACCTGGAGGCTGAGCGTCTTCACAACACCGAGGAGCAGGATATGGGTGAAATAAGTGCGAGTACCTCTGGTGAACGCATGAAGGGAAATGAACTGGAGCATCATCGCAGCTCTGTGAAGGAGAGAGCGGCTAAGTTTGGAGAACTGGCCAAGTTGAATTCTGTGGTAGGCCAGAGGCATGTGTCTTTTTCCCTGAAGATCAAAGAGGACTATGCTTCAGAGTTCTCAGATCTTCCTGGGAAGAAGTGGACTACGTCTTCTCTTAAGTTCCATCCAAACCTAAAAGGCCCCAGTGTGGTTCACATTCCTGAGATGGTGGAGAAGACCTTCCCTGGTGCAGACCTACAGTTGCCTGTGCTTGTCGCTCCACCGATACCAGACCCGAGAGAGCTTGAGCTACAGCGGCGCAACACTGGTGATTTCGGCTTCTCTTTGCGGAGGACCACCATGCTCGACAGGCAGCCCGATGGAGGAGTGTGTCGGCGTGTGGTGCACTTTGCCGAACCGGGCGCTGGGACCAAGGACCGGGCTCTGGGCCTGGTGCCGGGAGACAGGCTGGTGGAAATCAATGGCATCAACGTGGAGAGCAAGAGCAGGGACGAGATCGTGGAGATGATCCGTCAGTCCGGAGACACAGTCCGGCTGAAAGTGCAGACCATTTTGGAGCTGAGTGAGTTGAACCGCAGCTGGCTGAGGGCCGCTCAAGGCCTGCACAAAGAAGTCTTTGATGTAAGTAGTACTGGTGCATCATTTCCAGTCCATTGAGTGAATTGATTCTAACTTGTAATTCCATATTTATTGATTCTGTTTTTTCAGTGCCATCACATAATTTCATATCTGGAAATGCTTACATCTCAAAATGCTTTTTTTTGTTGGATGTGACGTGGTAATTTCACACTTTAAAAAATTACTCTCCATGTATGCATTGCACTGGTGCTTCTGGATCTGTGTTATTTGAATACATTTATACCTTAAGTAAATGTCATCACGACCTAGAATTGCAAGCCTTTTTTCTCATTTTGCTTTTTCTTTCTTCTGCATATGTGTGTTTGCAGCCATATATAGTGGATTAAAGATGTCTGGATCATGGGCGGAACTGTAATGACACTGGCGATGTGCTATTGTGCCCGTGTGTATGGGGGGAGTGTGTTTGTGTGTGTTTTGAAAGAGAGAATGTGTTCTGGTGTATATATAATCCCCCCTCCCTCCCCCCCAGTCTTTTGACACCAAACAATGGGACGCTGAAGGAAACAACGGCCCGAACGCCACCACAGACCATGGCCATATGGTCTTCTAAGACTTGGCTGGCAGCCCATTCAGTTCTTGTCGCTGGGATAATCATGTGCAACATGTAGAGGAGCATCAAGTTAAACTCTTTATTAGCCGCCACAACAGACACCTGAATTTCAGCTGTCTCAGGTTGTTTGGTCTTGTGGGTGTAGAGTTTAGGTTTAGTTTAGGGCTCGGCAGTATAATGTTATTTGAAGTATATCAGTAATGTCTTCACTTATTAAAATTCATCCAGGCTTTATTCTGCAATCATAAAATTAGAACAAATAGAACAGAGCATTTTGATTAAATGCCACAGCATATTAATTATTTCATTTAATTTCAGTTTAAAAATGAGAAAGCATAATATTATTATAAGTCATTTTTTCCCTATTCAACAACATCTCAATTAAATTAAAGTGTGTATGCATTCTGATACATTAAATTAGATGATATATTGACTATTACAACGAGTAAAATATCTTCCCTTTGACAGCACCACATTGGGCCAGTTGTCAGATCCAGATTTGTTCAGAATCACTGTACAAGAATGGTGAAGCGATAACTCACTGACTGACTAACTAATATATAAAGGTTCGGAGTAATGAAGAAGACTGTCTCCTTTCTTTCAGAGCTCCTCAGGGTTGTGATCCAGGTCAGATTTGTTTGGCTTAGTGTGAAAGTTCTGCGCTTAATCCGTATTGTTGGCTTCTTGTTCTGGCATGTAGATCAGATGTAAAAAGATGCACTGTACAAGGCTGGTGTGTGGAAACTTGAGACATGACAGCAGTGACAACAGAGATGCTAACAATGCCAGTGTTACCAGTGTCAGCCTCTTGTTTTCAGAACCATGTGCGTCTTATGTGAGCTGCTATGGTTACCACAAAATCACACAGAAGCGTCTGATGACACTTGAATTGCACGGGTTTGCTTTGTCCTACATTCAACTGATCTTGATCGGCATAAGACAGGCCATTTTAAAAAAGTAGAAAAATGTGCATGTGAGCGTGACCTAGAAGCAACAGCACTATTTATAGGTGGTTATAATAAGATCTGGATTCTGGATCTGGAGCTCTGCAACACAGTTAGAAACATATGTGATGCATGAGCATGTTTTGCATGTTGGCAGAATTTATTTAATGGTTGGTAAAATAGTTTTGGGAAATTTTGGGAAATATGCTTGTTTGCTTTCTTGTTGGATGTTAGTTGAGAAGTTTGATGCAGCTCTTACACCTGCCAGCTAAAAATGAAGCACTGGAAGTAGGAGGAAACAGTCAGCCTTGTCCAAAGAACGTCTAAAACTCACTTATTAAAATGTCGTATCTCCATCTGTGTTTTTGCATCTAGTTGTGGTTTTATTATTTATGCACTGGACTATTTCTTGGCTGGCTGCAGTGACTTCCTGGAGTCCTGTCATCAGTGTGAGGCCACCAGGCGACCTGCAGTGATTTGTGTACTCTAACTGCAGTAATGCAGCGTGAACACAATGATAAGGAGCCTGTTTTTCACCAAACTGTTCAGCTTTGGCATCAGATGAACACCTGCTCTCTCTCTGTCTGCTCTCTCTGTTTTATCATAATATGGTTTTTGATTATAGCACCATCAGATGGCTTGCTTTTGGCTGCATAATTCCCCCCCTCGCCAATTACTCATGAGCCTGTCCGACTGAAATCTCCTCAACAAATGTAATTGCCTCTGGCACTAAATGAATTTAATCTCCGACATTTGCTTATTTGCTATTCAAAGGCTCAGTTGTACTGTGCATCACCTCTCAAGAGAAAGGAAGATCTTTATATACCTACATTCACGAAATGATTTTATGACGAGGCCAAGTATGCACAGGCGAGCACATGAACCTTTTGTCCATTGGGTGGCAGCCACTGTCCACACTACACGAGGCCAGAACAGCTATGCTGTTTCGTCCCTTCTGTTTAAGATTTCAGCTCTTCATTGTAAAACCACCAAAACCAGTCTGAGTGGGAACTAAAACCGGGTTGGCTAATCCTGTTTGTCTAAACAAGGTGCTAAAGGAGTGCTCACACCAATCACCCATCTGTTGGGGCTGTAAAAGGGAATCCTGCCGTAGTGCACATAAGCAGGTGTACGGGGTGGAAGTGGGGCTGCGACACCCTGTGTGTGCTCATTGTTGTCTCACAGACGTTCTGGAGAGAGGGGCACTGTTGGACAATTTTTCAATTTTACAGCTGGTTGAGGGAAATCAATTGGTCAGGGTCATTATGAAAGCACGTTGAGATGCCAGTTTTTGCAGGGGACTCTTAACAAGTCAGCGGTGCCAAAAAGACTGTCCCTTGAACTGGTCGGTGCCTTCATGACCACCACTGTGTAAATATTGTACAGAGACTGTTTGTGCCTGCTTTGGCTGAATGTTGTCATTTTATAGTTTATGAGTTGCAGCTGGCAGCACCACTTTTTAATTTTAAAAAACATAAATCTGGCAGCATAACAACAAACAGGAACAAGCAGATCCAGGTGATGTTTCAATAATATTCCAGATCATATCTTTCAGGAGTTAGTTGTCCGTGTTTACATTTAATAAAACTCAATGCCAGGGTTGAGCCGCGGGTGAACGTTGCCAAATGTCTCATCTAATATCCCTGCATCACTTACTGTGTCTCTGCACTTCCTGTCTTTCTGCAGCCCAGACACAGTTTCATCATTAGGAAATTAGCAAATGGTGTAATCTCCTCCCCAAGCTGCCCATTTAGATCACGTCATCTCCTTTCTAGTGGGCCGATGCTACAGCGACAGACAGTATTAGCGCAGTCGTGGATTAGAAAGAGGTGGGGCGTCCGAGGATAAAGCTGCTTGGTTCATGATAGAGGATCCACTTAAGATGTGATTTTTACTTCCTTCCATTCTTTGCACACACATTTCAGACGTTGACCTCTTATGTAACGAGTGACTGGTGATTAGTGACTGCAGGAAAATACTTGACATTCTTGGATTCTTATCTGTCATTTAATGGGACATAGACACTTGTCAGACATACCCTCATCTTGTCAGCCACAAGCAATAGCTATTTTGGTACAGCATTATTATTTGTTTTGTGATGCCATTCTTAGTGTCACTAGCAGCAGATGTATATCCATATTATGCACTCCTGCTTTATTTGAGGTTATGAATGTGTGCTATGTGCTACAATTGTGTTTAGTTCAGTTTAGTAATGGGTTTTTGGCTTCGTCATCCAATCATCCAGCATCGTTCCTGGTGTCTGTCTCTGTGTGTCTGTCTCTGTGCGTGTGTGCTGCCTGTTTCATTTGGAAATCGTCTTTGGCTGTTACATGTGTATTTTCTGGACACAGGAACCACAGGTGAGATCACACCTGAGCATAAATTCGCTGCACCTACGTACATCATGTCCATGTGGCCCACTTTCAGAAAGAAGTTCCAATTTTCAGGCCTATTTACTATTACTGAGTAAAATCTGGGTCACATCCTGGACTTTTCAGAAGACTGATGACTGTTATGTCCCATGATTCATAACTGCTCTTACACTAGTTCACAAAGCATGAACACTGGTCAAATGCCTTTTCTTGGAATACACAGTATGGAGATTTTAATCTGAAATCATCTTCCATCTGTAAATGTAATACTTTTACTTGAGGGATCTGCTTTGTCTGTTCTCCTGGTCAGCTCTACCTTTTCCAACAGGGACTACAACCCGGATTGATAGATATTGTTGTGGGCATACCAGGAATATATATCAAATATCAAAATCTACATTAGAAAAATGTGGCATTAATCTCCAGTTAACACTACACAACAATTCACAACATGATCTGAGCAGATTCCATAGTATACTGAAGGATTTAACTGGGACAGAATCAGCAGTGTTTATGGTGGATAGTCCTTAATCTTTGGTCTGTACGAGCCATGTGTAGACAAACAGCTG
This sequence comes from Holacanthus passer, assembly GCA_025331565.1. Taxonomy (NCBI): domain Eukaryota; kingdom Metazoa; phylum Chordata; class Actinopteri; family Pomacanthidae; genus Holacanthus; species Holacanthus passer. The sequence continues at coordinate 8,950,712 of JAFREQ010000005.1, forward strand.
ACACGATGCTGTGCCCCAGTAACTGACTCTGGGGATTAGCAAACTGTACTAGATAGACCAGCTAGGCTGTGTGTTTGGATGGGTCTTAGTGCTGATATGTGAACTTGATTTTACCAAGAATTGTCTTATTGCATTTTTTTTTCTGCAGAAAGGCTTTGTATTTGCTCATTATAACTAAAATGGGGAAAATAGATATTGCTACAGATGCTTTTGCTTCTGCTGATTCCGGATGGTATTATTTCAACAAACACCCAGTGGCTTTGTACTTTGTACTCAATTACTGGTTATATGATAAATGAAACTGTTAATGAGTTTATGAAGAGGAAAAGAGTGTGCCAAGATTGGATTACTTCATCCCTGCCCAGCCAAGCCTGTTGCCACATTTCCATGTTTTTCTTGGTTTGGTTATATTCCATGGCACCAGTGAGCTGAGAGCCTACCTCCAGGCAACGCAACACGTCTTTTTACCCAACTGGTTTTAAAGCAATGCTGTGTCAACAAAACTTTCACTTTAAGCCTTTTATTGAACCATTTTGTTTTGATTAGAAGATTAATTATAAAATCCTCTTTGACTGATCTGTGTCTCATTTTAGAATACGTGGCCTTGGGTCCTGCAACCACTGCTTGGTGCTACATTTTTATTGAGGTTTGTCACTGAACAATACAACATCTCAAATTTAGGTCAGTAGTGTGCCGAAGCAGAGCCCGCTGTGACATAGAGAAAATCATGCATGAGTTTATAGCTCCCTCTTGTGGTGTGACAGGCATGATAACACAGACACCTTTCACATATATTAAAGACATGGAGTGACTTAAGATAATAGGTCTATAGTTTGGTTCTTTGCATGTGTTTGCATGTTTATTGTGTGTACATTGCTGTTGCTGGATTGAGAGAAAGCTTTCCCCATTACAGGCTCCCACGACTTGTTTGGTGTGCAGTTAATAGTGTGTATTCTTCACATTGTTACAAACATCTTGCTCAGTCATTGTGGAGAGTAATGAAAGATTGAATAAGCTTTCATTCAGTTTTGTTTGGAAGAGGAATTGTTGCCATCGATCACAGTATCATCTGTCAGTTTCTTAATTGCATTATAGTACTTTTAGTTTTACCCTCAGAGAGAAAGGGCAGAATTAAAGTTTGTGTGTCCCCTGATGAGGGAGACAACCTCCCTGATTCCCCGTCAGCAGGAGAAGAGATTGGCAGGGAGAAGTGGCTGTGTTAATTGGTGTGGTTCTGCAAATTCTATTTATAGCCCCTCTATCTCAGCAGCTGTCCCTCTTCTATCTGCCTGCCCAGCTCCTCTCACATTACCCTCCTCCGCTCCCCACACCACGGCTTTACTGTGCTGTGCCGACCCCGCCCTCGAGGTTGCCCTCCCACTCACTCAGGACTAGTGAGCGTGTGCTCTTTGCAGACCCGAGTCCTACCCTGCCTCGGCCCTGACTGCGCCGCTCCAGCGACAAAGCCGAGATTGGAAGGTTAACCAGGCCTAGAGAGAAGGTAATGGGCTCGGGCCTCTGGTGGACTGTGTGTGTGGCGAGCGGCGTGATCTGCTCAGGCTTGTACATGCTCTGCTTAGCACTTCCATTTGGGCTCTGATGGTGTCTCAGAATGGCCTCCTTTCCTGCTGAAACTATTTATAGGAGTGGACTCTGATGAAAGCAGGGCCAGAGATGGTGAAACATGTTGCTGTGTCTCCTCAATGAAGAAGAGGCCAAGTTTTAGTTGAATCTGTTAATTAAAAGTTGTGATAGACGTTCTACAAATTGGAGCAAGTTGCATGTCATTGCCTGGTCATTAAATGTAGTGATGTTTGTTTGATTAACTTGTCATCCACCATTCATTTTGCTGTCTTTTTGCTGTCTGCAACACTTATTTCTGTTGAATGGAATCTGTGTTTTCTGATTGATTTTGTGTCATTGCTACTAATGACCAACATTGTGTGTAATCATTTTAGTATGGGGGTAAAGGGTAGTTCTTCATCCAGAGTTATAGTAATGAAGTGAGAGTGAGGCCCACATGGGTCAGCCTTCTAGTCCTGTTTGCAGTCATAAATCATTCATTCATGTTCATGTTTTCCACTTGTTTCTTGTAGTGTGAAGAAAGCAAATCATTTCATTATGTTGTTCATGTGTTCTGTCCGCAGTGCTGCATGGTCCCCACTGCCCTGTTGGTGTATGACCTGTTGTGTGCAGAAAACAAGTTCCCAGTATCCCATCGCTCAGCCCTAAATTCCCATTCTTCATCGCTCCGCACAGTACATCCACCTCTCCCCCGACTGTCTCTTTTTATTCTCTCATCATTCCATACATTTGTTCTCCACTTCGCCCAGCTTGTTCCATGACTTGTGGCCTATCACCATGGCGTACAAATCACGCTTTTCATTCTGGGAGCAAAAGGGAAGTCTCGCTTTTCTGTGATTCTTTGGTCGTTCAGTTCATATCTGCATGCTCTTGCTTGTTCAATTTGTGAAATGTTCCTTTATGTGGATTGAGAAACACTTCGGTCTGAACGTGTGGTTTGATCTTTCTTTGTGTTGCTTCCTCTCGTGTAGGTTAAAGTTGAGAACAAACCAGATGTAAGTGTTTTTTCACCTGCATGGTTTTAGGAACTAACTCACAAACTGTTTTGTGTGCTGTGGTACAAGATAAGAGAAAATAAAATGGCTATGAATCATGATTACGACCTTAGTTGGAATCAGTCATGACAAACAGTTTTTAATCATTGTTTAACTGTTTGCTGATAGGGCTTGTTCTTGACAACTTCTGTTTTGAGATACATTAATGCTCTGTGACCTCTGTGGAACTAGATTCACATCAAAACAACATATAGATTACATTTAGATTCTTTATGTTCAATCTCAAAGGTCAAAAGTTTTCTTGTGAAAGTTGTCTCACCTGAATGCATTGTGTGCATCCTTGAGGTCTGAATGAAAATGTTGGATCAAACGGCCTGATTGCACACACTAACTTGCATAAACTAGCTTGACTGAGGGTTTTAAGATACACACATTGAAACACACTAGCTGATATAAATCCATTTTTGAATAATCCTTTATACAGAGTTTCTGAGCCGAGAACCTGCTGTTGAAATCACTGACAGTGTTTTATCAGCCATGGGAATAATCTGCGCTATTGTCTGCCTTGCTCTGTTCATATCCAGGCTGATGTAGATAGTAGTCAGACTCAGGCAGTCTCTAAACCTGGGCCAGACACTGGAAGTGGTCCACAGTCGACTGCACCAACAGCTGAAGAGTCCAATAGTACCGCTGACATGGAGCAAGGTCTTAGTGGTAAAAAGGTGGTGAGGGTTGTGAGAAGAGTCGTGAGGCGTGTGGTTCCCGCTGAGACGGACCAGCAGAACCAGACTGCTGTTTCTGAGGCTCCTAAAGCTGCCTCTGCTCCAGACTCTGTGCCCAAAACCACCAGAGCTACCAAGGAGGACAAGGATGACATCTCCATGGGCCTGACAAGCCTCATGGGCAGAGGCCGAACCAAGGAACACCGGCCTCGCACCCGAACCCAGGACCGCAAGAAGGACATGAAAGAAGAGGTGAAGCAGGAGGAGGAGAAAGAAAAGGTGGAGGAAGACGAGGAAAAACCTGCTGAGGAAAAAACAGTGGAGGCCACATCTGCATCTGTGCCTGCGACTACAGCACCAAACCCAGCGGCACCGAAGTCCAACCCCCTCATCCCTCCAGTCGGGTTCCTCCCCGCTCCCAAACCCGACCCTTTGGCCCCGCCTGCTGGGTTCATCCCCGCCCCCAAACAGAATCTCTTGACTCCTCCACCTGGTTTCATCCCTGCCCGAAAAACCAGTCCTGTGCCCCCGAAGCAGATGACCCTGCCGAGACCTCCGGGATTCATCCCCGTCACAAAGACAGACCCCCTGGCTCCTCCTGCAGGCTTCATCCCAAAGGCTCGTCCACTTGCTGTAAAGAAAGCGGAGGTACTGAGTGAAAAAGTGCATGTTTGCTACTTAACCTCTGGGTGGAGCATGACGCGTGATAATAACACAGACATTACTGTTCATATACATGCAGCCTCCTCATAAGGTTTACCCTGAAAGATGTCCTCAACTTGAGGAGATATGCTGTTGGATACGGATCATCATCACTTCTTCTTACAGCTGGCATTACAATTAGGCTAGGAAAGTCAAAAAGTTCAACTCTTGATTTATGATAGCCTTGATATAATGAAGCCACCCTGATAAGTGAAGGGAAGCAGGGTGCATGTACCAGCTCATGATCAGACTTCATCAGCGGGTATAAGGGCGTACTCATGGCCTGCACTCCGGTGGTCTGGTCAGTCGAGGTTGTCTGTGAGCACTGAGCTGTGACTCATTACTGTCACTTTCTGCAGGCGGAGCGGTGAAGTTGTGCTCTCTCTGCTGTCGAGGCAGCAGCTTTAAGGATCCTTTTTGGGGTGTTTTTTTAAAGAAAGAGAATTCAAATAATATTTCTTATGGAGTAAACTAGTCAGTAGTTCTTGTCAATTGAACCCTTTTCAAAAACAGTTGTAGACAAAGATCTCAGTTGGTCACGCATATGTGCAGCTTGGAGCAGGGAAATTAAATTCAGCTTCGGCTCAAAACTATTTATGTCAGGACTGTTATTTTGCAGCTGTCCACTTTCAAACTTGTATGCACTGTCATAACCCCTGTTTCAATTTGTAGCTCAGACAAGGTTATGTTTTCGTCCTGTTGTTTAGTGTCTCTGGCATTTTTCCTGTCAGCAGGCCGTCTGAAAATTTTATCAGCAGATGCCCATGAAATCTGGCGACCAGTTGAGTATTTGGCCTCGGAGCGAAGGATTTGATTTAGGAGATATGTACCTGGTGTTTTTGCTGAGAAATATTGTGTTTTTAACTGCTCGAGGGAGAGATTATAGTTTTCCAATATTAAGGGCAGGATAAAGAAATGTATGTTCATGTGACTAAGCATTCTTGGAGATGATTTTACTTTTCTGCTCTCACTGGAGACACAACCCCAATTCCAAAAATGTTGACTTGTCCATAAATAAAAAGGGAATGAAAAAAACATTAAATGAAAAAAAAACAATATCAATAAATCTCATTTTTTTGGGGTTGGGATTATACAAATGAACATTGCTATGTCTGGTGTTGACAATGGCAGACGTCAGCCATTGCCATTAGTGCCAGTAGTGTGTAGTAATTTGTTTTCACCTTTAGGGTCAATATGGAAGCTTTAAGCATAACTTTAAGCATATTACATTACAAAGAAAAAGCCAAATTAAAGCCAGCATTGTAATGGTCCTGCTGTGATCTAAACATAAAAAAAGAATCAGAAGTAACAATCACGATTAAAAAAGTTTTTAACTGCACAATCTCAACTTGAAATGTGACTTAGATTCAAACAGCAGCAAATATGGGACAAAGTTAGAATTATTGATCCTGGTGCGACAGCTACAAACAGCTACAGAGCAAAGTTATAAAACTTGATGATTTAATTTCAGGTGCGCCTCTCTGGTTCTGTGTTGAGAATTCAGCCGAGACAATGCCAACTTATTTAATTATTTGCACCAGATTGTTGCTTAAGTAACCACTGACAAACAAAAGACTCGATCCATTATTCTTTTGCTGCTGTGCTTAATGATCCCATTTTCTTTAATAGCCATTTTCCCTGAATGATTTCCTGGCTGAATTAATTGGAAAATTAAATTAGTAGAGCAGTCTCCTTTGAAGTTGGTTGTAGGGCCTGATGCGTGAATCCAATACACCAAGCTAAAACATCAACGTCATCCTCACTGTCATCTTCCCATTTCCATCTGTGTGTGTGTGTGTGTGTGTGCACGTTTGTCTGTCAAACTGTACGTCTGTGGATATTTGCATATGGTGTGTAAAGGTAAAGGAGATATCTTGTCCCCCTGAGGCTCCCAATGGTAAGCCGGCCCCTGTCGCACTGACCCAGCCTGCACCAAATAAACAGGTGTGTGTTCATCCGGCTGCAAAGGTACAAGCAATCATGTGTGTTTCTCAAATTCAAAAGCACAAGACATTTTTTTTCTTACATGGTATGCTTGTGTGTGTGCCAGTCAGTTTTCAGTAAAGTGGACGTTTATAGCAGTTACCGCTTGATGACTGATTGTACTTTCTGGCTACCCAATTGCAATTGCTGGTATCCGACTGTAGGTCCCTGAGCTGGCTCCCACTGAGGAAGATTACAAGCGCGTGAGGAGGATCTTCAACATTGATGGCAAAGATGTAACTTCTCTCTCCCTATGTTTTTTTTTCGTTTTTTTTTCTGCCATGCTTTACTGAGGCTTACCCTGTGACCGGCCTGAGTTGACTGCTTGCTTCCTCAGATAGAGGGAAATGTGTCCAAAAATGACATTGTCTCGCTGCCAATAGGGCTCCAATTACAGGGGTCCCCTGCCTTGTTGGCCACTTGGTGTGAAATCTGAAACTTTGAGACTCCACGGATATTTTCTGTGACTCAGATTACTTCACACTTAGTTCAGGAGACAATAATGGCTTTCATGGCAACATGAGCTGTTTACTTGTGTAAACATATCTTGTGTTCCCTGTTTATTTTTATAATCTACTGGAGGCAAAACGATTATGTGATTAAAGCGGATTATAATCTCCAATATTGGTTTCTAAATGCTATCTTAAGTGGTATGCCATGTGATCGACTGGTAACACACCTTTGTTTCAGAATAGAGTATGAGCCCTTTGCCCTTTGAGCTGACCTCATTAATTTACCAGCTTTAGTTTCTTGTTTCTCTCTCTCGTTGCCTTCCTCATTCTCATTCCTTCTGTAGTGTTAATTGCTTTGTTATCAGGTCCAGAGGAGCACCTTTGTACTGTATGACCATGTACTCGGCCCACTGTGATTATTTTGGCTTGATTATATGGCAGTTCTTCTTCATTCCATCTCGTGCTCTGATCTCCTGATGTCTCAAATTGTGTCCCGTGTCTCCACTTTTGCTTCTTTGTGGGTCGCTGGATCCTGACTTGCTGCTGTCCTCTTTGCTGTTTGCATGGCCAGTGTGCCAGAGGCCACAAATCCTCTCAGGTACAGCCTGCTCACCGCTCTCCCTCGCCTGCACAGTGCTGGAGTCTGAGCGTGTTCTCCCTACTGACCCCTCTGTGCCCTATTTTGTCTGTGTGCCTGCTGTCTTTGTCCCCCAGTCTGCGGTTCTTTCTGGGTTCACGGTCCCAGAATGTGGGAATGTGACTTAAACCAGCGGGTCACCAAAGTTGGGCCAGGGATTCTTGACCAGGTTTTAGAGGTCTCAACAAGATTAATAGCGGCTAATTCAATGCTGCATTCAGCTTAATGAACACAATGTGCAGCCGTGTATTGCTCTTGCTTTGGTTCTTTACACTCACATGTAGATAGTGAGGTTATACTAAAGTCATGTGCAACAGTAAAAATTTCAAATGACTATCTGTGACTTAAAAAACTCCAGGAATCCCTGAATTTGCTTGCAGTGATACAGTATTTTTCTATATCATATCACATTACATCCTTGCTGAGGGCACACCATACCCTCTTTATAGCTACATTTATTAGCATTGACTATTACATTGTTTTACAACTAGCTGCATGGCGCCCTGCATTTATACCTTACTGTGTACAACTGATCTCATTAACTGTGACTGTTAATATGATAGAACATGAATTTCCCCGCAGACCCACACACCACACTTCAATGCACCTTGTAATCCCTGCTCATTAATGCATTAATATTGTAATTTTTTTACGGTGAATCACTTGAATGACTTACTTTTTCTGCTACTGTTGCTTGACTTGCTCTTGCAATGTTGAGCCGCTGCAGTGTTTTTATTATGCGTTGTGCTCGCAGTAGTTTGTGACCTGCAATAAAAAGTTTTCACAATGTCATATTTTGCATTGATTTCGATCGCACAATCGTCGAATGTGCAGTTGTTGAATTCCATCGCCACATTTACTGACTTCTCCGTTGACTTCTGCTCCTTCCCTCCTCCAGCTCAAGCCCGTCGAGGACCCCGTTGCCATCCTTCAGGCAGCGCACTCGGCTGCAGCTAAGGTCTGATCACGGTTACGACTGATTGTAGTTCAGGTTGCATCCCTATGTGTTTCAGAGACGTGTGTGTGTTTTTTCTGGTTTTCTAGAAAAGGGGTGTGGAGGAATGGTTCTGCAGTTAGTGAGAAAACCAGAGGGAGAAAAGACATATGTATTATTGTATGTTGGCTTGATTGCACATCTGAGTAAAGTGTGCATGACTCACTCCAAACACTTTACTCCCCCAAAACTCATGTATTTTTGTCTATGTGCTGATTTTAGTTGTGATGAAACACCCCTGTCTCACCTTCTGTTCGCGACATCTTTTTAGTGAACACATTTTAGTGCACACTCTGTGAGCTCTCAAATCTGCCTTTAAAGAGTGATCACAAGAACTGTAGTTCTTCTGTGGAGGGCTAATGTGTAATGGACATAAATGCTGGAGGACCAGTTGAGGTTTTGACCCTGAAGGAAGCCCTCTGAATTCAGTTCCCCTTGTGTCTCATGTGATTGTGAACTGCATGTGAATCTGTGTTTGTGAATGTGTTATTTGTAGGATCCTTGTGGAAGCCCATCATGCAGATGTGTAATTCAATCATCGATCAATATTCCTTTTTTAATGGTCAGTTGTTGAATATGCAAGTTTCTCATTGTGATTGTTAATCTGTTCTAACAGGGAAAGACTGAGGAGCAGATAACGGCAGAGAAGGCCTGGTATAACACAGAAAAAGTATGGCTTGTCCACAAGGATGGATTTTCCTTGGGTTAGTAAAAACTTCAGTATTTGTATCCATGTTTTATTTCTCATTATTCATATCTTAAAGCAAATGAACTTATTACCCTGCCAGTGCTGGCGTGTCTGTTTCTGGGTAACATTTGGATGTTAAACTGTAGAGGTGGGCTTTTGAAGCTGACTAGACCACTACATTTATCCTCAGGCTGTTTGTAATCAGACTCAGCATGTTTCCGACACTGAATGCTTGTTTAGATGTAATGAAGCTCAGACGTTATTAAAAGAGATACAACTGCCACACACATTATCAGACACGCGAGATAAGATAAAGCTGTTGCGCTCAGGTCGAGATCATGTGTCATGATGAATTAACTCTGCGCTTTGCGATGATGCAGCAACCCTCCTGAAGACAGAAGCAGGCAGCCTGCCAGAGGGGAAGGTGAAAATCCGCCTGGAGCGTGATGGATCTTTATTGGATGTGGATGAAGATGATGTAGAGAAGGTATTTAATCACCAGATCAACTCTGAACCACATCAATTGCAGATGACTCTCGGTGAGTACGTGACCGCCTCTGACTTTGAACTCTAGGCAAACCCTCCGATGTTCGACCGCGTGGAAGACCTGGCCTCGCTGCAGTATTTGAATGAGTCGAGCGTGATGCACTCCCTCAGGCAGCGCTACGGTGGTAACCTGGTGCACACCCACGCTGGGCCCAACATGGTGGTCATTAACCCCATTAGCGCCCCCTCGATGTACTCCGAGAAGGTAAGCTGCAGCCTGCGCATATAATGACCCATCTCTTCTGGAACAGCAGAATATGAAAATCACAATGAAGATAGTAATTGACATGTATAACGTCCTCTCTATGACTTTGTCCTCTTTCACCCTCTCCTTCACTGTGTCTTCTTTTCAGGTGATGCAAATGTTCAAGGGCTGCAGGAGGGAGGACACCGCCCCTCACATTTACAGCATGGCCCAGGCTGCATACAGGAACCTCCTGACCACTCGGCAGGACCAGTCCATCGTCTTACTGGGCAAGAGTGGTAGTGGCAAGACCACCAACTGTCAACACATCATCCAATACCTGCTCACCGTCGCTGGCAGCACCAACAAAACATTCTCCGGTGGGTTGGAAAGAAATCAGATTAGTTTAAAATATAGTGCATGCTGTTGTTGATGCATTATCGAGACCCTCCCAAATGGCTTTCCTTTGTTGTCTGCAGCAGAGAAATGGCAGGCGGTCTACACAGTTCTGGAAGCATTTGGGAATGGCTCTACCTGTATGAATGGGAACGCTAGTCGCTTCTCCCATATTGTTTCCTTGGATTTTGACCAGGCAGGCCTGGTGACCTCAGCCTCTATCCAGGTACACAGAAACATATTTATTTTTTAATTATTCATCTATTCAAGTCACTGGTGCTCACCTTTTTGAGTTTCCCACTCATTCGTATCTGCTATATTATGACTGAATATTATAGCACATGCCATAAACTAGTCTGCATTTTCACCCCAGCGGGCTTCATTATTATGCTTACGTGCATTGCCTATAATAAATGCCACTTTCTATCATGCTAATATCCTGTTGTGCTGTGGCCCTGCAGACCATGCTTCTGGAGAAGATGAGGGTGGCAAGAAGACCCGAAGGAGAGTCCACTTTTAATGTCTTTTACTACCTGATGGCTGGAGTAGACAGCTCTCTTAGGTCAGGATTAACACTCTTATGCCAATTAAATGCACAATACAGCACAGTTCTGCTCTGGATTAATACGTTGATATGTGGCAATGAAGTATAACTGCCACCCTGACTCTAATTATGTGCACATTATTAGACATGAGCGATGTCTTCTGTGTTCTCATTTCTTCATCAGGACTGAGCTGCACCTAAATCACTTTGCTGAAAACAGTGCGTTCAGAATCATGCCTCAGACTAAGGTAAATACCACTTTTTAATGGGGGAATTTTTGAACAACCAGAAATGGAAAAAATAATGACTTTTACCTTTTATCTGAATGTTTACATATTTCTCTATGCATGCAGCTATAGCTGACTGGCATAGCTTAAAAATCCCTATGTAACTGATGTGCACCACTAAAGCTAACAATCAAATTATTAATATTTCATTTACTGTCTTTTTAAATACACAAGTCATGTAAGAAACCGACCAATAATTTATAACGAACTGGTCGGCCCTCTTACTGTGCATAATGCTACTGTCACACTGTGACATGATGTGTCATGATGGATCACAGGACTGAACATAACACTGAAATACTCTGGAGTCTATGTTGTCACCACTTAAAGGAACATTAAGCAATCTTTGGCTTTTATCAGCATCAACAGTCTTTTGCACAATATTGGTGGCCTGTAATGGATCGAAAATACACAAATTGCATTTTCTCAATAGAAATGAGAACGAGCCAGAAATGTGTTTTGAAAGATGGCGCAATCTCAACAACTAGCAGAGTAATGAGTGATATTCATCAACAACTAGGCTGAACCTTTGCAGATATATAGTCAGTTTGGTTCATTTTAACTGATAAGGAGAGAAGTTTTTATCTTTAATAGTTCAAAAAGGATATTTATTTGACTATATGTGCTATCTGCCAGACTGAGGATAAGCAGCGGGCCTCCCAGCAGTTCTCTAAGCTTCAAGCAGCCATGAAGGTTCTGGGGATCAGCGGTGATGAGCAGCGGGCCTTCTGGCTCGTCCTCGGGGCCATTTACCATCTTGGGGCTGCAGGAGCTACCAAGGGTAAGATTGCTCACCAAATGCTTTTCCTACTCTGTAGCTGCCTCACTTACTATGTAAATGTAAATCATAATATAACACATACAGTACCAGTGATAAGGATGCAAAGGACCATCCTTGATTTGTACCAGATGAAACAGCTAAACGGTCAAAAATTACCCTCATTAGCTGAAATCATTTTAATAACATGCCATGTAATCTCAAAAGTATCAAGCCTGCATTATCTCACTGTAGGTAACATCTTCAGTGTGATGCAAGACAGCTGTAATCCAGATAGCTGAATTATGCATTTGCACATTGAAAGAAGTTGCGCAGTGCACAGTTTGTTAAACTGCTCTTCTGCACTGATCTGAAGCTCAAAAACTAAGAAATATCAGGCAGGAAAAAATTAGGTGACTATAATAATATCCAGGATATTTACAGAATTGTTTCTGATTAGAACTGAAAGCACTTGTGTATGAAACTAACTGCAATCAATACGAGACTCCTTGCCACAGATGTATCCTGCTGGGTCTGGTCTTTAGGCTGCTCTTCATGCTCACATGCAGCAGGTGAAGTGATACATTCAGTTTTGTCTACTAGATCTGAACCTCTGTCAGGTCATTAATCCTCACTGAATGATCATATTAAAAAACAAAACACTGTTTGTGTGACAGCAGCTGATACTTACTGGCAAAGCACCGGAGTTTTATTGTTAGGAAACGCTGTTGCAGCTTGACGACAGGAAAATATCTGATGTCTGATTTTGGCCTTAAGCCGTGGCAAACATTTTATCTTGTCATAAGAATGCATCAGAGGACTAATGGGAACGCGGCAGTCATCTTAAACATGAGGATTTGTTCCCGTCTTTGAAGCTATTTGCGTGATGACACCTAACCTAAGAGAGTTTGATTGTTTTTGCTCTGAAGTAATAGATCTGCCTCCCACAGCATTTTACTTTCATTTTAAAATTAGATGTCTGCCATTTGAAAAGGCTGAGGCTGTCAAAAGGATTTTTTATTACTGGTGAGGTTACTATTAGTCACATTTCTTTGCACGAAAAGCCCTTGCTTAAAAAAACAACAACTTCCAGTTGGCTTTTTTGAAGGATGGAATTATCCATGTTTGTCAAATGAAGACCTTTCCAAAACAGAGATTTAAAAATCTTGACCTCTTGCTAACACTTAAAATTCTCTGTTTATTATTCATTTGAACTTACTTTAGTGCATCTCCCATGTCTGACTCTATCAAGTGGAGCAAAGCAAACTAAGCAAATCCATCAACCTGATGTCTGACTACCTCTGTTTTGGAAGCAGTTCACAATACAGTATATTGCAATAATATACAACACGCAAATCACGAGGACTGAAGAGTAGCAGTGACTCTGTAGCTCGTGTTTTTGATGTGTTTGCTCACTCTCTGTCTTCACTGTACTTGCCAGTCACTTATTTAGAATTGCTTGCCAAATTATTTTCAGTTTCAGTTTCATCTCGTCCAGCTGGCTGACAGTCTTTTCGATGGCACTGTAACACCATCCTGGAACAGTTTTAACATTTTTAAGAAATGAATACGGACACTAAACAACCCTGTTCTGATCTGTTAATTACTGGGTGACTTATGGACTTGGGGCTGCTCTCCTCCTGTTAGACACACAGTCGTTCTCATGAAGAAATAATGCATGCTTGGATGAAAGTTATGACCGAGAGTCGACACATTGATGCCAATTATATCTTGCCTTCCTGTCTTAGAGAATATCCAATTTATTTGATGAAAATACTCAAATCAAAAATGTCAGGACTTGGTTTGTGGTTTGACTATCACACAGAATATGTGTAAAATACCATGTTTATTGGCAGTGCAGCCTCATGGTGTAACACAAGAGGGCAGCACTGATCTCTGCTCCACCAAAACAAATTAAAGAGGCCCCATGAAATGCTCTGTATACTGTGCTGTCAACACTTATGTCTAACAAGTGTGGATAGAAAAAAAGACTCACCATGTTCTGAGTCTGGATGAATTTTCACAGCAAATATTGTACATATGTGTTTTTTTTTTTTATCTTTAAGAGTCTCCTCATTGTTTGATTCAGTAATATTCAGATATATGCCGCAAACCCAATTTCCTCCTTTTGATCTTTTACCGGAATTTAAATAACTGTGGTGGTGAATATCTATCAAAGCAAATATTTAAATGTCTTTACTTGTCTACAGCCATCCTGCTTATCGTGGGGAAAAGTATGCAGGGCTTCCGCTGCGCTGATGAAACAGATAGAGCCCACTACTCTCTGTGTGAAATCCCCCAGTTCCTCTCTCAAGTCTTAGAAGATACCACTTCATGGTGCATTAAAACTGAAGTTGGAGCTCATATCTGCATGTTGCCATCACTCAGCCACTAGATTAAAGAGAAACTTGGGTTTCCCAACAGAGGTCTTTATGTAAATACATGAATTGTGTCCCCTAATGATAAGTTTTGCTTTCATTCTCAAGACGATGAAAGGGGCAATTATCACTCAACTTCATACACTTTTATGACCATGAAAAAGTGGTTGTTGAAGCTAGTGAATGTGTCTTGTCTTCGACTGTAGTTAAAAGTGTTCAAGCCCCCGACATTTAGAGCATGCTTTTAGTGCATGTTCTCCCCAGCTGTGTCGGTGTCAGCTTGACCAGAGACATAATCCTACCCTGTCACAGACAGGATTGTCACAAAGCTACCAGGATAGCCATGTGCCTGGGGTAGCTGGCAGAAGGGCTAATGGAGGTTTTCATGCACGTGTCTCAGCTGGCAGGAAACAATTTGCACGTCATGAGTGGGCCCAGAAGGCAGCCTACCTGCTGGGCTGCACCCTGGAGGAGCTGTCCTCCTCCATCTTCAAGCACCAGGCCAAGGGCACCCTGCCCAGAGCCAGCTCCGTTCGCCAGGCTTCTGACGAAAATGGCACAGCAGATGCAGGTACTCCACAGACCACATTTACCAACAGACTCTTTCCTCTTCATTCCTCGTAGCCCGCCCCTCCTCCTCTCTTTCTCTTTGTCACTCTCTCTCTGTTTCCACACACACATATGCCTCTGCTCATCACCTGAGGGAAATTGCATGCTGTGGAGAAAGTAAAGCTTATCTTAGTAATGAATACCACAGCTCTACAATGGCTGTGGACAGATAAGTACACACTATGTCGGGACAAGCAATTTTGGATCTTCATTCATTGTCCTTGAAATCATAATTGCCTCACATTGATTTTTCACACACGTGCAGGTCCTCTGACTTCCATCAAGATTGCAACACACTTTGAAGGGCACAAGGGTACAGTTAAAAGTCTGTCACAGTAGGGATGGGCAGAACTCACCTCTGTTTCACCTTTCCTGTATCTCCCCCTCGCACAAGGACATACGATCATAGATGTGTATGCACACATGAAAATGTGCCTCAGTCGCTATAAAGCCACTATTTTGTGTGATAGTGGAATGAATTAGGAGAGCTTAACAGGTGGCCATCGCCGCTAGGCAGAGGCATGAGTGTGCACTGGTTGATCTGACCAATTTGGAAACACCTGAGTCCCAAATGACACTGCTTTACGGAGACAATTTCAGACCCTGTTTAAATACTTTATGCCTTTGGGCATGATATGCACAAATATGATGCTATTGGACGTTGTGACCATAGTTTTATTCTAGCTTTCATAGCTCATTTCTTCTCCTAATTCAACTGCTTCACATGTTTTGTTTGTTGATGGAGGAATTGTTTGTGAAATGGCTGTTTCTGATTTGTTCTGTGTCTGGCTGCTTCTCATCCCAGGATCCAAGGCTACGGCCATGGAGTGTTTAGAGGCCATGGCATCTAGTCTTTACTCTGAACTCTTCACTATCCTCATTTCGTTAATAAACAGGTTAGTATTTGTGATTCAGTACTTTACGAAAGCTTTTTATAATGGAAACATGCAAATGCCTTGTGCATAATTTATTAAATACCTCAAATTTAGCTTGATATTTCTGATATCTTTTGAAATCTTGGCACCTCATCATTGTAGTTTTGTGGGGTTTAAGCGACACTTCTCCAGACACTGTTGGCTTTTAATTGTTATTTTAGGAGTAAAAGATGCTGTTTTAACTTTTGGCCTTGTGTCCAGGTTTGAGGATAGGATTATGTGTAGTAAGGGTTAAAGTTAGGGCTGTGGTGCAGAGAGCTAAGGTTAAAACTAGGGGTTATATGCAGCAAATGTAATCAATACAATGTTGCCTGAAGTGTCACAGTGCTAATGTTTGTGTGTGTGTGTGTTTGCCCTGTGTGCTTCAGGGCCTTGAAATCCAGCCAGCATTCCTTGTGCTCTCTGCTCATTGTGGACACACCAGGCTTTCAAAACCCCCGGCTGGCTAAGCGCGAGTGCGGCGCAACCTTTGAGGACCTCTGCCACAACTACACCCAAGAGCGGCTGCATAACCTCTTCTATCAGCGCACCTTTGTTCAGGAGTTGGAGAGATACAAAGAGGTAAGGACATGTGAAGCATCACGCACCGTGCATGCATACGGCCTCATTCTCATTGTCTCTTTGTTCCTCCTACCTCTTCCTCCTTCTCCCTTTGTCTGCTCCTTTCTCTCAGATATATCAACTCCAATAGTGTATGTGTTCACACATCAGATACACTTCCCCTCCCACCTGTCACAAGCCGTGACAAGCACGAGTTCATGCGTTAGACCCTCTCATTAGCGATGCCAGTCTTCACCTCTTCTGCCGAGATCAAAGTCAAGTCACTCACAGCTGCCTTTGGGAGACACGCCCAGCCGCACAGCAGTGGCGTTGCTCCCTGATGAAGGAACAATTTTTCCTCTGCCCTCCTTTGATTGCTGTCTAGCAGACCACAACAACTGAGCCCAGTCATCCCTAAAAATTTAAGATATTTTAAGGGTAAATATTAGAAATCCGTCTGCTACTGCTCCCGACTCTAATCTCAGAAATATCCTCCTTATTTGAAACTCTGCTGATAGCACACTAAATTTAGGCAGAAATCCTGATCATATTTATACTTTTAATACTGCGAACATGGATCCTGGGATTTCCCACCCACAACCTCACCCACATCCCCTGCCTGGGAGAAAGGGAGTTGGAGCCAAATGAAGTATTGCATAAATCTGCGTAGCGTAATTCTCTGTTGTCGCTGCGTCTTGAAACTATAAGAAGCTGTGAAACTGTCATTGAAAACTGGGTCAAACTCATTTAAAACAGCATACAGAGTCAACAATTGCAGTGGCAGGCAGGTTAAATTGTGACATGCACACACACACAGGCGCATGCTTTATGTTTTTCAAATTTAATGCCGTGAGTGCTGAAACTGCGTGGATAGTTTTTGCATCTCCTCTGCACGTTGACTCTCCACAACAGAGAACAAAAATCATTTAGGCCACTTCACATACACAGTCGACTCGAACACTGGCATCTGTCATGGCCACACTATTAGCACTGCCAACATTTTCCCACATTTCTAGTGCAGCCTGCACTTTGTCACTGGGAGCTGCTGCATGCCTGTTTTGCTCTGGTGAAGGTAATTCAGTATATTTATTTCCACTTTATCCCAGAAATTCTATTATCTGCAGCAGTAATGAAATGCTTTAGAGTTTCCATTTACCTATAGGAAAAACAGTCTCCGTAAATGTCAAACGTTCTTGTTATTTTAATAGATTTGTTGTGGCTTTTAGTTTTCTTACATCTAATATGCCATTGTTTTTTTTTTCATTTCAGTATCCATAAAAATCTTGTCTGCACCTTCACTAGATATACCATGATAATGGGGAATCAGGAGTTTAAATTACTTGGATGACTGCGCCTGTGGGCATAGTTGAGGGACCAGCTCTGACTTCCTCTGTCTCATCTGGAGAACACCCAGATTATTTTTCGATTAACCAATCAGTCTATAAGATGTCTGAACAGTTTGATTATATTTATACATAATTTCCTGCAAGGCAATGTGTTGACAAATGTCAATCAAATCTATCAAAACCCAAAGATATTCAGTTTGATAATCATATAGCACTGAGATAAAATAAATCCTCGAATTTGAGACGTTGGAAACAGCAGATGTTGCATTTTGATCCCACGGTCTCCACAGTTCCTGAGTATATGAAACTACTACCTCAAGAACATTTCTTTTTTTAGGTACAGGAACTACGACCAAAGCGGGATCTAGGTTCTTGCGGTCAAATTGTGGTTCTGTAGTTTCCTGGGTTGCTGGAAAAGATGCTGTGCTTGAAAAGGGACAGTAGACTCCTCACTCAGAGAAACAAAGTTACATAACGTAAAATAAGATAAACCTTTACTGAGGCCCAAAGGGGAAATTCAGACAGAAATAAGCACAGATAAGAACACAAGGTAAAAAAACCAAAAATAATAAGAGCCATATAAAACTAAGTAAGAATAGAATTTGTCTGTATTAATATATGTAACCTTCCCATCTAAGCACACTTGGAATAACCTCATTATTTACATTCCCGTTTCATGACTATCATGCCCCACTTGGTTAAACGTATTTGTCCATGAAAATGTCCAGAGAAATATTTTAACCCAGGGCTCCAAGCTGCCGAGCATGTTCAAATGCATGTCAGTCACCAAATGGCTTTTTTAAAATGTGATTCCAAAATATAAGAGATTTATTTTTTTAAGTTTCTTTTATTTTCACTCTCCAAAAATAAAACACGGCTCACATCTCCTGTGTATCATTTTTTTTGTTTTTCCTTTATTTCGCATCATCACACGTCATTAAAGAGTCTGTGAATCTGCCTGTCTTCCCTCAGGAGAACATAGAGCTCGCGTTAGATGACACGGAGCCCAGCACATCGCTGTCTGTAGCTGTGGTCGACCAAGCCTCCAGCCAAGCGCTGGTAAGTTCACTCTTTTAATGTGTCTGTTTTCTTCATTTCTTCCCCAAATGTCTCTGTACTTTCATGCACAAATCAGACGCTGGGATAATAACTTCCCTCTGAACGCCTCTCAGAACACCTAAGGGACTCGCATCCCTTTCATGATCTATTTTCACTCGGTAATCTGTGGGCACAACAATGAACATCGTCTTTTAGCATCAGAAGTTTTCTTTCTTAAATATTGAAAGGTGTTTGGCAGAGGCTTGAAAGAGAGGGTAGGAGCGGGAAAAGAAAGGTTAGAGAATTGACTTCAAGAAAGGCAATCGATGTTTGGCCTTTGCAGCCTGTGATCTGCACCATGGAAACAGAAATGGCAGAGTTTAGAGAGTCATAGATCACTTTGGTTGTATAATTCCAGTGTGTTTGGTTTGAGTGCTTTGCTTTTTAAAGGGTCCGTGCTCTAATGGGAATGTCATCAGAAGCAGTGAACTGCAGTGCATCACGCTAAAAACCAAAGGGGAAGAAAACACCGATTCTTCAAAGTCATTTCTAAAGTCGACCCCAAAGATCTGCTGCTTAGATTGAAAAGACATTTTGACCAACCTTCATATTTTTTTTTCTCCCGGATATTTCCTTTTTCTCCTGTTGTAGCTCAGATGTCTGTTATCACAAACAGCCTTAGTAGCCATAGTTGTCATATGTCTCCTCCAAACTGATACTCTGTGTTGTGTTTGAAGGCAGTGTAGTGTGCACTGCTGATAAGGACGTCTCCAGCGTAACGTCCTGATAGCTGCTCAAACAGTTTTTGGTTTTGTGTTCCCAGGGTGGATTCAGTAATTAGCCATGCTAACCAGGCTGACTACGTCGGTGCGGAGCTCATTGTCATCCACAGAACAATAGTGGCTTATTCCAAGTGTCTTTGGACAGAAAGCGCATCATTGAAACTTTGCACTCGGGCAAAGTTTGAGCATTAACAAAGTGTGCCTTTTAATCTTTAAAGTGTATGAAAGTGTATTTTAATATTATTTTAAAATTCTTATTCCATGATCATCGATGCTGTAGTGGCTTTTATTTTCTTCTCTGTGTTCACGCTAATTGTAATACTAATTGTATAACTTTTTAATCCCTTTTCCCCCGCCACTCCTCGTATTCATGAACTCCTTTTTGTTGCCATTACGATTAGACGGAAAAGCTAAATTGATGATGGCATTATCACCGGCTCACACTGGGAAAACAAACAGTACAGCACAGAACATATAACAGAAACAGAATATGTAAGGAAACACTTGAGTATGTAGGCCAGTATTTTTCATAAGTAGCAATATCTTGTCTTCTTCTGTACCCAGGAGGTGGATAAAGAATAGAGGCTGAAACATCCTCTGATTCATCAATGTGTTCCCATTAAATAGCTAAAGCAAGCTAAATGTCCTTGTGGTTTGTTACTTGTGTACGTGTACTCATGTTGGTTGAACAGAATCTTCTTTGAGGTTCATTTTGATAAGACAGTTATTTCTTCAGTTCCTGGAAGTAAATCAGAACATTTTGTGTTCACGCCAGGATTGCACTAAAGACCTCCGACCTTTGTGTGCGTGTGTGCATGCATGTTTATTGGACAGGTACGGACAGTGCGAACAGATGAGGCCCGGGGCCTGTTGTGGCTGATGGAGGAGGAGGCGCTGCAGCCCGGGGGATCAGAGGAAACCCTGTTGGGACGCCTCTTCAGCTACTATGGACCTGCTGAGGGCGAGAGCAAAGGCAAGGAGAGGACACACACTTGCACGCACGAAGTCAGACTTGGAGACCCCCAGATATCTGTCTTTAAAGATGGATTGAAAATTCTTTTTGAAAATGACCATTTATCTTTTAAATAAAAAAGGAACAATGAATATTTAACCCAAAGATAAAAGACATTATATTAATAGTGACCATGTTGCCTGGTGCAAATAAACATGCTCGGTATCAAGTTTCATCTGTTATATTACGTGCAATTTGTGATCATTTGTGAGAGCAGAATCATTCTTTACGCTCTCTTTCACACTATTTCCCAACTCTTGCTACAGATTTAATTTTAGATAGAGACATTTCACCATGTATTTTTAACTATTTCCTACATTACAGCGCCCCAGCATAGACTCACATTGCAAACTGTGTTGTATCACGGAGAATGGTCTTTTCATATCGATATGATAAATTGTGCACTAAAGCACTATCTGACAGATCAACCGGTGTTATAGTTTAGATGAGTCATAAAAATCCTTTTCCATGTATATTGTTGGCAACCTTGACAACTGTTACTTGCCAAGGTTACAGCTTATAAAAATTCTTCTAGTAGAACTAATAGAAAAAATAGGGGCAAAATGTCAGTCAGCCTTTAAAAACAACAGCGAAAAAGCTCCTCATTCATTCTGTCCATATACGTGTGTATAGACTATATATATAGAGAGATATATAGTATGTATATATTTAAGCTTTTAGGTAGTTTATCACCCCTATGTATTTGACAGTTTTAAACATCAAGCCTTAGTCAGATTGAGTTGCATTATTTATGACAGGACAGATTTAAACATTTCACACTTAAACTGCATGGACAGGGAAACAGGCCCATTAACAACAGATTGTCTTTTATGTATATATCAGTAAAGTTTATGTAGGATAGTGACAGACTGTACATACCAAAAGATGAACTAGCTGGCTTTAAACCCATCATGCAGACTGTATAAACATTTTCCTGAACTCCGGGACACTGTTCATTTTTGTGTAACGTGCAATGAACCAGGGAATCTCACACCTGATCTCCTACATTCACACCAGGTCACACCTTCCTCTTGAAGAGCGAGAAGGATAATCACTTCCTGCTCGGCCACAGTCACGGGACCGACTGGGTGGAGTACGACACCTGCGGGTGGCTGAACTACGCCAAGCAGAATCCCGCCTCCGCCAACGCTACGAGCCTCCTGCAGGACTCCCAGAAGTAAGCATCACGCAGTCTGACTTTGGGGGAGTTCGTTAGTGGATTTTTTACAAAACCGCGTGTCTCTTGCAGGAAGATCATCAGCTCCCTGTTCATGAGCCGAGCAGGTGGAGCCACCGTTCTGTCCGGTTCCATCGCAGGCCTTGAGGGCGTTTCCCAGCTGTCCTTGCGTCGGGCCACAAGCATGAGGAAGACCTTCACCACGGGGGTGGCTGCTATCAAGAAGAAGTCCTTGTGCATCCAGATAAAGCTTCAAGTGGTGAGATGAGAGGATGGAACTAATCAGTCAGTCAGACTTTGTTTTTATGTTTGTCTGCCTGTTCTGCCAAGCACACTGAGAATCAACATCCCAGTCTGCACCTTTTTAATTAATTGGTCCTTATTTGGTCCTAACAGGTTGATTAAGACTCATAGATGTGAATTTGCATTGTACAGCAGGCACAACTTGCTTAATGCACCTGTAAAGAAAATGGATAGGATGAATGCCAGTGTTTGGCTTGCACCCAGAGATAAATTTGAAAAAGATTTTAGTCCTGGCGTTAATGCGCTACGAGAACAAATCTGCAGCTATTTTGCTTCCAACCCAATTGCCTGACAGGAACATCGTTATTGAGCGATTTTGCAAAACTCTGGATTACGTTCGCAGCCGATGTCTTTTAAGTCCAATGCCATGAGATTTTTTAAAATTCTCGCCTTCTGCAATACCTGCCCGTGGCATTGTTCTGGCAAATAAATTATTAAGATTAGGGAGGTTAACTGTGAGGTGTGCAGTCATCCAACATAATAATTCCAAGGAATACTGGGCTGTTTGCTCCCCAAACCTGGTGCTTAAAAATTAAAGTAGCAAGAGCCAAAAAAAAATAATGAGCATCCTTTGTTGAAAATGTGTGTGTTTCTCAACATAAATTGATAAAAAGTGAAAGCTATTAGTCTTATACTGAAATCAAGTTTTTACATAATACAGCATACAGAAACACACATGGCTTCACAAATTGAGATGATAAAATACATTTTTTCATTATCTGCTTTCCGCTGTTGTCATACAGTTACTGAGCAATTGTACAGAATTAAGATGGTAGATTTAACATGTGTGTGGGTTAGAAATTTGCCGAACATTTCGTAGATACTGATTACATATAGTGGAAGATATTGCATTGGGTGTTGCTGGGCCTGTTCCCTCACCCTGCTCTCTCTTTTCCAGGATGCTCTCCTTGATATGGTGCGGAGGTCCAGGATTCACTTTGTTCACTGCATATTGCCCAAGGCAGATGCCCTCAAGGCTCTGAGCGGATCCCTGTTCAAAGGAGGGGAATGTGAGGCTCAAGGGGAGCCTGGAGATCCCGGCTTAATGCAGCTGGATGTAGCCTTGCTCCGTGCTCAGCTGCGTGGCTCCAAGCTGCTCGATGCTCTCCGGATCTACAGGCAAGGTGAGGCAGCTGCTTAAATCACATACTAAGGACGGGCGTAAAAAACAGACCTCCTTGAAATCTAACTGCAATCTGTTTTTTTTTCTTCATAGCGTCCCTCCCATGATATCTATTACACCCTTTCCCAGAATATAATGTTGTCATTCACTGACCTTCGCAGGTTACCCCGATCACATGGTGTTCTCTGAGTTCCGCCGCCGCTTTGATGTGCTGGCACCGCACCTCACCAAGAAGCATGGGAGGAATTACATCGTGAAGGACGAGAAGAGAGTAAGTCAATCAGCGAGAGAGGAGAATGTACAGCTCCGCCTGTGCCCAAGCACAGCGAAGATTAATGTTGTGAGGAGGCAGCTTCATTACATCTGCCCCTGATTTGTCAGCAGCCAACTGACAGCGAAATAAACCCTCATTCATCAGAGCCACTGTAATGATCTAATCAACTTAACCTTATCAGTATCGCGCCTGTTAAAGAGGCAGAGCCGTATTGTGGCTTAGAAAGTGCTTTACTGCATTCAAAGCTACAAATGACCATTCAAGTAGATGTACTTATCATCTTTTGTGAGGCGGGCATTGGAAACCAGCTGCCAAGGTTTTCCACCGTTGCTTCGACAGTAGGGTTGCTTGGAGCTTTTTAGGGCTTTTTGTTTTTAAATTTATGAATAATGATAGTGGGAAAAAAAAAACCTCTCGAAGAAGTTTTACTCTTACAAGTTAACTATCGTGAGGATGTGCTGTGCACTGGTGCATCCCTGCAAGAGAGGAAGCGGTTGAAGCGCGGCGGAGAGAAAAAGAATACAAACGTTTGTTTCTAGAGAGAAATGAGAGAGAGAGAGTGAAAGAATGGGGTTAAGGGAGAGAAAAGCTCTTTTCCCCTGCGTCTGTGTACTGGGGCTGAGTTTCTGTGGAAACACTGGCAAACAAAAGCCCCTCAGTGCTCGTGGCAAACCTCTCCTGGTGTAATCTAGATGTGGTCTTTCAGGCTGGAGGCTAAAGTCGAGAGAAGAGGTTGAGACAACAATACATCTACAGTGTACACAGTGGTGGTGGATGGACAGCGAGAGGCTCCAGGCTGGCTGATGGTGCACCTCTGCATAGGCTTTATGTGATCAAAGCAGCAATAGGGCCAAAACCCACCAGGGGGGGTCATGAGGAATAAACCAGGAGCAGGTGGATTCTGGGGGACAAGTTGTAATTGGTATGTGGTTTGGGTTGGGGGGGGTTCTGACGAGCCAAACTTTTTCTCATGCTTACCGACTCACTTTCAAAAAACAAAATCCAGCCGGGAACGGATGTGATAGAAGAGAGGAAGCTGCACTGTACCATTAGTTCAGCATGGCAACTTAGGGGAACTGTGGACTACTGAAGTGTTGCGGTGTCAGTAGAAGTTCCCACTGGATCCAGCACTTGAAAGACTTAAGTGTGTGTGTATGTTTGTGTACATTTGTGCCTTTACCCAGGCTGTGGAGGAGCTACTGGAGTCCTTGGATTTGGAGAAGAGCAGCTACCACATGGGTCTGAGTAGGGTGAGTAACGCCGCCTCATTCTCAAACAAATAAACAGCTTTAAAATGATTGAATAAACCTTTGCTGTGAATCGCTGCCAGTTTCACTCCTCTTAAAACTCTCTGCACGGCTCTTTTTAACCTTGTATTTTTTTTTTTTAAAGACACTCACTGTCTGGGGAGTGTGTTTCATTACACCTGTCCTTCTTTGAGGTTTTGTTTGCCATCCTTTTTTTTTTGGAGAGCTGCCAAGCCTTACCCCTTCTTCCACTCTTTTAGCCAGTGGCTACCCGAGAGGCATGTCTCTACCCTGCCCGACTGCGTGACCGTAATTCCCTCTTTCTTTTCAGGTCATTAGAGCAAATTCTCGCAACTGATGGCCCTCTTTGTTTTTCACCACCACCGTTGTAAAGTAATCACAGTAAACACTGAGGTCTAATCCTATCAGCCGGAAAAATGGCCACGAGCCAAGAAGGAAATCAAAGGAAACAATAATGTACAAAACAGTGGAAGTTACTGTATGTGCAGGGCCCTTTTAAAACACACGACACAGGAATGGTTCGGAGGCAGCTTCGCATGGTGCCACACTTTGGAGTGTGAAATGGGCTCAGAAGTAGACAAGCACAGTTGGCCATTCACAAAGCATTTCAGTGGCTTCCTAGCAACCTGCCTCACTTGCATGCCAATTACACCAGCCCCAAATAACCCTATAGCAGTGGAAGTGGCACAGCTCTCGACAGGATAAAATCTGCCATTAGAGGCGGCTACGTGTCTAAAAACAGCGTCGCTGTATATTTTTTAGAAAATGCCACATGCATCCGATGATGATTAAAGACAAACAGCTTCTGCTCAAGCCCGACTGAGCAATTTTAAAAAAGCAGTAGACGCTGATGTCATTGAATGCGTCGCTCCTCCCTGCTGGTTTGCAGATTCCCCCTGACTGAAGCTGCTCCATCATTTCCAGCTTCTGGTTTGTTAACAGATCACATATGGATTTGGTAATTTGTAAAGCACTGGGACTTGTGCAGAGAGACCTTGGGTGGAGGCAGTTCATCATCCATCCATTTTAATAGCTTGCTGCCATCATATCTGGAATACATTCACAGCACTCAAACCCTCTGAAGTATAAACAGGCCATGACGTGATCTGCTTTCTACTGGCTGTTTACCTGTGTTTTACCTTTGGCCCAGATTAGATACAGACAAGGCCGATTGTCAGAGATAATAACTTAATCACAGGTTTCTCACTTAGATAAGACTCACTTGTCCGTGGATTACACTGCTTCATATTGATTTGCTGCTTCAGTGCATTTATTTACTTTTTAACTCAGTTCTGTTTTTTATTTTGCTCCTGTGCCTCTAATTCTAACTTCGACCTGGTTAAAATAAGCATTGCATGATCTCCCAATGATTGCATCCTTTGCTAATAAGTTAATTGGATGTTATGTGTGCGTTTGTGTTTTTTGCTCTAGTTGTTCTTCAGAGCTGGCACCTTGGCTAAGCTGGAGGAACAGAGGGATGAGCAGACCAAGCGTAATCTAACCCTGTTCCAAGCTGCCTGCAGAGGCTACCTGGCACGGCAGGCCTTCAAGAAGAGAAAGGTAGGCAAGACGTCACTTTGAGAGGGACGACTTAGTCTGGAGTTGAAGTTAGCCTAAGACGCAAAAACACCAAGGATATATATTCATCTAAATTCAATCAAGATATACAGTATTTATCTACCACACATTTCATCTAAACCATCACCAACTATATTATATTGCAAGACATAAGTTAGCAATGCAAGAATAATTGCAATACTTGCAAAAGTGTACAAAGTAAGTGTCAAGATGTTCCAGAGCTCATGTATCTCCTTCATACAATCATGAGTTTGACAAAGTGGTGAACCTCTCTCCATCCTCGCTTGTGAACGACTGAGTCTTTCCAGGATGAACCTTTCATCCCCAATCATGATACTATCACCTGTTACCAATGAACCTGTTTACCTGTGGACTGATCCAAACAGGTGTTTTTGGATCAGTCCACAACTTTCACAGTCTTTTGTTGCTCCTGTCCCAACTTGTTTGAAGCATGTTGCTGCCATCAAATTCAGAATAAGCAGATATTTACAAAAATCAATGAGGTTACTGAGGGAAAACATTAAATATATTGTCTTTGTACTGTTTGCAGTTGAGTATTTGTCAAAAAGGATGAGCAAATGTTCACATTCTGTTTTATATGTATTTTACACAGCATCCTTTAACTTTTGGAGAATCAGGGTTGTAGGTGAATGATGTGATCTCCGGAGGCCTTGCTGCCTCAGAGTCCACCAGGAGCAGAGACTTCCCTGCTCAGAGCTAATTTTATTGCCTGTTTGCTCTGCTCTTGGGGTAGATCTATCCAGCTCTGCTGTAAATCTTCAATTAATTATAAATGTGTTCTCTAAATCTATTGCCCTTACCCTGCTCCCTCCTGTACTGTAATCCATCCAATCGGCTCCCCCGTGGGGGATGTTTGATAGTGACACGTCCATTTATGTTGCATTTTATCAAACTGCTCCCCTCAAATGCAGCCTTATCAAATGTGCTGCTGACTCACACTCCCATCTGCTCCACCCATCTTCCATTTTTCTCCCAGCATGCGATGGGTCCGTCTCTCTGAACCTCATACATGTCCTCTTGTGATGTATGGAGCCCCGCGGTCCTTCTCCCTCTCTGTGATTACGATTTAAGTGAATGTGCCGCTTCAGCTGGCTAGTGATGAACCAGCAGAAACAGAATCAACATCGCTGCACTACAGCAGCATGACATGCTGTTAGTGAGTAAATATCTTGTTCACTTGTATGATGCCAGTGAAACTCTTAAATTGTCATCCTTGCAATAAGGTAAATCAATATGGCCTTTTATATTACTGGACCTCCAGCTCTCTTCTGTTATTACTGTTGACAAATGGATGTTGCTTGGAAATGGGGAAGCAAGAGAGGCCAGTTTATTTTCTTTAATAAGTTCAGAGGTCATTATTCACACAGCGAAGCAGGCTAAGAGCTCTGTGCTTCATTATCCGCTTGAACTTGAAGAAAATCAAAAGCAGGAAAATCATTCAAAATTGCTAGGCAACTGTAAAATTACAAAATCCATTAGCAAAGAGGTAATTTTTTCCCTCTGCCCCCATATGTCCCCTGTCTCCTGCAAATGTATCTATAATAGAAAGATAAGACTTTTTTTTGTTATTTTTATCTTGTAATTTTATTGCTCTTAAACTCAGTTTAAGTTGGTCATGTGAGATGTAACATGCATTTATGAATGTGATTAAAGAGATTCTATCAACTCAGGGATAAATGATGATCTAATGCAGAGCTTTACTTGAACTGTGCATCATTATGCACAGAGCTGTCATGGTCATACCCAGTTCCTCAAGTCTATAAATTCTATTAAAATATTCCTTATCCTTGGCAGGGCAGGTAAAAAGTATATGCAGCAAAGCACACATACCTCAACAAAAGACAATTAAAATAAATTAAGGTGAATTTCAAGGACCAGTTGTCTATATTTTAAAAGGAATAGTTCAGCATTTTTTGGATATATTTTGCAGCTTCAGATGAGGACTGATACCACTGGCACGTCTGTGTGGTGAATATGAAGCTACAGCCCTGAGCTGGTTATCTTAGGTTAGCACAAAGACTAGACACAAGGGGAAACAACTAGCCTGGCTCTGCCCAGAGGTAACAAAATCTGGCAAGGCAAGAATCAGGCGAGAATCAAAAGTCTACAAACACGCCACCAGAAGAATGAAGTAAAAATCCCAGAATACTAGAAAAAACCCTGGGAATAAACACAAGGAAACAGACTGGGCTGCTGGGTATGAGGTAGAAAGACAAACTGGGAAAGACAGCAGAACACCCACACTAAATACACGAAGAGGGATCACAGGTGAAATAAATCAGGGTGTGGCAACAATCAAGCAAGGCGGGAGACACACCCAAAGGCAGGAAATAAAGTAACCCAACATACCTGAGGTAATACTCTTTCAAAATAAAACAGGAAAATAAACTAAAACAGCAGCCTTTTATTTGTGAATATAAGAGTAGTATTGATCTTGTCATCTAACTTCTGACAAGAAAGTGAAAACTATAAGCATTTTCCCCAAAATTATTATTCCCCAAGTATTGTTTTGTCATTGAAGTGATTCTATCGGAACAAATGACTTGCCCTGCTGAATTTATTAATCAGGCCTTCTAGTCATTTCCACCGTGTAATTAAAATAACTTGTGATAATATCAGAGGATGACAGATCACTGATAAGATGTCTGGATAAAAAAGCCATTCAGGCTGAGCTACGTCTAAACATACAGTTACAGGGTCCAGTGTCGGGTGCAGCTTGGTGCAAGCGTCCATGCATTGGAATATAATCTGTTCTAATATATATATAATCTTAAAGTTCTAAATATATCAACCTAAGCTTTTAAGACTATTAGGTCGATGTCTGCAGTCAAGTGTCAGACTGAGATGTGAAAATGTGAGAAATCAGACTGCAGCAACACATCTGGTTTACTTCCCCCTTTTTCCTCACAGTTTGCTGGATTTGTAACTACACAACTTTTGCATGTATGATATACAACACAGTCTGTTCTTGGAATGATTACCTGAAGGGCATTTTTCCCTGCTGAATCTCATTCTTTTTATGTTGGTCCTGATTCAATTAGTTGACGGCAGAGTAATAGAACTGAGGCAGGGCTATGGTGGATTATGGAGTGATTTTCATCTCTCCTCCTCTCCATGTAAAAGATTTACAGAGTGTGTTGCTGTTCAATCTTAGAATAATCATCGTATAATAACATCCAATTGTGCCCTTGCTGTTACCCTGTTATCCCTTTGTGAAAATTGGTTGGGCTCCATTGCCTCTCGCACTGTTTGAAGTATCCAGTCTTAGCAGCTACAGTAGATGATAATTTGCCTCTGGAACAGTGCGGATGAGTTCTGGTGGAGCCTCTCAGTCTCTTGCTGGTTGATGTATATGGATGTGACAGAAAGTCACAAGTTCCCTTGATTGATATTCCCTGGCATGTTACCCTTGTGAAGCTGTGCCAAGCCCATGTGACATTAAATGACAAAACCACAATTTTCTTTCTTTTAACTGTCTCCTCAAGGGGACAGCCTGACATTTTAAAAGTCTGTTATTTTGCCTCAGCAGGCACTTACTGCACTGGGAGTTTTGTCCTTCAGGTACCCTACACATGTTTTTTTTCTAGTTATTTGCATTGAAATCAGTGTAAAGCAGCGTGCATAAAGCTAGCTTTAACCTAGACGTACTATACCTGTTCATTTGAACCTTTGCCATTCTTTGCAACAGTGCTCGCTGAATGTTAAGATATAACTTTATCAGACAGGAAATAGGATAACTCGTTCATTTGAAGCGTGCAATAGTTCCATATTGAAAAAACATGAATACCTCCTTCTGTAAAGGTATAGATGGGCTCTGCATTGATATAAGGTACATTTCTTTGTATAGTGTGAACCTATTACATTTTTAAGGCCCTGCTAACTAAGAGCTAGGATGATAGCTCTTTAAAATGTATTAGTATTTCAGGGTTGAACTGTCAATTGATAGTATCACCAAAATAATACTAGCCAGACTTGATGGACCAACAGGTTCCTGATTAGGTTGTACATGTAATCAAGGTATTATTTTATGTTGAAGTGGGATCAAAGTAACATCAGACGGTCATATATTGCAGCACCGAGATGTCTTACATGTATACGAAGAAGCCTGCATATATATACATGCACACACACCCACTAAAAACACATCTACCTGTATGTCTATGTGGAACTGTGAGGAAGAGAATGTGAAATGTGTTTTCATCTCAATCTTGGCTCTCAATCCTAATTCACATCACACATTTTTGCAGTTGTCACATCCTCTTAATGTGACATGAATACCAAAGTGTTTATCCACGGTGTTCATGTAGTATAATCTTTTGTTTGTTTCCTATTCATTTGAGACTAAATATGACAAGTGAGACCTGTTTAAATCTTCTGTCAGAGATTTGCAGCATTTTGCTCCATGTTAAGGCTTTCACTGTGTGACAAATCCTAATTGGTCATAGAGAGTACCTTCAGGGCGAAATGTACCTGATGCTGAGAATTGTGTTGCTCTAATTGGGTTTGCCCATAATCTGCTGCTGCTAGAGAGCCTCATGCATAAGCAGCATGGAAAATGTGTAATACTTGGAATTAGCTGCCAACATGTTTGATTTAATTATTCAAAAATTAGCTTCCAGCCTTGGAACGCACTCTGCAGAAACTCTCCAGAGGAGGCTGGCAAGTCCTGGGATAGCTGCTAGCCCATACACAAGCAATATAACACAAGAATAAGGAATGAAATGTTTTTCAAATATTGTTCATCAGTGCCGAGGATGATATGGTAACAGAAGATGAGTTCTGTAAAGTATTTATTCCAGTGGGTAATTAAGATTTTTCTAATTTTCTGGCACTGTTTTGCACACCTCTGGACATCCCTATGATACCTGTGCATACCCGTGTTTCCATATATTGAATTATACTTATTTGTATTACACACTCAATTTACAGATATGTTCACAAGTACTTAGATTAATATTGTACTACCATGTGTTCCTCTTTTGTGATTTCTTCTCCCTATGTGTGTTTAGATTCAGGATCTAGCAATCCGTTGCATCCAGAAAAACATCACCAAGAACCGTGGCGTGAAGGACTGGCCATGGTGGAAGCTCTTCACCACGGTCCAGCCCCTGATTAAGGTCCAGCTCACCGAGGAGCAGATGCGAGGCAAAGACGTGAGCAGAGCTTTCTGTCTGATGCACCCAACCTTGTAGATCCCTCTCAGTCAGACGGCCCCCTAATCCACTTACAAAATGCAACACCTGCCACTGCAGCATGAGCTGTTGTTCATTTTTAATATTTCTCGTTATACTTAATATATCACACTTTTACCTGTAATGCTACATGTAATCTATATCGCTACATTCTGTGCTCCAGGAGGAGATACAGCAGCAGAAATCGAAGCTCGAGAGGGTGGAGAAAGAGCGAAATGAGCTGAGACTGAACACGGATCGATTGGAGAGCAGGGTGGGTCCCTTCGCCTGTGACAATGCATGCTGGGAGGACAGGGTTTGAGATTGGTGGTGGAGTTACCCTCTTTCTTGTCAGCTAAAGATGTGATTATACTTTTGCGTTGCACCCTGTTTATGTGTGTGTGTGTGTGTGTGTGTGTGTGTGTTTGTGTCCAGATCACAGAGTTGTTGGCAGAACTGGCTGATGAGAGAAGCACCAGTGAGTCAGCATCCCAGTTGCTGGAGACTGAGACGTCAGAGAGACTGCGACTGGAGAAGGACATGAAAGATCTGCAGGCACATATACACACTGATATTAACACCCACTGTAACATCATAATGTTTGAAAAAAAATCAGGTTTGATGGTGACTGGCAATTTTTTTGGATTGAATCTGTGCATTCCAGGCTAAGTTCGATGACATGAAGAAACAGTTAGAATCACAGGAGATGGAGGTGATGGAGGCTCGGCTCATGAAGACATCGGAGCTCAATGGGGACATGGACGACGACGATGATGACGCCGGTTAGTTGAGATAGAAACAGCTAGTTGTCACTCACACACCAGAGACTGTCATTCATGTAATTCCTATGCCCAGAAATTGAGGAAGCACAACTTTTGAGGATGTGCCTTTTCTCCCTCTTAGGTATTGGCCATCACTGTTTTTGAACATTTGTTTTCAATTCCCTAATTAATTGTACTCTATGACATTGGCGGCAGCTTGCCTTCGCCTGCCTAATGGGCATGTCAGCTCAGGTCAGAAGCATAATTTACTGAGCCTCTCATACCAGTATTATGTGCACAGTTTGAAAAATCTCTCTTCGACTAATTGTAGCCGCGGGAATTAGTGGCTTTGTTCGACTGTTTCAGCGGGAGACATGGCAGTGAGACTTGGTCACATCTTGCATAACGCTGTTGAGTATATTTTCCAAGTTTGGGATTTACCGCTTGGGGATTAAGATGTTCGTCCCAGGCGTACAACTAATGCCTTTTGCTGATTGGTCTCCACCTGCTGGGTAAGAGAGGTCCCGCTGAGAACATATTGTCTGTGAGACAATTTTTTTTTTTTCTGATTCCCCCCCTCCCCTCAACCGCGCCCCTTCAACCCACCTCCGCAGACAAGCCATTACAGAGCATATCAGAATTCTTAGATGAATGAGAAAATAATCGTTGGGATCAGAGCCGGTGGCCCTGCAAGTTGTCATTATGCTATATATATGCTAATGAGCAGCACTGATGGAGGAGCCGGTGTTGCTATGTGAAGGAGAAATGGACAGCCTCTAAAATGATAAGGCTTGGAAATGAACCTGAACCTGAATGTCTGCCTGGCCGCTGTTATAGTTCTGATAGCCTCTGACAGCTCCAGAATTAGGGTCGGCTAAGAACTGTGGAAAGTGCCACTTAGACATGTCCTTCTCTAACTACTATTGTGGTGTGCTCTGAATTCTTACCTCAGGTTTATCCAAGATTAGGGTTGAAACGCAAAGGCTGCTTTGTGGTTTCCTGTCGAATTTTTTGACCTTATAACGTTGGGATTTGATGAAAGAAGTTTTATTTTCCAGAAAGATTATATTATTTAGGCCCTTGAATGTGATAACCATCGCAGCCAGTACAGTGCACTCCGTAATCCACAGCATCCATCATTTCTGATCTTTTGAGCCTTTTCGTCTGTCAACCCTGCTAGTCCTGTATTAAAGGCTGGAGACACCCAAATGTCACACAGGCATTTGCTGAATTGTGTGCCTTTCCTCCAGGAGGCGAGTGGCGGATAAAATACAACCGAGCCGTTCGTGAAATGGACTTCACCAAAAAGAAACTTCAGCAGGAGTTTGATGACAAGCTGGAGACGGAGCAGCAGAGCAAAAGACAGCTGGAGAGAAGGGCAAGAAACTTTTTATGATATTAAATTATTAAACAAATCAGGCTTTATATTCATGTTTGGTCTCCACACACTTGTGGCCAGTTAGTTGCAAACATGTAATCATAATCATATGCATTGAACTGTCACATGAAAGAATACTAAGAGTGTGTGTGTGTGTGTGTGTGTGTGTGTGTGTGTGTGTGTGTTTGCATGCTGCAGCTGGCTGACTTGCAGACAGATAATGAGGATGTGCAGCGCTCTGTGCAGCAGCTGAAGAAGAAGTGCCAGAAAATGACGGCAGAGCTGCAGGACACCAAGCTTCACCTAGAGGGCCTGCAGAGCCGCAACCATGATCTCGAGAAGAAACAGAGGAAGTCAGTTTTAGTATCTTTGTCGTGTCTAACTGTCTGTCTCTCCTTCCTTCTTTCACAAACACATTACAGAGAGCGTATTGCTCCTTTCTCTTCGGAAGGCCAGGCGCAGGCACTCTGACCTACTCGGCGGAACACTAACGTTTTCTTTAATTTGAATAGTGACTGAAATGTTCTGTAATCTGTGGAATTGCATTAGCTGAGAAAATGACTCAGACTTTAAGCACTTGAGAAGCTATCGCTGTGGCAGAATGTGATCTCTCCCTTGTGGCTAATTGAAGATGCTCTGTGGGTGAAATTATTTTCAGCTGCGCTTCAGAGAGAAAAACAGGGAATTACAGCGAGCTGACAGCATGAAACACTTAGCTGTTAAGTTCACTAACCATAAGTGTTTCTGCCCTAGACAATTGAAGAAAACATTTTGCACATTATTACAACCCAGTTGTAAATTGATGGCTAATGGAAAGGGATAACAGTGGAGGCTGAAATAGAGGTAGCGCTGAAGTGATGTCGGGCTGTGTGTCAAGGATAGCCTCATGAGCTCAAAAGCTGCTCACTAACAAGAGTTAGGGTTGGAGATTGAGGGAGCAGACTCATTTTAAAATATTCACATACAACTGCTTTGGATCACTTCACAAAACCAAACAAAATGACAGTTTACTTATGATGACTTTATGCTCCAGCTTGATCTACTACATCCCATTCAGCCTTCTGCAAATTGGCACATATTGCTATGTGTAATTACACAGATTACTGTGATCCTGAACTGTTTAACCTCATGGAACCATAGTCTTATGGCTTACCAACATTTTGCTTATGTTGTGTGTGTTTGTATTTGTTTGTGTGTGTGTTTCAGATTTGACCTGGAGCAGAACCAGTCCCAGGCTGAGGTACAAAGAGAAAGGAGCCAGAGGGAGAAGCTGGCTCGCGAGAAAGACTTAATGACTGGTGAGGTGTTTAACCTCCGCCAGCAGCTGCAGGTAAGCTACTTTACCCTATGTGCTTCAGATGTACTCTGACGTCCTCTCTCTGGGACCACATGTCTTGTTGTTTGACATAACTGGGCTGGTCCAGATGCGCGCTTTACGGTGTCTCTTCCGCCCGCAGGACAAGGACATTGAACTGTGCTCTGCGAATATGAAGGTGCAGCAGCTGGAGGCAGAGCTGCAGGATCTGTCCTCCCAGGAGTCCAAGGATGAAGCATCGCTGGCCAAGGTCAAGAAGCAACTTCGTGACCTGGAAGCCAAGGTCAAAGACCAGGAGGAGGAGCTGGACGAACAGGCTGGAACCATCCAGATGTTGGAGCAGGTACAGGGTGGTGCAGCTTTGGTAGTTTTTAATGGGTAAAAACTGTAATTCTGTAGGCCCTACAACTCAACTCACTTCCTCTACCATAATATCCTTCAAAGTACCATCATATTATATACATTTTGTTTAAGAAATCATTTTCTATGCCTCTCATTCTTCACAGATAGTAGAAATCTCATGAAAAGAAATGAAGATTCTTGTTTGGTTTTTGTGCCATTGTTTTATGTGTTCTTATATGTGTGTGTCATCGCCATGTACTCAGGCTAAGCTGCGGCTTGAGATGGAGATGGAGAGGCAGCGGCAGACCCACTCTAAAGAGATTGAGAGTAAGGATGAAGAGGTAGAGGAGATTAGGCGGTCCTGCAGCAAGAAGGTAGGTGCTGCTCAGTCTCGCTCTTACATCCGTGCAAAGCTTTCCTCGACACAGCCTCTCTATCTCGAACAAACAATTAATCAGGCCTGGTCAAGGCAGCACTGAGGACAGAGATGCATTTGTATTCACAAACATGTTTTAGAAGTTCATTGTACTTAGAGATTCATGCATAGCCAAATCCATTAAGTTTTTGAATTTCTTATTTCAAGTTCATGTTGGTTTTTCGGAATGTGTCCCATGTGGTATACGAATATGCTTTATTCATCAGAAGAAAGTATATATTGAAAGACACTGCAGGGGCTGATTATCACATATTATCATATATGAGGAAGAAGAAGCACTTATATCCATCCAGTGCTTTACATGCATATTGAGAACAAAATAAATCCAAATTAGATAACAGTGTTTGTATTTGCATCTATCTTACGAGTAAAAAAAAAAACCTAGAATTTGATAGAATAAAAATATTTTATTTTGAAACCTATGTCAAGCCCAGCAGATCTGCTCGGGGGGGGGTCCATGTGTCTTTGACGTGTGAGAGCAGCCATGTCTAACAGCATGGTTGATGGTGTGTTATGTCTGACTTTGTTTATCGCTGATCATCTGCTTGTGCATCCTGACATGCTGCTCGTGTGTCCTGCAGCTGAAACAGATGGAGGTGCAGCTGGAGGAGGAGTATGAAGACAAGCAGAAAGTGTTACGTGAGAGAAGAGAGCTGGAGTCCAAACTGCTGAACACCCAGGACCAGGTACTTCCATCACTCTGCCTCTAGTCTCTGTCAGTGCAGCTAAGTGCGTGCGATTTAGTGTGTGCCACTTCTTTTGATTGGAAAGAAACTGCTTTTGAGTCTTGAGAGGTGCTACGGGCTTTGAAGGAGGATAGAAAAATAGAGGATGTGTAACAATACCTGCTTTGTCATTCAGGTGAGCCAGAGGGATGTGGAGACTGAGAAGAGACTGAAGAAAGACCTGAAGAGAACCAAAGTCCTTCTCGCCGATGCTCAGATTATGCTGGATCACCTGAAGAGTAACGCCCCCAGCAAGAGGGAGATCGCCCAGCTCAAAAATCAAGTATGCACTGTACTGAGCACTGTCTCAGCAGATGGTGGTTTGAAAGTGCCATATAACAAAAAACACGCTTTTTGAACTTCAGTCTGAGTATAAACATGCACAGATTAATAAACCCTCATTCCTCTGCTCATCCACGATAGAGCCTTGATCTTGGCCCACGAATGTTTATCCCTCGCCTCCTCCCTCTCTGGTAACTTTCCCTTCCTCCTGTTTCTTACAGCTGGAGGAGTCAGAGTTCACCTGCGCGACGGCGGTGAAGGCTCGAAAGAGCATGGAGATTGAAATAGAGGACCTTCACATCCAAATGGAGGACGTGGCCAAAGCTAAGATGTCGGTGAGTTTTGACATCTTTTAGCTGTGTGTCTGGAGGGAGACATATGATGAATCAAGGTGTCAAGATTCATTTATATAAGTTGTAGCCCCTTCATGCTACGCACACATAAAACACGTATACAAATATTTTAATTAGAATAAAATGAAATGAAAATATAATAGTGGCATCAACAAATCAACAAAAATGTCTGCAGGCTTGAATATCAGTCAGTTCTGCAATAAACAATAAACTTTGTTTTTGTTCGTAATCAATAATGTGTCTGATATTGCACATTTATGGATAAATAGATAGATTTTGTGTAAATGTTTCTATAGCCTTCTTTTGATGTGCAAATTAAACCCAAAGCAACAAACAATGTTTAATTAATGGAGAGTTTTTTTTTGCCAATCAAATTTGCACTCTTCAAAGTGCAGCAGGCCTCTAAAATTAATATGCGCACATCATCAAGCCATAGTGCGATATTAAAATAATAAATGCCCTTTGGCATATATCTGATTTCAACATTTTGCTCTAATGGATAAATACGCTTTGTCGAATGTTTTTTTTTTCTCCTCCATCTGCTCATTAATGGCTGTCTCATGAGAGAACTGTCTGCATTTCAGACGCGTAGACTGAGGATGTTTATGTCTCTGGGGATGACACACAGAATGCTGTGTGCCTTTGCTTTGCTTGTTAATTGCTGCATTTATGGCAAGGGAAGGTCTTGTAAATGTCTCAGATTAGAGAATGCATATTGAAGGCCTGAGTCCCCCCCCACAACACAGAGGATGAACTCTAAATAGAACATCACCAGTATGCTGCACTGGCTGCACTTTTCTCTGCCTAAATGAGCCAATTGATTATCTCCAATTGGTCTCATCCTCCCGCCAGAATCTCCATCCAGATTGTGTTTCACTGCCATTAGATGAGATTCCAGGACTGCCACGGCCCAGCCAGCTAATGACCGTTTATCATATTCAATAGCTCATGAATAAATCCTGTCATTCTATACTAAAACGTGTGTGTTTTCCTTCTCTCTTAATGCTTCAGTTGGAGGAGCAGGTCAGTCGTCTGCAGAGAGAGAAGAATGACCTGCAGTCTCGCATGGAGGAGGATCAGGAGGACATGAACGAGCTGATGAAGAAACACAAAGCTGCAGTTGCCCAGGTAACTCAAGCTGCCTAACACCTTGGTGAGAGAGTTCGAAAAGCCTTGAAAATACTTTTGTACGAAGCCTTCTGTTATCAATGCTCAGACCTGCTCCTCTGTGCAGGAAACCTTGGTCAGCCTCCAAGGGCACGATAGTAGAAAAATCAACCGTGACACAGACCACAAAAATACTGTAATCCCTCTGATTATTTCTTTAATTGGAGATATTGTGGGATACCATCTTTAACATTTCCATTAACATTCTGGTCTCTTCTGCGTGTTTAAGAAGAGTGGCTTTGAGGTTTGGAGGACACGTTCCCCTCTAAACACAGTGTGCGCTCTGCAAGCAGGGAGATGCAATCTGTTCTTCAGCAGATCACATGACCAATTATTTGGCATGGGCATATTATGTTTAGTAACCATTTATATTAAATGGGATGTTATTTGCAGATAATTGAAGCATGCCTTGACACATTTCCTCTCTCTCTCACACGCACACCCTAATTCTCTATTGACTTTGTATGCTTGTGTGTGTGTGTGTGTGTGTGTGTGTGCTAGTCTGCCAGGGACTTGAGCCAGATCAGTGACCTGCAGGCCCAGCTGGAAGAAGCCACAAAGGAGAAGCAGGAGATCCAAGAAAAGGTAGAAGGAAGTATTCTAAAGCACTATAGCTGCCTGCCAGTAACCTGCCTGCTGCCTCAACACTTCTCTCTGATTAGACCTCAGCTTTTCACAGAGTCTCTCTGATTATTGTGAGCAAAAAAAAAATGCTTCGTGTCTGTGGCAGCTTTCTTCTCGAAATTGCAATGCAATTTGCATTTAAATAGTAGGAATCAGTGAAGATTTAAAGTCAAGGTGAGAAATTGTTCTTTCGCCTCTCAGTGCTCGTATTTAAATGAAGGGTCATGTACATAAAGTCAGCAGCTTGTGTCTGTGGTTTAACCAATTACATGA
The DNA here is from genome assembly GCA_025331565.1 of Holacanthus passer. NCBI lineage: Eukaryota > Metazoa > Chordata > Actinopteri > Pomacanthidae > Holacanthus > Holacanthus passer. The sequence goes on from JAFREQ010000005.1 coordinate 8,989,394, forward strand.
AATTATTCATTCTGGTCCTTTCAACAATTATCTCTCGACTTGAAGTGGCAGCTTCTATCTCAATGATTTATCACGATTGTGGTTTTGATTGTCATTCCAATGCCGATGCATCGTTTTATTTTGAAATATGAGAAAAATCCTCATAGATGACGTGGTTTGTTTGTTCGTCAGATGATTTAACTGTTTGTGTGATAAAATGTGATAATTGCACATAATACATTTTGTGCATGATTGACATGATTATTACAGTCAAATGAAGAAATGTGAAGGAGCCATTTTACTTGACACTTACTTGAAAAATGTCAAACTCCTCTGTGTTACTTTTGTATTTCATAGTTGCCTTGCTCACACACACACACACACACACACACACACACACTACACTACCATGTAGACATGATGGTTAGCCGTTATCACCACTTAGAATATGTTCATAAAATACAACACTTGAATGAAAAGAACATTCATCCATGATTCCGCAGTGAGTGTTGCCTAAGACTTTTTTTGGAGCTTTACTTTACTTTAAAGTAGAGCTCTGCAATATGTTCAAAAAATATGATTTTGATCAATATCAATATTTCTAATCATATAGATATTGTTCCCTGGACTCTCAGCTGTCCCAGGAACTTTGTACTGATTGAAGGTTTTGCTGTGTTCATGCAGAGTTTGTAGTCTATCTTAAAACACCTCTTTCTGCACTGTGCTCTGAGGTTCTTTAGCTCTGGCATGAGTAATGGCTGTAGCTATGAGTTTTTAATATGTATTAACAGTCACAAACAAGGTGAGGACTGATTGAGTGTTTCTGTGTACAACAAACTAATATTAGCATATGGGCCAGCTTTTGCAGACTTACCAAGCCTCTGCCTTTGCTGCTGCACAAGTAAACTGCGTAACTGGTTAGATTATGAAAAAATGTTTACCATTATTATTAAGGCAAATTTGGTAAAGATATGGTTTTGAGATAACTTTATCTCCCAGCTCTATTATAAAGTCTGCATTATGTGAGTTTTAGTGTTGTTCTAAACTGTAGCTATAGATTCTTTTGAGCTTAGTGGCACAGCTCTGAGGATGACATGGCCCACAACTTTGGTCCAGACTGAAACTTCTTAACAATTATTAGATGTAGATAAATTTATACACACATTCATGGTCCCCAGCGGATGAATCCTAACGACTTGGTGATCACCTGACCTTTCCTCTTGTGCCACCATGAGGTTCATATTTGTGGTTCTGAGTAAAATGTCCATTGGTTGGATTGCCATGATATATGCATTCATATTCCTCTCAGGATGAACCGTAACAAGCGATCCCTTAACCTTTTATCGTGCACCATCATGAGGTCAAAACTTCAGTGTCATCAATACTTTGATTTACGATGAAATAGTGCACCTGTAAAATTCCCAAAAGCCTCAGCTGTTTAGTGATAATTTGCAAATGCTGCCATGCTAAGCATAAGTAACTAAGATGGTTAACTAATGGTTAAAGTAGTATACCTAAACATCCACATGTTAACATTGTTATTGTGAGCATGTTAGCATAATGACATTAACACATTGCACAGCTGCCTCACCGACTAACAGCTTTATATTTGAATGATAAACCTGGAGCTATAATATTAAACAGATTTAGCTGACGGGCTGAGTGTTTTAGTTGCTGCATGCTGTGCTCGAGTTGTCAGCTTAATGATTGAGGCTCGGCGTAAATGTGGATTCATGTGGTAAAAAGGTTAATGCACCTGATTTAGGCCTTTGTTGATAACAGTGCTTTTTTAATAACAGTGTTTTTTTTCCGATGGAGCGCTGTTTGTTCAGAGGATAACCTCTAACATGTCACGTATTAATGCAAGCCCATTAAATTTGTTGATGCATCTGTTTGCAAAATGAATTTCATCTGGGCTGTTAAAGGTGAATATAGCTTGCGTGTGCTTGCAATCCTCAGTGTGTGTTTGCATGCACAGCATGCATGCTCCGGCTCAGAGGGACTGGACTTCCCTTTAAGTATTGATATGCAGTAGACTAAACAAATAAAACCATCTGCCTTGAACAGAATGTGTCAAATATAATTTCACTAAAAGACAGAATTGAGCCCTTGCCATCCTCAGCACAGCCTGTTTCTTATTAGATTAAGATATACACGTGCCAAATCTTTAGTCCACTCAGTATATGCATGGCCCACCCATCGGAATATTTTTGGCTACACTAGAGACACACAGCAGGCTTTAAGGCATTGTTAAAAACCTGCCAGAGAATGCAGTGATAGCCATCAAAAGCATCTGACCTTGAAGTGGTTATCTCATCCCCAGTAGGAGGGAAGTCTGGCTTCTTTAGTAATATCAAAGGAGAACTCCAAATCCTCCTTGTCTCAGATGCAAAGTCCCTCATTAGGTGCCTTGCTGCCCTTTGGGCCGGTTTTGTTGTGACGTATCTTTCTTCCTTTTATCAGTCATGAGAAAACGACTCAGATGGAACAAACGTGCTTTGCATGACGCTCGGGCTCTTTCCCAAAGCCTGTGAAATTACTGTGACTTTGTGTTACCCAGCCTGAACCACAAGCTCTTCTTTTGACCAGTTATGGTAGATTGGAGCTCATTATTCAGAGTGGATGCATGATATTTACATGTACCACGATGGATTACATTTACACATAAAGGGTGAAAAAGTGGACGTTAATTTAGTTTTATTACATACACATAACATCAGCTCCTCCTTTTAAGTTTCATGGTCGTCACGTTCGAGGAAGGGGAAAAACAGAGGTCGAGGAGGAGGTACGCCGCTCTTCAGGGAGCGAAGGTGTGTGTTTACGTATGTATGTGTGTTTCCACCCTCCAGCTCCATTCCCTGCAGAGCCAGCTGGAGTTTCAAGAACAGTCCATGGTGGAGAAGTCTCTCGTGTGCCGTCAGGAGGCCAAGATCCGCGAGCTGGAAACCAAGCTGGAGTATGAGAAGACCCAGATCAAACGCTTGGAGGTGAGATGGTCCTGTGTCTCCTAAATGTGAAAGACATGCTTTGTGAATCTAAAATTGCAATTATGAAATTTCATGTTCTATTTATCAAGAGGTGGAGATAGTATAAAGGGAGGGTGTGGTGTCCTTTGTGAGCTCCATATCTTTGAGGTGCTGGTTAAGAAAAGCATCCATCAGGGAATTTAACTCCTAATTGAGAAAAGCACTACCTTCAAAACCTTTGTGTTTTTACATGCTAAATGTCCAGAGACTAATTTTTAACCACAGGGAGTGTATATGTATATATTTAAGTGTATATATCTGTATCTATAACTTGAATTTATAGCAAGCTTTATTGTTTCAGGTTTGAACAGTATAAGCTTTAATGATGGATGGGTGGATGGGCATCATGGAATAATCCTTTGTACAAACATATTCATTCTAAGTGAAGAATTTCTCATCCCCGGAACAAAATTCATGAGTGGTCCAGACCTGTCTTACATATCATGTACAGAGACAGACATCATCACATCATCATCATTGTGTCAAGTTTTTTTTTGATTTTCTGATTTTTAAGATAAGATAAACCTTTATTCGTCCCACAGTGGGGAAATTCGCAATTCACATTTTTATTTGACATATTTTGACACAGCAACACACACAGTTCAATAGGAAAGCTCTCTCCCTCAGACTGTTTCTGCAGCTCTCTGTCCGGTATCATCCTCTGTTGCACCGGCAGTGTAACATCACCAACTGCAGGCAAAAGTATCATCCCATCTAATATCTCTGCGACTGTCATGTTCCCTTTACAGCCTCTCAGCTTCGGTTTGGAACAACATTTTTTAGCATCTAATCTCATGTAGCCTGAATCAGTCCCTCTTTACAACATCACTGCTCTCATGACACGTTGTTACAGCTGTGCGAGTAATATTTTCTAATTGTTCCTCTAATAACTAACATTGCTAAATTTGTCATATTTTTGTTGACTTTTTTTTTGTAGACTTGAACAGGGCACCTTATATAGTGACTTTATGCTGATGATGAAATCTCACAAACGTGCACCAAATCATGAAGAGACGTCACTCATCGGTCTGAAAAGAATAATTTATAAGTTTGTTCAGTTAAGAGTTTGGCATATCAGACCTGGAACATTCATATGAGCAAACCCCACAGAAAAAAGTGAGAGAGGTTAAGGCCAAAAATATATTGATCATGCATCAGGGCCATTGGCGGTCACACTTTTACTCTCAGCTTGCAACTTGTACGTCATGATATCAGACACTTCTTTCATATTTTTATGTGTTACAATATATCCAGTATGTCCTCAGAACATGAGACATGAGTCTGTTGATAGTCAATCAACTTGCTCATATTCTGATTAGAAAAAATGAATTAAAATCAAGTACTAGTGTTCAAATTTAAATGCTATATACAAATGCGATCATCTTATCTTTATAGTTATTCACTTGTCCACATGTGACCTTTGTCATTTCACCTCCAATCCTCCCCAGAGCCTGGTGAGTCGTCTGAAGGAGAACCTGGAAAAGATGACAGAGGAGAGAAATCAACGCATCGCTGCAGAAAACAGGGAGAAGGACCAGAATAAGCGAATGCAGAGGCAGATAAGGGACATGAAAGAAGAAATGGGAGAGCTGTCCAAAAAAGAGGCTGAGGCGAGCCGGAAGAAGCATGAATTGGTAAGGCTCTGGGTGCTGGGAGACTTGATACGATTCGCTGGAGTTTACACTGGAGGAGGTAAACGTGCTTCTTCTGTGCTCTGATCCATTCACCAGGAAATGGACATTGAGAGCTTAGAGGCAGCAAATCAGAGCTTACAAGTGGACCTTAAGCTGGCCTTCAAGAGGATAGGTGACCTGCAGGCCGCCATAGAGGACGAGATGGCGAGCGATGACAATGACGACCTAATCAACAGGTACAGAAAAGCTTTAATCTTCTTTAAATGAAGATGCAGTTGCCTTTGCTTCACTGTAATGTGTGCACTCCAGCTAGAGGCCCGAGCGCCAGCGCAAGTTGTCTTTGGAAGAACTTCCCAAATGAGAACTTTTTTTTTTTTACCAGCCTGTCAATCACAGCTTGTATCTTTTCATTCTGTATCTTCCACATCTTCCTCCAGAGTACATCTTTAGCAGTCTAGTGAGTCATACTACACTTTGTTCTCCAAATACATCTCACTTGGTTTAATTTGGCTCACTGCTTCTGATCTTTTGTCTCTGTGATGATTTGCCCTGTTTGGTTACTCCTTCCCTCTTTGCAGAGGGGTTGAGGGTTATGCTAGCTCCGAGCCCACTGAGGTAAACACGGGCTGCAATAATACAGACCTTTAAAAAGGAAGACATTACACGCGCCGGCTCTGTTTGAGAAGGAGGCCGGCGTGAGCTGATTTACCGAGTCACTGCTTTACAATGGTTTGTTGTTTAATGCGTGTGTGTAAGTGTAAAACTATTTATTTGCTGTTATCTCATTTTGTCCTCTTTTCACACGGTTGTTTGTGCATCTCACCTTCTCTGTTTTCTCTTTTTTCCCTGTTCCCCTTTCGGTGTGTTCCACACTTCTGGCAGTTTGCAAGACATGGTGACGAAATATCAGAAAAGAAAGAACAAAACGTGAGAATGGAAAATGCATCCTTTGTCTTCCGTCATTATGGTTGTTTTCAAGTTTGCTTTTCCTCACACCACAAGAGAGAATCATGCAGTATTCCTTATCCTTCCTCAATAACCCTGCGAGGAGAAGTCGTTTTAAATAGAATGGGAAGCTGTGTCTGTCGTACACATCTCTGATAAAAGCTATGCTTAAAGGATGGCCCTGGTGTTACATTTACTTTCATTTTATTTTGTGCCAAGTGTCTGCAGGTGTCTGTACGCAGTCGGCCTCATTGGAGATTTCAGGCCTTGTTTTTCTACTTTCAGAGCAACAGGAACTTATTTGAAATATCTGATGGCGCACAGGATACTTTGCAGAATGTTAGAGGAAGTGTAAACTGGAACGGCAAATAGGCTACAGCTCTAAATGACACCGGCGTTCTCCTTTAAGCCAGTCTCACCGCTTTGGAAAATATGACCCAAATGCAAAACAGCAACGTGTTAGAGACCTGAGGTAATACTGCATCATTGTCTCCACGAGTATTTTTGCATCAGACACCGTTCTTTTCTAAATTTGCAGCATCATTAGACACTTTCATCGTGCGTCTGTTTGGATTGAGGGTTTAAGCTGTTCTTCACTGAACTCCGCCGACTTTTGTTCGTCTTCTGTTCCTCTGTGGCTTCTCCAAAGCGCATGCAACAAGTCCACATCTCGCTGAGTTTGTGTGGGAAATACGCTGCAGATTATTCTCCAGAAATTGTTTTCATCTTAATATTTCTTCCATATTGTTATTTTTTGTTCTTCCCTCCAGATGAGAAAATATGGAGATTTATTATAAGTTGAAGCCAATATATTACGGCCTAAAAAACAAACTAAAACATGTTTAATGTTTAAACATGTTTAAAATAGATAATCCACATATATGTAACTCCTCATTTTTTTCAGTGAAATCTATTTTTATAAACAAAGAGAAGACCTGCATTGTGCCCTTTACATAAACTTAGCATGGTTGGAGTAACTTCCACGTGCTCTGGAAGCTCTTAAGCACAACTGTGTGAGCTACGCTTGTGACTGTGAAATGATTGCCGCACATTGTGACTGAATGGCCAATGTTTGCACAGCCAGCAAGTGGACAGTGACTGCACAGCGCACTCATGAAATGTTTTCCCCCAAAGCTCAGCTGTTGATTTCCATGCATGCACTACTCCACTAATCCAATCTCATTACATAGTGCTGTGAAACGTTTAACTTTAAATACCAGCGTTCACCTCATCTCACTTCTAAAATGTCTCATCGTAGATTGTTGAATGTTGAATATTTTCTTTTCACTGACTGAATCCCATTTCTTCCTGTCTTTCTACAGTGAAAGGGATTTTTTGTGGCATGTTAAATAATTTAAACCTTCATCAGAGCGTATGAAAGAAATGTAGTCTTCAGTTTGTAGCGGATATACCCGTCCATAATTTCTCGCTTTCACCTCTGATTGCTTCTTCAAAGAGACACGGCGTCACGCTCTTTATCACTTTTGCTTTTTGTTATCCGTTTCTCATCAGATCAGTCGCGTGTGTCAGTGCTCCGCTTTTCTCTTTGTGCAACTCCAGGAAAGGAGCAATGATTTTCCATGTTTACTTAATTGCGTTTTCCCTCCTTCGACATCATTGTATTAGCAGCACTGATGAACAATAATGGATGAGGTGATTTTTCTTCTAATTATGAAGTGGGTTTTCCAGATGGTTTACATTACTATTCAATATTTTTGTTCTCAGTACTTGAAGACAGGGGTCATGATAGCTGGGTTATTATTATTATTATTGTTGCAGAGGGAGATAATATAGGTTAAATGACTGCTTTCAAGCTGGGCTTCCCCACAGACTGCAGTGGGCTGTATTTAAGTATCAGGGTTACGTATAATATAGGACTGTGCATTGCAAACTATGTAAATGCTTCCTGAAGTATGAATTGGCTGGAATGATCACATTTTTTTTATCTCTACTATAAGGTGCAAATCAACCATCTCCTATGGAGCGAGTGTGTAGCGTACCCTTTTTATAAAAGCATAAATGGATGCCCTTTGCTCTGTCCATATAATTAACAGATACCATAAAAATATGGTGCTAAACTGATAGAAGCAAGCCATTGCAGATTTGATGCTGAGTCTAAGTATTTTTGACAAAGATTTACAACCAGCGCAGGCCAATTGTCAGAAGCTATTAATGTTCGCTTCTAAATTCTTGGGGCTTGTTTGTATCTACGAGCCTCAGGACTGGTTAGCTAGTAGTGAGGGGCCAAGGACAAATCGTTTCTGACACCATTTGCACAGCACTCAATTGCAAGCCACCTTCTATTTCACGTGTGTGTGTGTTCGAGAGAGAGAGGGGGAAGAGGGAGATGATTTTGCTGTGGGCTGGTTTCGGTATTTTGTTGTGTAATATATCTTGTTAAAGAGTCAAAGTATCACAGCGATGACAAATGGGCAGCACGTGTAATCAACTTTCTAGTATTAATGATCCTATTATCTTTTTTTGGTGGGCTTTTATCAGTTGTGTTTAGCATGCAGCAGAGAAGAGAGGGAGGGGGGAAATAAAGGGATGACATATAATAGCTGAACTTGGACTCACAATTTTCGTTTGCTGCCTCATGAAACACCTCTGAAAGTCTGAAACGAGCTGGTTTTTCCTGTGGAAAATAATATAATCAGGCCATTTAGTCTCTCAGAGATCATCATTACCTTCCCCTCCCAGAAAGCCTGGCTACGAGGTTGATGATGAGAAAGTAAAATATGTTAATGTTCTTAAAAAGCTTGAAAGCCTGAATGCCATTCAGTCCAACAATCAGAGGCTTCTTTCTTTCTGTGCTCACTCCCTCATACTCAATGTTCACACACCATCAGCACTGCCACCACCTTTCTTGTGTAAAAAAAAAACAACCTGCCTTTTAGGCTGACAACCAAAAAATAGAAGGGAGGAGAGAGGATGCTTTGTTCTCTGAGGAAACATGAGTGACTGTGTGACACAAAGCTTGATGACAAAGGAAATGGTACGCCGTTCGCTGGGACACCTACATAGATGGATATGTATTATGTGGACAAATGACAGAGCTCAGCAGTCAACTGTCAACTCACACCTCTTTGAATATCGTGTTCACTCCTTATAAGCATTTTGTGCAACATTTTGCAACATGTTCCAAGGCTCAGATCGATAAGCTTGTCCAAGAATCAGGATCTGTTACGGCTGATTCTCATTTGTAACGATAGTCAGTTGTCTGTAGACACCGGATGAAATATATCTACACCTCTGTGATAAACAAGGCAAAAATTCTGGATTGATGGGTAGGTAAGACTATAAATAATAGTTAGGATGAAACTCAAAAGGCTGTTATAAATCAAGAGGAATTGAAAATTGCAGCTCCTCTACAAGAACCCTGTCATCATTGCCACTGCTGGAGTGTGTTTAATATACAGTATGTCGTCCTGCTCTGAAACCAAAATCTAAATAATGGAAAAAGTAATTTTCTCTGACAGGGCTCACCATAGCAACACAAGTCAAATGTGGTTTGGGCCTTCGGAACATATGCATCTCTGTGCAATTTTAAAACTGTCTCAGTGAAATGTGAAAATTCATTTTCACACATCATGTAGCCAAGTAAGACAGTGTATCTGGCGGTGGAGTTGGACTCAGCGTGTCCTCAAACAAGTGCAGAATTTTTCGCCCTAATGCATTTCCCAAACGCATCTCGACCACGGTGGCAGTCGTGACTTCGAGGTTACGCCACCCTGCTCTCCCCTCCCTCACCATTTCCTGTCACATTAACCTTCGAGGACGACGGGATGCATAATTCAGAAAATCCACCGTGGATTTGAAATGAATGAAGATTGACCTTATCCAGGTGGGATCTACCAAGCTTTTCATCGGGATCCACAGGTCTCTGTATATTGATTGTTATGTCAAGCGTGGGGCCTGTCGGGGCTTGCTCGTGGCTCCGCTCCAATAACAATCACCAGGAGCAGGTGACATGCCACACAGATGCTAGCAGCCCAGAACCAGCCAAACAAGTTAATTATGCCTCCAACAGCTTCATCTACATTCTGCCTACATAATGCATTTGCTTCACTCGCGCACGTCTGCTGAACATTCTGTCGAGAAACATCTTGGCTGTGTTGATATTATTGATTCACACATGCTTAGCTGGAACCTGTCTGGATTGCCTTGCATCACGCTGACCCTTATTATTAGAAGAGAATGAATGCGACTGTGAAATTACTAACAAAAAAGCTTGTGATATGTGAAAACGAACCATTATTTTGCCTGTGTGTGATGTTACGCTGCATAAAATATTCACATAACAAGTCATTTAGTCCAAGTTCTTGTCTGAAAATCTGTCTGCATTGATTCTGAATCATCCCGCAAGGCAGTTTATTTTAGAAATATCAAGAAGCTGAATGAGGATTCTGGAAAAAAAGAAGTTTATTAGCATTGAAAACAATGAAGCATCACACTTGATTGTAAGATTTTTGCACTGAAGATGTAAAAATGGCTTGTTAAGATGAATATTTTTGCTGTCTTGTGTCGGAGTCCTGGGCGCTCCTCACAAACTCCAGCTGATTTTGTGTCTTCGCAGCGGGGATGAGACAGAAACAGATTCGGAGGTGGAGGACCGTGTGGATGGAGTTAAGTCTTGGCTCTCAAAGAACAAAGGCTCCACCAAGACACTGTCAGATGAGGGAAGTCTGAAGAGCACCAGGTTAGTGCTAACGTCCCTTTGCATCATGACAGATAACCGTGTACATCCCTGTGGTAAGGTAGTGATAAAACTACCCACATTCGCAGCCTTGAAAAGGCGCAGGATTACCTGGGGCAGATTGTAACAGAAGGATGGGTATTTCATGTGATTAGGTGTCATCTCTCTCTCTCACTAATCTGTCTAATGACAGCAGGCGGAATGGGGAAGCGGCTGCTGTCAAATTTATTGAAGTGGCCCATGGCCAGTTGGCACGCCTGCTAAATGACGCCTCTGCCACGGGTAGATAGATCTTCTCACTGGGTGATTGCCTCACTTTCTACAGTGTATACTGTACATAACAGCAATGGCAGAGGCATTGTACATGTTCCCTGACTTTTGACTGGTCCCAAGGACAAAATGAAAATGAAAATGTATTCTGTCTGCCATCATCAGAGATACGTGTCAAGGTGCCAAACTGTAGTCTCAGTTACCACATGAGGATTAGATGTAGATAAATGTAGTCCTTTATGTTTGCAGAGTTTCTGATTTTTTTTCTTTTTGCATTCCATCGGTGTTGATTTTATTACTTAACCCTTTAGATATGCAGCAAATGCAGATGCCAAAGAGGTTAAAGAAGGTAAGGAGAAGATGATTGATGGAAGTAAAGATGGGAAAGAGGTTGAGCAGAACAGATCAGTGTCTGTCATGAGCTCCCTAAGCTACAGGAAGCGTTCCACCCTAAAAGACTCAATAGGAGGGAAAGGTGATGAGAGCTCCTTGTTCAGCACTCTCAAAGAGCAGTCTGACACACCAGACCATGCCTCCATTCGCAAAGCCAAGTCTAAGTCTGGAGACCTCCCGGAGGATTGGAAGAAGAGCCAGGCACAGGAAGACATAGACGACAAAGGCTCCGTCATCTCCTTGGCTTATTCTGAAGCCACCAGCAGAGCCAGGAAAGGTTTGGAGTCCCGCTGGACCTCCCGCAGCAGTCCTGAATTTGATAAGGACTCCATGGTGTCGTCTGTGGCCCCCAGCAGGATGTCCACCAGGCGGGGCATGTTGGACAAAGATGATGACAATAAGTCCACCATCAGCAGCGTGAGCCGCTCCAGCCCCCGATCATTGCATCGCAGCACTTCTTGGAAAGACGACAAACGCAGCAGCTCACGCCTGTCCCTCGCCCGCAGCTGTGGCCTCAGCGAGTTTGGCCTGCATGTTGATGATGACGATGATGACGATGGCCAGAGCGTGGCTTTCAGTGAAGTTGGAACTTCCTCTTACAGTCCTCGCTCACTCAGTCGCAGCTTTTCTACACCGGCCCAACCACGCTCCTCAGACAACAATCTGCCAGATTCATCTGACATTAAGACAGTCAGCCACCGCAACTACTTGGACCCTGACTTGGAGGCTGCAATCAATGAGGTGCTGAGCTTCAAACCTATCAAGTTCAAGCGCAGCAAACTTGATGAGTCTAGTGGCGAGGAAGAGGATGAGAAGAAGGGGCCGGAAAGTGAAGACAGCAGGAAGAAGGGAGAAGACGAGGGGCTTGGCTGCAGCACGTCCAGCCTGCGTCGATCTGCATCAGGCTCAGCTCTGGACTATGGCAATCGACCATCCAGCACCCTGAGTACCAGCAGCTCCCGCAGTCGCAAAGATAAAAAAAGTAAAATTTCTCTGTCTGACGACTCCTCCTCTGATGATCGTCACAGCAGAAAGAGCTCAAGGGGGAAGAAGGGCAAGAAGTCCAAGAAGAGATCTAAGAGGAAGCAAAGTGAGTCAGAGGATTCCTCTTCCTCGTCATCGTCGTCTGAGTCCTCATCCTCCGACTCGACCATCTCCTACCGCAGCTCCAGCAGCGTTAAAAGGGCCCCAAAAAAACAGTCAGACGACGATGATGAGAAGGAGCCTGCAGGTCATGGGCCAACGAGCAAGAAGGAAGCCAAGAAGAAGCAGAAGAAGATGGACAACCTGGTGATGAAGTACCTCTACAGGCCTGACAGTGACTGATACCAACAGTGGAAGGTGATGCTCGGTGTGATAATAACCCAGAAGCCTGGAATAACAAAGATTGAAACTCACGGATCTTCACTTAATGCACTAACCAAATTTGCTGTGTGTGAATGTTTTGAATTCTGTCTCTGTGAATAATCCTTGCTATACACTAATATTGACTCGTATTGTGCTAGATAGGCCATAGCTACGTTTTACAAAAGTCACATTGGCCAATTAATGCATGGCAGTGATGTTTTTTTCTTTTGCTCCTGCCAACATTTGTCTTCATTTGAAAAGATAACCAATTTACTGCAGTAGTTATGTCTCTGGTTTACATTACCGACACCTCAGTTTTTTTTCTAAATGGCATGGATACGTTTAATCAAGAAGTATGCTGTAATCCATCACTGCCGTTCACTGAAAATTAATTTTCTCTATGTTGCTTTAGCGTTTATTTGTCCCATCAGAAGCAGTGCGCTGAAATACTAGTCGTCAGACACACCAGTGTTGTGCAGCAGTGTTACTTCCCTCTTTCCACTTTGCAAAGATGGATTGCACATCTGCAAATATGAGTGTTTCTGCTAATGTTGTGTTTGATGCTGTTATAAGTACATAGTGTTGAGAGAGCGGTGGCTGGCTGCAGCTTTTCTTCAAGCACAAACAGATGTCGGCAATTAAGCAAAAGCAAAATTATGCCAATTTTTGCTTTAACATGCTAACTGAGAAGAGTTTAAAGAAGAGCGACATGACTGCTGATATTACTTGATGTGCAATACTTTGCATCATAATTAAAATGCTAAGATTAGCTCTGAGCTTCAAACGCCTATCTATTTTAAGAGTAATTTAACTGACAGTTTGAACGTCTCTGCCTCTTGTGTGATTTAAAACACAAAAAGCAAGACAGCGGGCTTCAGTTTTTTTCTTTCTTTTTTTTTGTTTGCTTTGAACATGTGGGCATCTCTAGTTGAACACTGGCTTTTGGGTTAATTACTGTTAAGTAATTAAAGCCACGTTGAGGGGATTGAAGATCACAGTGACATATACAGTATGTGTCCATGTCAACGATATAACTTTTCATAATCGTACTCAATCACAGTGTACAGCTCAAAACAGTGTTTTACTTTGATTCACTGTTTCTTTTTAGCACTCGGTGTCTTCTATCTCTGACACCACTGTAAAGCTGCTATACTACCAGTTTCCCAAGAGCTCACAGCTAAACCTCCTTTTAACAAAGTGCCACTTTCACCGATGATTGATTATTAGGACATTTCAGCTCTCATTCATAGCACTCATTTTGATATGCCTCTATGAGATACGCCACACTACTCAGAGCACAGTACAACAGCACCTTTTTAAAAAATGTTATATTAATGTATATTAAAGATAAGAAATAATATATTAATGCAAGGGGAATTTGGACCATATGGGAGCAACTTTCCAAAGGGATTGCAGCAGTTTGTATGACATGACTGGAACACACACTGTTTAATTTAAAATACATTGGTTTGTGGATGATTGGGATGATTATAAATAGCTTGAAGACAGTTGACAGTATGTGTGAGTGGCAAGGACCTCACCCACGCATTCTTATTGCCCTGGGGGCTAGACACCCACCACCCAGAGGTTGCAGCCCGGTCCTGAACACAGCAAAATAAAAAGAAAATAAGAAATTCCAGGCAGAGTGCAGAATCTCTGCACATAAATACACTGCCACACACTTCAAGTGGGTCATAAGTGAAGGTTGAGAGGGATTACTTTTAGTCTATACATGTTTTTTTTCCCTGCACAGTATATCTTTTAAATTACCTCTGCTGAGTGTGGTCGTGGATAGAAGCAAGGTTGAATACAGAACACAGAATTCTTGAGCTCATCAGAGCTGAATTCATCCTTCGCATGATCTGACCCCTGACCTTTACCTTACTAACCTCATGTTTTATCTGATAATATGTGACCATTGCACAGTAGAAAGTGTAAATTTTTGTCTAGATATTTGTGACTTTCCTTTATGGTGTTTATGTTAAAAGATTTGCGTGTTTGTGTTTTTCTGTGTGTTTGGCCTGGTAACACTATTTCTACGATTGTGGACTAATAATATTTGTGTTGCATTTTTCCTATATACTGAAATTAAAAATACAAATGAGTAAGCAACCATGATAACAATGTGCACATACAGTGTGTTATGCATGCCTCGGGGGATGCTGTTTACTGCCTGAGGGAAAGTGTAATCCTGCAGCCAGCATTGCTCACGCTTTCCCATGCCATATTTTCCACGACAGCCTCTTTTTTTCTCTCTTCTACACCTTTCAGTTTTGTCTCTGCTGTAAGTAGCCAAGTAATGATATAACGGTGTGTCTGTATGTGTGTTGACCCCTATAGCCCTCCCGCGTGCCGCAGACACCTGGGTCTTGGCAGATCTGATGAAGAGGATGAAGCGGACAGAGACTCCAGCAGGCAGCCGCCGAGGCAGAGCGACGGCGAATGCGCATTGGCAGGGAGCGCGTCGTAGCCCAAACTCGGGTCTCCTCCTGCTTTTCGCCGACATCAAACGCACAGGAGGGACGTTGATTCTTCCCCTGCAACTTAAACACCACTTCTCCGCCAGCAAGAGAGACCAGCTGCTTCCAGAGGCAAGGACAGAGAAGAGGCAAACAAGAAACACTGTTTTTAGATCCTGGCCTTTTTAACACATTTTACTTGTCATGTTGCAGTCATTCACATCAGGAAATGCTGTTGCTTCTATGGTTAATATGCTTTTTTAAATTTAAGATAACATATTTAATAAGTTAGTCAATACAGAACAGTGAGGTTGAGGGCTATCAGAAGAACTTCCTGCTGCTACTTTATTTATAAGAGCTGCTTTTCAGGCAAATTTAAGCACTCCTCTGCACTCCTCTCTGACTATTCTAATAGCTCTGCCAAGAGGATTTAGATAAGCCTGCTCTGGCTACACTTCTCCAAGAAGGTCTGACCAACTATTAAGACTGTTCTTATCTCTTTCCCATTAATGTGGACTAGTGCAGTGGGAGGAATTAACCCATTTTCAATTAATTATCTTGCTGTAAGTTTACGTGCGACCCTTGTTCCGAGTTGAGATATCCCTCATTTGAACAAAGCGATGCTAGGTCACGATGGCTGACATCGAAGTGAAAATACATTTCTGTTTTCAACCGAGCCGTTAGATGCCATAGATATGTTTGAGATGCCGAGAAATGGATTTTAAAGTGTGATCTTGAAGTGTAAATATAGTTTACATAGATTTATTATATGTGGAATCAAAGCCTTTACATGAGCGTGGTATTCAAATGAATTAAGGTTTTTTAAAGCTAGTGAGAGAAGTATTTTATTAAGATAAGGTTTATGTCATATCCCTGATTTATTCTTATCTTTAGTGGAGTGCTTGCCTGAATGTTTCAGATTTGGCTCTTTTGAGGCTCAGTTATGCTATTATGTGTCATATTTCTTGAAATTCTAAGGGAATGTATTTTTTGTTGTTATCAAGGAGCTTTCTGTAGAGCTTTTGAGACCTTGCAGATGCAGAGATGTATGGTGTTTTTTTTAAAGATGCACAAAAACTGGATTTCTACAAAAACTGTAAAATAAAGGTTCTTATAATGCTGAATCCTGCAGAATAATATTCCACTGTAATGGAGTCCATTTCGATTTTGTGTCTTCTTACAGGTGAACAGTGCAGACTGTCTTGAACTGAGGGATTTTTTTTTGGCCATATTGGTTAAAGCAGTAAAACAATTACACCCTTATCAGTACGACATGGTCCTCCCATTTTAGGTTGCCAAAGACTATGTTCTTCAAACCAGTGATTTTTTTTACATGTGAGAAAATTTGGGAGCAGCACTCAAACTTATATTGTGATATGAAGTTAATCCCAGGATGTGTGCATTTTAGTATCTAAGAATTCTGATGTTGGCTGTGAAGTGTTGGGAGGGTTTTCCATGTCAGACTCCATTACCCCCCTGTTTACTCTGTATTACCTCATAGAATACTGCCAAAACACCCTTAAAGTTAGTCTGCTCTTTTTTTTCCTTCGTCATACCTTTATGTGATTTATGTGTTTTGCTTATTTCTATAATTAGCTTTACAGAATTATAATGATATCCTTAGATGAATGTGACCTTAAAATCTATTTAAATGACATGTAGGTAGATTTGAATACAGACGCATATACAGTATATGTGCATGTGGAGTGTCTGCTCATGTGCAAAGAAAGGCTGGCTTTCTATTTGCATATCTTCTCACAAGAGGCTAATTTGCATTTCATGTCTTATTTTTCTGAGTTTTTTTCTTCACACATGAATATTAATGTGCAACACAGTAAACTTTGATGTCAGTGATTCAGAATAGACTTGTTAAATTACAAAAAAAATATTGCACGTTTCGCTGCCTCTACGTTGGAGCTGCTGGCATTTACACATGATGTTTGAAAAGTTTGTACATCTCATCATATCTCCTGAAAAGGCTCGTCTATTTTCATTATTGAACAGATCGCCATTTGTAATATGAGTGATTTTGGAGTTTTTTTTTTTTTTTTAGTGAATAAATTCAGCTGTTTGTTTACAGAATCAATGTTGGCTCGCTGTAATTGCATAGAGGTATAATTTGGATGCAATTTTGCTTCAAATTCAGCACTGTCTGAGAAAAAGTTGGAGGAAAGGAGGTTAGAAAGTAGGCAGTGCAGTTTTAGCAAAACAAGCCATTGATGTGTTTGATTAATTTTAGCGCATCTACCCGAGAGTAACGTCTCATCTCACCCATCCAGTTTTCCCGGGAGACAACAGAGGAAACAAACAATTCATTGAAATGATTAATTCTGAGCTGTTCTGAGACTCAACGTTGCTCACACTATACCTTGCAACCCTTGGGTTGTTAATATGACTGCTGCACGGCTGCACGCTTCAAAACCAAAGCTTGGGGCAAATTCGGGGAGATCAAAAACGGAGAGCAAGCACAGTCCTTCCTCCCCACATCAATCTCTATTCTACATAGGTGAAGCTTACCTAGATTCAAAGGGATTGATGGTTTTAGATTACCACCTTGGTTGACATTCACGCTCGATGTGTTTTGCTTTAAAGAATCCTCCTATTTATCCAACCAATCTGTAATCCTCATTCCTATACACAACCTGTTCTGGTGCTTCACTCGGTGCCAGGGAGCTTTTGCTGTAATTTCACTTCACTTGCGTGCACCCTCTGGGTGGCTGCATGTTTCTGCTTAAAGGCTTTCCATTGAGTGACAGATTAAATTCTGCTCCCGATTTTACTTATTTTGGCTCTAACACTGTTTCACAAGCCAGTGGAGCAGGAAGTCATTAGCTCGACAAAGCCAAGCAAGGCTGTGTTTACGGTGCCACCCTCTCTGTTATTTAGACAGAATGGTTTGGACACAGACATTTGCTGCACTGGAAGTTTAATGCTGCGCCTCCGTGGACAGAGCTGCCCTATACAATAACGCAGAACGCCAGCAGTCTTAACATCACTGTACGTATGCTTCATTTGCTTATTGAGGAGAGCATCTGGGTGCGCTGTTTCCTCACATCCTTTACATTTCATCTAGAATATGTCAGAAACTGATATCTTCATGGAAAACACTCGTCTCCTCCGACAAGATTCTGTGCCAGTGTGGACAAAGATGCACCTTTTAAAATTACAAAGCAGATGGAGAACAGCCAAACTGACTCAGAACTGACTCTTCAGTAAAACTGTGTGCCAGTTTTTTTTTTTTTTTTTTTTTGCATAAGCAGCTCTGTTTGCCAAGCATTCTCACATTTTGACCTTGGTTGGAGGCCACCCTGCCAGGCAGTAAAATATGTGGGGGAGCAGTTAGAGGGGAGAACGTGTTTATCAGGCATCATCCTCAACTATTAGCGCTCCTGGTTTTCTGCTGGATGCCTACTGTCAATAAAGCACTGATTGGAGGCACTGGGACACTGCCTGTAGGGACCAGGTGAGGAGGCTGCATTCATTTGCAATTCTGAGATGAAAAGACGCAGCAGTGTGTGTTGCTTGGGCGCCTCTCTTTGTTTGCACATATCATTTCCACTCTAATGAACACTGCACAGTAGTTGGCCCTTGTAACAAGGCTCAGAGGTAGGCTCAAACATTGTTTATATTTTGCATATGTCTTTGCAGGGCCCGGGGAACAATAAAAGCATTTTTCTCTTCCTGTACCATAAAAGTGAATCAGTTTTAGCACAGCAATCTGAAATCTTTGATTTATTTTGTTTTATGCCACTCCTCATACCTAAGCACAGTGTAAGCCTTGAAAACAAATTGCTGAAATCCACGGAGTGGAAAAAGGAAATGCTGTAGTGTCTATTATCACCAATTTCAGTGTTGGATTTGTCTCTATCTCCACTCCACAGTATGCAGGTGGCCAAAGCCTCCTGCTGTGCTCAGAGCTGTTCAGTGCTTAGTGTCCCTGCCAAAGGAGAGTTGCTGCCCCTGTCGCTGGTGTGTGCATGTGTGTGTGTGTGTGTGTGTGGGTAAGGGGAGATGAAGACGTAGGATGCACTCTACAGCAGTCCACTACATCTGAGAGATTTGAAAGGAACGCAAATGGCCCTTCCTCCTGGCCTCTCTCCGTAGGAAAGTGTTGGGAAGATCATTTACCTGTTTCACAGATGCCTCGAGCGGTGATGTGATTTCATTTCAGTTGTCTTTCACCTTCCATTGCTATTATGTTTTGAGCTGTGCAAACACAGAAACCTGTTAAGATGAAGACGAGAGATGCAGGGGTATCCTGGAAGCCAAGTCTTCTAAGACGGCACCACATAACCACAATTTTCTTTTCTTCTCATCTGACCAGGGACCTGGTTTTTGCATGTTGTTTACTCTCTGTCTAACCTAGCAGTATCTCAAAGGCTAGCAAAATGAATAAATAAAAAATAAATAAATGAAGACAAAATATTCACCCTACAACCCACATCTTGATCTTCAGCAATACACTCAACATTTGAAATATATTTTTCTCTGCACAAAATATGCAATGCATATGCTTGGTGCATACGACTGATGATCAGCCGTGACTGCTTCACCTTGCACCGAGATTTATGGCTTTTAATCAAACCTGATTGCTCTCAGATTTGGAACAACACCTACCCACCTGTTAGGATTTCAAAATACTCCTACTGTTTGGCCCACTTCTGTTGTCAGCTGCCGAGCGATGGAGAACAACGCAGCGCGAGGGAGAATATGTGTGTCATATTTATGTTGCTAAAAAGCTTGATTTTCAAGCTCAAATGGCCCATGACAAAGCAGTTTCATTGCAACAGTGTTTTGCATCTCTTGGATCTATTTTCTCATTAGCCCATCTCCATTGTGAAAATGTAACTTTATGGCCTATATTAATTAGTGGCCAAACAGATGGAAGGGTTGTCAGGGGTGGCGCTGGAGACAGAGACTTGTGTAGGAGGCTGGTGCTGTGCTTTAACTTCCCTTTTGCGCTGATCAGTGGAGTAATAGATTACTAAGTAGCCATTTAACTCTAGTCACAGCTGTCCGTGCTGTGACTACATGTACTGTGTGTCTGTGTGCCTTAATGGGAGGGGAGTGAGAAAGTATTATGCCAAGAACCAATTTCCTATTTGCAGCACATTTTTGTATCAACCGAGGTGCTCTTAGATTTCTGTACTGTTCCCCATTTTCTCTGCAGCTCCATTCATGTATTAAGGTCCATTTCTAATGATCCTTGAATCTCCAGATCCCGCTTCCAACCAGGAGGCCATGTTGCTTCCTGAGAGCTGCTGCCAAGCTGTCCAGTTCCACTTCATGGTCACTCTCATTCTGCCCGGGAGCTTGTCCCCGTCCCAAAGATACCTCAAGTGGCCGTTACTAATTATTTTAGACGTTCTCTTGGCAATCTCGTTCACTGCCTGAATATTTTTCTTGACGAAACTTAAAACCAATTCATCCTTATGAATGCAGAGGTCTTTAATCACAAAGGAAGTGAGTGAAGTTTGAAAATGAGCGTGAAAACATACATCAGGGTGACATTTGCAGACACTTAATAAATTCTTCAGCTCAGTCACAGAGCGAGTCATTGCGCTGAGAGATAAAATGTTCTCGACTTGGTGCCAGCACTTGACAGCTTGGTGGTCTTTGCCACAAAACCCATGAGCTATAAACTGATAGATAACAGGAATTAACTATGCCTTGAATAATGATAATAATGATAATAATGTACAGCACCTTTCATACAAGGTTTATGCTTCACATGAAAAAGACACAGAATGAACATAAAAACAGTGATAGAATGCAATAATTAACTTATTAGAATAAAACTCAATGAATAATAATAAAAATAAAGTTAAAAATAGACTACATAGAAAGCATGAAAGCAGGTAATATACAACATTTTAAAAGAAGTGCAGCAGTGCACAAGTGTGAAGCAAAGCACAAACACGAGTTTCAGGCCTGAATCAAGAAAGTCAAAGATAGTTAAGGCTAAAGTGAAGAGAGACGTTTTTAACTTTCTTTTAAAAGTATTTAGCAAGCTGGCTTCCCTGGTATCTACAGTGAATATGTTCCACAGCTTTGGGGTGTAATTGACAAAGGCTGCATCCCAGATTTTCTCTGGGTTGTTGCTTGGATCCTTCAATAAACCAGATCATGATCGCTGTGTTCTTGAAGTCAAATAGTGAACAAGGAACTTGGTCCGAGGCCACAGCAGGACAGTGCAGGGCAGCTAAAACTTGGTTCTGGTTAGCTGCAGAGTGTTGAATGAGCTGAAGTCTCTCAGTGTTTTTTCAGGAGACTGGTAACTAGTGTGCTACGGTGATCGAGTCGGTTTGAAATGAAGGCATGAATCAGTTTTTGATTTAAAAATGGTGGTACTTTTCTAATGTGGAAAATGTTGTTTTCGTTACCTTGTTAGTGTGGGACTTAGATCTGAATCAAGGATAACACCAAGAATTGTAACAGATTTAATCCAGGGATTTATTACCCCAGATTATTCAACAGCATTTCTCCTTTTGTTTTCAGGTGAACTAGTAAGATTTTAGTTTTGTCCTTGTTTAACTTCAAGAAACATCTATTTATTCATTGCCAAAAGACATCTAGTAATGGGGTCTCTAGCTGAGGCATCATTTGGCTCAGCAGAGATGCACAGTTGTGTGTTATCTGCATGACAATGGAAACATACATTGTGCTCTCTAATGATGTCACCAAGTGTCAGCATACATAGTGAGAATAATAATGGGACATGGCAGCATCCTTGTGCAACCCCAAAACAGACATGACAGACCATCATGTTTCTCAGAGACCTTGATGAGCTCCATGATCTGATGTAAACTAAACTGTAAGATAAGATAAGATAAGATAGACCTTTATTCGTCCCACAGTGGGGAAATTCCCAATTCACACATACAGTCAGAAAGACCAACCAAGCTTTTGACAACTGATTAAGAATTGATTATTATTATTATTCTCATCAGAATTTAGTCTGACATTTCTGATTATTTCAGTAAGAGCAGTTTCAGTGCTGCGGTATGTTCTAAACCCTGACTGATTCCTCCAGGATATTATTTTCTTGAAGAAAAGAGTTAATTTGCACTGAAACCATCTTTCCAAGCATCTTACCAAGGAATGAAAGGTTGGATTTGGGCCTGTAGTTGGTTAGTGCATTACCATCTGGGTTGGGTTTCTTGAGTAGGGGAAATAATTGCAAAATTTACAAGCATAACTCACTGAGCAGATGGAAGTCATTGGTGTGTTTGGAGTCACTTTATTCAAACCCCAGGATATTGCACTGCGTCAGTGTCCAAAGGAACATATTCGTCTCCGAAGTGGGATTTATTTAGACTAATAAAAAAGCCTACTGACTTTGGACTGGCATTGTGGCAATGAGAACTGTGCAGAGTCAAAATGCCTGGCTGGTATAGACCATATTCATATCACTGTTGATGTCATCACCTATAATGGACTGTACAGTATAACCAGTATATGATAAAAGAAATAACATAAAAAAAACTACCTTTGGTGCTGAAATTGTTTTGATTTGGGAGAAAGACCCACAAATGTTTCTGTGCTTTTGAGATAATTATCACGTTCTGCACAACAAAAATGCAACGTGACGAATAATTTTAATTCAGTGAACAGTGAATTCATTAAATTAAGATGCTAATATCAATAAAATGATGCCATTACAATAAATATTCACAGGAGTGAAATGAAAGTCACAGAAATTAAAGTGTGAAATAGTAAAAAGCTTGATCAGTTTGCAGATCAGTCATCAACTGTATCATGTCTTTGTTTCCAAATACAACACAGTAGCTTCTATATATCAGGATGTCTGATATTTGTAATGATGTTTTTGAAAGGCTTAGTTTTTCCATTTCTGTTGTGAGGGAAGACAGATATTCACTCGCATCTGATCCCTCAATCTAAGACGTCATTTCTTTTCAACATTTCAACTTAACCCCGGTGGAATTGGGGAAAGCAATTTGAAACCGCAGCCAATTGGAAGACCTTAAACAGTTATTCAAGGAGGAGAACCAATCAACATCCAGCAGTGTGGTATTGAATGGAGATAATCAGGCAATGAATAGAAATTTGAAAATGCATCAAATGGTAAAGTAGCGCCTCAAACATTTCCGGAGATCGACAATCGGACACTGAGTGAGTCAGACAGGATACTAATGTCGGCCCTGTCATTTGGTCTCACTGCTTAGCAGCCTCCATCTCGCTGCCCATATGGGACTGAGTCTGAGTGACAGGCCACTGACATTTACAATGTCCCAGCCTCAAAGTGTGGGCAGGCATGCCTGTATCAAAATGCAACCGCTGTGGATGGTCTGAGTCATCATTAGTACATTTTATATATTATGGACATAAGTTATTATTTCACTGCTCGTTGATTATTCTCTGTTGATAGTGTGTGCACTGCATTTGGCTTGTTGTCCGATCTGCTTTCAATATTTGGCTGCATTAATTCTTAGCAGAAGGTCGTCAGAATACTATATTTTGGTCTGATAAAGATTAAATTTAAAAAAGGATATTTCTCCATCTAGCTGTTATTAATCTATGAGCTGGCACTCAGGTTTTTTTTTAAGTGTTACCTAACATACCCTAGGAACTGGAATAAAGTCCATCTGTGTGGGAGAAATAATGTTCTGATGGTGGAAATATTAAATCCACTTCACCACTGGAGTTTTTCGAAGGATATCTGTTCATTGAATTGAAGGGAAAAAAAAACATTAAAGCTTTTGAGATACCCTGATGACAGACATAATCTTTTTAAAGTATAGGCTATATAGTCTGGAGCTATGTTAAATGTGTAGCACTACCTCAACATCCTTGCAATAGCAGTGTTCTCCGTGACAAAATACCTGATCACAAAGTCTTGCAATGTTGCTAGGAGACTTTATGTCCAGGCAAATGGTAGACTAATAGGCACTGAATTATTCAGTGTCGGTACTTGAGGTGATGCTGTTAAGAAAGGTTATATCAGCACGGAAGGCTTTCTTTCTTCCCGAGACCTTTGCAAGAGTGAAAACGGGCTGCATCACTGCAAGTTCAGATGGATCCATTTATGTATAATATTTCCTCACCTTCATCCTTTGCAGCGCTCATTGAAGGGCACGCAGTCAGAAGTGCCTCTGTGTTTTCTCTGCTCTCTTTTCCAGCCCGCTGCCCGTGCTATGTACAGTATGTGCACGGAACCTTCCCATGCCAGTGGCACAAATTAATGTACACCGTCTGTCCACCTGCGACAGACCTCATACACTACAAGGGCACACGCATTTATTCCACTTGCGGGACCAAATATACAGAGACATATAATTTAGAGCTGTCGTCTCTCGCTATCTGCAGGTTTTCTGGCTAAACAGCACAGTATTTCAATGAGAGGTAAGCTCTTACTCTTTATGCCTTACTGGGATGAAAAGGCTGTTTTGCCAAAGACATGAGAAATGGGACCATAAATCTCCAGCCTTAGAAATAAATAATTTACAAACCTCCCATTGATGTCTGTGACAGGTACTGTATATACTGTACGTGCTGCTTTAGTCTGTAATTCTGGTTCTTCAAACGGCTCTACCTAACTAACTGTTGTACAGTGCTGCTTGTGAGGCAGCACTTGCTGCTGTTTCTCTAACTACGAAATAAAAGGAAATTGCTTGTAACATTTTCCAGGAAAATAACAGATGGCAGACATGGAAAAATACAGCTCAAGGGCTTCTTTGAGCTTCAGTCTGTACGTCCTTATTACGTTCACACAGCTACAGTATGTGCAGACAGATAAGTGGCGAACGTGCAGTGCACTAAAGTGTATTTGTCGGAGAGGTGTCACTAATGACATGCTATTAATACAGCCAAAACATTTGATTGCCCCTCTCCACCGTCCTTTTATCCTACACCACACCACTATCATTACATCAGTGACAAACATGCATTTGACCCATCCACAGCTCCAACACAACAGCACCATTTATTGACAGTTTTCAGAGCCACTTTAGACCTGAAAATGTCAAAGTATAAACTAGTCACAAATATATACCAGATACTGGGGAGCCACAATGTGCCGCTAAGTCCCGACACATTAGGGACTCAGCACGCGGCCCTGGATAGCCTACCTGTTCCAACAAGAGGTGATTAACATCAGCAGTGGGCAACCATAAGGCTGCTTTAAAGCTGATTTAATTCTGTGCTTGTTGGTGCATTGTAACCAATATTAGATTGTGTCCTTGGAAAGGCGAGGAAAAGATTTTGCCTCTGGTTCATTTGAAATGTACACAGAATTTATTCAGTGCATATTTTCTGTTCAATATTATCCTTCCACAGGGTCGTATAAATTTAATATCACGTTGTATTTTGAGTTGTTCAAAATGGCTCGGTAAATCATTACATTCAATTAAACATTTTGAGACAAAATTTCACTGAACAAATGACATCGTCGCTAAGACGGTTGGCAGGATTTTACATTGTGAGGCGTCTATTGGATTTTGCCAAAAATCCGCGCCCTTGTTTTACAACACAAGAGAGAAAAATGGCTGCTGTTGAGCAAACAAACATAAAGCATTCAGAGTTCTTGGCAAAATCAGAACTACAGATCAGAACCAAAGCGTCATTAGAAATTATATAACTATTTCCTGAGGTTTAAAATAAACTTGAGCACCTTCAATGTTGGCATGTAGGAGAATGTCTTCCGGCTTTCAGCATAATGCCTTTCGCTTTCACTCTTGGATTCATTTCCATTCACCTGAAAATACTCAAGTTATTGTAGAACCAGACAACGCTTCTGTAACCACTGCCAGATCCTTCCTGATTGCACCATAAAAAGACGATTTGCTGTGCTGGGCTCAGTCTGCATGCAGCACCAGTGAATCACTGCTGCAGACTATTTAGACATGGTTTCCTCTCAACCAAAAAAATGCTAATATCTTCCCATGTGCCAGACGAAAAAAAACTTTTTTGATGTGTAAGTGCATTTTGTTAGACATGGTTCAAGACTATAAACATTTTGCAGTTCCACCGCGAGAACCAAAATCATCTCAGTTAATTGTGTGTGATGACACTTTACTTCCTGCCACTTCTGACCTGTGTAAGGAGTGTCCAGCTTTGGAGAGATATGGAGTGCATTTGTAGGAGGCTCTGTCACCAGCTCATCCCTCAAGGGCCAGCGGCTGCGACAAATCTCAAAGTGGCTGCCTCGAATCGAGCAGTCCGGGTGACGGATTGCCTCTGGCATGATGTATGGCTGCTGCTTTCTTCTAACAGGCCTGCACGGGTTGTGTTTGGTCAAGTGACCTCCGCTTCCTGTGCATCCCATCCTGTCCCTGGAGCCCCGATGTGCTGTCTGGGTGTAAATATAATCCATGGTACTACATGGCAGACGTTGAGTGATGGGCCTCATTGTCTGTGGGACGGAAATCAGATTCTCCTCCTAGGTTTGTTCCGGCAGCCTTTGTACTCGGGAGCACTCCTCGGTAGAGTTGGGATTCACTGTCTTTACAATTGTTCAGTGGACGACAGGATTCGGTGTGAGGTGAGGCAGTATTAGTGTTGTGCAGGGCTCAGTGTCAGAATTCATGCCTTTACAGGACAAAGATATTGAAGAGATAAATCGAAGAAGAAGAAATGTACAGTACCTATGCTTCATTATGACTTTTTAATATTTGTGAATAGTCATTTTGGCCTAGAGATTCTTGACAGTTATCAGTGTTGTGGACATAATGATCTATTTCTTGAATATTGGCGCCTTATCCAGATGCACTGCTGATCCACAGTTTGCTGATTACAAAGTTACTTAGTTAGTATTCCATTCTTTGTTAGAAATCAAATCCTTTAAACTGTGAGACATTTGTCACCTTGAATCCTCATAAAGCATGACCTTGTGCCTTTTCCAAACCTTTAATCAGCCAGAATGTGCAATAGCAAATAGTGAAACATGTAATTTCTCAGTATGCCATCAAGTAATTCTATGATTCTTATTTTTGCTGCCGTGCACAATGCGCACGGCACACCACTAAATAATGGGTCACTGAACTTCCACAACAGAGAGAACTGCCAGGCGCTGACACAATGCATTTTCCCCCACTATAGCTACTCTGTTAAATACACACACTGAAAAATTAGATTTGGCAGGTCATTCAACTCTCCCCTGGGGATCTGCAACTTTGCAACTGCAATGTTTTCTGTTTTTTTCTGCTCAAAATAAACAGTTCACCTCAAATGCTCCAAGTTATCTTCACAGACTCGAACGTTTCCTTCAGCCTATGCAAATCGTTTAAGCCAGTGACAGAAACTGAAAAAATCTCATCCAATAATCAAAAAGCATGTAAGGGTAGCATTACAATTTCATCCTTGACTTGCGACCGTTTTGAAAGCTAACACTTTTACTGCGAGTAAACAGAGAGGGTGAACTGCCAAAATTCTTGAAGGATTAAATACAACATCTGGAATGAATTTTGAATCATGATGATCAATTTTGCACGATTTATATCACATCACTCTGGCGGAGCAATAGAAAAAGAAGAAAAAGGCAAAGTGAAGGCCTTCAACTTTGCTTCTTCTAATTTAATGACGGAGGAGCTGCTGCTTCTTTTGCTCCACCGCTCAAGTAGATTTCGCCGGCATTAGCCTCACCTCTAACTTTGGCTGGAGCTGGTGGCACTGCTGGAGGATAAAGTCACAGCTCTTCCAGATTATTCATGTATGTCCACCGCGGCTCCCTTGGCAACAGCGAAGGGACGGACCCAGTCATTCAGCGTGTGCTGCTGTTAATGCTGAGGTGACGCTCTCTCGACAACATGCACAATGGGAGACCTCATTCCTTTTCACATTCTAAAGATGGAACAATTTTAGTCCATTCATTATCAACCAATACACTGATTCATTACTGCCACGACCGCGAGCCACTGACGACTGTTGTCAGGATAAAGTGCAAAGGGAAGCTTTGCCATCTGACATTTGTGGTTTCCATTTGTTTGTTCTGTGTAGCGATAAGCACCAACACTGGCTGACATGACAACAACATCTGGATCGTCTGCCTGAACAAACAAGCTTTTTCATTTTTGGTCCTTATGAGATACAAATGTTAATTTCTCTTATCATTAATTAAAATGTTTTTATTATAAAGCTGACTTCTACTATTTTTAGTAAACATAGTCAACATTCAAGGGTTGACATTTTTCTTGCCTTTATTTAAACCTAGGGCAACGAAAGCCTAACAAACCAGATGTGCCCTGACCGAGAGAATCCACTGAACCTGAAAATCGAAGTGTGACGCATGGATATATACATAGACATCATTATCTAGTAAATCATTACCACAATTGTCATGATTAATAATGTCACGATTATCACCTTCATCACCACCACCACCACTGATGAGTTCTTTAAAGGGCAATAATAATAGTAATAATAATAATAATAATGTACAAAATAAATCAAATGAGAAAATAAAAAATAACAAGTAAAAAACATCAATAATAATAATAGCAATAGTAATAAAAATATTTTTAAATGAAGGCCAGGTCATTGTCACTAGCAGCACTCCTCCTCCTGTAAAAAGCAGTTCCATCATGTCTGTTATGAAAAAGACCTCTGATGATGTCATCTGATGCTTCAATTTGGACCTCTTCTATTTTTAGCAATGCTAAAAATATGGCTTTAAGGAAAGCAATGACAGTCAGTCTGCCACTTTGGTTCAGGCTAAAATATCTCATTACTGTCAGACAAAGATGAAATTTTGCACAGAAAATCTTGGTCCCCAGTTTGATGAATCCTACTGACTAGCACTTTTCCTCTAGTGCCACCAGCAGATTGCTATTTCTAGCCTTTATTGGAATATTTCAACAACCATTGGAAGGATTGGCAGGTTGATATTTGGTACAGACATTCGTGGTGCCCAGAGGATGAACTCCACTGACTTAACGCTGACTTTTCCTGTAGCGCTAGCTGCACTTCAAAGTTTGCACCCGTCGCGTGAAATATCTCAATATCTATTAGATGTACTACCACAGAATTTTATACAGACATTCGTGGTTCCCAGACGATGCATCCTAGTGACTTTGGTGATCTCCTGTCTTTCCTTTAGCAGCAAGTTGGTATTTGTGATGTTGACTGAAATGTCTCAACAACATTTGGATGGATTGTGATGAAAATTGCTCCAATAATTCATGTTGCACTCAAGATAAACTGTAATCAATTTGATCCTGAGTTTTCATCTGAGGCCATCATGAGATCAAAATTTTATTTTGTCCAATCATTTTGTTTATGACCAGATACCTGCTAAACTAATGACATTCCCACCATAAAACTACTTCAAGTAGTAATAATAAGCATAAGTATTATCCAACACTCTAAACTAAGATGTCTTAGCATTTACCTCGAAGCATGGCTATAGACTCTTTGTCTTGTTCATCTGTCTCTTGTGAGTCCCCCAACTTTATAGAAATATTACATTACTGGAGTACCATTTTACTTCTTTGCTTTCCTTATATACTAATATTTCATGTTGATGTGGATCATTTGCACGTGAATGATAGCAGTACGTGCAGATATTATAAAGGTCCAGCAGTAAAACCAAATATTTTTTCTTTCAGTTCACACAACATTCAGTTTGCAATGCTGTTTTATCTGTGGTGATTCTGTTCTCCTCCACTCTCCTTCAGTCCTCAAAGATCTCTATTTATACAAATATACCTGATCGAGTTCCTGTTTATACCTGGTATTAACATGCGTATTGACATGCACAGCTCTAAATGCGTCAGTTCACAGCTGGCATTAGAAGGCGTCTCCACATGCGTCTCGAGTGACCAGTTGTGATCTGATCTCACTCCCCTGCTCTTTATGCAAATAAACATGTGCATCATTTCCGCTGCAAAGACATTTTCCTCAATCTTCAGCCTGAATGGAAATCAGACAGAGTTTTTCATGTACACTCCATCCATGAGAATCCATTTTGCTGGTTGTGGCTTCGTCTTGTTATTTTGCTTTAGTATGAAGCTGTTGGCGCTCTAAAGAGCACATAATCTATATACATAACCTTTACACATAGGACGTCAGTAGTGCAGGTGGTCCATCATTGTGGCCCAGGACACATTTGTACACACACTGCCAACAGAAGCGGCCCAGACCACCTCTGAATCTGGTCTGAGCCATCCGATCTCACTGCACCCTCGACGTGTCTTGGCTGCATTCACAGCTGTAATTAGAGCTGTCCACTTGTGATTGGATCACCCAAGACGCATGTTAATGTCTACTGTAAACACAGCCTGAGAGATGACCCCCTACTGCTTTTCTGGGTAATAAGAGAAGGCCCATGTAAAACATGATTTGGTTCATCATTTTGTTTTAACTCTGCCAAGTGAAGCCCTCAGTGTGAGTTCAGTGTCAGGGTGATGTTGAGAATGGATGGAGTTTATGAGCCTCTCACCTTCCAGCCCACTCCTCTAATCTTCAAAATAGTGTAGATGCTCATGTTGAATAAAATCCAATGCAGTTATGTTATTTTTTTAAATAGTGATTATGCACTTGCCGGAGTCATTTCTGGCTTGTTTGATCTCTGCAGTGATGAAAAAAAAAAACTTCAAATGAATTAATGACATCAAATAAAATAACAGGCAGATTTTTTTTTTTTTATCAAACTTTTATTTATGATACATTTTTCTTTTAAATGTGAAAACCAACATTTTCAAGCTAAACTGGCATTAAGTAGGATGTTTGCTTTGTTCAGTGGAGATAAGGGAATAAAAGGTCTCACACACACCCACGAGTCACACACATACACCTGCCCACACACAAAGCCAGTGTGATTTGCGTATAAAGTGGAAGACATCCTGCTGCTCCTCCAAAATTACATTCTGGCAGGTGTAAAAATTTGCTCTGTGAGAACACTCCACACAGGTTGATTGTACACCTGCTTGGCTATTTTACAGGTGCTATTCATGCTAGCAAAGACAGCAGCTTCCTCCGAGGATCTCTCCCCAGCCTCAGACCGACGAGCTCTGTGCCTGCCAGCGTGATTCAAAAGCTAACTGAATCAGCCGTAGAATTGTATTTCTACCAGACAGGTGAGCTTCATTAACTTTTTTTTTTCCAGCTCTGTTGCCCTGGCAGGATTCTCACTATCATTTTGCTCTCCCTGAAATGCAGTAAATAATTAAATTGGCTGGGTAAAATATTGAGTTTGGACTTTCCAGAGACATATAAATATTTCTGTAACATCTATGAGAACACAAATAGCTGCTGCAGCAATATTGGCTTGACTTTATCTGCCTCTTTATCATCTGGCTGGTATCGCTTCATGTGCGCGTCACACACCTGACCACAGAAAGGTATTGTACAATAAATGGGGGCATTTACCCAAAACTGTTAGACAGAAGATAATTACTTTGAATCCCTGGGCTGACTGGGATCACTTCCTCATCCTTCATCCCTCAACAAATATCACACCAGGTGCCATCACATAGCACTCTACTGCATCAGCTTGAACAGGAGATAGTTATCCAAAGTTGGCTGCAAAGCATGGATCATGTTTAAATGCAATGCAATGCAGTCATGCATGAGTGTTCATGTATGTATGTTTTTGGATAATCATTGTCAATTTCTGCATTCATTTTTGTCTTTGTTTATCATTTTTAAATTGTCCTTTTCCCCAGTGCAAGATTAACACTATCAGTCTTACCATTTTGTCAATGTAATAAAGTAAAAAGTGAAGTGCATGTAAACATTTACAAATCACTCACATTATATATAACATGCATATTCAGTATATACAGTGCTAGGATATAAAAAAAATGTTTCACTATTTGTACACAAAAATGCAGAAGAAAAAAAAAATATTATAATGCAGTCTATTTATATGTAAAGTGATTTTATCCCAACTGATGTTTCTGCCTTTTTCATTGTGTCTGCAGGTGTGTGTGCCACTGTACATCTCAAAGTAATAATTCAAAGCTTTCAAAATTTCTTTCAAAAAATGTTTATGGCTGACAGACATAAATGAGACGCTGTGTGAAACTTGCAGCTTTTTCTCAGCTTGTCTCGGCGTAATATATGAATAAAGTTATGTTAATAGAAGTAAAACACGCTCGGTCTGTTCACCATTGAATGGATTGATGGACTCTAGAAAAATCTAGAAGTGATCACAAATTAAAGTGATATAAGTGACAAGTTTCAAACCCAGATGGGCGAGAATGTGATTGTCAAAAAAGGCATATTTTTTGTGTGGCTGCAGGACCGGGACGTCTTAATTACCAGTCAAACACATGTCCAAGTCACCCCGTTTATTTTTGGATCTGTTCAAACAGCACTATCTGCTGAATATTAATGGCGTTCAGGTTGCACACAGGTTAATGCGCGTCCTTTCTGATGAATAACTAAGGGATAATGTTTAATGCATAAGACTGGCTGTTCCTCGCTCGGGGCATTGCCGTTGTCCCAGGTGTCCATGTTGGAAGGTGTTGGAAGTTACCATCAGGAGGGATTGTTTCTGAATGTCTAATATCCTGCGATGGCTGGAGAGAAATTTTCAACTGAATGCCGCATTAACTAGAACGAGGAGATAGTCAGTTGACAGGTTATGATTGATCATGTTTTCTGTAGCGTTTCTTTATTATCAAGTAAGAAACAGCTCCTTACAGCTATGATACAGATTTGAGATAGGAAAACCAAGGCCAGAATTTAATGCTATAAGTTGTAGATAGCTGTTACTGTGATTCCCATAAGCTTCATCCATGTCTATGTGCTATACAATATTTATGCTGTAGGCATTTGATTTGAAGCCTACTATATATACACTACAATAATACTCCCACTATCCTGGATATATTGAAAGTGCATTTTTCAGTCTCACGGCTTTTTGGGTGCACATGCATCCCCATCATAGTACTGTGTGACAGTCTCATCTCCAGACACTGTTTTGTAAAAGAGATGGTGGCTTGAGAGGCAGATGCTGGTGAAATAATGGAGGGAATATATGAGAATGGCCAGAGGCTCTAGATTGTTAGCTGGCTGAGTGAAGCTGCTTTGCTGTACTAGTTTGCAGACCCCTGGGCAGCCAGTCCATGTAAACAGAATATTTATTTAATCGTCTTCTTGGCATGAGGGACTGTTCCAACTCAAGTAAAATGCTGCACATGGATTTATTTTGCTCTCTCCGCTCGCAGAGCTCGGCTTATGATAGTGTGTAAACCTTTCTCTGCTTATTGATTAGTTGGTATATCGATTTAAGGGAGCATGTCAGTGGAAGATGCTGTTGTTAGTTTGTTGATGAAAACATTTTGCCATTCAGCTATTCAACATGAATAAGCAATTTGAAATGTGTTCAGTCTGAATGATGGAAAAATTGCATTGTTTGTGTGTGTGTGTGTGTGAGTCTGTGTGTTTGTGCTCGGTCCTATCTAGCGATGGCACATGTCTTGCCCCATGTTGTGAGTGCTCCCACTGAGCTGTAATAACACACCTCAGTGCTGTCTGAAATATTCATGGCCAGGTAAGCCCATCACTCTGAGTCAGTCACATGGATTCCTTATTATCACCCCCCTCCGCTCGAGCCCCCAGGTCACTATATTCCACCTGCCTTTTGCTGCATCCCGCTCACCTCTCAGCTTCTGGCTGCACCTCGCGCCCAGTACTGAGGCTTGAGCTCCAAATGTCGCTGTCTTTAATGATGATTTTTCTATTGAGTTTCCAGTTACATGTTTTTATTTAATCAGCATTTTATTTTTTTTAATTCATGATTTTAACATTAAGTGGGATGCTTTGCAAACCACATTGCATTTAATGCGATGAAAAGATTATACATTCAAGGTTTTCATCCAGCAATGACTCGCAATCAGTGTTGTCTAGACAAGCAAACGTTAAAGATTTCACATCCTTTTGACAGTTTGACAGTTTAGTATTGCTAAGCTAGTCTCCAAGATAACATAACTGAACGTATAGATAGATAGATAGACAGAAAGAAATACTTTATGGTCGCAAACTGGGGAATTCTTGGGTTGAGCAGCTACAGTTCAACACAACATGTATCACATTAAATAATTGTATGCACAAATGTTGTAGCTTGTTGCTTTAAAGTTATATTTTCATGACATCAAATCCCATTTTGATGCTATTTGTGGTCTGCATTTGTTCATGTATATACATTCTGTTGATACCCTTTGCATGTAGTAGAGTGTGCCATTCTTGCCCTGGATTCAAACTGCCTACCAATGCATACCTACATACATATCTCCGTTTGCTTGGTTGCACTGTAAAAATAAATATGAAAAAAATGTCGGCCTCAGGCTAGTCCATGCATTTATTGCGGATATATGGTGTTCATTTTTTTAATGCACACATATCTTCCTGCTTCCCCCTTTTATTAAATTTTAAAAATCACACCAACATTTTTCTTCATCATCATCACCATAGTAAACATATGTGTGTGATTTAGATCACCCTTATGTAGAAGTTGCCCCGTAGCTATGTTTTTGTGATTTGTCTTTGAGGCTGATGGTGGAATAGATACAGCGCAAACAGAGGCGTGTGGAGGGTTCATCAGTAACAGCTGAGAGCTCAGCGGCAACATATAACATAAAGCATGCCACTTAATAATATGAACTACAGTAATCCAGTTAGCATGCTGCACCTATAGAGTTGTTATACATCAATGCTGCTTGATTGAATGCTCTCAGGTGGCGTAAACAACGCCATTACAAAATCTATTTATTTCTCAGCAACAATCCACTTACAGTAAGTTACACTAACTGAATCCCTCTAACTCATTATAAGGTGATATTGAAATAATACTTTAATCCTGCTCTTTCTGAAGAATCATTTAAAAAATAATGGATCATTTGTGTCAGACAGCAATTGGATTTTGGAAGGGGGTCGTCCATGGTGAGGCCACTGTCTGTAACTCAGTGGTAGAGAGAGTTGACCCTTAATTGCAGGGTTGATGATTTGATCCCTGACCTCCCCTCCTGTCCTCACGTTGAAGTGTCCTTGAGCAAATTGCTGGTTTCACTAATGTAAAGTAATCATAAGAAACAATGGAAAGCAAGAGTGGATATTTGAGAAATAACAATCATACCCTTCTATTTCTTTTTGACTTTTTTGAGAGCAGGTAAAGGCAAGTATTGATTAATTCTTCATGAACAAATCTTGCCAAAAATCCAGTAAGGTCAAGGCTACACAAACCGGCCAGCCCTTCCAGCACAAGTGAGGCCAGGCAAGAGAAGAGGAGTTGCTCGTAAGCAGCTTTTCGTGGCCAAACGCCGCTGATCATTGCTCCACAGCTGAGGCTATTCAGCGAGGTCAAAGTCAACCTGCAGCAGGTCACGGCCTCAGCCACACCGTCGGTTAGACACATATAACTCAGAATAGAATAGCAGGCTTTTTTCTTTTTTTTCTTTGACAGTGTTTTTTAAATTATTTTTCTAGGGAAGATTTACAGAGCCCTGCTGTTTTTTTTTAAAAACAACATCAAGATTCATACACGATCACACCTGGGAGCTTCCTACAACAATCACGCTTTCCACTGCTTTGCTGGAGGGGCCGGGTGTGATGTTGTTTGCTCAAGGGCACACAGATATTGACTGTTGTGGGAGGAGTGTGGGTTCAAACCCAAACCAATGTGCCTCCTATGAATATTGCATAGGGCTGTTATTATTTCCAGACAATAATGACTTACAAGTGATCTGTGTAATGTCATATATCCAGCAATGACACACAGACCTCTGAGGAAATCAACAAGGCAGAGCTAAAAATAAATCAATCACTTGAAAATGTCACGACTCCGAGTCACAATGGTGGGCTCATGTACTGTATTTTATCTTTAAGGTTATTGTTAATATTGTTTGTACAGCCAGTAGTTCAGGCAGGATAAAAGCAGACATTAAAGCAGAAAATTCATGTGTCTTTCGTGTCTTTTAAAATGAAGAGAACACATAAAGAGACACATCAGATGAAATGTTATAGTTTCATCTTTGCATGCTGCATGCGAAATTTAATCTCCCGTGTTGATATGTGACACTCATTTGAGCTGTTTAATGTGGATTACCCTTACACTGTGATAGAAGGAGGAGAGGCTTTACACCAGTTAGAGAAAAGTCTCAATATTTCATCAGCCAGAACTTTACTGCATTTCTTTTATTTTTGTTGTCTCAGCTTTTAAATCTGGGTGCTGCAATTTGGAAGAAAGGCTTTTCTTAATGATGTTTACTCACTCGTGTTGCGAATGTTACCATCATGTCAGTGTCTTGAGCACAGTACGAGGAAGGGGCCCAATAACGTCATGGAAGCCCACTGAGAAGCACTTTGTGTTTTGAATAAGAAGAGGCGAAAAAAAAAAAAAAAAAGAGGACACAAATATATAAAAACAGTCCCAG
Source organism: Holacanthus passer (assembly GCA_025331565.1). NCBI lineage: Eukaryota > Metazoa > Chordata > Actinopteri > Pomacanthidae > Holacanthus > Holacanthus passer. The sequence continues at coordinate 9,025,475 of JAFREQ010000005.1, forward strand.
ATCATGCTTGTGTTGACGGCCATTAAGAACCCTCACTCAGTGAAGGAACATTAAAGGAAATAGTGAAGCATGAAACAAATAGATGCAGCTGGCGATGCCGAGAGATAGTTCTGCTGAGAGTGAACTTATCAGGGAGTTCAGATTGTGAAATACACAGTTTTAGCAATGATAAAACTAAAAACACATACTGATGTTAAAGCTGAAAATATAAAGGAAACACTGCGATGGTCACTAACCCTGAGATACTGCTGTGAAGCTCTTGAGAGGTTACATGGTCTTTGATTCAGCAGACAGTTCACATGCAGCAGGACTGACAAAGGTGAGAGTTAAGCATCTATAGAGAGATATGATCTGGAATACAGAAACAACCTTGTGAGGAAAAGCTATGACAGAGCAGGACTGGAAAGCAGCGTCTGTGTGTGTGTGTGTGTGTAAAGGAGGTGATGTGGCAAATGTGAACCAAAACAAAAATACTAAAAGATGAGGATGATTTCTGGTTATGTTATTTAATATTTGGCTTTAACTTTTTATTCAAAGTGACCATAGAGCTCTGGCATCCTTTCATGAACTGATGAGATAGATGTGTGATAAGTCATGTGTTCACAGAAACATGGCAACAGTACAGAAATAAAACCTCTTCTCAGGGCTGGTGTGAAGCAATCGAAGAGATTGAAAAGCAATTCAACGTGGGTGTGCAATTGCCACACAAAAGACTACAGTGGACTCCAGCACGAGGATCTTTGATTATCTGAATGGTCCTTTGAGGTGAAGTCATCAAGACGAAAAGGCTCGAGAAGCGTAAAGTGCCAGTCAACCGCACAAATGGGTGCTCCGTTTTAAATCTACAGTCACGCTTTAAAGAAATAAATAACATATAAACTAATATGTCTACAGCCATCACTCAAACAGCAGCACTTTTTAAAATGGTTTGTTAACCTGGCAGCTCGGGGAGAAGATGAAAAAACCGTAATAGAGTGACCGTCCATCCTCTTTGACATTTGGTATTTCAGAAACACTTGAAAGAGGTTCTCTATTACCTCTCTGTAGCCGTCATCACGACTGTACTTCTCCAACATGACGGGTGGACGCCCGAGCCATCTGAAAACTCTTAATATGTCCAGCAATTGCCTTTCACAGCTCTTACTGTAGATGGGCATTATTACAGCATTTCAGAACGGTGCTTCAGAGCAACGTCCTGCCAAACTTTTAATTTCACTTGATATTCTTGTGAAAATATAATCTACGCTCTGTATATGTTCCTGCACTTCCAGATTTTTTTTAAACATGTCACACAAACAGCTGAGTCTTGAATGGTATTTCAGTTTGTGACTCTCATGCTAAAACGTATTAATAATACTTCATTGTAGTACGAGTGTCAAACAAACGTCATCGCACAGACAAGCTGAACAGCTCATATTCAGTAAATGTCCTTTGCATATCGACAGGGTTGAGTCGCACTGTCATTTCAGTGATGTGTGTGTGTGTGTGTGTGTGTGTCTTTGCATATGTGTGTGTGAGACAGTGCGAGAGAAAGAAAGGCAGAGAAAGAAGCACATTTTAGCTGGAAGGAACAAAAGAAATCAAACTCTGGCACTAAAGTAAAAATTGCCTTTTGAGCCTTTTCATTAAAAATGACTCTCCGCGAACAATATACTTTTTAATTTTAATTGAACATGTGTTTTAATATAAGAATGACGTCCAAATGAAATATAATGGTGACGAAAAAAAAAACGGCGAGACAAAGAAGAAACAACTGTCAGAATTGCCCACTGCTTCCCATTACAGCAATTGCTAATACCTTTTGAAGAGAATAACATAACTTCCCCGTCATCGCAGTTGTCAGTTTGAGTCTAAGAGCTGAACAGTGATTGCCGACTGGAGCCCCGGCTCTCTCAAGGCAGACAGCAGCCTTTATGGCTGAGAGTGGAAAACAGCCATTGAATTGAGGAAAGTGAGGTGAGCAGCAGGCAAAGATGAAAGCTGAAGCTAAAGTGGCAAGACTGGCATTTCAGTGACTCAGGGCCTGCATGGTTTAACAGGATGTCGCTGAACCCAGTCACACAGTGCATTGGACATCTGTGTGCTGTGAGCAGTCTGTGTGTGTGCACGCGTAGGCAGGGGCTGATCTGTTGTCTTGCGTAGTCGCTCCCCCCCCCTTCGCCTGCACTTAACTTCTCATTAGGGGCTCGTGTGACATAAGGCAACAACCTGTGACCAACTAGGCATGGTATATGCCCAACGAGAGCGGGGGGGCGGGGGGTTGCTGGGGACTGTGAGGACTGGAGGTGGGGCTGTTTGTGTGACTTGTTGTCACTTGTCAGGTACCGCGGCCACTAGCCTTGAGATACTTGGCTGTTGTCTCAGAGTGCTTTATCATCTTGATAAATGCAGCCTTGGAGCGGTGCAATATCAGCATGCTCAGGGGCATGAGATGCACTCTGACTAATGAAAAGAGAAGGTCAAGGAGAGGGAGGGGTGCACAGTGGGCTGAAGAGGAGGAACGGAGAACAGAGATGTGGATGTAAAAGTATGGGACAACATGTCACACACTCCATGAAAGATTTGTGTGTGTGAGAGAAAATGGTAATTTTCTGTGCGTTCCTGACATCTTGCGTCGTGGTTGTGTGTGTGTGTTGCTGCGTAAAGGAATGGTTTTGTTGTGTACAAACCCTTCTGGCCGAGAACTCTATTATGGTTATGGACAGAAAGCTCCATCTTAACATACGCCTCTGCAATGGCACACATACTGTTATCAGGGCAAAATGCACTGCAGTTATAATTTCTTGCTTCACCCTTTCAATACATTCATTGTGCCATATCGGTGCCACTATGGTTCTAATTACATTTGACAAGAGGGGCTACATTCAATTTCTTGTACCTGCATTACGAACATATTCCTTCTATCTTTGAATGTTATTACAGCAGGTGTTGAGAATTTCGAGCGCGGTGTTAATTTTGGAGTCATCAAAGTGACAGCGCTGAGCTTGGGAATCCTTTTGGGCTCATTACCATAGTCTGCTGAATCTATTGGCAGGGTCCCGCATGACTGGGCAGACGCTGCTCCAGCCTAACCGTCAGATAGAAGCAATGATCAGGGGGTTAACAGATGCTGCTCAGTCTTTGGGGTCACATCCACTCTATTCCCACTGTTGGGACTCAGAGCGAGCACAACAACCATCCACACGGCTCACACACAGTTTGCTGCGGGAAACAAGAAAATGGGCAGCTAAGAGAAATATTTCCTCCAACACACTGTCTGCCAACACTCTTGTACCCAACAGTTTCAAATCCATGAAGCGGTTTGTGAAATTCATAATTTGAGGTCAAAGGTCAGGTGGAGCTTGTGCCCATCCCCTTTCCTTTTTTTTCTCCTGCAGAAAATGGATTTTCTGAAAGCTTTGAAAAACTGTCTACTGCGCAGTTGACTTGCTCAGAGGGAGCTCTTTTCCAATACATGGTAATGAGGAATGTGCAATTAACTGGGCTCTACCAGGAGGAAGGGAGGAAGTGCACAACAAAGAGGGGTGGGGGAGGAAGACAGTGCAATGCTGCAAACTACAATGAACTATTTATGCTACGCAAGTTAAGAAGAAACTTGATAAGTTGATATTTATAGGGAAATTGGGTCATTGCTGTAACGAGGGCCAGGGTACGGAGCGGATAGGGCTACAAGAAAAACAATAAATTAAAGATGGCACATTACTACAATATATTCATGGCTCTTCTCAGTGGCTGCTAGATTCACATCAGTAAACATGGAATTGTCTATTATTTCCTATAACATTATAGATTTTTTTCTGACAGAGGAGTAATATATGTGTTGCAGATTCACAAACAGATGAAAAATGAAATAACTGATTTGAGCAATTATTTTATTACTATCAAGGCTATGATTGTGTTTAGTTCATTAGTTTTAGTTTGTTTGTTTTTACATATTGAGGAATGCAAATTTCATTTAGCAGCTATCTCTTGACTCTTTTGGTCCTGACGAGTGCGTGTCAAGTGTAATTTTTGCAAAAACAAACAGTAATTACCTCCAGTACGCTGACATATAACAGCATCTTAGGGCTTATAAGGAATTTGGTTACTTTCCTAATTGGGCATCATCATCACCATTCGGTCAATGCTGTCTATTAAATATATTAAAGCCTTGAAGAAAAAAACATTTTAATCATGAGATGTCAGCTCCAGCGGAGGTATGAAGCATAAGAGTGAACAGAATGAGTCAACCCTGTTTTGGTCTTGTATTAGCCTGACTCTAATCATCGGGGATATGGATTATATGCTTCACACGCTCAGCCTGTTTATCCTGTTCTGTCTGTTTACACATTCTTAGGTGAAGTTTTCAGATTGCGATTTAAAAGGGTGTCAGTGAAATAAAATCTCATTTTATTTACACATAACACTTATGTCGTGTCAACAACTAAATCAGTCAAACAGTACCAGCAAATGATTATATTATAGGCAGGATGTGCACATTTGTTAGCAGAAAAAAAACAAAACAAAGAGAAACGAACAGAAGAAAGATTTTCAGCTTTCACTTCTTTCCATGGTTAATACAATTTGACTTGTAAGTTTACCTGCATTATTCTGTGAAGATCTGTCCGATGAATTGAAAAACCAAAACTTGTCATGACACTGACATGAACTTCAAAACATTCACTGTGTGCATTGAAAGAATACAAAGATTAAAAGAAAGTCCAATATCAGGGTGCGTGCATGTGAAAGTATATGAAATCAAACATTTTGCTGTTGTGATAAATGTGCAATCTTTGAATGGTGTTTTGGTGCAGAAAATTGCCTTAAAAAAATACAAAATACATGTTCCAGCAATCAGGAAAAGAAACTCTTGGAGGAAATCAATACACGTCCTTGACAATCCTGCACAGACAAAATGCACAATAACACCAGCTGTTCTGTTGCCTATGATCAGACTTCTTTGAATGTTTACCATGGTTAAATAATCAACACTTCACCGAGTTGCATCAGATAAGAGAATGAGCTGCTATTAACTGTACTAACTGTACTGATTAAGCTTTATATCATTTTCTCCAACAATACCTAATATTATCCCTCAGTTTCAAACCCTGGATGTGCCACGTTCTCCTCCCCTCTAACAGCTGAAGTGGGACTGCTGCAGCCTAATGCAAGACAAATAGCAGTAAATAACAGTGACCAGATTTTGGGATAGTGCTCTAATTGCGATTGTTAGCTGAAAGGGGTCACGCTTCTGCGCTGTGAATGTAATGCACGATGATTAGCCCTGCATGCATTTGTGAGTCCTGTGACTGTGATATTGTCTGTCTGTGACTGTAATATGGGGTGTAATTTGTAGGTTGTGATGCTACGTGGGTAGAGACTCATTGATAGCATTTGGCACGCAGCCTTGCTTGGATGAAGCACTTAGCCAGGCTAGTCAATCTAAATATCGCAGACAGTGCACTGAGTCAGTCGGAGTGCGTTTGTTAGCCGAACATGCGGCGCAATAATCAGTCCTGAACTGTGCAATGAACAGTCATCAGAAGATATTTTCTACATAATCCTGCCATCTAAGATTACCTTAATGCTTGTAAAGGCTTGCTGCCGATGTGTGCCTCATTACCTTGGTACATTGGTCATTTCATTTCAAGGGTCTGATTTTCATTAACTGCTCTGCCCCCTTACCCATTAGCAGGATGAAAGCTCGGCTGCAACCATCTGGCTGCCAACTAGACCTCGGGGCTGCTTTATGGCTCCACCGAGTTCCACTGAAGGGAAAGTTGCGCTATTAGAGCCTTTTTCTGAGTCCGTCCAGAGGGAGCACGGGAGTGATGCAAGGAGTGTCCCATGCTCGGGGATGTGGAGGGGAAACGGGAGAGATAAATTTAGAAGAAAAAGAGAGGCGGTGGTGCAGTGACAGAGGGCGGCGGGCGGAGGCAAAGTGAGACAAAGTCAAATAGAACCTGAAAGAAAAGTCAACATATAAAATTAAAAAAAAAAGGAGAATGAAGGACAGAGTCTCTGTCCAATGACAATATTCTGTTAATCCGAGGCAGGTGAGTTGAGCCGGGGGTGCGACAAAAAAGTGGGAGATTCATCCATCGGCCAATGATAACACATCACAGAACAGATGTACATTTTAATCCTCCACTGTACACCTTTTGTTTTTCCAATGACTGTTTTGAAACAGCATCTGCTTACAGGTACTATTTTGGGGTCTTCAATAAAGAGTCTGGTTCTCTTCCGATGCTTTTTTTTTTTTCCCACACTCCCATCTCTATTCTATTCTTGCCTTCTAATTGCTTTTATTTTGATACTGTTTTGCTCTATCTTGCACAACAGACTGCAGACATCAACCTGCTGTATCGACTTCTATTCAGGTGACAACACGACTGCACAGAAACCCAGCATGAAAAGCAATATGTTTTGTTGCTTATTCCTTCTAGTCTGTGAGCCATCGCTGAATTTTTCCCATTGTTGTTCATGCATCACTTATGTAGAAGTAGGTGTACTGTACTGGATGAACAATTATTTTTCCTGCCTATATTAAGCCTCTTTTGATATAACCGGCTAATATGACCTAGATAACTGAGGATGCAATGATAAGCATAGTAGATAAGGGGAGCACATTTTGACAAACTTACAGTATTACTTATTCATTATTAGTCACTTTTGTCATACTCAGACTGGATGATGAGATTATTAATAAATAAAAGCATAGTTTGTAGCTACTATTTGATGGTTAAACTTGCTCTGATTAACTGCTGTTACAAGAACAATAATGTAATACTCGAATGATTTTTTCACTTGCTCCGGCTCCACAGGGAGGTCAGAGGTCAACCCCCGCCACACAACAGCAGCCCTTGGAGCTTGTAGGAGTTCTTGCTCATTGCTTCAGTTTAGTAACTTCCTGCCTACACAGGAGACTAGAGCCAGGCCTTCCTGAAGGATTTGTATCATTGTTCGTTAAATCTTTGTCACAGTTTTGGCTCTCGCTGCTACACTGTCCAAATACTGTATTTACTGGTTATGCTTTAGCCGCAGTAGCCAATTCAGGAGCCTCGCTTTATTCATTAAAATAGAGTTCTCCCGCCAGCACTGGGCAGACAGACATCAGTGGCAAATAGATACAGCCCTGAGACACAAACTGAACCTAGAGAAGGCACAAAAAAGAAAAAGTCACCCAAGAGACTCAGAGCATGGCATGATTATTTCCAGCACCTGAGGAACTTCTCACCTCAGGGCTCGTCATGCACAGCAGGGTCCGAGCTTTACTGGGAATGGGACTGAAAAAAAAAAATAAAAATATCCACTCAGCTGCAGTTCTGACTCATGTGGACTAAAAGCTAGTCAGATGGTTTATGCTAAATTTAGGGTCAGGAATCAAAAGCAATGCAATCTACTGTTGGCATGGGAAATGGCACACAAACAGACTCACTTAAAGATTCACGTGGAACATCTGACTGGCAAAAATTGAATTACTGTACAGAAAGAAATCACATTGTCCTCTGACTATGGCTCAATCTCTCATTCTGTCTCTTCCTCTCCCTCCACCTTAAAGCCTCTTGACTCTGTGTATCACAGGTGCACTGCGCTTTATCACGAATGATGAATTGCTCACTCACTATTGTGTCTCATAAGAAGAGGTGGGCTGGTCTTCTTGACAGAGGGGAGTTGCGCAGTGCATTTTTTTTTTATTATTATCTTTAAACCTTTACTCCCAAAACTGCCAAATGATCTCTGCTCTCATCTCAATACATTTACAATGTTAGGAAGTCTGGGCTTCATTTATCATGTTCAAACAGAGCTGAGAACTGGGTTTACATTCTGCTCCTCGCAAAAGGATCTCAACAAATTTCTTCTGAGGATTTTTAAAATATAATAATCAAGCACTTTTTTTTCCCTGTTTTTTCTTGTGCAACCACTGTTTGCATGCAAAATGTCTGTTATGAATCACTGTGTTTTCCATGCTTATTCTCTATTTGCTCTCTCAAGATTCTGATCTCAGTGAGAATATCTTACATGAATAGAAAATAAAATGACTGATTTGCTCATTTATGAAAAAAAAATGAGTGTAAAATAAGATCACAGTATGTTGGTGCTTTTGTGATGCTTTTTAAAAAAAAAAAAAAAATGATACAGATCTACTTTAAGGCTGTAAAGGAAGTGTGCAGACAGCCCAGAGCCCGGCTGAGTCCCCCCCTCTGGAGAAGTTGGAGGAGGCTGTTCCAGCAGCTGACGCTAGGAGCTGTCCGCGGTGCTGAAGCTGCTCCGGCTCTGCCTCCTCTCTCTCCATGTGCCGCCCGCTCACACAGCCAGGAATCCGCTTTACTGAGCGTCCAAATTAAAAAAAAGGGACCTCCGCGTTTCTCTTGATTATCCTCCGCCGCCCTCCCTCTCATCCTCACACGGGAAGTGAAGCTGCGAGCCGCACGCTTCGGTTTCGCGTTTCTCGGGCGTCAGAAACAGTCGCTTTGCTTCTTCTTGTTTCAGCCCCTGGAAGTATTCTTTGTCAACACAAGGGACGGAGGCAGCAGCTGCGAAGAGACACCTCGACTTTAGCAGACATGTGTGTGAGAGCAGACTGTCAATTCAGGAGCCTGTTGGCAGTTTGGGTCCTGGCTGCTGCTGCTGTGGCCCAAATGCACGGACGAGGTAAGAACTTGGATTCTTCATGTCTACTTTTGTGGGGAGGTGATTGTTGTGTGCACTTCCTTCTGTCAAAGTGCAGGAGACAAAGGTTGGAGCTGAGTGACACCGCTGTCGGATCTACAAGTGTGCATGTGCAGGCATGGACACAGTGGAGGGCTTATTGTTATGTATGGATTCATATTAAGTTTGCAATTTGTTCTTCACAGTCAAAGCTCAGGAAAGGACAATACTGATGGGTGAAAAGTTGACTCCCAAGAATTTGCTGCACAACTACTATTTTTTTCTTCCACAACACTTTAAATATTAAATTAAAAGCAGGGCAGCAAAATAAGTGAAAGTCAGCCTCCATTTGGCTCCACGCTGCTAATTAGAAGTTATAGATCCTCACATTTTGCCACTTGGCAGAATGTGTTTAACAGTCAGTTACATAACGGTTTACTGTCAATCACAACTAACAGAGCCTCTTTAGATTGCTCAAACCACACACACACACACACACACACATTCAGCCACTGGTATAGCATGTGTGGAAAATTAAACTTAACAAGACATTCACAAACTAAACACTATCCTGAAGCACATTCAACATAATGGGATGAATTTTCCAGTGAGAAGGAAGTGACTTGTTTGGGCACAGAGGTCTGTGTGACAGACGGTGCTCGGTAATAAGACTCTAATCCTCTGGAATTGCTGAAGATTATTGACCAAGCTGTTTGACACAGTTGAATGCTTGTGGAAGGATTCATGCACACTGGCCTTGTCCTAATTATTTCTCTATTGTGCGTCTGCCCTCTCTTCATAATAACCATGTTGGTCTATCTGTGCTTCAACTTGTCTGCGTAGTTTGACTGTCACGTCCCCTTTTTGTGGTGATCTCTATCTCTTCTTTGTCAAGCAGCTGGGCATGTAGTAGACGTGAGCCACGGAGGAAGGGAATACAGTTTGTCTAGTGTGCAGGACATGAGTAATGACTTGCAAATAAGGTGAACAACATGCAATATCAGGCAGGATATATATTAAAGATATAGTAAAAATAAGAATTTGCATCTTTTCATGTATTTTCTATGAGCAGGACACAACACCTGATCAGTTAATACAAGTATCTTATAATATTGCAACACAGTCCTTAAGCATTTGGTAGAATAAATGACAGCAGACTGAATGCTTTTCTATGTCCTGTTTTGATGAAGCCTTTTATGAAAGCGGTCTGTTTCATGTTGAAAATGAACACATTTATGAGGGACGAGTGATGACTAAACAATGCAATAATTGTGGAAGTGATTTCACACACCGCCTGGGCTGTCTCAGTCATTACATCTCAGTCCATAAAAAAACGAGCCACAATTCTGGACCAGTGCCTGAAACAATATTTTACACTATCAACAAAACATCTGCTGATTGAATATCTAGTGGAGGAAAGGTGCTGCGTCGCTTCAATACTCAGTTTGAGAACCTGCAAACAAAGTGCAAATCCAGTTACTTGAGGTACAGCCTGTAACAACGTTAGGAGACATTTTACATTGTTTAAACGTTTGCTCGTTTGAGTAAATGCACATTCAGCAACGAAGCACTATGAAGCAATAGTACATGTACAGTATGAATTTATGAGTGTTTTCAGAGTCACAATTGCACACATCCCTGGAACACACCTGCTCACAGCCCTGAACTCCAGGGACGGGAAAAATGCACAGCGCGCTATTTTTAGAGCAAAATAAAATTTAACAGCTTCCATTAGTAAATTCTCTGCTCTTGCTTCGCCAGCAAATGTTCACTTCTTAGCAGTTTCTCCAAGGTGAGCCGCTTCAATTTTTAATTCCCACGGTTGTGATGTTTGCCACTGCGAGAAGTTCTGAATGCGCAGACGTGCACAGGAACGAGCGAGGTTTTGTTTCGCAGAGGTCTTAATCTCCCATTTGTGGCACAGACTGTTGTTGTGAACTTGCTTCAGTCTGTTACCTAGCGGGGAATACAAACAGCCATCCATCCGTTTCACTGTCATGAGCACAGGGAACAACACAGGGAGACACTTGGCTATATTTAGGGAACTGTGCCATTATTTTCCCATCTGCAGCGTGCACGCTCGCTCAGCCGGTTTCACTTAATCATTTCAGTAATAAATGAAGCATAATAATTGAAGGGTTCATTTGCAAAAAACAGTCATCTCCATTTTTATTTATTTTCCTAAATCAGGATTCCAGGGCAGATCAGTCACACTGGTGTTGGTTTATTCCTTTTAAGAATGACTTCAGTTTATCAATCAGTTTTTGCAAATGAACTCTTCGATTGTTGTTCAAAATTAGAGGCGGCTGATTGTTGCTTAACTGCTGGGTTATTTTTCTTTTCTATTCAAGTTGTATTGCTCCTTAAATGTTTTATTCACAGTACAAATTTAGGCTGATTTTGTAAATAGTGACTAACACTAATTTCTGAAAGCTGATTATGTATTTTTGTATCTTTAATGTAATTGTCAAACAATACTAGTCCTGTGCAGGTCACATGTGTGGGGTTGTCGGTGAAGTAATTTCAGTCAACATGGATGTAGATAACCAGAGATAAAAAAAAAAAAACCCTGCTCAAACTGTTTTAATTTGCTTTCTTGTTTTGTAGCTTCTAACTTTTCACACCTTTTCAAAGTCAGATAAAATGTGCAGGCAGACGGAATAAAGACTTTTAACATATTACAGAAAGCATTTCTTGCAATGTCTGTGCAGGTCTACATTTATAGCATCAGATATTTCTTTGATATGCTAAACATCAAACTGACAGGAAAACATTCAAATGACAAAAGGAAATGTATGCATGCGAGAAATAATCATCCACTGATTAAGTTGAAAAAATATAATCACAGGACTGTAGGCGCAACGTCCATGGCTGTGACAGATAAATGTCGCTTTGTAAATTAATTGGTCAAGCTTTCTATCCCCTTTATTTTTCACATTGATAAAAAGAGGGAAACCCTGTTTGAAGGAGGCTAATTAACATTCTGATCAGAACCTCTCAGGTCTTTATGTAAACCTTTAACAGCATAAACAACAAGAAAAATAAAAGGGACAACCCCTAAATCTGTCCCATGCTTTTCATGAGGCACTTTCATTTAGTTTGTCCTCCAGCCATCACTTATGTTTCGGAAATGGCATCGTGACTCACTAGTTCTGTGTGGAGTTTGCATGGGTTCAACATCCAAAAGAGTCTGAAATTACTCTTAGATATGTTTGTATGTCTATTTGTATTATTCTCCAAGAAATCATATATTAAAACTAGAATGTCTCACCTCATAAACTGGTAAACAAAACAAATGTGTTTCATCAATATAAAATCTCATCAATATAAAACCAGCAGAATTAAAAAGAAATCACGGTGGATGTTTGTGAGGTATGTGTGGCGTGATAAATGGAGCAGCAGCAACCAGCAAACAGCGCTTTGAGGATGTGATTACCACAATGTAACAAGTCCTACTTAGTACTGAGTGAGAACGCCACAGGCCTTTAATTATCTCAGTGCAAATCTCCAAGGGACCGAGTGAAAGAACTTGTTATGAACATTAACTTGGATAGACAAGCTCAAGGCAACAGCTTGAACTTGTCTTAAGTGCTATCGATCAAATTTACACTCCAATATAAAGCGTGTTATCCGTGTAACCGTTGTTACCTTTACAACATGGGTCAAGCCTGGATCAAAAAGTTAAAGGGACATACACAGTGTACGTCTTCTCTATCGTCGCAGTTCCCACAGGAAGCCCATCGCATCACAACGTTCCTAACCTCTTATAAAAATCAGTCTACTGAATCTACATTAACTTAAAAAACTCTCACGGTGATTTTTACGCTCGTTTCCAATTCATTCTTTCCAAAGCAGCTCAATAATAATTGGATTTTGTATTCAAATTAGTACATCTAATAAAGTCCTGACAGTTATTTAATAGCTAATCATGCATCCATTCAGTGTGGAGAGTTTTTGTTGGCCCTGGTGCGTTTTACACAATTTAATGACATTCAGCTGAGCCTATTATCTTTATGCTTACACATTATCTCCGACTGTTAACAATGATCTGTAGTGATCCGGGAGTTGGGGAAAGGGATGTTTTATGTATCCTAAAGCTCGTTAAATGAGTTATGATCCTCCTCCTGGTTGACAGAGCTCTCATTGACATGCCGCTGTTGGTTTGAAGAATGTCTGTTGTGAATTCTGCCGGTTGTTGTTGTTCCAGAACATAAGATTATTTGTCATATCTCATAGTAGATTGACAATATCTTACAAACATTATTTATTATTTTGGCATTAGATTGCATAAAACCACATTTGAGCATTCAGCCTCACCTCACCTAAAATGAACAGAAACAAAACGAGCTAAAACGGTAATCTCATGCTGTTTTGGTCTTGATTTGAGGTTATTATTGGATGAGGTGCGTATTAAAGCTGCACCGCTCGCGGCGATTGAGACAGTGAACTCACAGAGGGTGATTTCTGTGGGTGCGCTTTTGTACTGACACCTGTTACCACAGTGGAATGAAGTTCATTTCACGTTTTTCACACAAGCGTTTTGTGTGCACTCATCTCAACGCAATAGTTTGTCTCACTAACATTACAGGTTACAACACTAGTTTTCTGTTTTGCGGCGTCGGAGGTGTTGTTCATATTCGCAAACGCTCATGAAAATTGCCAGGACCGTGGGAATAAAACTGCATATTTAGGGTGGATTGTTGCTTTGAACCGTGCACTGGAAAAATGCGAACATCCTATAATTCCAGGGGAGGCAACAGAAATCATTCAACACCTGTTTGTTGGATTGCCAGTGATTAACTTCATCAAGGGCTATTCAGCATCTGTGTGCTGTCATAATTAGTTTAACTTTCCCAAGGCCTGTCAATGGTAAATGAGAGTCATTATGCCAGAATGCCCCTCTTCAAGGCTTGGCGCCTGCCTGCCTCAGCCCCTCTCTGTGCCTGTCTCGGTCTCTTTCACTGCCTCCTAGGTGGAGCTCACAGCTTGGCTGAATGCGACTCATTTTCGACTCTTCATGTGCAAATGCCTCCCTCACTCCACGAGAATGTTCTGTGCATCCTAATTTGAGTCGTTGCCTTATATATTTTCTTCCTCAAAAGTGGAGCTTTATTTGTCAAAAGAAAAAAAAAAGAGTATTTTTGCAAGGATCTTTTCGGATTTCGTCACTGTTTTCCTTGGCACGCTTCTCGAACAGCTGGTTTCACCCTATAGAAAACAGAGTCTGGCGTTCTCACTAGATCAAGGCTGCACTTCAGCTAAATCTGCAGTTCGGCATTAAAATTCAGATGTGGGGAACGCAAAGTGGTTGGACACATGGTTTAATTTTTTTACCCTCACTGTGCGGTCAAAATGCAGCATCAGCTTTAAAAAAATAGGGCAAGCGGCCGTGTTGTATGAATAGTGAAATAAATATTTTTAATATCAGTTTCTTTGTCAGGTTCTCTTTCCTCCTGCTGTTTTATTTAACAGTTTGCCTTTCAGCTTATCTTAAGGAAGGACTTAGAGATGACTGTGGTTGGCAGTCATTTGCTCCAGAGTAACATTTTAGTGTCCTTGTTTTGGGGTTAACTAACTTATTAAATAAATGTATTCAGTTCTACAGCATAGAGAACAGAGAAAGGACACAGATGCTCTGTTAACATACTGTATATTTATGCATACTATTATTCATTTCTACATGCTATAAATAATATAACATCATCGCCAACATACTCAGAAGTCAATTACAATATTGGCCAGCAAAGTGACACTTTAATTCCTGTACATGGAAATAACTGTTTACACAATGAGACTCAGAGAGAATACAGCAACCCTACAGCTGTTAAATGACTGAATGTTAACAGAGAAGTTAAAGCAGTCTGATTTGCTTTTTGTGCATTTATTTGAGTGGTTTATCTACACTCTAATACCAGGTAAATAAAGTGCAGTCTTGCAAACAATATATTTATAAACCTTTACGATACGGTACACAAAATTGTGAGTAGTTAACCTACTAGAGAACAAGTGAGGAAAAAAAAAGAAATGACCTGATTATTAATAAATTGTTAATAAGTACCTCTGAATAACTCAGAATCGATGACTAGTAGATAATAATGAGTTACTAGAGAGAAGACTGAGAGATAGTAAGTAGTCCCTCATTACCTAATGAGTTCTTACTGGGAACACAAACTTTCACAAATTGTTTGAGGTATGGAGGCACAACAGCACAGTCCAACCACACCAAAAACAGCACAGACACTATATTGTTCACCAAGCCCAGAAGAAATAAATCTTATTTTTTAGCAGAGCATCATATATGAGAGATTTGTGTTCACACGTTTGCTGTTGGCACCAATGCTCAGTGTCTGTTGCTGACATTTGTTGCCTATGCTCAACTCACTAGTTCTTGTTGGAGAGTTTGGTGATCAAAGAATCTAAACTTTGGATATGATGTCCCCAAGGGTCGGAAATAACCCTTCTCTCCACAAGTGCCATTTTACAATAGACATCATATTGGCTTGAGGTTTTGAGTGGCAAGGTAGCTGTCCAATAGCAAGACAGACAGAAAAAAAGACAATCTGCCACAATGATCAACTGTTGAAAACTATCAAGGTGAAATGAGCTAGCTTGTTAACTTTGCATACTATGCAAAGCTTCAAATTCATCACTTACAATTTTTGATTTTGACTCACTGTAGATAAGTAAAAAGCGTATTATAGCACTCTTTAGGGACTTTGCATTAATGTTAATGGAACGAATCAGCGCAGTATTGTTGATGTTGAGAGACGTGGTTGAGGACACACATTTTTTGGGTGTGAACCTTTTTAAATTGTTCTAATGTGTTAATTTACAATTAAAAAAGCATGCATCTTGGGTAGATTAAGCTTCATAATGAATTGACTTAAATTCCGGGTTGTGAGCCGCTGTTGTTGCAGCAGTGCTGAAGAACTGATGCAGCTGTAGAATCGAAGTTGGTGAGATTGAGGACGGAGAACTCACTGGTATCACCGATGAAGAATAAGCTTCATTAAATGTTCTCTTAAAAAAGCAATATATGTATTTTAATATATCATCTTAGCTTACTGGTTAGCTGAGCATCTGTATATTATATGACATGTGGATGTGACTATGTGTCAGTGGTCTGTTATTAAGGAACTAATGCTACGTGTGCTGATGCTTTACTTTACATGGGGTCACATAAAGGGCAAATAAAAATGCATACAGTAGTACAGTAAAGCATTAAAAATATATAAGAATGCAGAGAGAAAAGCTGAAACTGGCCTTTTCCCTGAAAGCATTTCCAGTCCTGTTTGTTTAATCAGTTTGACAGTTTGGATAGACCTGAAATGGGTTATTGCGTTTAGATAATTATGTGAGAGGTTTTGCCAACAGCCCGTGTTTTGTCTCAACACAATCATCTCCTCTGAGATTTAAAGTAACAGGTTTATGATGAAATTGTCAACATGTATCCTCAGCGAGGGAGAGAAATTTCCTCTGGATCGGAGGCAGGCGCCCAGTGCTGCTCCACTTATGAAATGTCCCTCTCGAAGCCAAGGACCGGGGCAGGACTTCCAGCAGGGAAGGCAATGGGCTCGGAAACTGTGCCTCACCAAATCGGGCGGGGCCATAGGCACTTAATTTATTCCAAGTGAAGAATACCCCTCCAGCAAAACATTAAATGAAGCGATGTCTACCACTTTGTCAAGGCAGTACGTCGCTGGTTTACTTCTACCTGCTTTGCCTTTGGCCTTGTGCCTTATCGATCCGCTGAAAAAAAAAAAAAAAAAAAGGAGTCGGCATGGTTAGCCTCCCCAAGGCCAAGCCTCCTTTCCACACCTTTCACGCTCTGCCTGGCCATGTACACACCTCCCTAATCAGGACTGGCGTGTTTTGCGGGTGCAGTGGGGATGGCTCTCTGAAACGATTAGGCCTGGGGACAGCTCCAGCTCTCTTCCCCTCTTCTCCACGCCACATCCCATCTAGAAAGCATTTCATCTGTGGCAGTGGAAAGGCTTATGTGGGGTTGGAGAGTGCTGTGTGAAAAGCAGCAGGTAATAGGCTGTGTAATGTGTTTGGAGGAGTAGTTTTAGTATTCACAGTTAGCGCTGACCTCTGGCAGGCTGAGCCACCCCCACAGTAATTTCCTCTGAAAAGATGTAATTGAATTCATCAGGATGAGTAAACATATTATAAGTAGCAGAGAAGATAACAATGTTGTGGATAGATCAAGGAAGGGGATAGTAGCTCCACGAGTAATTGAAAATAGTCAAAGACAAACACAAGTGAAGAAAGCGTTCAAGACGCTGGGGGAAAGTCATTGCGTTCACTGTATAGTTGCGGCTCGTCTGGTTTTCACTCCACTGTGCTTCCATATGCGTCTTAATTTCATTTCCAGAGATGTGCGATTCAAAGCACAAATGCTGCATATGACAAGTTGATCAAAAGATGCAGTGGCAACCCCTAAGACCCCGCTGAAGTGAATCACCGGCTAAAATGAAGCAAAGTATCACAGGCATTCATCCATTTCCAAGCATTTTGCAAGGCTGACATCTTCAGCCCAGACAACACAGACGCGGAGCAGAGGGGCCGCGATGTGACCGTGAGCCCCGTTCTCTTTACTGAGATGTATTGAAGTGGCATCCCCGAGGACCTTGTGTATAATTTAAAGGTTCTAACATCGACCGCCATCTTCAAAATATCGAACATTGCCAGTCCAAGCAACTGGCGGGTGGTCAGGCAATTGTCTGTCAGTTATAATGCAATCCGCTGCCTCCGCTTCTCTCCTGGTGATGAAGCACCAGCTCATTGTGGCCGTTCTCATCTGTCAAAGCGGCGAGCAGCCTTTAAAAAGAATTCTCGCCCCTAAGAATGGATTACTTAGCAGGGAACAGCTGGAGCTCTGTTCGACCACAGCATTGATTGCTGGACTATAGGTTTGAGTGGTAAAAGCTAGTCCATGCATTTCTGACATTTTTCTCCAAGATAGTATGTGAGATAGATGGTAAAGTGATATTTTGTAGCTTGGAGGAAAAGCGTTGAAAGCCAAAGCAATACCTTTGACAGGGACATAATGTAACTTGCATAATATCATTTTGTCTTTGTACATTTCAGCTTGTAAAATACAGGCTGACGTACAAAATATTCAAGAGATGTGTTGCCATGAAATTTAGTACAGACATTCATGATCCCCAGAGGATGAAACCTGCTGTTCTCCTCTCTATTTTTTTTGGCACCACTATGAGATTCACATTTTGTTGTTTTGAAATGCGTTGGCAAAAACTGGACGGATTACCATTAAACCACCATTACCAATTTCTCCAGCACTTTTTAATTTGACTGCTATCGGTTGTGGTTTGTATCCGTCATCCTCATTTAAATGTTTGGCCAATGGGATTGCCTGCAAACAGATGTCTGCAGTGCGTATTTAGAGGCGTGTGTGTGCATATATTGTCTACTTCCTGGTTGCCTTCTGGTTGTTTTTGGCTGGCTTTGCCGAAGCCCACAGGCCCACGACTCAGTGGGTATAATATATATTTAAATGATCTCAACAGATTATCACTCAAGCATTACACTTCACTGCTATCTGCAATCAGTTCTTCAGCAAATGATCACTGCATTTGTGCAAGATTCTCAACCTCCTTCTCGCTTCTTAGAATTGATTAAAATGTTTTATCGCTGCCTGTGAATCCAAAAAAAAAAAAAAAATTGACTTCTCATTTAACCCAGAAATCAGTTCTTAAACATTGCTCAGCAGCTTGGGGGAGGAGCATGTATTCAGCCCATGAAGCCTGGCTGTGTGTATTTCGAAGGATTAAATCTGAATTATGAGGGCAAACAGAGAAAATGAATTCTGACAACAGGGGATGATCCTTGCCAAAGACTGGACAAGGCTTTTTCCACAGTACATACACGGTTAAGTGAAGAATCCAGGAAGAGAGTCGATGGGAAAAGGCCTAATGATTTATATTATTCCCATAATGCCAGTCTCTTGGAAGATCTCTTGAGGAGACAGTGTTAAAATCATAAATACCATTCTTTTGGTGGAAATATGACAACAGCCATTACTGGCAAATTTGTGATGAATTTCTATATATTTATATGTGATTATGCTCATAATAAAATAATAAATAATCTTAACCTTAATCTAACTATGAATTGCAGGTGCTGCAGCTGCATACATTATTGCCATAATCAGATTGTTATATCCATTTATTTTCCCTTCCTATAGATTTTCCAGCTCCTCAGGGATCCTGCAATCCTTGCATCATAGAACGCTAACACACCTCTTGGCTGCTGTTGCACTGGTTGAGTGGAAATGAAAGCGAGAACCTTGAGTTCCACTCGCAATTATGAATCTGCATCAACATTTGAAATCGGATGTCGACTGAAGATCTTAATGCACATGTGAACCTATTTAACCAATTTCCTGTTGCGTTATTACATTCGGCTTCATACATGATTCAGTGTAAATGATGTAAGCACATGTAGCAGCAGGCCTAGGCGGTGAAATCGTTCGGCTGTTTTGTGGAATCACAACCGCATCTTGCATCATCCACATTTATGGCCAAGAAAATAAAAAATAAAAATAAAAATAAAACATCTCCACAAAAGTGAAAAAGCAGTTGTCACCCTTTTGAACCCAATTTTGCACACACCAAGTGGAAGACTGAGGTAGGGAACTTGATGTGACAGAAACTTTACTGTAAACTTGCAAAGGAAAAGAAAAAAAGCCCCATAGAAATTCACAGGTAGTCAAAAGGTAACAACAGGAAACAAACAGACAGGTAGACAAAAACAGACAAGGGAGCTGGGAAGACTAAGGTGATCTGACAAAAACAGGTTGTAATAAGGCGGGCGGGGAGGCAGGCAGCGGGTTGAGAAGGCTCGTGAGGGGATGAGCTGAAGGTGTGCGGGACACACCTGGTGCACAGGTGAGGAGCAGGACTTTTTTTTGACATGTCACATTAGGAAAGGCACAGGTGTTAATAATAGCAGTAATGATGGCTAGGCTCCCTGTATTGTGCATGCTGGCCCACTTTCACACTTACAGGGAGGCTTGAATACAGAGCTATCGTCGTGCTGTCTGTAACACCTTTGCTTTTCCTGTAATTAAAATTGTCTGCCGTAAAACAAGCCTATTGCCTAAATTAATTCCCCAGACACTAAAGCTATCCCTTACCTCACCACAGCTTTACCTTAAACCAGGGTTAACAGCTGGAGTGCCTCTCTCCAAAGTGAATAAACGCCATCTAATGGCACCTCTAAAACTTAACTGTGAAAATGACATGTTGTGGTTTTGCAGTATATTATGTCCTGTTCATGCTCAGCTAAGTCAACTCTGCTGTAGCTTCATATTTGGCGTGCAGACATATTTGTGATATAGATGTTCTCATGTAATTCTTGGCAAGAGAGCAAATAAGTTTTTTTTTTGTTTTTTTTTTAATTAACGAAAAACCTTAAAAAGTCTTGACTGTAAAATCAAATTTTTGCCTTGTTGGGAACAGCTTTTTGCACTCAAATGGGAGATGAATCCCCATAATGTGACTGTGTGAACCCATTTTTCGCCCCCAACATGATTAATACAAGGACACATACAAAGAAAGAGAGAGAAGCAGAGGAAGAAGGAGAGAGAATAAGAACATGAAATCAGTTGAAATGTCTGCTACCTGAACCGTAAACATCAATTATCCCCTTCGCTGCCAATAAATTTAAACACGCATCAACAAACTTAATGGTGATATTTGTTGTCCAAGTTGATGGATAATGACTAATCACGTCGCTGATTTATGGAAGGGAAGTAAACTGATGATAGTTAACGCTTCATTTGAAACCCTGTTTAATATGTAACCCAATTATGTATCCATTCATTACTCACAAGACAACAACAAACTGACCTAACTGCGGCTCAACCGGAGTGTAAACTGTCATTTTTGGGTCAGTCTTGGTTCAGTCTCTCTACCGCAGCGGTGCAAAGCGCACAATGAGCTGGAACAGGCCAATTCTCTTCCAAGAGCACGTCTCAATCGGTCCCAAACGTGGACACACTCTGGGGCTGAATCTACAAAGAGAAACAAACCCAGATCCTACTCGCTGCGAGGCAACAATGCTAACCATTGTGCCACGCTGTGCTGCCTCGAAATGCACCATTTTCCGAGAGCTGATGAGTCTCTCTATCATTATTTAGAATAATATACAAGCCTTAAATAGCACAATTGCCTTGCCCTGAAGAAACTCCATGTGTCTGCCCTTAATAGTGTGTATGTTGTAATCATTACTGGTTTGAAGAGACAGTCTGAATAGAACCAAAGAAAATGCCTCTGATTTATCCTTTTTAGCAGATGAGCTCTGAGCTGGACTGTTTTTTTTTCTTCTCATTTTTTTGTTCACTATCAACATGAGCAGCATCATAAACATTTCTTCTGGTTCCTTTTACTGGAGCCTACAGTTTCCAGGAACAAAAAAAGAAAAAAAAAACCCCCAGATGTTTATCGGCAACCAGCCTTGGGAAAAGGAGAGAAAACATTCTGTGAGAGATCATCTGGGAGCATTTTCTGAGCATGTGTCCATGCCGTTACCAACCGCTCTTACGCTTCTCCAGTTTTTCTCCATCTCTGTTGCTGTATTGTGCATGAAACGTTCCGCTACATCCGGCGTTTTTCATCAAGGCAGAATGAGTAGTAGTAGAATTTGCAAGGCGCGAGGACAGCTGTTGAAATAATGACTGGGTTAGACTCTCCGGTGCACAGTGTCTGTCTCCTATTATTGCCACACATGGGGCGGGGGGGGGCACTGATTTCTTTGGCTCTTATCAAAAAATGTGCTTCTGATTCAGAGTAAGACTGAGGAACATGTACATGGTATAGCATAAAAGCTGCAGATTTCACATGGAGAGGAGTCAAACATCTTCAATGAGATCACAGCTGCGAGGCTATATCCTGTGTTTTCACGGCAGGGATGGCGCCTCGGCTTGACTAAGGTAGCAGGTTATAAACAATTTGACAAGGAGGGTGCAAAAGTGAGAGCGCAGTTACAGAGACAGGGAGAGAAATGAAAGCAAAGTAGCGGGGAATCTTCGCCCCCTTCTTTTTATATTAGGGAAAACATTAGACACACCATTTGGTTGATACTTTCATCCAGAGCGCCTTAACAAATCCATGAGAGCGTATGAGATCCAACAGGGCTCAAAAACCAACACCCTGAAGATGTTCATATTCATCAGTGTTTTCGTTTGGAGCATCTTGAGATATCCTGACCACACACGTTGTTATTCCACCCCGAGGTGTGTTACAATGAGGAGGACAGTCGGTAAATAGCCTGTCACTGTCAGCGGCCGCTCCCCGCTCGGTGCTGACATGTTTGTGTTTATCTGAACTTATTGTGTGTGCCTGTCAAAGTAGTTCCATCCAGAGTGTAAACAAATCTAGACAAGGTTTTAGCAAAGCTGGTGGGGAAAAAAAAAAAGAAAAATCTCATCACAAAAGTGCAGCACTTGGCTCCAGCGCAATTACCTTCTGTAAATGAAGCTCAGTCTGTCCTGCGAGTCGCTCACCCTCTGTGCAGGCGGTTTGCACATACACCGTGTCAACAAAGCAGCGCGGGCCTCCGTTTGGAAGGCGCGAGGCTGTTTACCTTTGTTGCAGTGTGGATTGATGAGGTGGCTGAGGCAGAGGCAGGGGCATGATGTGAATAGTTGGAGTATTACTGTGGAAAGAGGTGTTTCCCCTCGGAGGCGGCTAACTGAGTTTGACAAAGCTGTTTCTGCTGAGAGGCTTTGGGGACGCTCCCTGGCCCCCCTCCAGGAGCCGCGGCTCTGCGTGTGGATGCACATTTGAGGTAGTGATGAAAGGTAATGCAGAGACAGGAGGGAGGAGGAAGCTCTTAGTGACATAGTTTAAGCAGCGAAAGTCAGCCTATAGAGTATTGAATGCTTTAGAAGCATGGAGAGAATACAAAGACAAGGCATGAGCTCTATCACATGTTTGATTTGTAAGGTCCATGTCTGTGATATTTTCTATATCTATCATTTTGTCTCAGCCAGAATTAGAATTTCAGACAAGGCATTGAGGGATTTCATTTTAAAATAATGCACAAACACAAGAAAAAAAAATAAGAGCGAGAAAGAGAAAATACATGAGTTAACTGAAAAAGTGAAGAAGCTTCATTCCTCAGTGTCGACCCTGTTTTTACTCAGGGATGTTGATTTCTGCTCCTGTTCTTTAGCTGCGATGGATTCTCTTTAAATCTGTTTTCCTCTTGCTAGATTGTTGATCAATTGTGGTGTTTTGGGATTGCCTGTTTGGATGGCATGTAGCCAGCCCTATGGCTTTTATAGGGGACAAACCACTATGTGATCTTTACACGGCTCCAACTGCCAAGGAAACTGGATTAAATGTCTGCTGTGATTTCGGAGTCATTTTATTCTGCAGCCTTTCCTTTTATTGTCTGTGTGTGCACTCTCTGTCTCAGTATCCCTTGCCATTAGTGAGGTTGCTGCCCCCCCACACACACACATATTTACTACACTCAACTGTAAATGAAAAGTAGAGATAAGAGACGACTGGATTTGTCACCATATAATCCAATGGGATTTGCGGGCTCACATTTCATTTCACAGCAGATTCTAAAGGTTTGCAAATGTTTTTATATGACTCATTTTGAAACTCTAACAATGATCATGGCGACTAGCAAAATACAATATACTGTAATGAACATTTTTATATTTTTGTGTTAAGTTACTGTTTTAGACACAGATTTTTTTACTGACTTTAATATGCCCCTCTATTGTTTGTTCTTGCATGGCAAAAAAGTATGAACAGATTGTTTTTGTTGTTGTTGTTGTTGCTAGTTCATTTATCAAACTGAATGATGGTTCAATAACTAAAACAGCTGTAAGTCCTTAACTGATTCGTCGAGTGTCCTTGAGTTGAGTTGGTGTTTTTGAGTGGAGCATTTTATCCTCATCATCACTGAGTAAACTAAACAGATATAAATACTGCCTGTCCGACATACTATATGAAAAAATATAAGAATTTTATTGTAGAGACAAACCTAGATTTTTTAAGAAGCCAAACATACATAATTATCTGACCTGATGTTGATAAATTACTTCAGTATTTGATTAACATTTTCAGCTGTTATCTCCTCAAATACTAATAATAAAAATATGTGATTGTATAGTGAAATAAGGGAAGCATCCCAGAATGCTCCACGGCCTTTTCTGAGCATAGGTCAAATCATCTTTAGGTGATTTTCTCTGCTTTCAGTCACCTGTTGAACATTGAAACATTGTGTCTCTCACTGTACAATCTATAAATTTACAGAAAACAAAACCCCTTTTTGGACACTTTTTTGGGTCATTTTCTTGAAATTTCAAGCCCACATTGCCACCGTCTCTCCTTGCTCACTGCTCGGTTTAGAGCCTTTAAAACAAAACTTATCAAGCGGGAGACAAATCGACAGAAGAAGCGCAGAGGTGTCATATTCACCCTTTTCATTGACTCGTGAATAGATCCTCAGAATAGAAGTATTTCAATAGATCCTCAGGGGAAAAAAAAAATCTTGTTGTTTCCATGGTAATAGTGAGGTTTGTTCGCTTGCAGAGAGTAATCCCATGAAGAAACTTTACTTGAAATAAGGTGAAAACAGAAAATGGCAGAAGCTGTGGGGAGGCCACAGTCCCTCAATTTAGATGTCTCATCACGGCCGAATAATAGAGTGGAATAATAGTAATAACCACAAAAAAGAAATCTGTAATGATTGTTAGAATAGAGTGGCATGAGGGGGTACAAGAGAAAAAGGTCAATCCATGAACACACACACACACACACACTAACAGACAGCTCTGCCATTACGCAAATGGAACTGGAAAGGCACTTCAGTATGTTTGCTCTCTGTCTCGGGCCGTCTGAGGATTTGGTGAGCTCGAAGACAAACTGCCCCTTGATCTGAAAGCTCAGAATCACGGAGGAGATAGATCAAAGTCTCTGCCTCCTCTCTGAGATGCTTCCTTTAGAGCTGGGAACATTGAGCGAAGGAAGGCAGCATAAAGGAGGAGAAGAGAGGGCAAAGTTTGTGCGTGTGTGCCTGTGTACTCAGTTTGTGTAATTAGGTGGTTTTCTGCTAAACGTGTAGGGTGGGAGACGGATCGGCTAGGAATAAAATCCTTCTGTCTGGGTCTCACATCCCCTGAGTCGCACACAAGCATCATGGCCCCATCAGATACGGTGAGACAAAATAGGGCCTGCTAAATGATGTGTGGGAGTAAGGGCTGGAAAATAGTGTTATCAGAAGTAAGTGGAGTTTGCAGTTTTGTTCCTGGCTTGTGTTATTGTGGATTTGAAATTACACAAACTGACATTAAAATACGGTTCAGAGGCTCAAATTGAAGGTGCTTCGTGCTCTTAGCCGTGTCAGCTGAACCGCCAAAAACGTTCCGGTGTGTTTTCGACGGCAAGTTTTCAACGCTGCGTAAAACTATTGGCACAGATTGAGATTATATTCACTAAAGCGCTCAGACTCTTGCAGGTTCTTGGCTGTGTTCAGTTAATGATTAAGCAGAAAGCTGTCCTTCTGGCCTTTATTTGAAACACTTCCTGTGAGACAAGGTTCTTAAATTAATTATGTTTGCCTAATGAATAATTAAGCCAAGGGAAAGATAATTTGGTGTTACGCAGCGAGCCAGACCATTGTGCATGTAGAGGAACCGGTGCTCTGTGTGCCTGGCTGATTTCACATTGGGACTGTGAAATGAGAATTAGCAAACAATTTGCCTCCTGTTCCATCCTTCACCATGACTAAAACATCACTGCTGATTATGTCTTGACAAGTGTCAATACTGCACGCCCGCTTGTTAACTGTACCAGAGACAGGTCGCGTATGAGGTTCCATTGTTGTGGTTCTGAATTGCGGAGTGGCATTGATTCACAGTTTGAATGGAAGCAGATAACAAACGCCATTGTGTCACATTGTATTGTGACAGAAGTTAAAAAAGAAGTTGAAGTACAGCCTTAATGACAGGAGACATAAAAACAGATGTTAATAGCTTCTTATCTGTGGAGGTGAGACACAGAGGATGGCGATTAGGCCATGAGAGAAGAGATTTAATTATCAAAGCTATGCTGGTTGTTAGAAAGAAATAATAGAGGAGAGATAATATGAAATCCTGACAATAAGGTTCGTCATGTAGTTGTCTGTCAAGCCTTAGGTGCTGTCACCCATTAATCATATTTATTCATATAAACATATAATCCCTTTATTGAAGAAAATTACATTTTTTTCCCTTCTTAATCCACTTAAGAAAATCTTTAAGAAATTAAGTCCATTGCCTTTTTTTTAAGACTTTGTGGCAAATAACACGCAACACAGGTCTTACTTGGGGAGAGGTATTGCTTTTATTGAATTTAAGAGTGTTTGTGTGTTCCCACTAATATACACACCTAGCTGAAGTACATTGTAACAGGACAAACACCAGTGACAGTTTCAATTTTGCTGCCCCCAGTGATTTATAGGCTCTGAGTCACTCACAGAGACTTTGAAAGAGAGAGAAGGACAGACAGACGGACGCAAACACACACACCCTTTCTATCTCCTTGTCCCCCCCCACCCCTCCTCTTTGTCCCTCCCTGGTTATAAAGACTTGCCAAGAAATCATTGGCTCAACAGAGAAAGGGCAAATCCTCTTCAGCCAATTTAAATTCTTCTGAGCACATGGAGCAGACTATTCCAAACTAATTAATAGACATGTCATGAATAAAAACACTTTGATTATGAAAAGAGGTTGCCCTATGCCTCCTTTTAGGCTTGTCATTAGTATGAGGACACATGTGGCGAATAGCTGGAGTGTTGGTACCAGCAGCCTGAGACAGCCGCAGATGCCCCCTCTTGATTAAATTTTTTCGCTCCATGTTTTATTCAGGGCCGACTGCATGGACCCAATGCCACAGTCTCTGATTAGCTGAACCTGTAGCAACAGGAGAGCCGGGGCCAGCAGGACCAGAAGGGCAAGGCCTATTCAAAGGGCAGGACACAAAGACATGTGACCCTGGAGCCCTCACTCACACAAGTGCACTCCATCACCCACTACCCTCCTGATCTCTCTGTCAACGTGTCATACAGCGCACATTTTCCTATTCTATAGCACCGCTAGAACTCGCACTTGCTCACTTTTATATATGTGGCTGTCCTGCGCTATGAAAACATGGCAGCACATTCAGTAGGACTCCCAGGGTTGGACATGGTACGTCAGTTCTTATGCAGTGTCCAGACCGCACAATATCAGCCCCCTGATTATAGCCCAGCGTGGTAGACTCAGGATGTCCAGTCTGGTCGGGAATGACAATGACGGCGTCAAGCACCACAATCAAATGTTTTTTTTTCATCCGTCGCATGTCATAGTGGATGTCATCTGGGACACCTCACGACAAAAAAGACTGGCATGTTAGAATGTTTTTTTGCCTTTCACAATGAATTCCAAACACTGACCAATGAATGCTCTTCCTCACACAACAGTAAACATGGGAGAAAAAGAGGAATTATGTTCCCCTACGAGGGGAAACTGTTGCTTTTTTTTTTCTTTCTTTTTTTTTTAGTCTTTTCTGTCTGACAGGATCATACACACCAGCGCTGTTTGTTTTGTCCCTAGCACCTCCTTCCCGGTGACAACACGCACATCGTGAAAGACGGTGATGATTTGTCGAGAAGCAACATGTAGTCTGTCATGTCTCTCGGCCAAGACGGAATTTATGAGTCTACGATCACCTAATCTGATGCAGTGAAAAAATACTGTGCAGTCTGAACCCCGGCATTAGAAAGCAGGAAGATGCAGTTTGTCCATCGGGACCGAATCATTTTTAGTGTTTTGATTTTGTTTATATTATTTGCCCACACACTAACTGCTTTTTCTTCCTTTGCTGTGGAAATAGCTTGACCTGATGAATCCAAATGTCATCCTTTGAAGCCTCTGAAATTCTTTGTTAGCACAGAAATATTGTACATTATGAGTGCTCATAAAATTTGACTTCTAATGGTTTATAAATGATGTAATAGACCAGCAAGTTATACAGCAATGATCTAAAAATGCATATACTGAAAACGAGACTTGAATCTTGTTAATTTTTAACATTTAATCGCTTATGAATCAAATTATTTATTAGTTTGAATTAGTTATCAATAATTTACAAATGCTTATAAATGATTTGTTAATAATTACTTGTAATGCTAATTATGCTACTAATAATTCATATGATTTGTTATTCGTTTTGGAAAATCAATAATGTTTACAAGTCTCAAGCTTGTATTTGTTTTATTGGCTCAGAGAAGGTTTTGTTGGGATTATTGTTTCCGGAGGGGAGTCTCTCATCAGACATGACTATGCACAGTCAGGAATGGATAGCATGCATGTTGTTACACTCTGCTGCTTTATTGATCGTGCGGTACCGGCGCAACATCTCAGAGATGTGCACGGTCTCCGAGCAGTCATAGATGGCTCGGCAGTGCCTTATGTTACACTGCGAAGAGGTTCTGGCTGTCAACATGTGGTCCTCAGCCCAGCTGACTCGTCCCAAAGGGGAGCCGAACCCCCTGCAGGAGCCATCTGTATCCCCGACAAGGCTATCCATCATCCTCACTGCAGCGCTCAATTTAGGGTTCTTCTGCAGACGGCTTCAGGCAGCAGTGAACAGCTTTACATGTACCTGTCTGTAATGAGAGCCCTTGAAACCTGCCTAGTGGCTCTCAAAGTCAGCCTCAAGGGCTGAAGGGAATCAATGAGTCAATCCCTGGGGCTGATCCCACGCCCGTCCTGAAGGGCTGTTCTAAATGTGGGTTTCTTCGCTAAATGCCTGCTTGTGGAGACAGCAACTCGAAATTAAGAGGAGGAAACATGATTAGTGTCTACAGTAACATACTGAGGCTTCTGGGTTTGTGAGTCTCAAACAGGGAGCGTTATAGAGTCATTTTCCACTGTTCCTCCATTCAGTAGATTTCTTTGTTTATTTCAATACACATAAGCAGAGGTCTGAAAACATTTTTCTTTTATCAAATAGTAATTTTATATGTACAGGCTTGTACCACAGTACAAACAGGAAACAGGAAATGTTCAGGAATTCCTGCTTTAAGCAACCCTATATCTGTTTTGCCCTGGAGCCTTGAGTTCAACAAATGGAACAACAACGCTGGTCTAAACATCCATTAGTGCTCTTGAGCATTTTGATAATACTCTCCTCATAACGCCCCGGCATTATATTCATGCCACATGTTGTTGTTGGATTTCAGAGGAAGTTTACATTTTATTTCACCAGGTATGTTGACTCATAGTTCACCTTCATTTCACATCCTTGGGGCTGTAGTTGTAGGGAAAGGAGGATCATATGCAATTGCGTTCGCTCATGCTTGAGGGCTTGCCTGCTGCAACCACAGGAAAGCGCCTCTAATTAATTTCCACAACCCAAACTTCCCGAGCAAACCTCTAACAACAAGCCCGTTTTCTTTAACCTTAGGCTACCGCTGCCTCGCTGCTGGGAAACAAATACACTCACGTCAAACAACCAACCCTGCCTTTGGTGCAGTGCAGAAACAAGAAACCCTACGCAGGGCCTTGGAGAGCTCCATGCCAGGGTTGAGCGTTGATATCGTCCCAGTTGTGTTTGATGTAGCGCTGAGAATGTGTTTATTCTAATGGCCGCCTGAGCCGCTGCATCCCTGTATGTTCGCGGAAGGCTGTATTAGACACACTCTCGCGTTGCCTCGATTCAAAGTCTGCCAGTGATGCATTCATCTGTCCAGCAGGTTGAGTAAGTAGAATCCATTTTGTGCCAGTTAATTCAATCAGCTTCAGCTGACTGCTCCATGCTGATGGTGCTCTTAGAGGCTACAGGGGCTTTGGAGAGAGAAGATAGAAGAAGGATCCTCTTGGCAGGGGGGTGAAATGTCATAGCCCACTGCCCTGGCCAGATGAGGCCGTGTTACACACCATCTTGGCGGCTCAAGACATGATAGCTGCAGCTTATCATATGTAAGCTTGGGGAAGGAGGCCAGCGGGCATTCCCACGTTTTGTGTTGTTGTATTGCGTCCGCATCTCTACGTTACAAATCTCATTCTTCATGCTGGTGTGCTGAGCTCTCACGCAGTTTCTCAATAATCGCATAGGCTGGTTGGCGACACATCTAAATCCCTCTCCTACAGGTTCCCAATTCCACATGAGACTTGTTGTGATGTTTTCTGAACCACACAGGTGTAAGCAGTAAACAACCCCGAGAGTACTGTATGCTGACAGGCATAGCCAGACAGAAATAATACCAAATCGTTTCTCTATGCCCGAGATCATTCTGTCCATGTTGCACATTACTGCAACCACAGGTGAGCTTCCACCGAGGAAACCTCACCCTGGAAGATGGAAGGTTTGGGGGAATAAGCCAAACCTTGTGCCTTGGAAAAAATCCTGAAGCATGTAGGTGAAAAAGCATTAGCTTACTTTGCACAAATTCTTCAATTTATCCTGCTAGATAACTTCAGGATTGTGGGGGAGTGAGAGGCGGAGTAAACAAAAACCTCTTGTGGCCAGATTATACCTGGATCACTTCTAGTAATATATTGAAACACTGATTGGAATTGAATGAAAATAAATCATACAAGGTCAGGATTAATTCTATATCTAGTCACGAGTGCTGCGAACCAAGCGATGTATCTTTTCTGCCTTTAAGTAAAACACTTCATTTTGCAAGATTTACATGAAGAACCTGATGCGACAAAAGATATAAATACATTTTAGAAGAAATAACGCAGGGCTTCATATGTGCAAAACTTTACTTTGTCTTTATCTGTAGTACAGGAAGTTTCAGGTTTAGTGCAGTTACCACAGTGGTAGATACAGTGGCATGGTTAACTATGGAGAGCTTTGAAACCAGTTCTATTGGGTTTCTAACACTTCGTTTAGTTCACAAGATTTGTGAGTTGATGTTTTTGTTTCTATTCTTAGACAGACAAGCCTCCAGAGGGGCCCCCTTGCTTTTATTTTGATCACACAAGAATATATCCTGATTTTCCCAGTAATGATCCCCATCCTCCCCATCTGCGAGCTTGGCAGCGAGGCTCCTTGTCGGCAAACACTACGCCGCAGTGTTGGAAATTAAAGGGAACATCTCTACTATGTAGATGTATGGGAAGCTTGACTTAAAGCATTAATCATACCTTAAGAGTTCTGCCTCAGCCCATCAGTTCTCCTTTAAACGAAAATACTGTGCAATTCTGCTGCGTGTGTTACCACCCACGTAATTGCTCAACACCAAGACGCAATATCCTTCTGCTCGTAGATCCCTTTTGAAACTGAAAGTCAATCCAAAGTCATCAGCGTCCTCTTTGAGAAATAACTTTCTTCTCCCAGACTACTCATTTTATTATCAGCCAGCAATTTCCTACATAAGCTGAATGAGTTCAGTCAGGAACGTTATAGTTTGCAGTGAATTTATACAAGATGTTTGCTCTCACACTTAAACCTTGTGGGTGTATGTGTGTTCAGAGGATGTCTGAGTCTGGGAATGCGTGTCGCGTTCGTGTGTGAGCGCTTGAGCATGTGGCCGAAAGACTGTCACTAATAACAGAAATTAAATTTCTGTAGATAAACATATGGAGATTGCAGGCTGTGAAATTGACTCCAGGCTGTGAAATTAAAGGCAATACCCACTGAGGTGATAGCTCCGGTTGTTTGGGGGTGGGGCACACAGCACTGTACGTGTGTATGCTGCAATTCAATTAGTGCCCTTGATCATCTTCTTTAGCAAGTCTGATGTGGTGTGACTTTGCGATCTGGGCGGTGAGACACCGGCTTGATCTTGGAGAGATGTTTGATTTATTTGTTCATTAGGAACTCTCTCTGCAGACTCAGACCTCTCATCAATCCCTGTTCACACTCAACAAGCACAATCAACTGATGGTCCGTTTCATAGCCAGAGGGGGGGAAAAGGAAAAAAATCACCATGCATCATAACCATTGATAAGGCCGTCCGCTGCCAAAATTTCTGACTAACTCGTAGCGTGGTAATCCCATCCAAAGTGGATTAAATATTAAATAGTTTGGCGTGTGTGAGGAAGGCGAGCAGGCTAGTGAAATGGCAGGAGGATTAAGTTGGAGCGGATATAGTGCGGCAGCAGTAGCATGCTATCCTAGAGTTGCTGTTTCTCAATAATAGAAATGTCAGGAAGGGGAAAGAGGAAGGGAAAGGAGGGGTGAGGGGGATGTCCTGACTGCAAGTGTTAGAAATCTAGTGTGGAATTCATCATCGCTACTTCCCACTCACACTAGCTTTAAAATAGCATTAACCTTTGCTGCGGAAGAAAGTCACAATTCCAGCAAAAGACTTTTATTCAAGTTTAGAACAAAAGTGCTTGATAATTATAGATCAGTGCAATGCATTTCTTTTTTTTCAAACTCTATCAATTTTTTTTTTATTCAGCCTCTGCAACCGCACACACACACTCACAAACACACCCCTCTTCTTACAAAATGCAATAATCCATAGCAGTGTGTTAATAAGCAATTCAATTTAGTGAAACAAACATTAAAACAACCTTGCCTTGAGGAGGAAGTGTTATTCATATCCATTTTCATGCTTTATTTTATAATGTTTTATCTCTCCCTGAGCAATCACTTTGTCAGCATCAGTAATGCCTATAAATCCTACTGTGGAGGAGATTAGTCTGCGAGAAGTGCTGCTGCCTGCAGTAATTAAAATTCTGCTGGATGGCCAGGGTTTCTCCTGCCATCATCTCCCCCAAACATCGCTCGCTGTCTGTCTTACTAACTCTCTTTGTCCTTTTGTCCCTCTCAAGAGTTCTCATCAATTACAATACATTTCAGGCACGATAACAGTATTCCTGCGCACTTAAGTGGGCGATAAGCAGGGAGAACAAAGGGCCTCTTTGAGAAAATAAAACTACAGATTGCCAGTGACAGCCGTCTACTTCTGTGGCTTTAAATCTTCTCTCAGAGATTGTGATTACAGAGGTGTGCAGTATTATCTGAAAATGAAAAAAAAAAAATGCCTCAATTCTATTGTTTGCGCAAAAAAAAAAGGTGAAAGAAAATGACTGATGTGTGATAAGATATATTTAAATTCTCAACATGACAAGTTCAGTCAGAGAAATTCCACTGAACCGATTTAAATTTAGTCCTTGTAACAGCTCAACTCTGCTGCTGCAAGGTTTAGATTATGATTTTTTTGTTGTCATGAGTGAGATAAAAAAAAAAATCCACATTTGGGTTTATCTGTTTACTTAGTCAATAATTTCTTGATTTAATCCAAAATTCTTGAAAATAGCTCTCTTTTGATTGAGTCGTGCAGCCTTCAGCTGATGCCGTCTAGACCAACTACGCCCGTCTGGGTCTGGCTGTCTTACTCAATAAAGACGTATTTTATGACACTACAGCTCATGGCCTGACAATTGCATTCAATCACGGATGGAATGAAATGCCATTGTGCATCTCTTTGCAGCATCAGCGCTATGCAAAGTCAGTGCGAATTCTGCTGCTGATGTCTGACAAAACAGCTTAATAATTTATAGTTTCACAACCAAACAGGCGACTCCTTCCATTCGGACTTTCACTGCGCCGGAGTAATAGAGAGGCCTGCGTGATCTATGGAAGGTCTCCATCAATCTATCATCATTACGGTCATCTCAGGGAAAGGTGTGTCTTCGCCTGATAAAGACGCTTAGCTCAATGTTCAACAAGAACACTGGGAAAAGAAACTTAGTGTAGTGAGATGTAGTGAGACCTTGGCTTTTATTGCCACTGTAATTTCTATTCTTACACACACACACACACACACACATTACAGTACAGCACTGTATTATCTGTAAACAAAATGATATTCATAGGGGACTTCATGGGAAGCCGGTGGATAAAAATATTTCCTCTGCTGCTTCTCTCCTCTCATATTACTGAATTAAAGCCATTTGCAACCCTACACTTCTGGATCGGAAACATGAGCTCTGTCGTCTTGTTTCAGTCCCATTAGCTGCACACTCATATCTAAAGTGAAGATGTTTGTTATAGATGTGATCCCGTCTGGTTTTCTCTGTGTCTTCAGAATGGCAACAGTCAAAGAAATAACAGACACATAAATACTGTAAAGCTAACAGTTTCTTATCTAAATCTGTCAGGAGGCAACGCTGCCAACTCAGTGAAGCTCAGCAGTCTGCACTTTGAAAGATCTTTGATGACAGTAATCTACCCTCGTCTCGCAAGCTGTGCGCCGGCCGCATTTCAGACACGATGAAACGGCGCCGTCGTTCGTATTTTTCCTCGCTCCATTTTTGCCACTTGTTGCCTCAAATGTCAGCTGTTTATCTGCTTTATCACCTTATTGAACTGCCCTTTGTCTCCGAGCTGCACCGATGGCGCGATTGGTCGATGAGACTGAGTGTCATTTATAAGTTCTCCACGGAGTTAGGGAGCAAAACTCTGGAGTTTTAATCAACAACCTTGCCCGCTCAGTCGCCACCTGATTTTGTTTATGGCTTCAGTGACCTTTTCTGGGCCATAAAACTCTCGTCTGTGCCAATCGCTGTGACGTCGCGGGGTCATCGCTTCATCAGTTATCTCTCTGCTACAACAGCGACATGACCTGAAGTCTCTGTCCTCAGCCATCAGATGGAGATAGATGGTTTTACTATCTGTGAATGTTGCTATTGCGCTACACATGCTGACATAAATTCCCAGCTGATAAGGACCACTTTACAGGCAAGTTGGCAGGTCGGGGCTGCGTCCCACTGTGCAGCATGTAAAAGAGCAGAAATGGGGCTGCCTGCCTGCCCAGTTTTATAAATAGCAATTGCAATAATATAGTATTTGCTAGTACATTAAATGGTTTTTCTGTGAGCCCACTGAACAACAACTAATTTATTAAAAGTCTTATTTTTTTAACTGAAGTTATAGAGATGAACAGTTGTTTATGGTGTATACCTATTACAACTAAAATAGTGCCAATCTTAAATTTAAAATAGTCTTAAGCAGCAGAAGGCAGTTGTAGTATATTTTCTGAGCTTAATATCCCAGAGCTTCTGCTCCCTGGATGAACCTACTCACAAGCAGTTGATTACCACTCTGGCAGTCTGCGACACGTCCCCCATCCAAAGACCTCAATCCAGAGAGTCGGCCATCAGCACTATTGACGCTAAGCTTGATGGATACGGCACAACAGAGAGCATCGACTGAAGAAACTACAGTGCA
Source organism: Holacanthus passer (assembly GCA_025331565.1). NCBI lineage: Eukaryota > Metazoa > Chordata > Actinopteri > Pomacanthidae > Holacanthus > Holacanthus passer. The sequence continues at coordinate 9,060,313 of JAFREQ010000005.1, forward strand.
GCGGAGTGAGTGGCTGGTTGTGTGGCTCAGGAAAGTGCCGCAGAAAATCATCATGCAAATACTCCAAGACCGGCTCCAGAGGAGGTTTAATTAATTCCAATGGGACGAAAAACAACTTTGAACAAGATAGATTTTCCTAAGAGAAAATATCTTAGATGAATAATTGTTGGCATATCAATCATTATTTTATCTTTTGTATTGAGACTGAAAGATAGGAAAACTAGGGATAAATAAATATAGGAAGCTTAATGTTATTGAACCTTACATTTTTGTCTTCAAACAACTATAGATCCTTACTTGTTCATATTTAATTTAGATTCATCATCCTTCCAGTCAGCATGGCATATTTGCATGCTCATTTTTAATTTTCTTTTTTGAAAACATCCACCTCAAAACATTGCCTTAGGGGCAGAGAAGTGTGTGTATGTGTTTGTGGTTTGGGTCCAGAATATTAAAATAAGGGTGACAAGGTCTGATGCTCTCAGGCTCTATGCCAGCCCAAATCTCTGATTTAGTTTTACTTTTACTTTTTTCTTTTTCCCAGGAGAAGCAATGAAACTATGATGATATGTTGCTACAAAATGAAAAACAACAACTCTTTCAGACTCAGTTAAGATCAGAATTAGCATAACCTCTCTGTGAACAGCCGTACATAAAGGTTGCTGTCCTTTTAACCTTGTGGTTGGCACCGCTCCCAGCGCTGACACGCTGATGTGTCGGACCGCTTGCTTATTCACTTCCCTACGGGACAGAGCGGACAGGTAGCTGGAGCTGTGCGAGGCTGCTGGCTGGCTTTATAGTGACGTCAACCGATGCTGTAACAAGCCTTAAACACAGACTCTCTCTTATTTAAGTATTTAAGTCACAGGCTGCTCTTGCCACTATGACCTCAGGACTCAGACTGGCTTTATACTTAACTGCAACTTGTCAAATAATATAAAACAGAGAGTGCTCCATTTTGCAATCACACTGAAATTAATTTAAAAAAATTCAATAACCTACACTTAAAATTTTTCTTTATCACATTTAAATGACTGGGAGCAATAGGATGATTTAAATGGCGGTTGCAATTATCTGCCCATTTCATTTATTCCTGCCAAACCTGGGAACAAATATCAGGTGACCAAATTTGAAAGCTCTTTTCACAGGAGGCTGAGCTAATCAAACATTTAACAATGAGACAATGTGTATCACATAGTATCTGTTTCCAGTAATGCTGGCTGGAATGTTTTTCCCCTGTGCTGGTAGATCTGCCAAGATTTAAGGGATTAGACTGGGGTTGTATTTTCCATGGTGCTACAGACCGCTTAACCTTGCACTACTGTGACGACCGTTTTGCACTCAGCTTAGCGAGGAAATGTACACATTTACCAGATTTATTTCAGGACAGTAACGGTTTACTGCCCCACTCGATGGTAAATGTCTGTACGTACAGCACTGATAAAGATCTACTGGAAAATATAGAATGTTTTGTGACAAATTTTGGTGTCATGGATTTCAAGACCAATAAATTACCACAGCCCCTGAATGTAACATTGATTATATCCCACTGAAATAAAGTGACGAGACCTTAAGTACATATGATTAAGTTAAAAGCAGCATGAAAAATGAAGTTCAGGAGCAAATTTCAGACTAATTGTCTCAAACTCCGAGAGGATAAAACAGAACAGTGAGTGGTATCTCTGCTAATTGAAGGGTTCTGTTCCAACACGCTATGTATCCATTATGAAAAGTGCCGCCTTCATGGAATTCAATCAGAAATTCAAATACAGAGATGATTTGATCCTCAAGATCATAATCAGCTCTTTCATAATCCAGGCTGCGGAGATGACTCCTTACTTCTTTAGTACATCATGTGCTAATGTGTTTCATGCCATACCAGAGATCATTTCATCACAGTAGATGGTTTTCAAATGAAACTTTTCATTCCTAACCTTGGCATTTAGATGTTAATAGCATGTACTCTTTTGTTGCCCACTGGGCTCTGGTGGTACAGTGGGATAGTGGAAGCCACTGCTGAGTGGCAGTAGCAGCTCTTTAAAACCCCTCACAGCTCAATCTATAAGCAAGGCAGTGGATTTTAGACATGGAATATCTGATTACACAAATATCTAACTTAATCTGTTTCTGGATTATTGCAAGTCCAATATGCTAAATCATGACATGTTTTTGCCCTTTTAAATCCTAAAGGTCAGGGGAGTAACATATGGTTGGAGACATGCCAACCGTGCATGCAGGGAAAACGATCATTACGCCTGACTTTAAGATGACTGGAAGAAAACCGTCATCATTACAGATCTGCTCAAAGAAAGAGATGATAGATGATGTGATAGATATAGATATGAAAATAATTTTGCACTGCATTGATTGCACAGAAATACTCTTGCTACACTAAGAAGTGCAGCTCATATTATGATAGTGCTCCTGTAGATGGATCATACAATTGACTGGGTTTTATCACTGGCAATTACATTGCTTTGTTACTTTGTCTACAAAAAGAAAATATCACCAAATACTGGCTCCATGTGCAGCACTTTCCATTTCACTGATGCCTTTACCCAGACCTTTACAAAACACGTATTTCATATATGCAGGCTTTGTGGTACAACTCAGCAGTGATGAAGGATGACATTTGTGATAAATGCACTGACCATAAACTGTCAAATCATAGCAGAACCTGCCTCCTGGCCGCTCCCTTAGTTACGTTCTGCACCCTTTCCCTCCTGTCTTGTCCGCGTAGCTGCCCTTCAGCCCCCCGCACATGGCTGCCGTGTTGGACACACTTGGTCAGAGTTCACTTTGACGGGAGCTAAAGTGAGTCACATAGTGGCCAAAGGCATTAGCAGCCAATGTTAGTCACCATTAAACATCTCTTTACCTCCCTCTCCGCGACCCCTTTTGAACTAGAAATCCCTGCCTCGGCCCCGGCTTCTACGTGCTCTGACACGCAGCGAGTGAAAAATTTACAGGAAGAAATCGGTGTTTTTCTTTTCGAGGCACACACCAACACCAACAAAAGGATGAAAAAGAGAAAGGGTAAAGCGATAAACACATATAAAAGGATGCTACAGAAAAGTGGATGGCACCGGGTTACCTACGTCTGCCGGCGCACTTTTATTTTCTTCATCTCTTATTCATTCTCCCAGTTTATCTCCCGCTGACAAGTTGTCACTCTCCCCTAGTCTTTTGTCCTTTTAAAAAGTACATTGAATTATTCACCCTGCTTCATGCATGATACTGCTACTGTCAGTCCACATCACTTTGAAAAGAGATAAGAGAGAAGTTTTTGGGTCATGTTTGTGAAACCTGCCAGAGGATACTGATCAGCGCTGATAAGGTTTTTCATTTTTATGTGTGGACATGGAGCCGTATCAAGTTTTCAGCTCTTGTTACTGTCGGAACTTTTCTGTTAAAGCTCAAATGTGAATATCAGTGTGAAAAGTAAGGTTTGAAATGCTGTATTCTCCTCATATAGGCAGGAAATTTCAGAGGATGCTGTTTTTCTGTCAAATCTATCAGAGCTTCAAAGAATTACTGCTGATGACCCCTGAGTATAATTCACCGTGGAGCCGCTGCAGTGTTGCGTTAAACAGCCAAAGCGAGCGAAAAATAGCAAAACAAGTGACACATAAGAAATCACAAACCAAAGATGTCAGAGGAAGATGTTGACGCTCCTGGTGGACAGATTCACTATCTCCAAAGGAACCACAGCAAACCCACACTTTGCATGCTGCAGCGTATGAAATTCACGAAAGGCTACCCAGCTGACAAAAAGATTACACGGCGACAGCAGTGTTTTTTTTTTTTTCTTTTTTGGAAAATCAGACCCTTTTGTAATGTGGGTTTGTAGCTGACAAGTTTGATTTTACAGCATGACAATAACACCACGCGGATGATCACGGCGCAGGCGGTTGAAAGTGGGTGAAAGTCGTGTGTGTGTGTGTGTTTATGCTGAAGAGAACTAATGTTTCCAGCATGTTCAAAATCAAGAGCCGTTCATCCCCTATCTCGCCGCGTAGCTATGGAATAAACAAACAGCTGCAGATGTGAGCATCGGCTTTGATGTACGTCTCTTACATGTGCAGCGGCGCAGGGGTTAGCGCTGGCGTGGGTGTTGTGACCACCTGCTGTCTTTAAAGACCTTGAAGAGCTACGAGAGATTCTCGACAGGGTTTAAAGAGGAGCATACAAAAAAGAGACATGAAAGAGGTAAAATGAGAGAACGAGTTTCCCGTCCTTAATAGAGCATTGTCAGCTGAGCGTGTGTTTGTGCTCACCTACCAATTAATGCTCATCCAAGAGCTCTTTCACTGCAGCTCAGTCCAGAAGGCATCTGATCAATTACAGTGGCGCACTTGCAAATAAGATACAGCAGATTTACATCAAAAGACAAACAACTATTAGTATGAGCACAGTGATGTCTGTTTTTATCATTTTTGTAAATTCTGCATAAATCTACAGTATATAATCATCCAAAGCTGCAGCTGCTGTTTAAAGCTTCAACATAAAATACCCAAGAAATACCAGAAGGATAATTATGATGACATATGACAAGTATATCCTATATTTGGTATAGAAGGCACTTATTTTCTTTAGAACACGACGAAGTGATGATTATAACATGTGTGATTTATGCTGCTCGTGACTCACAGGTATTTTTTCAGAAGTAGACAAATTATATAGCTACTTTCTATACAGTCGTTTTAATTATTTCTAGGTGAGTTTTCAAAGCCAAAATTTGCTCTGTGGTTGTAAACTGATGCTTGAAATCGCTTCTTCTTCTGTTGCATTTCTGACAAAGTAGCAGCTCGAGATGTGTTTGCTGCCCACGGTGGTCGATACACGCTTTTTTTTCCCCAAATGGAACTCTGTGACCTGTATTATTGAAACGCACTTTACTGGCCGTTACCACCATCTGCTTCTTACTACGAGTGATGTGGTCTTACATGCACACGGTTTTCTGATAGTCGGAGAGAAAACTGGCAGAACGGTTTCAATTATCTCGCAGCTTTACATCACTTCTTGCTGGTAAGAATTGGTTGCAAAAAGGTGATGTCATGCACCTCTATTAGGTCATTATTTTTAGAGTAAAACTTAAGACATTAGGTACAATTTTAAGGGGCTGAAAAAACCTTCTCAAACTCTTTTTTTCAGTTATGTGCTATTGTTTATATGTGTCCAAGCGTTCTCTCCCTGGGTAAGAAAAAAAAAAAAGGATGGAAATACATGAAAAACAATGAAGGGTTCAGCAGACTTCAGCCTGGTATGAAGTGCCGTCCAAACAAATCTATGAATTTATATTTTCCAAAAAGTGTTTTTTCCTGTTCCAAATGGCCACAGATGAAGACGGGACACAAAGCCTGCCATGGTGGAGAGAGGCGAGACGTGATGAATCATGTGAAGTGCACATGCCTCTCATGCTTATTGGATCATAGGATCCCTCTGAACGAGATGTTGGAAAGGTTTTGAGGGGAAGAGACTGCTTCAAAAACCCTGACACCTTATGTTTGACCAAACTGAGTTATCGCTCCGGTGTTGACTCTTAATATGTTGTTTTTGATTTGGTGAGTCATTCATCAGTTGTACAGTGCTGTTGCTTGCAGGGATCTATAATTAATAGAGCTGGATAAATGCAACAATTTCATACCACCCACACAACAGTTTGGCTGCAAGAAACAGAGTGAGAGTGAAACACCTACTGATGAAAACCTCATGATTTCTGCTGAGCCGAACAGATAAACCATTAAAAACGTATATTAACAGTGATATGGGAGGGATGAATGACTGGGCACTAAAATTTCTTTTTCCAGCACCTTAAATCCATTCAGGCTAAACCACTTTAATTTTCACTCTTTTATTTTTTCGCTCGGTGCTCTTCCACACAGATTTGCTCTTGCACCACATGTGTTTGTAGATCCTCTTAGGGTAGCCAGGCTTGAAATCCAATTTTGGTGAAGCTATAAACCACAGAAAAAAAAAATAAAAAAATAAAAAGTTTATAAACTGTGATGATTCTTTTCATTACACAGAAGCCGATGGAAAACAACTTTGTAACTTCAGCAAGGGGACAGGTGTCTCTGGGATTGGACACGTGGAGTCGGCGGAGCTAATGTAAAGTTAGAATAACAGCTGCTAGCCATGAGACTAGTTCATCATCTGGGTTTTGTTTTCAGCACCTGCCAGCGCTTCAGCTTTATTGCTTCTACTGATGTTCTCGAATTACGTGGCGTGGTAATGTCTAGCACTTCATAATAACCCTCTTCCACGCCATGAGGTGGGGCCCGTCTTTTCTGTGACGAGTTTAAATAATATCAGAGCAGAATATTTGCAGTCTCTCAATCATACATGAGCAAACTGCTCTATCAGCTCTTTGCTACAAGAGGCCGTGATTTGCACTTATTTAAAGCAGCGACTAGAGGAGCTGTTCTGAGGTAAAACATCCTCCTATGGAAAAGTGGATGATTGAGTATTATTATTATTGAGTATTACAAATCAATATGATCAATTAATGTTTTGCTTTTTTAAAGTTTTAACCTTTGTTAGTGTGAGTAGTTTTATATACAGTAGTATTTATATATATATATATATATCACGGTTCTATTATGTGAGCACATACAGAGTAATGACTGTGCCACAGAAGTGACAGCATGGAAATATCTTACAAATGCATGAAAGAATGCTACTATTACTTCAAAAAATGTGTGTAAAACTACATAATCCATTTAGCGACAAAAAACATGACAAGAACGCTAAAAGCAAAATGCAAAAATATTACAGCATGACCTCTGCTTCTCTGTGTTTTTTTTTTTCAATCTGCCTCACAGCTTAGCAGTGTCATCATATCTCTTCTTATCATCAATGACAATTTCATGTTTTATTTTATCCTCCAGGACCTTATCTCCCTTTAACCTTTTTTTTCTTGCTGTGAAAACAGAGTTAAGCTCTATGTGGGGGGAATTTGAAAGGAATTGCTCCAAAGCTGAAATACCACAAGTGGCTGGCTGATATATTGAACAGAACTGTTGTGGTGAAGAGCAACATCAATTTGAGCTCTAGAGTGTAGCAGCAGAAGACAATATAATATATTGTTTTTTGGAGTGGAGGGCTGTTGATCTTGCATTTAGTTGTTCTTCTTCCTCTGAGACGCCAATAAACTGATCTGGACTTCATTTGTGTGTGCCGTTAGAACTCAAGGCGCTCGCAGTGAGGTTATTGATAACCAAGGAAAGTTAATACTGGTGAGCCCCATTCACACACACACACACACACACACACACAAAAACACGGTCGTCACTGGGACAAATCATCAAGTGTTATTATATTGTGATACATATTGCAATGTGGTCTTTTGGTACATTTTGCACTCTGGTGCCAGTTGTGATTTTTTTTCTGGCTGTAAGCAAAGTATCAGTTTCTGGCTAAATAGATTCTATTTTACTATAATTTAAATAAATGGCAGAAGTTGCTGTTTCAAGCTTAGGTGTCCTGACTTTGGGTTTTAGTTTAGTAACTTATCCAGTTTAATGTTGAAATAGTCCTAAGGGTATGTTTTTTGGTTTACTGTACTTCTTGCTTGTCCTGACATAGGCATTGCTGGTTTCACTTGTAGTCCTCCCCTTCTTGTGTATTTAGTGTGTGTGTGTGTGTGTGTGTGTGTTCCCTGTACTCTGTGCCAGTTTGTTCTTATGTTTTATGTCAAGTGTTCCAACCTTTCCTTTCCTTTGCTTAGTTTTCCTGGACCTCGCCTGTTTGTGGACTTTTGATTCTTGCCTGCTCTCTTTTGGAATTGTTTGTCTTTTGGTTTTTATTTATTTATCTATTCTTTTTTTTTAAAAAAATTACTGAACTGTACTCGCTCTGCTTGTGACGTCTGCATTTGGGTCCTGTTCCCTGTGTTCCTGCTGCCTTGCTTGCACCTCGCGACATTTGATTTTTGCTTAGAACCATCATGAGGAGGAGGTAGAGGTGTTGGGAAACAACAGCTAATATAAACCAGACGTGCAAGCTGATTGCTTATTAGGTTGATCATGTCACAGGCCGAAATAATAGTGGTTCACAAATTTGAAAGATTGACAAGCAAACATAACTGTTCAGATGCAATGCAATGATCCCGTAGTATTCTTTAAGGTGTATCTAAAATACAGTCGAGCTGGCAAATATAAATATAAAAAGCTCAGAATGAACCCATCTATCTTTATGCAAAAAAACATTGTGATACTGTACATTTTTTCCTCACAAATGCAGGTTTTGCCTGTGTACGCGAAACAGACATGGAATACACCTTTTAGTCTCGAACACGGCTCTGAAGGGCCCCGTATCTATCAGACCTCTACAGGAAGCAGCATCATCCATCACTGTCAATGTTAATATTGTTTCCCCTCACCTCCCAATAGGCGGCTTGTGTTTTGGTTTACAGCATTTATGTTTTCAGACTTGTGTACTCACAGGCCCTCACCTGGCTTTGCTCTCTGGCACTCCACTGCCAAAACGCATAAAACTAATTTCAACATTACATGCAGCCAGCATATTAAAATGCCTCTGCTCCGAGACATTTCTCTCCCTCTCTTTCTTCCTCTCTCTCTCTCTCTCATCACTCCCTCCAGGATTTAGCTTATTATTGTTTGTGTTTTATATTCCGTTTCTTGTTTCGAGATTGCTTGGAAAAATTGCTGAGGTTTTGGTGCAGTTAGAAGATGACAAGATTTTTTTTTTTTTTTGCTATAATCAATGACATTCTCAAATGCTTAATGCTTTTCATTGTTTAAAAAAATAGGGATTGATATATGAAATCCCACTACAACTGCCCCTACAGTCTGAATCTAATACCCCACAGCGGTGGTTAGTAGTAAAAAAAAATGTGAAGTGAAAAGTTCATGACAGCTGCCCACTGTACTCTTTTAACACTCTGCATGAATCAGGTGCCATAAACAGACCTCTGTTGTCTACATTTTCCCAACTGGTAGCAAATGAAAAAAGATGATTTGCAACCATCTACAACAAGACTGAAATAGAAAGTTATAGCTGAAGAACTAAGCCAGCGGACTCTGGCCTCTTTTTATTGTTTAAGTGAATATCATCACTCGATTTAGTTGGAATACAACGGTAACTAATGGTGGGTCTTTCTATCTACAAACGCAGCAGTTTTTCCTTAAGAGACTCAACCATCAAGTGTCAAAAGCGTGCAATGTCAAACATCGTTCCTCTGCCCCTTCTCACTTTTCTCTTCTTTTCTAAACTCTTTGACCAATTATGCCTTACTTTGCTTGCTTGCTTCAGCAGAGTGCAAAGAAAATGTGCCGCTCACATTGCCCCGATTCTGGCAGATGTAAGTGCCAAAAATGATTTTTCTGAAAGTCTAGTCACTGCTTCCTTCGAACCAATCCTGCAAACACATAAAGGTCAAGATTCAAACTTGAATAAAATCGTTTCTGCTCTCCTTTCCAGCGCCATTGCAGTAAACTTCTTCTCGTCCGTGAACATTCGCATCCAAGTTTTAGAAGACCAAAAAAAAAAAATGTTCTAACTCACACAGAAAAATATGAAATTGTAGAAAATTCACAGCCTGCAAACCATAGATTTGCCCTCTGTCTGATAGCCGTATCAGAAACCATTGATGAAATATAATATTCGTGTCATAATTATCTAACAAGCTCCTCGTGGCAGCATGTGGAAATGAGCAAGCACTGGCCTGAAGCAAGAGATCAGAAAACTAAAACCGCATGTTGAGAAATCACACCAAATGTTCAGCCTGGATTTCAGAGAAAAGTTGTACAAAGCGCTGGCCTTAATATCGTCCTGAAGCTTGACTCAGCATGACTATTTTAATAGCTTGCTTTGTCCACTTGTCACCAACAAAAGAATATGCTCTTGAGAACGAGATACAATTGTCCAGTGCGAGTGTGGTTGTGGGTTTGATCTACAAGGGAACTACAGATATGGTGTTATTACATGGTGTGTAGCATGCGTTGTGTGTATATGTGTGCTATCCAGCTGTGTGTGTGTGTGTGTGTGCTGCATGTGTATGGATGCACCAGGCAGCACAGATCACAGCACTGGTACTGTATGTCACATTATAAAGGGTGACAGATGGAGCAGCCGGCCAGGTGAGAGCTAAGGCACAAGGTAAACTATACTGAATCTTAAGTCTGCTTTAAAGAGACACAGAGACAGTTTCTATTTCACTGCGAATGCCAGGAGGCTTATTTCAAAGGAAGGTGACTCTGCAGGAGAAGACTCCCACAGAGTGTAAGAATCAGGAGTGTTCGGTCGAGTGAAACAATTTGATGGCCTGATGCTGGATTCATTCAACACAAGAAATATTATAGATAATACCTTGATGGTTTCTTTTTCATTCTTTCTTACTTTGTCTCTTTTTCTTCCACTCTGCTGTAATAAAAGCCAACTAAAATAGCAGGGTGCCAAGGACGCCCGCCTGAGAGACTTTTAACCTCATCTCTACGGCCTGGCCAAATACCGCCATGCTTGCTCCAAACATTGATGGAAGCCAAGTTTTAGGGAGTCCCAACTATTGACAGTACTCACTTCCTTCAAAATTACCTTTACTAACTTCAAAACAAGAGCACTCTCTACTCTCTTTGTTGCTGAAGGCAAATGGAAGAAACAAAGACAATGGTCCTGGATGCATCTTGCTGGCACTTCAATTTTCCTAGTTTCAAATGGTCGTTGCTGTCTGATGAAAATGAGGGACTTCTTAAGGCTGAAGTGACTCTTTCTTGCTTCTGCATATGGCCTGTGATTGACTGAATCTTCTGCCACAAGTGTCCCTATGAGATACAGAGTATTGACGAGTGTAATGGCATATGCAGGCGTTTCAATCTGTGACAAGTACACAGATCAGGTTGAAAATCGCCAGTGTGGTCCTTTGGTAATATTTTCCTTGAGCTGATGGAATTGTTATGGGGCTGGGAAATCATTTGAAGAGAGGTGGAGAGTGTGACATCAATCAGGAGGCTTTTAAATTCACCTCTAATGTCTGTGCTGTCAAGAGGAGAGTCAGATGTACAACCTGAACCCTCAGAGAAAATATGAGCATGACTTTACTTAGATGTCTATTATATATTCTTTCCTCTATACGCTGATGTATATGTTAAAGGTATACACCAGGGATCTGATAGTAAGTCATGCAGGACACTGCTGAAACAGAGCTAATTTGCAGTTATCAGATGTATATTATGTAAATCCAGAACTTCACAACTACAGCTAAAAAACATTTTGCAAATTTTCAAAACAGTAATCCACAAAAGATTTAAAAGTTGCAGGTTTTGTTTCACTCACAGCTCTTAATTGACTCCACCATGGAGTAAATGAGAAGAAAATGAAAAGATAAATTACTCTAATGGGAGGAAATGAAGTGTGAACAGAAACATTCCTCCCAGTATTTTCTAGGATGCAGCACATTGGCAAATTGAAATACAACAAGGATCCGGCTTCTGTGTGAGACAGATTCTGCCATGATTATAGAAAATGATGTCATTTTAATACCAGGCATTTGTACAACAAGATGTGCACTCATTCACTCTTCAGTTCTCTGGTAGAACAAATGGACAACGGAAAAAGGTGAAAAGCAAAGAATGCACAGAAGAAGATGGATTAGGGACAGCTGCAGGATGGGAAATGCTAATTGATTCAGCTATCAAAATGATATCATGGGAAATTATTGCCAATTAAACCACATTCAGCGCGTCACCAGAGTTCAGATTTGTTTAAGGTTGGCGCATTTACCCCCTGCAGCTTTAGTGCTTTACAGTAGATTTTATGCAAATAGTGGTGCTGGGGTAGCTCTGTTTTTGTTCTGCTCCAGCTTAAAGGTCAGGTCTTATGAGCTTCCCAGCACCATTAAGGCACAGTTTGTTTAAAGCCCGTCTGAAGGACAATGCTCAATGAACCGGAACACAGACAGGCCGTAATAAATGAAAGAGAAAAGTTATGGTTCCGCTCAATGAAGTCAAAGGGCAGATGGAGGATAAGAGTGTGTCTCATCTCAATATGCCGTTATCCTCGCAACTCAAAGCCCAGACAGACAGTAAAAGGAAAATCCGATGCTCTGAAATTGGAATCTCTGCACAGTCATGGATGCACGTTTCTTGTTTCAGGCTGGAAATTACTGTGTATGAAAAGGAATGAAATTGTGACCTTTTGTTGTTTGTTTTGTGAAAAGCTCATTCTTCCAGCCGGCGCTCACTTAATTTAATTTTCTTCATTTTCATACAGCTACCTTTTTTCCCCCACTGTCGTGCACCTGACACACCCACAAACCAAATTAAATCATCAATTCATTAAGTTAACTAATGGAATCATTTATCAGTTTCATCCCGTTGTTTCCTTTCATCTTTCCTTATCACTTTATGCAAACAAGTGTAGAATCTGCATAGAAGGCAGGGTTTGTTGAAAATGTCACTACGAGGAGATTTTCACCTTAGGTGTTACAATGAATTCATGAGTGCAAACGTCGACTGAGGACCCTAAAAGGAGTCACGTAGAGTGATCTGAAGGCCTCGTATCTGAGCCCAGCGGAAGCTGCTTATTGATTTGCTTGTCTAGTGGCTCTCTGTAATAATAAGGAAATAAAGCCCCTGGATATAAGGAGATTGATGTCAATCAGCAGCCTGCCTCGAGTGTAGCTTGTCCCATCTTATTAGCGCTCTCTCCATGCACTGAGTGTTCACTGATGACTCCATTGATATGCAACTGAAGAGAGGAGGCTGTCTGTTGCCATCTTGAGGAGGATTCCCTCATGATTGCTCACTCCGTCGTCTTAGTCAGTGTCGACTGAGAGATTGTCATGGATCTATTGAATATCAGGGCGAAGCACGAGCTTGTACCTCCACTCTAAATAATCAGGATGGCTGGACACCCTTGATTATAATATGGTCAGTAGAGATGAGCTTCAGGACTGCAAGCATGGATTATAATCTTAGAAGTCTTCTGCAGGCTATATTTGCCTTCTCTCATGTTTTCATTATGTAGAGAAAAAAAATGAGAAGCCCACTTGAGATGTTCAGTTCAGCTCAGTTCAGTTCAATTCAGATCTTGTTGTCTCTTAAGAGCAAAGTCATTTTGCAGCAAGGCAGCATAAAAAGACCAGAACATAAAACACAATAAAAACACAATAAGACAATTGAAGATATAAAGTGCTGGTACTATGCATGCAATTCAGAATAAAATAAAGGGTGTGGAATATAAGTAAGGAAAACAGCAACATGATGAATAAAAATGAGAAAAATAAAATGCTTGTTGTGTGAGGAATCAAGACGCTATTAGAATTAAGAGCACATATTGCACATGGGATAAAAGAAAACTTGGACCCACGGTATAATGTCTAGTTGCTCATATTCATACTGATGTTCATACTGTCCTTTAAAAAGGTGCAGTCCCTTCTCTAAATCTTTAAACATGAGTTAATGTGGCAGGATGCTACAGTAAGATTATGGATTCATCTTCACCATGACTCAACACACTTTACCTCAGGACATGCAGACTAGTTTTAATGAACCACCCGAGTTTGTTTTAATAATTTCACACTGTCAAATTAGATTTTTCTCACCAACCACATATCTGGTTATAAAAGATTGCATATTTAGCTTCAGTTTTTAAACAGTGCTGAACGTTAACAACAGGGATGGTGTGACATCGCATAGCTGGATGTGATGGGGCATAAGGGCACAATCGGTTTCTGTAGGAGCAAGTGAAAGTTTTCCACAGTCTAAAGACCTCTGGCTTCCTCTGAGACTCTAAATGTGTTCGACTGAATGTGCACACAGAGGAAGGAACATTTTGTCTTCTTCTAACTAAATTCCTCCAAGGACAATAAATGGTATTTTATTGTATTTGTGCCACTGCTCAGAGTAAGATAACAGCAATCTCATTCCGTCATGATAATTACCACCTCTAATTTATAAATTAGGTCTAATTAACCACCTTCAGCGTGGTGTGATGTAATGCAGCTACATGCATAACCTCTTGAGTGTGCAGCATGGTGTCTGCTTTTAGCTGCCGGATCTAGTTTAAGTGAGGTGCAGAGTAACTAATGTTACATTTCCCATCAGCTCCTATGTCTGCTACGCGTGCTGTCACTTGCACTCAGCCTATGGCGAAACATTTTTTGACCGCAGAACAATGCACAGCACAGCTTGAACAAACGTTAACATCTATCATCTCTTTGTGATTTCATTCATCGTCTGTGACTTGATGCCACTCGCTGGTGTGCGAGGGGTTAAATATGATAGCACGACACCCAATCTCTGAACCTGACAGAGCACATCACGATCACTTTGTTCTGACAGTAGACTGGTTATGCCAGCATATTACAGTACATCTATACCTGATTGGAGTCCTTCAAGCACAATAAATTTAAATTGGCTGGCAGGAGGGTGTGATTTTCTAACTGTGGATGGAAACAGGTGAGAACGAAGCCTGCCTGTTTCGATAAAGAGAATCAGGGTCTGGCAAAGGTTGTAATTTTTGTCAACTTGATAGTAATACAAGGCTGGAACCAATCAAATAAGCATCATTTTCAGCATTACATTATAGCTTCTTTTTTCCCTGAACAAATATTTGATTTCATCTCTGATAACAACATGAAAATACCTGTTGTACAAAAGCCTTTTTTCCTCTTGCTTCCTTTTATTGGCCTGCCTGTTTGTGCCAACTGAAATGTATGAGAATTGTTGGCTGTCAAAAAAAGGAGGCCTGATTTGATCTTTCAACTTAGCGTGTTAGAACAAGCACGACACAAAATCAACGTACGGCAGGTCATATTTAACAGAAGGGGTCTTTTTTTTTAATGCCAACAAAAGGAAAGAACGGGTAGCTGAGTTTATGTGTGTGCCAACGACTTGAGTTAACAGTACTATACTGAAAAAACAATGAAAAAACCAAACCTGATGTAATAATAGCTTTTGAGCCTGTGCTGCTAATATATGCAAAGTAATCCTGGTGAATATACTGGCATCATCCATCTATAAACAACCTGTTAATTGACATTTTTGGTTTGTCGTTGTCAGTTGTTCAGACTATAGATTCTTCATAACAATGACATGACAATGATAACTTTATTATGTGTAATGTCATACTTACCTATTTTTTATTGTCTTCTATCCATGTTTTTAATCTATTTTTTTATTGGTTTTATTATAATATTTATTATAAGGTTTTCGTCATTTTTGTGCTGACATTGTCACCTCATCAGTCATGTGTAAAGCACTTTGACTTGCACTAACCTGCACAAAAGGTGCTTGCAGCGATCGATTGCCATGTTCAGAATCGAGTGCGATGATGTATTTGATTGACAATCTGTACGATTCTTGAGTTTGTCTAATGAGAACTGTGCATTTTCCCAGGCTAGTTGCATTTTTTGAGGTTGTACTTATTAGTGTAAATATGGAATTTTTTAATCTTATTTGATCTTTCATAAGTCAGGGTTTTCACTAGCTGAGATGTAAGACATTTCACATAATTTACACCCAATGAATGTGACCTGCATCTGTTTTGTATGTGTTGATTTACATTACACTAACACTGAACAAATCGCATTTAAAATTCAGTTTACGCCTCTATTCTCTGAAACACCCAATTAAGACTCGGAGAGGAGCACAGTATGGTAGCAGCACTTCCTCCTCTGTAATCACCACAGTGAGGTCTCCAACCTGTACACATTGATCCTGTATTGATCTGTGTATGAGAAACTCCGGTTTAACCCAGTTCTCCATTCTCACTCTCCACTTTCACTCGATATTCTGACGGAGGGGCAGCAACCGCGTGGTCAGAAGCCGAACAGCACCGATAGAGATAGACAGGGAGACAAAGACGAGAAAATAAGAGAGCAGGGTTCGGTTATCAGTTCAATGCAGCAATAACAACAGTCTGGGCAAAAGGACAATTCCCCAGATTTACCATAAAGAATGTGTGTGTTTCAGATTCCTCTATACTTTGAAGTATGTACGGCTGCCCCCCTCCTCATAATTGCAATCATTCATGAAGACCTCCCTTTACACGCCTTATTCTCGCTAGTTGTGAGATATGTCAAATATGCTTAGTTCGCCTTTATAGTGCAGCTTCTGCCGCTCTTGTTGTGACAGAATAAGGCTACAAGGAAATGTTTCTCCTCCATCTTAGAACATCAAAAGGTCTTTGAATTGCTTCTGTCGCCAAGAAAGATAAATGTGGTGTTGTCGCGTCTGCCAGTAAAATGTAAAACCATGTGTCAATTCTGTCAGCCAGGGAGAGGCTTTGTAACAAAATTGTTTACTCTTCCTCTTGAATAGCCTGATCAAACTTTTATTAGCTGGATGGTGGTAAAACGACTCCGCATCAGCGAAATGTTACAATGGCTCACAACCACTTTTGAAGTTATAGGATGCAAAGCGGAGCCCCTCCTGCGTCACAGTTCATTTTCACATTTGTCCAGGCGCCGTTTCTCATTTAAAACTTAAATGTATGCTTCCCGTTATGGGAATCCTGACAGAATCGATGCGGACAAAGCCGGTTTTCCAGGGTGAACGTTTGCCTCCTGGCAAGCAGATTTAAGCATCTGTTTCAGGGAGGATGGAAAATGCAACTGGCGCTTGTAATCAATACGTCCAAAGTCAGCCAGTCAATTGTAGAATATGTGAGCGTTCTGATTTAATTAGACGTTAAGAACTGATCATATGAGGATTAAAAACGTATAGACTGGCAGAGAAACTCGCTTTGAAGCGCCAACCAGAGGATGTATGATAAAAAGGGCTTTTTTGAAAATCTGATAGGGAATTTCAAAGCACAAACATTTATAAGGACATGTTGAACAAACTCAGCTTAAAAAGCATTTGAGACTATATTGTTGCACAGTTTCAATGCTACAGTGTTTTACCAGACTTTTAACATGGACATCAACTGACCTCTGCAGACCATTTTAAAATGACTCTTACATCTGTTCGGACTTCTCGACAAGGCTCCTTCACGCTCTCGGAAGCAAACAGGAACGCTCGCTGTGAGGATATCGCACGTATTTGCTGCCTGTGTCAACAGCGTCCTCTCATCTATAAGCATGAAAAGTGTGCTGGCAGCTTTTCTCCCTCATTAAGACAAACTGTCATCCTGAATGCAAGCTAATTAAGGTGTCAAAGCAGACGCCATTGTTTCATGTAGACACATGTACATAGACAAATAAGAGGATTATATGAACTCCCTCAATGTTTTGAATATTTATCTTTGCTACTTATTTATACAAAAAACACAGAATTGTTTAAATTGCCAGTGTTGTGTTTAGTGTTTATCTATATATATATGTAGTGTTTGTCTGTAGCTGCAAATTGGCTGTATACAGCTGCACAGACTGGAGATGTTTAGTGAAATGTTGCAAGAAGGTGAAGTATAGAAAATTAAATGGAAGTAGAGAAAGATGGAGAATGCATGGAAAATGAAAGCAAGAATTCACAGCTGCGGTATTTTTAGTCGGCTCATCTCACCGTCCTTAAAGGATGGTGATTGTCATAGATGTTTTATTTTTACGTCCAGCAGCTCTCAAAGAAACACGCTGCATTTCTACCTCTGTCTTAACAAGATAGAAAACCTGCCAACACACACACCTCAGAACAGCAAGTCAGCACCAGAAACTCCAAGAAAACTCATTCCACCTAAAGGTTCATAAATGAGGCAAAAGTCTTTGTTGTCATCTGAGTGTGTCTAACTAGCAGCCAGCTGGAGAACATTTGATCATTTCAGGATAGCTGTCCTGTCAAAGCCACTGAAGACATACAAACAAGTTCATTTTCGCTAATGTTTACACTGTCTGGAGGATTTGCAGTGGCGGGGAACATCTATTCGTTAGGTTTCCCCGAGCAACTGATTTGAGGAAAGCAGACGCTGGGGGTAAATACGGCACTTTTGGACTCACAGTGCAATCGTTTGGTTATGGGGGAAAAAAAAAAAAAACCCTGCTTACACTGCATGAGCTGATGGGCCAATGTGTCCTCCTTGAGCTGTTAGAAGATATGCTGATGTTTAAACTGGCATGGAGGTGAGCAGATAATGAGTTAGACACTTTCTATAGCGGAAATAGCCTGAAAGAAGAATTTTGTTACAGCTTTACAAATCCTTCATTTTATCATTGAAGAGTAAAATGGTGCTTCTTTTACAATAAGTGATTTCACGCAATGATTAAAGTTGATAGAACAGGTGTCGCAAAGACAGGTGTAGCCGACATGTGCGGCTTTAATCCTATAATAACCAGGTTTGCGTAGCTCACTTCCCACCGGTGATATCGCTTTATTATTTTTGGAAGTTATTGTTCAATCAAATCAATATTAAACGCGTGCATCTGCTTGCTGGTGCTAAACTCTGACTGAGCTCCAGGTTTAATGAAACAGCCGTATAAACGCAGCCTGTCTTTTAAATGGATTAACAATGACATTGGCAAAATGGTAAAGTCACTGCAGAGAACATCTATTGTTCCTGGCTGTAAAATGTCATGTAAAAGTTCCATGTTTAAACTTCTGAAACTAATGTATCACATGCTGTTGTGGGCCGTGATAGTTAGTAAGAGTGCAGGCGAAAGGAAAGACAAGTCATTTAGCATCTATTCCCTTTTTTACTTTACGTGCATGTAAATGTGTCATCTAATTTAATGTATTGCATATTGAAACTGTGTTTGTTTGTTGTGTTCACTTTAGTTATTATCAGCGTATTTTAATTTCTAAATCTGGATATATGAGTGTTTTGCAGCTGACACCCACATGCTTGTCCATTCATTTTGATTTATTTTGTGATTTACCGACTTAGTCACTGGTTGAGTGCATTTCCGATGGAACATTTAACAATGCCTGTGCTATGTTCGAGTGGTGTGTGTGTGTGTGTGTGTGTGTGTGAGAGAGAGAGAGAGAGAGAGGTTAAAAAAAGAGGGAATAAGAATACTAGCCTACAGAAAAATGCCTTGGAAAAATATGTGTTTTTAAACCTTTTTATCCTACAAGTTACTTGACTATTTCTGCTCGGTGTTTCTCCTCTCTGAGATTTCACCGCCTGCGGGGTGTGATTGTGGGATTCGTCTTTGATAATAAACAGGCTTTCTGCAAGCTGCTGCTCACCACTGTCAGTATTAATCGGCCACAGGAACCTTCAAAGAACGTCCTTGCAATCCATGTGCAGTTTGTCTTATTGAATGTACAATATGACATATTACTTATGGGAAGAAAAGATCTGATTTCAACACTACTACTATGTACTTGAAAATAAACTCTGTTCTTACAGCACATAGGATGTAATCACATCATGCGTTCTGTACGTTACTTGTAGTGACCTACATTCAGCGTGTCAACCCATCAAACTGTTTTTGCTATTATTATAGCTTCTATAATAGATTATTACTACTTTACCACTGCACCTCCCCCGACATCCACACGATGCACACACACGCATAATGAAGTGATTTAAATAGCAACAAAATATGTGTGGAAGAATTATACATGAGGACAGCCTCTCACCTCATTAGGCATAATTTGGGTAGATTATAGGCTGGCAGACTTGATGATTCTATAATGAAACTGTCAAGAAGACGTACTGCTCTTGTGTACTCCATGTTGCATTTGCAGCTTACTAACACATGCATATTGTCTATTTTCTTTCACTTTTAGGTCCAAAGGAAAGCAGCAGCATCAGCAAGAGAACATTGGACCTGGATAGGGACTCATCCACACTGGACACAGAGAGCGAAGTCCACGCTGTCACCACCGTCTCACCGGTGAACATCCCCAACCATCAGCCTGTCTTCAAGGGTCTGCTGCTTCATGAGCACCTGCTTACAAAGGACTTCCAGGGGGACCAGCACTTTTTTAGGAGGGATGGCTCCGTGGCTGCATATTCCACCATGCCGGGCTCTGTGTCTGATGCAAGAGAGCCTGTCACTCATCTGGTGCCCCATGAGGATGCCCCAGCCTTCTCAGACATTGCCACCACCGCCACTGCGGCCGCCACCTCCCCGCTGACCACATTTTCTCCCACGACACCGAGGCCACCCGTGTCTCTCCCTCAGAAGAAGTCCTCAAAGACCATGGGGGATGACAAGGTAGAGCCAACGACAGACTCCCTCACCACCCAAGTGACACCAAATAATAGAGGTTCAGTCAGTGGAAGTAACCCAGCAGCTTCCTTTTCCTCGCAGAGAAGCCGACCTCAAAGTTGGAGCACTTTTCCCGCAGAGGCCACCCTTGCACCCTCCTCAGTGAGGATGGAGAAGGGGGAGGCTAGGGAAGCAGCAGCGAAAAACAAAACCAGCCCGGATCATCCACTCCCCAACCCGACAGCATCCAGAGAAGAAGGTACCACCACAGTTTCCACAACCGTTACCACAACTACCACCATCACCACCATGCAAACAGCAGGTAGGCATGTTCACGTTGTCTCTGACTTACCACAACATCCAAACGCCTTTGTGAAATAAATAGAAGCACCATCCAAGTAACCTTTTTCCCTGATGGAAATTTAAAGTTGAGAGCACCTTCCCCCAAATATTTAACACATCCATCCCAGAGGGCAGGAAAATTAAGCATCAGGTCATCAACGCCGCTGCTGTTCATTTTGCATGCTGCACACTGCTGTTCGTCTCTCCACCAGGGATAAGAGAGCTGCTCATGTGTCAAAAACAATCTGATTTTCCCTGATGTGTCCTGCCTGTCCTTTCCACTGGCAACAGAGGGCTGAAGGCCCAGATGAGCAGTGTCGGAGAGGAAATCTGTAGAGATAGAGGGTTACGGGGCCACGGAGACACAGGTGGGCTGTCAGAAAGATCAGTGGTCCGGGAAAAAGGCAATCACATGTCTTTTTACTGTCTCCCACAGAGCCATGCAGTCTGAATTTCACTGACCCTGAGGGTAACATCGAAATCCTGCAGCAACTCGACTCTGGAGTGGAATGTAACTACTTAGTTACTGTCTACCTGGGATATGGCATCGAGGTTCAGGTCAGTGCTAAAGGCTCATGTTGATGTGTGATGTTGTCCCTTCAATTTGTAAACTATAATATGCAACATCTGTTAAAGTGGAAAAGCACAAAATTGTCTTTAAACCCACATTTTTTAACTGATATTTTTGGCCACTTGAGGGCAGCGGAAACAATTTGTACATACAATACTGACATTTAATTCCTTTGAAAGCTGACAGGTACCCATTTACACATCCAACTCATACAGAGCGTAGCGTGCATTTGGAGCTGTGTCCAATATTTCCTTTCATTTCAGCTCTGTTTTTGGTCTCCACCACCATTAGAATAAGATCTGTGCAGCTAACTTTCTTTGGTGGTCGTGTACAGTGGGTTTATCAGAGTTTTTTTTTTTTTATTGGAAACTGCTGCCTGCATTTGGAAATGACACTAATAAGAGCTGTGATACTGCAGCAAAACAGTGCAGCTGTGGTCCATAAAACCAAAACAATCAGCTGAAAGACACTATAAAACTCAGGAGAACTGAGAGGAACTGCTGAGTCAGCTCATAATTGTCTGTGGGTTTTTCACTATTAGTGACCCCGTTCACGTACAAATAGTCAAATTGTGTGATTCATTGTTAATCTAAAAATATTGATTATAGCCATTTCAACAAGAACTGCGCTGTTTGACTCTTTAAAAAACACTTGTGGAAGTCACACAATGTTTTAATAAGGGTTTTATTCAAGCAGTGAAGAGCATGGACATATTTTAGTTTAGTCTCAGCTGTTACAGTATTTGCCGGTCTTGTGTGTGGGTTGATGGAGATAGACAGGCAGCAAATTGCTGGAGTGAGTGGGTGGAAGGGGGCACAAGTGATGGGGTCTGTCTCAGGTTGAATGTTTGCTTGGTAAGTCTTTTCACAAAAGGTTATAAAAATTAACTGTCAGTGCGTGTGTTCCCTGGCATTTGCAATTCCTCAAATGCCTCATTTACCACTGGAGACTTTAAAATGTGTGAGCTTTGTCTTGCTGCCTCTGGAGGGCTAAGATAAGTCTTGACAGAGTATATGTTTGAGAGTGTGTTTTTCTCCGAAAGCTTCCTCTGGGTAACTTAAGTAAATCTTGAACCACTTATAAGCACGAGCGCACCTACCTGCACATGTGCACACACACACACACACACACACACATATGCCTTTCACCCCATTTGAAAAACAGCCCTCAACTTTCACTGCTTCTCCAGTGCATTTGGCAGAAAATTTTCTTTGGCGCTATGAGGGGGAAACATATAACAGACATTTTATCCTCACATCTAGCAGGCCTGATAAAGAAACAGGGGGAAGCCATGTGTTTCAGCACCAACATGTGAACAGATGGGGCCACACTCTCCCTCCCTCCTACAGCTAAACTGATATTGATCTGATGGCAAACTATACAGAAAACTGCTTGGCACGGCTGAATGGAGTGATGAGCCATGGTCTCTGTTCCTGGCGAAGACATCAACTGACTGAAGATGGGAAGATAGAAATTGAAGTCAAGTGTGTGTCATACCTTCTCATCAGCAGTGTGTGAAGCTCCTCTGCCTAGAGGCTTTCCAGGTCCCAAGGTTTTAAAGGAACGAAGGGGATCAGAAAGTAGACTTGTAGAGTAGCAGTGTGCACAGAAACTGTTATGCAAGCGGCAACATTTTTTACCTCGTATTTTGAATGTTTTTACACATGGATGATTTTTAATTCCCAACCATTTACACTCTCCTCACTCAACTGTGTTTAATTCTCAAAGCAAGCAGGAAGAGATGGACACACTTTTAGCCGTTTGATGGGATTTACTTTTTTTGACAGGACTCATCCAACACATGTAGGCACACGCACACAAATGTAGAAATACACACCAGGTGTTCACATCTGAAAGTTAAGAGCAATGCAGCTACAATTATACCACCTTTCTGAGCGTCAGAGCTAACTGTGGTGGATGAGCTGCAGCATTCTGGTTAATATCCTCTGTCTTGCATTCACACACATGCTGGTGTTTTGGTCAGCCACCCTTTTTAATCCTTTTTTTTTTGGCATTTTGCCTTCGTTCACAGGCAGGAAACATGAAAAGAAAATGGGGTGAAATGCAACAAGGGTCCACAGCAGGATTTGAACCGGGGACATGATTGTTACCACCAGGTCAAGCACTTGGAAGCCTCCACCCTTTTAATTTTTGCTTGTATTATTGCACCAGCAAGAAAGACATTAAGGCTGCGATATACAATACCAGCCAGCTCACATTTGGAAAGAATGGATCAGTGTGCAGATGGTACACAAGGACAGATAACAATGAGAATATGCATCTGTCAGATTGTCATTTTTCTGCTCGTTTTTCAGCACATTCAAGGGACTTTACATGGGACAGCTGGTAATGAACTTTTCCAAACGGCACATTGTAACATTGTAAGAGGCATTTTGGTCTTTTTTTTTTTTTTTTTTTTAAATTATGAGGAGACATGTGACTGCAGTAAAGTTAATGTAAAGATAATGGGACTAATAACAGATGGTTTACTGAGAAAAATGCAATGTAATCTTTTCTTTGAATGACACACTCAAACATGACAAATAATTCAGTTCAACAGCTTGGATCAGTGCCCCGTCTTGTCATTGTCCTACTTTTATGCATGTAATTTTGATTATACTAATCCTTTAAATCACAGATCCAGTAAGAAAGGAGAGGTCAGCCGAACTGTTGTTGTAGTGACTAAATTGATTTCTTCCACTCTTGTGATCATTTGTCATCGTCACGCAACGATCTCCAGAGGGGTCTCAGACCGTCCCCTGCCATTTCTCTGGTCGTATTATTGACAATTTGTTGATTTGTGGCCATAATTTGTTTTTTTCTGGTATTTGTTAGAATACATTGAAACATCTTAGTATTCACTTTTGTCAGTTGGGTTTCAAAGCCATTCGCTGGGATCAACATAGGAGAAATACTTCAGAGCAGAGGAGCCGTAGGAGGGACATTATGGTTGAAGTGCATGTTCTTGTTTTGGCAGCCAGCCTCCATTATGGAAGGTAGTCATCATTATAGCAGAGAGAGCAGCGGTTGGAAAGGGCAAAGGAAAGAAATAAGGTGAGAGAAAAACTGAAGGACAAATGCAGCGACTGTAGAATAAATATTTATGTTGATGCCTTCCTATTATATACATATGTCATTTCCAGCACTCCGACTCCTCCAACTTCCGTCAGCATTAAGAAATAGAGAGATTGGTGGGGAATAAATAAATAAGCAAGATCAGACCTTTCCGTGTTTAGTCAATAGTCCTTTCAGCACTTTGGCAGCTTGCAAGAAAGGGAGGATGAAAAATGTATCAGGAGAATTTACTGCCCTCAGCCTGACTGTTCAACCTCTCTGCCACAGCTAACGGCATATAATGCATCGCCCCATCTGGTGATTCTGGCTGCATTATGATTTTTTTCGCAGAATAATTGCACAAATATTAGGAGCCTGATGTAACACCTACTTTCAGCAGTGAAATCAACTAACGGTGTAATAAAGCCTGGAAATATATTTCGAAAAATGTGCTGCACACTGCACATAAGCTAGTGCAGGTTACTGTAATATGGAGGAAGGCCTGTTTTTCAAGGTTTAGTTTAGCCCACTCCTTGTCCTTGAAATATACCGTTGGTTTGAATATAAAATATTTAAAAAAAATCAATCTTACCATCCACTTAAGTCGGTCTGGGTGTGATGAATTATTATTAATAAGAGAGACCTATTTATTTTATATACTTAAATTTATTATTGCATGACCATGTCAAAATTACTGTGTCAGATATAGATGAGATATTTACCTCTGATTTAGCACTGATGGGATGTAAAATCTTGCTGTTGCATGTGTCTAAAGTTAGTCCCTCTCTCCACTGCAGGCTATATCTACATACACACATGGGGGAATGACAGTTTTTGGAAGCGAATATCTTAAGCACATCTTATTTCTGTCCTCAATATCCGTCTCCCCCTCTTCTCCGCAGTCACTTCGGCAATAAGGTTTTAGAAGAGGACAGATGGAGGTTTTCCAGAACTGGGCTGTGGCATTAAAGTGCTTAAAATCTGTTTTGGAGCTTTTTTTATTTGATCAAATAAATCCGGTGGGTTAGCTAGCTATCAGCTCTTCCCAGGCCATCTGTCCCGTTTCTTTTTTCTGCGTCTCCTCTGCTCACTGATCTACCTGCCTGGGTCTCGAGGAGTTGACGTCTGAGGCTCTGCACCGGTTTGTCCCGGCTCTGTTTCGTGGTGGCCACATCTCCGCACTCTTGCAAAAAAAAAAGAGAATGAAGGCTATTGTGTGGGGAGGACTGAGAGTGGTTGATACATTTCAGGGGTTAGGAGCCCAGACATGGCCAATTTCTCCCACTGCCTCAAAGGCTGATTGGGGGAGTGCTTCCATTTTCTGACAGGTTTAAAGCAGCATCATTCAAGGAGATGGGGAGGGAGGATTTTAAGGTCAATACTGTATAACTCATTTTTTTTCTCTCCTCCATCCCTCTCACAACTCTTTCATCCTCTTTTTTTTTCTTTTTTTCCTATTTCCACCCTGCTCTCATTTGTCAGTTTTTCTATTTGTCTAGCTCCACTACCCTGTCTCAATCAGTTTCAGTTTCTTGTGGTGAACCAGGGGATAAATTAACAGAACACGGGAAGGAATTAATACAACTGTAGCTTGACTTGCAGCATGATTACTGTTTCTCATTAATACCTTTTTATTTGTATTCTCCTGATTATGTAGATTGAAACAACAAGCGGCAGTCAAAGAGTAAAGCAGGATTTCAGTCATAAGGAAACGTAAGATCGTAACAAAGATGTACACAAATTAGAAGTAGTGCTTTGCAGTTTAAGGCGAACCATTGTGATGAGATTCAATGCAAAATTGTCCATCAAGTGAAAGAGAACACAAAACTTTTTCTTTGTTTATTCCAGTAATTAAAGCTCATGCAGTAAATATGAAACAAAGGCTTTGAGTCTCAGTGGGCAAAATTATGGCTTCCAAGTTTTCCTATCCTCAAATGAGCGAATATTGTTTCAGACGATTCCAAACAAAGCAAAAAATAAAACCGAGCATCTAATGAGCTGCATGTGCTAATGAGTTACAGCTCAGGTGGGGATGAGGTACTGCCGAGGTGGATCGTCAGTCAAGTGAAGTCCTTCAAGGATTGAGGCGTTACAGAGCATGCCGAATGTTTATACCTAACCCCAACTCGAGGGTTAACTATTGGTATTTGATGCTGCCTCTGCGACCACGCTCCTCTGACTCCAATCAATAGTCATGTTAATAAGGAGCACCAACACTTGATATAGTCTCCTCTCAGTGCTGGGTGAATTGCCGTATTGATCCTTGCACTCTTTTTAATTCCAGTATTTCTTATAAAAGAAGCAAAATGCACATTGACCCTGGCCCAGTGTGGCTGATGAGGGAGGGAATTAAATTTGTTTTGTTGGTGCTCAGTGACCGTTAGTGCTCTCATCAGACAAAAGGGCCACAAGAAAGTATTACGGAATTTTTACTGAGGGCAAGTCTTGACACTTTTGTAAAACCAACAGCCCCCCTTTAAAGTACAATGATGCCTGTAATCCTTCTCCCTCACGTCTGACATAATAAAAAAGGGGTCTTTTAATGAGGTAATGCACGTGCTTTGGCCATTCTGTGGTTGTGGTCCCCAGCAGCGCGAATGACACAACACGTAGCAGTGTGTCCCAGAGAAACCGATCCTGACTGGGTAATGGAGACCAGGACAGGCTTGCTGCCTTTAATCAACTTGAGATGAGGCAGAAGGAAGCCTTCATCATGTAGTGCCTTGGGGGAGAAAGGCAGGACATACAGAAGGCCGGTTTGATCTTGATGAGCTTTTTAGGGTGTCAGGGCTTTGCTGAAATGAGTTTTCATGAGGCCTAGCCACCCCGAGAGGAACGCTTTCAGGTGACACTAATTGCTCCTCCACCCAGCTAGCTGTCATAAAGGGAGAAGACTCTGTCTGGCAGAAGGCTGTGTTCTCTCCAACTCTTTCAGTGTCATGATGAGGATGGGAGGGTAAAGATGCGTTCGAGAAAATATGAAGAGTAATCAGCAATGCATGAATTTAAATCTATGCAAAAATGCACAGTGAAGCAAATAAACTGAGATGTCAAGGCCCTAGAGGCACCTCAGTAAGTGAGGTTGATTTATCAGGTGTTGCTCCAAAATGTGTCAGTACTCCATTATCCAGACACTTTAACTACGTGTTTCAAATGCTGAGGGTCGTAATGTGTGCTTTACTGTAAGCTTCTGCAGGGAAAAAAAAAAGATAATATTTGAAATGATGGTGGCGAAAGCATGTGGTGATCTCCGGAGCATAAAATGGACCATCTTAAATGTGACATAAGTGACAATGTGCAAGTTAGTATTGTATTCAGCCACTGGCTCTGGCACATTCTCATTAACACTCCGCTTTCGCTGATTGGTGAGGATCCATTGTTTTAGACAGCGGGCCAAATAAGAAATGGCCTTGGCTGTTTCATATAGAGGTGAATGTTCAATTAAGATAACGTTTTTCATATAATGAGCGCTGGAAGAGCGCTTTTTTTGTATGAATTTATCAGGAGATACACAAAAACACCAAGTGGATGTGCTTTAGCAAGATTATTCAAATGTGAGCTGTAGATACGGGGCGACGAGGTAGGTGTGCTACCAGTGCGCTCCGGTGCATAAGCCAGTGCGTTTTATCATAGTAATGATGACACTGCAGCTGGTGAGTCCAATGGCTGTTGATTTATTGCCCCCAGCAGCAGGGTCATTTAATTTCCATGTATGGTGGGATCGTTTTGATTACATACTGCTCATTTCTGCATCAGCAATGGCTCCTGTGAGTCAGTGTAAATGTTCATTGCAGAGCACCACCAGATGTTTTCAACAGTAAATCATCAGTGAGAGCCTGCCTCTGCGGACAGTTAACTCATACTGTGTACTTACAGATCTATTAATAAATTAGTGAATGAAGATTACACGCCATGTGTAAAAAGTCCAACATGTTTGACAGATTGTTTATTTCAAAGCACTGGGAAATATATATATATAATATTATATTTTTTTTAACAAATTGCATTTTTATTAGCTTTTTTTTTTTAAAAGTAGACAGTAACTTCCTAATTGCTGGATACAGATTATTTAGTTTATGGCTTATGTGGGCCTAACCGTCAGATACCAGCAGTGGCTCTATAGTTACAGATTAGAAAGCCATGCCGGGCTGCTTTCTGTTCGGATGTGATAAGATGGATCTTCACCTCTGCTCACTGTTCACTCAGATAGTTTAACACTGCGGCACACAGGAAACTCCCTGTTCTACAAAGGTCACAGTAAACACAGAGAGATCAATGTACTCAATCCTGTAAATATTGTTATCCTTTGAAACATTTATTTTTGAGATTTTCCCCTGTGTTTTGTATTCCAAGTGCAGTTCCAGGCCTGTCGATTGTACCGTGGCCTTGCAGGATGGTCTGTTCATTATAGCGGTTTGATTGAAAAGACTGGCTAGAGGAAAGAGATGACCCTCTCTCCTCTAGTCCTCTCATTTTGATTGGGCTGGGGAAATATTTTATTGGAATAGCTGGGGGAAAAAAGAAACGCTTGAAGCCAAAGAGCACCTACCCAAAGGACGGTCCTATATTTCTTGCATTGTTTTGAGCTTTCCTTTCATACAATGGCTTTTAAAAAGCCCACTAAACAGACATCTTTCTTCTCTCAACACAATTCTCGAAATGGAACAGCACAATGTTTAGATGGCATCCTCTGATAATGTTGTGGTTGGTGCAGAAGTGTGCTTGGTCAGCCAAATCCCCAGTCCCACAAATGTGTCTGCTGAAGCAGAGATTCCAGCTTGGAGTTACAAGAAGCCTGCTCTCATTACAGTCCAGAGGAACATGCATGTGTGTGTACATACGTGCACATACACACGCACGCACGTACATATACAGTATGTGTGTGTGTGTGTGTGTGTGTGTGTGTGACAGCGAGAAAGAAGTCCCTCTGGGCAATTGGCTGCAGCACTGCTGAAGATAAGGTAGTCTGATCTCTCCTGACATGGCCAATGATTCATAATTGAGGTAGGACAGCTGTTGCTGGTTGCACTGACAGGTCCCAGGGTGGATGACAGATGATAGGGCCCTCTGGGGCCAAACTATCTATCAGTCCAAATGTTCACTGTCCACTATCTGCTCTCCTGTCCTTCATGCGGCTCCCTCGTATATGTAAACCAAATGGTCACAGAGGCACAATCTGTCTGACCTCACTGAATATCAGAGTATGTACCTTACAGTAGATGGACACCTGTACGATGTGGTGTTTGCTAGATAAACAATACACCACTACCGTCATGTCGTGTTGTTGTACTGGATTGTCTTAAATTGTCAGGTGCTCATACGTTTGTCATTTTTTTCTGCAATCTGCATTCATGAACATCAATAATTGAATTGATATTAGTAATAATCAATACTGAACACTGTCAAAAATGTATCTTTCCATCACCAAGAGGAATAATGTTTCAACACAAAATGTTACAGTGAAACACTCAGGAAAATACTAACAATTTATAATATATACATATATATAAATGAAATACAGCTAAAATGAAAATAAATGAGTAAATAACTGAAACAGACAAAATCAAATCAAAAGCAATCATATAGTCGTATAGTCATATTAATTATTAAGTGGTCTCAAACACAGCCTGAAGAAACATTAAATATTAACAGCCTTCTTATGTATGAAAGAATATCTTTAGAAGTGATTAAGCTAAAGATGTAGCCTATCTGATCTCAAAGTGTTCCAACATCCGGGGACTTTATCTGCCGGTCTGGTCACCCTTGGTTAGTATCTGAGACCTTGGAATAACCAAAAGAGCCCCATCCATCAATCTAAGGTGACACCGAAGCATGTAACGAGTCAGCAAATCAGTGATATATATATGGAGCAAAGCAATTTAATGCTTTGAAAGTCAGCAGTAAAATGTTAAAATCAATGCAGAACAGCGAGCCAACACAAGTTGGCCAGTGCAGGAGTAATATGTTCATATCTTGTGGTGCCAGTTATAATTCGAGCAGCAATGTTCTGCACCAGCTGGAGTCAGTGGAGGAAGCTCTGACTGATAGCAGCATAAAGTGCATTACAGGAGCCCAGGCAGGAACAACTTTATGTCTGCAGGAGACAACATGAAAAATGATTTTCCAGAGTTGAAAAAAAAAAATGAATAGACAAAAATAACACCATGATTTCTTGCTGCCTGTATAAATAATTATTGAGCATGTCTTTAATGCATTTAGATGAATGAAAACATTTAGTTTAAAAGAAAAGTACAATTTAAGGGTGTCTTGTCAGACGGTGTATGGTGGTATTAATATTTAGGGGTTTCTTAGCCCTGGAGTTCTTTAATACTACAAAACACCTATTGCAGACCAAATTTGACATTTCTTTTCAGATTTCAGATTAGAAATACTTGGAGCCATTGGCTATAGGGGAGGGTGAACAGAGCTTGGATAAGAGGCTTTCCACCAGTCCCATGGAGGGCTTCAGCAAGAAGCACATTTGATTTCTAGCCTAATTTTTTAATTTTTTTCTTTTGAGATATGGTTGACTGAAATAAGTGTGAAGCATGGTGGAAAATCAGCCACCTCTCATCGACTCACCAGCTTTAAATAACGGTGGAGGAAAGAGAAACACATTACAGGATAATAATAGAATGACATTGAGAGATGAAGGAAATTATGGGCTTTTTTTTTTTTTTTTTTTTTTAGCTTAATCTGGATCTCCAATAAATACCACCAGACTTTGAGAAAACTAACTTGCTTAATTGTAGGATTAAAACTGCTCAGTAAAGTCAGTGCATACTTTTCAAATTTCCTGTTCCTTGAAAATGTTCAAATCTTGAAAAGCTACATTTTGCAAACCTGCAATGCAAACAATCAAAGATCACTATACACTCCATAATGGATGTAATTTCAAGTTGAGCGAAATTGCAATTCTGCTTGTCTGCATTTCATTCCTTGACTATAAGGGTATGAATGTTAAATTGTGTGAGAATCACTGTGCCGCACTGTGGGGTGAATTATGAAGCTATAAGATGAGAAATAACCTGATTTGCAAAACATCCGAGCCCTCCATATTAACTCAGAGAAAAAAGGCAGAAGTGGGAAAAAAAGGAACTGTGCCTAAGGCTTTGTCATTGACATTGCCCTTGAGAAACAGAAACAGGGATTCTAAAATCATGTGACATTCCTTTATTACTCACTGTGACAATGTTGTTTAAGGATCCTGCAGCAACTGAATTATCTAAGCCACAATGACAAGATGCATGTTTTAAAACATACAGTGATTCTGTAACACACACTAAACATAGGAATACCTTGAGTTTGGTTATTTCCATCTACTCTTTGCTCTCTGTGTTCTCGGTTTGTCTGAAAACCAGAATCTAACGCGACACCACTCTGGAGGTTGTGATAAAAATCAAATCAATCAAAGTGGCTGACCTCATGGATCATTCAGGAAGAAGTCACCTCTAAGCTCAGTCTCCGAGTGTCCATTAGCCTCTCTGCGCTCATTGTCAGCTCCCCTTCGACTGAGTGACAGTTAGCCAGCCCGACCAAATTCATTTTCCTGCCACTGTGGTGCAATGTGCTCATCCTGCCCACTGTCTCAGCTTTTCCAGGCTGTTGCACTAACACTCCCGCACACATATTACCTCAGGGACATTGGCATATGGAGGGCAAACCTTTTTCTGCCTCATGGCGTACCTGAGACCTGAGCCTACCACAGCAATAGTTAGAAATAGATGTTATGAATTTCACTGAGACCTTGGAATAGATGTGATTGCTTTAGCTTTTGATGATGCTCTTGTCTTTCCAGAAAGGAGCTTGATCTATTGAGCAGCGGTGCAGAGTAATTTAGATTTAGATTTTTATCTCCTCTCTATAAGCACAGGCTAATGTAAAATGCATTCAGCTTTTGTCTTATTGTCTTATTTTTATGCATTTATTTATTTGTAATTTGAATGTCATTTTTTGACTTTTAGATATCACTAATATGTTGCTCAGAATTATTGAAAACTTTTTTTTGGCAAGTGCAAAAAAAAACAAACAAACCAAATAAGTGGCCTAAAAAATGTGGATTCGATAAGAAGATTCAATCCTAATTAGCTTTTATAAAAGTCTATCAGACCCCAAAGCAATTTAATACCGCCACGCAAACCCAAGTGAAGGTGAAAGCTTTTTATTTTTATCATACAGAATAATAACCATGACCTGCTGTTGGATTAACATGCCTCGTCTATAGTTCCGTGGGGAATGAAATGCTCCAAAATGTGTCAGTACTCCATTATCCAGACAGTTTAGCTACGTGCAATCCTCCTGAGGTTCCCTCACCAGATTTAGCTGCAGATGCTGTTCAAACCTGTTGAAGACATAAAGCACTGCTGTCAGAGTGGCTTATAGGCACATGGGAAACATAGGAAAAGGATGAGTCAATCGTACAAAAACCCATGGGTGGAATGACCCAGGCAGATTCTGCAATTACTCAAAAACACGTCTGCAATGCGGGAGCAGGTTAACAAAGAAATGACTAAACCAAACATATCGCCGTGCAACTGCGTCAGTCGACAACCGAGCAAAGTAACGCAGTAGGTGACCCATTTTTGCACAGCAACGTCATTAGACTAAACTTGGCTTTAAATGGAAACACGAAAGTGGTGCTGAACTGAGATCCCATCTGGTGCAACTGAGACCTCATAAATCAGTTAGTCACCAGGTTTGTGTGCAATGTGGTCTTTTTTTTTATGCTCAGTGTTTGAGTTAAAAGTCCATGAATTTTCAAAGAGAGGATCAAAATAAGCGTGCTCATTCTAGCAGCGCTAAAAATGACTGTTCGCTTTGGTAATTCTCTGTGCGATGTGTTACTCTGCAAAGACCATTTGCAAAGGGTAAGTCAGTCAGTGAACCGTGCGCCAGCGTGATGAACATGATGCGTGGCCTATATGTGTAATCACATGGCATGCTCTCTTCTTTTTTTTCCAGGTGCTAAATGTGAGCGTGTTGGAGGGAGAACAGGTGACGGTGGAGGACACGGGTGGCCGAGAACCCTTCATCCTCGCCAACGAGTCAGTCCTGATGAGGGGCCTGGTACTTCGCAGCTGGAGCAACCAGATCTCCATCCGATTCCGTAGTGACCAACAGCACAACTCTGGATTCATCCTGCTGCATTACCAAGGTGAGCTGCTATCATCAGCTGTGTTGTCACATCATTCAAACTGTGCATCAGTCCAACAGCTGCTCGGCTTGTTGGGAATAAACTTGAACCGGCCTTTATGCTGACATCCCTCCTCAATCACTGCATTTGTTCTCAGCACAAAAGTTGCGTCACTTGGTTTTGAGACAACCTCTATTTACAGAAATGTTCCGAGTTCTGCTGCTTTGCTTCTCGTCATGTTGCAGTTATTACCCAACAAAATGTACTCTTATGCTCACTTTACACCAAAACACAAGCAACAAGGTGTATTTTCTGTAAAAGGCTCCACTGTTGAGTTGACTGTTATTTACAGTTACAAGAAAATGTGATCATACACCCCATGATGTGTGCAGGCTTTTTCACGCTTGTCAGTCAGATGTCCACGCAAGAAGGAAGATTGTCATTTGTGGTATTAACACATTCGGTAGCTTTGCGAGAGCTGAATTCCATTGACCTTTGCAGAGGTTAGAGCTACACAGAGTGAACTGCTAAACGTGGCCAAACAATAACTACAAGAGTGTGTGACAGCAACAAAAATCTGTCAGCAGAGATAGTTACTGTGTGTTGTCGGCGAATATGATGGCCCATAAATTCCTCCCCCTCTCTCGCTTGTTTTGTGCGTGACATTGATCTTCCTTGTCTGCAACAATGTCTGTTTATCTTAGCAATCACACAAAGTGGCCACCAATTACATGCCCCATCGATTTGAGTTGATGGTGGATGGTGGTGGACAAAACATTCATTCCACCACATTACTGTAGCGCTTTCATCAGCTCGAAAATGAAAGCGACCATCAAAACAATGCTGCTGACGTGGGATAAATCAGCCCATCGCCGCTGGATGTGTGAATATCGGTGTGTGGTCAGGCTGAATGATGACAGCGAGGGGTCAGTACAGATTATACAGGGTGATGCATATATGCGGACAGATGGCGGCAAATGGCTGAAATATATTACACTGTCACTAGGTGTACTTTTCTCCTTCACTTCTCCTCTTTGCATCTCCGTTAATCTTATTCAGCATGATTTTATGTGAAATGTTTATTCGATGAATACAGATGGACACACTGCTTTGACTCTTTTGTATTATTAAAAAAACATCTTTTTATCTATTCCTCCATTTCATATTCGCTGTGTATATAAACCCAACAGTCCCGCTGCACTGTGCATCTGATGCAGAGAGGGGTCTGCAGACTCGATGGGGATACTATGCTAGTTGCTGATGCCTATAATATTATTAATTGAAACTGCTGGCTGCTGCATATTTTGTGACCCACGCGGCATTTGCTCATGCCTCCTCATAAGGAACATGAATAACCAAGTAGTTCCTCATGTTCCATGCAAACATCATGTCCTGAATCAGCTCAAAACATGCGTAAGACTCATGACCAGGAACATGTGCGGCTGCAGGTGCCCCCTCTGCATCAGTTAACTTGTTAATCAGTTTGAGAAATTATATAATGGTAAAATGATGACACACCCCAGAGACTAATCCAGGCATTTATGTTTAATATAGCCTAAGTATTAGCTATAAAGGCCAAGATGTTTGCTATTGGATTGCCAGCTGTAAAAAAAAAAAAAAAAAAACACATTCACTTTGCGCTCCATTAAAAAACATCTTTGTAAACAAGTAAACCGCAGAGCCACAAAAAAGAAAAAAAAAGTAAAAAGAAAAAGCATATGTCAAACATCTAAATTGCTGTACTAAATTAAATTCTGGGCTATTATAGAATTTAATTAACACTCGGATGATAAAATGTGGTTGGGACATCTATAAGTGGAAGTCAGACAATGGTAATACATGCACCTTGGTAGAGAAAGAACAGAAACTGTCATTTGTTGGCTAATGGAAATGATGTGACAGCGCAGACCAGAAGTAGAAGTAAGCTGCAAGAAAGAGATATCAAACTCTAATATCATTAAATTATTTTGCTGTGAAAAGATCAATCCTCTTGTGGAGATTGCTCAGTGTATTTGATACAAAGAGGGCTTCATCTTAACTAACTGAAATCATTTTCCGGTTACATCCTGTTGTGATGCTACAGTAGATATTCATGGTCACTTTGTAATATCAATTCTTATGACCCTATAAAAGCCTTATAAAACACTTTCACAGACAACGGTCTGTATTGTAATTTTTGCATCAGTGGCATATAAAATGTATTCACATGTGGAGTTACTTGTCCAAAACAACCGATTCGGTTTAAAATATGATGGGACAAATTTAGTTACACTAATGAGAAAAAATGCAAAGAGCAGATTTCCAGGAGATTAGACATATTGGATACACAGAGGATATTTCAATTTGTGTTCCTCTCCTTGTTAAGCGGAGTATCACCTTGTCCTTTATAATGGGCTGTGAGAAATGTGATTGGACAAGTGTGGAGAAGGAAACAGAACTGTGGAGAGATGGATCTCAGCTCAGAGTAATTAATATCTGCTACAGCATCGGCTCTGCCTGCGATGGCAGACTGATGGATGCCTCTATAACATCAACAGCGAGCCTGACACTCGGAACATGTTTACACGTGTGTTCTACTCTTGATATAGAGAGAGAGAGTGGGAAGTAAAGGTGTGGGACAGGAGAGGGACATAGCACTTTACTTTTACATGCTTCTATCCTTTACTCTTCCTCAATACGCACACATATGCACACAGAACATCTATTGTCCATAGCCACTGCGGCTATAGATTATGAAAAAAATGCATGCATGAAACTAACAATGCACAAACATAAAAAGCACAATTTAATGCATTCTCAGACATTTTCATTATTGACACAAATATTCCTCATTTTATGCAGATGTCAACTTACAATGTGTGTGAAAAATGACATCTTTTACTGTTTTATAATCAGGCTTGACTGCAATTTTAACCCCTGAAACTTAATTAGCGTGCTACAGTGGAGGCAAGTATGTTGAGAGGCTGCTTCATATTAAAGTGATGAGCAAACTAAATACGGAACAGGGAAATGAAATCTCTGCCATTCTTCTGAAAGCATAACGATGGGTTAATTACACAGATGGCATGCAAAAGAGGTTTTTGGCAAAATAGTATAATTCTACCCATAAAAGATATATTCTGACTTTTTTTAATGGAGGGGTCAGTGAGTGCTGTCATTCTTTTGAAAAGAAAAATCATTTGTATGCATGAGCACCGTGGGTACTAATAATTAAATGTAACACAGCACATGCAAATGTGGCCAACCCACAAGGCCTGTTTTACTCCCATTTTAAATTAAACTTAATTTATGATGGAATTCAACCACAACCTCCTCGTTATTTAGCTGATGAAATGAGTGCCATCATTTCTGACCTAAACATCTCGAGGTGAGCTTGAATTATCAGTTCAAGATTTTCATGAAGTATATGGAGCTTAATCAATGGCATGTTTTCAATGTTTTTTTCAGGACTTATTGATTCGCTGTAACTAATAAGCCGCGTTGACAAGCGAGGCGGCCGGAGGACCTCTGCTACTGGCACCGATCCACCGTTTGCCACAACTTCTCAGTAGCATTGATGAGATGCCGCCCCCGGTCCAAAGTTATTTCTCTTTAATAGCCTTTATTGAGTAAATGACCATTAAAATCGAGTTTTTAACCCAACCACATAATTATCAATAGGCCATATCATGGCAGAACTATGGTCTGGCTTTCCACAATTGAATCACTCCCCCAGAGACAACACTATTGATCTTTCTGTAAAAAGGTAATGCTTTGGTGCACAGCCAGGACATGAGGCGTGGATACGGTGACAGTCACACTGTGAACTGTAGGACTGCTGTCATCTCAATGCACCAAAACAACAAGTAACCAGAGAGGAGAAGTCATCAATACATGCTTTTCTCTCCAAGTGGTGATACAGTACATGGTGGATAATATTCTCCGAATATACTGTCAGGAAATATTGTAATAATCAAGACTGCATTCATTATTTGTGTTCTGTTTTCTGTCCCTATTTTATTATCTCCTTCTCTCACCTTGCCAAGTTTGATCTCATTCCAGCTCTCTACCTGAAGGGATTCGGGCGACACTTGAGATACAACAGAGCAACAGTTTATTAGGCCAAAATTGAAATGCATTTTATTTGTTTGTCGAAACACGGTGGATAACTTAGTATTACCGGCTTCTTCACCTCATCTATTTTGCCCAAGTCAACAATATTTGTCCATTATTTGTTGAAGAGCAGCATTCTCAATTTGAAGTACTGCAGGAAATGAAGAATGTGCATACAGCAGAATGAGGCTCATTGAAGGGAGGACTATGTGAGTGAATGCAGGAGGCACACCAAAATGATCTTTCAGGAAATGTTGTCTTTCTTTAAATGATTTCCCAAAGTTGATCCCTGGCAACTTTTGACAGAGGGCTGAAGAAACGGTAACTCATTATTGGATCCTAAAATACAGATTTCACCGTTCCGTATTTTTTGACACAAAATACTTGAATTTCAGGTGGGTGAGAAGGGGCAGGAAGCAATATAAACAGACAGACTTTATATTCAAAAAAGGCAGGACAAATCAATTGCTGTTGGACAGATAAGAGAGGAAAACAGAGGCAGCAAGACAGGATGTGCTCCTCTTGAAATCTCGTGTGAAATGACAAAAATAAATTGAAAAAAAAAAAAAAACCATTTAGCCCATGTTCAGATGCCTTATGATTACATATTGGTTATGACAGGCTACACATAAAAACAACTTTCCAACTTTGAAACTGCGCCATTTAAATCACAAAGGCTTTTATTTATTTTTCCCCCCTTTTTTTTATGGACACCTATTTTAAAACAATATTGAACCAATACATGTCACATAAAAATGATGTTTGTCACTGACATTCTAGCATTTATGTCAGTGATGTCTTTGACCTGTGATGCCTTCCTTCATCTAAACTATATGATTCTGAAAGAAATATGGGAACGCAGTGAGGTGATGTATCATTTCCACACAATTATCTTTTTGACAGTAAATAATATTTGACTGTATTACTGTCCATCTATGGAGAGAGTCATCAAAATGGCCAAAACCACAGTGGTGTTTTCTTTAAATTATTTCTCTGTGATTCAGAAAATTTTACATTTTGCTGGGCTACATTGCAAACTCCTGTCTATATTGTTCAGCCTGTCTGCAACTAGTCATGTTGTATGACCGACGGTTTTACCTGTGTGACCATTTCCTCCTCTCCTCTACAAGGAAACACTAACTAAAGACATAAGCTCCACATCTGTTTCCCGTGGCCCCACAGTACCATCAGCTAATCTTCCTGGCTGTCTGCACCGTGGATCTATTATTTGTAATGGCAAAACAATCAGACTTTATGGCCCAGCACCACATCTACTGGAATGGAGGCAGCACGTAATTTACTTCAGGAATTGGCTCCACAATTTTTGCCTCTGGCTCTCCCACTGCATGCTCAATAGGGATGTAAATGCTGCTATGATAATGGCAATAACTAGGTTCATTGGAGCTAGTGATAAACTATGAATTGAATAGATGACCCAGGGGCAGCGTACCTCGTCCCTGTGGCTCACTGATTTACTGCGAAGGAAAGGCCTGTTTCATTATGGTTGAAACCAGTGGCTTGTATAAAAGAAAAACTAGCCAGTAGATTAAAACATAGTCGATGGGGCAGTTTTACAAGCCTTTATGGCCGTTATGCATTTAGGGCTGTTTTCCCTCGAGTTCGGAGATTGATAGAACAACATTTGAATATCCAATTTCGCTTCAAGGTAATACTAGAAACATCACTAAAGTGTTGTTTTTCATCTACAAATGACTGGCTGCAATGAAAGCACTTCAAATCCAGCCCGCCGCAGAGTGTCTAATCTTTTCTGTGCTGTTTAACCTCCACTTGCGCAGCATCTGTTCATGCAAAGACCCCAAATATATTATTTGCGCGCGCGGACCAGCGAGCCTGTCGATCAAGTGTCGGCTTTGTGCACATCCGTCGCTCCGAGTCTAAAAACGTATGATGTTAAGAGGCAAGGCCTGTGGCTGTGTTATCATGGGACCTGTGTTGAAATCTTTTAACAGCTGGTGTTTACTTTATCAGGACAATTTAGATCGGGTCAGGCGTGTTTTAAACCTTCCAAAAAAGAAACCTCATTCTGGCTGCGACTTTCAATTTCCTCAGCAAACATTAACTCCAAATACTGATAGGATGTTGCCACGTCTGCCTCTTTCATGCCAGTAGAAGAGCATGTTGATAGAAGATACAGTTCAGTTTGATAAGAGCCGAGCAAAAAAGTGGATGTGAGAAAAAAAATGGAAACAGGTATCTTCCAAGTAAATTTCTACATACAGTCCTTCAATTATGCAGCTGGAAAATGCTGTAGTCCACTTCCTTATTCTATAAACACCAAATAACCTGAATGATATTAACATAAGTAGATTAAGGTGTTTACACTGCATAGCCCATGCCTGATTATTATCATAATTGCTTTTAAGACTGCAAATACAATTTCAACGCCGACAGGTCCTCCAGTATGCCCTGTTCCTTGTTGTTTTCCCCTTCTATTAGCTCTTATTTAGTCTTTGCATACACTCCATTAAGCTGAAATATGACTTGCAAAACTTAAGTAAAGTTGCTTTTAAAAAAGGTTTCTGTAATTTTGCCGGCGCACATTCGCACTGTTATTGTAACACAAGCCATAGTGAGTCCAATTAGATTGCTTGTTTTGTTGTTAACACATTTCCAAAAGTTTAAAAGTTTTAGTGTGGTCATTAAAGTGCCTACACTAATGAGCTAGAACAGTGTGGTTATTAGACAGGAAGAGAAGGTTGTTTAATAGCTTCCATTACAGACTTGGTTAGCTCACTCCATTATCCATGTGAACCCCATCCCCGTCCTACACCATCCGTTTAAAAACAGGGACAGAACAACAATGCAAAGCAAGTCCGGGAACATTGATCTTACCCTGCTGGAATCACGACTCTTTGACAACCACCGCAGACGCAATTCCTCTTCCAGCTATCACATTACAGGCTCGCTATGATGTTCAACTGATCACCAACATTTCCATTTGTCAAAGTGTTTGCAGTGGCTCCACGCCGCACCACACAGTGATGTTAATTACTGTAGTGCTGCAAACATGTCTCTGTACATTTGCATACTGCGTGAACTGGTAAACTGCTATTAATTAAGAAATGGAGTGTTTATACAGAAAGTTGAAGGTTGGTTATAAAGCATTTCTAATCGTGTGAGTGCGTGTGTGTGAGAGAGAGTTGAAGTACCTGATTTATTTGCACACACACACACACACAAAAATGGAAAAACAATTTGTATTTTCCCTCTTTATATCTAAATGTCTGTGGGTGCTCAGTGGTGGTTTGGGGGGGCACAGACAACATGGTCAACAATGCAACAAAACAGCATGGGTTATACACAATGCAGGACACAGAGGATTATACTGTGGTGCCAGCTAACATTGTTGTCTGTTTGTTTTGGCAAGAATTCAACTTCCCTTCAGAATTGAGCAGCAAGCGTTTGGCAATATTGCATCTAAAAACTAAGTTAGGCATTTTTAAGTTGAAAATCCCTCTCAGACGTCGGGACGCTGAGAGAATATTTGAAACAGCGATAAAAATGAAGTGATAAAGTGTTTTGTTATCGTACGTGTAGTTATTTGCATTTTCATTACAGAGCTGATAAGTAGCAAATTAATGAACTGTGTCTCGACATAACTGTACTGCATTATAGCATTATCGTGTTAGTTTTCATTACTACCCTGTGACATTTTACTGACGTTACATTGGCAGAATCAAATTAGCAAATTTGTCCTTCTTCAAAGTAAGTCCATGAATATTCATTCATGTTGCGCTTATCAACTAACACATTATAATTTCAGATGTTTTCAGGCTACAAAAAATGTGACATGAGAAAATATGTTTAATTATTACTGTAATTAATTAAACTCCTTTGCTCTGTCTTTCCATTTCACTCTTGTCTTTCCTCTCCAGCCTTTGTGCTGAGCTGTGCGTTCCCCAAAGAGCCCGCCGGTGGAGAGGTTTCTGTGACGCACCTCCACGCCGGCGGAGAAGCCTTCTTCCGCTGTTTCACCGGCTACAAGTTGCAAGGCCCCAAAATGCTCACGTGTCGCAATGCAACTACGCCTTACTGGAGTGGGAAGGAGCCCCGATGTGTCGGTGAGTCAGACTGGTTCTTCGCCAGATACGTGTTCACTCATTAACACTAGAAGCAGTTCAGGGCGATGAGTCAACCCCCTGCTGAACTGAACAAAACAGGTCAAAATGTAATTACACAAAGCTAAATCTCTATAACTGTAGGTCCTTGGACCTTCGGGTTAATTGGGATATTGGATTTTTTTTTTCTTTTACACTCAATTTCTTGTGTGTACTTAACTACTTTCTAGCAGTTAACACTGACTAGATGGCAGACTTCAAAATGTATTTATAATGAAATTTGTTCCTAAATTTTTTTATTAAATTTTAATTGAGCAATATTACTTAGAATCTTCCAGGCAATTTTTACAATTAAAATGATGTTCAGAGTAAATCACTCCAAAACTTGTAAATTGGAGGTATAGCGTAAGCCCGCTTCTCTTCAGCTGTCCTCGAGGATACAGGTGATTTTGATTAACGAAAGCTTTCACTGCGTTGTCTCCTACGGAGTTGATTAGTTACACTCCGGGGCCAAATGAGTGTGTTTGCATGTGATTAGCAGCGCAGGGAGCTATTCTTTGGAGACGAGGGAAAACAAGGCCATTGGACCTGGCTGCCTTAATTAGAACTGGGCCGCATGACTATCCTGCTGGTAAAGGCTCAGCTGCCAGTTCCAGCCTTTCTCCGTGCCTGCCTGCAGCTGCTCTGAACTGATAGTGTTACTGCCGCCGCTTTGCTGTTCTCTTTACAAGTCCATCACGCGCAGTCACACACTCTTAGACCCAGGTGAGCTGCCTAGTGTAGTCCAGCCACAGTCCACTGGACACTGATACAATCTGTGCTCAGACGGGGGCTTTTCTCCAAACCCCCCCTACCATAGTTGGTGTCATTACTTTTCTCACTGAGTCTTACCCTCCAACTCTTTGTCGTCTCCCTCCCTTTTCTCTCCCCGTCTTTCGTCTCTCGTAGCATCCTGTGGCGGTATGATAAAAAATGCCACCTATGGTCGCATCGTCTCTCCTGGTTTTCCGAGCAACTACAGCAACAACCTGACGTGCCACTGGGTCCTGGAGGCCCCCGAAGGCCATCGGCTCCACATTCACTTTGAGAAGGTGGCTCTGGCGGAGGACGATGACAGGTGGCGTATGCACACTCACACACATTGAGAGAGTGAACAGTAAAAATGTGTGTTCAGTTAATAGATGGCACAGAGCTTTAAACTCATTACCTGAATAACACTATGCCTGTGGATAGAGCTTTAAAACCCCCGAAGGCTATAAATAACCAAAATCTTAAGGGAGTGACAGATGAATTTGAAAGGACCTTTTATCATTCTAATCCTTTAACAGTGGTCCATCGAGCGATTGAATTGAAGGGACTACAGAGGGTAGTGAGAGGTAGGAAACAGCAATTGCATTACATTTTTCAGTATCTACTGATCCACATGGCTATTGTCACACATGGCCATTCAATTCATTACCGAGCGGTGGAGAACGTTATCACAAAGTTATTACAGTCGCGACTGGAACAGTGAGCAGCTCTCAGATAGCTTGTAACGTCTTTTTTTTTATGCTTCTCTTACCTTTCAAGGCTCACTTTTATTATAATCTGT
The DNA here is from genome assembly GCA_025331565.1 of Holacanthus passer. Taxonomy (NCBI): domain Eukaryota; kingdom Metazoa; phylum Chordata; class Actinopteri; family Pomacanthidae; genus Holacanthus; species Holacanthus passer. The sequence continues at coordinate 9,103,228 of JAFREQ010000005.1, forward strand.
CTTCCTTCTCTCTCTGTGCGTGTCACTTTTTAGGCTGCTGATTAAGAATGGAAACAACATAGACTCTCCTCCTGTGTACGACTCCTATGAGGTAGAGTATTTGCCCAATGAGGGTGTGCTCAGCACTGGACGCTACCTGTTTATAGAGTTCACTACAGATGGGACAATGACCTCCACCGGTGCAGCCATTAGATACGAAGGCAGGTTGATCATGCATTACAGAATTCACTAATAGCGTCCTGTAACTTGTCACTTGTGTTTGATGCCATGTATTTTTTGTCCGCAGCTTTTGCCAAAGGTATGTGCTATGAGCCCTTTGTGAAGTACGGCAACTTCAGCAGCAGCGACTCCACATACGGTGTGGGTGCAGTGGTCGAATTCTCGTGCGACCCTGGCTACACGCTGGAGCAAGGCTCCGTGGTGATCGAGTGCGTGGACGCTAAAAACCCGCAGTGGAACGAGACCGAGCCGGCTTGCAGGGGTGAGTCAACAGATTCCCATCCACTCGAGTAATTGTGCAGCGTTAAATCTTTTTTAAAAATGTGCTTCTGCTGGAGGAGAACTCAGAGGCAGATATGACTGACCTAAGAACCCAAGGCTTTCATTGTCTGCTTGATCACTGCAGGAGTTAGCCAAGTCTTTTTTACTCAAATATTAAAGACCACTGGCAGTTAACTATATCTTCCTAAGCTGCTTTCCTCTGATCCACGATAAATTTCCTCTTAAAATTGTAACAATGATTTACTTTGACATGTGTGCTTGCAGGGCAGATTTTAGAAGTGCTTAAGATTCAAAGGCATACAATAGCTGGCCTAAGATGAACACTGCCACACTGCACACACTACGCACCATACTAAATAGCTACCCCTGAGCCCTTCCCTTCTCCTCTCTCTCTCTCACACACACACTCTCTTCCCACACGACACATTGACCTCACTCCCGCTCTTCGTTGCCTGCATGGCCATTCTGCCACACAGTGAAATTGAAAAGCTCTCTAGTAAAGCTGGATATGAGAAAATTTAATTTCTGCTCCGGTGGGTCATGGTCACCAAGCGGTTCAGTGCTAGTATGCAGTTTTATAAGGTTCATGTCAAGGAGGCTGCGCACTCGATTCCAGCTGTGTTTTGTTGAGCATTAAGACCATGGCTCCATCCTATGAAGTCCCATGTGCATTCTTAGAGTCTTTCACTTGTTACCTGCATGTTACAAATTGCATGATTTGATATTTATGTCACTTTTGAAATTGATTTGTAATTTGTAATTTTTTTTTGTGCCTTGAAATCCATGACAATGCATTTGTTCCTCAGTGTCAACCTGAGGTGTGTATGTCTTGCAGCTGTGTGCAGCGGGGAGATCACGGACTCTGCCGGCGTGGTGTTGTCTCCTAATTGGCCTGAGGCCTATGACAAGGGGCAAGACTGCATCTGGGGCATCCATGTGGAAGAGGACAAGAGGATCATGCTTGACATCCAAGTGTAAGAGACTGCACTCAGGTGTAAGAGTGAGAAATCACACAGAGAGGTCAGAGAGGAGGTCAGATTGACCTCGAGATGGTAAACACTCCACCTCCAGGCACATGCACGGTTTCTTTCTCATCTTTTCTCTCACTCGCAGAGACGCGCTACGACATGCACATGGGGAAGTGTTTCTGTGGTTGCAGTCACTAATTAGATTTTTTTCTCATCTGCTACATTAAGAATTCTGTGTAGCTTCCAGCTCGCTCTCTGACCAGATTAGCCAGTAAGCCTCCCTGCTCCCACTTCCCTGGTGTGTGTCTCAGAGTTGGCTTTGAAATGAATATGCTCTGGCAGTGAACTACTCTGAGCCACTTATCCAGCCTTCCCAACTGTAATTCAACACACATGCACACAGATGTCACAATAGACAGATGCACATACAAATATAGACACACTCCATTTCGCCTTCACCCATCACTCTTACTGTACATGAATGATTCCTCCAGTACCACACACACACACACACACACACAAACACAGGTCCCTGCTTTCTCATCCAAGTTATTGCTCCTAAATGAAGTGTAAATGATCACATTTGCTTTGTTTTTACACTTAAATATTTCTTTAAAAACAAAACAATTCAAGCGTGTGCATGAGAATCTGCATCTTTGTCTTATATGGATTCATCTGTTTTGCCTTGTTTGAGTGATTCCCACAATATTTCCTTGAACGTGGAATCCTGTAGAAAGCTCAAAAACAGCATAAGTGATTTGTGTTACTGCCTGAAGCCTTTGCACACAAGCGGGTGCAGAGAGGTTCAAATTAAACCAGCGGGAATACTGCCTGGGGTTGGAGAAAAATAGAGTCACTGACAAATCTCAAACAGAGGATACTATTAGCTATTGGTCATGGTGGTCATTTATGTATGCAGGCATTTGCACCCATTTTTATGAATATGAAAATATTCACATTCATAATTCAGTCGTTCTTGCTGTAAGAATGAATACATATTTCTGAACAGTTGATGAAATTCCAAGGTTTAATTATGACATGAGGTCTGGATGCAGCTGGAGACAGACTGTAATCCACAGCAGGAGACCACCACCACAAAGAGCAAAAATCATCATCATCGCCACATCATATTAGTTAGTTAAGCTTGTTTTTTTGCATTTCCAAATTGCTTTGGGCAGCAAAAAGAAACACATTCAGGATTCTGCATAAATATGTCTTCCCATTAAAGTTAAATCACAATTTTTAATTACACATATCTTTTTGTGGACTGGAACATGTGTAAAACGGTACATGAGACATTTTTAAAAGACTAATATATATTAAAAAGACCTAATAAACTAAGGGGCATGAAACAAAAAATATTCATTTTAATGTGGACACAATTTTGTCGGAAGCTGCCCTGCCCTTATTTTAATTTAAAACATAAAAGAAAGCATATTGATACACAATAATTTAAAGAAATATACATTGGAACAACATATTTATCATACTGACAAGAGAACAGAATCAGGAAATATTAGTCATCCTGAAGATGCTGAATTAAGTTTAAAATATTCCGATCAAAATAACCCCAGGGATTTCCTCACAGCTGTGGCATGTGGCCAAGAGGATGTTTGATGGAAGTGTGGATGATTTCTGCATGTATCCCGCTGCATGGTCACAATGCACATAATGCCCCAAAACTTTATCTCTCAGGCTTACGGCAACTGAGATATTAGCCATCACTCAAATATGATCCACAGATCAGAAAGGGAATAACAGCATTAGAGGACAGCAATAATACACAGTCTGAACCACACAGGGGTTTGTGTGACCCTGTTTGCCTCCCTGTTCTTTAGTTGGAGATTAAGACTCAGTGATTAATGTCTGATGTTGCAAGTCAACAAGTGCACCTAGGGTAGAAAAAGATCAGGGGATTTTTTTCCCCTCTCATGCAGAAGTAAACAAGTTTGATTTGAGGTAAACTGATTTTCATTCAGAGATCTCTTTAAAATAAATTGCACCAGCCTTAAATGTCTTTTAATCAGAGCCACATGAGGCCGCTCGCTGTAAATTAACGGCACTGTGGCCGGCTCTGCTTTATCTCAAGGTTGGTCATGCATGGCCTTGATGGCAGTAGGAACCCACAACCTGTTTGATCCCTGCAGACCCCACCATTACCCCCGATGGCATTCCTAAAGGCTCGGCCAACATGTAATTTGTGTGAAAGTGTGTGTTTGTGCGCACGTGTTACGCATGTTGGAGTGACAAAAGGCTCTTGTTGATGAGAGCTGTCTCATTATAAGGGTGGGCACACACTTTTCCACATTAATGAGAATGTTTTCTGCATTATCATTCATCACTGTGCCCGTGCTGGCAATTACAGAGGAGCAGTGTGCATAATGAGAACTGATTAATTAATTTAGGCCAAACAGGAGGGCTGGCTCTTTGCTAATTAGCATGGAGCATGGCTCGAGCAAGAGCAGCAGACAAGAGGTTACAGCTGATATCCACACCTGTGGAACACAACAAGGTAAATGGTTCACATGTGGATTTTAGCATTCGGAGCATACTGTATCTAGAAATGTTGGTTCACATGTCAACACAGTGAGGACTGTTTTACAGTGGTAATAATATTTGTGTCAGTCTACTGAGCAGAATCAGAGAGCTTTTAGATACGGCATACTGGGTTTATAGAGTCCTCTTGTGGAGACTCTCATCATTACACGCCATCTGCAAGTCCACTTGTGCTGAGGTTATGCAGGTGCCTGAAAAATAAATTGTTATTTTTATCCGAAAAGAGGGCCTTTTTTCACAGAGCAGAACAATTCAAATGTCAAATACGTCCGTGAGAAGATGTGGAAGGTTGCCTTTTGAAAGCTCGACACTGAAAGCAATTTCCGTTCTGTTAAAGTGACTGGAGATTCGCCAGGTTCCTTAGACTTGCCTTGACAGGTCAGTGAAGGTGACAAAATGCCTAGAGGCTCGTACAAAACACAGCTGTCATCCCCTCATCTGCAGGATTGAGCTGGCGCCATTGGTATGCAGAGGAGTTCTCAGAAATTCTCTGAGTCCTTTTTCAAACAGACCTTTTGCAAAACACCCAAGCCGCACCGGTGGAGGATATTTAATCAAATAAGACAAGTCGAAACAAGTATTGCCTTTAAAGTTTTTATTTTTTTTAAATAGCATTTGCATCCTTTCCTGGGAGCATTAACCATGTCAAAGGCGGTCTTACACCATCGCACATCATCGTTTTGACATCACTTTGGCTTAGTAGTTCGAGACTCACATTAGTCATCCAGGCTCTGTCCAATCACAGGCCGGGACAAGAGTGAAGAGACTTTTTTCAGTCGATTATTGGCTTTCACCAATATTTATTTTGTCCGATCGGCTGCCAAATGTGTACTCTTAGAGCATCATATAACACTAGAATGTCAATTTCTGTGTCTTTAAAACAATAAAGTATCGCAGCAGAGAGGAACAGTAGCACCCTGACAGCAGTCCAGTAAACATTAGTTACTCCAAAGTGGAAAGGGAAGATGAAGTAATGAACACATAGGAGACAGGGTGGAAATATTTCTTTAGAAGATTAGTTATCTGTTTGCAACACAGGACAAGGAGTAACTGCTTTCCTGTCTGGAGGGGAAACCATTAAAGGAGCCAGGTGGGATGACATTTGGGTGGAGTGATTGCCAGATTGCTACAGAGAACGCAGCTGAGCGACCTGTGGAGAGTGCTGTGTAAGTCTGGACCGAAGGCACTGCGTGTTTGGCATTCTTCTGCGTTGTCGCCAGGATTTTGAAAACACTTCAAGCGGAGAGCGGAGTGAATGGTTGGGGTCAGTGGGAAAATTTAAAAGCAAGGTTGACGGCGGCATTCTCGATGAGTGTGAGCGACAGGGGAGACTATTTAAAGAACCCAGACAGGAGGAAAGGTTACAGCATGTCAAGTGTGAAAGCGCGCGATTTGCTAATGCTGTCGACTATAAATCGGAGGTTTTCCGATATGAGTGCGGCGTTGGCCTTGCATCTTGTCCAACAGGAGAGCGAAATGATTGCTGTCAGTTGTGAAATAACGACTGCAGATGTAAAGTTTTGCCAGCTCTGTCTTGTAAAGTTGATTTTAAGGTTGGTGTCAGATGTGTGTCTCAGTGAGTCAGAAAGTAAAAGCAGAAGTTAGCGTTGTTGTCGGAGAGGTTTGTAGGATGGAACAGCCAAAATATTTTGCATAAAACACAAAGAGGCCTGAGACCAAGCCCTAAGCAGAAAGTGAGAAGCACAGGCTTGACCTTTAGCTGCTTAGACTTCTGGAAGATTATAAAGAACTGAAAGCAGATTTCAGCATCAAGTGCAAAGACATGGTTGTGGTATACGGCCATCAGGAAAGGATGACGATAAAGATGATGAAGCAGGCGAAAGAATACTGACACTCATTTGGAGGATCGTAGAATGCATTGCAGTACTAGTAGTAAAAGTAAGAACTAGACTCTAAACCTGTCCAGCATGTAGCAAAAGGAAGCAGCAGGTGCTGTATTTGTGTGCTCAGCTGAAATGCAGAGACAGGAGGTAATCACACGGTAAGATTGCCAACTGACAGTACCACATCCCTCCTTCTGGACGAGACTGAATCCAGGGAGACCTTTGGGAGGAGATGAGGTGGAATACAGTGCAATGATAAGGTGGATAACCTTGTTGACATGAGCAACAAGTCGAGGATGGAGCTAGAATTGAAGTGAAGTGTGAGATGTGGAGATGTAAACACCGTTGGCTGTGGTGTCCCTCTGCGGACTTCGCTGATGGACACACCGGTGTTATTGTGAAACATTTTGACACTACTACTCCTACTAATAAAAATCCCCTGTGGCATCCAATGCAGTCACTAAGTGTGTGTAGAGTGTATAATATCCGTGGAGTATGAATCCAGTAAGATGTAATAAAGAATATAAGGAGCCTATACTATGACAACTTAATTGGTTTATTCTGTTCATTTCCATCTTTTGTTTCATGCCCAAAGGCACCATTTCCATATATGCGTGAAGCTCTTGTGGCGGTTTGGAAATGGAAACCGGCATTGTCATTCCTGTCACTTCTATACACAGCTGCTGATTGTTAGAGAGCATGCAGGTGTAAATTGTCCCTATAGCTTTCCAACTAACCAGAGGGAGTACCTTGCCAATCGGTAACTCATTTCACTCCCATTCATGCAGCTGGCATCTATTATTCGTGCCTATCAGGAGAAGCTGGAATTTCAGTTTTGTCCAGATTTCAGCACCAGCACATTGCACAAGCAGAAAGTGGAATCCAGTCATTCTGGTCATGGTTTTGTTTTGTGCCTTGGGAGACTTGCTAGCCATGAATATACATCTTGTGTGTCTAATTATATAGATTATTGGTGAATGCTAATAGTCAACTTTAAATTGGTAGGATGTGTTCCTCGTCTGGATAAATAAATCTGAAGTGGACACATTTCATTGATTTTAACTGCAGTGTGTTTCTCTTCAGAGGTGATGTGGAAATTCTGTGGGGGAGGTTGTGAAAAAGATTGAGGAGAGGTAAACAGACTCGGGTCATTTGCTTCCTTCTGTCATCATAAAGCTCTGTGTCAATCAAAGTGGCCTCATCACAGACTCCTGCTGCTGCGTTCGCTCCAAGAATGCAACAAAAAGCAGTTAGTCTGTGCATATTTAAATCTCATGCTCACTGGTCTATAGCCTCATAGGCCAGAAAAGAGCCTCGACTCTAATGCAAGCATTTCAGTTCAAAGTCTGTGCATCAAAGTTTCAGCACAAATTACCCTCTTGAAGTAAGAAAGAAAAGAAGCCGACCTATCTCAGTGACATATATAGTCTGCCAGACAGGTGATTCAAATCAGTGAACTCACATGACAATCACTAAGGACATAGAAATAGAGTTTCTAGAGAGGTCATTCATTCAGCAAGAAAACTCACATGCATCCATCCACATGTCCATATTTTAGGAACTGACAAACACATAGTAGAAATACCTGAGTAAAACCAGAAAGTATGAATGTATATGAGGTAGAATTTGACATTAGAAGATAGTGTTTCTTTGTGGGTTCATACCCAACTCAACACAGGACAATTGTAACAAACATTCCTGTCTTTTTTCATCTTATCTTTAAAACAGTTTGCATGTGAGATTTGTTTTTGCAACACTGATGGGGATTCCTCAGTGTATTTTGTTGTAGCATTTTAATGAATATTTATATATGTATGCACCCAATACCAGGATGAAAAAAATCTTCTCACCAGCTAATAAACTTGACAGACATCAGTGTTACAAGAAAAGATATTTGTCGGTGACACTCAATATCTGTAAAGCACTTACTTTGATCTCTGGTCGAGCTTTCGAGGCAGAGTCCATTTTGGCAGCCTCATCTCTGGTGGTGCACTTGAAGTGTGTGTGTGTGTGTAGATTAGAGGTATTGCCTCCAGATGCTGCCACCTTCATCAAACAAAGTTCACAGATTTTCTCATTAATGTTATCAGCTTCCCTATTATCACTGGGTTTAAATCTGAAATATTGACAAATAGGTGCCATTGTCTCGTTTGTTATCTCTCCGTACTCTTGTGGAGTGAAATCTGACTCCTACTTCCTGGTGCTGCTGTACAGATTGGGATTTTCGGTCTCTAGATAAACTAATCTGTGTGAAGTCATTGTTTGCCCAAACACCATCTAACACCAACCACACACATTATTTCACTTTGAAATTTTTACTGTGAATTGTACATTTATATTTATATTTTCACATCTGTTTGAAGGATATTAGCACAAAAACAAGGTGTTTAGACTGTATATTAGGATAGTAAATTGTTATCTAATTTTAATATTGTAGTCTATGTGTTACTGGGATGCAGTTTTGTGTTCTAATGCAGATGTATTGCTTAATTTAAATGCATGCATCTACTTGGTGATTTTTAGTCAATGATTTTCTATTTTGAGTTTGTTATTTCCCAGAATGAAGACGTTTGGAGGTTTTCTTGACATAGTTTGACCTCTCTATGAAGTCTATTTCTATAGTCATGATGATTTACCTGAGACCTCACTTATTTGAATCACCTGTCTACATATGTCTCTCAGGTGCTGTGTGACTTTTTTTTTTTTTTTTACCCAAATAAGGGGATATGTGAAAAGATTGTATTCACATAAAGATGAGTCGTCAGTGTTGTGAGTGTGCAGCTCGCTCCTTCTTACCTGCAGCATTTCTTTAATCTGAAAATAGTGAATTGTCTCAGAGCGCACATTTATTTATCTGTTAAATATTTTTGACTTGTTATTGTATTTGACCTAATCTAATCACACAGCTACCTGCAAGTACATACAAACATTTGCTGTAATAGGATCTCAACTCAACACTCGATGACATGACAGCATTGATATTTTGCAGAGTCAAAGTAAATCAGTGACAAACAGCGCTAAACACGGGGGAAAAGACAATGACAGATGATTTGAGAACAAGGTGTGATCACAACCATAGCTGAGAGAGGAGCTGGAAATCTGATTTTCAGACATTGCAACTTTCAATTTGCATTAATGCAAATCGCGCAAAGGGATGGAGAAATGCTGGGAGGTTTGTTATTTGTTGCCGTTTCGGGGAAAACAACGGTTTCCTGAAAATAGTTTGTGCACTTGATTGAGCGCTTGATCATGCACAGTAAACGGTGGTGGAGAGCTTAAGCAGGGGGACAGGTGATTCATAGCTATAAAAGCATTGCTCCCACCTATGGAGTGCATGAAGAATGGCACTGTGCTGTTAAGTTGTGTTCAGCAGAGCTCGTGAATATTAACACAAAACAATCACGCAGTCAATACGCGCAGCTATGTTGACACCCTGCGCTTAAGGCACATAAAGCGCAACTAGTTTCCCCTGCTTATTATATCAGCAGGAGACGACTTCTTCTGTGGTTTATATATTTTCACCATTCTCCATCCCCTGTGTGCGAATAAATGTCAAGCTTTACTGATGCTCGATAAATGGGGCAAGGACATGTGAGTGAAAAAGGTTAATGCATTCTTATACTAATCAATGACAGCAGAGATTCTGTCAAACAGTGTCTCGGCTGCCTCATATTCAATTTTATATGAGCGTTGCACGGCTGCATTTAGATGCTTAGATTATTTATCGGATATATATTTTCTAAACTGCCTTGAGTCCTCATTATTTTTCTACGTGGTATAATCCTGGTTGCCACGCATTGCAGTTTATTTGTATAGGTGGAGAGATTTAAAAGATAATATTACATTATGCTCACATATTTGCAAATATATACTTTAGTACATATGCATGAGAGCGATGTGTGAACTAAATAATCATGAATTATTTAGTGTTTACTTCACATCACATCCATCCAATATAAACAGAATTAATATTTCCCAAGTTTGCTGACATCGCCTTGTGTCATCAGCTTTTGCTTTCATCAGCCAGGGAAGAAACCAGTCGCTCAGTTGTTAAAGTTCTGAGCAACGTACACAAACACAACACATAACTATAGATGGGGCACATTCTGTACAGCTGGTTTTTATATGAACCCTCTCATTAAGGAGAACTGTGACCTCTTTTTTATGTTTGTTCTAGTCTCCATGTTGGCAAGAATGACCTCCTGACCTTTTACGACGGTGATGACCTGACAGCCAACATCCTGGGCCAATACAGCGGCACGCGGCCACACTTCAAGCTCTACACCTCCATGGCCGATGTCACTATTCAGTTTCAGTCAGATCCTGCCACCAACATCTACGGCTACAACAACGGCTTCGTGGTCCACTTCTTTGGTGAGACTTTGTCGTTCTTGTCTTCCTTTTGTTTGTTTGTTTAGCTATGATTACATTTTTTTTATAAAATAACTTAATTTTCTTCTCTGGTTAACTGCAATCCATAACCTGTAGTGTAAATTGTAAAAGACAAACAAGAAAGCAACGAACGGTAACAAGCGTGGAATATAAAGTGCTGCTCTCACCTAGAACCCAGCAGGGTACCAATTAGAAAAAAAAAGTCTGTTTATTCCTCTGTCTCGTCGCCTCTTTCTCTTGCTGGGCCTCCTCTGTCTTCTGGCTTATCCCAGGTGCACAGGATTTGATAACAACAAACACAGTAGCACAATAGGGTACACTTCAACATCAGCTGGTTTTGTCCAACGCTTTGTGTTCTGGGCCATGTATGCTGCAGTCGGGGAGGCGCGGATTGACTGGTGCCAAACCACACGCTGTGTTCCTCCCAGCAAACATCACAAGCTTCTGTTTACATTCTTCTCCCAAACTGCTGCTGTTTAGCGCGCACAGACTAGACAATATTGGAGTTGTATTCAGCAGATACAGTTACATAATAACGCTAGGATTTACTTGAGGAACCTCGTCATGTGTCCCTTCACAATCTTGATCCCATGTAAAGAAGGAAAATTGAATGTTCATGACACAAGGATATAAAAGCATTTCTGTCTTCCCAGGACCGTCGTCTTTCCTCATTATGTCGACATAAATAGGATCTCTGTAATTCTGAATTTTCCATTCTGTCTCTCCTCTGTCCAACACCAACCGCTTCACCAGAGGTGCCGAGGAACGACACCTGCTCCGAGCTGCCCGAGATCGCCAACGGCTGGAAGAGCACGTCCCACCCTGACCTCATCCACGGCACCGTCATCACCTACCAGTGCTACCCCGGATATGAGCTGGTGGGCTCCGAGATCCTCATGTGCCAGTGGGATCTCTCTTGGAGTGGCGACGTGCCGAGATGTGAGGAAGGTGAGAGGAAGCGCGTAAAACCGAGCATTTTTTTCCCTTAGTTCACACGGTTAGAACGAGTGAGAGCGACCTCACCATATATAATATACATATATAATATACAAAGATATTCAGCGAAAAAATATGAAGTGAATTGATACAAGATAGAGACTGAGACTTTTCTGATATCTAAATCTCTTATCTAAAACTTATGTCTTCACTTTAGCCCAAATACAGGCCTGAATCTCACTTTTGTGCTTTGCCTCACACGGCTGCACTTCTTTCAAAATGTTGTATCTCACATGATTATTTTTCAGTGGGTTTCATTCTCCATCTTCTTTTACATTAATTATGGCATTCTGTCCCCGTTTTTATGCGTCTTTATCTTATTTTTATGATTATTATCAAGTGAGTTTTATTTTCCGTCTTATTTTCCATTAATTTTCCATCCCTGTTTTATGTTCATTCTATGTCTTTTTTTATGTGAAGCACTTGGGGCATGTAATTTCTTTGATGTAAAGCACTTTGAGCTGCATTTCTAATATGAAAGGTGCTGCACAGATGAAGTTTTTTAAATCTTAAAACAGATTCACAATAGCAAACGCTCATAAAAAAGTAGGTCACATTTTGATTGCACCTATTAGTAGCCATTTCCAAGCCTGCATGCAATGTAGTGTCCCTCAACTCTTTTTGCAGAAGCAGACTTCTTTAAGTCGTCTTATACTACCAACTGGCATTCTGACCCTCCATAGTAGCAGTGGTTGCAATGTGATTTTGTGAACCTAAGTCAATTGTGGAAAATGTAGGCACCAAGAAGGAAGAATTTGTGCAGGAAAAGACAATATTTCTGGATCTCCTGCATTGATTTTGATACTTTTCAATTAAAATAAATGTCAACAATATTATAGGAGTGAGAAGCTAAATTGGTGGAGCCCTACTCTTTTTCATATTCTAAATGATTATTTTCCTTTGTTAAAAAGCTATTTTTTTACCTCTCTACTACTGCCACCACCAGTGGCAATGATAACAAATAATCCTCATCATTTGTTTTTGTGATGCACCAGTCATGACGTGTCAGGACCCTGGAAATGTGGAGCACAGCCGGAAGGTTCTCACGGGCAGCCGCTTCACCGTGGGATCGACAGTGCAGTTCATCTGTAATAAAGGCTACGTCCTGTCTGGCAACAGCCTCCTCACCTGCTACAACCGAGACTCAGCCACGCCCAAGTGGAGCGAGAGGCTGCCCAAGTGTGTCCGTAAGTCACATAAGTTAAACACGCATGCGTGAGCACGAACATGCCGTATCACACGACCACACTGTTTGAGTGATTTGATTAAACGATTTAAACATTTCACTCTTGTGTTAATTTGGTGTTAGGTATTCACTATAATTATTTTTTATTTTTGCCAAATCATGCACCTGTAGTTTAAACCTACAAACCTGAAGCTGAATAAATTTTTCCATGGAGTACAAAATAAAAGATCTGTCTTGCCTTTCATGTCTCATTTCATGTGCCTGTTCATAGGAGAGTTTCTACCATTGAAAAAAGATGCCTAACAATATAACAATATCATTTTGTCCTCCCTCTCAGCTGAAAAGTACGAGCCATGCAGGAACCCTGGCGCAGCTTCCACCAGCGTGCAGAGCTCTGAAAAGGCCTTTTACCAAGCAGGAGAGATGCTGACCTTCTCCTGCCACTCGGGCTATGAGCTGCAGGGTGATGCCACCATCTACTGCATCCCCGGACACCCGTCGCAGTGGAACAGCACTCCCCCCGCCTGCAGAGGTAAACCATGCCCACACACTTTTCAGCAAACTTCTCAGTTTTTGCAATTCTCACAAACATTTGGAAACACAATGGGACCTAGACCATTTTCTGTGCTATTGATTTTGTTCCTGTTTGTGAATGCAGAGGCTTTGTGCTTATTTTGTGCCCAAGTGTATTATATTCACTGTGCTTTGTGTTACACACTCTGGTCCACACAGTTACTAAACTGCAATTGTGCCTTTGTAGCATCCTCAACTCAATATGTGAACGAACGCAGGCTAGATGGTGAGTCGTGTTTTGAAACACTGCAATATCAATACATTGATATTTCTCCTTTGTGCATATTTCACAGAAAGAAATACCTGCTTTTGTGTTTTGTATCCTCATAGTTGTTAATATGGATTATGGCATGGAGGGAACCAACATCGCCCTTGCAGTTTTCATTCCAACTGCAATCGTCCTGGTGGTTGTCCTCGGGATTTATGTCTACTTTGCAAAGTAAGTAATAACGTCAAACTTCAGTTATTTCGTTTGAAATCGTATGAGCCTCTACAGGATGTATCCCGTTTCTCTACTCTTTGCTCAGACTCCAAGGGAAGTCAATCAGAATGCCGACATCCTCGCCACCGTATGACAACATGACAGAAGAGTCAGCTTTCGACAACCCTGTATATGAGAGCGGAGTAAGTACAGATGTCATGAGCATGCAAGACGTGGATTCACAGAACACCAGTGTGCTCTCCTGATCCTTTCCCATCTGGCTGCCATCCTGTCGTCATCTCATGTTTCACCAGCAGAGGGCACCCTCCACCTCATCCTTCATCACCGAGTCACTCATCAGTAGGAGCTAGTGCTCTTCATGTTGCTCATGAGAAAATAAAGAAAGGACACTTTTCCTCATCTCATTGTGTGCTTCATCTTGGATTTCCATACATTATCCACTTGGAGGAGTGAGAGTGACATGTTAGACTTGCAGTACCTCATTCACATTGTGGTACATCAGCTCTTACTCATGTCATATGAACTCGCCATGTTGCAATCACACCAGCTGTGTAGATGCACATTTGCTAAACTGCTGTTAAAAAGGTGTGATGGCTCCAATTAGTCAGATAGGATGTATCAATCACAGTAATTTAAATTATTATTCTAATTATTTTTAATTGTTTGACTAATATAACTTAACTTATAGCCACAGGTTTCTATGTGAATGTACAAATGTAAGTCATCTCTCAGACATTATTTTCATTTACTGGTCTCAGTTGTGATTGGAGCGTCTCATCTTTTTTCCCTCCCTGCTCCTTCAGCACTGGCAGACTCATTCTAGATACTAAACCCTGTCAGTCTGTCCAGCTCGGCCGCGCTGCTGAAGAACCATGAGGTGAGATCTCCGTCTGATGCCGAGAGCACGTCTCACTCACTGTCTCCTAAACCTTCTGCCATATAGTTTTGACTGCTTCTCCCCAAACCTGCCACACATTCAAATGCGGTTTCACTGCAGAGCTTCAATTGGCAGAGTTTTCTACAACTGACAAACATTTTGCTCAATCTTCTAAAACCAGATTTCTGAATTAACACACCATGTTATGTACACAGAGCCACTGGTTGGTGAGAATTCGAAACACAGTCATGAGGCATGTGGGCGTTTGTGAAACATAAACCATGTTTGTTTACATCTAAAATAATGAGTTCAAGAATGAATACATGAATGAAAACCTTAAAGTGTCTAAAACTTTTTTTCCCCACTGGACCTGCCCCTTCCCCCAGTCGCATCTCATTCTAACATTTCAGTAAAGTTGACAATGTTGTCATAACCGTTGTATATGTGTGATTGTAACATCTGTGTCACATGCATACTGGTCATATTTTGTTTTTAGTCTCTTTCAAGTATATAGTAGCAGCACTTTAAGGCATGTGACTCATTATTTTGTTATTTGCCTGTTTGCTTGTTTCTTAAGTAAGGATTAATGAAAGAACTGCAGTTGCCAAGAGATAAATAGATGTAGAAAAGATGAGGAATAAATGAAAAAATGAAATGTCACACCATAAGGTTCTATTTTCAAAATACTTGTGACTACAGATAATACTGTTTCAGAAACAGCACTTTGATAATAAATGGTAATGGCAATTAATATTTGTCCACCGTAAAGTAACAAATCCAACAATATAATTTCTCATGATGCAATTATTTCTGTGTTTGTCATTTTTATAACTAATAGTTGGTATTTTCTTACTTATTAAAAAGTGCAAGACAACACTAATGAACAGTATTTCCTTTATGATAGATCATCATATTTTTTTTCCATCTAAACTCACACAGGTCATTTTGCATGTATGTCCAATTAGAAAGACACAATCACAAATAAAAATACATTCCTTTTAATATTTCAAAGTTAATTTTCTGTATTTTAAGTGTTTCTTTGTGCATCACAAATTGTGCTCTCCTCTGTCCGCATGGTTTCTTTTTTAACTGCTGTATTTGTCTGGTCTTTACAGGACAAATGAAAAAGATTAAGAGGTGTCCATTTAGAGACCTTAAAGCAAGAATTGCTCAAGCTTTGCCTTTTGGGACCCTCTCTGCACTGCTCATCTTTCTCTCCAACCTTTTTGTTCCCAAATGATTTCTTTTCATTTTCCCCCTTTGTGTGGATTACTGTAAATATGTCTTTCTTCCCACGGTCAACTCTGTGAATCTGTGGATCACCATGGTGATATTTTTATAAAGTAAATTGCTGATGACCGTTGGTGATTGTATGTTTTTGAGTACTTTTTGATGCCCAAAGGCAGTAGCAATTAGAGATTGAGGGAAATGGTGCTTTGATTGTTGAGATCTGTTGGATACAAACTCCCCATCACCCAACACTCTTTGGAGATTTGCCACCATTATTTTCTTTTCTTTGTGTGTATGGGTCTGCTCTTTGTAAATAAACTGCCTGTCCAATATGAGTGCCTCACGACTGACTATAACCTGAGGAATCACACGTGAATATGTTTGTAAAACCCAACCTTTCGTCTGACTATTATTTTGCAGGCCTGAGATTCTTAGCACTCCACACTGTGTTCGGTATTTTCCATCACACAGTTTTATCTTCAAGACACAAAAACAAATCATGCCGGATATTTTCCTACTTGCTGATTTGTGGTTCCGACTGTATACACGTAGCCTCACAGGATTTCTCGGATACATGCTTTCATGTGGGACCCATCAGCTATGCATAACTTTGTTCTTATGTCACTCTGTAAAGTCTGCCTCAGAGGTAAAGTAGCAATTTGTTCATTTGTGTATGTTCCAAAATGTGGTTGCACCTCAGCATTAGCACACCCTCAGATAAAACCCAGCAAAACCTACTGACAACTAACACCAACCACGTGATTTAGCCGACGTGAAGATGCAGGCAAATTGATTCCTGCATTGCAAATCAACAATTAAAAGTGTACAGACTGCAAAACAGATCCTTGTGTAACAGACGGGTTTTTACTTTGGGTCTCATTGTTGTGGTGCATCTGCTTGTATTAAATTTGTAGATAGACCTCATATCCTTTGTGCATATTCTTTATACTCTAACAAATCTTTCTTTCAGTATCACAGCTGGTGAAACCACACCCAGGAAACCAAATCACCTTCAAATATCTATAATCCTCTGGTTAATAATAAAATAAATTGTTGTTTAAAGTATTGTCATCGACTCATTAATGAGTAAACTCATTGATGCCATATTTGTGTGAGTCTTGAGTGTCATTCATGAATAAACACTTAGAAACAAATTAAAACAAGCCTTACCTCAGACAAAACGTGACCTAAATGTGAATAGTAGTTCATATTGCGTGAATTACTTTTACAGGTAAGTGCCTAATATTGATATACGGGTAAGACCTAGTGGATTTCTGATGCTTTAAAAAAGACAGACATTAAAATAGAGGACATTTTGCACGTCACAGGAAAATCACAGGTTTAAATGATACAACCTAATGATGGAACAATTATATTTAGCTGTTCAACTTGCTGCAAACACCTGAATTGAACAGAACCATTGTTAATGTTGTAAGGGACACCTGTGCTTTTCCTACCATGACAAGTCAAAATATCTGCCTTGAAAGAGACCAACTGGAAATCCTGTATTATCTAACACCACTGATTTCTATCCCAGGGACAGCAGTGTGATTGGATAGATTTAAAATACTTAAAATAAATCACTTTGACTTGGTCAAGCACTAGAAGCAGCTGCATAAACACAAGGACCATAGTTAATTTGTGCCACAAGTTGCTTAAACCAGTTATTCCTGTATGAGTGAAGCATGTGTGTTAATATTCAAATGAACACACATAGCAAATAGTGAATGACCAATGTGGGATGGGGCATTGAATAAAAGTTGTCATACACTTGTTTTCCTCTAGATGGCAGCATGATAACAAGTGGGAGATGCTCATACTGTAGTTCTCATTCAACTTATATTTGTGTATTATATTATAGTTTGTGTCCAAGTTATCTTTGCCGATTTTTGTCTATCATACCCCACACACAAAAATAAAACACGGAAAGTTAAATTCCCCATGGAGAGAGGAGGAAGGCCAGAAAAAGCTGGTATGATGGGACTACATTTAGACTGTACTGAAGGATCTTAGATCATGGTGTAGTTCAGATTCCCAGACGCTGGGAAATGAACAGGATCAAACTCAAACTATTTTCTTATAAATATTGGATAATGACACGTGTGTTTTAGAATTTGGAAAACTTTATCGAGTGTTATGTACACCAAGCTGTCAAAGCTTATAGTTTACTTGGATCCACATTAATAAGCAACAAGAACCTACTTCAACCATGCAAAGAGAAAGTCCAAATCAGGTCCAGGTCATGAAAGACGTCTTTACACTGTCTTGTCAAACTAAACCGTCAAATTCCTTTGCATTAAAATGTATCAATTGTAAACAAAGCCTGTTGGGCTTTAAACAAACTAATGGGCATTGATTGCTTCTGACATGTTCACTAGTTTTGTGAAAGAGGAGATGTAGTTTCAAACATCCACATCTCACATGGTTTGATGTACATGCAATTTCTGAGAGTCTGATCAAAGGAACTAAGATTATATTATTATATCATAATTAAGCTAGCAGAGTGCAGACCTCCACCAGGTGTGTGTGGGGGCAAACTGAAGCAGTTGTTGGTCGCTTGTGACTCCTCCTCCTGCCAGTGAAGAGGTGTGAGGACTCAATTTAACAACCTAAATGAAATCAGTGAATCAATGACAGAGTGATATTGTCAGTTATATAATCCACATTACCTCATTCCCTTTTTAAATGAATGGTGTCAGTAGGTACAGGTCACGATGACTATGTTAACATGGAGGGGCTTAATCTGTCTTTACCAGACTTGATTTGCATTATGGTAAATGATATCTAATAAAATTATTGATTATATGAAGTGCAGCCATAAGGGTTTTATGACCATGTCAAGCTTCCTGTTTTTGTGCCTGTGTTTATGTGGGAGCTGGTTTGTCTCAGTGGGTCGTTTGGGGGCAGTCACCCGAGGTTTCAGCTGAGCTTTCACTCTGATGGAGGGGGCCACCGAGCAGTCTGAGCCATTAAAATGTAAATTTCCCGTGCAGTCAGTGTACGTTGACGAAAAGGACCACAACTGAGGATCTACTCATGTGTCAACTCGTTCTCTCTTTGTTCACATGTTAATCACGAGCAGACTGACTCCATGTCTGCTGTCACACAAATGAAGAATGCCACAAGGGGGTAACAGAAATATATAATCAAGCACATGTAGAAAAATGAAACAGTGCTTATTTCAAGGTTGGCTTTTTGTGTGTTTTGCTTGAGATTCAAAAAGTGATCAAATTATAAATCTCATTAATGAGCTGAACTGATTTTTGGATTAACATCACAAGACTTGCTCTATTCCAAATAGGTTCAGCGTTTCTTTATGTGGCAGGATGTTATAAATAATGTGGTGGGGAAACTGGAATTGGAAAACTAAAATTTATGTTTGCATAAAACAAACAAACAAAAAAAAAAACAACAACACAAAACATATGAATAAAATAACTTTTACTATGTTGTTATATTACCCACAATCCTCACGCATTCTGCAGCTCCAAAATGCAACCACAGTTTTATTGTTTAACACTGGCCAAAATACAGACGGGATACAAAGTCCAGAAGGATGAAGATGAAGATACTGGATATGGCAGCAAGTGATAAACTAAAATAAAAGTTGATGGCAGGAAATATCCCGTATACAAACTCATTAAAAATCTTTTCATCAGTCCCCAGAAAGAGTTTTGCGTGGGCTCATCAAAGAGGGGTCAGTTTTATTACAATGCCAGCAGGTGGCAGTCTACTACCAGGGTGGTCAGCTGCCTCAAGCCTCATCATGAAGACCATCTCCAGCACTTAACACTCCCACCATGCACTAGTGATGGGCTGCTTGGCGTGGGGGGGGGGGTTACAGGACAGGATGGTTCACGATTAAAATAAAACACCCTACTCACAATCCAATGGAGACCAGGACAAGGCAATTAACCCACTAATACAGCAGACCATTAGACCTCCCTCTCTGTGTCGGCGGCCCCAGGGCTTACAGTACGCTCGCCATGGGTCTGTGGGATGCATATTATGAGAGACAGTTTAAAGTAATGACCCATTCAAAGAGTACTACACAGTATGCACTGAGTTGTAGCAGAAGAGAAATTCAGCAGCATTGTGTGAACAGTAAAACACACGGGTGAACAAATATATATATAGAAAGAGGACTAACAATGAGTTCTCAAACGAATCAGTTTAAAATGAGATAAATGTTACATGTTAGTATGTTTCAGTAGCCGTGTGGTAAGATGATCTAGATGCACTGACACAACCACTGTCTGATGATTTAAAAGCCACTCTCTTCCACTGATCTCACCATATAACAGATCAGACAAAGCATTTTTCTTTTATCGCTCAGTTTGGGGAAAAAATGTAAATATTTCCTTTCTGTCTGTTTCTGTCTTCCATTTGAAGTTTAATCAGATTTATCACAGCTTTGATGGTTCACCCAGAGGCTTCTTTCATTTTTTACTTCTGTGTTTTTAGCCAAGATTGACAGACAGCTCTCTCTCCCTAAAGCGTGATTCTATTAATCTGATTAATATGCCATTGAGACAGTATAGCGGGAGAAATATCAGCTCAGTAATGGAACCTGGGCAGGTTTAAGCTGCCAGGTTTTCAGGTAGCACCAGGTGCAGGGGAAATGAAGGTTGTTGCCAGGGTTGGTCGCTCCATTGAGGTTGTGACCCTCACAGGTCTGACCTTTGTTCACATAGACCTGCAGTGCTGTGCATGGGCCACTGCACTTTTTTTTATTTTTTCATAACAGACTTTCCATTAGAAGAAGAAATAAAGTACTTACATCACATTTTGCACAGCTTCTGTTTTTACGACTACAAACCTGTAGGTTGTGTGGAACAATTTTCATTGCAAACATTAGTCAGCTAATACTTGCAGCTTTTTTCACTACTCATTTGAAATAAATATAGTTATTAATACAGATGAATTTAAGAATAATGGACATTTGAAATTTCACTTATGAGGTATATAACCACCAAAGTCTAATGATTGCATTACACAAATTGAGAGTGAATGTGGAGGTACTGAAATACAGCATTACATAACTTGAATAATAATTTGAATTTAGCAAGAGTTTGCTTAGTTTGCTGCAACTGCAAGTGCATAATTTCACTGTTTCAACATTGAAATTGAGATTAATATTGTATCCAAGGATGACTGAAAGCGATTTCTCTCTTTAGTCTTTCATTATGAAATAAAGTATTTCTTCTTCTCCTTTATCCCTTCATCACTAGTTTGCATGTCAGGAAACTTCAGTTTGCTACCATACTGTATTTGTCACTGTCCCCGGGGAGCAATGGCTGATGAGGCAGGCAGCCATGTCATATCGCACAGACAGAGGCTCGCTGTCTTTGTTATTCCAAAGTGCAGCCTCAGGAAGCCATTTTGCACAAAACAAAGGGTAAACCCTCTGCACGCCTCTGGTGTCGCTTGATGTGGCAAGATGCCAAATCTCACTCTCCAGCATATGTAGGGGGTCAAGGCTTCTTTAATGCCCTCAGATCAGAGACTCATGTAAACAAAGAAGTCCTTGAATTAGCTTCCTTCTCCAACCTCTAGATCCCTGCTGGCATTAGTTGATCTTAGGCAGAGAGGGAAATACATTTTCATCTCTTGATATTTGAATGGCACATCAAATTACGTTTTGTCTTCTTCAGAAATGTCTCTTATAAGAGAAGGATTAGTTGCCCGGGGCTGCCCAAAGTGAGGCCCGTGGGCCAAAGCTGGCCTGTCATAAGGTTTGATTTTGCCCACCAGATGTTTCTAGCAAAATAGATGAATAAGTGAACAAAATTAGAAGACAAATTGCTGTTCGTGCTGTTTTATTTCTTATGAGGTCAAAAATTCTCTAAACATTTGGATCCCTAATCTTAATTATTTTCTGAGAACACTTTGTGCAGGAAGTCAGTCATCTGAGGAAACTTGAGATCCTTGAACCATTTTGCATCTTAATAATACAATAGGTGTTTGCTTTTGGTCCATGGTCGACCATTAAGTTTCTGTTTTGTCCCTCCAAGGGAAAAGTTTGGGCACCTCTGCACACATATAATGTGCCTGAAAAAAACGTTTCAAAGGATATCTTGATTGACATGATTTGTCTAGATGGAAAAGTGAAATTGTACAGTGTTTTTTTATATTTCTTGCCACAAGCCAATAAGATTATCACTGTGTTTAACAACCTGTGTGTGCATATGGTTTTTGTCTTAAGAGATTTTCAACACAATGCCGTTCACTTCCACTCATCACCAAGATCACTCTTGGAGTCTTTCTCCACACGTTATCGAGCAAGTGAAACATATGCGCACACATCTTCCATTTCGGAGTAGATTTGGCTTGACGTGGCTATCATGGTTCATCTTTACCTCTTCCTGCACAACACGTCCAGGCAGATGCAGCCTGAGTCGTTTTAAACTGGTTGGATGCAGCAGAGCACTTCTTGCACTGTTACATGTAAAGTGAAAGAGATATGTTCACTGGCAAAGACATGTGCCACTCGATGATTAAAGGGTAAACGGTGTAAAGGTAGCATTTAGGTGTTGAGGATGAATGGAAGTAGAGGGAGGATAAATGACCGCGGAGATAAATAAAGCAGGAAGTTGTTGAACAGGGTTGGTCATATGGAACCTCAGAAAGAAAATGACTCAATGCCGGGAATCTGTCTCTTAGACGTCAACCTTTTGGTGTCCCTAGACGGTATACGTGACGCGAGATGGAGGAGGTCTGGACAAAACTGAGCGTAGGAGAGAATGAGAGGATGAATGGATGCGTAAAAGGCCGGGTAAAGGGATGAATGATGATGATGGAGGTGGGTTGAGAAGCTGAGACAAACAACATAGTGCGGGTTAACCAGGTGTATTTGGGCTTGACAGGGACGGCTGTGGCTCAAGGCGTAGACGGCTCCTTCTGTTCACAAGTCCAAGTGCTCTTGAGCAAGACACTAAGCTGATGGCATCTCTTTGCATTTGCTATTGGTGTGTGTGAGTGGATGGGTGAAGGAAAGGCAAATTGTAAAGTGCTTTGGATAAAGACGTTGTATAAATGCAGCCTATGTGACAGATGTTTACTGGTGTAGCTGTATATGCTCCTGAACCAGTGTTAACTTCATATATTAATGCACAACCAGGTGAAAGTTCTACAACATAAGGATGAATAAAATACATATGCTTAGCAGCCTCACATATTGTCTTGAATCAAAACTAAATATACTAATAAGAAAAATTAATAATTTGTGATAATTATTAATAATGCAGTGATGGAGAATGCACCTTACACATCTATTTAAATTAGGCGCCATAACAGTTGGATAAGCTGCTCAAGCAACTGTGTTTTTATGTGAAAATAACCTACAAGTGTGTCCACCGCACACTCTGTATGCAGCATGTGTGCATGTGCAGCTGCACGTGTCTGTGTGTGTGCGTGTGCGTAAGGCAGCAAGATCACACTGATGTATTATCTGAGCTCGAGCAAGATAGGAGATGTTTTCCTTCCAGGATGCTGGGCAGGTTTGAGATTGAAGGGTCTGAACAGAGAAGGGACAAAAGCGAGCGAGCCAGAGGGCGGAGGGGAGTGGATGAGCTGCTGAGATGATAATGCAGCATGACACCTCTGAAATGAATCCCTGGTTACCATGGCGAAGAAGCAGGATGGGACAGTCTCTCAGGAGCCTCAAATAAAGCCAGCTGTAAATGATGTTTGATTAGTATTTAGATCATGTTCCTGCTCGCCAGAGACATTTTGTCAGCTATTTGTGCACCAGTACCTCCGCTATTGTTCAGTCCACACCAGTCTACATGAAACTTACAGCTCCAATCCTTACAGTGTATTAACTCTGTTATCGACAAAGATGAATTGTTTAGCTTTATCCTAAAACTGTTGTTGGATATATGATGTCTTCATTAATAGCAGAACTAGAACCACTAACATGCGACTTGCATAGTTTGATTCTGTATGAAATGTTAAGCGTGTATTAAAGGGGCCTTTCAGCTTGAACATTTTATTGCTGCTTTTGAAAACATACAGCAGCAAAATATGAGTCTGAACATTTTATAGCATTTTCTGCAGAGTACAAGAAAATAAAAGAAAAATGAAGTTCCTCCTTTTTTTTCCCTTTTGTCCTGTTTTCTATTATTTGGAAGGTAATTGCTAGTTCACCCGCGGACTAACCTTTTCCACACAGTATGCAGGTGCATATCATAGCCCATCCACCCTATATGTAAATTTACAGCGGACAATCCTGTTTGCCAGTGGCTTAAAAGGAGGGAAGTATAGAGCAAATATGGAGGGGGGGGCACCAGTGGCTGGGGCTGTCTTATTTACTCACGCACCTCAGCATGTTAAGTAGATTTGGTTCCAGTTATTTGCCAATCAACCGAGGCATTTTTATATGTAAATTCATAGTTGTGAAAAGAAAAAAAAAAACATGGTTATCTAAATATAGAAATTAGACTATTTGCATATTTGAGGTGTGTGTGTTATATAGAAGGTCAAACTACCAAAGTCAATATAAAGAATATGGATGATGTTTATTCATGCAGAATATGTGGCAGGTAAAGGAAAGTGATGTAGTCACACTGGGTGCAGATTAAGGCCTTTTTAAGTGACCTACTGCTGGAGAAATTGATTTAATAGGAAAAGAAATTAAGACCTGTAATCATCTGAGTAATTTCCAGCAAGATAGACTATGCTGAATGTGATCTGTTCCGACTGTTTCGCTCCGTGTCCAAACGGCGAGGTTCTTCCCACTGCTGCCTTCTCTTGCTCTCGCTTCTCTTTTTTCTTCTGTCAGCCAGGCCACCGATGGACTGCTTACCTAGCCGGAACTAATCACATCTGACTGCTATCTGTCACTGTCAGTTACACACTATGTGCCTCTTGCCCTCCCGCTATCATGCAGTGAAAAAGATCCTACCACACATCCACAACAGACACCTGCTGAACGTGTGCGGAGCGGTGACTCGGGCGAAGATACAACAGTGCTTTCGTTCATGCATTCATTTACTTGACCTGCTTATTCTTATTGAGCTCCATCGATAAAGGGGCCGGGTGAGGAGGTGGGTCTATCTTAGTAGATGCTGGGGTGGTCGATCACGGGGTTAACACAGATAGACAATCACTCACTCACACTTACGGTCAGTCCTACAGTTATTGGCCCACCTGACCTGCTTTGGACATCTGGAGGAACAACACGCTGAGAAGTCATGGTCATCACTGAGCATCATTTTCAAGTCAAATAGCTCTCATAAAGAAAGTCATTCCAGTGTAACATCGCTATTGATGACGTGTGTTAATAAAGGATAACGTCGCGCTTAGCTCAATGCTAATTCTCATTGACGACCGACCCAGTGTACTTCTGTCATGAATGAAGCCGTCATTTGAATCAGATTATATTGATGCAGAACTCAATACTAATTAAACCAAAACGAAATCATTACCAAGTCCAGAAATGTCAAGCTCACTGATTTACACAATCCAAATGTTGCAATCCACTAACTGTCATGTTTTCACTTGCTAATGCACAAAATATTTTGATTGCTTGCAATGCACAAAGTACAGTGAAACCAGATGAATGTTTTTTGCTTTTCCTCCTTCATTCTTTCCAGTATATCTGATCTTCTCCTGAACACTCTCTTGGCCATTTCTCTTCCTCATCCCCTCCTCTTCCTCTTGTTCACTGTCTGGTCCATGTTGCATGTATGGGGGATGTGTGACATAGACAGATTGCTCAGCCACAGCTTAAAGGTGACTGCCTCGCTCCTTGTTCCCTAAAGCGCTGGATCATTGGAATCCATCATGAGCAGCAGCGCTCGTCTCCACACAGACAGATCGCAAGGAATAGACAACAACAGATGGGCAGCAGCAGCGGAGAAGAAGATGGGATTATATCTGATAAAGAAAAAAGAAAAGAAGAGAGAGAGAGCGTGGACCCACAAGAGGAGTGAGGTGACGCCAGTGGTGAAGAGAACCAACACAGTGGAGGGATGGAGAGAAGTGTTGAAGAGCTTCACCTCTGGTCACAGAGGAGTGTACCGGGGGGCTGGGTGGGCCTGCGAATGGGGGGCATTTATCATTATTGGCTCGTGCCTCCATCCCTTGCTCAACCTGACATCCCTCCTACCATTGACATAAATCATGATTTCTCCATAATAGATCCCCCTTTCCGCCACGGAGGGAAAGAATGTGCTGTTCATATCGATTCCAGCCTCTCCGCGCTCCTCCTTCCCACATTTCGGCTCAGCTCAGTGATGCATAATCATTATCAGACATTACTGATCTGGAATTTGCTGGACGTCAGGTAAAGCTTGTTTTTACACGGCTTAATTTTAATGCATGGGATACAAAGAGCGGTAAACAATACTGAGTTTGCAGAGCTCGTCTTCTGGCATTTTCTCGATCGTTTCTGTTCGAGACGCTCATAACCATGAGGGGAAAAGATAAAGAAAAAAAGTGATGATCTTTATCTTTTGTCAGCATCCAAAAGCAAAGAAATGGTGTTTAACCACATTCTTCAGACGCAAACACCAAGAATCCAGCACCAGAAAACAGTGGCTATATACCAAAATGCATTTTCTTATCTAACAACATCTTGAATTTCAACAAAACCTTCTCATGTGATAAGCAGCGGACCAGACGAGAGGAGATGCTTGACAGCAGGCGATGATGAACCAAAGGACAGATCACTTTAGCTCTGACTGAGCTGAGCAGGTATTAAAACATTAATAACTCCATTGTTGGTTTGAAGTTCAAGTTCATTTGTCAAGCACTCTACATTTAAAACCATTAACATACAGTACACACTGCTGTGCACCTGTTCTGTGCTCAATCTGAGTGGAGGATCATCGAACAGTAACAAAGGAAAAAACATATTTGTAGGATCGTTGAATTATTGTTAAATGATTCAGGACCTTTTAATTACCAAAAGAATCATATATTAAAAAGCTGTTATTGTCAACTAAGATCTTTGTTTTTCAAAGGACGCTGTGGAAGCAGCACACACACCACAAATAAGAATCAAAATCACTACCTGAATCATTAAAAGTCATAAATATTTAATTTGAGATCCTTTTATAATTAAACATTAATTTTTAATATGTTCTTTAATATGTTAACCAGGAGGCACTACAGGACTATATTTTACAAGTGTCTTGATTAATCACTTACCAGCAAATGCATTTTCAAATTATACTATAATTAGTCACTCGGTGTTTCAATTGTGGCTGAAGGTATATGAGGAAAAGCTGGAGAAAACCTCCACAGACAGAATTCTTTATTGAACACAAATGATTTATTAAAAATAGATAAATATCTCACAAAGCTACAGTGCACGATCAAAGAAGTGTTGATATTTCCTCTGCTGTTTTTTTAAATAAGGATGACTGAAGTCTTTTGTCTCCATCATGTAGAAACAATTCTCATCAGTCATATCTGCCAACCGCTGGATGTTTCATGCTTCAAAGCGTTTCCACGTTAATGGAACATTCATAATGTCTGAAGAGGGGCCTGGTTTGTGAATACTCATTCATCCTTTACGCCAGCTTTCACACTGTGTACATGCAATTCCAAAGTCATTTGTAAATCAGCAATGTAAGTGTGTCAGACTATTAGACAAGGAGCCGAGCTGCTTCCATTTGGAAAGCAATGTCTAAATATGACTTGATCATGCGTCCGGCTATTGATTCTCCAGTACTTCCTTAATGAATGTGTTGTTTTATGTGAGCTGGTGAAGCCATTTCCTTCCTATGGTAAATTTTCTGCTTTGCTACAATTGTCTTTACTTTTGCACTAACCCTTTGAACACATATTATTTTAAAGTCTTAAATAATGTAAACTAAATTGTGCATGTAGTTTTCATAATTCAATGGGAACAACAAAGTGAATTAAGCTCATGAAAGACTGACTTACTTTTGCAGCCATGACATTTAAGGGGAGTTAACAAGTATTGTTTTCCTTAAAATCTCCTTTTAAACTTTAATTTAATCTTGTATTTCTACAATAACTGGGTGAATGTCTCTTGTCCAAAGAGCTGGGCCCCTCATGATAATGCACTGAATAATATGGTATAGACAACAGATGGATGGGTTCATGGAGACTTAGATAGATTGCTGGTTCAGGATCACACTTTGGATCAAAGTTGAGTCATTTAACTTGTGGTGATGAACCATAGCTGGCTGTAAAGAAGATGAGCCAGATTAGATTCCTGACAAGTCGAGTTAATTATGCCCCAGTTTAACTACATATATTTAAGTACTGTATGACCCATACAGATAGAGCCTAAATAAATGATTGGAGGGTTAATTGCAGTGTTCTAGGCTTTTGATAATGGGCTGAATTTCCCTAACGATAAAGCATGAGCATCTCAGAAGATCCTTCACTCAGAGTGCCTTTTTGACCTTTGGTTTTAAAGCCCAGATCTCCTCACTCTCTAGCCGTCACAGCATTTAAAAGAGATCCTAATTAGAAAAAAACAAACAAATCATTTTTGCTTGACAATTAGCGGAGTAATTATATTTTTCTTTGAATATTGTTGTAACGGAAGAGTGGATCCTTTGGGCAACCGCATCCTTGTTGTGGGAGAGAGAAAGGAGACTAGCATGATGAGTTTTCTTTAACAAGTACAAAATCTTACATCTGAAGCCTGAGGATATTTGCTTCTCCAATAATAGCAACTCTAATGACCCGCCATCATGCGGAGCGCAGTAGCACATATGAACTAAATAATCATCATTAATCTATCATTGAAAGTTACTAACAAAAACATGCTTATTGTTTTACATACCAAGGTAATCAATGAAATTTTGTAAACTGGTTACAAGCTGAAATGTGAATTTGTTTCTTAGTTAAAATAACTACAGGTTAAAGGTTATTTAGACTTCACATAGCATCATAAATGTTTACAGAAACTCTTATGAAGCATGTGTCGTCATGTGTGAACTTGGCTGAAAGTGTTATTTTACCTCTGTTATAATCAGGCTAAGCTAATATTACACATGTCCTTTAAAGCCAGGTTTCACTACCAGCTGTCACAGCCTCTCGCTAAGCTGCTAAACTGCTCCGAAGCTTCCTGCTTAAGTGCACGAGCACGAAATTTTGTCAGCTGCCTTGTGTCTCACGTTTGAATAATAACGAACGAAAGTCGCTCAGTGGAGGAGTGAGAACGCTCGTGGAGAAATGAAATCCACGCTTTCGTTTCAACGCCTGAAATTGTCTTTTGCAAGAGGTGGCCGGATATTGAAACACATTTTGAAAGGATTGACTGATAAATCAAAGGCAAGGTTATGTATTATAAAGGGAAGGAAGAAAAAAGACTGTGATCCTTTTTGTCTTATTCTCACAGCAGCTCATTTAATTGTCATGCTTTCTGAGCTATGTTTCGTGTGGGGTAACATACACTGTCTCTGGGTGAAGCCATGTCACAAACCAGGCATGTGTATGTGAATCACCAAGTCTGAATCTGAGACAAAGGCCAGAAGAGGCAGAAGGTCAAGGCTGGAGATGAATGCTGCAAGTTGGCCTCTGATGCCACACAGATATACTAGAATAATTCAGTGCAAACACAACCAACCAAGAAAACATACATACATACAAAACCATAACATATTGTATTGATATGTCACCAACATACTATTAGCATTATCATTAAAATCCCACCAGTAAAAGGAGCTTTGAAAATGTTCCTCAATATTTCCATGTACAGTAGCGTGATGATTATAGAAGAGAGTTTTCTGTGGCAGACACAAGTGGATCATTATCACATCAGAGCACATCAACAGAGTAATGAATATGAGCGTATCCAAAGTCCTGCTAGAGTTCAGAACCTCGGCAAGCCACACACTCCACTCTCATTACGGCTACAGTGTGAAGTGGTAATCACCCGGAAGGTCATGTGACGCACTTTTTTCTCGCCGAGGACGGAGCGCCACTTTGCTTGTGTAATTCTTGTAATTGTACCACATCTGAGAGGAGTGACCATGAAAATGGAGGGCTCTTCAAATGAAGAGCTCTTACTGTTAATTAAGGAGGAATTCAACAGTGTGAGATCCATCGATTTATTTTTTTGTACAGTACATGTGCACAGTGCAGTTAATGGGTTGTTTAAAGGAAAAGTTCAACATTTTGGGGAATTACGCTGCTTGCCGAGATTTGGATAAGAGGAATACTACTCTCATATCTGTAGCTGTTCTCTCTGATCTATCTATCTATCTATCTGTCTGTCTATCTGTCTATCTATCTATCTATCTACGGGTTTTTTTCAGGGACATGAGATAAACATGTTTGTCATGAGCTGTACAGGTAATGGTGGGTGAATTTTCTCACCTTTGGGCAGAGGTTGGATTGGTTCGCTGTTTCCCTGATTTCAGTCTTTATGTGAAACTAAGTTTAACATAATACATTTGTAGTTAACATAATATTACATTTATATCAATCTTCTCATCCACTCTCGGCAAAAAAACTTATTTTCTAAAACTTGACCTTTGATTGCTGTTCTGATTATCATGGGGCCATTTAAGGAAGAATAATCTGTGGCAAATATTGTGTTAAATACTTACAAGTCACCTTATCAGATACAAAAAAGTGTAACGGCAGAATATAATGACCTTTGTTTATTTCAGAATAGAAATAGACAGGCGATGACAAAAGCATTTACAATAGGCTGCAGCAAAGTTTAAACACAAATAATGTTGCTGATATACTGCAGGTAAGAACATAAGTGGATCGTCTAAGTGCTGAAACTGTCAAAGTACTTCAGTCAAGAATGGGAGCTGGGAGGTGTTAGTAAATGGGAGGGTTATTATGGCAGATTGTGGTGGCTAAAGCTTGTTGCCTCTCCACATGCTCACCTCTAATGGCAGTTTACAGAACGTTTACCCACAAGTGTCATAATTTGCTCTAACGACTACAATTATTGCCATTTATTTTTTAGACAGTAAACGGGAAGGACGGCATCTCACATCATAACTTGTATTAGCCGTTGAAGAAAGGATGTGGCTGAATTGTTGCCCAACGAGCATTAAATTTCACCCTCAGAGCGTAACGTGTCTCCAATTTGGTGTGTGTAAACCAAAAGTAGGGCGAGTGTTTCGCTCCTGACAAAAGCAGCAGAAAAGCAGCTGAACAAAAGCCGGCAAGAGGAAAATGGATTGTTGCGAGAGTGATGGCAACAGTCTCGAAAAAGGTCATTTTCAAAGCGGCTTAATGGTTAAAGTGTCAGCCGCTTGTTTGGAAAGGGTCAGAGTTTGTTATTTTCATGTATTTCGACCTGAGGAAATATTCTCGAGCTCTTAATTCCTCATGAAATGAAGTCAAGCAAAACGGCCGCTGTTTCATTCAAACTGAAATTGGTTAATATTTTTCTTGTAGAATTCCTTTACTCATCACTTCAATTCCGTCTATGTTAACAATTTGTCACAACCGGCTGGCTGAAGGTGCAATGATTCACCCTCCTCTGTACAAACCAAGCACATTATTATTACTATTTCCATCCAGACCAATCTATAAAAGAATGGTTTAAATTCATTTGTCTGCCCTTGTGCGGCTCATGTAACGCTCGAGCCAGCCCTGTTTCTTATTCACAGGATGGAAGCTCTCTGCCTCTAATAATGGATAAACAAACAAGCGTGGCGAGCCCGATGTGTATCAATTCATAATTTAATTACATTTTGATGGAGGGCTCTGCAGGCATCAGAATAACCAAGCGGGTACGTTGCAGTCAATGTCATGCACTTTTTGGTAGATTAGGATGGTGCAGATATTGAACTGGATTCGATTTCACAAATAATCTAGTGTTGCTTTTTTTTCCCAAATGTATTTGGTTTCCATTGTAATGCTATCTATATGAACGGTATGTGATCCTCCAACACTGGTGGTATTTTTAGTTTTGGTTTTGGGGTTGAGAAATGTCGAATGTGAACAAGAGCATATGAGAAAGGAAAGGAAATGATGTCCTCTTGCCATTATTAAAAATTATAAAGTAGATCCTCTAAGCATGACAACAACAATAGGTAGCAACAGTCTGAATTGCTTTTTTTAACTATGCAGCTCTGTTTGCGTTAGTATTGACATTGACCTTTGGGCTGTGAATATGACTTCCGCCCGCTCTCTGTGCACCGGTGTGAATGGACAACACCGAGCTGCTCTGGCAGGCGTGTTTCTGATAAACCAGTGATCTCCCAAAGGCGCTTAAAATGAGCCTGACTTCATTTACATGATAGTATTGCCACAGTGTGTCTGTGAGCATGCCGGGGTCAGACCGGTGCACTGTGGCATTAGATGGAGGCACGTTGGTGTTTGATAGAGTGAGGGTGAGGGGTGAGGGGAAGGTGCACAACCTGAAGAATACAAATAAAACATTCCTGTTACCCAGCTGCCTTATCTGAGAGGAGAACACATGATGCACAGTGTTGTGCAAAGACAGTCTTGTCTTGGCACATTGCTGTATCACGATGATATAGGACAGGAAGCTATATTTAATTAGTGATGCATAGTTATGAATTTATGGCATATTCTTGCAATTTTTTTGGCACATTTGAACATTGGACTAATTTCCATTGCTTAGAATGTAATTTTGTAGATGCCCATTGTGCTGTTTCACAAACTAGTCATGCACTAGTCATAAACCCTCACATAGATCATGATGTTGATGCTGTTGTACACACCTGTCATGTGCCTGGAAAATTTTGTGATGAGGAATCAGGACTTGGCTATTTAATCTGCTCATTTAAAAACTCTGTCTTGCTCTGAGTCATAGGCTCCTGCATAAAGTTACAACAGCGTCACATGACCAAATCTGTAGTTTTTCTTCTCCCAGGTTTGAAGTGACTTAATTGCAGACAAAGAAGAAGTTTAAGAGGTTTATAGCGAGGAACCGCTGGTGGAAATGGGTTGAGCAGAGGGAATGGCTGGTTGTAGCAGAGGGAGGAGGACGAATGACCTCCAGAGAAAGCAGGGAAGAGTTGGTTAGCGAGCAGGCAGGCAAGCAGGCAGGCAGGAGTTCTGAGCTGATAAAACAGGCGTTAACACAGTTAACAAGACTGGAGAACTAGTAAGCTATGAAAACACAACTTGGAGCCTGAGCGTAGCTACCACTGTGGCAGATACAGCGATCTGGTGATGAGTGGGAGGAAAGCTGGGGCTGATGAGCTGTGAGTTGATGAGCTGATGGTAGACAGGTGTGCGGGTAGGCTGGCTCCAGGTCAGACTGGAACACACACACACACACACACACACACACAGGTCAACATACACATTTAATAAGCATTTTCCTAGTAACTTAAAAGATCAAAATATTAGAGCAATCTCTCTTGATGGAAAGACTAAATTGAACTTCTGATTTGCAAGTGTCAATAGTTCCCTGGAAGGAGATTTGGCTCATTTGGCTCTCAACCTTGTTTTGGTTTGACCAGACTAATTCCATTTTTTTTTTTTTTTTTTTATTCAAACCTGCTACTTTGCAAAGCACTGCACAAATGCAAAAATGCAAGAAGATCAGCATCACTGGATCTTAAGAGGGAATCAGTGCATTACTGTATTTCCAGCCTTGTGTTGACTCAATTCAAATTGCAGCCACAGAAATTTCCACTGTCCACAATTTGCAGAAATTTCCACTGTCTCTGACACTAGGAATTTACTAAAGACACACTGTGTAGTTTAACATGCTTTTATCAGGGTCATTTTAATGAGGAAGTCTTAGTGAAACTTTCAGTCCCTCTTTCACCCACTAATGTAAATTATTACAAATGTCAACACAGTGTCATCAAACACTGAGTCAAAGCTCCTTCCCACTTTCCACTCAGGGTTAATTGCATCTTTTATCTATGTTTTGCTCTAAAATTAATGGCATGAGGGTCTGTGTAAGTGAAATAAAGCTTCCTTTCATCAGAGCGGCTGATGGACTGACAGAGGCTGGGCAGAAGGCGGACGGACAGGATCTTGAATAATGGGCCGTACACAAAAGCATTCGGTAATTCTGTCAAAACACCCCACGACAGAATGATTCATACACTTCGCTGACGGTTTGGCGCGGAGCTATTCTTCTGCAAACGGCAAAGAAACAATGTCATAAGACAAAATTACGTGTTGATATAAGTCATTTGCGGTCTGAACATTTAAATGAAGTGGACCGCCACGTTGTGTTTCCATGGTGCTGCTCCCTGCCGAGAGGCCAGGAAACAGGCCACAGGAACCAGCAGGGGACGGACAAACAGCAGTGAGACAGACAAAATGATAGAATTATACCGATGGAGAATAATGCAACGTCAGTATAGAAACCTGTTCGTTTCTTTTAAAATTTTTGGTTTCAAATGGTTTTGATGAGTGAAATCAATGATACATTTTTCCCATGTTTCATCAGCTGTTTTTCCTTAACAGGCCTGCATGTAATTTGCAGTTTGTGTGTGTGTGTGAAGACATATGTGATATACCTCATGTGCACATGCTGGGAGCCATTGCCTGTGCTCTGCATGTCATACTTAACGCCACAGAGAAGGATCAGAGCTCAGTCAGACTGGGTAACACCCATAAAGAGCAGGGGGCCTTTATGCACTTCCTTGATCCCTCACTCTCTTCCCATTTGCTTTCCCCTCCCCCTGCCATGACAGCATGATTAACCATCAGACACACAATAGGGGCACATGTCCCCGTAGCTGCGACCAGCTCCCTCAGACCTGTATATCCCAATAAGGATTAGGCAAGAAGTTAACAATGAATGAAGAAGTCCTTCAGGAGCCGCTAATTCTATTCTGCTCCGTGTCACTTTTCATCCTAGGCTATTCACAGCCCCGTGTTTGAGCATAAGGTATAATCCTCTTAAATATCAAAGGTGGACAAATCATATTAATTTAGACATTGCCTCCCCAGGCCCATTAGGGCACATTATGCACTCGACACAGAGCCCCAACCTCACCATCTGCTCTGCTTTCTGACCTGCTACTGACTGACAGCCCAATGCAACTCACCTCTGTTTTCTCTAGGTTTGATGTTTTCAGTGTTTCTCTTAAACACTTAAATAAAATGGAAAATATAGAAAGACATTTCAAAGGATATGGTCTCAGAAAAACTTATATTAATCATTGACATTTGACAAGCATATATCTCATATGTCATATTAATATGACAAGGTAGTGATTTTTAAAATGTATTTATTTTGGTTGTATCTAGTAAAGGGTTTAGATGACTTGTCAGAGATGGTGATTTAAAAGCAGAGAAAGAAAACGTGTTTTGAACTCTGAGTTGGAGAACATGTTGAATTCATGTATCAGCTTAACAAGTCCTGTATTTCTTAACTCTTTCTCTGGTCTTTGTTTGATTGTGCGAGCGAAAATTTAAAATAAACTTGAAACATTTTCACAAAGGATGCAACTCAGATTTGATACACTAGTCTAGAAAACGTCATCTTATGGCCTGAGGCCTATCTATGTTTAGGGCCTCTGAAGCAACCTTTTTTTCTGAGGTAACTTTGAATGCATACAACACTATTCAACTTCAGCTGAAAAAGCTGAGTAAAATAAAAAGCAAACCCACTTTGTCTACCTTGACATTGCACACCTATAACATTCTCAGACTCATAAGGGCAGTTAAAAACAAAGATCAAAATCGATGCAGTCGATTCCTCCTCGTCAAAACCTGGCACCCATTTTTACCCACAATGCACCTCTGCAGCCCACAGAGAGTCAGCTGTGTATTGCGAGTAGCAGCTAATGTAGCCTGGAGCCGGAAACCTCAAGCAGAGGTGAGGACTTCTATCGAGCTCCTCTCCACACAGTTTCAGACTCTGCATAAAATTGGTTGAGTTACTCTTTGATGAAGAAGTCAGGTGTATTAGTCAGGTGGCTTCAGAACACAACACGTGTGCTTGTACTTAAATTACATCATAGATCTATCTTGTTATTTAAGTACAGCATAAATGAAAACAAATGTGTTCCTGCATGAGTCAGCTGCATTAAGCATCCTCCAATGTTACCATTTCACAAGGACATAAACAATTTATTCTGAATGTGAGACAGGTTTATCTCTGAGCAGCCACTCATTATTTCAGCTGCTGACGGAATAACCCTGACTTGCAAAAATGTACAATTCACATAACATTTTTTTACCTATTCTCAATGTGCAGCCACACAGAAATATATCCCCTAACTCTCATACAGCTCAATTATGCAACCTTTTTCTGAACTTATTATTTTTGTAGAGAATATAGGGTACAAACTTACTTTTGCATTTTGAAATGGAAAGTGGAATTAAGGGGGTCTTCCAAACCGCTTTGAAGTTAGAAAGACGGCAAGAACATGGTCCAAGGTCAGAGGAATATCAGCTAAAGACAGATCATCAGCATCATTGTCCTGCTCTCTTCACCAGTCTTCTAGCTGCCCACTTGTGCAACCGACTTCATTTCCACTTGAATTTTATCAACCTTCTGCTGGCCTCTCAAGGAAATAGCATACACACTCTGACATGAATTAGCCCCAGATTGAAAGATACTGCTTCACCCCTGGGAATTCATGTTCAAAGGAGTCCCTGACTTTTCCTCTCTCCTCTTTTCTTTCTCGCTGCTGCTTCTGGTTGGTTTTCTCCCCGAGCTTTGCCCTTGTCACTCACCTGTCTGGGAGACATCAGGCTTTCCCTTTGTCTGACAGACAGGTGCTAGCGATGTCTGATGGAGTAATTTGCCACAAATGTGCAAAACATGACTGATCGGAGAAATGTCATCCAAGGTGGTGGAGAACGCTACAGAGCGCCGAGGATGGAGAAGAGAGGTCCATTTCCATTCGTAACAAGTACTGACAGATGGTCCCAGTTCTCATTTTCCATCTTTCTATACCATGTCCCTCAGCTCATTAATGCACTACATCCTCTACAGGTTGATTTATTCTCCACTTGAAGTCGGTGCTTACCACCACTTGAGAAAACAACCTGTGCACTTAAAAGTGTTGGACCAATCCTAAATTGAGCAATTACAGAGGCAGCGCTATATGATGTAAACAATGAACGTGTGTAGAAACTGCATAAGCCTTTTCACTGCACTTATCACTGAGGCCCCTTGTTGAATACACTTACATGTGAAATAAACATGTAAGCGCTGAGTTTCATTATGACAGAGTGGATATTCTGCACGTTATTTCTCATGTGGTGGCTGATTTAAAGAGGAAGATAATAAACAAATGAAATGCATATTGATAGATGGTGAAGGTTGTATTTGCTGCATTATCATAATTATGGAAAAATCTCTTTAATATTGAGTACATGAAAGTGATAAGAGGCTGGAAGCACTTTTTTTCACTACTATTGGGGAGATTATGTGTCTGCCATAAGAAAAAGAATTGATTTTTCCAAAAATTAGTCTTATCTGATTCAGGACCAGCCATCACGTCTCAGAGTGGCCAGTGGTCTCTGACGTGGAAGCAAATGTCATGAGACAGCAACCCGTCTGATGCAAAGCCCTGCGTGATATGATACATCGCCTGTCGATGTATTCGCACCACCCAGGGAAATCTGACCGTGGCCGACATCAATAGAACGCCACCAATTGTATTAGTGAATGCACTGCAACAAAGATGCAATTTACATGAAGAATAAGACTAATCTATACAAAGACAATCTTTTTGAAGCTTTGTTCGCATGATGTAACACTTCGGAGGATCATACCGTGCCAATCATGGATTATCTGGGCTTCAAAAAGAAAGAAATTGAATGATGGGTGGTAACAGTTTTTGGTTGCAGGCAGGCAGAGGTGTGTGAAATCACAGGAGGAAGACAACAAATGCAGTGGAATAAAGCAGCCTATAATCCCCTGGGTGAGAAATAGAATTAAGAATTATTTTAGGGGATTAATAGAAATTAAAATGGAAATCTTATATCATTCAAACTCTACCTTGGTAATTTTCTTTCTGTTTGAGAAGAAAGGTTTATACGTTGTGACATTTATTTTTTATTTCAATATTGATCTTTTACTCATTTGTCTCATTTATGTATTAGTATATTTCTTCATGTAACATCAGAATGTCTGCACTCACTGATCTTGTCCTGATGTGGTTTTTTTATTATTATCTCTGCCAGACGTATGCCTGGAGGGGCTCATATGTTTGGTTGTGTATATGTGTGTGTGTGCGTGTGTCTGCAGCTAATCTCTCATACCATTAAACCCATCAGCCTGATATTTTGTGCACACATTAAGACTGTATGCTCAAGGACCTCTCGTGGTTGCAGTGATTCGCAATTTTTGAAAAACCCATTTTATTGACTGCTCAGTTTTATACCGCCATTGGCTGCTGACTCCTCACTCCTCTTAACCATCTGGTAGGAGCTGCAAGTGATCAGCAGCTTCTTCAGTTTTGGAATCTTGTTTCTGCAAAGGACAACATGCATGTCGGTCATGTCAGCATTGGTGGAGTCTTTTGATTCTACATTGGTGAAAACCTGCATATTATCTCACCTTCATTTCACAACTCTCTGGCATACACAATGGACACACTGCCTGCCCTGCACTCCCTGTTCTCAACCCACATGTCCCCAGACACAGCAGGTGGAGATCTTCTAGTTATTGCCTTTTTTCTACTGTGGTTTACTTGAAGAAAGAATACTAGAGGATGAACTTCTTTGATAAAATGACCATCATTATAAGATAAACTTGCATCTCAAAGTATAATAATCCTGTTTATGATGTACATCTCCCCCTAATGTATTGTGTCCATTTGAATTGGAAATGTGTTTATTTCTTCAGTCTATTATTAATTAATATGTTTAGCTTTTTATTACATTAAAAATAAGTTCAAATCTGTACAATGAACAAACTGCTATGTATGTTTCTAAAATGATGAGGAGCATCGACCTCAGGATCCTTTCAGATTTATGAACTCTCCAGAATATGTGTTTAGTAGGGTACTTCCAGAATATTCTTAGCCCAGACAGAGTAATATTAAGAAAAGAAAAAGAACACAGTGGGTCGAGGTCTCCTCAGAGTACCTATAGAGACAGAAAGTTAAGCAGCCATGAAGGGGTGATTTGCCTCCTCTCTGTCTGAAGGAGCCCAGGTTCTTGGAGACACAGAGGATGAAAGAAATCAATACACAACACAACACTCAGGATCCAACACAAACACCTCAACCGAAGGCCATCTCACAAACTCTGCTGTGACCCTGCGATGACCATATTCTGTTATTGTTCCCTCATCTCCATTGAGAGGATAAGACCCACACAGAATTGATTGTGTCACCACAAACTGGAGATAGTCATTGATTTTCCCTCTTCTTTTCAAAAAACAGGAATGCTTCGGCACTGGCCGATACGTCTTCCTTTTCTCCCGAGGTGGGGTGGGGACATCCAAAAGCATTCTGGGTAAGCGGGAATGCAGTGATGTGCTTGATCACCTGCTTCAGGCTTGAGCAGGAATGGAAAAAGGCAAAGTCTTAAATACTATTGTTCTTGGGGGAAATGCGTGGATCAGCCCTGCAATGAGCCCTGCAATATTCAGAGACTGGCCTCTCTGTAGAGAGCCTTCCTTCTCCCCAGGGTTGTGATGTGGATCTCTGACAACTCCTGATGGGAGAGTACAGTGTCGTGGCTTCTTTTATCTCTCGCTATCTCCAGATAGAGGAGCCGGTAGGTGCGCCGCAGCAAGGCCGCTGGGAAGAGCTGATCGCAGGTCCTGTGATATTATCTGGGGTCAGATGCGAAGAATCAGCGATTCTCACTCCTTCTACTGGTCTCTCTCTTTTCAATTCTCACTCGTCCCTCGTGGGAACCGGGAGCTTGCAGCTGATCAATTGGTTGCAAATAGCTTTATTGACATGACAAATGAAACAGCTGCATTGACGAGGCTGTTTGGACAATTAGTTGGCTAAGCAATTTGTGGTGGTAGTATGAAGTTGTGTCACACGCAGCATATGAACAATAGGAATTCACGATATGACATCATGGTTTTTATTGTATTGTATTTATGGTATCTCCATTGATTGATTGTGATTTTGAATTTTTTAGATACACTGAAGGATTATTGGCTGAGAAAAAGCTGATGTTTGGGAGATACATGATTTTCACTGGAGAGAGATGCTATTAACTTTGTCAGTTTACATGGTTGTCAGTGGTTTTGTGAATCATCCCTCCATTTATCAATCAAATCTTTACGTCAGTTTTCACTAATTAAAATGATGTTGAGTTAAAGGAATAGTTTTTTGGAAAATGTTATTTTTTATTCACTGTCTTGCTAAGACTTGTCAGTTTCCCCGTTGTGGGACTAATAAAGGAATATCATATCTTATCTTAAGTCAATAGATTAATACCACTTTTATATCTCTATAGAATACATATAGCTGGAGCCAGTGGCCAGTTAGCTTAGCTTATCATAAAGACTGGAAACAGGGGGAAAGAGTAAGCTTGGCTTTGTCCAAAGGTAACAAAGTGGACCTTCATGCACCTCTAAAACTCACTAAGTAACACATTATTTCTCATTTGTTTAATCCACACAAACACAAGTGTGTGTGTGATGATTTCTTGACCAGGCAACTCCAGGAAGTTGTTGGTTTAATTGACTGATCTTCTATGAAGTTAAGTAGACAAATGATCATCTAATTGAACTTGCAATAAAGAAGGAGGTCCTTAAGAGAAAAATAGATTGAGGCACTGTTGTTTTGGAGAATAAATCATATAAATATGCAGTATATATTATGAATAAATAATGTTTTAAAATGCTTAAAAATACTTTTTTTCCTGTTTTTGTTAACATTACATATTGCAATATGTAAAAAAATATATGTGTTTTGGCTAAGAAATTAAAATTTATATTGTGTTATACCAGCCTACTGCAGGCTGGGAGGG
Source organism: Holacanthus passer (assembly GCA_025331565.1). NCBI lineage: Eukaryota > Metazoa > Chordata > Actinopteri > Pomacanthidae > Holacanthus > Holacanthus passer. The sequence goes on from JAFREQ010000005.1 coordinate 9,143,588, forward strand.
AGTATCAGCGATGCCCTCTGTCATCTCTTCCACTCAAGTGTTGTGTTGGCAGGGAAAGGTGTGTGCTTGGTGAGGGGGTGAGCCAGAAGACTGCAGGAGGTTTGAATAAAGAGCAGTGAGGGTGCCAGAGCCATGTTTGATATGTGTTTTGTTATGAGCATATGTCTCAGTCAAGAGGCATGAAGCATTGGGCTTGGCAGACACTCGGAGCTGCGATCAGCTCTTCTGCTGTGTCAATCCATTAGCACTTTTCTCCGCGCTCTCCCCTGACACTCATCACCCACTGCCCCGCCGACTCCGGCTCTCTGGCAGCTCCAAGGGTGACCAAATGTGATATGAATAATATATTATGATGCATATCAGTTCAGATTTACAGAGAGTATCTGGGTGAAAAATCAGTTACATGTTGTGATCTCAGTTCTGGTTTTGCAGACAAGATAATGTTTCACAGTAGATTGACACAAGGTGCAAAACAGAAGTGCAGCAAATGAAATTGATATGATATTATAACGAATGTAGCTCAAGAATTCTATCTCACTGTTCCTGCCCCTCCCTGTCGTGCGACCAATTAACTAATTTGAGAAAAAGGCGATTTTGAGGCCATAATGCTGTGTAAAGCCCAGGGGCATGCTGGGAGAAAACAGATTAGCACATTAGCATTGAAGGGGCTGAATAAAGACTTCTGGCTCTGCCTCAGGCCCCGCTGGCTGTTCAAGCAACCGCTGCTCACTGACATCAGCAGACAATTATCCAGCTTCTTTTTCAAAAATAGAAAGGTTTTAATATCTAACTCGCTCACTCTGGTTTTATGCATGTTAATGTGCGACTATACATTTAAGGCACGTGATCTACAAATGTCTGACTCTCTGGACCGTATTTGCAGCAGGCACTGAAAATGCATCCACCTTATCTGACTAGTTTCTAATAAAACTCCCCTTGTACCATATATGTTTTCACACCGCTGTCTCATTCCAGAGTTGTAAGAATTAATAGGGAGCTCTGTTAGTTGTCCTCTCCGCCCTCTGGGCCTATATGCAGCCACAAATGAGAACACACAAATACACGACGTCTTTAAAGTACTCCTCTCTCTCTCTCCTGCTCTCCAGGGATATTGACCCTGCCAGTTAAGTTCTGCTTGGCTGCGCTCTGCAGAGATGTTGGGACTGTCAGAGGAAATATACGGTCCTTGTCTGGAACCCAGGTGTGCTGAGGAAAAGTGTTAAATTTGGTCATTACTCTTGTAATAGTGCTTTTATGTTTCCTTCGCAAGGGTCATGTGTGCAACAGCCACAGCAGGGCTTTGTCGCGAGGGCTGCAGACAGAGACATAGGCATCGCTTCTGTTGTCAGGAGGATCATATTAAAACAGCTTTCCTGTGTCCGTGAAGAATGTCGAATGTCAGGCAAAAAACGTCTGCAGATCCTGTTGCAGTGAGTGAAAGATTTGAAGAGTGTTAGAAAATGCTGAAGATAAAAAATTATCCCTGGATGTGAAAATGCGGCGATGAGATATACATCAAGGATTCTGAGGCGTGTCGGGCAAATCATCTGTACATGCATTTTGTCTGCGTGTGCATGTGTGTGTGCAGCAAAATATGCAGGCATGTGTTGATTTGTATGTGCCGACTGGGCTGGAGGCAGGGCCAGGGGGAGGAGACGGCAATTCTAACGGCTTTTTGATGTAGATAAATGGCTTACAGATGGCTCACTCAATATATTCAAATGAGATATAAAAATAGGGGAGGGCCTATCAATACAGGCACGGCTCCAGTTGTAGCGTCACGTGACTGGAATGCATTGATAAGTCTACCCAACCAGACGCATTTTCAGTGCCAGATTTTCAGAACTTATTTAAATTGTCTATAAGTGAAAGAGACAGTTTCTTAAATGCGTGTTCTATAATGATCCCAACAACTTCATTCAGACACTGTAGTGACATCTGATTGAAATGGCTGTGATTAACATACATGGAATAACGCTAAATGTCAGTCTGTTTATTAAATGGAAGCTTCTTAGAAAATTGAAAATTAAAAGAGATTAAAGGAGTTCATTATACGGCTGCATGTTTTTCGTTTGATAATTCTACTTTTTAAATCTCTTGTGAAGCACAAAAACACAAAGTAAACAAAAAAAAAGCTTTGTGCTGTAATTAGGCATTTTGTTTTGACAGTTACACTGGAAGAGATCAATACAAAAACCATAAATATACAAATGAATGTAAAGCCATCAAATAACAAAGGATAATAGCAGGATATCCACCATTGAAAACAGCCTCTGGTGGTGGTATTACAACTCTCTAAGATCCAGCAGTCTGGACAGTTTGTCTGTCGAGATAATCCTCCTTCATTCAGCCATCTCAGTCTGCAGACAATATCCTGGAGGTAAGAGCTGCCAACACATTCCTTACTATAATATTCGACCGATATAAATTGTATTTACCCATGTTTCACCTTTAACATTGGACTGGAAAAGAAGCCCAAATGCGATTATGCACATGAAGAATTAATCCGGAGATGAGCATAGGGTAATGTATGGTAATTATCCAACAGGACATTCTTACATAGCGATTAGCATATCTGGGAGGCCAGACAGGGATGGGAGGGCAGTCTGAGAGGAAGGAAAGGACACAGCTGCTGATAAGAAGCCCAGTTTGTTGGTTTGGGGTTTTTTTGTATGTTGATTGAAAATGTGGATAGTGTGGCTACAGGCATGTATGCACTCCCCTCTCTCTGTTCCTCTCTATCTTACGTGGACATACGCAGAGCCTCACATGAGAATGGGCATGTGGATGGACTTGCACACACACACGCACACACACACACACACACACACACACACACACACACACAAACGATGGCAAGACTCCTATCAGGGAGAAGGGGAATAAAATGAAGAAAGAAAACACTGGATTTGAGAAATAGACACCGTTCACAGCCCACCAGGGAAGAGGCACTCGTGTGTATGTTTGTGACCAAGGGTTTATTCATACAATGTGTATTTAATAAGAAATAACTTTATTAGAGACCAACAGGTGTATTCAAAATAAGCTGTTTAATAATGAGTAAGATGTCATGCATGGATTCTTATTCAAGCCATGCAATTCATTCAATAATGGAGGAGGTATAACAACTGAACTGTGGACTAAAGTTAGTTAAAAGGAGACTTACAACAATGGTGATTTCACTTGGTTTGATTGGGTGATTTAGATTTGATTAGAGGCTGTCTAAATTCAAAGAAATATATAATTATAATTCAGTTTAGTTGGACCATGACAAGTAATTGTTTACTTTTTGCCCTATTTTTTGTCAGTTCTCTCTCATTGTCTCTGTGTCTTTGTCTTTTTTTCTAAAAGCCTCTAAAATATCTTTTGACCTGTATTCAGCCATGCTCTGTTACCAGCACTTTGGTGCACATAATACAATCTGGGGTGGAGGATGTGCAGCTCCTGTATTCTCGACATAGCAAAGAAAAAAGGTATCTCCATTGATGTAAAACTATTGAAGGCAAATAAAATATTGGTTTTCATTGTTGATGTCTATGTGTGCTGTCTTTGCAGTCCTATGTGATATAATGTATCCAGCATCCCCTAAATCCCTATTTTCTCTAAGGTATCAGTAGCAAAGCATTATAATTTTGTTTGCCAACAATCCAAACAGGTTTCAACCACTATACCATTTTCTTTTCTGTCTGCCCTGTAACCCCATTGCACAACGCGATCATGAGCCACTGTATCAATTCTGGGTTCGGTATTTAGGTGTAATCAGCCATGTAGGACACCAGCTTGCCAAGAAGCGCGGCCCTTTGTGAGACGCCCATCTGTTTAGTGCATTGGGACAAGCGCAGTCCCAGAGAGCTGCTGGAATGAAAGGATGAGTATGAGAAGGCCCAGCTGAAAACACAAGGGTGGGCGGCAGCATCAGGACACAGTCTGTCTGCGGCACTCCTGCAGTCCACTCTTATTCTAATGCAGCATGTATGACTCCCCTGCTTGCATACAACTCGGAGATCAGAGACTGACAGATGCACCAGGGGAAGCAGACTGGGTTGTCTGACACATGCACGCATCCATCCTTTCATGCATGCAGTGTCTGTGTCCCCCTCGTTCCCTCTCTGTTAAGCCGTTTGGCTAATATTTTCCCATTGACTCACCAGTGTACATATTACCCAGCCTTGGTGACCTCTTAGCGGGACGTATCTCTGGGAGCGCAGATCGATTCATACAGTGGGCTTCCCCCCTCCTCCTCGTCAGCGCTCAGTGGACGAGCCGGGCAGAGTGGGAGCAAGTGATAAGCTGCTATAGGCCAGTCAAACCATTCCAGCAAGAGTCGTGACCCTGCTGCAGTAGGGCTGATTATAGCTCACCCGGGGCTGCGAGGTCTGAGAATCAAGCCTCTGCACTCCAGCCTGAAATATATCACCCCTGACTGAGATCACAGCAGCAGGAGATGATAATAACCAGAGAGCAAACAGTGGGAACTCAAATATTGTGGTTTTTCAAATTGTTTGTATTTCTGATCTCATTGTGTTTATTTCTCTTATCTCAATTAATTTCCCCATTATTATTTTATTAGAACTGTTGAAGTGTTATTATTATTAGTAGTAGCAGTGGTAGTAGTAGTCATAGTAATTATTCTTGTTTTTATTATCATTATTCCTAAAAATAGCAAGTTTTTTTGTCCTTGTGTTTAGATTTTATTTTTCGATCTAATTTTGCTTTAGTTTTAGTTTTTAGTTTCAGTGTCCGTAGCTGTGGACCATCCTGTACATTTTCAACTTTTATTTTGAATTCTAGAAAAGAAAAACTGACTCCAAATGGCTCTAAATAGCTTCGAGTCATTTCACGCATGTCTTCTGAGGAGCAAAGAGATGTGAGGCAGGTGACCTGCTTGTGAGAGACTCGGCATGTGTTGCGTGGAAAAGAGCCCTTTTCCTCTGGTAGTGGGACCATATGCCTCCGAGCTCCAACAATCCCCCGCCCCCCCCCTTCCCCTCCACTTCCCCCAAAACTTGCACACGAGCACGCTCCTTTCTGTCAACGCAGCCTGCTCCCCCGCCCCCGGCCCACCGTGCCTCCCCTCGCAAACACTCCTGATCACTGACAGCAGCTGCGTTGATGAGCACAATGCGTGGGCCAAGGCAGCTCAGCTGGCCTCACTCCCCACTTGACACTGGTTTGACCTCTGGCATGTGAGTCATCCTCCCTGAAGGCTGCTCTGCCTCGAGCCTGACACAGTCTGTCCCTCTATCTCCTCTCCCCGCACGTTTTGCTCCCAGGCGGGACACGCGCCCAGCAAACGGGTGCATCCTCAGGTCATCCGGGTCAATTAAATTCAAATTGAGGATAAATTATTTGTAAATCATGTACGGATAAGGAACTAATGCACAAAAGGGGGAGAAAGCTCCGCTGCTTGTCAGTTGAGAACTTAGAAAATAGTCATACCAAGCTCCCCGTGGATGTTTCATCAATATTTGCTTGTTGACTTTCATCTACTGACTCATACAGCCTTACAGTCTCTGCCTTGTGCACAGATCCATATTTACTCTCCGTGCACACTCCCATATGTGCACAAGCAGCACGGGCGGTGTGTCCAGTATGAGTGAGAGTGAAAGGCTTGTAATAGCTCTCCTCCCCGAGGGACCGATGACACCAAGGAAACCAAACAGAAGCTGATGGTGTGACAGAGCAGAGGAGGTGAGCGAGGGAGGAGGGGGGGGAGGCGCTCATCGCTCCCCTTTGCCATTCTGCTCCTTTACAACTTTACAAAATAGCCTTTTAATTTGCTGCAGCGTCTGGGGTGTCTGAATTGTGCCTGCATCAATCACCATCATCACCAGGGCCGTGGGCACTCTGTCCCTCGGGCCCTCTCACTGAACGGCCCCCTCAGGCTGATCACCCTCTGTCCCCTCGTATGGGGTAGATTTCCCCTTCTGTACGCCTCCTCTTGCTCCCCTACTCTTCCTCACACCCCGCACTCACTCATGCAAACAATGCGATGCTGCTTGAACCCCAGCACTCGCTGCACTTGATGCTATTATTTTACCAGCTCTCGATAATCAGCGCACGAGACGTCCACCTCACCGCTTCAGTACAGCTTTGACTAATCGAGAACGATTTTTAATGGAGCTCTGCGTTCTAATAGAAAAGACCCGTGATCAGCAGGATTGATTTCATGATTGATTTCCACAATAGCTGTTTGATTATACACAAGGGAGTTTTTTACATTCGCTTAATATGGACGTCTCTCTCTGGGAGGCTATAAGATATAATTTGGGAGAATTATCCCCACTCCCTCTGTGACACTATTGGTGTAATGATGACAGTGCCAGTGAAAACAATCACTAATATCAATTCATAGGTGTTAGACTGATGAAGATGCATGTGTGAACGAGACCCTGAAATAATTTGGCAGGTCTGTCCTTTCACTTTTTTTAGCCCTGCACTGGTATTGTCAAATGGGTAATAACCAGCAATTCAACTTAATAGGAGGAACTGTTTTCTTCAAGCCCATGCTGTGTATCACACTTCTCTATACTACCTGTGTTATGCTAATCCAGGCTGTTCAAAGACAGTAGCTGTGTGTTGTATGCTGAGCACTACAAATGTCATCCCAAGCTGTTCCACTCCTCAGCTCTAAAAAGAATATGAAGGCAAGAGGTCAGTTGGCTCAGAGCAGAAAAGGTGCAGGTGGTATGTTCCTTTGGCCAGAAATGGATATTAAGCTGTGCTTAACACCAATTACAGAGAGCAGTGCTTCATCACACACTCAGTCACCAGTTTATTAGGTACAACTAATGCAGTCTGGTACAACAGCCCAGCAATGAATCCAAATTTCATGAAGGTGATATTGTTGTTTGTTGAGACTGTGTCATAAAGGTGTAGATTCATCTTTCAACTGGCTGTAGTCTGTGAAGTACACCTCTCTGTATGACACAATACAAGAAAGTAAATAAGATTTTTTTTTTCTTTTTCGTTGGTGGATTAACTCTTTAATGGTCCCAAAAAGAGAAAATAAAACAATTGAAATTCCCAGCAAAACATTTTTGTTTCGTCTGACCACACAATTGTTCAATTATGAGCCTCATGCAAACCAATGTCTGCTTACAGTCTGCAGAGTTTTGTCCATTGAAGATCAATAAAAGGCTTTTTTATTACAGTCTAATAATAATAAAACATTTTAAATATAATATAAAAAAAAAATATTTATACAGTTGGATACAGTTTATGATATGGTATATGATAACTCTGAACAGGCCAAGTGCTCGGAGAGATTTTTCCGCCAGTAACTTCCTGGAAAGACGTCCCTTGAGAAGGAAACCTTAGAGCTTCCTTGTTTACTAGAGATGCCCACTCAGCCTGAGATGAATACAACTAAATACAACACATTATTCGACAAGATATCACAACTCGAACTGTACGTTACCAAACAGTAGAGCAGACTATTAAAGGAAAAAAAAAGTGGGAGCTAATGGCATCTTTAATTTGAAACTGGTAATAGGATAATTGAGGGAGTGAATAAGTGAGGCTGAGTCTTCTTTATTGAACTTTTGCCAAGTGTAATCCTCAGTTTGTCTTGAGGCAGTTTTCATGTTATCACTTTCTTTAGGTGAGACTCCGATGGATCAATGTCCTGCTAAGATGAGTTCAGCATATAGGGACTGACTCAAAGGCCTTTCACAATAGGGAGCTTTGTGATGTATTTGTCATGTCATGCTGAGTGTTACCAGGTATTTTCCTCCTCTCTATAACTTTCCCATCCCACCACTGTCTAATTAGCTTAATTGACTTTAATTAGCATCTAGTAATTAATTTTGTTTTCTACAAATTATTTGTATGAATGGTCCCAGTGGGTGGCCTGTTCATCTCGTTAGGGCCAATTAGCTGCAATTAACAAACACTAATGACATGCTTTTTTCATTCCAAAACAAACAGTGTGCACCCTGCCAGATTCCAGTGCTGCGCAGAGACCTCTTGTGTGTTGGAGTGGTGCAGGGGGCCAGCTCGCCAGGCTAGGCTTCTAATCAACACCTCTAATGGAGAAATGCAAGCCCAGGAGGAGACACTTATCTACCCAACTCGCACTTAGGATGCCATGGAGATCCTGACGTCCCCCTCTGGTCTTTTCATCAACACCCACTGTTACATTTAGGCAAATGAGATCAGGTTGGAGGAACAAAATAGAAGACCTGAGCGTTTACTCTAATAATTATTTGTGGTCTAACATTTATTGCTGCATCTCTAAGCAATGTGATATCCATTTCCATCTATGTATCTGTGGTTTAATACCTGCATTTTTACTCATCCAAACACACTTTCCAAAGGCCAACAAAGAATAGAAAAAGAACAGTTTCCCTTAATATTCCACTGTAGTACAGAACCTGCCTGACGTAGTGTCTGTGTCTCCATTCCAGGGGAACATCAGAGAAAGAGACATGTAAAGATTTCTTAAGATCAAAAATTGATTGACTTTGAGCAAACTGTGCGGAAACAGGAGGATATTCTTGGGGTCGTGTTTTGTTTTACTTGAGAGTGATTAATATTCTTTGATTCATCTTTTTTTTTACCAAAGGATGTCTTAACTTTCTGCAACTGAGTCTGAGCCACTAAAATACTGGTTTTCCTACATCTGACAACACATTGCTAATCTCAGGACAGACAAAAGCTCTTCTTATTCTCCTTTGCAAATCTTTCTGCTTTGGATTTTTTTCCACCACCATTGATTATAACATTTGGGTGTAAATAATTTGTAGCAATGTGATCAAATTCTACCCAAGCCTGGCTGGTTTTTTTTTTGGCAATTGTGACTGACAGTAGAACATTTTCAACTTAATTTTGAATAATTCACCAAAAGACTGAAGGTCACATGGTTATTTTTTTCCCACAGATTAACTTGTTTTCTCTTCATGCTGTCACGCTTTTTTGTTCATTTATGTACTGTCAGCATTCAAGAGTGCAATGAGGTGCTGTCCATGGTGCTTACAGAGCACGCTCAAAGTATCCACTGTCAAACACAACTGACATTAACTCTTTGTTGTGCATCTTCAAAAAAAATATTATTAAGAATATGTGCCCACTGGAAATTATAGGTTCACAAAGTTATTTGTATGCAGTAAAAATATCTGAATGTCTGGGCCATAAATATGGTGTACTTGGCTCTTTCACTACAGTATGCTCAGTTTTGCAACTTCCTCCAATTGACGAGTACAAAACTATTGTCAGAAAAAATGTCAAACAATTTGGGGAACCAGAAAATCATTATTGCTTATGCTCATATTCATAAGGGAAAATGTTTAGATTGGACATAGGAGGTTCAATTAAAAAAAAAACTCATTAAATATTTCTGTTTGGGTGATTGATTATTTTTGATTTGACAGTAGCAAAAGTAAAATTAAAAAAATGCAATAAAATAGACAGAATCTGTAGGGACATGGACACACATCATGCTTTTCTACACATCAGCTGTACAACTCATCACAGTAACTTGCTGATGTGCATTTTGCATTTATGAGCCAGCCAAAAACAAAGAAATGGGGGGGGGACAAATCTGACTTACAATTTTCTGCTGTCGGTGGTTTGATATCAGGGTCTGGCAGAGCTGGGAGCCTGCGTGGGGAAACGCGCTATCTCCCTCCCCAGTGCACCAACACGGTGCGATACCATCTTCAGCTATAAGAGACAGCCTATCGCCACAGATTATAACCATTAGTGATCCTTGTCCTTTCAAACCAAATGAGGAATGCTGCTGGTGCACAACATTAATCTGTGTGAAAAGCTTGTGTTGGCCATGTTCATCTGTCCTCTCTCCCCATCCTGCAGGACAGGCCTGCTGATCATTTGTCATCTGCCACTGATGCAGTCTTATTCTCACACACACAACACAAAACCAGCATTTTGCAAAGGGAATAATTTATTCATGTGATATCATCATTGACCCTCAGCAGGCTATCCTTGAGAGAGAAACTGGGCTGAGGGGGAAAAAGGATTATTATTGTAATGAGAATATTGGCGGAGGGTGGAGATGTTCATATTTTTATTTCTTATTATTTCTGATTTCTAAATTGTCAGATTAAATAGCTCTTCAGGCTTCCAGTGTGATTATCATGAGAAAGAAACTTCTCTTGGTCCCATCATTTTTTATTTTTCTACCTCTTTAACTAAAATCTGCTTTTGCAAGATTTATTTCTGAGGAAGCATTACAATCATGTCTTTATTTGAAGTTGAGGTGTGACTCGCCTCTTCCTCTTTTTTATTATTGCGTTGGTTTTTTCCCCAGAAATGATGAAAAAAAATTTTTTTTTAAATTTTATTTACAACTTTAGAGTTTGAAAACTACTTTATGTGCCTCCTATATTCACTTTTGCATCTTGGCACTATTCTTTTTTTAAATCTTATTTTATTTAATTTCATGTCCATTTATTTGATTCTAATGTTATAACCATGGTGTTGCACTTTTCTGTACATAACAGTGGGGTGCATGAGTGAAATAAAAAGGCTGCTCATAGGTTTTTCCTGGCGTGACGTCACGGCTTTCTTAATAGGCAATAGGCTGAAGCTTTAAGAGGTGCGCTCATTACCGCGTTGCTCTCAGTCTGAGAGCTCATCACGGGGAAGAAATTGGGAACAAATGACGAGGCTGAGCGCGCTCACAGCATCTCACGGTGGTTTTTCTCCACTTTAGACCCCACTCAGGATATTGCAGAGTCCAGCAGTGAGTTGATTTTTTTTTTTCCTGCGCTCTCCCTTAAAATCGCGCACTTGGGATGATGATGTTGTCGGGCCCGATGTGATCTTCAGACATGCTGTTTACCCGCTTGGAGCTGTGGTCCAGATGTGGATTGTTGTCCTGTGGAGCACAAGAGCTGTGTTGGATGGTGATGTAATTATTCACATTCATTTGGATCGGTTGGATTTTGTGGATCAGCGAGGTGACCTGGAGAAAGACACAGACAGAGTGTATATCTCTCACACACACACTGGGCTGGGAATAGGTCCAGACAATGCTTCACTGTGCCAGCTGTGAGAAGCCTATTCTCGATAGGTTCCTGCTCAAAGTTTTGGACAGACCGTGGCACATCAAATGTGTCCAGTGCTGCGAATGCAAGTGCACTTTGACAGAGAAGTGCTTCTCTCGAGAGGGGAAGCTGTACTGCAAGAACGACTTCTTTAGGTAAGCATGCAAAGGGTCTGAGCTTTAGTGTGTGTTCAGGCAAACACGGAGAATTTGTGGTTATTTCCAGTCAATAAAAATGAAGGTGCATGCAATCAGGCAAGTTCCAAAAATGAGAAAAATGATCAAAAAATAGATGTTGAACAAACACTGATGGGGCCTGTATTAAAACTACTGTTCAGTGATCTGCAGGGGTTTAATCGTTTTCTTTCTTTTCATTGTTTTATTGAATTTTTTGTTGTTGTATGTGCGTTTTTGAGAATCAAATATAAATCTGAAAATTGTGGGGAAAAAACTTTGTTGATAATTTTTTGAGAAAAATCACATCATGTATTTTTTTCTCTACAGATAAATAGATAGATAGATAGATAGATGTGCTTTATCTGTCCCAAAGTGAGAAATTCTTTAATATAATAATAATAATAATAATAATATTCTTTATAGTAGGCCTCTTACAATATAGCAGCTATGTTGTAGTTATAGTTATAGTCCAGTTAGCAGCTATAGGCTAACCTTTATTACACTTGTGATTGCTATGATGTATTTTTACTCATAATATTATATTACACTTGAACTTTATATTCTTTTTTCCTGTTCTGTGACATTACATTTTACTTTGGGTTTTGTCTATGCAGACAGCTATTATTAGACATTATGTCTCTATAGTAGCCTTCACACGATTACCTTGATTTTGAATTACAGTAAACACAAGTTCCTGATTTTTTTCACTCACAATAAAAATCAGTGTTATAAACTCTGCCCTCTCCCTCTCGAACAGGAGGTTTGGGACCAAGTGTGACGGTTGCTCTCAGGGGATTTTACCCAGTGATCTGGTCCGCAGGGCCAAGAGCAAAGTGTTTCACCTGAACTGTTTCACCTGTGTGATGTGCAACAAGCAGCTGTCCACCGGGGAGGAGCTGTACATCCTGGACGAGTTCAAGTTCGTGTGTAAAGAGGACTATCAGAACAACAATGGGAAGGACACCATCCTCCTCTCAGGTCATTACAACATTTATAGTGGGTTTTTTTTTTTAAAGGAGGGTAAATATGCTTTTGTTTTTTCTGTGCTATTATTTTTGTTATTATTATTATTATTATCCTTACACAAATATTTTTATATTTCTCTAAAAATTTGCTCTAAAAAGAATCCTAATTTATTTTTACATTCCCACTATTTTTCTTGCTGTTTTTGTGGCATGACTGATCTATAATTTAGACTCTCATCTCCTGCAAATATGAACTGTCTTCTCCTCCTGACAGTCACGACGTGCAGCGACCCGAGCCTCTCTCCGGACTCCCAGGACCCGCAGGACGACGGCAAGGACTCGGAGACGGGACACTTGTCCGACAAAGACGGCTGCAACAACGAGAACGACGAGCAGAGCGCGGTGGGGAAGCGACGCGGGCCTCGGACCACCATCAAAGCCAAGCAGCTGGAGACCCTGAAGGCGGCGTTCGCGGCCACCCCGAAGCCCACCAGACACATCCGGGAGCAGCTGTCCCGGGAGACCGGCCTCAACATGAGGGTCATCCAGGTAAAAGAAAGTGTTTTTAAAAAAAGGAGTGTTTGCTGCAGCTTATGATCCATCTGCATCGGACACCTCAGTCCAACATCTGGATGACTTTTGTGGACAGAAAAAAAAAACCTGGAGGGAATCTGACCTTAATGTTCTGCTGATTTTTCCCTCTTTTTTTTTTCCAGATAATTTTTTCCATAATCTTTACTCCCATTGGGCTCCTAAAACCCTTAAAAGCAGCACGCACAAACAGCTGATGTCCATTGGCATTTAAAAAAAACAAACAAAAAAAAAACTCGAGAGATTTCCAGCAGTATTGACGCATCTTTTTGCACAAAATGCATTAAAGGTCAGGTGTGTTTAAGTGGGATAAATCACCAGTTCACATGCGCAACATTTGCTTTTTACGCATTAAAAGAAAATCCTGCATTTCCATTTTTGCGCCAAGTTCAGCAGCAGAAGCAAACAACAATTACAGTAAAAAGAAGTGCATAAAAGAAGACAATATTTTAAGCAACTTGCAGATTGTATAAATCAAATTCGATTTCTTTTAATATCAAAATCAGTCAATGGGGAGATGCTGCAGTGATGCCTTCACGGCCCTGCGAGGCAAAAAGCAGGTGTATGATGCGTCTTGCAACATTTCTGTCTGCTTCCCTGCTCGTGTCATTCATTTCCGCTCATCTTGTCACGTGTGTCCTGAAGGTCTGGTTCCAGAACCGGAGGTCCAAAGAGAGGCGCATGAAGCAGCTGAGCAGCCTGGGCAGCCGGAGACACGTGTTCTTCCGCGGCCAGAGGAGGATGAGAGCGCTGGGAGAGAGACTGGAGCCAGAGGAGCTGGGACACTTCTCTTATTATGGAGGTGAGCTATTTTTTTTTTTAGGTTTAATAATTGTCTTGATAGTCAAAGTTCAATCACTAGAATGTCCATTAAAGGTTGGTTAATTAATTAAATTCATCTTGTATTGAGTTTGTTTGTGGGTCTATAACAAAAAATCAAAACAAAAGAAATAAATGAATCAGTTTTTATGGCTCTTATTTTTTTCTTTAAATTCTGTGCACTCATCCAGATATTTATTTGCTTGCAGATTATCCTGGTGAGTACTACGGCTCAGGAGGGAACTATGAGTACTTCCAAGGCCCACCATCGTCCCAGGCTCAGACTCCAGCAGACTTGGGCTTTGTGCCCTCCTCGGTCCCTGCCGGCACCCCGTTAGGAGTCCTGGACCACCACCATCCGGGGCACCACTGTCCTGGAGAGCTGCAGTGTTTCTCTGACACGGTATCCCACCACCCTGCGGACTCACCCAGTCCTGAGCCGCACATACCGGGCTCGATGCACAGCATCCCCGGCGAGATGTGTGGCCCCGGCACACCCTACACCGCCGTGTCTCACAGTGACAACGGGTACACCAACCAGCTGTCACAGCCCTCCTCAGAAATGAGCGAAGGCACTGTCTGGTAATCCAACCCACCCAACTACAAGGCACACCTGGATTTTGAAGGCAAATCAATGCTTATTTATTTATTTATTTATTTATTTATTTATTTATTTATTTATTTGCATTTCTGTTGATCTCTATTTAACTATAAATCTCTATATTTGTATGTTGGTATAATTGTTTATTGACTAGCCAATCAATAGCTTGTTTTAAATAGTCCATGTGAATTTGACTCATTAATACGTTCACAATGCTGGGCCTCATTGATCAAGCAATAAACAAACACATTTATGTGTTGCAGAAAGTGTTTTAGTGTTTTACAAAACCTTTTCTGCCACATATTTGACACAGTTGTCCCTAAAATGTTAATGTGAAGGCGCATGATGGCCTTTTTTTCCTATCACCTTTCAGTGTTTCACAGACAAACAGCACCCTGCATCCATGAGTTCATATGTAAGATTTTATCATTTAATAAAAGATAATGATTGTGATGTTCAGTACATTTGACCAAAAACCTCTCTCAGGACCGTGGAAACATTGTGTTTGCTTTTTTTATTTGTCAGGCATTTCCTTTTATTTGTTCCGTTCCCAACACGTTTGCCTTCAAAAGTATATCTTTATAAATCTGATAATTTTATATGTAAAATGATTTGACTTTAACATGACGAGTCCAGCCGTGTGTATAGAATAATGGACAACTGTACAGAGCAGTCAACTGTTTACTTAAAGCTCCAGTATTCAGGGCTTTGAATATCAGCATTGTGTGAAACCTCTCGGTTCAGACGGACAGACCATTTAATGCAACCAAACCAAACTTTTGTAGCTGTTCTGTTCATGTGGTCGCTCACTGTGCTAGTTTGTACCATGTCCTCATTAAAAATACAGACGACACTAATAAACTGTTGCCAAATAAATGCACAGCAAAATCCTGCACCTTCACTTGGGAGACATTTTTGGAGTTCCTCTTTTAATTATTTGAGGATGTTTGTAGTAAAAACGGTCATTTGCAGCTCAGTTGGCCGAACAGCGGAGACACATGCTGGTTTTGTCATTATGGGTCAAAATGTCAAATTATTTACATTGATGGTCTCATACACTGCCAACAGCAGTAATGTTTTAATAGGCTATACTTGATTGTTCCAGTTAAGTTCATGAGGCTGATGTTTACGACCATTCACTGTATGATAAAACACATATTGATCATTTGTTAATCACTTTGGAGGAAAAAATATAGTACTTGTTCTTTAAAGTAGCCTATGAGTGATTCTTGGTTTTGTATAAGTGCAAATGAGAAGGATTTATTAAGGCACACTAAATGTTTTGAAATCATTTTTTTACAAACCAAAATGATTATTTGCAGGGATCCCTTAAGGAAACAGATTATTATTATATTATATTTCAGATCATGGTTACAATACATAACTCCCCTCACACTGTATGTCATCCTCCTCTCGAATCTGGTTCAACCATTGGCAGTACTTAGTTAACTAAATAAATATACATTCATACTTACCCAAATTTACTCACCTAACTATCTTACATTGATTGTAACTATTAAAAACCCCAAACTTACTATATTGGGTGTCACAGAAGTTTTTTTTTTTCTCTCTGCATGGTGACTGCATATGATTATAATGACACCTTGATATTGTTGGATTTAGTTGACTGTGGTTAGTTGTCTCATAGAAGATGGAGGATTTGATACCTCAGAATCTCCATCATTTCAAATAATATTTCAGTGCTATTTCTGGGTTGACTTTGTTAAACTCCCCTCAACACAACTAACATACACATGTACAACTTTTTTGACCTCTGATTAACTGCTGTAACACTTTGTTACAGATTGCTTATATTACAGATTATACCCCTTTATCCAGAGCACTAATGTTGCAAACATCTTGACCAGGAGATTCACGACTTTTAAATAAAATTTTATGCAAAGGTTTGCAGGCTCTCTTTAAAAAGAGCTGTCTATCTGTCGGCTGCAGCACAGTCAGAACAGAACTACGGCTGCTCGATGTGGCATTACTGACTGTTGACTAATCCAGACAAAACATCTAGCCAGCGATCAATAAACTTTCAGATCCAGGAGCAATTGGTCAGCATTCTTTTCGGATCACTTTGCAAATGTTAGTGAGCTGTTGGGTTTATAAAGTGGCTGATGTCTGCTCAGTGCTGTGAGGGAAGAACACATGACACGAGTTGTACCTTACAGTCACATCTTGAAATGTATTGACTCACTCATCCAAATTACTTTATGATTATGATGTTCTTACACTAATAGCAAAGAAGAACAAATCTGTTAGCACAAGAGACATTTCACAGATAAACTGTTTAATCTGACAATTATCAATGCATATAACAGACTGTATGGGTGTGTGTCTGTGTCCATGTGTGTTATTACGTAATGCAAAGGGGTTTAATAATCTTTTTTGGAATTGTTCATTTGCTGGGCATTTATTGAATACTTTAGGAAGTGCTGCTGCAAGGACACACTCTGATGTGCAAAAAATCCAAATAAGTCAATCTTGTAAACTGAAATATGAAGTCCTATTTTGATCTCTGATGACAGAGTGAATATTTCAGTCAGTGAAAGGTGAGAGCAGCACAAAGGAGGACAGGACAAACGCTGAATATCGAACCACTGAGCAGTGAGGCAGGAGGCCGGAGGAGCAGGTCAGAGGAGTGGCCTGGGGGGAGGGGCCGGAGAGACAAGGAGGGTCATAACCCATAAACTGCAGGAAAACATGATGTGGATCTGCAATTCCTCCTCCTATTGGAGTGTCTTTAAGATTCAGTTTGATTTCTCATCAGCAGGTGGAAGAGGTACTCAGAACTTTTACTTAAGTAAAAGTAGCAATACCACAGTGTAAAAAAAATTTTAAATTTAACTTAATTAAAAATACTAGTGTTTAGTATTAACTTCAAAGCAAAGGACCAAAAGTAGAAGTGGTCATTTTGCAAAATGACCTATTTCAAAATAATAAATATTATATCATTAGATTATAATCATTTCTGTATTAATAATATGTAAGAATCACTAATGTTGTGGCTGGTAAAGGTGGAGCTAATTTGAACTACTTTAATACTGCCAGGTATCTTCATCTATAATAATACATAATTTATTAGTTGATCGTTGTTGAATATTAGTTATATTTTGGATTAATCTCAATCTGTAAAAAGTAACCAGTGATTATAGCTGTCAAATGAATGTAGTGGAGTAAAAGGTGTAGTCTAATACGTCCCTCTGAAATGTAGTGGAGTAGAACTAGCAGCAGCATCAAGTGAAAAGAAATACCTTAAAATTGTACTGAAGTACAGTACTCAAGTGAATGTACTTAGTTACATTCCACCACTGGGCAGGGCATTGTAGGTGGGATTGATTTAAAGTAAACTACAGGGCCTGTAATGTTCATAGTAATGAAGGAACATGTCAGCCAGTTTGAAGATCATTGATGTCTTAAGCAACAGAACTCTATTGCGCAGAGGAATATATAAAATACATATATACTGTATGTCAAGCTTTGGATACACATACATATTCACTGGAAGAATGGATTCATGGTTTGTGTCTTTTCATGGGATTTGTTGACAACAAGAAAAACATAGACTCGACTTGCCCCTTTTGAAGTTAGACCCTAATTTCCTCTGGAAATGAAATCACTTTGTTGTTGAGAAATAAATTGGGGCTTTCTGAATACAGTTGGGTCAGATGCACATTTCTGGGCCCAGCTGCTAATGTAGGAAAGCTTGAGGCACTTGTACAGTTCCTTCATCAGCTGGTGGTTGTCCCATCCAACCCCTGGATTAGTGTCCACATGCCACAGTGTTGCAGTGCATTTCTATGTTTTATCAACCTTTATCAAAGAGGAGCATTGGAACAGCAATGATTATTTGTATTGGGGTGTTCTGTGTGACGGTTTAGGTTTTCTTCAACTGGACCCAGTAGCGAGACACAGACAAGGGTGAAGGGTTAAGATAAGATATTTACTTAACAAAAAACACAAAAGACAGGTATTTGGCTGATGCTGGAGTTACTGGTGGAGCAGGTAGGGAATCACACAGGAGAGACAACACCAACACTGGAAACACAAAGCACTAGTAGACAGGAAGATCTGGCAGCTCGCAGGTGAAAAGATCAGGGTTTATAAGCTGCCAGTGATGAGGTGTGATTGGAGGCAGCTGTGTTAATTGAGAGCCCCAGCACCTGAGACCACACCCCAGCCACTGAAGCGGAGCCTTAACAAAACACTACAGAAACAACCCTAAACCAAAAACACTGGAGTATAAGCAAAAATGCACAGAAAATAAACTAGAAAAAAAAAGAAATAAACCAAGAAATCAAAACCATGACAATTCAGTCTACTTTCTAACTACTATATTGGTATCTGCTCCTTGTAATTTTACTCTAAACATAAAAGCTATCTAAGTATAAGGCCGACCCGACTGGAACTGTGCGAATCAGTGGGATTGAAGTGTTTGATACTATAGATAATTCTATCAAAAGTAAAAGTGATGAAGTGACACTGACAAACAGATTTTCATGTCCCAGAGCAGTTGTTTAGCAGCCACCCCCGTTATCACAGAATTTCTGAAGCTGATGGCAGCTACATGTTTCAAACCAGTTTGGACAGTGACAACAAAAGACTGAGACAGTTGTGTCATGGACGTCATGGGGTAAAGAGGAAGAGGACCATCCAGATTGTTACCAGCACAAAGTTCAAAAGCCAGCATGTGTGGTGGTATGGGGGTGTATTAATGCCCATGGCATCGATATACATTGAGCAACATATGCTGCCATCCAGACGATGTCTTTTTCAGGGACATCCCCTTTTATTCAAGTAGACAATTCTGTACTACTACAACAGTGTGACTTCGTAGTAAAAGAGTGCGGGTAGTAGACCGGCCTGCCTGCGGTCCAGACCTGTCTCCTGCTGTGTGGCCCCTTATGAAGCACAAAATATGACAACAGAGACCTGGGACTGTTGAGCAACTCGAGTCGTACATCAAGCAAGACTGGGAAAGAATTTCATTTTCAAAACTTCAATAATTCGTGTCCTCAGTTCCCAAACGCTTACTGAGCGTTGTTAAAAGAAAAGATGATGTAACACAGTGGTAAACATGTCACTTTCAGAATGATTACATATCTTGCCTTCGTGCTATACTCAATTGAATATAGGTCAAAAGAGATTTGCAAATAATTGCATTTTGTTTTTATTTACGTATTACATGTCCTCCCAGTTTTTGGGAACTGTAGGGTTGTATATTTTTCATTTAGCCTCTTACTGCATAGTCATGCTCAAGATTTCCTCCAAGAGTTTTTCTACTGGTTATTTTAGATAAGTACATATAAAAGACAGACACAACTAAAGGCTGTTTGGCTTCAAGCTTAACTTGCTGTAAACAGCTGAAATCATAGAGTAACCTTCACTACTTATCATGACTTTGCATTAAAAACGTTAAATCAGCCAGCAACTGGGCCCCGGCGGTTCGAGCAAACCAGGCATGCGGATGCATTTTTAAAATAGATTTTGTTTTTTCTGTTGCCAGTTGTTAGTCAATGTGAATTTATTTGCACTAATTTTAATTCTTAGTTGCCACTTACTTGTTCTCATAATTAAGTGAAAAGTACACAAAAAAGAGAAAATGATTGTGTGGTAGGAAGATATTAACAGTCGTATGAGTCTTTAAAATGCTGATTAAATATATTACGTGCAATAATATAAAATGCTAATGGTTACTGAAGACACACCACAGTGTAAGTGTAGCCACAGCTCAATTTGATTAAAAAGAATCTCAAATTAAATATTTGTATATATACAAATATATATTTAATGTTTTAAACGGTGTCATATTCTGTTAATTAAAGCCTATGTTGAAAGCCTACAATGTTTAAATGTTCGGGGGGATAATGTTATGCTGTTAATCAAGCTAATCCCTGTTTATCTGAAGAAAATGCCGTGATTAAGAGAGAGATTTGCAAGTCAAACACGAAGCCAGCAAATCAATTTAAATCTAGCTGACAGTGATTATGGCGACTATGGGTTGTTTGTCCTCTGCAGAGTGACACAAGTTTGTTTTACTGTTGAACTAATGTAACTATTTGCAAGAGTACGTACATGTTTGTATATTTTGTATTAGAATTTTTGTCAATCGGTGACGGATCATCCAAACCTAACATTGCTTACAGCCAGGTTTAAATGTCATTTTGGCTCAATTGGTTCGGAGCAGTGAGCTGAATACATAAATCCTTTTTGTATCAATGCATTTTATGATCTTTTTTCACCCCTTCATCATGATGTAGTGTGGAAAAATGACAAGTATCTTACAGAAGAGAGTCCATTAGGGCATCACACTAATGGACTTTGCAATTGAATCAAAAAATGAGTGATACCCTCTCCTCCATTCGATGTTGCTTTATGAGCTTCAACACGTACGAACTGAGAGATGCGACATCTAAAACCTGAGGAAAGCAAATCTTGAATGTCAGTAAATATCGTTAAACATTACAATAGGACAAATGGTGCGACTGGATAATACTTAGTTGTAAGTCGAGATAGAAATCCTTTTCATTTTCTAATCTAAATCTTATTTGAACTCAGATTTGGCCTTTTTGTCGTCGCTGTTTCCTTTTAGTCACTTGCACAATCTGGCCCAATTCGCTAATTTGGCTCTTTCTTCATTTTTCGCTCTAGGCTTGGTAGTCCACTTTCTGCATGAAAATCATTCACACATACAATTTTATAATCAATGCCCACAGTAATAGGATTCCTCTGGCCATGGGCAATTAATACAGTTTTTCCCTTTTTTTCTCCTCGCGCTGATCTCAAAGCTACGAGACATTGGCTTCTCCTCATTTACATATTTATTGCATTGGACTCAAATCTGGCGAGTGATTGATGTGGAGCCTACCTCCTGAATTTTTAGCGGCCCATTATTATGAAAGAGAGGGAGGGGGCTGCAGCACGTCAGTGTACTTTTGATTAAAGTTGAAGAGGACAGAATTGTGAGTGTTCCCCACCTACTTTCTTTTCCTGCAGTGCTTAATCAGTAAGGCCAAGTGCCGAGAAGATTTCAGCATGTTATAGATATTGACAAGTCATTCACTCACAAAAGCCCAGGCCGATGTGCTTGTTAAGATTTTTATCAGTCTTGCTTTTAATATTTTAGAGAGTATGATGACAATATAATGCATTTAAATTTGGCATATTTACAGTTATTCTATGATCTACTCGGGCAACGCTTGGTATTATGAGCATGCATGAAAAAATGTTGATCATTTCAAATTGATGACACACCCACAATGTGAAGTGACAAACTTTGCCAATTTTGCTCATGATAACCTGATAACATAATTATAGGATGTTGCTACAAATATGTGAAATCAACCACTTGTGATTTTGCTTTTGACGAAAGGTGTTGCCACAAAGCTTTACATAGAAAACATAAAAGATCCTATGAACAACATGCAAAATAATCTTCTAGAAATATCATGCCATATGGAGACATGAAGAAGTATTTGGTCCCCCATTGGTTTTACACAGTGCTGCCCATTTTCCACACTGAATTCCTTCACATCACATTATGTGTTGTAATTGTAGTTTATAGGAACCCGGAGACAAAGACAAGACTCACACACACACACAGCTTCTCTCATTTGCAATCAAGCGCGTAATGTTCAAGTATGAAAAAGCTCTGCTCTGCAAAATGTATGTGTGCATATGTGTGTGTAATGGGGTGGATGACCAGGGTGGAGGGTGGTGGGGGGGCTCATCAGCTATAGTGGGCTATGGCTGCACCTCCTCTACTTTGTACTCCAACAATCTTTTTTCAGCAAGCCACCGGTTTAAATACACCTAATTTTGATCCAGCGTTTGATCAAGCGTAGCAGGTGAAAACTGTCTTCTTCCATGTCGAGATACTTCAGTTTGTTTTAGCTATAAGCAGCAAGCTTTTACAGCATTAAGTGGAGGAAATACATTTGCTCCAGTGGCTTAATTGAATCTAAACGCCTTTAAGAGCATCATTAGAGGCACATTCACCTGAAATGTGGGTCCTCCTGCAGCAATTCAAAGCTGCACTGTTTACAGGTCAGTTAATGCATTAAAAAGAAGAAGCAGTTTTGCAGCAGTGAGATAGTTCGACCGTGTTCGGCAACACTTTGCTATCTCCCATGCCAATTGTCACTTTATCTACAATCTAGAGTCTTTTCTCTCATTTTCTCTCCAGTCTTTACTTCATCCATCGCCCCTTCCGGAGGTGGGACGGCTTCTTAGGAACGAAACATTTTTATCAGTCTGATTTAAACGTTTAAACCAGTGCTGTCAGATGACAATGCTGTATGCTATGTTGTCAAGCACAATGATTTCCCTGGTTGGCTGCCTTTGTCCTTCAGAGCCAGAGGACACTGGTCACAAATAAACCCGTCCACATGCCCTATGAGAAGCAGTAAACCAGCATTTCCATAGGGAGCTGGCTTTCCACGCTCCACTGATATGCTTGTAATGCATGCATTTTAATGTGGTGCACCTCTCAAAATGGGCCACTGCTGGACCCATGTTTGCATTCAGCTAAACTCTTTTAGTCAGCAACTCTGTGCATACTATAACTCATAATGAGGAGAGCGTGCACGTGTGTGTAGCAGACTGCTCTTTGGTGCAGGCTTGAAGTCATCAGCTAATCTGTATTTTTTATCTTGGCATGTTACATGGGAAAGACAAGAAACTTTGCACTATAAAATAGTACGAGTGTCTGCCACTCCCTTAAAGCGCATGTTCTGCTTGTATTTTGAAGTAGGCTACACAGATACATTTGCAACAGTCTGTTTAAAACACAGTAGGATACTGACGAATGCATGAAGTCATAGGAACACAAGTGATCCACAGAGATGGGAGTGAGAACATGCTAAAAATTAAATGTACATCAGGTAAAATATAAGTAGAAATGTCTGATCTGAAAATCTCTGCACTTACATGTACAATACTGTGCAGATGAGAAAAACGGGTTTCGAACAGGAAAAGCAAAATCAAAGAATCATTACTTAAGACCTTAGGACAGCCAGGTCTACAGCCATGATAGCAGCTCAGCGAGGCTGTTCTTAGGCTTATAAACCATACTGTTACTGTGATACAGTAACAGTTGGCCAGGACTTGCCCGCTCTCTCAGCGTGCCACGTGGACCCGTCACTGCACCTATAATTTCCATGCCAGTCAATGACCTACAGTAATAATTGTGATATATGGCCGAAGACGTTGCACCTTGGTAGCTGACCTTTCCCACAATCCCACACTGGGCAACCTTCACCACCACACCCCGCCCCTCCCCTCCCACTACCAGCCCTTATCCCCCTCATCCCTGCATCTCGTCGCTGGCTCGATGCACTCGGCTCGCCACACTCCAGTGGCTCCATGAATGTTAATGTCGGGACGGGGATGAGGGGAGGGAGGGAGGGAGGGAGGGAAGAGTGGCTGCATGGTAGAAGGAGGAAATTCACCTGCTCTGCAATGCACAGCTATAAAGAGCTTTATGCATATTATTGTTCATATTAGCTAAGCTATGTTTCTCTTATATTACAGTGATAACACTGACAAATCTACCGTCGAGTGCATGAGTATTAGAACAAATAGCAACCTAGTTATTGTGTAAGCAGCTTCAGCATAATATTGATTCCCTCCTGAAGATGAAGAACAGACATATCATGAGGGAGTTTTGCTGTCTTGTTGTTAAAATAAAAACTGTATATTTAAATGAAGTGAACATTTTAAAACATTTTGTTGGTGATGAGCTCTTAATTTCACTCCTCTGTCCTGCTCTGATTCTTCTGTCTGCAGCAGGTTCGTCCGCTTGTGGATTAACCCTCCTCCCTGTCATCCTGGCGTTCAGTTCGTCAGCCAGTGTTTACAAAGCTCTGACAGAATGAAAATGTATGCATTATGTGGTGATGATCACGGGGTGTTGTAGTCTCTGACCCTTGTGGCACGTTTCAAACGCAGATTGAAGATTAAGCCTCTCATGCAGCTGGCTGACAGGCCGCCTTCGTGCCCCTGGAGAGATTCACTGCCGGACTATAACTCTGCAGGCCCGGCCTCCCCGCATTAAAGATACAATACATCATTCATTTGAATTTGTGATCTATAGATGGAAATTGCTTTTCAGAAATGCCCTTCATTATTTAAGTCTATCAAACATTATAAATCGTGAAAGCCCTGAAATGCGTGGGGAAATCTCCCTCAGAAGAGCCAGCATCATAAAACTAAATGCAAACAAAGCCAATAGTGTGAGTGTTTTACTTCCTGTTAGAGGTTCAGCTGAAACGCAGCTAGACTGGGACTCATACTGTTTGATCAAACCACATGGCTGCATTGTTCTGGGTGCTAAATTTAATGGAAAAAGACTGCTTTTATAACTTAGACCTTTTTGCTTCACTATGTGAAGAAAGTTTCTAGTAATGCACAAGAATTGGATAAATGGGTTTTTTGAAAATGAGGTGTTTTTTCAATTGCACTGATGAATGAAATTAGCAGAAATGTCTCTATTTATCAATTCTTACCATCACTTTGTTGATGATATACTATAAGAACTTTTGGCTTGTGGGCTTTCACTCTTTCTTCCAAACACATCTTAAATTAAATACAAATTTAAAGTTTGAGTATTTTGTAAAACTATATATAACACACTAATTAATAATGCACTTTTAAAAAGCAGGACTTAAAACTAATGGAAAATGCACTGAAGCACAATTAAAAATGTGTTTAGAATTAATGCACTTCCATTTTTGAAGCCATACTAAAATACAGCCAATGTTAAATACAAATTAGATTATACTCACTGTTAATGTTGTGAAATTATGTTGTTCAAATTTTACTTTAAACATTAAAGCTTAAAGTAAGCTTAACCTTAATACTTTTAGAAAATGCACTTAAGCACACTGAACAATAATACAATGTTAATGTTAATATACCTAGTAGTAGCCCACTAACAATAGATTCCAATCATATTTCTAAGTTTGTTATTAAAGAGAAAAGAGGTACTTTAATATGGTTACAAAAATAACACACTCATATTCTTAAATATCTTGGATGAGCTATCAGGCTACAAATATGCTCACATAAAACAACAGGCATTCTGCACATAGGTTGCCTTGAGGTAACAGATGCCGGCTTATGACCAAGAGGTCACCTGTTTCTGTCCAAGACCGGCAGGAAAAATCTACCCACAGTTTTCAACTCATAACACTCAGCACATATGAAAAGTGTCTCAGTGTGACCGGCCTGCTATACACTTCCCAATAGGGTCGGTTGAAATGTAAAAAGGCAGGCGGAGATGAGATGAGCTCTTCAGAATCCTCAGCCCGGAGAGAACGAGAACAGCTGGGGCCTGGCACTCCCTCTGTGTCCGTCTACTCTTTGTCACGGGCAAAAGACTCTTGTTTTCAGGCAGTAATCAGACAGCCCTTGGGCTCTGTAAAGACCCTGTTCCCTTTTCATCTCAACTGTTGCATACACCCTGTTAATTGGAATCCTGCAACTGGGTCACAGGCATTGTCTCTCAAGTGCTGTCAAGTCATTGAGACACGTGAATGCGGAATTACGGTTGCCTCAGATGCATGATTGAGTCTCCCCTCTGCGCTATCTTAATGCCTCCATTTCAATCTCATCGGAGACGCTGATTTTCTCCCTTTTTTTTTCCCATTAATATTTCTCGCCGTACTCTGTTTTTGTCGGTTCTGCCTGAAGCGAGCTGTCACTGGAGCTCGACAATCAGAAAGTAAAACAATAAATTCAGCTTCCTTTGCTGCAGCCTCAAGAAAATGTATTTCTTTCAACCAAAGCCTTTTAAGACTGTCGATCTAAACATTTCACTATAGATCAACACTCCTGATCCGCATTGTTCATAGAGAAAAGACAAGAAGCTGTTTCCTGCGAGTTTCACCGAACACTCCTGCTCCCTCCACTCCAGTGGTTGAGAAAGAACCTGATTCTGCAGTTTGTCAGTGATTAAAAGAAGAATTAGCCAGCCTAGCATGCCACCACAAATGAGCAAAACCCTCTGGGAGACCAGAGAGACCAAGTAAGGCACATTTCCAATTATACCACCAAATGACTCATTTTCTTATTGGGCCTCCTATAATTGTGGTGGGTATTGGGTGCATGCAACTCAATTTGTCTTACATATTTGTTGGTAGGATGGTAAAAGAGTTGATGGAGCCATGGGGATGATATGAAAGAATTAGACAAAATAAAAAAAAAAATAAAAAAAAGGGACGAGATAGATCCCTCAATATTTGTTTGATGTGCTTCATCCTCCTTAATACTGTTGAAGTTTAAATGCCAGGAAGAAAATGCCACTTTAATCATCTGTGGATTGAGGAATGGGAAGACTATCATTTTCGAGTAATCAGAAAATGTCTCTCCAGAGTAATAGACTTTGTTCTGACTGCTGAAATTAATGAGGCTTCCAGTGACGTCGTTATCGAGGATCATCAATATGGTATATAAAAATAATTGACAAATTAAATTACTGCAAATTCTTGCAAACTCGACTTTTGTTAAAAACCACTAAAAACAGAGATTTTTTTTTTTTTTGAACAAACACGCTTCAAAGTAAGTTAGGTAAGCTTTATTAAATTTGCAGACACACTTAGAGATGATCACTGTAAATTCTTCTCCATCCTTGTGTAGGAAACAACCAGTTACTTATAAAGCAACTGGACTACATGTCAATACAGGCACATAAAAGGCACAGCACAGACCATGAAGCCATTTCACATTGCTAACATTGCTTTTTTTCTGCAGAGCATATGACACAAAGTTCTATAGGACTGAGTTCAACATTACAGTGTTGTTTTCCTATTATGTTCTCTATTATTTAAAAAAAAAAAAAGTCCTCTTATGATACAGTTGACACCATTTGCCTGTCTGTTGGTAACAAATTCAAGTGAAGATGTGATATGCAGTTCAAACATTGTTTTCAAAAAAATTAATATTAAAAATAAGTAAGATTTCATATACAGTACAAACTTTAAATAGAACAGTTAATGTGGATTACAGTAAAATTAGATATGTAACATGTAAGTCCTGTGAACAGTAGCCTTTGTTCTCTCACAAACATTTCATAATTTAGCCATTGAACTCGTAAATTCCAAAAATATCTATTTAGTTAAAAAAAAAAAATACAACTCAACTTTCAATGATTGGTTCAAGCCAACACAAATATTGTCAAACAAGAAAAAAAAACTATTCTCTAAACAAGCACGCTATTATCCACTCCGTTTGTTGTACTATTATCAACTCTCATTTGAACAACCATCATCTGTGCATAGTACTGTTTGTACCACTGTGTATGCGTGTGTATATTTGTATGTTGGATGCAACAGTTAAAACTGTGCAGTTTTGATTCTGGGTGCAATGTGAGGGAACAGTGAGCGGTAAAGTGCGTCTAAAGCAGCATGTGCGTACTGTGTGAGTGAGAACAGAAGGGACAGCTGTGGTTTTGTTGTGAGGCGAGCTGCCCATTGCTCACTGCAGGGAAACTGTGAAACAGTCGGGGTTTAAAAGGGACCTCGTCCCTGCTCCCTGCTGTGTTCCCCTGTCCAAATCTGTTATAGTGTTCCCCGTCTTTGTTCAGTAACTAAGTGCTCCCTACTTAGGAGTTTAAAACCCCTTTTCTTGCCGATGCCCCCAGCAATGTGCCGTCATTGTCGAGCTGGTCATCAAAACACTTGCAAATCTTAACAAGCATATGTCACAAACCAAGGTGCATTTTAATATGACAACAACATTAAAAACTGAATGTTTTGCACACTTAAGTTCAAATGGAGGCCACTGATTATCATGGACGCATAAACATCCATTTGGGCTAACTGTGTAAACTCCAAACATGTTACATATTAGTTAGATATTTTTTTAAGTCATTTTTCAATTGCACTTGAATACAAAATACATGGATTTAGTGAAACACAAGCATACATGTAAGACAATTTACAAATGGTTATAATTGATGTCAGTCATCTGAACTCTTAGTAAGGATCATAGCCAACGATTCATCAGTAACTTGGCAGCTGCCAAGGGCCCTCATGTTGGCTCCTCCGGCCTCAGTTTCCAGCCCGGGTCTTGGCCAGGAGCAGGTGTGGCTGAACCAGGCTCCTTTGGCTGTGGTTGCGGCCTGAGCTGTGCTTCAGCCAGGCAGAGAGGAGAGGCCAGGCTCCCCCTAGGAGGAGGCCGACGTCTCCATAGTGGACAGGATACGCACCACCTCGGTCCTCTGCGTGGGTGAGATGTGCTGGGTCATGTGCACAATAGAATCCATGGCAACCTCCGGATTGGCCTGAACAAGGCTGAAAGTAAAACGGGAAACAAAAGAAAACGTCATTAGTTGGATTTCATGTGTTGTTGTGGGTAATGATGGGACAATATTTGCTGCACTGTATAACTCTTGAGCACACTGAACCCGCATTGTTTAGAATTATCACCTGCGTATCTGCTTGAGGATGTGATCTCGGCGGATGTACTTGATGT
This sequence comes from Holacanthus passer, assembly GCA_025331565.1. Classification (NCBI taxonomy): domain Eukaryota; kingdom Metazoa; phylum Chordata; class Actinopteri; family Pomacanthidae; genus Holacanthus; species Holacanthus passer. The sequence goes on from JAFREQ010000005.1 coordinate 9,172,227, forward strand.
TCTCGTCGATGACAGACCTTGCGCCCTCTTCTTCAGCGAGTTGCCTCTCCAGCCATGCCACCACCTCTTCATTGTTATCCCACAGATAGGCCTGCATAATGAAGGGGAAGTTGAATTATTGTGAGTGAGAATTAAACAAAGTCTTTATGGATAAATAAGCCTAGAAATCACACTTTTTCTCGTGTTGTGAATGTGAACAGGGCAAATAAGTCCCAGGAAACAATTAAAACTTACATAATGCATAAACGGATAAAATATCTAAACAAATCATGAATCAACAAATAAAATATCAACAACAGCAAAAGAGACGGACCGACACAAAGTGGGGGTCTGATGTCTTGTTGACCAGACCTAATGGGAAAATTAGTATTCATGAGTGCTGGCATCTCTGATCCCAAACAAAGCCGGGCTGGAGGGCTTAGCAAAGATTTGGGGGCTGAGGTGTTTAATGGGCTCTTGCTTTTTTTTTTTTTTATGAACAGTCCTGCTTGAGGTCCACAAGAACAGTTAATGCCCTTATTAATCATTTTTAATCTGTTTGCTTTTAATTAAGAAACAGTGTGTTGCTCTCCTATCTGCACGTGCCAGGGCTGTGATTAATTGTGGCTTAAGACAGCCAGTCCTGATTGGGATAATATATTAGTTAACAAGAAGGCCACTTCTTAGGAGATCTCAAACGCTGGGCAGGCTCATGTCACCCCTGCAGCTAGTCCTCTGATCCCCAGACTGGGCTGGAAGGAACAGTATTTATGTATCTCTGAGGGATGTTTATTTTCATTAACTACCAGTTATCAGTCCATCTGTATTAAATCACGATGATTTAAAAGGAGTGTTTACTGCTTCTTTATCTGGTGCACCTTGTGGAGAAGGAATAGGAGTTTCAGGATGAAAAGACACAACCTCTAATCATTCCTAGGGGCTAAGAATATCTTTACTTGGGCACCTACACTGAAAAGAAGTAAACCTCAGACTTTTTTTCCCCTGGATAATTTAATACTGCGATGATCTGTCAAAGACTCAATCATTCATCACAGAAAGCTGGATGTGATGACTTTGGATAATGAAATCTAAAAATAAATGAGCAAAAATGACAAGTCTGAGAACTTGCTTTATCACAGTCTTCTGTTTTGCAATGAAACAGATTAAAAGGTGTTCTATACAGTCTTTTGCCCCAATTCAAGCTCTTGGATTTTATAGTGCAACATGTTTGGATCAATTACTATATATGATCATTTTTGCTCTTTTTAAAGCTATAGAGAAACACAAACTGACCAGTCAAATGAGGCTGTACTGGCTGACCTTTGTCTGTCATGAGTCATACAAAGGTCTCTCACTGACATGAGGTAAAGCAATAATTTCATTTCTGAAGTAAAGGCTTTAAATCTGTTCAATCTGAATAAATTGCATCATCATCAATATGATCATCACCCGTGTATGCTAACTTTTAATCTCATCTTATTTCACTTCCAGTTGTTCTTGTTTTAGTTTATTCATACGTTTGAAATTTTAATTGCTTATTTACTCCTAAAATTTTATTATTATACTGATTTGTTTTGGGTTTTTAAAAATTAATTTTACTTTTTATAACCATTATTGACTAAGTTTCCTGTTTGTATTTCTTGGTGTCTGGGATATATAGGCTATATAGTTGGTTAATATTGATTGACTATAGAACAAAGCCTGAGGTGTGAGGTGGGTTTTTCACCTTGACAGCCCCCTCTGCCTCCACGAACCAGCGGCGCAGCATTGCCTGGACCTGACCGTCTGTCAGCTCGCTGTTGGCTGCTTGGATCTTCCTCTTCACCGTCTCCTCCAGCAGCAGACGCCGCAGACGCCAGTAAAAGAACTGACGGGACGTTTGCCATTCAAGGATATCCTGAGATAGGCACAAGATAAAGGAAATTACAATGTAGCTGCAAGATAGCATATCCTAAGTTTGACATATTTTTAAAGGTCGCCTTATAAGGCAGTGCATGTCATTCTTTGTGCATTTAAAATGGAATATGAATAATTTTCTGCTGGTCTCAAACAGTTCATGTGATTTCACAATGAGGAAGAATTTAAGGAAATCAGGCTAACTGGAAAAAGGTCTGTGTTGTACATTGGGCTTCATTTGAGAAATAGTTTATTTTCTCAAATACTGATAATCCATGGCCATATATGTTTGGATGTGACTTACAGAATAAAAGATGGTCTGTTTTAACAAATTACACTCAATTTAAAAAGGCTAATTCTGTTTAAGAAGAAAAACTATATAGATTTTATTGAGATTATTGTGTGTTACAGAAACATGTTATTCTGAAGATCATCATCATATCATTTCAGGACCTACCATCACAGATTTCTCTGCTGATGTACTTCAGTTGAACATGCAGACCAGGACAGTTAGTAAGTGATACTGTGTGTACAAAATACCCTGCCTGGCATCCATCTGCCAAAGAGCCCTCTGGTCATGTGAGCAAAGTGAGTGTGTGTATGCTTGTATGTGAAAGATGGGACTGGGAAGGCACAGGATGAGATGGGGTCTGCCCGAGGCTGCTCTGCGCTTTCTAAGGTGATTGACCAGGGTCATCAGAAGATAATTATGAGGACGAGTCTCACAGCCTGGTGAGACCAAACATTATTCACTAGGCAGGTGCAGCAGCAGCTAGACCGACACTCCCCTGTGGGCTTTTTAAGGTTATTCACATACCGCACGCTCACACTGCAGCAATGAATACACACAAGACAGCATTAAAAAAGTGCTCACCGTTATTACGCCCTTCTCTTGCATGCGACCTGGTGTGTCGTGGAGGTCTGCAAACTGCACAGCCACCTGGTGGTAGATGGGCAGCAGAAACTCCTCACGCTCCTTCAGCTTGGTCTCCAGCTCTTTTCGATCAGGGGGACTCAGCTCTGGGGTTCCTGTTGGAGTTTCAAAACAATACTGTAAAACACTGCTGTCAAATCATTTACCAAAACCTGACTGGTTGTGATTGCAAGCAGAGTATACAGACAAGAATTTACACTAAATGTTAATAGGTAAGGGAAATACAGTATGCCAGGGACAGAGTTTAGGTATGTAGGCTACAAATTCCAGTCCTTATAGTGGTCCTATAGTTGGCCATGCCTTATAGTCCAATTACCACCAAATCAGATCCTACATGAGCATGCAGCTGTGAATTAACTCCTGCTAACAGCATTTTGTTTCAGAGCTCCCCAAAACCCTTGGCCACTGTCACCAAAGATTGATTTCTGTCAATTCCAATCTGTAAACTCTCAAACACTCCCCCCCGTAACCCCTCCATTCCACCAGTTCGCCCAGAGCCTAGAACCCACGCGGCATCGGACCATGGTTGCTCTGAGCCTGGAGGAAAATCAATAGGCTGTGCAGGAGAGGCAGGAGAGCTGGTGATTGATCTGAGCAGGCTGTGATTGACACGTCTCCCGAGGGAGAGCGGTGAAGATGATACAATCAGCACCAAATAAAGAACAACAGCGAGAGCACACATGCTCCCACCTGATATATTGCTCCTCGCTAAAATGAGGACAAGGCCGAGGGCAACGAAGACGCCGTAAAGAGCTATAATTAGAAACGAAGTGGAGGACTCACCCAATTTTTCAGCCAAGCCCATGTAGACTGGATCAACCCTTCTCATGGTCTTCACCAGGTCCTTTCTCCTAAACTTGATCTCCACTGTTCCCTCAGGCTCCAACACTCCACCTCTGGAGATGAGAATGATTCAAGTGAACAAAAATGGTTTCTGATAAAGACTGTACTTAATCTGCCCTTCTTCCGTCCAACTCACCGGCTGTCCTTGTCAGCATACATCTCCATGTGACGAGGGTTGATGGTGGGATCTATAACTACCCAGGATCCTCCCCTCAACTCAGCCTGTGGGGGGATATAAACCAGCACCGGCTGCTTGTACTCCCTCAGCCCGTCCACGATGTAGGCCCCAAACTTCAACACCTGGTCGTACATATCTAAGAAGGAGGATTTCATATGAGATTCTGAATGATTTCAAACCCAGACTGACTGATTACCACGGGAGCAGAATTACCTTTCATTCCTCCAGAAAAGCCCCTCCAGTTGGCAAACACTATGAGAGGCAGGCCCTCTCTGTTCATGTCCTTAATGGCCTGGGCTGTTTTGAAAGCAGAATCTGGGAACCAAACCTGTCCTGCCTGCTGGATGATCTAAATATACAAATGAGAAAATCAGCATCAGTGCCTGGGTTGTCTGTAAATGTCTAAATACTTGGATGCCAGTTCACGCTTGAACAAGCCCTTACCTTTGCCTCAGAGTCCAAATTGGCTGGATCGGCCGGAACTGACAGCTCCACTGACCTGGTTTCTACTGCGACCACCCCCGTAGGTATCCCGCCCAGTCTGTGAAGAGAAGCCATTCAGAGCTGACAACTACTAAATACCTTGACTACATTTATGGTAAAACGGATTCATCATTGGCAGTGTGTCATCTGGGTTTAGTGTTTTGTTAGCTTACCTGGCTCTGCCTACCACCACACTCTGAGCCCATGGCTGCATGATCTCCATGAAAGAGCCATGGTCAAAGAAGCCACTCTGCCAGGAACCCTTTGGAGCTGTACATACATATACAGATAGGGAGTACAGAAAGGTAAGAGAAAAGAAAGTGGAGTTAATTATCGCAAACCAGAAATGCAACTGAATCAGTTTTCTGACAACAGTCTTTCTTTCCATAGTGTTTTCAAAAACCCTGGCTTTATTCCTCATGCAGTCTGAGGCTGTGTATTTTTTTCCCTCAGAATCTGTAATCTTGGCAGCAACCATGATGGATGACTGTATAAGGAGGCTTACTCAGCTCTTTTTCTGCTTGCACACCCTGACAAACATGCCCAGCCTAAGAGGTTACCATTCAATTAAGCCTCGCCACTCATCACTACCAGAGACTTTGACTGGCTTCCCACATGGTCCCCCAATCTCTGTGCTGTCCGGAGCTGTAATTACACTGATGTGGAACCTGCTCAGTCCTGACCCGCAGTGTAAAACACACTGGATCCATTTTGGTGTGGTCTTGATGTTGCCTTCAGCTGCATGATGGTGGGTTTCACTGTTTCTCTTTTTGTTTCTTTCTAGTGATGAATTATTTGAACTTTCAGCCCAGGGACCCAAGACATAAAGCCTTTTGGATGAAAATGATAAGTACAGGAAATGAACAAAAGTTATAACTTGTAGTAACAACCAAGATGCCTTATATAATAAAACTTGTGGCACACAGTATTTGCTGTAGCCACTATTGAGTGTCCCATTATTGAGCAGATAATGGTTGTAGGGTTGAATGTATGAATGTAACATTGAACATTTACTTAAAATGTCAAACATGGTGAAAAGCGCCTGTTGCAGTTTCCCAGATCCCAGGTTGATATTTCAAGATTGCTTGTTTTTGTCATCAAAAATTGGAGATGTAGAGATATTTAATTTACAGTGATCAAACAGTCAAAACAAAAACGGAGAAGCTTGGAAAGCAAATGTTTGTCATTTTTGGCTAATAATAACCCAGACTCGACACTCACTCTGGCTGGGACGTCCTGCCAACATCCAGCGAGGGTCGTAGGGAGCCTTTGTCGGCACAAACTCCACTGGCCGATCTATGGGGTCCTTGGCATTGAGGATGGGCACCGGACTAGAATTACACTGAAGAAAGGAAATGTCTTTATTTCACAATGACAAAAACCACATAGTTCTAACATTCATTTATCACACTGACATAGGATAAGGCTTCCAATTCAAAACAACAGCTGAGCATTACCATGGGCATGTAGGATAGCCACTGCAGAAGTGAAAAGACTCCTTCAAAGTCATCACAAACAGTAGAGTGGGTCACACCATTGTTGTGCATTATTTGAATTCCTCCAAGTTGGTTGTTCGATGTGTACACTTCTCTGCCCAGCACCTGTAGTAGGAAAAAAGACGAAGGTGTGGATTTTAGATGAGGGAAAAATTATGATAAAAAAAATACTCAGTTGAATCCCAGACCGTCAGACACCTCAGTCGTTTTTTTAGGCTTGTACCATGGAAGTAAATAAGGGTTTTGAGGGTACAATACAGGAAGTCACGAACAGCAGAAAACTTCAAAAGTGCTGGTCTTGAAAATCTGCTGGAAAACAAGAGCAGTAGTTTCTGCCCAATTCAATTTAGTGTGGATTAATCCTTTAAAAAGTCCCCTCTCCTTGGGCCTCCAATGGAGGCAACAGAGTTAATCCACTCTTCAGGAGGTCTTGTCACTGGGCTTTTGGTCTGTGGAGCTGTGGATCGATGAAATCACACACAGACGGGTAAGAGCAGGGACCCTGTATTACATCCCTTTTTGTTGTCATGTGCATCAGTTAATATAGAGACTGTTGTGTAAGGGATGTTGGAAACCACCAAACTACTTTTACCTTCAAAACTGCCCCTATGCCAACCTGAAGTCATAAAATGTCACTCCCAGCCCACCCTATTTTCATAAGCAGCCTAGAACAGGTGGCAGGGCCCTGACATGGTTCCATAAAAATCAGAGAGGAGCTCAATCCCTAGCCTCAGCTCTCACCTTTTCAGCCATCATTTACTTTCTTTATTACCATTAATGGTTATGTATCTGGCTACAAATCTAGGGCACTCTCCTAAAGCTGTCAGGAAAGCCTGCGGCCCCAAGAAACATTGCAGTCACCTTGACATACACAAAACCCCTGTGCCTCCGGCCATCGCCGGCTTCATTATGATTCCACAGCAGAGAGAAGAGGAGGGGATATAGGAGGAGGAACAGAGGGAGATGGCTGGGAGGAAGAAAATGAGGGGCAAACTGGATGTAACTGCTCACTGGGGTATTTATGCTAGTAGTTACTATCCACTCCCCATGAAAATATGAGAGCTTTCCAGCAGCTAATGAAATTATGATCTCTGGGTGGCAGCCTCCTGCTCTCCATTAAGTTTCAGTTAATAGCCAGGAAACCACATGATAAACGAGCGGGGGAAAAAAGACCCTATTTCTTGCCTGTGTCACAAGCGAAATCAATACTATTTTAAAATAAACCCAACTCATTGTAAACAAAGGATATATTGCAATATATCACCTGCACGTTGTCGACACTTGTCAGTAAACATTACTATGCGTCTGCTCCCACAGAGCTAAACAGTGGGGCCATCGAAAAACAATTGAGCTCCCAGCAAAGAGGTATGTTATCATTGCGCTATTTGCATGATTTGTCATGTTGCAATCTGTCATCTAATTTGAAATGGAGTCATCTTAATGCACTGACAAGGACAAGGAATGGAACACAAGAAAGAGGAGGTAGTGAAATGTGCAGGCATACACACACACATACACACGTGCATCCACACACCAATCAACTGCATGAAGAAAACAATCTGCCTCAGCAAAACTTTTCATTTTGATTAAAAACAAATGATACGGGTGTCCTGCACTGCAGCCTCCAGCATGTCACTCTATTTCTATGCAAATACAACTTCATGGTTCACTTTCAATTATTCCACTATGATTGGCAGGCAGGCCTGTGGCTGGGATCGGAAAGGGAATCCTAGTAGAACAGAGCGAGGCAGACAGAGGCCTGATCGCTGAGTTGGAACACCACCAAAATCATAGAACACTTTTCTAATTTCTTTTCTTGTTTTCTATATATTTAAACACACGTCATTGTACCCTGCTGCTCTTCCAACCATATTAGCAGGAAAAATTGAAAAGCCAACTATTGAGTATTTATTATGAATTCCTCATTAAAAGCAGATGCATCAATTGTGTGAATTTAGAGACAGCTCATTTGGTGCTTATTCAGTGTTGCAGGAGGGGCACAGAACACACAATCACACAACAACTTCATGTTTTCAATTTAAGACACTCGAATAAACCTGTCTTTGTGCTGTACTATAAGCATTACATTGTCTAACACCGATTCCCAAAAAGTTAAGACATAAATAAAATTGGAATGCAATCATTTTCGAGCAAAGTCTTTTTACCAACAACAGTTTGACAAAGTGTTCCTGAGCCCATGTATTAATCTCCTTTCAACAATCATGTGTTTGACAGTGTTGAACCTCTCTCCATCCTCGCTTGTGAACAACTGAGTCTTTCCAGGATGAACCTTTCATACCCAATCATGATCCTATCACCTGTTACCAATGAACCTGTTTACCTGTGGAATGATCCAAACAGGTGTTTTCAATCAGTCCACAACTTTCACAGTCTTTTGTTGCTCCTGTTCCAACTTGTTTGAAACATGTTGCTGCCATCAAATTCAGAATAAGCAGATATTTACAAAAATCAATGAAGTTGATGGGATCAAACATTAAATATACTGTTGTTTGCAATTGCGTACATATCAAAAAGGATGAGTAAATGATCACATTTATTTTTTACAGTGTTCCAGCTTTTTGGAATCAGGGTTGTCACCATTTTTACCTTGTTGAGTGCTCCAGCTCCAGTAAGGATAATGTGAGAGTTGTCCACTTGAATGGTTCTCTGTCCAAGCCTCACCAGATAGGCCCCGATCCCTATGGCTCTGCATGTGACCTATTGGACAAGACAATCATGTTAAGGCTTCAAATACGTGTAAAATAATCAGATAGGTAAACTCTATGTATAGAGCTAGGATCTGTTCTTAAAAGATCACACGAGTGCACAGCTCAAGGCTAAGGAGAAGGCTACGTGTATGCATGTGTTTTTTTGTACAAACGTGTGTCCACTTCAGACTCACCAGGTTCATAGTGATGATCTCCTCATAAGCCAGAGAGGATTCTCCAGCAATCATTCCAGACCCTTTCAGATTCTCCACACCCAACCCTTCATCTTTTCCTATGATGTCAGTGATCTTGTACCTGCATGACAACACATATATTTACTCAAAGCCAAACATGACCCTCCAATAGCCTTCCTCCTTCCTTGTAATCTCCTGGGCATACGTGACTGACCCTACAGCACCTTGCACATTATTTTCCTCACATACTAAATTAGTAATAAAAAGACATACCTGGATTCTCCCTCATCCTCCACATGTTCGCAATGCACAGAGTTCAGGGCTGAAACTTTCTTGTAATCCTGAGGTGTGAGGTAGAGATACTTGAAACCCTGCAGAGGGATACAGCAATGACTGCTTAGTTATGGTGGACAGTGATATAATTGCTGTAAACAAAAAAGGCAGGAAAGAAAAAAAAACAACAACAGAGAAAGTAAAGGTATAGAACTGAAATTTCAGAAATCAGATACCATGGTAAAGAAGTAAATGAATACATCAATTATGAAAAGATTTTTTGGGATTACTAGTAAAATTAGCAATTTACTCACAAAATAATAATTTTGATGATATTTATGTTTTTGAAATATTTAGCTACTGAATTTTGGGCAACAAAATACAAAACAGTTTCACAAAAATGTTAGGGAAGCCCACAAATACAATGTGACTGAGATTTTGCTGGCTCACCTTATAGGGGTCAGCTGGGTCTTGCCAGGCCACATGGAACATGTGTCTGATTTCCTCTGCCAGCCCAATGCGGGCGCCGCTGTTGGCTGCGATGTAGATTCGAGGGATGCCGCTCTCTCGTGCCATCTCTGAGGCTCGCTGGAACAAGACGTCCTCCTGGGGCCCGAATGAGCCTATCTTATGTGTGATGTCATTACTTATGACGATGATCTCACGGCCCGCCGGATATTCTGGTGTGCGCAGGGTCATCCGCCATGCCACCATACCAATCTGGACCAACAGAGGAAAAAAAGGCACTCTCTATAGATATTGCACCATAAATATTATGTAAATACTTTTATTTTAATATTTTGAATGATTTTGAGGTTACATGTATTGGCTCAAACGGTGTAGCTGGGAATGAGATCAAGTGTGAGATGTATATTTGTGCTCCATGGCTGATTCTGACTGCAGTATTTCATCCTTGGTTTTAATAGAATTACTAGACAAAGCTAATATTCCTCAGTGCACTTTCAATGATGCATTAAGCATTTCCATACAACAATAAAGTATTTAACAAGCACTCAAGAACACAGCCAAAGAAACACAGAGACACCTACAGCATAAAAGAGACATTGCACATTTTGAACAAGGAGGGGGGGAGATAAAGAAAAAGCTCAAGGCAAATTAAAAGAGATATTATTTCTTTTTAATGTCTGTATTCATGTATCAAACAAAAAAAAAACTGACCTCGTTGCCCCCTGGCAGTCGGTTCATCTGCACCAGCTGACCTTGGGCGTCAAGAACCAGCTCTGTGAAGGTGAGCAGCTCAGAAGGGAGAGGGCATTTGGGTAAGTGAGCATAGGCCTGGCTAGAGTGCCACAACTTTTTCAGAGCCTGGGAAATAAAATGAAACAGTCAGAATAAAGTTACGTCATCGACATAATTTGACCAATCAGCATTTCCAAGCACAAGGGTGGTGTGAGCTATTAATTGTTGTACTGTACCTGTCTGAACATTTCTGGGAAGTCATAGACATAGGTGGTTCCCAGAGACTGCGCCTGGAAACGCTTAGACTGCAGCAGGTCCTTCGTGACATACGGGGTGTTGATGAGCATGCCATGCAGTGGACCCTGTTTGTCTCCATATGCTTGGAACATGATCTGAAAAAAGGGACAGAGAGAGTCACTCTATATATGTACTAACCTCTTCAAAAACCCTGCCAACATATGAGTTTTGAGAATGATTATGATAATGAGCATCTGTCATACCAACATGTAACCAATCCCTTGTTCAATACACTCTGATCACATTCACACAGAAGTCAGATGTTAAAGAACAATGTACACAGGAAGTGGTAACAGCCTGGACAAGACATCACACTTTTCATACATTCAGGACATCATTCATCATCAGGGTTATCACACAGACAGGAACATTCACTTGTGACCTATTCTGAGCACAGTTATGTTTTATGCAGGTATCTCCAATCACAGACATTTTGTTCAGTTAAGCCCGTAACACCTTAAAAAAGCTCAACAGCATGTCGCCCAAAAGCGCTTCACTTCACATTATCTGGCAACTAGACTGGGGCTCAAGTTCAATCATTTTATAAATGATTGCAGGAAATGAAGCAGGGTTTTTTTTCTCAGCCATGTTCAGAATTTTCAAACAGAAAATTCATATTCAATGTTATCAAATTCATAAAGCAAACACACAGCACAAATGAAAAAAAAGACAGGAAATCAACAAGAAAGAAAAACATGTGACATGTGTACCAGGATAATAATTTTTTCATTTCTACATGTCGGTTTTACTAAAGCCCATTACAGTTATTTAACATCCACTTTCGATAATGGATGGATGTGATAATGGACAGATGTATGGATGGCTGGATGAAGTTAACTTACCTGATCAGCTGCGAGGAGAAAGGATATTACTAAAAGAATTGTCCTCCAGGCTAAGGGCATGACACCATACTGGATCACTGCTCCAACTCAATCAATCTTAAAGCCAGATTTTTTTTTATATCCTACTGTATAAAAATGACAAACGCCATCTTTAACTTCACCAGAGAGGCTGGTAAATTACATTCTCTGAGCTGAGTCTCCAGGATGGAGCCAAAGCCCTTTGCCAGCGACCGGACAATCAGCAGATGAGATGGAAGATGTATGAGTGCCCCACCTGTCGGTCTTTGGGCCCCACCTGTCCCGTTCGGGAATCAGTGACCTCCTTGTACAGGCTGATGTCCAGGTAGTAGCCTGATTCATTGGTGAGGAAGAGGCGGATGGGGATTTGCTTTCCTGTTGGAGTCAGGCGGATGTTAATTTTCAGTTCAGCCTGCAGGACGCGCAGCTTCCACAGACGGCTGCCGTAACGCATCACCATGGAGCGCACGGACTCCTCAATCTGAAGTTTGAAGTAGAGAAGGATCAGTAAGAGGCAAACTCATTAATTAATAGTGTGGCTGGGTCTCAGAGTTATAGGTGTGAGATAGTTTCACAAACCTTTGATGGGTCCATGATGACTGTGGGGACAAAATTGAGGAAGATATGGTTGCAGTCGGTCCGTACAGTCGTGTTGTTAAAAGCCACCTCCAGCTCATCCATGGCCTCCAGCAGCAGACGCTCTGCCTCATTGTGAAGGTATTCAAAAGAGGCTTCCTGGAGAAGGAACAGAAAAAAAAAATGTCAACAGGGGCCAGATATGGACCAATAAAAGGACATAAAGGTCCAACACCTTTAACCAAAACTTAAAGGTCAAAGGTTCCTTGTTCCACCATTGTCTCACCTTTGTGACCAGATCAGAGTGGCGGATAATGGCTCTCACAAAGAAACGGTAGTCCGTAACCTCTGTGCCCACCTCCACGCGGGCTGCACCCAGGTACAGGTGCATCTTGTGGTTGGCACATGGGATGGCAGTCAGGGCAAAATTGCGCATGCGGTTGAGCTCCAGCTGGAAAGCTAGTGCCGGCTCCAAATGCCGATAGATCCTGTCCTCCTCAAACTATTGAGAAGCAGGCAGGAAACAATCACAAACAGAAAGACAACACTACAAAATTTGAAGTGGCCATGTTCAAAGACTTTCCCGAAGAACTTTTTCTTTACAAGTTAGGCTTCCCTGCCATCATCGCTTCCATTAACCGAAGTGGTTCAAATTGGCAATTTCAGGAACACCGACTTGATGTAAGAGTAGAAAGATGCCTGTGAGCCACACACCAAATTAAGTCAATGAAATCATGGGCAATCTCGATCTCAGAAAGCTGCTAATGGGCGTCATTTCTCTTAAATGGGAGACATAATTAAAGAGTTCATTACTTTAATGAGTTTTGGTGGTGTTATTGTAGTGAAACTATACCGGGGCAGTGGAGAGGAAGGGTCATCACTGACTGTGACGGAGTGAAATTCAGAACTCGCAAAAATGTTTAGAGTTAAATCTAATGATTCGACACAAGCTTTGTAGTATGCAGACACCCACCTTGTCTCTGGCGCGGAATGTGAAAAATTTGGGGAATTCTCTCTGTGTGAAAGATAGTAAGACAGAGATAGGAATGAGAAATCAGCAACAAAAAAAGATGGTTGTACACATAGCAGTGTTTAGAAAACCAAATCAGTTAGTCATGCACCAACCATAAACCTCATCACAGCAAGTGACAATAAGATATTCTGTGCCTTGCTGAAATTGCTCAACCAGTAAGTATGGCATGTTAAGCAGTGACCATCAGGAGCTTGTTGTACATGCAGTGGGCCCTATGTTCCTTTACTGCTGTAATTTATCTATCAGGAAATCACTGTGTATTCACTCAGACAGCGAGCTCACATAATGGTAGTGTCTGTATATATATAGCAGCACTCACGATGCTAATGAATAAAACATTCCCTTTTTTCAGAGACATTTGATCCTCTGAATAATGCCCGGTAGCCCTGTGTGATGTTATCAGATGAAGTGTCCCACTTGCCAAAACAATGCCAGACCAATTGGAGATGCTCTCATCAGCTCACAGCCTTCACGATAACAATGGAACTGCACACACTGGAAACCTCTACAGCCATGATTTGACAATGCAATTACACATCACCTCCACAATATAGTCAACCAAGAAAAAAAAAAAAAAAAATTTAGGGTGAGCAAGCAGAATGGTGCAGACCACTAAAAAACCACTGCCGTGTAACAAGGGCCACATAATGACGGTGACACCGGTTAGCATGATTAGCTCTCATCAGAGACTGTGGTGCCATCAAAAGAAAAATCAATGCCTATTGTCAAATTGACAGCGGAGGCGAAAGAACGGGGCATTTCTCAAAATCTAATCCTGTTCTAAATCCCTGTCATTATCGCTATCATCTGAATGCTAGTGGGTGTTCTGTTGATAATGGGTCAACCCTGGAAAGATAAATGCGGCCCTGAGTACGACAGCACAATAGATAATATATCAGAAAACAGCCATGATTGGGGGTTCAGTTCCTGGTTCTGGGGCTTTAATGACTGTTGCTCAAAAAACAAACTGTTGCTAACCCAAATCTTTATTGATTCAGAACAATGGTGTGTGTGATTTCTTTTTTTTTTTTTCATGCTGCTGCGACAGAGTTAAATTAGTTTCATCTCGAAATCAAGCAGTTGCAGGACACCATGGCTTGTAAAAGATCAAGCAGTCACTGCTGGATAAAATCCATGCAGGAATATTAGTACATTGTCTCTTGATCTCCTTCATCTACCTCCTGTGGACTGCCTACAGTATTTTAAAAACAGATATGTTGCAAATGACTGCTTGGATATTGAACATGCACCTCTATGGCAGGCGTGTTTCTACTGTGATTAACCAAATGCATTGATACTTGTCCATGACATCAAATCAAAGAGCCACCTGCCCTCATTTCTTTTTCTTCTTCTACTTACATGAAACCTTTGGTCCACCTCACAGTTGACTTGCTTCCTGAAATCCTGTCATCATAAATGCAGCAAAAGCAAGGCATGCAGAAAGAGATATAGAGACAAACAGGATGATAAGCTCAATTTCAAATGCAAATTATTACAATTGCCACAATAGTGTCATTCCACATAAACAATAATAAAGGATTAGTAATTACAAAAAGATAGACATTTAATTTGTAAAATTTTGATACATGCTATTCAGAACTGCTGAATTGGCAACATGCATGGCAGCAGATTGTGGAAACAGGAAGTTGACTTGGTGAATATTAATTAGTGTCCTCACCTTCTGAGCCACCAGGAAAGTCAGCCTACGGATGCCATGTTCAAACAGCAGAGATTTCTGGAATCGGAAAAAAGGCAACAATGTCAGGAAGAGAAGATCTCTCTGAGCCAACTCAATTGTTTCACTCTCTTTGCTGAAATCAAGAAAAAGTTCTTGTTGTAGACCACTCCCACCTTTGACTGAGTGAACTCTCTGAAGTTGGCTGCCAGACCGTCGTCATCGATGTCGCTGTCAGTCTTTATGGCCACATTGAGGATGTGGATGGGCTCGTCCTGGACACTCTGGATGACAAAACAAATACATATTTTCATTCTAAGGTACACGGTCATACAGGTCAATGACAGGCCTGGACTATCAGAAGTCTGTTCTCGTCACCTTGTTGTCCTCTTCGCCGTACAGGACAGGATTACCACCCTCTGGGAAGGTTGGACTTGGGGGAGGAGAGTCTGAGAAGCAGCTCAACACGTCTGTTATGTTCCTGTCGAAGAGAAAAATCATGCACCCCATTAATCATACTTGAAATATTATCTTCACCTACTGAGGAAATAAACCCAGGAACTATCTTTATACAAGGACTGACCTGGTGAACTCCTGGAAGGAACGGAAAGAGACCATGGCTCCCATGCGCTGACAAGGTGGTGTAAAGGATGTGTCGAGCAGAACGTCACTGACGCTGGCTACGTGCACCATGCCGTAGTGGTTTAGGTTGGATGAGAATGACATCCTGGGGTATCAACAAGGGAAGGCAAGTTTATTTATAAATTGCAGCACATTTCATACACAGAGGCAACTCAAGGCAATTACGCAATGAAGTTTAAGAAGATACAGATAGAGGGATAAAAGAGCATGAAACTTTTTGTAAAGAGAGCGCAATTACAACAATACCACTGGAATTACTGTGACAATGTACCCATCCACCTTTAAGAACCTCACCACAGTTTGGATCTTTGAGTTTTTCAGCAGTTTGACTTAAAAGCCTCATGTGATAATTGTAGGGGACTCTTCAACATAAAAACTGAATGAGGTTCTAATTATAAAAAGCTAGTTGTGACAAAATCACACCATTACATGTGAATACCGTGAAAGCAGCTATACAGTACGTACAGTAAGGATTGTTTTATAGGCCGTGTTAGTCAAATCAAAACAAAGAAAAGATTCCTTTTACAGGAACAATGAAAAATAAAACCACCATAAAGACCCTTTAAATATTCACGTTTCTTTTTTGGGGGGAGTGTTAGTCTTTTGATTGTAAGAACCTGTCCCAGAGGTTACACCCACTAAAAGCACTTGAGGTGTCAAACCTGTCCACAGATTCCGAATCTGAGGCATTTTTCTTCTCAGCATTATCATCCTGAGATTTACTATCTTGTTCTTTAAGGTCCTGGGGTTTAGTTTCCTGTAATTTAGTGTCCGTGGCTTTTATAGTGTCCAGGATTGGAGCAGACATTTTCCTGGCAGGACAGTCACAGGTTTAAGTTCAGGAGGTTTGCACTGGTGTAC
Organism: Holacanthus passer; assembly: GCA_025331565.1. Lineage (NCBI taxonomy): Eukaryota > Metazoa > Chordata > Actinopteri > Pomacanthidae > Holacanthus > Holacanthus passer. Next base: position 9,188,355 of record JAFREQ010000005.1, read on the forward strand.
AACATTTCCCCAACATGTCATTTTAACTTTCTCACACCACATAACATCCCGTGTTATTCCAAATCCCCATTCCCAATACTGATGCTCATACACACCATAGTTAGGAATATAACACTCATTCACAAAGACACACACATAGACTGAAAAAATGTTTGACACAGAGGCTGAATGCCAAGGGTCATGCTGTTGTCAGTAAAATGAAGAAACACTGCGTTTCTCAATCAGGCTAAACTCCAGTTGCTAAATCAGTTTCATTTTGGCAAATTTCAAAGCAGAGAACAATCTGTTGACTTAATCATCAGATGAATTAATTATAATGTGGATTACTGCTTCAACCATGCATCTAGCTAGTCTACAGTCACTAGTAATCTATGCAATAAAAAGAATGTTTACAATACCTGTTTAGAGTGGGGATGTTCCCTCTGCAATCAAACAACATTGATTACTAAGTGGTTAGTGGCAGGCACCAGGAGAGGGAGACAGTCAAGGTGTAGCAATGTGTGTGTATGTGTGTGCCATTTAATGTTTACTATGCATTTATCAATATCTAAATGAATGCAATGAATGTAAAAATTGAGAATGAAGTAAATTGAAAATATTTTTCAAGCTCTAAACACACATTTCACTTCTTGACTGCTCCCTTTACAACATGCATCATAAGATCCGAAGGCCTCCTTGTCCTGAGTCATACTCTGAACAAGGACAGAGGATCATTTCACATTCTCATGCTGTCTTAGTAAACAGTGAGCCAAACATGAAGGTTAATACAGACATACAAAATCATAAACATGCAATAAAACACGTGCATGACGGCATTCAAAGTTTTCTGCACCTAACTGCATAAACAAGCTGAACCAACACGACAAAGCAAAAAATACTGTGAAGCGACAGCGGGCAAACACAGAAGTGCACATACATTCACACACAGAGAGACAGGACACAGTCACACAGGTAGGATGCAGAACACGAGTGCAACAGAAATGCCACAGTACTTTGTCCATTACAAGCTTTTTCAAATGCTGAGCATGTACAAGACAAATCCCGAATTTGTCTCTGGTTTCTCTCTGATTCTCAGGTTTTATATGGCATAAGAGCGCCCCAGTGTTTATCCAGGTGCTACAAGGAAGGGCATCTGACATGAGACTCTCGAGGCTGGGAGCTTTGTTGCTCGTGGCACTGACACACTTCAAACAAACCAAGAAAAGTATTTTCAGCTTTACAAAATACCTTCTTTTGCACATGAGGAGCATTTACATGGAGAATAACTATGAACAATGACATGTAGCTGGGAAGGTGGGAGAGGAACAGTGGCACCATGGATGAAGAAAGATTGTGAAGTAAACTCCAGCTCTTCACTGCTGCAAAAGTGATTTCCAGGCATTGGAGTGATAAGTTTTATGTAACCACAGCACTCCTCTACCTATGCTACAGACACCAAGACAACTGAATAATGCAGTGGTCTAAGGAAGATTAAAAAAAATAAAAATAGAGCCACCATAAAGGCAGTGAATAGGAACAGCAAAGCATAGTTGCAGGTGCTGCCGCTAAGACATATATACTAAATTAACATGAAGCTGTCACAAAATTTTCACTCGTGCTGCCAACTTGTCAACATTACTGCCACCAATGGAAAATTCAATATTCATCCCTATTATAAATATTGTTTCCTGTCCACAGTGCCGTTTGAGGGGGGAGCAGCAGCAAAGATGATGCACAGCATGTGAGAGTTGCGGGTATTTTGCGTGTGTGATACCTGTTTGGGTGCGAGGTAGGAAGCATGAACTGGAACTCTACTATACATGTGTTATCCTTCAGCTGTCGATGCTGAACGCTGTTCAGCTCATACGCAATGTATGCTCTGCGAACGTACACCTGTGGGTATTGGAGATAAAGCCACAGAAAATATTAGTTTGATAAGTGAATATCCTGCATTTTAACATTCGGTAAAATTAAGTCAGGCAAATTGATTTGTGGAGTGAGATCATTATTCCTCTCACCTCAAGGGCAGCCATCCTGACTACCTGATTACTGTGGTAGAAGAAGTTGGGCAGAACATCAAAGATGGATGTTTCTGAAAGAATCAGTTTCTAGGAAAAAAACGATAATTGGTCATTTTGAACACTTTCTCCATTTTCAGAGCATTACATAAAGCTACAGCTGCTACTCCTTTATTGCCTACCTGCAGGTTCTCGATGCAGAACTGGTGTCCATACATATCAATGGCTGAGAGAAAGATGGACTCCACCTGGTTGTGTCGAAGCTCGTAAGAGGGGAGGTGGGAAGCGATTAATACCTGTTAAAGAGGATAAATGAAAGAGAAAGAGTTTTTAAAAAGAGCAGATAGTGACATCTGCTGGTGAAGTTCTCACCATAGGTCATTGAACTCTTCACATTTTTAAAAATTTTGACCTTATTGTGGATTAGTGGGGATGAAACATTGTAATCTTATGAAGCGCCACAAATAATTTGTATTTTTTTAGGTTTTGACTTTAAGCAACAATACATTAACAATACATTTTTGCCATGTTTTTAGTTGCTGGTTAGTGCATTCTCCCCTACCCCCCAAATTCATTTTGAAATGTAGCTTTCTCATTTTAACTGTATGACTCATAGAAGATGCTGACCCCTGACCCCACACCTTTTTCTTTGGTGTGTATGTATGTATGTATGTCTGTGTAGGAGCAGACAGACAATGGAACTCTTTCTCACAGAGCAAAAGTTTGAAACTAACACAGTTATCTCCAGAGGGCTAAAGAAGTTTATATTCACAGTTTTAAGCAGACTTTGGATGGAACTATTTCAAATATGAGGACGCATCGCTCAGTGTAATGATCTCTCCTTAGAAACCTCAATCAAAAACCTTGTTACTCATATGGCAGAGAAATCAGCGTTTTCCGGGACAAATTTACCTGAGAAAACCAGGTTTCTCTATTGCTCCTGCTTACAGTAACCAGGTTTCTCATTTACATGACAGTTAAGAAATCATCCTATTGGAAAAAGCAGACTGTAGCCCAGTTATTTAAGTGCATGTAAAGGCACTGAATATTAAACACAGAGTCTTCTCAATGGAACATAAAGCAAACTTGTCAACAAAAATTAGGAGTCTGGATCTAACCTGCCGGGCACGCAGGGCCACTTTGGCATTGGTTGTCTTGCTGAGCTGAGTAAGTTCAGTCAAGATGGCCATCAGTTCATCGGTCAGTGTGGGGTCACGGCCACACAGCTGGTCCTAGACACAGGAGATAACATGATATAATATTATAACACTTAAAAAGCACTTAATAAAAAATAATCTCAACAACATGTGGACAACATATTACTTTTCCTACTAATGCTAAGGTGTAACATATTACATTTTGATTTATGTGCATACACATATATATATATATCCATGTGTAGACAATAAATATAAGCATCAATGAAATGTCAGTGCACCCTAAATTAGACCTTTCCCTTACTGGACTGAAAAATGAATATGGATCTGATGAAGATCTACAAAAGAAGTCATCTTGGACAGGTCTGTTGTCATCAGTCATTAATCAGGGCATTCAAACAGACACTTACAATCAGCATAGTAACCAGCAGGTTCTTCTTGGTGACTTGAGCGTGGGAGAAGATATAGTTCAGCACATTGGCCATGTCACCTTTGTTTTCCTCACGCAGTGCGAACACACACTTGTCATAGTGGCCTGTTAACAAACCAACACGTAAAAGCTCTGGTAAATACTGCACAGGGGACTTGCAGAGGCACAAATGTTGGGGGGTTCATTGTCAAAGAGCTCCACCAAGTGGACAGAATGAGTAAGTGCAATTAAAAAAAAAAAAAAACAACAACAAAAAAAAAAACTTGAAGGACAGCAAAGCTAAACCCCATTACTTTTGCATTTGTCAACATGTCACCACAATGAACCCTTGAAACCTATAATTATGTGTGCAGCCATTGTTCCTCACCATTCTGAAACTGGATCTCTACTTTCAGGTACTGTCTGAGCAGATCCATCACCACTGCCTTCATGTGACCTCGGATGCCACTGCGATACCTGTTGGAGACAAAAACAGTCCGGTCTGACACAAAAAAAACCAATGCAGCATAGTACTTAATTTGACATATGGACAGAAAGTAGATCCATCAATATGTGGAACAGGAGGTCTAGTGACTAGGAAAAACAAATATAAAGTAAATCTGTCTCAGTGTTACAAATAAGATTACGTCAGGCTGCATTAGCCGTCTCTGTCAAAGACCTTGTCCCAGACATATTATGTTCAAGGAACTGGTTGGTACAATCTGCCACTTTGGGTCATAGGATGTAAATATGAGTGATCCATGTGTGAAGGCAGAGAGTATCAGACTCACTTCTGTACCAGCTGAACAATGCTTTGTGTGTTCATAAAGAAGACCTCTCTCTCCGACTTCTTGTTCAGAGTAGCAGCATGGCTGTCCAGGATGTTTGCAATCTGGAAAACAAGGGAGATAAACAACATAAGCATTTAATCCCAAAAGCAGTGAAGACTCATAAACATTTAATCCCAGTGGTACTGATGACCTTTCAGTTAGCGTGCTTCCGTTATATCCAGAGGGAGATACTAATTAGGGATTAATTTTGGATTAAAACACAAATAACAAACAAAGTTAAATATCAGAGGTATGTGACAACATCCTTCCATGACTATTCACATCAGTGTACTAGCCTTTCTTTGCTCTACATAAACTATGCAGCAACACAACACTCATAAAATATGAATGAATATCAGACATCTTCTCTCATTACAGACTGGATTATAAAAATTAGATATTAGAAACCCAGAATGAACCTAACTGCTACATGTGTAAGCACAATTACTTATACACATACACACACACACACACACACACACACACAGACAGCATTTGCATTATTTTACTTGAATAAACTGTCACTCAGATATTTTGAAATAAGTTGTTTGCACAAGAAACTGTGGACGTGGCATTTTTTGAGCCAACTAGAACACTGGAGAGACACAATTGTTGAGAAATCCCACTGTCAAAACTAACAAAGCTTTTAAAAGAGAGTAATTACTTAAAAACAGCACCACCTATTTGTTATAGGAGGTTTTTATTGCTGTTTTGTAGAAGATCTAATGTATATATCTATTCTTAATTAATCACTTTGTTCTCTGGGAACCGGGGTTACCCTGGAAACTAAATATTACTATTGCTGGCAAAGAAATAAAGAACAGTGAGATACTCAATAAGAGTTTTAATGTAAGTTAATAAGAAGTCTGTGGGTGTAGTTAGCGTGGTGTGTGGATGTGCTGGTGGGTCACCTGCTGGCTGGGAAACTGGCAAAGCACCGAGGTGATGTTGCTAGCATACTGAGCCATCTCCTTCTTGATGGCCTTCTCAACAGCAGGTGGGATGCGTCCTGACACACTAGTCATGATGTCTTGAAGCTCCAACAGCGGCAAAGAGGGATCACGCATGGTTTTCATCAACCTTTCCACCCACTCTTTCAACTATGCAGACACAGAAGACATATATTTAAAAGGAGGGCTCACAGTCAGAAGAGCTGATATCTGTGTGTATAGATTCTTACCTTTCCACTGAAGAAAGGCTCAGGAAGACAGAAGCCATTCATTATGTGAACAAGATGATCCAGTGTGTTGTGGAAGACTCGGTGTAGCTTCTCCCCTCTCAGAGCTACTGCCTGGATGGAAGGCAGGGCCCCTGTGTGCAGCTCCGCCTACAATATAAACAAATACTTATTATACACATTTTAAAACACTGTTGCAAGCATTGTCAATCGTGTAGTCAAGTGGGAAGTAGTGGCAGGCTGCCCTGTCTAAATGCAGGTTGAAAACACATGGAGTTATCATGAATAATGTCTGACCAAGAAAGTGTGTCATTTTTTCTTCTTACCTAATCAGGAGTGACACATTTACCAGAGATGTGCTCCTTCTCTACCATTAAGTCTGCCTCCTGACTTTCTGATATTAGCTTGGTTCAGATGTTTATGCTAAAATTTGAAGTTTCCTTCTGATAATTGAGTATTGAGATCTTTGTTGGAAGTCTTAATTTCCTTCATCATTGATACTTTGACTTCATAAAGTCTTCAAATGCGTGTAGTCAAATAACTACTAATAACTATAAATAAGCCTCAGAGAAAGTAGAGTGCACTTGAACGCATGCTGCTTTTCATATAGCTGGAAGTAAAAATGATACTGATATTCTGAATAAACAAATATTACATATTCTGGGTCATTATGGAGGAGGCACACAGGAAAATTCTTATTTGCATACAGGTTATACCTGTGTAGATTGCATTAGTCAGACATATAGTACCTGTTGCACTCTGCTTGGATCATCCAGTTGCAGCTTGGCTATGACACAGCCAGGCTCCAGTGCTGCTCCAGCCCTCTTCACATAGTGAATACAACCAGACTCAGCAGCTGTGAGGGTCATCACCATCTTCATTACCTGAAGTTAGAGGAAGTTCAAAGTTTACATCTACGCAACTGAAAGAAAAATAAATGAATTTGAACTGATTCCAATGTTCTTGTGGACAACCTACATATAACATACTGTACCTCTATTTCAGCATAGCACTGGCCAGAAAACACGTGCCCACCATCCTCGACTGTGTACTGGATAAGTTTTCCTGCTGAGGGAGATCGCAGCAGCGAAGGATCGTTCTCCCTTTCAAAAACGCAAGTCTTGTTCCCAATAGTAATGCGATACCTTAGGGGGGAAAAAAAGATATCTAGTTTTAACAGAACCAGAAAGACAACTTCCATAAAGTTTTTAAAAGAGTTGAGATGTTTCCAAGCAACAAATCAGCAGAAGAAAGATGTGTCACTTCATTACATTTAATTCAATTTCATTCTACTCTGCTGTAAATTTAAAGCCAAATTTGTAATGATAATTTAATTCTCTTACCTGTCCACCTCTTCCTTCATGTAGGTAGTGTAGCTGCTTCCATCATAAGACAGCAAAAGACCTCCATCACTGAGACGATGGACGTCCACCTCAGCAGAGGAGTTGTTCATAATGACCACGTAGGAGTTGGGAGACTGCCGTGTCACTGTCAGGACGTACTTCATACCTTCATAGATCAGCTCCACATCCACAGTGTTGAGTAGTGTGTGCGCTGGCAGCACCTGGCCCCTGGTCAGAGAGTTGAGAGCATCTCATATTTTCTATTCAAACACTGCACACACTTTTTCATGAGGACTGACTGCTGGAAATGGTTTGATATGACATGGCATATTTATACCTTTCCAGAGAGTGCAGAAAGTTGGACACACTGTTCCGAAGATTGACATCTGCCACATGAAGAGCCCCGCTCACAATTCCCAGCATGGTATCAGGACGCTCTGCCTGCACACAGCATATGCTTTACTTCCACATCCAGGAAAACATCAAACATTCAAACTGCAAGGTGCCAAGAGGATAAATCACATAGTCTTACTATTAACTATAGTATTAACTACTATTACTATAGTACCAACATTATAGTATGGGGCAAGACATCAAAAATTTCTTTTCTCAATCTACTTTTCTCAAAGATCATCCAGGGCCACAGGTCGGACATCCTTACGTACCTGCATCTTCTCTGAGATAAGCCTGTCCAGCCAGCCTGTGTCAATACTGTTGTGCTGAAAGCTTTCAGTCTCCAGCAGCTTAATGAGGTATTCCACTGTGGTCCTGAAGTCTCCTCTGATAGACAGCTCCTTCAGAGCCACCACCATGTTGCTGGAAAGAGATGAAGACATAACTACATATGTCAACTATAAAGACCTCTAGACAACTGGGTTAAAAATATCTCCAATGATAAATATATATTAGCAATAAATTAATGTTTTGTCAGTAAGCTTTCTGGCACAGCAATGTTTTTAAAATTCTGTGTGCACTCACGAGATGGCTTCTTCCCGATTCTCTCCCCAAGAGAAACAGTGTCCAAACTGGGAGTCAGCGAACTCATGTAGTCCTCCAGCTGCTGCAACACTGAAGTAGCCCCACACGTTCTTATTGCTGCGGAAATTCAGCTCTTGCACTGTTCCGGAGCTTGGCTTGAAACCCTGCAATCACACCACACACAGATTTCATTTTCTCATAAACTGAACCAAAATCAGCTCATTTTGCTATTTAGAGAAGTATTAACAATGGCCTTTATTTATTTTACAACAGAATTAGTGAGAGTGACAAATTAAAACAGCAACAGAACAGAAATCACTGACTTCAGTATTCTTTCACTGCAAATAGCTTGTGTACCAGGAGGTACACAAGTGAGTGAGGCTTACCTCGTCAGGATTTTCACTGGTGATACGTGCTGCAATGACATGGCCCCTTGGGGAGGGGGCTGTCGACAGACCCTCAAAGTCAATGGGAGAGTCTCCCCATGGCTGAACCCCAAAAAGCATCCTGATGTCTTTGATCCTTTGAAGTGGAATACCCATAGCAATCTGACAAAAGATTGGGATATTAGTACAACACAGGTTTATGCTTGGAACGGACATGTACAGGACATTAAGAAACAGACTTGCAGTCCCTGAACAAACAGGGTTAACAACACATTACAGCACATATCCTGGATGACTTATGAATACATTTGCTTTGAATAAACCACATTGGTTTGCCCAGCATGCTTATCTGATCTCATCTTGCAGAGAGATAGTGAGTCTTGTCATTGCCTGCAACATGATACTCTCATCCTCGGTGCCAGAGAGAGCGTGTCACTCCCACAATAACGCTAAGCTTTCCCAGCAACACTGCCCTTCAGCATGACTGCCACTGACCTATTTACACACAATCCCAAACACTGCAGAACAGACCACGTGACTAAGTCCTGCTACAACCACTAGATCTACTACACTGTTTCTGCTTATCGCCTCCTTCCTTTGCAGTCAGCTGCCATGGAGACAGGGGGCCCGTCCTGTGCTGAGCAGCGAAGCATGCTAACTTACTAATAAAGTGTGCTTTTTCTATCTCTGCAGGCGCGGCTGGGTGAGACTGACCTGCAGCTGTGCAGCAGGCAAGTTGACGTCAGCCACCATCTCAGTACAGGGGTGTTCCACCTGCAGACGGGGGTTGAGCTCCAGGAAGTAGAAGCTGCCGTCCTGGCTGTAGAGATACTCCACAGTTCCAGCACTTACGTACCCCACCATCTTAGCCAGCTTCACTGCACACTGAGGAGCGAAAACAAATCGTTTCATATCAAGGTTCAATTAATCTCAGCGTACTTAGGTGGTCTTAGATCTCCATTTGTCAGCTACATAGAAGAAAGATCGGTTGTACCCTTTCCATATCCTCAAACACATCAGATGTGGCGATGGTAGCAGGAGCCTCCTCTATAATTTTCTGGTGCCGTCGCTGGACTGAGCAGTCTCGACCAAACAGGGAAATGGCATTGCCATATTGATCAGCCAAGATCTGGACCTCTAGATGGCGGGCATGCTTGGCTAGCTGCATGACGAAAATAGGTGAGCCCGGAACTTCTGCCTGGACCTGGAGAACCAAAGAGAAAGTAAATTTGTGCCGTCAACAAACAGACAAAAAAAAAATTCGAATTTTCCCCCCTGACTGTATCCAGTTTGGTGCAGGCAAATTTTCCATAATGGATCTCAAACAGTGAAATCCACTTACCTGTCTGAAGAGGTTAGGGAAATCATCAGCACAGTTGACTTTTCGGATGCCTTTTCCTCCACCTCCCTCTGAGGCCTTCACCATTACAGGGTAGCCGATCTTCTCTGCAGCCTGGCAATGGAAACATACGGCTTTCTAGCATTCATGCACAATATACTAAAACACATGCTACATATGTACATTTGGCATTATGAACTGTCTGTTAGATGACATGCTTACTTTAAGGCCATCCTCTACATCCTGGATGCAGCCAAGCTCATACACATCAGTAGGAACGTTGATGATTCTCTTCTTTTGGTTGCTCTCTGTCCATTCTACTGTCAGGCCTGAGAAACACAAACAGATAACATATTCAGCATGCATACTTTTCAGCGAAATGATGTGATGTTAATAATTTTCTTTTCTGAAATCTCAGGAATCTGACTTGAAACACCTGACATTTGCAACACAGACATTATATGTTTGGAGAAATACTGCTCAAAACATATAAGTGCTACATTAAAGCCACATTTCCACTGCATGGTACAGCTCAGCTCAACTCAAATCTACTTATTTTTTTGTCATATTGTGGCTAGTACCTGATACTTTTTCTCGACTGTATCACTTCAATCGAGGTTCCAAGCAAGCTGAGCAGATACTAAAAGATGACATACACCATCCCTTTAATATCCTGTGTTAAAAGAGTAGCATAGCTCCTTTGTTTGCGTTGTGAGTGTGTGGTTTCGCAGGCAGCAGAGAGTGACGTGAACTTGAGCAGAGCAAAAGCAAAGGTTGGCAGTGAAGTTGTTACTTTAGCAGTAAATGTACAGCATAGGTTACGGTTTGGTCTCGAGAAGCTGCAACCTTTGTTCACAGGCAAGTAAAGCTCCTGTGTGTTGTTTGCCAAGTGCTAGAAGAGGTAAGGGAGCGTGGCATTGTGATGATGATCAGCTAAGAATACCGCCTACATTGAGGGATAATTATCTGCATCGGAAAACAAAGTAGAGAAAAGAACCTGGAAACAAAAGCGAGTAGAGTGGAGTCGCCCTGCACCTTGAAATTCATTGAAATTCCTTGAAAGAATGACTGTTTTTTGAATACTAAAGAAACACCCTTTTATTTTTTCAAAAGTTGATCATTAACATTCTTAACAAAAGACTATCTTTGGACTCACACAAGCTGTGACCTACCTGTGCCGCTCCAAGGCAGGGTGGGAATGCCAGCTGTCTGAGCCACGATAGACGAAGCAATCTTGTCTCCTAGAGCCCACATAGCCTGACTTGGGGGACCTGAGGAAAGAACAAGTGATAAAAAAAATTTGTAAGCTGTTAACCCTTTAACTTACCTTCACATTATCAAGGCGATAAAGTAAAAATCTTCACTTACCCATGAAAGCGATGCCATTTTTGTGAAGCAGCTCTGGGAGTTTGGGGTTCTCTGAGGCGTGACCCCATCCAGCCCACACTGCCTGTAAGGAGTACATGGCAAGATGTACTCAGTCATTCACAACATAATTAAATTACGGTGGGATTATAAATATATTAAGTACGTGGTGGTACCTGAACAGGTATGCGTTTAGCGATGTCCAGAATGAGCTCCACATTGGCATAGTTGTTATTGTTAGTCCCTCCTGGCACAGGCACGTAATGATCCGCCATTTTGATGTACTCTGTGAAAGTCCGAAACATGGAGAACCTATTTTTCACCAAATCATCTTGCTGCAGTCACATCTACAATATTCCTCACTGGTGCACTGTTTTCTGCATTAGCTTACATGTTTGGATGCACTGCAAAAGAGCCAAAGGCCATAAACCGTCTAGTAATTAATTCATAAATGTTCAGATCATGCAAAAGCTCACCTGCATTGGCCTTCAGATCCTCTGGGGTCACCATTACAACAAAGCGGATTGCCCTTTCATTGCGAAACATCTCATAGGCCCAGCGGCGGATGGAGCGCATGCATTTGACCGCTGCAATGCCATTGTTAGCAATAAGCACCTGGAGAAGCAAATGAGTTGAATGAAAAATGCTGAATTTGCTCAAAGCATTTAAAATACTTCCTCAATAATTATGTCATAGACACTACTGCGTCTACACTATGACATCCTACTGTAATAGTCATTATATTTCATGGATGTGTGATGCAAACCCACATGTTTTGTTTTAGAATTTTTCACTATTTTCATTATTAAAGAGGTTGTATGCATTATTGAGAGTCATTGAGAGTCATATGGCATGATGTTGTATTTCAAAGAAGACAGTGCTCAATAGAGAACAATACCTTTTCGATAACCTTGTTACCACCAAAACGGGTGACAAATTCAGCGGGAGAAGCCACAGTGAAGTCCCTCTGGAGATCAATTCGCCTGCGGTCTCTGCCTTGCTTCACCAGGTGCAGCCCCGACATGCTTGGCCTGTTTTAAGAAATACAAAGAATGCATGTAATGGCCCTTCATAACACCTCTGTTTTTGGAAAGAACGGGGTATTCGGTAGCTATGCTGACAAGTAAATAACTCATAAGCATTCATTATCAACTGTGCAAAGCTTTAATTTTTTATAGCCTAGACAGATTTTTTTTTTTTTTTTTTTTTACAGCCTAGAAGATAAAAAGATACTGATATCACCTCATGCTGATAAAAGACTGATTTGTCTCAGAGGCCGGGGAATTGACTACTGTCTTTTATCTTAAACTTTACAGCTTGTTGGTGACTTACAGCTTCACCTGAATCTATGAGAACAGTAAGTATTGAAGAAGACCTGAAAACTTACTATGGATAGGAATGACGGTAATGTTTTGTGAATAAGTGTTAAAACAGCAAAGGTAAAGAGTCAGCACATTGTTATCTTTAAGAAGATAACTCTGCTTTTAGTATAACCACTGACAGAGCAGAACACATAGTTCACAACAGGACAGGACTCTTTACAGTCCTCGACATGTTTACATGCTTGTGCAAGTGCCTCCAATGGGACTTGCAGAGCTCTTTGCATCAAGCTCCACCCCAGAGGGGAATTGTATGGGGGGAATGGGTAGTACAGAGGGAGGGATATCAGCTGGAGGGTGTGGCAGCGCCTGGGCTCGCTGGCTGGCTGGCTTCTGTGGCCTGATACTGCATTATTGCATCACTGTCGGGGTTACCAGCATGAGTCCCTACTGAATGGAGGTTCTGATTGCATTCCAGCTGTGGAGCTGCGAGAGTTTTTTCTGTCCTATGAGAGAGACAATTAGGGGGGTGGAGGAGGCAGACACCCCAATCCAGTACATCCTGTTCTTTAACTGCCAACCCAGCTTCTTTCAGTATTCCTTCTGTCATCCTCTTTGGCCTTGTGAAACCAATCACACAAAACCAGATAGGACAAAACAATTATTGAGATCTACAAGATCCTGAGGTCTTTGGCGGCATAGTATAACAATAGCTGGCATATATAACTAGCACATTTACAGATAAACACAGACAACATGTACAAAAGCTATTCTTAAACCCATTTTGGCCAACTGGAAAGGTAGAAGTGCATAATTATGTGGAAGACACTCTGTAGGCAGGTACCTACATCAGCATGAAAATTTGAATCACAAGCGCCCATCTGTGAAAGTGACAGTGAAATGAGAGGTTTTGGGAGCCCAGTGAAAAACCTGGAGCTGGCAGAGAGACGAAAGACTCCAAGCTTTAAACAGAGTTCTGTCAGGACTGAATAGGTCCTTCAGACTGTCAGATTGGGAATTTCTGTATGTGAACATCTTTCCCAAACCAACTTTCTGTAGTCTATGGCTACTTTCCAGGTGTAACTCACAGAGTCAGGAAACAGAGAAACCCTTTAGCAGCGTGCAGCTCGTGAAACCACATTTTTTACATGTGCTGCAAAAAGGTCTGGCCAGTGAAGGAGGAGCATATAGTCTGAACAGAGTGCACTGATTCTGCACTACAAGCCTGTTCAAAGAGAACTTGTTTCATAAAAAAAAAAAAAAAAAAAAAAAAAACAGCATTTGAAGTTGTAGGTTCCCTATTTGTACCTCACAATTATACACTTTATAGCCACTAATTAACAATGTAATTCAAAGCTGCTAAACATAACAAGATTTAAAACTCCACAGAACTTGCAATATTTTCCAAGTTAGGAAAATGTCTTAAGTAGCTTCTTTATTCTTATTACGAATTGATCCACATACCTGAGAAACGTTAAGCTTTAAAATACCTGAACAAATCATCAAAGAAAAAAAACCCAGATAACTAATCACAATATTCAGCATCAAATGTAAATGAACACTGAGAGGTTAGAGGTGATGCAGGTCTGAAGCCCAACCTTAGATTGTGCATGGGGCCATCAATGTGGTCAAATCCCATTTCATAGGTGCTGTCCGAGCTCCCAGAGGACGGCGACAAGGACCGAGTCTCCTTTTCCTCCAGCTGCACGTCAGGCTTCCCTTGAATTTCATCCTCTGAGTTCTCCTCTGACACCGATCCCACCAGAAAGTGAGAGTGCAGTGCCGCAACGGCGGGGTTTTTCTTAGCAGCACTGTCCTGCTGTGCCATGGCTGGACGACACAAGCAGGCTGCGAATACTGGCAAGAAACACAACAGTGGCAGCAGACGTTATAAAGGAGATACAGGGTCCAAATATCAGGGTACAGTGTGACACAAGATTGATTTGGCTGGCACGTGATGCTGTTTGTCATATTGCAAAAGTGGGTTTCATGAACTTAAGGATCTTGATAGAGCAACTGATATTGCAACACTCACGCTGGGAGCATCAGTACATTGTGTGCAGCTTCTGAAAGTAGCAATAGTGAACACACCAAAGAGCTGCATATCAAGATGGATGAAACAAGGACATTAGCCTGTGATTCTGGCCATACTGTTACCAGCAACCATATAGGCAGAAGCACCTGAAGCAGTGTATAAGCTGAACTCCATGAAACAGTGCCTATGTGAAAAGCACACATTCAAACACTCTATAAACACTTGAAGTAAAGCAATGCACACAAAAAACCCCACTTTGAGCCTAACTTACATTACAATGTCATGAATGAGACAACTACAACAGTAGGTTGCACACATTGATTTCAGGGCACATTTTGCAGAAAACACCAACATTACCTGCTCTAGTATTAGATTACTCCTTCACGTTATGCTACCAAAGATGTCCTGTTCAGTGTTTCCACACCACCAGGAGAAAACAATAGCATGCCATTGAACTGTTAACCAACCTGCCTGCTTCCTTAAGGAGCTCCAACTACATATTTGACACCAAGTAGAGAGAGGAAGTAGACTCCCAGGTAAGGCACACCTTACCTATCGCTAGCTGCTTGCGGGACCAGAAAAACAAGCCGAGCACCGCAGCCACACACGGAGCCAACGTGAGCCAGGGGAACATCACACACTGACGACTGCCATTAGCATGTTAGCAAACCCAAACTTCTGACAGTATTAACACACAAAGGATGCTGAAGTGCTTTCTGGACAAGGTTAAATCAACTATTTAGCACTACCTGTCAAGTCAAAGCTAGCTTCCTAGCAGCAGTCACTCTGAGTTGCTGATGCTAATAAACGTGGGCGTCAGCTAGCTTACACCGGCAGCTAATACAATTACACAGTAACGACGCTAATACATGGACAGAGAGCTGCAGGTGGACCGGACCGCAGCGTGGTCGCGGTCTTATGAGCTGATGACAGTCGCGCTTGTGTAACATAATCCCAGATAAACATCTCGGCCGCGGAGACTCACCGGTGGAGATGAACCGAAACGTAATCCTGAAAAAAAGTCGAGTCCCGACAGATCGATGAATTAACCGCGTCCGTCAGACATCTCCCCGTTTCCAGTGGTGATGAAAAAAAAAAATCACATCATGATGAGGTCACGCATCACCAACAGACGCTTTAACAGCAGAGAGTGGGGTGATGTGATGATGCGCACGCGGGTTACTCCTGGACGTTGACCTCTGACCGCAGCTTCCGCTATAGAAACAGATGAGTTAGAAAAGACTCCGCACCAAGATGGCCGCACTATATTATATTATGTTATATGTGATATATAATAGGATATAATTGAACATTCAAATTATTGTGTCGATTGAAGGAGTTGAAAGTAATGCACCTTCTTCTCCAACTGAAAGTTCATTACTGCCATTTATCTATTTTTTCCATAAAAAAATATTTAAACATTATATACGCAGAAATAGTCATAGGAATATTCCTTATCAGGTGATAAACCTTATCAGGTTCAGATCCATCAGGACCAGATAGTGTTGCAATTTATTCCTATCGTCTATTTATTTTTTTTATGTTCATTAAGATAAGATTTTCCTTTATTCGTCCCACAATGGGGAAATTCATAGTGTACAGCAGCAAAGAGGACAATGCAGACAAATAGTAATAAGCAGTATTAGCTAAGAGAGGTCTAAAAAGTGTTAGCAATTTAGCTAGCTATTTTATTAGCTATTCCCAATTCCTGGAAATTTACTTGTTTTCATACCAACATTATCAGTTGTTAATGAAACACCGAATAACTGAAACTGACAGCAAAGTCTATCTATTTTATCTGGATCTAGGAAGGTTTCATTTGCAGAGAGCCAATCAGACTCTAGAGCGAGTTTTTGTGGGCGGGTTTTACGGGGTTACAGTCTATGGGCAGGTCCCGGAGGAGGAGAGACCGGGGCCGGTGTTGCCAGATTCGCCGGTTTTCCGCCAGGTTGAGGGGTTTTAAGTTGCATTGTGCAGGGTAAAATGGGCTTGAGACTGTTCTCCAAACATATTTGAAAGACAATATTGGTCAGCCTTTAATGTAGCCCAGTACAGAGAACAGAATCATTAAAAGTATATTTTGAAGAGAACTTTGATGAATAGCATGAGGAAAGACTGGAAAATGAACCAACCATCACTATAAGTGACTGTAAATAAAATCTCTGCACCCCACCATCACAGATTTAAAGTGGGGGTTTTTGTTGTGCATGTGAGGGTGAATGAACTCAGTTGCTCCAGGACCATCAACTTGAGTGGGACCTGCATTAAAAAATAATGTTGAGCTCTTTATTGTCTGTGTCACAATCTAGTTTTAATAGCTTCATTAGTTTAGTTTATATCTGGCCCCTTAGTGCATATTCAGAAATTAAGTTGTGCTTCATTAATTGATCACAATCAATGTGACACACAGAACAGCTGGAGTCAGACTGTGTTAATCCAGTACAGGAGGACTGGGTGGTTTCTGGCTGCTGTCTGCTCTGTTCCTGATGGGACCTTGGAGGCAGCAGGTATATAAACATACTCAGAGGCAGGACATGGGGCTTATCAGTCTGGGTCCAACAGCAAACATTGGTCTCATGACCCTCAACAGGTTCATCTGACCATGACTGCATGTGTTTTATACAGATCGTACGAAAAAGACATGCATCTGTAAAATGTTTATTTTAGGGAATGAAGCAAAGTGGACATTCAGGCCAAGCCTTTCCTTCTATTCATGATATTCAACAGAGGTTACTTTTAACAATTATGGGCTCTGTTTGGTGATGCTGTGCTCCTTCAGGATGTCATAGCCATCCTTCACCACCTGAGGGTGTAGCAGAACAAGACATGCCGGAAAGAGAATCACAAGCTGAGTACAAACTGGAGATGTTTATGGACTGATGCACTAACATGAATGATTTTGGTGAAAGAACCCTTTAATTGCATTTGTATCTGCAGACTTGATGGTTTACTGTAAAGTGAGAGACTCATGACCCTTTAAAATAACCCAGTTACACTTTGTAATAAGCCAAAGAACACAATTTCCCTCTCTGTCCTCTGCTTCGGGTTCCTGCATGGTGGATGATGAAGATACACCTCCCAGTCCCTGGTTTAAACTTCACATTGTCCTCTGCAGTTATGGCCTGTGCATTTTGGTCAGCACCCAATTCAATCAGTCCAAGGGAGTCTGAGGTAATCTGTCCATTGTTGGACAAAGAAAAGATATAATGCAAGAAGTTTACAAAAGTTCGGACAGATGAATGCTAGGTGCTGGACAGAAATACATTTGAAAAACAGAAAAAATAGAAAAAAATTCCGCACACTAGCTAATGCACCCATGAAACTTTATTTCTCTACCACCACATGATGTTTCAGGCATTCCTTGCACGTGCTGGTGAATTTTCAAATATTTTATATAATGGCAGGAAATCAATTTTGCAAATTTTTGTTTTTTTCTTCTGAGCCCCTTCATGGCTATCCCCATGATTAAAATATGAACTTCTATGTAAGTTGATCATCTTTAAGTTAGCATTCTGCACACATACAGTAACTGCTTTCTCTCCCATCCCTATGCTCTTGCTTGCCTGTCAGCTTGGCCGAAAGAAGAGGACTATAGGTGGCTGAGGCAGGATGTTGATGACAGAAGAGGTCTCCTTTCCTCTTGGTGCTTGAGGGCCTCTCTCTCCCTCCAACCCCAAGAACTTTCCGACGCTGCGGGGAGAACTTTTCCACTGTCTGCAAAACTTTACAGTTGACCTCCTCTCCACATTTTTCAGCCGGTGGAGATTTTCATTCAGTTTAACGCTACGCTCAGCCAAGGAGAAAATGGACACAATAGAGGTTTGAGAGGAGCCCAGCTCAGGGGGAGTGCTTTCAGATCAATTTTTCTCTAGAGACCTCCTGACTTTTTTTGTACCAGCAGCTACTGTGAAAAAGTAACAGCTTTGCTATGGAGAGTCATGCTAAAAAATGAGCACAAAGAGATTTTAGCTGTCTTCATCAGTCTTTTAAAAATTAATGAAATTTAAAAAACAAACCACAGATTTAACTTTTAAGATGTACAGTATCTCTGAATTGATTCCAGTGGATAAATGTAGCTGAGCAATGAAAAGTTTGTCTCCACTGCAAATAGTGTGAACCAGTTTTTTAAAAATTTCATATCATGTGCCAGTGCAGAACAGATTTTTTAGCTTATTAATATTTAAGTATTTCTAATAGTACAGTTACATGCTTACATATGTGCCCTATATACATAATCATAGCACTGTTTGCATGAACATCTGTCAGCAAATCTGTGTGAAATCTGTGGAAAGGTCATATACTATCTGTCAAAACATTTTATATTGACTGTAAGAGTCAATATGTCTTCTATTTATTCCAAAACAGTGTTTTTCAGTGCAACTTCAAAAGATGTAGGGGGAGAGGGATTATGTAGGGGTGGAGGGATTAGCAACTCAAGTGTGGCTTTGCTGTCACAAGCAGAGATGTTTGGGGAGTTGCTGCAGCCATCAGTGAGCTGCACTCATGCATATGGAATGAAGTGCACAGGGCCGCAGACTCAGTCGTGCACCTTTATTGCTCAGCCACCATTGCTGTGGCCAAGGGCACGGCAGCAGCAGCTGTTGCACGGCACCACTTTTAGATGACTATGGTGAAGCTTCAACAAGCATGCACAAATAATAAAATGCAATAAAAAGTTAATATTTTAGTTTCATCTTTTTTTTAAGTTGCCAGTTTGTAAAACACGGTCATCTTTGCTTCCTGGAGAGAGACAGAGCACCCAGATGTATTCTAAGATTGCTATCCGAAACCATTACTTCAGAATTAAGATCATTGGCTTCAGTCTTTGCCTCACAATGCATTTGACTGTCAACGCCTCTGAAGTGTCAGAAAAATGACAAGGGAAAGTAATGTATTTAAAATGGCAGCTGAGGCCATTACACAGTACTTCTCCAACAGAAACTAATGTGGACAATTAAAGACATGCCAGAAAGGGTATCCACAAAGGCTGAAGTTAAATTAATTTAAAGGATTACAGCTAACATCCAGACAGATCCTGATCCGCACTGGACAACTAAATCCAGGCCTTGAATCCAGTCCAACTCTTGAGACATCAATAATGCACAGCTCCATGTAAACACATTGATCTCTGTTGGTCTATAACATAAAATAATTGCAAAATGATGAAATGAGTTTCAGCTTTTTCAGATTTAGTTAATTATCAAGTGCAGAGATAATGTGATATCTAACTTGTTTCTGACAACAGACATCTCAATATTTAATGTGCAATGTAACATCAACAATACTATTTTTATATTTTAGAGACATATTAAGACAACGGGACAAAATGTGAACAACATCTTTATTTAAATTGTGAAAAAACAATTTACCTGAATAATTTGGCAAACAACCTGCCAGATTACTGAAGACATTTTTCTTAAGTGCTGGTAAAAACAAAGAAAAAAAAGAATCCTGAGTATTTTACACAGTGCCGCTTTGGTAAATCAACAGAAAGTGAAACTGTGAATCTGTGGTATATAACTTCCACACATTTCAATGGCATGATTTATATATGTATGTGAAAATTAAAATATTTACATCGTCATTATTATACAGAATAAAGGAATACAAAAGTGTTTTATTCATATTTAAAGCTTATTATTGTCCTATTGAGCATTCCTCTTAGGGCATTGAGTTTTGCATAGCTCGTTTTCCTCAAAGGAATTCAAATGAGCATCTTTCATTTGAAGTGATTTTTTTATTAATACAAAACTTTCAGCGAGCACTTTAGTGTTTTTGCAAATCAGAAGACACCCTGATGTCGAGGTTAAAACTGGGCTAAATTTGGTTCAAGCAGTGAAAGTCTTTTCAGACATCTAGGTTTCATATAAACATGGTCTTAAAAGCATTGAAACAACTATATTCACACGTGGTTAGAAGCTGCTGCACATTACAGCAAACAAAGTTTTATTAAGCTTTGCGTTAACATAATTATCAAGGTGTCTTTTGACCTGCAAATCACCAAATGTTTATTAGGCAGGTTTGTTAATGAGATAATGACGTTAAATAGCAGCAACACATGCAGTTTCTGATGGAATATTTATTTTAGGTGATTACTATGTGCAAGTTCATAAACATGTGTCCATCACCCAGTGCCCCTCACGTGTAGGATGAAAAACAACAATAGGAGTACTTATTGTGGAGGAAGTGGTTTATCAAGTCCCCTCACCAGATTATTTATGCTTTGCAGTTCATTCATGGAGCGCTTGATGAGGTTCTTCGGTGGAACAGTCTTCTGCTTGGCTTTGGTTTTGTGACTGTGATTGTCAGACACTGGGCTTGACTCTCTGCTCCCTGATTTAGACAGCTCAGACTGTAAGTTTGAACTCCCAGGCGATCTGGTTGTGAGCAGGTTTTGGTTCGAGGCGACAGAGGTGGGGATCAGGTACGGGTTGAATCGCAACCAAGGCTGATGGCTGCGGAAGCAGTGGTTTCTGGCCAGTGTAGAGGTTGCAGAACAGGTGGGGAGAGCCGGAGCGATTGCAGCTGGTGCTGCCATGTAGTGGTATGGATATGAGAACAGTCCTCCAAAGGGTGACAGTGAGATTCCCTGTACAAAAAAACAAAATGTTCTTAATACTACGCCATGAATCTTCCTACATGTACAGCCTTGTAAAATAAAAACACAACTTTACTAAATATTAAAGGTATTAACACTGTGGCA
Source organism: Holacanthus passer (assembly GCA_025331565.1). Lineage (NCBI taxonomy): Eukaryota > Metazoa > Chordata > Actinopteri > Pomacanthidae > Holacanthus > Holacanthus passer. The sequence continues at coordinate 9,209,393 of JAFREQ010000005.1, forward strand.
TGAAACAAACATAATTAAAAAACACAAAAAAGCTTCTTTAAGTTAGTTTATAGTGGAATTCCAAGATGTTCTTAAATGACGTCAGTAAAGGCAATTGATCTAATTTTATCAAGCAACAAGAGTAACATTTAACACTTTACATTGACACCGATCTGCCTATTGCAAAGGTGCTTAAGCTACACATAACAGTTTCTTATAGGCTTAGTCTGAGGTTGCATTATTCACTTTTATATTTAAACTTTGGTTTGCAAACAGTAATTGTGAGAGAAAAATTGTGAGTATATAGTGAGTAATCAAGTAGCCAGGTTTAACTCTTTGGGAAAGTTTTCCTGAAAGTGGATATGAGAGAGAACTTAAGCCAACAGTCTGTCAGTTTGAAGTACACAGAGAAGAAATCTGCACTTTACTAAATCTATCTACACTGATTTCTGCTCAAACTTGTGACCCCTTAATGCAAAGCCATATCTGTTTGTGCCCCCTTTGTCACAGGTTGCACATCTTTGACTAGTGAGCAGTTCAGCTGAAGAATGATTTTATCCATCTAAGTTTGAAGAAAAGTCAGAAAATGAGCTGAATGTTGTGTATTAGATTTCTGTTCTTCAATCAACTAAGATTCTTCTCTTGACCCCTTCAGGCTGTGATCACAGACCCCTGGCCAAGATTACAATATTGGTGTGACAGTAAAAAATATCATATCATTTGAGGCCTTCACTGCAGCAACAGGTTGACCCTGTCGATGTGTACACTGTAACATCTGTTAATTCAAATTCCTTTTCGCTAGAAGTTCAACTTCTTATTTGAATTTTCCTTCAAACTTCAAATCAGTCCCTAGTTATACCCCGTCCAAGCTCCTGCCTTACTTGGCCAACTGGCTCCCCCTTTCCTGAATCAAGGAAAGGAGAGTTACAGTGGAAAACACTGTATGAACTTTCTCCTTCCTTGCTATCCAGTCCAAGCAGCAGAGTTATGCATTTGGGGGCTATAAAGAAATTTATATTTCAGATAATCGGCTGGTCAATCCACCAACATTACAATAAGACCTTTTCATCTTTTTCCCAGAGGGGCTAGAGATGTCATCTGAAACTTCTGATGCCATCCCAATACATGAGGTTTCCACTACTACTACTACCTCTAATTCTTTCTACCAAAGAAATAGTCCCAATGAAAAAATGTCAACAGCAAGTTCTGAACATGATCCTGAATCAGAAGGATGTTGCTTGAGGAAAAACACCATCAATTTAATTTTTAAGTGCCTCGAGCAGCAATGACTTTCCATTCCCCTCGGAGTGATGGTGAGAAAACATGTGCTTAGTGCTTTTATGTGTGAGTGTGAATGAACATTTCAACATCCTCAGCTTATGATATCTGTTCACTGGGTGTGTGAAAATATGTGTAATATTAGAACATTGTGCTCCTGCTGAAGCATACCTGAGATGCCAGCATGTGCTGTGACAGGTGAAACAAGGAGGGAGATGGAGAGGTGATGCTTTGAGAAGAAAGGCCTCCGTTTCCTCCAGGCAAAGAAGAAAACAGCTGTCCCACGCCCGTGGTGGAAAAAGCATCTGGCTTCACCGACAACTGTCCGGGATGAAACAGCAAAGGTGCCCCGAGCTTAAGAAGCTGCTGGCTGTGCGCACTTGAGAAATCCAAAGTGTGAAGGTGACCAGCGCTGAGGGATGATGAGCTCTGCTTTTGCAACATCAGAGGCAGGAACCCATCTTTGATTTCACTTGCGTGCCTTTTTGAGGAATCAGTCTCCAAAGAGCACTTATCATCTGATGTTCTAAACACTGTTCTCTCTGTTGTTGTGTCCTGACTGTCGCTGCTCTTACTGAGAACAGACTTGCTCCACAGTAACTCTTTGCTCTTCTGAATCAAAGTAGACATATGTTCAGTCCGGGAAGAGCTGGCTTCAGCAACGTCCGCAGTTTGTAGATCAATATCGGAATCGCTTCCAAGATTGTTCTCATCTGTGGGGAAAAATAAGAATGTTCATTGAGAGTGTTGAAAGTGAAAAGAGCATATGTCTGCGTCATTAGTCCTGTATATTATTAGAACACAGTGGGGACAGAGGTGAGGTGACTCTTCAGAAAGAGATGACATGGTGCAAACATCTCAAGGCATGAAGGAGTCAGTGTGACTAACCCCAAGGCGCCAGAAGCTGATGGCTGATTCATTAAAGCAAACTATTTTTGTTTTGCCAAATTGAGTCACACAGTAAATTGAGGTTGAGGTCTACGTCTGAACAACTCCATGTTTGTGAAGTTCACATATCCTAGTGCTCGAGTGGTTAAGATGCATATCGTGTAACCGCAATGTCCCTGGTTCAGTTGAAGGTCCACTAGCTGATAAAGACCATAATATGTGGTTGAAAGCTAATGAAAAACCCAGACTCAGAGTTATGTATTTAGTACATGTAATGACAAAATATTTGAAACACCCATCTCATATTCTCAGAATCATCTACAGTAGCACATCAGAAAGTCGTCAATGTGACTTTTTCATTTTGAGAGGTCACAAAAAGCACAGGTGTAAATAACACAATTAACGATGACTTAATTGTATTCAGCTGCTTCAGTTTCAGAGTCCTGGTATTGTGCATGATCACTGTCACACTCTCATGACTTACTGGGACTCTTTCATGGAACAGAGCCATAGTTAATGTTATCAGTAACACCTGTGCTGTGAGGAAGACCTAATTTGTTTACTTCAGCAACCTAATATGATAATGATGGATGGATGCGATCTTGTGGTAAAAGAATCCATGGATACAGCATTTGCTTAGTCTCGTTGAAAATCAATTTGGTTCACAGAAACTTTCCCACAAAGGCTGCTTAAAGATGTGCAAGTTAACCCACCTTGGCAGGTTGGTGTGGACATCGGAGGGCTGCTCACCAGCTCCCGAGGGGAATAAAACGGATCACTGGTGCTGGGCTGTTCACACGAGTCATCAGAATCAGCACAGTCCGCCTTGCTTTGGTTCTCGTGCAGCAAAGAAATGGTCAACTGCTTATTCCTGTGGATCACAAACGGAGATTACTTGTACATGTACACCGGTATGTCCTTTAATATTATGATGAACTCTGATGGCAAAACAAATACCTCTTTTCTCGTCTCCCATTTCCAGTGTCTCTGAATCCTTTGGCAAAGGGATTGTTGTCAATTTTTAGCTGCGTAATCTTGTGGAGAAAAAGACAGATCAGCAAGTTAGTCATTACAAAAATACAACTCTTTGCACAATGCATCCATAAAGCTCATATGTGGGACCAGGTTTATCATTTTAGGCCTTATAACATTAAGATGTACCTGTCAGTTTCCCAAATCATCCCAACAGGTGCCAGATTCATATTTGTCTCTAACTTTTCCAACAAATAAAATCACTTCAAAATAGTTGCCAGATGCATCTAGTGCTTTAATGCATGCACAGAACTAGATTAGGTCTGGTGTGTGTGTGTGTGTGTGTGTGTGTGTGTGTGTGTGTATAGATGTGGATGTGGGTTACCTTTTCATTCTGATAGGCAGTGACAGCAATGAACTCAGTCTCTGGGAAAACATAAGTCCTGAAGGTGCTGTATGGAAGCTTCATTATGTCGTTGGCTCTCACAATGTGAAACCTGGGTTGGTATTTGTGCATTGAATTCAAAATTGTCTGAAAAAAAAATAAAGACAATTGTTGTTGGCTCTGACATAATTGACTTAAATTACATGGTTGAATAATAATGAAAAATAAGTGTTCTGTGATCATCAGTGCATCCAGTTTAGAATTTGAGAATTTAAATGACTTACAAATCCATGCTTGTCTGAGATGTTGTTGGTGAGTTTGAGCTTGTGGAAAGCGACGGGCCTGCTCATCCACTGCTCCCCTTTGGACGGGCTGTCCGGGTGGATGTACATGCGCTTGGGCATCTCCGGGTCGGCCTTCCCGGCCACCGTCCAGCGCGAGTTGTGGAACTTGTAGCGGCAGTCGTCCACGGCCACGATGTCCATGAGAAGGATGTACTTTGCGGTTTCGTTGAGGCCGTCCACCCGCACTTTGAAGGGCGGAAACATCCTCCTGAAGAAATGCATATATTCGTGCATATGTCAGAAACTTTAATGTGAACTTTAAGGAGCCTTATATTGTCTTTTTGGAGATGTATTTTATTTAACGTAAAAGATGTTGGAGGATTTAAATGTCTGATCAGAGTGGGAATATATCTATTTTATTATAGTAACAGCAAGAATTAATCAGTCAGGACCCCTGCAACTATAAGCCTTAGTAAAGGGCCCCTGTGGAAGGACTGATGCATTGACTTAATCATAAATGACTTGCAGCTTTTTCCTTCTCTGAAATGTGAATTATAATAAGTATTATGTTCACAGTTTGTACTGTTGCCTCTTCAAAATTAATCTATTATTATTATTATTATTATTATTATTATTATTATTATTATCATCATCATCATCATCAATCACCATTCTTCTCATTATTATTATTAGTTTAAAGTAATTCGTTTTGAGGATTTTTTTTCTACAAGACAGTCAAAATCAGATCTCATAATAATAACAATAATAATAAAAATACAAAAAAATAATAAAGTCATATTATGTTGGACCTTATATTCACATGAAGGCATTTCAAACCCCTCAATAAGTCCCATAACTTTCATGGATTTAATCAGGTGTATTTTACGCACCTTCCTGATTTAGTAATAACCATCTCAGTTCCCCTCTTGTGAAATTCACTCCATAAGTTCTGGGAGTCCAGTGTGACTTTCGGGTCATCCTCCTGGCCTTCCTCCGGCTGCAGGCTCTTCAGGGGCCGCAGGTGAGCCGGAGGACGCGCGTGCAGCCCCGCGTCAGAGGCGACCTGCTCGGACACGTCCGGGAAGCTGAGCGCGGGGAAGAAGGAGGGTTGAGCCGCGGCCAGGAAGGCTGACAGGGGCAAGGCTCCCGGCCGGTGAGGTTGGAAGGGATGGTAAGCCATGGCAGCCGCCGTGCAGACTGGATCTCTCATCAGGACATCCGAGCCGAGCGGCGTGAAGGCTCGCGTTGCTGCAGGAGCGCCTACATCCAAAAGAGCTTTTTAAGAGTTTGTCAATTTTGATGCATGACCAAGAGAGCAGATGACTGGATGCAAATGTCCACAAGTGTCCAGATGCTGGTGCAGAAGCAGGATCGGTCCTTCATGTGTGGGTCCAGGTCTGAGAGGGCTGCGCGCTTTGGGACCATGCGTAAAGCTCGTTTCCAAAGCTGCAGCTGCACAGAGGAGAGAGGGCAGACACAGGCGAAGAGGCGGTGTTTACTCAGCCAGAAGCGTGTCCTCTTCTTCACATGCTGCACTAAATAAAGAGCCACATTTCTTCACCGTGCGCGCGGTTCACGCAGCGCGAGGCGTGGCTCCATCCTCAGGACAGAGGGACGCATCCGGATCTCCGTGCGCGCTGCTCGGACGCTTTGACAGCTCTGATCGTCCTGCTGCGTCTCTGACTGACTCCATTTATCCGTCGCTTGAAAACACCCAAGGTTTCTGATGAAGTGGGGATGCGTGGATCCGTTGATTAAGGCGGACTTGGCGCCGGTTTGCTGGCGTCCCACAAAGAGCCACGAGCTCTCTGCTGTCACTTCACATTTAGGCAACTCTCCAAATCCTCAAGTTGCCTGCTCCAGTTTCTGTTTCCAGTGCAGCCTGCAGTCTGCATGCTTCAGCTTGTGCAGGAGAAAGTCTGACTGAAGAATGCTCTTTTTTTCCTGTTTTGCATTTTACTCATTTTTATAGATCACTGTAAGATTAAGCATTAAACTGAGCTGGGGTGAAATTTGTACTTTTTTCAATCGTTCATACATTTATTTTAGTTTTTGAGAAGGCTCTAATTTTTGAGGAAAAAATGCCAAATATTAGTTCAAATGAAGTCTCTTGTAATTTTTAAATTAAATACAATCGTTACAAAGTGAAAACTTCCTCTCCACCTCTCCTTTCATTTTCACTGATATCTTATGTGACTGCAAAACATGGACCTGGTGTAGATAATACTGTATTTGGATTCAAAAGGTTCACAACTCCAGTTGGCCCTAATAATTTTGCAAGGCTGAAGTGTAACACAAAAAAACAGCCAACTCGGAAAAACACAACCATTTCAGCAGGGTGTGATCTGGTGGTGTAGCTGCACAAGAAAAAAATATATGTGTGAATAATTTAATCATCAGTATTTTCAGTTTTCTATTTTTTTTTTTAATACACAAATGTGATCAGCTAATGTCTTCATCATCATGTCCTGCAAAATCAGATCATCCTAAAATAACAGGGCATCAAAAGCAGCACAGTGTCTACAGAGTATAGCACTTACACTAATGTGTCTATTGGTAGGTCCATAAACAAGATGATGAGGAGAGTTGAACTCAAATGGCTGCTAAATTTAAATCCTTAATTTAAACATTGCTTTTATCTTGATCAAGTCGGATGTTTCTTATTCATACTGAAGCAGAGAATTTCCTCAACAAAGGCATACAAAGCTTGACCACTGATGTGACCAATGATGTGGTTTTAGTAAACACCCCTCTCTCGCCCCTCTCTCTGTCTTACACACACACACACACACACACTACATGGGACTACATTGATATAATTGGTTGAACATGCACAATATATCAGGCCTCCAAAATGATAATCTCACACTCACAATCCAAAATTGACTTATCCAAAATTTTCTTTTCTTCTTTAGGTGGGATTTGTAAATAATCAAACTACTCTTTCTTCAGTGACACAGACTGGCAGAAGTTAGTGCAAAGCATTAGGTTTCCTCTCACGACAACTTTCAGGTCAACTGAATATTTAAAGGCCCGTAAAGTAACAGAAAAATATTTTTTACTCGTTAATTTATTTTTTCAAAGTTTCTGAAAATGTGTTTGTACAACATTGCATGCAAAATGTCAAATATCACAAGCCACTCATTATTGCGCAGACAGAGACAGAGAGACAGAGAGATAAAGAGAAACATTTGATCATTATTTTGCAAGAATTACTGATAATATAAATAATTTAGGGATGATGATCCCTAAATTTGTTTTGTAATTGTTAAATTTGTAACATACTCTGCATCATCACTTAAAACTGAATACATAACTCTGTACAGGATTTTGAAGTCAGTGAATATGATTGTTAACTTTGAATCAGCCCTTTCCTCCTTGGGTCGACTAGAAAAATAATAGTAGTAAAAAAGTCTGCTGTTTTTCTTTTTTGCTGTACAAGGGCTGAACTGCAATGAGTACAAGGTGAGGCGGAGTGCTGCTTGACAGTTACAAGGCAGGAATGGCTCCAGATAGGAAGTGATCTCACATGTCTCGCAAGTGATGAATGGCTACCAAGATAGTGAAGGGTAATAACTTGTAATCAAAGCCAGAAGACGAGTTCAGAGAAGCACGATCAGGAAGAGAAGGGTGGGAAGACATCATTCTCCATTCCTCTCTCTATGCATTCACAGAAAGGGCGTGCACAAGGTTGCCTGTCGAACAGAGCCAGACGACACTGTGCAAAAAGTTTGGGGTTGAAGAAGGGAGTGGCGGTGGTCTGCTTTTCCTCACTCAGCGCTACCGTGAGGAATGGTCCACATGCCACCATTCCTCTCTGGCGCTGCTCCGGCCGACGGCTCGAGAGAAGCGCCAGAAACAGGAAGGAGGCAATCAATCTGAGCGACGGTGCATGAATTTCACCTCTCTGGCCACAGTCCACACCTGGGACAAATTCAGAAGAATGCTAGGCCACTGAGGGTTCCTGGCAAGTCATCCAAAGGGCAAGCCAGTAAAGTATGTATCACATCTGAAGGTTGGGGAGCTCTCTTAAATGACAAACGGGAGGAAGAGGACGGGAAGATAACTTAAGTGTGGACTTAAGGCTGAGCAGAGAGGTCTAACAACCGGTCACCTGAAGTGTTGTCTGGGCTCTGTGGTGTCTTGTTTTAATCATGACATCATGTTGGTAACATAATAGACACAACACATGGATCTGTTTATCCTGACTGGAAGATCTAGGGGCTGGGATTAGTGTAGCTCCAAAAGCAGGGAGCTGCGTTACCACAAAAAGGCTTATTTATGTATTCAATTATGACTATCTCTCCTGTAATGCACAGGAAAGATATTCAGACCTTCTGCCTCCTTTTATTTTTCATTCCAACATATGAATCATATCTACATTATAACAACCTACTGCATGTATATGTGTTGTTAGATGAAAACGTGTGTCCATGCTTATAAGGAGTGATTCATGATGGTATCACTTTTCCCAGCCAGAGCTCAGTGTACTGTCTGAGCTCCAGGAGAAGGGAATGTGAATGTGGTTCATTATCACAATGGGGTTAAGATGATGAATGCCATTAAAGAGCTGAAAACTCTGTTCTCTGTCTTAAAGTACCCTCGTGTGTTTTTGATGTATTTTTTGTTTTCCAGACCATTGCACTTTTGCATGTTTTTAAACCATACAGTGTAAACTGTACTTTATACTTAGGCTGCATACACTTCATACTTCATACACTCTACAAAGAAAGGAGAAACTACAGGGACCTACATTATATAATAAGCACAGTACTCGAAGATACACATGGCATTATACTTTTATTTTCAACAGTAAAAATTTCCAACCACATTTCTAACATTAAATACCTCAACATCAATTCTGTAAATGTGACTTATGACCAATGTAAGTGGTATTTACACCACAGTGCATCAGAAGAGTAATGCATTTTTGTTGTGTTAGCTCTTTCACGAAGCACATTGGGTTTGAAATAACACAACTCCTATGTGGTTGATTCTAACTGCCTCAAAATTTGAATTATTCAACTTTTTATTTGAAGGACATAGGACGTAAATGGACAAGATAACTTAGATTCAAACAAAGTCACCATAGTGAAGAGTATGTGGGTGTTTGAATTTTTTGGACGAGGGTAGTACAATTAGGCATTGGTACTCCAGTACACCTGTAGTCAACATGTTTGGATGCAACTGCAAGGCTTTTGCAATCCAGCACGAGAAATCATCTGCTTCAGTTTAATGTTTGACGTGTTTACTGAATAATTTACACAAGACATCCATTCATACTGTGCAGTTGGCTCGCTTAGCTGCTAAACTTTTGAGCAGTTTGTTGTTAATTACACACCACAATTCGGTTGCAAAACGCTTCCAGCAATGCCTGAATGCACTGACTGAATGCTGATGTCATTGACCCACAGACATCAGGAGATCTTCTCTGGTGATGCTCTGCCGGGCCTGTCCTGCAGCCATCTTTAATCAGCTGACATTGTGTTAACAGGTCAAAATAAAATATGAAACTGAGATAAGTCTCTATGATAATAATTGAATTAGAGGCATCGTCCAGTAGGTACAAATTCAAAACAAGCCAAAACCAGAGTCAGACCTGCTTGATGAAGTAGGTGGTTTTCATGCCGTAGAGTCCTCAAAACTCAGACATTTTAGCTTGCTTAATATTACTCTTGCTTGACCTCCATCCTCACAAGCATCACTTTAGCCCAGTGGAACCAATGACAGAAGAGATGAACAATACATACAACAATAAGAGCAGAAGGGATGTATAGAAATGACTTATACAGAGATGCTTTATTTCTTGCCTTACTTCCAATCTGTGTGATATAATTGAAGGTCTTGGAAAACAGAGGCAGAGGGGCCCTGGAGAAGAAGAAGAATTTTTCAGCTGTTGTTCTTACACTTTTTCAATTTCCACAACACAATACACAAGGTATTATGTGTATATTGTGTGTATTATGTGAGTAACTTCTCTGCTTTTTTCCCCTTCTGTTCATCAGAGCATCCTCTGTTACTATAAGCAGAATAACTAAGAGACCTGTAATAAATACAACAAATACTTGCGACTGAGTTTGACACTGTTCAGTGAGTTGAATGAATGCTATTGCTGATTTTAGGCTACAGGTTGTAATGTTGTTGTACTGGATTTTCAATAGATTGTAAGACTTAGACTATGAATGGTAATATTGGTCCACCATTTTGGTCCAGACTGAAAAATCTCAAGAAATTTTGGATGGACTGGCATGTGATTTAGTACATTTATTTAGTAGTATTTATTTAGATTTAGTAGTGATTAAGACATCGACGATGCCCAGAAGGTGAATCCTACTGACTTAAGTGACCCCCGGACTTTTCCTCTCATGGCACCATGAGGTTGAAATTAGTGGTTTTGAGTGAAACATCTCAACAACTACTGAATTGATTTTTTTTGTATCAGACATTCCACCATTTTATTGCAAAAGGACAGTACAGCTTTGAACTTAGAGGTTGAGATGGAGAGAAAGACAGCGAGAGCGAGTTGACTCTCGTTGAACTTGTATGCAATTTAGTGTGAATGGCTCGTGTGTTTATCCGCTGACCTCTGACAGAGAGAGAGAGACATGCTGTCTGTAAGATAAACCTAATGTTGTAGTAATGAATTTTGGGCTGCATTAACCCATTTGTGATGGTGTTTCGAGCACAGACTCCAAGCGTCTGGGATTCCAACCTAATCTAATGACAGTGGGGCAGACACACAGCTAATCATAAAGAGAGGGCCAAGTCATTGTTCTTGCTGCAGGGACTATAAATATATAGCCCCAAATTTAATCAGGGCCTAATAGACACACTGTTAGAGACGCCAGTCAATTCTAACCATTTTAAAGCCTCGTGAATTCCCAGTGCAAAGTGGCACCGGCTGCATCACATCCAGTGGCCTTTGAAAAGAGCACCATTGTTCACTTAATACAATCAAGAAATATTTTTGCTTCCTAAACAAGTTAAACATTGGACTGGCAGACAGGCTTCCTATTTTGGAAATAAGCCGAATGCTTAATAGACTTGACTCCCTGTTGAGACACTGTCGCACCACTATGACTTTGTTTGCTTAGATTTATTGGATTTACAGGAAGACGTGTTTTCCTACAAATTCATTTAGCAGGCTTTCAGGGGGACTGACGGTCTAACCAGCAACTGATGACCATGCGTGTGGCTCTCGACTTTGAAAGCTTCGAGCATAAATGTTTTTAATATACTAACATTCAAGGCGGCATAGCTTTCTTGCACTTTTGTTCAATCAAATGCGACAATGCAGGTCAGATCTGACTGAGGATATTATGTGTAACAAAGGTTTAGACTTTTATCATGTGGGATACTGCAGCTCTCTCTGCTACATTAGATTTGCTATTGAATCATTTACTCCTTGCCTGCCACTCCTGTGCATTTTCTGGTGTCTAAAAGTGTCAGAGATCCCATCAGAGAGACAAAGACAGGCAGCAGAAGGCTTTTGTAGAGCTGCCTTTTAACTCGTCTTCACCCTGGTTCACCTAAAAGTCTTTGTGGAGCATCGTCTTTCTGTTTGTTTGGAGCTCCTTGTAGCGGTATGAGGGCCCTAAGTGTCTGCTGCGCATAAGGGGGAGAAGGGACCTTTCACAGTGAAACAAGCCTGCATCCATGCCTGAGGGCATCTGGTAGTGGTGGGTGGGACCTGAGAGGACGAGAGGGCTCCACAATGCTCAATATTACATGACAGTCAGTGGAGCTGCGTGGCACTGCAGCTCACTTGACAGAGGAACAGTGTTGCAGCCTCTGATTATGCTGTACATTTTTTTTGCATCATTAATTCACACATAACTGCTGTGTATTCTTCCCAAACTTCCTGGTGACTTATATGATTCAAGAGTTATAACTGGGACATCATTGAAGAAGCCTTCCAAGCTGATTTAAAAGCAAAATTACTCAAAACATTTAAATGTTAGATCGTCACATTATTAACAATTACAGTTCTTATAATGATAAACCAGTGTATTTAGCAGCTATGAAGTTGAATGACATCCTCTTCTATTGTAGTAGTCCACAGGATTGTCTTTGGGGGCAAGCCTCGGGATGTGTGTTCCATCTGTGGCACTGTTTGCTGTGGCCGCCATGTTCATTCTTCAGAGTACAAACAGCAACCACTTTGGATGATGTCAGATGTGGCCAGATGTGCAGTGATGTATGTGGAAACGCTGCAGCGGACCCTGGCTGGTCTTATGTGAAAGGCCACAATGTAGGTGTGACCAGTGTCCTGATATGAATGGGTCCAAGGCAGGTCAAACATCACTAGACCTATGTCATATGCTCATCTGCTGTCTTAGGTGAGTGTGTTAGCATGCTGACATTTGCAAGAAAAAAAAAGCACTAAACACAACACATATTTTTAAATCAGACAGAGTCCCATCAGAGGCTAATCACAATGGTTCCTGAGATTAGGGCTGTAGCGATGCACATGTTGTAACAGACCATGGTGGGATAGAGAGGTGAGCCAAGGAAAAGCCTTGATTTAATAAAGCAATTAAATCAGACTTAGATACAATAAGCAACAATCATGAACAGTTAAAATTAGGTGTCTGAGCTCCTGGTCTATTACAGGATGAAGAGCACTGAGTTGTCCACGAGTCATTTGAGGTTATCTAGACTGTGAATGCCCTTTTTCCCTGGTCTGAACACATATTTTTTAGACATAGAATGACTTGGTATTATATCAGATCATTTGTATACCAGCTGTCTGTTCCATGATGACCTTCTTAACTTTGCTCCACACTTTGGGCGTCTGTGACTCAGGGATTGAATGCAATACATTCAGGGAGATTCAAACAGGAAGACTACTCTTCAGTGCCTGTTTTCTCCAATCTGTCAAACTTTTGTTAAATTATGTTGTTGTGCTGCTTTCTGGGCTGCTGTCAGCTGTCACTTCAGTGCTCACTTAGTACAAACTAGCTACACCTTCACTTCCAGTGTTCCCAGCATGTGAACAACGTCCAGTCCAAAGAGCTTCTCAGGAATCCTGCTCTAGGTCGTATATACGCCAAAGTCAGTGCTCAGTCTATCACAAGGACCCCTTTCACACTGGACAAAAAACCCACTAACATCTGGCTTTTGTCATCAGAGTGAAAGGGTACAATCGGTGTTCATTTCAGGGTCAAATGACTGTGCAGTAGTCACAGGTATTTATCGGCTCCAGTGCCAATCGGCACTGATGGAAAAATGAATCCTGGGTGAGTAGAAATGCTAATTGAACATTGCTTATTGTTTTTTACAGTCTGGGAACAAAGTGTAATTGTGACATTGTTCAGTTAGTGTTTGAAAAGACACACTGAAGTAAAAGACAATAAAAAAAGTTACAGCTGAAACATTGTCGAGGGCCTCCATGCTGCTCTCTACTGTTCCCTGTTTTCCAGGGCATTTGGGATGTCATATGTGACACACCAGAAAAAAAAAAACAGAAACTGTGACATAGGTAAAGTCAAACTGAACAGATGAATCAACAAAAGCTGAACTTAAAGATGACGAGGGGATGAGGTGCAGCTGGGGAGACGGTCAGAGAAAACCAGGTGAGGGGGATGAGGTGATGAAGCAAGCGAACAAGAGAGGAGCTGATTGGCTGGAACACACTGGGAACAGAGCAGGACTAACAAGGCTGATGCAGGTCAGGTGTGCAGCAAGAACAGAGTCAGGACCCAGGAGATGGGAGAAGGGAGAGCAGGGCCACACAAACCAACAGAGAGTGAGAGACAGAGGAGCACTGGGAGACACAGGGGGAACTGAGAAACAGTTCGGCCTGGCTGCAGCCGCAACGCTACACTGATGAGACTGTGATAATTTCACGATGGGGTCGAGGAGTGGATACATTTTTAAAAATGACATAGTTCCTTTTCCAGAAAAGTGACTGAGGAACTAGGTTGGGAAAGTCTGTTTTGGGTGAATCCAGTAAATCTAATAACTGACAAATAAACAGGCATTTCTATCAGTATCTGCTGTCTGTTAGTGCAAAGACACTAACTAACTAAACAGTGCAATCAGGTGGTTTAGTGCTTTTTCTTACTGCGTTAAATACTTTTTGCCTATGACATTCCACTGAAGTTCACATACAGCACAACATGTAGTTTAGAGTGAATAGCAACGTCTGGTCTCAGGTATGAATAGCTGCATTGGAAGTATGTTTCATGAAAAATGTTTTCATGTTAATTGCTTATTTTACATTTTCCCACTATATGTTGGCCATTCTGTCAGAAATAAATTAAATAATTATCAACTCTCGAAGCATCTCTCTCAATTACTTGATTGAAATGCATTTAGTTGGATTCATTTATTTTTATTCTTATTTTTTTTGGGTGTATGCTATCATTGATATCACTCTCATCTCCATGCCACAGTGGGAAACCTAACTGTCATAGGAAAACGTTGCTACACACATTAACACAATCCAGTGTCCTTGTCATCCAGTATTATTCACCAGTGTGTCAAGATCCTGCGTGAAGGCATGCTGGCCCCGGACTACAGTTCACATCCATCCCCACACTGTCACCAACTCTTGGGCTACTCTGCAAAAGGCTGTGCCAATGTCAACAGCTTAATAGTCTTTGCAGGTTAGCTGCAGTTGTGTGTGTTTGCGTGCGTGTGTGTTGTTTAACTCCGTGCAGCAGGAGTCGGCTTTCCTTTACAGGGGGTTGTGTTGGGCATGTGAAAGTGTTGGTGTTAAAAGCAGCAGACACACTGGCAGTGACAGAGGAGGCATTGGACAGCTCCCAGGCTCCGGCACGTCCTCCTGCCTTCACTCTCACCTTAATCCAAACTGAAAAGACAACACATTCGAGCAATACAAATTCAGTGACTTGAGAGCTGCCTCCACTGCCAGCAGGGAATTAGGAATGAGATGAGTCAACTGTTTCTTTTCACTTCTCCCCTCTGTGTTTTTTTGCATCTGTACGTTTGTGCACGTACCCAAATTCGGCATGAACACAAAGACAAAAAACAGGAAAGGACAAACAACAGGAGCAGCAGGAAGATCAGACACCTCCTTTGTACAGATATTTACAAGGAAGTAAAAGAATTCAAATGAAAATGTGCATTTGTATTTTTCTTATCAGATTTACAGTAGTAATTTCACTTTTGTCCCAATTTTAGATTTGTAATGACATTTACGCTCTGAATACATTTTTCTAACAGTCTCAACACAATATTTAGAATTTTGTCTATATTCACTTTTTTTCTTTTAAACGTTATTGTGACTGTCAAGACACTTCCAGCCTTGCAACAATGCCTCTGTCTTGTAACTTTTCCAAATGAATGTTTCAATTTTACCTGACTATTCTGGCCTCACTGGGATGTAGGGAGGATTTTTAGCTTGGCAGATAGTTAAACAGGTTCCTGAATGAACATCCAGGAGACAGACAGGGGTTTGAGATGTTTACTGACTGAAGCACGGTGAAACTAAACTACACAGATAAAAATATATGATTGCAATTTATAATGCGTTTGCCTCTAGTTTTTACATTAATAAACACTGAGTGATTAATTATGTATGACAACATTTGCAAAAATTATTACCAAATACAATGAACTGGCATATAGCACAATGCTAACTTAATTGAAAATTCCATAAGCATTGCTAATTGTTTCTAAGTTTTACATTCAAAATAACCACTTTTCCAGATAACCATTAAAAGTGATTTACATACAGGTAAGTATTCACTTGCAGAAATATGTTCCTTAAGGTTAAGCAGAGAAAGAAAAGATGAATGAACATGAAAACACAACAGCTCTGCTGCCAAACATGGAACTAGACAAGTCTACAGACAGCGCAGCACAGTCAACATTCATGCAGCTCCCTAAAGGGCCAGCATACTGACTACAGGGATTTTTTCAGTTTTTCTTTGAGGGTGGTGTTGAACTAACTTTCTGTTTTATTGTCTTTTGACAATGATTTTTTTTTTCCCCAAGATCTCTCCAAACTGAATTGTACTGAATGATTGTAGAAATACATGTTGGTTCATTATGGAGCTGCAGACATGAATGTGATACTTTGTGTAGCTGTTGTGTTATGATATAAAATTATTACCGTGGATATGTTAATTTCTGTTTGCTGAGCAACTGCGCCTGGTTGCCGTGTTATTGTGACCATTCAACATTCTATGTGCTTTGATCTCCTCCCCTTAAGAAGGTTTTCTCCTGGACACGTCACTTGGCACACAGACAGTGGAGCTGCTTGGTGTGCAAACGTCTTTTTCTGTGCTACTGAAGATTTTTCCGAATTTTCTGCTCCCTGTGGATTATGGAGACACATTTTCATCACTTGTGGAAGTGGGAGAGCTGCCTTTTTCACGTTCTGACTGTTGTTTTATGGCTGACAAGACGCCTTCAAGCCTCAGAGGTCGGTTTCTGTTCATCTTCCCAAAGCAGTTTTCTAACTTCACCTGGCAAACACACCTGTTTGAAGCTGGTCTTTGCTCACAGGTAAGTGGTGTCATTGCAGACAATTTTTTTCTTGCTTTACTGTCATTGTTTCTGTTATTGTGAGTGTCAAAACATGTTCAAGCCTTGGAAGATGGTCCCTCTTATGTAACTCTTCCCAAAGAAAACTCCAATTTGACCAAACTAAAGGTCATCTTGGAGTTTTGCTTTGCTGATGAGAGGATGGTGGCATGATAGATAATTTTTCATAATGTTGCTGTTACATTGTCTGTTATTGTGACACCTTGAAGCCTTGCCACAGGGTCTCTGTCTTGTAACTTTGTTTTTTGTTGCTTGCTGGAATGTGGTGTTGAGCTAGCTTTCTATTTTTTGTATTTTGAATTATGTTTTCTTTTTCTTCTCAATATCCCTCCAAGCTGAATTGTACTGAATGATTGTAGATACATGGTGGTTCATTATGGAGCTGCAGACATGGATGTGATACTTTGTGTAGCTGTTGTGTTATGATATAAAATTATTACCGTGGATATGTTTATTTCTGTTTGCTGAGCAACTGCGCCTGGTTGCCGTGTTATTGTGATCATTCAACATTCTATGTGCTTTGATCTCCTCCCCTTAAGAAGGTTTTTCTCCTGGACTCTGTCTTGGCACACAGACAGTGGAGCTGCTTGGTGTGCAAACGTCTTTTTCTGTGCTACTGAAGATTTTTCCGAATTTTCTGCTCCCTGTGGATTATGGAGACACATTTTCATCACTTGTGGAAGTGGGAGAGCTGCCTTTTTCACGTTCTGACTGTTGTTTTATGGCTGACAAGACGCCTTCAAGCCTCAGAGGTCGGTTTCTGTTCATCTTCCCAAAGCAGTTTTCTAACTTCACCTGGCAAACACACCTGTTTGAAGCTGGTCTTTGCTCACAGGTAAGTGGTGTCATTGCAGACAATTTTTTTCTTGCTTTACTGTCATTGTTTCTGTTATTGTGAATGTCAAAACATCTTCAAGCCTTGGAAGATGGTCCCTCTTATGTAACTCTTCCCAAAGAAAACTCCAATTTGACCAAACTAAAGGTCATTTTGGAGTTTTGCTTTGCTGATGAGAGGATGGTGGCATGATGGATAATTTTTCATAATGTTGCTGTTACATTGTCTGTTATTGTGACACCTTGAAGCCTTGCCACAGGGTCTCTGTCTTGTAACTTTGTCTTTTGTTGCTTGCTGGAGTGTGGTGTTGAGCTAGATTTCTATTTTGTTGTATTTTGAAGTAAGATTTTTTTTCTTCCTATGATCCCTCTGAGCTGAATTGTTCTGAATGATTGCTGAAATACATGTATCTTTTGGTGGTTAATTTTGAAACTGCAGACATGATTGTGATCCTTAAACAGGAATGACTGTAATGTCAAGACACATCTTGGAGTTGTCTTTTCATGCCTTGGAAAAATGTTTCTCTTGTGTTCAAAGCAAGTTTCTAACTTAGTCTTACAAACAACTGTGGGAAGCTGGACTTTGCTCACAAGAGAAAGGTGTCATGATAGGCTTTTTTTTCTTATTGTGCTATTGTTGTTTCTGTGATTGTGAATGTCAAGACACCTTCAAGCCTTGGATGAAGGTCCCTCTTATGTAATTCTTCCCAAAGAAAACTCCAATTTTACTAAAATAAAAGTCATCTTGGAGTTGTCTTTGCTCATGAGAGGGTGGTGTCATGATACATATTTGTTAATAATGTAGCTGTAATAGTGTCTTTTATTGTGACTGTCAAGACACATTCATGCCTTTGTAAAAATGTTTCTCTTGTGTTCAAAGCAGCTTTCTAACTTAATCTTACAAACACAATTGTTGGAAGCTGGTCTTTGCTCACAAGAGAAAGGTGTCATGATAGGCTTTTTTTTTCTTATTGTGCTATTGTTGTTTTTGTGATTGTGAATGTCAAGACACCTTCATGCCTTGGAAAAATGTTTCTCTTGTGTTCAAAGCAGCTTTCTAACTTTACCTCACAAACAACTGTTGGAAGCTGGTCTTTGCTCACAAGAGAAAGGTGTCATGATAGGCTTTTTTTTTCTTATTGTGCTATTGTTGTTTTTCTGATTGTGAATGTCAAGACACCTTCAAGCCTTGGATGAAGGTCCCTCTTATGTAATTCTTCCCAAAGAAAACTCCAATTTTACTAAACTAAAAGTCATCTTGGAGTTGTCTTTGCTCATGAGAGGGTGGTGTCATGATACATATTTGTTAATAATGTTGCTGTAATAGTGTCTTTTATTGTGACTGTCAAGACACATTCATGCCTTGGAAAAATGTTTCTCTTGTGTTCAAAGCAGCTTTCTAACTTTACCTCACAAACAACTGTTGGAAGCTGGTCTTTGCTCACAAGAGAAATGTGTCATGATAGGCTTTTTTTTTTTTCTTATTGTGCTATTGTTGTTTCTGTGATTGTGATTGTCAAGACACCTTCAAGCCTTGGAAAAATGTTTCTCTTGTGTTCAAAGCAGCTTTCTAACTTTACCTCACAAACAACTGTTGGAAGCTGGTCTTTGCTCACAAGAGAAAGGTGTCATGATAGGCTTTTTTTTTTTCTTATTGTGCTATTGTTGTTTTTGTGATTGTGAATGTCAAGACACCTTCAAGCCTTGGATGAAGGTCCCTCTTATGTAATTCTTCCCAAAGAAAACTCCAATTTTACTAAACTAAAAGTCATCTTGGAGTTGTCTTTGCTCATGAGAGGGTGGTGTCATGATACATATTTGTTAATAATGTTGCTGTAATAGTGTCTTTTATTGTGACTGTCAAGACACATTCATGCCTTGGAAAAATGTTTCTCTTGTGTTCAAAGCAGCTTTCTAACTTTACCTCACAAACAACTGTTGGAAGCTGGTCTTTGCTCACAAGAGAAAGGTGTCATGATAGGCTTTTTTTTTCTTATTGTGCTATTGTTGTTTTTGTGATTGTGAATGTCAAGACACCTTCATGCCTTGGAAAAATGTTTCTCTTGTGTTCAAAGCAGCTTTCTAACTTTACCTCACAAAAACAACTTTTGGAAGCTGGTCTTTGCTCACAAGAGAAAGGTTTTGATAGCTGGCTTTGCTCACAAGAGAAAGGTTTCATGATAGGCTTTTTTTTTTATTGTGCTATTGTTGTTTTTGTGATTGTGAATGTCAAGACACCTTCAAGCCTTGGATGAAGGTCCCTCTTATGTAATTCTTCCCAAAGAAAACTCCAATTTTACTAAACTAAAAGTCATCTTGGAGTTGTCTTTGCTCATGAGAGGGTGGTGTCATGATACATATTTGTTAATAATGTTGCTGTAATAGTGTCTTTTATTGTGACTGTCAAGACACATTCATGCCTTTGAAAAATGTTTCTCTTGTGTTCAAAGCAGCTTTCTAACTTTACCTCACAAACAACTGTTGGAAGCTGGTCTTTGCTCACAAGAGAAAGGTTTCATGATAGGCTTTTTTTTTCTTATTGTGCTATTGTTGTTTTTGTGATTGTGAATGTCAAGACACCTTCAAGCCTTGGAAGAAGGTCCCTCTTATGTAATTCTTCCCAAAGAAAACTCCAATTTTACTAAAATAAAAGTCATCTTGGAGTTGTCTTTGCTCATGAGAGGGTGGTGTCATGATACATATTTGTTAATAATTAATAATAGTGTTGCTGTAATAGTGTCTTTTATTGTGACTGTTGAGACACATTCATGCCTTGGAAAAATGTTTCTCTTGTGTTCAAAGCAGCTTTCTAACTTAATCTTACAAACACAACTGTTGGAAGCTGGTCTTTGCTCACAAGAGAAAGGTGTCATGATAGGCTTTTTTTTTTCTTATTGTGCTATTGTTGTTTTTGTGATTGTGAATGTCAAGACACCTTCAAGCCTTGGATGAAGGTCCCTCTTATGTAATTCTTCCCAAAGAAAACTCCAATTTTACTAAAATAAAAGTCATCTTGGAGTTGTCTTTGCTCATGAGAGGGTGGTGTCATGATACATATTTGTTAATAATGTAGCTGTAATAGTGTCTTTTATTGTGACTGTCAAGACACATTCATGCCTTTGTAAAAATGTTTCTCTTGTGTTCAAAGCAGCTTTCTAACTTAATCTTACAAACACAATTGTTGGAAGCTGGTCTTTGCTCACAAGAGAAAGGTGTCATGATAGGCTTTTTTTTTTCTTATTGTGCTATTGTTGTTTTTGTGATTGTGAATGTCAAGACACCTTCATGCCTTGGAAAAATGTTTCTCTTGTGTTCAAAGCAGCTTTCTAACTTTACCTCACAAACAACTGTTGGAAGCTGGTCTTTGCTCACAAGAGAAAGGTGTCATGATAGGCTTTTTTTTTTCTTATTGTGCTATTGTTGTTTTTCTGATTGTGAATGTCAAGACACCTTCAAGCCTTGGATGAAGGTCCCTCTTATGTAATTCTTATGTAATTTCCCAAAAGAAAACTCCAATTTTACTAAACTAAAAGTCATCTTGGAGTTGTCTTTGCTCATGAGAGGGTGGTGTCATGATACATATTTGTTAATAATGTTGCTGTAATAGTGTCTTTTATTGTGACTGTCAAGACACATTCATGCCTTGGAAAAATGTTTCTCTTGTGTTCAAAGCAGCTTTCTAACTTTAATCTCACAAACAACTGTTGGAAGCTGGTCTTTGCTCACAAGAGAAAGGTGTCACAGGCTTTTTTTTCTTATTGTGCTATTGTTGTTTCTGTGATTGTGATTGTCAAGACACCTTCAAGCCTCGGAAGAAGGTTTCTCTTGTGTTCAAAGCAGCTTTCTAACTTTACCTCACAAACAACTGTTGGAAGCTGGTCTTTGCTCACAAGAGAAAGGTTTCATGATAGGCTTTTTTTTTTATTGTGCTATTGTTGTTTCTGTGATTGTGAATGTCAAGACACCTTCAAGCCTTGGAAGAAGGTCCCTCTTATGTAATTCTTCCCAAAGAAAACTCCAATTTTACTAAAATAAAAGTCATCTTGGAGTTGTCTTTGCTCATGAGAGGGTGGTGTCATGATACATATTTGTTAATAATGTTGCTGTAATAGTGTCTTTTATTGTGACTGTCAAGACACATTCATGCCTTGGAAAAATGTTTCTCTTGTGTTCAAAGCAGCTTTCTAACTTTACCTCACAAACAACTGTTGGAAGCTGGTCTTTGCTCACAAGAGAAAGGTGTCATGATAGGCTTTTTTTTTCTTATTGTGCTATTGTTGTTTCTGTGATTGTGATTGTCAAGACACCTTCAAGCCTCGGAAGAAGGTTTCTCTTGTGTTCAAAGCAGCTTTCTAACTTTACCTCACAAACAACTGTTGGAAGCTGGTCTTTGCTCACAAGAGAAAGGTGTCATGATAGGCTTTTTTTTTCTTATTGTGCTATTGTTGTTTTTGTGATTGTGAATGTCAAGACACCTTCAAGCCTTGGATGAAGGTCCCTCTTATGTAATTCTTCCCAAAGAAAACTCCAATTTTACTAAAATAAAAGTCATCTTGGAGTTGTCTTTGCTCATGAGAGGGTGGTGTCATGATACATATTTGTTAATAATGTTGCTGTAATAGTGTCTTTTATTGTGACTGTCAAGACACATTCATGCCTTTGTAAAAATGTTTCTCTTGTGTTCAAAGCAGCTTTCTAACTTTACCTCACAAACAACTGTTGGAAGCTGGTCTTTGCTCACAAGAGAAAGGTGTCATGATAGGCTTTTTTTTTTTCTTATTGTGCTATTGTTGTTTTTGTGATTGTGAATGTCAAGACACCTTCAAGCCTTGGAAGAAGGTCCCTCTTATGTAATTCTTCCCAAAGAAAACTCCAATTTTACTAAAATAAAAGTCATCTTGGAGTTGTCTTTGCTCATGAGAGGGTGGTGTCATGATACATATTTGTTAATAATGTTGCTGTAATAGTGTTTGTTATTTAGACTGTCAAGACACATTCATGCCTTGGAAAAATGTTTCTCTTGTGTTCAAAGCAGCTTTCTAACTTTACCTCACAAACACCTGTTGGAAGCTGGTCTTTGCTCACAAGAGAAAGGTGTCATGATAGGCTTTTTTTCCCCTTATTGTGCTATTGTTGTTTTTCTGATTGTGAATGTCAAGACACCTTCAAGCCTTGGATGAAGGTCCCTCTTATGTAATTCTTCCCAAAGAAAACTCCAATTTTACTAAAATAAAAGTCATCTTGGAGTTGTCTTTGCTCATGAGAGGGTGGTGTCATGATACATATTTGTTAATAATGTTGCTGTAATAGTGTCTTTTATTGTGACTGTCAAGACACATTCATGCCTTGGAAAAATGTTTCTTTTTGTGTTACAACTGTTGGAAGCTGGAAGCTCTTTGCTCACAAGATTTCTGTTTGCTGAAACTGTGTTCATTGTGATATGTCAAGACATTCATGCCTTTTTTCTTATTGTGCTATTGTTGCACATTTTTTTGTGATTGTGTTTTTTGATTGTGACTGTCAAGACACCTTCATGCCTTGGAAAAATGTTTCTCTTGTGTTCAAAGCAGCTTTCTAACTTTACCTCACAAACAACTGTTGGAAGCTGGTCTTTGCTCACAAGAGAAAGGTGTCATGATAGGCTTTTTTTTTTTCATTGTGCTACTGTTGTTTGTGTGATTGTGAATGTCAAGACACCTTCAAGCCTTGGAAGAAGGTCCCTCTTATGTAATTCTTCCCAAAGAAAACTCCAATTTTACTAAAATAAAAGTCATCTTGGAGTTGTCTTTGCTCATGAGAGGGTGGTGTCATGATACATATTTGTTAATAATGTTGCTGTAATAGTGTCTTTTATTGTGACTGTCAAGACACATTCATGCCTTTGAAAAATGTTTCTCTTGTGTTCAAAGCAGCTTTCTAACTTTACCTCACAAACAACTGTTGGAAGCTGGTCTTTGCTCACAAGAGAAAGGTGTCATGATAGGCTTTTTTTTTCTTATTGTGCTATTGTTGTTTTTGTGATTGTGAATGTCAAGACACCTTCAAGCCTTGGATGAAGGTCCCTCTTATGTAATTCTTCCCAAAGAAAACTCCAATTTTACTAAAATAAAAGTCATCTTGGAGTTGTCTTTGCTCATGAGAGGGTGGTGTCATGATACATATTTGTTAATAATGTTGCTGTAATAGTGTCTTTTATTGTGACTGTCAAGACACATTCATGCCTTGGAAAAATGTTTCTCTTGTGTTCAAAGCAGCTTTCTAACTTTACCTCACAAACAACTGTTGGAAGCTGGTCTTTGCTCACAAGAGAAAGGTGTCATGATAGGCTTTTTTTTCTTATTGTGCTATTGTTGTTTTTGTGATTGTGATTGTCAAGACACCTTCAAGCCTCGGAAGAAGGTTTCTCTTGTGTTCAAAGCACCTTTCTAATTTTACCTCACAAACAACTTTTGGAAGATGGTCTTTGCTCACAAGAGAAAGGTTTCATGATAGGCTTTTTTTTTATTGTGCTACTGTTGTTTGTGTGATTGTGAATGTCAAGACACCTTCAAGCCTTGGAAGAAGGTCCCTCTTATGTAATTCTTCCCAAAGAAAACTCCAATTTTACTAAAATAAAAGTCATCTTGGAGTTGTCTTTGCTCATGAGAGGGTGGTGTCATGATACATATTTGTTAATAATGTTGCTGTAATAGTGTCTTTTATTGTGACTGTCAAGACACATTCATGCCTTTGTAAAAATGTTTCTCTTGTGTTCAAAGCAGCTTTCTAACTTAATCTTACAAACACAACTGTTGGAAGCTGGTCTTTGCTCACAAGAGAAAGGTGTCATGATGTCATGATAGTTGCTGTGATTTTTTCAAGACACCTTCATTGTGCTATTGTTGTTTCTGTGATTGTCAAGCCTTTGCCTTGGAAAAATGTTTCTCTTGTGTTGTCACCTCACAAACAAGCTGGTCTTTGCTCACAAGAGAAAGGTGTCATGATAGGCTTTTTTTTCTTATTGTGCTATTGTTGTTTTTGTGATTGTGAATGTCAAGACACCTTCAAGCCTTGGATGAAGGTCCCTCTTATGTAATTCTTCCCAAAGAAAACTCCAATTTTACTAAAATAAAAGTCATCTTGGAGTTGTCTTTGCTCATGAGAGGGTGGTGTCATGATACATATTTGTTAATAATGTAGCTGTAATAGTGTCTTTTATTGTGACTGTCAAGACACATTCATGCCTTTGTAAAAATGTTTCTCTTGTGTTCAAAGCAGCTTTCTAACTTAATCTTACAAACACAATTGTTGGAAGCTGGTCTTTGCTCACAAGAGAAAGGTGTCATGATAGGCTTTTTTTTTCTTATTGTGCTATTGTTGTTTTTGTGATTGTGAATGTCAAGACACCTTCATGCCTTGGAAAAATGTTTCTCTTGTGTTCAAAGCAGCTTTCTAATTTTACCTCACAAACAACTGTTGGAAGCTGGTCTTTGCTCACAAGAGAAAGGTGTCATGATAGGCTTTTTTTTTTCTTATTGTGCTATTGTTGTTTTTGTGATTGTGAATGTCAAGACACCTTCATGCCTTGAAAAATCAAAGCAGTTTTCTAACTTATTTGTGTTCAAAGCAGCTTTCTAACTTTACCTTGTTGGAAGCTGGTCTTTGCTCACAAGAGAAAGGTGTCATGATAGGCTTTTTTTTTCTTATTGTGCTATTGTTGTTTCTGTGATTGTGAATGTCAAGACACCTTCAAGCCTTGGAAGAAGGTCCCTCTTATGTAATTCTTCCCAAAGAAAACTCCAATTTTACTAAAATAAAAGTCATCTTGGAGTTGTCTTTGCTCATGAGAGGGTGGTGTCATGATACATATTTGTTAATAATGTTGCTGTATTGTTGTTTTTTGATTGTGACTGTCAAGACACCTTCATGCCTTGGAAAAATGTTTCTCTTGTGTTCAAAGCAGCTTTCTAACTTTACCTCACAAACAACTGTTGGAAGCTGGTCTTTGCTCACAAGAGAAAGGTGTCATGATAGGCTTTTTTTTTTTCTTATTGTGCTATTGTTGTTTTTGTGATTGTGAATGTCAAGACACCTTCAAGCCTTGGAAGAAGGTCCCTCTTATGTAATTCTTCCCAAAGAAAACTCCAATTTTACTAAAATAAAAGTCATCTTGGAGTTGTCTTTGCTCATGAGAGGGTGGTGTCATGATACATATTTGTTAATAATGTTGCTGTAATAGTGTCTTTTATTGTGACTGTCAAGACACATTCATGCCTTTGAAAAATGTTTCTCTTGTGTTCAAAGCAGCTTTCTAACTTAATCTTACAAACACAACTGTTGGAAGCTGGTCTTTGCTCACAAGAGAAAGGTGTCATGATAGGCTTTTATTTTTTTTTCTCATTGTGCTATTGTTGTTTCTGTGATTGTGAATGTCAAGACACCTTCAAGCCTTGAAAGAAGGTCCCTCTTATGTAATTCTTCCCAAAGAAAACTCCAATTTTACTAAAATAAAAGTCATCTTGGAGTTGTCTTTGCTCATGAGAGGGTGGTGTCATGATACATATTTGTTAATAATGTTGCTGTAATAGTGTCTTTTATTGTGACTGTCAAGACACATTCATGCCTTTGAAAAATGTTTCTCTTGTGTTCAAAGCAGCTTTCTAACTTAATCTTACAAACACAATTGTTGGAAGCTGGTCTTTGCTCACAAGAGAAAGGTGTCATGATAGGCTTTTTTTCTTATTGTGCTATTGTTGTTTCTGTGATTGTGATTGTCAAGACACCTTCAAGCCTTGGATGAAGGTCCCTCTTATGTAATTCTTCAAAGAAAACCAATTTTTCTAAAAGTCATCTTGGAGTTGTCTCATGGAGGGTGGTGTCATGATAATATTTGTTAATTTAGCTGTAATAGTGTCTTTTATTGTGACTGTCAAGACACATTCATGCCTTGGAAAAATGTTTCTCTTGTGTTCAAAGCAGCTTTCTAATTTTACCTCACAAACAACTGTTGGAAGCTGGTCTTTGCTCACAAGAGAAAGGTGTCATGATAGGCTTTTTTTTTATTGTGCTACTGTTGTTTGTGTGATTGTGAATGTCAAGACACCTTCAAGCCTTGGAAGAAGGTCCCTCTTATGTAATTCTTCCCAAAGAAAACTCCAATTTTACTAAAATAAAAGTCATCTTGGAGTTGTCTTTGCTCATGAGAGGGTGGTGTCATGATACATATTTGTTAATAATGTTGCTGTAATAGTGTCTTTTATTGTGACTGTCAAGACACATTCATGCCTTTGGAAAAATGTTTCTCTTGTGTTCAAAGCAGCTTTCTAACTTAATCTTACAAACACAACTGTTGGAAGCTGGTCTTTGCTCACAAGAGAAAGGTTTCATGATAGGCTTTTTTTTTTATTGTGCTATTGTTGTTTCTGTGATTGTGAATGTCAAGACACCTTCAAGCCTTGGAAGAAGGTCCCTCTTGTGTAATTCTTCCCAAAGAAAACTCCAATTTTACCAAAATAAAAGTCATCTTGGAGTTGTCTTTGCTCATACCAGGAGATGGTGTTTGGTAATCACGCCATACATAACGTGGTCTTAATCAACACAATTTCCCTCACTGTCCTCCATTTCAACTTCCTGCATGGTAGATAATGAAGATGCACCTCCAAGTCTTTTCCTGGCTGAATCCTCTGATCACCTCTCTCCATCCACAGGTCAACAGCTGGCTTTTTGCCAGATGTCTCTGTGCTCCTCTTTGACAGTTGAACGTGCATTAGGGCTTGTGTTTGGTATTTTGTTGTTTGTCTTTTTTTCCCACCCTTCTTTTTCAGTGTTTGTGGCTGGAGGCATGGCTGGGGTGACTCTCACTTCCCCTTCTGAGACCTGGCAGATGAGGCACACCTGTTTCCCATTGTCATCAACCCACTTCCTACGTAAGCCTGACGCTGACTCCACTCCTGCACCAGATTATTCCGTGTCATGCAGTAGAGTCTCGTGCTTTGCATTTTTCCTGTGATCTCTCTTTATTCCTTGGAAAAGTTTTTGCCATGTGTTGCTCACTTTATTCCTTTGTTCTAGTGAGTTCTCCGCTGTGTGTGCCTCACTACAGCTATCCTCCAAGTGCCTCCGTGTTTCCAGCTGCAGCCATCACCAGTTTAACCATCTTCGCCGCTCACCAGCCACCTCCACCTGAGTTTTTGCCATAATTTTCATTAAAGACATTTTTCAAACTACCTATCCATTTCCTAACCGTTTCTGATTCTGACATTGTTGGTCCAAACCCAAAACCCACTGCAATAGAGAATTGGCTTTATTATGTTGAGATGTTAGAATCCCCTCTCACATGCTGCACTGCCACATTGTTGATGTTTGAATGACAATCTGGATTGCTTGTACTTACTAACATTTTCCTGCCTGCTTTAAGTGCATCCATTCACTCACATCGGAGTCTCCATGAAGTTGCAAGGTGGCCTCATATTCCTCATAAGTCCCCACTGATGAGCTTGTGCAATGCTCTACATTATCCTTGTTCCCCAATCACATGAACGATATGTACCCCTGACAATCACTCCAAGCTCAATGAAGCAAAATCCTCAGCGTAGTAAGATATGGATGATTGAAATTCTACGAGTCTGTTGTGTCTACTAGATGTGGATGCAAATGACACCTCTTCCAGTACATTTCAATGCACTCATTGTTAGCTTCAAGCCACACTCAAGGCACATCTTGGAGCAACTTTTTAAAGGAAAAAGTTTTTCTTGAAAAGAAGCTTGAGTTCATAAACACTTAATGCCTGTTGTTTTTGGGGCATCTCTCACCATAGGTTACTTTATTGGGGCAAATGTGTTGACAAGAAATGTGTGGATGAGAAATGCGTACTGATGACCAATCACTTTAGAAATGCTACAGAGAGATACTGTAATTGATTTATAATTTCTAGAACCTTATTTATTCTTAACACACGTTTTCCGTTAGAGAGAAATACATTGCCACTTATAAGATTAAGGTCTTCACACTGCTTAATCAGGTCAGTGGGATTACCAATAAACCTTTTCACAGTACTCATGTGTTTTGTGTGAGCACTTGGTGTCAGGTTGGATAACACCTCTCACCTGTGGTTCGCAGTGATGACCCTCTATGGCGTTATAATCCAGGCTTCAGACGTTTGATCAGAGTAAGACTCTTAGAAGCTACAGGAGGTCAGATGGGCATCTGAAAACAACGATGGCCCGAAGAGACACATTGGTGGGGGATTAAACACAGCCTTTTGCAATGGTTACATATGGTGACAAAACTCTCACACTCCATAAACTTCTCAGCAGGTCACCTTGGAAAGCTAATCATTGTGTCACACAATTCCTCTTGAAATCTCATTAGGTTTAACGGCTGAAAACTATGCCCTACTGCATTTTGTCAATGATAAAAGCAAAGCCTAACATATGTTTGTTAGACGAGTAACAGTATGTACAGATATACCAATTCGCTATATGTTCTCCGAGACACTCTTTGGATTACTCAAAATCACCCTGAAACCTGTGCAAGTCAAGCTGCCTTGAACCTGCCCTTTATGTGTGTGAGGTGAATAGATTCTACTGGGAAACAACCACAGGACTTAAAGACAGCTAAGGATCTTAACCTCAACAAACCTCTAAATCCAGCTCCAAAATGAGAACGTACAATCTTCTCGCTCTATTAAGAAACGCTCATTGTCACTTTGTCCTAGTTAGATGCAAAGAACAGTGTAGACTTTTCTCCCTGCAGACATTTTTTATGTTATCATTTACTTCTGTATTTGAGAAGTCAACATGTCCACTGTGAGAAAAGCTAGCGGGGCAGCTTACTTTGATTAGATGAAGTCATTACTAAATAAAGGCATCACAAGCAAAATTGTGACCTGTAGTAAATCTCACTTCCTACCCACTATTCACTGTTTGTTTGAGTTCAGTCAAAGCACCACTGGCCATAATGCGATGGGGGGCATTAGTGGTGGTACTTTGGCACCTGAGCACGTTGACACCTGGCTTATAATTAAATGGCTTAGTGATCAGCAGACAAACCGTCTTTCCTCAGTCGTTCACTCGTTCCTGGAAAAAGTGGAGTATACCCAGAGAGCCTGAGGATTGCAAATAAGCCACTTGAAGCCATCTGTATCTTGGTTTTTGGGTGTCTCACTTAAGAACAGCAAGCCATCAGCTTCTGCACCAGCTGCCTATGAGGAATCAGTGTTCCAACTTTTCTATGCAGGAATTAAGGATGCCAGAGTTGGCAAATTTGCAGTCATTTGCATATCAAAAATACATTCCTCTATATTCGTAAATAGCACATAACAGCTGTTCATTTTGCCTTATCAAATGCAACTAATTGGGATAAACTTTTTTTTAAATTTTCTGTGTGATGCCTTTAGCAAAATGTTTCAACAGTAGAACTGATACTCTGTGCGAATATAATTATTTCACATACAGAATAATTTAATTATATTCACAATGTTTTAAGTAACTAGAGTTTAAAATAAATTACTAACATGCAGCAGCACACAGGGAAAAAATCCCCGAGCTGTATAAAGAAATTTCTTTTTATTGTTTACAGCATACAGCTGTATTTTATTTAGTTTATTTATTTTATTGCATACAGCAGAGTTCACTGGCATTCTTAACAAGACTGATTCACAGCCAGAGTGGCTTAGTGGGAATAATCACCTCCAAAGCACTAGTGCAATTAACTTATTACATTAATCCTAAATCTAGCTCGCCCACAGGTTGTTTTGGATTCTCTTTGCCCACGGATGCCTATCAACAAAAAAGTCAATTATTTTAAACATTAAAAAATAGCAGTATATTGAGGCTTTAGGTGTTAAGCAGAAAAGGATGATTCAGAAACCCATAGATAGAAACACGCACACCTGGTGTTGAGGCAAACTCCATTGTGCTGTTAAACAGTATATCAGCTGGCAGAAAGTGAGTAATGCAATATTCCATTGAATCAAATGACTTAACACGAAACATGAAAGGGCTGCAAGCACTGCTGGGTCCACTGAGAAGTGCCACTGACTCCACCCCTTCCTCCTATTTTAAGCAAACTCAATGACAGTAGTAGTTTTTCTTTGCCAAAAGTGATTTCAAGATGACCGATGCCCGTCCTTGACCAGATATATTTGTTGACAATTCCTGCAGCTCCACCAAGCTAATTTGTATATTGCATTTCATCACAATGTGGGCAGAATCGACATAACAAGAATGCTTATTAATACCAGGTCAAAATGAATCGAATGTCATTATCCAGATAATACAGAGCTAGACACCGATCAAATGTTAATGCCAGGTGTAAATGAGGCCATAAACCCTAAAAATATCACAGCTGTCATCAACCCTTCATATAAAACCACAAGCAAATATTTTCAGCAAGCTATTTCCAAAAGTCAAGCGCTCTACCTGCACAGGGCAACACAGCAGAGAGCAAGAGTAAGCAAGTGTTTCAAGAGGAAACTCAAGTATTGAGCAGGTAAAGATTCCAGTACTTGGAGAATACCATGATCTTTTCCTAAGCCTAAATCTAACCAAACTGGAGGATGGAAAGAGACAGTGGAGGAAGTCTCTCATCTCTGTGAGCAAGCGATGAAGAGGAAAGGGAGGGTGATGCTTCGATAAAGGGTGAAGGTGCCATTCGTCTAAATGAGTGGCTCTTGTCTGATCAAAAGTCCATGTGATCCTGGTCAACAACACAGAACACACTACCAGTTTGGAGGCACAGAAAATGTGGTTCCAGATCTCATGACCTATGACAAAGGGAAGCCATTGTGTTGCAACAAGTTCCCCTATTCAGCAATTCATCAACATCAGCCAACGAACATAACCAGAAACTTCCTTATTCATCACAAGATGCCAGTAAACCATGTCAGTGCCACAAAGCAGGAGCAGAGAGGCAGAGTTTAATTACAACAGGACACTTGGCGTATAAATCAAATAATAATGAAAGGAGAAATATACTAGAGTGAAATATTAAAAATAATTATTGTTATGGTGAAAATCCCGCCTGCCTTCGTTGAGTCAGGACAAGGGGAAGGAAAGGAGGGCACGTCATCTCTCATCATCTGGAGAAGTCGTTTTCCTCACAGCACTTACTCTAGAGCCTCCCAAGAGTGGCAGAGGGCAAGCCATTAAAGGCCTGTTGAAACACTACAGATACTGTCAGAAGGAGACAGGAGACCTGGAGAGAAACAAGTTCGACAGGCTCCATCAAAGGCTGTGACACTCTCACACTCAAAGCTCTCGCTGCTGCTGTCCATACTAACAGTGGGATGGTTCCAGATGAACATCTGTCTAATTTCATAAGTAAAGGTCCATGAGATGCAAGGTTGGAAACTACATGTACTAATTATTTGTTGTATAGGTTCAAGAGACAGAAGAAAGAGAGAAAGTAAAGTGTAAACCACTGGGCTGCCAGAAGAGCTTGAGTTTCAGGTTGCGCCTGTAATGATGCGTCTGTTTCTGACTATGAAATAAACGTTTGTGGTTTTAAGTGAAATGTCTCAGCAACTATCAAATGGATCACAATCAAATGTGGTCCACACTTTCATCAGGATGAGCTGTAATCTCTTTGGTGACCCCTCGACTTTTCATCAAGCAACATCATCAATTCAAAATTTGGTTTCAGCACTTTGGTTTATGAGAAAATACCAGCAAAAAAAATGACATTCCCATCATCCTCAGCTCTACTTTGTACAAATCTGCTAACTCAACAAGCTAAAGGCTAAATTGTTAGATTAAGATGCTAAACATGCTAAACATTATACAAACATCAGTATGTTTGCATTCCCATTTTGAGCATGTTAGAATGCTGACGTTAGCATTTAGCTCAAAGCACTGTTGTGCCTCACAGAGCAACTGGCATGACTGTAGGCTTAGTCTAGTTTAACCTGCAAGTCATCAAAAACATACTTACAGGGTTCACCAAAGCCAGAGACCAGTTCTTGAAAATGCCCAGTCTCCCTCCCATGTGTTCTACCATCCCTCTGAATTAGCCTCATGCAGGGTCTTCTGGGGTCACATTAAGACAGCATGATGGAAAACTAGTTGAGGAAGACTCTTGGCACAGCAAGAGTCAAATCTGATTAAAACCTCACACACATCATCCACTGAACACAAGTTGGGCTACTTTTTTGCTTAAAAAAAACAACAAAGATTCACAGATGCATGTGTGAAATTCACCTTTTAACTACTGGCTGAACTTGTTTTCCCATTGAATCCATATCATCATGAATATGGGGGAAATAAAAGCACATCTCACTGATTGCATTATAAAGAATGGGGTGTCAGAATTGTATGAATTTGCTTTCTCGGTCCCTCCCAGTTTGGTGTGAGGATGCTTATTTGTAGGACATGTGAGGAGTGGGAGTAGAGGGAGAGGTGGTGGACACTGTGACGCTCCGCTGGCTGATGTACAGTGACAGACTGTCTGCAGTAAGAGGGGAAGGCTGCATGTTAGGCAGGTCAGCAGATGCTGGGCTGACAGTCGATGAAATATTTAAGTCAAGACACTGCTATCATGGATCTGATGTCTGTAATGTTTCAGAAACAGACCATGGGTAAGGACAAGAAGTGTGTTTCTAAAGTACATTATATGTCACATTGACATCACATCACCAGAGGACCGAGATCTTTTTCATGTACCTTTACATGAGTCAAGTTTCCAAGGCCATATTACTGCGGGGAGAGAAAGGCTGAGCTACAGTCTCATTAGCACTGGCCTCATTTGTTTCAACGTACCTGCAGTATAATATCCAAAGACAACGCCTTTCTCTTTTGAAAATCTTAAAATGATTACATCAAACACCAGAGCTTCTTCTGCTCAATTTTAGGAAGGTGGAAAATTGATAACCATCACATAGCTAAAACCAATGTCAAACCATGTTTCCTGTTTCAAGTGGCTATACTTAAATAGTCTGACACATTAATAGGAGTAACTGAATGTGCTCACATTTAAAGTCATTTATGGTTTCCATTTGTCAGCAGCTTCTTATTCTGTGGCTGCATATCTTCTTTAAAAATGACAATGGAAATATAGGAAGTGTAAAGCATTTGCAAAATTCAACTGAAGGCTCACTTCCAAGCTTGTTTTGGACCTTTTGACCCTATCACATCAGCAGATAGAGTTTGTTTAGTTGTCATGAAATTATAGATGTTAACTTTCCATTTTCTGTGTTAGTCATTCTTGATCTTGGAAAACAATCTGAACTCAAGGGCCACTTACTTTTTGGAAAAAGAAAAAGAACAGAAACAATTTGTCTGTGACTGAAATTGAAATTTATATCATGTGACCAAATAAATAAGCTATACTGACTGACTCAGGCACTTTTTAAGTTTTTAAGTTAATCCCACCTAATCATGATGAGATTTTTATTTACAACCACATTTCTATTTCCAATCCAGATTGTAAACCTTTTCTGACAAAATATTGAAGAGGTAAGTTACTGTAGTCACAACCACTCAGTCTCTTTACAATACCGCCATCTACTGGAAGAATTGTAATTGCCAGTGCACCCTGAAATAAATGTGAGTATAATTATTACCTCCATAAAACCTTATGAAACAAAAACATGCTTAAGTCATTAGTCATAGTCACAATAATAGTTCCATGATTTAGACGGACACAACAACAGACATGACAGCACCAATTGGAAAATGAGAACTTTATTACAACACACAGACATTGTATATCCAGTCGATTTCAAAGCATGTCACTTATACAGTTAGTCCTGAGCACTGGCTGCAGTGGATACAAAGCCAGACCCAAGTATTGTAATTGCCAAAAACAGACCACATGCCCAATAACATCCATTACCTCTGGACACTTCACAACATACAGAGTAGATCTGAGCATGCCAGACTCCTGAAAAACCCAATTACTTTGCATAATAATGTACTGTACAAACTTCTATTGCATATTGACGTACTGTACAAAACAGAACTGAAAAACATCAACCAGGTTTAGTGTGCTGCAGAGTGGATGACATTTGTGTAGAACTAAAGGTGCATGATGAATGTTGAGGATGGGCCACAGCCATACTTACATTGACATATCCTGGAGGTTCTCACCTGCTCGAGCCCCAAATATGAAACATGTGAAAAAGCACCTCTGACTCATTTGTGCTAAGGCAAACATGACGTTTTTATGTAAAAGAAGGCAAAACAAATCAGCTAGAACAGTAACTGAGCTGCCATGTTAACACAAGTTAGAACTTTGATCACTGTTATTGACGATATAAACCATGAACTGGGCACTTCTTTTATTCAAAACATGTACCATATGGTGTTTTATGTGCAGGTTAAAACACAAGTTATGGATGCAAACACATACACAAGGGTATAATAAATGAGAACAAAGAGGAAGACCTATTGAAAAGGTGTCGAGTGGACACTACAACTGAACTGGACATTATACAAACTAAGAAGGGCAAAGCAGAGTCCAACCGCTTTCCAGTGAGGTACAGGTCTTGACCTTGGCTTTCACATCAAAACAAAGTACCTTTACTCAACAACCTGTACTTCTGATTGTACCATTTAAACAAATGCACTTGCAGATAGGCCCAAGGTTTGAAGGTAACATACAATAATAACTTAATTGGCCAAATCATACACAAAGATGCTTGGAATGGATTGATATGACTCTCCAGCAAAGAAAAATAGTCTGGCAAGGTACCATCAAAGGGTCAGTTCACTAAAATGCACATATCTACAGTATCTACAGGGATAGATACCACAAGGGTAAGTGAAATAATATGTTTCATGTTTTTCTTTTTCTGATAGGTGAACTGACCCTTTAAAACCTCCAAGCTATGCATAAGATTCACCAATTAGCTGAATAGCAATCGTGATCACGACACTACATAATTAGCCACTGGTAAAAAAAACACCAAACAAATAATATAGACTTAAAATTAATACCCTCATAATACCTCAGACAATCGTTTGCTAAATTTCTTCTGTTGTTATGCACCCTCGTATTATGACTAGTAACAAGAAAGATTCCAAACAACTAGTCTGATGTATTAACTCCAGTCGAGGAAAGGCTGGCATGTTATAGCATCCAACAAGTCAAAACAATCTAAAATAGATAATTCATTTGATAAATATCTAAACTGGAAGATTGCATGTGTCTCAATTCAGCTGAACTGATGTCGTCTCAGATTGTAGTGATCTATCTTCTTCAAAATAAGGTCTTTTGGATATACTATACATACTTATAAGTATGAAAATAGAGTGTGTAGACTGAATGGGTCTAAAATTTTAAATTTAAAGTCACACTAAAATTTCAGGAGGGGGCAGGAAGAAGAGCAAGAAGAAAAAGTCGAAACAGCAACACATTCACAATCTCAAATTTCTCACATATTTACAAAAACAAAGACTTTGTATAAAAAGTATACATCTAGGAATAGGCCTGTGGCACACCTGATACATGAGCAAATGATGCAGATCGTCCTTCTCGTCTCAGGGCAAAAACACTGTATGAGATCAGCACACACACAAGGCAGAGTTGTGGCGCTGTGGTAGGATACTGCGTTCCTCAGAGGAGCTTCTTTCTCCCTTCTGATGGGTTTGTTCACTTTGTACATTGCTATGGGGCGTCTCCTGGGGGAAACTTTTGTTGGAGGACCGGCCAAGCCGACGGTGAGGACCTCTAAGTTCAGGGGGTGTGTGCGGAGAACGGCGAGACCTTTTTAACGGAGGAGCAGAAGCGGCACAGTCCATTTGGGTTGTCGAGTCTTGCTTTTCGAAAACATTCACAGAACCATCTGCGGGGGGCAGCGTGGCCCTCACAGAGTCCACGTCAGGTAAGAGCTGTGCGGTGGCACAGAAAGCTGCTTCGTACAGCCCAAATGCCTGCTCCAGAGTGGTGGAACTTTCTTTGAACGGGGAGGGAGCGTTCACTGCATCGCTCCGCTGAAATAAGACATATCAAAACATACAATTTCATTAAAAATGTTATTAAAGAATATTACTGTTATCAACTAATTTATTCAATTCAATTACTACTACAAATAATACACATTAATTATTAAATTCAAAACATTTGGTCTGCTTTTGTCTAGAATAAAAGAAGCAAAAACTGAAACACAACTTGTCATTCATCGATCTAAAACTGAAAATGAGACACACAGATGAGTGATAATGATACAAGTGATAATGTGGACTGAAGAGAACGTAGCCAGTAAATACAGATATATGAGTTTCAATTGAAAGAATGTTGAAGCTGGGTAATTTGGAAGGTAGAAGCATTTTCAATGCTCAATGTCTTGTATCTATTAATTTTAAAAATATATATATAATGCTCTGTTCAAAAGTATTACTATGGCAAAATAAGAAAGATAAACCGTCACCTTCTGCTTCCCAAGAAAATCCCTCTCTGCTTAAAAGAGTAATGGAAAGTACATATGTAGTCTTCAGATACTGTCTTTCATCATAATGAAAAGATGGGACATTCAGAATTGTGCACTGGAGACAAAAGCACAAACTTTGGTATAACACCTGTCGTATCCTTTCTTAATCTGATGTCAGCTGTATCTGGGCATAATGTAGCTTTCTGTTGGGCATCAATGAATATGTTCAGCCCATATTTTTAAATAAGCCAGCAATTTCACTGTCTCCCCCTACTGGCTTAAGTGGGAAGAGGATTAAAGGTGGCACTGGTGATCGTCATTATCTTTAACTATCAAAGTCACTCAATGTATTTGAATTGGCTGTCTCACTTTCATGAATGACTTAAATGCTGAGGCAACACATTTAAAGACATAAAGTGATCCACAGCGCTCTTATAGCAGTGAAATATCAATACAGCTGTAGCTAACCGATTCTCCCAACTAGAGAGGAATAATCAGCTGTAAGGGAAGTTTGTCATTTTTATATCCAAATAGCTGAATATTTGCCAGCAGGAACAAGACGATCCTGGCTTTTCAGCAAGTAGATACATTAAATCATTGGTAGGTCATGTCGCTGACACTTTGATACATTTTTATAACTGAGCAGTCACCTCACTACCACTCCAGGCACGGCCATCCCTCATGTTCTTCTCCATATATCTCATCTTCTTCATAAAACATGTCATCCTCATGCTCCGCCTGTTGGCCCCGAAAACAAAGAGGGATTCGTTGAAACCAAGAGTCCACTGGTAGAAAGTGCTGGTATGACCTTATGTCAACAGCCATGTTGACCACAAACCTTCATTATTTTAACTGGTGACAGTATTAAACAAAATGACAGTAAAAAATGGACTGGAATATATAGAGGACAATACAGTGAACAGCAAACAACAAACAAACACACAAAAATATTCAGTATATTTTTCCACTGTCAGAGTGGTCCTGAGGTACTTTCCCCAGCAGTGGCCCACTCTGCATTTGGAAAATATCTGTCATTTTGCTGTATGATTTATATGGTTCATCCTAATGAAACATTACAAAAGGAGGATGCAGCAAAGCTGGTGCACTGACCTTAGGGACCTCGCATGTGTTATAAGTGGTTCCTGGGTACGGAACATGGTCAATTCCTGTAGCCATGTCAACAACAATCTCATCTCGATGCATAGGGATCGGTGGGCCGTCGCGCTCCTGTAGGGCCAGGACAATAACTGTTGTGTTGTCTGCACGGAGCATGCGTTCTTTCCAAAACAGTAGGGCTGTGCATCCCAGACGACGGGCGCAAGACATTCCTTTTGGTCCCTATAGGCAAAAAGAAGCGGTAGAAGGAGAAAGAAAATTATTGACTACATAAAATCTTTTTGATATTACAACCCTGAAAGTTCTATAGCTAAATTATATCTATGTTAAACATAACTGGAGTTACTGCCCTGCGGTTGTATGCTTCTGCCAACCAGTCAAGCTGCAGTTTACAGCCATGTCTGTCCAGACTCATATAATACTGTATATGCAGAGTTTTCATTTAATAATAAAATAATTAAATCAAAGGTTTTAAGTGTTTTTTGGTGAAATGGAAGATGTCATGTATGATTCCAGTGAGACACACGCTGTCTTTGCTTAGAGACACTTAGAATACAGAGGACTGATAAAAAGCTTTGTCACATGGTGCGACAACAATCACCTGAAGCTCAATATCAGAAAAAAAAAACAGTGAGATTGTGGTGAACTACTGGAGGAACAGGAGGCCCCCTGTCCTGGTTGTCATCCAGGGAGAGGAAGTGAAGAGGGTGAACTCATACAAAAACTTTGGGTGCAAATTAATAAAAAAAATGGCCTGGACTCATAACACTGAAGCCATCCTCAGGAAGGGACAGAGCAGACCGCTCTTCCTATGATGAGCAACAAAATCAAAGTCATCTTGGAAAATCATTCTCACTCTCTCTATGAGTTGACTCATTCAACCACTGGATCATCTCACCCAGGTGTAAAACAGGGTGCTTCAGTCTCTCTATTGGGCCCATTGCCATCAGACTGTACAACAGCAGGGGTGACTACTGACTATGAGACCCTGCCACCCCCTCCTTTTGTTAATGTCCTTTTCTTTCTATCCCTCTGTGTGTTTGTTCTTTTCTACTTCCTGTGTGAATGAGAGGTTTGAGATTTCCTCTTGTGATCTCTTTGTAATCTGTCCTCTTTCTGGTAACAATAGTGTGGAGTGGAGTTTGTGTGGCTCAGGTCTGTTTGGTGGTTGCTCATTGTCCTTCTGGATGTATTTACAATCTATCTGTAATTGTGGCATTGTGATTGTGTAGTGTAATGTTTTATTCTGGGAGGATAGCAGATGATGTTTGCTGTACAGATGATGTACAGCGAAGGCCCTTGAGGTAAAATGATTATTTATGACATAGGCATTTATAAATAAAATTGATTTGACTTAAGTTGTTCTTTAGACCAATTCAGTATCTGACCAAATGTGATATATGGTCACAATCTCCCCTTCTGTTCCTGAGTTGCAGCATTGAATACTGGCCAGAAAAGTGTTGCTGTTACATGTGTGCAATTTGTCATAATTAGCTTATGAATTCTTGAGTTATGGTCAAAAATGTGTTTCATAAGATCAGTGTTGTTGGTTCGGAGGCATAAATGTCACATTTCATGACACACAACATGAGTAATTATGAAACACGGTGCTGTGTATTTGCTTTACAATACGTACCACCATTTTGTCGTGACTATAACACATGTTGACAGCATTCTTGGGTGGCATCATATTCCATAGTCCATCACTGCCGAGGATGATGTAGCGATGGCGTTTGGGGTCAAGGGTCATCACGGTGGTGTCAGGCTCTGGAGAAACCACAAACTCTCCACTGTAGAAATCGTAGCTCCACAGATCACCTTTCAACAGATTAGGAAAAAAACATTAGCACTTTGGAGGAATAATTACAATAGGAACGATTCATTAGCAATATACAGTCTAATTTTATGGACAATAATCTGGACAGGGTGTCATCTTTACCGAGGGATCGGGCCACGGCTAGGAAAGGGATCTGGTCAATGACTGTACTCCTCCTCACAGGGCCGTTATGGGTCAGTCTGGGCCTCTTCCATACAACACGGTTCACCCCAGATTTCTTCATGACACTACAGTCACAAGAATAACACAACTAGCTTTTAGTCTTGATAGAAAATATACAGCAATGTTGAAAGGAACAAGTGCAAGAAAATATCTGCCCTCCACATAAGCCCCTGACCTTGCTAATTGAAACCTGAAACATGCTTTCTCTGAGGTCCTGTTCACCAACTCACCTGCCACCAAGTCGTTCAATCCTCTCTTTTTCTTTAGGAAGTTCAGGTTTATGGTCTTGTGTTACTTCAAGTGCTTGGAGCGTTATATCAGAGTCATTTTCTTTTGCTCCAACCACTACTGCTGAATCCCCTACATGGGCAACATACATGTGAACTCCACGGATTACAATCACGCTGGCTGTGGTGCCTGATGTACTGGGCAGGCCAGTGATAGTTTTTGGCCACTCAGCTGCAAGGGAAAAGATAAGGAAAAAGTAAATTGATTAATGTTACTCACTGATCAAAACGGTGAAAGTTTGTAAGGACCACAGCACCACAATACCAAAATGATGTTAAAATGGTCTGTTAAGAAGAACTAGTGATGATTCATCCCTTTAAGAGGAGCTTAAAGGGGCTTAGCCTAGGAATCGTAGGGTGGCTGGTTCAAGTCCAGCGTGGCCCATGTCCTAAATGCTTGCAGCGCCAACTATGTGGCAGCCCCTTCACTCTGACATCTCTCTGGTATTGCAGGTCTATTGGTCATACATGTTTAATGAAAAAAAAATAAATAAAGATTTTAGATTTTGGTGACAAGCATTATGGTTTCTTATATTTGAGACAAAAGATTTAAGGAAGAAAGAAAAACTAGTTTTAACAAATCTATCGCTGGCAACAACTGTGGAAGAGTAGGACTGCAAATGATGATTATTTTGGTTATCGATTAATCTGCAGATTATTTTCATGATTATTTGTTTAGTCTACAAAATGTAAAAAAGTTGTGAGGAGTGCTCATTACAATTTCCCAGAGTTCCCAAAATGATGTCTTCAAATTGCTCCTATTGTCCAACAAACAGTCCAAAACCTTAATTTATGAGAATACATGACAAAGACACTCAGCAAATCCTTCCATTTAAGAAGCTGGAACCAGCAAATGTTTGTCATTTTATATGAATAATGACTGAAACAACTGATCAGCCTGAAAACAAGTCAGATAAAATTTGCACGTTTGAAGTTCACAGTAAAACAGATGTTATATTTCTTAAATCAGCAACACAGATGTTTAGACCCAGAAGATAAATTAAATGACTCACAGAGCACTACTGTTAAAGATTCTGCTTGCCCCCAATCAGAGAGCTGTTTCATAAAGCATGATGACCACATAAGCCAGGCTTACATGAGTACATTTGG
Organism: Holacanthus passer; assembly: GCA_025331565.1. Lineage (NCBI taxonomy): Eukaryota > Metazoa > Chordata > Actinopteri > Pomacanthidae > Holacanthus > Holacanthus passer. The sequence continues at coordinate 9,250,386 of JAFREQ010000005.1, forward strand.
CATTTTTTGAGAAATTCTGATTCATAAAGGAGGATTAAATAGGTTTGAGCCATGGTATCCTAAATATGTATCCCTGCAGAGGAGCCTCGTGCTTTCTACGCTAGTTTTTAGACTGGTTTAACCAGCTTTACATTCTTCCAACCTGCCTGAAACACACAAAATTCCACTTTGGTGTTGATATGTTGTCCATTATCACTTTAATATTTAATTGCTCATATTGTATTGTTGTATGCTATGTGCTGCTCTGTTGTTGAGGACATCACGGTTCTCTCTTAACTCTCCTTTTTCTTCAAAATGAACTGATGTGATCTAACTTCCATATCTAACATCTGTGTTTTAAAGCCATGCATTAGGAGTTCTGAACCCAGTTTAGAATTAGTCTTAGAATTAGTCTCTTCACATCAGCACAGAGAATTGAACAGTGAATTAAATACAGAAACTTCAGTAACAGCAATGTTAAAGCTGAATGGCCACCATCATACTCCTGTGCTGTATGTAAGATACACTCACCACTCTCTATAACACTGGCTCCTGTTATAACACCATATTTGATTGACAGGATTAGGGTCACAGACTAAGACTTCACAACAATTTATTTATGTTTGTTTTTCTCCTATCGTTTAGGTTAGTAAAAATGTTTTTCTCCTTTAAACCACTGAAATCTATTGCTGTGACAGACAGTCATATAGTAGTGGTTATATCAACTCTGAAAGCTGTCTTGTGGTCAGATGAAGGCTCCCTGTGTTGATTCGTTCTGGGATGGGCCAGCCTGCAGAGGATCAGGGCATCATCACAGCAGCTGACGAGGTGATGCTGCCTCATGTGACAGTCAAACAGTGATCAGACTGTGACAGCATGAATACATACAGCCAGTGTGACAATAACAACAAGTCATGTTAACTTACGGAGCTCCTTCCACATCGCATGGTGACAGGCGATGAAGCCCTTCTTTAGAGCAGCACACACTTCGCTGTGATCCTTGGACCAAAACCCCCGCTGCCGTTTCAACAAATCCCACAGGTTCTCTCTGGCGAAATGTGCCGCCTCCCGACCCCCGTGACCATCGAAAACGGCGAAAAACGCCACAGACCTCCGGGTGTCGACTACATGCTCCGCCACTTTCTCGCCTGATACCGGCGCCCTGTTGTCGCCGCTGTCCTCTTTAGACACACTCTCTACCCACATTGCAGAAACCGGTCCAGACTCGGCAGCAGCGTCGGGTTCGTGTGTCTCATTTTCAGTCTGTTTGGTGGGCTCATTCTCGGCTTTTCCCTGCCCTCCATGCCTCTGCGACTTTGGATAATCTTCCACTGGCGACGACGTCGGCTCGTACTCGATCCTTATCTCGACCACATCCTCCATGTATTTCCTTCCTCCTTGCTCTGAAAACGCACTCATACGAAACACTATCGCCTCGTCCATGACTGCGAACGCCTAATTCGGATTATCTAGGCGATATAAGGGCACATGTAGCCGCTAACTGTAGCTTGCGAGCTAAATTTTTGAACCGATTTTGCCGCGATTGTATGGCCGAAGGCTTCCTTCCTTTTTGTTTATCTTCTCCGAGACGTCCCGCTGTACGCAATGACGTCATGTTTTTTCCGCCTATCAACATAGCAACGACGCACGGCGTGCCAGACTGTGCTGCGTTTACTGTCCAGGGTCCATCTGTAGCAATCGGAGACGACACAACACACCCACTTTAATACACGACACACCTCCTGAGACCTTTTCCTAAACCCAATCAAGTATATTTGGTACCTTAATCTAACCGTTTCGAGGGTGTTTCATGTAGTAGGTGTGTCCTAAAGCTACTGTGAGTCCGCAGACATGGCTCCAGCGATCACATTACAGACTGCTATCAAATACAATAATTGTGGCCCTTTTCAATACTCACTTGATATCGTCCTCAATTTGTCACAGATGAATCCCACTCCTGTTTTCTGTGCTTTTCACGTTATTATGGTAACTTAAGAGAACTTTTTAATATCGCCGATCCGAGAGATGAGGAGACGTAAACGTAGCACGTTCATCCCAGTGTGGCAGAACAACGGTTAAAATACCGGTAAGCAAACAATATTTAAAGATTTTTCTGTTGTGACTATTGAATGTATGGTTGTGACAGCCATGTGTTTATCATTCACTTTTGTTCAGAAGTAATATTAAAGCTTTTGCATACAGCTTATAAATACTGGGGAAATTGCCATTAATCATAACTGTAAACTAAGCTAGCTCTAAACTAAGCTAACCTGCTACGACCCTTCTGTAATGCTAAACTTATGTCATGTTTTCTTTTTTTTTAGCAAAACTTTATTGACTGGTTGTCTTTCTAAACCTATTTTAAAGTTAAAATTAATTGCAGGGTCTTGGGCTCAGTTATGTAAAAGTTGTGTTATTTCAATAGTCAGCATATAGGCTCATGACTTGCACGTTGATTTGCAGTTTGCTAATGCAGACTTCACCATAGTGCTTCACACTTGACCTCAAACTTTCTCTGACCTAATACATAACTTGTCCTTGAATGACTTCACACTTGAACTTCCACCAAAAAACTTAACTGTTTTGGTTTCTGTTAACACCAAAACCCGAAGGTGGGGGTAAAGGTGACATGTCACAGCAGGAAAAGCACAGGTGTAAATAATGAAATTAATAATGAGTGAAATCCATTTAGCAGTTTTGTTTTCAGGGCCCTGGTATTGTGCATATTGGCTCACTGTCACATTGCACTGGCATACTGTGGCACTTGAATAGAATGAAACCATTGTTAGTGTTATTAGTAACACCTGTTCTTTTTCCTACAATGTCAAGTCAAAATTCTGCTGTGGCCTAACAGCTACTGGACACCAATCCCCACCACACCCCTGCTGTTGTGGACATATGCCAGCCTTGCTATTTCTCTATATTAATTTATTGAATGTGGCATATAAATATATTTTTAATTTGCTTGTATCATGAGACATCTGCTGTGCAACCCAGTGTCAAGATGCTTTTGATGCTAATGAAAGCTTCTAGTCCAGCAGTTATCTTTGATCTGGTTGTTTTTGTGCGTGTGTTAACTGGTGGTAGGTGTTTTTGGGTGTACGGATACATGTTCTGATAACTGTGCAGTAAAAAATCTTATCTTGCAGGTGAGGTGCATTAACTCCAGAGCAACTGAAACAAAAAGACGTTAGCACACATATACATCTGTTGCGTGTTGCAATAACTTTCACAGTAGTCAGACCTAATGAACACTACTGTGACATCTTCAGCCTGTTCAAAATCACATTAATTAATTTGATTGTGTGATAACAAAGGATTTACTTAACACCATACTTTTTTCTCTATGAATAAAATTAACATTTTGCTGGCAGTGCCACATGTGTTACATGTGTTATGCAGGCTGCATGAAGTCTAGTGCAGTTTAAAAAGAAAAGAACATGTTTATAGAGTGTTTCACAGTTACCAACTCAAGTTTTCATAAAAAAAGACACTATATAAGAAATAATAGTCATCGTTTGGGTTTTATTACTGCACAATTGGTGTGTTTGCGTGAACTCTTTATCAAGTAGTGCTACAGTAATGCCAGGTGGAGGCAGTGTTAATCCAGTCAAATAACCTTAATTGTCCACCTTTCCCCCATTTTTCACAGAAATTCAACAAAAGGCATGATGACAGCACTCATACATCTATTTTTATATGTAAAAAATTCTACAAGGGATCTCATGTGGTAATGTGGTACCTGTGAGGATTGTATCATTGTGCATGGTCTCATATAGAAACCACTTTCACAGTCATTATCATATCACGCACACTGATTCATGACTTGACAAGGTAATCCTACCCATGGTGTTGTGTATGTTTATGTATGTACTGGTCGTGTGTGTGTGTGTGTGTGTGTGTGTGTGTGTGTGTGTGTGTGTGTGTGTGTGTGTGTGTGTCTGTCTGTCTGTCTGTGTGTGTGTGTGTGTATGCATGCATTCATGCATGTCTGAGGTCACAAGCGGCACTGTGCAAGTAGTGCAAGTTTGTGCAGTGTGTATGGAGATGCATACAGTTTGTGTGTCATGCCTTTCCTGCTTTTCTTGAGAGAGATGGTTGTTCAGACTACATTGCATTAATACTTTTTTTATTTTATAAATACAGGTCACTGTGGAAGTTCAGACATTTTCAAATCTGCACGCCTGCATCTTTCCAAAAGAAGATTCTGAAACATCCTGAAACCTATATATATATATATATATATATATATATATATATATATATATATATATATATATATATATACATACTGTGTGTATATATATATATATATATATATATATACACACACACACACACACACACACACACAGTATGTATTCCTCTAGGCACCTCCTCAGCTGTGTGCTTTGCTGGTGGATTTCTCTTCTTCTTTCATGGAAAATCTTTACATCTCTCTCTTGTGTGTGAGAAAGAGCAAGGATACACATGCAAGAGGAGAAATAGGAATTTCCCTCATTATGCTTTCCCTCTGTGTCTTCATACCTTCTTCATCCCTTAATACCCAAAGCACTGACCTTGACTTTAACCCTGAAAACCCCATATCTTAGCATCCACTTCCACTTTCCTTCTTATCTTCTTTTCTTTCTTTTTTCTTTCTTTCTTTCTTTCTTTCTTTCTTTCTTTCTCCTCTCTTTACTGTCTATGTCCATTAGCAGTCTAGCCCTTAGAGAGGTCCTGTCTGCACACAGGCCACTATTACAGATGAAGAGGGAAAGTGATTTCCATGTAAATGGTGTCAGAATGTCATTTTCAAGTGAAGCTGCTGAGAAAATGAATTCCTAAAGACGAGAGAGATTACCAAGGGGCAATGACACCTGGATTGCATTCTCACAGATTCCCCATGCAGCTCTTGTATAATAGTCCATCCATAAAAATAGCTTTGTTTGGCTTCCTGACTGTGTACATCCTGAAGTGTCAGTCAGCCCAACCAAAGAAGAGAGAGGAAAAGGGACTCAAATATTACCATATAAATGTATGGTAATATAACCACTGGTTATTTTTGGTATGAAAAAAAATCACAGTCAAACTCAGTGTCTGTGTGTGCACGTGTGAGAGGGAGTGTAATCTTGTTGGCTGAATTTGTTCCCTCATCAACATACAGTGTAGTAAAAGTGTAATGATTAATTGGCAAGGGCACATGGTAAATAAATGATACTTGGGTCTCAGTGGACTTCAGGGCCGGCCATTTGTCTCTGTGACAGGTTCACCATAAAGCTAAAGCAACGAATATTGAGACCAGGGCCGAAAATGGAGCAGGGGAGACTAAGACCAAGGGTCATCAGGTTTCTTAGACCTTGACCCAAATCTCTTTTTTCTTTTTCCCACAGAGAGAAGACACACCAGAAAAATGCCCATTGCCAAAATGTTCACAGAGGTGAGTGCAGTATTATCATCTCACTGCTACTGTGTGACTGTCTCTCATATCCATGAGCTGGGAACAATTGATTTATCCTGAATTTTTTGTTTTAATATGGAATTAATATGTGGAGGTGATCCCTACATACTGCTGCTTTCTCAACCTAGTGTTTCAATGATTAAACACTGAAGAGACAACATTGGAAGGGGTGAAAGAGAAGTTCATAGAAAGGGAGGCAATTGTCGTTTCACAGCAAAACATTGAAAAGACATTCTGCATCCTCCAAATACAAAACATAATTTTTAATCTTTGGCTGTCACATACTGTCAGTCTTGTGTATCTTACCCCGGGTTCAAACCAAAAGTGACTCAGCCCGTCGCACCAGTTAAGCAGCATTCTTGCTAGAGAAGACCACATTTCCTCTTGAGATGATTATCTTTCCAATGTCACACTCACAAGTCTGCTCCTGTCAGCATGATAGATGACCATGATATTGACTTGAGGTTGATTCAAAACCGCATTGCTGAGTTAGATGAAGGATCTCGATAAGAGTGCTGTTGATAAGAGTGTAGTTGAAAAGAAAATTGTCTTGGGTCACATGCCCTGATGCCCCTCTATTGCAGCATCAGACTCTATATATTCCCCCTTTTTTTTCTACCAAAGAATTATAGGTGACAATACTTAAAGGCCACAGAGCTGAATGCTAACCTTAATAGATCTAAAAAAATCTTTTAAACTCACAGATGTGTGTTTGGGTCTACAGTATACTGTGCAGCTCTTAGGCTTGCATTAAGTCCCCTGATTTACTGTCCATTTGGAATAAATATTTTACTTTGGAGATAAATATGTCTGAACATTGATTGATCCTTTCATTACAGGAGGAATTAGTAGACTGTTGAATGCATTTAGTGGCAGCAGTGATGAAACTAAACCTGTACCGTTTGGCTGAACTGAATGTAACACAAAATTATACCTAAAGCACCTGTGTATTTGCCTGATTTGTGTAATCCACTGAGCCCATCACATTGCTTTATGGTAGACTGAATTGAATAAATAGCTGCTGAGCAATGTTGCGGATCAATTCTCCTTTTGTTATACACATCATTACACAGAAGAAGATGCCTCCATCAGTCATTGTGGACATTGTTTTCAATACGATTAAAAAAATCAATTATTGTAAAAAAGAAACAACTATTCATTGGATGTGAGTATAGTACATAATGATAATCAAGTACACAGAAACATGGATAAGGAGTCTATAGAAAAGGACCGAGTTCCATAGACATGCAAGTCAGGTGGACTGATAAATCTAAAGTTTATACTGGTGTAAATGTGTTTGTCTTTGCTATCTCTATGATGAATTGGGTGTTTTCCTGCCTTGTGGCCTCTGCATGCTAAGGTTCCAGCTCCCCCACTATATATACCTGCATAGGAATGAGCAGGTAACAAAAACAAATGGACAAACACTATTTCAATTTCACTGAGTGAAAGAGACAGAGGCAGGCTGGTTTTGCGGCAGGTGGACGTAGACCCTGTGGGATGCTTGTCTGCAGATTGTGAACCACAATGCAGGCATGTGTCCCCATATTGAAACAACACACACTGTGATTCTCTGCCCATTGCTGCTGGTAGCTTGAGCTGTGGTGTATTATTTAGAAAACCATCAAAAATATACACTATGGTGTATAATGTATATGCACACTGGACTCCAAATTGTGTCAAACCATGGGTAATAACAGCTCATTTTGCAATGCAGTATGTTGTGATAAGTAATAAATAGCTGAGAAGTGTTGATGCTGTAAGAAATGTTGAAGGAGTGTTCACTCTAGAAATAGTCAAATACTTTCTTATTCAGAATTTACTGTACATTAACAGACTTAATTACCAGTACAGCATTCAGAATAATCTTCAATATGTAGTCCATGATGAAAGGACAGATTGGAAAATGAGAACATCTTTTTCTTTTTTTTAAGATAAAATAATTATATTTTTAAATGATAATTTTTCTTGTTGAAATTCACCATGTTCTAATGTCCTTGAGTGTGTGAGGTGTCAGGCTTAATCTGTAAGAGTAAATAGTCTGAATGCAGCCTTAGGACCCTGAGGATATTGGACCTAGGTTGCTGCAGAGGTAGGTTTGTGATTTGTATGCACTCCATCTGATAGCGTCTCCTGGATCACAGATGGATTATTTAGGCTTTTCCTTCGGCATAGGCTCCTTCTTTTGATTTTTTTCTCTTTTTTTGCAGGTCCACATTGTGTCTTCTTTTTTATTTCTGTCTCTGCTTCCATTGTTGGGTACTTGGATGCCTCAGAAGCACACACTGGCAGAGATTTGGCTTTACTGGAGAAAATGGAACAATAATGCTGGAAAAATAACCTGGAGGGGTAAGTTGTAAAGTTGTCCTCATATTCATATTAGTCAGGCTGGGTTAGTATCTTTAGTAATCTCACCATTATGAATGCACATGTTTTTGACATAGGTGGCTTCAGAGGGAATTGAATCCCTCTCCCTGCCCATTGATTCATTCAGGAGCAGATGCAGTCCACGTGCTGCGGTGCTGAAAGTTATTTGTGGCTAACACAAATTTGTAGTGAAGCTTATTTGTATTCTGATGATTGCATGCTGCCAAACAAGCAATGACTGCAGAGTATGCCTCTAATACATTAACATTTCTCCTTCCATATATTAACTTTAACCGATGAGAAGTTAGAAGTCAAGTCTGTTTCGTAAAATGATTGTAGAATTTGTACTGAAATAGAGGTTGAAAAAAATGTCAAAATTATAACTTAATTTCACTTTAACATCAAAGAATAAAAGCACAGCCAATGCTGATTAATCTGAATGTGGAAGAATGAAACACTAAGAATTTATTATATGTATTTATTTTAAAGATGGATAAAATACCTCACAGTTTGCACTTCTACAAAATCATAGTCTTCAGCCTTTTCTCCCTCTATGTTTTATTTCTTTGGCTTCTGGTTCTGAAAATCCTTCAGTGGTTTTAAAAACCCTAAAGGGATTAAGCTATGGACGTGTAACAGTTGTCAGAATTACATTTAAACAAATCCAAACTCATATTTTAAAGGATCACCTAATCTGGTGGATTTACTTGATTTGGCTGTACTGTCAACTCAAAAACCATTTGTCGTAAATATGAAGTTGCTCCTAACTGACTTGCCTGATCAAATAAAGGGAAGGTATGAAGTGTTTTTTGTCAGAATATGATGAGTAGATATGATCATCATTCTACAGTGCTGTGCTGTGAATGAGAGCGTTGACTGAAAAATCCCCTGTCAAGTTTAGTGGAGTCAGTCAGTTCAATTCATATTAAATCCCTTAATCTAAATGCCTTCAAGTGGACCTGAGGTGTTTATCAAGGAGGCATGAAATAGGCACCATGCTATGTGGTCACCAGTATTTTCTCCTTTCCTCTTAACACCTACATTCTTTATCATATGTTTGTCCTGCTGTTAAAACACCACATCCAGCACATATTTTCTTCATGATTGTCAGATAGAAATGCAGCTAACAGCATGTTTTGTTGTCCATGGTGTTGATGCTGACATACCAGGGTCATTCATCCTCTGGGGCCAAGGGATTGTCTGTTACTCCTCAGGCTAGTTTTTCTCCTCCACACTGCTTACTCGACCGGCTACGACTCGTTACTATGAGCCCTGACAGAGCTCCAGACATTGCCTCTCATACTTTTAATATCTTTTGTCTTGCTCTGATAGCTCCCTCAATGCATTATAGTGGCAGTGATGAAAGCCCCTGTTTGTCTCCACATCCATTTCCCCAAAAGACATGGCCATATGTCAGCGTTAACTGCCAGCTGTTGATATGTGACTTTGCTTGATTGACAGTAATATAAGCAGGTTGTTTGTGTGTTGTGTGTACATCAAATATTTGAGTCTGTCTCAGTAGCACCAGCCTTTTTCTGCACATACCCCCCACTGTTGCCTTGATTTAGACTCCAGTTCTTGTGCGGAAAATAGTCAGTGAATCATACTTCCTGGTTGTGCCCCCTACTACAGAGCTGCTGATTAACCATCACACCTGAGTCCAAAATGTGCATAGAGATGAACAGATTTAAATATGTTTGGCCTTAAATGTGGCCATGTTGCCTGTGACATGAAATATGTAGCTCCTTCCTGTAAAAATCCTACTAACATAGTATAAAAAGTAAAACGGTGTCATTTTCCTGCACATGCTACAGGTGCAATATGTCTGTTGAATTTAATTATCTTCCCTACACCTTTTGACATGACATACCTGGTATAACATATTGCATTGCACAAATCTGTCTCTATGAGTACAGGGGATTGAACTTAGGAGGGAGAAAAGATGGGGACGAGGATGCTGAAAGCTGATTCTGTTCATGCTCCAGTGCTTTCTACAGTGTGATTGGTCTGATGTGGTATAGGGGGAGCTCCTGTTCCATCTTATTGACAGTATGTTAGATGGTAAGCTGTGATTATTCCCCAGCAGACAGAAGACCATCAGGCAGTTGGTTCCAGCGATGTGCTGCACAATAACTAAAAGCTGCTTCTCCTTGTTTAGATTTTGGCCTGGACACCACTAGCAGTCCGCTCCCCAGTGAGGTAAGAGGATTGCAAGGTTATATTGCTCAAGCACATCAGTCACATATTTAGGGCCAACTCCATGTAAAGATTTATAAATAAGTAATAAGACTTTAAAATCAATCCTGTGGCTTACTGGCAACCACTGTAGAGATTGGGGTGATGTAAGCTGGCCTTTTGGTTTTGGTCAGATGCTTGTGGCTGAATTTTGAATAAGTTTCAGGTGCCTGATGGTCTTGTCCATTGTAGTTATCAATTTTGTGTATGTTTTGAGTATGAATCAATTTTTCCAAATCATGTTTTGTCATGAGGCCCCTCACTTTGACAGTAACACTTTGCAATATAGTACACAAATATGTGTGCACTAACTGAGGACTATGTAGTAATAATGATGAGTTGTTAGAGAACAGACTGGGAGATACTGTATTAATGAACCATCAAGTAATTATTCATTCATAAATATCTGTTAATCAACGTACCAATCACTTTCTTCATGAGCCTCTCCCGGTTAACTCTGAACCAGCTACTGAGTGGCACAAACTAGTGGCAACCCATTAAATGCTAATTACTCAACCATTTGTTTCTCTTTTTGCGCCGCCTTAAGTAAAGTGATACATCATACTGAGCAGTTATTAAGTAGTCCCTCATTACTTCATGAGTGTGACAAGTATCTGTGAACTTTCAGTAAAAACTGAGTAGCTACTTTAGAAAAGGTTATAGCAGATCAACTGCTAGCTTCTATTCATTCTTGTTCTCCTGGATGTAAGCGTAGCATTCAGTACCATTGACCATGATGTCCTTTTGGATTGTCTTGAAACCTGGGTGGTTAGCACTGCTCTGCAATGGTTTAGGTCCTACCTAAATGACAGGCATGTCTTTGTTGGTATGGCTGATGCCTGGTAAGCTGCAACAGGTGTTCATTGTGAGCTTTCCCAAGGCTTGGTGCTGGGTTGAATCCTCTTTTCCATTTACATGCTCCCTCTTAGTCACCTTATTCATAGAAAATATGATATCTTTTATATCTGATATTATATATGATATAATGTCAGTTTCCATTTTTATGCAGACGACACACAGATCTATCTACAATTATCAGATCACGGTCAACCTGCTAAGCTGCCTTTATGACACCCACAAATAAGCAAGACATAATCATCATAGGTCCAGATAGTGCAAATACCCAAATTTCAAACAACCTTGGTTCTCTGTCCCATGTAATAAGTCAGCATTGCAGAGATCTTGGTATCCTTTTTGGTCAAAACCTCAGCTTAAGCCAACATGTTTGAGAGGCCTCCTGCTCCCTGAGATCCTCAGACACATCATTCCTTTTTGTTCCAAGGTCCAGATTAATACACAAAGGTGGTGGAGCCTATGCTGTTAGGGTTCCTAGACTTTGAAATGACCTGCCTGAGGAGAAAAACCTACATTTTTAAAATTGCTTTTCAGTGATTTCATTGGTCTTATGACATTTTAGTTTGTTTTACTCTCTTTGTGTTTTATAATTTGTTTAGTTTTTATCACTCTTACTTAATTCTATTCTCTTAGGACTGAGGTCTTTGAGATGTGGTTAGGGTCAGCCAGGACAATTTGGGACAGTTCAGCTTTGATTTGCTTAAGTTTGACTTCATTTTGAGATTATTTGCTAGATGAACTTAAAATAATAAAACCAGACAAGATCAGAGTTGAAACAAAAGGTGTAAAACATTAAAGTAGCCCATACCATCTCAGTTGGGAAGCTGGGAGGCTGCCATCTTGCACATGCTTGTATCAGTTATAGTGTTCCCCTGACTGTTTTCACAAGATTCATCACCTTCTTAGTCTTTTCAGATCACATTTTAAATGTCTTGGTGTGAAAAAAAATGTTTTTTTCATTGGCGTTATCAGTACATTATACACACACAGGTGCTTTTTCTATTTCATTCATATATGTTTCCTCCCACTGGCATATTTGTAAATTATATCTTGGATTTATTGTGTCCCCCCCCATTATCCTTTCTTTATTCCACATAGATATGTTAGATAAACTAAACAATACAATCTTGATATTACCACCCACATTTAATATTCATCACTCTGCAAAATGCAATCTTCCTTGCTCTTTATAATATATCCTTGTGCAGATGTTTGTATCAGCAAATTTCAATATGATTGTTATTCATATTGAATATTTTATTACTATCCAATATTATTGGTTCTGGCTTTCATAGCTTCTGAAACATCAGCATTATTACTAGATGGACCAAATACTGAAAAAGCTTTTGTAGAGATTATTGTACTAATCAATTACAACAGCGTAGATTTTTTTTTTTTTTACAGTGTCATGCATACTAATATGCCAAGCATGATTAAATGATTACAAACCGGAGCCAGAATGAAGAACATATAGTATGAACAAATTATTCTACTAGGTCTGTGCAACAGTCTATACAGATGTAGAAGCTGCTCTGTGAGGCTGGGCACAGTGGTGCATTGAGCTAAATGGTAATGTCAGCATGCTAAACTACAATGCTCATACAGTGATGTTTAGCAGGTGTGATGCCATCTTAGTTCAATGTGTTACTATGGTAACGCTTGCTAATTAGCACTTAACACAGAGTACAGCTGAGACTGATGAAAATGTCATTAGTTTTGCAGGTATTTTGCTATAAACCAAGGTATTGGACAAACCGAAGTGTTGATCTCATTCTGGCCCTAGATGAAAAGTGAAGGGATCATCAAAGTCATTACAGTTCGTCCTGAAGGTGACATGAATATCTGTACCAAATTTCATGACTATCCATCCAATAGTCATTGATATATTTCAGTTTGATTGGACTGACCAACTGACTGACATTGCTTTCCCTAGAACCTTGCGTCTCTAAAAATGAAGAATACTAATTCACCCACCTTGTATCATTACATTCTATACAATCTATAAAAGTGGATTTTAATAAATTATAATCTATATGTATAAATGCAATCTTGAAGAAAATATAAATAGTAAGTCTATCAAGCCCTTTTGCCAAAGTTTTAAAATAAAGTCAGCTAAATTAAAGATTAAATAACCATAACCAATCTTTTATCATCTGTAGGCCAAAATATTTCATTTATTTTTTTTTTTGCCATTTCATGAAAGATTATTGACAAAAACTAAACCCAAAACATTACAGTAACTCACTAAATCACTAGTTAGTAGATTCAGTCTCAGTCACAAAAACAATAATGGTCCCTACCCTTTTCATCACTGTGTGGACAGCATATTCCCTTTTTGCACAAGTTTTTGGCATATTTACAGTGTTGGCTGTTTGTGTGCATTTCTCAGAACAATTAAAGTGGAGCATGGAGTCAGTGGCCACAGGGTGCCAAGACATCCCAGGAATCTGGCTGTCCATCAGACAGCTAGGATGAGTCGCAAAGCTGTTTGTACCACAGATGGCTGATCAGTACAACTGACTTCCTATTTCTCCCGCCTGGCGCTGTCACCGTGTCTCATCACTATTCCCACTTGAGAGAAAGGGTGTGTTTTATGTTGTGTGTGTGTGTGATGATGGTGTATTTGTTTGGGGGGCTTAGGCTGGGATGTGCAGCAGGTAAATGTGAGCATGTGTGTCTGGTGTTTGACTTGGATTATGTATGAGCACATGAAAGTTTGATGGAGCACTTGAACACAAAGCGTGCGCATACGTAGTTTTGCACAAAGCACATAGAGAGCATTTTGAGATGTACTGTAGAAGCTCACTCGTGTGTTGGAATATGATAGGAAAGGCAACACCGAAGCCATAGTAATCTGCATTTCCTCTCTATGTGAGGATTGGATCAGACTGAAACAGACAGACTCAGAGTTTGGCTGCATGCTGGGTGGGTTTCAGAGGAAAGTCCATCTGTCTTCCTCTCTCCTTTATAGTGGAATTTCACACAGGGACATGGTCGTACATAGTGCTCGCCAGCAGGGGAGTAGGTGGACAATGAGTTTGTGTGATTTCACTTTCTAAGAGGAATTGTATAAATCTCCTAAACAAAACCAAACAAACAAAAAAAAAATCCTGATAGGATTTTATTATGCTAATAACAATGGAAGAAAAGTTTAATGTGTTAAATTTGTTTTTTCGTATTGCAATACTCATAACACAAAAATTAGTTGTACTGTAGAAGCCCAAAATAATTTGAATGAAGTCAAAATAAAAGCAAAGAATGTTGATATCCAGCTAACGTTTGAGCACGGTGTGTGTTGACTCTTTATTCCTCCAGCATGTCTCAAGTTCAGCTAACATGTTTAAAACCTCAGAGTACATGATATCTCACCTGTCCCTTTGTTCCAGGTTTGTTAGGGCCTTCTTGAAGGCAGGCTGGGCCATTAGAGACCATGCTGGCTGTACAGTCACCCATCTCATTCCTTTTCATCAGCCTGATCTGTGTCAACCAGCTGCAGCAGGGCCACGCCATCGACACTTCAGGTGAGAACGTCTTCACTGACCAGACATACATGACATGGCGACATCAAGAGTATTTATTCTTTCAATTTCCTGTTTTTCTTGATGTTTTGTCATATTAGTGCACACTACACTACTGTACACTACTGTACTGTACTGCTCAAAAGGCTGTCAGAGTTGAAGGATTTACAGTCATACAAAGATGGAATGACTTTCAGAGTATGTATGAACAGAAAAATGTATTTACCAAAACTCTATGCTGTTCTCTTGTGGCTGAAAACTTTAAGAGGCAGAACTCAGGATATGTAATTATTTTGTGCGTGTGTGTCTGTGTGTGTGTGAAATTTCCATAAAACAGGGCGTCTCCAACTTGCTTTTTCCTTTAGTTGAGTGCAATGTTTTTTCCCTCTGCCTTCATTTAGTCCGTGTTACAGTAATGTGTATCATGATAAAGGCCAGGTGTTGTCTACATGTGTGATTATTTGAGAGGAAAAAGAAGCAGTTGTTCAAGGGAGGTTTAATATCTCACTTAATAGGAGGATTAACAACATACAGTATCATGTTAAAATGATTAACATTTCATGTAGTTTTGTTTAAGTACTTATGAAATGCATTACATTTTAAGCATTCCACTAGATATATTGATAATCAGTAGAATGATTATTTCATAGTTGTGTATGGCTTTTAAATTCAAACACATAATAAAACCTGCACTCCAATATGACAATAATAAAAAAGTTAAATACATACCTTTGATGCTGCTTATTGGCTTTAAATCTAATGATGTGATGAAGTGGTAGCACCCTCTAGTGGTATATTTTTAGACAACATCCATGACTGTAAGCCATAAGCACAGCCAAGCACCCAGCCACTGCATAAAACATGATTAATTAATGTAAACTTTATGGTTGTGTATGTAAGCATTTGATTGATGAATATTATGCATACTTATGTACATCAATGATGTGACTATTTGAGTTTTCTAAACTGTGCAAAATATTTTTTGATTGCTCAGCTAATTTTCCATTAGCAGGCTGTTAGTTTCTGCTTACACAGAAAAGATCATATTCCTCTTGCAAGTAAAAGTTAAAGTGCTGATACACTTCACCTTTCTGTGACTGTGTGATTAAATTTGATTACACCTCACAGTGTTGGAACTGCAGTGGCAAGGGAAGTATCTCTTTGCTGTCATGTATTTATAATACCATCATAAACGAACCTCAACTTAGTGAATCATCAACTGACTCAGATTGAGTTTTTTTTTCA
The DNA here is from genome assembly GCA_025331565.1 of Holacanthus passer. NCBI lineage: Eukaryota > Metazoa > Chordata > Actinopteri > Pomacanthidae > Holacanthus > Holacanthus passer. The sequence continues at coordinate 9,266,025 of JAFREQ010000005.1, forward strand.
CAATGTCAAAAAATGTCCAGTATAGTCCTTTGGTGACACACAGTGTAATCATACACTGGAGAGTAATAGGATGTATTCAGGCAACTTATGTAACTGGTGTTGTTTTTGTGACTGCTGCCGACAATTGTCAGCATCTATAGGAATACTTTATTTCATTCATATAAAATGAAATAAAAGTATCTGTTTACAGGACATAGATGCATTGTTGCTTGTTTCTTTGTTTTTTTATTTTGACCACTTTGTTCTACCACTCTGATATCAAACCCATTTGCTAAACAGGAATAAATTAAATAAAAAGATAATTCCTGTAAAACTCACTTGTCTCAGTGGTTATTAAAGGATACTGCAAATTATAAATGTATCAATCCAGCTATTCGCAGCACGTAATAAACATAAAAACTGAACCTTAAACCTAATAGTAGTGTAGGAGGGATACTATACAAGCAGGCTTGTTCTAGACTTAAAAGACCCTTTTCTTTAGCATGGCTGTCCCTGCAAGAGTTCATTCATCTGTGAGATTTATTCACTTAGTTTCCTGTTCATGGTTAAACTCAGGCCAGAAAAAAAGACATCCATGTTGCATCAGGATAAGTTACACAGTTTTCTACATTTTCTTTTTTTAAATTGCACAGATACAGATAAACACAGAGGGAACCGTGAAGTCATCACCCAAACGACTGCACCCGAACCAGCATCTGAACATGACAACAGCCTTGGATACAAAGGTACAGCCCTTCAGTCCCTTCAATCATTCTTCAGTCTCTGCAATAAACCATCTTGTTCTTACTGCAGTATCAGGAGGTCAAAGTCAAAAGTGTGCTCTGGCAACTTTTCTAAGTCAAAGAATAGGTCTGTTTTACATGATTATTTCTGAGCTGTCTACGTTTGCCTTGGTTTTATCCTGTAAAAACAGTTTTAAAGAAATGTCTGAAATAAGCCTGAACAAAGCCAGCACTCAGAAAAGTGCTCCAGGTTGTACTGATTCTGCATTTGTCCTTTGAAAGATACAACATTGAACCCGATTCCCAGGAAGGAGAAGACTGCGTTTCCTTTTTGCTGACAAAGACCCTAATACCACTTAATGCTGGTTCAACAGCTGTAGACCTTAAGTGCTGTGCCCAAAGCCAACACAGTTCAATCCCCTCTCCCTTTGCTTTGACATTTTATGGTAAGGGCTCTGACATGGGATATAGTGGGATAGAACAAAGCCAAACGTTTAGGAGTTCTTCTCTCTATCACCTCTATAGTGTTGGAAGGTGACAAAACCAAACGTAGATGCTGCACAGTCTTTGCTGACACCTGGAGAAAATATAAAGTTAACGCGAATAAGAAAATGAGATGCTAAAATAATGATGTTTTTTTGGCCTTTTATCTTTAATGGGCACCACAGAGATGTTTTTTTCTTTCGTGGAATCTAATTTGGAGCTTTTACTCGCTTCCATCTGATGTAGTTTATGTGGAGCTAATGGTTGAGAGAGGGATTCTTTATCTTTCTGTTTCTTCTCTCAAGATGAGAAGCCTTTTTTTCTTACCTAAAATCTTTGTGGCCTAGCAGGAAAAAAAACAAACAAACAAGCAAAAAAAGATGACAGTGAGATTGTGAGAAGTTGAAAGGATGTTTTCACGACTGATAAGACCGTCCGGGTGCCTGCCAGTGTGCCAATTTAGAGGGAGATCGAGAAGGGCAGAGACATGGTCATTGCATCAGCCTCACTGTGTTTCAGATGGTGAACATGAAGGCTGTCTCTCATTTTGCTTCAACACTTTGTATGACCCTGCACAACTGTAGTGATGTGCTGTAAGAGGTGCTGACAAACAGGAAAAGATATAAATGAGTGGAGGGAAATGAAAGAGCCAAAGAGCTGTCAAAGATAATAAGCAATAGGGAAAGTGGAGAGTCAGCATGGAAAATAAAAGCTGGAAAGGGGAAAATAATGTAGTGAAAGGTGCGGCTAATGACAGTGATGTGTTACATACACAAGTATCCGTACATCCATCCAAACAGCTCATACAGTCCACTGCATTTTACTCCTGACATCAGGTGCAGCCAAAAGAAAGCTGTCTGTATTTTCAATGGGCAAAACAATCAACACTCACTAATAGAGGACTGGCTGAGGCCAAGTTTGTTGCTCTGTGGAGATTCCAAATTATTTATTCCTTCATAAATATTTTTTGGATTTGGCTTTGTGCTTTTTGGAGATATTTTCTCCCCCTGGCTCTGAACCAACTGGAAAGCTACTTTGGAGTGAAATTAAAAAAAAAGAAATAGGTCTCTGTACTTGGCAATGTCTCCTTGAAATGCTTTCCATTTTATGTGCGGTGTTGCCATGAAGACGTGCATGTCTTTGTGTCCATTTTTCACCATCTGTTCCTGGAAGCATTGGTGTCGGAGACGCTTTGGATTGGGACCAATTGTGAAATGCACGATAGAATTCACAAACTCCACATTTAGCTGTGCGCGCTGTTGACGCCACACATGCATAAAGCAAGAGCTCCACTGCTGAACCTCCATCTTCTCATAGTACTACTGTGATGACAGCTAGTTTATTCCTGTCAGTGTCACAAAATGAGACTAATTATGCAGTCATTACGTGACCAAGATCACATTGTCCTCTACAGTACTATGGTGCTATTGCATATTCAGTCTCAGCCAAGTGGGCTGCCAGAGAGTCACATAGTGGGGATATTATTTACTTGGAGGAAATATAAGAATGTGAACAAACAGAGACCCCTGCTGATTGTGATGAGGGCAAAAGAAACAATAGCAATGCGCAGCGTGAATTAAGGCTGAACAATAGGGGAAATGGCAATAAATATAGCATAATGTATATATATATTTCAGTGCCATTATGTTGCTGAAAGCATGTTGGTATGTATGGAGTATGGAGAGTATGGAGTGAAAAGAGATTATACAAGAAAGAAAAGGAAAAGAGGAGGAAGGTGTTCTTGAATTAAAAAAAGAAGAATCAAGTACATGTTTTAGAAAAGCAGAAATGTGCTCATAGTGAGACTGTAATGTCCCATATTTCATTAGTTGTTTACCATCTGTGATGGCTCACTTCAGCATTCAGCAGAGCCACCAGTGGTCCACAATGGGCAATTAAAGGATTTGAGGCAAGAGGTCAGGGAGGGCTGAGCAAGTAAACTTTGTTCAGTCTAAATGCGACTTAAAAGACCAGCAGCATCACTGCTTCTTTCTGTGGCGTGTGAGTGAGACAGAGAGATTTATTTTTGTCTAAATGCATAATTATCTTCTCTTTACTCCTGTTGCTAATTTTGGTTGGATATGTCAAGGAATTTTCAAGGGTGCGCTTTTTATTGAAGAAATTATGCATGCACTTAACTTGGCATATTTTTGTAGTGTCATGCAGCCTGCCTGTTTATTCCACTGTGGCTTTGTAGACCTCAGCGTGGAGTGGGAGAATTAGGATGCAAACGGAATTTTAACCTTGAATATCAATCATGTTATTTCAAAACAAAAACTGAAACCACTTCAAAATTGGCAAATTTATGTTACTGAAGAAATAGGGGATATCATGAATGGGCCAAATTCCTATGAGAAATCCAGTAGTTAAGGAAACAAAATTACAAACAAAATCCTAAATGAAACAATGAGCTTTTCTCTCACAGCTGGCTTTACACCAAACTGTGCTGCGGGCCTGCAGCCAGCAGAGGGAGTGCTGACCTGCTTAGATAACTAAAGACACTCTCAGGTTCACAGGCTAGACATATACTGTAACTATTAACTTTAAACAATACATATTTCTCAATTTAAAATGTATTTAATTGAAGTAGAATTTCACTCAAGCTATGCGATTATTACTTAAACATGTTTGATATCAAGACATAATGTGTTAGGCATTATGTTTCTAATGCATTAAAAATGTCATTTGATTTCCCAGTGGTGTGTTCAGAGGTCAGAGGGTGGAAACTCCCAAAATCGATTTTTATCGTTGAAAGAAAGATGTGGATGGAGGCACATTTTGTTGCCTCATTAAGAATACAGTATTCCTCTTAAATATATATATTCCTCCTGAGCTGCTCCCTTTATGTTTTAATAAGGACACACCGAAAGTGCCTCTGTCTTGATAGGAGGATAAAAAAATAGAATAAATCATTCATCAAGGTCATAGTCTGTTCACTTTCAACTGTAGACACACTTTAAATATTAAGCATAGTTTTGGTTTGGGAATTGTGCAGCTCATAAAGGCTCTTTTTAACATATTTGATAATGATGGACTCACTTAAAACAAAGCGTTTATTTGCATTCACCCAGTTGGATATTCAATAAGCTTGAAACAGCTTGAATATGAGACTCTATCTCTAATATGCACATTCCACACTTTGCAGTCATTTCGGTGTTTGTCTTAACATTTCTCCAGCTGCTGCAGCCTGGGTCTCTTTCATAAGGGGCTCGATGCACAGCCTGGTGGAGCCTCGTGTTGTGAGTGTGTCCTGATGCGGTTAAATGGTGCCTGACTCGCAGGAATCTCCTGTGCACAACAGAAAAGCCTCTGACTGGGGAGGGAAACCAAACCATCCCTGCGCGCAGAGACGCACGGCGCCTCATCCAACCAGCGCCAGTCCCACCAAACCGGCCTCAAACTCCACATTTAAACCGCTAAAGTGAGCGCAACTAGACTCATCATTCTCGCTCCACGTTCAGGCTGCTGAAGTGGGACTAAAAGCGCATCCGATCACCGATGAATTCCGAGAAGTTGTCGGCATTTGGAAGTGAGGAGTCCGACAGCAGCGGAGACGGTCCAAGCGGAGTGGATCAGTTCTCGAGCAAACCATGTCTCCGGCTGATCTGAACTTTGATTCACACAGAAATCCACTCTCCGAGGAGCAGCTCTGAACTGTATTACCTTGATCCTGTGCGGAGTTCAGGTTCAGGACCTCTCCTCCAGCCGGACCCCCATCCTCGGCTCTGCAGCGCAAGTTGGGATTTGGATGAAATAGACAAGAAACCAAAGCGCACTCTAACTGGATTTACACCGTTTTCCAGCTGCTCTTTCTTGAATGATGCCTGCCTGTTGGACGGGGATTTACTGTCTACTGGCTTTTCTGCAGATTTGTTCGGGTATGAGTTGCTCATTGTCAATGCATCTTTTTTTTTTTATTATTTTTTGGGATGGGAAAATAATAATCAAAAACAGCTTATGCGTTGTATGTGTGTGTGTAGAAAAAGTTATTTAAATAGCCATAGTGGAACAGAGAGAGAGAGAAGTGAGAGGGTGATGATGAATTGAAGTTTGATCCATATGGCACCCTGCTGGTATTTCAGCCCACAGTGTGTGCATGTGGCCCCTGACCCATGCTCCCTGCTGCCTGGTTGCTGAAAGTGACCCATCTATCTATATACCCTGCTACAATGAAGCACAGCTCTGTACAAGCAGCTCTTATCACACCAGTGGAAATTAAGTGCCACAATAAGTAGCTTAAGGGAAAACAGGGAGATAGAGTCAGGTCTATGTGAGAGCATGTTGTTTTATGCTATGATAACATCAATAGAAGGCACAAATGCTTGTGAGAAGTCAAAGTGGGACGTAGTAGGTTATCATCCACAGTCCTCAGTGGGTGCATGCAGTACATGAGTTGCAGGTTAATGAGGAACAGAGAGGCTTCACTTTGGAGAGTCCCTTTGCACCAGTCAGACCAGTGAGGATGTGTTTTTTTCAATGGGTGGAAAAAACCTCCAGTCACTGACAACGACATGATAATTCTTGAAGAAATATTTAAATAATTGCATTTTTTTGAAAGAGAGATTCACTTTGGTTTATTTTTTTTCTTGTGTAACTTGCCAACTCCAGACTACATCCCATTATGACATGGTAGAGTCAAACATCATGCTGCAGACAGAGAAGAAAGCTTTGGATTATTCATGTTGTGTATCAGCCATATGTGCTGTTTTTCTGTTGGAGGGTTAAGGTTAATCCTGGGAAAATTAACCCAAGCGTAACACTGATATAACGTGGATATTTCAGGTGGAGGTTGTCAGCAAAGAACAGTTTTTTATTGGAGTACTGATGACATACTTTCCTCTAGACTTTTGTGGCTCACACACATTTTTCCTTAGCCTTGATCACAGCTGACATCAGCCCCCATGTCCCAGTCAAGCAGCAAACCTCGCAGGTGTATCCATTAAAGGAGCATCCGGACACATCACCTCCTACACCCACTAGAACTGAACAGACACAATACTGTTATACAAAATATAGCAGCACTGTCTAAAGCCACATAGACTAATGGTAGCAGCTTCAGTCCATATTTTAGAAAATGTTTTTTACCTATGCACCTGCTGTTGGGCACGAGCCAATGTAAAGGGCTATAGAGGAGGGTTTTAATCATGGCCCACTAAAATACATTATGCTGAATACCAGGAACAACAGTGCACCTAATAGAGAAAAATGACTAAATGTCTCCACTATATGTGCATATATATATTAATATTATTATTATTTACATATTTTAAGGTACTGTGTAGATTTTTGGCCAGAGTAAAGCTGCAGGATGAAGTGGAAAACAAACAAAAATATAAAACTAGAATTTTTGTGATGATCACCATAGCCTGACAAAAAAAGAGTCCGTCACATTCCCCACTGGCGCCAGGCTTGTTCACTCTGTAAGACAAAGACAGCTGTCAGTAACATTAGCAGTGGCCACAGACTGAAAAAAGGACAATATTTTTTCAGCACTAGAGCTTTCCTATAAGTGTCTGACAGTGAATGATGGCTTCATTTGGTGCTGGACTTCCTTTCTTTGACAGTATAGAGACAGATTCTTTCCAAGGTTTTTTCCTCTCATGAGAGCTGAAATCACTTTGCCCACTTTAGAAGACATGCGGGTTTAATGTTGTTCTTGGGTGTGACGCCATTGTTTAAAATTAACATATTATGATGAGTTTTATTTATATAACACTTTCCAAGACAAAGATAATGCACCAAATGTTTCCATAGCAGAAGCTGCACAGTATTAGTTAGTGTAACATGAGGATATAATGCATCCTTTTACCAACTCTTTTCTTAAATTTCAGTGGTGACTCAACAGAGGAAACTAAGGCTTGCCTATCCACATCAAGAGAACAAAAATGTGTATGACACCAATGTTCCAGTTCGTTGTCTCTGAATTTCCAAACTGACAAACTTGGTAACCACGCAATCCACAGAGTTTCAAGAGTATTCAAGGAGATTTGTACTTATGTCAGACGTCCTGTTGTATAATCTTTAAGTAAGGTCTCTTACCCTTCAGCGTGATGTGAATATGTTAATTTACACTGAAACTTAATTTTGTCAGACTGCAAGCAACAAGCTGCCACATAGACTTCAAGGATCAGTCACATCTTTTAATTGCTCCTAACCATTGCTTTTTTCACTTGAGGGGTCCTTACATGAAATGAAACCCCTGCTGGACGTATTTATTCAATGCTCTTGACCACTGAACAATAGGAGCTTTGTTTTTACTTTCTTTCGTAGCCAAAAGAACAGCACAGACCTTTTCCATATTGTCACTGATGGGCCCAGCACTGCAGGTTGTAGCCAAAATATGTGATCTGAAAGCGGCGATAAGGTGTATAGTAAATATACATGGCAAAGCTCTTGTTTGAACCTGTGTGTATGTGTGTTTACCACATCCCTATCCCAGCATAGATTACATTATATTCAGACATTATAGCTGGAAAAGCTGCCAGGCTTACACGCCTGTCCTTGAAAATGATCCATGCTTAATGAATTGCAGTCCGAATGATTACATGTTTAATGTATACCAACTCATCCCCTTGTATGGTATCCTGACTGTGGCATAAAAACCATACAATGGTCCATCATTAAAACATCAAGCTCTTAAAGCTGTGCTGTTAAGTGACTTCATTATACTCAGAACCAAGTGAAACCTGGAACTCCCTTTCGTTGAGAGTTTAATCTCTGCATAATAAATCTGCCAACGGTAATTGGGTGATACATAATAATCTAAATGATGCCCATTAAAAGCATATGCTCGTGTCGAGAAGGCTTTGTCCCTTTCATCCCGCAGACGTAAATTATGCATCCCTGGAGTGATGCTGTGACTCGCCTCGCCATTCTACTTGCTTTGTTTGATGGCCTGTAAACACAGCCTAAAAACAGAATCACAGGAAAACAAAATAGTGGTCCGTCCTGTTAATTCTTTGTTATGACGGTTGTCGCAGCTTTCAGAGTGCAGGATTTCAGAAGCGCATAGGATTAATATCTTTATTACTATGCTGGCTGAGATAATAACCAGGCTAATTACTTTAGCAATAAGTGTCCAAGGTCCTCTGAGGCTTATTTTACCTTTATTGACCCTCTCATCTGTGTGTTATCAGAGGAGAAGTACTCACAAGAGGGGCTCAGAGACCAGCAGAACACAGCTTAATTCCATCACTGGTGTGTGCAGCAGCCCCGCAGGGACCAGTTTGACTGAGACATGTGGCTGACCTGCAGGAGTTAGTTGTGCACCAGTCAGAGTTCACATGTACTTGCTCATGCTGCTTTGGCGACCGACACTCATTGCTGCAAGAGGTTGACTGTTGTGACCCAAAATACTGCACAGCACTTGTTACAGAACGCTGGACTTTAACTAATGGTGGCTTGATTGAGGGAAGCTGGCCTGCTGTGTCGTCCCCTAAGCTAACAAGACTCCCTGTAGCCTTTGTGATGGTGACAGTGATGAGTCCCACTCCTAATGAGGACTTCTTCGCTGTGGATGATGGGGCTGATAGGGCATCTGTTAGAGAATTCCTTTGTTTGTTGAATGGAATTGTCAGATTCCTTCTTCCTTAGAAATAATGCAACTAATAACAAGCATGCAAACTCATGAGGGTTGAAAAAGGTGAGAAGAATGCTTGAGCAGGAAAAAAAAAACACAGACCCAGGAAGGGGGCCCGGTCCCTGGAGATTTTTTTTTTTAAATCACCAAGAAAATGCTAATTTTCCGGTGACTTTTACTTGCAATATCTCTCTTCTTGCAGCAGATGATGCTGGATCAGTACTCCTTATGTTTACATCCTGTAATGTAATACATGCATTATCTCTTATCTAAAAGCATATTTTTTTTTAGTTTTAAGGACAATAGCAAACAATAACCCTGATAAATTAACACTTTATTAATAGATCAAATTTAGTATTTATCTGGCCATGATTAAATCGTAAAAAGTGTATTTCCCTGTTCTCTCCGGCTGTATAATTAATGCATTAGAATAAACTTGAGGTAAAAGTTGCATTTAATTGCTGACAGTGTCAGTGTCATTACCCCAAATGTAATACCAACCAATATAAGAGAACAAACAAACAAACAAGACTACCATTAGTGAGATTACAACTTGGTGTATTCTGTTGAGGGGGTACATAGGTTACTGCTACTGGTCCCTGTAGTCCATCTATTAAGGTATATAAAATATATGTAGCTTTCTTTTTTTGACAGGTCTATAGGTTATCTAGTTATCAAGTTTTAACATGGTGACATTACTGTAACAGCATAGTTAACAGTGTTAGCTAGCTTGCTTACAAGTCTTATTTCCTCCAGTACCTCAGGCTTACCTGAAAAATGCCCATGAGATCTTAGTCCACCAGGAACTGTTCTGGCAGAAAAACCAAGACTGTATCTCTGTTGTTTCTCAAACCCCTGCAGATGCTGCCACAATTGTTTGGTTCTGACTGAATGTGCATAAATGCATATGTAATGGTGTTAGTGTAAGCTTGTTTTTAATGTGTGTTTTCGGATTGTGTGCAGAAAGCTGTGATTCATGATTGCTTCCCTTGTTTACTCACTGGTTTCCTGTGGTGCTGTGAGGCTGAGCATGGTTGCCAACCCTGGGGAAGGGAAGCTACTGAGAGCTTTAACAAGTGCCTGCGGGCCCGGAGTTCACAGGTCATCACACCTTCACACAGGCACAGACACATACGCACACACACACATACACACAACTCCTTATTTTGAGGAGAATCGATTACTATCTGCCTGCCCCACAAAGGTAGCAGGTTCCTTGCCTGAAGGATCCTCCCACAGCCCTACTTCCTCCTTCAACAATTTCCACTCATCTCTGTGAACAAAAAACATGGCATATCAATTGTTGCACTGATATATCAATACTTTGACAAGCTCCTATTAGAGCACAATAATGTCTTCATTACAACAACAGCTCAAGCAAGAGCTGAAACAAATAATATAAAACAAAATGATAAAAAAAATCTTGATTTTACTATGCAAGTATAAAATGATGAAGCTGAGCATAAAGTTGAAATATTAAACGTGAAGTTTCATGGTCACTGCCACTTCAATAATGTATTAAATCAACCAGACACAATGTGCACTAACCAAATTATTCTTTCATTTAAATATGTGTTATTTAGGCTGATAAAATGTGGCTATGTCGACACAGATCACATCACACTACTGTGAAAATAAAACTAAGGTTGCGGACTACCACCACACAATAAATAAGCCTAATGTGGACCTAATGTGGCTTTGTGGAGCTATTTGTATCTTAAGTTGGTTTATTTAATCTTTTTAACATCTTGTGCTTGTCACCCCGTCTCTCAATTCCTCTCAAAATAATTGTCAGGAGAACCCTAAATAGTGAGCCAATAGCCGTGCTCATCTGGATAGTCTAGCTCAGAAATTCCCGTGGGTTTGTGGTTTTCTCCGGGCTGTTTGTTCTCCTTTGGCCTTCGTTTCCTGTTCTGAGGTCAGTGTCCAGCTATGGCTGTGTGCCGAGGCACTTTGGATAATTACTTCTGTGAATAAATCTGCTCTTTATAGTTTTCAGATTTTATAAGGATTTGTAAGGACATCCCACATCTGAAGTGTATGTTCATGAATGCATCTTTTATACTCTTATAATCAAGATGGACTGATGGCCAATTGTTTCTTTCTTACAAAAACTCTGTCCCTGAAACAAAATGTTGTCCACATGTGTCCATCTGCAGTAGCAATGATTGAGGTGCTGAAGCGGCTGCTTTCAGAGTGATGCTTTATCGTATTCCTCAAAGATTTGGGTTTGACAGTAACTGGGATTAATATTCTTAAAGGACAGCTTTAAAGGTCATAGGAAAAGTATGTCCTCAGAGATGCATCAGAAGATTACCTCTGTGTGAGTCATCTCTCCAGTCAGGCGGCTAATAATCAATAGAATCCATATGCTCCCAGTGACCTGGCTTATAAAATCGATAAGCTAAGTCACTTGGATCTACTGATGCGTTGCGAGTTCAATTGGCTGTTAAGAATAAATGTTTGAAGCAATCGACTGGTTTGATTTTATGATTTTATGGCATTTGTTTGCAATTCTAATGTAATTTTTTTTTCTGACGGCCTTGATCAGAAAACATCTAATCCAAACCAAGTCCTTCAGTGGTGTTGAAGTGAGTGGGTGGATTAGCCCTCAGGACTGACCTTGTTACTACAGGGAGAGAACCTAACTAATGTTACCTTCATTAAGCAGAGGTTGACGTTGGAATGCGCACTCTCAAAGCATCTCAAGCATTTTGATATGTAGTCTCATTAGCCAGTGGGAGAGCCAGAGGGAGATATTTGTGTTATGTGGGAATTGCATGATGTCGCACGCACTGTGGATGAAGATTTATGGGGAGATATTGGCATAACAAATACCTGTAGTCTGTGTATTTCAGTTTAGTCTATTCTTAGTATCCAACGCTAGTTTATTAGAGAAATTCCAATCATGTAAGAGGTTTTGTATTTACTTAGTTTGATACAGGGATTAATGGCATCTAACAAGTAATGTAATGTGTTTTAAAAGCTAAACATACAGAATGTAACAGGATTTTGATTTGTAATTATCTATTCAATTGTAAAAGTAACCACCTTTCCAGTATCCTAAGCTTTTTGATTATGTACCTACCATGTCACAGTGCTTTTACTACTTTCCCTTTTGATGTGTCCCTGACCAGTTAAGACTAAAACTTGTATCATCAAAAAAGAAAAAAAAGCATCTTGGATCCAGGCTTTACTTTTTTACATTCCAACTCTCCTGTGCCGTGCTGGGTTACCGTGTAGCCGAAGGCCTTCTTTTGGAAGTCCATATAACTAGGGGTTGCAGAGTGGCATGGTAGCCAATGACATCTTATCATGCTTGAAAAAAATTGCCTCAGGTTAATGAGGGAGTGAGAAGGAAAGAAAGTGTGGATTTGGATAGTGTCAAGGTGTTTGGAAGAGGGAAGCAATGTGACATCTGCAATCTTTGGTGGCTATGTTGTGAAATACAGTAATTAACTCATATTCAGAATCTGTATGCATGAGATAAAAGGAAACTTCAGACAGTCATTAATCTCACAGACATTTTGTTCCCATAGCCTGTGATTTTCCACTGCAGTAAGAAGGGAGCAGACTTACACTTTACTTCCAATCAACCAAAGTACCTGCACTGTTTTGCTCACTTCAAACAACTGTTTCTTGTGACATGCAAGATTGGTATCAAGTGTGGACTATAGCCAGATTTTTAAAGCTGCTTTATTCCGAACAGTGTCGGTTTGGCAATGAGAGTTATGACAAATTGTTTCCTTTTTTTTCACAATTCATTGCAATTACATTTAACAGTCGAGCAAACCTCTTTTCAACCAGCAGATCATCACAACCTTTGCCAAGATTTTCTGATTGTGAGCTACGTTTTGCACTCTTAAAGCAATTTATTGGAACACACAAACTAACAGTCTACCTCAGAAACACTGCATTTTTGTCACAACAATCATGAAAGCATAGAGAGACTGTTGGACTCATGCCCTCAAACTCAATCCACACAATATAGCAAACCAAGCTGGAAAGCTGGCGCTTTAACCGTATGCCTTACGTCAACAACCAGCCCCAGAGCCCCGTGCCAACATGTGTTATCAACAGCAGCACCGTAAATGGAGCCAAATAAAAAGCTGTTCATACAGATAAATTCTCAAATTACTACCAGATGAGCAGTTTTAATCACCTTCTAAAGATCAGTTGGAAAAGCTCATCCAAGGGTAAGCTTTTAACTATTCATTTAAAAAAGGGATTGAAGTCTGTTCCTAAACACTTCAATCCTTTATAGCGAAAAACAAAGTGAAAAGCAATTTGCCAGGATCACAGTTGAAATGATATTTTCCCAGTGGAAGTGATTGACACAAGCAGCTTTGCTGTGAAAAAAGAGGTCAGGATATTATGGAGTTCCAGAAGCTGGTTCTCATCCACACTGAATTCTGACTTCTTGGCTGCTCCCACTGTGGGGCTTTATTGCCACTCATAGTATTGCTGCGTCCTGCAGGTACTGTTGATAGACTAGTGTCTGGAAAAAGATATATGCACATACTGTGTAGCCTTAGGGTTTCCTCTTACACGCTGCATGTTGTAGATGAAGCTCTTGGCTTTATGTATTACTGCAGTGATTCATATTCACATCATCAGTTTAATCCTTGAAATGAGTAATGTCGAGAGGTACAGTCCTATTTGTTTGTGGCCACTTCGTGCTGCAACTCAACTAGCAGATTGCATCAGAATTCCTTGAAAAGAAGATTTATAGGAATGCTTTGTAAGCGGCGATAAAGGTCCATGATATGTAAATTTTTCATAGCAAATGTAACAAGAGCTAATATTTAAATTGAGGACTGTATTTTCACCAAGGTAACAATGTGACACCACCAGCAGCAGCAGCAGCTGTGTTTTGATAAGATTTGCATTTGCTTCTGTGGCTTGTCTGCTGCCAATGTGTCAGACGCTCTTTGCAGTTTTTGAGTCCGTCAGACTGCTGCCTCAAGATTAGAAACCATTTTGAGAAACAACCAAGCACATTTCAGTGCTCTTTTTTCAGCAATGTCAGGTTAGTGTGCTCATTTGCGATAAAAGACAAGTAACATGCACACTTTAATAAATTTATTGCGGTTTATTACATTTTATTACTTACTCATTAACAGAGTCTGAAAGGCTTGATCGCAAGGGATCACAGTTAGACAAATATTAAATATTCTTTATCCTGCATAAAGTCTTTGTGCACAGATGTTACCAAGAAGCACACACAAGTGAGACAGGTGGCAGGCAGCTCAGATAGCTGGACACCAGTATCAAGAGAGGGTGTCATGTGCTTTGCATTTTGAATTGGAAAGAGAAACCCATTTTTACTAGAGATACCTTTTAAAGAAGCAGTTTGATGTTTTAGTAAATTGGCCTAGTCTCTCAATTTTTTAATTTAGGGCAGAGGACTTATGCTAAGCAAAGATAATTGTCTCTAGCATCAGACTTAACACTGAGTGGTATCACTCTTCTCATTTAACTCTCGGCAAGACAGTGAGCATATTTTCCAAAGTGTCTATTGCTTGCAATTCAGATGTAAATGTAATCCAACTAGAAGACTATTAATGCCATAGAGCGGAGATTTGCCTGCTCTCACACGAGGGGCTTATTGCAGAGCTGAGTGAGACCCATCTTCCTCTTCTACCACGCAGGTTATTAACAAAAATTGAGTGAATCTACACAGCACTAACCTATAATCTCCTGTGGCTGAATGTCCTCTCTTATTAATGTCCTCTTGCACTATTAAGCTAATGCTATGATTGCTTTTAGTGTCATTGCAGTCCAAAAACACCCACTGCTGTGGCCACTTGTTCTGCCTCTTCATTACAGAGATTGTAATTGAGACTCAAAAGAGCAGTTTCAGGCGAATCTGAGCTTGTTTCTGTCTTTGAATTTATGTATCTGTTGATATTGAGATATTGTCTAATATAGTACATGTATGTGTCTGCGTCAGCGTCTGTGGAATTTTAGTAAGTGGAATAAGTCCTGTGAGAGAGCTTCAGTTTTGTAGATGGGTTTGGTGCTCAGGGCAAAGTCTCTCTCCCTTCACAGTGTGACAGTCCGTTCACATCTGGGCTGCCACTACCAGAGGCACAATTAAGGCCCAAAATATAGGTCATGCAGACTTGCACTTGTGACATGCAATGACACAGCATGAAGCTAATGAAATATTAATGAATTAATTCAGTGTAGTGTTAGTTAGTGTAGTAAAAAATGTTTTACAA
Source organism: Holacanthus passer (assembly GCA_025331565.1). Lineage (NCBI taxonomy): Eukaryota > Metazoa > Chordata > Actinopteri > Pomacanthidae > Holacanthus > Holacanthus passer. The sequence goes on from JAFREQ010000005.1 coordinate 9,281,033, forward strand.
CTAACAAGCCTCAAAGGAGATGAAGGAAACATGCTAAACTACAGATGGTCAAACATACATTATGTAGTCTATTTAAATGCTGATACTAAATACTGCAGACTAGACATTAACTTTTAACTGATGAGAAGATAAGGCAGTTGTTTCAAATCAGTGTGAGTAAGATTAAGCCAAAGTTGATTCTTTCCTTTGATAATAAACTGCCTCTTTGCCACTTCAGTGTCTGTCTCTATTCAAGGGAAGTTTGAATTTCAAGCTCTGCCTGAATGATAATCAATGGTCTATACAGCCACTTTACTTTCCACTGAACATTTAATGGAGTGAGGATAAGCCTCTCAGATGGGCTGCTGGCCTTTCCAGGCAGTTGTGCTCTGAAGGTGTTTCTCATCACAAATATAGGAGGTAAGCCGCTTGCAATCAGACACCTCAACTTAACTGTTTATATGTCAAAGCCATATATAGCACAATCAGTATATAAAAAGCTAAATGTGTAGAGTATTGTTGTGGAAATTTTAACTGGTGAGACTTGAAATAAATACTTGAGAAGTAAATTGTCTTTCACGTAGTTTATTCTTTGCAAAGAAGGTCAAACAGTCATACAGAGTGCAAACAGTCTGCAGGAGTGTGACAAACACAGGATGGAACAGAGCTTTGGCATAAACAAACTTGTAGTTAACACGTCTTCTTTCGAGAAGGAGTAAGGTTGTGTAAAGCTGGTTCAAACCAGGTCTGTGGTCAGATGTAGGCAGTGCACTTGGGGTGATCCTATACAGCGAAGTGAAAAAGTGTAAAAGATTGTAAAGGGGAATACAGAATTGTAAAAGGTTATCTGGGAGAGTATTACAGTTTGCTGATAATATGTGACATATTTAGGGATTACCAGTAATCAGTATTAGCATAGCTGGGAATATGCCATGTGCACTTGACCAGAAAATCAGTTTAATGTGACGTGTGAACCAATCAAAACATTTAAATGAACTGAGGCAACAAAATATAATTGGATTGTTCCAAATTGCTGGAATATTAGATTAAAAAAATGCAGTGTCTTTGTTTGGTTTTGGTTTGAACCACAGCTTGTGTGTCATTGACAGTCTGATGGATTTGTTCTCCGGTTGAAATGTCCTGCTGACCTACTTGGCTCAGATGTTTATCGTGTACCAGCAATGTTCTGGTTCCAGTCTGCCCTGGGGGACTTCATTGCTTGTTACCTTCCCACTGAGCATTTAACAGCTGGCAACCCAAAGTAGTAGCTTTTTTTTTTTTTTACAATATTGTATTATTGCACTGTAAAAAAACAAAAGCAAAACAGTTTAGAAATCTTGTTATTTGAAGACATTAAATTGGGCAATTTTCACTATTTGACATTGTAAAGAAATGATAAATCACAAAAATAATTGACACATTATTTGCTGTACAAATCTTTCTCTGCACCCTGTTATATGAATTCTTAAGCCAGTCATGTGTTATCATATTCCTCATGCATTTCCACTCAGTTGATATCTTGCCCTGAACATCTGGGTGCTGCAGTTGGGAGCTGTTATCGTGTCCATGACCTTGACTCCCGTCTCTGGAGATTGCTTCATTGTGTATTGTGTTGTTAGGAAGGTGGCAGAAAAAAAGAGGGGCTGATTTACAGAATTGTAATCAGAGTTTTTCATAACTTTCATGTGATTAAAATGACCTGTACAAATACAGTTTAATAAGATCAAATGTGTCAGCAGAGTGTAAGAGAGAGTGTGGACACCTTGTCCTGGCCACACACAGGCATAGAAACACACTCACATTCCTTCCCCCACATACTTGAGTGAATGACAGTGTTCAACTGTTCCACTTAATTGTAGTTTATACAGCCTGAGAAAGAATGTCTGGCATTTATTGGTTGCCTGTGTTTTACTTTACAAATGAATGAGTGTGTGTGTATGTTTGCAATACGTGTCTCCAAGAGATGGGCAACACAAATGGTTTATTTTCCAATGAGTCACCCTGGTGTTTTGGGAAACACACTTCTTGGCTTTCATACTGAGAGTCAGATGAGAAGATTGATAACATTGTCATATGTGTAAGATAAATATGAAGCTAAAGCCCGAAGACGGTTACATGTATCTTAGTTTAGCATGAAGACAGGAAGCCGTAACTCCAGCCTGGCTCTGTCCAAAAGTATAACATGTTTGAATGACATAATGTGTTTCAGAGTTAAAATCATTAAAACTGCTGTTTCAATGGTCACAACTACGACCACCAATCCTCAACCATCGTAGCAACAAAGCCTTTGTGCAGCATTTCTTTTTTGATTTGTGGTCTGGTGTTATTCATTTATACTGCTCATTCATGGATAATTCAGTCAGAGATGCTCATGTCATTTATAGGAAATGGTTATACCCTTAGAAGTCTCTGCTGTATGAGGGAGCTCTCAATGAATCTGAGCAGTGACATGGATTCTGTTATTCCTCCTTAATCAGATCATACATGAACAATAAATCTTTGTTAAATCAACAAAACAAAATACCACATAAGGAGAAGATTGGGATGGTGGAGCTTTAGCAGCAAACATGTTATTACAAGTTATAATGTCTGCGCTGTACACCTGCATGAGTATGATTGTGTTAAAAGCTACACAGCTGTGAATGAGCCAATCATTGTGAAGCATATTGCAAACAGCTGACGCCAATCAGCCAAAGACTTAAGTGTTCTTTAGTCCTGAACTAACGCCATACTTCAAGTTACCATATATGAGGTTTATGTGCTCACCATTCCTCGTTAATTATGCTTCAATATGAAGAAAATTACTTGAAGGTAAGCATATGGATGGTTTTTACAATTAGCATTTCTGCATTTTCTTTTCTTTTGTGCATTGAAAAAATTTTATGATGAACGTGTTTGATTTTTTATGTCAAGTGGTTGCACTAAATGAATTAATATCAATCAAGATATATTTCTGCGTAGTTGCGTGTCCTCATTATTTTTCAGCAATTCGGATAATTATTTTCATAATTTTAGCTGAACTGTTTTTGAGTAGAGTTTGTTATTTTTAATGCTCAGTATACTGAAATGAATATCATACACAGTCCACATAATCCCTTGTACAGCTTTACATGTTCACACCAGTGGCTGTTTTAAAACTACAGTCCACCACTGACTTTGTTCTTCAGCCTGGATTATTTACAAGGTGTAAAACACCTCTCTAAGGAAACCTGATGATATCTTATGAGGCAATAGTGGCATATAGTTTAAAGAAACAGATTTGTGACTGAAAAGCTGCCAGTTCAATCCACAGGTGGGGAGAGTGAAAGAGAAACTCATTTCACATCACAGTAAATGTTCTCCATCACCATCAAACACAACACAACAATACGCTTTCAAAGGGTTCACAAGAGCAGCTGAAGATCCTACAGTCCAGCGCTGATTTTATTTTTTCGTCCAAGGATTTCGGGGGAGAGCCTTTCAGCTGCTATTTGCAAGAGCACTGTATGAATGAATTTATAGTAGTATCTCAGCTCTCTGGGGTGAGCCATGTTCACTGCGTAGATAACTCCAGCATCATTGCACAGACCCAGAGTTGTCCAGAATGATTACTCCTTCAATATAAATGCCAGTGTCTTCAAACTGTCTCGTTCTCCACCCTTGTTGTTGATGATAAATATTTTGTACCTATGGTGGATTTCTGTAGGTCTCTTAGGATGTCATCTCCTTTGATATCCTGTATATTTAAAGAAATTATGAGAAAACAGTCATGTATTTATGCTGTATATTTATTTTAATTACATACACTTTACTGTATGGAAAAATCTTGCTCACATACCTATTAAGTCTGGTCATATTTTATGTTTTTCTGTCAGCGGTAATGTTCATGCATTTGTCATCACTGGGTTAAAAGATTAAAAAAAACACCAGCATGATCCATTCATACTGTGCATAATCACAGTCATGATGCTTTTGTTATGTAGCTGAATTGAGGGTGTATCAGATTTGTTTTCACAAATCACGTTGTGAAAGCCATTTTGTCTGCCTTTTAATAACAGAGAGAAAGTGGGAGAGTAACATTAGGATCTTAACACATTTTCTATAATACAAATCAGTGCGTGCGACTGTAATTACAATGACTTATACTACCAAAGAAATGACCATTGTCCTCACCAAGGTGGTACATGCAAAGTGCCTTGAGGCCTGCTGCCTTGAGGCCTGCTGCCCTTAAGGTTTACATCACTTGTAGCCTTTGTAAAAGGAAAACAATTATTAAAGTAGTCCTACATACATAAGTAATCACAAAATTTCAGGTAACCTAAAAAATATATACAATGACTTCATTATACATAGTGTAAATGGACACTCATGGACTCTTTAATGACTTCTCTAATGTTGAATTGCGACTTAATTTTCATGAAATGTCAGTAATCTGAATGTGTAGGGTGATAGCACGATTGTAACATCTACTGATCCAGGGAAGCTTCACAGAGAACACTACTCTCTTCCTCACAGTTCACACCTGAAAGCTGCTAGTACAACCACAGGCTGGTCTGCTGGCCACTGAGGATGAAATGCCTCACTTAATTGAGTGAAATTAACTTGTTTTAAACAAAGGCAGTACATATTAAAATCAATTAAAAAGACAAGGATCCACTAACACATTAAAAGCAATGGAATAAGCCGGCCAAGTACATATAACATTTACAAGAGGTCAGAATATGTTTTTTTTCAGTATGCCTTTGTGTGCATGTAACCTTTTATTATAGAGTCTGGACAGTCTTATAATACAGGTCCCTGGTCTCTCTTATAGACCCTTTGACATAGCAGTGAATCCAAATTAGTCAGAACTTGGCCTGAGAGGAGAGGATGTTGTTGGATGTTTTGCTGACATTTCTGTATAATCAGATGTGCTTAAAATACCAAAGGTTGTGAGTAGCTGCTGTGAGTTAAGTGTCGCAGAGTCAGAAGGCTGTCTAGTCTGTGTCTGTGAAGTGTATTTTAGGATGGAAATTTTGACAGCACTCATTTCCTATTCCTGCTCATATAAAGTCACACTTGATCCACTATTTTTGTGTAATTGAGACATGCTCTGTATGTCAGGCCAAAAGTGGAGAAACATCCATCTGACTCTTACTGGCTGGTTGACTTTTGTGATTGCTGTAAGCAATTGGCACACTTGGTTATATCAGCTATATTATTTATGCATATTCTTTTTCTTCTTCTACTCACATTTTTGCGGATAGACACATTCCAATTTTCACATGTCAAGAATATGTGTCTCCTGGTGACTAATTTTTAATGCCTGTTACAGTTATTGAGATGTAAATGTTTAACTGTAATATTTTTTGACTGTCCATCTAAGGCAGTGTTCATATATTCATTAATATTATTAATCCTATATGTGCCAAAGTAAGCATACCTCGTATGCAGGTGCTCAATATCAATGTTGTTCAATATGTTTAAGCGTGTATAGAATAGCACCACCACATGGTTGCTTCACTGATTAAGCATTTTATATTTCTGGCTAATGACTCAGGAACTGTTAGCAGTAGAAGACACATTTTTGTAAACTGGTTCTTCATTTAGGCAGATATATGTTGTGTCCATTGGTTCACAAACAATTTTTATGCCATTTTGGATTTTTAGTAAGCACAATTTTTGCCTCTTTTGGCACATTATTCATCATCTTCATCAGACTTAGTACATACCGTTTTTAGTTATGAACCAAACCATCTAAGGTTTGATTTATAACCATCTAAGTGAGGTCCTTTTTGGATATTGCTTATTCTTGGTGGGGCCCGATATCACATGTCACAGTCATCACAATCCTGTCTACTGTGTCATATTTTTAGTTTCTAAATAGAGACTAGTTGTAGAACTTTATTGTACACATCAATCAGATGCGGCAGACTCACACACTTCCTTCAGAAAATGCAAATATTTAGTTCAAAATGACGTTTTTCATTTCTGACTAGTAACTAAACATGAAACAACTTCAGTAGTTGACTTAGTTCAGTTGTGGTTTTGGTACTATTGTGGTCGTTCCTCTGTGTAACCTGTCATGTCTGTCTCCCAAATGCTCTTTAATCCTCCAAATCTTTCTATTGTCTCATTTGGTTTTGTTCTCTTGCTATCTGCTTTGTTAATCTGGCCTCTGGATAGTTTTCTGCTCCAGCATGTGGTGTCATTTGACTTACAAGAGCACTGCTGTGAATTCAGAAGCTTGTGGAAATCTCAGTCTTGCCATTAAAACTGTGGACTTTGATCCACGATCTAGCCCACGGATCACAAAAAAAGAAAACTAGATGACTTTCACAGACTGAAACAAAGGGATTTCCTTAACAAGACATAGCTGTTCCATTTACGGCATGCTCTTAAGCCTCCCACAAAACCTGCCTGCCATTGTTAGCTGTGCCTGACTGCTACTCTTCCATAGTGGTGTTGGCACTCAAGCAAGCACAGGTAATCCCACAGTACCGCAGGTGGAGATTTACCATTTCCACCACTGTTGCTCTGGTAGGCTTGGTGTCTGAGCAAGCTGATTGTGTCACACAGCTGTCAGCAGCACCAAAGGGTGACAGTCCGCAGCGTTTTACATTGCTAAATGTAAACCCAGTGCTTTTTTAATACTAAGGCTTGTTTGGGAAAACCACAAAGAGACAATCATGCACATTCCTCAAGAAGTGAATTTGGAGGTTCTTGAGTTTGACTCTGAGTTGAAAACTGTAACCTAAGTCTCCAGGTGATGCTTTAGAAACATGTGCATCAGTGTGTGTATCCATGTGTCTGTCAGCCTGTCTGAAGTGGTACACTGTTGGAAAGGGTAATTTTTCATACTGAGCTGGCAGCCAGTGTGACTTCAGTGCAGCAAGCTAATTTGATTGTGATATTTGATCTTTTCTCTGTATATTTCTTTGGTTCCGCTCCAAACAGTCATAGTAGTCTCCTTTCATTCACTCTAAATACATACAGCATTGTACTGTAAATGACACTGGGGTAGGTCGATCCAGGACCACCAACGTTGCTGTAAATTACACTCATATTTGTCATATTGTGTTATTATAATCTCAGCACTCATGATTTGTTGTTTTAAAGCCCCTACCTTCCCCCATTATCATCTTCCTTCTCCTTTCCTCCTATAATTTATCCCCTCATGCCCTCTTTCCTACCTTGCATATTCACCAAACCGACTTGAATACAATACAAAATACCTTGTTTTTCAAACATGCTATGGCTTTCTACTAAGTTTTTTTTCTGCACATTTTAGTTGATTCTCTGGAGAGACACTGTTGTAGAGAAAACAGACTCTCTGCCTCTCTCCTTTCTCCCTGACTGAGACTCAACGACACAGAAATGCTCTTTCGTCTTTTGTGTTTATTGCCCTTCATTCAGCTTCTCACCCCAGATCATCACAAGACAACGGGACTGCCTGAGGGATGACTGACAGAAAAAAACATATTTGTAGGGGCACAGGTGCTACAAATGACCTTTGCCGTGTATGTATGTTCTCCATTGTGCATCTGTGTGCATGTTTTTGCATACTGATTGTATGCTGGCTGCTGGCCCTTTGCAGATAAAGCCTGGTCTTTTGGGGGCCCACTTGTGGCTGGCTGATATTGCCTTTCTGTAATGCCAGGGAGCTTAGGGAGCTTCATGGACCCTTAGGCATCAGCCCAACACAATTACGAAAGGTAGGCAGCATGTGTGCACAGTGGCCACCCTGTTTATATTGTTCTGTTATAGGTTTAAATGTCTAGACAGTGTGTTAAATTGCACTTAAATGAATTATTTATGATTGTTGCCCATTGCTACATGCCTCTCTTTTCTTTTTTGGTTGGGATAGCAACATATTTAAAATGAACTTCCCCAATTTTCTACTTATTTAGATTTGGATTTAGAACTCTTTCAGCGTCAAATGTGACGGGTTAATTCCTTCGTTCAATCAGCATTCTCTTCTGTTGCAATTCTTAGGAGCACAGTCACAGTAGTGGTCTTATTGCTTGTGTGCTTACTTTCTCAGTTTGTTTTGTTGTAGAATCCGTTCATCCAAGTTGCTTTATTTGCTCACAGCACTGACAAATGTTCGAAAATATTGGTGGTACAGTCAGTCCACCACTTTGGTGCAGATATCCATAGTGCCCAGAGGATGAATCCTAATTACTTTGGCGATCCAACATGGCTATAGCCTCACAAAGCTGCAGGCGTGGCTAAAGACTTGTTTTGATAAAATTCCATTCACCTTCATTACATTTGGGTTTGATACTGAAATCTCAAGGCTATCTCAAAACCTTGCTAAATAATCCCAAACCATCTGCATGGCGAGGTACAGTAGAGCTAAATGAGTATTTTCTTGTAATTTGTGTGAACTGTTTGGCTTGGCTAGGAAATAGTGGCACCGGTACGTAGAGTGTCAAATACATAGTATTACTGAACTCTAGCCCATGATGTATGGAAATATGTTTCAGCGTTTTACTGGTGTTGAAGTGATCATTTTATAGACATTACAACAAGCACTGTTGTCATCTTTCTTTGTGAGATAAAGCCACAGTTTGGACTGTTTTTTCTCCTCTGCCATGAATCCTTGTTGCAAGTTTCCAATAGAGTCTGACATCATTCTTTTCCAAATGCTCAACTGTCAGAAAAACATGCCGGCACGGATAGAAGGAACTGATAAGCTCAGAGGCATATGATTCTGGAGGATCGGACAATTTGGACCGGTTCTCAATGGTTCTGGCTCTCAAATTCCCATCTGTAGTAATTACATGCCTTTTGTTCAATTGTACATTCATGAGCATGTAGCCTTTAAGCTAGGGCCACCGCTTGACGGCATTAAAGGTAAAGAAGACAAAGGGAGCAAAGGGTAAAAAAGAAAAAAAAACCAGAATGAAATAGTCAGGCAATGAGAGGGCTTGTCTCAGCAGTCCACATCCATTGAGTCAGACTGCAACAATCTCAGTAATATGGAGCTTTTGGGTGCAGAACATGCCAATGTCAGCATATCTTTCAGTTTTTAATGATAAGCTTGTACACTTATCAAACAGCTTGTCTTCCAGACTTTTTGTGTAAAAGAGGGGGTTGTACTCCACCTCTTAAATTATATCACATTTCACTTTATAAAGTTCTGGAAAAGACAATAAAATGTAGATTTGTGCAATTACACAAATTATCTAGCACACTACCCAGTGGATCAAATTCTCACCCATTTCACCATGTGTGAGGTGTTATCTATCTGGGCAAACACTTGTCTGTGTGGGATTTATTGGTTGCAGCGGGAGTGTAGGAGCTCATCACTCTAACACGGTGGTGATTATCTGCTTTACAGGGCCATTGGCACATTAAAGCATGACCTGCTGAAAGCTGTGTAAGCTAGTGTTTGCAGCAGCATGAAAGAACAGAAAAGTGTTCCCAGAGCAATAAAACAGGTAAACAGTGGTTGCATGACTGACATTACGGACACATTTCCTTCATGCTCTCTGTCTCTCTTCACTCTCTCTCTCTGTCTTGATGGCAAGACAGCAGTTTTTATGACACTTGCTTGTGCATTTTAGTTTAGGATTAAAGGTGATTTTAAATCTGATCTAAATTCTGCAAAACAATGACTCCTGTAGCTGTTTTGTAGAATTCACACCAGACTTTCCTGCATTCAGCAATTCAGTCTGCAAAACTGAGGAACAGGGAGAAGCAGAAAGAATGAGAGAGTGTGTGTCTGGACTGGAGGTGGGCTGGATTGATTGTGTTGGGGGATTGGAAAGAGATGGTGGGAATGTGGGATGTACAGAGGTATTGAGGTTGTGTACCTGGATCTCATTAAGGAGGTTTTGCTTTGTCCTCGGCCTCACAGGGACTTATTGTTAGACAGTTTCTTTGAGGAGACCAACATGATTGACATCTCAACAGTGTATTGAGGATTAGAAGTGATTTTGTGGTTGTTAGTGTGAGTATGTTTGGAGGTATTGCTTTGTATTTCTTTGGCTGGTTTAACAATTACAGAGGCTGTGGTAAAATTGGCTCCAATAGGTGAACACAGAGTAAAATAAATGTATACTTCAGTAGGGTGGAGGAGAGGGTGATGGCTCATTTTGAGAACTGGGTATCCTTTTGCTTTTGCTCAGATTATCAAAATGCAATGGTGACACTGCTACATGGAGGCATTTAATTAGATTTTCCACCATACATTTAATATAATAATAATACAACTTATGCGTCTCCATTATTGTTAACCTTAGCAGAAGTTTCAAACATGTTTAAACCTGCTGAATATTTAAATCAGTGAAATGAACACAGCCAGTGTCTATAGTGTTGTGTTGGTGAAGCCACAGATAGCACTATAATCCCATTTTTATTCAGCCTTGAAGCTTTTCTCAAAAACAGTATGTAAATATTTCTTTGCAAATGCATATTTTAAGGCTAGACATGTGCTGAAAGATATTGCTCCTGAGGAGTTCACATGTCAGCATTGTTTTTTTTAATTTGCGATGCCTCATGGGGTTCCAACTGCTGAAACAAAGGCAAAACACTTTATGAGCGACATGCGATTGTGTGGTAATTATATTGTCAAACTGGATTATTGTTAATACAAGGCACTTGCACAGCAATAATAATGTGCCGCGTCTAATTCCTTTAGAGCTGCTGCTGTTTTGATTAGTACTGCTCTTTTTTGCATTGGAGGATTATTTGATGAATTTTACTATGGCTCTTTGTGTTGTGTGTTTTTATATTCCATTGACATATATACTACGCCTCATATACCTAAAGTGGCAGGAAAGTGCCTGAAACTAATTCTTGTCTCTGTCAACATTGCACCCTTCTTCCTTTCCAGGGTCTCGTCTTCGCCAGGAAGACTTCCCTCCCCGCATTGTGGAGCACCCCTCTGACCTCATTGTGTCCAAAGGGGAACCAGCCACTCTCAACTGTAAGGCAGAGGGCCGTCCAGTCCCCACGGTGGAATGGTACAAAGACGGGGAGCGCGTCGAGACGGACCGGGACAACCCCCGCTCGCACCGCATGCTGCTGCCCAGCGGGTCCCTCTTCTTCCTGCGCATTGTCCACGGACGACGGAGCAAGCCTGACGATGGCAGCTACGTGTGCGTGGCCCGAAACTATCTGGGCCAGGCGATCAGTCACAATGCATCCCTGGAAGTAGCAAGTAAGTTACATGTTACAGCGCTGAGAGACTTCTGTTCAATTCTGTTCAAAATGATGCAACACACATGCACACATTTTACTCCATCATGGTGTCATAATCAGAAAATATACCACATTTAAATGGCCATAGTCATGCATTAGTAAAGAAGTCTACCAGATCGCTAAACCCAGACCAAGAATACACAGGAAGCTATCTCTAATACCCAGGAATGATACGCAGATAATAATTGTCTGAGCTCCTTTAATAATGTATCTTCAAAGAAAGTAAGCAGCTTTTTTGAAAATGTCTGGAAAACATTTCCTCAATATAACCTTTAGATAATCTAAAGGAAAAATAAGTATAAAAAGACTTTTTCATTACTAAAATGCATCAAAGCCTTTTTTATATTTACTTTGCCTTGAGCGTCTTTGCACTTTAAACTCAACCAATTGCATTTATCTAATTATACATAATCATTTTTTCATAAGCATATTTTATTTTGTTACTTTTGTTCAAATATGGGTCGTTTTTTACGGTAGAGGGACAGGTGGAAGTTCACTATGCGACCCACCTGTCAGACATGCAGCAGCTGTGTGTCTGCTTTAGTCCTCCAGGTCTAAACAAGTGCTGAGTGTGTTCCTAACAGGTGACAGTGTCAACACGCTGAATCATACAGTTGTAAGTGTCAAGTGTGTAGTGTCAGTGGTAGAACAGCCTTTCACTGTAGCGTGTCTCGGTCAGGAATCTGTTCTACGCAGCAACCAAACGTATGTGTGTGTAGATATACATTAGTTAGAGTGATGGAATGAAGCTTGTGGAGAAGCAGGCAGAGGGCAGAGAGCAAAAGGTCAGGGCTTACGACCACTAGAATAGGGTAGGTGCAGATGGTCTGTGAATCCCTATGGAGCACAGGTCCAAAAACACTGGAATCTGGTGGACAACACTTCCTGCATTCAGTGCATAAAGAATTTACCGAAAGAAGGAAGCGTTGATGACAGCGGTTAACAACTGCAGTTATGTCCTCACATACTGCAAAGCTCCCCAACCTTTGCTGTCGATCCCCGGCTCTGCTCGGCTGTGTCAGCGTGCAGAGCGTTAGCCTGGCTTGATCTCCTGGGCAGGTATTTCGCAAAGGTTTTAGAATAATAATTCCCCTCTGGTATCCGTTTCACCTTTTGAATTATAATGAAAGAGATGGTCAAACGGTATCGCAGTAATGCTAGATCAGCACTCCAACCCTGAGAAGCTAACCCCTGTGGGGGGAGAGTTTATTACTCGGAGTTCACTAAATTTACTGTCAGGTTTTAAGGTCGAGGGGGAACACAGAGAGGACTTGTTGAAGCTGCCTGGATGAGTTATGTCTCCCTGCTTCATCCTTCAGAGGTCACACGGATTCGCAGGTCACCCTGGGGCTGGATAGTAAAACAGAACCCCCTTTGGCAAATGCTGCTGAGTTAGGGAGTTTATAAGAGGACTGAGAAACTGGGGAGTGTTAAAAGGAGGATTGGACTCACTCTGTCAATAGACTGCAGTGTCAGATCATTTATCTAGTCTTGTTAATGTGATAGCTGTTAATTTTGTGCAGGGTTTTAATTGCTCAGAGGTTGCTGTCTTAAGGGGACCGTGTTCACAAGGGAGACTTGTTTTCAAGCTGACATGTTCTGGTCTTTCATGTGATACCCAGTAAGCTAATGTTTTTGAATTGACAAACAGTCTGTGCACACACGCCATCATGTTACCATCACGTTTCACTTCGCTCAAAAATCATTGAGGCAATAATACTGTGTGACAACACTGTAATAATAGAGCTGAATGGTTGGCAATCAAATCAAGGCAGAGTCTGAACAGCCATACAATTATAGTAACACCATGTGCCACAATAGGTGCATCATAAGCACAATATTATCATTATATTACAACTGCATTGTAAAATGCTGTCATAGACCCATGTGCAAGTGTGTAATCGCCGGTCACCCCCCCCCCCAATATTTACAATCACCAGTCATTAAATACAAAAAATGTGTGTTAACTAAACACCTCCTGCTTCACGTTAGTTTACATGGGAACCAAAAACAAAGCTCTGAATTCAATATGTGCGTAGGATGCAATACATCTACTTCACTGAAGGTATAACCCCATTTCCAAAGAAGTTAGGACACTGTGTGAAACAACAGTAAAAACAGAATTCAATTATTTGCAAACAGTGTGGTGAACCTCACCCCATCCTTGCTTGTGAACGACTGAGTCTTTCCAGGATGTTTTATTTATGTTTTACACAGCATCCCAACTTTTTTGGAATCAGGGTTATATGATGGCATTTGTCTATTCAATGAATACCCTGTACTCTGCATCTGTCATAAAGATAAAGATTAAATAGTCCCAGTTAATTTACATGATTAGCTGTCTTGAATATCATGTCACTTTATATATAATATGATGAGTTCATGGACTCATGAATGTAAGACACTGCAGCGCATCAACGAGAGTCCCACAGAGCATAGTCATTTGATCTCTTATCCACAAAGTAAATGTGAAAGCTACAGTGGAAAATTAATTACTTATAAAAGCCTCAACTCAATTCCAAATGAATTTACTGTGTTGTAACTTCGTCTAACGCCACTTTGGTTGAAGTGAAGTAAGGCAGAGATGATGAAAAGTGTGGAGACGGCTGACAAAAGACAGGCTGACGGATGCAAAGTGATGGGAGCAGGAAAGGAGTGACAGAGACAGACGGGAACAGGAGAGAGAGAGAGAGAGAGAGAGAGGGGAAGAAGTGTCTGTCCTTCAAGGCATAGAAGTGAAACTTGTTTGCAGAAAATTGAGGCGACGTGGTAGAGACAGTGACAGATGTACTATGTGCTGGTGCCTGAAGCGTGACCACGGGGTTGAAATAGTGTGTAAGCACACACAACATGCTCACAGACATGTGCACACACACGCGGACTCTTGTAGCCTTTTCTGAAAGCGAAAGAGATTAAATGTGGAAAAAAAAGGAAAAAGACATATAACTTAGTTCCTATCCAATAAATGTCACAGGAGACACTCAGCATATTTTTTTTTCTGCCTGCAGGGACCCTAGAGGGCCCTGGGAAATGAACATATGTCCTATTGACCTCAGCCACTTGATTCAATCATGGAGCACTTTATTGAGGTGACACCAAAGTCACAGCCTGTGTACTCTAAAGGTTATTGGATAGTAGACCTGTTTTTAGGTTCAGTAAGAGAGAGGAATAAATGATATTCTTAAACTAATTGGACACTGCCATGTGCTTGTGGAGTGTGTGGCTCGTGGCAGTGCTGAAGGTTAGGCCACAACACTGCAGTGATGAAGTAATGAGCCAAGGGGAAAGACAACGATACAGCCGCAGCCACTTCTCACACATCACGAGTGTATGAAGAGAAAGGCGGAAACGTCCCTTCTGATTTTTCCATTCATCTTTTTTTATTTACATGTCACAGAAATACGTTTAGCCCATCACATGTGGGATTATGAGACACAGTCGCCAAAGCCATAGGAAAAAACATCAATCATAACATTATATACTGTATGTAAGTATATATTAGGGTTAGGGTTATGGTAATGTAAAGAAATCTTTCAAATGTGAACAGATGATGCACTCAGAACAAAACTCATGCACAGATTGCAAATTTTGATAGTAGCATTTGTCCCCTCCCCCCACCAGATGTTGTAAAGCTGTTATTTCTACTCTCCTTACGATCCTATTTTGAAGCCTGGCAATTGTGTTCCTTGACAGTACACAGGCTCTCAAAAGAGCGAAATGGCGGAGAGAGATTTTCAGATTTCTGTCATTAGTTTTCTGGATTGTTTTTTTAAATCACATTCACTTCAGACCAACTGTATTCCCCCAAACTTTATTTTCATCAGGACTTATTTACATGCAACAAACTTATTTTTTTCCTTTTTTGGAAGTGGCTTCAAATAAAATCCATAATTTATTGTCTGATTTATTTAGGTACTCAGTTAAAATATCTTATTTTGTGTATTTCATCAGCAGTTGTCACCAGCTGAAGTCACTGATTTGTTGTATGTAAGAGGATTAAAAATGGCAGTAGAAATGAATGTAACACAGAAAATAAAGCAGTTTAGATTACATTTCTGCCAACGTTTTTGGTATGGATTCCAGTACCGATATTTTTGTGACAAAACCCAGAGCAATGTTACATTCCTAATATATATATACTGTATATATCTATATTATTTGAGGCGATGTACATACGCTGTATTTATGTAGAAAGCTGTATATGGTTCAATTGTGCACCAAATATCAGAAGAAGAAACAGCTGCTTCAAGCCAGATTCTAGCTCTATAAAAGGCTTTCAGTTACTTAAATGTTTCATATGTCAATAGTCAACTCAGTGTTTGTGCATTATCCATGTTTAATGTATGTTTCAAATCTTTTAACTACATGCGTCATTCCTGATATCAGTGAGACGTAACAGTGGACGAATCCAGTTTAATACCAGATCTCAGCTGGGCAAATACGAATTCGTGCTTCTTAGATAAACTATATAAAACATGTCTCTCCATACTGCATTCATATTTCATCGTCCTAAATGTATGCGGTTTTGTTTTCTTTTCATACCTTGAAAAGGGAAAGCCAGTGGGAGACATGTGATGGCATGTGGTAATTACATGAATGCATTAACATGCCTACTCTCTGAAGTGGATCATGGGATATGCGCAGCACAGTCACAGTGTGAGATTGACAGCAGAAGGTGGGACCCCTGGTCTGTCTCCTTGTCCGCTCCTCTTTGATTATAATCTTACGCTGAAAACATACGAGTGCAGGAGACGTACGAAATGGCGAAGAGAGAGGCGGATTCTCAGAGGTCGGGTTCCGCCTCTGCGTACCCCTGTCCATTAACTAATGGCTCCTCACTTCAAATGGTTGTCACTGTCGCTGACAACATCCTGTTGTTGTCTCTCTGGATATACGCAATAAAAGATCCTAAGTGGCAGCAGAGCAGTGTATCTGAGGAAAGTTGTCATTTTCTCTCCATATGGATGACAAGTGATATTGTTTGATACACAAACACTGACACATTGTAAATGCTCTTCATTCATAGCCACAAAATCAGATATCAATGTTTATTTCTCGTTCCATGTGACAGTCTGTGAATGCTGTGCTAGCCCCTTGTTCCTCATCCTGTTTTCCGCTCCCTTGTTCTCTCCCAGTTGGCCTATGGTTAGATCAGTCAGTTGAATAAGTATCACACTCCGGGGACAGCTGGTTTGTGTTTACAGTCTGGAGACTGGGGCGAGTGCACTGCAAGTATTGTCTAAACAATTTTAGTCGCTATATTCCCCTAGGCTCAGCATTTCCAAGAGTTAGATTTGTGCCAGAGTGTCAGGACATAGGGAAGGAGTTTGTTTGGCTTGCAGCGGCACGGTGAAGGGAGAAGAGAGGGGAAGTGCTCAAGAGCCTCAGACAAAGACCATATGGCTCCTGGGTGTGTGGCAATATTACCAGAATGTAAAACTGTTCCTTTTGTGTGTGTCTGTGTGTACATTATGTCAAGATTGTGCTGTATACATACATTTGTGCGTCAGCTGAAACGACACTTGCTACTTTGTCAGGAAAGAAAAGGCAGATCTTCAAATCTCTACATTCTCCGGCAGATTCTTAAATTATACCATTACCTTCTTCCATTTTACAATCAATGTGCAGTTGCATTGTCAAGAACATAAAAGAAACATTTAGCTCTATGTATGATAATGAGCTGGCAGGTATTGTGAATTATCCTCACTGTTGAAGGTTCGTCTACATTACAGACGTGGCTGTGTGTGTGCACTTTCCCAGTTTCCTCTTTTTGTGCTTATCTTTCGAGAATAAGTTGCTGACAAGGAGAGACAGACGTGCCACAGGGGGGAAAAAGCAGCCTCGGAGAGTCAACAGATATGTCTGTTGAAGAGAGACTTTAGTGTATGCTTTTGGTATCTGTCCATTTCTTCTGCATGTCACCTTATATCCCCCCAAATCATGTTGAATATCATCATGTTGTGGGTTTTGTATTCAGCCTTGGTTGTTGCTGGGGAGACACTGTTAGGCTCGACCCATTTCCCCCGACACAAAATTTTTTCCCCCTTTTCCTGCTCTGCACTGAACCTCAGTGCTGGTTGCATGTCCCCGCTGCCTCGAAGCAGTGATGCAGCCAGATTTGATCAAATACCAATAAAAATCCATGCTTGCTGTGTCAGGTTACTCTGATGTCATATGCATTTTATTCACTCACTTCCCGATTTGTAACATAGCAAGAGAAATTTCCCGGAGGGCCAAATAACCAGCACTCATGTGCTGAGCTGCAGAAGTGTTTGTAACAACTGAAATTAATTAGCAGTGAAAACCTATCATCAAGTCACAACTTGCAACAAACCCTCTACTGACGTGAGCTACGATATGTCTAGTATGGCCTATATTTTACTTGAGAGTTTGTCACTGTGGAAGTATTAAAGGCTTACAGCATGGTTGAGTAATCCTGCTGTCACTGAAAGAAGAGAGATGGCCGCGCATTTGCCGAGATATTAGCCTTATCCATCCTCTATCTGTCACTCCATAACACTATAGTCAACAGTACCCACCAGCCATATCTGTGCTCAGGGTTAATTCTGTCTTCTTCTTGGGGTCAAAGGTTATGTCGCTTACTCATTTCAACCTCATGCCAGTTTTCATTTCTCCAAAGCTTTCTGTCTGCTCTCTCTGACTATCTGCTTTGTACCTGGTAAAAGTTAACTGTAATTCCTTTAAAAGAAATCAAGCTCAGTAAAACTCTGACAGTCCCTTCAGGGCGTGAAAATGATAAATGAACACTCTCCCAGATGTGTACTGCGTAATTGTGGCTTGATGATTGTTTGTTAGTGTTTATGATAGTATGATTAAAATGCCAACTTCTCAGGCTATCATTAAGCTAATCAAAATTCTTATGTGATCTGGTATAGGCGAACGCTTCGCTTTACAATGCCAACCATAATCAAATATTCTGAGGAATACCAGACAGAAATTCAGTGTTTATAGTTTGTTGAAATAGGTTTAGAAGCAATATAGACAAACATATCTTTTTTATTACTTTTCACTCTTTGCCTAATTAGTAGTAGTAAAGTAAGATAATGCCATTAAATTTAGATGCCCTGCCTACTCTTTGCTTTCAGCCATGGTCTTCCTGTTGTATCCTCCACTCTAAGTCTAAACTACCATTACTACTGTCAAAATGTTAAATAAGCTACTGTATTAAATAATTGTTGTTTCTGTGCAATCAGGCACACATCAAGTTTACAGTTAAAGTCCAGCTAATAGATTGCATGTGTTTTTTCTGCTACAGCATCAATACATGCTTAGTAAATCTTGTGTTCTGTGTTCTCTTTTGAATCAAGTCAGCCAGTCAAATCACTTCATTTAAACCATACTTACATAAAGCTGGAATGTCACTTTTCTATCATAGGTAGACAGTCACAGTGACAGCCAGACAGCAGTCTAGTACACAACACACGAGCTCCAGACTTAGAATAACAACTCATCTTGTCCTGTATCTTAGATTGCAGTACAAGCAACCAAACAAACATTCAGCATGAAAAAGTGCATGCTCACATCAGTTTGTCGGCTAGATGGATAATTAGCAGGTCAGCTGCAGCAAATTAAACAAAATGTACTTGTGCATATATCTGCGAATTACACTGTGGTTTGTTTACATGCTGGTGTGGCCCTTACTCTTCACTAACACTACACACAACACACCGTCTGCTCCTGGCATGTAAGCTACACAGTGCAAGTTTCTTTTCTCTCTTGTTCCCCTGCTGGGCTCTGCCTGCCAGCTTCTGTCAATCAGCAGACACATCCTTCCAATGGTTGAGAGTGTTTCTGATATTTCCTCAAGACGTTTTCCCCCTTCTTTTTAATAATGACAAAATGATGACAACCATAAATTTAAAATTACACCGATGTTAGATGGTCTGCTAAAAGAGATGACTAAATGTGATTTCAGCTGGGACTGAAAGAAAACTATCCCGGTGCAGGCTGCCACAACCTTGCAGTCATGGTCAATCAGGTTTGCTAAGTTAATTTAATCAGTATTAGCTAAACAGGTATGTAGCTAGCTGAAATGGTTTGGTTTACCTGAGAGGTAAAGCTAAATATTGTCTGCATAGTAATGAACTGAGATGCTAGTGATTGATAGTGAACAGTGATATGGTGAGAAGCGAACGTTAACATTACATTCTGAACCATTGAAGCATGCTATACATAAGTAATGTGGCTGATGAAAAAAAATGACAATCAAACTGACAATCTGAGAGATAATACACCTCATTGAATACTCTATCACAATACATGTTTAATATGTCCCTGTGAATTATCTGTGCATCTGCTTAGGCTTAAAGTGCATATGTTTATTTTTTCTGGTCTCTTTTGAAAAAAAAAAAAAAAAAAAAAAAAACAGATCCTGATCTCTGCTACCTGTTTAAATAATGGATTAAATAAACAGAAATGACACCACAGAGAAGCAGTGACAGACAGTTACCAGTGCAGCAGTAGAGTAAAAGAAAATGTTTGTGCAGTATTGTTCCCTACTGCTTCCCCACCACAACCAAAGATTCTGATATCTCCTCTAACAGGCTGCAGATGTGGTGATTTTCGTATAACATGCGGCAGAATAAGAGAGCGAGAGCGAGAGAGAGCAGTGGTTCCTCAATGGAAAGCTGAATAATGAGATGAACAGTTCCAAAGCACTACAACCACTCCTGTGCCTGCCTGGCTGTCAGTTCTGCATCCCCTATTTTCTGCCATTTTCCTCCTCCTCCTCCTCCTCCTCCTCCTCCTTCCCCTTCTCCTTCTGCAGCATCGCTTCATCTCTCTCCTGTGGGAATACTCTGGAATGTGCAGACAGGTTTGTGATGGAGCTGCTGGTGTTGAAGCTGCTTACTGAAAGCTTTGATGACCAGTGATGTGTTCCCCATCATTGTCATATACACTATATACAAATTGCATGTATGTGTGTGTATCTGTGTAAGGTACATAGCGTGCAGCAGCAGACAGTAAAACATGGGTGTGTCTGTGTGTTTTCATGTGGGTGCAGCCTTATCCTAAAAACATGCTAATATTGTACCACATGCCATAAAGGTACAAATATTAAAATTAGATGTATTTTTAGTGCTTTAAAATAATTTAATAGTGAACCCAACACTATCACTTAAAGGGCCTGTGCTTTTTTTTCTACCTTTTATCTTTTAAACATCAACAGCCTTGTGTGATGTTGACATTGCAGAATTAAAATAGGCAATTTCAATATTTTTCCAATTAATTGTGTTGCCTTGTGCGGCTATGGTAATAATTAATATTCACAGTCTCCTTGTTTGCTTAGCTGGCAGCTTCCTTCCACGCCCAGAAACTAAATTCCTTTTTTCTGTGTCATCAAGGCCAAATTTCAAGGTCTCCGTTTTATTATGCGAGACAGAGACAGCGAGAAAGAATAATTGAGAGCCTTCATCAATCTACTTCCACCTAGCAATCTAGTACAAGTATCCACAAGCACCCTTCCAGTGGATGTTTACAGGTAGACTTTCCATTCCATTCATTCTCTCAAATATAGTAAAGTATATTATCTTCAAATGCCAAGGAATGTGAAAAGATGGAATATTTCATTATGCTCAGCTCCCTGTGCCAATAAAACCCTCCTCTCTGTTTGCCCAACCTCGCTCAATCTGTGTTTTTCTCTGTGGAAAACTCCCGTTACTGTTTCTCCCAGACTTCCCAAGGCTATTGCAGAGATATAACAAAGAAGCACAAATACAGACAGCGTGAGATGAGGCGCTGGTAGCTGAAGGAGAGGATGAAGCTGAGAGGTAAAGGAAAACCAAGAGACACTGAAGAGGGACTGGAGATAATTAAAAGGATCTTCAAAGCGATATAGCCTTTAGCAGTGGGACTCATTCATTTACACACATATAAATGCCCCTCCACACACCTACATTAAAACCACATAATGCACCTATACCCAAAGATTGCATTTAATGGTGTTGTTTCTAAATTTTTCATGCTACATTCAAGACATAAATCTGTTTCTCCTCCCCACCCATATCTTTAATGAGAGTTATGCAAAGCACGTCGGGATTCAACTCATTTTCGTAACAGCAATCTACTGGCAATTTATCACAGTCAAGCATGAAAAATATACTATTATGCCACTGGAATTATTTTTTTGTTTCATTGTAATATGCTGTGTCTCTAGGAGAACAATGCAATGACATGTTTTAGGTCTAGATTTTACACTGAAATATGTGCATGCTACTAATGAAACTGTGTCCTGTTGGAATCTGGTGTTGTTGCCCTATTTCACTTTTACTATCTGCATCTGTAGAGACTCACATGCACACACACAACCAGTGAAAGTTGTCAATTTAAACTCATCTATCAGACTAATATCATTTTAATATATATTCCCAGTTAAGAATGGCAGAGGATTTAGCTGATATTATGTATACTTGTGCATAGTATCAGCTTCTTTCTAGTGGTCTAATTCACTTCTTTTACGTTGAATGTCATGTGTGACTTTTAGCACTACCCCCCCTGCTTTGATGAAATGGTGCTAAGGGGTTGTAATCATGACAGGTCTGTCCCGGGTCTCTGAGGTCAGAGGGACGAACAGCTGATTTGACTGTTTGACAGCCTGTCAGCAACTGGTCCACCGCCAGAATAATATGTGTGTATGAGTGTCAGGGAAAGAACTGAAGATGAGACAAATACCACCTGTTACTGTGTGAATGGAATATTTCTGTCTCACTACTCATATTCTACTGCTTGAGGGTAGAATAGATGTGAAAATGCCTCTTCCCTTTAATATGATTTTTGTTTACCAGTTATCTAAAAATTGAAATTCACATTTTTTCTGACTTTTGGCATCAAACCAAGAATCTTATCATTTTAAGTCTGTGGCATTTGCAATTCAAAGTGCTCATTTAACCAAGTATTGCTTCCTTCTCATTCATCAGTTAAGCCTCAGCACTATTAAAACAAGTTAAAAAAAACCCACCACGTCACCTTTTCATAATCTGATGTATAGTCGAATATATGTAATTAAACTTCTATATTATCAAGCAAACATGATCACATGTTGTTATTACTGGTAAATGCACAAGGAGGCTGAAACGAAATACAACTAGACTGGAGAGGAAAATATGAAATGATGAAATAAAACATCAGTATGTGTGCCTTTTTAGCAAGAAGGCTGGCAGCTTTATTTGCTCTGCGCTTGATGGCTCTCTCCATTTTCTGGAGCCACATTATCTATAGTAAGAGATGAATGACAGGTGCACTCTCCTGCCCTAATGCACAAATTTACCTCGGCTGCAGAGTGCTAATGCAGTTTGCTTTTAATCTTAAATAGATTCAGATATGCCATTAAGACAATAAATATACAGAGAAAATAAGAGAAAGCAACAGTTTTAAACAATTCTTGTCTCCTTTATTACTTGACTGTAGTTGTACCTCTTTGCATCCAGCAGTTACCTATAAGTCCTTCCAGCCTTATGATTAATTCTTAAATTATTTGCTCCTCAGTTGGTGATGTAAGGGAAGACAGATGATAATTTTAGTATTTTATTTGAGATGTATATTCTGTCAAATCCCACCATGCATTGGTATATTTTGGGCCTGAATGTGGCTCGAGTCTGATTTGACTATTAGTCCTTTTCAATACACATGTGCTGGCTTGACTTGAGTCAATGAAGTTTAAAAGGAGCGCCCTCTTTTGTGCTGTTTGTTATTGCACTGTGCATTGTTGCTGTTGGTAGCCAGCTACTTATCATCATAAATTTTCAGGCTGTTGGTACGATTTTGCTTGACATCAGCCACTTATTGCTTAAAAAACAGAGATGGGATGACTGAAACTGAAGTATCTGCTATGTCTGGCAATAGTAGCAGAGGCTATTTAAATGTCACTGAATTGTTCCTTTACGATGACAGAGCCCATCTGACGTCACTGCAAGCCGCAGTGTGCTTTGACCTGACGCCGGAGATGTTCCGTCTCGGGGCATTTAAACTGGTAACGGAAACACAAATCAGTGCGGCATGGTTTGACTCTGCGCCGCCAAAAGTTCCAATGGAAAAGCCCTATAGTTTATTGACTGTAAGCAATCTGCACCTTCATCTCTGGTTTTGCATTTTCTCATGAAAGATTCACAGACATGCACGAGAAGGATATACTTTTCCAGGCTCCTTTCCAATATGTTATCCCAGTGGCCTCCAAGCAGAGCTGGCTAATTATAGGCTCGCTGAATTCATTTGGAGAGGGTGAAGGGAACTGGGATTCATAGCTGGACTGATAATTGGATTGATTGGGTACTGGGATTTCTGCAAAGCTGTCTCTTCTAATGTGATCCTATGGACCTTTAAAATAGTGCACTTCAACACATTTAAAGTTTGCATGCTTTTCAGGGTGTGTGTTTGTGTTGATATTGTCACTATATGTTGACCAGAGCAGTAAATAAAAAACTTCTACTTGCTTAATCATCAGTGATTTCACAGAACATTCACCTCTGTTCTACGTTTTATTGCCTTTTTTTTTTTTTTTTTTCTCATGGCTTTCTACCAAACCTGTGTTTGCCATATGCGGCATAGAATATGAGAAATGTGTTGCTGAAGGTCTTGCACAAAATGTCGACAGGCAATAAAACATACACACCCACCCACCAGAGACAGACCTGAATCTTTTTCGTCCACTCTGTATTTTGAATGTGCGAAGCCTCTCAAGATGAGTGGCTGCTTAATTGACAGCCGCTTCACTAACTGGTTCCCCTCACTGACAGATGAGGAAGTTTTTACACTAATAGCCATCGGACACCTGCGTGTCTTGTCAGTTTTTCCTTGAGGTTTGTTGACAGCATGTGCTCAGACAGCGAGTGTGATGTAGGAGCGCTGTCACTCTGATGTCTTATATTCTCGCTGTCACCTATTCTCTCTCACTCACATAAAGTGTCATTTATAAATAGAGTAGAGCCGAATCTACGCGTTGTTGTTGGCGTGCATTTCTTTCAGCACCTCCCCATTTCTTGTACAGCTAAAAAAAGCAAGCAAAAAACATATCAGGGACAGAGACTGAGACATCATATCTGATTTAATTAGAGGTTTTCATGCGTTCTTTTCATGAATTTATTTTTGAAGCACAATATATTTATATTCACTCGCAGTTTTGTCTTTCCTTCAGTCCTTGGTTATTGTTTATCTCAAATGCGGAGTGTGTCGTTTCCTGCATGTGTTATCATTTTAATAAGCTAATGTACAATAAATAAACTATAAAGAATTCATATGAAATATACTGTACACAGAAAAAAGAATTGTAAATATTTTGAGTCAGGGCGCTCATATTCCCTCTCCTCTCAGTGTATTTTCTTTCTAGATTTTGCTTGTTTGAGTAGAACTTGGCCTTGGGTCTGCCTCTCTCCACCCTCTCTATCTGCTGCTGCTCTGTTGGCATTGATTATCTCAGACTTGAGGTGTGTGTGTGTGCACGTCCTGTATGTGCGTGTATCTGTTTCACCGTCTTTAGCTCTGCTGCATGCTGAGAAGGCAGATATCTCTAGAGGTTCTGTAATAGAGCGGATACTGTTGCCCGCCTCACATTGCCATCGGGGAATGGAGGGAGCGGTGGATAGTCGGGGGCAGGAGAGGAAGAAGTAGGGGAGAGGGCAAAGGATGACAGTATCCACCATTTATTTTTTTGCAGATGTGAATGAAATCCTATCTGTTTGATTAGCCCTTTGACTCCACTGGTTACAAATGCTCCCAGTTTGAGCTAATTGAATTGTGTTTTTTCAGGAGATAATATGCTGGACCAGGTCGTGGTAGGTTTGCAAGGATTCGTTTATCCATTAGAACCAAATCAAAACAATATAGATATTTCCTCACTCAGAGTGGTATCTAGCCGTGCACATATTTTTATTCACCCTTATCTATCCCTGAGATTTTTATCTGAACAGTGGAGGGTTTTGTGTGTTGTGTATCTTTGGTGAACTGATCCTTTAGCAGCACAGTTTTAGAAGGTAACGGCACAAAGCAGGAAACAGAAATAAGCCTATAGTCGGGGGTAAATATCCATTTATGTATCTGCAAATTATAAATGCAAAATAATGTTTACTCACTTTTTTATGACGGTTTACTTACTTGACATTGCAGGATTGAGTCAAATTCAGCTGAGCATTATACGACAGTAATGACAACCTCACCTTGCCCCCTCCTCTAAAGTCTTGCCTGGCGCACACCCCCTCCTCCCTCCCTCCTCTTTCCCTCCTCTTTCCCTCCTCTCCCATCTCGCCTTCTTCTTAGTGGACAACGTGGCCTTGGTGCTTGCTGGCTAATGAAATCAAAGTCCTGCTGCATGTGTACACACCCATCAGCATGGACATCCGACAGCTTTTTAGACATTTTTCAAAAAAGAAATGGCTAGATTTTGCAAATAGTGAATAGCGGTTGCTTGTTTATCAGTTAGTAAAATTAACGGCCAACGCTAATTAGTAACGTTGCAAGATACTGTGAGCTGGCTGAAGTTATTATGTATCGATCCGGGCTATCTATCTGATTGCTAATGTTGACATTTGGAACACCATTTCCAATGATGCTGGCTGGATACTAACTTGCCCACTTGTGTGCACAGAAAGAGAGGCAGGCAGTGATCGACAGGGACAGGGGTATGTCAAGAGTTTGAATAGTTTTGTACATAGTTTTGACAAAAGACACTTGAAATCCAATAACTGATATAATGCAAGAAGAAAATTATATATTTATAGGGATATTTAATGTGGTTTCGGTCGTTCTAATCTCGTGTTTCTGTGACTGAAATTTATTGTTCATCCACCTTGTTTATAACGGCGTGAGACAGTTGCCACATACTTTTATATTTTACCCACCTTTTGTTAAACACTACAGCCCTCATTAGAAAGTTGTTCCACTGTTCAAGGTAGTAGACCATTCACCTCCATTGTACGAGGGTAGCAGCAGAAATCTTGTTGGATATATATTGGAGTTGGACATCTCAGTCGGGGCCAATAAAAAAAAACTGCCTTTCTCAATACCACAATAGTTAACGGAGAAAATGTTTTTGTAATTTGAATGAATTTGCCATTCAGTGAAGAGAAAGAGCAAAAACAGGCAGGGGTGTAGGTGATGTTTTGGGAATAGACACAAAACCTTAATAGATATTAATGCTTCCTCCCTGAGTATATGTGTGTAGTGAGGAGCAACAGCACAGCTAGATGACTTCAGTACCAAATTGCTTCTGGGAGGCAGAAGTGCACGAAGCTTCACACTCCCATGAACACACAGCGGGGAATGTGCTGTACATTGTTTACAGTATACACAGCCTGCCATGTTTAATAGCCCTCCCTGTCACTCCCATTTGGTTTCTGAACAGAACGACAAGCTCACAAACACCGGGACTTTAAAAGCTCACGCATGTTAGTCAGTACGCTTCAATGGATGCTATTAAACACAGGCTACCTGCAGCAGAGACACCTACTGGGTCTAATCACGGGTTTCAGTCCTAGTAAATCTCACTGTTCCTTACCTTGTAAATTACAATAAGACTACAGCAAATGTATGTTGACCTCCCGCGTTTCATTCAAACCCCCAAGCAGTTGTATATTTATACCAAGCAGAGTGGAAAAAACCTGCGCGCCCAACAACAAACCAATTAATTTGGACACATGCTGCCATATGAGACGGTGAATTGAAATTAAGAAAATGGAAGTCAACCATGGCTAGACAGAAAACCTTGGTATAATGTGCAGCTCAGTGGTTCGTTGTGTGGGAGGTGGAGACGCTAACACCACAGACTCAAGCGGAAAATGATAATTAACAGTGACCTCGACTCAACCCTGAATCGCTCCTCTACATGCCATTTCTTCTCTCCATGAAGCCTATAGAGACACAAAAGAATCTCTCCACAGACTGTGAAGGACAGCATTTCATTTGAGTCCACAATGTCAGAATAGTCTTCCCAGAAAAGGTTGTCCCTATCTCTAACTGCCCTCTTTTCTCATTTCTTCCTATTTGGATCCAGACAGTGCTGAGTCCACTAAGAGGAAGACAGCTGGAGGGATTACAGTGAGCTAATTATAAGCTATCTATCCATAATTGCAGCGGATTATGCTATTATTCATACAGAGCTGAGTCGCACAAAATGCCTGAGCCACCATCACATTACGTAGCATGTATCGCTATGTGTTATTCTCTGTTTATACAGCTGAAACGAAATACCACAAGTAGCCCTGGTAAGGGTAAAGAATAACCAGAGTAACCCTGTTACCCTATTACAGCGCTTTTCTTAGTCTGTGCACATCATTGATGACTCCATTAGGGTTGTGCATTGAGGGTATTGTTGGACAGAAATGAGGAAATGGCTTTCAGGTAGCAGATCAATCAGTGAAACTAATTCCTGGAGGAGTGCATGATTTGACTTCTGGGTTGGCCTTCAGATGACAAACAGACCCTTTAGTGGAGGAAATCATTTGAGCAAATACCAGACACTCATTGATCTGGTGAAGTAGTCGTGTGTTTCTCTCCACCTACTCACTCCTTTCATACAATAAGAGAATAAGTGGTAAACGGGGAGATATTTTAAAACATCGTTTTTTTTCTTTCTCTTCTTAATTAATTTGCACTATTGTCATTGTAAATTACAGAATCATCCCTGCCAATGTTTCAGTAGATCAATGGTCAACCACAAAAGATAAGTTGCAGGTCAGGTCTGAAGATGCAGTCACGTTTGAATTAAGCCCAATTCATTTGATTTGCACTTTGCACTAAACCAGATGTGATCTCATGTTTTTGATACGAATAATACTGGTTAACAGCAGGCTGAGCATGTACTAAATGTAAATGTACTCTTTATGCTAGAAGTGTATCATGGCGTAAGTGTAGTTCTAGTATGGATGTAAGATAATCATAGTCAGGATGTTGTATTAACATCCTAAAACAATATGAGAACTCTGTATCTCTGTCTCAAGTGTGTCTCACTGCACAGTGTCCCAGTAGAGTTTGATAAAAAGAAAAAGGGGGCAGCGGGGTAAGGGGACAGATGGTAGGTGACGCACCAGAAAAATAGATTTGGCTAAACATGTAGATTTGTTGCTCCTAATTTAACAATCTCTGACCTGTAAATTTGCAGGAAATTGACATCCCCAGACACCAGGAAAAGAAACCATTTGCGTGGGATTTGGTGGAAGTGCCTGAGAGGCAAAGTGAATATTCACAGAGCATTGGTCCAAATGTTAGCATGTCCTTCCATCCATCTGCATCTCTCTGAAGCCAGGATGACAGTATGTTGTTTATCAACCTCGCTGGTTTTTAAAATAATCTATTTAAAATAATCTATTTAGCAATATGCTCACTTTGCTCCCTCCTTCCTCCTGCCCATCAGAGCAGCTGTCTCCGTGCACATGGTGCAGCAAGCCAACCTTAACGTTTTCTTTGCACTGCTGCTAAAACCAATTAAATTTATGGCAAAGAAATCACCTGATTACAAAGCTGCGGCTGTGGACCCCCCCGCCTTCCCTCTGGTGTGTGTATTCATGTGTGCATCTGTGAATGCATGCCACCAAGGGCAATGTTAAGAGCTGATCAGGTGGGAATGTGACATACTTTCTGGTTGTGCGTGTGCCTGTCTCTTTGCTAATCCATATGGGCGCAGCACTAATTAAATCCAGCGGCTCAACCATTCACACCACTGGCTGCTTGGCACCGAGCAAAAAAAAATCTGTTGGTGTTCTGTCAGGTAATATGACAAAACCAGCGGGGAGAGTTTATGTGGGTGTGGGTTAATGTCAGTGAGAGAGAAGGGGGGTGTGATTGAGGCTGTAAAATGAGTTTTGTTTGTGTGCGAGAGCAAGAGGGAGCGAGCCGGCCTGCAGAGAGAGAAATATTAATTCTAGTGTAGTGTTTGTAGATGGAGCAGTCAGATTGGCTGCTGATGATGTAGATGTCTTTGTAAGAGGCGAGATTTTGTCAGCGGAGCTAATAGCAGAGGGGACGTCGTGTCATGTGAGGCCTCCTCACTGAGCCAACACCGCTGAAGTCACAGGCAGACTGCTCGTCTCTCCAGTAGTGGGTGCTTCTCTCTGCAATTTCCAGGCCTTATCAAATCTAAACAGTATAAATGTGTACCTCCCCTTGCCCCTGACCCCATCAGTCCCCATGGCTTTCTACCAGCCCCTTCCATCTCTACTGCAGAAACTTATTACTGTGTTATAAGTGAGGTGGCTTTAGCCCCAGATTTATTCTCTGAGCGCACCCCTTCCATTTTGCTTTCCAGAATTGCTTAGTAGGATTTTCTTTTTTACACTTATGTGCAGATGTGCATGACTGAGGTCACTTGTCTGCAATGATTTTACAGTTGTCCACTTGACATGTGTTTCCCAGTAATTTTCCAGCCAATGTGTTGATGTTTCCTGTATGGATTGTGTGACAGTTTGCTGGTCTTAGTCTGTGCTGCTTGGGAGGGCTAATGTGTTGGTTTAATGCTGTTGTGTTAACAGGATAAAGATTTATGGGGGGCAGACCAGCATGTGTTCTGTGGTCCACACAACAGATAGATAAATAAATGGAAATTGGGTCCATTTGTCACTGCCCGGGCTTGCCCGAGATGCCTCGTACCTGTGGAGTGCAGAGCCCAGCAGAGATGTGACAGTTTGTCCCAGTCGGTGCCTCATCGGGTCGTCTGTCACACGCGTCCCTGTGAGCCTGTTCCAACATCCTGCACACACCGCTACTGCTGGTTCACCCCCAGCCAAAGGAGAGAACAAGGAAAAGAGCTATACCTCTGTTTGATATCCTGCTGTTTGTGCTCACACCTTTAATATATATATATATATATCCCTCGTTGGGCTTGTTGCTGTAATAAAGAACTCTATGAAGGATGGACACCACATCTTGAAAGAGGCAGTCAATCAACAGTTCTATTACACAGTGAATCAAGGCCCATATTTTGCATTGATGTGGACATTATAATTTGCAGTCAGTCAGTCAGTGCCCACTACTGAACAGTATGTTTTTTTTTTCCTTTTTAATCAACCTTAGTACAGTTAAAGGCTGCAGCACATTTTTGACAAAATAAGAATTGATTGGAAAAGTGTAATGGTTTTCATTATCTCCACCAGGTGTAAGCCTGGAGGGGATCATGTGTTTGGTCATGTGTGTGCATCCGTGTGTGTATCTGTCTGTCCACATCTCACACCACTGAAACCATCAGCCTAATATTCTTTGTGCACATTTATGACCGTATGCTCAAGGCCCTCTAGGGGTTGTGGTGATTCACAATATTTGAAAAATCCATTTTATCAACTGTTCTTTCGTACCGCTCCAGACTTCTGTATTTGCCTTTTTACGTTATGCGTAACAACAAGGTTTGTTGCAGACCGCATTTTAGCCTTTGTCATGGCCCAAAAACTGATATTCATAGATAAATTTGGTCTCATGTAGAACTGGATCATCTGCAAATTAATTTCATGCCCGATATCTCATGATCCACTAAATATGAGATGAATAAAGCCCTGTTTTTGTTATCTTCACTCCCATCTTGACCATAAGGAAACCAACAGGGACACTTGCGTTAGATTCAAATCTATGTTTGGGAGGGGAGAGGGAGGTTGGGAGAGGTTTTATTTCGTGTTGTCTGTTCAAACAAAATGTTCTGAATAAATGTTTAAAGTTTGGCCTCATCATCCCTTTTATGGTTTCCTTATTAAGTTTATACAGTTAGGCAAACCCAGGATGCTCCGTTACAATCCCATTACATGATTCTATGCACGATTTGATTATTATTATTTATATATTTTACTATTTGATACTGATTCTAGACAAAAACATTACTGAAAATTCTCCACTGGCTGCATCTGGCAGTTGTGGTGACATTGCGGTAGGTGCTTCACCATGTATTGCCTCTAATATTTCACCTTCCTCTGTTTCAGCCAGACACACGTGGCGGAGATCTGCACTCTACTGATTACACTGGCTGAAATGCACTCCCAACATGCATTTCAGCCTCTAAAAGCATATGATTTGTCAGACAGTTCACTGAAAATCATAGACTAGAATGCATTGTCAATTAACACTCATCTAAGCGCATCCATTCTTGAAAAGACAGTAGCCCTTTGTGTCTCAGAATGACTCAAGTTATTGTGTCAGATTATGGAAACAAACACAGGGAGAAACACTGACATGGCTTTGTAACTTAAAAATGTTTCATTTAAAGTAACAACCTGCAACACCAGAGACCAGGGTTTGCATTCTGTGTCCCATGTGGTTAATGTAAGGGTTAGATTGTGGCTTCAGTTCAATGTTAAAAAAGTAAACACATTCTGTCAAGTGCTTCAAGTCATTGTTACCTTTTTTAATATTCTAACCAGACCATGATCTTTCTCCGACCTTAACCTTAAGTGCTTTGTGTTACCTAAGCATTACCATTAAGTTTAATCATGCTTCAGTCGCCACAGGCAGATATTCAAGCGCAGATATTTTAGGACAACGTTGTCAAGGAACATTGTGCAAATACATTCAGTACCAACATTTTGCAACGTGCCATATTACGTTACTTAACACTTCCTCAGTATGTTGATGGAAAATATAACCCAGGAGGCATTATGTTTTTAACAAAACATACATGCACAGGAGACAGGATCATTTACTTAACATGTTTCCCTATAATTTCCTCTCTCAGCTGTGGCACAAAAAGGGGAAAAATCATCTCATGCACACTAAGTGCTGAGTTTACCAGAAGCAACAGCCGTTTCTTTGGAACATAGATGAACCAGGTAATTATCATGTTTAGTGATAGCTTCCATGGCTACACGGACAAAGGAAACTCATACTTCAGCAGTAAAAAAGAAACATGGAATGTAAAAAACACTGCGGCACAGACTCCTTATCATCAAACGTGAGAAGAAAAGTAGAATCTCACAAGTGATCTTTAATTGCCAAATGTGTGTTGGCCTCCGTACTTCGGAATGTGCTCCTGTAGGGTTTTTTTTTTTATTTGAAATATAAGACACAGCTCTATGAAGTAAGTAGAATCTCATTGGAGCCCTTTCACTGTAATGTTCAGCCAGCAGTTTTTCTATTCATTTCTCTCACTCATTTTTTTTTCATACATAGAAGAGAGAGACGTTGAGGCAGAGACAGACATGAAGCCACAGTGCAGTTGTGTGGTTTACTCTGGTATTCTGCTGACATGGGATCCATTAGGAGGGTTTGGGGGGTTGGAGGGGCGGCGAGGGTGGAGAATGCACAACAGGACTGGGAGAGAGAAAAAGAGGGAAGCGTGCATGGGCCTAAAAATCAGTGAGGGAAATCTAGCAGTTGAAAGACTTTAGAGCAGGTTTGAAGAAGGAAAAGAGAAGATGGGGAGGAGCAAAGCCTTGAGAGATGGTGAGATAGCTTAGAGGAAACAAAGGAGATGAGAGTAAGCAGAGATTGAAGCTGGAAGACAGGAAAACACGAGGGAGAATGAAAAGCGATGAGGGTGTACAGTAGTGTACATGCAGGAAGAGAAAGACATGAGAAGAGACTTGGTGGGGGGTTTATTCAGCTTACTTTGCACTGGTGGAGAATCAAAAGTGCATGGTGGAACCTATACAAAAATGTAGACCTGTTTGTTTAGTGTCACTAAAAAAATACTCAGGTGTGCACTTGCCTCAACCAAAATTGTCAATGACGCACACTATTGACCTCATCTTGGCCCACTAATTTCTATCCAGTTAGGTGAGTCACCTAATGTTGCAGAGGACTGAGTCAGGATAGGTGCATGTATTTCAACAGGCCTTATTCACGAAATACCTCATACTAATGATAAGGCAGGGTGTCTGTACACACACTCAGTGATCTTTTCTGTGGTGCCCAAATGATACCCTGCGTCCCTGTCATCACCGGAGCCTTGCACGCCAACCAATGGGAGTGTCATCGTCCAGGAGATTGAAAACACCTGGAGGCTGGCATCATCCAGCGGCGCATCAGTCAGTCTCATTTGCGTGGAATCAGTGACAGATGAATGTTTGTAGCCACAGGGCTGCAGCGGTGTTTGTGATAGGGATTTGTAGAATCACACAGAGGGGATGGAGAAATAGGATGAGAGGGGGGGCTGTATTAGCTCTATTTTCTGATTGGTTTTATGTTATTACAGGTGCTTCTCAGGAACGCACCTTTCGCGCTTTGTTCACCTTTCTAGGCACTTTTTCACAGACGGGTCAGGATGGCGCATCAGTGTCACTTTTTGCCTCGCCCAGATGTGAAAAGTACACATAGGTATGATGGTGCTGTTCCAGCAGGGGGCGATAATAACAGGAGCAGAAGACAAATATCGTTAAATCCCAATATGAAACCAATAGTCAATGTTAATAGTTTTATGGAAGCAGTTATTTTAACCCAAACTATGATCTTTTCATAAACCTAACCAAGTAGTTTTGGTGCCTCAGCAAGCTTTAATTTAGAAACTGCATCTTTATTATTGCTAAGTTGATCGCAGAATGAGAAGTGCTCATTTGACACCTAGGTGAGGCAAGACAGGACGCTGTCACAGAGGACCAGCAGGTCTATTACGCACTTTGGCATGATATCGGGTTGGACCACAACATCAAACAGAATGAACTATCAGAGTCAAGATTGGGCGAAGCGTCCAATATCAATTTTTTTTCGTATAATCATGTTTTTTTTCTTTCTCCCTTTGCATATCATCTGGAGCGCTCTGCTTTTCCCTCCCCCATACCTATCCATGAGCTCCTCTCGTCAGAAAGACAAATTACCCAGTGGGCTGCTCTTTTAGCTGTGCTTTCTGTACAATAATCAATTTGAGGACGAGAGAAAGAGAAGGCTAGAGAAACGTGAAATTATTCATCAGGGTCTTTCAGTAGCGCCGCTGTAGAGGTTGTGGGGGATGGTAGGGGCTACCTCGTCCTCCGTGAGATAATTAGGGAGAAGACCAAAAAGCAGAAATAAGAGGAAGACTGCAGGCCAGCAGTGAGAGCAAAAAAAAACAGAGAGGCAGAGATGGAGCGTGGTAGGTGCAGAGATGGGGGGATCATAGCTACTCTGAGAGCAGTTTGTTGTTATATTTGGAAATCTTGAGATGGTGTTTAGTGTGTCGTCCCAGCAACAGACACATACACAGGAGAGGATGGAGGATAGACAGCCGGGGCTGGTGACGAGTGAAGGGGAAGTGCTTTGAGCTTTGAGGGGAGCATGACTCGGAGTTAGCTTCAGCTAAACTACTCAGGAGAAAAGAAGGATAGCGCGAGGAGGGGAAAAATGAGCCAGGCTCTCTCTTGTG
This sequence comes from Holacanthus passer, assembly GCA_025331565.1. Taxonomy (NCBI): domain Eukaryota; kingdom Metazoa; phylum Chordata; class Actinopteri; family Pomacanthidae; genus Holacanthus; species Holacanthus passer. The sequence continues at coordinate 9,315,435 of JAFREQ010000005.1, forward strand.
GCGGGTGTTTATTCAGAGACCTCTTGTTTCCTACCAATTAAAGGGGCTGGGGGACTGCTTCAGCACAGTCCTCCCGGCCTCCCTCCCTCCTCTGCTCAATCTGTCTTCACTCTCGTCTTCCCGTCTTCTGCAGTGTTTGTTCCATCTGCAATTTTTGATCCTTTAAACATCTCACAATGCACGCTTGCACATGCGTTTTTACTAAGTTCTCCCATCTGACATTTTCATTTATTTGACAGTCAAGCACATACATTTTACTATCTTAAAGAACACATTCTCTGTATTAAGTTATCTGCAGAATAATCCTTAATATCTTTATCTTGTTTTAATTGCATGTATTATCTACAGCAGCCTGCATTTGTACTGTTCTTATCGATACCCTTCTCTGTGCTGCTGCAATGACCCGATTTCCCCAGAGGGATCATTAAAGTTTCATCTTTCACCCCTCATTCATTTCTCTCTCCAGTCATTCCTCCCTGGTGCAGCTCGGTCCAAACCAAACAAGCTTGTCGTTATACTTGATTTCTCTGCCCGTTCCTACTCTAAATCACCAGTCTTCAGCCTCTCCATGACTTGAAGGGGTTGTAAGTGCCTAAAACTACTGTTTGTGGACTGTTTTCTATCGTAAAACAGTGTTATTTCATTTCTGATATGTTGTGTGCATATACTGTATTTTTGCACCAGACTCTCTTCCCAGAAACCTTCTTGGAGAGTGATAAATGATTAAGAATTGAGAATGCAACAGAATGCTTGAGGACCATGCTTGTTTCGCACCATCTGCTCTGGATTGAACAGTGGTAATGTGTTACTGTGCTTACCACATCTACTTCACCCCGCCTGCACACATCATTATCAGTATCAAACACCTGACATGTTGCACTAAATGGCTCTAAATCAGCCAATCGCTCATGATTTCTTTTTTTTTTTTACCTCTATGCTCAACCTCTTTCACATATCCATCAGTTGTGAGGAAATAATGTGTATAAGATAGTGTCAAATGCAGCCTCTACACACGCCTTGGAGTCACGTGATTCTGCTATCTGTACCTGCACTGTCAGCGTCTTTTCCCCATCATGCGAATGTAATTTGCGATGGTTGAACAAAAGCATTGTTGTGTTGTGTATCTCACTGCAGAATGTATGCCTGTCAATCAGTATAATATGACTTGGAATATAATGCCATAGTCTCAGATATTTGTGTGAAAACAGTCCACAATTCTGCCTGGTATCTTTGTCTGATTTATATCATCCTTTTTTTTCTGTCTGTCACACCGGAGAGTTACATACCTGCCCGTAGCCCTTTCTCTCCTGGGCCCTGAATTGTCTCTCAGATTGATGACAGGGGAAGGACTAGGGCACCTCAGGGTACATTAGGATGCGTACCGTAGCTGTAACTGCGAGTGTGTGTGTGTCTGCGTGCTGCATGTGATTTGTGTCCGTGTGTGTGTTAGCACACGACTTTGCCTATTTTGGCAACCGTCTCGCTATAAAGCACAAACACCACATTGCAGCGACTGTTGAGTTGTCTCGCTCAGTGTTGCCTTCACTGTAGCTCTTTGTTTCTTTGTGTCTGCATCTCTACTCCTACCCATGCTTGTACATCTTTGTCTTGCTCACTTTTTCTCTTTGTTAGAGTACGGCGCCCTTCCCACCACCAGCTCTTCCTCATCTTCCTCCTCCTCGTCTACATCGCCTCGCTTTGTGACCCTGGTGCACTCCTCCCTTGGAGCATCTCTCCTGGGTTTTGCTCTTTATTATTTCTATCTCTACCCACTCTGTCTTCTTTCACAAACAAAGACCAGGTAGGAATTAGGGTAGATACTCATTTAAACAAAGAGTAGCCCACTAAGCTTCAGATTTATGCTCTGTCTGCGGTGTGTAATTGCACATACCCTGAAGTTTGCCCCCTCTTTGCTTTTTTGTGTACAGTTCATAGAAGGTGCTTATTTAGAACTCAACCTAGCCCAAGGAGATTTTCCAAACACCGTTGCTCGGGTCATACAGCTCAAATAAAGGTTTCCATGGGCCAGTATGCTAGAATACATTTGTCTCAAGGTCTGACTGCTGTCTGCTTTCCATTTCTTTTGTTTTGTCAACAAAGCCCACAAAGCCTTTCTCACCAATCTCTCTCCTTCAGGGGGATTCATTGGCCTTATTAGTGGAAAAATCTAGAAACGTGTTTTTTTGTCAGTGCTAAAAATTAATTGACGCACTCACACACACACTCGCTTACATACACGCTTCCCTCCGCTAACCATATTTTATCTACTCGTTAATGTTCCCAATTACTCTGTCAAACACTGCCAACGTTTTGCAGCGTGGCACGCTTATTGAAATGGTAATGCAACCATCTCAAAGTGAAAGTCTTTCATTCACTGGCTTCTAAGTGGATTTATTCATGACAATTTATTCTTCTCATGCAGGATTACACTAATGAGCGGGTTAAAGGGTTGTGTGTGTGTGGCTTTTCTCTGCTTTCATGCGAGGGACTCTTGCCCTGGAGAGAAAGGGCCACGTTTCGTCTGCCTCCAGCTCTCTCCATTATTCAGAAGAAGAGGACTTGATTTGGTTTTGTCCCGTTCTCGTGCTCATTGGTGTGCACTTCCTGACATCCAAAGGGTTCAGGTGTCTGTTACTGATGTCACAATCAACAGTGCAAACAGCCAGTTTTTCGTGAGATTTTATCTGATTTGAATCACAAACAATGTTTCTATCTTGATTGTCTCAACTGAGTCGGTGAATTGCTTCGCACCTGGAACAGGCCTTAAATGTAGTAAAACAATGCATGTGTGTGACAGGACCAGATTGTGAGCCATCTCCTTGCAGGAGGTCAGGTCCCTGTGGGGAGGTATTGTTAGTACAGATCTCAGTATGTAGGTCATTGTGCTTTCCACAATCCCCAAGTATTGCCTGTGCTCTATTGCCATTTTAACCTGCTACTGTCAACACCCTGTCACACACCTCTCTGTGTCCCCTTGCCTGTCGCTCATTAGTGTCATCCGCCCAGAATTCTCAGTTGTTTTCTCTTTCGGCTCCTATTATCACTCACACCAGAAGGAATCCCAGGTTTTTGGAATAATTAAAGGCCGGTCTCTGTGTGAGTGGAGATTTTGGTCATTTCACAATCATACTTTTTTGACACTTGCAGCAGGTACTTAAAGTAAAGAACATGCTTAATGAGTTAAGTTTACAACATACAATTAACATTGTTTACCTGACATAGTTGTATGAATTTATGATGATGGGCTAAAGAGCTCATGGTTGACAAAGTGTAGGCTACTTACAAAATAACAGGTGGCAAGAGCAGACACCACCCCCACGTATAAATATATATTTAGACTTCAGAACGATTCAATCATACAAGCCCTGCATCATTGGAATACTGAAGCAGTACTCAGTCCTTGCAAATATAAGACTGCAGAGAAAACACAAAGGACAGCAACTTCATGCCTTCAGTAAATTTTATTTTGCTAACACATTTCAGAAAACCGTGGTTGTTCACATGCTCCGTGTGCCTCGAGTAAGGAGACACTTGCCCGAAAGCATTTGCACTGATTGAACGGACCACGCTGCCAACTTGAGTCTAATTTACTCCCTATTCATTTATTTTGTTTAATAGAAGCTTGATTTAATGAAATAGCAAAGCCTTTGCAAAATTAATTACAAAATGTACTTAAAAGTGATTAGCATGTTGGATGGTTTGAATGATTGTGTTTACTCAGTTGATGCCAGACGAAATAATATAAAACAAATCGTTTTGAGAGCAGCTGTTTTTAATTTATTTTTCCTTTTATTTCTATTTAAGCAGAGGGCAGCAACTTTAACAAGTACAACCCCTGTGGTTTATTTCCACACTCCAATGACATACAGGTCAGTTAAAACTAAATATAGTAACTGCCTGCGTAGCCTGGAAGCCTGTCATTGTTGCAGAAACGTGAAGGAATACATATAGAGAGATACCAAAGCCTAATTTATTACCTAGTGATCAAATAATTGCAACAACAAATAGGTTATACACAAACAGTAGTTCCCTTACCTAAAACCTCACAGAGCTATGATGTTATGCAAAGATTAACTTTCATACTTAGTCAGAGCCAGTTGCTTAAAGACAATTTTAACTGGTTAATTTGTATTTACAGTATTGTGAAATAATGAAAAAAAAAAAAAAAAAAGAGATTTGGAATGGATTTTGCAGAAGTCATCTTTGGCTAAGTTTGATCGGGTGGTTCATATTTAACTCTTCTAAGCAAATCTAAACATAATCTGATCTTATCCCTGTACTATTTACTGTAGACAGTCTCATCATTGTCTGTGACACTGAGCCTTTGTGTTGAAGGCAGAAACAATGGTGGTAGTTAAATATCGTATACCACACTTTAAATATGGCATTACACTTTACAAATGACAGGTGATATACAGCAGGTGTGTCCAGTGTGTTGTATTATATAGTTTGAATGGCAGATCTCCAAGGGCAGAGCACTCCACTGCTTTATGTTGTCTGCTCCGGAGTAAATGAGCATACGTAAGTTATGTGTGGGAATGTTTTCAATAAAAACACCATGTAGCCCATAAACAAAAGAGCAAGCGTGTGTGGCTGTTTCTCTGAACATGTGTAACAGCTTGGTGGCCTGTATTTCCTCTCAACCTCTCACACAGCCTTAAGTTGATAAAATTCTGTGCACCTCGTGAAGTGTCTACAGCACCGGTTCTGAAATCTTAAAGCCAAACACAATATAATGTACAGCTGTGTCGACACCTTTGTCATTTGATTCTCTAAGGATTTGACATTGGTTTTGTTTTATACTGTACCAGAATATGCTTCACTGAATACCTTTGTTGAAATAGTAGAGAAGTTTCACAGGGAAGGTATTTGATCTCTTTTGTGATGTCTTCCTCACAGCTTGCTCCCATGCAGCACCCATGTTAAATTTAGCCATTATACAACCCTGATTCCAAAAAAGCTGGGATGCTGTGTAGAACACAAATAATACAGAATGAGGTAATTTGCTAATCCTTCTTGGCATGTATTCCATTGAAAGCAGTACAAAGACAATATATTTAATGTTTGACCTCATCAACTTGATTTTTGTAAATATCAGCTTATTCTGAATTTGATGGCAGCAACATGTTTCAAATCATTTGGGACAGGAGCAACAAAAGACTGTGAAAGTTGTAGACTGATCCAAAGACACCTGTTTGGATCATTCCACAGGTAAACAGGTTCATTGGTAACAGGTGATAGTATCATGATTGGGTATGAAAGGTTCATCCTGGAAAGACTCAGTCGTTCACAAGCAAGGATGGAGAGAGGTTCAACACTTTGTCAAACACGTGACTGTATGAAGGAGATTAATACATGGGCTCAGGAAACACAGATCGTTTGCAAATAATTGTATTCTGGGTTTATTTATGATTTAGACAGCGTCCCAACTTTTCTGGGATCAGGGTTTTGGAACTGATGTTAGTATTTTGCTTTATTGTTATAAGGCAGATGAGAGAAATCAAGACTTTTCAGGCAGCAACAGGAACTGTGAGTCAACCTTTTGCACTCTGGCGTGATTGACAATTTTCCTAACCTTATCAGAGCTGTTTCACCCAGCTCTTCTGCCACTTCAGTAATTCTCCTAATCTGCTTCATGTCCGTCTCCCTCTCTGTATCTGCCCTCTCCTTAGTCTCAGCAATGCTTTTCCTCTTTCTCTTTCTCCTGTCTTCCTTCTTAAAGAGGGATAGGATGAGTGGAGGAGATTAAAATGGAGGTTACACAATCCTTTTAGCTGGTTTTAATGTCTGCCCCTCACGAGTGATATGTTCTGCACGTACATCAACAGGATTAGAGTGTCAGAACATCCAAGAACCGATGAACCGGTGCATCCATCCTTACACACACACTCACAGAGCATCATGGTGCACATAAAACCCCTGTCAGAATGCAGTGCCTCTTAATAGGTTGTGTGTTTGTCCATCGCACAGGTACCATCATTTCTGTCAGACTTTCCTAACTGTTGACGTTGTGATTTCTTTATAGTGCTAAACAGCATGACTTAACAGACTTAGTATAAAACAAAACAAAACAAAACAAAAAAACAGCAAAAATATGGGACAATTATTTTACAGATGAAATAATACTGTTTGTACTGTGAGCATGTTTTGCAGCATAACTTTGTCGATTTGCTGATGTGTGTACGGATTGGAGAAGAAAGAGGTAGTGGCAAAATTAATCATCACCACATAGAGATAAAAATGATGATTTACAAAATAAGATGGCTTACCATTCCTAATACATAAAGATGTGTTGGAAGCTAAAGGCCTGACAGGACTGTACGGGGGGAATAGTTCATTGAGTCTAAGAGAGAAAGAGTAAAAGAAAAGAAAAAGTGTAAAATTTGGCCCGACAAACATAACCGGCAGCTTTATCCCGGTATGTGAGCCTCTACGTTGAGTTAATTGGCTCGCCAAACCTAAGATAGATTTATGGCCTTGCATGCAAAAAATCTGGTTGCCCTGGGACTTTTGTGAGTAATGATTTCTTTGCAGAAAATGAAATTCAAATAGGGGAGCTCAGGGAGGATAGGCAAGGATTTTTTGTTTCCTTCATAAGCAGTGTGCGGTGTCTTCTGGATGCTCGTGTGTTATTCTACAACTCTCGTGTGGCGTAGTTATGAGACTGAGCTAATGCATGTATCCTAATTTGTATGTGCAGAACCTTCATTTTTTATTGGATTTGGTTGGTTGCAGTTCATATTATGTTATTGGCTTTGGTATTTGCTCGCAAAGGCCCACTGGACCTCCCATGTGAGTGTATGTGTCTGTCTCTTTTTTCAATCTATCTGACCAGCTATACACTACATGAGCAGCACGTATTGGTTTTTCTGTGGAGCAGCTGTTTCTCCTGCAGCTTTCTGTCTCTCCAGACTGCAGCTCTGAAAGACCAAGGAGGCGAGGAGGTGGTAGAGGAAGAGAAGGGGGGGAGATGGATAGAAGCGGTGAGGGGGTAGGGAGAGGTCAGGAGATAGATTGTGAGAAAAGTCAAGGATTTCATATCTGCTGGGGTTTGATGATTGCTGTATTTTTTTAGGTTAGCTTTAGGCATTTATGATATTTATATATTTTCAAGCCAGTGCTTCTGGGATATTTTAGTCAAAGAAGGCTGGTTTGTATTTGAGCTGAAATGAATGTTTCTAAGCACTGGGAAACATTAAGACTTCAGGACACTGTAATAGATGCCAGTACTTATTTTAACTTACTTACTTACTTACTCTTGGAATAATGTATTTTAGTGCGGTCTCAGTCCAGAGTGCCACGGAACAGAGGAGGAACCGTAATTCCAACGTCTGCCTCTGTCTTTTTTTCCATTTTAGTATTTACACATCACTGACATGGTCTAATAAAATATAAGAAAAATAGCCACACTGTATCTACAATGTAATGAATAACAAGAGTGTGGGCGGTCATTTTTAGAGACTAGGTTGATTTTCTAGGGAGCATTTAGTTCAATGTTTCATTTTTCTCCACTTAACTATTGAACCATTTAGAGGAGACCAGTGTGTATGAGATACTTGAATAAGTTGCAGATTAAATCACGCATGTATTCATTAATAATGTATGAAGTTACAATGGATTAAGACTATATTGTATTCAGTAAATACTTTTGAATAATGCTCATTTAATCAATGACATTCACTGTTTACTGTTTAAGTAGTATATTAAGTAAATACCAAACTGTTGCTTATTATTATTATTATTATTTATTATGGGGACTGGTTTTCATTCAAATTAAAACTGAATACTCTGGTGGGAACACAATACAATGTATGAATGATGTGAGCTTTGCAGGTGCTGGTAAGGTGATTTTTTTTTTTTTTGCCCTTGGACAGAATCAGTTTAGCTCCTTCCTCCTGTTTCCAGTCTTTATGCTACTGTAAGCTAAGTTAAATGGCTGCTGGCTGTAGCTTCATATTTCATGCACAGACATGAGAGAGGTATTGATCTTCTCATCTGACTCTCTGCCAGAAAGCGAATAAGCATATTTCCCAAAATCTTGAACTATTCTTTTACACCTAATGTCAAGTAAACCACATAAAACCTTTGCTGACAAAAGATAATACATTTTTGAAATTGAGGACTGTTTTATTGAATCTACTATTGAAAATGTCCTTCCATTTAATTTTCTCATGAAGAAAACTGTTTATTATACAGTGGGCAGCTAATTATGCTTATCAAGCTCAGACCCTGTTTGTAAAAATGTGGTTCCATTCCTAATACCTAATTTCTGGAGCCAGCAGTGACGTACACGCCATGGCATGTTTCCCTACTTTTATTTGTGTTCTGTTCTTTTTGTTATATGAAGGCTCTGATAAATTACTAAGCATACGAACATATAAAACACATCAAACTAATGATGCGGAAATGCCAAAGTGCTTTACTCTGTTCTTCCTGAAATCTGTCAGTAGTCTCTAAATGGGCATTTGGATCCACTGATTGCTAATTGTATTCCTCCACTATAGTATGAGTTGGAAGCAGAAGTATGCGCAGCTGTCGTCCTGCTTTTGGCAAATTGTGGCTATAACTGATATTGAACCATCAGTGCCTTGCAGTCATTTGGATGTCGACTTTGGGACATGCATGGGACAGTTAGTTCAACTGTGGCGACAAAAGGTGCCTCTGGCTGTCTCGTGCAGTGATGTAGCGTGATAAGGTTACGTGTGTGCCCCATCCCGCCCCTGTCTGTGGGGTTAGATTGTGTTCCTTTTTGGTCCAGTTGGACTCTGCAGAGAGGATTATTGGAACTCGGCTGCAGTAGGCCTTTCAAGCTCTTGCTCAGGCTCCAGAGGACTAACAACAAGTCAGACACTGTCAGATCCAGGGTAGTGAGGCCAGGGGCTGATGCTTTGAAGTGGGCTATGAGATTCTCATCTGGGGGGATCAGATGGAGGGAGAAAAGAAGACAGCGAGAGGTGCAAAGCTCCAACTAAACAGGCAAGCTGAGCTGGCTTCAGAAGCTGTAGAGGTGGGTTTCACTGTTAGAAGCCGGAGCCCACATGCTATGAATGGCTTGGAAAAGCTGTGAAACTCACACGTGTGCAACTTGTGAAATAAACAAGAATGATTTGAGCAGAACAAGAGAGACATGATGGCGCACAAGGCCTTAAAATACAGATGCAAGAGTGAGAGAGAAGAAGGGAAAACAAGATAAGTAGGGTAGAAGATTTGGTTGTTGGAGATGTCAGGGAGATACAAGAGAAATATTAATGATTCTGCAATCAAAGCATGCTGAGAAAAATGATGTCTGCGTTTTTGTAGCAGAGGTAAGAAAGCAGGTTTAATTTGTGGTGATTGTCCTCTGCATAATTCTTCAAACGTTCCTGAAATCAGGGCAGTCGTTGCAGGATGTCCACATTTTATTAATCAGACTGCATCGTTTTAAAATGTATCATTCAAATGGAGTCTGGTTTTGCAAACGGCAATAACTTAAGATTAAGGGTTTGACAGTGTTGTCAGCAGCATCACTCCCAGAGAGTAGCTTGTCAGGATATGTTTACAGATAAGCAGAAATTGTATGAATTGTGTGGAGCTAATAGATGACAAGAAAGGGCATTCAAGACTGTGGAGAACCATCTTAACATAGTTTAGGTTTTGAGAGGCAGAGTGCTTACATTTGTGTATGCTTGCATGGTTTTTACTTGGGCATGCATAATTTCTTATTATGACTTAATAAGCCGGTGCATTTTCCCTTCTGAGAATATAAACAGTCAGTTTTACGAACACATGTTACAGATTATTCGTGCGCTTATCCTGCACAATAGTATAACATGCAAAAACGTGCCAACTCTCCCTTGTTCACGTACACACAAAAACATGCACACTTAGGAGAACATTCTTCACTAACCTTCATAAGCTTCCTCTGCTTTTAACCCTTATCTCTCCTCGCCTTATTTCTTATACTAACTCCAGCGCTATCACCAAAAATAAATCTTTAACAAAGGGGTTTGAGAAAATAGTCCAGGCTTTCAGATCCTATGGAGACATTTGGACCTCACACGATAGCAAAAACAGATGTGTAACCTGATTGCTATTGGAATTATAAGATAGTATCAGTCGATCAGTCAACATGCACACGCACACACACACTGTATGCGCAGTTGCGATGGTCTCACTTTCTTCCTGTCTGAAGTAACCTCAACCATGTTTTTGTGTCCCACGAGGAATGCCTTTTATCATGTGACACGGTGGTGGTGGAGTTTGGCGGAGGTGGGGAGGGGGTCGTCAGACAGCTGTTTCCCATCAGCACTCAGTCAACTGCAGTCAGCCAGTCGCAGCCCTGCTCTGAGGATCACAGGGGCAGATCAGCAGAGTGAAGCTCAAAGAAGTGCGGGGGCCAGAAACCCTCCAATTAGAAGGTCATCCCAATTTGTTCTCCCATATCCACGGTGCTCATCAGGTGTCTCAGGCCTGCTTGCCCAGTGTTATGTACAAATCCGTAGCCAGAGGTGAACGAGTTGCCGCCATCTGGGAGTGATTATGCCCTTTCCTCATTGTTTCCTGTCTTTTCACCCCAACCCAGCTCTACTAAGTTCTGCTGTTCTGCTCTCTCTATGTTGGCTCAGCTCCCTTGGCTTGTTCGGGCCCTAAGCACCCCCCTCTGTAATTTAAGACTGGGAATGCTTAACAGCAGTCACTCATGCACAGGCGTCTACATTAGCACATGTTTTTCACCTCATCAGGAGCTGAAATTTGCTCAGTTATGTAAAACAAAAGGTTGTTTTCGTTTATGATGTACCCCTTTCTTTTTTACATATCCCATTTTCAGTTTCTTTCTTGCAAATCTTGCAAACTACAATTTAGAGCTCTGACATGATTTTTTTTTTGACACATGTGAGTTTTTAGAATCCCTCGCCGCTCATCAGAAATTTGCTCCTCCTCATGCTGTTTGGAGCTTGAGGCTCTACACTGGAGACCTTTATATACGGTCTATGGTGGAGACAGGAAGGAGCTGCCTGAGGCCACCAGAAATCACACTCTTCTGCTGGGCTTCTTGGAGTGGATGCGAGTTTGCTTTGTCTCCAGTTCAGCTCCTGGCTGGCGAGCTCCCTTTCTGTACCCAGGCTACTCGTTGTGGAAAGATGATAAATTGCTGTGGTAGCTTTCCGCTGTCTGCTAGTGGAGCCGTCTGGTTCTCACCTTTCCGCATTGCTCTGTAGCAGTGTATCTTCTTGTCTTACTGTCAGCCATTCAGACAGCCAGCTTTCTCAGCAGCTTTTCTCAATAGACCTTGTCCTCTGCTTGAGTAAGGGGGTAACCACATGAGGAATCCCAGCAGATTTTGGCAGTTATATTGCAGTGCTGATTTACATGAATTATGTATCATATATATATGATATAACATATATATTAACTGCTCATCACAATGAAGGTATTTTGGCTAAGAGTTCGTGTGCTGCTCTTAAAATATGTGATGGACAAAGCGAGCAAACAACCCTTTATTATGCTGCCACAAGGTCGTATTTTCAACACGAGAAGTCAAGTACACAATATCCTGCTGTTCAAGTGGATTAAGTCTTGAGAGCACTGTTGCTGGGTGACTGACAATAAAACCAATAGTGGCCTTGTTCCCCTAAGAAAGTGTCGATAATTTTGTTTTGTGCTTTTCATTGCCATGCAAGAAAGAAAAAGGAAGAAAAAATATTTAAGAAATTAACAAAAAGTAATTTCCCTTGGCTCTGACATTTAAAAAAACATCAGCATACAGTATGCCACTTCTTATCTCAGAGCTTTACAATCCCACTTGTGAAAGCTGTTAATAACACATCAGTCAGGCACTGAAATGAATTCTTATAGTTGACACAATAAATACAACCCTACTTGAAGGCACCAAAAATAAGAGCAAATATTGTGATTTATCATTGTCAAATCATGGCAGAACATCATTAAATTCCACTCTGTTGACTGTTCTGCTTTTCTGTTTGTGTTTTCCAGTTTTGCGTGATGACTTCAGACAGAACCCAGTGGACGTTATGGTGGCGGTGGGTGAGCCCGCAGTGCTGGAGTGCCAACCGCCCCGTGGCCACCCTGAACCCACCATCTCCTGGAGGAAAGATGGCGCCAACTTAGATGACAGAGACGAACGCATCACAGTAAGAGATGACCACTTAAACTAGTTCTCACAAACATGTACAATTGACAAAAAGATAATGCAGGATACTATTAATCACATGGCTTTGCAACACTTGGATTGTGCTGAACAAGCTGTATGTATTTGGTATTTAGTTGGCATTTTCAGACCTCTAAAGAACCAATTGCCTCTCACTGCAGTAATTTTGAAGTGTGGAAAAGCAAGCTTGTTAATTTGAGATCACAAAATAATTGCCTTGTGGTCATGAGAAACTAAATAATAACGTTACCTGTTCCCATGTCTTCTCTGAGATATAGCATAGAGCTGAAAATGCCACAAAACCCTAGTGCATATACAAGATATATTGCTTTTTGTAATGCCTGATGGCAAAAATACACAGTAACAGAAAACAACAAGCTGGCACCAGTAAGTGTCATCATACGAGCTACAGCGTGCTATTAATCTGAGATATTAAGGTGTCATGTGGCACACAGCACACAGCAGTGACTTTCTTTGCATGTTTTTGTACACGCTGAACTGATTCCAGAGCATTGGCTGGGTCAGGCCAGCAAGAACAGGCTCCTCATTCCTTTAAGAACAGAACCAAGTTTTCAAGCAACTCTGATAATTTTGCATGTCTATGTGTGTGTGTGTTGATTTGAATGTCTGTGCATGCTCCTGGGGACACACAAGAGCAGATTCAAAGCTCATGTTAGTGTGGAGTGACAGGTAGAGTCTCTCGGGGGGACTGTGATGGACAGAGCAGCTATCTCTGATTTAAGGAGAGGCACGGATCAGAGCCAGGGGGGAGGCTCCTCTGAGGGAAATACAAAGGCTTGCTTTTTGCTTTGTACTTTCTGCGTGCCTGTCTTTGTCCTCCCTAATCATCTTTTCTATATGGAAATATGTCGTGCCGTGAGAGTTCACTCAAAGACATCACTTACTGTACACAGACCAAAGGAGTCCACCACAAGTTATTCATGGCTACTTCCCATTCTTTTGAGTGTTCCCCTTGTGGCCTGGCCATCATTTATTAATACTTATATGCAGATAAAGTTGTGAGTTAATTCTTAATAACGATTTTTGGAAGACTCTCGCACACAGGAAGAGTGTGATTTATGGACTTTAATTAAGAAAGCAGAGTGCCTTTATACAGAAAAATACATGTAAATCATACTAAGCAGCTTCAGAGTGTGTGCCTGTAGGGCATCTGAGGCTATGTGAAGAAGAAAGAGAACACACTGAAACAGAGCAGAAACGAAAGCTGAGGTTTCAGTGTCCGAGATGGAAGATAGACAAACCACATTTGGATTTCTTAGCAATGGAATTGCTGCTAAAAACGAGGAGCGGTCAGTCCAGGAAATAAAAAAGCGCTTGGTCTGCTCTTTAATCAGCTGCTAAAGTTACTAGTGCAGCAGTATTTACAGCAAACAGCAAAAAAGTTGCAGAGCAGAAGTATAGTATTAGTCAATGGCATCGGTTAGAGCAGGATCATCTTTGCAGTCCTTGAGGAAAACTTTACAGGCACCATTACATTGCCACAACATCTGATATTGGTTCATCAAGAGACAGTTCTTACATAGACTCAGCAGTCCACGTGCAGACAGATGGCCAATGAATCTAAGACTCTTTATCCAGGGTTCAACTCTTTGACCTCAATCACCTGATTTTAATATGGTTGTGTCATTTAATGAAAATATTAGTGCTTACTCTACGAAATGGAAAACTACAGTATGGAAAAGATTATGAACCAATAATAAATCTATCCACTGACATTCAAGTAATTGGAAAAAAAAATCCTTCATGTCATAGGTTCTCTATTTCATGTTTGGCGCTATACTATACTTACTTTAATGCAATTCTCTTGTCTTCCACATGCAAATAAATTCATGTAGTTTTCCTTCATGTGTTTGTTTTGGTCGAATAAAATAAAAAGTCGTGATCTGCCAAAGCATGCAGCCTGTCTTTGTTGCAGTTGCAACAATGATGTCAGATATAATTCATGGCACATTCATGGCAATATAAACACCCATGTTCCTCTATGCAATCATGCAATTATGTTTTTAGTCATATATATAGAACATTGTGCATTGACTCTAATGTGAGTCCACACATCCAAACCTAATCCATTAAATACTGACAGGAATGGCTGAATCTGCAATACCAGCTTCCAAATTCTCCCCACTTGCTCCTTGTGATTACCAGTGGTTGGCATTGTCAATGAGAAGTACACGCAGCCACAAGTCGCACCACAGTTTGTTAAATCTTCCTCTTAAAACCACATCATTTGCAACAGATTTGGAATGTCAGCCACTCTTGGTTGTTATTTATTTGGTATACAGTATGAGCTGTTTGTGGTGGAAGGTTAGCCTGGAGGGGGGATGACTAATAAATGAAAGGCTGTTGGTTTCATCCCTGCAGCAGCAATTTAATGATGTATTCCATCTGTATGCTGGTGAGTGGAGAGCGCTCATCATGCCAGGTGCTGTGTAGCATGACGCTGAATCCCTGCTTCACGGACACAGCACTGTAGGCAGCCTTGACCTCTGACCTCTGTTAAGAAATAACACAACTGTGCTATTACGGGCTGTGTGTGTCTCTAGCTGGCCTGAGTGAATAGATTGATTCCATTGCTTAGAGTGAGTAGGAAAAAAAAGCAATCTTAAATCAGAATAAGGGGGCTGAAAGTTTAATTGAAGTTGATGCCTGGGAGGAGGTTTCAGATGTCTGGGTGTAGGGAATGGCCTTGTGTTTGTTTTGTGGTCTTTAAATCGGCATTCCCGCAATAGTACACACACACACACCATTCACATCTGCTCAACTGCTGCTCTGGTATCACCTCTAACACTGGGTCGCTGCAGACCATCAGTACAGTAGCTCACACTCAAAGCACCATAAACACAGCTACCATGGTCTGTGGGGGCGTATGGTGGAGAGGTTATGAAAAAAATGAAACCAGGATGGAGTGCATATATCTTCCACCTCTTTGATGTGTGTGTGTGTGTGTGTGTGTGTGTGTGTGTGTGCGTGTGCGTGTGTGCGTGCGTGTGTGTGTGGGTTTGTTGATATGTCCCAGTGGGGACTTGCTAACCTGACTGCACACCAATCCATGGGGACTTCCTGTCACCGTGGGGACAAAATTGAGGTCCCTGTGGGTCCAGACTACTTTAAGACTTGGTTTTAGGGTTAGAATTTGGTTAGGGTATGGGGCTAGGGAATACGTTATGTCAATGGAGTTTTGAATACAGGGATAGTGTTGCAAACATGAGTGTGTGTGTGTGTGTGTGTGTGTGTGTGTGTGTGTGTGTGTGCGCAGACATCAGTAGAGAGAAGGTGAAAAGTTTGTCAAAGGCAAAGTAGGCTGTCTGAACATCTGACGAACATCTTTACAAAGAGGCAGCGTCTTTGTTCCCAGGGTTCTTGCTAATGTAGCACTAGATATGAATTATGTAATTTTATAATGGGTGACCTTCTGTGCAGCTTGAAAGGCAGCGCAAATTCTATTCCTTAGATGAAGAGATGCATAGAGTTGCACAGAAGCACGCACAACACTGTTTGTTGTTATGCCGTCAAGTACATAAAAATATATAGTTTCAAATGGAAAATACCAAAGATGTGATTACATGTGGGTGGCATCATGCATTAATTTAATCACGTCCGCAGTGAAAACTTGAAATTGCAAAAATAGTGAAAGCTGCATTGTGTTCAGTACAAAATGTACTCCTTTATTATATGCATTATAAAAGTGCCGTGCTCTGTCTGTAACTCACAAACACAGTACTCATAAGGATGGTAAGATCTTGCGCAAACACAGTTGGTAATTTTGTGTGCATCATTTTTGTGCTTTCTTAGATTCGCAGTGGCAAGCTGATGATCACCAACACCAGGAAGAGCGACGCAGGGAAATACATCTGCGTTGGAACAAACATGGTTGGAGAGAGGGAGAGCGAGATCGCTGAACTCACTGTGCTAGGTAACATTTGCTGCTTCGTTATTGCATTTCACAATGTTGCAGTGCTTCACTTAGTCAAAGCACCCTCTCAGTTCACAGTGGTTTAGTTTGCCAGGCCGCTATGTGAGGTCTTTGTCACCGGGGTATAATGACCCATTAATTACGTTGATTATGCAGCACTACCCTCCAATCTGCCAGCTTTGGAGAGGTTTCCCGCCAAACACGTGCTCAACATCTACCGCTGCTACATCCAACACGACAACCCCTCAAACCTTTCAGTACAAGAGCTCCCCGTGCTACCTCCAACACCCCCTATCCCAAATGTCTCTTTCCAGCCTCTATTCTCCATCCCCCACCTAACATTTACCATCAGAATAGAGCTCTTATCAGTATCACATGGTTAGATGGCCTTGGTTGAGGTTTTGGAGTATAGTGCCTCATAGAACCGTTGAAGGATATGAGAATAATCCTGCTGAATGCAGACAGAGGTCAAAGTATGTTGTTCAACAGGTTGTGCATAATAAATGACTTTGAACGCTGACAGATGATTATAACTAGATTTTTTTCCCCACACTCTATGATAATTGCAATATGTAGTTGAATTTTCATAATTTTTCAAGCAGTTGGTTGAAGTGGGGGGAGCAGACAGTATTTGTAGTTAATGTACTGTTGATCAAATGTTGAAGTAAAAAATTATTTTCTGGAAGGAGAAATATTACTTATTAAATGTCTGTACCATTCCAATATTGTTCTGCACAGACTGTGCTCACATTTAATATATGAATTCCAAAGTAAATGTTAGTGTTATTACTTTGTGATAGATCTTTGCGCAAGTTCTTTTCATCAAGTGCATGTTTGAATGAGTGAATTGTTAAACTAAACAAACAAAAGAAAACCCTGTAACAAAAGACATTATTACACTTGGTACAGTGAAGTTTAGACAAGCTACAGTAACTACATAAATTTTACAAATTCAAATTTTTTTTCTTGACACTACACATGTAAATGATGTAATCTGTACAGTAATAACACAAAAAAGTGCAGGGCTATAGATGGCCTTCATAACAGTGACGATTATTTTAACATTTGTGCTCGTTGCTGCCCTCTAGAGCGCCCGACCTTCGTGAAGCGGCCCAGCAGCGTGGTGGTGTTGGCCGATGAGAGCGTGGAGTTCCACTGTGTTGTTCAAGGAGACCCAGTTCCCACTGTCCGCTGGAGGAAAGATGATTCTGACCTGCCTAAGGGCAGGTAATTCACAGAGGCCTTCTATACTCATTAATTTACCATGCAAACACAGTGTTTCACTTCTTTCATCACTTGATTGTGTGTGTCCGTCCTGCCTACAGATTTGAAATCCTGGAGGACCATACTTTGATCGTTCGCCAAGTGACCTCTTCAGATGAGAGCTCCTATACATGTGTAGTGGAGAACATGGTTGGAAAGTCTGAAGCATCGGCCACGCTCACTGTACACGGTCAGTACAACTCACCCCTCACGTGTAATGTCCTCTAACCACAGCACCACCTTCACTTCTATATACACATGCTTTTATCAGAGCCTCAGATTTTCTTATTTTAAAGTGTTGCAAGACAGCTGCTTCGAGACTAACTGGAGTACTAATCCTGTCTCGTATTGTCACAACTTAAAAGGCAGTGACTTTTACCTTGCCTTTTATCCAGACCTAGTTTTCATTATTGCGCCTCAGGCTGCTGTTGCTCTCAAGACAGTACAGACAGGCAGAATTATCTCCTGGGTTTTTCTGTGCGTTTTTTCCTTTTCACTTCCTGGCTTGAGGTCATATAATGTCTCCAGCAGACTCCAGTTCTAAATAACAAGCGGTATAGGACATTGCAGCAGTTTGTTTACATTACTGTTACAGTAATGTCCTGCATAAATCGAGAAGAGCATGCAAAGTAAATGTTTACGTGACCGAAGAAAATGGATTTATTTGGTCTGAGGTGTCCTGCTACACTGACACCCTTTAGTTCTTCAGTCAGTGAGAAATGAGCAGTAAGACACTTCTCATATGTGAGACACTTCTCATATACAGTGTGTGTATATACTGTATACACACATACACACACATATGTTTGTATCACTATCCCCATGGGGAC
Source organism: Holacanthus passer (assembly GCA_025331565.1). NCBI lineage: Eukaryota > Metazoa > Chordata > Actinopteri > Pomacanthidae > Holacanthus > Holacanthus passer. The sequence goes on from JAFREQ010000005.1 coordinate 9,333,610, forward strand.
ACTCAGTTGACATAATGTATTCCCTAGCCCCTTACCCAATCCTTAACCATCACAACTGACCTTTACCCTAACCCAAACCTTAATCTAAATGTAACCCAAACCCTAAAACCAAGTCTTAACCCCCTAAAAAACAGTCTTCACCCATTTTGTCCCCACAGTGACAGGATGTCCCCATGGGTTGGTGTGTAGTCAGGTTACAGTCCCCACCGGGATATAAAAACAAAACACACACCCACACACACATAAACACACAACAGTGGCACAGTGGGTGACACAGACTGTGAGGACAGTCGAACTTAATTAAAGATAAGGCAGGACTGGTCGCATGCTGAGAAATGACATGGTTCCAATTACATCGTCTTCCTCTCCCTCTAAAAACCTGAGAAAACGAGCATCGAGGGGGGCCATGGCTAATTTGGATGGGGAACGGACAAGGGCAGGAATAACTGGCAGATGGGAAGAAGTTGTATTATGGGAGGAAACAGAGAGCCATCGAGATGAATGTGTGTTTCATAATTAAATAAAAAAAATATTCTCTGTGGTAGCCTAGGCTCAGTCATAGCTATGGTCCTCACCACAGAATCATTTTTACTGACTTAGAACATTTGGTTGATATTAAACAGTTGCCATTTGAAACAGATGTAGCAGGCCAAGGAGCTTACTCATTGCAAGGTTTGCACAGGTCCCAAGTAAGAGATCAAGTGACTCTTCAGCGCTGCACTCATTAAAATGCTCTGTCTTTTTTCAGGCATTAACTTGGGAGATAAAAAAAAAAGTTGCCTGTACAGTACAAGATACTGGATACACACGGGGTGCTTAAACCCAGCTTTTCTGCAAAATCATGTGCTTTGCTTTTCTTGAAAAGACATTCTTTGAACACAAAAATGTTGAGCAATAACCGCAGTCATCCTCTCACAGTAGTTCCAAAACCAGCTGGTTAGCTAACCATTCATTTCACTATAAATCTAGTTTACAGATGTCAAAACGCACAATAGATCCCATCTCAAAATGTGTGGTTGTTTGTGTAGTCCATTTAGTAGAACGGATGCCTGCACAGCACCAGCTACTCCCCCTTCTACCCTCTATACAGACTCAGCACTCCTTCCTCACCCCTGACAGGTTTGTGTCCTCATTAGGAGATTATATCTTTGTCCAAAAGTGCATAAAGACTGTCTGGCTCGGTAACTTAAACCAGCAATAGCATACACTTTTCACACCTCACAGTCAACTAGTCTGCTGGTCTGCTGCATCTAATGGGGGAAAAACAGCATGCCTTGTCCTTTGACATTTGTTTTTTGTTTTTTGCTTTTTTTGTGGTCATTAGAGTTTTGGGCATTTGAAGAAATGTTTTACATTTCATTCCAAAAGGAAAGTCTTTCGTGCACTTAAAAATGTATGCATTAATGAAATATCCACATTGACCAGGTTTCTCTATGAGGTCAAATTTAAGTAGTCATTAAAAATATAGAAATGTGTAGTGTTCCAATGTTTCTTTCTCTTGTTTTTTACATTTGATTGTCCATATGTGTGAAGATTAATAATGAAATAAAATAATAATCTCAAAACACCAGGTTAGGGAAGAAATATTATGGAAATAAAGGGAATTAGAATGACAATATAATTAACAAAAGTAAAACCACTATCATAAATCATGTACATGTACTTATGTTACTTGTACTTATGTTTATGACATATGTTACTGACTGTCTGCTGTTCTTTCATATTCTGTTGTACTCATTCATTCAAGCATGTACCAGCATTGTTCACTGTAGTTTCATGTTCCTGTATGTGCCTTCAGTACTCATTGCACTGTTCTTTTTTTGTGTCTTTTCCCTTGTAGTTAATACTGGTAAGTTGTCATCCATCCCTCATCCACCATCAGACAGCAACAGGAACTCATGAGCCCCTGTTTTTGTCCTATCTGGCACTGTAATTCCATCCACCAATGCAGTATGTAATTTATGTTATGTGTTGGTAAATGAATAAAATTTGCTTTTTTTTTTTCATTTTAACAAGGTAAATAATGGCTGTTTCTTCCTACAAATGCACTTTATTCCTTTAGCTTTTTATGCATACTTAGATTTTAAACTGGCACTGATGAAAATGTATCAGGCTGCCATGTAATAACAGTAACTCTTCCTCTGCAGTGCCCCCAGCATTTGCCATCCGCCCCAGGAACCAGGTGGTGGCAGTGGGCAGGACGGTCACCTTCCAGTGTGAGGCTACTGGCAACCCACAGCCTGCTATCTTCTGGCAGAAGGAGGGCAGCGAGGTGAGATTGACCCTCAGTCTGTCATCACACTAAATCACTGCTCAGTGCAAATCAAGCCAGTGAATGGGTTTCTAACTCTGTGATCTCTCTCTCCCCTCCAGAGCCTCCTCTTCTCCTACCAGCCTCCGCAGCCCTTTAGCCGTCTTTCGGTCTCCCAGATGGGCAGTTTGACCATTACCGATGTTCAGCGCTCTGATGGCGGCTTCTACAGCTGCCAGGCTCTCAACATCGCTGGCAGTGTTATTACCAAAGCTCTGCTGGAGGTCATAGACTGTGAGTAATGATGTAGTGTAGTGATGGAGAGCAGATGGGGGGGACTTTTATTTTGAACATTTCTTGCTTCAATGTTTTGTCTTTTGACTAAACACGCTGCTTTTGCGGCTGCAGTTTTTCTTTGTTGAGCATGTGTATCAGGCTGCAAACTGGCCTTGGTTGCAGACTGGGGAGCTCTACCCTCCCTTATTGGTGTGGTAGCTAGCCTTGGTTACTGGGTGTCAGGGGAGGGATTTCAGACTTGTCTCTCCTGTAAAAATTTAATTTCTTAACTCACACAGTAAGTAATCTAAATTATGAGGACTAGGGAAAATAGAATAATGATGATCCATTGTCCCTATAGTTTCTATTAATACAACAGCCTGTGTTCTATTCTACTGAAGAATTCTGTGAATTAAGACTGCAGGATGAACATATGATATGTTTTTAGACACTTTAATATGAAAACTGTTCTGAGGGACTGCCATCCAAATCCTAGGTGATGAAATAACTGTGTTAATTGTTTAAAAAAAGCAATTTAAATGTGCTCGCAGGCCCACTCCGGTAATTACACACCGCCAGCAAAGTCTACAAGCTCCCAATTAAATGACCTGTGTGATCGTGAATACATGTGTCTGGGTAAATTTGTACCATGTACATATATTAAATTAATGAAGATAATTGCTTCAGGCTTAAACAGACATTTACTGCATCCACACATTGAGTTGTTCTGTGTAGCCCTATTAGTTCTAAAGGATAATTTGCTGCTCGTATTGGGAGTGCCTTGTAGGGAAATGAGAGGCATCCACTGAGTGAAAAATCTGTTGCAGGTAATGGAAATAAAAAAGATGGGGTCATGTTTTATGTAATTTTTTCAGCGGTCTATAGCACCGCACTATCGTCTGTACCTGTTTCTGTCTAGTCTCCCCTCCCCCAAATTCTCTCCACCCCACCACACTCCCTCTCATCCCCATTTGGAGTGGTGCATTTGTATGGAAATATCTGGTCCATATTACCTCTGGCAGTTTTCAAGGCGTGTTTCCATCACCTTTTTTTTTTGTATTTTTATTTATTTATCTTGAACCTCTGCCCCCATCCACAGGGTTTTAAAATGTAAGAGAGAGAGAGAGAAGAGAGCTCTGTTATCTAAGTGGGATTGTTATTAGTTGGGCTTTGCGTCGTGATTGGAGCCAGCTCCAGCAGAACCTACTGCCGAGTGAACGATTAGTTGCTCTCCGCTGGAGGGGAAAAGTTGATTTCTTTTTCCTTCACTGCCTGCACAGCCACCTAAACCCATTGTTCTCTCTCTTTACCAATTTAGCTCTCAATATCTTTCCCATCTTATCTGTCTTTTCATTTTTTGGCAGCATTTCATTTTCATTTTCTCTACTTTCATCTTTCTCACTTTTATTTCTCTCTCTCTTTTCATGACTTTGATCTTTTGAGGACAACATTTCCCAATTTCCAGTTCCATAATATACTGTTGACAGTGTACAGTTTTCTGGCATTTTGCCTTCATTCAGTAGAGATACAGACAGGAAAGGGCAGGAAGAGCGAGAGGGGTGACATGTGAACGAAGGTCGCCAAATGGAATCGAACCAGAGACATTGTCATAACATGGTTTGTGTCTTAGCCACTGTACCTCAGCCATAGTCCTGTGATGGACTTCAATTAAGAAATCCTTTTTAAATTTAAATGATAGAAAATACACCATAAAAAGCACAAAAGCACAACACCAGAGACCGACATCTTTCTGCAAACCTCATGAAACAAAAACAAGTGTTTTTAGTTACCTAAGGTAAACCCTTACTTTACCCATATTTTACTTACAATCACCACAATGTTTCTCCAACCTCAAACAGATGCTTTTCGTTGCCTAAACATGACCACAAAAACCTTAATCATGTTTTAACTGGAAAAGCTTTTGGAGGCAAAACAATGAAAAAGACAATTGTTCATTGTACAATATGAATGCGTGTGTGCAGCGAACAGGGACTCATTTCATTTCAAATGAAAAAGTACAGGTTTGGAGTTTCAATGAAAACTTGTTTGTAGCAGACAGCATTCACTTCCTTCCTTGGATTTGAAAATGTCACAAATAAATAAATAAATAAATATAAATAAATATTACTTTATAGTTTGTTTTGTTGGATTTGCTGACCAATAATTATTTCAGTATTTCTTTGATGTGAGCGGCTCTCTTATTCCAGCTGTGTGTTGCATTGTGGGATGACAGTGTTCCATCATCACACGCAAAAGCAATTTTAGAATGCATGCTAACATTTTATTTTGCAATGTTCCCAATGTGACAGCACTACCTAGTCTGCTCGAAATACTACACAGTCTACTGAATACACATGTTAACATTATTACTCCTCCACTTTTCCCCTTTTTTTATTAGCTGGGTCAGACCACACTCCCCCTGTGATTAAGCAGGGTCCACTCAATCAGACTGTGCCTGTGGACAGCACTGTGGTCCTGGGTTGCCAGACAGCTGGCTCTCCACCTATTACAGTCCACTGGAAGAGGGACGGTGTGGTGGTGTCTCCCGTGGACTCCCGCATGTCCATAGCAGACACGGGATCACTGGAGATTCGCTACGCTAAGGTAGGGGATGAAGTGATACAGCAGCTGGTAATTAGCAGTTAAAGTGAATGCACTGAGGCAAACCAACCCACTGATACCTGCTTTCTCTCCTCAGCTGGGAGACACAGGCTTCTACACTTGTGTAGCTTCTAGCCCCAACGGAGAAGCTTCCTGGACGGCGTACTTACAGGTGGAGGGTAGGTTACACAAACTGAAGATAAAGGTTGTTAATACATACTGAAGAGGCCTCTGTGGTGTGCATTAATGTTGGTATCTCTTTGGCAGAGTTTGGAGTTGTGGTTCAGTCAAACCACCCTGTAGACCCTAACCTGATCCCCAGTGCTCCATCTAAACCTGAAGTGACGGACATCAGCCGTACCTCTATCACTCTGTCGTGGAAATCGAACCCCAGTGCCACACCACCCACATCTTACCTAATCGAGGCATTCAGGTTGGACATATCTAGGATCCAGCATGTTTAACTAATTACTGTATATTGAATTTATCAAGCTGGATGAAACTTGTTGTGTATCTATGTGTTCATTTCTCCACCTCTCCCTGCAGTTATACGTTAGGCAGCAGATGGGTGACCCTTGCTGAGAATATAAAGACACAGACCTTTGTCGTGAGGAACCTGAAGCCTGCTACTGTTTACCTGTTTATGGTCAGAGCAGTGAATGCGTATGGCCTCAGTGACCCCAGTCCAATCTCCGATTCTGTCAGAACACAGGGTCAGTGCGTCTGCTTTTCATTCTTTCTTCACTTTACTTGACATTGAACAGACATCACATAAGCTGCGGAGAAGCTGCATGGTTTTTTCACTTCAAATGAATGCACCATTGTTGCGATTTCACTTTTCTCCATCCTTATGTACCAACAGACAGCACTTCCACCATGCAAGGAGTGGATCACCGTCACATCCAGAGGGAACTAGGAGATGTGGTTATCCACCTACACACACCAACCGTCCTTTCATCTTCTGCTGTCAGGGTGCAGTGGATGGTAAGGGGACCATACCACGCTGACTATGATGTACACAGTTAACATTTTTTGCTACATGTACTTTCTGTCAGAGTTCGGATGAATATGGGAACAGGTCAAATGTGCAGTTTTACCAGTAAATGTAAACACATCAACAAATGATATAAAAGCCAAGGGGTTAGGAATTTAAAAATAAACAAGACTGTCTGTAGCTGACAGAGCTTTTATCAGGGACTATTATAGAGCAGACTTTTACCCTCTGATATGTTTTTCCCTTATTCTTCCAAGCAACATGAAGAGGCGAGCTCTCAGTGATGAATGAGCAAATGCACTTTCAACAAAGATATAGTGAAACATCGAGATCCAAATAGTTCAGGTGAAGCATCTAGGATAAAACTGTCTTGTGTGAAAGCGAAGTGAAGTGTTTAAAAGATTTATTTCATGCTGAAATTACATGTGGTTTTCTCTCTCAGCATTTATCAGCAGACTATAAATCCACCACAAAGAGAAGTGAATTTATCTTTGGTGTGATACATTGTCCTTTGTTCCAAACACCTAGAAATGTATTTTGCAGTATTTTCCTGAGTGGATGTGTGTTCAGATATGCCTATGCCTCCACAGAAATCTTTTAAGGCATCCTTTGTCATAATTATGTGGTTTAAATGGAAAGTGCTTCGTCCTCTCCTGGCTTGATTTTAACCAGAACCATGCTGAGGGGAAACTATTAATGACCTCATATTGTGGTTTATGGTGAGAATTCACAGATATGAGGAAATGTTCATCTATATTGCCCTAAAGGCGAAGGAAATTAACTGAGTTTTAACAGACCCGTCCTGTGGGATGTTCACTCTCACACAAGATGAGGCTCTAATCTCCTATTTATATTTTGTTTTATCTCATATCTCATCACAAGCCTCAGACATTACAGCAATAGTACATCCACACAACTCTTTATTCAAACCCAGTTTAGTTGCTTTAGCTGTAAAAAGAGCCTCACTGTCACATGTTATGACAATTATGCAGCGTGCTTTATCCGTGCATCTCCACTAGGTCGAGCAGCAGTCCCCATACATCCAGGGTTACAAGGTGCTTTACAGGGCATCCGCTGAGCACGGCCAGCCGGAGGGGCAGTGGAGCGTCCTGGAGGCACGCACCCCGCGGGAAGACGGGGTGGTGATCGGTCAGCTGAAAAGAGGATCCATCTATGAGTTCAAAGTGCGCCCCTTCTTTGATGAGTTCCAGGGAGCTGACAGCGAGGTGAAGGTGGTCAGGACACTGGACGAAGGTGACTCTCTGAAAACTTTTGTTGTACAGTATGAAATGTATTTATCGATTGCTGACAGGAATTGAAAAACATTGCTGCAACTAATTTCTTTCAATTGTTCTATATTTGGATGATGACACAAAAGCCAGGTGTTGCTTTTTTTTAGTGTGCAAAACTGTTCACAGCCTCAGATAAGACTGTGTTAATGTCTGCATGGTTAACTGTATGCTTCATCGTCTTAGCCCCTAGCAGAGCACCCCAGGGCGTTACAGTGACAAAGAGTGATGCCAATGGGACTGCCATTCTCATTGCTTGGAAACCGCCTCCAGAACGGGAAGAGACTGGAGTCATTCAGGAGTACAAGGTAGGAAAAGAAGGCTCCTGCCCTCTTCTGTTCTCATGCTGCGAATCATGCGTATCCCAGTTAAAGTATAAATGGCATCTTTGTGAGGCTTTGCATTGGTGCCTCCAGTGTTGTTGGATGTGTCCCTCAGGCGATCACTGTCATCTCGTCTCCTCCTCACTTTCTCTTGACAGATCTGGTGCCTGGGTAATGAGAGTCGGTATCATATAAACCAGTCGGTCGACGGCTCCACCTTCTCTGTGCTCATTCCCGGTCTGGCACCAGGAATTCGCTACAGTGTAGAAGTTGCGGCTAGCAATGGTGCTGGACCTGGGGTCAAGAGCGATGTCACTTTCTTTCAATTAGGTGAGAGTCCACCCAATAATAGAGTGTTCATTTAGTAAGCTGTCACAAAAGTAGGCCCAAAAAACAGTATTAGTGTCTCAGGCGCAAAACCTCTATAATGTTTCATAGCCACCTTTTCAGTATAGAGTGTTCATAAAAAATCAATAATGCATCATATTGTGCTTCAACTAACTTTAAGTTTTTTAACACTGCTTTTGTACAAACCACGATTCTAGCATTCCACAACTTTCCCAGTCTTTTGTTGCCCCTGTCCCAGACTTTTGAGACATTTCTGCTGTCATCAAAGAATATATTTACAAAAATCAATTAAGTTGATGAGGTAAAACATTAAATAGATTGTCTTTGTACTGTTTTCAAATTAGGATTGACAAATTACCACATTCTGCTTCATTTATGTTTTACACTATGCTTCAATTTTATTTTAGAATACACGCACTTCTTCTTCATTTCCGTTGTTGTCACGCACATTTAATGATCTCTCTCTTTCTTCTCTTACCGGTTAGACTCTGCAGGCCAGATGATGGATATCAGCGAGGAAAGAGACACTTTGTCTCAGATCTCAGATGTGGTGAGGCAGCCGGCATTTATCGCTGGCATTGGCGCCACCTGCTGGTTGGTCCTCATGATTTTCAGCGTGTGGCTCTACCGTCACCGCAAGAAGAGAAGTGGTCTCAGCAGCACATACACTGGCATCCGCAAGGGTGTGTGTTTCTCCATTGTATTTGTACTTTAGAAAGGAAGATATATATAGTGAGATGCATGTATGTTTAAGATGCTCACCATATAGGCCAAGTGTGTAGGCAAAACAGGTTATCATGTTACTTTAGTGGGTACATTTAAAGGTCGTTAGATTATAGAAGGGATCAAGCCATGACATGTTGCCGCCACACTAAACAGCATTTCAGTCTTCATCTCAGTGACATTAAGGAATATTTTTAGAGACTGATAAGCAAATCACATCAAAGGGTGAAAAATGCTCTGGCCTAATCTTTCCTTGACACAAAGACTTCAGAAACAAATTTGCATTTGCGACTATGCCGACAGTCAAAGGCTGACCTTTAATCGCTCATTTGTAGAGTGTCATTTCCTCCACACAGCACAGTTCTTACAGGCACAAACCTGTCAACCTGCCATTACCACGTCGGCTACAATCTTGCTGTTATTTTCCCCCTATCTCTCGGGTTGCCTGTCACCCCCATTAACCTTCACCTGGACACACATGTCAAAGACAGAGGCAGCAGTAAGCCAGATGGCATGTGGTTATTTAAATGTTTGTACACATCAGTTTTTCGCATGAAGAGACGTCCGTCACACAGCAGAGAGTACATGCATAGATATACCTCAAATCTCTTAGTGTGAATAACTAAGCATAGTCAGTATGATGGAAAAGTTTATTGAAATGATTTCAATTTGCTCATCTTACTCCCCTGTCTTTGTCTGTCCATACAGTCCCATCATTCACGTTTACACCTACAGGTATGTGTAGTACGATACATTTACTAATGTTTGTTGTGTTTTATCTATTTGGCAAGTAAATTATTATAGTCATTACATTTCAATCCATTCAAACTTTGCATGATGAAATTGGATTTCCTCTCTTTGAAGGATTGTTAAGTGATATGTGTAATTCAGTTTTTTTTTTTTTAGAAAAGACAGCTGAAGATTGCACAAAAGGTTGTTAAAGGACTATATAAATGGTATTTTACAAACATCTCAACACAGAATACAGAAAAAACAAAATCATCAATCATCGTGATCAAGGATATGAGCTAAAAGTAGAGACTAAACTGTACTGTACATGATTGCAGTAGTAGCATGTAAATATATATTTGTTGGATCAAATTATGGCTTTGCTGATTATAATAACAATATTTTTGCATAAACATTTATATGCTGATAGTGTACCACGTCCGCCTGCTCCCTAAATAAGTAAAATGTGCAATGTATTCTACAGGAGAATTCTTATTTGTTTGATGTTTTACTGGTGGTGGAGGAGAAACTGTCTCAAACAGTGTTTCTGAATCAGTTCTGACGTTGTGCTGAGATCAGTAAAGGCACAGGCAATTATTTGTGTTGTCTTCATGCACATTAAACCATAGCGTCAGACTTTGTGCTCAATCGATGGAAGCATGTATTGAAGTAAGTCTAGACTTTTGACTTAAGATTTCTGCTTCGAATGTCTGCCTGCCTTTCATGGTTTTTCCTCTGCCTTTGGCACTTCCTCTTTTTGACAGCTCATCAAGGTTTAATGTTTTTCTGTTTCTCTCTGCAGTCGCATATCAAAGGGGAGAATCTGTTTGCAGTGCTGGCAGGTGAGTGATATTTTTGTTCCTTTGTGTTATATAAGGACTAACAGGAGAAATGCACTTACCTTGTGGAAACACTAGGGGGAGGTGTCTTCCTGCTCTAGATGATGAACCCCTTGCATCCACCCCATGCTCATTCATCAGCCAAATATGAGAACAGCAGGTTTTGACTGACAGCACTGTGGTCCACCTTGTTGCAGACCTGGTCTTCTCAGCATGGGTGAACCTCTGAACCAGCTGTGGCTGCCAGACAATTGGCCAAATGCATGTGCCAATCACAAGGACTGTAGCATCAACTGCTGCAATAATGGCAATGGCACCAGTGACAGTAACATGACAACGTACAGCCGACCAGGTTAGTGCAGTTCACGTCATAGTTCTGGTTCTGTAGGAGCCTCTGAGATACATGTTGTGTCTAATGAAAATCAAACAGCTTCGAATAATATGCTGAAGCTTTGTGTTCATGTGCTGCTTTGTTTCATGTACCCCCTCAGCTGACTGCATAGCTAACTATGGAAACCATCCAGAGAACAAGCAGGGGGGACAGCTTGGTTCTGAGACGGCCATCTACAGCGATGTGAACCTCTCCAACAAGCTCAATGAGATTAAAACCTTCACCAACTCCAACTTGTGCTATGCAAGTCCAGGCGGAGATTCAGCAGCCACATATGAACCCATCCCATACGCCACCACACAGCTCATTCAGGCCAGCATTAAGAATAAGGCAGCCGCCAGTGGCGCTAAAGCAGAGCCACTGGACATTCCCTGCTGGAAACAGCCCCCCAACTTGCCTCCAATACCAAAGGAGATGGCAGCACAGATGCAGTACAACATAATCGAGCAAAACATGCTAAACAAAGGTAAAACAGAGTTGAATTTGATTTGCTTTACACCATTTTATATCAAAATAAGAAATATGTTGCAAATTTGCTTTCCTCTTCGTCTTCAGACCATCTGCAGGGAAGTGAAGGAATGATCCATCCTAAAACTATCCCTTACAACCAGACCAGAGATCACAGCACAGGAGGCTCACACCACAGCTCAGACAGAGGCAGCAACAGCACCTCAGGTAAGGCCAACAGCTACACTGCACAGCAGTGAATTTTAATGAGGCAAGCCATACGTCTGTGTTTATGTGGCTGTTTTCTTCTCATTTCACAGGGAGTCAGAATCAAAAGAAGGGAACGCGGGCCCCTAAGATCCCAAAACATAATGCAGTAAACTGGGGAGAGGCCCTGTCTCCTCCCCATGCTAATGCCTGTGACTGTGATGACTATAGCCTACCCATGGAAAGGAGGTAAGGGGAAAATATACAGCACCAAATGTATTACTTTATTCCTCCTCAACTTACATCCGAGATATTGCAGAATGTGTCACGTTAAATTACAACTATTACTTATTGTAGATAGCCCACCTTATTAAACCGACTGAAAAAAGAAATGATACGATAAAGGTATCAGACTCATGCAAGCGTAATTGGAGATATACTGTTACCTGCAAACCTTCTGCCAAAACATGGCCATATTGTCACAGCTAAACCAAACTAATTACACAATTTAGATTTTTGTCATTTTCCGACAGCCAGTTTACTACGACAGCAGGTTTTATATCATTGGAATTACTAATAAAATGCATGCATTCAAGAGGTGCAATAAAAAACAGATGGTGCAGAAAGCTTATTGTTCATCTTTGTAGGTCTTTCTGTGATGAAAATTTGTGTTTGGATGGAGGAGCGAGGGATTTGCATTGATGCCTAATGGGCTGTGACTAATGTGTCAGGACTTGCAGCACCCCTCATTCCTTTAGCCATTACCTCATGTCAGTTGTCCTTTTCTTATCAGTTTTGATCCAGAGGAGAGAATAGAAGGCTGCCCGACTCCACCAGTTAGAGGGGCAGCCTCATCCCCTATTGAAGTGTCCTATAGTCACCCACCCATCACATCACCACAGGGAAACCTGAGCAATGGCCTGCATGATAGAACCGAGCACCTCAGGTAACCAGATTAAACCTTCCTGACACCGCACCATTTTTAACTGACGCTTCAATTTTTTTTGTGTGTTGTGACAAGACTTTTTTAATGCACTCTCCAGCCACCCTCGCCCTCTTTCCCCGACACACACCTACAGCTCCATACCCCTCTGCATGGACACCGATGGGCAGGAAGAGGATGAGGAGGAGGCCGAGGAGGAGACGGATGCAGAGCTCGCTGAAAGTCACGACATCCAGCACCACGACAGGCAGAAGCACAGACACCAGCTGCACCAAGCCTCTCCACACAAGCTGCTCCTCCACGGGCTGGAGCAGACCCCAGCCTCCAGCACCGGGGACCTGGACAGATCAGTCACAGGGTCCATGGTTAACAGCTGGGGCTCAGCGTCTGAGGACAACATCTCATCAGGCAGGTCCAGTGTCGTCAGCACTTCGGAAGGATCCTTCTTCACAGACGGCGATTTCAACCAGGCAGTGGCCTCTTCGCGGGATATTGTAGGCCTGCGCATGTGCAGATACCCAGAGGAGTCAGGTGAGAAGGCTTCTGTGAAAGAAAGGTTTTATTTTGTGTTCATACGTATTAGCTGCACTTTTGCCATGGCTCTCGGGACAGCAATGCCGGCCTGTCATTCAGTCCACCACTTGGGTCCACTGAAATATCAAGACAACTACTGTACAGGATGGACTGCCATGAAAAATTGTACAGACATTCATAGTCCCCAGAGGGTGAAGCCTACAGTATTGGATTTAGTAATGCCTTGACTCAGACAGACCTCACACACTTAAAATGACTGCAATCAATATTTATATTACATGTCAGCTTTCAGTTTATTGTTGTTTTGTAACATTGTATGTGCTCTAAACATTTGTGCTAAATCTGTGTAATGATTTCAGGCCGGCTGCACCAGCGACCCAGCAGCCCCATGTCCACAGACAGTAACATGAGCCCTGCAATAACACATAAAAGACCCAGGAGGCATAAACAGAACCAGTCTGGTCAACAGGGCTACCAACCCAAAGATGTCTTCAACGATGGTAAAGACTGAACCAAGAGTGAGATCAGAGATTTACTCCTGTTTATCTCGTAATGAAGCTAACATTTGGATCTCTGTGCTCCGCTGTGTCCCCAGACTCTTGCATGCCTCTGAGTTTCTCCAGCCAGATGTCCCACGGTGACTACAAAGTGAGGGGGGCCACGCTGCCTCGGATGGGCTCTGGGGAGACCCGGGGTCGACGAGGCAGCACTGGGACTCACAAGGTCAAGGAGGCTGCATGTGAGCAGAGAGAGAGCCAGGACAAGCACAAGACTCCACTAGGAGGAAAAGGAAGCAGCAAAAGCCGACAGCACTCAGGTACTGGATGGGTTCTACTGCACTCTGTGGAACATTTTAATAACCAATTGAGTGACTAGTCAAATAAAATATTGTCCTCCTTGTCTCTCCTTCAGAATTTGGGGACATCTTTCTGTACAGTCGTCCCTCTTTCCCATCAGGTCAAGCTCAGAGGGAGCCTGACGGCACTAATTCATCCAGCTTTATGTCATGTGGAGATTCGAGGACCAAACAGAGAGGACAGGTGGCACCTACAGGACAGGTGGAAGAGGTAAATCAAAATCAGGTATCTAGAAAAAAAATTCTGTTAGCTATCTGATTGTTTGTTTTTATCATCTGTGACAATTTAACTACATTAAGTGCAAAGAGATAAAAGTGACACAATTTTGTTTTCACAGTTCCTAAACAGCTAAGAAGCAATGCAAGCACAAAAAGGAATTTCCTACAGTTGCTTCAGACGAAGGACTATGACCTTTACGATATGGAAAAAGACTGCACAATACATGCTATTGTTTTCTACTTCAAATTTCTCATTAGGTGTTGGAAAAAAAAAGAAGAAAAAGTGCTCTCATGTTTAAGTCTGTGGATCGATGCACTGTTTATCGTTTGCTTTTTGGGCGACCAGCCTCCAGGAGCCTGAACTGCTGGTTGCTCAGCAAAGTAAGATGAATGCACATTTGATGGCGGTCGTGAGTGTCTACACAAATATTGTCCATGGCGACTGCTTGATGCGGTCCATACATGATCTTTGCTTGTCAGTTGTCTTGTTACTTTACTGTAATTGTTATTCAGTCATTACCAGCCATCTTGTAAATTCTTGAAATTGTTTACTGCCACAAAAGTGCTTCAAATTCAAATTTTATATAACGGTGTTAATGTTTTATAAGTGATGTACATCTTGTCTTTGTATTATTTGTTCTACTTTGGTTATAAAAGCACAATCATTTAATTTTATTCTAAGTCATTATTATATGAAAGCAGGAGGAAATCAGTCTTTGGAGTCTTGTTAATCATTTCGTCAGTTCACTTCAGGCTGAGAAAATGATTGTTAATTGTGATTGTGCATTCAGTTGCGTACATTTGAGCTGCTTTCATTCAGATTTGAAATATCTGTTGTGTGTACTGAGAGAATTGCATGCAGATTCACCTGTAGGGGGTTTTACTTACCATCTTGACTGCTTTGTACTTCCTTTGGGATGATAAAAAACCTGGTCATGGACTGGTTCCATTTATTGTTTTCTACACTGAGTCTGTTTCATTTAGCCCCGTGTTCCCTTGACCTTGGCCATAACTTCTGGAGTAAGGCTGGACAATACACTTAATTTATTGTGTTACTGATTATGAATCTCTTAAATTCACTCAATTTTCAATAAATAAAATTGTCTAAATCCCTGATAATTAAACCGAGAGTTCAGCCAATCTGCCCACAGTCCACAGTCTAATATAAGAAAGCCAGCACAAGAATGAAAATATTATCAGGCAGTAATGTATTGAGAATATATATATATATATAGTGTTTATTTATAGTTATAAAGTTAAATTTACATTGTGCTATAGATTTTGGTCATATTGTCCAGCCCTATTCTGTAAGTTATATATGGAACTAATATGTCACTTTAACTGCTCTGTTTGAATAAATATTGCTGTTCCTTAAGCAACAAAAGCAAATTATCTTTTAACTCGTTCTTTTAACCCAAATCTATATTGCCTGTCCCCTTTGTAGTTTCAAATAAAACACTGATTTTCACAAATAATCAGGAAAAGCAAAAATCAGCTTGTGGTACTATGACCTGTATGACTGTATGAAAACATCTTAACAGACATATTGGCAAAGTTTAACAAAAACACATACAACACAGAAACACTGACAGTCATTAGACTTTTTTTTCTTCAAGACCTTGAAAAGTAAGAATTTTAGTAGATGTCTAGCAAAAAATTTGTGGAAAAATTTTTTCTTCTTCTTGAATGACTCATGAATGATATTAAGTTCAAGCAAGTTTATCTAATAAGAAAAAGAAGAAAATGATTGAATGGATTTGGTTTATAAAATAAGGAAATATCCTGGACAAAGAATGGCATGTAAAAAAATTGTACTTTTTGTAAAGAAGTTACATCAAGAAAAAAATATTATAAGTAAATGTCAGTGACTTAGAACGTGAAATATGTTTAAAAGAAGATGAAATTTAAGATGCACTTTTCCAAAACGCAGCCATGGCCTGTGAGAATCTTATAGATTGAATTTGAAGAAGTTGTCAGTTTTGATCCATTATTCCTAATTAAAACATCTTCAAGGATGTTTGTTCATTCATCTCGTTTCAGTTCAGTCCCTGATTTCCAGCTGTCACCGGGTTTTGCTGAATGTCTCTCAGTTTGTCCCGCAGGTAAACCCATCTGATTCTGTGCTTGTGAGGTGAGGTGGATGAGGAAGAGGGGAGAAAGGAAAACTGTGAGGATGTGATGAGACATGCTGTTTAATTAACCTCACTTATGAACCTTCATCAACAGAGCAGCTGTGTGGTGCTGAAAGAAAGTCTGTCACACGTCTTTCAAAGTCTGTATGTGTGTGTGTCGGGTTCACACAGTAAGTGGTGCATCATCAACAAATAATTACATTGATTTTATAATTACGTAGAACTCATTGTGATTTATTAACAAGGCTGATCCTGAACCAACTCCACTCAGCAGTGATAAGTGAGGTAAGTAAGTATTGTGACCTTTGTGATCCTTAATGTCAGATTGTTTCAACTCAGCGTGGTTCCTGCTGATTTCACTCAAATCTGAAAAGGCCGTGACTACCTGAGAAGAGACACATTCAGGACTGACTCAGATTCCCTGATAAACTGGTTTGGAGAATGTTCACTTTGTCTTTAATCGGAGACCTTAAGGTTACACTTTGGTAGGTATTTGATGGGTAAAATGCTTCTTTTTTTTGATACTGTACAGATTTTAATTAGGAAGTATTGGAATTGGATGAAAAAATACTTAAAGCAGCAATTGTCAATATTTCTTTTTTATATCAACAATGACTATGTGTATGTGAAAGGTTTGCTTGTAGTAAAGAAGTCCACAGAGAATTATCACCTCACTCCGCAGTTTCCCTCAGGAGATGGTGGAGACCAAAACTGGAGGCAGAGGGAGCATTTATATTGGATAGAAACACAACTCCAAATGAATGCTAACGTTTCTCAGTGTCTGCTGAATATGTAAGTAGGCAACTGTTTGCTAACAGGTTTGAAATCACTCATTTACAGTGCCTTCAAGTAGCCAGAAAAATCTGTTACTGCAGGTTTAACTTGTCAATGTCAGCATATAAAAATGTATCAGGTGATAACAGTCTCTGGATTTATGACCCATTGCAGAAGGTCAGCTGAAGCAGAGGGACCAGGAGAGACATAAAGATAATAATGAAAGCTTTTTTTCAGTAATTAAAATCTTAGAATCTAATGTTCCACTCAACCTAGAAACAACTTAACTCTTGGCTGTTTTTTTTCCAATCATACTTCTCAATGAAGTGTCAGTTCAGTCCTTAACAGACAATAGACACTGAAAACAGTTGTGGAAACAGAACAAAATAAAGCAGGATGAGGAGGAGCACTCAGTCCAGAATCACCAACATTGCATCAGTTTACTTTACAAGCCCTCCTGTAGACTCCAGTCACTTCAAACATTACTATGTGTCTTGTAGCTACAGTTTGTTCAGCCTGTGAAATGTTCACCCACTTGATTTGTGACAGTAGGTTGTGACTAAATGTGCAAAAAATAACTCCAATTGCTCCTGTGCCACACAAACTAATGTTTATCTAACAAATAAGAACACTGCAGATGTACTGTATAACTCTACAGTCAACTGAAAAAAGATTTTTAAAGTAGTGTAATTGTAATATTTTGCCTACCATTGATTCAAATTCCACTTTTGACACCACTGATTACGACATACTCCTGGACGGTCTCGAAAACTACTTTGGCATCTCTGGCCTGGCTCTCACATGGTGAAAATCTTTTTATTATAGAGTGAAAACTCTTACAGTAACTCTCAAAATGTGACAGCCAAGAATCTCGGCATTGATTCATGCACAGACCCTAATTCCCGCCTTTGTTTCATCTAGATTGGGATTACTGTAACGTATTGTTATCTGGCCTACCCTTCACTACTAGTAAGTCTTCACATGTCTCAGAACACTGCAGCTCGGATGTTAACCTAAACCAGAAAGTTTGTTCATATTTCACCAGTATTAGCTTCACTTCATTGGCCCCCTGTCCATGTCAGATTGGACTTTAAGGTACTTCCGATGACTCCAAACATTGTAAATGGGCTTCTAATCTCTGATCTCATTAGACCTTATGTCTCATCCCGTGCTCTCAGTGTACTGGACTCCTATGTGTCCCCAGAGTTAAACAGAAGTCAGCTGGCTGCAGGGCCTTTTCCCATCATGCCCTTTCTCCCCCTGCTGACATCAGACAGTCTGACTGACGAGGCCTTTAAACTGAACTCATCTATTTGCTTTAACTCGCATTAGTACTTCTTCCACACTTCAGGCCTCGTACCACTTTAATTCCTGTGGGTTGGTTTCAGTCTCAATGAATCTATTAACATTAGCACCTATAGTACATATTTATCCTGCCGATGAGAATTTGACTAACAGACTGTAAAGTCTGCCCTCAAAGCTACCCTCTCCTCCTTCTCTTCTGGCACTCAGGCTTCTCTGTGGTGGATCATCAGCCATCCTGGGGTCTCTCTCTCTCTCTCTCTCTCTCTCTCTCTCTCTCTCTCTCTCTCTCTCTCTCTCTCTCTCTCTCTCTCTCTGTCTCTCTCTCTCTCTCTCCTGGCTGTCGGGGCCTCATCCAGTCGTTGATCTGGATCTTCATCACCCAGGAGGTTCAACCTCTCACCCTCTCTCCCTAGTTTGCATGTTATTATGCCTCTCTCTCCCTCTCTGTGTTGATTTTCTTCTCCTCTCTTTGTGAATGGTGTTTGTGCGGCCTGTCGTCTGTCCAGGTCTCTGTGGTGGAGGGCAGGTAATGTTTCTCAGATCCTACTTCGTGGTTGCTCAGTTGTCCCCTTTGATCCATCCTCTTCACTTATAAATTACAATCAATCAATCAATCAATCAATCAATCAGTTTGTCATCATAATTACTATGATTTTCTGTTGTGAATCTATTATGTACAAGTAACATCTATTACATGACCCTTGATGCAAATGAGTGATTTGTGGTATTGGGCAATATAAATAAAACTGGCTTGACTTAATTTGGAAGAACTTTATAAGCCACAGTAGGAAAATGTATCATTTTTATATTGATTTCAATCAGACAAGGAAGCACTCAACAACATGTAATATGGAACACGTAGACGTTTCTGTGAAGAGAAAAGATGTCACTCTCACATGCGATTGCAATTATTATTATCTTTCATGATAAATAAATGGTGGCTGCATTTATGATGTTTGCCCATTTACAGTAGGCGAGAGGCACAAAAGCTACTTTCAAATAAACCTGTGAGATCTTTGGAGTGCTCCACTTGTGCAAACGGGCTGACCTCCTTTAGCCGCCAGCAGCTATGACACAGTGCGATCTACCTTTTTCTGTCCAATTATCACTTCAAGCTTGAGTGATGTGATTGCCATGACTAAATAGTAGGTGATTTTGAACTCATGCTGTGGACGGTAATGCCCACTTTAATCAACATCACAGACCCATGATTGCTGACTAAAAAAATTAAATGAATTATTCCAATAACTTGATTGCAACCAAAATTAGTTAGAGTAAGATTTAGTTGTGTGAGTAATGCTGATGCCTTGTCTGGAAAACTACTTCTCAACACCATGAATGGCTCCTCATCTATTTTTTTATCTTTCTGCTTTCAAGGACAACCGTCTACAGTGGGTTAGTCACAAGTGTCTACCTTGGTCATGAATAACACCAGCAGTTTCTTCAATGGAGTTTTGAACTAGTTAGAATGTAACTTAAATGTTCGTAATTAATGTTTTGTTCAAGCTCAAATACTCAAATTGTTGAAAGGGATGGTGAGCGTCATACAGGAAGTGGACCTATTATAACCAATCAGAGCCATGAGTGACATCATTCTCATTTATTTCTTTCATTATTATTATTATTTATTTTTGTCTTTTCAAGGGAAACTGCCTACAGTAGGTTATTCGCAAGTGTTTGCCTTGGTTTCTAAGATACTGTGTGTGAATGTGTGTGTGGGCTTCTGCGCACTTGTGTGTGCTGCCAAATTTCATTTTCAATTTTGCTGTGTTTATCCAGCAGATTCTCTGCAATCTGTTGACAAAGAGCCGGCCATGACAGCTAGGGCAAATGTGGCAGAATTGCGAGAGAGGCTGACGGAAAAAGTGAAACTGATGGCTGTCAACCCTGAACAACTCTTTATAAAGGGGACAGATCTATAGAGACAGTATGGCTGAGTGCTGCGCCGCGAATGAAAATGTCTCCTCTGACCTACCAGCTGAACCCACCATATGCCACGTAGGTGTTCAATTTTCTCCCATTATCACACACCAAATGTTGAATCTTAACGTAATCCAAAATATCATTCTGAATTTGTTGTGGAAGTCATTGGAGATTTTGAAGAGCTGCCACACTTTTGGCCTCTTGAACTGGTACATGCAATCATTCAGGCAATAGGATTTTCAACATAATGAGGTTTATTGAGGAGGTGCAGGAGGCACTGTTGCAGGAGAGAAGTCTGGGGGTGATGAAGACATTGATTAGCTTCACAGCAGTGAAATAAACAGGTGGTGTCAGAGATAGGCAGCATTTTTCAGCTCTGAGAGGAAATGTTTCCCCGTGTCATTGACATCCTTGGAGGCGAGGAGGGTGCCAAGGTTGAAGACGAGGGGATGAGGTGACACCGGCGTTGAGTGAGACATTATGAGTGTTGGGGGGGGTTAATGAGTGCAAATTTATGATTTCAAATTTATTGCAGTTGTGTTTGAGGAAGATTACTTTCTCTTAAAGCGGGCAGTTGGTGAGGAATTAGGAGGTGTCAGAGATAATGAATCTGGTGGCGAGGTGGAGCTCGATCCAGCAGCGATAAATTCAAATTTGTTTATGGAGATATATCACTGTCTGTCACTATAAAAGTTGACTGCGAAAGAGGGGAGGATGTGTCCTACGATGCCAGGAGAGGACTTACTGCGGCAGATGAGAAGAGAATGCTAAGTTGTCAAAAGCTGCACTCAAAGCAAAGAGGATGATGCCGTGGCCTTATCTGGCATCAGGAGAGAGGGGGCAATGCAGAGTGCACACATGCTGACAGTGACTCAAAAAGATTTCGAGGTGAGATTTTGGAGCACAATGAGCGACAGAGGGCTGCGACAAAATAGATAATAGTATGAAAAAGCAATTTAAATCACTTACAAGTATTTTATGCCACAAAATGACGGGAAGAAAGCTTCGCAAAATGTTTCAGGATTTGCAGGAAGCAGTTTGCACCAATGCAGTTTGAGGGCAAAAGGATGGGGATAGTTTTACTAGTTGTGATGTTGTGTCAGTTAAATGCAGCCAATAAAATCCACCAAGTGTGGTTTGTCTTCATCAAGGAGGTTTCACTGTGTTGAAAGATCCTCCCCAGACATTTTTTAAGACCTATGAAAATTTATGTCTAATGGTTTTCCCACCCAAAAAAAAAAAAATTCCTTTACCTCGTTAAAACCCTCCTCCTCTCTAATTCATAAATCCAGAATCTATGAATATCCAAATATTTTCCATCTAAGAAATGGAAGCTTCTACTTCACTGGAAAGTCCATTCTCAGTGTCTTAAAGTTTCATGTGAGTGCACACAAAACTTTCCACCCTTCAGCAGATGCATGTAAAATCAGCCTTCTGGTGCCAAACTCGGCGTAGTGAAGATTAAACATCCAAGTGAAGTAACAATAGACAAATCACATTTTTGTGTGGAGGGGAGACTTTAAGTAAAACATGGCTGCCAGGTGTTGTTGTCTCAGATTAATTTGATTTTGAATTAAATTTGAGACATTTTCAGAACCTAACAGCTCCATAGCGAATGCACTGGCTGTTATTTGACTTTCGGATCGGCTTGAGGGATCTTGCCCCGGCTCAATGAGATTCCCCCGACAAAATCAGCAGACAAATTCCAAGTCAAGACTGTTGAAGAAAACTATTTGGGCAATAGTGCAGAGACAATGTGCCCTAACTAGAAAGGCTAAACTGTGAGCGTACCACTCCACTCTCCAGGGGAGCCTCCAGCAGCTTGGTCTTAGTTCCAGGATTTAACAGCAGAGCTAGTCTCCGCTGAGAGCAGGTATAGACAAACATACATATCAATACCAGCATGCAAATGTCCTTTCTGTATTTACCTGAATGCCCTGTATCATAAACCTGCAGGAGAGACCTCGCCGCTTCACGTCAGTGGCAACATAAAAGGAGTAGACGAAGCATCAGGGTGAACAAGATGAAAATTAATTGGTCACTGAGGGAGCTAAAGGCCAGGAGACCACTGGCCTTTGGCTCACCCTCAGGGTAACGGAGCCACAGAGCGGGGCCCGCGGTCTCAGGTGGGGTGCATGCTAACCACCACACCGCTCCAAACGTCGCAATTAGCCAAATGTCATGAGTCACAAATCAGCCTTTCGAAGCAATGTTACAGATAATCATGCTGAAAAGGTTGTCCACCACATGTTGGGAAAGTTTCATGAGATGATGCAGATCATGCAGTATTGAGATCTAACAAAAAGACAGAGTGACTGGTTCCTTTTATTCTTCCCTTAAATCAGCAATAATGGAAAAGGCTATTTGCAGAGACATTACAGCAGTTCATAAAGCTTCTATACTGTTATGTGCAGTACTAAAGGACTAAACTGAATACAGTATATGAATGTAGTTAATTCTCTTCCCTCAGTCTCACGCTGTGAAATACTATATAAAAACCTACTTTGCAATTCATAACGTTGGTCGTGCTTCAAAATATACAGTGCAGCTTTACCAGCTCTGTAATCACACGTCTACTTCTTCTTTGAAAATGTATGATTCTGACATTTCTTATGTCTAAAATTGGCTCCTCAGTCGGATGGTGGCACTTCAGATACGAACATCCTGTATGTAAATATGCTAATAATTGTTGCATGTTGTTACATCTTGAATAAATATGACTGCCGTCTGAATTGTGCGAGGCTGATTTTGTTCGTGCAAACTGCAGTCTTTCATTATTTATTTTCACTTCAAGTTCGCTCAGACAAGAGGGTGGTTTACTCAAGAGGATTCTTCTTTTTTTTTCTTTTTTTTTTTTCTCGGTTTGTTTTTGCTTCCACAATCAGGAAGCCCCTCTTGAAACAACATTGAACATTGACTGATTTTCTTCAAATCACTTTCATTTTAATGTCTTTATCAGGCTAGATTTGGGTGGCGAATGCACCTGCAGAGTGACGACTGAGAGTCACAGTTTCTTTAGACGGATTATGTGATTTTCTCAATGTGTTGATCATCATAGAATCTGATGAAAACTAAATCATGCTATCTATCCTCTGTTAAGAATATGTGGATATAATAAAACACTCCATCTGGCAAGTTCAAAAAAACCTTAAAGATGAAACTGTCTTTTTGCTCCACTTACACAGATGTAAAGGTTCGGGTCAGCTACAGAGCAGCTCTCCTGCTCCTGACCTGACTCACCTCAGGTCTTCCAGTTTAAAGAAGCAGCGTGATTTTTACATTAAGACTGAAAAGGTAACAAAGACATGAATCTTTCACCCGATCAGACGGTTGCTTCTAAACCACCAAGAACTTAGTTAAATATTAACACCTTTTCCTTTTAGCCAGTTGAATTCTCGCAAATGATAAAGAAGATTAAATAAAGCATTTTGTTCACACTCGCTTTTTCCCGTTATCACTGTTATTCAAATGCTAAAATAGGTTTTTTAAATAGTAATGAAAAAATAACAAGAACTAATACGTTCCTCTATGCTTTTTTTGTCATTATTACCACCAGTGCTTTCTGCAGATAAAGCATCGCCATTACAAATGTTTTCCTGTCTTTTGTTGCAAGGTCCAAAGAAGTGAAGCAATTTGAGGCCAAATTGTTCCCCCGAGTGCTGAAAAAGTATCTCAGCAGTAAATAACAGTTACAGGAAACTGCTTTTTCATCCAACCAAAACCACAACACCCCATAAAGTGACCACACAAGTAAGACCAGTGCATTAAGCTACATCTTTATAAGACGGTACTGCAGCTCTGTGAATGCAGGTGGAGCCTTGTAATTGGGCTCTGTGGGCTCGGCTATGTATTTCCGTTCTTCCATTAAATTCACATGTACTACAAAATACCAATTCTTCTGTCCCCACAGTTCTTCTGGAGACCCACCCAGCTGGATCTAAAGCTTAAATGGTGGATTGCACATGGTGCCCACTGTCTGCACAATATCTGCAGGCGATCCTAATCCCTGTCTATCCGTCTCAAGATACAAACACAGACAGGGTGTCTCACACTGTGCGTAGCACCAATTGCACCTTCACATGCAGTTGTCCTCCCTAGTGTTGTCCAGATCTGAGCTGGGGAACAAATGGAATAAGTTGATTCTGAAACTTTTACAAGATGTGGTCAAGAGATTTATGTTTTGTTTCTTTTTTTTAACCTGGGACCTTTTTGGATTGACTTTAAAAGATTTCATAAGCTGTCTCTGACTAACAGAGTGCAGGGTACACACATCCAAAAAAACATCTACAGATGCTGCATTAAAAAACAAATTGAAGGAAAAAGTCAGAAAAAAAAAAGATCAATACGCTGCACTGAGAGCCCCCAGCAAATTTAGCAGAGCAACACTTCGGTCCAGCAGAGGTCTTCATCAGGCGTCGTCAAATCAGAGCAAACAAAATGTGGACACAAACACATTCATCACTCAGGTGGCTGCGATCTACATGATTGAGAGTCAATCTGCTCTCAGACTGGGCCAATGAAAGCAGAGCTGTCTCATATATATATCACCTATATAGGCAAGAAAGCATGCAGAAAATATATGAACATATTGATCTTAAAGCTTTTTGTAAGTGATTACACCTGGAACAAACACACAGATTTTAAACATTAACATACTTAATCATTTCTGCCAAGAGTTAATCTCTGTCGCTGTGTTGCTTTTTTATTCTCTCTTTTTTGTCTTGATTTCCCTTTGTAGGTCATAAAATTCTGGCCCATTGATAGTTTGCACTTTTCTGATGTTTAAATTCTTTTGAACACATGAAAATGCATTATTTCCTACTACTTTTATTTTTCATTTTCACTTTGATCCATGCTTTACATTTGACTGAATTTTATTAGTGTTAAGTTAGTTCTTAATGTATTTTTTGTCTTTGTCCTTTTCAAAGAGACTAACTTTATCCCTAGAAATGAGTATCATCATTGTTATGCAGCTCTGCTCTGATTGGCCCAGTCTGAGAGTAGATTGACTCTCAATCATGCAGATCACGACCACCTGAGTCATGAATGTGCTTGCGTCTATATAAACGGCTTGTTCCGCCGTGTGAGGGTTATTTGACAGTGCTCGATGAAGATCTCTGTCAGATCGAAACGTTGCTCTGTTAAATGAAATTTGCTGGGAGCTGTCAGTTCACTGTGTTGATCTTTTGTCTGACTTTCGCCATGAGCTGTCTCTAAAAAACAGAATCACGTCAGATCAATAAAGTCAGAACAACCCAGCAAAATAATCCATCATTTAACTCTGAAGCACCTGTGAGAGCCATTTAAAAAAAAACAATGCTGTTGTCTTAATATCTGGTGACGTTCTCATACTGACAACTGTCTATTTTACCTGCGTTAACTCTACAATGAAAAAGTAGTATATTCTCTTCATTCCTTTTAGCCATGTCTATATTTCTAAAGACCATTTCACATATTAGCAAAAAAGAGAAATGAGATGTCAAGAAACTGACATTGTAATATAAAACACTGAACAATCTAAGAACTGTCTATATGAGATATATGAGATGATCTAACTTAGCTTGACAAGTGTATAACAAGGATTTCAAAATTCCAAAATGGACTTTGAAGTGTGAATGCAGGCAGTGTGTCAGACTCAGAGACACTGTGAGGAGAAATCTGGTTCATTTTCACATACACATTTTATTTTGCATCAAAGGATTGAAAAAAAAAAACGGCCCTACTGTATGTGGCTGTGTATTCCTGAGGGCAAACCAATCTGGCAGGTAAAGATTCTTCAAAGGGAGAGCCATTACCAGAACAATGATCAGAACAAAAACCGTCCAGACACGTGGAAAGACATCGTGAATCTCATTGGCAGAAAATGCTAATTGGCTGCGTTTTAAAACTGGAAAGGGTTTTTTCAAAAGGTCTTTAAAATTTGGCAGTCGTTCTAGTTCATACATCTTTGTGAGGTGTCAATCCAGAACCATTCAACAGTCTAATACACAAGAACAAATCTAGCATCATTTGTGTTTAAAATCATATATAGTTGTTGTTAAACTCTGCATCTCATTTGTCTTCAGGACATTTTGGCCTATGGCTTCCACCGACATTTCCCTTCACTGTCATATTGCCCTTTCAATATTGCACTGTCATTACGTCACTGTAATTGGAAAAGAATTACCAAAGCAAATATATAGATATTTTTTATTAACATACTCTTTTTGAGAATGGCAGAGAAGTGACACATACCTATTTTCCTTTGTCTTTGCTTTGGATATCACAACCGACGTGTTGCTTTGTTACCATTAAAAAATGTTCTGGCAACCATTCACTGAGAACCATTGTTAGTATAATGCATAATAGGATTCCCAGCGAGTAGTATGAAACACAGTTTGTTATATTGGCATTATCATTTCCAAGTTAATTAACTGTGTTTTTTCAGTGTAGCTCTCAATATATGAGTATTTCTCAAAACAATTACAGCACAGCCAAGTATATATCTCCCGTTCAAGTTCTGTTCAACATAGACGTCCCTCTTTGCCATTATTGATTCTCCTCCTCGGCTCAGCTGACAATGGGTTTGTGCTTATTTTTACCAAAACGCTCTGTGCAAAGTACAACAATACAGTAGCTTCATCAAAATAAGCTAACAGTTTGAGCATTAATGAAAAATGATTCACAGTAATAAATCACAAAAGAGACAACATTGGGTTTGGCTTGCATAGCAAAGCAAAAGAAAGAGAAGAACATTAAAAAATATATTTACAAATTATGCAAGTCCTTTTTCATTTAATAAGTCATTTTGTTGTGATTTTTCTTCTTTTTTCTTCTTCTTCTTCTTCTTCTCCATTGTGTGAACCTTTGTACAGCATGTGACAGAAAATAGAAGCAGACATATAACATACTGTTTACTCTTTTGAAGAGGGGGGATGAACACTGTGAGACTGGTGTCTGTGTCTGTACATGACATTTACAGCTCTGCATTTTATCTCGCACTCTGCTCCTTTGTCTTCATTCTGTCTCCTCTCCGTCTTCCGAACATCATTCTGTGTCACTCGCAGAGAGAAAATCTCATAGCGCTTACAAACAAGGTGTCCTGGGACAGGCAGCAACTGCAGGGAATGATGCTTCACAAAGACTCTGGAAGAAAGGGACACACCAGAAACAACAATGTAAAATGACGTTGAATACATCACTCTAAATATCTGCATCTCCTTTTCGAAATCCCACACTGTAACTCAGTTTAGATTTAAGATAGAAACTGGTGGGTTTGCTTCTTATTGAAAATGGTGGAGTATGATTTCCCCAAATCTACAATTGACAATGACAATCACAATTTACAGAAGAGGTGTCAATCTGTAAAGTATGCACAAAATTAAGCTTCATTATGAGATCTGTAATAAGACATTTTTATAATTTATATAATTTGTATTTATCAGCCAAATCAAACTATAACACAGATAAATGAATTTTGCAAAGACAGTTTCAGTAAAACCTGCATTTTGTTTCTCTCCACAGGTGTGGTTAGCAATTTCTTGCATTGGATTATATCCATTATGTGTAATGGGCCAATACATCCTCATGAGGACTGACACTTACAGTGTTCCCTTTTCTCTGTGCTGTTTGTGGGAGGATGCCCGTTGTGGGAGGGATCTGTGCCAGGTCTCTTGTGGGATCCCCTGGTCAGGGTGGCCCTGTTGGACGTTGTTGTGCCGCTCCAGGAAGCCATATGCTGCCGCTCCAGTGTCGACACGGTCACCATGCACTCCTCGGAGGGGTCCGAGGCTGCAGCTGCCCACGAGCTGTGCATGCGGGAGCCCACACTGTGCAGGGACTTCATGACCGGTGTGTGGGCTGTAGAGTGGATGGTAGATGAGGGTATTGGCAAAGGACGCAAATCAAGCATCTTGATGGAGGCGCTGCTCAGTGAATTTACTGTAATGGAGGATTCTCTGACAAATAATGTCTGAGAGTGGAAAAGGCTTAACCTACCGTCTGTGTTGGTGTCTCTTCGTCTGGGCAGAGTCCCGACCTTGTCTGTCTGTGGTTTGAGGCCTGTCAGTGCCCTCTTGTGGCCGAGGCTATGTGTGCCCTGTGCACCATGGTCTACGGTGCCAGAGGTGTCTGAGCGACACTGCTGCGAGCTTTTACCTACAATGAGCAGCAGAGAGAGAGAGTTCATGAAGATACGGATTTTGGCTGAGCAAGTATTTAACATGAATACATAAAGTGGATCAAGCTTTGGTGGAATTCAACGATAGCTCCTTCAAACTAACTACTTAGTGCACATTACTAATTGCTTTAATCATGAGGCCTCAAGAACTGTCTGTCTTTGTTGTAGCAATAAAAGCAACCAGTTCTATGAAAAACCTAGAGCAGTGATTGAATGTTTTATTAAAATCAGACATCATGGAAATATGTATTAACAAATGTGCCATTTAAAACATTAAGACAAAACTGCAATATGGATCCCCCTGTGGAAATACTGCCATCATGCTGCCTTTGTTCAAGACTTGTTTTTCCCAGTCTCCCTGAATGCACTTCTAATATATCAATTTATGATATGTGACAGCTAAACATAAGAAGATAAAATGTTTGCATTGCTAATTGTGTGTAAATATTTTTAGCCACGCTGACCTGTATTATGCCCTGAAACGGGTTATCAAAAGTATTGAAAACACATATTCTCAATGCACAAGTCAATCTCTTAACCTATCAAACAACACCGTCTAAAAATGGTACAGTTCTGTCCCAGTGGGAGAAGCCTTCAAGTGTCTCTCTAAAGAAATCAGACAGAACCCTATTTATAAGTGAATCAAATCTTAAATGTTTGACGTGTGACTTTTCAGTAGTGCTTTTAAAATATTCTATGTTATGGTTTTGATGTCTACGCAAAAATGGCTTCAAATAACCGACTGTCTGAATATCTGTTTGACAAAGAATACTCAGAGTGGGATATCTGACTAATCTTGAGCCTATCCAACTTAAGAGTCAATCACTGTCCTCCCTGGCTTCATAAACACGTTCCCGATCAACTATGTAATATCCTAAAAGACAACAACTGGACTAGTGTGTGTGTGTGATTAAATGGACTATTGTATGCCTTGCTCTTTGTTCTATGCAGTGTGTCCGTAGGTGATAGTTCAGCCAGCCAACAGACTGTGTTTTGTGCCTCAGTGGCTTAAACCCTCATTGGCAAACAGAACGTTGATATTGGACGATTCTGCAAAAACCTGGATTATGTTAAAAGACTGCATTTTTCAACATTCAATGCCATAGTTTTTTTTTTTTTTTTTTTTTTTTTTACATCATTTACTCCTGGAATATCTGTGCATGGTTGGTTAGGGAGAAACCTTGTTAAGCTGGTTGTTGGTCAGAAACAAGTGCATCCACCACCCCGACCTCCAGCTCACTTTTTTGCTTTCTGTGTATTTATGCTACACCAAACATTGTCATGGGAGTTGCATCAACAACTGCAAAATCATCCAATATGAACAAAATTCCTCGAGGTACTGGGCTGAGTGGCTGCAGCTTTTTTTCCAGCTACATGTGGGAGAGCAAAAAAAGCAATGTGTGCACTTTTTTATACGATCTGTCTTCAGCTGTTTTACACATCTGCATGACGAATTCTGATTAAAGCATATTTTCATTTCATTACATCTTAATCTATATCTTTAGGAAGATGTTTTGAATGTTCCATGTTAGTAATAATGAAAAGATAAAACAATCAATGTAAAAGGATCAACAATGTGTCCAAATCTGCTTATTCTGTGATGCAGGGATGGTTTTTATAGTACATCCTTACATATATGGCCATGTTCTTAAATGTATTAATACATACACGTTTTAATCACAATGAATCAAATTATAGCTAAAAACAATAAGATGTTTTGCTTGAACAAGTACTCATCGTCATCATCCTCATTGTCATCCATGACATTTTCCATGACATTTTATGCATTCATAATTTAAATTCTATTGTTTTAGCGTATGTTGACATATCATATATTCACACATCTGTTATGCTTCTTCTATCATGCTATCTATGGAAATATTATTTATCTATCTGCACCTGCAGTGGTTAAATTTAAATATACTTAGTGCAGCAGAAAAGATGTGGTGTTGAAGCCAGTTTGCTGTGGAGCTGCCTTTTTACTGTCAATGACCTGCTGGTCTATTCATTGAAAAGCTATGACTTCAGTCAAATTAGTTTCACCGCATGCAAAACACACCTGAGCCCTCAAAGTTATCCACAGTGTGACCGGGGGTGTATTCAAAGCCACACAGATTCTTAGACACCACAGCGTATCTTTCCTCCTCCTCCTCGTCTTCTTCAGAAAGCAGAGTGGCTCCCACGTCAGAGCCCAATGTGC
Organism: Holacanthus passer; assembly: GCA_025331565.1. Taxonomy (NCBI): domain Eukaryota; kingdom Metazoa; phylum Chordata; class Actinopteri; family Pomacanthidae; genus Holacanthus; species Holacanthus passer. The sequence goes on from JAFREQ010000005.1 coordinate 9,364,072, forward strand.
TGGACATGAAGTCCATTGGAGGGATGGGCGCGTTGGACACGTTCGGACTGCTCTTCATGTGCCTAATTAATTGTGGGCAAATACTGTATATTAATGACCAAAATAAATGTGATAAAAGCAATGAAGGTCAGATGATGAGCAGGGAAAATACTGCAAAACAAGTTTGAGAATGCAGAATCGGTGCATATTCAGAAAGGTAGCGATGCGGAGACTGTGAATGCCTGCAGTGATTTCACTGATTACTTTCTCAGCGCTGGTGTGTGTTGTGCTAACACAATGGAGTTGTAATTGGACTGGATAAAGGATATCTGGATGGGCAGGGCTGTCACCAACATGCCTGTTATCTCCCCCACAGCTGTCCTCCATGATGGCTCACATCCCACCATTGAAGAGATGCATGCATAATTACCAACTCTATTTACTGATGTCAGAACAGCATGTTAGACTAAACCCAGTCATTACCCTCCAACACGTGTCGCCACTGACTTGTCAAGTTTTCCAATGCTCCATCAAAGGTGTAATCAATGGAGAGCTGTTTTTATCACTCACAAGAAACCTAGACTGCAGGTTCGGGCTGACACATGTAAATACCAGCATTATAAGACGCTCAAACATTGGCCATTGATATGCAAAATCCAAACTATCAACAGAATAAAATGAATAAAATTACAGGTATCTCTCCGACTCCGCAAAGCAAACGTATTTGAGCAAAATTGTGATGCATGCACACAGTCTAAGGCTTTCAAATGATCTAAATGTCACACACAGGCCTCTTTCTTTACCAGGAAAGACATGAAATTATAGAAGGAAGGTGGTTTGAAAAAGTAGTTAAGTGGCGCTTTAAAAAGATCCTTACCACGCTTGCTTGGCCACCTCATATTGGTAAGCTCTGGTCAGCTCATCCAAGTGGGCCTGCAGAATGGACTGCATTTCCTCGTGGTGGGCAGAGCTGAGAGAGGAAGACGAGGGCTGGCTGAAGGGAGCTGCTGCTGGCGAGGAGGATCGTCCTCTTAGGGGAGGAGTGGGACCTCTCTCCTCCTCGACCTCATTGTCCAGATTCTGGTGGCGGTAGGTCTGGACGGACATGGGTGGGGCCCAGCTGTTGCTGTCATATCTGGCATGGGGACGAAATGGTTTCTGCGTTAATGAACATTGATGATTGCTTATTTACATTGAAGAAAACAGGATGTAAGGATTTAATTGCACAGAAAATTCTTGCTGTTTGCAAATAGTCACTATCTTAAGTCTGTCCAAAGTGATCATAAACAGATTTTTTTTTTTAAAGTCTAAATTGATCAGATTGAGAATCTGTTTTTCATCAATTGGCACATTAAAGGTTAATACAAAATTGTTAGTTTTTCTACATTAGGAAACACATCTGATACACACACACACACACACTCTGGGCACAGGTGCAGGATATTGTGACCTCTGTGTTTGCATGTGTTTCTTCCATCGACGTGTGTTTGTGTGTTTGTGCGCATCCGTTCCGGGGCCGAGATTGATGAGATATGAATGTATCTTACCCTCCTCCGTGGTTTTCCTGGGGGTAACGATCAAGGTCAACCTCAGTACCAGGGAGAGGGTGCATGGGTGGTGGGGGCAGGGGCATGTTAGCCCAACATGTCCCATTTGATTTAGAGGCCTTTGTTCCACCCTTCACCTTCTTTTTCTTCCCAACCTTTGCACCTGGAGGGAGGTAAAGAGGCAAGGAAGTTTAGTCTTCTCCACACAATACCAAGAAATCCCTGTACGCTCTGTACACAAACATTATCCCACACTGAAAATACAGCCTGACACACACACACCGCCTTGAAAGGCAATCTTCTATCTGTCTCTGCTATCTGAACTTTTTCAAACCTGTCTCCCGCCCAGCGTTCATTATTTCTCCTTTTTGTGTGCTGACAGCGCATTAGGACTTTTTCTAAATGTTGACATTTCTTAAAGAGGCATCAAAACCTGCGGCGAACCACTTTAAGTTGCTTCCATACGGCTTCCGCACTTGCTCTACTTTATCTCTGGTAAGGCTGACATTTAGCTCTACCGCACAGCCCATTGTGCAAGACTACCAACCTACAGACGGAAATGCCTCCATGACTCTACTGAATGTATGCACGCCGCATACATAACTCAGAACACTGAGGGATTTTCCGCCATCACTAATCAAGTTAAAGCAAAGAAATGCGTCATAATTGTGTGACATTTCTGGGCTAGACAAGCTCTCGGGGTAGAATTGCGATGAAGACAGAAGAGTAATTAAGAACATTATCCTAAGGGTCCATTTTTAGTGAATATGTAAATAAATTCTCTCCTTTTCATTTTGCACTTTCCCTACTTCAACTCCCTTGGAGAATTTTTTCCAGAAAAAAAAAAAAAAAAACACTACCTGTCATTTTAGGGCAAAATGTTGCTTTTACCGGGCACTCAAGCACTGCTGCAGTCCACAGACACTCAAGATACATACACAAAGAGTGCAAACATCACACCACAAAAAAAAAAAAAAAAAAAAGCCCCAATAATCGACTCTATTTTCATCATGGCTCCTACCGCTGCCAGGGCGTCTGTCAGTTAGCGAGTAGCCCAGGTTTGCTATTTCCTGCTGGGCTTGGAGAGAAGCCTTCCAGCGGGGATCTGGCCTGTCCACAGCCAGCTCGTGGAAGCTGTTGGACTGGAGTATCTGAGTGGTGGCGTAGGGGGTGGGCTGACTGCCTCGCGCCGGGCTGCTGTAGCCTGCCTTCCCCATGAAGTCAATACTGCTGTAGATGGCACCATCAGACAGCATGGTGCCCGTCTTCTCCACCGCTGCGGACGGTAAAACATCTGAGACAAAAGAGGAGCGTGACGGAACGAGGGGGGCAGGGGGGGAGAGGGAAAAGGGATCATGGAGAGATAAGTTGACATGAAGTTAACGATCTTTAAGGTCGTTAACGCTCCCTGCTGCTCTGGCACTCTGTATTAGTTAAATACAGGTCTCAAACGGACTTGATATAAATGAAAGTGATTATCTACAACCATAATTAGCATGCAACACGCTGTGGAAGCCCGGTGGAGTGTTCACAAGAGGCATATTCAGACAGCGCTAACCTTCAGCTCTGCTATCTTGCACACATAAAGCCTGCAGCTCACCGGGTTTCCAACGGGCTGATGGAACACGCAGACACACAAGTACACAACACAAACGCTCTTGAACTATCAATCGCGCGCAAACTTGAAAAATGCACAATGGCAGAGCATGAGAAAGAACGACGGGGGAAAAAGTAGATGCAAACACCGCAAACTTAAGCCAAATATCAGGCTTGTCAAATCACATTAGTAAAGTATAGCCCTCAAAGGCTCTTTTTAATTTGCGTGTGTGTGTTTGTTTGTGTGTGATGTCCTGTCACTGTCGCTTCCCAATGGATGAGCGTCAAAACTGTCCGACCGGGCATTGCTAAAACTGTATTTTCCATCACCCCGGCCTGATTATGTTTCTTACCTCCTCGGCCAAAGTTGCTGCCGCCCTTCGGACTCCCTAAGCCCCCGTTCGCTGGGAGGCTCGTGGAGGGCCAGGAGTCAGCCAACCAGGGGAGGCCGGGGTCGCCCGCCTTCAACAGGCCTGGACGGCTGCGAGGGGTTTGTTTGCAGAGAGACAAAGAGAGAGAAAGGGAGTAAGACACAGAACCGGTGACGTGGTTAAACATCCAGCCGGCGCCGTAACAGCGTTGCTCATTTTCTTCCTGCTGCATCAACAACAAATTGATGTGGAAACTCATTCAGCATATTCTCGCCCGTGGAACAGCCCAGCGCACGGGTGACAATAAACAACAGAGAGACATAAAATGGCAAGTCTATAAATCAGGCTTCTGCCTCCCCTTAACTCCACCACCCCTAACTCTCCCCGGAGATACAAGGCAGGCCTAAATACACACTAAATCCACTTTAGAGCCTTAGCACAACAGAAATTTACATTTTAAATTGAGAATCATGGACAGCCGCTGGCAGATCCGCTACACTGCTGCACCGTCTCCATAGCAACAGAGACAGCAAAAGCCCATTAGGTGGTTTAGGAAAAGCTACCGTGTCATTTTGTCTTAGTGAAATACAACGGTCACGAACGCAGGCTCTGACTTCAAGGTAGGAAAGTTGTGAGCAGCAATTCAGGGAGAAACAAAGACAATTTACAACCGCTTCGTATCAGCTGCTGTGAAAATGGCACGTGCATCCTGTTTCGCATATGTTTACCCAACGTGCAGCTACACGGAGAATTTTCCACAGAGCCTGAGTCTCCGAGTGTCGGGGGAATTGTTCACAGCTGACTTGGTGATGGCTCAAAGGTGTTCAAACAATTACGTCAATAATTTCCATTTTAAAGTACACATGCATGTACATACATTTACATGCATTTGCTCGGAAACACACGCCAGCGCCGACACAATGGAACACATGTGGGTATGCAGTGGGGAGAAGCTTGAGCAACATGGTCGGGCAAGAAACTGTTTATTTTTAGTCCATTATTTGCAACATTTGCTTTAGCTCTGGGCTCTTCTGCTTGTTTAGGTGTGACAAAAAGAAAAGAGGGAACAGGGAGGAATAAAAAGGATGATTCACTTTCTGCAAACCAAATTTGCTCTTTTCGGATACAAACACAGGCTTCAGTTTTGGCCGTTTTGAGCAGGCCGGAAATCCTCGTGGCTCTCGAGTCTCAAGGTCTAACACTTCCTTGTTCCATCCCCGCGTACAACCCGTCGCATCGCACCGTTAGGCCGAGCTTTTCGAACAGCACATTCATCACCTCTCCCCTCCTCCCACGACCTCTCGCTCTGCCAACAACCCCAGACGAACTGAGCGAGAGCCAGCGAACAAAACAGCGGCCCACCTGCATTAATTGGTAGCGCTCACTTCAAAGGAGTGATTAATGATTTCATCAAGTGTACATCAGCGCAAATCATACACCGATATGAGCAAGCGGGGTGGGGGGTGTATTGGAACATGTATGCAAATTGCATTCAGCATGAAAGAACTCTTCATTACAGGTATTACAATGGGCGCTTGTCATTGAGAAGGCAGGCCGCGCATTACATCACGTGGCACCAATGTGTCAAATGTCAGTGTGAAAGCTCGACCGTAGGGTTTCTTGGTTTTTATAAGTTCATTTAAATTCTCACCTTCCATTTCGGATCAGGCCTCTGTCTCTTTGGAAGGTAACTTGGAGAGAAAAGAGGGAAGAAAAAAAAAAAAAGCATTAAGCTACAATTATTTTGTCTAAAAAATGTACAGCACCACCATCAATTTGAAGGACAGATACATTATTGACGTCAAGCGTAGGCAGCTAGATTCCTATGATATTTTAATAGGTAATGCACAGATGCATAGACATACCTGCACGAGTAAAGGTGAAAGACTGAACTGCAATTCAGAAGACAGGGAGAGTGTTGATAGAATCATACATATTAAAATCAAAGAAGATGCAGCCGTACACAACAAATAAAAGATTCATGAAATCAGGTGTGTCAGGAGTCCTTTCATTTTCCCTTTGTTTGTTCATTTGTCACCGGTGGTATGTCGGTACCGATCACATTTTAATGAAGCTCGGGGCAGTGCTTCATCTAACCGCTGCATTCCAGCATTTTCTGAATTACGCTGATTGCCCTGAGGGATAAAAATGAAGGTGACACATTTGACCCCTTTTGCCCCGGGGGGCATCTGAATCGCTCTATTTAATTATTTCCTCCAAACTACAAATTGGAGCATGGAAGCTTTCTCAAGAGAGAAACAAAAGGTCTGTTCTGAAATGAAATATTTTATTATTTGACACCTCAAAAGACAACAAAAAACCAAGTAATGCCGCATTTATGTGTTTGATATGACTGGAATATTATTGAAGTTGCTTCAAAAATATGAATCAAAGAACATTTTATTTCTTAACTTTTCCTGTGAAAGAAATGCTATAGTTTTTTTTCTAAAATGGAAAGGTGGTGTTTTGGTATTAAACTCCTCAATTTGTTTTGAAAGAAGGGATCAGAGAAGCAGCACTCAATCATGTAAATCCCCATTGAATTAGGAAATCACAGCACTCTCTCCCCAAGTCAGTACAGTGGGAGCTGCAATACACATTATGATAATGGCACACGGCTATATGCTTGACTCACAGAGGGATAAGAATATTTCATACGTAAACCTAGACGTGCCTCGTGTTAATGTGCAAACAACACCAGCCATGGTCTGATAATGGAAGGGGATGTTAAATTACTTATCTCGCGTGAATGTATTAGAGTGTTGAGGTGCGGTGCTGATGGAACTCAGCACAGTTGATGCACATCAGTGCACAGTGAATTAAAGTCAATAGGGCCTATTTCCATCTGCGCTGAATATATTTCCTTTGTTCTGCATTTTAGCCAGCTCAAATGGAGTCGCGTCTGTGATGACATCAGTTTTCATTGGAGGGAGAGAGACCTAGCGTGCTTCGGGATTTTCTGTTGATGCAGAACCATGTAAATTGATTTTTTACCTGCATAGTTGCTGAGTCCCTTCCTCTTTTTTCTCCTCCAGTACAACCAGGCACTGAAGCCCATGAGGACAATCCAGCAGGCCCCTCCCAAACCGGCGATGAAGGCCGGCTGCTTCACCACGTCTGAGATGCTATTGTTGCCCTCGGATCCTGTCATTATGTCCCTCAGTTCTGCACCTGGGGCACCGCACGCAAACACACACCCACGCACACACACAGGAAAGAGACAAATGAATGATTGGATGTAACTACATGAAAATGAACAAATGATTATATTTCAATAGTTGCTGTGCAGGAAAATCATTTGGGATAAAAATGAAACAAAGCCAAAAAATCCATTTCCATTTCCATTGTGGTCCAAAATATGTCTCGAATGTGAGCCAAAAAAATAGGCAAAAATGAATAAATATCAGACAGAGGAGGACAGTGTGCTATTTGTCTAATTATGTGGACAGGTTAATTTTTGTTGGTTAACTCATGAGGAAACCCAATTAAGGAAAAAACATACATGATAAAAAGCAAAAGATCCATCGTTCAGGTCAAATGATGCACTTTAAAAAGTAAATCATATATCACACGTCAACACACACGAACCACAGGAACAGTCAAAAGATGAGGGGAAAAAAAAGAACAAACAAAAAAACACAACAGCATCAGTGCATCAAATATGTCGGCAGAGTAAATCAATTCAGCAGTGCACTTATCAACTTGAGCTGCGAGACACAAGATTGACAGAGCAGCTCTGACAGAGTTTGATTTTCTGTTGCGGCTACTGTGCTGTGAAATTAGATTCACAGTCTCCAGCAGGAAACCCCCCCCACACCCCCCCATCATTAAGCTTCGGTCCACAGGCCTGTGTTTCCCTTTGCCTGCGCGTTAAGGGTGTTATTATATATCAGTCAAAAGTCACAGATGAAGAGTATCTGGCCTGGGCTCCAATATTGATTCTGGGCTTATATACTGTGGGCATCCTTTAGCTATTTGATAAGATGTGATAGTCTGATAAGCTCCTACAAAAACACTGTCTACTTTGTTAGCGCCAGCTGCCCACATATTGAAGAGGATTATTGATATGGCTAACAGTACTTGGCACAGTGCTACCAGACACTACACTTAATGAAACGCTATTGATTTCTCAGCAGACGTCTGCGTTGTAAAGCGCAATCTTCTCTCTTCAAGTGCAATAAATTGATAAATCATTTTTCCAGACCCCCAATCTGTGATGGAGACCCAGGCACCCCATTATGAGGTCGTTTCATTTGACACCAGGTTTGGTGTGTGTGTGTATGTGTGTGAGTGGATTACCCAAAATGATGAGTTGGGGTTTGCTCTTGACCCCCACCCCTGCGCTGGTGCCTGCGGCCACCTCCACGCGGTACTGCACTCCCGCCTGCAGCCCCCCGACTACCACTGAACGGATGGTCGCATCCACAGACTTATTGACATGAAAGCGAGTTTCGTTGGCCAGACACCAGATCTGACAAAGACAGACACGCCAGAGAGGATTCATTGTGAGGCTGTGCAGTACATTGCTTAAATATTCAGTTTGGTACGGCGGATCGGGTGCAGAGTTTGATCCTACCTTGTACTCCTGGATGATGCCGTTCTGTTGGTCGGAGGGAGGGGGGTCCCACGACACGCTGATGGACGTGCTGTTATGGCTCCCCACCGTCAACACCGTCACTTGCTGCGGAGGCGCGCCGGGTGCTGATGGGTCAGCGGGGGTGAAAAGATTAAAGGAACAAAAGGAAATACATGAGAAAACAGAATAAAATGATTTAGCATATTGTTTTTTAACCCGAAAAAGTGAGCGTCTCCTGTTTTCTTTATCATGTCAAAGAAGGATTTGTCTCACCCACTACCTCAATTCATATTCATACAGCACGCCATACAACAAGGTATTTTCTAAGCCAGCGTGGCAGATGGCTACCAGAGCACTTCATCTCAATTTCATATCTTAATGGTGGGATTTTTTTTTTGTATAACTGGGAAGCACTGGGATCTAAAACAATACCCCATTCTTCTATTATACTGAGTTTAAGATTGTATTATCTTACTGGCATCAAAACTTATAAGCATCAAGCCTCTGAGGTCCAAACTGTGCTTTACTAATTGCACAAATGATAACCATTTCAAGCAGACAGACAAGTTTAGATTTGAGTGGAGTTTCCTCTGCCAAGAAAATATGGCTGGCTGAATAGCTAACATCACTTCCATAATGGATTAGAACCATTAAGGCCACATGTAAATGCTTCCAAAGTAGCTGTATTCAATTTTGCATGTCTCATCTGAATGAAAATGGTCACCGTCCACGTCCTATAATCAAGATTCTGAGATGGTCTGTCGACAGAAATGCGGCACTGTGCTTCACGGTGCCAAATTCAAAGTTTCTCTTTAATGGGTCGTTTCAAATGTACCAAACTGGCCTGATAACCTGCATGGACAGATCGGGGATTTAAAGAGACTGCAGACAGCAGGAGGTAAAACACTGAGCAGATCATCATCTCTCACTGAACGGACTACATAACTGCTCTGGGCACATAGTTTCTCATGATTCCCATTAAAACTATCATTATGTTCTGACTGAGTGGATGAAATAACTACTCTGAACCCAATTAAGGAGGAACAAAATAATAACGCTATCTGCAGTGTAATGTAAACAAGGCGCTGAATGCCACAGCGGTGCAGAGACGCCAAAGCAGGAGGGCCATGATGGTTTTGTCTTGTTTGCCACCTGGCCAGAGAGCGACATTGATACTGTGACTTAAATTCTCCAGATGGGATTGGTTTAGTAAATGGCTGGAGAGCACTGCAACATGTGCACAGCGTCTCAGCGAGGAGACAGCATGCAGGGCTTGTATTGGTAGATCAGAGTAATAACGCCAGGCTGTATCAGGAGCATAAGAACCAGTGTCTGCACCAGTCCTGAGGCCGACCTCTCTCAGCATCTGTCTCGGTTGAGTCTTGAAGTAAATAATGGCAAAACAACAGTGTTTTGGAAAGTTGAAACAAACCCCGAATGATTTAACTTGTCTAAACAGATATGGCATGTCAGCAAAATATTTGACAGCCTGGCAGCACAAAGGAATTAAATCAGCCATATGAGACTCAGGTTATTTCTATTGCATTAAACAAATCGACTCAACCCAGTTTGAGGATATCTATATACAGCCATTTGGACTGTATTGACTTTCTAAAGTAATTACTGTTAAACCAACTCGCACAGATGTTCTATCACAACATAGTGATGATTCTACTATTCAGAAAGCAAAATGACTTACTTAATGACAAACCAACCAAATATAAAACTCAAATGATCCTACACTTCTGATATATTTATGCTGAGATACCATCTGGCATTGACACAAATAATCTCAACTCTTTGCCTACAGCAAGCACTAAACAGTATAAACGCAGGTGGACTGTCGTGGAAGGAAGTCAACCTTTACAAATCATTTGGATTGTCTATCAGCATTCTGAAAAAAAAGCACTTCTTTCTATGTGGCTCTCTGGCTCATAATTTCTAAGGCAATCAATCACTGTTGCAGGCCAAATTTCACAAAACCAGATCATCATAATCAGAAATCTGTTGAGGGAAAAAACAAACAAACTGAAACATCCAATGGAGCGCAAACCGCCCCCAGAGTTGGAGCGTTCCCGAGTTAACAGCAGTTTGTTTGTCATTTGTCTTTTGGATTTAATGTTTTTTTCCGAAAAAAAAAAAAAAAAAAAAAAAAAAAAAAAGTACACGGACACAAAGCTGCTCAGTAGCCGAGCTGCAATATCCAGATGTTGGAATTTTTGCACGAGCACATGAACACAGAATAATAGCTGTGGCTTGAAATAACAATGTTCAATAGTGGCACATTTCACAGCTGGATTGTCACCACAATCCCTGGGCTTGGTCCAAAAGCTGTCTATCTAAAAAAAAAAAAAAAAAAAACAGAAGATAAAAACAACTGTGAGAATATAACCCTCATTTCCAGTACTGGCAGTTGAAGCCTCACATTCACTCGGGGTAAAACTGCATTTAGGTGATTATTTACTTTTTTCAAAAACACTACTGTGTCCTGAATACTTGCTTGCAAACAGTTCCAGCAAGAAAGCGGTAAATGTACATTCATTATGCTGTATGAATGAACTGTATGAAACAGGAGGGCAACAAAATGAGAAACGTGCATTCAGTCTCACATATTTCTTTACACGACAATCATGACAAAGAGGAGACTTAGCTAAAACTATTTACTCATTTTTGCTTCACTAATGTGAACGCGCCATCGAGCAAGTGAGCTCCACTTTTCCAAATGTCATTTCAGCGGTGCTGCTTCAGCAAACCGACGGAGCTCGCCCAGTCAGTCAAAGGTTTACATCAGGAGAAGACAGGAACCATTAAGTGTAGTTCTGCAATTTCCGTATGTACGAGAACAATCCCTGAGGATGAATAATGGCTACAGTACCAGTAATGACTCAGGATAACATTACCATAAATGGTCACAACAGCACAAAAGGTCAAAGAGTGTGCTCTTAATAATGTGACTAATACTGATATTAGGACTGATGAACACGGTAGCTCGGGAGTAATTTAAAGCAATTACGCTTCCAACGTCTGAGGCAACGTTTCAGTTTTTACTCACAGCTGTGCAATTAAACAAAAGGCACTTAAGCTGCTTAATGTCCTGCTTTAAAGGATATAGAGAGGTAAACATAACCTGTTATGCAAATGAGTGCTTCAATTAGGGTAATTAATTCATGAATTAGTAAACATTTCGTCAACATACCTGTCCCCACATAACACGTGTAATTTAAAATAAACTCCATCCAGCAGGATGAAGGAGTTCTGTTCTGCACAGGACGGCCTTGTCTTTGTCTTTTTGTTGTCTTGTCCACACTGACCCTCCTGCCCTGGTCTCATAATATCAGTATATCATCTTAACAGCTCTACCTGCCTGGGACTTCAGCGCACCATAGCATGTCCTTTGATTCGCCATCAGCAGTGGTGGAAAGCCTCGGGATCCGACACATGACCGTGACGGCCGTGACGTCATAGAGCCTCCGGCCACACTGCTCCCACTACGACTCATCGAAGGGTTGTGAGGATCATTAATCTTAATACACAATTTGCCCCCGTATGTAGCAGTGTAGACATCAGCTGTTTTGACCTCCGAGGCCCCAAAGACGTCCTCTGCTTGAGTTTCCCAACCTGCCTTTGATGGATATCGAGTGTTTTTTTCTTTTAATTCTGCAGATCAGCACATTTCAGCCCTCTAGAGTATTGGTAGATCAAGCCAATTTTTCCTCCACTGTGATGCCTTGTGTATCAAGCCAATTTTTCTTCTACCATCACGCCTTGTTTCCAGGATCCAAGCAACTGGAACATGTGCATCGGTCCGCAAAGACCTCCAGTGATCCTGTGTGGCCGTTTTAATTGGGCTACGGTGAGGTGAGTTTTTCTTCAGCTGTATCCCCTGATCGTAGCTCCCCCTCGTCCTCCTACTGGGAGGAGGATGCATTAATGGTCTCAGCATGCTTGGCTCTCAGCAGAAGCCGTGCTCCACTCAGTCCAGTTGATGCAGAACTTGAATGCAACTACATGAAGCGGTCCCCTGCCCAGTCAGCAGGCAAAACACAACTTCTGTGAATTAAGCAAGCTCAGTTTTGACCTTGGAGATAGTAGTTTCACAAAACCCAACTCAGTCACTGACTAGCTTTTACCTGAGCCTTCAACCTATTACAAGGTCTTCATCAGTGGATGGAGTTTGCTCTGCTGTTATGGAGATGGATCTCTTACTATGAGAGGTCAGTAGTTGTTGTGATGGCATATGTAGCACTTTTAGGACTTCTTGGAATAAACAAGTAAGCACTATTGGAAAAGAGTTAGTGAGTGGGCCTTGAGTTGTACTGTTGAACTTCTATTTCGACTATGTCAAGAGTGAACTATCATGGTTAATTTATTAGCCAATACAGACAAGAGGCCATAAAAATACTATGGATGAAACAGGTCCATGTCAGCGATAAGCAAAATATATCTGCTGATTCAGATATGGTGGAAAGTTGGCAGCAGAGCTAGTGAGTGGAAGTCGTCTTGGGATTGTTTTTTGTAAAAATGTTTATGAAGTTTAAATTAGATGTTGATTCATCTACAATCAACCTATTTTTTTTTTAAAGGCTTTTAGTAAACTTGAGCCCCATTTTTTCAGCCAATATTTGTTTACTTGTTGGCAAATTGCTACCACTGAAGGTCTGCCAAACTTGAAATGAGCAATTCCTATTTCCAGTGTACTCATGGACGTACAGATAACACTGGATTACTTCCTTACCTGAGGAAAACTTAAAGATGTCATGATTCTCAGGAGGTTCTGGAGTTGTAGAGTGTCTTTTTTTTCTATGATTTTTAACTCGATTTATGGACATTTATTCATGATGGACATTGGCAATAATGATACTGTGGATGTAACTAATCAATCGACCTGTACCACAGGAGAAGAAAGAGGACACCAAGAAGTGTTATCACCAATAAAGCTCATTGGAGATTGAGACTGTGTGTGTGCTGTTAAAGGAGGGGGGGGTCACATCACGCAGGTCTGGTTGGTGTGTGACGGAGACATGGCAGCAGGGGTCCACAGAGGAGCAGAGAGAGACTTGAGCTTATGTCAAAAGAGACAGTGTCTGCCCTCCCCCTTTGCCCACCAACCCACAGAGGCCCAGGCTTGTCAAAGACCCCCACTGTGCTGTCTGGGAGACCTGTTTTCACACACAGGGGACATGGCACTGCAGCAGTATGCGTGTGTGGGTGGGTGTACTTGAAATGCCATTATCCATTACTATCTAGCCATGAAGCCATTACTAGCGGCAACTAAATATAAAAGTAGGTAAAGTCATTTACACAAGAGCATCTGCTCATGCATAAGTAACGAAATCTTACATTCCCTGCAACATAAAGTCGGCAGAGAAATGGATTTTTTTGGTCAGAAACGTGAACTAATTTGTCGCTTACCTTCTTCCATGGTGCGTGCTGTCATGGATTCACTGTCTGCACCCTGGAACTCATTGAAGTATGGCCGCACTTTAATCTCATAGACGATGCCTTTCTTCAGACCAGAGAGAGTTATGTCCCTCTCTGAGGCGACCTTCAAGTCCTGTATCTGCCACGGCCCTGGGGAGGGCAGACCTGACGTCTGCCGGAACAGAACACGGTAGCCTTGAATAAACTGGGATGGATTCTCCACCTGAGAGGAGAAAGAGGAGAGAAAGTGGGATGAAGACGTGCCTCATGGTAATGACGTGGGAGGTGTCATACATCTGTGTGTAAACTGCTTTGGAGCCGTGGATCAGCATTCGGTTTGTGTCCTCTGTCAGTGACAACGCACGCTTAGTTAATCACACACTTTAATTAGCAACGGAGATGCAAGAAAGCACAGCTTCAGGATGTTGTATTTGCCAAAGCCAAACAGCAGCCCTGAGTCAGAGACCTTCAGCAGGATACGGACACACAATACAGGATCAAAATAGTCCAAGTCTCTTTCTATTCGCCGTAAAATATGTAACAGATACAACTCATAGTAATGACTTGTTAACAAGGACTGAAGCAAGAAAACGCTTTTACAAGTGATATAAAGCAGCTCTTTATCGTCAGGCCAGTCCAAACGTATTAGGATGGATCTCTTTTCTTCTGTCTTCCTCTGTAGCCTCAGTCTACGTGTCATTAACAAAATGATTTGTAAATCTGAAAGCCTTACAAACACAAGATGTTACTGGAAAAAGAATTTATACGTTTGAAGCCATGAATCAAAATAAATGACCCCCTTTTGTGCTGCAGAATTAATCACAACTTACAGTAAACCTACTGCACACTTGTACTGACTGAAATCTTGCATTAAGTTACTATAACGTGACACAGCAAACATACTGTATATCTTACATATATGACTGCAGAATTACTTTTTACTTTAAATGTATAGATGTGTCTCTTGCACAAATCCTGTTTATCTGAGACTGCAGCTTTACAGATTCATGAACACCAGTAGAATGTGTATTGCTGCCTTATGGCTGTACTCAACAGTACCCAAGTTTGAAAAGTAGCGTGTACATATTAAGTATATTGACCGGTCTGGAATGAGGGTTATGCTTACACCTGGGGACCTCGAGCATATCTGATTTGTCACCTGACATTTAGCTGAATAACAAATTGTCCAATTAAAGTTTGCTGAAATATGTACATTTGTGCACCTGTTCCCACAGGACATGCACAGGGCAACAAAGACTTCAGACCAAATCCAACAATGCACACGAACCACTTTATAACAGAAACTGTTGCTTGACATTGGGTAATGAATGAGCGCTTTTCCTGCAAATGGAGCCTGGTCGAAAAATGTCCGCGTACCCATTCAGATGGACCGTAAACGCAGGTTTATCCTGTCACTGTGTCAGTCTGCGAGCGGCATTGCGGCGCACGGTTGTCGTGCTGACAAGCATGAAATAGCAGACAAGTGTAAGCTCATCCTAGGTGTGTCATTAACCTACAGCAGTAGGCAGTGGGGACACCTTGCCAACAGACAGAAATAACATTTCCAGATAAAGGGCTGACTGCAAACTGCCTCCAGAAGTGACACATGTAGCACCTAATGGTGATGTATTTGTCCTGAATAGAAACATTAGTCTTGATTCCTGCATCACCTCAAACCATTCGAAATTGATGGAGCACCAGCTGTTCACACTATGAATCCCACAGTGTTTGCTCTGTGTGTGTGCCATCTAATCCAAAACATAGCCACATGCCAAGTACGAAGTTCTCAAACAGGCTTAGACAAGGTTTGACTGCAGCTCTGAAGGTAAAAACTACAACTACTATGAACCTTCATCAGTTTTTTAAATGTCAGAAATACTCACAGTCCATGTGACCTGCACTGAAGTGGAGCTGAGGACCACGGGGTTATGCATGCTGACCACCACGTCCCCCAGCTCCTTCTGCACGCGACGATGGTCCACTCCCTGAGCTGTGGGACTGATGTCTGAGGGAGAGAAAGAAATACAGGCATGTTGAGTGTAATCGTGGAATTATCACTATGAATTCATTACAAAGCTCTTATTTCCGTACCTTGAGTCCGAACGGGCTCAGACATGGGGCTGGGGTCCCCGAGCCCTTGAGCATTGACCGCCCTGATGATGAACAGGTAGACAGTATTGGGTCGTAGGTCTGTGACTGTGAATTCAGTGGTCTTCACGTGGTCGGCCACTGTCTGCCAGCTGTTGCTCACTGACTGACTGTAGAAAGAGCAAGATTACATCTAATTCATCAGCAAGAATATTTTCATTATTATAGAAGTAACTATTTATTTGGGGGAACACTGGTGGGCAATGCAAAAGACAGGGTGCAAAAATTACATGTCACACAGTAATAACATACCATAGTGACTTGTGAAACCTTTTGAAATACTTCCTGTCATCATCAAAAAGAATAATCAGAATAACAATCATTTACGCCTCTGTAGTCTTTTCTTTTAGTCAACTATTTGGTAGGAAAGAAAAAAAAAAGCTGCCAATCATTCTCTGCTAGAAGTGAGCTTTTATTTGCCTAATAATTAGCATTAAAATTTGAATACCAGAACATTTTCACTCTTGTAAAATGAACTGTAAATCTGTAAGAGAGATGGGATCGAGAATTCTGTTTGAAACTGTCCCGGCTTGACTGAATCGCCCACATCTGTTACTGCCATGAAAGTTCGGGGTCACTAAACGTGGCCCGAGGCCGTAGGTCACAGACATACCCAAAGGCCTCAATGACATAGGAGGACACTGGGGAGCCCGCCTCTGGCCCCGGTTCCCATGACAACGAGATACTGCTCTTGGTCACATCGGTGACCTCTGGCTTGGAGGGAGGCCCTGGGAGGGCTGTCGCATTGTGAGACATGAAGTCTACGAGGTCAGTGGAATCTGACAAAGGAGGAAATGTGGAGAGATGCAAAAATGAATACCTGCAGTGTTATGTTTAATATGCAGAAATTGTGTTCATCGTATGAATTATTTCTACTGAAGCAGACCTCTGACATCCAAGTAGGCACTCCACGATGTTTCTCCACTGGAGCTGGTAGCAACACAGGTGTACAACCCCACGTCAGACAGCTAGGGAAGACAGATTATGATATTATTATTAGTGTTCAAACAAGCTCCCATTTAATCTGCAGCACGATGACTTTTATAGTTGGTCTGATTTTAGATTTGCAAAAGATCAAATTCGCCACTTAAAAGCAAACACCCATAAAGATTTTCTCTACTCATTCAAATTACAAGCGATACAGCTTTCAGGCTGCGCTCTGTTGCCGTGTTCGACTGAATCCAATAGCTTTTGTAACTCTGATCCCTGATGGTTTCTACAGGCTCTTACGTCAGTCTGGGCTTTTGAAGGAGGTTCGCAGCTAGTAGTACAGTAAAAATGCATTAACCTCCACTGGCCTGCATTTGGCTTGAGAAAAGCCGGAGAGTGGATGAGACTTTAACACCGGCCAATGAAAAAAAAAAAAAAAGAGCCCAGTAAGAGCTTACATTAATTTTCTTAATTGATTTCCTCCAATAATAGTCACCCCCCATTCCCAGAGCCATCAACATTATCATCATCAGTGCTGACACAGGAAATAAGTGATATGACAATCTACTTTATATAGGCAATGCCTTAGGAGCCACTGACTCTGCTATCTCTCAAGAGAGGGTAGAAGAGAGAGTGACACAGAAAGAGCACTTTGACACTGTGACAGGACGCTGCATATTGCGGCGCCTCCATTATATTAGCCCCTTTAGACTCCTCTCACAGGTCCCCGTCCTTGAGTCCTTGAGTCTAACTGCTGCCTCAGAGATTCAGACTAAATAGCAACGTTTAACAACTTATAAAAATCAATACTCCCTATTCATCTTTTAAAAGCAACCTGACTGCACTTGTCCATTTGAATTACGTTCAGCTGACATCAACTGGCAGAATTTCTCTTTCATCTTTCACATATAATAGAAGGATGAGCTGTTCAAACACAAAACGCTCCAACATTAAATGTGCGTTCCAGTTTGTGTTTGTGTCTTTGTATGTACATTACACGTAGATGCCTTTTTTTGTGTTGAGAATGCAGTGGGAAAAAAAATAAAAATAATGACACACAGATGCAGAATTAGGGGTAATAACAATCACATTGCACTGTACACACGTGTTACTTACAGGTGAGCTGAATGTGAAATGTGTGCACTTAGTTGCAGGCGCACATCTAAAAGAGATTCAACTGATATGGTGCCGAGTAGAAAACGACTATTTTCATTTTGGGCTAAAACATTTTCTCCAAGACTAATTAACAATCCTTTGTTTTTATTAATTAATCCTCGAGTCCTGATGGAACCATTACAAGTGAAACCTGATTGCTGCAACTGCCTGTAATTCTTCAGGTACAGCAAAACAGAAACACGGTTAAAGATTATGCTCATCAGAAGGATTCCTGTTATCATGCCGTTTAACCCAGAATCAGTTTGCTTTGCTGATAATTCTGGTTCATTACAACTTCATAATTTTTGTGGTTTTGGACATCTTTTCTATCAGTAATAATAAGATTGGCATCGCAGTGGCATCCCTAAAAAAAACGAATTCTGATGGGGCAATGAACAAGGAACTTTTCCACTTTCCTATAATCACCACTGCCTCCTGTTGTAAAGATATTCATTTGGTTGGTGCGTGCCTTTGTTTTAGCTGAATGCAGGATTCCTAGTGATGAGGTAAGGTATCTATGTGTGGCTATGTAAGATTAATAACAGGAATATGATGACGATGAAACGGTAAACTTTGTTTCAGTACTGAGTACACCTAAGTTCCATGTCAGCCTACAACTATCAGACTCAGTTCTTTGGTAATAGTAGTTTTGTCGAGATAGTTTAAGTTATCAAAATTCCCAAGTAATGTTATGTCTTCAGGATAATAAGCCAGTTGTATTACAGGAAGCTTTGTTTTAGCTATCACTGTAAATTCATATATTGATGTAAAACCCACATCTCACAAAGTATTTAACAGAATGAACATATTATATACCTGTCTAGGAGGAAGGGTCCCAATTCAGGACCAGTTTTGAATGACAGACCAAGCTTGACACGTGTTGTTGCATGTGCTCTATCACTGTCCCTTTTAGGTTTTTGGGTTTTTTCGGTCTTCTTCAATTACTTTCTTTATCCTGATCCTGCCCCAGTATCAGCAATAACCACAAAATGCAACGTCAAAAATAAATTTCTCAAAAGAAAAATTCCTACTTCCTTTTAACTGGCTAACCTACTACTTACTGCAAAACTCTGCCTGGGAAAATTCAGACATAGGTTCTTTGGGCGTTCATGGTATGAACTGTTCCGTCTGCTTTCGTTGGGAATCGGACTCCGTGAATATAAGAATAAGAATACGCGGAAATAGACAATGTTCAAGATTGTCTTGTTTACTTATGAAGGTCATCTAGAAGCATCAGTATTAAACTGTTTCATCATCATTTACAGTGACTTTCCCAATGTGGTGATGTCGCAGTATTTCCACATTTCAGCAACTAGTTTGGCGAGTGCAATGTTTTCATATGCAACAGTGTTGATGGTCAAAACTACAAAAATAAGACCTGCATTGCACAACTGCAGAAGAATTGCAGAATTGTCCTTTAATTCACTACACAACCAGTAGACCAGTGTGCCAGTTAATGCTACAGGTACAATGCTACAACTCTTATGCATGCACGCATCCTTCTGTAATCCTCTATGAGCCACCTTGGTGTTCTGGATCTGCAGGCTGCCGTGCTCCAGCAGGGAAAACCGCGGGTCCTTTCCGAGCAGACTGGCCCCATTCTTTCTCCAGGTGACCGTCGGCTCTGGGTCCCCCGAGGCCTGACACCTAAGCAGAGACACGCCTCCCACCGCCTGCGTTTGGTTGGACGGGCCCTGCCGGATGATGGGTGGTGGGCGGTCCTTCAGAGCTGAGGACAACAATGAAGAAACAGATGTTATAGTTTGAATACATTTCTAACGTCGCAATTTTGATGTCATGGTCTTGGCACGAAACAACGACTCTCTGTTCTAACTGGTTAGATTTTGCCTGATTTGTGGGAAAAAAAAAAAAAAAAAAAAAGGACATGACCTTATCACAAGGTGTTAATTTGTGATTGCAGTAATTGCATTAGTGGTTGCAGACCCAAGATGTTAGGGTTCAATCTGTTGGATTTGTTGTGAGAGGAAGTGACTGTTTTGTGAGCCTTTTCCACAGTAGGGCAGTGTGCTCATGGCACTGCATCACACCTTTGAGCTTTAATTACTAGGTGAGGATTAACGATGCTTCACCCGTGGTGCTAATTACCATACCTTCTTTATAACACCTCTCAACACATTCATGCCTGTCCCCTCTCTTGCTACTCTGACTCATGGCTGTACCTCCTCCCTCTTGCCCCCCTCCCGTTTCCACACACACAGACACACAAAACTAAACTATGAATTAGCATGCCAAGCAGAACAACAATTCATCTCTTTTAAAGCTTTTTAAAGCATGTTATATCATCCAGAAACAGCCTCTGCACTCCGCCACAGTAATTTCTGGAGTGCTGAAGCTCTCTAGGCCTTGTAACTACCCCCCGCTTCCAATTTCCTCACCGCTGCTCTCCACTGTTATCAGGTCTGTCTCCATTCGCACAAGTGTTTACAGCAGGTTTTCCCGGCCTTATCTTTCATCTCACCTCCTTCAGCACAATGAGGAACACAGCAACTCAGGCAGAATAGCCGAAAAAATCAGGTGCAACTGGGTGCAGGGACGGTAAGCTGAACTGCATGTGATACTCTGGTTATCGTGGAGGCTGAATTGTTTGCATTTATGTGGCAATAGAGAGTGCTATGAACATGAAATAAATGCTGCACCAACCAGTCTTTCATGGGGAACCTAAGCATAAAAGCACTGAATATAGGTAGAGAGTCTAGCATTGCATTTTTCCGCAAAACATTACAGCTGCTCTACAACCAGCTATCATTACCCCAAGTGATTAGAGAGCCAACAACAACATCATAACGCTGTTCCTAATTTAGCTGTAGTCCTGTAAGAAATCCAATCACAAACTCCAGCTTTAGAGGCAAAGGTAATAACAAAATGTTGCTTTTCCAGATTGTTTATCAGTTATCACGACCAGAGGCTACTCAGGCTGCAAAATAACATGAATTATTTTGCAGCAGGTTTGCAGACAAAGGGATGTAGTGTATGCCTGCCACTGAGGGAATGTTGATTATTAGAACATTGATTAGATGACTGTATCCAATCCGAGGATCGATTTCTACAAATACCACTGCTCAAGACGAGAATTGAAAGGTAACTCTCGAGGTCCCGGCATGTACTCTTTGATCAAGCCTCACACTGGTAGTCACTCAAGACTCCAGGCATCCTCAGCGCCTGTAAGAATCTGTCAGACATGTTGAAGCTATAGCTATGTATCCAATATCAAACGCTGACCTCTTGTAGTCTTAAATTGTGGCTTTGTAAAAAGTGTAGCTCCTGTTCTTACAGTGGTCAGGAAATCTGCCCTCCACACACTAATTCCACACCAGAGCTTCATCTCTAAGTTGCAGCACGTACCGCTCTCTCAAGTCTAACTGGATGATTAATAAATTTGTCAATCACAAATCCAAGGCAATGCCTAAGGCGCAGCAATAGTCC
Organism: Holacanthus passer; assembly: GCA_025331565.1. Lineage (NCBI taxonomy): Eukaryota > Metazoa > Chordata > Actinopteri > Pomacanthidae > Holacanthus > Holacanthus passer. Next base: position 9,385,239 of record JAFREQ010000005.1, read on the forward strand.
GTATCTGAGAGTTCAGAAAGTTTTCATTCAGTGGAGGAACCTCTTGAACGCCCTTAATGTTAAGTGATACTAGAAACAGCACCGTGCAAGCTTCCAAAACTTCACTTGTTATCATGGCAACTTTCTGTTTACAGCCATCAATCAAGCACATTTCTCCCATTCCCCATGCTCTACACTAAACATTTGGATATTGATCCATCTCCTCTGAGCGACAGAACATGAGTCATTTCTTCTCCAAAAAAAACTCTTCAACAGATGTTAATTTAATAATGTGTGGGAGAAAAAGCCAAGAAACAAATGGAGAGAAGGGCATAAACAGCTCCCAGCTGGCAACGGCTCAGCACTTAATGCTGGCATTAAAGCTTTGTCAGAAAAAAAAAAAAAGTGTAAAGTGTCTCTCCATCAAGGAGAAAAGGAGAGTTTGGTTTAACACAGTTTCAGTCTTTTCAGACCATTCAAGTTTACCACAGTGAGGTGATAATGAAAAGGATGATTGTGGGTGACTGGCTTTTAGAACTTACAGATGCATCTGTGCAGATGCAAGTGTGGGCAGAAAAATAGCCTTTAATACACTGGTGTTTAGTGTTTTGTAAGGTGTGGACAATGCTGCGAGCTTATGTGTGTATTTTTGTATGATTTTAAAGGCAAGTAAGCATAACGGCACTAAAAATGCACCAACAGTTATTAACAAGGCTCTTAAATTATAATGCATGTTATTAAGACGCTGCCCCAGTTGGCTAAAAAACATTGCTAAAATAATGTGACTTCAGGAAGCTAAATAAAATATGTTTGTTGTTTCCACAGCCATATGAATGATGTTGTGAGAAGATCATAAAATAGAAGTTGGCTGTTGAGACCTCCAGCTTAAAAGTGGCCTTTCTACCCATCTACTATTAAAATCCTATTTTACTACTACTACTACTACTTTACTACTACTTACTCCTATTTTTTTTTTGTAATAAGAAACTGCCATCATTATCTCTACGTTTCCACTTCAGCCATTTTTACATTTTACTCCATCAGAAAACCAGTGGTGTTTCTGTCACCAGCTATTTTGGAGAACTCGCTCCAGATGATGCCATGGGGGGAAAAAAGTAATGGCTTCATTCTGGTGGAATTACCTGTGTATTGAGCCATGCAATCATGCAATAGTGTTTTAAGTATTCACTAATACTGTGCATATAGCTCCCTGATGCATAATGTACCTAACAAGGCATAACAATATAATGTAAGCAGAAAATGTTTAAGCATAATTGTTATTAGCGCACGTTGGTGCTGTTAAATCACATGAATAAAAACAAGTAGTTCTCTTATTTTACTGTACAGATAATCATTTTCCATCTCTGTGTGTGTGTCCAGCCTTACCGTCTGCTACCTCAAGCTGGGCCTTGGCCATGATGCTGCCGGCTACAGTGAGGGCCTGGCAGATATAATACCCCGCATCAGAGCGCTGCACAGATGAGATGGTCAACTCTCCATTCTCAGACACGGAGACGCGGCTATCTCCCTGTGTCGGCTGGTTGGGGAACAGGAGATCCTGCATGGAGTGAAATAGGAAGAAATGAATATGAAATGGGATGGCATACTTGTAGCATCAACTGGCACTCCCTTTAAAGAAGAAGTCGTTTTGGTCCTCTTTTCTGTCTCATTGACAATGTAAACTTCATAATCTCTATCTAGATACTACAACTGCTTAAATAGAATGTTTGGACGATTACTGAACATATAGATTTTGATTTTATGCAGATGATACTCATTTCTATCTTCCTGTCACTAATAGAGACTTCAATTATTCTAAATAATCAAACCAGATTAATGGTGATTGTCAGAAAAAGACAGAATTTATGTATTTAATATATTTTATTTTTAGCCCACTTACTTTAAAGGAGTCAGTGTTGTGTTCAAGATATCCATTCAATATTCTTACATACTTCAACCGTTTTGTACAATTGAGTTAGAAAAGTGGGTCAGTGTCTCTTTCCGACTTGGTCTGAATGGCAGTTTACCCCCAGAGTGATAATCCTGCTGTGATAACCTGCAGTCATGGACATGAAATTGAGGCATCAGCGTTGTCCGTTTCTGCACCCCAAGCAGACAAGCTGATGGGCAGGAAAGGACATTAGCCTGCTTTCATTATGTCTAATGACTATAATGCAGCACATGACATTGTTTCTTGCGCAGTGAATTGGCCGGTCAGACCGGTGTAGATTGATGATAAATGACCACTTCATTATCTGTATGTGGAACAGCACCACACTCTGCTGTCTTCAGCTTTGAGCCTTTCAGTCACATCCTTGGTCATTTTTTAGATCCTTTACTCTGGATGCTGCTGCAGAATTTATATCTATACAGCCAGGTGGGCAATCATTAATTCCCCATCATGCACAGACACCCACATAACAAAGCACAAACAAGCACATATTGTCAAACTCAGCGTCCTCACCTGGCTGCCCTCTCGTTGCCAGAAGACAGTGGGCTGAGGTTTGCCCCTGGTCTCGCAGGGAAAGGTAGCTGTTCGTCCCTGCGCGACAATCTGGTCACGGGGTCGCACCACAAACTGGGGCGCCTCTGAGGTTGAAGGTGAAATAAACCAAAACAGAATAGCAACGCATTTGCACAGACTTCCAAAGTGTGTATAACAGGAGGACTAGTTTAAAAGACAAATGCTTGGACTGAAGGTCCAGCTGCAAACTAAAAGTTTCATGCACTAGGTCTCTGCTATTTATTGAACTATTTCTTGACTATGCCAATCACACAAGCCATTCATCCAGCTGCCAGAACATCAGAATGAATGATATCTAAATTGCAGGGTGCCTTATCATTATTATCATTTTAAGTTTTTGAAGTAAGACATATCAACCATACTGTATCTGGACCCCCATTTTGAAAGAAGCGAGGTGGTAAATCCACTGTTTCTACAAAAAAACCTGCCAGGGGAAGTCATGGGTTGATAGTAACAGTGTAGATATGCATGTCCAATATTAGTTCGATGAATGTGTTTGTGGAATGCCACAACAGTCCATGCATACATGTGTGATCAAAAAACAGAAATAGAGCAAGGCATGCACAATGGGATCAGCTCTTACTTACCGACGGGGCGAGCTGGTGACACAACAATGGTGTGGGTGAGATTTACACACAACACAGAGAGAAGGTAAGCAGAGGAGGAGTAGAACAGAGGGACAGAAAAAAAAGAATGAAAATCAGAAATGAATGAGGTGGAGTCGGGTTTCCATCCATGAAGTTTAGGGGGGAGAGGAGGATGGAGCTCAGTCACCAAAAACAGGTGATGGCATGGGCCTCAAGGAAATAGCACCTTGGCAGCGTTAGGGGGAGGGGTAACAAATGCCAAAAACCACTGGCTGAACAATTTATCTGCAACACTTCACTTATGTCACGAGAATAACACATTCACACAGGCAACAGATCTGCTTGTATTTCAAGTGTCTAATGTTAATACAACAAACTTTTTACAAAGGCAGATTTAGAATAAATTAGTAAAATAAATGGATTACGTAGCAAATTATAATTATTAAACAACTGTTGTGTATTACTTGTGTTAGATTTGTCTTCTCTCAAAATCAGTCCAATAACAGCTAGTGAAACTATAACGACACGAACTAAAGCGACAGACTCAGTTAAGGTGGATTTTTTCTTATCATTGATCATTGATTGTCTTTTTGAAAAATTGTCCAGCCTTAGTGCAGGTTTTGTATTAGTGTGTCAATTCGCTATACAAGTCTTTATTTATATTTTACTAAAACACACACACAAATCTGCTTTAACATAAGGGATAGATCGCTTCAGATCTTAAGATTGGATATCTTTTTTAAGTTAAAAGACAATTCATGCATGAGTAATATGAGCAAGAATAAGAATCCAATATGTAAAGTAGACAGGATGAACAGTTAATGTAATGAGGTCTGTGATGCACAGTATGCATGATGATGTGTGATATAATTGCTCAGGTGTTAAGAATGTGTTATTGGTTGGTTCCAAGTGAACTGTTACTTAATTTGTATGAGCAATGTTTTCACACTCTCCAGTTCAAACGTAAAGAGCAGAAACAGAGGTGGATCTGACTGGCTGATCTGATCAACCTTTACCATGAAGCAGCTTCCTCTTATTGATATGGCGTAAATATGGAACGAGGAGGGCTGGATGGAGAACGAGGCCCTCAGGAGAAATCATAACAGTTCACTTAGAGCTGGTTAGATTGTTCATATCTGGAGCCTAGCTGGAGATCTGAAACAATCAACTACATCAGCCTGCTATATGAAAGAAAGGCTGAGGCCAGACCCAGCCATTCAGCAGGGGGGCAATAACACTCGTAAAGTGGGCAATAAAGGACTGATTGTCCTGTGGCCTGCTTCGGGAGATACAGAAAATATCAGGGATGGGTTATGAGTTTTGCCACAAGTGAATCCACACACAAGCAGTTACCCACCTCTTATAGTCAGGTAGGCAGAGGCCTCCACTTTACCCACACGGTTCTCTGCTAAACAAGTGAAGGTTCCCTGATCGCTGACCGACGCTTTCTTTATCCTCAGCAGGAGGTCCTCTTTGTCATATCTGATGTCATACCTGGCGACAGAGAGGAGTGGTGATATCAAGTCAAGTGACATCCCAGATTGATTTCATAAAGCCGGCAGATCAATAGCAATTACGTGCATATTAAAACGTCCGTTTTAAATAAAGCAAATACAATCAACAAACGCCGAAATTAAATCAAGGCTGTGTAAACTTGTGTGATGCTTTCGATGGAAGCTTTTATAAAGGTTGTGTCATTTTTGATAGAATAAAGACAGACTTTCTAAGGCAATTAAGACTCCCTGCTGCACACACTCTGCTACAGAGGCAGAAAAAGGGGAGCAATTATGCTGAGATGAAGGCATGGCAAAATGAAAGGTGCTTTCAGCTGGAACCCTAGCTGTTCCACTATTTCAATATTTATAAAGGCGAACCACCCACTGTGGTGTGGGCTATGCAGTATGCTATACTATGTGTGTGTGTGTGTGTGTGTGTGGGAGAGAGAGCAAGCAAAAGAAAGGGAGACAGAGACAGAGGGAGGGATAGACAAACAGTCTGAGAGTAAGGGAGTGGCACAGTCTGACAAACTGAATTTGATGAATGAGCCGAGCAGTAAGGAATGACTAATTCATAGATATGTTCCATGCATCAGTGTGTCTCCACCAGAGCAGCATACTGGAAGGCAGCAGCAGCAGCGGCGCAGTTAGACTGAAACATCTCAGCTACCAGAGTTTAGATAAGTGCCTCAGAGGGGCTACAAACAGAATGAGCAGAGGAGCAGGGAGTCGGGCTCTCCCTCTCTGGGGTCCCTTTTGGCGTGAGAGATCCTGTGAAATTGTCTAGCCAGCCATACTGATTCAGAGATGGGAGGCAAGTCAGGCAGAGAAATGGCACAAGGGGTGAGAAAAAGTCACATTTGAAATAGATGTTCCAAAAGGGTGTGGGCAGAATATCGATGGGGGTTGCGGGGGTCTGTCCAGAGTCTGCTGAGGACTCCATTCACAGCACATCTCTGACCCAGATACAGACTTCCCAGGAGGCTGACGGGTTTAGGAGAAGAATGAAAGGAGTGGAAGGAGGGAAGTGAGGCGAGGCAGGTCTGAAAGTAGGACATGTTTCTAGAGTCAAGGGGTGCTGAGGTAGAGGGCACAACTCGGGTAGGCAGACAGACTGCCTGACAGACAGACAGGCAGCTATTATAGTCCACCTCACACTTATACCATGGCACACTATGGAGGGTGCCATTCTGTTTTCATATAGCAGTAATGACTTGTAACAGGTGTTAGCTGAACTTGTAGCACAAGTAAATGTTTTTTTCCAGGGATGACGGCAGTCGTTTTCAAAGCTGACTTAACACAGCTGACTTATTAGCTTTTGAGCATCACAGACTCCATGTTGACTTTTAGTTTTATCTGTTTAGTTAATACTCTTGGATGTGATTGACTCGAACCTTGATTTACTTGATAGCTATTCCAGCAGTAATTGAATACATATCCGAGAACACGATCTATAATTAGTTTGAGCTGTCAAATTTCCATCAATCAAAAGCAGGAGAACGGTTCAGAGCCATGAATAAACCAGTCAAAGAGATTATAAAAGTATATGGGAATGCACTGCTTTGGATTTCTGAAACATGAAATATAAGTACTGCTTAAACCTAACGGAGAAATTAAAATGTTTTGATGGATGGCCAGATTGTATAATGAGACATGCTGTAATTAAAAGTATAAAGCTGCTGAGCAGTAACTATTAAGACCCACATGACGGGCCGATAATGACTTTAAAAATAAGTGTTCTAATGGGATTGCAATGCAATCAATATGTGCTTATGATGTGGGTCCACAAGGATGAACCAAACCACAGGAACATCTTACAATATGATGCAATCCAGTTCAACAACATCACAAACTGCTAACTACCTTTAGCTGCGGCTTCAGCATCTATCCTTTATGACTTCTGTTGTATAAATATACACACACAAACATATGCATCCATACAAAGACAAATACACACACATTCACACACATCCCTCACCTGCCGCGGGGAATATCCACGTCCTCCTTTTTCCAGCGCAGTGTAGGCTGCGGGTCACCGTGGACCTGACACCTGAACTCTACACTCTCGTCAACTAGGACCACCTGGTTCACAGGCCGTTGCACAAACACTGGTCTTTCTGGATGTGGGCAGTAAACATGAGATAGATGCTAAATATACTTTTGACAGAGTGATGAATACTGTATGTGCTAGTGTGCAGTAAATACCTGGGAAAAAAAGTCATGCTCTATTTCTTTTTGAGCCAGGCAAAGAGTGCGCAGTGTGTCAGACTTCTTACCAAACACTGAGAGCTGAGCCTTTTCACTTTCTCTCTCTCCAACCATGTTGGCCGCCACACACACGTATATCCCTGTATCAGTCTTCTTGGTGTTTGAAATGGTCAACTTTCCTCCACGAACCTGCCAAAAAATGGATATAACTACAATGAAGCAGTTTAATACAAAGTGCTTTTCATTGTAAGAGCTTCAGGTAAGTGTGAACTGGTGAATCACTGAGAACGGGATTCAGTAGTTATGCAAAGGGTGCTCAAGAGTGAAGGAGTAACCCACCGTGATCCTGTCATCCTTGAGGTCAAGACGAGCTTTATCTTTCCTCCAGAAGGTGGTGGGTTCAGGATGCCCACGAGGAGGCTGACACTCGAGACTGGCAGTCTCTCCGACCGCCACCACCACGTCCTGTGGGTTCTGTCTGAAGTCGTCACGTAACACTGCAAGACAAAATGAAGGCAGCGTGGCTTGTTACTCCGACTGTAAGAGCGGCTCATTCAGTTGATTAGTTTGAAGTTTTACCAGATCCCATTATGTGAACCATAAAGTTGTTCTGAGACTGAGCTGTCTTGGGTTTACTGACCTCTACAACCTTTTTCTAATGTGAGAATCCAAAGACAATTTTATCAAGACCGCCTCAATGGACCCTCAGCAATCTCTCAGTCTTTAATAATACAGCTGTCCCCCTCAGGGGGTACGGGCTCTTCTTGGATCTCACTGGCTGGATCTAAGAGCGGGTAAAGCCAGGTAGGATTAGCACTACAATGTACATAGGAAGGACGACTAGAGGAAGAGCAAGAAACATAAAAGGAAAGAAAAACACAAAAAGAGAGGTCTAGAAGAATAAATGATGATCATGCATTAAAAATTCAAGCAACACTAAACTTCTACAGCCCTGTAGTGGCTTCTCAACACAAAGTTCCTGTCGTCCCATAAAGTGAAAGTGTTGGATGGAACAAATAACCTGCTGATACTGTTCTTAAGTTCATGACCCATATTAAAATACCAGAGCAACAGTAGCAACGCTGGAGGAGACTTTATGGGGTCCATAATGTAACAGGTTAATCCTCTGGGGAGTATGAATGAGTTCAGTCCATTAAAGTTAGTTTCTTGTGTAAAAGTACAGTAGAGCCTGATGATGGTGCAACAGGGGAAGTCACCACATCATTACAATTCACCCTCTGGGAACCTTGAACAGTCAGAGAAATGTTTCCAACAGAATATTACAAATGCAATGTATGAGAAAGTCTAGACTTAGTGTGAATATGTGAGTTTAATGGTGAGACGGTATAACTATAAATTTGCTATCTGCTGTTATTTTAAAAATTTATTTTATGGTTATGAATAATATAACACACCCATGTGAGTTATAAAAGTGAGGAACCCTGCATGCAATCTCTGCTAAGCTGAAGATATGTTGCTTAAAGATGATATATGACTCATAAAATGCTATGGTCTAATCTACTGTGGGCTCCACAAGAATCCAAATATTTACTTGACACCTGCAAAATTAAAGGTCGGTAATGGTGAATGTGCTGTGAAATTCACTATATTTAGACAATTTTCAAAGATATTATTTTGACTAATAAAATGTACCAGTTTGGCAGAGACTTCATTTTTGAAACCTTGGATGAAAACAGCTGTTTGAAGGTGGGCCTGTACTTTGTAGCACACACACAGGGTCAGACCTTGGTTACTTGAAAAGCGGCTGCACCGCTGCGTGTACAAATTGGAAGAGAAAGCAGCGGCGACCGTGGATATTGACTGAATCAAACGCTCTTTTATGAAGCTTTATGAAATGACTAGGGAACAGCTGCAAGGTCTCATTTAGGACCAGGGGTAAAATGGTTTCAAAATATCTCATTAACAGCAGCAAATGTCACTGAGATGTTCCTGTTAGAGGGTTATATAGAGGGTGTTGCTTTTGAAAAAATATACTGAAAGTCCACCATACTCTCCTTGAGAGGAATCAATACTGTCGCTTGAAGAGCAGCAGCTTTACAATACTAAAGAAAGAGGCCGGAATTATGACAGCTACTTGAAATACAGATAGTGAAATATGCTAAAATTGCTTTTTTTTTTTATCTTGAACGTACACACCTTTACTTCATTGGAATTCCATTTCTGAGAAGTTTTCTGCATTCCTCCACTGTCGGACAAGCGTTTTAATTTATCCACGGCAGGGATGTCTGTACTTGATTTTGCATGTTCAAAGGAGCGAGAACATCAAGAATTGTCAAGCGACGCACGTTAAAGCCATACTCATGCATTTTGAACAGAAGTATGAGCGAGCTGCCGTTGACTTAAAAGGTTACAGCTTCCTCATTCTGTCACAACTGTTCTCCCAAATATCAACTCAAAAGGCTACTGCTTTAAGTAGCTACAGGACCGACTGTACTGTAAGTCATCACTGGAATTATGGTTAAAAATAGAGATCATAATTTAGATCCTGCAATGAGCTGTGGCCATTTTGCATTAATACATTATGACATGTTGTTTTTGTGAAGAGCCTTACTTTAGGCCAAATTTAAATGATAAAGTGCCTCGTGTGACAACAATCACGGCTGTGAAAATAAAAGAAAATGGAGAAATTATAATTAATATTTGTCAAAGACTTAGCAGTCTGTGAATAAAAATGGGCTGCTAAGTGTCAGTGTAGGTATAATGAATGACTAATTAGTGAAAAACAGGTGAACCTAATTATTAGTTACACTTGCTCTATGTAGAAAACATCAGCTAAATAAAAATCAATACCATTTTTTTTTCAATTATCCCATTTATAGATAACTAAAAAATGGTTGTCATTATTGTGACTGGTTCACCAAGAAATGTCTAACAAAAATCAAATGCATGGTGCGCAACTAAAGCTAAGTTTGTCAAACTCAGAGCAGCATAGAATGGAAAAAAAAAAAAAACTGGCTTGGTTTTCTTTTCATCCTCATTACATCCATAAGCTGTTCTGCTGATATACTGCAGCATGAATTCCAAGTCCCAGAGGACACCTCTAGTGAGAAAGAAAATCAGGAAGGAGCCAAAGGCCCTTTGGCCCAGCTGTCAATCACATTCAGTCTGCGCTGGAGTACACGAGTCTCAGTTGCAGACACTACTTTGGCACAGACATATGCCGAGCTGGCTGTCACATGGTACTATACGCTTACTGACCCATTCCATAGACGAAACACTCGGCTCATCCGGTCGCACAACTACCTCCCTGTTCCTGAGTTGTCACATTAAAGATGCTTCTATAACAGCAAAGCTTGTCTCAAGAGACTGCGAGACCCGGGCGTGCACGGGAAAACAAGACATGAAGCGAAAACCCAATTACACATAAGTAAGGCAGAGAATGGGTATTGTGTTATATTACATGGTGCTGAAAGTTGAACTGAACAATAGTGTTTAGGTACAGTATGTGTGACACTAATCTAAAAAGCCCATGCTCACAAACGAGACAAATAATAATATGTTGTCCGCTGCAGGTGCTAATTAGCTCGATCAAGGTTTTAGACATTTGCAATTATATGAACATAATTTAAAAGTCCCTGAATTCTTCATTTCTCTTTTCACTGACTGTCTCAATTTCAGGGATACCTCCAAATTGAAAAATCAGCCAGAAATTACTAAAAGAAATATGGTTTTCATTTGTTTTATGATTGATTGTGTACATAATAAATCATGTCTAAATAAATGGGAAGTGAATATCATATTATATACAACACAATAAAGGGTATGGGGGTGGGGTCTTTGTCCAGATCCATAAATGCTGTTGGTTCTGTGGCTGTGATTTATTCAGTCCTGACAGTATGAATTACCCCGCTGCAATGACAGCTATCCCACACCCCCAACACTGCGGTGTGTGCCCCCCCACCCCCGTGTTTCCTGTTCTCACTGAGAGCTTTTCTGTAGGTGCTGTTCATGAAGGCATGTGAGATGTGCTGTTGTTCTAATCTATTGGTTTCAAATGTGGAGACCCCCCGTGGAGGCAGCACCCATGTGTAGCCTGTTGTCGGGTGGTAATTATTTCAGATGGTGCGGCCGCCACCGCTGCCTAATGTTGTCTGATTGAGTATTGCTCAATTATTCAAACAAGCTATTCAGGGGACTCACTCGTTCACCAGTTTCATTTATCAAATCAGAAGGAGAATGATTTGTAAATGGCCTTCATTTCATGGCACAATGGGTGGTAAAAATATGTGACACGGTGGAAGTATCTGAATACAAATAACTATACAGGGACTCATTAAATGATTAACGGGAGAAGGGGGGTTGTGCGGTTGTAGTAAATTTTTAGATATTCCATCATAGCATCCTGATTTCCTGAGACCCTCTTCAGCTACAGCAGCGCTCTGCAACTGAATTTAATTTCACCATTTCACAACAACATCAAATCCATGAAGATCCCACTTGAGATCTTGATGCGTGTTGCTCAGCTCGTGAGCTCCCCAAATGATTCAATAGCGGAATATCAACTCGATTTGGTACCAGATACTTGGATTTAGAGCGGCCTGTTTATTCCTATACGATGGGCGATGTTTCAAAACGCTGCAGTACATTTAACAGACACTGCCTTTATTATCTTCTCTGGTACACTTACTGTCTGGTGTATCCATTAAGCTTGCATGCATTTAGTGAAGTGTCTCTCTTCAAGGATGCAAGTCAGACTGAATATCTCTGCAACTATTCATGGTCCCTGGAGGTGGAAATCCCTCCACTTTGTATCCCCTGACTTTTCCTCTATTGCCAGCATGAGGTTGAAATATCTGTTGTTTAGTGACATGTCTTGACAGCTATTGGATGGACTGCCATTTGGTACAAACATTTATATTGTCCCCAGGATGAACTGCAATAACTGTGGCAATTTTTTTTCTTCAAAATCACAAAGTCCAAATTTTTAATTTGTCCAACAGAATATTTACTTTATTACCCCATACTTGCAAAACTAATGGCATTCCCATCATCCTCTAGTGCTAACACACTAGAGTGCATTAGCATTTGGCTCAAAGCGCCACTGTGCCTAAGTACAACCTTACAGAGCAGCTAGCGCGGCTGTAAACTTCTAGTCTTGTTTTCATTATCGTAAGTAAACTGTCTCCCTGTTATAATTTCCTCCTACAGTTTGTTGTCTGGTGTATAATGTAGATGACAGCTTCACTGGAGCATAAGTGGCCATTAGACTACATTGGTATCGTCTCGATGTATTGATATTTAATGGGTAGCAATACAATGGAAAGTTGATGCAAAATGGCCACAAATAGTTTCACCTATAAAATGTAAATGTGTCCCTTGAATAATCTTGAGTGTAATGTCACAAAAATCCAAAATGAGACAAGTCGTCACTTTTCCCAGTGCACCATGTATGTTCACGCATCTGTGAAAGGAACAGGAGAGTAACTGAGATGCAAACTCTGATGCAATTAAGGAGATGCATTTTCTAATCATTTTTGACCTATTAATTTAGCACTAATTGAGCCGGTTCAGAACATTAATTGAAAAAGACATCCAGTCACTTCATAACACAGAATGGTAAATAAACAAGGTGTGACAGACAGATGGTGATGGGTGACAAAATTACAACCCAATTAACTCATGCATCATTTTGGGTTTTTTTTTTGTAGGGATCTGCTTGTTTGCTTGTGCATGCCCTTGTGTGTGTGTGCCTGTGTGTGTGTGTGTGTGCAAGAAGGCTGCTGGTCCAGCGGGAGAATATATAACCTCACACCTTCCAGCTCCACCCAAATAAAACCAGTTGTGGTAGGACTGTATAGCAGCGCTGCAGAGGCAAAAAGAAACAGAATTGTTTATGAGTAGAGAGGAAAGATGAAAACACTAACAACTTGCGAGATGTTGCGTGTAACAGATGGCTGTATTTCCAGGCGGGAATCACAGATGCAATGCAGAAATGATGGTGCTACATGAGGACAAAGCTGGCCACACAGCAGCTTTAAACAGCAATCAGGTGGTGTTCTTTTACGGAGATTGTTGAACTCTGTTTCTGCACATGCAATATCTGAGCCAGGCATCGTGACACTAAAATAACTATAATACTGTTTGTACATTAGTGATCTAGCGATGGAAAATGCATCACAACAGCAAAGTGATTTCTTATGACAGTGGTCTGCTAAATTGCAGTTTGGAGTTTGCTGAAGATTCTTTTTGAACACGATAGCCTGTAGGGGTGTGTCACTTTCTCAACGGCAGTCAAGGCTGTCCCATATCTGTCACATGCATGAAACGCACACTGACGTACACACACACACACACACACACACACACACGGGCATAAGCAACAAAAACAGCTGCCTCGTTCTTATATCACAAACTTTGCTGATGACCACAACACATCATCGCTGTTTAAGAGGCAGACACGGAAACTGAGACAGATATGCTGACAAACACGGGGGTGGGGTGGAGGAAAAATATAGAGTGGAAGGGCTATTTGCATTGGGGATTTTTTGAATAAATAAACAACTTAACATGTCTGTGCCCTAAAAAAGTCATCAGCAATCAGTCAGGACTACGATCAGCGGGGAGATGAGGAGCATTTACACAACGTCCCCCGAGGCTACGAGCCCAGCGCGGGCGTTCATTACCTATTATAATTCTACCCTTACAACAGCAGGACGCGGCATGAGTAAATCAAGGCCTACAGAAAGAATACGGCACCCAGCATATACAAACATGTATGATGCTTGTGGAGGAAAACAAAAGGATCCAAAATGAAAATCAGTATTAGTTTGGGATGAGGAGTTAACGGAATCCTTAGTGTGTTTTAGGTCTCATTATAGTGACTCATTGTGTGATATAACGTCCACCTCTAATTTACATTATTGGCAACATCTTGAATAAAAAAAAAATCCCCTTATTCTATTCAAACACACTGCATTTATCAGTGGTTTGTAAAACTTTAAGACCAAACACGACCCAAGTTCATTTCCATTTTTGAAACCCGGCACAAAATCTAATCTCAAAGGCGGGGTTAGAGCAGGAGCTCGATGGCAACCGAAGTCAGCAGTCTCCAAAATTATAAGCAGGCAGCTCGCAAAAACCTAGCACCGCTTCGCTCTGCTTTTTTGGCATCATTAGTGTCGAGTTCAATTAGCATCAGTATGAAGGTTGGAAATAGATGCGCGGTGAAAAGTGAGAGCGCCTGTGGCAACACAAAATTTAGCAGAGTTTTGGATGCAATTTAGTTCCTATAAACTGGGGATGTCTATGGCTAACAGAGGCAGGATTTAATGCTGTTTTTCCTGCTGTTTCCCTTCATCATCATCCCCCATAGCTTTGGTCTTAAACATGGAAATGGATTTTACTTTTTTTCCTCTTCACCCAAATTTGTACCACACATAACCGTAAGGTGCATTTCCAGTCATAACCTCTCTTCCATGAGATATTTGAATGTGAATTCACACTTTGGGGTAGACTAAAACATATTTGTTATGCATTCTTTGGCCTTTGAGTTCGGAGCCAGTCAACCACCGTGAAGGGTTAACAATAAACGCCCTACCATTGTCATGTTTAATTAACCTCCATTCTCTTGTCATGTATTGTAAATTGAAGTTGTGGATGGTATAGGAGGATGGTTCTCCCCACCCCCCCTTGCCCACGTCTCCATTCCCTCATCTCTCACTTGCCATGCCTCTAGTTACAGTAACAGCATTCCCTCAGACCACATTTCCACATCTATAATTAATTACTCCTGTCTCTGTGCATTTCTTCACTGGAACACATTCCTCTATCTCTCAGACTAACCTATGTAAATCTGCTTCTGCCTGCTCCCCACACTATCTCATCTATTTACACCTGTAAATCCAGATGCACATTTGTGTGCATGGCATTATACAAACATTTGTGCATGGCCTCAGTTCATGATTTTGCATTTAAAGATGCCAAATCCCTCCTTGTTAATTGTAATTCTGCCTTACTATCTTGTGGAGAGAAAAATAAATCCTAAATCTGATTGGGCTGGGAGACACATATGACCCATGTTCATAAACCAGGACATTTTTCTGGCTATTATTGGTGGAATATGAAGAGTAAGGAGAGAAAAAAATGGGAAAAGCAAAATACAGAAAAAGACGATTGCATTTCTTTTTCTCAAAAACCATGGATATCATAAACCCTTACAGCAATATTGTGGAGATGTACAACATGAGCTGGAAAATGAGTCAGGGATCAGAATCTAGCCTTTTATCCGCCTTGTTTCACTAAAGCAGTGGTCACCCAGGGAGAGAGCTTTTCCTACATGCGCTTGTCTTCTCTGACCGAAATTATGCACGCTGCTGTGTTTCGCAGTCATCGTCGTCGTCATCATCGCAACAGAATGAACTGGATAAACAAAAGCTAAATGCATTTCTCTCACAGACCTTTAAAGGTTATAAAAAGCCTTAATCTGCTTCTCTACACCTTTCCTGTAATTCTAGCAGCCACTTTTGCTCCACTCTCCGTGTCCTCGAGTGATGATGCATGGGAAATCTCTTCTGTACATACACTATAAGAGGCTATATCATATTTCCCTATTGCCTTGACTTCTGTGGGATCTAATGGAAGGGAGTGATGTTCAAGAAAGCAAAAATCATCGATGATAATCTGTGCGCCTACACCATCCAGCATGATCAAACACATCTCAGCATGGCCACCAGAGATGGTGGTACTAAGCTGTGTTTACCACAACACCCTGGGTATATCCTTCTTTGCATGGGTACATACAGATGGGCCACAATATGTGCATGTTTGGATAGCATATAGATATGTATGAATGCATTTGAAAAAATGCTGGGAGCTATGAAGCAGAGCACTGCGCCCCCACGACTGCTGGCATTCGGCACAAAAGAAAACTAATTAATATGGTAATGTCACGCTACCACATTAACTGATAAAATATGGTGCGCTTTGTTGCTTTGATTGCACCGATTTGACCTTTGATCTTTAATGAGTAAATGATGTGAAATTGATTGAACATACTGTAAGTGTAATACACAAGGTTCATGTGACCTGGAGGTGAAGCCTCCACCACCGTCACCGTCCCTTCCACCATGTTACACACAGGACTTAAACATGACATAAACTGGTGTCAGGGAGCATCAATTTAAAATCTGACAAATACTGGATTTTTAAAGATGCCAATATTTGAGAGATTAAAATATGTTAATTTAATGTTTTTTTTTTTAGCATAAACATTTTGATCCCTTGACCAAGTAAATTAATGACATTTTAAAGTTTACAGTTGAAAAATATACTTTCTTGTTACATATACAGTATCCGACAGCTAAAAACTAGTCATCCATGATGCTGATGTATCGGTGGGGTCCTTCAAGCCTTTAAAAGCCATATGTCACCTTCCACGATGAAGGGTTCCAGGTATATCACTCAGCAACCCTAAGCTCCTCCCATCTCCACCCCAGCCCCCATCACCACTGCTCCACTGAGCAGCTTAGAAGATTATTCACCCCAAATCTCTGTTAATCACATCCCCGCACACCCCCTGGTGAACCAAAGGCCACCCAGCGCAGATCCTGTACGTGAGCAGCTGTTGGTGGCTGTCGTTGACCTGCCGCTCCCTAACACCTTCCCAGAATCTCTTTACCTCTTCCATCACATAAGGCGTCGAAGCAGATTGCACATCTATCTAAAGAAAGACTGGTGCCACTTCAGGAAATGGCATACATTTTTTTATATATATGACATTTCCATAGACAGACAGGTATGGAAAATCAGTTCAATCTTCCAGTGATCGCCCATCATGGGGTGATCAGTCTCCAGCGAGAGAGCACGTCACTCCCCGTGTGAACACACACATGCATATTCATGCGCTTGCTGCTGAAGGTACACACTGACACACACACAGAGGGAGGTACGTGTGCAAACACAATCGCATATAACATCTCTCCCTCTCTCTCTCCTTCTCTCTCTCTCTCACACACACACGGAGAAGATAAACCTGCTCAATCCATCAACATCTTTATGCTGCAGACATTCACGTTTCAAGTTAATCATCTCTCTCTTCATCCCCTGTCAGTCTCTTTCTTTTCACTCACACCTCCCATTTATAGTACATTTTGTGAAACAAAGGAGGTGGCTTCCTCCATCTCCTCAGACACTTCTGTTTATCCACATACCACAATATTATTATTATATATCATTCTCCTCCACAACAATCTCCCTGAAGAAAAAAAAATGCATGCAATCCTTTTCAAGGTGAATCTACAGCCAAGTGAAAGGAACCAGGCTGATTCAAATAAAGCAGTTCATTATTTGAGCAGAGTGTGTGGTGCGCTGGTTGACAAAATAACTGTAAATACTGACATGGCTAATCTCAGCACAGCTGTTAGTATTAGGTCCTTTAATCCTGGTCCAGATCGGTGATGTGCTCACACTGGCTTGGGGACAGATGAGCAATAGCCACCAGGCTGCCAAGTGGGCTAAAGGCAGCAGACTGGCCTGACGCTCACTTTTAGACATGATAAGCTGTGAGTCTGTGGGTCCTGGAGGGCGGCTCCAAACAGCACAGCCCTTTGTGTTGCATCACGTAGCACTTCGACGAAATATGACAGATTCTGGTGCAATCTCACACCAAAACACTGAAAACTCTGCAATACATTTTTTTTTTTTTGACTTTGTTCTTAATTCACAACTGTTACATACGTCTGTCCTGACAGGAAGCTCAGACATGAAGGAAAATAGGGGTGGCTGACAAAAACACCACACACTCTTATGAACAGAGGAGATGTTTGTTTGTGTTGGAGCCAGCAATGAACAGATGAGATGAGATGAGATATTGGCATTTTTTTCTGTGTGCAACATATAATGTGTCACGTTGTAACACTATAAATTGTTAAGTCACACTATTTTTATATTAGTAGTTGATGCAAACACAGTTTTTTTTGCCAAAATTTCTTAATTTAGTTTAAATGTGTGCAATATTCTGATGAAACCAGTACATCTGTCAGTACACAGCCGAGCTGTTATAATTGTACGAGTAAAGTCTTGCAATGATTTATCAGCTGCTGTTCTTTGTCTCTTTCTTCCTCTCTTTATATTGGCTTCACTTTAAAAAAAAAATTGCTCAGACAGAAACAGCACGCAGCTCTGCGAGCAAACACGCACTACATATTACGTTTATCAATTCGGTTTGCTCAGATGCTCTCTATATAAAGAAGGATCTGACCCATTTGATTTTTCTAGTGCCATGTTTTATCTGATTATATCAAAATCAAATCATATTTGTTGATGCTTTCATAACCTGTCAATCACAGTTCTAACTGAAATGCTATCGCTCATCACGATGAGCTCCCACTTATGAAATACAGCACCCGATGCAGGGATGCTTCTTTCCTGCAGGCAATGTAATAAGCCTTTAAATCATGGTAAAAATGACTGCTGTGAGAGGCTGACTCTGCAGTATGAGGAGCTGCACTTCTCCGCTGCTGACACACTGGAGCCAGTCTGCACCGACTTTACTGTCTGATCTGCATACGACGCCACGTGCCAAACCCAGTCGTCTGTGGTCAGATGAATAGGAGAAGAGAAAGAGACAAGACAACATCTGTGTCACGTATCGGTAAGAAGAAAGGTCAGAGGTGTAAGATATGCAATAAATGACTGACAGATGCAAGCATGGACATGGATGCCAACGCATATTCTCTAGGTACAGGGCGTAAGGAAACTGACAATCCTGTCTTAATCTTCCGGATAAAGAAAATCAACCAGAGCTCCCACAGCATACAAACAGGCAGTGCAAACAAAACATACCCAGTTGGCTTCCACAGCTTGTCCTCCTTCATCTCACAGTTAAAATTCAATTATTCAATAAATTGAAACTATTTAATAAAATCATGGTGTCGAAAATGAAAAAAAAAAAAGGAAATTCCTGCAAACTGCAGGGTGCCCTGTGTTTACCTTGAGCTAGTTGCCACTGAGAAATGATTAAACAGAATTTTGAAAGTAATTCAGCAAATCTGAAATGGGACGACATTGCCGGCCTTAGACAAACCTACTTGGTGCATGCAGGCAACAGCATGCCTAAATTATTTCTATAATCTATTTAATTGACTATTAAAAAGTTCTAGAAATGCCAAAACAAATTAAGGTTGTTTTCCTTTCACCACTACCATAATTATTACATCTTTTAATCTCCTAGTCAAGCTCAACAGTTTCAAATGCATATTAAAAGTAGGAATATTTTCTGCTCATTATAACGTCCTTCTGAGATGGTCGGCCATGTTTTTCAACGTACAAATAACGAGAGGCTGGGAGATGTGAAAGGAGGAAGCAAATGAAGAATGAACAAGAGGCCGATCAATATAAGTTGGCTTTTTATACTTAATAAAGCTGTATTCAACCTGTGCTCCCAACACTACAAAGACTGCACTTATGATTGTTAAGTTGCTCCAATTACGGGTCGGCAGAGGCATTTGAGAAAAGCGCCATTAACCCCGGCATCCGAAGAAACAGAAAACAGCCGGGTGTTTCCTCTCAGGGAATGTAATTGATGAGACACCGTGGAGCAACACACCCACTGGAGCGTCCAGTCCCAGTCCAGTTATTACTTGGCTTACAGTACTGCGCACAGTCTACCTGTTTGCATGATATTCACTGCACAAAACTGTCATAATATCCTTTGAGTCTGACGATGTTGAATAAATATAGCACAGTCAATGTCAAACATCTCAAATTGTGTACGTGCTTGAAAATTGTGCTTAATTTCACCATCAGATTAACATTTGCTGAGCAAAGATTAATGTGTAAATGTATGTGCATTTCCTCATTTCACATTTCCCTGGCAGCGGTGATGTGCGTAAACACAGCTGCATTCAGAGTGTTATTCAGTCGACAGCCTAATCAACACGGCAGCAGAGGAATCATCCTTCAGATTGACACACTCAGTCTTGAGCTCCCACACATCACTAATGCTCTTTTCTAAATTCTCTGAATCCGAGGCTGCACATAAATAAACTGTTTCTGTGTTGAAGTGTCTGTGTTGAAGTTTATGTCAGAATTAAAATCCAAAGCGATGTGAAATGTGATGCTAAAATAGACCATGAAGGCAGCGCAAACACTAAGTGCTACGCTGTCACCAAACAGCAGGAGCGTCCAGGAGATTGAGTTTGCACGTTCTCCCTGTATCTGTGCAGGTCTCCTCTGGGTGCTCTGGTTTCCTCCCACAATCCAAACACATGCAGGTTGGGTGAACTGCATACTTTAAATTGCTGGTAGATATGAATGTGTTTGTCAGTCCATGTGTGTGTTTGCCCTGTGAAAGGACTGAAGGCCTGGCCAGAGTGAACCTGGCCTCTCACCCAGTGTGTGCTGGGATGGATGCCGTCCTCTTACTCAGCAATTTAGCAATATTTTAATAAAAAACCAAAGTCAGCAGGTCACTTTTGTGTTACTCCACCACTACCTCAACAACTATAAGATGGATTGCAATGAAATTTTGCACAGACATGGTCCCTAGTAGATGTAGTAGATGAACATCCTTGGACAATGAATATTATTGACTTTGGTGATCCCGCGACCTTTCCTCCATTGAAACCACTAAATCAAAACTTTAACGTATCCAGTGAAACATCTACTAAATGTATTGGCACAAAGTTTTGTACAGATATTCATGCTCCCCACGGGATGAATCCCATCCTCTAGCTCCACCATGTGGTTGACAGTTTTGGTTTTCAGAAGTTTTTAATGTGTCTTTGATTTATGAACAAATACCTGCTAAACTAATTTCCTTCAGCCTCAGCTGTACTTTGTGTTTGAAGCTAATTACCAAGTATCCTCATGCAAACATGCTAAACTAAAATAGTGAACATGAATGAACTGAATGTTACTGTGAAAAGTTTGAGATTAGTGACTGTCAAGTCATTTGCTAGTGTTAATTGGTTGGTTTTATCTAATCTACTTCACATGCAGCTGTTGACAGAACCAAGCTTAGTTACATAGTCTGAATGCGGAAAAGTGAATGTGACACTGTGAGGTAGCAAATATACATCGTGTGTTTTATATAAACATATCATGTAGATTTGTAGTCATTTGAATTCCGTCACACACATAAAGTGACTGGAATGAAGCTTCGACCGTTGACACATAAACATCACGCTTTAATTGATAAGACGACGACGTGTGAAATTTTCTTTGAGAAAGAATAGGGCATGTGGAAATTCAGGAAATGTTATCAGTGAAAGTCAGGTGAGGACTATTCATGGATATGCTGGGGTTCAGCCAGATAGATTACTTTAGAGCTTAAAAGTCTCCAATATCTGGAATCCCATCTCTGCCCCCATTGGCTTAATGGACTGAGTCCTATGGGAGCCTTCACTCCCATGTCACTCTGCTGCACCACTTCTGGCTCAGCCAACGCTAAAAATATTACAGCATAAAGGTGAGTGGACTCTACATTCCCTTCAAAAATTTCAAAAGGCTATGATTTATCCTGTAAGTGCGAGAATCTTCTTTCAGAGCATGCTTAAGAGCTTGAGGAATCTCATCCACCTCGTCAGCCATTTGGTGCAGGTATTAAACTACCCCCCCTCTTCATAATCTCTTTGCTGGGAGATAGGGGCAAAACGTAATCAGCTCAGATAACTAGGCTATCACAGAGGTGTAGGCTTCCATATCTATCTTTTTTTTTTTGCATTACATTTTTTAAAAGGGCCACTTTTTTCACTCGAAATTTTTTCACTTAGCTCATTTGTCTTCATCCTATGGAGGCTGTCAGAGTTATTGCCAAGCAAACAGGATTTCTTTGTTTCCTTATCATTTAATTGATCAGCAGAACGATCTGTAATAATGAATTGTTTCTGAGCAAATTCCTAAATTACAGAGCGCAGCGTGTAGTAACAACTTCATTAGCTGGGGCTCGAGGTTTTATCAGACTGAAACGTTCATTAGTGCTACCTTCCTTCGCATTTCCATCTGCGATAGAAATATCGAAATTAGAGCAATATTTCCTAAAAAAATTAACATATTCCTTTCTAAGCAATTACAGCTGGATAAATTCTACCCCAGACTGTTTGTACTCTTACTTCTTTGTTTGAGGAGTATGTATGAATTAGTAATAAGACGAGTGATCCCCTTTCTGCTAAATAGGTTAGAGGAAAGAATATATAATTATGCATGAGGGAAGATGGGGGGTTGTGAGAGACAGCTCCACAGATGAAAAAAAACAGACAGCCAGATAGCAAGATATTGAGGGGGCTACAATGTAGAGAGAGAGTGTTTATTCTGGATGGGTGGCTGTATAGTTTCAACCTTGGTGGGTGTGCTGTTGAGCACTGCATGGCTGAGTTGAGCTGCAGTGCAACTCGTCGCGGCTCACTCTCGAAACCCTCACCCACAGAGAGTTCCCCAACTGTCACATGCCACTGAACCACGGTAAACCACACACACACACACGCACGCACGCACACACACAGCAGAGCCATTTTCATTAACAGAACCACTGGCACACTCAGCCCAGCTGGTCCCTGAGTCGACACTGGAACTGCACATCTGGTGTCAATGCTCTGTTAGAGGGAGGCCATCTGGCTGAATGGAGGGAGGGAGGGAGGGGGGGGGGACAGGAACAGAGATGGGGAGTCAAAGGCGATTGGGGAGGCAACAAAAATAGGACTCTCATCGATAGTGCGCCGTTCAACGTATGCGCATAAAAAGTGGATCTGTTTGTCGGATGTACTGTATACTCTGCGTGCATTAGGCCTCTTCCGAGTAAGAGGATTAGATGTCAAAGTCAGGTTTGCTCTCTGAGCATTTGGAGCTAATGGCAATGAACAGATAGCATGTTTAATGGCCCCCGACTCTGAGCAAAACACACGTCGTTCCAACATGAATAATGCTCCCTTTGTATTGTCCTGTGGCTCCCACAGGGAACTTAATATTACATAACACAAAGAACCATTAATAATTCTTAAACGTTTCAATCTGATGCTGCTGTACATTTGAACTTGCCTGTTCTTCTTGCTGTAATGTATTATGTTATTCAGCGTTGCAGTGCCGACCAGTCTGTTTGTATTAGAACATTGGCCGTTGAAGGCATGCCCGTATAGAATCCATGCAACGCTCCAATTAACTCTGTTGAGCTGCATTTATACTTCACTGGAAACTACGCATGCAGAGCTGTGCAGCGGTTGATTGGACATGGTGTTCGACAGTGTCGCAGAGACGCTCCATCTCCAGCTGCAAGCACGGAGCCAATGCGCAGACACAAGAACAAGCCATGATAACATCATCTTAGTCACCTATTGATGCACTGGCACAAGCCCAGACTGAAGAGTGAAGGCCCTGCAGTGGTTCGTATCCCTAAAGAGGACAAGTGCATCAGCAGAAAAATACCTCTACCCTCCTGATTGCATTATCAATGACTCATGATATCCTCTTGTTAATTTTTACTGACCACAGTTTGACCCCTGAGGCCGACAGAGACATGTGATGCGCAGTTAGGTCTCGCATTTGTGCCAAAAGGTCAGAAAGCCTTGAATACACCAGCAGTAATACACTTATTCTTTACGTTAAGGAGCGCGTACACACATGGCTGCAAACACACCCACGCACACAAAGTGCCTCCTGCCGCCAGTGGCCGACTGAATCATGCTCTTATTAAACCTTGATCGGAATTCGAGCTAGGGCATTATCCACTTACAGTTATTAATGCCGCAGCTCTCTTGGGAGGACAGACTAGGCAGCGAGGGAGGGATGCACACCGCACATACAGATGCTGGAATAAAAGCTCTACGACTGGAGGTGGGATTGTTTACATTACATGCATGGATGAGATTTGCACTATTTCAATGGCTAGAAAATTGCTGCTCCCGTTAGGTGAGGAATTGGACAAATGCACATCCGCTATGAAAAGAGATACAAAAAGCACCGGGCAAAAAAAGTAATCCTTTAACAGACACATTATTATCAAACCAATCAGGGAAGTGGTGAGTACCCAGATACTATAACCCTGCACCAGATGCTTGATGAGACATAACAAAATTGCTCCTAAAATCCCAGCCTCAAGGGGGACAAAGAAATAGAGATTCTCATTTTACTTTTTTTCCAATATACTTAAACCTCAGCCCCTGTTAATTAGAAATCCAAAGACATTCCTTCTTTTGGCAAAGTTAATTAAAAATGTGCACACTTTACCACTACTTCGAAGACGTATGCAGAAAGAAACATAAGAGCGAGAGACGAGTGAATGAGAGGGAAAATGAAGCGAAATGAATGGAGGGTTCATGTTGCGCATACAGCAATAGCAGACCGGAAGGCAATTAGAAAATGTTAAGTGGTTGGCTGATTGAGGGTCTGTAAGTTTTGTAATAGAAGATGGAGAGGTATAAAAAAAAAAACCCTATATTTATGCAACATTCAAATTTGTTGGCATGTTAAGGAAGTGAGATGAATTTGCATCGCTTCCAGACATATGAGTTAAGAGTTGCGTCCACAAAGAGAGCAATCAGTCTGTGTTTAAGT
This sequence comes from Holacanthus passer, assembly GCA_025331565.1. NCBI lineage: Eukaryota > Metazoa > Chordata > Actinopteri > Pomacanthidae > Holacanthus > Holacanthus passer. The sequence continues at coordinate 9,409,538 of JAFREQ010000005.1, forward strand.
GTAAACTGGTGAATTCTTGACAAGGAGTCAGAGCCAATAGTCTTATAGTCAATATCTTGCTTCATTTTTACTCACATTTTTGCAAATTTGATCATTTTTATCAGCAACAATTTTCATAATACATTAATGGTTTGAATGCCAAAGGTTTCCTGGTTCCACCTTCACATTTTTGAATATTTGCCTGTTTTCTTAGTCATCTATGACAGTAAACTGATTATCTGTGGGTTTTGGAACATTTGCTTTATTGACCAAATTTATTGACCAAACTATTGATCGATAATGGGAATAATCATTCAGTTGACACTACTGCACACGCCGAAGTCGCCTAAATTAAGAAAGTCGTATTAGAGAGGATTTAAAGAAACAGTTTCAGTTTGGCTTTCGATTTGTGGCTTTAATTAAAGTCAGTATAAAGTGTATTGTCTGAGTGAATCTGTTTACTGTGGAGGAGAAAGGTTGACCGGAAACCAATTTAAATCGTTGCCACCTACACAGGTGCCTTTTAATTGGACAGAGCCTGTAATGTGGGAGTTTTTGTTTTGTTTTAGGGAAAAATAAATTTCAAGATTTTTCTGTAAGCTTTACGAGGGTCATCAGTGTTATTACAACCATAAAATGGCTGTATAGATAGAGCTTTCTGTGAGTCCCTAGTGAATGAATAAGGGCAAAATGCTTCCCTTCTGTGACAATTTGTTTAACTGTATATTCACAGGAGGTGTTGCACATTTAGTGACAGCGACCTTGTTATATAAAACATCTGATTTGCATGTGTAGTTTGCAGTAAACCATCCTTCCCTCCAGGGCCACCAACTTTAGTCATTGTGCTTTTAGCAGTTTGTCGACTTTTCTAATCCTTAATAGTCCTTCCAACAGTTTCAGAACCTGTATGCACTTCCGCCAGGCCGCATGAATTTTCCTCCCAGTGATCGTATGATACCAGCAAGGTCTCACCGCTTGGACAACGCAGCGATACAAGGGGAGTGGCGGCTGTTGAACGCGAGCCAGACCAGCTCGACAGGGGGAGGGGAACACACGCAGGGAGAGGGAAGCGACAACTGTGGCTGGATCTGGCTTTGATGAGGAGGCATGAGAAGAGGGGAGGCTCAGTCTTCGAGGGAAAGCAGGTGTGTGAGGAGGTGATAAGGACGTTGTGGCAGGCACTACACACACGCATGCACACAAACAAGCACACACACACGTGCACACACACACACGCAAACAAATAAACATACTCCTGCAAATACCACTTCCTGAAACCGTTCATTCAACTTCAACACTAAATTGAAATGGCATCCCTTCAAATAACTGAGCTTGTACTGGTGCGGTCCCTAACTCTTTCTGTTCCCTCACATCAGAAGGAGACAGACAGAGAATTATGGTGTAAGAAAAATTAAAGAGCCGGATGAAGATGGGGAAAAAATGGGAGAGAGGTTGATTTAAGGAGCTAATATTGTGGTAAACACTTCTTTTTCCGGAGGAGTGTGTGTTTTAGTGTGTGTTGACTACAAGCATTTCCGCACACACGCATATACCACGTATACATTAATGTGTGAGCGTTAATGTGTCCCAGGAGAGTGCTTTGTGGCAACGTGTGGTACAGAAAAAAGTAATTTATTGATTATATGTTTTTTTTCGCTGCCTTTTTTCAGAATCCATTAAGATTAATTAAGTGTTGCTAAATGTGGCGCTATAGACTTCAGATCTCGCAGATGCATTCTAATCATTAGCTCACAGTTTATTCAGCCTGCTTAACAGCTGCTAATAGCCTGAGTGAAGCCAGACCAGAGTGTTCTAATGCTTCGAGAACAAGTATGACCGTCGGACTGGCGGATGGTGAATTAGTGACTGAGAACGTCTATTGCAGCGTTAATGTATAATCCACTGTGCGGGAACGTAAATCTAAACCCCACACACACACACGTCACCGTGGTATGCACCTGTCCATGCTTGTTAATCAAAGGCAGGGAGAGAGTAAGTGAGACAGAACGTAGGCAATTAGACACTCTGTCATCAAATATTTGGTTTGTTTGGCAGGAAGGCTGCATTAAAGAGTGAAAGAGACACAGCCAAGCACGCTCAGCCTACTTCATATCCACTGTTATTTCAGATAGACTTTGCACAAGCAATTAGTGCCAATCAGGGATTAATTGAGCTAACACAGAAGGAGAGGGCTGGTTTTGGAATTGTACTGCTTTAGCATTCGTCCTAAGGCCAATTAAAACATCATCGAATTGATTGCCTGTCTGTTCACTATAACTGTGTGTGCTCTTGCACACGTGTGTTTGCTTGTGTGCCTGTACTACACAAAGCAGTGCATATATGCCTTCAATCTCATTCCACAGTTTAATGGCAACTGAAAAAAACACAAGCTGCCGACGAGGACTGTGATACTGTGGAAAGCTTCAGAACAAGCAAGTAGGTGGACCTTGAGCTGAGATTGCTTTGACAACTGCCTTTTTACGAGGTCATGTTTGCAGTTCTAAATACTTGTTTTTCTTCCTACTGTTCAGTTAGATTATCGTGTGAGGTGTCTTTGTCTCTTGAGAGCAAGCTCTAAGAACAGCAGCAACAAACAGACAGCCACAAAGCCACTTTCCAACATATAGGAAGCAATAACAATCAAAATAGATACAAAATAAATGATGCTCACACAGTAAATAAAGATTCCAGCCAGTATTTAAAAGCAAGAATACAGTTCTGTAGTTTAAAATGTGTTTCAGTAACACTGCCATCTGAGTTGCCTCAAGGAAGACATGAAGGATATCTGATCACCACTGGTCTTTAAATCAGACTTCAGAATGAAGAGAGCTCTTCCTGACCATATGACACTGCTTTGATAGGCTGCTCACATCTGGGAAATAGCTACTGGTCTGATCTACCAAAGCCTTAAAAAGTATTTGGAAAATCAGGTCACATCAGAAATTATCTTAATAATCCACTCTTCTGTATGGGAGCTAATGAATTGAAGCACGCTTACTCACAAGTTAAATTTGTCAAGAATTATTGTGGTTAATTATAACCGTCCCGTGTCCGACTGAGCCTGGGCAACTTTAGAACTGAATCCTTGTTAAGAATAGAACTAAATATTTACAGACTTTTCTCTCTGTGTGACACAGGGCACTCAACGAAGCACAACCCTGTAATAAAAAAATCTAATACTGTAAATACTTGATGAAAACATGAATTAATTCAATAAAAAATGCAAAACAGGACAGGAAAAATGTTCATATTTGATGTTGGAAAACATCCTGTGTGGATGACTGCACAAGGACAGACTTGTGTTGTAACTAAGTCATGACAGGAGCTGGTTATCTGAGGCAACGTGAACCAGGCTGGCAGAGAAAAGGAACGGCCTCTTTACAAGTGCACTCACACAAACTTGTACCATGAATCGCAAATTCAGGTGAAATTAGTTCTGTCTGTAAAACGCCAGGCAGCTTTTTTTTTGGACATTCTGAGCTTTGACAACTCATCAGTGGGCAATAATTATGGTGTGTCTTATGTTTTAAAGTGATTTGATTTGATAATGGGGATTTCTGCGTCATGATCATGTGTTGCGTCATCTTTGTTTTCGACAGAAGAGCAGGCAAAGTCAAAAATCAGGTTGGCTGTGAGCTGTATTAAGCAGTTAACAAAGGACTGTAAATTGTCACTTTCAGTTGTGGCTTAGTGCAAATCTAGTATGGAGAGTGAATATTACATTATATGGATAAAACTTATCAAATGACATCAGCAGTATAGGGAGCTTGGATGGATTGTTACTAAAATGACTATCCATTTTTCACATGAATAAAACACACAAAACATACATCGCCATCCTATTTTGTAACAGATTTTGTAATGCAGATGTAATAATGAAGCTTCATGAATCTTTTTCTTCTATCTGAAAGCTTATTTTTCCACTTCAACATACAGTTAGGTACCTGTGTTGTTTCTGAATGATTCCTGAACAAATACTGATGGATTCCACTGCAACTACATATCTCTCTGAAAAGCAATAATCAAGGACTGACCAAACTGAAAAGTTGATGAATTAGCCCTGATGTACAGTAAAAGAACTGCACACTTATCTTTATTAAGCTGTGTCTATAATAGCATGTTGGTAGGCAGAGGATTTCCCACCACAGTTTAATGGGCAACAAACTGGTGGCCTACTTCCAAATCAAGTTAATACCTTTACAAATAAGGGCTTTGTCCATTTTAGAGAAAATGGTCAACAATTACAGAGAAACTACATTGTGTGTACTGTATATATAGAAGGATTGCCACATTTATACTCTGAACAAAAAAAGCTTAGAGATCCACATCTATTTATCCACAGAAACAAACAAACAAAAATGTCCCCATCATGAAAAATCATCTCCTGCCTATTTCATGTCCTCCCATCCCTTCCCTTCAGCTACTGGCATTTCACCACACATCACTTAAATCCACACAAACTGTAGCTTTTTGGCTTAGCAAATTACACGAATGGAGTCATTTTGTTAATCTTCTCATCCATTTTCCACTCAATAAGTGACACACCTTAAAATACAAATTAATTATGTTAAAAGCCCATAAAGACTGTGTGCCTGTGTTCCTTCCATAATAGCATTAACATGCAAAAACTGCTTCTACACGTGAATGATGAGTCGCATTCTTCATTTCAAAAAAACACTAAAAAGCCCTTAAACGTCTGACTCTAATATTAGCAAAGCGAGCTGATGCAGACTGTCTCAAAGTTTAATAAGAACGATTGCAAATGCTGCTCCGGCAACAGTCAAAAGAGATGTTTAATTTCAAATCAACAGAACAGGCAGGTCGAGTGCTAATGCCTTAATTGTCTTGCGATTGAAAGGGAATAGGTTTCATATCCACAACATCCATATTTCTCCTATTTAGCCGTCCTTGAGCAAGCTCTTACTCATAAAAATGTAGCCCAGTTTCTCAGAATCACCACAAAAGGTGTTATGTATTTATCGCTTTCATTAATTTGTTCATTCACTCTTACTCAATTACAATCGCTTGTGTCTTGATTCCCACAGTTTAAACCAAAAGATTTTGCTCATACTGAGGCTGTGTATTGAAAAAGACACACAGTTACATGTATATGATTCACTTCCATACATTATATCAAAAGCTCTGTTCTATCAAGCCAAGAAGTAGCAGATCCAAACATTTTTCGATAAGCAACACCACACGATCCATGATCTTCTCGGCTAGGTCAAATCTGTCATGACATATTGCAGCAAAGAGCAGCTTTGCAATTACCAATTGTGATTTTTTTTTTTTTTTGTGGGAGAAATGTGGGAGTCTGTAGTCAAGCAAGCAAGCACTGGAAAAATGGTGCAATGCAAAACCTCTTTAGGAGCATATTGTTTAGGAGGCTTGAATGAACTTAAATTTGAAGTTTGAAGTTAAAATTGGACACTTTTCACAAACAGCTGAATGTATGATCTGAATTTACTCCGTTAGATATGGCAGTAGTAAGTGAGTGAGAGACAAAAAAAAGAGTGTCACCCTTTTGTCATTGGTATTTGTGTAAGGCCCAGATCACAGTCGTAGCCCGGGGCAAGGCTGAAAGAACACGACTGACCATAAATTGCTTCATCTGTTGGCTACGGAAGTGCCTGTTATCCAATAAGCAGAGGATGCAGGCAGGCAATACAACCCAACAACCTGATTGTTTCAGGGGCTTCACGACCCCTCGTGACAACCGCCTCCCCTCCCGACATCCATCAACGGAAATGATGAGGTGTATGTTTGTCTCTACTTTATATGCATTTCTGCACCCTCTGACAGAAAGCTGTCAGCTGTGGGGCTGGAGTGATTTTCCACTGGCATCCATGGAGAAAATCCTGGTTGGATTCAGAGCTGCCTGGCTTTTCTGATGTGTAAGAGTGCTGGAGACAGGCCTAGCAGGTTTAAGCAGATTAATTAGGGTGTAGCGAAGACTGAAGAAATCTCTCTTCCATAGATGCTATATCCACTGACACAGCTTTGCATAGCAGCGAGTCCCTGAAATGTGCACAGTACCACCCGCAATGTTGCTCTGACTCTCTCCTAGACGCACACACACATAGACTGCACACACACATGGAGGAGATACTGTTGGAGGGCAAAAAGTCTGCCATGCCCCCTACTCATCCTGTCTCTCTGCTCCAGGGTTAGTCCAATAATCATACCCCTCCCTATTCCCCTGAATGTGTTTATCCTCCACTCTGTTTTTGCTTAGAACACATTTCCCCTTGTTAGCGCACTTGCGAGGAAAATACTCCTCTGCCAGAGATGATTTTCACTTCCTGTCTCTTCATCAGAAGGTGGCGTTCTTGTAAACACGGTCGCCCACAATGCAAACAAAAGAAACAGACGACCCAGGGATTAGCTGTGCAACTCAAAACTGACGCACAACACTGATATTGATGGAGGTTGGTTCTTTGTGCAGCAGACTGGGTGTTGCTGCCGAGATATGGAAAGCGAAAAGGAGCCCATCTAAAGTCAAACCAAAACTTGTTATTCCTTCTCCACTTTCTGTGAACACCCAATTATTCCATCTTATCTCACCGCGCTGATTGATATTGAAGAAAAGACAAGGGCAGAAAATAGAAGCAACCCCCCCCCCCACTCTGAATCCTCATCACCATCATCATTTTCATCATTACATGAAATATGACCGAGAGCATAATCCCACAATGCCGTGCAGATGTCGACGTGAGTTAGCATCAAGAAGACACAAGAGATATGCATGCATCATCTGGCCAGGAGAACATCACTTGTGGGGAGACAGCCAGAGGCCCTAAGGAGGGGAGGCAGAGGGGAGGGGAGGAGGGGGAGGGGGGGTGAAGAGGAGAGACTGGAAGGGAATAGTAGAGGGAGAGGAGTAAAGGGTGCAGAACAACAGCAGGGAATTGAGAGGGAAGTGAAAAGAGAATGAGGTACAATATTAGAGAGGAAAAAAAGGATGGAATGAGTGGGATATTCACCGTAGCACAGGCAGGGAAATAATACAGAGGCAATCAGAGAAAATGGAGGCATAATATCCCAGCGCTGCATAATCTCCACAGATTCAAGCATAATGCATAATCTCCACAGGTTCAACAATACACCACGTGCCCTAACTCTGAGCCAATTACAAAGTGTGTGGTTGTTTTGCATGTGTACATGGGTATGGATTTGACTGGGAGATGCTTGAACGTGGAGTTAAGGATTTGGGTGTGTGTGTGTGTGTGTGGGTGTGCCTTCTGAAAGGTGCAGACAGCTGGGGTGCCCGTGCACGCAGCATCCCTGAGCCTTTGCCTTCTATATACTCTAATGCCCTTCAGTGACCAGATTAAAGCCCAAATGACAAACCACAAAGGCTGGTAACATCTGTTCTGGAACACACTGTCCATTCCTCCCCGCGCTCAGCTCTGTTGGTCACTCCTCAGTCCTCGGTCCCCATGCGGACAACATCTGCAGCAATGGACTAGTGCACATTAACTATTGGAGCATGAGACCGAGCTAACCCACACACCATGAGAGCATCACCCTTCACACAAGTGCTTTATAAAACTGCTTTCCACATTTTTGTCTTATGTATAATTGAACAGATTTGACCTGTATTACTTTTACGACGGCCTGGTTCAATAACAGTGACTCATTCTCCAGTGCAAGCGTTTAGAACTTGCTGCTATGATTTTCCTCATGATGCATATGAATTTGGTCTCAGTATCGCTGTTGTCTTGGTGTTACCTTTCCCTCCCCGGTACCCAGCCTCGGGTATAAAGGGCTGCTGGGAGGAAAAGGTAAAAAGAGGTAACAACAAAGTGTTGTGGCTCCTATGATCTACCAATTGCTGCTATTGTGCAACATCCACTTAACCTTAAGCTTCACATTTACATTCAGCTCTGTCTACAATAACCTTTTTTTCCCACCGTACACAGCATCCTGGCCAGTCTCCTGTGAGACTAAAAAACATTGATTGTGCATGAAAGAGCCTTTCTCAAAAGTCTTTTGTAAGAAAAAATGTTTCACTTCCAGAACAAATCCAACTACATGCCATCCTTCATTGCAAACGACTGTAAAGAATCTTTAATATGAGGTTAAGCCACTATAGACTCTGCACTTCAATGACACGTGCCTCCTATCACTTTTAATTCAGCTGCAGCGAAGGACTTAAGAGTCCTCACAGCGTACAGTAAATGGAGCATAGTACAAGTGCACAAAATTTCATGAGGTGGAGGCGCCAGATCAATACAACAACAACTGAGAAACTAAATGGGTCTGCAAAAAACTGAATAAGCATCAAAGCAAAAAATAAAAATAAAAAAATCATGGAGTGCCAGGTATGTCAATTGAGGAAATGAAAGACACTCTAATGATGTCTCGAATGTTGGAAATGAGGTAGTAATCTAGGGAGTGGAGTAGTAAAGGACAAGTCAGAAAAGACAGGACTATGTAATTGAATGAGAAGCACATTGATGTTCTGATGATGAGGATGGTTAGCAGCTGTCTCATTATCAGATACACCACTTAGACACTTATTATACTGGCTCTGACATCCAGTTCGCCCCTTTGCCCTCACAACACCAACAGCAACTATGGCTTTCTTCACACAAACAGACACATGTCAGATGGGAAGGAATCGTACTTGCTGCCTCGTTGCCATTACATCCTGTACAACAGTGGAGAATGAATTTACACACACAGGGACGCTGCCATAGTACAGCACTCACTTTTTCTTGTATATTTATTTATGAAATAGCTTCACCCAGGTAAAAAGCACGAGGAAACAGATGCTTGAGTGTGAGAGCTTAGGGGTTGGATAAAAGAAAGATACTACGTTCAGTGGAATTCATGAATTAATCAAGCTTCCGGATATTCCTTATCCTTTTTACTCACTGAGGTGTATACAGGTGAAGTCTGATGTCATCTTCCCATTGCCCTAGCACTCTCCACTTCTTGTGAATCGGAGGACGCGATGAATAGAGTTGTTGATTTCTGGACAAACTGATGCGATGGAGGTGAATGAATGGGCAAACGGAAGTCTGGAATTTGACACTTAGCGGTTATAACAGCGCTTTGGCCTAGATCGGTGGAACGTCGGGAAGGCCGCATGAATAATAAACCAACTGCAGTCCCTGTGGTTGGCTGGTGATGTTCTTCGCTCTCATCACCCCAGCCAGGCTAGAGACCACTGAAGGGAGTATAGGCTTACTCAAATTAGTGGCAGCACACCATGAAAACACAAGATATATTTTAACACAGTGACTAGCTTCCAGTCCAGCCTCATATGATGTAGTATAATAATATGAACTTCCTTTTTTTCCCCTCTCTGGCGTAATACTACTGCTTGTGAATGTGCCAAAGTCCTTGGATGTTTTCTCTTTTCACTATGAACAAATGTGCCTGAAGATGCCATCTTGCCCATATACCAAGACAAGTCTTTATGCAGTGATTGCACATCAATCACTGCACAGCAACAATTATGAACTATTATCATTTCGCTGAGAGACACATGCTCAGCTTTGTCACGCTCAGATGCACACACAATCACACACAAGGCACTCGTGCCCACGCACAGAGCTACACACACATGAAGTATGAGTGCACTGGCAAGCTAGGGGTCAATTTGAATATTACTAATGTGATTTTACCATTTTTACTATAATCTCTTCTGCAAATCCTAATGTTGATACCTGACTTCACGATGTTGGAGTAAACACGGCAGGATATAGATTTTAGACTTGAATTAGCACCTTGCAGTTATATTCCTCAGCCAACCAGTCAAGTTGCAGTTTACATCCACATCTGTCCAGACTCACATAATATATGTAGTGAAGACTTTGAAGAAATTTGATAAAAGGTAATAAACGTTATTTTGGCAAATGGAAGTTATCACTATATTGACATGTATGATTCCAGTGGATGGTTTTCATGCTGTCTTCACTAAGAGACTATTGTCACAGAGGTACTGATAGAGAGCCTTGCAACATGGTACAGAAACAAAGAGCTTGTGGTGGAGACAATGCTTCAAAGTTTCAAGGTGGACAACCAAGATTACTGTCAGCAATTCAGTAACTGACTAACTGCGAAATATGGTCCCAATCTCCCTTTTTGTTCCTGAGTTATGGCGTTGAATAATGGCCAGAAAAGTATTTTTACAGAAAAAAAAAAAAAACACTCTGATGTTAGAGTGAAGTTGACCTTTGACCTTTTGGATGCAAAAGGTCATCAATTTTATTTTAGCATATTGTTACATTTGTCTGAAATTTTGTCATGATTAGCATATAAATTCTTGCCTTCTGGCCAAAAGCAGGCTTTGTGAGATCACAGTAACCTTGATCTTTGACCTCAAATTCAAATCAGTTCATCCTTGAGACCAAGTGGACGTTTGTGCCAAATTTGTAGAAAATCCCCAAAGGCGTTCCTGAGATATCGCTTTCAGGAGAATGGGTTGGAAGGACGGGCGGGCATTCCGAAAACATATTGCCTCGGGCCGCGGCTGTCGCCCGTGCGGAGGCATAAAAACAGAAGGCTACACCCAGCTGCAGCTTCCATAGATGACAGCAGCAATAAGTTACAGCTGTATCTGTAATAGTGTGAAGGCCTCATTCAAGGTCTGCTAATGGAGTAGCTTAAGCCAGCGCCAACTCATCTAAAAGGAGATGTATAGCCATATTTCAAATTCAAACGTTGAAACACGACTGCATTAAATTATAGCCAATACTGTACTGTGTGCGGCATCACAATATAGTACCTTGAAAAGCAGACAGTGGCGTGTAATGAATCATTTTGCGATCCATCATTTTGGAAATGGATTGTGTGGAGTGGTCTTTGCAAAGTGCCAGCCCAAACATACAAAACACACAAAATAAAATGATCAAATGTCTCAGCACGCTTATCACGGATGAATGCAAATAAATAAATATCTGCATTCATTCTTATCACACCGTCTTCTCTTGTGCAACTTAAGTATTAAAACTCGAGGCTACTTTGACAGTAAACATATTTTTTTTCTCCTCACTGTACGAGGAGCACTGTCTGTCAGATAGGGACGGAGGAGCTGGCAGCTGCAGCCTTCCACACTGTTTTGCTGGAGGATTTCCAATCTGTGGGCAGGACACCTCAGGCAGACAGAAATATCTGGTTTATTCATGACAGGGATCCTCAGTCATGGGCTGTGACAGGTGTATGGGAGCAGATTGACCTAATACGACCTTTACCGGAGTTTTGCCAATGACTTCTTAAACACAACCACTGTTACAGTAATGGATGGCGCTGGCTGCTGATGCCATTAGAGTGGACTTTAAAGTCTAGATTCAGCCATGCATCTTTGAATTAATATTGTCAAGTTGCACTACTTCATGAACTCTTTACCCAACCTTTCATCAGGCACCAAGAGACATTTTTTAGTTATGCCTTTTTCTTTTGAAGGAATTCCAACAATGCATTTAATAAAACATTGTCAGAAGTTAAATCTTTTACGTATCTGAGGGCAAATGAAAAAAATCAAACCAGCTGAGCCAAAGCATAACGACCCATTTTGAGTGATGTCAGATATTAAGATTCAATTGAATGACAGATACACAGTGGTCCCTTTCTAATGCAATAAAATACACCAACCTCGTGTTGGTGTTGTACTGGACTCTCAATATAATGCAGTCAAGCACAACACCAACAATGGCCATGACCTCATTGCTATAACATATAATTTAATTAACACCTTTATGACAGTGTTCACAAAATTACAGACATCATAAAGATAGACTTTATGGCAGAGCAGTTGTATTGGATTGCATTAGACTTTACAAGTGTACCTAATAAAGTGGCCGCTGAGAATATATAACCAGTTTGGAAAACACACATAAAACTTGGAGAAAATTTATTAAAATACCACCAATTGACTGACAAAAGTAACATGTTGAATTGTATCTTGAATTTACACATACAGCTGCTTCTTAAAAGAATTAGAAAGCTCCAACAAGCTCCAACACAGCAAATCCAGTTAGCATGCTTCTTCACACCAGGCATATGTTTCTTCCAACCAACTGTAAGAAAGTGCACCAGAGCTCTTAAAGGTGTTTGCATGGTCCAATTAACACCAGATGCTAGCCCTTAGCTAACTTACCGAACCTCATAATGCACAGACCTCCAAGGAGCGAGCATGGTCCAGTTAGCACCAGATGCTAGCCCCTTATCTCACTGTCTTCAGCCAAAAAATATGCATAAATTAGTTCCACTCGCCTGGCCTGGCCACCTCCATATTTGCACAGCTATAAACATCAGAGCGCGTTAAACAGGGGAAAATAAATCTCCTATATGTTTCCAAAGCTGAGTGAAACTGACTGGTGTTGCTTTATTATTGTCTCACACTGGCACAAAGACCAAATAACAAATGATGAGACATGAGCTTCATAAGGTTGTGTGGCCATTTCATCATCTATATTAAAGGCAAATATGCTATTATAATCAACCACTGCACTGGACAGTAATTATAGCAAGTAAATGCAAATAGTCTACTACTCTAACTGCAGTGAGAACCCAGATGGCAATCAACTATTCTGTGCATTATCATTATACACGTCTGACTTCCTGTGTGACTGCATTGAAAGCAACACCCCATCGTCCTCGGACCAGACAACTCCAACCTTCCTGAAATGACCCTCATCATCGCAGGAAATGTTGCATATGAATCCGTCAAAGAAGACAACTTAAAACGGTCATCCTAACCCTAACCCATGATTATATTCATGTCAGTGCATTACATTACATTATAAATACAGGAGTAAAAAAAAAAGAAACTATAGGTTTTATTTGTATTTTTGTGCAGTATAGCTATAATTTGTCAATCAATGTAAAAGCTTTCTTTGTGCTTTGTGTGACTCTGTCTGAGTTGGACTCTGAACCGACTTGGAAAAAGTTCAGCTCTGAACAGATAAACGCTCTGGGGCAGCGCAGCCTTTTCTCTGCTGCCCAGTTGTAAGAGCTCAGGGGCTGTATTTCCCGGCAGCAATGTCAACAACAGAAATGGAGAAAAGGGATAGTAGTGCTTATTACTGACCACCCGGAGCTACAGTATCTGATTAAATGGACACAACTTGCCATGACACAAACAACAAACATCCAGCTCAGAGTAACATTAGCGGGGGCCACTTGAACCTTCGGGTAAATTTTCAGATTTGTGTTTCAGTCACTGCTGTGTTTTTGATTCCCTTAAAGTGGCCGCTGTGAGTAGTTATGTGTAGCTTGCTTGCACACACGACACTGATTACATGTCTCCGAACTGCAGGAAGTGCAGGCGAGCCATGCTTATATTTTCTGCCATGCTGACTGTGGCTCTATGGATGGACTGCCTGTTGGTTGGTCATATCTCAATAACAATTACATGGATGACCACAACAGACATTCATGTTCCTCAGAGGATGAAACCTAATAACTTTGGTGATGCCTGACTTTTCTTCTAGCACCACCAGCAGGTCGAAGTTTTCACTCATCCTCTGAAATATATCATTACCTTATGGATGGATTGGATGGATTACGTGTTTCCTAACTGCAGCGAGATGCTCCGGCTGCAAAGAGTGCCCCAGTGAGAATGAGATCAGAGATATGAAGGGGTGAAAGATCGGCTCACTTTTTCCAGTGTGATCGCCACCTGAGGCTTTTCAAGAATTATGCTCTTGTCGTGTAGGTATATTGACAGCTTTACACATCTTGTCCCGTCTGCGCTTGAATGATAGCTTTTTCACTACAGACAGAACAAGATAACCATCATTCAAAGCACGGGAAGTGGAAATATTTATCCCTATATGCTTTTACATGCATGCACGTATAATATGTTTATGTTAAGTTCAGTTAAGTTCAGCTATATCAGAAACCACTGAACCATCATCATAAAACTTGGAAGGATGATGCATTGTAGTATTTTTACTGCAATATCTCTAAAATTCTACTAAATTTGGCCCAAGAGGATAGATTTTGTTTTTTCATGTGTCACAAGCAGGAACACCATTATTATTCATTATTGTTTATCTGTTTTATCATTATATGAAGGTGACTGCTAATGGTGAAGGCGTAATAATGACAAAAAATAATGTGAAAACAAATGCTCAACACCTCAGCGGCTGAGAAAGACCAGCTCTGATCAGCCGGGTTCGTGAAAACTCAGTAGTCTGCACCGGCTTAACGAGAGCAAGGCAGAGGAAGGCAAACAGGGGATAAGTACACAGGAGGGCTGTTGGACCGGCAACAGATGGTGCAATGTGGCCAACCTATCTACTCACAGAAAACATTGACAATCTGCCTGGGAACACACAGGGCTGGCAGGCACTAACTTTGGATGTTGTCAATGGGTAAGAGTGAAATGCATGATTAATGGCAACTCGCCACTTTCCAAAACACCAGAGAGTGCCTCCCAATAGAAATCCCACTGAACCTTACTGTAAGTGGTGCACTACATTTTCAGAATCTCACCACTAGCGCTAACTAGGAGCTAACTAGGAGCCTAATAATACAAATGGCTGACCTCATTTCTAGCAACACAACAAATATGCCACCCAGAAACCAACCTGCCTGCTTGACCAAACACAAATACTTTCTAATCCAGTGTGAGCATAAGCCAGTTGTAATGCACAAATATGGAGGCGGGGATAAACGATTCCTTCCGTGCGATGCTCTTAGGGGGGATTCATGCCTGGAGAAAGCAGGGCTTTGACCCTCAAAATCTGAAAATTAGGCTACTGTTGTTTACTGCATAGTTTGCAGTAAGAATGATATTTCAACACAGAGGAGACACGATACAAGCTGAGGTCAAAGTTCGATCATTTTCTGGCAACCTTTACGCCCTGAATGTTTCAAACTGCACTCTAAATTCATGTTTCTCTTTTTCACGCAGGTATTTTGCATAGTGTGCAAATACACAAATAAACAAAAAATATATTTTCTCACTTACCGCTATTGGTATCAAGCCATGCTTATATTTTCTGCCATGCTGACTGTGGCTCTATGAATGGACTGTTTGTTGGTTGGTCATATCTCAATAACAATTACATGGACGACCACAACAGACATGTTCCTCAGAGGATGAAACCTAATGACTTTGGCAATGCCTGACTTTTCTTCTAGCACCACCAGCAGGTCAAAGTTTTCACTCATCCTCTGAAATATATCATTATCTTATGGATGGATTGGTACAAAATTTGGTACATACATCCATCTAGTGCCATCATAAGGTAAATTTTTTAATTTGTCCAATACTTAGTTTCTGTTATTATCTATTATATTTCATTATTCTATTGTTTTATTTTAGGCTCCATCTCAAAATTACATTACTTTAGCTTTGCATGGCACGTACTAGTAGCTTGACAACAAAATTGGTGACAATTATCAAGCTATGTGTTATTTATCACATGCTCCTTTTTGCAGATCTTGGGTTGGAGTCCACAAGTGCAAATCAAAGAAGGACTCTCAAGTATTAATTCTGTGAAAAATTCTAATGAATGTCCAGCGTGTTTGATCTCAATATAATTATTACAGTGCACCAAAAAGACAATCTAGATACTAGATTTATCAAACATTGTGGTTGCTTAGTTTGTTGGCCGCCCGTAACTGGGAGGATTTAATTGATGATTGTCTGGCTGAGTGACTATACTTCTAATTCACTTAGCACAGTCAAACGGAGGGGGGCTCGTCGTGCCCTTGAGTTTTGCACTAATGAACACCCTTGCATCCGCCGTCCCTCCGCCCACACCTCCTTTCAACACATCACTGTTATGTCTTTCTGTCCCTTCTTAATAGTTTAAGGGAGCTGTTCTAATTCCATCAACAGCCACTCACTCTGATGATTAGTGCCAGTCCGCTGGTGGCCTGGAGGTCGCACAGTTGTTTGTTGACGTCGCTCTGAAGTAGCGCTCAGCTGCAGCATCCGAATAAACAGACCGAAGATGTGAGGCGCTGGCTCGGTGGTTGGCCGCGTGTGATTGTACACATTGACAGCAGGTGACTGGTTGATTATTAAAATTACACACTTGTGAGAAACAAGTGACACGCTGCAACGGTAAGAGAAACACAGCGAGCCTTGTTTGTCAAGCACAAAATACAAGACCTTCTAATAATAAACAGACATGGCCTCATTTCTCTGTGAAATGGCTGATGTTATCATTTGTGTCAAATATGCACCCAACAAGACTGTGCAGGAAATAGAATTTCAACAAGGGTGAAAATACTCCAGATTTGTGCCCAGTGATGGTCTGTCAGTGCACGTTCTCTTACTGGCCTTGGATCAAATTTGTTTCCCTGCAGTGTCTTCGCTTTGGCTTTCTTATTTCCACTCTGACAAAAACATGCTTCTTATGTTCAGTCATTTTCAACTAAAGCAAGCTACGTGTTCCCCTGTAAATCCACCGCTCTGTAAAATATCTACAGTATGCGACAAGATTTAGCAAAGATTAAATAACCAGGCAGATGGAATAAAAACATATTAATACTATCTTAATGGACTTCACTATTGTATTGAATCCTCTCAAATAAGAGAGGAAATAAATGCATGGTGTATTCTGCTTCAGTCAGAAGATCAATAGCAACACAAAGCATACAATATAATTTTGCTGGGTTCCTGTCCATTGATTCTTTGTCATGAGCTCTACTTTGCAACGTGTATGGAAAAATAACTGTGTAGAAATAAGTGGACTTTTCTTTTTTAGCAAGGCTTGGTGAATTTATAAGACAAACAAATATTATGAGGTATATTATTTGTCTTTTCCAAGCTGCCAGCTTTAGATTTGTCTGGCACATGAACATAATTTACATATTTTAAGCTTTGCTACCATCTTTAACAGCTGAAGTGTTTTGCATCGCATGGAATGAATAATGCCCCCTTTCAGATTCCAGTCCGACTGAAGCTCATAAAATGCACAACGAACCACCCAAATTGAGCTTGTACGGCACAAATGCACCCAAGGGAGCAGCACCCCTCTAATTAGCTACATTTTCTAAGCCATTGGTTGAGATACAATACTGAGCCCCATTAGAAAAATTGAAGATGTGTGTGGACTCTAAGGAAACAGACCGTTTTGAGCTCGGCTCGCTGTTACAGCATCCCCACAGCACTTTCATCTACCCGCTTGCTCCCACCCGCAGCATTGCATGACAACTTTGGCTGCAGCAACACTGGCAGGATCCTGCAGCCCCTGAAGGAGTCATGCGATTATGCATCCCTGTAGCCATGATATTCTGAATTACACAAAGAAGACAAGAAGCTGCCTTGGTCATATTGTCTTTTATGTAAGAGAAGCTTGAGAAAAAAACAACCTATTGACACCGTCTGCACAAGAGGAGACAACATAGAAGAGAATAGGTTAGTGTTTGTTCATTCAACTGCCAAACAAGACTGAAATAACTTTATTTGTGGGCAAAGTCGTGAGAAAGATATCTGGATGCGGCTTCTTCTACTAAGTAGTGAACATCAAAAATATATGGGGTTAGGGAAAAAAATAGCGCAGAGGGAAGGATGAAATTTGAAGCAACTAAATTGCAAAGCCCACACAGTCATTATGTTGCCATCCAGCCGTAAAGGAGTTGGCTGTCTCACAGTTGTCAAATAGCAGATACTTGATATTTAATGTACATTGGGAAAAGGAGTATTTAGGTTCCATGGTTGGTCTGTATGATCATACAGCAGCCAAGGAATACAGAGACTTACTGAAGTGCACTTCACTGTGCATAAACCCATTCCTCGGGATGTCCCCATAACCTCGTGTGTTATTGCCCCCCACACATATAGAAAAATGCATTTAAATTCATGAAGAGATCTAAAGAAGGCTCAAGAATGATCCAGTATTCTGCAACAAATCATTCAAGACTCACAGCATTTCAAGAAACATTAAAGATGCTCAGGACAGAATACAAAATCATATTCCATATTTATTTCTTGATATTTAGATTTGGCTCCTGTAATGTTTGGTGCTTGGTATTTGCAGCAGTGTAGTGTGTTTGTTATTTTACCCTCCATATGTGCCGCTGATACATAAGTGGCGCACCTCTCTTCCAACAATAGAAAAAAAAAATTGGCAATAATAATTGCAGCTCCTACACTTACAATGAATGTGACAATTAACTCGGAAAATGAATTCAGAATGCCTGTTTGAGCTGCAAAACACAAATGAGCTTTATTGTACTTAAGGAGAACCAGAAAATCCCCACAAAATCACTCTGACGCAGTCATTGTGTTCATAAAGTCGGCCTCTATTCAGTCAAGGGAATCAGTGGAGCAGCTATAACATTTGTCTCTTGACATTGTAACGACAGTTTTGGGTCTCTGGTTTCTTTATGAGAGAGAATTATTCACTATCTTCAAATACAAGTGTACTGTTCACGACGTGCAATGTAAATGTGATGTACAGCTCCGTGTAAATTCTGATACCAGTGAGATAGGGATACTGTTATAGTAGCTCCAGCACTAGATTGTAATCAAGTAGAATATCAAACACCACAATGTCTCATTTTATATGTAAACGCCAATCCTGTATCCTGGAAGAGGACACACACACACACACACACACACACACACACACACACACACACACACATACATCTGTTCCTATTTAAGGGTAGATTTGTGCCCACTCAAATACCCAGCATCTCCCTAAGCATTAGTATTTCCAGGACAGTTCACCACTATTGATTTGAGAGAAAGGCGAGGAAACAGCACCAGTGAAAGAAGACAATAGAAATACAAGCGTCTAATGTGGAAAAGGCAATAAGACAAAGAGAGGATGTGGTGCACAAAAACACACAAAGATCTCTGATAATGTCTCCACAGAGTCGCTATTAGGTTCAGAGCTCTTGTCTCAGTTTTTCTTTTTTTTCCCTTCCTATTCCATGATCCCTCCTTAAAGCCAAATACAGATCCAGAGCGGATGCCAAATCAGCACTGTTAAAAGCATAATTCTGATGGGGAGAGTCTCTTCCAATTCTTATTACAACAAACAGCATACATCATACTCAAGTCGTTTGGTCCTATTTTATGATTCAAAACAAGAAAAAGAAGCTGGTAAATATCTTTTTAAATTTAAATTCAAATTCTAATATACGGTTTGCCTGGAATTCCCTGTTTCTTACTTGTGTGCTCCATGAGAGTGAGAAACAGAGAGCAGGAGAGACAGTGTGGGTGTTTGTGTGTGCATGCATGTATATCTGTGTGTGCGTCCGAGCGTGTGTGCATCTTGTTCATGGCAAGAAATCAGCTCAGTTTAGCACATAATGGAAATGTGAATAGCCCAGAGCGCCGTTCTCCCACACAGGGAGAGAACTGGCTGGGAGCATGCTGCATCTTTCCAAATCCAAACAGTGAAAGGGAGTTAGCTAGGTTAAAATCCTGCCCCCTTTTTCTCTCCCTCCCTGGAGCGATCCACAGCTCTGCCCATACATTACTCAAACAGGTCATCCAAACAGGTCTCACTAGCAGTCTGAAAACATATTCACACACATATGCGCACACATGTTATGCACACGGCTAAGCATACGCACACACGCACTTAGGTTCAGTGGATAGGTGACGCTGCTCATATTATGACAGATGACATCTTATATGTGGACCCCTGAGCACAAGAGCCCCAAAATGTATGATTAATTTAACATGAACTTTACCTTTTTCAGATTCAAACATTTTCATATTTTCACTCCACAAAAGGTGACCAACCTCAATGCATAGTGTATAACAGTTTTTCTCATTGTATCATGCAACACTGAGATTTCTTAGACCAGGGCACTACCTTTGTGTCCAGAGGGACATAATGAAAACTCAGACTCACATGCTACTTCTAGAGATGCGTTCCGGCTTACGGCCTCTCCCAGATAGTTTCGGGCCACGCACACGTAGCTGCCATCGTCAGGCTTGCTCCGTCGTCCGTGGACAATGCGCAGGAAGAAGAGGGACCCGCTGGGCAGCAGCATGCGGTGCGAGCGGGGGTTGTCCCGGTCCGTCTCGACGCGCTCCCCGTCTTTGTACCATTCCACCGTGGGGACTGGACGGCCCTCTGCCTTACAGTTGAGAGTGGCTGGTTCCCCTTTGGACACAATGAGGTCAGAGGGGTGCTCCACAATGCGGGGAGGGAAGTCTTCCTGGCGAAGACGAGACCCTGGAGGGAACCGAGAGAGTTCAAAAGTCCCATTAAAGAATGCGCCATAATATTTACATGCCCATTAATAATGCATTTTAATTTTGCTGCATCAGCAACAGCAGCATGTTTGGTCTGTGCAGTGCGAAGTTACACCAAAATAAAAAGGGAGCTGACATTAATGTCAAGTCATATCTCTGAAAATAAGGAAAACCTGAATAACTAACTTTATATTTTCACTGCTTTTTAAAGACTTAACTATCGAGGTGCACACATTTGTAAATGTGACTAGTGGAACAAAATGAAGTATAATTTCATCACAGTCCTTGAAAGGAAAGTTGATTAGTGTCAGGTTCTTACTGGCTGCACTATAATGCTGTATTGCTACACTCAGGCTCACAAAGTGTATTTGCTTTCACAGACAGGAGCTGAGGAGTCATTACATCTCATTAGCTTTTTCATTAACACGTTCCATCAAACACTGACATCATCAAACATGTTGTCTCTGTGGGTGCAGAACAGCCACTGCTACATTGGATTTTTCACTTTGTACCGTAATGGTGTGGATATGCAAAGTTTACAACTCTCTTACCCCCTTAAAGGCTAACATTATTATTATGACACATCTAGATTTTAACAAGCGTATTTGATAGTCAATCCTCAGCAAATGTCAAGAGAATCCCTAATCCTGACTGATCCGGGTAAGAATAACGTGATAACTTGTGTAACCGCTCCCCAGTTAACAACCCTCGCTCTGCTCATTCTCTCCATTCATTTGGCGATTTGAACACCTTGAATGCTGTTTCTTAAATTCCGCCTCTAAATGTCACAGAGGAATGACCCGAACGCGTTGCCACTGTGTTTGTTTACCGACGTGACACCATCACAACTCATCTGTTTCACGCTGTATGGGCACATTATGATATCTGTGTTAAAAGGTCTCCCTTCTCTGTTGTGAGCAACAAACCCTGAGTGTAATTTTGAAGTCGCTAAAACAGACTTCTTCGGACTATCATGAGGTGAAGAACTAAATAAGTAAATAAACGAAAATGATGTTACATGGCCTCTTGTTTTTTTTGCCTCTGATGGTGACAAATGCTACAAATTGTGAAGGCAACCGTGATGACTGGCTGCTACACAGCCACTGAAATAAAGCTGCAAATGTGAGTAAAACTGATGTGACAGTCTATAATGTTAAGAGGTTTGTTGACAAAAAGCATTCCATTAGCTGGCGCCAACACACCAAACCATGGTGATATATTATGTTTTTAACATGCTTTTAAAACCCTATACATACGCCTCTGGGTTAGGCAGCGTTTATGTGGATCCACGACGCACAAACAAACCCGCGGGTTATAAAATACTGACTTCTTCTAATTGGTTGTCCCATTAGCCCGTCCCCACTGTGGCTAATGCAGAGTTTGAGACTTGTGCTGTCAGACAACAGAATTGAAATGAGATGATTTAAGTTGTGGGCGGCTCAGTGGTTGGTACTGTCATTTAACAGCGAGAAGGTCCTGCGGGGTCCTGTCAGTCTGTTAGCTCTGGAATGGCAACCCATCCAGGGGCTTTGGCTGCTTTCTGCTCAGTGCATGCTCCAGCACCCCGTGACCCTGAATATGAATAAATGGGGGTGGAAAATGAATAGATGGATGGATATTTTGATTTTCCATGCGAGTTCTTGAATTAAATGTTGGCATTTAAACAGCTGAATAGTCCTGTTTTGATACCTGCTCGGGTTATAAATTGAATGATAATTTAGCTGCAGTCTTAAAATAAAATTCTTGGCAAAGATACATTGAAACTATCCTGTTGGCCAAAATGCTGCTTATCTTAAACATCAAGCTTCATGCAGGTCTTTTTCCCCTGCCAGCGTGTGTGTTTATGGGGATCTATCCATGGTGCTGAAGCTGAAACTCAAAGACTGGTCAGGAACATGTTAGGGCTCGTAAGCAAAGACCACTCTAATAAAAGTGGCTTTGAGGTGACATCTGTCTACAGGCAGAGTTCAGAGGAACTCGATTTAGGCTTACAACCAAAACATTCATTTGATTGTCTAGCAAGAGCACCTGTCTCTCAGGTTGTCTCTGTCATTTGAGAATTAAGTTTGCGATGTCACAACCACCAAGTCAGTCCAAACCGTGCAAAGTCGAAATCAGTAGTATTGATGAAAGACTTATGATGGATACAAACAGTCAACATGGGCACACTGTCCGTGTCATATAAAATGTATTGTACACAGACTGCAGACTCTCAGCATTATCCTCTCTAATAGATCACAGATTACCTCCAGTATTGCCACAGGCATAGTCAGTCAGACACCATCCATTTGGGATTACTTGTGTCTCCTTATTGCAAATGTTGGAATTTTACCTACTAAATCAAAAACAGGCTGAAATATGCACTGAGGTACTCATTTATACATATATCTGCAGAACTGTTGCAACAGCCCTGCAATCAATCCTGCTTTTGGGGCTTGTAATATTTATATTGAGACTGTGTTGATTAAACCCCCAAAACAGGGTGGAACAAACATTAGCATCACCTTTCAGCAGCAGTCCAATACAGCCTCCAAAGTGACCTTAGAGTTTAATCAACACCTTCCTGAAATTATGTCAACAAAAAACGAACACAATAAGCTTCACAAAGACGCCGTTGGATCCACTGCAGAGTCATTGCATTGCTTTGCTTTGGATTGCACAGATGTTGTGGACAGAAAAAAAACCAACTGGCAACACACTCATTCAAATGTCCTGGAACCACCCAAATCTACACCCACTCACCGTGCTGATCACACCTGCACTTCATTTACTCCACTGACACACATTTATGCTCTATGGGCTGCAGGGGACGTATTAGTACCAGCACCTCATGATAAGGACCACACTTATCTCAGACATGTCTCTAAGGTGCAGCTGCATATGAACATCTGTACAGTAGGTCCATGCGTTGTGTGAGTAACCTGTAGACCCACACAGTCAGGGGTGAATTCCCAGCCTCTATGAGTAAGCATCCTCTCTATGGCACATTAGACATTTCAGCTACAGGACACAGAGTTAAGCTCCATCATTCGCCTGAGCAACCTTTCGCACGAGGCCACACAGAGTGTGACCCAAGATAAGTCCATTACAGCAAACTGTGAGGGCAGTCTGATAAATTACAGGCTTGCAGCACTTTGGAAGAAACCAGCATAAGAGATACAGACTTAAATTGTTTAAAAGAAATTAATCAAGGCTTCTTTTCTTTGAGAACACAAAAAAAGTTAAGAGTGGATTTTAAACCACAATGTTTGCAATATTAAAGCAGCTGTAGACTCAAGTAAGAATTCAGCCCTTATGAATAAATGAGCAACTTTCCTCTACCTAAGCCATTAAATGGTTGGCACAATATCTTCTATCAGGACTAAATGAACCAACCATCATATGGAGCATTGGCTTGATGCATTTATGATTTAAAACATGAATATAGGAGGAACAACAAATCCACCTCCAGTGCATGTTGTTGGATCTCATGCTGGATATCTTTCTTGATGCACTTGAAGTGACAAGAGTCTAACAGGCTTCAGATCTCAGCCCAGTGTGTGAATGTTATTTCAAACACCACATATAGTGAGAGATGCATTGATGAACTTACCATCGGCGTGGGTGTACAGAAGTCCACAGAGACACAGATACTGTAGAGGACCCATTCTGGCATATTGGCCCCGGGAGCTATCGGCGCATGAATATCCTCCTCCAGCCAAAAAAAAAAAAAAAAAACCCAATCAACGAATCAATCAATCCGGTTTCACTTGTGCGACTTTGTGACTACTGACTCTCTCAGCTGAGCCGACTGAAACAAAAGCAAAAGCAGTTATTTGAGGCGCCGAGAGAAAGGAGCCATCCGCATGTCCATCCTCCCTCCTCTCCAAGAGCGCACCAGTGAGCAGCGGAGCCGCCGACACGTTGGGAGATTTCTGCAGTCACCACTCGCAAACATCACCGACGCCCAAACACTCTCCGGTCACCGAGGCTTTTTTTCCTTTTTTTCCCCCCTCCTCCTCCTCCTCTCCCATCAGCCCGCGGTCTGCTCACTTTACCGGGCGGACGCGTGCATCCTTCCGCGGGACAAGTTGGGAGATGAAAAAGGTGGAGACGGGCTTCAGTCAGAGGTGAGAGGCTGCACGGTGCAGCACAGCAGCCCCTCCTCTCTCTCTCTCCCCACTCCTGCTGCCCTGGAGAAACTAACACACACACACACACGCACACACACAATAGATGTGAGCAGTGAAAACTCAGCAGCACTTTACAGTCTGGACAACTGGAGGCTGATGATGATGCTCATTAATGGATCTTTTTTCCATTTCTAGGAGATAAGTTGAAGGATGGCTTTGTAGCATGATCAGTATGTATTGAAATGAAAGTAGCTGCTTTGGACATCAGGTTTTGCTTTCTTTCTTTCTTGGATGTCTTATTATATAGATTTTTATTTTATGTATTATTAATTTCATGCATGAGTCCTTTTATCAGCTTACAAATAACAACACCATGTGAAAAATGTCCCTTTCTTATACTGTACTGTTTCTGTCTTTTGTTCCTTCTCATCTGATCCCAATGTTTTATTAACATGCTGCATCAGTACACTGTCTTGTGCACACATGAAGGACAGTCTACCAGGTTGCATTTAGTAAATCAGGATAATCCAATTAAGTGAAAAAGAAACAAGCTTGTAGTTCTGGTTTGCAACTGTAACTTGAGATACACAAGATTTGTCTCTGCAGCCATTTTGTTTGTCCAACATACAAACATGCCTCCTCTTGTCTTGCAGATCTGAAGAGAGTTGATGCATCATTTCTGTACTGTTGTTATTTACGTGCATCTTCTCCAAACCCTGTCACTTCCACAGATATGTCTGCACCGTCCTGCCAAATAACGCAATGTGTTAAATCAAAGCATTTAAACAACCCCCCCCCCCAGTTTTACTAGGCGGTATTTTATTTTCATGTTCATGGTTGAAAAAGCTATTACAAAAGGTGTACAGCTGTTAAAAAAAATGGCACTTCATTCCTGCCCACTGCCTGAGGTGCTTATCCCGCCTTGTCATCAATACTGCTCAATATTGTCAATAGCATTATAAATGCAGTGGCTCGCCATGAGACGAGAGCGAGATGGGCTGCATCAGGTGCTATTGATCCGGAGGGTGAAATTAAACCATTTTTGGCACAGTGTTCACAGCAGTAGATCGAATAATAATTGTGGACGATGGCTAAATCGAGTCTGTATGAAGGGGGTGTAAAGTGAACGCAATCATTTAAATTGGATAGATCTCATCCATCAGAGAACGATGGCTTCAATAGAATTTTTCTTTCCGATTGTTCTTATGGCAGCTCAGCTTGGTTTCATGGTGTTGTGAGGACCTCTTGCCTCTCAATGGATTTTTCTTTATATGCTTCAACAAAATGGAATTGCTGTAATACATAAGTGGCATTTTTGAGGAAAAAAGGAAAAAGAGTCATGTATTTCTATTCCTAAAAACACAATGCAGCGGAGGATTTCAGCAACTTGTCACCGATTGTTTTTTCAGACTTTACGCAGAGAGTGACCTTGACCCATTGCACATCCTGTCTTTCAAGGAGATAATAAATAGGCTTTTCAACAAATTAATAACCTCACAAAAATCCATCAAGGTGAACTTTAATGATCTGAGAAGGAAACTTCAAGAACATGTTACAGCTAATTGTACCAAATGACTTAACACACATTAATGCTGCTATTCATCATGAGCACTTACTGTTAAACAAATGTTGGTATCAATCTCGTATCTCTTCCCACAGAGAGTTGGGAGACTGTGTAATAGACTAGACAGCTGCAATGGAGCTAAAGCCAAAATGTTAATGCAGTTGCCTAAATGTAAAAGAGATATTAAGATATTCAGTCTTAAAAAAATGTGATGATTAATGAGCTTCATCCAGTGACATTGTCACAGTTAAGAGTGATGAATACAACAGTGGCCAACCCTCAGATATTGCTAATACTGTATCAACACACAGACAACATCTACTGTAAATAACAAGTGAGAGATTTTGGAATAAAGCATTAACATGTCACAGGATATGATTACATTTGTCATTTATAGCTTAGTGGCAACCAAGAGCTGATTATATAGCATCTTATTAAAATACAAAGCTTCTGATTCAATATATATGGTGTATTGGACAACTGGCCACACATTGTGTTTATAGTTCACTCAACACTGCTGTGATGCTGTGTGGAGCTGAGATGACAGCTCCAGCTTTTTGTCAGCACATCCTGTGTAATTATATATCACTGATTTTGTTTTTAATGTTATCCTGCTGAGAAGACGCTCTAAATGTCTTGTCCATTCAGAAGCTGCAAATCTTGCTTATTAAGTAAAATGCTATAGTAAGTAAATAAAATACAAAACATGTATTCAAGCACTCCTTGCTATCTTGCTGCATTTACATTGTATAAAATCAAACACCAGTCAGCACGATGGTATTTTTTTGTATCATCATAATACTTTGAATGAACTGATGCCGGTCATCTTTGACTGAGCCGGTCCTACTTACACCTCGCTTACGGCGAGAAGACACAAACTGACACACCATCTGAAAACAGGCAAGATGCATCTGGGGAAAGGTGCTGTCATTATATATATATATATATATATATATATATATATAAAGTTGGGAGACTGAAAATAGCATTAAGATGGAGAAATCCAGGAGAAAATGGCATGTGGCACGAGTAATTGCATAATGGCATTTGATGTCTAGCGTAAGGTCAAAAAAAAGAGAATGTACATTTATTGAGAGTGAGGTGATTTGATGTTTATCTCTGGAGTTGAATAAGATAAGACAGGCAGCAAAAGACTCATCTCTCATCACACACTGAGACAGACATGTTTCCAGGCAACCTAAGATTTCTGCTGCCTTTTCTCTCACAAACCAAAATCAAAAGGGCTACCGGCTCTCATTAATCTACCCCTCTCTCTCTCCCTCTGTTGATCACACATAGGAGACAGTGTCAAGGTCACAAGTTTTGTCCGCACCATTACCTACTCATAAGCGTGTTTGTCCAAGCCAGGAGTGCTGAAGGTAACAGATGGTGTGTGTGACAGTGTGTTCAACACCGGGCATGCTCAGCCTTAGTGAGGGTAGACAGAGTAGACATGTGTCCTGACCACAAAGCCCAAACCTGTATACAAGTGACGAACGTCTGTCTCACAGCTTAAGGTGGATCCAGAGAATGCCTGAAACACTGTCTTGAAATTTCCACCAGTGATTTGAATATTTTTATATTATGTGCAACCAGAGAAATTTAAAGTCGCAGTAAAGCCAACGTGGCGGGAATGAAAATATTTTCTTGACGTCTCATATAGACACAAAGTATCCTTTTGCATCTGTATGAGACACCAGCTAGAAAGAGTTTCTGCCAGAAAGTCTTTCAATGTGTGGTTAAGGTTGTGAAACATTCACAGTTTGGTTGGTTTGAAGTTTATTGTCATTGACATACATTAATAGCCAATTAGCATTACGAATGAAAATCACCTTGAGATCGGGTTTCACTTGTGCATGCACAGATGAAATAACACTGTACACACACACACACACATATCTACCTACTGCATATATACTGACAAAATTACACAAAACAAACAAAGTACACAATTTCTTGCTAAGATAGACAATAACTGTCCATCTCCTTTTAAATAGACAGTAGTTGCAGCTGGGCAGTCGTGTGTTCCATCATGTAAATGTGTTCGAATTTTTGCAACCATTCAACAATCGTGGGATGTTCAGAGTTCATCAGATTACTATTATTATTTTTTATTTTAACAAGATATCCAATTCATAACACTTGTCTGTGGCAAACTGGTGTTCAGGTGATACTTCCAATAAGAACAATAATGTTTCCAGAATTTTCATTGTATTTTTGAGCCAAAATACATGAGGATGTTCTCCAACCACACCACGGTTTCTATATATACACCAATCAATTGGTTGTAATCAGTCCACTCTCAGTCCATCTTATAGAAGCATTATCACACACAGCTGAGAGAAACTCTACATTTCCTCCTATGGACAAGCTCGTGAAAGTGCTATACCCCCCTTTAGTTGCTTTTTGACTGAAGTCCAGATCTTCAATGCGTGTTTGATCCATATACATTATTAATTTTATTTTTTTTCCTGAGACTATTGACTAGGAAATGGAAGGGTCGATAGTGATATGGCAGGTAAAAAAAAATTCTTCATTTGAAACCCATCATTCTCTAAATCCCTGACTCATGCCAACGCTGCTCAGAGCTGGGCCTCCAAGTAGTAACGTTTTAGGTTGGGTAAATGAAGACCTCCTTTCTGTTTTGCTCACGTCAGTATTTTCAACCAGATTCTTGGTCTCCTCTTTTGCCAGATACATTTTGATATTCATTTTTAACAACTTAAATGTGGATTGTGGTACTAGGACATGGAGAGAGTCTTTGTAGAATATATTATAGATTGTGGGGACAGAGGTAATGGGGTTTTCTAAGAATAATAACATATCATCTGCAAAAGTGTTGATTTGTGTTGATCATTTCCTTCAGCTGATATTCCTTGTATGAAGGGATTAGCTTTCATTAATTCAGCAAGTGGTTCAATGCTGAGTGTGAACAAGGAGGGTGATAAAGTGTCACCCTGGAGTGTACCACGTCCCAGAGGGAAAAAATCTGAGCAATGCCCATTTATTCTTACTCTAGATCTAGGAATTAAAAAAAAAATCATATCATTCATATCAATTCATATCATTAAAGCCCATATGGCTGAGAGTCTGCTCTAAAAAGGTCCAGTCAACCATATCAATTGCCTCCCAGCATCAAAGCTGAGAAGCATTGACATGGTGTCCCTCTTGGCTTCAATTGATTGTAGGTTCAAGGGCCTGTCAGTTCTCTGTTAGTTGTTAATAAAAAATCTGATCTGACTTTACAAGGTTTTTTGATATGATTTTGTATTCTGTTTGCTACAGAGGAAGTCAAGATTTTAAGGTCTACACAGAGGAGGCCAAGTGGGCAGTAAGACATTGACTCAGATCTTTCATATCTTTGTGAGTAACACTTATTACTGCTTCTGACCGTGACCCAGGTGGATTTTCCTCTGCTAGGGCAAAGTTAAAGACTCTACATAAAACTGTGGTTAACTCACTTACAAACGTTTTAGAAGATTTATTATCTTTTAGTTTGAAAATATTTTCTTAGATTTCTTCATCTTTCATATAAGATGTCATCATATTGGCCTCATCTGATGTTAATCTAGTCACATTAATTGAGTTAACAAAGGATTCGATCTTTTCTTTTGACGGTCATCCTCCTCTTTGTACAACTTTCTGTAATAAGCAGCAAATGCCTGCGATGTCTTTTGTCTGGATTGACATCTGGTCATTATTTGGGCATTTCATCTTGTGCACTACTCTGTTGGATTGGGCTTTACGCAGTTGGAAAGCCAGCGAGTGGCTTGCTCCATTGCCCATTATGTAGTACTTTCTATTTATGAATCACAGTGCTCCCTCTGCTTTGTAAGTTAAAGGGTCATCAAATTTCTGTCTGTTTTCTTAGCCCAATATTTTCTGTTTTTTTTTTTTTTAATTTTCTATTTTTGATGCTCTGTCTTTAATATCTGAATTTCCTTCTCTAA
The DNA here is from genome assembly GCA_025331565.1 of Holacanthus passer. Classification (NCBI taxonomy): domain Eukaryota; kingdom Metazoa; phylum Chordata; class Actinopteri; family Pomacanthidae; genus Holacanthus; species Holacanthus passer. The sequence continues at coordinate 9,439,277 of JAFREQ010000005.1, forward strand.
TTCAACTTGTTGAGCTTGCCTTTGCTTTTTTAATCTTGAGGAAATTGCAATGTTGCCCCTCATCACTACTTTGGTCCCCTCCCAGAGAACAGAGGGAGAAACTGTGTCACTATCATTAGAGGTAGATTGTTAAGTCGTCACACATTTCTTGTTGAATTGCTTCATCATTTAACAATGAGACATTAAGTCTCCAATATTTAAAGTGTTAACTTGGTCCCATCTGTGTCTTTACGGTGACACAGGTGTGGTCTGATATGGTAATTGGTTCTATATTAAACATACTAGTCCTTTAAGTTCTGTTCCAGATATTAAGAACATATCCAGCATAGAGTAGCTGCCATGCATTTACATTAAAGTCTTTTTCTCTGGCGTGTAAGTGGCACCACATATCCACCAAGCCCCTGTTCATCCATCATTGCCAGAGAGAGAGACAGGACAGAGAGAGTCTGCTTCCCCTGGGAGCCCATCCATAGTTTGTCTCAGAAGACATCTGAAGTCTCCGCCAATCAAAATACTTCTCTCTACTTTTGCTCCCATTTTTAATAGAAGCGCTATACACCTGGTTCTTTGTTCTTCTTCTGACAAATGGGTCTCCTGGATCATTACTATAGGGCAATGTGGTTTTTTAAGTTGAGTGAATGTTTATTTTTCTCTTAATTAGACAGCTTATACCCTTAACATGATAGCTCTTAGTCAAGTAAGGCAAAAGTACAATGGAATGATGGTACAAACTAAAGTGAACTTCCACATACTCAACTATATGTTTGTGTATTTTCAGTATTCATTTTTTTTTTTTTAACTTTTTTACTTCTTCAAACACAAACACAAACCAGAACACAAATCAAACATAAACTTTACAGGTTGTACAGTCAGTTAATTACTAACTGAATGAGTTTTTACCATCATGCACAAATGACCTGGTTGGGGGAGATGAACATTTTGATATGTTTATACTATTTTTTTACTAGTTTCAAATCATTTATGTTCCCCCAAGCAGGAAATCTTTATGTTTCTTCCAAGAGCTGCTGAACATAGGGAAGAAACCATCATCACTGGCACCACCTGGACTAACTAACCTTGCCTTTTGATCATACACATACATGATTTAGATGTCTCGGCAAGCCTAGAGAGCTCTTATTGATTAGCAAAATGCTGCAGGATTCAAAGCTGCTGGATGTGGCAATTACCAGGGATGGAAAGAGGACTTTTACTCAAGTGAAAGTATTGTTACTTTGAAGAAATTTGATTCAAGTTGAAGTAAAATTACTTATGTAGAAATGTACCTCGAAAAAAAAAGTAGGTCAGTCAAAATGCCCTCTGAGTGAATGTTACTGCACTTCATTTCTAAAAGGAAAAGGGGGGGGTGTAAACCAATGCAGGCTACAAAATGTACTGCATTAACATGCCAATGTACGTATAACACCACAGAGCGCTTTGCAGCCTGTGCATACAACTGATAATGAATTATGCAACTGCCCTCCTCAGCAAAGCCTCACTAGAATTAACCAGCAAAGAAGCCAAACTCAGACAGTTAAACAAAACTGACTGCCAACAAATGAAAAGAGCTGTGGACATCGCGACATGTGCAACAGGCATTATTAGGCTACAGAAATGAAATACACCATCACTTCATGCAGAATTAACAGCAAAAGAAATCATCACTACAGCAGATAACACAGACATGGACTGTATAAATAATTAAATCTCCATAGTGGTTGCAGCCATAAACACACATTTCAGCAAAAGAGAACTATACAGGCAAACCACACTAGGTTGACTAGCAAAGTTGACGTTCTCTCCAACCAGTAGTGGGTTTGTTGTTGTACTCACCTGTCTGAAAGTCAGTCTGTTTGCTGTAGGTTTACCTTCTTTGCTCAATCATTCTCAGCCCCTCTGTTCCACTCGTAGTTTTATATTTCATATTTTGATGTGACAGAGCGCTCAGCAGTCACTGTGACAAGGATTATTGTCAAAAACAGCAGACAGACCTCAAACACCTCGCTGAAGAATCTACAGACCGTATCAATAATAAGCTGTTAAGCTTTTGAGTTTTTGTCAAATGGCACCGCGTCAGATTTCCATGTTTTGCCACGAAACAGGAAACAGTTTGTAGCTCGACTGCACACGGTCAAATCTGCCCTGAACTACACAAGCTAGAGTCCCAGCCTGAAGACATCAGCCAATATTCAGTAATAGATATAGTAACATTTACTGGCAACAGGAAATGACAGATTCCCTCCTTTGATGTACTCCTCCTAGAGCATTAAGGCCTTGATGATGCTACTCTATGAAGCTTGTGAGTTTTCATTAAATAACGGTGTCATGATGACATCTGCTCCAAATTTCACGTTTGATCATTTCAGCAATTTTAAAAAAAACTTTATTTACATGAAAATTTCACAGTGTGGTTTACATTGCATATACATAATGTATAATTAGTGGGTGTTCTCTAATGCCACAAAGGAAGTGACACTGAACTTGTTTGTTGAGGGTCCAAAACACATGAAAATCCAGACCTGTGTCAGCCGGTTGGTGTCCTGTAATGAGGCTGTGTCTGCTGCACATCCAGTGCGTGTGGGGGCGTGAGGGCCCATTCATCGCTGTTTGCAGCTATAATTCTTTATCGTACTAAGTCAAGCTCCGCTGTGACTGCATCTCTCACACCCCCTGACTCCCAGCCAGTGAATTTCACATTTGGAACATGCATCTTTTCCAGAGTGTCAGCTGAGTGCAGAGTGTCACCTCTGTGGAGCTCTGCCTCTTGGGGCTGCAGACACACCAGCAGCTTCTCCTCTGCTGCAAATGCTGATTTGGCTCCTTTTCTTTTCAGTGCGTTTATGACTACTTTTTACATGCGACTTTTGTTTTCAACCTGTAACGGATGTGACTTAAAATGTAGTGGAGAACAAATACAATATAAAAAGCAAACATTCCTTTTTTTTGAGTTTAGAAATGCTCAAAAAAGTACCAGTGCGCAAAAAATGACTTCGTTACTATAATAACTGTAAATGTAATTAGTTACTTTCAACCCTGTGATTATGAATTTGAACTGTCGATATAATGTAGGAACAAATAACATTAAATAAGTTGTAGTATTTGTGTACAGGTATCCGTTTGGAAAAGGCTGTATATCTACCACATGTATAGAGATCACTGGATGTCACACAGGTTTAGGGCAGAGGGCATTGTCCATCACCCTGACATGTTGCCCTATGTCTCTTTAAGTTTGAGAAGGCAGGAAGTGTGCTCTGGAACCTACGGGTGAATGGACATAATGCTGAAAACCTGAGTAATCCAAAATAACATCTGTGCTACAGTATAAATTCCACCATTGCAAAGCAAAAAAGATTATTATAGATATTAAGATATGTATTATAGAAAAACAAATGGTAATAATTGTCTCTGAGCGAGTTCTTTCAAGCTGCTGTGTTACTCTCTTTTACCGGATCGAGACTCCTCTTGGGACACTTCTGAAGTAATGTGCGAAGGACTCTTGAAATCAAAGCTAGACATCACAAGATGTCTCCTCTCAAGAAATGTAGGTTTCTCTCTCGGAGACGAGTGGTGTTGTCAATGTATTACTATCACTTTATTCTCTGGCAGCGGACACATTGCTTCCTCTGTATACCTTCACGCTCTACAAAACAACATTGAACTCCTGACACACCTTGCTAGAGTGGAGAGAGAAGGACCCAATCCTTCCAACTCCATTTAAATGCTTTCAAGGTGAAAAAGGCCCCATTCAGCTTCTGGAAGTGGAAGAGGTACTTTGGAGGACACTAGTGAGATATCGCTCTAGCGGCATAGGCGTGGAGGAGAAAGAAAGGGCTTGTGTTTAATCAGGCGCAAGGACATTTACACCATTTGTTTTTCCTCTGGATGAGCACAGGGAAAAAAATAGAAAAACAAGGAAGAAAATATTGCTGAAAGCAATATGAAGGAGAAACCCCAGGAAGCACTGTGCTCTTAACATTTTCAAAATGGCAGATAATAGACTTCTCCCATGCGTGTAAACATTGCATTTCCATAGAAATGACTTCTTTCCGTGTCTCAAATAGGTAGTCATGGGTGAGGGAGTTATGTACCACTCACCTCTTAATCTCGTTAGATGTTCCTAAAACGGCATTGGTTCTTTGGTTAAAAGAGGAAATAGAAAAACACAAAATAAGACAGAGTCTAAAAGAGAGAATGTGTCAGTGTTGGCAATTTGAACACTGAGCTACTTTTAATCAATCCAATCTGATTCATTTTAATATAATTGTTCTGTTGATAGGGCCGACATCAGGCGCCAGGCATGATGTCATGTTTAAAGGACTTCCTTTTATTTCAACATATTGACTATTTTTACCATCATACTAGTTCACCTACAGCATGAAGATGAAACAAGATACATTTATACATATAACTGCAAAGCCAGCATTCAAAATTTGAAAATGTATCTGCAGCATCTCTTCTAACAACTGGCTTGCCACATTTTATAATTGTCAATTTAGCTGTAATCTTGCTCCTGATTCACTTCCTTTGTGTTCTCAGGAGTTAATATAGTGTAACTCTTACATAACTCTTTGTATTGGATTCTTTGTAGGATGTGTAGTATGTAACATTAAGAATGTGAAGCAGCATATGTCCTAAGCAGAAGCTTGTCCTAGTTTTATATGAACAGTACGAATAGATAATTCATTTTAATGCATTAAAGGTCAAGTATTTGGGTCATTTTCAAATTGAAATGCATTTTGCATGATAATATGCTTTAATTTTCCTTAGTACATCAGTCAAATCTACATCCTTAAACTGAGGCTAAGGGGGTATTATATTCCAATCATCAAGTTTTGATATGATGAATAGTTGGATTTAATTTCAACTAAGATTATCAATCATCCATTTCCCACATTTAGACAAAACAAAAATGCTGATAACTGAAGTGAGTGACTTTGTAGTTACTATTTGTATATTCTTGCCATTTCAAGTTTGTGTTTTTCTTTCTTTCTGATTATATGTATCAAAATATAAAGCCCAGTGATTCCAACTCATAAGAAGTATGTGTAGTAATATGATTACTGCACATCGCGTGTCCTTTTTGAGTCGTAGGTGTGGGACTGTCTGCGTAGGCACAGTCTTGAGAAAATAATAGCTCAAGAACAATACATGCCAGAAACTTAACACATACCCGACGGGTTTCCCCGAGAAACCTGTCGTGCATTAGTAGATGATCTGATTAGATTGTGGAGGACTTTAGCTGCATAAATTTGCATTTCTGTGAGGAAAAAAATACATTAATTTGAGACTACTGTCAGACTCAGGCAGCACCTCAGCTTCCGACAACATTGTTCTCTCCTGGATAAATGTTGGGCTGCTCTATTAACGGGGTCCTGTGATCCAAGCAGAAGAGTTCAGGTGTGTCAGAGAGCGGGAGCGAGTTTGACCGCTGATTTTGTGCATCACTTCCAACTCTGTTTTCTGGTCAGTCTTCCGTGTGTCCCTGGCCTATGGTCATGGGGTTTGTGGGTAGTGACCGAAAGAATGAGATTGTGGATACAAGTGACTGAGGGTTCGCGGCCTCACTCTGCGTGACAGGGTGAGGGATTTAGTGATCCAAAAGGACCTTGGTATCATTGCTGCTCCCTCACACTGGTAGAAACTGCCGAGGTAGTTCAGGCTGTACCCAGGGGTGCTGCCAAATCCAGAAGGAAATGTAATGGAAATCCTCTATAATAAAAAGCTGTCCCTTCGTAGTAGTAGTCCATTACTCTTAGTCAAACTGATTTATTTGCTTAACTTAAAAAAAAAAGGGATACACTACCAAACCTGAACACCATTACTGTTTACTTCTCAGCTGTGATGATTCTTCATTTGTAGGGTTTAATAAACAGCTTTACTTCTTCTGAAGTTCGATGTGATTATAACAAATTCTACATTGGGAAGCAAGTTCATTGTCAATTGTTGGAAATGGAAAAAAGAAATAATAAAATGAATAGTCATTTTAAAGCATTACTAATGTACTGAGGAATAAGATGCGTTAGAACTCGGGGAAACCCTAAAATGAATTGGTTGATCCACAAGGACCTAAAGTTACAGCCTTTCATCATCCATACTTACATCAGACAAAGGTTTTCTAAGTTTGCAAGGTGCTACATACATACTGATGGCTTTGGCCTGCTCAACTCCAAATCAAATGTCTTGTGTTCATACTAGCCTTTTGAAGATGCAACATATACTGTAAACTCACATAGCTGCAGCTGAAGCATTACATTAGAGTCAATCTTATGCCTCATAATGACGGGAACATGGAGATGAGATGGAGCTTAGCATCCAGGTGACTCACACTTGGTGAGAAAAATTCAATACTCTCAACCTTGGAAAAAAAAAAAAAATGTGTGTACTACACAGCCAAGGGCACCGTGTTTTAGAGTGTTGTTCTCTGTGAGACAAATGGCAGCAGGACTCAGACCCATACTCACATGAAGCCTACAACATCTATGCTACCCTAACATTACTCAGACACTTGCAGCGGCTCGACGTTGAAGCCAGTCATTTCTGATCTTGCCATCGGTCTCGACAAAACGGACGGGACCACCGTTCCGAGAGTGCCGGGGATGATATATGACTCATTGTGCTAACGTAGCTGAGCCATTGTTTCATATACATAATAAATCATATCCCATGAAACAGGCACAACAGTACAATTCAGCTGCTGGATATTGAAATTTAAATTGGTCGAGGAAGCAGATATGAGTGTTTGGTCCAGAAAGTACTTTCTCTGTCCGCTTGATAGCAAATGAAGACAGTGTTTGCAGAAGGCCCACATGGGGTCCTGTCACCAAATTAAGCGATCTAGGTGGCGATGGTGAATGTCACTTGCCGGGGTTGAAATTTTGGCATAGCTTTAATGTGCAAGGTTGATTTGGAAGGAGAGGATGCAGTTGGGATAAAGGCGTATGACATTATTTGTACAAAGCTTTCGATTTCAATGGCAACATAAGGGGATTGAGGACAATATACAATATATTTCTAATGAAACCATGAACAGCCACACACAATCTGAAGTCTATGTTTTTGCATGAGTGTGAATAACAGCTCACTCAAATATACCACATAAATATGTTGATGGCCTGTTTTACATCATGCTGTGACCACACTGCAGAATTCTTCTCTTGTTACCTCTCCTTCCCCAGCCCCCTTCCTCTCCTCAACCCACTCTCAAAAAAAGGACAAGAAAAAAGCCCAGAGGTAACTCTTTTTGCGTACATGCACACCCACATATGCATGTATGCACAACAGAGAGCTCCTGTGTAAAACATACATCAGCGGTGTCTACATGTACAGCTGAGTACAGTGCATGACATACTGTACCTAACACATCTTCTCAAGTACATGTGCATGTTCATCTGAAAACCTTGGAAGAATGAAGATCTCAGTCCACCCTGATCCACTCTTCTTTATATTTTAGTAAAATGAGCTTTAGGTTGCTTCCCATTCCAGATAAGTGCATTACAGAGTTTGTTATAGCGACTGAAGTATTTAGTGGGAATCTTGATTGGGAGGGACTGAGAAATATAATTAAACTCATAATTAAACCTGTTAATATATATGATCTGAAGTCAGGACTGATTGAAGTCACATTATATAGAGTTTTCCTCCTCCAACCAGCTTCAAGTACATTCGAAGGGATAAACAGCACAATTAACCCTCCTGTTATACTACAGGTCAATTTGATCCACAGCATAATGGATGCTTTTTCCCCCCCAGTATGTCAGGAGGTTGAAAGTTCCGATTTACTGTTCATTTTTAGTCAAATCACAAAACAGGCAGAGTGCTGAATGTGAGTACACTGGATGGTTTAAAATCATTCTGCAATTGCAAGCTCTTCAAATATGATGCATAAACTTTTACCGCGGCGTAACTGTACTCGTACCAGATACTTGACTCCCGCCGCACTGCATAAAATTTAAAAGACGCTGAAAAGCTTGAAACACTATCTGGTATTTAAAAGTTAACCTGCCTCCTAGTCCTTGGTGCCTGACATCAAAATGATCCTTGCAGTCCATGCAAAATGCATGGTGGTTGGAAGGGCAGAGACAGCTATTTCAATGAACGCTGAAGAAACAGCACGAGGCTCTTTCTTCTCCTTGAACTCTCTTTTATCTCAGTCACCATAAGACTCATTCATCTCCCTCTGCTTGAGTGGATGAAAAAAAAATGCAGACAGTGGTGTATGTTTCCTGTTTTATCAAGATGCAAACATTGCTTATTATTACAGATGCTGATTATTATAGTTGCTGAACATGATTCATTTCGCCCGACGTTGAAATTCATGAAACAAAATCAGCAAAAAAGCAGAAATTTGACAGGCTATTAATGACCTGTGAACATGAAACCATAGTTTACACTGTCCATATTTTGATTGTTAAAGTGCAAGGCTTCATATTGGTCTCGTGTACCAATCGAGCTCCACTGGGGAGGCTGTGACACAGCTGGAGGGTTTCTTGGACAGGTCTTGGTAGATCTCCTTTAAAGAGATCAATGTCCGAGGAGAAGCTCATTACTTGTGGCTAAATCAGGTAATAAACTTAGACTGACCGATGAGTGATTTAGAAAAAGAGGCACCTGCGAGGCTGTTGGACTGAGAGCATACACATTTAAGAGGGCAGCGATGGTCTGTGCATGCCTCTGCTGGTATGGGAATCTGTAGCTGAACTGAACTTAGTTAATGTCAGAGCTTCATTTGTCAACTCTAATAGCAGACTATGGTGATGCCCCCAGGTGTCAGTGCAGTAACTCAGCCAAACTATAGTTCTTCCACCATGCCCCGATGTCAGAGGAAGCACGAGCAGAGCTCTTCCATGGCGGGCTTCGGTGATAGAGGACATTGTCAACTTTTGTTAATGTCACATGTCATCCCTAATACTGTACACAGGATTAAATATTGGCTGAGTGAATTCCTGTAATAAATGAGAGCGTATTACTTTTTTTCCCCCTCTTGTCATCAGACTGTTTTCGTGTTTGACTGATTTGTGCGATGAGTGATGTTTTTGTAGGCTACGTTCGTGGGAGATGATGATAATACGAGCAGGCAGGTGGATTATTTCTGCTGTTGTCATTAGGCTTGATTTTCTTTTTCCTGTGTGGAATTCAGATAACGCAAAGCTACCTGGAAAACTAAGCGATGTCAGTTCTTGGTATGAATGACAATGGCTAATCTGAGGAATGCTCATTTTTAATTACAGCAGTGATTGATAACATATTTCATACGTCATTTTGCTGGTGTTTTTGAGGTAGACACAGAAAGTAGATTGTTCTGATGTACAATATATTATGTTATATATTGCTACTGTGCCATGATAGAAGATTTCTATTTATAACAACCACCATTAGTTTGAAACAAAGTTACTTCTAACTTATTTGCTGAACATGTGATTTTCCCTAAAAGACCTGGTATCGATTGCATTTTCTTCCATGTGCTTTGTGTTGAATATCTAAAATGATATGTTGTGAAAATCTAGGTGAATATCAATAGCAGTTTAAAGAGCAATGGCGATTCATCAAAAAGCTGGTAAAAGTGTTGGAAAGCGTTCACCCTGAAAAGAGAGCGTGCCTCCTCCTGTTGCCCTCTTCACCTCTATACAACTCTTTATGATGCTCCAACGATTACTCCTATTATGGGAACAGTATGGGAGAGAATGTGCACCCTGTAATGATCCAGTGTTTTGAAGCGTGCTTGCATGTGTTGGAAATAGGCCTCATGCAGATTTATGATGACAGTTGGTATTCTTAAGATTCAAACGCCACACACAGAGATTAGTGGTACTGAGCCATCTTTTTAGATCGAGGAAAAACAAACACAACTGTACTGTCGATGTCTCTCTTCTATTGTTGGGAAAATTGTTATGTGACCCATAATAATGCCTGCCTGTGTTCCCCATGCATACAGGCCTTTTGTGCTTAAATGCACTGTATAGAGAGCGCCTCATTGTTGGCTGTTGTTAGAAGCCAGAATTCATTCAAAAGCCACATAAGCAATCATTCAATTATCCAATCAAATCCTTCCCCCATAGTTTCAATCCACTTGAATCTGCACCTGATGGTATTGTGACTTGCTGTAGTCTTCTAATCATTTCATGCACGGGAGGCACCTTTTGCAAGACTGCCATGCAATCTCCTACACAGGTGTTGCTCCGTGCCTGGTTGTTGTAAAGATGCTGGATTTAGCTCCTGAAGAACTGATGCTGACCCTGAAACACTTGCTGATTACTAGTAGAGTGAGTAAGTTTTGTAAATACTGTAAATGAGCCAAACTAGATTTAACTGAACTGCTCAATTAGCCTTTTACTCTACAAATAGTGAAGTAAAGAAATTACTGCTTTGTACATGTTTTATATCCTTTTACATGACCCGGACATTAGATGACCCTGACACACGATTTAGAGATCCCCTCCAATCATGTTTTATGACACATGGAAATACTTGTACTCACACTCGCAGAAATACTTTGCACATGTTTCATGAGGGAGAAAATGCTGTCAACGCACACATTTGTTACACTCCAGGGATACACACAATGTGTTTCCAAGAGTAATACAGAATGTAAACATGATTTTTCTTCACAAGAAAACTCCACAGGGCAGCTTTAAGGTGAGCAGAAAAAATTTCCCCCCTTCAGCAGATATATGTGAAAACAGCCTTCAAGTGTCAAACATGCATCATCCTGCGCAGTAAAACTCAAACATCACAGTCAGCGAACAAGGAGAACATGTTTGTGAGTGGAGGCAGACCTTAACTGACTGAAACCCCTTAAACATGACTGTCAGACTGAACTGTTCTCTGCAGTTGAAACAAGCAAACTAACCACTTTAACATGCTACTGTATTAGACTGAAATGGCACTGCTTGACCACAACCTGCCTTCTTGAGGAAATGACTTCGACACTGTGGGATATCGTCGAATCATGAAGATTTGGAAGATGCACTTGGAGCCTCAAATTTCACAAATGCATTTTCTCAAGGCCATTACTCATTACATACTGCACTGGAGCAAAAAGATCACCAAATATCAGTTCAAGAACCACATGGTCTTCACCGGACATGGATTTATGTGTGGAGATCGAATTACGGCCACGTGGACCTGCAGGTGCACGTCAGCAGCAACTTCCACGTTTCTTGAAGAAAAAATATGCAAAGTAAATGTGGTCTCCCCAATGTCAAGCTGCATTTGACACCCTTATCTGGTGCCAGCACCCTACAACTTCACAAGTCCCTTTATTCATAATTCTCATAATTCTAAAGGGAATTCTCTCATAATTCCCCTTATTCACATTCTCTACTTTTGCCACCTGCAGGCTGAATCCAGCTAACTGAGAATGTGAAACACTCTAAAGAAGTGAGCGATGTATGTAGAAGTCTTCAGTTATCACTGTAGGTGGGCGCTCATGCCGCATGAAATTTATTTCATTGTTTAATAGAGGATAAGAAAACAGAGTTCCAGATACCATCTCCTGAGTCCCAGTAGGAGATTGGCTTTGCGGAAGTTTTCCTAGAGTTTCCATCATGATCAGCATTGTTACCAAAAGAGCTCACAATTATCACCAAGGACATTTCGATGGCACAGCAGGAAAATATCAGACCCTGTATGGAACAACATTCACCGTAGTGGAGGACTTAACTGTTGCACTTCCCTACAAAATAAACTTTCCACATTTCACAGTTAGTTTAGAACCCAACATCTGGATTACTTACATGTGGTCGCTTTGGGAGACACAAACCCCACCAGAGACCCTTGAGGCAGGTGTGTTAGCCATACAAACCTTAGAACAGGAAGGTGGGTGGAAAACTCAAATGGTCCCTGGTGTGCAGATACTAGGGACAGATTTGATGGACTTATTTCTCTAAAACCTCATGGTTTTCATGGGTGCTTTTTTGCAGGCAGGTAGAACTACTCAAGGAAAGTCACAGCCGATTAGCCCTGTTAATTCAGGCCCTCTTTGAATTCTGGCTGTTGAGGAGTCCACCAGGGTTTGCAAAGATTAACCTCAGGTCAATCAATGAAAGGCCCATGAATGTGATACTTACATCCTTGAGAAACGATGTGCTCCACTCTTTGTTAAAATATCGCAGCTGGGGAAAAGGTAGAGGAGATTTCACCCTCTTATAAGTTTGCACATGCAACCATGCTACTGTAAGTAAATCCAGGTTAGGCCTGGTGTTGTTGTTGGTATTTGGTAAAAATGTGTGCTTAAGATATCATCCAACTGAGCATGTGCAGGGCGTATTTAGGATTTCATCTTTAGATTTTGGTCAGCACGTGGTCAGCATGCTGTTCTGCATCATTAATACAGCTGAATTGACCATGTAGGCGGCTAAAGTTAGAAAGCGTCTGGAAAGAGCTTCTGTATGTTTACTGAATGTTTATAGCACCCACTGTATCCCCAGCCGGGAATGGCAGCGTCTCCTCTCAAACGAAGCTCCCTTTACTACTTATTAAGTGCTCAGCTTCAGACGTGGGCAGCAGAGGATACATTTCAACACAGCTGGATTTCCTTTCATTCTGTCTGGCATACAGTAAATATGGGGAAATTACCCCTACTGTATGCGTATAGCACTGGAAGCTTGTTGATGCGATGCACAAGGATTTTTGGAGGCAATCAAAGAGAACGTGGCACAGCTGTGAGTGCTGAGCAGCTGTCGAAGCACTTACTTTAAATATTTGCGGTCACCATTTTCTCACTGTTACAGCTTTGTGTTCAAATCATATTTGCTTCTAATCTGCATCCAGGTTTCTAAAGTGGCATACATTTGTAATTAAACCTCAACATTTTCTCCAGTGTTGAATGTGATGGTAGATCAGTGAGGATAGCTGCACATTTATGAAGTATTTACACGTTTCAGTTGCACAGGATATTGCACATTACAGTGTGTTTCTTCAACCTGTGCCACAAGCATCTGCCTTGTCTGCCTCTGCTGTTTTAATAATCCCCTCTCCAAGGCAGCAATTAACAACAGCAGCTAACTGTGTGCACTGCACTGCTGCCCCCTACTTATGGGCTGTGGTAAACAAACTATATGAGAGAAGCCTGACAGCCTTTTTGTGAATGCAGTTCGTGAGAAAGACATCTGTTTCTCAAAAGCAACACATTTGCTGCCTCTACCACCCCAATGTTCACTAAGTTGTACAAAATAGTTTGTAGACTTTGTTTGCCTATTTTAAATATTCAACACATCAGACATATCTTGCAATTTCCATAAAAAAAACATCCATTCTATTCCAAACATTGTACAAAAGTAAAAAATGACAGAAGCCGTCTGCGGCAGCCTCTAGACATTTGTTCATTCAGCGCTGTTGTTTTGGGTGTCAAACAGAAAGGAGAAAAGCCGATACATGATATACAATAGATGGCACTCTCAAGACTGCGAAGATACAAAGGAATATATCCAACACATTTGCATTCATTCCCAGGAGAGGTGCTACTCACTGCACATCGAGCCGGAAAATCAGCCTATTCTTAGGTTTGTCAGAAAAAAAAGAGGAGCCTTTCACATACATAAAATATGGTGTTGTCCTCAGGAACAAAAAAAAATTCTCTGTAATTTCACCTCTGATTGAGATGTGCTCTCCAGAAAAAAATCTGCAATTACTCTTCCTTGAGCAGACAGTTCATATAGTTTTCATTTGGACGAGACGCATTGTGCTTCAGTGTACTTTCAGGTTGAGGAGGAAAGCTGTGTTTGACGAGCACACATGCCGGACAAACAATCAGTAAGATCTACTTCCATAAAACCACCACGCTCTGGTCTTAACATGCAATTCCTTGAAGGGGGGAGGGGGGGAGGGAGGGAGCTCGAGGGGTGTGCTTGAAGTGATCATTGCACATAGCTGCATGAAAGGTAAATAGATGGGTGGCAAAGAGAGGAGAAGGGGGTAGTCTGCTAAATCTACACAGCAGCCAATACTAATAAGGGAAAGCTAAGCCGTTAGTGAGGCTTAACGCAGCTTACAGATGAAGAGAGTCTCAATTTGGCTGCAGTACTTTTTTTTTTTTTTTTTTTTCCCCAAAAAACTAAAATCTTGTGAGGCTTAGTAATTTCTTCACATTTACTGTATGCCAGACAGAATGAAAGGAAATCCAGCTGCGTTGAAATGCATCCTCCGCTGCCCGCAGCTTAAGTTGAGCACTTAATATGTAGTAAAGGGAGCTTAATTGGAAAGGAGATGTAGACACTTTAATTCCTGGCTGATGTAATTTTAAACAATGTTAATATTAATGTGAGTGTACCATCCATATCCGGGCCATGTCTACGTGAGATTTAATTTTCTCTAAGTGATGTACAGTATGTTTGAATTCAGGCTGAAGTTGGCACTGAATAACGCACGGCTTTGCCCGAATCTGGAGAATCTACTAATCCAATCGTGGCGGCAGGAAATGAAGGATGTGAAGTTGTGTGAAATCGTGTGCAGTTCTTACATGGTCTTCTTCAATTTTTAAGCAGGTTTAATCAATATTATATTATGTCATGTGCATGACTTATATCTCATTGAAGTTGCATTCATCTACTAACCTTGCAGTCAGTGTTTCATATAGTTACTAGTCGTCATGTTGACATTTCGGCATCTAACAACATTAATATCACAATTAAAAAATGGGCTGTGCATGTTTCATTTAACACTGTAATGGAATGACACCATATGAACAAACTGTGGAATTCAAGGGGCAACCAAGCTCATTCTTAATTTTATCATCTCAACCCAAATCAAACAAAAGTAGTAATATTTGCAATCATGTTTTTTGAAATTCACAGAGTCTCAACATTTTTACAGGTAGTTTGAGACTCATGTTTGTAATGGTTGGACACATTTGGTTGTGTCCTAATTGCCACTGCTTTATCAAATACCAGCTGTTTACATCCTTCTTATCAGCTGGGTTTGCAGAATTCTGCCACATCCTCACAGCCAGTGAATATGCATATCTAAACAACAGCACGGACAGATTTAAGAGCTGTCAGCTTAACCAAGCTGTTCATCACTTTCTCCAAGTGTCTGAGTAAACCAGGTAGATTTTCTGTGTCTTTTTTCAACGATGCACACATGCAATCGCCACAACACTTTCACTTCATGGATTTCACTTTCTGCAGCAGTTTTGACTTAGTCTCCTTTTCCTTGTATCTGTTTTAATGTATTTACAGTTTGCCTCTGGATGTGTTACAATATGCACATGAGGATTTCATTTTTCATCTCTTTTAATGAGTTAAAGTTTCTCTCCTGGCATTGATTAAACCCCTAAAAACTCATCTTTGTTCATCAAAATTACATATGTAGAAATGTTCCATGAAAAAAAAAATCCTTTCATGTCTCTTGGCTTGGAAATAACTCTACACCTTTTACCTTCATGTAATGTGCATGGATCTAAACAGTCACCGCCTCTATCCCCACCCACTGCTCACCTGCAGCTTCGACTCATCAAACACACAAATTGCATTTAATTCGGCCACTTAGCTATCTGACAAACTGTTTTGAGTAGTGTGTGCGTAACTTTCTTTATCAACACCCCCAAGCCGTATATAATGTCAGGGTTTGACATGAATTCTCACATAACTGTAACATTTTCGTTATGCAAGCCCAAAAGCACAGCCTCACAGAGCTGCAAGCATGGCTGTATATACCACTTTGAGTTCTCAAAATCCTATTGCATGCATACGGGATACAATTCATGCAAATTCATGTGCAGGAGATATATATCACGTGTGTATACTATGCATACATAGGCTATCAACATGCAACTATGGTACATCTAAATGTGAGTATTCCGACACAACTCTTCTACAATACTGTTTAAAGTAGGTTGATTTTGGTGAAGAATGGATGTCATGCTGATTTTATAAACAGCTGACACATTGCTCTTTTTCTATTTCGGGGAAAGCTAACAATGCTGTTGAATGAGCTGTGTGCACCTTTAGGCATGGTGGGTGTGTTTGAATTAATACATACCATAGTTGACTGATGAGCATAGTATATATACATTCATCTTGTGTGCACAAATTAACCTAAACGTGGGAACAAATTGTCGTGACTGTGTAGTAAAACGTGACCTCCATATTTTTGTCTGTCTCAATGGCCACTTCGGGATTCTGTTCAAAGTCAAATTTGTGTCTTGACAAAACCATGAAGGCTTCTGGAGTACTTCTTATGATCTGTTAAGGCCAACAGTTCTTTTCAGTTTTTTTTTTTTTTTTTTTTTTTTTTATTTATTTTTTTCAGTTGGGTTTTTAGCACAGTGTTGTTAAAAGTGCAAACAGTGTACAGTGGGGAAAAGGGGCTTCCAAAAGGCTCAGGGAGGGAAAAAAAACAACAAAGATGGAGACAACTCTTCACAAATTCACAAAGTTTTTTGAAGCTTCTGAAGAGCAGAAATCACACAGAGGAAAAGACAAACATAAACGGCTGTATTATACATGCAGATAGGCAAAGTGTTTGGCTTGGCGCTTTGTCTCAGGCAGCATTACAGAGACCTAGAAATAAAAGAAGGAGGAAGACGAGGATAAATGACTGCAGCTCTCCTGGGACAGCATATCAAGACACTATACAGAGAAAAATAAGCACAACTCAATATAAGCAACATCAAGCACAACAGTAATAGGAAAATAGTGAGGAGGTTTGTGTTATTAATAAAAATCAGCCGCCACCCACCTCCTCCAGAGTGCTCCCTTGTTCCAGACACTGCCAATTTGACTCTCCCATCAAGCGTGACAAGCTGCTGGATATACGCTATCAAGGAGCTGAACCCATGTGACCTGCTATCCCTAAGCATGAAGTAGCACCCTCGCAAGCTTACTTAGAAGCACGAGATAAAGCTCGCTGCGCACCCTTCACGGCAGGAGGCACGACGACGCTCCTGCTCCCCCACAGCAACGGCCCCACTTCTTAATCTAATCAGTTCAAATTAACCTTAATACACGCTGCGGCCCCGGGGCTTTTGACTATGCTATATCTCTGCGCTGACACACCTTGAACAACTTCACCGCTGAATGACTGCGACAGAGCCTAACGTGGGCTGACGCAGGGGGCTTGAGAAAAGTTCATCTGCGGATAATTTTGACAAAGCTGGAATCAGGGATCTCAAGGAATCACTGAGATGTAAAATGATTAATTATCCTGATTTGCAAAAAATATAACATAACCATTTGGGGAGGATCATTTATGCTTAGTCTTGTTATTTCTATTTCTGGCACAGTGTGAGGAAGAGAAGGAATATTCAGTCATGAGGAGAAAAGTTGGTGGCCTTAAAATGCCCATGGGTCGCCCACTTAGAGATGTCAACAGCTAAAAACCTTCACTGTGCAGTATACGAGCTACATAATTACGTTATATTACACTGCTCTTGCACCAGACTGGACACCCCCTTGACCCCAGAGCAGGCCGACATCTTCAGGGCATAGATTCATCTAATTATCCCTGCCAAAGCAGTGCACAGATAGTCGCAGGATGCTGGTCATTTTATACAGTGCCGGGGTCATCTCCCTGCATGCTATGACATTCATAATGAAATATTCATCTTAGCACAGTACACAGCGCTCTGTTAACATTAAAACTTGGCCAGCAGGCTGCCTCTGGTCTTCATAACACCGACGGTGACTGTCTCACAACATGCTGTTTACCATTTCAAACAGTGCTGTCTGCTGGACTTCTGCTCCACTGAATAAGAAAGGCACACAAAGCGAATATACTTCAGCATTCTGAGGGCTCAAAAAGAGGGGGATATATACTTTGTTTAGCTTGTGACATTTCTAAAGTAATTTCCTTTTGTTTGACACTCTGATTTCTGGTGAAATAAGCCGTGAATACTTGACTCACACGTTCAGTGACACAGCAGCAAACATACAGATGCAGACACCTAAAAGAGACCTGGCACATTTTCTCAGTGATTCATTTTCCAGCTTTGCATTGTAGATTGTACATTGAATATTGTGCACTACTGTTTTTTTTGTTCTTAACATTCTTTGTTTTTTGATGCAATGAACAGCAGATACAGGCCACTTCAGGTGCCATTTGTCTTTCTGTCGCTCTTTCCATCCAGTGAGATGACGTTCGAGGCATTATTTCATCTGCACAGTGTGCGTCTCTCTTTATATATTTTTCACTAATTGCCTTCATATAACATGGGCAACATTTTCCACAGCAAAGCAGATTTGCTTTTATCACTTTGGCAAATGCACATGTCCACAGTTACACTGCCATCAAGTGGTGAGAAGCAGTAATCTGATCTTTAGGATGATTACTGCATGTAGCATAGTATTATTCCAGCAGAAAAGAGGAAATAATCGAGACCTTCAGCTTGAACCTGCACAAAAGGTCTTGTTAGTGTGTTTGGTAGTAAGAGATAATACATGAATGCACTGAGGTAAATTTGAATACAGTGGAGGAGGGCTTGAGTAAATGGTAAGGAAATGAAAGCTGAGACATGCTGACTTGTATTGTTGGTAGGCTGCGAAATGATCAAATATTCTTATGCAAATGTATATGAAAACAAGCTCAATCCAACATGTTGTGTGTACTGTCTGCAACTCTGAGCTGTGAAATCTGATTTAAAATATACAGCAAATGGATAAACAATGGAGAATTTGCCAATCTGCCATCACACACCCACACCAGCCAGAGACAGTGAAAAGGAAATTATTACTGAAACTAAGTGTTGCTGCCATCTCCTGGTAACAAAGTCTCATTACATTATATACAACATATTTAATACAATTCACTTCGCTTTGAAACATAAGCTTTTAATTTGTAGCAAACATCTAAATCCAAACTCTCACGCTCTATTTTTGAAAATTAATCCATTTTTCACCATGTCACAAATCACTTGCATAATCATATGGCTGTAATGAGCTAATATGGAAACACCAGCTAGTGTCTGGTTTAATTTTTAAGATTAGTCTAAAGGTTAAGATTACACTATGAATGCACAAACAACCTTTGCAGAACACTGAAGCTGTGTCACCTGTTCATTATCACCACTTGACTATGCAAATCCAGTGTGAGCTTCTTCTATCTCATCCTCACTACAAGCCACACCTCAGCTAACAGCGAGGCTCCGAGACACTTCTATACAGGATCAGATCAACAGCAGCTTCTGCCATTGTTTAGCTCTAAGAAAGCTATGATGCAAAGCATAGCAGCATCGCTACTTTGAGCTTTGCACACAGATTTTTATACTTGTGCTGCCCACAGATTTCAAATTATTTGAACTCTAACCCTCCTCTCTGTGCACTGACCTTGCAAAGCGTGTCCACAGAGATTAGATCTGACCAAGCAGCTTCAGAGAACATCTGAGTTTTCAGAGATATATTGGCCAAATTTTAAAAAATGAGTGCATTGTGTTTACCTTTAGCATAAACATAACAAGACACTGAAAATAAATGAATGTTAAATATGAGTGTAAGTGCTGAGCTCTTGATACTGACTCAGTGCCCAGACCGGCTGCCAGCAAGTCCTTTATCATTTGTAGACGGCCGAGGAATAGCAAAAAAAATCAGCATCAAAAACGATGTTGCTGCTTCCATCCAAATCTTTTGTAATGCGGGGTGTAATGAATATTGCAGCAGCTACACTGCGAGTGGGACTTGTATTCTTATTAGTCTCAGTCATATAGCCTTGACCTTTTGCCTCAGATCTTTTCATATCTTTTAATGCTGCGTCAGTGCAGGAGACAAGTTTGGTAGAGGCTGTTGACAAGCAGGTCTGAATTCAGGAAAAAAAAAAAAATGCATGGGGGGAGTTCATTTCAGGGCAGCGTTCATAACTAGGAGGTTGATTGTTGTTTTGTGTACATTTCTTGACATTTAATTGCCTTTAAACCCGTATGGGACAGGGAAGGTAATTGGTTCAGATGTAAGGATGAAGGGATGGGGGGAGAAAGCAATTGGAACTGACAAATGAAAATACTGCCCTATTAAAAATGTTAGACTGAGAGTATAGACAAAATAGCATAAATACTTAATGAAAGCACTACAGGTGGACCAATATTCTGGCAGGTTGGCCACAGATGGTTTGGCCTCTTTGGAGCTCTGTTTTGTTGGCTCATGTTGCTTTGAAAATGTAAATCGAAGTGCTGTTTGGCAGTCTTCTTTTATAGTTGACAAATGTTGCCAATTGGCATCCAACCTAATAAGATCCACCTTTGCTACTCTGTTAAGTACCTGTGATTGTTACTTTACAATTTAAGTCCTTGTCCTTGAGGTGTTAATGTGAAACGCACCCGCCTTGTACATCACTGGGGATCAAAACTGAAACATTATCCCCGATTCGTTTTTTAATTCAATTAAAGAAATTGTTAAATTGAATATTTGCGCCACACAATGATAATAACGATGATATGCTTCAAAGTAAGCAAACCATCATCTGAACAATCAGCTATTAAAACCAAAGAGTTGCACAGCTGGCTCTCATTAAGTCCCACAGCCTACTCAGCAAGATTCATTAACCATATTGGATCACAACAAGCAAATTAAAAAGTGTGCCAGAACATTGTTGAAACCAATGTGAAGTTATCACTTTAAGTTTCTTTGATATTGTTTTTTCGAGATCTGTGTTGAAATTAAGATACTTAGTAATCATTACATATTTTTATTACGAATGTAATGTACTTGTTACTTTTCCATTTCCTCTGTTATGGGCAATGTTAAGAAAAAGATGGGCTCCACACTTACTTACTTACTACTTTATCCGCTGTCTCTGTGCACTAGAACTTTGTTTCCTTACATCTGCACTATAAGGATTCTGAACTCTGCTTCTTAGTATTTCCAGAAATATACCCTTGCACCTATATGCAATGATTTATTGAACAGGCAGCTTTAGGTTTCCGTCCGTGAATCATGTTGAATGTGCTGTTATGTTATATTGCCGTCTGGCTATGTGCTGACACCAGGCTGACCCTAATTAAAATGCTGTTGCAAGAACAAATTCCGCCGACTGGGGCCCAAGAAAAGTGAAGTGACCACCAGGTCTTTAAAGGTACATACAGTACATACTGTACAGAGGTCAGGGAACAGTTGTTTACAATCAGAAATATGGCAGATTTAGAAAACAGCCAAATCTCAACACCTGTAGGCAGAGAACTTCCATTTAGGCTCAAAAAACCACCACAAAATATATAAGCATCCATTGACAATATACATTAATCCTCAGGAAATCCTCCACATCCGCTGTTATTCACATCTGAGATGCTTAACTCTGGGAGGATATGCCTTTGGCAAGAAAGAACACAACAAAAAGCAATTTATCCCACAGGCTACTGGCTTGCTCACTTCCATTTTAATCTCATTTGTTTTGTTTTTTATGTTGATGCCGTAAACAGTTAAATGAATGGTCGACTATCTGCACACACCCAATCCGAGTCATTTGTATGGATGCGACGGTTTACATAAGAAGGAGTATATGTGAGTGCACGGCCACTGCATGCAGCTGACTAAATGCCGTCCCTGGTTCCATGTTAAATTATGCATCTTGCAATACATTTAGTTATCATTAGGCCACAGAGGTTGGTGTACGAGCATCTTTATCCATCTAGCAAATTTTTCCTCATTCTTAATTAGGACAATTTCACAGTATATGAACAAGATAGACCAACATTTACTTTGTGCTTATGAGCGTCTAGTATTATGTTGAAGCACATTGTGGTGCAGGGGTAATCATTAGTTATGGTCATGCATGTTATAGCACACACTGTCCAGACTCACACTGCTTTGTAAACACTGGTCTTTTTTTTGTTCCAGGTCACAGGCCATTTGACAAACTGTGACATTTTCATGTCTTTGTGCTCATTCATATCACAACTGCCTATAAATCCCATACTCTGTTACTCGGCCCACTGTAAACAAGCAGCATTAGAAGGGGAAGAGATGCCGTTGTGCCTTCTCAGCATTTACCAAAGGACAGTGCTACCCTTAGGTCTTATACTTTAATGTCATACGGTAAGTTAGTGTCTGAGGAGAAAAATGCTCCTGCTGTTATCTCAATGAAAATTGATACCGACCTTCATCTTTTGTGTCATGGTGGTTTCTTTACTGTTCGACAATGTGAATTTGCTTAATTGTGTTTTACTATGTTTGCATGGATATCATAGTGCAAATAAGGAAGAATCATCACAAAACCTCATCTCTTAGTTTTTAAAATTTACAGTTTAAACTTATGTGATGATAATTATCAAAGGACAGTCTCTCTATCTATAAGAAGGATTACCGCATCTATTGAGGATTGTTTCTTTAAAATGCCGGGTGTGGCCTGGTACTGCTGATAAACATGTCTCATTAATTTATAGCGGGGCTGTCCAATGGCTTTTAAGGGTTGTAAATATCAGGCTGGTATCATTTTGGAGACAGCTTCATAGAGCGGGTGAAGAAAAGGGTCAAGAAGACAGGAAGGCGTCTCGTGTAGGAAAGAGGATTTCCAAGTTAGTCCGTTCATTAAGGTCAGATTCTTGGTTCGGGTTTGCTGTCGTAATGGAGCTCATAGTCATTGCTCAAAAGATAGGATAAGATATTCCTTTATTAGTCCCACGACGGGGGAATTTACAGTGTTACAGCAGCAAGATAAATAGCAGGTAAACATATAAACAAGAGAAGTATAAAAAAGTATCAACAATTTAACTACAGTAGAAAGTATTAATACTTTAACTATAATAAAAGTATCAACAATTAACTATAAGAAATATACAAGTATTAACAGTTCAAACCTGGCTAGAAGGTATTCATAAACAAGAGAAATATGAAATATGAGAATATGAAAACAACATATACACTATTGACAGGATGAAAGGGATGAATTGAGAAGAAATGGAATGAACGAACTATTGCACAGTAATGAAATGAAGAAATAGTGTAAGCTCTAGTGTAAAATACTAATAAATAACAGTGTGAAATAGTGTAAGATCTAAGAAATGGTATAGTGACATAAAAGCCTAGACTGGCAAATATTCTATTAATACAGTTGTGTAATGTCAAGTGCTGCACTGTACAACCACTAGTTTGACATGACAAGCAGAAATTTTAGCCTTCGTGTCATTAAAACATGTTTTTTCCAAACTGTGAATGTATCTTTAAATAAAACACATCAAACATCCAAATCCCAAAATGAGTACAAGAAACAAACAGCACAAACTCCAAATCACGTCCGCTACATGAGACAAAGAACAGACAGGGATGTAAAAAAAAATAAATAAATCACACTTTAATCACAGGTTTGATTCTTTAAGGAGTGACCTCAACACTAAATGAGTGCTGTGTAATAAAAGTCAGATATTGGTAAGACCCTGAACAAAGCCGGAGACAGTAGAGTGGCCCTTAATGAGGGGCAACAAAGCATACATTCCTTTCACAGTCAAATAAGTGCCGAAATCAGTTTATTGAAAACTTAAGCAAAGCGTCGCCTGGAGACGACTAAAACCACACTCCGAGTTATAGGAAGACACACACGGCTAGAAATGACAGTGAGAGTTTAACCAAAGCACCTTTTATGGCCTACTCCCTGACTGGTCCACACTTGAGTTAACAGAGGATACAGTACTGCCCTGCTGGGGTCTCATTCCAAGCACCATAAGCGGCACAGAGGCTTCTGCAGACTCACTCAAATATCTCTGCCCTCCCAGGCTCCGGCTTCTTTCTCTTCCAATTGTCTTGCGTACAATTGTCTTGTATGAGCTTGTGCGCTGAGAGCGACTGGCCCACTATCAGCTCTGAATTAATTTTCATAGAAAGCCTGTGGGGGGGGATTTGACACCCAGACAGGAAATGTTTTAATGGTTTATAATATATATTGTCATCAAAAGATGGGAAAAAAAAAGTGACTCATGGTATTTCTTAGTGGTGTCAGTATAATATGTGTACAGTTACATTATTAGATTATCAGAATATAGCTAAATAGCATTTTGCTGTTGTAGTTGGCAGAGGTGGAGCTAAGTAACTACTTTACACACAGATATAGTCTTGTTATTCCCAATCTAGGAAATTTAAGAAATCTGATGGCTCATGATCATTTTCTCTAATCTTTGCTTTAATTCTGCCTTATTGAATGATTGTATCACTTGCCTTGAGTTATTAAATGAATATATCTGAAAAATTTAAAGGGGAGTCTTTGGTGGAGCTGCCAACAACTCATTTTACATTTAAAAGCTTGTGCCGAAAGACTCCAATTAGACACAGCGGTGGTCACAAGCCAGAAAGGTTACAAACCATTGATTTAATTTTTAACAACGTATTGTATTTTCAAGCTCATATGTCTTTTAGTTTTGTTGCATTATACTGAGTGTGTATGTATTCCCCCCCTCTGCCAATGAGAAAAACACACTCAGAGAACTAATCAGTGGACATGAGAATACCTACCTGTACCTACAATAACATAAAGAATGCATACACTGCTGTCCTCAAAAACCTCATTTGGGTAAGTCTGACGACCTGGCAATCCTGTTCCAGCCCACCTACACCACATGCTGAAAGCTAATCCAGTCACAGTTAGTCCTATTAAGATATGGACTGACAGTGCACTGGCAGACTTGCAGGGTTGCCTAGAGGCTACAGATATGAACATTTTTAAGGACGCCACAAATAATATACGTGACTACACAGAGGCCGTTAGTAGCTATGTTAACTGGTGCATTTCCATTTGTGTCGAACTACTTGTGTTTTTTCCTGATCAAAAGCCATCGTGGAGAATAGGTGGGCTATAAAATGAGCTACACAACTCTCTCAGAGCTCCATATTCCCAAAAACTTGAGAGGTGCTACAGTATGTGGCAGGGAATCCATTCTGTCGGGAGACAGACAAACAGGACTGAGACTGAAGACGACACCATCCTACCAGACAACCGCTACAGTTTCTACGCCAAATTTGACAGACTGAACAGAGACATCCCTTCAAAATCCCCCTGTAACCCCGAGAAGGCTGCACTCCAGGTGACACACACACACACACAGGTTCTTAGGGCTCTGAAGCAGGCAAACCCCTGACCTGATGGAGTGTCACCAAGAGTCCTGAAGGCCTCTACAGCTCTACAGCCAGCAGGTGTGTTCACAGACATTTTAACTTCTCTCTCACAGCCAACATTCTCACAATCCTCCATTATAGTGCTGTTCCTTAAAAAAACAAACACACCCACAATGAACGACTTCAGTGCCTGAAGTGCCTGGAAAAGCTGGTTGTATAATCCATAAACTCTATGGTTCCTCATGCATTGGATCCCCTACAGTTTGCCTACCGCCTGAACAGATCAGTGGACGACGTGCTGGCCCTGGTGCTTCACTCCACACTGGAGCACTTGGACATTAACAGAACATATGCACACATGCTCTTTCTGAGTTACAGCTCTGCTTTCAACACAATCCTGCCAGTGAAGCTGGAGGTGAAACTGGCAGACTTCAGAGCACCAACTCCCACCTGTAACTGGATTTTTGATTTCCTGACAGACAGACAGACCACAGGTGGTGAGGATGGGAAATGGGGTCTCTGCTGAGCTCACAATCAGCGCTGGGACCACAGAGGGCTGCTGTCTCAGCCCTGTAAACGTATGAGTGTGTTTCCACCCAGGACGACATCACAACTAAATATGCAGATGACATGACCACGTTTGGTCTCATCAAGGGTGGGGACGAGTCATCACACCGGGAGCTGATGAACAAAATCATTGCAATTGCAGAGGACAACGGCCTTGTTCTCAACACAGAGAAAATCAAAGAAATAATCCTGGACTTCAGCAGGAGAGCTCAGCGGCATCACTGTGTGGTTTGGAAAACACCACTAACAAGACATCTCTTCAGCGAGTCATCAAGGCTGCAGAGAGAATCATCAGCCCTGACCCCCTCCTCCATGGACACACGGTCCACACACAACACTGCAGTGGGAAGACACAGATCATCGTCAGTGACCGACACCACCCAGCTCACTCTCTGTTCAGGTGGAAGAACTCAGAATACAACCTGAGACACCACAGGCCAGAGAGCAGCACCACTCACGCTTCCACAGCAGCTTGTTTCCAGCTGCCGTCAGACTGATTGCAAAGAATATTAAGGCTGGAAGGAAACACCACATCCCCCACCTCATTCACACTGTGGACACTTAACACTTGACAACACTCACACATTTACAGACTGTGTTTCTGTATTCGTCTGCCTCACCTCCTCTCACTCTGTGACTTCCCTTATCTCCTCTGTACAGTCTTTTCCCAGTCCATTGTTTTCCGCAATAATTCATAGTGTATATTTAGTGTGTTACAAAGTTGACTTTGAGACATATGCACAAGAACCCCAACATACCTGTACAATGATAAATCTATTCTAATCAAGCTAACAGACGAGTGGGAAGGCAAACAATATTATTATAAAATTTTAAAAAAATACCAATAGATATGTTTTTATTACCATGATTATTGCAATCAATTATTGATTAATGCCCTAAAATGACATATTTTTATGTTCAAGTGACAAACTCTTATATCATATGTAGTAATTATAATAAAGGATTATATTAAAACATCAGACCTAAACATTTCCCATTTCCAGCAACAATCAATTTTTGTTTTTTTTAACCATCACCACAATTGTTTATGATTGTAGCCACAGGACACGAAACCTTCCGTAACCTGAGCGAAGTACTTATTTTAACCCAAAGAATGATATATTTTTGTGCTAAACTTAACCAAATCTCAACCACAACATTGTCATAAAACAGTTTTCTATTTTGACTGAGTATATGCAACAGTGCATATGTTAAAAAAGACAGAGACTATTAGAACGTGTTGATTGTGGCAGCCAAAAGACGCGCACAATTTAGTTCATGACATTTCTGTCACCATGCCATTGACGTTAATCATCAAAGTGTGTTTTAAAGCTGTGTGAAGATTTTCATCTTCTTTCAGTAATTGAGGAAATCATGTGTAACGAGAAGTTTGGCTATTATTTTGTGACATTTTGCCAACATGACATGACATTTTTATAACAGCACATGCCTATTTGCACCAGTCATGAGAATTCATAAATATTGCAGCCGCACAGATTGATGACTGTCTGGGGGACAACAGAGTAATACTGGCAGATCTGTAAGCCATTTGTGTTTGCACTGTAGAGAGGAATCAGTTCATTGTACATTCAGTCCAAAAGTTGATTTCCTCATAATAATACATGTATTTGATGTCTTTTATCATCAGTGCTTATGTCTGTATAAAGCAATTTGTTCACGTTATTTGTTTACACTGTCATGCCACTTCTTTTTCTTGGTTAAGGGATCTTTCACATTCTTGATGAACACTGAGCAAACAGAACATCAAAAAATTACAGAGCGGCATTAACACTGACTAACACAGCATGGCGAAAAATGGGAGAAAGAATTGCCTCTCAGCACTTTCACAGCCCTAGGAGATTTAAATAATAAAAAGCACTGGGCCTCTGAACAAACAGGATAATTATGGCCTACAGTCTTCCTGTCGCTCGTCTGGCACGGCCAAGCGGAAAGAAACATGTTATTACCACTCAAAGGTTCTGCAAGGAGAATTAGGAGAAATAAATGTTTCATGTAGAAGAATGGCTTCATGGTGAATCCCTCTGACCAAATCAACAGCCACATTTTTTATTGCTTTCATGTATTTTATAGTATGGCAGCGACAAAACAGCACAACCACGCACACATTAAAACACACACACTGTTAGATTAGATCAGCTTTATAATATTTGTTATATCTCTAAATACAATCATTCATTTAGTTTGATGAATTACATCCTCATAGCAAAGCAAATATTAATCGCCCCAGTACAATCAATGCGTGCCGCCTTTGTTACCTCACCAATTACATTCAGCACTAGAGCAACTAAAACATTACTCATGTCCGTGCATCAGAAAAGGCGTCAAGCAGCCAATTCAAAAGACTTCCACCAATCTAATTAGATCTTTGTCAAAATACACCTGGCTCTGTCAGGTCTCCGCCGAGCGCAGGGGCTCGGACCTTTTCCGCCCGGTTTCTAGGTCTCGCTCCAACATGTGTGCAGCTGCCAGCGGTACCGTTCAGTGGAACAGATGGAGTCGTAATGGAAAGAGCTTGTCTCCATTAGCTGCCCTGCCATTCTCTAACACAGTCATTGAAGGCAGCCGTCGCTTTCGCATTGCCACTCTTTTCAAAACATAACGATGGCAGCACAACACCGCACGACCCCTGTGTTTGACGGTGCACCACTCTTTCATTCTTTATCATTTTAAAGACAGTGACCCCAACAAGGGAAATATACTTTGTGTGATTTGATTTAAACCTTAACATTTGCAGTGTAAATAAAGAACATTTTCTAATTCCCGTAAGCTTAATATTAAGGTCAAATATTTTGCATGCGTAGAGAAATATCCAGAGTAAATTGTGGTGTGAGATGGATGGTCACAGATATGAAAGGATTTGTGATCATCTAGGACTGGCCAGTTTTTTACATTTAGTGACTGTGCAGAGAGAAATTACGTCTGGCCCCGATACATTAAATTTAATGAGAGCTGCATGCTCTAATTCAAATGTCATATTCTTGCATGCCAGGTTTACATCTTCTTTTCATATTTAGCCGGGGTAATGCAGAAGGACCATTCAGTCAAAAAAGCCACCTTCCACCAGACTTTGCGTATTAATTATGAATATGCTTTCAGGGCAAGACCATCCAGATGTCTTGTGGCAATTGGAAGACCTTTTTGCTTCTTATTTTTGAATTCAGATTGTGGAAATCCCCAATGCAACTCAAGAGGCCGTTTCCACAGTCCAATTAGCATCTTAAGCAATTAGTGTAGAGCAGAAGCCCATGGTAAATTTCAGCAGGGGCAATTTGAACTTAGGGTTAAAGCATACTGCGCGGTGGAAAGCTTGCATCCGGAGAGCAAACATGCAACCAGAAATACAACTCGTCTCATTTGTGCCGGAGAAGAGAGGCGGTGAAAAATAATATGTATGCAAAACTATTTCACAATATTCCACTCTGTGTGTCCTTAAAGACAAATATGGGAGATGTAGCAAATGGCATACAGCGGTTTGGCAAAAAGCCTGTATCCACTGTCTGGTTTTCCACCATTCTTTTGATTTTATTACTTATTTTAACAGCTTTGTCATTTCCTCTGACATTGTTTTGGAAGCATAATGGGGTTTAAAGTGTATGCTTAGCCTCCACTCAAATCATACCCCGTAAATGTGAATATATTAAATTGTGTGTACTGTATGCAATGTGCACTTCAAATCATGCAGCAGCAGAGAGAGAAGACAAAGCAACCCGCACTTACATATTTCATAGCAAACACTCAGAAGCTCGCCATGTTGCACATTTTATTTATGTTTGAAGTTTCTACAGCACGGTGCTGAGAAACGACTGCATGGGGCCGGTTAACATTGCAAATGCACTGAAGTGAAAACAAAGAAGGCATTTTGGTTATATATAATGGTTGCCCATATCTGCAACCCATATCTGCATTGTACAGTGATACTGAAGGCACAAAGTGCTTAATGAGATATACAATTAAGCACCCACACGTTTGGTGTCTTCACAGAAATGCTACGTCCATGAGAGGGATAGATTTCCGTAATGATAATCTCTAAATAATTATAACTTTCTTCATGGTTCCCCACATTGCAGTCTACAAACAACACTAAATTTCATGTTGTTTCACGATAATTACTTTTTTGATAGCCGTCCAGCGGCGCAGAAATAGTCCATAGCAAAGCAAAACAAAGACGTGTAGTAACTAAATGAGTATTTTGTTTCATTCAACAAGCAAAAACATGACAGAAACACAGATTTCACAAAACACAGATAGGTGCATGTGAATCCCGGCTCTTTTCTTTAACACAGCAGATAACACTTGATAAATGACCAAGCTGTTACTACAACAACACTGTTTTCTTAACCAGCTTCAGAACCTGTGTTAAAATGCTGGTACAGCACCTTAGGTGTGTCTTGAGCCTAAAGTCATTTGCCACCTACAGACTTCTGAGCTACGAATTTCATGTCTACAACACTGCATCAATGTAGAAATCAAACGCTCGGGGGCCAGAGAGAAGGCACATGAAGATATTTAATTCTTTTTAACATCTGCTGCACAGAGAGGATATGAGACATCCACACACATATCCACTCTGATCTATATACAGTATCTGAGGCATCGCTGGCCCAAAGACACCCGTGTTGGCTGGAGTTTGTTGTCTCCATGTGTCCTATTTAAT
The DNA here is from genome assembly GCA_025331565.1 of Holacanthus passer. Classification (NCBI taxonomy): domain Eukaryota; kingdom Metazoa; phylum Chordata; class Actinopteri; family Pomacanthidae; genus Holacanthus; species Holacanthus passer. Next base: position 9,469,475 of record JAFREQ010000005.1, read on the forward strand.
GCCAATTAAAGGATTCCTCCTCTGTCTTCAAGTGGCATTCATAAAGAACTCGGATCATTATGTACCAAGGCTCTTCTAAGAGACGACTTCACCTGCAGCATTTCTCCACCCAACGCTATATCGTGTGCTATTGTGTTCCATGCGCCACAAACACATTTCACGTCTCCACACACAATGAACAAGGACACATGCGGTAAATGCTTGGCAAAGAATGTACTGCTCAGTCCCTTGTTTCTAAATAAGCTTTTTTTTTTTTTCCTAGATTATGCTCTTCATGCAGAAACACATGCAATCACATGAGAGACAGCTACGGTGGATATAATAACGGTGGGAAGCAATTTAATCATTGTCTTTGCTCACAAAGGCTACAGGGTGATAGCTACGAGGTCTTTTGATTGGTTAGCTTCTTAAAATCAGGATTAATGGAGTAGCACTGTAAATGTATGCTCTATCAAAGCCCAGAGCTCTGGGGAAAGACTTAGATACCACTTGAAATCCATAACTACGGCACAGGTTGAAACGCACATGGTTGAAGCGTCCTTCCAAGAATTCTTAAGAGACAGACTAATCCTTAACAGAAACATTTGTGCAATTAAATATTTGGCTCACATCCTCAGCTCTCCCTTGCCACCTTGCACTCAGTGAACGCTCTCAAAGGTAGGACTTACTCCTGGAAAACAATCTTTATACCTTTTAGGCGATTTAAAATACTGATTCAAATCTAAGGATTACAAAGTGAGTTCTGATATGTGTTATAAAACATACGCTGCGCTGGTCACTCTGTGCATGGAATCAATTAAAATGTGTTCATCCATGTGCAATGAAAAGCTGCCACATATTAAATTGGTGGATGTAGTAGAACGCTGGCTGTGTTTAGTCCTGCTATAAATAGGTCGGGCGTGTGCGACGTGAGTGTGTTTCATCAGATAAAAATGGTTAAATTAAGACTGAGTGCTGAAATGATGGATGTAAGATGAGTGGCTTAGATGGAGAATGCAGATGGCACACCACCTCGGTCCCTCATCCTCCGTCCATCCCGCACCGTGTTGCTCTCACACTACATTTCCTGCCGCTGTCCCCTAAAACAGCCTGTACTATTCAGAGAAAGACGCTTTTAATTGCATTTTCATGTAGGTGTTTTTTAAGGGTGTCGTTCCCCAGGCAGGAGGAAGAGTGCTCTGAGACGAGCTTTACATGCTCACCAGTGCAGTCAAGCCCCACCAGGGGAAGTGCGTCAGAGTGGAGAGGTGCTGGAAGTGCAGACAGCCCTGTAGGGACACTTGAAAAAGCCATAACAGCAAGAGTATAAATAAATGCATGGGGAGAGCATTTTTCCTCATGGATGAAAAGCCTTTAACCTTTTGGTCCACATAAGAGCAGAAATCGTTCTGTGACATTTAACTTGCATATTCCTCTTTTCTTTGAGGACAGATAATTTCTAGCTTTTATAGGTAAATCAGCACAGCCTTATTGGATTCCAGCAGCCTATTAAACATTCTCAATCTAGCTCCATGCCAGTGAATTTGAATACATTTGGATGTTCCAGGGGAACACCTGTGAATTTTGAGATGCAGTCCCTTTGCCCTTGGACAGTTTATTCAGCATTAGTGAACACTCACCGCTGTCTCCTCCTGTGCACCCCCCTCCCCCCCAAAAATGAAAGACAGAAAAGAGTTTGTTTTAGCCCCAAATCTGTGATGCCACACTGATGCATAATTGATTTGGAAAAGGACAGAAAAGGAAACTGTGACATAACCAGAACAGTGTTTGATGTTTAAGGGTAGGCTCACTGGTCTGAACAGATTTCACAAAGATAATACTGAATAGAAGTTATAGCTTGTAAGAACAGTGTAAAAAGTCTGCCTTTAATGGGCTACAGTTGGAAAAGCAGACAAGTGACTGTAAAATTGTTAGTTTCAATCCCAAAACCTGCTGAAAATGCCTGAAAGAAATGCATGAATGATGCTGTCTCCCAATTATATTGCCTTCATCCGCACTGTAAAATGGCACTTGGTGGATTGAGATGTTTGAGGAAAGGATGCCAATTGCGTATGAATGTGTTCAGTGTTGCATAACCAACAAGGCAATATAACAAGACACAAAAAGAGTCATTTTTGACCACATAAATTACAGGTATTTTCACCTGCTGATTGTAATTACAGTGTTTGACTTATACTGCATAAAAAATATCAATATAAAGTGTGTTTTGTGTGGTGTTTACACTATTACTGATGCGAGCAATCCTTTAATACTATCTCTACCTACCATCAAGCATTAATAATTCAGATGCAGTTGTTGTCCAGAGTTGGTTTTTAAAGGAACTGTCAATCAATCTGACAGCGATATCAGGTTCTGAGTTTTTTGACATTCAGCAATGGGTCAGTCCTTTAGCTCACATTTGAAACACAAATTGTCCCTTCAAAACACCAAAAGCAGTAAAGCGCGGACAGCGACTGATCAACAGTGTCGCGCCGTGGTTGCACTAGGAATCAAACACAATCGCTCTGAACAGTAGCATGCGTGCTCATCCAGGTTTCACTGGATAAATAATGGTTAAAAAAATCCACCCAGTCAGTTTCCCGTCCATTGAAGTAGAAGAACAGCTTCGGGCTGTACATCAATGTGACATCACAGATCATAGACGAGGATCTCTCAGGGCTCATTTATAAAGCTTGTATACACTAAAGATACACCCTAAAAACTGTGCACAGCAGCTTCCAATCTCCGGCAGAGATTAAGAGAACAGGGAGGTATCTGTGTAGAGGGAATAACACTTGAATTACTTAAACTTACTGAATACAAAAAAGAGGCAATCTGTAAAAAAAAAAATTATATATATGGAAATTAAGGTAGCACTGTTTAAACTTGTACTTGCTGGAGTGTATCATGATCTATCACATATAACTTGCTTGGATGGATTAGGTACATTGAATTAGAGGTTTGTAATGAACCTGATGGGAAGGTCTCTCTGCAGAGCAGCAGACCAGTCTGACAGAGACCACTCTGATGCAGTGTTTTCAATGTTCAAGTCTATAGTTTAATATATGTGTGTGTGTATATACTCTATATAGTGGGTGCTCATTTAATTTGTAACACGCAAGACAATAGATGAAGGGCTGCAGTTAACATTTATTTCATATTAGAACCTGAACTAGTCAGTCTTGCTTTCTGCCTTTATTGGACGATTATTACCATAGAGACAGACAGGAAATGAGGGTTGAGAACCAGGGACCTCGTGGCCGTATCCCAACCTCACTTCCACCAGGATGCCCCCAGTGTCTATTTGCCTCCAATCCAATTTTCACCTCTGAGAATAACTTTTTAAACCAATTCAAATGAAATTAGTGGTATGCAGAATCATCAATGAATAATTAAGGAGTGTGCAGTAATAATATCTTCATACTGTATGTTAAAGTTGTATGCAGTTTGGCCGACAGTCCTAAGAAGCTGCTTATTATGGCTGAGCTCCTTTCCTGCAAATGTAGCCTAAGCTGAGGCATAATGAATATTTGTCTGAACGGCATAATACACAGTGTGTCCAACTACTACAGCACTATTAGAAAATTGGAAGTTTAACTGAGAGCTCTTAGAAGTGTGTGCAGTGTACTATACAAGCTTTGCTATTATTATTGGTCAGTTGCTCCTTAAAGCTGATTTGTGTCTAACTCATCTCATGCTGACTGACACACAGTTGACCAATAGTTATTTTGATTATAGTATCAAAGTAAAAAAAAAGAAGCTTGATTTGACTGTGAACCAAACACTTTTCAACTATCTGTAATAGATTATTGCAAATTTCCCCACTGTGGGACGAATAAAGGTTTATCTTATCTTATCTTATTAACGCATTATGTAGAACTTTCAAAAAAACCTTCTCATTAATGACACAGATGGCCGTTAAGTGAACTGCAGTCTGCATTTTCTTGTTTGCACTGTATTGCGCTGACATTCATGAGACTGAATGCTGGCAAATAAATTACAATCACATTTAGAATAGCATTACTATCTGTAATGTTCCTATATTTTGGGCCATTGGATCCATAACACTAATGACACTTTGCAAATTACTTTATCAGCTAACAATAAGATAACAACTAAACGAAAAACTGTCCCCAGTATTTCACATAGAAATCAGTCCACAGGCAATTACAGGCAACGGAGAAAGTCGGAGAAAGTCTCATTCTTTAAGTTATGTTACAATTGTTCACATTACATTGGCAAACTGATTAATACACGTAAATGGCTTCTTCTTCTTACATATTGTACCTTTAAAGGATATTGCGTATTAGACAGTTTTGTAAATTGTGGAGCAGGCTTTATTGATAAAAAAAATAAGACTAAATAAGCATATAACACATAAATGCTCAAATTAGCCCTTTCTGACAAATTGGACTCTACATGTAGAAACTCTTGGGACATCAGCAAATGCAGACCCAGCAAGAAGAGTCATTAAAATCTGACCATGTTACATACTGCAAATGATGGACAGAGGGAAATTATAATATGGGTATATTATAATATATATTTCATATAGAATACACACACTGTGATTTTTTTCTGTCAAAGTAAAATGGCAATTTTACACAAAGAACAAACTGGACTTTAATGCTGCCTTGCAGAAACAGATAACAAATTGCATACAGTACAAACAGGACATATAGTTGTGTGTATTCAATGCTCTGGATTAAGATATGGGGAGCATTAAAAGAGAGAGCACGAAATATGAGTATGTTAACAAAAGGAATATGGCTTATGTGCAAACAGGGTTGAGGTAAAAAAAAATATGTGTGGGAATGTGTCAACATGTGTAAGAAACATAGAAGTGGATAACCACATAGAAGATGGAAAATAAATAAAAAAAATAATAATGAAAACATCTAAATAACTCACTGCCCAATCCCTCCTGCTCTCATCAGAGTCAAACCGGTTGATTTTCTGTTATGGTATTTGCAAGGTTTGAAATTTTGACCTTGAAATCTGATGTTCCCGTCAGGCACACAAGTGTACGTTATTGCCAGAACACAGTGCCAAAAATCATCATCCCTTCTGCTTTAATCAAAATCACAGGAGTGGTGTCTGAGTGATTAAGTTTAAGTTTTGAATAGATTTTGCCTCAGAGTATTTTTTAGATATTAACGAGATATATATATTACTTGTACTGTATTTTTTCATGTACTTTACATCTTAATTTATATTTATGTATTTTAATTCCTGGATATATTCAGTGTCGCCGCTATAATAAAACAGTATAAGGTGTCCATGTTACTTATGACTGACATTTTATTCCAAGTCCAAGCATTAAAATCACAGATCATTGAATAATACATTAAATTGCTCAACTGAGCTGAAACTGCAAATAAATCAATGTCCGGCAGTTGTACTATAGCCGACTCTATACAGATCCATGTGTGAGGACAAGTTTGCTAACACAGAACGAGTGTTCAGGACTAACACAATTATTTTCTTCAAACCTTTGGGAATTACTTCAATTCTGGCTGGCTGCCTCCCCCCTCGAAAAAACTTGGTTGATCAGCCACATTCACAGGAATTAATCATGAATCAAATGAACCAGTCCTCAGTGTATTCACTGCACTTGGACAGCTTGCAAGAATTAAAAGAATCATCTTCCCGCTCTAATTCCGCTCGCTGGGGTTTCAAAGACAAGCAACTTCCATCATTATCATCAATCAACACACAAAGTAACCAGGGTACATTCAGCTGAGTTGTGTCCAATTTCCTCCGACGTGCATTGTCAAACTAGAGCAGGAGCACCTGATTTCCACACTTGCCACATATGCCAGAATACAAGGTTCTTCAATCTATGCAGTTCCTCTTTTCTGCTTAAATCTATATATCACACTCAGTGTTGCAGGCAAAGTTTCAAGAGTAACTCATTTTCCAGCTTAAATTCTTATACCCTTATAATTTAAATCATGGGCCAATGAGACCCCAGTTTTCCCTCTTAGCCAAACTGTATGACTATGACCCAATTTTTACACTATGCAGTAATATATGATAGTTATAACATTATATATGACGCAGTTATCAGTACGCAGTTGGATACTGAGGATCAATGCAAGATATTCCTCATCGAATACACTTTTACTGCTACTGTCCAAATTCATATTACGGTTTAATTCCATTAAACTGTAATTGCATGCTGTGATTGCATGTTAGGCAAAATGGTTCCAAATAGGTCAAACGCATTAAATGAGCTAATAATCACATAAACAGACGCCCGTTGTTGAAACTTAGATTTTCAGTCCATTTAATAAAATGTTTAAATACAACGCTTCTGAATCAATTATTTGGAAGGGAGACATTTTGTCATCAGGCTGCATCACTAACAACATTTTCCGTCGCTCGCAGTATATTTTGCCTGTGGGTGGAAGTTGCAGAAAAAAAAAAATGTAAACACCGATGACATGCTCTATTTGACAATATGAGCTACCTGGTCACTTACCTTCTCTGCAAAGCTCTCTCTTTTTTCCTCTCTCTGCATCTTCCTCTGCACTCCCCTGGGACGCCTGTATTGACAACCTCGATGTGATTCTCAGACAATTTATTTTATTGTTTTGATCTCGCACTTGCTATGAATTACCCATGTATGTTGCGGGAAAATGTCACGGGAGTGTGCTGTATGAAATAACAATGCAGTTCACAGTGTGCAGCCCGAGCTGTTCTTTCCTCTCATTGCCTGGCTCTCGTCGTGTCTGCCGCTCCCTTTGATGCCTGCATTGAAAAACACTAAGACATAAATTTGTTCTGTTTTTGTGCTTAGAAGGAATGTTTTTTTTTTTCCTACAGAATCCTCCAGAATGCTCATTTCCCCCTCTGTGTTGGGAAGAACAACAGCTGCTACGTGTCAAACAAATGGTAATAAATTTGTCTTATTACTGGATATTGTAAACAAGTCACAGTGCAACGGTAACATTTCCAATGTTTCTCCTGCTTTGCCACCGCACACCAACAGGAATTTTTTTTTTTTTTTAAACTTGCAAATGGTTAATGGTTGCAGGAGGCCATGCTGGGAAAGGCACAAACATTCCTTGCAAAACGTGTATAGCTGGGAGGCAAATTTGTGTAAAACAATTCTCAAATACCAATGACATGCACTATGTGATAATATTTTATTGCAGCCCGGATTCGTATTCCTCACCTGGTCTTCTCTCCTTTCTCCCTGCCTCGCCTGTGGGCTCTATCATTCTTTCTAACTCCATCTAATCCTGTTTTAACAACAGCCTGGAGGAAAAGCAAACAAGTCTTTATTTGTTATGAATTCAACATTAAAAGTGAACATAAGTATTACTTATCAAAGTATGCTAATGGCCTCCTGCGCGCCTACAAGGGCACAATGGGCTCTTTATATATAGTGCAAAAGTAAGCTCTTTGGCTGACAAATAGCTTACCTTTAGAGGTGGGCGGGCGGTGGGTTCCATTAGCGACCACAAACATAGGTGAAACACTGCAGCAGAGTCCATAAACCTTCTTATTATCTGCCCTCAGCATGATGAGTCTACTTTACTTTTATATGTGACATTTCCATTCAAGGATATTCATAAAATGCAGAATGCGAAAGGATAAAGAAATGACAAAACATACTGAATAAATTCGGCCAGAGGCATGTAAGAGATATTTTCATGTTCATCTAGAAACGCTGCTTCGTAACGCGAGCGTTTTTTTATGATCAGATGGCAAAAATCTCCTTCAAAAGATAAGTGCAAATGCAGCCTTTGGTAAACCACAATAAATGGCAGAGAATTGCACCGGGTGTATATTTAAAAACAGAGCAAGCACACACTTGTATTCAACTATACAGTAAAGCAAACTGACAGTATAAAAGAATGGTGCCTTTTATCCAAACTTCACTTCAATGACAAGCAATTAACAGATAGGTTATCTTTATTTTTCCCATCCATCACAAAGTGTTCAGTAACTTGAAATTCAGTTCAAACTCGGGGTGAATAAACAAAAGTTATACTTATAAACTTATATTGCGCCGAGCTGCATGAACCCATCATACACCTGCAGCTACTAAATATTAAAGGTTTTTTATGACTTAGACTATGATACACGACTGGAGCAAGCATGCATTTGCTATTTGGTGTCATTAAATATAACATGGAATATATTAACCTGAGTGGTGATGATGTTGTTTTGTGAGTTTATGTAACAGGTTTCAGGCTCTCACAGCCCCCTTTCACAGTCCTGAGGAATATTTTTGGGGAATGTGTCACAGTCCTTTATGAAAACATGCAGTGTGAAAGCAAAAATCCATTAATTCTTGTTTTTTTTCTAATGAAGGAACTACTTGCCGCTGCCTTCATAAGCAGATCATTTCGCTCTTTTCCTAACGGTCATTTTGAATGTGCAGGCAGCTTCAGTTAGTTTCACCCCAGTCAGAGAATTGAAAACATTGAGCTTTCTTTTTCTCTAAAACATTCTCCTCGCTCTCACTCAGAATTGCTTTGTACAATTAAGCGAGCCCAACCACCTACAACAGAACCTAGCTGGAAGACACTGAACACAGTCAATTATGAACATCTTCATTAGGAATTACCTTATGCTATGCACTGCACAATTTGTCTAAAGTAGCAATGAAAATAATTACACTCTTCAGTCCGTGTCTCCCATCTGTATTGTGACTGCATAAGTGATAAATTGACTATGAAGCACAGACCAACCCTGCCCCCTCTTCAGGTTCAAGAGAAAAGTCAAGTCGCTTTGAGCACATTGTTGTTCTACTATAATAGCAAAATATGGTTAACATAGCCGAATAATAGTGAGCAAAAGCACATCTGAGTGCTTCCCTTGTCGGTCATATCATTGTCCCTTTGCAATGTCATGCATCTTATTACATTAATGCACTATATGTTTTATGAATATTTTCTTGCACATGTTCTAGTTAGTTTAAAAATCATAGAAAACCAAGGATCAACAATATGAGCCAGACCCATTGGAAGGGGTGGAGGACACAGCATAGAGTTTCATCCCTCATGTTTTACCTCATAATTACCCTATTACAAAAATGAAACAATCAATATATTCTCATCAATATTCTCACTGTTATTACTATTATCTTTTATTATCTGTAATTACCACTTTGTTTCCCCATTGTTGGACTATTCCTGAGCCATAATGTAACGTGCTATCAATTATTTACCACAACATATTCATGCTTTATATAATCATCCTTCAAACTACAGTCTGTTTATGCTGCTCTTCATATTTGTGCAACAGTAAGGACAGTTGAGAGGGGGAAAAATGTTTTCAGAAATGTCCTGGAAAAGGGTGTATATGTAAACTAAAGCGTACCAAATATTTATGGGTTCACCAGTTCACTTAACTCACTCAGTAAAAGGAAAAACAGATTAAATATTTGCACCTTTTTTTCTTTTTTTTTTTTTTCAAAAGATTCAAATGTGGTTTTCCAGCTAGATGAATATTTCAAGCAGAAAGGCTTTGATAGAGTGCATTTGAGAGTTGGTGCATGTTGTGTCTCTGTACAATGGGTTTGGTGGGCTCCATGCTTGGAGCACTTTGGCTGCAGAGTGGCGGAGAGAGAGAATGGCCTCCGTCCAGCTGAGATAATGGAATTGGTGTGTTCTCCCTGAGCTGTGCTCCTGGCTGGAGTTAATTCTGTTAATAGCAGGAGCTTCTACAGTCAAACCCTTTCCCTGGCTTGGGCAGTGCTCAGAGAGCACAAGAGGTGGCTTCTGTAAGATGGGTGATGGATGTATAATGGATTAACTGGGAAGTGGCACATACAGCTTACAATTGTTCTTGAAGCTGCTAATGTGTAATCATAAAAGGACTTGGCTCTCCATATTTAAATCCAAGTGCTATTCATGCACGGCCGGCGGTGCCACGGTAGTTCTGCACCTCTCGCAGCCCAGCGCCATTAACATCAGAAGCTTTTTGACAAGTCAAGATTGTTTGTATATCGCCTATAATGTCTCCTCGGGGTTTAAAGACCACATCAGCAACAGTTACCCACCCAACCAACGCTCACTAAGAAGACAGAGACAACTCCCCCAAACCCTGAATACATAAAGACAATGAGTAAAGAATGTAAAGAGATTCCCTCCCACACACGGCTGAGGATGCAATCACTACTACAGTTAACCCGTCCAAAAACCCCTATTGATATTTCCTTACCCTGACAGTATCATAAAATTGATTCTTGAAGACTTAAGCAAGTTTCAAATCAGATCGAATTGTTTTCTCCCTCTGTGATTTCTCTTTCTCATAACCGCAATCACATATGTTTGATTTATGAAAGCAGAACGGATTTTTAAAAAAAGTGCACCTGCAATATATGTGTAAATGTGATGTATGCAATATGTTCTGAAGCAAAGGCTCATTTATTCACTGGAGTAACAGTCAGATGGAATTGGACATGCAAACAAAGTCATGCTAAGATATTTTACAGTGCGACTGATAATATCTTCAGATCTTTTAATGGGATTTCAGATCAATGCAAAACAGAGCGGGAAACTATTGAGATGAGCAGCTTTAACCTTCATTGGGTGCGTGAATTGGTTAATTAAGCGCTCAGTTAAAGGTCATGACTTTTAATTGGCCCTCATGCCAATTTTGGGGGTTTTTTTTGCCCCCCGAGATGAGACCCTTCCTTTATCATGTATCTCTATAAAACTAGTGCAGGCGCCAACTGACTTTGGTTAAATCCTTATAAGCACGTGTAGAAATCTACTAAAAAACAGGTGGCACAGATTACAAAAGTACAGCTAAAGTTAAATGGACGACGTTGCCGCGTAAACATTTTTCTGAATTATACTACAGTGCCATATAAAATGCGTGCATACAGTATGACCTTTTAGTCTATAGATGCTTTTTGCTGTTATGCTATCGACACTTTACTTAACTGTGACGCAACAAACGACAGAGGATTCTGCAGCTGAGCCGACACGCTGATATATTTCTGTATGAGGAGCTGACAGCCGTGACACCTTGACATCACATGATTACCTGAATATTGGCAGCCAACGTTACGGACTCCTTCCGTCAACTTGCTTCCTGCAGTAATATTGCAAATCTCTCCTTTTGTCTTCTTGCTTATAATGCAAAAGTGCATTAAAATGCATGGTGCGGTTGCCATAAATACATATCAATGACAAATGCCAGCTGGGTAGATTAGTGTGCAGTTTTGATCGCTGTCAAACCCATTCTCTATCAGCTGGAGCAGAAGCTATAAATGAGGCTCATTGTTTTGGGCTTAGGTCATAATATGAATTCTGCATGATGTATACACACTAGAGAAGAAATCTCCCATAATCTTCACCTCGAGTTAATTACTGCAGACAAACATTATGGATCGCCAGAGACTCTTATCACTGACTGCTTGAATACAGAGGAGATTTGCCCCACATCTGATATGATTTTAAACTCTAAGTAATCTTTGCAAGAAAACAATCTGTTTGCCCTATTGTCAAATTTATCCCTTTTTCCATGAGCCGATCTGAAGGAGATGGATGTACATTTTCACTAATTACAGCAATTATTACTCAGTGATGATATAACAAGCTCTCAAACAATTACCCCCCACTCCCTTTCCTCTCTCTGTGTCTCTTCTTCCCACACAGTCTCAGCACAAGTATTCCACTGCACAAATATACAGTATGCATGCAATCTAGCTCATAAGGAAAAACTACAAGCATACACTCAAAAAAGTATTACTGCCCATTACTTAATTTAATTAATGAAACATTTTTACACTTAAAAATATTAAGTAGAATTTAAAGCTTTGAAATTAAGTAACACAAACCTTCAATAATGAGTAGAAGTAAGTAATACTTCTAATTATGTCTGAATGAACAGATTCAGTAGATTTACTAAATAAGTTGAGTAAATGTAACTGAAATACTGGGTAAATTGTATAGAAAACGTGTGTAGAAAGCATTGAAAAAATTGAGTAGATATAATTGAAAACATTTGAAGAATGTAACTGAAAACTTTAAAATTACTTATTTAAAAAATCTATTGTACTGACTTTTTTTCTCAACTTTATTTACTTATTGCTATTGGATTATTTTACTTGAATATGGGAAATATGTTTAATGTTAATCACAACCTCATATTAATAAATGACAACCAATATCTCACAAAACATGAACGTTTATTCCCTAAAAGAAAATGTGCTTTTTCCACATAACATTTTTTTTGCTGCATCAGATGAGATATAAAATTATCCAATTAAAAGCATGAACATTCTTTTATAAAATAACAGAAAAAATACTGTCACAGTATAGTCCAAGTAATAACTAAAAAATGCTTTGAAATAGGGAATTTTTGTAAATACCTCAGAATTTGGCCAACTTTCTAAAAGAACTGCCAACCAAACATGCAATAACACATCAATTGTGCTTTTTCATCTTGTACCATCACAAATGTTCAACTGCAGAGAAAGAACAGTAACTGGCAACTACTAAACAGCTGCTTCGATGCAATCAAATAGCTTTTAAATCACTGTCCAACGCCACCAAACTCCATTGACAGAAGTAATTTCAAAAGTTTACTCTTTAACAGCAAAAAAATCCATCTCTGTAGGAACTCAACTCACAATGTTTGTAATAATCTGAACCTGTCAGTGGCAAAAACAAGAACTTTTAATGGACACACTTTGATGGCCATGGCTGTCCTGTTTGGTGACATTCTTTCTGAAGACTGAAGAGATTCTTGTTCCTATCAATATTTTTCACTCAAAAATACCAATAACTAGAGGTGGGTATAAAGATCGATTCATCAATGCATTGTGTGTGATTCGCATTGTATGGCTAGAGGTCGTACTCGACCAAACAACAGCTAAGTGGCGACCGAAACAAGTAGCAGTAGCGTGAATATTCTGAAATTGGATTGGCACTTTGAGTCAGACCACACCTGAAGATGGCCAGACTGAAATGATTGTCCAAGTTTCTGTTCAGAACCACTAATAACAGCGTCCATTACTGCATTCTTCACAGGGTTCAATAGGGCAGCTGCCCAACAGCAACTATGTGACCACATTGTTTTTCAGTCTTTGCACTTTTGTTGAAAGGTTTCCAGCATCCACTTCCAGAAGCATCTTTTGAAATACCTCAAAAATGTACTTTAGAGCTTTGGGGTATTTCAGATCCAAGGCATACATCAGTCCTAGCAGGTAGCAGCAGGCTCTGCTGATATCTCCAAGATGATGGAGAACAGTGGTACCTTCAATGACGATCCCAACATCATCAACTTGTCCACTTTTATTTCGGACCAGGTACACAGCCATCACCTCTCCTGCCAGCTCTTCTTCCACATTGACAGCTGAATCCTCGACCTCCAACAAACATTGGAAAGGCAATTAGTGATGGCATTTAGGTAGAATGTCAACAAAATAGAAAGAAAATCTATAACCAAATCAACTTCTATCAACCATTTGTACAAAAATCGGATAGTACGCTGTGTATACTAGCTTAGAATTATTATTTCTGATATACAACAAATATGAATGTTTCTGAACAAATAAATATGCAAATAATAATATCCAAGTTAACCCTGCACCTGCAGTAGTAAGTATGACAAATAAACAAATTAAGTGATTTAAGTGACAACATTGACTGTGTTTGTGGCTTTAATATTAAATCTGGTTTGGCACTCACTAGATAAGGTTTAGGCTTTTTCTGTTGTAAAACAACCTAAAATGACCAACCAAAATAGATAATAGTTTACTGGCTGTCTGCATTATAGAAAAGAGGACAGGCTAGCAGCAACCACTTATGGCGGTTAGGTTTCCTTGCCAAAGTGTTGCCAAAGAGACTTCTTTATCTTTAATTTAAACTTGCGGTTTCTTATTTATTTAACCTTAATTTTTGTATGCATGCTGTTTTGGCTCAGCAAAAATCCCCAACAGAAGTTAATGGATCCTTCTTTGAAATCAGACTTAATATAAGTAAAGCTTTAATAAACAAGTGACTAGCACTTTGCAGAGCAGTTGAGTAAAAGATAAGTCTTTATTGTTATTGTACAGTCACACTTTTGTATGATAGGACAACGAAATTCACTTCTCATCCACAATGGTGCTAAAAAGGGACATGCAATTGTTAGAGATGAGCATATACAATTCACTTAACATATCAGATATGTCAAATACGCCAGATATGTCAAATCAGCAATTGTAAAAAGGCTCGCACTACAAATAAAACCAGAAAGTTATGGTTCATTTGGTTGTGTACTGTATTTAGTTTATGTTAGGTTATACATATTTTCGAAAATATCATCAGCAGCAACACCAATTTCAACTTTACAGATTTGTTCTAAGGAGAACCCTAAAAGTCTGTAATTGCACTCACCTCAAACTCCTTGATTAAGGCAGTCACATCTTCACCGAGGTGATCAACAAGACATCGGATGACAACTTCTCTGGTTGTCTGGATGCGGGTTCCACCCTTAAGGAGAAAATACATTTTTACAGCAGACAACATACACTTCTCACTCTCCTGCACATTCTCTCCTTGAGATATATTAATGCATATTAGGCTAAAATGGGTGGAGAACAGCAGCAGCTAAAGACGAGTTGACTGAAATACCTGGAGTAGAGTGTTCATTTCTGCACGATGTCTCTCTCCAGTTGCACCTTTCTTGGCTTGGAAGATGGAAAGCAGTTTAGAGGAATAACGATCCAACATGGACATGAATTTGGCCTCAAGATTAATGGTGGTGAGTCGCTGAAACTCAGCTCTGACCTTGAAAAAAGAAGGACAAGAAAACTTAGATTTGAGCATTACAAGCATCCTGATTTTGCCCCAGATATCTTTATGTTAAACTTTGTGTTGGAGAAATGTGACTTCCTAACCTGTGACTCGTCAAATAAGGCAGGCCACCTCTCCTTTATCTCTGTGATGCTCAACTGAAGACTGACGACATCATGTCTTCTATGGACAAAGGTCTTGGACATTAGCTCCTTGATCATCATGCTCTCCCTCTTCTTTAATTCAGCCAGAATTTGGAACCGCAGTTGCTCTTGGTGTTCATTGCTTTCTCCTGAGGGATAGTGTGGGAGATAAATCACTTCCCCTTTTCGTGCCTTTTTGACATTTTGGGCTGGTTTCCTCTCACCAGGGCGCTTGTTTTTAAGAGAGTTGCATGCCACTTCAGGGAATCCAAGATTTCTGAGCTTTGACCTGTAATTTCCCATCTTATATTTCAGGCTATACATCCATCCTATCCATCCATTGCGACTCCCAGGCTCTGTTAGACATGGATGTCTTTTGACTAAGGCCTCTGCAACCTGTCCAACTTGAAGGCCTGTGGGATAGGCAGTGTAACTGTACATGTAATCTGCCAGTCTTTCCATAATTTCAGACCTGACACGGTTGTTGTTAAGAACAGTGCCATCTTTCAGAAACTCTTCATCGCCATTCCTTAGCACAGCTTCTGTTGCAACTGAAAAAAATGGAATGACAATTTCCTTTGGCCATGATGCCCTTTGAGGGCTTAATATGATAGTGTCTTGTGATGACAATGATGATGTGTCATCTGAGTGGAAATCCACGGAGCTAGAGGAAGAGAGCTGTGATGACGTCCCACTAGTGTCAAAAAATTTGTCCCCACTGGCCAGACTTTCTGTCTCAGGTGCTGCAAATGAAAGCACTACTGATGGAATAATGACAACTTTGATTGTCCCCTTAGGCTTAACTTGGTCAGTGGAATGAAGTGTAAAGAAATCACCAAAGTCCTCATCAAAGTAATGTAGGGTGAATTCCTCACAAAGTTCAAAAGTGTCCTTCACAGTCTTATGCAACTGCTCCACTGTGTCCAGCATCCCTGAGGACAGTGTGAGCTTCTCACTACGGTGATCTATAACCACCTTCACAACAATAGGGTCCATCTGTATGAAAACAAATCACAACTACAAATCAGGGTGGGAGAAATATGCTCAAGTGGTTTTGTCTTCCCCCTAATACTGTACAATAATGTGTCTTTTTAAAGTGACCATGCGTTTTCCTCCAACAGAATAGGGGGACAAGGGGTATGTATCACTAAGTTGCTGTACCTGCAGCAGGGTCACTTTTCCAGAGTGTTCCAGAACAAACCCCCTAAAATGTTCATAATACCAGCTGTTCATTAACTTAACAATGAAATTAAGCTCACTGCCTACAATTACAATCTGTGAAATCTCCACAAAGTCAGGAAGACCACCGGTACACCCACAAGGCAAAATCATCCCATTGGCATATTTTGTTCCATGATATGACACTACATTGGTCAGTTCCACTGTGGTTTGTGTTGGATATGCTTTTTTAAAACTCTCCTGTATTTCCTCATGAAGCAATGCCAATTGAACACTGGTTACTTTACTCACATATAATGCAGGTTTCAAAGCATCAGTATGTGAATAATATGCCATCATCATTTGATGCTTTGAGGCAAGAGACAGTAGTATGTTTCTGAAGCAGTTTGTGTGTCGAGCAACTCGTTTAAAAAAAGAATGCTTTGCCTCAAAGCGCATAGTCCAGACACAAACCAAAGGACCAAAGCATTTTATCATAGCAGGATAATGCTCCAAGAAATGGTGCTTTGGAGTTAACTTTTGATCAGGAAAAACTTCCAGCAGTCTATGGCGATGTTCTGATATTAATGTATCTAGGTAGCAAATTGTTTCCTCTGTATGAGTAGGGGATACCACAAGTTCAGTTATATCTTTTAATGTCATGAGAACTTGCCATGCTGGCTCACTGAATGGTATCTTCACACCAATTATGAATGGTAGTAATCTCAGTAAAGCCCAATTCTCATGTGCATTCCCTCCAACGGATTTGTGGGAGGAAAAATTTTGTGGGATGGGTTGGGGGCGGTCAGTTTTATCTGTCCAACCAAATGGAAACTGAGTTATTGACTCGTTCAGTTGTACAAGGGTGAAATATTGCTTTTTTATAAACACGTTAAGACATAATGCCAACTCCAAAGGAATTATCCCTTCAAAGAGATCGTGGAGCAGGTCTGGTGGGTACCCTGTCACAAAATGAAAATGTTTCAGTTTTTCTGTTAGGGTACAAACTTTCTTTACACCAAAACAATGTACCAGAGCAGGGTTTTCCTTTACAGTCTGAACATGTGAGGTGTAATTTTCCTTTGTCCTTGGTGGAAAAAACCCTGAACGCACCTCCTTTTGCTGATAGTCTGAATGGTCACCAATACAAAATCTACATATGTAATGCCCAGTAAAGCTCTCTACAAGGCCACTCAAAGAATGAGCTCCAAGATTGTCAGCTGAAACACAAAAAACAGTTCCTCTGATATTTTTACCAATAGCAGGAAAAAAATGCCTTCCTCCTCTAATGTAACGAGATCTGTCAAAAGAGGCTCCAGAACAGTTGCATAACCAAATTTCTTGACGTCTTTAGCTTTACAAATGAGTGCCAAATTAATTGATGTCAACTGTGATCTCAATTCTGATGGGACATCAGCAAGTACCCAATACACTGCTGTCACTTTATGTTTTTTCCGTGAGGTTCCAAGTGGATTACAGATTTCTAAATCATCCACGTAAAGAATTAGGGAAATCCTTCGCTCTCCACTAGCAAGAAACTCATTTAACTTGTAATAGTTGCCATCATGAAAGGAGAAAAGGTGTGATTCAGTGCCTGAATGTCTTGTCAGTAATCTACTCGTTATGTCTTTGTTATTTAACAATTGCTGTAACGATTTTAGAATGGGTACATATTGAAAAGTGCAATTGTCAGATGAATCTAGTACGTATTCAACTGGCTCAATAAAATTAAAGTTTTCTTTGAAATACTTTCCTCTCTTAAATTTAGAAATGAAGGGACCATCAGGGTCAAAAGCTTCACTTAGAGGATTACAGAGACACAATTTTTCAACCAAGTTATTGATGACCCTTTCATCAACAGTGCAGTTATTTTGTGTCAAAATGTCTCTCACTAAATTTGGAAGATACTGAAATGATGACGTGCAGATGAACTGAAGCTGTTCCACCAAGTCATCGATACATTTACCAGAGACATTATAAATACTTTCTAACTTCAGCAAAAGAGAACCAATCACTTTCACTAAAGAATCTGTATCTCCTTCACAAGCCAAATCCACAGTAGATCCCAACTCCACATCATCAACTGTTTCCTGTAAAGCAAATTGGCTGTCACTCTGTTGAACACTGGTAGAAAATGGAAGGTTTACAATTAGATCAGCTTTTAAGTCATTGCATGAGTAGGATTGGTGCTTTCTGCTTCTGTGAGTAGCATAAGTTCCATATATGTTAGTTTTAAACTCACAACCATCAAACACACACTCTATTGTTTCTAGTCTTTTCAGATGAAAGTTAATGTGTTGAAAATAATCCTTTGTATTTGGAAAACATGAGTCACAAATTCTACATTTGAAAGCTTTCAGATCTTGTTGATTTTCAGTTTCCTCTGTTTTGTGAGCTCTGTATAAGTGCGTGCGCAAGCCAGCCCAAGTTTTAAAGGAACAGGGACAGTTCAAATGAATACAAGGCAGAAGATGTCCACGACCAAAATGTCCATGTTTCAGTCGATAGTGTTTAAGAAGTCCCCCCTTTGATGATGCCACAAATGTGCAAAGCTTACATTGCCATCCCATGAACAGTTACCTTAAGGAGGGATTAAAGCCAGGGAGCACCTGGTGGCTTGCAAAGTGGCGACTGTCCAACGGGGCTCTGTCCTTCCCTGAGACCTGGGTTGAGCCTGCTGTCCTTCCCTGAGACCTGGGTTCAGCCCGCTGTCCTTCTCTGAGTCCTTCTCTGAGACCTGGGTTCAGCCCCCTGTCCTTCTCTGCGTGTCCACCCCTGGCCTTTTCACGTGCCTTCTTGTCCCTCTCTCAGTCTCTTTGTCAACTTTGTTGCTATAAAAAGTTGAAAGACAAGAGTCAATGTCACCACAAAATATTTGAGAATAAAGACCTGTACTATGTGATGCTATTATAAACATTTAGCAACAACTTACCTGGGCTCTCCCAGTTATCAGTTGTTTTCCATTCTGACAAGGAAAGTTTTATAAGATTTAGCATGTGTGACAAAAATGCTTCAACAAGGATTATGATCTTCTAAATGCAACTTAACACACAAATCATTATAGATTGTCTTGATATTCCTTAAGTATTAATAGTGCTGCTCCAAATGTAAACCTGAGCCCCTCCCATCTGCCCAAGCTATGCATGCATCAGTGAGACTCAAGATAGGCAGAGCCAGGAAATTAATACAGGCCAGAGAGAATGACAACCTACATGCACCAGCACATGTGTTGACTGTTCTCTGCCATTTCATAGCTCTTTTTTTTTTTTTTTTTTTTTTTTTTTTTTTTTTTTTACTGAAGTCATCGATTTTTATTATATTCTTGATACTCTGAAAATGTTGTTCACCTAGCCAAATGCCAAAAAAGTATATCGAATAAAAACTGAGGAAAAAGTAAGACACAGAGACCCTTGCAGTGTTTAGCAGGGAGGGGTTCTGTGTGGTAGCAGCCTGTGACACAGCTTATGGAGAGAGCTAGAGCTCAACACGTTACCCTTTGAAACCGCTTGGAGAAAAACAGCCGTTTGCAGACCTCGTGTCGGAGTGAAACGGACTTGAACAGCTAAATACCCGACTCTACCACATTCAGGGCTGAGAGTCATAGCATAATTTCAGCCCGAGCGCGGACAGTTAATCCAAAAATATTACAGCATTAACCGTTAATACCACAACGACCTTAACTCTGTTAGCGACCCGTTTATTCTGTTTAAATTTACTGGAAACAAATACTCAGCTCTAATTTAAGTACCATATTTAGTTGTCATACATTGTCATAGCTGTCCGATAACGCGGTGTCGTATCTAAAGCAAAGCTGGGCCTTGAAAGCAGTCGAGGTGCCTGAATATCGACAGGAAAGCGCATTTACGTGACAGAGTAACGATGTAATTTTCAACGCCAAAACGGCGCAAAAACGAGTTGTAACTATAAAAACGAAGAGCCTCATGAACATTACACCCGAGGAGGCTATGTGTAACATAAAATAGTGCAGTTGTACGTTAGCCCTCTGCAGCCTCGATGTCAACAAGCTAATTTTGCAGACGGGGAAATTTAGCTTCAGGTGCAAAGAGCTTTGGTGCGATAGTAATGTTAGCCGATCGATATTCCATGCTGGAATGTTACTTCTGTAACCGAGGTGTATCTAAAAATATATTTTTAAATGTACTTACTTCGCTTTGTCTTCGTTGTCGAGACCATAGCCTTTCGTGACGGTCAGTAAGGTCAGACGGGCTGATGAGGAGCTGGGCCCGCCAGTCTGAGTGAGAGCCGTTAGAAATGACGTCGCTTCGTAACTTCCGCCCCACTTACTCGTTTATTTTGAGTAGTCCAGTCAAGTCTCCAATAATTTTAAGTTGAATTGACTAATAAGTTCTCTTCTTAAAAATGATTTCCATTCATAGTATATTCTCAAATATATTGTTGAAACATACAGAAATTATTTACATATATTTTAACAATTTAATCTGTCAGTCAAGTCATCATTTATTTCTATGAAACAGACTTACTTAATATGTGTAAATTTAAATCAAATATTTACCTTTTAATTTTACTTATGAATTTCAAAATCGTCAACCCAAATACACATCATTATGACATTCAGCAGTTTTATTAAGTAAGAATACCTTTATATAACTGTTACATTTACAAGGTCCTTGAAATATTTTTTTGAGTGTATCACTCATTATGTTGCACGCCAACATAGAAGCTAAACAAGACCAGCACCGGGGAGCGAGCTCACTTCCTGCTGAGAACAAGATGTCGGGATGGTGACACTCTCTTTATCTTAAATTTACAACACCGCCGACTAAACTTGCGCTCGTGTCTTACATGTACAAAAAAAAAAAAAAAATGGTGTGCCTGGACTGCAGAGAGGCACCCACTTTCAAGATACTGTTGAACTTCACTGTCACTGCAGAGGCAGCGTTCAATAAAGTAGAATTCTCATTCCTGATTTAACAAGACATGTTTACTAAAAATACATCCCTATTTACAGCAGCAGCGGTGGTGGCAGCGAGTTATAGGCTATGTGTACCCACACTCACAGCTGGGAGCAACCGAGTACAAACACTACAGCCTTGTCTTGTTG
Organism: Holacanthus passer; assembly: GCA_025331565.1. Lineage (NCBI taxonomy): Eukaryota > Metazoa > Chordata > Actinopteri > Pomacanthidae > Holacanthus > Holacanthus passer. The sequence continues at coordinate 9,490,588 of JAFREQ010000005.1, forward strand.
GCCTCAGAGCAGATCTACTACTGCAGTTTCTCCATGCCTTGTTTAATGCCCTGCTCAGGGGCATTTCAGCTGTGGTGGATGACAGAGGTGAGGTCACTCCTCTATCAGTTCGGTGGCCGGATTTTGCTGACGCTGAGGCAGCAGCATCTCTGAGCACAGGCTTCTTTAACGCTGCCAAACGCATGGCTAATAGCGTGTTCCTATACAGTTTGTTCACAATATGCATCCATTGTATTTCAATGTTTGCTCGATGCTTGGGAAACAATATTCAAGAAGTGATTCCTCTCTAGGAATATTTGGATTCCCATCAAAGTGCTCTCCTTCAGTTAGTCTCCGGCTCCAGCCAGCATTTTGTGTGCCACATGGCAGAGACTGTTGAGGGCCTGTGGGGGAGTGAAAAGTGAGTACAATGGACAAAGGCATGTGTGGCACCTCACATCCATTTCTTCTCTTCCTCGCAGCTATTATTGTATGAAAGTGCTGTCGACAGCTTTTGCTCTGCACCATGCATTCTCAAACAATAGGGAACTTACCTGCCTTTTCTCACATGGAAATGATGCTTGCAAAATAAAAGAAAAGATCCACATTAACAAGGGTTGGGGATGAAAGATATACCCTTAGATTGTGAAACTCGCTTTTATCACGCAACGATTTAGTACATAATACTGTCAAATGACTTATGTATTCAGGCACTTTATGATAAGATATTTTTTATATTGGATGTAAATGTGAAGATTGGACAATGGTGCTAAAACCCTGCATTGGAATTACCAGTCTGGAGATTTCGTCCTCATGATTTTAAAGGAATATTATCTAGGATAACATTAAAATTGAATAACGACTACATGAAGATGTTGGTAATCTGGTAAAATGAAATGATGGTGGTTTTAGGGTTGGAACTACTGATTGTTTTCATCAGACTGATCTACTGATGTATTTTTTTAAATGATAAATTAACCATTAATCCATAAAATGTCAACAAGAAAATGTGAAAAAAAAAGCCCTCCAGCAGTTACCAGAGCCCAAGGTGACATCTTTAAATGGCTCATTCTGTCTTGCCAACATTTCAAATTTAAAGATATTACAACGGTACTAAAAAGAGAAAGCCCTCAGATTTGAAGAGCAGGAGCAAATGAAAATCAAATGTTTGGCATTTTCGCTTGATAAACGTCTTCCATGACAGATGACTAGTTGTTTATTCTTTTTATGTTGATTCTATTATGAATTAATTGACTTATCTTTCAGCCCTTGTAGATTTAAGAAATATCTGTAATGTGTGACTTAAACTGACGGAAGCCATGACAATTATTCCCTAATCTGACCTGGAGAGGAGCTGAAAAAGCTGAATCGTTTCAATAAAAACTCCTCTAGCGATACTGAAAGACGAGATTTTCCTGAGCTAAGTCACCTTTTTCAAAAATAACATTTCTTTTTTGTATTCGTCACAATTCTCTCAGTCCGCTTTCATAATATGAAGCACAAGTTGTGGATTTAGTGAGCGAGTACAGCTGCACTGGATCTTTGAACCCAGGACACAGCTTCATTCATCCCTTTGTCCCTGGTTTATGTTGCAGGCCAGATTGTGAAGGATTAAAAGATTTGCCATGCGGCCTTCTGTCAACTTTCAAAGGCTCACGTCTTATGTTGTAAATATTTCCGAGTTCCTAATGGCGGTGCGAAGATGAAATTTGTATTTAATTAAATAATAACGTGCCGCCGGTGTTGTTTACGATAAAACTCAAATGGCTGGACGCTATAATACATTTCGGATGGTCAATGGATGCCAAGATGTAAACTGCTGTCTGAGGCCTTGAGATTCACCTCCAGCCTAATCACACCATCAGTGTTTTCTCCCCTGTGCAAATGTGCCTGTTGATGGGCTGTCTAATGTGAGAGCTGTGGCCAGGCCTGGAAGAAGTCATCCACTCGCCTCATTTGGTCGCTTCATTGCACTCTAGGAAATATTTCATGAGGTCTAAGTGACTAAAACACACAGTGAGCATTTTTTATCAGATCTTTACATTTTAATATGGTTGAGATATTTAAAAGTTTGAAGTTGAGGAAAGAAACTTGCTCTCTGCGCAGATGAAGCCTTGCGTTGTTTGGGGTTTTGATTTCTGAAGGACAAAACAGTGATCACGCGCTAATGACATCAGTTATTTATAACCAGGCCGTTGTATAGTCAGATCAGCTTTGTATGGTTCAAAAGAATAACTTGTCATGTTATTCTCATAGATTCAGTCAGTGTGTCTATCGGCTATGATAACATTGTACTCACCAAAGTAATGGCAGGGATGTACAGCATGAACATGGCTACATCAATAAAAGTCTGATCTTGTCTTTCAGATGATCAGACAGGTTCTAAATGTGCCAGTTGTTTAGCCACATTATCGCTTAATTGTGATTTGGTTTGCATTTGTTTTTTGGGCAATAAATCCTTATTGCACTGGGAAACTCCTCCAAGTATGATTTCATACACTATTGATTTTGACACATGGGGATATTATTTAGCTATTGACTTGAAAACACATTTGTGTAAAGTCATACTGTAATCTGTGTGTATGTAACTACACTAAACTAAATATTTCCATTTGGGGGGGCAGAGTGAGATTTCAAACTCCATGTTTTAGTCACACTAGTCTGCACAAAAATATATATATTTTTAGCTTTTAATTGTTTATTAAAGTTGGAGACATTTCTCTCTTTTTGAATGTTTTCAGGTTTATGACAGATGTCTGTGGAGACCTTGGCCACATTTAAATATAACTCAACCATTTTTCTTTAATCTTGGGTTTTCACATTGTTTAAACTCGTCTTATTTCAGTTGGTTTCGTACTTTAAAGGCCCACCTTTGCCTCATGAGACTTTCAATTTGCTGCTCTGCATGCAACCCTGTCTCCTAGAAATTATGTCTATATAATACTAATTTGTTTTTCCATATGTTTTGAGGAAAACGTAATTGGCTGGATGATGAAAAGTGGCAATGTTTTTTTTTTTTTTTCAGATGAAAGAAATGCTGGGTTTGTGTACTGCACACGCTGCATAGGGAGGGCAGAGATGGTGGGTGTAAAAGGCAAAGGCATTTCTTTGGTTCTGGTGACGGAGGTTTGCCTCCTGACTTCTGCATGTGGTTAGGAATAGGCAACAAAAACACTTTGGTTAGGAAAATGGTTAGGGGAAAAAAAGTGGTTTTGTTTAAATCTTCATAAAGCAAACATGTCCTACCTCGTGGTTAAAGTCACATTTGACTTTTCAATATTTAACCACAACCTTTTCATAACCCAGCTGCTGCGACTGCCTTGACATAAACCTGCAAGCTTTACTTTCCACAAGCTCATATTGCAGTTTGCATTGTCAGTTTTTCATTTTGCAACATTTCTTCCTTCTGTGGATGAAAAAAATTCTAATCCAGGTGGTATTATGTTTCTCTCAAACTACTTGCTGTTGCATGTTTGTAGCACTGAGACGTACTGTCTTTAACTGAGGGTTGTTGTATGCAGCCACATGGGAAGAAGACTCAAGGATGAGGTTTTGACATTTAGTAGCTCCAAACCTGTGTACTGTCAACTTTTCATCATATTAATTCCATCCTTAGCAGACAGGGGTTATTCACTGACGCTGCGGCTTGATGACCCTATTCGCCAACCTTATCACTTTGGGAGCTGCCCTTTGCTGAAAAAAAAAGCATAGGCGTGCTCCATCATAGACTGCAGCAACGGTTGAAGGCAAGTCAACAGCGTCTGGACACAGCATCAAGAAAGAGAGTCTGCGAAATATAATTACTGCTTGCACCGTATTGCACAATATGGCACTCCCCTAATGCTATCCACTGTGGGACCCACATGCCAATTCAGCCAGCAAATATGGAATGAATTCAAGTGCATCAGCAGCTCATCGTGCTTTTCTAAATACGGTTGCTTTATACAAGATGAAAAAGTCAGCAAAGCTTTTTTTTTTTTTTTTTTGCACCAGCATCAAGGGGGGGGGGACCCATGAGGCCTCTGCATTTAAGTGGCAATCAGACTGCTTGGGTGAAGCATAATTGTTAAAGCAAACCGCTGATCACTGGCTGATCTCGCTCTTGATCATACCGAAAGACTCTTAGAAAAACATATTATAGATCTGCCGCCAGGGTCAGGGACTGCGATTGAATGGAAATGACGGGGACATAAAATTAGGCTGGGGGAACAGTGAGCTGCTCTCAACATGTTTTAACTGTTTGCTATTTACTATTAACTGGCTCACGAGCAACTGAAGTCAGACAATTATACTGGACTTACTGGAAAAGTTTAGCAGACTAGAAAAGTGAACTGAACTAACTGAGAAGTGTTCTGGAGTAAAGGTGAGTGGAGCCATGGGAGTCAGCTGTAGCTGTTAGACATAAAGCTTCTCACTGACTGTTGCTCTTCAGGTCTGTTCAGGCTTCACACTGACTCACAGCTGATTTATACTTGCTTGTTTCCTCTTTTCATCTCTGTCAATTAACTCTCAAACTAAAGAGGTCACCGTGGCTTCCATCCACAGTTGTCGCTGTCATGTTTTTTTTTTTTTTTTTCAACCTCAGACTTCCATGCAGCATCACTTGAGCCTTGGTCCCTTGTCATATTTTAGAGACTTGACTCCGGCCCCCTGTTAAAATCACTCAGATGTATTCCCCAGGCCTCGGTTGCCAAAATAACACACTAATGGTTTAGCATCATGACCCTGTTGGCAGCTTAATTATCTCAAGGCTACATCTGTGGTGCGGACCATGGACTATCTCACATTCTCTTCACTCGTTTCCAGTAATTTAGCAGTGACCTGGTATGTGGCATTATCGTTATTATTTTTTGCAAGTGAACTTCGGATTCTGTCCGATGGCTCGCGTGTCCTCACCCATGACCGTCCATGTCACTGCAGTCTCTCTCTCTGTCTCAATGTCCCGCTCCATTACTGGTGCTACTTTTCAGGCTGAGCATAAGTATAATGAATGACTCACTTTTAACAAGATTTCGACTCTTCAGCCTGCTGTATTTTTTCAAGACGGCTCCAAATTGGTTGTCTGCGGAATCATAAAATCTTGTAGACCTTCATTCAAATATAGCAAAGATTTGGATGACAAGGTTTCAGCTCCAGGAACAGTAATAATTAGGCAATGGTTTGCTAAATCTTTGTTAAAATAACCTCTGGAAGACAAAAAAAAAAAAAAAAAGTTGAAAAAAGTGTTAAATCATCGACTCCCTCTCCCTCATTCTAAAATCCCCAAACCTATGAATATGCAAATATTGTTCATTTCAAAAGATTTGCTGGATGCAAGTTGTCTCCTACTTCGCTTCAAGTTCATTCTCATTCTCAGTGTGCACAGGAAGTTTCAAGCTTCCGCATCACACTTGTGTAAGTTGCATGTTGGGAAAACGAGCCAAGATGTGGCAAAATCACCTCGTGTTAAACGTGTTAAACTCGGATTCAAGGTGAACCTTTCCTCCTTCAGCAGACGACAGTGAAAACAGGCTTCTCATCCTCTGTACCTGCATCATTCTGCACGGTGAGGCTCAAACACAAGTGTGGCGAAAAGCAAAACACATTATAGAGGAGGACTTTAAATGATAAGGCTGGCATTTTTCTATATGTTTATCCTTTAGGAGTGAGGCTGAATGACATTCACTTACTGTGGCTGAAAAAAGGAAATAAATGCAGGGACTATCAATGTGAGGTTTTTGACAGTACAAAAAATTGAATAACAAAAATGAAAAAAACACCAAAAGACATGAAAAGTAAGGACTGGTGTTGAAAATGATCGTGCACATTCCTAAATCAAGAGACAGAAGATGATTTCATTTTATATCCATTGCTGTCATTACTTAATTAAAAAAATACGTCTTAGATTTTTGTCTTCAATTAAGAAACAACTCACATCGGCAAAATAGAAGCAACACAAGTAATTGCAATACAATCTTAACGTCGGCATTAAAATATCATAATAACCTTAAATGATCAGAAACCAGATGAAATTAGAACATGGAGAAAAAAAAACTTGCGGGAAAAAGAAAAAGACTTCAATACGACATCATCAAACTTAAGCAGCAGAAATGTGGGGCATTCATTACTGCAGTGCACTGCTGGCATATGGCTTTGATGTGTATATGATGTGCGAGTAGAAAGGGAAAGAAGAAGTGACACTGGAACGGTAACTACCCTGATAACAGAGTCGAAATCCTGCGCAGAGAGCCATCGCTTTTCATACACTCCAATTACATGACTCTCCTGCATGGCCATCATGAATCATAGAACAGATCATGATCCTTTAATGGAGACATAGAATGGCTGACAAGTTGGGCTCGGTTGTATCCCGATCCTGTTGTTCTTGACTCGGCCGTGTGAGGGATAGAACGAAGCGATTTTTGCAAATGCGTGAAGCTCATGGAATTAAGTCTTGATTGAGGACGTAATTGAGGGAACGATGAGTGATTATGATGAAAAAAATCCTGCTGCTAATGACGAAGGGGGGAAAAAAAATGTGGCGGGCATATTAGTATTGTAAAAGGGTCAAACAGTGTATGACTGGTTTGTAAATGTCTTTATGTTTGACAGTGTACAATTGCAATTCAATGCATGAAAAATATTCATCAGGGGTTCGCTGATATATGTGTTTATGTTAAGCAGGTTTACAATGCTTATTGTGTTTGATCATATTCATCAGGATAAGATGTTTACATGCTCACAATATGGATGATCATAATCAGGACACATGTAAATGATGTCGCTTCACATCAAGAAGGTCCTGGGTTTCAATTTTGTCGCTTCGTTCTCTGCTTGTGTTTTTCAGCTTCGTGGCTTCTTCAGGTTCCTTGCCACCATCCAAGCTCAGTTAAACCTGAAACGGTGCACGAGCATCAATATAAGTGTTTGTAAAGTCACACATTCACACAGTAAAGTTAAATGTGCAGATCAATACCTGATACGTTTGATCCTAACGTCTCCTTTTGACTAAAAAAAAATATCAAAACATGTATTATTTCACTGTTTTCCTGAGGTTGGATGCACATTTGATGCTGCAGACAAGATGAAAAAAAAAAAAAATGACATGTCGCAAATTACTGTTTGGAGGAGAGATACCTCCCATCTCTCCTTCCACCGGCTAACACAGCTTCTCCTGTACACAGACACAGATGACACGCTGTGAGAGGCAGCAGCAAGATGGAGTGAACACGAGCGCCGGCGCTGCTCCAGAAAAAATACGTTGGATGTGTTTATTGAATTCCATTAAGTGATTGATTGATGGCTCGTGTTTTCGGTGGGCATGATGTGAAAAGCCTTATTCTTCTTGCTGTTGTTTGTTGAACATTGTTGTGAAAAGCTGCTTTATATAAGTGGCATCGGTGTCAAGATACTGGTCCTGATATTACTTTAGGTTCGGCGGGGGGGAGAAATCAGTGATGTCCATAATGCACATAATAAAGATGTTTTCATGGCTTTTTGCCCATTACATGCTGAGATAGGCTCCAACCAAGCACTCATATAGTACAAATATATGTGGATGGATATGAAGAAACACATAACATTCATTGAACTACTTAAAGGTGTGTATATGTATATTGCAATAATTTCCCAATGTGAGACAATAAAGTCTATCTATCTGTCTGTCTCTGTTTCTCCATCTATCGATCTCTCTCTATGTATCTATCTATCTATCTATTGATTACCTATCTATACATATTATATCTATTATCTATCTCTATATATTATATCTATCTATCTATCTATCTATCCATCTATCTATCTGTCTGTCTGTCTATCTATCCAAACTGCCTCTTTAATTCATATATTTTCTACAGAGAGGCATTTACATCCAATCAGAAATCTAGGTGCCTATAAAAAGAAATTTAATTCCTTTTTTTTTTGATAATGACAAAAAGTATATTGATGATAAGCCTTTTGTTTCTTCTTTTGATAAAAGCTATCCTTTATTGATCATCCCGCCTGCTATTAACTATACTGTTCTCAGTCATAATGGCATTCAAAAAGCAAGCTGGTGTTTTGAATGAATGAATAAAAAGCCTCTTATATCTCCAAAGCTTTTTGCATGCACCTCCTTTGACACTATCCTTATCTGCAGCTAAAAGAACATCCTTATATCATGACAGTTCTGTTTTTGTTTTGTGTTAGATTCACCGCCTGAAGGGAATCCCTGCCCCGACCATGGCACGTGCGGTCTGCCGTTTGACTGACTGATGTACTTTCATGAATCATGTGGTCAGATTTCCAAACTGACGCACTACATTTTGTCATCCTGACATCTCCATCCGAGCATACAAATGCCAAGCCGTAGAAAAGTTTGCCTCGGAGTGAAAATGTGAATTCAGGGAAAACAATTTTTAGCTGGAGCAATGGTTGGAGTTTGTAATGTATGTAAACAAAGCAGTGCTCCAAAAATCATCCCAGTGGTTAGAACTGTCCACTTTCTGTAATTTGCAAACTGACTTCTGTTCATTTCAGTTGGATGTGGATCACATGTCTTAGTTTGTTCCACTATTTTTTTTTTCTGCACAGTCACTCGAGGACTTACATTTTGACGTCCTTCCAGTGTTGCTTGGCTGCCCTGTTGGGCGAGAAATCCAAAATGCCCCGAATGAAGTTCTTTCAAATGAATTATCTCATACATAAACTCTTTGTTTTGTTTTCTAGCATCCACTTTTTGGCCTCCAAATATTTTTGATCTGATGAAATGATCACTGATCATATGCCTGGCATGTAAACAGAAATAGCATTTGTAAAGTTCTCTAATCAATCGCTTTTTGATTTGAATTCATTTTTAGCCACAAAGATGAGAACAGCAGATGATTCCAAGAAAGGCAGAGAAGTTGGTGCCATTTCTTACATGGCAGAGTGTGAAGCAGACACACACAGCTCTCTGTGGCTAAGGATACACTACAGCTAAATATACTTGTTACTCCTCTTTGGAGTGCTTCAGTCCCGTAAAGTTCACACACAGTTCGCTTTTAAAGGAGATGAGGGACTCCTTTGACGGGTAGTCACTCCACTTTACAGCCGCCCTCACCACTTTAAAAACATCAGGCGCTGACAAGTGAGTTTGACTGTGGGTGCAATGAGCCTGCATAGTATTTTTCAAAGTCGTACAATTTGCGAGAGAATAAAGTAAATGTTAAAACCTGAGCGAGTGGAGATGCGGCTGAATTGTTAATCAATGTTAATGGTTTAATTTTAAGAGTGGATTTGACAAAATAACATGGGCACTTGACTTTGACCAAAACTGATTATACAGTTATATTTTCATCAGCAGAAGAACTTCTAAAATCAGAACTATTTTCTGTTTCATGAAGACTGAAATAACAGTATTCATCTGGTTGCCTTGATTCCTGTGACACTTTGTTTAACAGTGGAACTGTACTATGCAGCCATTCAACTCACCCAAATGAAGTGTATTTTGTTCATCGTCTCAAATTTCATGCTCCTTTTGTTGTTAGTTCATCATGCCAAAGGTCAAGTGCTGAGAAATCATCAGCAAAATATTAAAAGTTTCCAAGGATGAGCTGCATTAAACACATGTTCCACATTTCCAGCAAGGAGCTTGTCTCCAAAAGACTTGTTATTGATGTGACAACTGTATACTGCAATATTTAGTCACCTGAAAAGCAATAACATAACACCACAGTGAAAAAGGATGCACTCACAGCCAAGACAGGAGGTATAAATCAATCAGAAAGTATGCCTGCATTTCTGGGATGATGCCTAACCTCATTCAGCACCGGCAGGTTTTTCCTGGTGTGTCATTCCTGCTACCAAACACTGAGTTTGTTTCCCTCGCAGTGTTCCTGAGGAGTGTGTATAGAGACAGTATATATTAGCAGTTTTGAATGGGGAAATCCGTTATGCACCACTGACAGTGTAAGACATGCAGTCAGCAAAACTGGCAAATCTTTTTGTGAGTGTCATAAACTCTCCCAGACACACATTCAGGGTCACACAGCCACGGGAAAAACTGTGTATGTATTTTTGGGACGACTCACGCAAGTGGAGGGGGGGAAACCGGTGTCACTGCGGCTTTGATGGATGTGAGGCTTGAATTTGTCAAACAATCTAAATGTTTTTTTCAAACGTTTATTACCGCCATAAACCACGCTCGCCCCGAAACTAATCCGACTCTTTCAAATAGCACTGAGTGATGCCTCTGTGAGAGCATGAGTGAGAGGAAACAAGATGATTTTCAGTGACGACACTGTTGTCTGGCAGAGCAGAGCGGTTGCACGCACATCTCTGGCTGCAATGCTGTCCAAAATCAATATGTGGTGCTTATTGTGATTTTACAATTTTGAGGAATTTGGCACTAATTTAAAACATTTCAAACCAAAATACATTCACTCTGGATGGAAATGTCTGATTGTATGTTGTTAGAATTGGAGTTGGAATGCGAAGGAGTGAGTCACTCTCGCACAATGTCAGCAATCGGCGTTCCTTCTCATTCCTTAATTTTTCTTAACATGAAAAGCAAACATGACGCGTGCTCCCTCTGCTCCCTGCCTTTAAGACCTTCTGTGTTTACCGAGGCAACCACACTTGAGTTCACTAGGAGTGGAAAGAGGAGGTGGGTATAAGCTGTTTGACAGAACCATGTAATATTTCACAATTTACCTGTCACCTGTCAGAGCTTTAGTAGACATCAGGGGCTGCCTGTATACATGCATGCACCACTTTTCGCACGCAAGACGCCTGACATTTTATTTGCAGGCTTAATCTTTGAAGCACTATAACCTGTTGGGCTACAACAGAGTTTGCATATAAAGATAGAAACATGGACAAGTTAAGATCTCTTCTTACAAACGTGTGGGTTTTTTTTTTTGTTATTCTGATACATGTATAGGTTTACATATTGTCAATTAAAGTGCACAGTTAATGTGGGAATAATGCATTGGAAATTTTAGATTGTCTGTCATCGATCAATCGCAGCTCAAATTACAGCGTGTAATGGTTGCAAATGATGACACAATCCTCTACACGGTGGCGTTACAGGACGTATCCAGTGTCAGATCTGGGTCCAGCTCCAGACCTTTATTCTGATGCTGTGTTCTGACTTCTGTTTACGGCGAATTGCGTGAATATGCAATAGCCTTTTTGTGCAGCATTTTACAGTGACAGATTTGTATAACCTGCAGCGATCTAATGCAGCTACGGCGTATTCTTCTTTTGTGCACACACAGTTGTTCAGCCTTGAAACAACTGTATTATGCATATTTCCCCTAAAGCCTATTAAGGCTGGTAAGAAAACGATATGATGTGCAGCAGAAGTAAAGTGAGGAAGAAAAACAGGCTGGTTTCTCGTGTTAACTGCATGTTTTTACAGGATATTATGTGGATATAATTTGCACAATATGTATTTAGATATAATAGTCTGGTCCAGTAATGCAGACCAATTTATGACTACTGATAAACTGAGATTGATGAGATTTAGTTCAGCTTTAAATTGTACCCAGATTTAAGTAGAAGCGACTTCAAAAACATAATTATTTGCTTAGGTTTTATGTCATCTACAAAATACTGAAAGCTCAAAATTATATCCACTGCCCATCAACAATAGAGAACCATGGGACGTAACAACTTTTTGTGCAGCCCCCAAAAGAGCGTGCATTTCTTTACCTCGGTCCCAGGCTTGGTTTGTCTTCCATCTGCATTCTGCATGTTCACCGACACTACATGAGCCTTTCTAAATAAAATCCCTCATTGCTTCAGCTGCTGCATTTAACTGTGAGGAATTACAGGCTGGCGTGCACCACCTTTGTTGCTCGCTCGCCTCAGGTTGACTGCTCATAGAAGTAACAATAACACCAGCGCTCAGTTACACTGCAGCGCGATGCCCTACACCCCCTACAGTTAAATGTATTCAAATATATCCAATACCAATACAAGTTATACATGAGCACAGTAATAGTTTGTAGCTGTAATTTGAAATGCTACTTGTTGTCAATTATTCGGCCTGTTAGAATGGCTTCGGGCTTCACTCAGGAATGCTGTTGATTGGAATTATTTGCATGAAAAGAAAAAAAAAAACATAGAGCAAAAATAGAGGCACAGAAATAGTGCCGAGAGTCACTCAAAGAGACGTATTAAAGCGCAATGTTTCAAGAATTTGTTTTAGAACATTCACAAATTGAACACTTTGAAACACCTGTCAGCGATTCAGAACTTCTGCCTCGGGGAATCAAACTCTCAGTCTCGAGCTGAATTTCTGACATTAGAGGCGCAGCGCTCGACATTGTACACTGGCAGCGGAGGCAGAGGAGTGAAGGCAAGGAAAAGTGTGAGCAGCGAACAGCGCGATTTTAAAAAATAACAGCTTGTTGACATATGTACAGCCTCAACCTTAGGCATGTTTATCAGTTAAAAAAAAAAAAAAAAGGGAGTTGTCACGACTCAGTACATTTGCATTTTTTTTTTGCCAAATGTCATGCTTTTAAATATGGTATAGAAGCTGACACCCTAACCCACCATAAATTGTAAACCCATCTTCACAAGTGAAGCGTAAACTGTTAAGAAGATTATTTTCAGGTGTTACGAATGAGTTATTAACAATGTTTCCGGTGACGCCTTTCCTATATGATTGAGTTTCTCCGGCCCTGTGCATTCTGTGGGGACCACGGCATCATGGGGCTGCCTTGACAAGCTCATCCATCAGCACAGCATGTTCAAGTCCCCATCAAATGCCTGCACCGCTCCATAAAGTGGAGGAGGAGAGGTGTCACTCCCTAAACAGGATATATGGTCTCTCACTGAGACACAAATTAGACAGTAAATACATTACAGTGGAAGTAGCCTCTTCCACGGCAACATGTTTGTACTGCCGCTGTGCCAAAACCAACACTGCAGGGCTATTAAAGGGGGCCGCTCGCCTGCCAACGAGACATACACATTTAGATTAGATTAGTCCGGCATCTCACTCACGTCCGACTGGAGCATTAACATATTGACAGCTTTATTTTTTTAAATGCACTCTAATAAATTTCCCCACTGTGGGACAAAAAAATAAATATCTTATCAATTAGTGATTCAATTCATAAAATTTCATATTCAAAGTCAGTTCACATAATTTCTATTTTTAATGGTGTTCTTATTGACATTAAAATTAAATTAGCTTGTTTTTTCACTTAGTTTTGGAGCATGATTATCATCACTTTCAGCCTTGACTGACCATTTTTCAAGGCGTGCTATATACTGGAGGCACAGGTGGAATCCAGCCCATCACAATCATTTTGATTTGGCGTGCATCTGTGTTCATTCCTGCCATACTAGTTGGAAAACTTGTCCCGCGCATACAGTACTACATAACTGCACACGAAACAAACAAAGCTGTCGCACCATCCAACCCACTTTATTAATTTTCCCATCTTCTGGCTTCCCACTCCGGTATGGCCAATTCCCAGCAGTGCTGCTAACTTCACAGTTGGCCTGGAGAGGGTGCAGGCAGCCACATACCCTGTGATACACATGGTGCCACCAACCAGCCATAACATGTGCAAAAGTTAATATGATCTCCCAGATTGCGCTCACTCATCACCAACAAAAGCACGATCTCTCGTTCTTTCCCATCAGTGAACATGGCTGCGTTTGTCGGATTGGCACAAGCGAGACAAAGGTACCACAACTGGGAACTGAGCCCGGGCTTCTGCAGTGATGCAAGTGATTGTCCTCTGTGCCACATGTGCACAGGTTTTCAAATCATTGGTAGGAGACTATTAATAAATAAATCTGGCACTAAATCTCGCCTAAACAGAATAAAAACAGATGCTGAAGATAATTGGAAAGGTGCATGAGACATGTGTAAAGGAGAGCACGGAGAGGTCTTATTTGCTATGAGAGGCAGAGCCCAGATTTTTTTGCGAGATGCGAGAGGAAATTGCCGGTTTCACGGCCAGAAAGAGAAATGTTGTTGTGGAGCTTGAGGATGAAAACCATGATGTAACGGAGAACGTCAGTGCCCCGAATGCCTGAATGTGAAACTGGAAGGACACAAACCAGGCATTCATGAATATGCATGCTGCAGTGAGAGGCAATTCAAACAACACTGCATTCAGTGGGAGAGCCGAAATGCAACAGGAGAAGCACAAGTTTGGGAAGAGGTTTGCAAACCTTGATGCACATAAATAGAGTTTTGAAAGTTAGAAAAAAAAAAAAATCCATTTCAGTTGATGCAGAGAGTTCTCCAAAATACTGACACATAGAGCTGAATTAATTACAGTGGAACAGCCCACTGAGGGCCAAGTTTGAATCTCTTGAGGCAAAAGAGTTTGCCCCTTTCATCTCAGACACAATGCCACAACTCCGCCTTGAGGCTGCCTGAGCGCCGAGTACGTTTGGAAGCATTTATTTGTGTAAACAAATGTTCTCCGTGATGAGGTTCAACAATCATCTCGCAGGTCCGCCTGACAGACAAGAAGAGGTTTTTTTTTTTTTTTTTTTTTTCAAAGGTGTCTGCTGTCTACGTATTATTTCAGTAACAGCTTTCACATTTCCACTGCTTTCGTTTTCAAATGAGTGATCACAGTCAAGCCTTTGCAATCAAGCTGGAAGGGCAGCTGATGCACAATGAGACGTATCAAACGCAAATACAGTACAAAATCAGCACAAAAAGAGCAGTTTTATTGAATTAATACAGATAGGATAATGAAGTGCGGGGAGAGAGGCTTTGTGTGGCTTCATTTGCAAAGAAGAAATACAGAACTATCCAAATTAAACTGAATATTGACAGTGTAAAGCTCCGACTGTCAGAATGTGTGAAATGAGGGAAAGGTCAAAAACATGATTTGGGTGTACATGTTCGACAAAAGGTTAGTGACTGTGTCAGAATAGTTACTGGCTGTCAGTCTATAACAAAATAACTGGCCCGCTTGGAAATGTCACAAAAAGGCTTTATTACCCGCTGAGACTGAAAATGTGCTCTCTGTAAAATCTGAAATATACGGTACAGTACTTCTTTCACAACAGACTTTATACACGAAGCTGTTTGTAGATACTCAGTGGTTTGATAGTACTTTGCGGTCTGGTGTGTCATTCCGAGTTGAGCCTGACAGAAATACTCTGAATATTCATAATAGCAGTGTCTCCCAGCACTCGCAGCAGACGGAGAGAAACAAGCATAGCAACAAGAAGACAATTAAAAGGACCAAGCAGACGTCAAACACAGGAAAAAAAAAAGTTCCTTCTTTACAGCAGGAGAACAAACCCCAGGTATGAGTCATAAAACAAGTCTCGGGAACAAAAAAAAATGTCATTTGGAAATATAAAATGTGAGAGTGCACAGCTCACGTCATGAAATCTGAACGCAGATTTAAGAGAGACAATCTATTTCTCGCACTAATTTGCTCGCTCTTTCAAGGTGCATTAAAAAGAGTGTGCCACCGATGTTGAAGCACCGAAACAAGTGCGTTATGTTATTAGTGGCCAACACAGCCTCGAGCTGCCGGCTTCACGCAGAGATGAGGAGCGGGCTGCAGAGGTCTGGCAAGCCCACTTCTTCATACAACTTGTTTTTATGTATGCAGTGCTTTTCAAGAGACTGTGAAATAGGTGCAGTTCCTCTTTAGGTTTTGAGGACAGCAGCATTTGATTTTCTGGCTGGTCTGTTCATGGTCAGTCTTCTCGGCAGATTCTGATTTCATGATTGTCGGAGACAAAGGCCACTGAGGCGAACCACTGTGCTAATTTTCTTGTGGGACAATAAACTAATCTGCCATTAATCATCGTAATAGCTGTGCAAACACTACTTTTAATAACTTCAATCAAGAGTGAGTGCAATTGTTAATTATTCAACACTGTCAAGTTATCAGTTCCACTTCGACTGTGTGCTATATCTCGATGTGCATCTAGTCAAAATGCAGAACGGTTTTGACAGAATGTTGCTGAATGTTGAAATGTACTAAGGGAGGATTTTAGCGCTCACCTCTTTGGAGGTTTAGGAGGACTTGGCTACGGGATCAAAGCTTTGACAGGCCAGTGGGGACAATCAGTGACAAACTGTGTGACAGTTTGATTGAAAAGAGAATGGAGGCTAACTTTATTAGTGCCACCCATCAATCAATCAGAGCAAAGGTTTACAGACATCTTTATGAGAGAACAGACGTCACGGTCTTTTGGCGATTCATCAGAATGAATGGACTATTTGCAGCTGGACTCTCTCACTTATGTCTCATGTCTCATCACAGTATTTTGCATGTTAACTAGTAAAGATACATGTTCAGATATATTTTGTTATTTAGAGTTTGGGAGGACCTAATGGAGGGAAATTCAGAATCGATGGTGAGTAATCAGACCATTCAATATGACATATATAACATCAACTGATTGACAGGTCCTTCTTTGAGATGTAGGCTAACAGGAGTAGCATGGCCTCTAGTGTGGCGACTGTAACACTTGTTGTTCCTCCATAATGAGTTGTGGACCTCATTATAGCATTCTGAAGAATCGTGGTCAGAATATGGTATGAGATAACATGGAATAACACGTTGTCAGTGCTGGGAGATTTTCATTTTACAAGTATAGAAATGTATCAGAAGCTATTTTGCCATTTCTTCTGTATATTTTCATGTCTTGGTTAAACTATAAGGTTGGGAGGGACTGTTTCATTATAGTTGCCTCCAAGCAATGACTTAATGAATTTTACTTAATCGTATTTATAATGAAAGAATATATTTATATTAACAAGTAGAAAGTAATACTTTTTGTAGCAATTTGTTTATTTCGCACAAATATGCTTTATATGTGTTTCTCCCTTTAAGTGGTTAATATTAATGGAATGCAAACGTGTAATATGACACGTCTTTATGTCTTTATGTATATGGGATTAAAATACATACAGCATGTTCCATGAAACACTACACCTGTGTCCTGGTGTATTATGGCTGAGTTTTGCTTATGGTATGAAGCCGCTGAACCCGAGACCTGATCACGTCAACACTGTGGATTTGTCACAGTAACACTGCAGCAAGCATGAATGTGAGGCTACCATACGTCTCAAACTATAGTTACTGCTCTGATCTGCATCCTGTGTGTGCTTTCTGTCATGTGCATGTATTTTGCACATTCATTTGTAAGCATCAGCCAATAGCTTATGGAAAAACAAAGATTAAGAGAGACAACTTATAAAAAAACAAACTTAACAGTGGACAATCAAATACGTGTAGTTGGCCATCAAGAAGTTGTCAAGTTTGACAGAGCAGAACATGAAGTAGGAGTGTGTTCTGTAGGCTGTTACGGCCGATGCATGTCAGCACACAGACAGAAAGAGTCCACCTGTTACTTTACTTTCTCATTATTAGAGTTCCTGATGTGAAGACACGCTTTCGGTGCAGAGGCAAAGGGATGATTAAAGAGACGAAAAGAAAGAAAACTTAAAAGTTTTAAGTGATAATAATAACAGTTGCAATTATTGCAACACACTTGACATGTGGCTTAGTTGTGATTTTGTTGTGTTTATTTTCTCTTGTATGTGCTATTGATTTTTTTTTTTTTTGAGCATTTGTGTTGTTGTAGTTTTGGAGGGGGGGGTTCTTTTTTTGCAGTGAGGTCAGTCCCACTGAGACCTGTTACCACCTCCTCTTGTAGATATATTTTAAGTTGAAGGCAGAAGTGTTATCCAGTGAAAGCGTGTCCAGCAGTGCTATCTGTAACTAGAGGATCCAAGCTTCAGTCATTGCCTTGTGATTTTGTGCCGATGAAATTTACACAGTAAAGTCAGCTGTCATATTCAAAGCATTAGTCGCCTCTTCATTTGCCGTCATGATCTATCAGCAAAATGCTCAAACAAAATGTTTTACTGTTTTCTCTTCTGACATTTAACGTGTACTTTTGCATTGATCAGAACAGTTTTCCACCTTTGGAATACTTTTATGTTTGAGCACTTTGACATAAGAAATCTGTGTGAGGCACGGCTATAATTTTCTTAACTACTCTCACAAAACCGTGAGAGATGGCTTGTTACAATGCTGGAAGACACAGACGGATTATATGCAACCTGCTCTGCCTCCTCCATTCTTTCACTGCATCCCCTCTGGCTACTTCAACAACACGCCAAAGAATGGGAAAGGGCCATTTTAACTTTGGCCCTCTGACAGAGTCGCAGACCTTGTGGTGGAACATTTCATCATGACGCTACAAACATACTTCTTCTTCAAGCAGCAGGATTTCAAGTAAAGAAATCAAATGTGAGCTATCACTTAAAAATATTATTAAACTTTATTATCAATGGGTGCAA
This sequence comes from Holacanthus passer, assembly GCA_025331565.1. Taxonomy (NCBI): domain Eukaryota; kingdom Metazoa; phylum Chordata; class Actinopteri; family Pomacanthidae; genus Holacanthus; species Holacanthus passer. The sequence goes on from JAFREQ010000005.1 coordinate 9,508,826, forward strand.
CTTATGAATTACACCTTAAAATACATACAAAAAATAAAATCTGTAGGTGTCACTTTAAATGGAACATATTTTTCTTTGGTCTTCACTATATTGTGATCACAGTTATTTGGCATCACCATATGTTCTTTAACATTTTATAGGATATTTTTGTACTATTCATTGCGGCTTTTTCAGAAAACAGCTATTCACTCTCGATATGAATCTCATTTTGGCGTCGAGGCGGCACAGCTTTGCATGACTGGCTGTATTGCTGTCCTCTCACACTCCCACAGACATGCATTTGATTTGTCACCAGCATCCAAAGTCTTATCTAAACACTGCGAAGAATCTCTGAGTAAATGTCCCCGTTGGCACACTTCAGCAGCACAGAAACCAGTTATTCTGCAAAAGGATCTTCTAAGTACCTTTTTTTTTCTTTACAAGAAAGGAGATTAAAATGCGCCGCAAAATAAAGAGAATAAATGATGTGAGGATGGCTTGGCACGTAAAAACATGCGGGCCATGGTACGTTATTATGGTAAGAGGGCTGTAGGAAGCTTTCATTCAATTCCTTCTCATGAGAGGAGAATGAAAGAAAACAGGCAAAACTTAAGTAATTGGCTTCAGGAGTTGCAGCTTTCTCGTCCTCCGTTTCTGGGCCGAGAAGGAGAAACCTGCCATGCTTGTCAAATCTTCTTGACTGTTACTGTGATGGCCAAAGAGAGCAAAAAAAAAAAAAAAATGGCCTCCATCTCGAAAGAGTAAGGGGGGGAAATACAGGTTTAGTCATGTGTGAAAGAACGCCTCGTTATGAAAGTGAAATGTGTCATACTGGCGGCTACCAAATTGACATTTTTAAAATTCAATTTTTCAACTCACTACACTGTTAAACAGTTGTGAACTTTCTAAATCACTAATTATGGCAACAAAGTGGAGTTGGACATCAAAATGTGCATCTGTGCTCTGTGTGTGTGTGTGTGTGTTTTTTTAATCTCCACATCTCCTCCTGTCACATAAGAGAGATGTGGCAGGCATGTAACAAGGTCTGATTTATGGTCTGACAACAGCAGAACCACGAACGAGGATGATCTCTGTAGAAAGATTACCTGTAGTAGGCTGCACTATTTTATTTTTTGGCTACTCATGAAAGGATTTAAAATAAGAAAATAATAAGAAGCAAGAGGAATATAGGCTCCCTAAAGTGGAGAGCAACAGTAGTTAGTTTTGAGGAGATAAAAATTAAAGTGATCCCCGGAGGGGGTGGTGTAAAAACACCACAGCTCCACCGTTACTGTCATCATTAAACTGGCATGTTTAATAAAATGTATAACAGCTGAAATAAATCCAGAAATGCTATTCGAGTTGCTGGACCAGTAAAGAGGCCTGGAGGCTCCAAAAAATGCATCTGATGACTCTTCACTAAGGCGTGTATTTCTCACAATGATTTATTTTGAGGAAACATTTTCAAATAGAATTAAAAATACAACGCTAGCAGAAATTGCTTCATACCACAACTATTAGAAAAAATACAATATAATTCCCAGTGTTAAGAGATGAAGGCTGACAGTCATCAGACATCCACTGTTTATGCCAATACAGCATTTTTTTTTTTTTAAGAGCAGATTAACAAATACCAAGTTGTGTCTCCTCTGCATTATCTTTTCAATGTAGGAACGTTTTTTTTTTTCTCTCACTTTCTGCACACAGAGCATGTGTTTGCATTTAAAGGCATTTTGCTCATCATTTCACAAACTTTCAGCCTGGATAAGAAGACAAGCGAATCCAAACAGCAAGCCGTAATCCCGGTAAACAATAGCAGGTATTGTGGTTAAATCTCTTCAACTAAACTCACATTTCATCACTGTTTTAAGATTTCCTTAAATACTGTGTAATGAGTTATCATCATTGGATTGCACCGTTGCCAAGCGCACAGAACTTCAAAATTCTAGTGTGCATTTCCAGAGATGCTTGTTATCAACTGAGTCCTGATTTCCCAAAACTGATTTGCTGCTGCCATTCAGCATTTGGCAAGCAATGTCCCCAACTGTTCAACTTTCAGAGCTGCAGCTCATATTTTTTTTTTTTTTTTTGTGAATTTGTCTTCATCATAAAGGCTCCAAATATTTTTCAAGAAAGTTCTATCACACCAAGTTATTCTCGGTGAAGGAGGCGTAAGCAGGAAGTGAAGTTGGGCTCATTAGGCAGCACAAATCAAGCCGTCTTCAATGTTCAATAAATCCTTTGGGGGGGAATTTAAAGTTCAATTTTGCACTTGGCAGCCAGATAGACTACATCACTTTCCTGAGACACTGGCTGCTCAGTAGGAGATAAACAGCCGGGCTAGAGGACATGAGCAGGTGCTGATGCACATTACATCCTGACTCCCGTAGCCACAGCCACCCCCTACCACGCCACCTACACCTCCACAGCGTGAAGTACAAACCTCGAGATTGATGTCATCTCCCAAATAAACAACTAAAAGTTAAAGGCTTGGTGAGGGATACATATTGCTTTTGGGGCTCAGTCAGGGGTGTGCATGCATTTATAGTAGCACTGAAAATACAACTGAAGAAAGAGAAAGGACAAATCAAAGCATCTGGACCCAGTATCAAATGAGATTAGTGCCAACGTACACATGAAAGCTTTAAATGCATACAATGAGTGTGTAATTTACATGTCGCTGCTATTTGTGCACATTCATATTTGAGAAATTATTAAAAAAATGTTCTTGTCTTAAGGAAGAGAACCCACTCTTTTTGACAATCAAACAAAAAAGTGAGACATATGAAAGTATTATGTGTAGTTCTTGCCCACTGATGTGTTTTTCCATAACCTTTTCTTTATAGTCTAATGGCCGTGCAGAGTTAAATCTAGTGCAGATGTTAAACAGCATATCTGAGAAAACTATGACTGTAACTAACCTCAATGCCATGCCCTCTCCAGACATATTTACAATTACAGTATTCCACATCATTTAATACTGAAAGAAATACTGAAAGAAAGTGCATTTTATGTTCACTCCGTTTTGATGCAGTCGACACAACAGGGAAAACCTATGGGGAAGATAAAATGTGATGCTTCAGCTTCCCTCATTGAACAGATTTGCGTCCCATATGTCTAGGGCAACAAAAGAGAGGCAAACAGAACCTTCAGCAGTGATACAGGAAACAGACGAGATGTTGAGATCTTAAACATCTAAAGGAATAGGCTCAAGTCCAAAACAGAGCTTTGGAGAGGAGTTGCAGGAAGGAAGTAAACAAGCGAGAAAAAACCCTATTGGCTGGGAACCAAGGTGAGAGGTGCGTTGAAGGAGCAGATAAAATGCCGAAAACCCATAGAGGGAGACAGTGATATTCAATTAAGGATTTTCTAAGTGACTTAAGGCGTGAATGCAGGAGGGGGGAAAGAAGAGGAAGAGAGTTTATTTAGTTGGGATCGGGAAGAAAATGGAGAGAGTGAGACCTTTATCTGACGAGCACTCGACACACGAGGTGAGAGAAAGAATGAGAGACCTTTAATTAGACAAGATCAACAGTGAGAGGTTGTGAAGTCCAATTAGGTACGTTTGAAAAAAAAAAACGGTTCTGAAAGTGAGATCACTCGACTGAATGAGAGACTTCATTATAGCAGAAAGAAAGCGAGAGATGGACGGTGTGTTTTTTTTTTTTTTTTTAAATCACTCTGGGCGACATTTTAGATAACAAGTGATTAGTTCTTTTGTCTGTTTCATTAGCGAATGAATTTCCTGTCAATTTAATTTTCATGATACCGAGGGCCCTAATTTTGAGCCGGAGCGGATCAAGCTCAGTGACCTTGTAAAGCAACAGTCTCGTCAAGCAAAAGTAGGCATTTTCCTTCCTGCGCCCATTTGGTAATTTAATGGCTCTCTATGACATCAGCAGTAGCAAAATGTGAGGGGGAGCACACTTAAGGGAAATGTCAATACAAATCGGGCAATTTGGCATTGGAAATTATGTTGTCCACCACTTTCAAATGTCTTATCACGATGGCTCCCATTTTGTGCTGTTTTTTTTTCCAGCTTTAGCTGGGGAAGGCACAACATAGACGTCTGAAAAATGAACAGAAAAGCCCTCACATGTCTCTGCACAAAGCCCTCAGATAAAAGCATGTACATATGGAGTCTCCATGATTAGAATAACATAATGTAATATGTGGATATTATTGAGAAAAAAAATAACATCCCAATGCATACAGGCTGTCTGGTGAAAGTCTTAATTACAAATAAAAGCTGAAGACCTCAACACTTTCGCAGCAATCACGCAGCAATCTAGAGGTGCATCATGCCTCAGATCTTTTTCTGTATTTAATGATCAACAGATAATTAACCAGTTGAGAGTTGCCATCTGTGGAGGCACATATTGCACTTATTATTTTTTTTTTTTTTACTTATCTTCACTTAGCTCCAGTTTATAACTTGAGAAGGATCGATGTTAATGTTAAACATACACTGTACAAACATATCAACAGAAAAAAAAAATATATATTTCAAAAAGAGAAAATGTACAAATAAGACACTGTCTGTTTCTTAGAATAGATGTTTGCTTACCAGCAGAAGTGGAAGAAAGTCCTGTGAGGCCACTGTACTTATATACACATATATAGAGAGAGGCCTGGTTGATTTACCTGTAATAACACTGGAAACAACTGTGAACACGCCATTGATTCAAATTATCACCTTTTAAATTGATATGATAATGCTGTTGCCTATTTACAGCAGCAGTCGTGTTTTGGACCAGCAGAAGATTTTGAGTCAAATATTCACCCTGCTTTTCAGCTAGTTTTTTTTTTTTTTTTCTTCACCAACTCCTGAGAGAAATATCTGGCTCTTTAGGTTGAAAATGCTGCACTGTGTTCACCAGCTAGTCGCTAACTGTGTCTGCCTGCTGTTCGGCGCTGTGCAGGTAGCCTCCAGTGGGTTATTTGGAGGTTTTCCACTGAAAACTGCTGCATACTGTGGACGGGAAAAAAAAAATGACGGGCTGAGAGCGGTGAGAGTGAAGTGAAAACTGTTTCAGACCTGAAGAGCGAAACAGTGATGCTGAGAGACAGTACAGTAAAAAAAAAACAAAAAAAAAACGCAACCTGGTCACCACGAGCGATCCTTTGCACATTCCACAGTCATTTAATCTATCGTTATTACAAAAATATTGATTATAGCTGCTTTACACTAATGTCCAGCTGACCATAAGTGCTGTCTGACCTGTGCTGTCTCATGTGAAAGAAAAGCACCCGGGGGTCGAGTTACCGGATGAGTATATGAGGATATTTTACACCTACCATCTTGAATTGGTAACTAAAACCCTTATCAGCAAACCATCGCAGAGAGAATGAGCCAAAGTGCCTCCCTCACTCGGGAGTCTCTCTCAAATCGAGTCTAAACACCTATAAGAGAGTCTGGTTAATGATAAATGTAGTCTTTATCTCCCTTGAAACTATTTTGGAATTCTTATAAGTTAGAGCTAATCATTGTCTGTAAATTAAACATTGAAATCTTTCCCCGTAGCGATTTTAAAGCAGCAACTTTAATACACTTGCTTACTAAAGGAGAGCGATATCTACGCACCAGTTGATCAATATTGTTTTTCACATGCAAGAGCAATGTTCAGCTTAGATGTAATTTTTTTAAAGAGACTGCCAATATGGAGATACCTCCATCACTGATTAACCAGCAGTTTGTATTCTTGACAGACTTTCTCAAAGGGCCTCAAGGTATTGCTGTTATATAGATCTTTTTTTTTTTCACCACAGACATCAACCCCTTCTCCAGTCAATACATAAGCTACTACTTACTTCTCTCTCCGCATACACAGAGCTGACTCATCCTGCCATGATCCCATTCTGCTCCCATGCCTTCATTCAATACTGTGCACGAGGGTGTCCCACTCAACCTCATTCCACACACATGGCTCATTCACTCTGCAACAAAACTTCTCTGCGCGCTCTACTTTTTCCATTTACATTTCACAGCCTCAACCGGGGCAGGTGCTTGAATTGGGCTCACACTTTTAAGGGAGGGCATAGACATTTGCTGGCATGAAAGCAAAACAGCTAAGTGCGTGTATGGACATTTATGAGCACCAGAATATCAACCGAATGCAACCGAGTACTCCCAGACTAACCATGATACTGTGGCATGTAAACACCTTGTCCAGGCCTCTGAATATTCTCTGCTGGTGCAGAACACAGTGAGCGAGATGGTGAGAAATTAAAACTAAGATGATCAGGCAGATGATCAGAAACCTGGATTTTTTTTTTTTTTTTTAATTTGTGATGTGATCAGCCAACATGGTGGTAAAAACACTGCTTACTGCTATATCACTTTATATTATATACATGTTCTTATCTTATTTTTGCCCAGTTTAAGTCAGACCAAAGAGATGAAAAAGGAAGGCAGTAAAGGGCATAATGTCCTTTTCAAGAAAAGACAAATGATAGTGGTGTGGAAAGAGCAAGATCTGGAGAGACGGAACAAGAAGGGATGCATCAAGATGAAGAAACCGGCCTGGAGAACGGGGCAGAGGGAGAGCGGAGATGAGAGAACAGAGACAGATAAAGAAGGAGCCGCATGCATCCCCTCCTGCTTGTCAGAAAGATGCTAGTAGATACATATAGCCATTTCACAGGATTTAGGTAGAAACATACAGGCCTGCTATTAGAATGAATCTGCATATCGTTCAATATATAATGGTCATCTATTTAATAACTCTCAAACCTATTGAAAGACTTTTGTGCCTTTCTCTGATTTCAAAATATGTTATATATATTTTGAAGCAAGTCTCACTTTCTATAATTGATATATTAAAGCAGATAACTTTTTGACAGGTATTATGATTGATGACATGGGTGTGTTGTCCTCTCCACACATATTTCCAAACGCAGACGCGATGCACCTGTGCAGCCACTACTGAGCCTATACCAAAGGACTCAGTGTGGAACAACATTCACCCATGGCTTGAATAATCAAAGACTAAGGATTCTGCGTACTGTTATGTTTGTAGGCATTTCAACCCACCTAAGAGCCTTGAAAGTGTGTTTGATTCACTCAATGCGATTTAGGCGTCGGAAGCAGGCGACATCTACATTGCCTTTATTAAATAAAGGAAATTGCCCAGCAATCTTAGAGACGACAGCAAAGCATGACAAAAATGTCGACAAAAGCGTTGGAGAATGAAGTTCTCAGCAAAGGTCTCGCCTTGAGGGACATTGTGTACTTACCACAGCAGGTGAAGAAGGTTTCAGCCAGATAAGTGCTGGTTTTGAAGAGATGGGTTTTTTCAGCCAGTCTAAGATAAAATGTTAAATGAGGTTGACGGGTTCTCTAAAGAGAAATGCAATATCTTGAATGAATCCCTCAAGTTCCTCTTTTCTACAAGTGGAGGTTCTGTTTTTATTTGCCAGCATGTATAACTCAAACATTGAGAACTTGGGACATGAATCAGTTCAAAAGAATCTCAGAAAAGAAAGTGAAGAATGGAATGCAGAGGCCCTTCGATAAAGTAGGGCTAACATTGTTCATCGAACCGTGCAAAGAAGTCTTCTTTGAGCTATTCAAACTGTGCAAAATTGCAGCTGCAGTACCAGTAAGCACAGCTTCATATGAATGAAGTTTCTCTCCTCTGAAATTGGTCAAAACTAATCTTGGGTCTAGCATGGCAGACGGGAGATTGAGTCCTAAGTATTGAGGGTTGAGGGGCAAGGGCCTTAAATATGAATGACTTTGTTGATATCTATCCAACCACAAAAACCCACAGAATAAACCCTTTCCCCCCCTACATTTATCCCCAGATATTGTAAAGTAGAATTATTAATGTGAAGTGATAATAAAATGTACATTAACACTGAATGAGTATTCTTATGATTATTGTTATCTGTGTATTGTTACATACATAGTAAGTTGTGCTTAATATATTTGGCACCCCTAAAAAATGTGGCCCCAGCCTGCCCCCCACCCTCATTTGAAATGGTCTCACATGCAGAGCGGAGTTAAGCTGTTAAACTGTTTTCTTAAACTTTTTAACTTACTCCCACAATTTTCACGCTTCACACATCATTTCACAAAACATGGGAAAATGTGTCCTCTTTCAAAATATTTAACTGTATAAGCAAACCGAATGTGGCATTGACATGAAATTCCCAATAGATAACAGAAGTTTACAGCAGACTTCAGGAGCACTGATGACTTTTGAAATAAAAATCTTAATGACTTTTTTTCCTTTACACACACACATGCACGCACGCACACACACATTCACCTCCCTCTGGCATACAGCAGTGCTCACGCTGTGGGGCTTAGCCCTCAGCTGATGGTGTTCCCTTATTCCAACTAAGACTTAAACTTAAATGACGCCTCAACTCTCTCTCCGTACACTTAAGCTCAAATAAGTCCTTACACTACAACTCTCATTTCCTCACATTTCATTGCTTACACTATATTTTGCCCCCTTTATCCCCTCCCTACTATTTCAACTCTTCATACTCCTTCAGCTGCTCCTTCATACAAAGTTAAGCCAGCAGTGCAGTTTAGCTCCCAGCCATTTATCAAGCAACGCTGTTCAGCTCCCAGCTATACATGAAGCAATACAGTCCGGCTTCCAGCTTTTCGAGCAATGAAGTTCAGCTCAGCATCAGCTTTTCAGCAGCCAGCAATCCCACCGCACTTTCTCCAGAAATTGCATTCTCTCTCTCTCTCTCTCTCTGTGTGTGTGTGGGGGTGTATTTAGGATATATGACTAAAACACAATGTTTCCAGTGCATTAAATAAGTCGAAAGCCAATTAATAAAATCAAGCAGAAAATGGCTGCAGCACCGCACATCTACTGCAATGTCCTTGAAACCAGTCGTAAACCACTGACTGCAGCACCAGAAATAAATTTCTGATCATAGGACCAGAAGTAAACAGCTGACTACACAACTGGAAACAAACAAGCAGCAATGGGACCAGAAATAAATGACTGACCCACGGAACTGGAACTAAACTGGTGATCACAGGAGAGTAGATAGATGACCAATTATCAAGCAGTGAACAGGCAAAGCTCCAAGGGTTTGACATCCGTGAGCTGAGTGCGTATCCCGCTCCCCCCCCGCAACAAGCCGGTGCCCTTTCGGCTGCCTCTTAAAAAGACTCGGTCTCTGTGAATTTGCTGTCTGCGCTGGCTGTCCCTGAGGAGATGGGTCAGTTCCTCCTAAAGGTTACATTCTGTCACTTCAGGGGAGAGGGTCAGCTGTTCATGAGGATTACAATCAGCTGGTGATTACTATACAGTAGGGGTGTGTGCGGAGAGTAGCAGACCAATAAAAGGTTTGGATAGGGACCTTGGCAAAGTGGGAATACAACACATGTAACAGTGTAATGTGAAGAATAATTTTTTTCACACCATATAGAAATAACATCAATATCTTTATGTACTGGCTGCTCTTTAGGTCAAAGGTTGGCTGTAATAAGTAAGCAGATATCATCTAGAAGGTTCCGAATAAATTGATAATATAAACTTTGCTACTATCTAATATTGATCCCCACTGACAGTACATCTCGATCAATGTTGGACTGTGGTTGGTAAAATGTTGAAAAAACGTCCAATCCAGAGCCTCTGGGACATTTTATCCAGCCCCAAAATAAACCAGTTGTGTTCAAATTTGGCACTTTCAAACTCATCATTGGATAATCAGCACCGTTTAAACGCTCCTGCATGTTACAGTTATGGGATTGGTAGGCACCCATAAATTTATTCAGCAATAAAACCTCCAGTAAAATAAAAAGGTTGCTGCAACCAAATAACGTAAATTCTCACACAGAGATAATACGGTGTTAGGATAATGAGCCAATCAATTATTTGGATCTTTTCAAGTGACAGTCGGCTCCCACCTTTCAGCAAAGTCAACTCATTGCCTGCGAAAATGTCACCGGGCGTTTCTGTTTCGCTCAAGATCCCACCATCACCCAAACCTAAATACCCTCCGAGTGAAAGAGACACATAAAACATAAAGGAACTACAACATCTCCCTCCTGGAAGAAAGTGAACCATAACCAATTATTTTATCACCTAGAGGCCTCTATAAAAAGTTGGCGGATTGTATGAGGCAGGTGATTAGTTTTAAGTGTCAGATGATTGGGCTGTGAACTCAAAGAACTATTACAAGGACTAATGGAAGGAAAGCTAATATTCCTCTGAAAAACTCCTGAACAAGCTCTCTTACTTTTTTTAAAGTTAAACATAATGAAACAATTCAAATGTTGAAACAGCTTTCTCTGTCAAATACCTCGAAAGCCTTTTACATTGCAGTCGCTGCATAATGATAGAGACGGGGGAATGGAATAACTTATAAATGAGAATTACAGCTGTACTTTTATTTAGGTTCTTACACTCGATCAACATTAAACCTAACATTTCAAGTTACCAAAGGTTAGTCTGATGCTCTGAATTACTCACCCAGACACATTCAGCTAATTAGACTTAATATTTAATTACAAATCACAGCCTGTAAAATATAATAAGCCAAGACTATCTTCCAACAACAGACTGTAATGCCTGAGGGCATTACAGCGTTCTACACATAGCTCTTGTTTAACATTTCATTCGCTGTGAGATTTCTTCTGCTCTTACAGATGACTTCGCATGTGTCATGTTACTTCATTTGCCGGCAAAAATCGTGAATCTTAATGAATAACACTGTGACCTTTTTTTCCCCCTCCCTCCTCCATTTTTTCGAGCTGTGAGCGATCATGCTTTTGGATCTTTAGCATTTTTATATGGTTTTTTTTTTTTTCCCCCACCTATTTTTAGTCTTTATCGGTATCTTGTTTACGCCTTGTTTATATCTCTTCTACTTCAGGACAGACATGCATATTTCATGGTCCCTGTCTGCCTCTGTCTTCATTTACCCCCTGCTTTTGTGTGAGGAGCCTATTCTGGCCCTTTTTGCGGTTCTTTACAGCAGCTCGTGTTACTCAGAGTATTAAGTGGCGCACATACCTCTTCCAATCCATCCTCCAATTATTTAAGTTTACCTTCCACCCTGATCTCTACCTGGTTTGAACTGGGCAACATCACTCTCAAAAAATGCTTTCTCCTGTAATTGCACTTGACAAACAACCCGCTGGCCCGAGTAACTGTTTATTGACTTGTCTCTCTGCTGCTGGCCCTCATGGTGCGGTGCCACTGTAGTTGTTTTGAGAGGCAGAAGGTGCTGGCGTGCACCCATCCCCACCCAGGTGCCACAGTGTGTAAATGCGATGATCGATTTCAAATTTCTCGGGAGCTGCGGGGAACGCCGGTGGTTACACAAACTGTCCCATAACTATAGAAGCTGAACTTCTCTCCCTGCAGGGCTTCACTGGGCAAGATGCTGTTTGCTCACGTATTTTATGTCTCTCTGGCAGCAGCAGCAGCTAAAAAAGGCTTAATAAAAAAAGATGAAGGAAAAAGGCCTGTTTGTGTTTGCAAGCATGTACAGTGTGTTCTCTTGTGTGCCTGCCTACTCCAGATTAGTCCAGTTGCATCAGGCGCTTTGTTGGTATGCCTATTATTGTTTCTGGATAGTTATCACTTATTTATACTAAAGAAAAAATTCGTAACAGAGTTGGCTGGAGTTCTAGCGGTATATCTAACTGAAATTCAAGTGGGCACTTGAGAAAAAAACGGACCTCCCACCATGACCTCTGATGTCGAGAGCCTTTATTAGTTATTGCAGATAGTGGTAGATATTATAAATGCACAGCTTAGCCTGCTAATGGAAATGAGCACGGCAGAGAGGAGAAACTGCTAATGTAGCTTAGACATCTGAAGACGTCCATGTATCTGCTGAATACATCTTAGGCAAATGCAAACTGTTAATTCCATTTGGACCTGTAGTGGCGGCTTATTAGATTACTGCTTAAATGTCATGTTTATCGGGTTTTAAGATGTAAATGGAAAGCATTAAATGTATCCTTTAAAGCTGGAAAGAGTTAGTGAGTGAGCTCTCCCATGCTAGCAGAGAGCTTGTGTGGAGTGTGGAAAAGAATCTGTGGCTGATTTAATCTAAAATCGGATTGCTACTGGCTCAAATGGCTCTGAGTGCGTGGGTGGTTTACATTAAACTAAGTGAATATTTGGTGCCGCAGTCGGCCCAGAAAGTATTTGGACAACGAAATACTGTTTGATAGTTTGGCTCCATTCTCTTCCTACTTCAAATGTTCAATGAGATAATGCTAATGAGGTTAGTTGGTTTTAATTTTAGAGGATCTTCAAATTCAAATTAATATTCAATAAAGCACTTGTTCTCCTCCCTTTATTTTACTGTTAGAGCCATTATGTGCGCGTGCCGCCTGGAGACACGAGTGCCTCTCCATGAACAAGGGGCTTGTTGTGAACAGAGGCCAGCAGCACTGAAGCACCGCTCACCTGTTCAGCCCCGACAGCCAACTCCTCTCCGCGCTGCCCTGCCAAGCTACACCACAACCAGCTGGTAGCAATCTTCAATTACAACACCTGAGCCGCATTAACTCGTCAGCCCCGACTCTGAAAGCCAGCAGGTGTGTGAGGGAGAGGTGCAGGGGGGTCGCCGGCGCCTGTGGACAAGGCTTGGCTCATGTCAAAGGAAATAAAGTTGCTTTATTAATTTACTGTTGTGTAGATTTCTGTTCCCTTTATGTGGGAAATTGGGGATCGGTGGTGAGTAATGGCGCTACCCAGCGTCGGATGAATGAATGATACAAAAACAATGGAGCCTTCATTGCGGCTTTTAAGAATGATGGATGTGCAGAATACACCGGTTAAAATGCCTGATGTTTTAATTTTCCATTAAAGTCATAAACCATTCATGTAATAGGAATTTGCAGCTTATGGTGCAATAATAACTCTAACATAACACAGTTCCCATTAATGTAATAGATTTTACCTGCCATTGATGTGACAACTTTCATCCTGTCAGTGTAACAAATATCACTCTGTTGGATTTTATTGGCCAAAAACATATTCCAGTATTCTCATGACAGTATTTAATTAAAAAGGATGAGATTTTTTTTTTTATTGTGATAATTGAAGTGATGATTTAAAAACAATAACTAATTGCACAGCTTTCATACGTTTGCACATTTGGTTTGAAAGTGATGAGTATTCAGAAAGCATTTACATCGTGGGAAGTTATCGTGTCTGTTTCTTTGACAGACAGACTTGATATGAATGATTATTTTGTAAGGAGAAGATCTTCAAGATAAGCAGCCTGCACATATTTTTACACACCACCTTCAAGTAGCGTGGAGCAGAAGTCAAGAATCAATTCCCAATGGCGTCCTTTGAAAGCAACCCATGTGGGAAGAAAATAAGATTTGCACAAGAAGATTTTTGACCTGTTATTCCGCCAATTACTAAACACATAATTAAAATAAAGACGGAGATGTAGCCACAGCATACTCGAGAGATGTGTTTTCATATCCATATCCTTGATTAACGTAAACCTTCCGTCCTCCAACCTCACAGCCGCCATGTCTTTTCTTCGTGAAACAAATCATTACAACAAACTCAAATTCAATCTCACTCAGCATTGTCGCATCATAACAAGTCCTTGATCTTGGTGGCAGTGTGCTGCATTGTTTGAATTAATTTTGAAACACTCTAAGCCACTGCCTCTATTTAAACAAAGATTTATTGAAGTGAAGATATTAACTCTGAAATTCTCCCTCTATGAATATTTTCATGGGGGAACGGAGAGTGACAGTTAAATTTGATTATTCCATTGAGTGTTAAAGGGTTTGGGCTTTTTGAGGAGGAATATTTGTCAGGAGATGAATCTGTCTTCTGGGTTATGATAGATTAATTTAGTTTATCCATAACTACAGATGGCGAAAGCCTCCAACGATAAAAACATCCAAAAGATGGGCTGAATAAATTGTCTTAAAGATAGATGTTCTGATATTGTGAGATTTTATGGTCCATTGCGATATTTAAGACCGCGTGCACCTTAAATTGTTCTGAAATCAGCGATCACGTTGACCCGAGCCTGTTTGAGGGCTTGTCGCTCGATTACAAAAGGTCTGTCGATGCAAATGGATGGCTTGTAGGTAATTCAGTAATGACCGAGTGTGTCCTCAGGTGGGACGTAATAGAGTGTTAAATGAGTGATGCGAGGCTTCGACTGATTCAACTGAGTAGGGAGAGGTTGCACCGGCTGGCTTCAGTGGCGGCTGATACACACACACTGTATGTTTTTTTTTTTTTTTTCCTCTCAGGTTTTAGTATGTGTAAGAGCAAGTGACGGGCAAGATTAAATTAATAATGATGTTGTACATGAAACATACCAAGTGCTTCTCAAGAGTACTTATTCACTTAAAGCAAACGTCCTGTAATGATGATTCACCGCAATTTACTTCATCAATTTTAACACAGTAATAACATCTTCAGTTAATCAAAGTGAAAAAGCTGGATAGTAATATAAATCGCTGAGTGCGATCAAAGTTAAAGACTTGAAATCATCATTCGCGCCACCTATATCATTTATATAGAAATGGCCTTGAATGGATGATCAAAAAAAAAAAAAAACTGCTCTGTGTGTCTCTCCCCTGTACTTGAAATAGTGCACTCACAAGGATGCAGAGCAGGATTGATCACTGGGGCAATTTTTTTTTTTTTTCCTCCTCCTGTGAGATAACCGTGACAATGTCTTTACATTGCTTTGCTTATTTGAGCGCAGAGCAGGCTTGAAAAAAGCAATCACGGTAACAAGGCGGCGTCTGATCCGTGTTACATTTGTATTTGCCGTGCTAAAAGACAAGGATTTTGAAGTCATTCATCGGTATAGCAAGCATAGTGCAGGCTTTTAGAAGCATAGCTCCCAGGTGCATGGTTTATTATATAGAGAGCAGATGTAGCTTGAAGAAACATTGCTATTTGAAAGTATTTAATTGGAGACTGCATTTCAAGACAGCCAGCCCTGCCGCTGGTTTTATTCTAATTGCCAGCAGCAACGCACTTAATGAAGCGAGTGGTGAAGAGTGTGGATAAAAGAGTGAGAGTGACCAGGTTTCCAAGGCAACAGCAGCGGTAGCCGAGTAGTGTTTTCATCTTGAGGAAAAGGCTACAGGAGAGCAGTGTTTCCCTGCAGTGCTTCCTGCAGCTCTATAATGAATATCTATACGGTAATAGATACATTCGTGAAAATGTTGCAGTGCTGAAAAATGTACGCAAACCTGTGGAGTTCTCTACAATCCACCAGAGGAACAATTTTCCTCCAAACGTCAGCTTTAGACTTGTGTGGGCCGTTGCTGAAGTACAATAGTGCACCAGCTTGAAAGTAACTCTGCAGGAAGAGAGCCTTGAAAGTCTTAAGACTGGAACAAGGAAATTGGTCATTTTTTTTTTGCTCTTCTTATCTCGAGCAATGGCTTTAGAATCCAGAGGGTGTCCATTTGCACAACCACAAATGCCCACAATGGATCATCATTACTCCTGCAGTTCAGTTCTGTCAGCTGACCCGAGCTCGATGACCCCAACACAGTATCAGGTTTGGGTTTTTTTCCATGTGCTTCAGCCTGGGTTCGCATTCAGCTTTGGTTATTTTCAAATATCATTTATAAAGAATTCGCTCTCTCTTTCTTTTCGCCATTGGTCTGCAACCATGTGTGTCATATATTCCAAGTAGGACACGCTATGCCCAGCAGTGAAAAGGGAAAAGAGAGGCAGAGCGTAGCCGATGTGTTGCATTAGCCTAACGGTCAGTAATGGATGAAATAAAGCAAAAAAAAAAAAACTTGCTAAAGGGATCGTCTCAAAATCCCCAATGATTTGGGGAAGGCTTCTTCACCGTAGGAGCACGATGACCTTGTGTGATCCGCGATTATGATTGTGCACAGAGCTGTCAAGTTCAGCCGGGAACTCGGATTTTAAACAAGCCAAGATCTGGCCATCATTGGGAAAAGGCTATATTTAGCTGGAGACCCACCTCATAATTGGTCGTCTGCCAGTGCCTTCCAAAATCAACCTGTGAGAATCCTGCCCCAGCTATAGAGTATGTTTGAGGTAGAGTTTAGCAATGTTGATTTAAGCACCTAGATTTCTATTTAGTTTTGATAAAACTGTGTATCACTTTTAGAATCTTGTCAGTTTCAGTCTAGTTTTACTCAACAAAAATTAAAGATATTTTAGACTACCTACTTCTGTTTAATGACTTAAATCCATAAATCTGTTTCTTCCAAAAATCTGTAATGTCACATAATAACAAACAAAGAAAGTTACTGAATGCAAGATTTTTCTTATTAACAGCAGGTTCAACAGGTCAGTGGCAATCAACGTCTGAACAAAAGATGTTTTTGGTGCTGGAGGATACTGTTTTATTAATCAGGAGCTAGAGGCTACAGCGTGTGATTCTTTTAAGGCTGAATAAGACTTTGCATTAAAACAGTATTAACTCATTTGTCCATTCATCTGTGCTTCACATAAGTTTTTATTAGTTGACGACGGATGTAACACATTTTATCATAATCCTTGTTTTCAGTGCTTACTTTTAATTCGATTTGAGTCTTTAACACTGCAGTTAAGTTTGGGTATTTCAAAGTATTTTAAGATTAAGCAAAGAGCTTGTTCATGTCATGTCATGACTACAACATTTGATGACGTTTAGGGACTGATGCATGAAGCCATTTGTGCACCACCAGCCTGACATCCACAACCTCACTTTTCACTGTGCGACAGGCAGCTTCCTCCTGCTTTGCCACTGAGCATAAACACTGGCTGCTAAGAGCTGAACAAACCATAAGCACTTTTCTTTATCTGCAGAGGAGCTAACGAGTAAGGCAGATGGTTCATCATTATGAGACATTATATTTTCATGTGCTGTCATGTGTCACAGCTGGCTGCAATTTGTGTTATTTTCACTGCACTGTACATGCAACATACTGTAAAAGGTGTTTAAATTGCCTCATATAAGCTGTATATTTTAGTTATACCCAGTTTAGAAATATTTCTTTCTTTCTTCTCATAATGTCAGGTCAGTCTCCAGTCTCAGATTTAGCAGTAGGTAGGCAGTTTTGTTAAAATGATATTCACGCTTTTTAACTTTAAAACAAGCTCACGTTACCACAGTTGCTTCCAGCCTAATACACTGTAAAAGGAATATGATCTGTGATACTGAATTTTAAGTCAGGTTGCTTATGAGATATGTACGGAATTATTGACTCAATTTAACATCTTCAATTTATCATCCTCCCGGCCTCATCCTCATTGCGTTGTCAATTACCACATGGGCTTGAGTCTCCCTCGCCCAATTCGAGGTGACTCTCCTGAATAGCAAAACACTTCCATGACTCAAAAAGCAGATAATAACCATAATACTGAGACAGCACATCCCTCAAGTAAGAGGGTCTCCAGCAGAACATAGACGCATTAATAATTGATAGATAGAAAGCCAGCACTACACGGCAATTTTGAGAAGCCCAGTGCCTGCCACAGGAGAAATTTCCAGCAGCAAATAGGTCTTGAAGGTGCCAGTTATGTCATCTTTCACTACAACAGTGAAGTGAAATGCTGAGCAAGTCTAATAGACTAATAAATTAGAAAATGGAGCCCCTTACCCTGAGTTAAAATTCAGTGGAGATTAGAAATGCTGTAATGTCTAAGTAACAATTTAACCAGTGCTACTGAGATCACAAAATATCTGTGGTTAAAAAAAAAAAAAAAGCTGCCTTCAGGCAAAATCTTCTAAGACATGGGGGCTGTAACGATAAACTGTTTGGGCAAGTAGTCCTGCACTTACCAGCACACTATGGTACTTCTGACTTTACCCCTTGTTATTTCAACTTTGGGCTTGTAGAAGATATAGAACAGCAGCCCCAATCTACCTGTCACTGTGCTGTAGTTCATAGCGTGTAATGTCAAAAGCTTGAACAATTTTTTTTTTTTTTTTTTGCTGTTTCTATCATCTACGTGGAGTAGATGGAGGCTCCGCACAGCACGCCAGCTGCCCCACGTCCAAGCTTTAAGGTTACACGCTATTGATGATATTGGCTTCCTCTCACTCCTCAGGAAGGAGCGCGGGCTAAAATTAGCAGCAAGTTAAGCGTGGCATCGGAGCTGATAAACCCAGTAAAGCTAATCATGCAAGTTGCTTTTGCAAGGAAGAGTATTGGAAGAGGTCGTCGGAGCGGAACGACTGTGTCTTCTTCAAGCTCTTGAGACCTGCAACCCTGCTGCTTGTGATAGAGAGAATTGATTAGATGAGCCGAGCTTATTATTGTTATTATTATCATTATTATTAGTGCAACATGGCAAAACATAGTTGAACAAGATAGAACATAACAGAGTGGCACAAGGCACAAACAGAGACTACAGCGAACATTAGATGTGTATTGTATAGCTAAAGACTGGAGTGACAAAAGATGATGTGTGAAGGAAGGCAGACTATCATGTGTGCCTACAAATATGTGGTGAGAGTTATTCATATGAAGAGAATGTTGATTGTCACTAAAGGAGGCTGGTTGGCAAAACAAATACACAGATAAACAAAAGATGAAAAAGGAGAGGAAAAATCACCAGCTAAAAAGACGTGTTGATAAAAATGTAGATGGTATTGATAAAAAATACTAATAAGTGAGGATGCTTGAATGCCATGAATAGTTTATAGTTATCAAATAATGACAGACAAAGTGCAATAAAGAGAAAAAAAAAACTCACTCAGTGAATCAGTGTTTGACATGTCTTTGCCCGAGAACAACACCGACTCTCCGAGGTACACTTTGAGGCACTCAGCAGGTAGGCTGTTCCAAGAATCCCAGAGAACTTGCCAGTGTTCTTCTGTGGATTTAGGCTCCTTCGCTCGCTTCTGTCTCTTCAGGTAATCCCAGAATGACTTGATGATATTGAGATCAGGGCTCTGTGGGGGCCATACCATCTGTTGCAGGACACCTTGTTCTTCTTTTTCGCCGAGGATACTTCTTTGCGTCTCTGGGTGTATGTTTCGGGTTTGTTGCTGCAGCCTGGATTTGGCATGGATCAGATGCTTCCCTGGTGGTGTGGCATGATGGATAAGAATCTGCTTGTACTTCTCAGCATTGAGGAGACCACTAATTCTGACCAAATCCCCAACTCCATTTGCAGACATGCGGCCTCAAACCTGGAAGAAACCTTCGCCGTTGTGAGCCGAGTTCTGAGCCGATGCCCGTCTTTGGATTGCGAAGGGAAGTCAGCTTGATGTGTTTTTCTTCTGCTGCACTCAGTTTCTTTGACTGACCGCTGCGTTTTCTGGTCTGCAACCTTGTCTGCTTCTTTGTGCTTCTGCAGAAGTGCTTGGACAGGACATCTGGAAACACCTGACTGCCTCAAACTTTCCGCCTGTGAGAGACCTTGCAGTTGCAGGACGACCACCTTGTTGCTGTATGCTCTGAATTTTTATTAATTATCAAACTGTCTTCAGCAAACTTAGCTTTCTTGTACGGCTGTTCCTCAGCCACTTTTATTCCTCCTACACAGCTGTTTCTGTTTCAGTTAATGATTTTAGTTCAACCTACATATTATGTTGATCATTAGCACCTGTTTGGTATAATTATTTAATCATGCAATGGGCTACATGCATACAGAATCCGTACTTTTTTTTTTTACTTTTCATCTGGAAAGTAGTCAGTTAGTTTGTTTCTGTTTTTCTTTAACAGAATAGAAAGATCTCAATGGAATATTTAATATTTTCAAAATGCAAATTATGATATTTCACTAATGAAGACGATATAAAATAACCGTCCAAGACAAAGACAAGTATTTTTGCGAAACATATACAAAGACACACATCTACTCATATACATACATATGTATATACATATATATACTCATGTACAAGTATATATGAAGCTGGTTGAGGAAATACTAAGAGTGTACAAAGCTGTTATCAAGGCAAAAGGTGACTATACGACATATGTTGCTTTGTTTGCACTTTTTTGTTTACCACATAATTCCATGTGGGTTTTTTTTTATGGACTGAAGAAGTAGAAAATAATACAAATAAAGTCTGCTGTGCTATCCACATATCAAATAATAGCAACTATAATGACAATAATATTTATTATTTTCCATTATTATTTTATTTATTTTTGCCACCATCATCACCCCCAATTTCTTGGGGTCAAGGGCCTAGGTTTGGTCAGATCTCTTGTTCCCCTTTCAAATTATCTGCCTGAAGAGACCAGGGCTGCAAACTCTGTCTTGTCTTTTAAGTCACTTTTAAAAGAAATCTATATTTTAAAAACTTCTTTTCAGTGATTCCATTTAAGTTTTATGATATATTATTTATTTCGTCATGTTTTATAATGTGTTTAGTTCTTATGACTTTCAGTTCAATTTATTATTTGTCTTTTAGATATGTTGGGTTTTTTTTAACACACTTTGTAACTGTGTTTTGAAAGGTGATAGAAATGAAGTTCATTATTATCATTATTATGATTATTATCATTATAAGGGTATAGGTTCATTTAGCATTTCTCTCCGGCAGAGTGCTGGGGAGCACTGGGGTGAAGCGCTATATGGACACACACCCTGAGGCTACTGTTTGGAAAATCAAAGATTACATTTATTAATCAGAGCACTCACACAAAAACATAGTACTAGCAGAGTGCTCCACATTTTTTTCAAAATCAGCAGGGGCAGGCATGTAGAGACAGTCTTTTCCCTCTCTCTCTTTCATGCCTCTCATACCGCCCAAGCCTACACCCCAGCTCAAGGCCTGTGGATGGTAGGCAGCTTATAAGTGATTAACCAGGGAGCCAAAAAGAAAGGGAAGGAAAATATGAACTAAAGAAAAATTGAAAAAACAAAAAGTATCGTAAAAAGAATGACAACAATAATAATGATATTAATATTTTCTATAGAAGGTCAACCCCCCTACACCTGGCGAGGACAGGGCAATGCAAATATGGCAAGCCAGCAATACAAGCCACCAAATAAACTCCAAAAATTAAACACAAAAACTAAAACATCTGGACCATGATATCCCAGCAAGAAATCAGAAAGAAATATTGAGAATTTTATTGAAAGGGTTAAAGGATACTTGTAATGAGACATTTGGCTCATGTAAGTAAGTAAGATATCATCTGCATATAGGCTCATTCTCTGATTTGTATGCTTTTAATCCTGCGCTCAGGATAGCTGCAGCAAGGAATAGTGAAGAGGGAAGGAGAGATTGGAAATTTGTGTCTCATGCTTGTGATGATGTTAACCCGTCAATTGTGATTGTGGCCCTTGGTGAATTGTATAGTGTCTTGATCCAGTTATAAATGACCCTCCAAAACCCACATTTTTGAACAGTGGCACAAAAAAATGTTCAAAGAACGTATTGTTTTCTTGCTGGACATGTTACCTGATTGATTATGTTGATTAATATTCATGTGCCATGTTCGATTAATTTCTGTGGCAATTCTAAAAAAAAAAAAAAAATAGGGGTCATATGGTTTGCTAAGAAATGCCTGAAAAACTCCAAACCTGGTGCTTTACTAGAAAGTATGTGCTTGAGTACGTTGTGGAATTTGTCCTGTGTTAAAGGTTTATCTAATGATTCCACGTGGTCTTTTGTGAGTATTTGAAGGCCTGTGCTATTAAGAAAACTGCTAAAATCATCCAGGTCTGATTCACTGTCTGATGTATGGTATTGTTCATCTCTTTTGGTAACGTGAGGGTCCTCCCTGCTCTGATGGTGTTCTCTTGTTGTTTAAGTTGTTTTGCAAGATATTTATCTGATTGTCTCATAGTTAGTGTAGTATGTAAAAATTATTATTTTTTAAAAATTTGTTATACCATTCAATAAATTAAAATGTATATTCTCTCATATTATTAAGATTATAAGATAATTAACTAGTGAGCTATTCAGAGAATCATTTGTGTCCATGACAGATGCCCACTCTCTCCTTAAGATCCTGTCAAAGTGTGGAACTCTGAGGAGTGAAACATTTACGCGCCATCTGGAAGGTTGTTTGTAAAACTGCTTACTGTGGTCACTTGTTATAATTGAATGGATTGATGTATCAGTGACGTCCTGTATAATTGAGTTACTAGTGAGGGAAAGTCAATGCGGAAGAATGAGTGATTAGCAGTGCAATGAGGTAGCAGTCGTATGAATATTCATTTACTGTTGGATTATTTATATGCCAACTGTCACCAAGTCCTAACTCCTCCATATACTGTTTTATTGTCTGGGTGGATGCTATTTCCTGCTATATTGTGTTGATCAGCCCATTGTTTGGTTTAAACTGTTTTAGAATCCCCTCCAATGATGATTTTAATCTGTGAATTGAAGATTGAAGAGTCAACCCTGGGGTAATGGAGCAAACAAACTGCAGTCTGGTTACTACTGTAAATGTGTTTTATTCTATTGAGTTGTAGAAGTGAATAAAAAATGTCTCACATATTCTTTGTTTTTTCCAGCAAACTGCAAAGCAAAATTCACCAGTGCTCAGTTTAAGGCCACCTTCCTTGTCCCCTTGTCTGCTGCAACAACATCCTCTACCACCCTACCTTGTTCTCCACCTGTGTTTTCTGTCTGTTCTCCTCTTGTGTTGTGTCTAGGGTTGCTGCCTTCAGAGTGGAAAAATAAGGGACTCATTGCCGGTGGCCCCATACCTGGAGTACACGAATCAAGTGAGGATCTGGGAGTCATCCCCCATGAGATTTTGAGTGTCAGATGCCTTCCTGCATTCTGGTGAGTTTTTATGCACCAATTTGTCCTCTCTCAACGTGAATGTAAACAAAATAAAGAGTCAATAAGAATATTTGTAGTAATCTCAGTTTAACCTTCAGTTCAAAACCTCTCATATAGGATGGAGTAGCCTAACCTTTGGCAAACTATATCCACCAAGGTCCAATTGGTTTGCATATTTTACAGCATATTCTCTTATGTAGGCATCATAAAATATATTTAACTTTAACCTTCAGTCCAACTTTTTTCATGGGGTAGCTTTGCCATTGGAAGATTCACCGTATCCACCTCTGGGGAAGTCTGGTATAAGATGAATTGAGCCAGGCCCTAAACACACCCCAACCATTGGGGTATGGTAGGCAGTGGACCAAACCACTGAGAAACATTTGGGAGGGGGCAATCTTTTAAAAACTTAAAAGCTCATTGTTTTGCATCTATAATTTGTGCAGATACTTTCAATGCATATTATTTTATCATTTAAAATTATATAGTTATGTTTTAATGATATATTAAAGAGGACAACTCAGGAAGAGAGTATTGATTTAATTATTTTTTGGGGCTGTAATTATACTAAAACTATGAACTATACTAAAAAATGTCTCCATAATTGTCCACCATTGAAAAATGTCTGCTTCTATGAACACATGTGTTAGTGCTTAGAGATACTTCCATGTGCAGTGGTCCTCAAAGCACTCACTGGGGACTAGGTCTTTTAAACCTATCAATTGAATCCCTCTCAAGCCGCTGTCTATTAAGACATGGCTACTGCTTGCCTTAACATCAGTTAAGAGGGTGAGAGACCTTTGCTCTCTTGCTCCATCCAAGTCACAAACTCATCAGACTGTACCGCAGCTGTGCCACGCTGAGGCAGAACCCATCCTTCAAACCTAAAAGCACTGGGAGTTCCAGGATGGTCCATGCATTGCAATTATGCCCCGTGCTTGTCATAGCATGTTATGTGCAATGAACTGGTGAACCACAGCACACAGCAGCTCTTGGTCTCCCGTGTTGTCAGAGGGGCTGGTAAAGGGGCTGGGCGATGGCGTTTTGACAAGCCTGTGTGGAGGAGACTGTGGTTGGCACCCTACAACTACTGTATATGCTGGGTGTGTCGAGGTCTCTCCGCAGGTCTGTTCTGAGCTCTGGTCCGAGTGACCTATGAGTGGTGAGCTGTTCTCCATTAGTCTGCCCATTGCCCCCATTTTCCAATGTGCATTGTTCTCAGCAATGCACATCCCTCTGCCTCAGCCTGTGCTAAGCACCACTAGTAAGCACAGGAGCAAGAGGCCATGCGCAATATCCATATCCGAGAACATACATAGCATTCTCAAGAGATCCGGGCATGTTAAGGCCTGTGTTTATATATGTGCGTCTCTTTTTCTAGATGAAGATGATGAGTATTATTATGTATTTTTCTCACTGTATTATGTAATTATTGTGTTGTTTGTTTTACTGGACCATATCCTCACATGAATACACGACTGGATCTAATGTTGAACCGAGTGTAATATTGTATTCGTAATATATTTATTTGAAGGAGAAAAATAGTGATTCTTAACACCTGCAAGATCCAATTAACTGTGATGAGCCATTTTGGCGCAACCATTATATACCCACTGTCACTTTTTGCCGGTGTTCGCTGAGATAATGCGTGAAAAAGCAACCATACAATTATTGACAACACAGAAATCGTCATATAACAAAGCCATACATTGACTGAAGCCATAATGCTCACTGGCAGCTATGACTGATGATAACGTGCCTAATGAGTGTAGATTAACGGGCTTTTACAAGGGAGATTGTTGCCTTTATCTATTTCCAGAAGAGTTGATACTCACAGTTCTGTGGGCCAGTGGAGTTCTGCAGTCTTAGGGTGCGTATAGCATGAGTTTGATCTGTGAAGTAAATATAGCATAGGTGCAGTCTGCAGGTCCAGTGTTAGAGGGAGGTGAAAGGCAATTTCAAAGGCCTGAGTGCTGAATACCCTGTACTGTAACATGATCTATTTTCAATCTAGCAGTAGGGATGGACATCGAGGACTGATACTAAATTGGTGCAAGTTACTGATTGGTCAGTACCGAAATATTGATAATCTTTTGGACAAAAGGTGCTGATATTGGTATTTATATAACAATAAGTCATTCTAACAAACCTTACCTGACATTTTCGGATTCCTAACCTCACCCAGATGATGATAGCGTTGCTGGTGTCAGACAATTATGTTTGACGTTGCATAAGTGCATGTTTACATTCTGCGACATGCAGTTATGGCTGACAAAAGTGTGGGCTCACTTTACACGGATGTCACTGGGCAACTCCTGACCTGGGGGTGAGGTTACAAGTTAATTTTACCTTCATTGACACAAACAGGGTGGACAAAACATTCAGAATAACTGTCACTATAACAAATACAATGCAGTCAATAGTTAGGAATTATTTCACAGCTGTTGTATTATGCTGCATAAGTGTACTTCACAAACTGGCAACAGAGTGGCAGCAAGAGAAAACACAGACACTTTGTTCAACTGAACAAAGACAAACTGTTCAGACTGTCATTAATTCACTTTAACCACTCACCCTCAATGGCATTGTTGACTTCTTGGATGAACAGCTGCAGCTTCATGACCAGTGTGGCTCCATGTGTGTCGGCCTTCCCCGGCGTGTCCTTCTGCCCTACCTTGAAGTTATCGTTCACCCAGTCTTTCACATCAAATCGCCCAGAAATCTGGAGAAATCCATGTGGCCTCTTCCCTCTTTCGCTAGCTGTTTTCAGTTAAACTCTTCTGCTGCAGAACAGTCTATGTCATCAAGATCCAGGGTTATTTTTAACTGTCTACGGCTCTAAAAGAGAAAAGTAAAGTGAACATCCTCCATGCCGTGCAGCCTGTGCAGCAGTTCCTCACCCATACCGGGATCCAGTCCTGGGTGAGCGGAGTGCAGCAGCAGGTCGGGCCACTGCACGCCACTGTGGTCCTGCCGTGGGTCCAGCCTGGACAGCTGAGGCCTGAGGCTGCACCAGCAGAGCGGAGCTCCCCATCAACTCAGCATCCTGCCGCTGCTGCACCCCCCAGTCCAAATCCATTCTCACTGTTAGATTAAAGTCCTTCAGGGCTGCTGCAACAAGTGAACTGTTGTGTTGGTTAAGACATGTAACAGCTACTGCTTGATAAAAAATGGAAATTTGCTAAAGACAAATTTTGACTTTGTTGCAAAGGCCAAAATAAATAATTTTTTAGTGATGTGTTTAAAAGTAGTACATAATGTGCTAGTTAAAATGTATTTTTTAATATGCTACTGTATGAATCTGTTGCTTTACCACTAGTTTGTCACACTTACATACAATGCAGTGGTAGAGCACTGAAGATGAAATTTGAAAGTTATCATTGGACGAACTTGATTGACCATATCGTATTTGGTTGTTGATTGGTTAGGAACGACATCCTCCATTGGAACATCATTTCAAGTGTTTTGGTGGCGTCACAGTAGTTGAAGCATTTCAATCAGAGTTGCAAACATTTATTTTTGGTCATAGATTTGGTCATGGTTTATTTCAACCAGTCACTCTATTTTTTTTTTTGGTATTTTGATCTTCCTCACTTGCTACATCCAGTAGGAGGACACTCCTCCGCCTGGACTGGCCTCCTCTGATGACTACATTATTTAAGAGTGACTCGTCTTGGGAAGTGTTTGTGAAAGAGGCCTAAAATTGCTTAATCACTCATGTTACATTACTGTAGTTCACACATTATTAAATAATATGGTATCGGTGCAACAATGATTAAGTCAATTAAGTTCATAGCTTATGTGCTAATGATCAAACACAGTAGAAACACATGGAGCGTGAACATCCAGACATGGAAAGAGGTCCCCTTTCACCGAATGCTTTCAACCGTGGCTCATTCTTCATTAAGAAAATCTATTCTCTCTGACTTTAAGTGAAGGCACAAAAAGACATCTCAAAATTAACATCACAAGACAGCGGACTTGTTAGCCTCGCTCTAAACGAGGAGCAATGGGCAGCTCATCAATGCTTTAAAGACATGCTCTGTATGAAGCTAAGTGTATGACGGCGACTGTGTACTTCTCGCGCATTGTTTTTCTAGTTGAAGTGGTGAACACAGGTCCTGGGACTCTCCTACTTCAAGCCCTGGAATGCTTCCCTCTCAACATTCTGGGGCTTCCTGACTTCGAAATGAGGCGCTGGTCCCCACATGACAAGAATACTAGTTCTTCTTAATGAGCCTGGGTCCTAGAGTGAGACACATTTTACACAATGTAGCTCCAAGGCTGCAAAACCTCTTATAAAAATGCAACAACCGAACCCTTGTTTAACACTCAAAAGCGATGAATAATAATAGAAAACAAAGCAAACACTGACAGCGTTCATTTTTTCCCTGAAGTGATTTTATTACAAAGTTCATGAGGACTTACAGTATTACAAGAGAATTTGTCAACATGCGAAAACAGAACGAAGCAGAACACAGGAGTTTAACAAACTGGTAAGATAAGACAATCCACTGTTCACAATAAACATAAAAACTGATTAAGTCCTCAGGAGGTGGGAGCCGGTGAATGACTACAGTGCAGGCATAGAACGGCCACATTCACACTGACTCAGCAAAGGTCAATCCAACCAAGGCAAGATGTGCACATCTCAAGAAAACATGTTACAATTTTTATATGCCATCGGCTTTTCTCAGAACTTTTAGAAAGCTTCACTTGTATGTACATAAAACTGTACAAAAACATGGCATCACAAGCATTTTATCCTATATAAATATACCAACAATTAGGATAACAACTAGATTCTCTCTTGCAAAGACATATTTTCAAGGCAATTGTCTTTGTTCTAGATGAACTGTGAAAAAAGATGAACTGCTCGGTTAATTTCAGTTCGTTTGGGAGAGGGCCTTTTGAATATGAACCAGCACTGACATTTCAGAAAGTAAAAGGAAAGAAAAAAGAGTAAACAGTTTCTACCAATTATCTTTGGAATTCATGCTAAAATCAGCGCCTGCTTGACAGCAGACTCAGGGTTGTGGAGATCTATGTACACTACACCACCAAAAGATTTCTTTATTTTTTCACACAACCAGTTTGCTAAGAGTCTTTGATCGGTAAAAAAAAAAAAAAAATAGAATCCCTTGCCAATTTCAGTACAGTAATTTGTCCATCTGTCCACAGAAATGATCACCATACGATACACACTACAGAGAGGCAAAAGATACTCAAGTGAATTCAACATTAAATCAATGTTAAGTACAAATTAAACATTATTCAACATACTTTTTGAGTGCATTTAAGTGCTTCATCATGTCCTCTTATTTTGATCAAGGAGAAGAACCGTTGTGTGTTTGAGAAAGAAGTAAACACAGTTCATTCAACATGAGTTCAAAAGAAAGGTCAAACCCGGTGATATATTGTTCCAAGGGTGAGTAGCAGGAGGTCATTATCGGCTGGAGTCCCACTCATTAAGAGACGGGGAAAATAGGCCCAGGCTTGTTTTCATTTAGCAGAGGACTTAAATCAAACCCTTGTCGTCCCGCTCGTAGTAACCCCGTTTTTCATTTCACGTATTGGTGATCAAAGAGACAAATCTGAAGTCGCATCCCAGATTCACTGAGCACACGCAGGCTGGGACCGGGTTAAGGTTTAACCCCCGACATAAATCTGGATGCAAAGCGGTTGTGAACTGGAATCGAGTCAAAGCATTTCAATAGATAAAGTTGTGATTGAGGCTATGTGACGCTGGTTTTTTATCACTCTTTGCTATCTTTCTCACTTGTCATTATTTCCAGGTCAGTGATCTTACCCGCTGCTTTGAGTTCGTGAAGCGGCTATCCACAGCTCTGAGAGGGGCGCTTGGGGGAGCCGTGGGGGTTTAATCACAGTGTATCATGGCTGTTGTTTGAATTTTATTTCAGTCGCTAAATGGCTTTGAGAACGGCATAATGTGCTTTCTCCCCCTCAAGGCAGGATAATCGCCCACCTTATTTAATCATGGCCATGTCCAGTAATTTCCATATGTTTCCAGTTTAATTATTCTAAATGCAGTTTTCAATGGCAGCATGATGAGGTAAGTGCTGATAAAAATACCCCTTTTAACTGACTGTAGCTCTGCGGGTGGATTTGCATTATCTGGTGGGTGCCTTGTCCTGGGGGTGTGCTCACACATGCCCTAGCTCAGGACTCATTACTCACCCTAATTAGGAGCCGTCCATTCGAGGCTCTTCCACCCTTACTCAGAGACACAATCTCACTATGGAAATACTCTGCAGAGGTGAAAGGTATCTACAAATCTAATCAAATCAATGTTTAAATCAAAGACACCGGCTAGCACTACGATGTTGTAAGGCAGGCCAGTGTTGTCATCATTAACATCCAATTACTGACTAATACATAGTGTCCTTCAGACGTATCCTTCAGATTCACTTGGAAATTCTTTGTAAAGATAAATGAAGCCCACGGGCATGCCCTATTTTTTAGTCTCTGTTCAATAGCCAGAGGAGGGAAAATGCCTAATAATTTATTAAGCATGTTGTCCTCAATACCAGGAAAATCATAATTAACAGGAGTTGCTGTAAACCAAGCTCGACTTCTACTATCTAAGCCTAGTTCAGTCATATTCTGAATTTGCAGATATTAAATAGTGGCATGATCAAATATGTATTTTGAGACCCCTCGTGTTTTTGAGTAACCCCCGAGATGTTTTGACTGAAGGTCCACATTGTCTGTTAATTCATGTCTTCATGTGTTGAATTCACCTCTGGAGATAGTTTATATATTTAGTGAGAACGTTAAAAAACAAAGAAGGTGCTCTTGACGTACAGCTCTCGTGTAGTTTACATCAGTGTGACATTAACCTCCATAAGCACTCGATCTCTCCAGTGGCTCTCCACACTCAAGTGCCCTTTCATGTAAATAACTCCTTTCATTAGATCCACAGAAGTTGAGGGGGAAAGGACTGCGAGTTGCACATAGACCCCGTCTGATTGTCACGATAGAGAAGAGCTTTTTTTTTTTTTTAAACGGACACACTGGTATAATTTCATCAACAGTGAGTGAATCACCAGGTTTTTACACGAAAAGCCAATCAGTATGTGTCTAGCGAGCGCTCTGCGTTTGGTCATTGTGACTCTGGGGTGCTGCGGCCAAGTCAACCGTTTTCATGATGAACGACAGGTCACAGTGCTGAGAGTCGCTGGAACATAATGTCAGTTTAAATGTTACCACACAGCTTTCTCCACCAGTGGCAGGGCTCTACAGGGAGCAGAGGTAAAGGCCATTCTACTATGATTAGGGGTCGAAGGTGTGTGTGTGTGTGTGATTGTGTGGAGCGGATAAATGCCTACCACAATATCGAGCTCCACTTCGGGAGATGGTTTCAATCAAGTCTAAACAGCAGCAGCAAAGAAAAGCTTAAATATGCTAAAATTCTGAGGCAAGTTTTTTTTTTTTTTTTTTTTTTTTAGCTTATGCCAGACAAAAATATATGTAGAACACACCATTCAAATGTATTTACAGCACTGTACACTAAGATAGACCATTTCATTTGATTGTTAGTCAAAAGTGTTATGTCTTCTGATAGGGCCTTGACTGGCTGTCTATTAAATTATATCTAATAATGGCACAAGAGCACTGATCACAACTTTCAAATTCAAGAGATCACTTCACAGAATGGGACTTGGCTAACTACAACGATAATCAGTTACTACTAAAGTAGCAATTACCATCTGGATTTTCCTTTTGATCCGTTTGAATTGTATCCTTCAAGATTTCGTATAAATAAATGAGCGAGTGCTTCAATTAAGTTTGTGGTACTCTTAATAAATATGCTAATAAATTAATAATTTATTAAGGAGGAGATGACAAAAAACGAGTGTTCATGCCAGTGGTTGGATGAGTCACAGCCTACTGTTAACTACAAAAGGGGCATTGGCTTTAGCGTGTGGACAGCCAGTTTCTCCTTCTGAAGTGGGTGGATCTTTTCTTCGTTTGTGCGCGGATCGGATGATGAGATTCTTCACAGGTAAATTTCTCTTTTTGGAGTGTGGGCAGAAGGGGAGGTGGGTGGGAACTCAGAGGCTACGCTCAGGGGCATCTCCTCTAAGGGGCAGTCCTGACTGGCGTCGTGACCACTGTTGGAATAGGCACTGCGAGAGGGCGGGAGGCGCGACCGGTGCTCCTCGCCACCCAGCCTGGCGCTCCCGTTCGCCAGGCGTCCCAGGCTCCCTCTCTCCTGGTAAGGCACGAAGGTGGAGAGTTTCGGGGGGTTCCTGGTCTTGCGTACAGGGGAGGGATGCCCGGGCATCCAGCAGGCGTCTGAGTGGCCCAATTCGCTGCACTCGGTTGTGCAGTTTCCGGTCATTGCCACATCAGGGAGGGAGCGGATATCTGTGGGCAAGGGAGAGATAACAGCACCATCAGAGAGCTAAACATCTGAGCAACATTCGGGGGGAAAAAAAGTCGTAAAAGGCATTTGTGAACAGAAATGGTGTCATCTGAAACACCCCATGAATCCCACCCCCCTCCTTGATGTCTTTGCAGCTGTTGCTAAGCAGTCAGCAGCAGTTGCTATGTAGCTGTTGCTATGCAGTGTGTAATGAGCACTACTGTGTGTGTATGTGTGTGTCGTCCACCAGCTGATGTGATGCATTCAGGGGATGGCGTGCTGCGTCTGTCATTTAGAAGTATCCAACAGCAGTTCGTCTGGTATGTGTGCAATACATCACTGCATTGTTAGACATTAAACAGCAGCATATTGATTTCTGTTCCATGTGATTTGCATGCTGTTAATGTTGGTCATGTGTCAACGTAAAAAAAAAAAAAAAAAAGACTGCAAGAATGGACAACACACTACATACACACATACTATAGACAAAGAGTGATTGCTTACAAAGGGAAAGGCTGGTTCCCTTTGGGCAAAAGCATTGTTGAATGAGCTATTGATTGACAGTGCTGAAATGAGTTCCCTGCCCTTGATTATCATCCATTTTCTATTCAACTGTTCCTAATTAAATAAATGGGTCCATGACCCAGTGACCTCGTTTTAACGTACAAGCTGTGAATGCTCCAAAATAAGTTCGCCTCAGCTATCACTCAAGAGTAGCACAAGCTTTCTGAAAGTAAAACTGCACTCAAGAACCCGTGTATTTGTTTAGCAGAAATGTGCAGCTGGCACGGAGCGGACTTGTTAAGCAGCCCACCTGTTGACAAGCTAAACATACAGCCCTGATTTAATGTAAGTACCACTCAATTTATCTTTGTTATCCTTTCAGACTCAGACTAGGACAGGCAAATCAATGTCTGTGAAGAGAGGAGTGGACGACTTAGATCTGCGAGTCCGCGGTGTCACCCGCATGTAAACTTTTGATTGCTGTGATAAACGCATTACTGGAATGCCTCGACGCTGTCCCCGCCATGAAAGAAAGCGTCCATCACCGACGCGCTGTCTCGTTTTGTGGCTACGGGACAGCGTGCGAGGGAATGTATTCACAGAGAAAGCGGAGACCTCGGAGCCTCGAACACGAGGAGCAGAAAGATGTTGCCGCATGCGAATGATGCAACCACAAGAGATGACGTATTAGCGGCTGGAGCTGAGAGTTCACAGCTAATAGAGAAAATGCCAGCTTGACAGTAAGCCTATGAGACGTACCATCAGTATTGTACTCATGACCAGTGGCAAGATAATTATCCCACAAAATGTCAGACCGCTGAGGCTGGAAAAACTGCATCTGGCCCACCAAGGCTTCAATCAATCAAAAGCCAAAGTGAGACAGCTTGTGCGATGGCAAGGCATGACTAAAGATTTTAAACTGCTTAATAAAAATGACTGGAAAGTGTTTGTTCTCATTCTTCCTTATTTACGTCTCAAACATTCATTTCTCATGGATAATCCATATACAATTGTCCCATTGTTTATTAAAGAATGCATAGCTTGATCTATTGTTCCTGTTAATCTCATTGTTCCAATAATCCTAAATTGCTAGATGTTTAGGGTGTTTAATGCATTTACTGTACAATTGAGCAATGTTCTGCCTTATTCATGCTTAGTTATATCATTATGCTTAAGTGGCAAATTCTTCTCTCTGTTTACTAGGCCAATGTCAATGACTCTTCTCCACTTTTATGCCTGATTAAGAAGGAAGAAACTGAGTTTGGAGCTCTAAGAAAAGACAGGCAACAGAGGCAAATGTGTGTGTGTGTGTGTGTGCCTCATGCATGATGATTGGAGTTTCATTTTCTCAGCTCAGCTAAGAGCGTTGTCTGTATGTATCACTGCGGTGAAATGGACTCTCGCTACAAAAGATGTTCATGGGAAGAGAGTTGGGGAGAGGGTTGAGGAGTACGCTTCCAAGCACAAGCACAGTCGTGTAGGCATCTACTCCAAAAGGATTTCACACTTGATTAAAACCTCTCCACAGCTTCCAGGAGGTTTATGCCACACTAAGCGGCTTCGTGTAAAATTCAGCGTGGCTCCACATCTAAAAATCAGTGTACAGGGAGAAAAAGGTACATTTACACAGGTTTTCCAAAACACCGTGCCACAGACGGGCATGTTGCTTTCTTTATGAATGAGAAATTGCCATTAGATGTGTGCATGTGAGTGGGTTTGGTATGAATACATACAGACAGAGCTCAGTTAGCCTGGGAAAAAAAAAATGCACAAATGGTCCATATTTGCCTATTTATTGAACTCATTCATTTTCACAAAGGAAAGGATAAAAGACATAAAGGTTAACACTGATTGCCACATCCTCACTGACAGTCGGGTTGGTAATTGACTTTAGGTCGACTGTGCTTTTAGAAAATATAATTCCGACTTATGTAATGGAGTGCCAGCTAAATGAAAACATGAAATGTAAAATGATACCATGCAACGGTGACAGGAATTAAAGCACATTCTGAACCGCGCTCATCATCATCAGGGGCCATAAAATCAGCGGCGACAGCTAAATTTATCGTCTGGCTTGCCAAAGTCGGCCATTTTCTTCCCACGGTGCCAAGGCGCATATCACACGTCATCAAGAGGGAACATAGATTCTCTAATGCCATCTATTTTAGTAGGCCATTACCTCGACTGTTAGTGTCTCATCTGGATTTTATATGGTTTTATTTATAAAGTCGCTTTGACATATTGTCTGTTCCTCACAGACAATTTAACAAATGAGGAGTCTATATTCAACTGCAACCTGTCGTGTTGGAGTAATTGTTACTACATGCTGTCATTAACATTCTATAGTGCATGTAATTTCCAGTCACACGTGTCAGCTCAAAACATTTTTTCAACATGCAATAATAATAAACGGCTCATCGTGCAGTTATGACAGCGTGTTATGATCTTTATCAGTATCATTTGTTAAAGCACACGTTTCTACATTTGCTTGCGCTGACCTTTCTGTCACACTCAAATCTATCTCGACCAAAAAAAAAAAAAAAAAAAAAAAAAAAATCAATACTGATAATTATACTTTTGCTGTCTGCCTTTTGCTGTGGCTATTAGCCATCTGTGGTTGTAGTACCCACTTACAGTGTGGCAGAATACCGTCTGCTCTGCACATCAAAACACACTCCCACACTTGGCTGAAACGATCATTGTTTGAATATTTGGTGGACAGGATGAAGCAAATGAGTCAACCACGGGGTGAAGGAGCAACCAAAGGCACGGTGGGAAAATTGGTATTTTCTCACCCACTCAAACCTGTTTTCTCCTCCTGTACCTATACCTGAAATAAATCTGCTCACAGTGTGGAACAAACCCTTTAGAGTTTATAGTCTTGTATGTCATGGATGGAGAGCCGAGGTGGACAATGGAGAACAGATGGGCAAACCACAGCACTATTATGCCAGTGGCTGGAAAAGGCTGACTGGATTTAGAGAGGTTGTGATTTGGTTTTGAGGAGCAATGACATTTCTTCCTCTCTGCACAGAAGAGAATTCTTTTCCTCTAGACTTGGAGATAGATTGCACCTGTAGCTTTCTCCTTTTATATTGGGGCAGTCCCATCTGCTTGCTTTAAGCAATATAATGAAAAAGGGGGGAAAAAAAGAAAAACAGTAATTTCCACCTTCTACCACCTTCAGTAGCACATCAACGAGTCACAGTGAACCTTAGCAAAGCTTCTAAAAGCACCTCCACTGCAGTAGCATAACATGCACTCCACAGTGCAGTTACAGAGTGGGGGTACACACAGAGCTTAACCCCCCGGCTGACAGATACATGTGAGGGGTGGGTTTGCATGCTGCTTGCATCAGGGTGCCAGTGGGAGGTGTTGAGTGTCTGAGGCAGGCTTCCTCATCGTCTGATCCCCTGCCCACGGGCATGGGGGAAGCTGCCTCTTCCTGAGATTTCACACTGCTCCTCTCTGTTTGATTGCAAATGCTGCCTCTCCCCACCGGCTGCTTTCCAGCGTGCGCGCCACACCGCTATGATCGATGGCGAACAAATATGAGAGACCCACAGCTCATTGAGGGATGGCGGGGAAAAACAGCTACTATCGTTTGGGAGTGTGTGAGTGATATTAATGATATATTTGTAGTCCCTGCAAACAGTTTATGTGGCAAATGACTAAAAAAGTTCCAAGAAACAAAAGGGAAAAGAAGAAATCTCTCACACGTGTGCAGACATTAGCGCCTGGTGCCGGCTATCGGTATAACAACCGGGTGTGAATGTATTCTATGGTTGTCATGCACCGTGAAGAAAAACAAGAAACCGGGGTTTTGTATTTCTTTAGCTATGACATGTCATGTCTTGTTATTCAAGTGCTCAGAACAGTTTCTCACAGTAAGCAGAAGCTACCAAAAACAGCCTTTTTTCCCCCCCTCCAGAGGCGAGCATTTTTAAGAGAGGAAAACTTGCTACAAGCACACAAACATGGTGTTGACACGCACATGCTCCTCGCTCATTGTAATGGAATACAAAAGAACAATGGCAGAGTTTGTAACCTCAGACAGGCACTCTCACATCTCCAGAACAAAATTAGAATGTGTAGGCTTGAACACTTTGTCACCTTACCTATACAGAAAGTGACATGAGGTAAAAAGCTGCAGTTAACTATTTGCTTACAGTACAGTGGTGTTATTCTGTAGAGGTCTGGCATGCATTTATTTTAAAGCACTCACACACACAGCATTACCTGACATCTTATACAGACTTGTTATAAATGCATGTTTTTATAAGATAAGATCTACCTTTATTCATCCCACAGTGGGGAAATTTACATTGCACAGCTGCAAAGAGGATAGTTAGCAGTTAAATAGCAATTAGCAGTATAAACAGAGAGGTTTTTAAAAAAGTATTAACAATTTAGCAACCATTAAAGTATTAACAATTGTACTAAAGGAATACAACAATTATTAACACTTAAAAAAAAAGTATTATCAAATTTACACAAGACTTAGTTACAGATGTGCGTGAGAATATGAAATATATGATCAGTATATACAGTAAGAGACAGGATGGAATTAAATATGAAATATTAAACATGAAATATGGCACAGTGAATGGAATATAGAATAAATACACTGACATAAAAATGAGTGTTGCGCAGATGTAATGGCATAGAGGTGTAATTTTTTCTTTAATCTGTAATCTTTTTTAATCCACGAAGACAAAATAAAAAAAAAAACATGTGAATGCATGATTTCATACAACCACGGAGATAATTCTCTGTTTGGTCTCCAAGTGTAAATGGTTAAATATTTTGATGGAAGGTTAATCAGTTCTTAGTCAAATTGTCTACAGGAGGTGATGCAATGATAAGTATCGAAGTTCACACGTCAAAGACACCTTCACAAATCCAGTAAAGTCTGAATTCTGGGCTTCCTGAGCAGGCGAGCCTCTTGCTGACAAAGGCTGATGAGTGGACATGTCGGCCAGAGGCACGTCAGGAAAAGCCGCTGTAGATGGTTCAGTGGGTGATGGTACACCTCCTGTCAGTTCTCTCGCCATCCACCATTTTGTCTCAGAGTTCCTTTATTTGAAGACTGCCTTTTGTATCACTGCATTTGACAAAGCCTTAGCACCTGCTGACAGATCACGCTATGCACCAGCTCCTCCAATTGAGAAGTTGATATGCGGTGTGAAATGTCAACCAGTACTAAGGCTTTGTCAGACTGTGACACACACAAGGTATCTTCAGATAAAATAGATTCAAAACATTGGTGGAAGGCTGGGGGGGAGGGGGGGGGGGGACAGCTCTAAATGATGATACAGTAGCTCTTGTAAGTAATATAATCATTTCTCTGTTGAGGTGTTTGTGAAATGCTTGTGTGAAGAACAGCTTCATGGCTCTGCCCACAACAATATGTTTGACTTGCCGGCCAATTACTGACTGGAAATTGCATTCTGAACCTTGACAACAGAATATTGATCTGCAGCAGCTGCCAATGCAAAAAAAAAAAAAAAAAAAAAAAGCCCAAGCAAATTATTTATCATGAACGTAAGAGATTCAGGTTTATGATTATCATATAAGCCCAGTTTCCAGTTCCAAGACGGTTCCTCGATTGACTTAGTTCAAACAACATCAGTTTTGTTTTTGCAGTCAATAAATGAGACTGCAAGGTAAAAGCAAATAAATACGAAACGAATCTACCCAATCCATTTGAATTAAAGACATTACACAACCCACAGCATATAACAGTATATCTTGACCACAGGCCCCACTGTTCCTCAAGTTAACTTGAGAATAAAAGATGCCTCTACATCGTTTTGACTTCTTTCTTTTATTAGAGCAGTCAGCTTGGATAATAAACAGCATTACTCTATATGCTGGATTCAATCTCATATTCATGCAGAGAGGGCTTCAGGGACCCAGGGTAGAATGTGCATGTTGAGTTTGAAAAGCATTAGTCAGACATCAGTGCCTAAATTTAGAAATTTGCATTTGTTCTTTAGGCCAGTGCAGGTACTTTATTAATGCCGTTCATTTAAAGCTTCAGTGTGGGCTGCGCCGCAGTTGATGTAGGGTGTGATACTAAACACAGGGGCGCTGATTAGGATTTAAAATACAGCTTTTGTACAAAGGGCCACTTCTTTTTACATGTGTTCATTACATTCATAAAATACATACGTGGAGAATATAAAACATTTGGAATGGGGTGTGAAATTATAATAATTTGTAAAGTTACACTGCAACAACAAGTAAAAATGAACATTTTAGCTGCCATAGGTTTACTGGGAAACTGATTTTGAAAAGGTTAGCACATTTTAGAATCACATCATATATTCACTGTATGCTGGCCATGTGAAAACCTGCTTGCATTATTACATTTAGGCCCTCCATGCTCCATCTTCTCTCTGATTCTCTCACCCCTGAAATAGGAAACCTTGCATTTCCCATTCAGTTTTCTGTGTAATTTAATTAGAAAAGCTCAAAGAAATGTAGACTAAATCCCTGTGGTGTGCGGTTGTGACTGGACGCTCAATAGTCTGATGATTTTTTTCAGACTTTTTTTTTTCTTTTCTCGCCACCAGTCACTAATTCTGCACAGGTCAAGGAAGAAGAAGACAAGATTGGAAACAAAATTGGTTACTGCCAAATGTTAAGAATACATTTCAAGCCAAACAACCTGATTGAGTCTGCTTTGCTTAGCTCTGCTGTGAGTGCGTGTCAAAAGGCAGCAGAGGTCTGTTGCTGGTGTAGATTAGCTGATTAAAAAAAAAAAAAAAAAACAAGCAACACATTATTTGGCTTAATAATTGGTGACAGCGCTGAGGTTGGAAGTGAAGAAGAAAAAAAATCAAAACCAAAAATACCTTTTTGTGAAATGTATGACTGATTTAATGGGAAATATTGTCATGATAATTAGACAGAGCGTTTTATCACCGAACCCCTCTCTGATTACTGTGTGACATTTACTTGAAGAGTCACTTGTCTATTCCTGTCTCACACCCAAACGTTCTTTCTTCTTCTTGTCTGAATGTCTCTTTCTTGGTCCCTGCCTTTGATGCTTTCTTCCCGCTTTAGGCTTTCACATTTGCACTCTATGGCCCTTTCTCCCACAGTGGCAGCGCTCCATGGCCTCATACTAGCAGGTAGAGGATGATTCATTTTGCAGAAAAAGGAAACATTCAGTCTTGTGGTTCATGTTTGCCGCATTTAAGCTTTTTTATTTCCTTTAACCAAATTTATCGAGAAACACTAATGGGCCTTTTCTACTCAGGTCGCAATATGTTACTGTTGTACTTTTATCTTCGTTTGTCGCCCACATACTATCCTCTCTCTAAGAGCCTCCGTTTAACCCATTACACAATTCACTTTCTTGATTTCAATAGAAAACGCTTTTTTCTTTTGTGTTTAGACCAGGAGAGGGGTGAAAAATTGTCACAGCAAATAAAGTGGGCTTCCTCATATGTCTTCCTTATATGTGCAGCTCTAATTATCAAAGAAGGAATTATTTTCCTCCAAGGATTTTTCCCCTGGAGTTAATTCCCATGCACCACTTTCATGCTCGCTATCTTTCGCTCATTGATCTTATTGACATGTAAAACGGATGTCTTCCATGATCCATTTGTTGTTTTTCCTCCCCTTTCGATCAAGATGTTATCTCTTTGCTAATTCTGCCTTTGATCTCCGCGGTCTGCAGGGTGAGACATGGTTAACTTGGGAGAGATAACATTAGCTGCTAATGAGCCTACACCTGCATCGTCTGAACAGGAAACAGACATGAAGAACACATCTTCAGAGAGCGCACAGCTTTTTATTTTTTACTCAGCAGTGACATATTCTCGACATTTCTCCATGTCTTGTGGACTACATAGCCTTGCCTATGGCTATGGTTGCTCCGGGACAGCTTTTATCATTTGATCATACATCATATCCTCAAACCAGAAACCAAATGATCTGGCTCAGGTCGCTATCAGAGCACTGCTCAGTCTGGATGCATTCCAGGCAAAATGCATACATCAGCACGGGCGATATGAAGAGATAAATGTGATGAAAGTTAATACACACAGATTTAAATAATACACTCACAGTCGGTACACCGTTTAAAAGTATGGACAAACATCAACATAATCTTGCGAAAGCCGATCTTTAGAATCATGCGAGCAGCCGATGCAGCAGCGGCTAAATAACAACCCTAGAGAGGCAGAGCTTTATTTGACCATTTACTGTAGATAGAGAGTTGCTGCATGACTGACAGTTCTCTGGGAAAGTAAGCATACTAACGCAGTCAGATGGAAAGCTCTGTGCCCACAATGCTCCCAACAATACAGCTACGCGTTCGGAGCAGGACAATTCAAATTTCTGACATGATGAAATATGAAAATTGCCTTTTGTGTAGCAGAGAGGCAACAGCAGCAATTTCCCAATGCTGCTCTACCTGTATATACCCTCTGCCAGACGATAGCTTTTCTGACAAGGCTTTGATTAAGGGAAGGGGGGGGGATATCACATGGAATCAAGAACATGATTGAATATGTAATTATTAAGGGAAACTGCGAATTCAAGTCTTTAAATATGGACTTAAAGGGAAACGCAAAACACAGAAGGCAGCAGGGGGTCATCATATCGGCTTTTTGAGGCCGGCGTGATTCCAGCCTCCCCCCGTTGTTCCTTACTGATCCGCTGCATTCAGCTGTTTGTGTTTGGCTGCCTTTTATGAGCTGTAGCATGATGAAGAAGCACCATGATGTAGCACCATTCATGTCCTCTGATGTTCTTGAAACCCTCCAAGAGAAGTCTAACACAATAACACAGCTGACCCAATAATGGCTCAGATATGGGGGCAAACATGGGGGGAGAGGCAGAAACACTTACATCTGGAAGGCCAAGCATTTTGGTTGATTGAATGAAGGCCATACCTGCACTTTAGTGCTGTCTTATGTATTAAAGGGGCATTAAAACGGCAACATTAATGTTTTATCACGTTAAAATAACATAAATGGACAGGACATCCACTACATTGTGAGATAATAAAATTAAAATTTAATCAACTGATGGGTGAATTGGGTCATGCACACAGTGCAGTAGTCTGGGTCTGTATGTTACCCTGGGTGTGTGTGGCACGGCATTGACAATGCTGGGCACAGTGACTATGCCTTTGTGTCTGTGAATGTGGCTTGCGGTGAGCTAGGTTGGGTCTATAAAGTGCAAGGGAGCCGTAGCAATTATAACAATAAAGCAGGAAAGCAGTAAGAGAAGGGGGGGAAAAAAGCATACAGCAAATGCACAACAAGAGTAAACATCGCTGTCGCTTTTTTTATTAAAGTGGCTGCACTCGCCATCTGTTTTCCACTGCCTGTGGTGGCTCCGTGTTTGATGGGTACCTCATCTCTGGGCTAGATACTGTTTCAAAGCAGACAGCTCATCAAGATGAGTGACAAGTGTTGGGGCCTTACAACATGACCATCTGAGAGGGAGTTACCCAAAGGGGAAGTGAGAAAAAAAAAACAACAACATATAATTGCTTTAAGTAAAATAGACCTTTGGCAGTGACCATGGAATTGCATGAAAATCCAGGCGTCTTCTGTTACAGCTCTGTAGTTTGGAACCAGCTAAAATCTGTCACAATTTTACAATGAAGTCAAGTGTGCTCCCTAATTAGAGCAGAGATCCAGCAGAAATGCATGGCTGAAACAAGCTACACCATCATGCAAAATTCTGTCAGAATTACTCTACTTTTGGCTTGACAACAAGGGATCTTTAGGGATAGTTTGAGCCAGAAAGTGAGTTTTAAAGTGAGCTTTGAAAGCCAGAATTTCTAGAACTTCTAGTCACTGAGATGAGATCAAAAGCCCCGTCGAAACCGGTAAAAACCTTCTGATGATTTTGTGCAATAGGGCAGTCAAATGTTAGTTATGTCGCCATAAATACATAAGACTGTAATATGATTGGCCGTGAGGCTAAGTAAGACTAATTCAAATCATTTCTATTTGGCTTAAGGCATGCAGAATATCGACTGCATGATATATACCATGTTAACACAAGACCGCAAATTAAGAATTGATCCATTTGCCAAGAGGACATTTCCATTTGTTTAAAAAAAATGTACTGCTGCTTTCCATTTAGTGTAGAGGACGTTTTCAGTTTCCCTGAATGTAAGTCCTCGTTGAGTTTGTAAGGTCCTTGAACTGCAGTGAATTTGGAGATATCTTCAACTGACTGTGAGAAAGCCTTAAAGCGAGAGTGGCTCCATTCCTCTGTAACTCACTGGAAATAAGGAAATGCATGTCAGACCCATACAGTA
Source organism: Holacanthus passer (assembly GCA_025331565.1). Taxonomy (NCBI): domain Eukaryota; kingdom Metazoa; phylum Chordata; class Actinopteri; family Pomacanthidae; genus Holacanthus; species Holacanthus passer. Next base: position 9,550,657 of record JAFREQ010000005.1, read on the forward strand.
CAATTCCAGTCCCTCAAGTGCCATCCATCATTGAAGGGCAGAACACTAGTTAGAGGGAGGTTCAGCGGCTCCCGTCCCCATCACACTATGATGGAGAGATGACCCCCAGGGCCTTTTGCTTGATGCCGGCTTGAGCTGCCCGACCAGCTGAGGTTGAAGTGGACCTGGCCCCCAGCCAGCACTCCCTCCCCGACGCACAGCGCTCTACCTGCTCCACGAATCACATCTGGGGTGAGACTGGGTAAGACCCACTGAGAGCGACAGAGCTCTACCGCCGCTTTCTATTTCTGCCTCTATAATTATCTTTAAAGTTTCAACTCGAGGTCCCATGGACCTGCCAGTGGACACTCAGCTAAAAGGAGCGTCTCTTGCAGCCACGAGCTACACCTGGCTAATTAAGAAATTCTTCTCCAATGCGTCTTTATAAACTTGTACTTTCAAGCCGGCGTTTACACACACATTACCACCTCCAAACCTGCTGCTTCAGCATGCTGTTGCCCAGACTCACTGGCGTGGCAAGAGCAGGCTGCACGCTATCCAATTTTTGCCTAAGTACAGAGAGCCATTCACTTTTGTTACGAGTAATACATGAGCACATCTAAGGCTTAGGGATACTGGCTTAGGCATACTGGCTCACTCATTCATTTTACAAGCTTAGTGCTAAAACCGGACATTTTCCGTGGCAGCATGGTGTTAAAAGCACTATTTACGGAGCCTAATGTGTGCTTATACGTGTGTACTTTTCTTTCTGCGCATAATTCAAAACACTCATCTGGGTTTTCATCCATGTTATATACATGTGGATAAGAGCTGAGTAGCTTGTGTAGATCTCAATTAAAATGAAGAGGACTGGGAATCTGTCCCTAGAAAATGTTCCAGGAATCTTCTACTAAATCACTTATGATTTTTGCTTTCCTCTTTTTTATTATTTAAGCAACATTTGCATGGGCTACATATTCTCCGTTTTCCAGTTTCTCTTTTCAAACTCTAACATACTAAACAATATCCAAATGCAAAGTGATTTAAAATAAAAAAGGTAACACTTTATTCTGAAGGGGTGTGTCTACTATTGCCATGACACCTGTTTTGAACATGGAGTATTTATGAATGTTTATGACTGTTTTCTTTAGTGTTACTTAGTCAATTACGTCATTTTTAATCCAAAGTTGATGTTGTGTGAGGTATCTTTGTTATGACAGCTTGACATTAAGCAAGACAACATAACCTGCCATAACCATGTCATAGACGGCCTACATGTCAAACTTAAAGAAACTATTTACATGACTATGTACATTACAACATTACCTTAAACTGTCATATGTGGTTGGTTTTGACATTGGTTGTCACGAGACCATTATAATACTGTCATTAAAAAATTTCTTGACCTCAACGGCTGTGGTCTTGTCATTAAGATGTCATTAAATGTTATGAGGTCAGTTTGACGACAGGGAATACAGCAATGTTACTGATGTGATTTACGGAGTTTCCTAATGGACAGATAGTTTTATTGTTGCTAAAGTAAGCTTTCTGTTAAATGTACCGGGCTCAGCAGCCTCTCAGTGAACCTCAAACTGGCCTCTGTCATCCTTGGATGTGTTTGATCTTGGTCCGGCTGTCATAAAACATTCATTTACAAGACTCCTTCATATTCATGATAAGTGTAATTTCATGCTTATGAAGGTTTCATGTCAGTCTTATGCACACTTATTCAAATGTGAAATCAAAACAGCAAAGCAAATTAATCAAAGCTGGAAAAAAATAAATAAATACAAACCACAACACAAAAACCACATTGACAAATATTCTGTAAGAAATACAGCTCAAGTAAGTTTCAGGTTCTGACAAAAAAAAAACCCAAAAAACATGCTGGTATCACCGATGTTACCAAAGTCTTCCAGTCAGCTGGACACAATGATGAAACTACAGAGAAATCACTTTAATGTGTAAAAGAAGGTAGGATGAAATTGAATGCAAGCGGCAGATTTATTGGGATAATGGGACTTCTATTCTGGTTCCATCTAGATTTCACATGTGGCTGCAATCTCTGCCACACAATAATACGTCAGTTCACTCTAAAAGAAAATAAGCCAATTCCTTACTTTGCTACAGTTAATGGTCTGTGCTGTGATACATGCCCTCTCTCTCACATGGCCCCGTTCAAAAGTCTGGCTTGTCTGCAGTCATCTGACAAATACTCTAACGTGCGCGGCCAAAGTTTGTCATGAGTGTGTAGGTCTCATTGTTAGTGACCACATGAGTGAGAGCACATTTTCAGATTCAAATTGGGCGAGGGGAAATCTGGACACATTCAAGACTGTGATGTGTTGACACATCATCAGTTCCATTTTGGATTCAAATGCATTGTCCCATAAAGTGATTTGTAAAAGGCCCATAGTTAACCATTGTCCACGGTGTCAAAGCCTAATCCAGGTTAGAAATTTTAATTCTGCTCCAGTTAGGCTCTTCCAGTGACCTATTTGCTCCGAATAAAATTACAAACAATCGGAGGGCAACAAACAGCAGCAGCTGATGTGAGCAGAGCATAATGCGTGTGCTAGAATGAGCTCGGGATTATAAGCGTATTACTCATGACAACTTGCCTCAGGGGACCACTTGTAAGGACTTTTTTCTTTTTTTTTTCCTGCAGAAGCTTCCACAAAACTGCCAGCCTCATGACCTGTCCCTTCTCGGGTGGTGGCAGTTCCAGAAGTGGCTGGCATAGGCCGCCGTGCTGGTACAGGCTGGCGTGGTCTCGCTCCACTCAATAACACTAACAGGCGGGGACTCTGACAAGGCACAATGACATCTGTCTGATGAAACCCGCACCCCTGCATCAGCAAGCTATACTGGCACCTGGGCCGGGGCTCGAGCTGGCACTCATAACACAATCAAGCCCCATTAGGCTGACGTTCTGTCTCTCTGTCTGCGCAACGTCTTCCTCCACATCTTCCTTTGTTTAAAATGTTCCTTATGCTTTGTGCACACACACCAGATATAAGCAGAGAACCCGTGATGTTAAAGCAGCAATGGCTAAAGCAGTGGTACCCCTGTATGGTACTGATATGGCAGGCATTGAAAGCAGAGGAAAATCCCTGACAGGAGTTCAAAAAGAACAAATATACAACGCTACATGCATCATCTCAGAGATCTAAGGCAGGAAAAATCAGACAGCATTACTAAAGAACCTCATTATCATGCAAATGCCATTTATTCCATTTTATCTCACCCTTCTCAATAGCCCATATGGCAGCGAGTCCGCACAGAGGAAGACACAGGGAGACCTCACGCTGGGCAAGCGGCCGCATCAAAATTCCTCCATCTGTGGTCAATTGAGTTTGTGTGTGTGTGTGTGTGTGCACACGCCGGTACCTGTCTTCAATCCACCTGTGTCCTATCGGTGCTAGCCCCCATATCACAGCCAAGATGCCTAACCACCGATCCGCGGAAGAGTGATTATTGTCTAGGCTGGACTGGACATTACGGGATTGCTGGTCAAACTTGTGTCTCAAAAAGAGGGAAGAGGCCTAAAACGGGTCCTGGATGAGTCAGGTATGGGCTTCAAAGGCAAAAGAAAGTTAAACGGTTATATGTTATCTGACTCCAGGTGTGTGCTGGGGCTCAAGATGCGCTAAATGTACAGGTGTTGATGTAGATAAATAAAATTTCTTTGTTGTGAAATATAATTGATGGAGTGAATTAAGAAACTATGGGAATCAAAATCAAGACAAATTTGGGATTAGAGATCATTAGAGTTGACTGATCTCATCTTATGTTCCTGATATTTTATACAATTTGACACTTGTGTCCTTTTATGAGGAATGCATGTATTGTAAACAGTAAACCCCCAAAATAAATGCATAAACCAGTGATCAGTAATAAATACTGCCAATCACTTTGATTTGACCACTAATCAAAATCTGGTCAGCAGTGTCTGAGACACGGCGGATGGACAGATGGGACTGACTAGAGACCAGTCCTTGGACTTCCTCTGATTGCACAGTGCAGGTCAAATCATGCATCTTGACAGCAACCAGACGTACAAGATAAGCAGTTTTCATGCTGTCTGAAGCAATCAATTTAAAGAGAATTAAAGAGCTCAGTGATTATGATGAGAGTCTATTAAAGTAAAATAGCACTGTAATCAAAATGATTTAGAGATTTGGGGTGTGATGCAACACCCTCCAATGCAAACAAATACGCATGCAGGTGCACACGCGCACACACACTCATACAGACTCACGCATCCGATGGATAAACATCTCTGATGAGATTAACCAACAGTTGAGCAATGTGCACACTACACGCGTGAACATAAGAGTGGGAAATACACATGGGGAAACTGAAATGGAGTGCACTCTAACACAGCCTGAAGACAAGAATTAGAAGTGGGTGGAGGGAGCAGCTGCTCAGGCATACAAAAAAAAAAGGAACTCCAGAAATTAATTGCTGCAGATCAGGCAGCATGCATGACATATATCAGGATTTTTATTACTGTAGTTTGAATCTACCCTTAATTCCAAAGCCCAGCACCATGAGGGAATATGTTGCCGTCTGCTTCAGTGAACCACAGGGACTGCTACAGACCACATACTCTTTCCTCCAGTCCAATACACCAAGGTCATATTACTTCAATCTGCTCGAATCTTCAAAAGAACAACATATAACACAAAATTCACCCACTGATATAAATACTGGCAACCTATTAACTAATAATTTATTCATTGTTAATAAACAATCTCTGGCATTAACATCCTTAATACCAGCATATCTTGAATAGAGCTGTATTTACTGGGATATAATCTCACACGACTGCCCATCAAGCTCAGGCTCCAGGAGTTGACCTCACACCAGTCAACTATATTAAAGGTCTGACTGCTGCCATAATTTCAACTAACAGCCAAAAGCGGATCTAAAATGGATCATGTGCTACATCTCTCTCCACTGCAGGGCCACCGACACCCTTTCAAAATGTAGATTCGCCACTGTCAAAAGTTCAACTTGTATAACAAAACACACATCCATGTCGATGTTTCCGGGGCCCAGTGATGCAAAGGCTGACAGTCTGGGGTTCATATATTGTGTTTTATCCAACTTAAATGGAGTGACACATCATGCTCACCTCCCAATTTTTTGCCTGTCAGTCATCTCTACTGCAATGAATAAAGCTCCGCACCAGTACAACCTGTCACTCTGTCACTCAAATGCTTAAAAAAAGACTTCACGTCACTATATTCAGGTGGAGCTGGGGAGGAATTCCTCTGTCTCGTTTGATTTTTCTGTCTAATCCTTCATTTTATGTGGGCTCTTTGTTATCTTCCCTGAAGGGGGAATCACATTTTAATTAGGTCTATCCTTGGTTAGCAGTTCATCTTCGCATCTCCCGGTCCTATGTGCTCATCCTATGGGCTTTGCTTCCTTGTCAGAGACTCTTAGTCCCTGCTCCCTGTCACAATCTTACATCTCCCCCCCCCATCTTGTGCCATCTTTTCATTTTTTAACTGCTCCATCTCCACTCACAATCTTGCTCTCCTGCTGCTGACAACAAAGAGCGCCCTGTCTGACAAAACCTGTTTTCTGCAGATGGGAAAAACACAATAAAGAGTCACAACAATAGAAAAAAGAAAAAAAAAGAAAATGCATATATTACTCGTCCTAAGTGCAGAGAGCAAATGGAAATAGTCAACTTTTGCCTCCTGGGCTATAAACAGCTCACATGTGTATGAGGTGACTATCTATTAAATGGAATATTAAGCAATCTCTGACCTCCGGAGGGCCAGAGAGGACCACAACACAGGCAGGACTCATCCTCTCCTGCACGTCCGCCACCCCCTCCTATCCTTGAATTGCGGCGTCACTAATTGACATAAACAAAAATAAACAATACACATTTGCAACAGAGATGAATAAGCTAACTAATGAGATCCAACACAACTGTCTCGAAGAGAGGCAATGCATCACAACGCTAAGATACTACACTAATAATAGAAGTTTGTCATCTGCTGTTCTGGCGTGACGGTGACACATTTTAGCCTTTGATCCTGCAATGTCGTGCAAAAGGGAGCGCTTGAGACTGAAATAGTTTTTTTTTTCTTTTTCCCCTCGCTTTAAAAAAAGCCAGAAATCTCTCCCCACCCAGGATGTACAGTCCCCGCTGACAAAAGGTGCATCTGTGTCTTTTTCCCTGACACCGTGACAAAGTAACTGTCAATGCCGATCAGTGACTCTATCAAATCCTCGCTGACACACGCCCCATTTTGCGAGCTTAAAAAAAAATCCATACCTTATGCACAAAAAGCAGCTTTTGAGATCCGCCCATACATTAATACAACACACTGATGATATACAAACACAAGGAGAAGGGGTGAGACGGTCAAGGTGAGCGGCAAACTATGACCATGGAAAAATGCCTGATCCAGAGAGTGGCGCAATGCAGAATACTATAATGACTGGAAACGCACCATGTGAATCACTTACCATAGTCTCTTATAAGACAGGTAATGGATTATGTTTGGCAGCTTAAGGCAGGAAAATTGTTATTATGATACACAGTTCACTAGCAGTCACAGCTTTGGCTATGATTTTCTTTTTTTTAATATGGACCTATGCTGAGACCATCAGCGTTCAGCCTGTGGATTGATTACTGTGCCTAGAAATTATGGCTCCTGCACACCTAAGCTGCAGTGTAACTCGCGTCCAGCTAGCAGCAAGGAAACGCTTCGAGTAAACACAGCCATGTCTGCACAGATGTCATGGTTCAGATTTATTTAGAGGGCAAATGCTCCATTAGTTGGGCTTTTTAATTAGCACACTTGTGAGAGAGGGTCATTAAGGATGTCTGACAGAGGACCTGCTGATGAGGAGGATGGAGACACTGCTAACTCCAGCCCTGGTACTACGCTCACGCACACATGCGCACCCTGACCTACACACACACACACACAAACACACACATACATACAACCACACAAGCCTGGATCTGCTTAAAAACCAATAACATCTCACACAGTCATCAACAAACACAGCAAGTCAACGTCGTGGGTGCCACAACATTTCCACTCCAAACTGGCCACAGAGCACAAACAAATCTCCCACAAATGTCTCCATTGCCAGCAACACACACACACACACACACACACAAAGAGAGCCTATTAGAGTCATTTACATTTAAATACATATTCATGGCGAACACGACAGGTCGGAGGGGATTGTCATCGTACCGTTTTCAGGGTGCTCGGTCTCTCCAATGCTGCCATCTGGAGTGGTTCTCTCATAGTGGTCCTCAGGCAGGGTTAGGGGTCCGATGCGAGGACCAGACGACGACTTGCTGCTGGGAGTCTCCGATTCCTCCAAGCCGCTGTCATAGTAGCTGTGCTGAGAGGCGTCCTGCAGGTCCTGCACGGGGTTGGCGGTGGAGAAGGTCACTCGCCGATGGGGGTGCTGAAAAACAGAGAGACAACAAAATGAACATCTTCACTAGAGAACAGCACTTTTCAGATACTCAGCCACACTTTTTTTTATTTTTGTTTGATGGTGCCATGGAGACAGGTCGTACGGCAACAGCTAGAGCTCAAAACTCCACCGTTTAAGACTCCTGAATTTCGCCGGCCTCATAAAGTTCACTCCTCAAAAGTCAGAAAATAGTATTAAATATTAAACGCTCTTGAATATTAAATAGTCTTTTGCGGTATTATTATTCTGAGATTATATAAGGTAGAAATATATGAAAAGAGTGAGGTTATGGACTTCGATAATAAGAGCAGAGCAGCGGAAATTGAATAAATTGAGACCAAAAATACATAAATTATTAAGATATCCCATACTATATCACAAAATTTGAGCATCTAAATATGGGGCGTGCATTTAAATATGCTGTATGATACTGTCCTGTATATGAAGAGAATGATTCAAATCTATTTGTATGCAATGCGACATGAAAAAGTATTGTATGTTATTAGTGTTCAAGAATCCCATCGTGCTGCAAAATGCATGTGCTGTAAAACTCTGCACACCTCATTTCAGATAATGAAATAACAGGTGCAGATCCAGGATGCAGAATTACGTTATTGGTTGTCCATCTTATCAAGAGCTCCAGATGGACGTGGTGTACAGTACGCACAGGAAAGAAAAAAAAAAAAACAATGTAGGTGCCACGCGTGTTATTTTCAGTCACTTTCACAATTATGCTCAGAACACTAACTTGGAGAGAAGCAGAGTCTGTATGGAGACACAGAAGGACAAGCTATGTATGGAGACAATGTCTATACAGCTGGGCGGATGTGAAAGCAAACATTATAAACAAGTGTCAGAGGGATGTCAGAGAGACTGAGGATGTGGAAAATATTATTAGTCAGACAAAAGTTTCATTTTCTAAATCTGCCACTGCCAAATTAATTCTGATGACAATGATTGGTACACTAATCAGTAGCCCCAGTGAGCTACTTCCTATCTCCATATTTTAATATTTCCCTTCTCCACAGCTTTTGATGTTTAACCGAGTGGAAAGCTAGACAATATTTCTGCAGTTTAACTAAAGAGGAATCCCAAGAAGATCTAAATAAGACTAACAAAAAGAAAAAAAAACAGAGCTTTGGAAATATATTTTGTGACAGTCACTGTTTTGCCAGCATTAGAGTACATTATTAGATCTGCTTTCGCTGTTATATACTGATGAGATTTGATGAAAGAATGAAAGCGTAAATGAATGAATGAAAATGCTGATGAAATCCTGAAGTTGACAGCTTGAAGTGGAGCAGAGCGGCATATAATAAATCATTCAAGCTCACACCCTTTATCAAATCGAATGGCTTGTAAATACAGTTAGGAGACCATTAAATTTCCTCTTCCAAAGATCAGTTTACTAATGGCTACTTACCACCGATCCACAACAGAAAGATGACTCCTTACGGCACACGTGCAGTCGCCCTCCTTCCCCCCCAGCCCCCACACATGAGCTCCTCTCGTAAAAGTCAGGAAAAGCACTGATACAGCAGAACAGGCCTGCCTCTGCTGCACGAGTCAGCCCAGATCAATACCACGGTTCTGTGCTTTCTACCATTCGACCACTTTTCTGGCAAACAAATCCATGCAAGAAATCATTCCAACCATCAGCCTTTTAGTACATACACGCCAGATACTGAGAAATGCTTTTAGAGCTTAGGTAAGTGCTATCAACACTGTGTTCTTAATACTGTTAGTGGGCCTCAAAAATGATTCCAGAAACCTGTTCATCTCAACCAGTCGGCTTTTTTCTCACTGCACTGATGCACCTCTTGGTCTTTCATTTGAATAATGTTTCTGAGTTCCGCCGTACATCATATATTTTTCTCCCAGCTGTGTTACTACATCAATAAATCATACACAATATGCAATAAGAAAGAGGCTTGGACTAACATTTAATGAACGTTGAGCTCAATTTTCAAGCAAAAACGTAGCTAAACAATGGCTTTTTGTGTCTGTTTGTGTGATTTCTGTGCTCGGTGCACAAATGAGACCAAGAAGGCAATGAAAGGTTTTGAGGGATAAAAATACGACATTTGTTTTCTTTCCATTAAACATGCTCTTTGATTGGTGCATCTGTACACAGAAGCATTTTCAAAATGTGAAAAAAAAAAAAAATGTGCTCATGAGCCGCGCGTTGAGCCGAAAATGCAAAATAAGAGCACACTGTTTATCATTACTCATGAAGAATTTAAATCGTATTGATTGTTCTAATTCAAATTCTGAAAATACTACAGAACAAAGTGAAGAAAGTCTCAGTGGACCAACACACCAGACAATAATCTACCATTGTGATATTTCAGTACCAGACTGGTACAGACAAATGATATGTTTCAATGGTGCATTCTTACAATACGATCGAGGGTCGCTGCAACTGTTTCGACGTGAGGGGGCATTTAGTTGTTTAAATATGGATTCTTGCTTAAACTTCTCCTCAAGGCATCACTCCAGAGAGTCAGCATGTTTCCTGGGTATGATAACTAGCTAAGGCTGCAGAGATAGGAAATAGATTCTCCTTTTAGTCAGAGCACAAATCCTTTGCCAGGCCTTGGGGGCTGCAGGGATGCGGCAAGACGGAAGGATGGAAGGGGAGGCTGAGCAGGAGTGGGGAGTTGGTCAGGCAGACACGGACGGCGCTTTGGCTGGAGGGGACAAGCAGAAGGATTAGATTCTGGGAGACTGGAGGCGGGAGAGTGGGATTGTTTGGGCATTGTGGTAGGAGTAAGAAGCTATGGGGCTGAGAATGAAAGAGAGGACATTTATGATGACATCTGAATTCATAACCTCATTTAGATCGGGCTAAAATGGCCTCATTTATACCCCTAATATTACAATCGCAGCGCAGATGGAAAGAAACAGCAGGACGCTGTCTTTACAAGGGGGCCAAGACACATTTTAGCGTAGTAATAAACAGCAATCATCCACTGCCTACCTAAAGCCCATTGGAGCCCCCCCCCTCCTTATTTTCTGACAGACTGCCAGCTATATTATACACAGCCTACTGCCTCAGAATAACATCAAGCCACACATGGTTACAGCTGAATATTTCCATTGATACACTGATCTTCCAAAAAAGCCAGACAGAGACGCTTCCAGTTAGACAATGATGTGGTTATTTCTATTCATTAGTGTATACGTGATTTCCTCTTCGTACAATGGCAAACCAGCTGTGCTCCATTGCATCAAGTTAATAAAAATATCAAAAAAGAGAGAACGGCTGCTCCACCTATTCGCCGAAGCTCTTCAATGCCAGAGCTCTTACACTCGTCTTCATCTCAATTGTCCATCACCTGAGACATTGAGTTGCTCTACTGCCTTGAACATGATGGCTTTTTCCGGATTTTAAATATATTCATAATACATATTAAAAGGCCTTGTCGCGGAAAACAAACATTCTTTAGGCACTCGAAGGCACAGCGAGGAGAAACAGGTACGCTAAAAGCCTTTTGATGTGCTTGTATTTGAGGTCGTTACGCAAGTCGAGTGTACTCATTGTTAATTAACCAAACTATTGATGTCATATAAAAAACATCCATAAGAAAAGACATTTGACTTCATGAGCACTACACCTTCTCTCCCGCTCACCCTGCCATTGATTTGTACTAGCAAACGTAAAATGTAGGCACATGATGCTACATGTCAGATAATAAAACAATATGATAGCACAACATATGACACGACATGACTTGAAACAGCTGTTTATGGTTAAATTGATAAGGAGTGAAACAGTCTGCAGGAGATAACGGTAAGTGATGATATATGTGAGTTAAAGCTTGAGGCTTAAGGAAAAACTGCTGAACTTAAGAGTGCATTCTAGGTTATGATGAGACTGGCAGCCCATATCAGATTTCTGGCGTCGAGACATCAGAATATATATTTCATTTATCAAAACAGATTTAATCCGCATTCATGGGCGGTTTGATATTTGATTTAAACATCGGCTTTCAAACTCTCCTTTATATCATTTACAATTCTGACACATAGCAGTGACGTCACGTCCACGGGAGCTGTTAGTCCCGTTATCTGGCTGCGACTGCTGCTAAAAAACATACATCAACCACCTCTGTCACTAATGTTGTCTGGTGTGATGGAGGACTCTGGCACTGAGACAAGATATTGCTATGGTGTGAAGAGTGAGAGGATACATCTCCATTATTCACCCAGCCTGCAGCTCGCTGTTTTGTGTCTGTATAGGAAAAAATAAAATAAAAATGCACCGCCAGTTTGCGAATGTTTTCACACCAACTGACGCAGATGGGTTATCGTTAATGGTTATATCTAATCACTTGCAAAAAAAGAAAAAAAAAAAAGCAGCCTGGACGGCCTGTCCTAAAGATTGGATTTGAAATAAAATATAATGTATTTGCCTGCAGCTTGAGTGAAGGAATATAAAGTGATTCCTGGGGCAAAGAGCTGTGCCTAAGCAACGAGGATAGCATTTTGGTGACTGTGCAGCATCTCTATTGCCACTGCTGATTTGCACCACTGATCCCTGATGGGACAGCAGACCCCACTGCTGGTGTTTCCCGTTCCCAGTCTATTGTGAATGCCCCGCAGCTACCTGACACCACTCTGCCGTCAGGTGCCCTGTCATCCAGCCGAGCCTCCCTGATTGCCAGTGCAGAGGGCTGCTGGTACTTATGCAGATGGGAAAGCTTTTCCATCCTCTCTGCCACTTTTTTTGAGCGGACTTCCAGCAGAGTCGCAGGTGAGTTAGATGCGGCGTTTGAATCCCAGGCTGCATTTGTGTTTTCGACCGATGCGTGTGCGAACGTTGTGATCGAGCTGCATCGTCTGTACTTTAACTACCTTGTAGAAATATGTTTGTTCTGTATTTCACAGCGAGCAACATCTTCATTGTTGGTATACATGGTGGGACTGGATGCGATACATATAGTTTATGGGCAGCAGTATATTAACATAATAATAAAGTACATCTAATAAATATAACTCTGATGATATTATTACTGTAGAATAGTAATCTGGCGGTTCTTCTTACACACGTCCCCACAAGTCATTTGATATGAATTTTAATAATAATACATCCATTAATATCAAGCCTGAGATTTACAGCTTGAGGAAGCATCTAATCTTTCAGGCATTAACCTTTGAATTTTAAACCAAACTGGTTGATACCTCATTTATGCCACACTGATTGCATCTCCATGCTGTTCCAGCTGCCTGCTAAAAAACATATCTGGATCAAAGTAAAGAACTGCATTTTTTTTAAGTGAATTAATCATAATAATAATCATTTTTAATCAATCCAGTTGTCTGTTTTCTCCCAATGACAAATAACAACATGTGCTAGATTGGTGTCGAGTAGTAAAAATAGATGATGTGCTACTTGCAGTGAAACTAATCTAAATCTCCTCCTCTATATTTCATGGCTATGAAGACTTAAGATGAAGTAATGAACAACAGAGCAAGTAAGAGAATGTTGTGTTGCTTCCCATGCCCAATGGTTAACAATGTATTTGTCACAGTTTGCATGCTGTCAAATGTTTTTTTTATTCAAATCTTTATTACAGAGATATTGTTTAAACTGAGTCACTCCGGTCGATGAGACATGCCACATATTCCGATTTTCATTTAGAGGAGGAAAGATCAACAAGCGGCTGAGTTTCATAACTTTGAAAAAAGGCACGTCAACCGGGATAATAACCAACCAAACATAATCATTGCCGTGTTGTATAGCGACTTGGGTGCAATTCGCTTCTGCAAAGACAGATTGAGTACAGCATCTTGTCTTCTAATAAAAGTAAACTGGTGAAATGGGAGAAGCTAAAGAACGTATGTTTCACACAGACTCTGGTGGATAGAAAGGAATCTATGCATTTTATTTATTTTGAAACGGAGTGTGGATGGATTGTGAAGCCGAACAGCTGGAATACCCTCGACTTCTCAGGCTGTAGAAAACCTATGTGGCCCCTGTTTATCAATCCTGAGTTGAGGTGTGTTGTATGTGAACTGGAACTGGAAGCCAGACTTCTCCTATTGAATCACAGTTATGTGTCTCTCAGATATTATGAAATGGGTTTTCTGCCCATGTTAAAGGAAACGGCTGATGTCTCAGTGCCCCTGTGATATGAAAAATTCAATTTAAAAGGATGAGAGAAAGAATGGTGCACGGCCTATTTTCATTCCCCCACACTGAGAGATATGAGAATGATGTTCTGTTGTGTGGAGGAAATGATGCCAATCGTACTGCAGAGAAATTCCTTCATAATTCAATTCAATTTCTTCTAAATCCCAATGGCAAGCTCCTCTGCCAAAGAGAGGCAGAATGACAGAGACAAAAAGGGAGGGTTCGAGACTAAGATGGAAAAAGAGGGACTAAAGATTGAGACTGAAACAATGGAGAAATAGAGACAGAGTCACAGAGAGCAGCCAGACTTGCTGAAAGGTAAGAGGAGGAGACAGCAATACAAAGTGGAGGGGAAGTGGATGGAGGAAAAATGTTTTAGCAATGATTAATTTTGATCACTATGGCATTTTAAGTACAGCCAACTAATTTTCTCTAATTACCTCTCTGCAGCGTCTGACAGAAGCGGAGAAAATCATTTTTTGTTGAGATCTAACACGACAAACTGCTAATTTCTGTGAAGTGGTGTTCAAACTAGTCGACTGGTGTGTGGCAAATCTGTAGTATATATGTGTATTTCCTCTGTTATTCTCAGAGTAGCGGCAGTTACAAAATGTGCATGTAAACTCTTTGATAGCGTCTCAGAGTTCCCCGAGTGTGGGACCAAGAATTTCCATTTAGTTACAATGTTTGTGAGTACATCCTGGCTCTGGCATTTGGGGCGTGTGTGCAGGAATCAATGAGCTGCTGCCTCTGAAGGCACAGAAAAAATGAGCTGCACCAACAAATATGACAATGAAGAAGTGCACCTCTCAGTGTATGCAGCAAGCATAAACCATAAAGACTGAAGCAGTTGCAAAGGAAATGCATATGGAACTGTTTTTATTTTCCATTCCACCATTATGTCCTCCATTCTCATCCCATCTACTGCTCTCTTTTCTCTCTCTCTCTTTCTCTACAGGCGCGCATGCACGCATGCATACACGCGCACGCACGCACGCACACACACACACACACACACCCACACACACAGTTGTTTTTGTAGGTGCAATAGCTCCAAGGCAAGCAGCGTGGAATTGGAGTCTTCAAAGAGTCTTGGATTATCAAAGAGACACAGCTACCAGAAAACTAGGGGACACGCTGGAGAGGGGGAGGGAGGAACATAAGCGAGAGGCGGGGAGGGGGAAAGAGTGCAGAGGAGTCAGCACGGGTTTGGGTGGAGGATGAAGTGATCAGACAGGGGAGGGGTGGGGGTGAGGGGTGGATAAAGACCAGAAGTCCCTTTGTTCACGTACTGTAAATGGAGAGAAATAAAAGGCTGGAGTGAATGCATTAAAAAACAATCACATAGGCCTTAATGGTCTTGATAGGCAAGACTGAATTCACATTCTTCACTGTCTGTGCCGCCGCCTATTCTTGAGTATTTTTTTTTTCTTCTTACACAGAGAATTTCATTTCAATGGGAGCACTGGCCTTGAAATACCATAATGTTGTCACAGTAAAACCAAGTATTACTGCAGCAGGACCCACCATGTGTGAATATAGCTGCCACATCTAATGACAAATCTGACTGTTGACACCATTCCATATGACAAGATGTGGGAGTGCTGGTGTGCATGCATCACCCATCGACAAAAAGCTCTCCGTCAGCCCCTCTGTCCCACAATGAGCTATGGATGTCTTTTTTTTTTTCCCCATTACGAGAACACCTCTCACTACAGAACACCAGAACACATTTCAAGTCAGTGTATGAAACTGATTCTGGTCGGTTCGCTGCTGTCAGCTGCGGGGCATCATCCAACAATGATCCTGTCCCACTGGCACAGCTACGGCACACGAACCTCCCACCTCCGCTGACCCGGTTTGAACTAAATTAGACTCATTTGGCGTGTGATGAGAGCCTAAAAGTGTTCCAAACGCGCAGTGTCAAAAACAAATCGAAGTCCCAAAAAGTAATCTTCCTCTCTGTGCACAGCTCTTCTTGAAAAATGTGGTTCTTGTGTGTGTGAGCAAAATTGTCCCCCCCCCCCAGCCTGCATCCATTTGGTAATTTTTGGTGAATGCCACGATATCGTTTGTTCTGAAACACGCAGAGAGGGGTGAGAGCACGAGAGCGAGGGGTTGTGTTTGCGCGGTGCAAATTGTTGAACTCTTATCAAAAATTCTGTTCACCTTTGCCTGTGAAAAAACAGAGGTGCAGGTGTTATGTGCTAATGGCTTCAGTTAGTGAAAGCACACGAGCGCATGAAACTGCATAAACAAAGTCTAAAAAGAGGAATCTTGACTGCTCGTTCTAAGCCAGTTAGCTGATATCATGAAGTGTTTGGATGGTATGCATGCAAAATGAGGAATTTATGTTGAGAGCAGAGACAACTGATAAAACACCTGCCAACATAAGACAGTTATTTTTAATCAGTTTTTATTTATCTAATGATCATTCTGTGTGTGTGCTCCAGTCCGATTTCTCCTGATTCATTATGAGCAGTGGTTTCTTTGGGTTTGTGTGGGCGTAACGTAAAAGTAAATATGCACAGTGAGTCAGAGCTGATTAATAACACACACTATATGTGGCTTAATTGGTAATTTTTTTTCTGACATAATGAAATAAGACGACGGAGTGGGGAAACACAAATGTAATATTCTTTGGTGTCTGGAGAGATTTGGAGGGGAGGGATAAGCTTTGGGGAAGTCAGAGAAAGGATCAGTGGTAAAACTTAATTGGGAAGGGCACAGGATTAAAAATTTTTGATTGGTTTAGGGTTTAGATGGTGATGCCTTTCTACTGACACTCTCTTTGTCTTAAACTGCGGGGACTAAATATGATAATAGGAGCTCATCGGGGGGGAAAAAAATGTTACAGAATGATTTGTAGAATCGGGGGTTTGCTAGTAGAAACTCTGGAAAGGAATCAATGCTCTGCACACAGAAACAAAAAGTGAGTGCAGGAGAAATGGAGGACACAATATGGAGGAATAGAAGAACAGAGAGTCAGAGTGCAGTACATAGATTGAAGATGGAGAGGAGCTGCAGAAGCTATTCTCTGGCACAATGCAAAGGGAAAAAAAAAGTGAAAGAGAGGACAGCTTGCCACAGCTGTTTGGTAGAAAAGATGCGAGGTTAGAATAGATGTTATCAAAAAAAAAGAGTGATGTTATGAAGGAGCTCAGTTAAATAACAGCAGGAGGGTGAATTTCCACCAGCAAAACACGATTAATATGACAGAAAAGGGAGCGTTATTGATGCCACCTATTTGAGCCGGTCTGCTACAACTGAAGATGATTTTTCCACTTTTAAATAGTGAGACCTTTTGACCCTTGCATGTAACAGAGCTTTAATAATGCACTGCAAAAGTTTTTCCTTTATGCATTTTACTGTGTTCATCCATTCCCCATCAGGCTTTAAAAAGTGATTTGAGTTTTAAACATTCTTCAGCATTTATTGAAATATTGTTGCATTCTATTTTTTTTTTTTTTTTTTTTCACAATTATCTATCAGTGAAAGTCATGAGATGGTGACCTCAAATTTACATTTATACAACTGGCCTTCGTTGTCTGTGTTTATATTATTCAATACACTGTACAAAGCATTAGTTAAGCGTATTGGTTTCACTGTCTCCACTGTAAAGGGTTCAAGTTCAGGTTGACTCATTCAGATTTAGAGTTTCATCAGTTTCTCTTGGAGTGATTAATCTCGACAAAACTCTGTTTGTTTTAGTTGCTCCTTCGACCCAGACATTAACACTCCCTTGGAGGGCAAAGCACACTTGCGGCCTAACTAATTTCCAGAAACCGCATCAACAACAGTTGCATTTATAAGTGTTGTGAAATAGAGTGACTACATTGTACCTTGGAGTCAGGCCAGCGGGGTGCAGGGTAAGTGAGAAGCATGAAAGAACTTAAGGACGTAAACAGATGATTAGAGCTGTGCACTCTTTATCATAGACAGACTTTCTGATGGTTGTTCCTGTCGGGGTGAGGGCTTGAATGTGAATGTACCAGGTTACGGGCAACAGTTTCCTCCATGCATGTTATGTTTGCCTGATTCACTTCTAAATACATATAAAAGATAATGTACACCAAGGGGTTTCAAAGTCTCACAGACTCAGGCAAAGCTTGGAAAAAGATGCCCCCTCCCCCCTTACTTGCTCAGTTTTGCTCAATTCCCAGATGGCAATGAAATCACGATAATGTTATTTGATCCTATAGACTCTCACCACCTGAGCCTGTTTGACATAACTTTGCATGACAACAAATACACATAAAGAGCCTTTATTAGTTTCTGACTTTCTGTGTGATCTCCTTTTGATAAGTAATGTAATAACTTACGTAATATTTTTTCACTTCCATTCAGCGAGCCTCCAATGAAACTGTCTGGAGCTGCCCCCCCAGGGAGGCCCGCCTCCCACTTTGCAAACCTCCGATGTATTCTACATGACCTTCATGATCACGTAACAATCTGCAAACTGCCTGCACAATAGAAAGACAGCAGCAGTTATCTCGATATTATGTAGTTGTGATAATCATTTTTTCTCCCACCACAACTATGGATTCAAAAAACCACACATGAAAAACACGGTGACAGTGATTTTAATACTTCCAGAATTTGGTTTCAACTTAAAACCCGACACAATCTGACCTCAGCAGGATATTTTAGGTGGCATAGGTGCACCGTGTGACTCTGCACCTCTGAAAAAAAAAAGAGCATCACTTCCCTCTTTTGTGAAGCTCCTCTGGTGAGAAACAGTCAGTGCTGCGCCGGCGGAGAGTTGAGTGCTTTCAACGGGAGTGAAAAGGAGCTGATTTCATTTAGTTACGACAGAAGCCAACTCTTACCACAACCATGACATATAATTGATCCAAATCTGGCCTCTATTCCTGCACTGCAGGTAAAAAAAATCTGGGTCAAACCCAAATGATCTGACACTGCTAACTTGAGCCAGCATCTAGCATTGAAGTTTGAAGTCCCTCATTTTCGATGCAAAAGAAAAAGGAATCGCATTTTACAAAAAGGTCTGGATTTTTGTGAGATCACATCTGGCCATGTTCTATAATGCTGCTGAGTGGACACTTTGGCTGCTTTGCAAATTGAGATATGTGTGTTTGGCTTATGGGTTAAGAGCCCTTTAATAGTCAATTGCAACTATATATTTTTTTTATCTTACATAATGTCCCTGGGGCAAGCAGAATTTAATGGTAATACATTCACAGTGGAAAGGAGTAAAGTCAATGTACCCACCTCCCACCATGCTGAGGAGAGAGAGGTCAGACAAACACACTCATTTTGGACTGTTTGGATGGTTGCTGCTGAAACAAACATCAATTTTCACCCGACTTTTTGGTATCAATTCACGGTCTTGTCTGACATGGATTATGGCTGATATGTGCAGTTTACAATACATTTTTGATTTGTTTTAGCTTGCGAGCCGTTGCCTCAACTTCTGCGAAACCAATCAATATTTACTGTTTTTAAGCCAAGAGCAGAAGTTGCACAGTCACCACACTTTAATAGCTGTCTGTGGGCCAGTATACGAACACTTTGTCAGTGTACTCATGTCAGCAAGGAACGGTGAGCTCAATTGAGCAAGGTTTATGTCAAGTACCCACTTAAATGTTCTGATAGTTTTTGAAGTGCATACTCATAGCAGATTGAAGATTGTCAATTAGCTTTTTTTTTGTTTATCTCCTTTTTTCCATTTCCCCATAATATACAGTAAAATAAGCATCTTCCAAACTGTCTCTCTGAAAGACGTATCACAAGTTAATAACGCCAGAAGGGAAAAATAGGCAGAGTAGATGAGTTGATGAGGGAAGTAAAGAATCAGACATGAGAGAAATTCATCCTCAATATCCACTCCCTGCTGGGTACCTTATTGCCTCTCAAACTTCCCATCTTCAGAGTTAATATCTCTATTGCTGCAGCATCTGGCTGAGAAGCATGCATATACTTCCATTTGTTTGAACTGGAGCATAATTGGATTGGGGAGAGGGATGAAAAAGCCTTCAACCATACTTAAAACTTTTTTTTTTTCCTTTCTGGCCATCCTCTAATAATGCACGATTCTGCGTTTCAGTGTGTGTGTGTGTGTGTGTGTGTGTGTGTGTGCGCTTGCGCATGTGCACGCGCATGTATGCCTTGCTATTAATAGCATCTCTCATGGTCTCGCTTGTCTTGATTTGTTACCCTGCATCCGAGATGTCCCGATTGGCAATACATCCCGAGAGCTGGACGATTTCGGAAGTGCGTCTGCATCTCATTCTTGCACTCAAAGTAATCCTTTCGATGCAACTGGATGGGAAGCCCTCATGCTCCTCCATCTTATCAAGGAACTGAAAAATCATGCTTAATTAGATTCATAGTGACCTTTTTCATCTCTGGCTACGAGCGCCCAGTCGCTGCCGAAGCAGGATGTGTTCTCAACATTGATCTTTCTGCAGACCCGGGGATTGAGAAGAGCCCGGCGCGGTGAAACGAGGCAGAAAAACAACATATCAAAAATCATCAGATGAAGAGATTACTCTGTTTGAGTGAGCTGCTCTGTGTGTTGAGGCCTTTAGGAGTTAGCGTGTTTTTGTGAGAAGAGCTCTGTAATCCACCTACTGCATCTCAATCTTAGTGCAAACAAACACACACAAGTACCGAGTCCTGCCCTCTGTCTCATCGCCCATTTGCCAGACATGCACATGTAATCCATCTGTATTTCTCATTCTCAGATCCCACCTCCGATCATCGCTTCTCCTTTTGCATCCCACCGCCCCTGCCTTTCGCCTTTCTGCAGCAGCAGTCTGCAACTGAGCAATGATCTTCCTGCGGGGTTCAAACAAAAGATGACTTACAACTTCCATCCAGAAAAAAAAAAAAAAAAAAAATACATGCCCTGCTGAGGAAACCAGATCTGCCATTTCCAGGGGAATGTCTGCTCGCACAATTTTCAACCCAGACATCACTAAAGCTCAATTAAGTTTACGCAGTTCTAAATACCATGCAAATAGTGAGCTTTTAAGACATCTAAGCAAACCGCCTTGACTATGACAACGCAGGGAATTCTCATTTAGAAATCTTATACAATACTTGTGTTCGTCATAGTCCTTCTGCAGCTGTGGTAATACTGTGGGGGAATACACTAGACACAGTTGATACAGATATGGTATGATATTGATGACAGATTTGATTAATCTACTGATGGAATTTTGGTGCAGTGCTTCACAATGGGCTTGAGACAGAGCCCCAAAGCAGAATATCTAGTATGAATACTCTATTGCCATATCCTTTCAGAGCTCATTTGAGTCTTATCTGACATATTTATGGCTCATCATGTCATATCGTAGCCATCAGAGTACAAGCACCATGAACCATTTAAATACTGTGGGCCATGCTGTCATCTCCTGTTAGTAACATATGTCTGATAGATGCATAAGAAGAGGCACTCAACTTGATTCTTTCAAAGTGCTGCAGAGGAGCTCGAGCCCAGAGTTGGTGAATTTACTGGCATGAATGATTGTGCGAGCAGGCCTATTTAGTTGAATAAAAAAAAAATTGACAGCTCTATATTGAATGGCATGCATGAGGGGCAGAGATACTGGAAGCATAGGAAAGCAGACCAAAACAGGAGCCTTATCTGGATACAGACTGGTACAGTATCGTTTAGAAGAAGTACAAGTTAACAGTTGCACTCAAGAAATCTATAATGATCCTTTGTGTGCACCTTAACAGAGTTGCCTGGCAACAGAACTCGAGCTCTGCAGTGAATTTAAGTGTCAAACGAAATACATTTGTAATCCAAAGGCAACATGGATTAAATTTTAGACAGTAGGAGTGCCTCTTGGACAAGATTTCAATAGCTAAGGTGGGCAAAGTGAATTGGAAAAAGGCAAATAATTTTCTGCAGCTTAATAACTTTCAGAATGGCGGCTCGCACCTGAATGTGGATGGATGAATGAGCACAAAACAAGCACAACTAAGTAACTGTGTAGCTTTAAAATGGGCCGTCTTAATGGATGCAGTTATTCATCTGCCTTCAGCTGGAATCTATGAAATATCACGAGGGTGGACGTGAGGCTGATAAATCATGATAGCGTATAGATCAGTGTCATACCTTTTTTTCCCCCTGAATTATTGATTAACTCATACACAGAGCTGCTGTTTGGAAACACATTTCCTGTTGTGGATTTGGCCACTAAAAGCCGCTTGATGAATATCACATCAAAAAGGTGGGTTCATTCAGAACAATGTTTCTAATATGCTTTATGTATGAAGAAGATGAAAAGCTGGAGGAACACACTTGCTGCCCTCGTCTCTGTCTCCAACGCCACACACACGCAAATAAACGCAAATGTTTTATAAGCAGACTGCTTATTTTCTGCTAAACAATGTTAAGCATTTACACAAAGGGACCCAAATGAGCTTCTGATTGAAGACAGAATCAGTGCCCGAGCAACCCATCACAGAGCCTCTCAGTCCCACATATGCATGATTAATACATCAAACTACATCAATTCTCCTTCCTCTTCCACTTGTCAATGAGCGCACACACAAACTCACACACACACACACACACACACACGTATACACGGCGTGCAGGCAAACCCACGCGTGCACACACACACACACTGACACAATGTACCCGAATCCTTACAGGACTGCACATGAACACACAGACACTGCCCCCTCCATCATGGTTAATACATCAAACAGCATTAGCTTCCTGGATTCCTGAAGCTTAGACACACACGGTTCTGACAGCCAATGATTCCTCGCTGGCTGCCTCCCCCTACAGCTTCCCCACTTTCTTTATTCCCTATGAAGTCTGTTTGGGTGGTTACAGAACATGCTGCCAAAATAGATTCACTTACATATTACCTTTGCTTTTTTTTGTAAGCTTGTATAATGTCATGTTAGAAAGCCATCTCCACAATAAGATGACACTGCTGAGGAGCTTTAGAGGCTTGCGAGACGTAACAATAATAACCGCAAGCCCTGATCAACAAACTCTTTATTTCATACTATTTCCATATTCTTCTGACATCAGCAGGTATTTATAACAACAGATATCCAAGTCTTGCTTTTGTAGCATCGGTTTACAGAGTCCCAGATCAGCGTGGAGCTAACAAGGCCATCAAATGCATTCAAATCTAACCTTTACAATTCAAATATGTTCTTTTTGAGGGGGGGGGGGTGCCATACTGTAACATCAATGAATACGCCGAAAGAAGAGAGCAGGTGGTCTATTGGATAACGCTCTAATAAAATGGACATTCATTAGTATATCTTTAGCATAAAGTGCTCTGTAATTACCATGACAGTACAATCCTGCATATGATCTCCATTTGATTTTTACAATGCTTTCAGCGGGATATTGATCTGATGTTGATTTTAGAGATCCGAGCTGTTGTCTTTCTATAAATTAAACCTTTGGCTTTCCTGCAACAAAACCTCAACCAAAGGAAGAATTAGTCATCGTATATATCTCCACCAATACTATTGACAAACTGTCAGTTTCTGTGATGCTTTCGACATCAAATGAATAAACATGCTGTTCCCTCTCCGTCTCCATCTGTTTTCATTTCGCTGTGTGCTATCTCAAACGCTATATCAGACGTAAAAATTTCTGAAAAAGACCTGCAACTTAAAGCCCAATATTTACCTTATTTCAATACAAACCGCGCCATGCTGTTATCTGTACACTGGTGTGGCATCTTCTGTTATCTAATCTTTTTTTTGTTTTTTTTCCGGCGCGAACAAGTGATTTACGAGCGAGCTTCTTAGGCGGCAAAGACAGATGCCGCGCTGATATTTTTTCTCCACAATACTTTCATTGGCTTAAAGTAGTAATGTTAAGGCACTTAGCAGATTGCTTCGTGATTTTGAATGGTATCCAATGAGTATCCTCAATAAACACAAAAACAAAAATGAAAGGAGGCTGTGTGTGTTATGGATAGCCTACTGGGCTGCTGATAGTGTAGCTTAAGTGCAGGGAGACTCACATGTGGCCTGCTATACTGCAAATCCTCAAAAAGAGGATAAAGAGGCTTTAAAATCACATTTACAGCACAGGAGCAGCATCCCGCTGATAAATACAGATCATGGTGTTTGACCCTGTCCATCAGCACATTGGAAGGCTCACGGCTTCTACACTATAGAGTCGCAAACCCGGCCTTTGTCACTAACAGATACAGGGCAACACTTCAATAACTCGAAATAATAGCACCGGTTTGCGAGACCGAGGGAACAACTGGGGGCAAGTCAACCATGACTCTTGAATTTTTTCCCAGAATTTGCACTCAGTTATTTGACCTTTTTATTCCATCTATTAAATGAAAAACACGGTCTCGATTTTAAACTCTTGAAAAAAGGCCCGAATGCACAGCCTGTTGTGAAATATGTTGCGTGTCACACAGATCAATAGGTTTCCTAAAAGCCGGCGTGCCATATTTGTTCCCTCGTAACGTTCAACAACAACCTTAAATGTCAATACTGATCACCATCTGCTAGACATTTTCAGTAGTACCTGAAAGGAATTAACTTCACAGGATTACAGGAATCCGATGGCAGCAGGAGCATGGATCTTGCCCCTCCAGCCATGCTCTTTCTAAAACCAATAACCTATATTGGTTCCTAAAGAAATATGAAACCTGTGACCTTTATCGGCCTTATGTGCCACTATGGGCTTTTTAGTTAATAATACAAACAAGATACCAATTGTGTGATTAGCTGTGTCTTTGCACAGGAAAAGAACCTGCAGTTTAGTAATATCTGGCACAAGATAATATTTTATTTTTATTGATATTTATCCCTACAGAGAGCTCCAAGTGTGTAGCGGTTTATGAATTCATACTTGTGTTTTCTTGGAGGAAAACCACTCTCAGAGCTGTAATGAAAATAATTAATGGATATGGAAGTGTTTTTTTAAGGGTGAGTTTGTGTGTTATCAGCCCTGAAGTTTCATTGATTGGAAATATTTTACTGTTCCCACAATCTAACAGGAAGAAAGACTGCGGATTGGCTCCCAGCTGTCTGTCTACCAGTTCATCACGCACATTAATTGATCGGGTTTTGACGAAACAGCAGGGAAAGAATACAATTTTCAAAATAAAAGGATGTGGCCTGAATGTGGAGCGCACTTCCCAAATCCTTCCATACACTGTACACAGAACATACTGCATGCAGAGACACAGCTCCTAACAGCTGCATCTCTGACTTCATATCATAGAGATCCACATTAGCTTGTCAGAGGGGAATTAAATAATTGAATTGGATGGGAAACACCATACATGAGCTGACATCTCATGTTTATTTATCATTTCTTTTTTTCCGTGTGACAGATACACAGCATAGAAAATTCACTGAAAAAGAGTAATGTCACGCTCTGTAGCATTTATAATTTGCAACTCGTGTCCCTAGATAGACTCTTATGAGCTGAAATGAATATACAGTGCAAGGAAAAAATACTGTACAAAACTATAAACAGAGCATACAAATAAGAAGGAAAGTACCAGAAATGCATATGTAATTCTGAAGGATGTTGGCTGATCATTTCAGAAAGTTTAAAAATTAGCTGTAAAACGCTGCCTGGTAAGGAGTTCCACACATTTAACCCGTGAATATAGAAAATTCCCAGAGTAAGTGAGCCAGAAACCCCGAGAGGTTTCACCATGTCACTGAGCAGTTACATAAACATTTCTAAATACAGTAAGTTCAGAATTGCAAAGTCAATGAAGTTGTCGTGCTTAATGTCTTGAGAGCAGTGCAATAATGAGGGCTTATTGGCTTGCCATCTGAAATCTTTATAGCATGAGATGTGCTGACTGCTGATTGTCTTAAGGGGCTTGATTATTGTAGGAGATGCGTGTTACTGCAGCAATGCTTGAAACAACTAACCGCACCAAATGAAACGCAAAGGAAAATCATTGTCTGCATCAAACTAACTGTTAACATGAAATGATGGACAGAGCCTTATGTAACTGAAGTTTTTTCAACCTTGCTCATCATTTCTACCTCTGACATGAGGCCAAGATATCTTTTATCCTTTCGCAGTCAATTTTCATTTATTAACTCCAGACAAGGACCAACCCTTGGGTGAAAAGCCTATCTACAGTTTTCTTAGATATGAGTTTTTAAATCATGCTACTATAGATTGCAGGAGCTGCCACAGCGTTACGCTATAAGATACCTCTGCTGCTTATACAAAGCTTCAGCTACACAGACAATAAAGCTGCGTTCTCCTTATTTCAAATCTGAACAGATTTAGTGCCGCTGAAATTCAAACACTGCGGATCATCAGACGGGCCTGGGTTGATAACCGTGTTATTTGATGGAGATAATGAACAACCACTCCAGGAATTCAGCTGTGTTTTCTTCCTTCAGACATTCGAGGCATATGAGGAAAAAAAAAATAGCTCTATTTCCCTGGTGGCATTTTAGTGACATTTTGATGTGAAGCGTCTCTGGTGAGTTGGGCAGAAATCTAGTATATATGTTCAAATAAAAAATCCTCTGCGCCTGATAACCACCTTGTATCATCTATCTCGGGTTCGATCGCCGGAGCCAAAATCCAGATGACCACCCTGAATCAATAAGAGGAAATTAAATGTGTGTTCTTTACCTAATCTTCACACCGTCTCTCTCATAACTAAAGTGTGTTTTTCACATTGTGCCGGTGGCTGACGCTGCTCCTGGGCTGACGGAAGCAGTGGCAGAGAGGTTAAGTTTTAGAGTAAATACAATCATGGCAGGTTTTTCGCGAGTGTTGGAGGTGGTTTGTCATGCTTTTCCCCTTTCCAAAACTGAATGAGAACAGACCTGGATGACTCATTGGCACTAGAGTAGCAGGTTCCTGCTTTATTTATGAGAGCTGGTGGTTTTCTCCTGCGTGTCTCCTAGGCCCAGTGATTCATGAATGGACTAGACAGCCTGAGCCTGCAATTGTGGAGGTGCATTGGGAGCAGTGGATATTGAGGATTAATTTCTTTCGTGTCAGACTGTTATTCCCAACCCCCATCAAATCCATCTCTCTCTTGCTCTCTATCTACAATGACTTTCCCATTTCTTAGTTTAATAGTGTGATGCACAATTATTTGTCCACTGCTTGATAAATGGTCCGAATATTACGATAGAGCAACCCTCTGATATACTGTAATATATACTGTATAATGTGGTGGGTGATGGTAATGATTTACACCACAGCCAGTCAATGTCTAGCTTGTTTTTTAAGCACACATAGATTTCACTGCTTGCATAGTCGACCATGGCAGAAAGAACAGCGGGCCTGCAGAGCGATGCAGCCAAAGGTTCAGACAGCGACTGAAACTTTATATCTGGCTGTGCTGAAAATGCAGCTAAGCTCAATTATGTCCTGGCTAGCGGGATCTGGGCATTTTCTTCCTCGCTGACTAAACTGCATTGTCCTGGTGATCAAATGGGGATTGCCCATTGGCTTAAATGGCGAAAAAACGTGCCACATCCTGTCGCATTTGGAAGCGTTAGACAGTCGACTTGAAATGTAGCGCGTGTCTCCAGTTTCAGTGACACAGTAGGTGTCCAGAGGAATCTTTGAAATAGATGAATATGTCCTGGTTTCAACAGCGTGTGTCCCCAGATATTCAGTTTTGGCAGATTGTTAAATATTCCTTTCTATGTAATGTTCCTTCTGCATCCTGACCCACAAAAATCAAACCATAAAACAAACAGCTATAACCCCATGTGGGGTTATTTCTGCAGCTGTTGATGGTTGCTCAGCTGCTGACGTGCCAGTCAATCACAACAGAAATAGTTTGAACCATCCTCACGACATTGATTCTGAAGCAGCTCCTGCTGTCTGACAGGAGCGAGTGCTGACATTTTGCATTTCACCTCACCAAAGACAAATTGTTCAACAAAGACCTCTAGCTTGAGTTCCTTTATCTTTGCCTCATACTTAACTTATGATATTCAGACACAGGCTTCTGTTGGTATATCTCTGCTGCAAATAAAGGGAATTTTAAAGGCACTGCTGTTCATTTTGTTTGCTCGTAAATACATCTCTCGTGCACAGCAGTACAACTTCTTAGTTACTCTGGATTCAACAAATGAGATCCACCAGTCGAAAAGATTTCTAAAGGGCCAAAAACATACTTAACTATAAAAGAAGCAAGTGCTGCACACTTCAAAAGACAGATGACACTATTTTGTACTGGCCCAGTCAGTGTTGTTATTAGAAAGCTTCCTGGCTGATCAATGTGTTAATTTGATTTATAAAGAACAAGAAGTATTGAACTTAGCAATTACTAAGGGTTGCACAAAATGACTGCGGAGAAGCTACACACACACACACACACACACCCCCACAACAACCCATTTTGTGCCACAGTGCAGCTTTGATCTGCGAGAAAACAGATGCAGATCTGCACACATCCTTTACATTCTAATCCCATTTTGTGGTATAATCTGTTCTCCCATAGTGCTCTCATAGTTCAACAGTCATTGTCAAATCTTGCTATTTTGACTCAAGAGCATGACATATCGTGATTCTATCTCCAATTTCAGCAGATCAAGGTTGTTCCCCTCCGCTTCACATTATCATCTCTGACATTGTTAAAGTGATTTCCTGGAAAAAGAATAAATTTCACAACACTAGTATTTGACACTCAGTTATGAAATGGAGTATTCAAGCTTTCTGATACACCTCTCTGCCACTGTTAATATTACAAGATAAGCTGCCGGCTTGCATGAAGCTGGAGCTAACAACCCTCGAAACAACACATTATATGCCTCTTTTCTGATGCTGTCTCGATGCAAATGGACTGGTCTGTACTACATGCAGTAAATAAATAGATGGGCAATGTTACTCAAGGACTAATACACCATAAGAAAGAGCTCTGAAGTGCAATGCCATTTGCAAACTTATTTCTTTTACTAATGAGGTTATTATGGCTGGTGGTTGGAAACTATGATGGAGCAAGTACTGGCAGTATCAACCGTTATTATGTGATAACAATAATGATAATTATAATTATATAATAATTATTATAAAATTATAAAATATTTTTTCCAGTTATAAAACACATATGCTATTCAGTTTCTATCCTTGAACACATAAAATATTAAATATGCATTATGCTGATGATGAGGAGCAGGAGCGCATCCATCTAACAAGGGTCAAGTCAAAGCTTTTGACTTTGTTTGCCATTTCCAGCATTAAATTACACAGTGTTGTATGGTCCTAATCACAGCCTCAGATATGGGTGGACGTATAACCACAGCAGCTCTGCTAAAAAATGAATGCCAGATTAGCCGAACATCTTTAAAAAATGATTTTTCATTTTTCGAAAGACAAATCCCACTGGAAAGAATAAGAGCGGCTTTCCTCAAGTCTGCAGTCAGACCTAACTAAATAGCCAGGAGGGTCGCGATGAGAACATAACCAACAGGACTCAGACAGCCCTGGAGCTAACAGTGGGGTTTATCATAAGATAAATATTAGAAGAAAGAGATGGAATAATTCGAAGCAGCTCGATGGCAGCAACAACATGACCCAGCCACTCTTTCTCATCATGACATCTTCTTCTCCACAGCCAAGCAAATAATAAGACAGAATTTCCTTTCCTCTCCTTTCCGTGTCTCACTCTCTTGCCCCGGTGCTCCGTCACTCACTGTCTGCGGTCTGTTGGGTGTAAGAGCATGTCTGACACATTTCCATTAGTGGGGAGACTATTCAATTACCATAGCTCAAGATATTTAAACCTTGCCAATTACTGAACATCTCCCCTTTAAATTATGCATACACTGAGCTGATAAGGTTATGTGTAGTGATTTCTCCTTTTGACACGTTGCAGTGTGTTCCGCTGTGTCAGACTTGCTTCCTCAAAAAAAAAAGAGAGAGCTACATATTTGTTGAATTCACACGTCCACTCGGGCCTTGGATTCCACTTTTATATTGGACATCTGTGGCCTGTATCCGCAAATGTTGTGGCCTAAAAGTTAGTCAACAGCTGAAAGAGTTTTTTTTTTTTTTTGTGCATGCGTGTGAAAAATGCGAGGACGGTCAAACTCGCGAGGCTTAACAATATGCAGTACATGGTTTTTTTTTGGGTGGTAAACTGCTGATTTCGCAGCCGGGCCTTGTGATGGCAAAATTTGCTAACGCTCGCTGGTGCTCTCATAAACGAGCAATAATCGTTGGCTCTAATTCTTCTGATGCCGTACCCAGTCGACAAATTGTGCGCGCTCTCCGAGAGCATCTGATCTCTTCCCTCGTATCCTAGCAACCCCATCCATTTCAAACGATACAGTGACATTCACACATCCTCCTACTCGACAATCCCACATCCCTCTCCCGGCCCGCTGCCTCTGCTCTCTGCACCTGACCCAATCCCCAGGTGAGCAGCTACCTCCAATCTCCTACTAGACTTTTTCCTCACCTTCACCCCAACCCACTCATTGTTGCGCCTTTTCTGCAGAGACACATAAATAAAATAATGAACACAAACCTCAAAGCCCCTCTGCTTTTTCTTTCTCTTCTCTAACTGTGTTCTATACATGAACTACACATTTTTTGTGTTGCGTACCCTTTGACACATACAGTAGAAGCTGCTGTATGTTGCTGCTGATGATTGATACCCATTACCGCTCTCTCACGCAAGCAGGGATGCTCCGGTTTTAAAAATAAATTGCTTTATGTCACACTTGATAATATATTATCCATCGTATCCTTAAATCGGATGATGGCTGGAGTTCAAGTTCAAGACAAATTGAAAAACTAATATAGAAAAGGGGTGAAGACATAGGACACAGTTATAAAGGATCTGACAGAGAGTTCAGAATACTCATTTAATTAAGAATATCTATGATGATGGATTATGTTTATTGGTTTTATTATATAATAAAACACGTGTTCTAAATTTACTTTTGGCTTGTCAGTGCTCTTAATTGTTTAAATGATTGTTCTCTTACTCAATAGGTGGCATTTTTGCCCTTTGTTTCTCATTTACTGTTGGTATAAATCATCTCTGGAAGCCCTTCAGTGCCATAAATCCCTTCTTGCTTTTTAAATAAGTTGCTTATTACTTACATTCAAAACTCTGCTGCTGATATATTCCAATATGCTCAGAATGCAGCCGGGTAGCAACCTTCCTTTCTAAAAGCAGTTTTTAATGCTCGAAGATATCATCGAAAATGAGTTTGACAATGAAAAATCGCCACATTACAAACTCAAATTTCTGCTCTGCCACACAGAGAACATAGCCTACTGCAGGGTCCTCAATAAAACCATTTCAGGAATTAAAGCATATTAAGTAATGTATAATTTCATCAACAGGTCTAATTATACTAATGCTAATTATAGATTTGACTCAGACAATTTTAATCCAAAAAGCACTTAAACAGATTTGATCAATAATGCAAATATACAATTAAATGGTACTAAAGGCTTAGTTAGATTATATCCCTTTCTCCCAATGAGGAGTGTTGATGCAGCAGGCTACGGCTCAGCAATGGGAAGAGGTGACATCCAGGGAAGAGATGCTACCTCCACACTTCCCGACTGAATCAGACGGACAAAAAAACTGATGAGTTGTGCCATTTGCTTGTTAGTCCTAATGACGTAAAAGACCCACGCCATGTCATTGCATTCAGCTGAAGACGTTTGATAGATAACCACCATACTTTGTTTGATGTATTTGTTTACAACTTAAATGACAGGTTAATTGGTAACTGCAGATCATACGGGTAAAATATCACTCTGATACTGACAAGCTGGCAGCTGACAAGCCTTCACTTTGAACTCCAGCATCCTGGTTCATATTGTATTATACATTATGCAACAATGTTTACACTATTATTATCCATCCACAATGACATCTCTATGTAGATTCACTAGTACTTTTACTTCAGTTTCCACGTTCACATAAATGTATTGGCAGTTAATTTTCGTCCAATATGAGCAAAATCCAAAACTTTTCCCTATATAGGTAGGATTACCTTTCCCTCAAAACTCCTTTTGTTTATGCATTATAATAACTGCACGTGAAAACTGCACAAGGCTTATAAGAGACATTATTGCAGCAGCAGCAGCATCATAGCGCCGCTCCGTCACAGACACACAAGCCCTGACTGGGTCGTGTGTTCGTGTGTCGACACACTGTCCTGTAGCCAAAGAAAAAGAAAGGGAGTTCACCTTTCGGGTAATTCTTTCTTGATCCCCATGTTTCTGTGAGATCCCTACACCTCCCGTAGCTCTGGGTACAGTAGGAGCTCTGACTGAGCTACTGAAAACATTAAAGAAACCCTTAGTTATCAGAGCCAAGCCCAAGGACGTACTGGAATAAGTCCTGAAATGCTCAAGGCAGGGGAACAAGAACAGAATCCTTTGCAGGAGTCTTTGCAACAAGGAAACGCTTAATTGCAAAACTGTAAAAAAACTAGGGGGCATCACACTGACATAACCTCACCTCTGATCTTATCCTGGAGACAATGGCAAACCAAAGGGCCGTTTTTAATAAGATTTCAAGGAGAGGAACAACTAAGCAGATGAAATTTTTTTGCATAACATCAAATAATGTCACAAAGCTCTGACTCACATTGTTTTCGCAGACTGTTTCTGTCCCAGTGTTCTGGTGGTATGGGATTCTTGATGTAACAGCAAATGTCATCAAGACATAGAAAAGGGGTGTCAAGATGTCTGCGGTGGGGTTGTGGCATATTATTAAATACATGTCAAACTTAAACTGAACGTGTGAGGCGCATTCGTTTTTTCCCCAACATATTCAATCATCACCATTGTGACTGGCAGGAGAAAAACACTTGAAAGCGGGAGACGCAGGAAAGGGACAAACACACGCAAGGACTCAGAGTGGGCTTATTCTGCCATCCGGCTCTTCACTGGACATTTTGATAAACAAAGCGAGGCCTGCAAACTCATAAATCATCTAAAACAAGTGGAGAAGATTAAGGACTTTCATGGAAGTGTGTCTCCAAGAAGGCAGAAAAATTGAAGCCAACGGAAAATGGTATTCTCTTGTGAAAACCTTATGTCTTTCATAGGAACGAAGGAAACGAACTCCGCTATGCGTTATTACTTGTGAAATGAAGGAAATTAATTGAATTATATTCAAGTCATAAGGGTAATTGTTTCTGAGTCAATGACTGTTTCCGACAGCGAGGCAGACAGGCTAAGAGACACAAACAAGCTCCCAGCTGGAGAGTTAGATGCACAAATTCACAGAATCAAGCTAATTGTAAATGGCTATAATCAAATACATACCCTGATGGTATTAAAACACGCTGAGCGCCAACTAACTCTGTGCTTTTTTATCAGATTTAGATTTTTATCTAAACCATAAACCAAATGAAATAATCCAGACCCCCATTATCACAACCAGACATCTTGTACACCTGTGCAAACTTGACACTGTGGCTTAACCAGCTATAAATACATGACGAATGAAAAAGGAAACGGTTATTATTTTCACCCGTTTTTACCCTCGAGGGAATAAAATAGACGGTTTACGATGCCGAGCACGGCTCACATGAGAAAACTTTCTTCAATTAAAGACGGGTTGTCACTGAGACATCGCCGGTGTCACACAGAGTGCATACAGGTGCAGTGTTTCCCCGCTTCAAAATCAAGCTTCACATGCGTAATCTTTGGTCAAACACAATGTTACGCAACAGGGAGGACAGGTTCAACGCAACCCTCCTCAGCACAAAGTAATGCCTTGATATGAGACACCCGGTAGTCTGCTATTAACAGTAATCCATAAACATAAAGAAATGTACACAGAGTTAGGATGAGAAACATAGTGTTAAATGCACAGAGAACATGGGATCAAAAGAACAGGCTTCATGGAGAGCTACAGTCAAATGTAAGGCTTATCACACACTCACAGCACATTGATTTAAGCCATATGCTTATCAAGCACATAGAGGAACGCTATTAAATGCAAAGACTCTTTCTAGCATATTCTCAAGTTGGGGTTTTTTTTCTCAAACAAACCCTGGAATGTTCAGGTTTCTGATATATTATATTTGAGCTTATCCATCTGTGCAGACTGTCGGCTGCCCCGTTAACAAGGAGGAAATAGTCAAAGGAAGCGCACAACTGAGAGACGATATAAGGAGCTTCTGATAACAAATATACTGTTGAGAGTGTGTACACTGTGACATGGAGTATATCACCGGTGCAAATCAGGTAATGCTGGATCTGTTTTCTTTTTTTTTTTTTTCCAAAAGCTCAAAAGCAAATTACCAACTTCATTTCCTAGGTAAGCGTTTCTGGCTTCAACAAGCCGCATGGGGAGAAAGGCAATACCTGCGTGCGCGTTCTCCTAGAGGTAGTGGAATCTTTCAATAACTTTTTGTAATCATCAAAGCACTGAAACTGCCCCTGGTGGGGTAATGTAACTTAACACCTGGCGATACCGTCAAGCTTTCAATATTACAACCGTCTGGGTCGAAGCGCAGTCAACATGAATGGCTACATAGCTGTAATTGGTGAAATGAGGACGTGGGTTGCTGTCTTACATGTCAGTTTTGTTCTGCCTGCTTCCTGAATTGTGCATGGCGATGTTCAATCTCCACTGATTTTCTCTGCTGTGTCTTCGTGTAGGTTCAACAGCGAAGTGGCGTTTTTCTCTCGCCGGCACCTGTTTGGGTTTTAGTGAACGGTGTCACTGGCTATCCAGAGGTGGGTTGCAAATTTAGTAACCTGAAACGTCACAGTTTTATTTTAGATATAGTTATAGTAAGTATTTATTTAACAGTCAGTGCATAGATAAGACAGG
Source organism: Holacanthus passer (assembly GCA_025331565.1). Lineage (NCBI taxonomy): Eukaryota > Metazoa > Chordata > Actinopteri > Pomacanthidae > Holacanthus > Holacanthus passer. The sequence continues at coordinate 9,584,989 of JAFREQ010000005.1, forward strand.
AAACATAGGGAGAGAGAGGCAATGATGTGCAACAAAAACTGACGCATCACATTTTCAACTGCAGACAAAGTTGTTCTCTAGCTGGCAACAATCATGTTTGATTGTATTATGTTGGCTAAATTCCATAATGTTGAAACTGGAAACAGTATTTAAAGGGAACTGTCAGAGACTTTAATATTAATCTGAGAGACATTTGATCCTTTAGAATTTTAAAATTAAGCATATATATGTTTTACAGTGTTATATAACATATTTGATGTATAACAGCACACACTGCTGTTCTGAGAGACTTTGCAAGTACCAAATAAGGTACAGTACATTCAACTATATACTTTATATATGCTTCAACCAGAGAATGACCCACAGTATTTTAATCTACATTACAATCACCCACACACATTAAGCATCCATGCAACCTGCTCCACCACCTGAGCTTCTGTCACCCCACATACAAGTACATCATTACTCATGAAAAAAACGGTGTCTGCCAGGTTTCAGTATGTTCAGAAATGTGAATCCTTAATACTTAAGCGAAACATTAAAAGACGTATCATCTGTGCTGGGCAGCGTATTCTGGCTGCTGTATATGTGCCCTTGGAACTCTGCATGCTTTCTAAGAGAACAATAGGTGAAGGTGCTTCCAACTCTCCACTCCATTACCGCTCCATTGTGGTGGGAGAGCACTGCTTAAAAAGGGGATAAAAGAGCCAATATTATTGGCCGCAGTTGTTACAGCCCCTAACAAACCCTTCGAACACACCTATTATATATTAAAATTGATTCACCCTAATCCACCCCTACTTCCATGTGCACACAGGCGAGTGCTGAACGCCGCAAGCAACAAAAATACCAAAATTGTGTGGCCACTCCCTCACAACCTCTGATCCCTGAAAACATCCTTTGAGACTAGTTTTCCTGTTGAATATTTTTTTTATAGGTGTATCAGATTATTTAACCTGCTACCTGATGCCTTGCTCACTTATCTCAGATCGTACGCTGCAGCAAAGCTCTTGCATGTGCACATTAAAGTTTATTGGCATCATGTAAAGGGGTCACATTACCCTACTTAGCTTCTGCATGTTGACGCCACACCTATGAAAAGGGGAAATGGCATTTTAAGGCTAATGCCTGTTTCTTTTCCTTAGATTAATGGGTTAGTTAATTAAATAGTAACTTGGTCTTGCCCCAGTGTAATGCCTTTGAAATGTCTTGGAGAACGACAGAGCACTTCTTCAATGAAGCATCATTTATTGGACATTAGTCAATTAAAAAGATCTAAGTGTGTATTTGGTCTGTCAAGGTTAAAGAATTATGCATATTTGAGTAACAAAGGCACATCAATTATGCTCTATCTTCATCTCACCAGATATCTGTTCTGTCTTTAAGGGCTCTGGGGCTGCTTTAATGGTACGAGACTTGCAAAACAGAAAGTAAACGCCGCCTGAGAGGCTGAGCTCAGGGTGAGACAGTCCTATAAATTGCATTAGAAGTGCAATTAGAAATGGTGAACTCATAGAACAGTGAACTTTTTAATAGTGACATAATATGCATATTTATGCTGACAAATATTGTATTGAACATATTACTTTAATTAAAATATGTGCTTAAGTGCTAAATCTATCAAATGTATTGAAACTGGACTAGACTGAATGCTGAGGTACTGTCTCAAGGTTAAGGCAATTAATAAAAAGATCCATGATTGTGGTGAACATTTCTTCACACTACACTGGGACGTTTCACTTTAAATTACCTCATGAAGGCAGTGGGCTCAAACTTTTTTGCAGCCCATTATGAATAAGACAGAAAAGTGCTGCTGTAGCAAGCTGTTTCTTGGTATAATTTCTTTCTCCCAGTGAGTCTTCATTTAACTAAGTCCAAAAGTTAAAAACAGTAACAGTATGCTTATGGCCTGAATAAAATGTGAGGAGAATCTCAATTTTAGAATATGAGATGCATAATTCTCTGATTGTAGCGGAAGTATTGACAAATCTGCATCTGTCAGTACGCAACAGTGGCTGCAGCTGCAGTGGATGCTTATTGTTTGTAGTGAAGTGGAAGCTGGACAATCGTCCTACTGTAGGATGCCCTCGAGCTCAAACTGTGCAACCATGGAAATATCAATGCGCCGGGCAAGAGAAGCCTTAGATGCAAACCCACTCCAGCTGTGCCACCGAACTTCTCAGCAGCTGGAACCCAACACTCGAACCTTGGCTGGCCTCTTCCATTACCAATCTGCTGCTGTATAAGTGCGGGGCTAGTTTGTGAATGCATGAATTATAAATTATTTTAAAAAGCACACACACACAACAACAAAAAAGGAAAAGAGTGGGTCTGAAAACTACAGATGGTCTGTGAACTAAAACAATGCTACAAATTCATTTATCAAATATATAGCGAGTAATTCTATGATCTGATCAAGACACTGTGAGCAGGGCACTCAAATGTAAAGCTGTGAGAAAGACTTCAAAGGGGAAAAAGGCATGTTTCACCATTCTGGTTGCTTCCTAATTAGATTGAGCTCCTGTAGCTAACCTGCAGTAACAAAGGGAATAATACAGTTAGAAATAGAGATAGATGAGTGGAAGCTACTGATCTTTTTTTTCCTTTTGAATAAAGGTTGACAAACTGATTCCAAAATACAGGATGCAGCTGAAGTCAATGTTAGTGTACTGCAGAGGTTTTTCTCTTTGTGTTTTTTTGGATCCACGTTCACACTGGAGCGCCTCAGGGAAGCGCTCTGAAAAGAACTCCATCCAAACCATGAGCCAGATGTGTGCAAACCAACGATAACTTGATGAGATAATGATAATAAATAAGCGGTGCAGATGTGTTTCAAAAAGTGTCTCACTGAAGTAAGTGGAAGAATATATCATGCTAACATCTTCATAGGTTAAAAAAAAATGCTTAAAATTAGGTTGCTTTTTTGCAAACACGTTATTATAACCTCATTAAATCTTTGTTGCCAGTGCACATTAATAAACACACCAGCGAAGAATTACACAAACGTCCATAAAACGTCTGTCTCAATATTTTACAACGACAACATAGAGCTGATAAAAAAAAGGAAAAAAAAAAACAAAAACAAGCATGGCATCTGCTTGGCAATGTGATATTAACTCTGTTACAACAGTGTGCAAATTCTTGGCCAGTGACACAGTATAATCAGTTTAATAGTATAAGAAGACTGCCAGTTATTCTGACCTCCAGACAGCAGAGCCCACAATAATTCTTGCGGCAAATAATTAGTTTTATCACACAATGACATGGGTCACCCGTAAGGGCTTGATTATAACAAGAGAACAATATAAGAAAATGTGCGGTTCAGTGGAGCTCTCAAAGGGGATTGCTTCTTCATATCTTGTCAAATTCCAGATGACATTTCATATGACTGCAAACCAGAAACAATCCTTCCCCTGTATGAGCTGCTGCAGCCTCTGAGAGTCATTATGTTGAGAGCTGAAATTCCACACTGCAATGCTTTAGCCCTCAATCCGAGTGCTTTGTTTGCACTGACACTTAGCGGAAAGGAAGAAGAGACGGGAATCAGATATCTCAATCAATGTTGTTTGCAGGATTTTCTTCAGTAGAATATGCAAATGTAATATAAATATGTAAAGAAAATCTTGAAAATGTGTGAAGGCACTAAGAGCTGCCTTGTTTGCTATTAATCTTTACCTCTAACTGATTGACAGTATTTATTTGAGGTTGTATTATTCTTCACACTTTCCATTACCTGTGGCGAGCTGTTCTCTTAATGGCCCTGTATATTGTGCCTGCCCAAAGGAAATGGTGTGGCAAACATGCACATTTTGCTTTTTTTTTTTTTTTTTTCTTACTGTGACTCCAATCTGTATGGTATTGACCATATGTTGAATAATACAGCCTACTATTTGTTATTCCAATTACATTCGGCGCACAGTATTTTTTAGCTCTGCCTGATGGATTTGCACTCATCTAATGTGTGCAGTGTACTGCTGCTTAACAGACTCGGAATTTGCATTATAATGATTTAGAACACCAATGCATTTTTAATGCTCATAAACAAGAGTGTGCACTGTGGCTTTTTTTTTTTTTTTCACAGAATATGTTTACTCCTCCATTTAACTGTGTGCACGGTCATGACATTCGAAGCAACTCCTTGGTGTGAAATTGCTCTTGCTTTTGTGAGAGACTAATCATGAGGAAAATGTGTATTAGCTGAGACACAAAGACGGATATTTAACTAGAATTTGAGGTGAGCTGCCGCGTTAAAATGACTTTGGTCCTAGCTGTGGAGCAACTGTGATCTGGCCGTAAGCTTGCCTTTAAGAGAAACTTATAATTAATAGTTTGTCTCTTATCATATTTTTGGAGACATGATGTTTTGATACCAATCAGCTTTTGACAAAACGTGAGGGATTTGTGAACATCACTGCCAGGTTTCAGCATTTATAAAATTATAGTTATTAGCTCAAGGGGGCTCTACAATATTCATTTATTCCTCCACACATAATATCTCAGATACGACTGACTCTAGTTTTACAAAATTTGAGGAAACAATGCATGTCAACATTGCATTTGAGCATTTTTAGACGTAGACAGACGTCGCCCAAAGGAGGTGCTGTGCTTGCCATTTGATTATCCATATATTAATAACCTGTCCCTGAAGAACATTTCTACAGATTGCACAAGGAAGGGCAGAGAGTGCGTGACATGTTAATCCTGCCATTGATTTGTGCGCTGCATCAATATTCAGAAGACAATTTACGTTGAAGAGAAAAGTGGCGAAAACACACAAAGCAACAAACCATAATATAGCTGTGCAAACATTCAATATCCTGATATCTACATTTAATATCAGTCTGTCTGTCACTCAGTCTGCCTATCTAAAAACAGCAAGTGGTATTGAGGCTTAATAAAAATGTTTCTTCATTGTAATTGATTGTGTAAATTACATCTCCGCATGAAGGTATACATTCGCCATCCAAAGCATTTTTCTCCACTTTGCATAATTCCTGCTGCTTATCGGTTAAAAGTGCACCTGTGGAGCAGTAGGAGTCTCCTACTGTATGTCAGACACCAACACAAAGCAACTTCAGTCACACAATGCCCCCACAATAAATGCAAGATAGTCAAACGAGTCTCTTAAGGTATTAGGGTGGCCCTAAGCCTTTATCTTATCAGGTTTCAGTCTAATACACAGGGGGATGGGGGCGGGGACAAAAGGAAGCCAAGCAATTAATTGTCTTCTCTGCTTGGCATCTCATTTCAACACCCCAGAAGGTCTATTACAGGAGAAAGACAGTCATTAAACCTCAACAATAATCACTGCTGAGCTATGCCTTCATCCTTCGTGCTACTTCAGTGTTTCCTGCTTAATGGCACCCAGCTATGACAATTCCACTCAAACGCTATAAAATGTTGATACATGCAAGGCAATTCATTGTATTTAAATGCCATGTTAGTCGCATCGGTGACATGAAACAGAAGCAAGGAAGTAATTATCGTGCGAAAGAATCGGCCTATCTATTAAATGGACTAAATAGCCCCCTAAAATTACGACCTGGTAGAATGCAGCAGGACCTCTTCAGATACCAAAACTTCCAAACGCTTCTCAAGCAAGAGAGGAAACGCAGAGAATAGAGGAAGGTGATAGTGGGAGGCAGAGGAGCGAAAGAGCATCACAGGGAGAGAGAACAAAAGCAAAGTGAAAAAATGTAGGACAGGGGAAACTGAGGCTGAAAAAGAGCTCGGTAGGTGCAAAGGAAGGAGATAGGGGTTGAGGGCGCTCAGAGAGAAAATGGTGGGGGAATGGGGAAGTGACTGAGGGTGGAAAAGGGAGTTTGAGAGGAATAAAACTGGCAGTTGGGGAAGAGGAGACGGTTCATTTGTCACTGTCAGATCAGTTTGTTTCTCCTTCATAACTGCAAGGACGAGATCTGGCCTGCGACTGGGGCCCCCCCGATCCTCCCCGATCTTAAGCCAACCACCCATCACCATCTATCCTCCAACCTCTGCCAACACCTGCCCTCTCTCCATTCGCTGGAGATGAGGATGCAACCCCATGCTACAGTGCACTCTGTACACACACAATTTCGTCTGCCTGCGTGGACATGCTCACTGAGCTTAATCGAATGCATGTCCCACTAACAGTAGCAACCTATAGCCTGGAGTAAAATCTATCCAAAGGCGTATCTGAACGATTATTAAAGCTAAATGAATCAGTAAGCTCATGCGTCTTTTTTTGCGATTGTAGTCTTTTACAAAGCTCACATTCTTAATAGAGGATGTTTGATTTAGAGGGAATATCATAAGAGCACGGAGCAGGTGCTTATGGCTCAGTTTGACCATGGCCCCTCTTTCTTCTCTATATGTACCTCCTGCAATGAAGCGGAGGCAACATGCTGATATAGCACTCCTGGATGCATCACAGGCAGAATTCGACAAACTTTTATTGGCTGCGCGTCTACCCCAACCTGAGCCCTGTAATGAGTACTGTGGTGGTGCTTCCTCAGTAAAAATCTCTCAGTCGGAGGTTAAAAAACACTTTCTTTGGCTCATGAAGCATGGCGTAGCTGGCAATCATATTGCATGTTCAGTCCTCGGTGGGTAATGTGTCTACGCGTTCTTCACCCGCTGTAATTAACCTGAATTGTCTGTGGTTTGTAGGTAAGCCTGCCATAACCGCACCTAACTGTGAAATGTTTCTGCTGCTCGTGCAGTTATCTGACAAGCAATTTCAAGTTTTTGATAAGAACGGTCATGAGCATTTCCATTAGGACACAGTTTCTTACTTGGGTGTCTTTTTATATCTTTTACTCAAACTATTTCCTTCCGGCATTCTGTGCCTTGCGACAGCAGGACTATTCATTCTTTTCTTCCTGCTGTATTGTCTGAACCATTTCCATTATTTGTTACTTTCCACACAGTCACATTAATATCTACTGTATGACGGATGATTCATTCATCTCTTGTTATCCTTCATTTTCCACCCAAACATTTGCAGCTATTCATGTCTAAAAAGTTCACATCTGTGAGAACATATTAAATATTTAAAGGGATGTGCAACATTTTGAGCCATTTGCTGGGTTACAGACAGCTGGATTAGAAAATCAATATAATTGTAATCGATGTGTGATCAGTACTGCGATTGACTGACTCCCTGGTTCACTTGTTCACAACTACCTATATGACAGACATTAGTTTACTCTACAGTGAGCTTTTAATCGAGATTTAAGACATTTACTTATCATTGCTTTTGCATCATCCCCGACATGTGTAGAGTTGTATAGCTGTCATTTCCGCTTCCAAGGCAACACATTGCATTATAGGACTGTTCTCAGAAAGAGCTGTCAGCCATGGACTTCAGTGCTGCATCTGAAATCACTCCCTATTTACTATGTAGTGCACTATACTGTACTTACCCATGGCCATTTCACCCAACCCTGTAATGTATCCAACATACAGTGGCTTTAAAGAATTCCCATAGCCGAATGATGAAAGTAGTGTCCATGGAGTGTATATGACATCTGCTAACAATCCCACAATGCAATGCAATCCCATTTTTATAGCTGTGGAAATTACAGCTGTCAGTCATCACTGAAAATGATGATGATGATGATGATGATGACTGTGCTTCTGTTATAATGAGTGAAAGATTTTGAACACAGCCTTTAAGTTTGGTAGGTGATGAGTGAATGTAGAAGAGACTTGAGGGTCAGAACATGCGGGAGCTGATTTCTTTCTAAACACAACGGCCGACTGTTTTATAGTTCGGAGTACTCTGCCATCCATTCTTTTATCCGCACAAGGAAACCTGAACTGCCAAGAGCAGGCTGTCCGAAGCCAGGAGAGGCCCACAAGCCAGATGGCTACCATCACCCTGAGCCTCACAAGAGGATGTCCTGCAGCTACAGGTGAGTCAAAGCTATTGCCTCCAGGCCACAGAAACAGAACACGCTCACCGAGGACAAACAGGAACATCTGCACAACTTGAATTTCAACACAAATTTTCCCCAGTAGCTTAACATTTAGCTGCATAAAAATAGCTACAGATAGACATGCTTGGTTTAGGTTAGCACAAAGACCGGAGCAGGGGGTAAAAAGACCCATGTTAAAATTTAAAAAGGAAGATAATTTGTTCCCAAATCTCCACAAATATCTGTTACAAAACTATTTAAAAGTGGCAGCTACACATTCGAGGACAGGACGTCTGAGATGGTCTGGACTCGGCTGTTGTTGCTGCAGAAATACATCCATTGTGTGCATCTAAAACCACACTTTTCTAAATCTACATGTGTTAAATGCACACATGCAATGTGCAAATAAGACATGGGCTGTTTCCCCTGCTTCCGATCAGAGTGTTCAGCTACAGCAACACATCGCAGAGCTTCTCCTGCTACCAACACTGATGTTCTCATGTGAATCTTGGGGAAAACAGCTCATAAAAAACATCCTAAAATATCTACGTATTCCTGTACGTTTTTTTCCAGGTGATAAGCCTGTTAGCACGGTCGCAGGAGCCGCTCCGACAGTCCTCACAAGTTCAGAAGTGATAACATTTGACTCAAAGAGATTGGAACTACTTACAATTGTATCTAAATGTAAAATGAACTGAGTCTAATTGCTTAATAGTTGTCTGAATGTGTCAAAACGGTCTCCGTTTTAATGAAAATTTGACGTGCTCGTAATTGTCTTACAATGTCACAAATGTTAATGAAAACCTTGGCTGTTCTGCTAATAAAGTCAAAAAACCTTTGTGAGAAATTTTGATGTAACCTTTTGATTCACATTGAAAACGTTGAGCACATCAACATTAATGAGATTATTTCCTTGTGACAATTCTCTTTTCTTCCTGTCTTTTCTCGCTTCAGTTAAATAAAGTCAAATGAATGGCCACATTACCGTAGTCTTAGCTCCATTCATTTGGCTTTCACTCGCTTACAATGCTCCAATCTTATTGATACCAGGAAAGTACTCATCTCCTTGGATTAGATGTTGCTATAAAGTCAAACCTGTCAACACTTGTTTCATAGAGCCGTTCCTCATTGTTCTAATGTCTTACTTTGATAACCAATTCAAACACACTTGAGCTTAGACCACATTGTTCATTTTTTCCTCACTAACTTATCAGCGAGCTCTCGGCCAATTAACTATGTATTACAAGCTATGAGATACATATTGTAAAAGGCCTTTGCGAATGCTAGAAACGCAATGTTGCAGATCCATAATAATTTGAATTTACATCATTTCTTTCAAGTGAAATATTCATGCAATTAATAGGTTCCCCAGTTATGACATCTGTCTGCAAATGACACTGAAAGAGACATTATGGGTGTGAAAAGCAGAAAGTGATACAAGACTGCACTAGAGGAATGAAGAGAGCATAACCACTTGTAATGTGAAAGAGAAATTTGTACCATGCAACACTTAAGGCGATGCGATTCAAGTGGTTTCCCATCTGAAGAAGTTCAACAAATCAGAAAATATAACTATATTCATACCAGATTATTATATATTATGTTGTACTGTTTATAAGGGATTATGTTTTGCCAGACAATCATTTATGGGCAAACTTTACCTTATATAAAACACATTGGTCCCACAAGCATATAGAGCCTAATCCTCCTGTATAAATATATAACTCTATTCAGAGCTGCAGTTATGCAATGGAGAACTCAAGCAATAGAAGTGCATTACGTGTGCCATGCACAATAATCAGTTATACAGTCTTGTATAATATGTGTGCATGAATACAAATCAATGAACGCATTCCATTTTCGTGTGTTCATCCATCATCGGCTCTTCTTAATTAATGAAGTACAGCAATGCAACAAAAACAAAACAAAAAACCACGCACTTGTGAATAGGACTGAAGACAAAAAAATCCCCACTTACTGCTGTTAACTAAAAAAGCATAGAATACGTGAAATTAATCATAAAACCACAACAGTTTGTCATAAAGAGAAATGTTTCCCCAAAGCTAATTAAAACCATTAATTAAGCAGGGTTCCAGAACTGTGTGTGGCAAACTTGTGTTCGGCCAATATATGTGGTGGTGACATACTCATTTGTAGCTGTTGATGATGTTTATTAAATGCCATGAAAATCCCCCAAAAGACCAAATGGTAGCTGGGATCAAACAGTCCTGTTGCGCAGTTTTGTTTTGTTTTTCCAACCACAAAAAAATGCACCAGAAATAGCAATTTATGGCCAAGTCAGGGATTCACCTTTGACTTGATCTAGGATTTAGAATTTCAAACTCGCTATGATAAATGTGTCTGCCACCGGAAGATTTGGGTCAGGCTCATCAAACGTAATAAGCGGCGCTCTGATCACATGAGAGGCAGTATACGCCGAAACCTCTCAGCTGCATGCGATTGTTCCGATCGAAGGAGGGCGAAAGAGCTGAAGAGTGTGTACAGGCGCTTACAAAAGACTGGAGGAAAATCTCAGCTGGGATCTGTTTTAGCTCAATAATGCTTATGCTCATTTATATTTATTGTGATCATTTGCATTATGTGCTGGTTTGTTAAGTAGTAAAATAATGACATAACTGTACAGTTAACACAGCTGTTGCCAAACATAACTGAATGTGGGGACGATTAAGACTTACTGAAATATTACTATTGCAATTTTGCAAATCATGTGGAAAAAAATGCGAAGCAAAGCTTTTAGCGTGACAGTGTGTGACACACAAATATCCAAAGGAAAACACGGTGTCTTAAAAACAAATCAAATAAGTTTACACCATCTGTAACTGTGCACCTTTGTGGCTGACTGGCCTTAAAGGTGTCTCTGGGCCAGAGCACTTCCCTAATGGATCTTAATGGGTTTTATGGTGCACTGCAGGCTTCTAATGGGGTAGCCTGTCTGATGGGGATGCTGCTCTCTGGTCCTCCTGGGCCCTGTCTAAGTTCCTAATGTGACCCGAAGAGAAGAATACATAATGTATCAGTGTTTCTGCGAGTCAAAGGTTAATACCCACAGTTAAAGAAAGTGGAGAATTTTGGGGGGTGAAAACAGGGAAATGCGAGGTTATGAGAATGTGTAAGAGCAAAAGACACGAAAAGAGAAGCCCAGGAGTTAAAGCAGCGGGAGAAAAATACCATGGCATATTACTGAGGGACACTTTGGTGCTAAGCTGCTTATTGATAAAAGCACTAATCTGCCTGGCAGAAGGTAAGGAGGCTGGGATGTGTGGTGATATAATATCTAAGCTAAAGGCAATGCCATCAGGGAGCTGAGCCTCCACACAGCTTTACCTAAAGAAGTTACTCTTTTTTTTTTTTTTTTTTGCATAAAAGACGGAATCTGACCGGGTGCCGCTCGCAGAAAGCATCAGAGCCGCGGGAAAAAAAAAAACGAGAGCAGATGATTGCGAACGACTGGCTTTTCATCAGACGTTTCATCAGACTTGATCGATAGGGAGAGACCATCACTTTTTAATACCGATATAGATCACTAGCCTCGCTTTAATTATTTTCCCTCGACATCAAAGAGCAACTCAGCATTGCTGGGCGTTTTGATGACATGAAGAGGGCTCGTGGATGGCAGTCAGGGCGACCGCACAGAAAGTTCAGTCGCTTTTGCCGTTCATCAGGAAGACTGTTGTCATGGGTCCTACTGCCCTTAAAAATCAATACATTGTTACATTACTAAACAAAATGTTTTATGCATACGACACTAAAGCTGACATGCAGGAAACAGTGTTTGTGACAAGCTCCATTAACTGTCAATCCAGGTTTGGAGGTGTTGGAACGTCATAAACCTTTTTTTTCTTACCTATTTTTATGGTTTATTGTGACATTTTGGATCCAGCTCAGCAAAACATCCGGATCCATAAAGCTCCGACTTTACCTAATCTCTTATCAAACCTTTTATCTCCTCATTATTTTTTACATTTGAGTTTAGCTCTTCATGCATGTCAAAGCAACATTTTCAGCCAGTTCTGAATCAGGACCTGCATTATTATCAAGTCATTAATGAAAAATCAGATGTAAAAGTCAGTACATTACAGCTGGTATTTCAGTGTGTCCCAACAATCAATCAACAATCAACATTTCATATCTTCTGCTGCTTGTAGCTACAAGTCATGAAAATGAATGAGAGCAGCTTAATCAATGTTAATGCTGATTCATTTAGAAGCTACCACTACAAACTATTTCTGGCTTCTCGCCCAACAGTTGATGACAGATCTAAACTGAATATCTGAGTTATTTTTAACTTTACTTATTTACAAATGATGACAGCTGACTTGATGAGATTTGATAAGGGATTCGAAAGCGATCGGATTTGATAAGTGGATTGATACTGGATTTGGATTCGCCCCAACCCTTGCACTCTATACCCTGCTGTTGCAATGTTAATCAACTCGCCACGTCCCACCAGCTCGGGCGTATAATGTCAATAGAATCTATTGAAAACAGCAGGCGAGCTTGAAGTAACAAGTTTCACACTATGTTAGTATTTTCATACAATACAATCATCAGCCCAATGGTGTCACACTTTCTTGGTACGTTTTACAAGTTTTATAACATCTAGCTTAAAAAAAAAAAGGGAAAGAAAATCACCTCTTGCAACTGCAGAGAACAATATGTGGAAAATTACTGATCTCATTTCACTAGCAACTGGGTGAAAAGGCTTTCTGGATAGTAAGAGACAAGCGCGTTAATTATGCTTTACATACTGAAACTCTCCTGTACGTAGCCCATAATCTACACCTGTCAGTCCTGTCACGCCGAGGCCGGTCCGACCAATCTCTGAGGGCCGAATCACTCAATCCAAGAGTGAGGTGCAAATGAAATCAATCCTAATGTCCTAGTTCAAAGAATGGTTCTCTCATTAGGGCAAGCCTGCTAATTGAAGTCATTTGCCTCTCTGCTGTCTCTCCTGCCCTCGCCATGTTGATCTTCCCTCTAGTTAGAGGCTTTTTTCATTGGGAGCCTTCTGAATCAATACCTGCTCTGTTACCCAGAGGAGTGGGAAATCTCTAAATATCATCTGCTCGCTAAAGTGTTTGCAAATAATTTCTCATCTCTAACTTTTTTTCAGAGGTTGAAATGTTTTTTTTTTTCTAATTCATGTTACTTTAATTATGTCGGCTCAAATTAATTCTAATTTCTTAATAAAATAAATTAAGAGACAAAACACACAGGAGCAAAATAATAAAGACCTGACAATACATGGGGGACTAACTCTGTTTTGTGGACAGAGTAAACAATTACATGGCCACTGCAACCAATTTTACAACTACTGCAAGTACTAGTCTGCTACTAGCGGAAAAAGACCTTTGTGCCTTCCAGAGTTAAACAGATTAATTCTTGGTGACATGGAGTGAAGTATTATATATTTAAATGACTACATTGACGAATAAAAGTAAATAACTATATACAAACTATATATAGACAATTATTGCCAGTACAGTAGATTTTGTCAATCAGGGACATACAAAGTTTTTTGTACTGTAATAATTGTAATATCTTAATTTGTAATTAATACATTCATTAAATATGTTTTTCGGCACAAACCCAATTACACTTTTCCTTAATCCCTATGTCTCCTGTCTTATGTGGACTTGAGGTGCTGAATATGTAAACCACTTCAATATGTGTCCCACTTCACATCATGATGCATGGATTCTCACTTTAAGTCCATTTTTAATCTTCCATCCTCAACTACCTGGAACCCACCAATAAGTCTGGCACATACCACTGGTTTGCTGGTGTAAAACCAGGAATCTGCATGCTAATGAGCGTCACATAGATAAAACAGAATCTGACTTAAGTTGTAAGAGTTTTAAGAAACTCTGGCAAAGTCCAAGTTTCGACAGCGGACCGGCCTCTGAATAATTAGGATGTATGCTGATATTTAGGCACTCCGGCCGTTTTGTCAACATGAAACAAGACAGCATCAGAAGGGTACATGGAGGGTGCCAAGAAATTGTAAATGTGCTGAGTATAGCAGGCAGTGTGTACACCCAGCGTTCCCACATAAGCCTTGATTATTGAGCTGTGCCATCTTTTATACTGTGCAGAGCCAGATCGCGCAGCTGACATCCGTCTCCGTCTACTGTAACTCAAGGTAACACACACACACCCTCTCTACCCTGGCAAAGATACTTCAAAGGATGTCTGGGGATGCTATGTGAATATTTTTGGCCTCAATCTCCACCAGCCCAGCGCAGTTTTTTAATAACAATGAGCAGACACACCAAAGAAGACATGAAGGGGTGGAGTTTGGGGATTTTAGGGACGAGCCGACTTTTGCAGTGAAATTCCTAGATCAGTAAAAATAAAGTGATATTCAAGCCAGATCAGTTTGTTGTGCTTGTATTCATTTTATTGGTTTAAATTTGGTCGTTGGCTGCTGTGGTGTTGTCTTGTGTGTACGTGAAGCAAAGAAGGAGATCATTTGATGTTGTACCTGCTCTTCTCCAGGCTTCCACAATCCAAGCCTGACTCAGGTTCTTCTCACACAGTTTCTTTTCCAAAGGTAGTGATGTGTTTGCAAAAAAGAAAAAAAAAGAATACATCTAGGTTGTGGATGTGATTTGTTCATAGTGCCACTTCTTGCATTTTTGCGTTGGCTGGCTATTTTTGTCAATGAGCTAAATGTCTAAAAAGATGCCTGCCTGCCAGTTGCATAAGTTTTGGCTGCTGGAGACAAATCCTTCAATTTAAAGGCAGAAGTGAAGAAGCTGAATCAGAAAATGAAGAGCACAAGTGTATTTGACATCCTTAATGCACGTTGTAGATTAGTGTAAATGACTGTACTGAGGAGTGTGACTTACCAGCTTGGCTGAATAGGAGATTCAAGGATGCTTCAGAGATTATGCTTGCAGTCTCTATACTTCAGTAACATTTAGTTGCAGCACAATGAACAACACTGAACAACAAAAATAGAGACAGAGAAAAGCAGCTGCCTATAAAATGTTCATGTTTTTACATACAAGTTTTTGAATTAATGAATTTATGTATTTTCTGTGGATTTCTTTGTGTGGAGTTGCCCAAATGATTTCAGGATGTGTGAAGAATATTTTATTATGCTTTAACTTAATTATTGTCCCAAGGGGAAGTTGCCAGTTCAGTCTTCGTGTTCAGCCATCCTAAACAAAATGAAATTAGAAGCGCACAGTATTTAAAGGCAATGCTTCAGCAGAAAATAATGAAAAGGCTCTGGAGTCTTTGGCTTCATTTTCTAATGGGGAAGAAAAGTGTGTCTGGATGGGAGCAGTTCGAAGACTAACAATCCAGAAGACCTGTGTGAACAAACAACTCGTGGTTGACAAAAAGGGACTGGAGCACAGTGACTGATTTGCAGCCTGTAAATGTGGAAATGGACTAATATTTTGACACTTCTTCATCAGAGTGTAAATGGAGATAGACATGATGCAAACACAGAGTCAACTTAGAATAGGTGTACAGTTGGATAACCGGCTGAGCATTGGTTGGTGTTCTTTCATTTCTCATGTGATGATTAGTGTGTTTGCACAATTAAAGGGTGCAAATTAATTTTTGTGCTTCATTCCCTATTTTGTCCACAGTCCTAAAACTGAGAAGCACCTGATTCAGCTGCATGTTGCTGGAAGATGTTCAGGGTACCCTGTTTCAACTCGTGGACAACACTCGCTTATTGTTGTACTGACAATTTAAGCAGACCTTTTATTATCTATTCCTCTCTTGTAATATCTCAAAGTTATACTTTGCCAAGATCCTCTTCAGTCAAGCATACATTATATTCTACTTTGTATTATCCTCTATTATACGACCTGTAACCGAGTCCTTCGCTAGCAACTGAATGCGCATACAAATATTTTTTTTCAATGTGCATCTCTGATAGAGTCCAATTCTGTCTCACTCACAAGCACTTGCATTGCTTATATCTTATTTTGAATGCTGACTGCAGCTCGGCTACACATACACACACACACACACACACACACACACAGCATTACATCCAGCGAGAGTCACTGTGCTTCCTGCATCATCTCCCCTCTCTTTCAGGTTCACATTCAGACACTGCCTCAGACTGTCTCTCTCTTGTCTCACTGTATGCAGGAATGTTCCCTTTTCTGTCAGTCCTCCTCTGCCCACAGTTTCCCCTTCACTCACCCTATCAGCTGTCTGCCGAGCTGCTCCTCATCAGCAATTAGTCCCAGCATTTGTAGAGGGCTGCTCACTGCCAGGTTGCGTTACCTCTCAGTCCCACCATTTCTTGTCATTACCTGTTTGTCTGTTGCACTACCTGTCTGAAATCTGTTTTCCCATTTGCCTGCTCCCTGTATGCCTGACTTACAGTTGTTGGTGTCCTGCCTATCTGTCATTGCTACTGCTGAGGGCTAGAAAATTGCCCTTTAACCACACTGCTGTGCATTGGTGTCTGCAGTTGAGGCCAACTTTCTGTGTCAGTTACCTGAATGGTGACAGTATGATCTGGCTGTGGACCAGTATTTACCATGGAAGAGGGGAGGAAAAAAAGTGAAAAGCACCAAGCACCAAAACAAACAAGTCCACCGTGCACATTATTATCTGCCCATGCGTTATGCGCCGTCTCCAGTAGTGCGAGATTCCCAATTAAAATTTATTGAAACCGATGAAAGCGCCCTCCTCTTGAGAATCTGCTCCTGTCATCTTTATGACTGTTTGATCCAGCCATGCCTTGGCTCCATCAAGCCTGGATCAAAGTACCATATATTCATTACCGGCTTATGCTCTTAAAACAGCCCCTTCAGTGTTTGTCTCCGTGACAGAAACATCGCCTTATCTAAGCCAAAAATAATAATTTTCTTTCAACAAACTTTTTGGGTGCTGTTTTAAAATCAACTATGGAGCAGTTGCTGTACTCATGCAAACTTGTCTACATACTCACTGCATTATGAAATTACATAAAATGCTGCATTTCAGCTAAACTGAAATATGTTTAACCAATGCTGAAAAACCTTAAGAAACAGATAACAATGCATTATGAAAGCAACAAAAATAGAACGTGGAGCTGATTTAACTGATGGTATGTAGGTGTGTGTGTGTATATATATAACAATACACTAGAAAATGGTGGGTGTTTTCTAGGAAGTTTAGTTATATAACTGTACTAGCAGCAATTCTCCGAGGTAATGTGTTTCAATTATAAAAAATACATTGAGTACTGGGCGTACTGTATTATGAACTAAGGTCACTACTCTGTATTTAAGTAGGCTTGGCAGTACAGCAAGCATAGTACAGTATGGGCCAATATTTGGACTCAGTGTTGTTAAGATGTGAAATGGCAGCAGTATTGGTGGCTTAACAAGATACGCTACTTTCAATGCAATGCAGTGTACAACACAATGTATTGAATCAGGCATTTATGCTATAAAACTGTAACAAAAACATGCAGTACAGGCAGGGTAAGTTATTCCAGCACCTACAATGCTTTTTACCTCACTTTCCTTCTAGCCTTCCTTTTCTGGGTAATCAGCCAGGGCAAATATGCCGTGCACAAAGAGCTGTGTGTGAGTGTGTGTGTGTGTGTGTGTGGGTGTCTTTGTGTGTATGTCTGTGTGTTGTGCCTGTTTGAAAAAATACTGGAAGGCAGATTGGAAACTGAGATGGGGAAAGATAGGGAAAATAAGTCAGCTGCGCTCCTTGCTTCCCCAACTACTCACTGAAATGCAGATGGCATATTTCCGATGATTTCTAGGTTCCGCTGGTCTTGAGTACAGGTAAGAGAGAATAATGTGTCACAGTCTTGTAGAACAAGTGCAAATTTTGCCTCCGGCCTCGTCTGTAATACACCTCTGCTGAGTTCAAACAGCAGCATTGGGCTAAATTGGGCTAATCCCAGCTCAAAGGGATGCCTAAAGTTCACAAAGTGTGGGCCCTGCTTAACAAAGAAGCAAGTTAATTAAGACTCGCAGTGACTCACTCTATCCCTTTGCCTGCAGGGGGACTGCTCTCAACATATTTTTGATAAAGCATTTTTATAGTGTGAATGTTTGTTAAGGATACATTTATAGACAATAGTCATAATTGCTGTGTAACACAGGATCGCCTGTGTTTTTAATACCGCTCATATTGTGTTTTGTTCAAATGTAGGCCTCTCATTAAGTGAAGTGTGAAAAAAAGGTGCTAGCTGTTGGACCCAAAAGGGCTAATTATCAGCTATAATGGCTGACGTGAGTCACTGGTTTCTCCAGCAACCATCAGGCAAAATCACACATTCAAAGGTGACGAGGGGGGGAACTGAAAACTACAAGGCTCTTCGGAGTTCTTTGTTTAAGAAATGCAAAGCCTGTCGAGATATCACATGAATGTGACTAAAGAGATCACTCGCAGGTTCAAACCCACTTCTAAAACAATCCTCAATCTTCCATAGCACAAATTTGAATGAGTAGATGAGCGTGCATGCAGTATAGTAGTGTTAGATTTCAATAATAATTCAGGAACAACTGATATCTGCAATGTCACCTCCAATTGTCTGCATCTGACTTACTGTACATTTTTTGCTTCATTGATAATTATTCCTCTTAAATGTCCATACTTTCCTGTATGTAAAGGTCTAACCAGACTCAATAGCAAAACTGCGACACCTGAGTGTGCACCAAGACCATGAGGGAAATTCCCAATGTCCCCACTTTAATTACAATACTAGCCAAACAGGTGCAGGCAGTACAGAAGCCATTGTAAGGACCTGTATTCATGTTCTATTACACAGACACCTCATCCTGTTTCCTCCTCCTCACTTTGTTTAAATCTTGTACAGAAACATTTTTTGGGTTGGTCTGATGGTACATTTGCACTTGTTAAGGCTTTTTCTTTCCCAGAGAAATTGGTTTTCTTATCAGAAATAGTACAGAGAACAACTCAGGTGTTTTTATTTAAATGTTCTAGGTGTTGGTGGGCTTACACTTAAATAGGGCACTTTTTCTTAATTTTGCATTTCAAACATTTAATTAGTGTTTGCTGTAATTCTAAAGAGTGTTGACAAAGGACCGAGGAGGACAGGAGCCTGTCTATATCAGCCTCACGTGGGCCTGTCATCTTTCTCCCGCCGCCCATGATGCAACGGTTCTCCATCTGCACGGAGGCTTTGGAACAGTTGGCAGCCAAAAAAAACTGTCCATGGTTCTGAATTTCATTGGTTCTAGACACATACAGTACAAGACAACCGCTGGTTACAACCGTGGTTAAGGGTTTCGGATGTCTGAATCTATTCCTGTCATTTTTTTGTTTGTTTGTTTTTTTTATTTTGGGTGGTTTTGGGGGGGTTTAGGCATTTTAGAAAAAGGATTTATCCTGAATTTACTGTGAGGCAATAGATATTTTTTGCCCAACTGCCTTCAACTGCGTTTAGAGCCAGCATGTCTGTTGTAATATATTAGGCCCGGAAACGGCATTTCAGGAATTCTGCTCCAAAGTGGGTTAATCTAAAGCAATTACAGGGCTGAAAAATTCTCTACAGAGTCTTGGGAGAAGATCAAAATGTTTTTTTTGAATTGATAACAGAACTAGCTCCTAGGTTAGGAAACAAAACAAATATTGCTTTGCACATATAGCTGGCACATGCCTGGATAACACTGTGCTCAAATTAGGACATCTGAAACATCTGCTTGGGTTTTGGCACCCTCAGCGAGACATTTTTGAATATACTCATTTTAAATATCGCGGTATTGAGCCTCAGGCTGCTTTTACGGCATTTATAGGTGAAGACGTTTCTATAAAATGAAAATATTCTCTGGTGAAAAAAATAATTATATTTTAATAGACAAATCAATGTCTGCTATATACATTATCTAGAGATGTAAAGCTACAGTTTGCATAGTACATCTAAATATATACAGTATTAGGGTAGTGACACACCCACACAATACAGTATGTCTAATACTTGTCTCTATTATTAGTCTATGCACATTTGTGGTGAAACAATATCTATATACATCCCAAATCTACTACTTTTGCTCATGCATGCTATACATGTGTGGACATATTTGTCATGAGGGTCCTCGATGTGCACTCTGTAGTCTCTAATCTTAACCTGAGCCCTAAATGTTTAATCCCCACCCTTACCCTGAACCTAAAAGTGGTCTGGCCTAAACACCAAAAGCAAGTCCTTTAAAGAAGTTGGGACTGGGAAAATATCTTCATGTTTTAAACATCAATGTCTAAAACTTAAACTAGTGCTCACAAAGACCTAAGAACAAGAGCCACACACACACACACAAATACTTCTTAGAGTTTCCAGATCAGATTTCTTTAGTTTGTTGAACATTGACTCAGACTTCCCCGAACAATAGATTGGTATTTATAAGTAAAATGCCTCTAATTAAAGCCTGAGAGAGTTGGGAAAAAAAGAACGATAATGCTGCAGATAGATACAGAACTAAGCTTTGTGGTACAATCCTTCAAATCCTTTCAAAAAGGGTTGTGAAAAAGTTTTGACGAAAAATGCATTCCTTGTGCTCATAATCTGTTCACACGCAAGCTGTCATTTTCAGACATAATATCAAGAAGTTTAGTACAAACCCAGACACCTGACCAAGTTCCCAATGAAAAGCCATTGTCGAGTGTAGCACAGTTAATTAAAGCAAGGGCACCACTCTACATCTGTCACATCACTTGGCAGTTACTTTAATTATATATTTTGGTCAATCTGTTCTTCCTGATGTGAGAGGGGATGCCATACATGAGACAACATCTGCTGAGGTATGTCACATGAGCTTCAACATCTGTCTATGTTTTTACACAGCCTGTCAATCACTTGAGTGATGTCTCATACGCATTTATGTTATCATACTGAGAAACCACAAACACTGTCAAGTGCTGAGAGCTTACATCTGTGCCGCAGTCACAATTAACACTCTTTTACTGAGTTGCAAATCTACACACAAACATAGAGATTGGCACTACACATAAATACGCAGACACACCCCGTGGCTTGCAGTCATTTTGGTCCCTTATGTTGTCCATCAAGGAGACAGTGGTGACTGTTCTCTAAACTGACTCCACCCACAAAGGCTTGTGATCAGCTAAGCTGTCAGCCAGCATCTGCTGAAACTACCAACCAGCCAACTGTGATACCGGCTCTGAAGATATCTCCACAGAAAATGTGTCACCTACACATGTTCAGAGCTCAGGCATATTTTCCACTTCTATTTTTTGCTAATTTTTTTATGTGGCAAACTTAAAGCCTCAGAGAATGTCAGACTGTTTTGTACGTGTGACACCGTGATTTGATATATGGAAACGTCTTTAAAGCCAGTGTCAGCTCGTGTTGGATGAAAATAAATTGTGTACAATATCAGATATTTTCAATTTTAAAAAATGCTGGCCTGTTTGGAATACCTCAATGTGATTATTGCATTGTTAGACCTAGTCATTTTGAAATCAAAAATATATCAGATACCACTCAGAAAAATTCAGAACTATCACTCACATGAACTTCGAATCATAGATGTTTGAGAAGGAAAGCCCCTGTTGGATTCGGGGGCTCTCTGATTTTATGTGATCCGATTTTTACCTCCTACAGACAGTGGGTGATTTTCCCTCATGTTGAGAATGAAAGCTCAGGACAGTAGTTATTGGAAAAAGGGAGATGCACTCCAATAGTCCATGTATAATAAACTGATGTGATCACAACATATGGACATTTGTTGTATTATACAGAATGCTATACTAAGGATAATGGCATTCTGCCTTATCCCCCCTGAACACACACACACACACACACACACAATTACACATCTGCACCAGTCAAAGACGCACATTCACACACTTGCAGATGACACAGAAACCTAGAGACACACTAGCTCTCTATCCCTAGACTCTACAATTTTTTCGTAATCCCCTCTGAGTCTATTAATATTTCTGTTTCCATGGCGATTCGAGCCTTGCCAAATGTTGTAGAGATAAGAGGAGATAAGAGCATAAGGAGCGGGGAGATAAGAGCAAGTGACCTGCAGAGATCAGAGCACTAGAGGTCAGGCACAAGAGCAGAAGTAAGTCACTGAGAAATGGACCTTGCCTGCTCAACTCCACTGCCAACCTGATGGAAAAACAAAATACGAAGGGCCGGCAAAGTTTTCTAGTAGTGCAACACATACATGGAGTTCATAATTGTTGCAGAAAGTTTCTTTGTGTATCCAATTTCACTCTCCAGAGCAGTTACATGAGAAGAATATGTCACTGCAGTTAATGTTGAGAGAAATCATTATTATTATATTCTATCTTTAAATAGAGTCCAAAAAACTGTAAGTATCCTAATTACATTATTCCCAAAGCATATTATCGTTGTGTATGTGATTACAGAAACTTTTTTAGCGATAACTAGAATTTGGGCAAATACTATTTCATTTCATTTAAGTTAGATGCTTTTCAAATGGGAGCAGACACGTTGTCTCTCCTTAATCTGTCCTCTCTCACATTTTGTGCAGATAATCAAATTGTGAATGAGGAAGAAGTGACAGCAACAAAATCTGTGCTACATTTTAAGTATCGTTTTGCATTTTTACAATCGGGACTGATGGCAGAACAATTGCAAAAGCCATTCAGCTTATTCTAATTTAATATCATGTTATTGTAAGTGTATCAGGGCATTTTACTGTAGCTGACAACACAGTCCTATATGAGGGTTGTTCATTCCATGAGATGTTTTAAAAAGGCAGCGCACAATAAGAATAATATATATGAGTTCTAAAATTGAATTATCCCTCTTCAGTACCCTCAAACAATGAGACACACCAACCATCCACTCCTCCTACACACCATCTAGACAATAGTTACATTTTGTAATGCACAACTTTACCTGTTTGTTGTTGTACTTCGGTTGGCTGGTCTTGTAGCTGTAATCTGAGTACTGGTCTGAGCCGGTGGAATTGTCGTCTCCTCCCGTTCCTACAAAGGTGTTGGCGGCAGGGAGGTCCTGGACAGCCTGATGCTTCTGTGAGGCTGAGGGGGACTGGGCCTGCAGCTGGATGGAGGGTAAGGGGGAGTTGGAGCGGTAGTGCCTGCCTATATCAGGGCTTCCTGGTGAATATGTTAAGGGCAGGTGTATCCTGGGGCTATCATTGACTCCATCAAGGTTGAACTTGAGACTTTTTTGAAGGCTGACCTCCTCCTCTTCTCCGAGTGGTTTGGGGGACTTCTGGGGTTTTCCTTTCCTTCCTCGTTTGCCTTTGGCATTTTTTGGTGCCTGTTTGGGTGCATATAAGTCCTTTGTTTCCTTCTTGCCAGCCTGATACCCACTCTTAGTTTCTCTCTGGATACGATGTCGAATAAATACGACCACCAAGATCAACATGACGACACCTGCCACACCGGCAAGGCTTCCAAACAAAATATTACTACGTTGTGCAGCAAAACCATTGTCAGGATCACCAGCAATGTCCCTGTCCAGTGGAGTGTAAAGACTGTGTCCAACTAGGGCCTCCACTAAGCTGACATTTGAAATTGTTTCATTGACATAGATGTGGACCAGGGCAGTGGCGTGACGGGCGGGCTTCCCCCTGTCACTCACTCGCACCACCAGGCGATGTAGTCCTCCGTGTTTTCGGGTCATCTCTTTTGCTAGAGTGATCTCCCCACTGGATGGGGAGATGCGAAATAACTGGTAAGGGTTTCCACCTGCGATACTGAAGACCAGCTCTGCATTAGGACCACTATCCAGGTCTTCAGCTTCCACGACCTCAACGTGGCTATCTGGAGAAGCTAAAGGTGATAAGCGCCTGAAGGAGGAATTGGAGGGTTTGGTGACGACAGGGTCATTGTCATTTTCATCCAGCACATTGATGGTAACACCCACATATGAAGACCTGGGTGGCTCTCCTCCATCCACTGCTTTTAGACGGAAAGTGTAGCTGCTTTCTTTCTCCCTGTCAAACGAGATGCTTGAAAGAATGGTGCCCGTTCCATTTTGAACAACAAACTTTCCTCCATCGGGCTCTACGGAGAGGTGAACACGAGCATTCTCACCTTTGTCCACATCCAGAACTGTCACCATGCCAACTGGACTGAGGGGAGGCATGTTTTCCAGAACAGAAAAGCTGTAGCCACTAAGCATGAACTTGGGGTCATTGTCATTGCGGTCAAGGACTTTTATCACAACAGTAGCTGTTCCTTTATGAACAGGTGACCCTTTATCTGCTGCAGTGACCCGGAACTCGTAGCGTTCTTTATGCTCGCGGTCAAGCGGGCTTCGGGCTCTTACTTCACCCGTATTTGGGTCAATCTCAAACAGACCTTTGATGGATGAGTCTGCCACAATATTATAGAGGAGTTCTGCGTTTGTGCCACTGTCAGCATCCGAAGCGGTGACATCCAAAACCTTCTCCCCTGGTTGGTTTTCTTCGGCAAAATCCACCTCAAACAAGGTTGGGGAGAATATTGGGGAGTTATCGTTCACATCAGTCACCTGCACCTTCAAAGAGTTTGTACTAGAGAGTGCTGGATTTCCAGAATCTACAGCCACAATCTCTACTCTGTAATCCCTAACTCTTTCGTAGTCGAGAGGAGTGGTGGTCTGCAGGAAATACTTCCTCTTGTTGTCACTGGATGAGTCACTGGCGGGGCGGAGCTGGAAGGGCACATCACCTGCAACCACACAAGTGACCACAGCATTCTCTCCCTCATCCTTGTCAGACACTTGCACCAAGGCGACGGCTGTTCCCACTGGCATGTCCTCTGAAATGTTAGCCACTCCTTCACTGTGTGTGACGAGGCCGATCCCACGAATCTCGACAGCTGGAGCATTGTCATTTTGGTCAGTCACCTCAATGGTAACAAATGTCTTAGAGCTTTTAGGCTGAGGACCCTTATCCCTCGCCACCACATAGAAGGACAAGCTGCTGATTTCCTCTCTGTCCAGTGGTCCTTTGACATAGATGATGCCACTGGAGCGATCAATTCGTAAGAGCTTCGGCACTGGGTCTACTGCTTGGTGAAGGGTGTACTCAATTTCTCCATTAGGGCCCATGTCAGAGTCATTTGCTTTGACCTACAATAAAAGGAATTGTGTGGTTAAAGGCATGATTTATCCACAACAAGTTGGGGTTAGAATGAAAGAAAGCCAGTGCAGGATTTTCTCTACTAATCATTGGTCAATGAATGAATCAACGGATTTCTGATCACTTCAAAGCGCAGCAAGTAAAGCTTTATAAGGGCATATTTCATTATTGCACTTCTTCCTCTTTGCTTTTGATGGTTATGTCACTGGCCTTTTTTTTCACACGCTCCTTCCCTTTTATTCCAGAAAATGGGCTAGAGAAGGTTCACATGAAAACATAAGGCAAAATATTAGGGCTGCTATTTCTTTCATGACAGTCAGTGCAATTTCACAGCAGTATGTAGAGAAAATCCTACACAGTATCTTCCTCCTACACTCAGACATTGTGTCTCTAACTCTATTTCTCCAAGTATAATAGCACAACAAAAGCAATAAGCAGCTTAATTACCTGCACAAGCATAACATGCTAATGCTCTAATACCTCTAGTATTACTTAAAAATGCACATTAGAGTAAGAGGGGCGAAACAACTTGCATATAAGACTAATTTTAAAACCATGACTATGATGAAGATATGTGAGTTGACAAGAAATGAGTTTGGCCTTGGTTTCCCAAGAGTTCTGGATTAGAGGGTGAAACATTCTGAGTTGTCATGCTATTTCTAAATATTTTAAAGCACAACGCCAGAATAAAAATATCTTTGATTTCGACTCACACATTAAGACTGTATCTGAGGGATAAACTCTGCACAAACATGATGCACAGACTCATTTTTCAAAAACATCTTGATAAATTGGCTGAGCATTGCAGTTTATTCATTGCTGAATATCAAATTCAAGCCAGTACATCAAGCAGCACAAACAATTCTGGTTGCAATTCAACTCACTTCAGACCGCAATCAGATTTACAAGAAAATATTCCACAATTCTTAACAGCAAGTATATATGCATCACAATGTTACCTGCAACACAGAGTGTCCCACGGGACTGTTTTCCGACACTTCCGCCTCATACGTGGACTTTTCAAACTTGGGAGAGTTGTCGTTGGCGTCGGTGACCACCACTCTCAGCAAAGCACTGCTGTAGCGCTGAGGGTTGCCTCCATCCACTGCCTTGATGGTGAGGTCATAGGAATCCTTTAACTCACGATCAAGGTTGCCCAGGACGATGAGCTGTGGGAGCTTCCCCCCTCTGTCGTCAGCCACCTGTAAGCCAAACAAGGTTGCTGCGTCTGGCCCTGCAGTGAGGGCATAATCCGCCACCCCGTTCCGGTCTGAGTCCCTGTCTGTGGCCAGAGGTATGGAGAACAGCGCCCCCATGATCGTGTTCTCGGGGACAGAGATGGTGAGGACAGAGGAGGGAAATTGTGGAGTGTTGTCATTGATATCCTGGACCTCAATGCGTCCTTCGATGAGTCGTGGGCTCTGGTTTTGTATCAGATCTGTCACTGATACTTCAAACTCCAGGTAGCAGGGTTTACCCTTCGCCAGGGATCGACAGTCCCTCAGGGTCTCTCTGTCAATGGGGATCTCCGTGGTGAAAATGTCACCTGTCTTTCCATCCACTCGAAGGTAAGGGGCACCCACCTCCAGCTTGTAGAGATGACCCGAGTCCGGCAGGCCCTGGTCTGCTGCCAGGCTACCAATAAGAGTGTTGGGAGGCTGCTCCTCCTGGACCCGGTACAGGATGCTGCCTTCAGCAGAACCACAGCGCAGCACCAGGACCCAGAACAGCACTACTCGTAAATTCAGTTCCATTAGGTCATCAGAAGGTCTGCCTGCAAAATGAAATCGAAAAGAACATGTGTGTAAAAATGTTTCCTTTTAGAAATCATGTTTAAAGATTTAGCTCTTAAATGCCCGGTAGCTGTATCAAGCCGCATAGGCAATATTACTTAACTCTAATTATAAAGGAAAATCACAGACCTTAAAACCACAGTGATACATTTAGTCAGCAGGCGAAAAAGACAGTCTTCATTGCATTGTTCTATTATAACTCCACAGCTGTAACATTAATTATTTTTGTCAATAACTTGTACCAAACGCTGCAGCAGGCCTAGAAGCACAGTATAATAATTAGACAACGGCAACAACAAAGGGAGAAGATGCATTTCTAAAAAAATAAAAATGAAGCCATAAGTGTATCCCAGCATGGTTTCTTTTCTGTCCTCGAGCTTCAATAGCTCCAATGAATGTCTCAGCTTTGCAAATTTCACGTAAAAATTAATGTAGGAAGAAGAAATTATATCTTGTGAGCTCACACACTAAACAAACCTTAGGGCCAGTGTGGATTGTTTCGGCTGTGTAATCAAATAAAAATGTAATACAAAATCAGATTCAACACAGCCTAAGAGACTCATTATTTTAGTATTACACGAATAGACATTGAGTGGTGAAGCAATGTGTCTCGAAAGTAACCTACGGTATCAAAAATACCCTAAAAATAAATCCTCACAAACTTAAGAAGATATTGTCTGTCGACAAAGTTGAACTGCTTGATCCATTTCATTTCCAGAGAGGCCCCTAACAGCAAGGGCTCGCTCACTAAGGGCCACAGAGGCAATGAGGCCATTTCTTCCCATGCAGATTATGCAACGTGGCCATTATCATCACATGCAGCTTGCAACAATGCACAAT
Organism: Holacanthus passer; assembly: GCA_025331565.1. NCBI lineage: Eukaryota > Metazoa > Chordata > Actinopteri > Pomacanthidae > Holacanthus > Holacanthus passer. The sequence continues at coordinate 9,612,577 of JAFREQ010000005.1, forward strand.
GCGGAAATTTCCATCCACGCTCTGTTGCCACTGGCTAGCTCAAACACTGTAATCATTATGTTTGATTTTGAACCTTTCAACTCTGTAATTACGAGCCATTATTTTAGTGTCTTCTTTGATCTGTATTCCCTCTAGCTAAAGAATTCTGACTTTTTCATGCCACAATGATTTTAGACTGTAATTATTTCCTGCGCGTGGATGAGTGTGTGTGTCTGTAGAGTTCTTTTGGTAATTGAAATGGGAGCAGACGTTGAGGTTAAGTATCAAGGTCCAGTGCTTTGGACAACTTGATGGCAATAGTTTACCAGTTTTGCGTGTCTACTTATGTCTACTCACTAATCATGCAGTGCTCATTTCTATGTGTACTTTCAGTGCAGACTGTTGTGTGCAGAGTCTGCTGTGGTGTGTTTATGGTACTGATGCACAAATCCAATATACTGATTGATATTGGCTTTGATATTAAACTTATTAAATGGATCAGGTATTAGCCAGACTGGACTCATCAATTTTAAATTTTGTCTCTGAGTCACTGTCTTAATGGTTTTCTAAACTTTCTTGAATCATAAAACAAAAAATTGCACAAAAATGTTAATGTAGAAACATCAACACTTAGTTAAAAAGTGATGTGTAGTTGAAACATTATGCTTCTTTACACATAGAAGAATTTAAATAGTGCAGGTACTGGATCTAGTATTGGATGTAGTATCAAGCTTTAGGCTGAGTTTAGGGATCAGGAAAAAAACAGGTGAGATCAGTGCTTCCTCAGTAGGTGTGGTTGTGAGAGAGACACAACATGAATATGAGAAAACAGTGTTCATCTGAGCTCACATCAGTGCATTCTGCATCTCCTCACGTGAAACAATGTTCCAGAGAGTAGCAAAGCAAATGTGTATTAAGCTAGACAGCAAAAACACAAATATACAGAAATCCGATGAGAAATCCAATTCCTTTTAAATACATTAAAATTGGAAGTGCAGGTTATTGATGCACTAATTGCTCAGATATCGATGTGTCCCTTTTTACATTTGCAGGGGCGAGTCTCTAGTCAATGTGGCGTGAACGGTGAGCGTGCTTTCTCTGTGTTCATGTGCACAGGGAAAAAAGGCAGGCAGGAGTAAAAACATAATCAGAGGATACAGTCCAAAACACACTTCTTATTCTGTCAGCTGGGAGTTAACACCAAAACATCAGCATTTGTTATATCATTATACAGTCAAGTCAATTTAAATCAAATTGTAAGTGTTTCATATATGTTGCTCTCCTTGCTGACATTAAACATATGAGTGTCCGTGAAGATATAAAGACATTTAAATGTACAATCACTCAAATTGATAAGAGCATGTTTTGCATTGTCATTTTAATTATGAGATCATTCTCTCATAACATACCTGATTACATGACATGTGCTTTAGCCTATTTGACACTAGCAACATATTTTCATCTTCTCCTTTTTTTCAAAGTTGAATTTAATTTTGCAAAAATTATTTTTAACAAAACGGCCCTTTAAAAATGAAAAACATAATGTTTTGTTTAGCTGCAAACGCAGCGTCCCCTTGCCATTACAGCCACTTCCAGAATGAATAGGCGAGCTTTGATAGTGACATGATTGTTATGGTTGATGACACTCATGACTTAATGTCTTCCAGTTGGCCTCATGCCTGTCTTCCAGATGGCACCGTGCCTGGCGGCCACAGCGAATTGGTGTTCTTTTTCCCTTTGTTTACATTTACATTAAAATTCATGTTGTTTATGAAATATGCTTTTTGCCATCACTCAGTGGGAATCTCTTATCGGTTGAATATTATTGACACCGTGCCTTTGGGTCTTAATCTCATATTTCTCAGCTATCTCACAAATATATTATCAAAAACTTGACAGCATCAATTTTTTTTCCCTCATCTCAAAGCACTCTCGGGTGGTGGCAAAGGGGAAATCGTGCTGAGATTTCTCGCTACTGGACTACTGTAGGTCTCACCAAAGTCCGCTACCTGAGCAGCAATGGATAAATTAGAACTGCTGAACACAACTAGGAGTGACATTTCCTGCATCTCAGCACTTTTTCTCTAAAAAACTTGGTTATCATCTGCCATCCCAGATGGTGTGGTAGACCCACAAGACTACAAGCTGATTCAGGCAGATCGCGATACATAACTCAGCATAAAATCAAAGGGAGGAACAAGAAGTTAGCTCTTCCAGTGTGCTGAAATGTGTCTGGCATATTACAATCTGGGCCAGCCACTCTAAAATATTCTGCAAGGACTGAATTCTGCAATAAGAGTGTCAACAAGTGGGACGGATATTCGAACTGGATCGGGCATCGCAATGCTGAAATCTTCAGGAAGTACGAGGCTGAGAAAGTGAGGTCCTTGGCTATTAAAACTCACCCTGTCAACACTGAAGAACTGTGGTAGCACAGTGCTGATTATCTGAATCACTGCAGAGGCTTTTTTCATTCCCGTGCTGACTACCCATAATAGCTTAAAAAAAAAAAAAATTGTAGAGCTACTTTGTGATAGCTACGCCAAAGGACAGTTTAGACCTGGCTAATGCTTAGGTGACCCCTACTGTACTACAAGTTGTATGAGTGCAGTACACACTATACTTCTTTTACGCAGAGCTATTAGGGCTCTGCACAGCCTAAAGGGCTCATACTGTAATTCCCCTAAGCGCTGTATGCTGCAAAAAGCATCCTGCACAAATAGACAAACCAACAAACACACTGAGCCAGACACTTAAGGAGGTGCTTCTGAGCAACAAATATTCTGGAGAAATATCTTTCCAAACACAATCAAGGCATCCGCTGTCTGACTGAGGAGAGAACTTTAACTCTATCGGTGAAGCAGCATTCAGCACAAAGCCTCATGCTGTGATCATGCAATGGTCCAGATGGTTCCAACATAGAGAAAAACTGAAGGCAGCCTGTACCACAGTATGGAGGTGGACCTTCAAAGACAATCTCAAACTGCCTGATGGGACTGTTATTTGCTGTGTTTCCTGTGAAGATGTTTAACTTTGCAGCAAAGAGTGCGGTCGAGGCAAAAGTGAAATGGAGTTTAAGACCCTGAGGAACATCACAGTGTTGGGCTGCCACGCGGCAAGAACACTGCCTGGCCAAAATCCAACTTATTAAGACCATCAGGGGTGCCAAGCCTAAGTACAAAACCGGACGAGAGAGTCAGTGTTTCATGACTCATGCTCAGCATGGCCATCACTCCACGGACTCACAAGCTGCAGGAGAAGCTCACCCAAGCATACCCCTTCACCTGGCAATGACCTCTATAGATAAGAGTGGCTTTAGGAGGGGAGGGAAAGTGGTTTTCACTGCTTCCCACTGAGTCACTTGGGAGTTTGTTGTCACTTTTGTTAAAGTTTCATTGAAATGTACAAGTGTCGTCACTGATATACACGAGTGTTCCACTTAAGAGTAAAAACGATAACAGCCATGCGTTGTCGTTAAAAGAGACCAGAAAATATGTAGTAAATAAGTATGTAGTAAATATCTATATAATATTCTGCTATATGCATCAAATGATATCGTGTGAAATGTCAGTTCTGAAAATTCTTAAACTTGCACATCTCTATCAAAAAGTGCAGGGATATATTTTTTGCGTTTGTTTGTTTATAAAACCCTATTGTCTTTTTCTCGTTAAAGAAAAATGCAAAAGAGGACAAAGCAAAGATAAAGCATTCACAATCAGAATATTGGAATAGTTGCATCAGCTTTAAAAGCAGAAAGAGAGAAGACTTGAATTTGGCCAGTGGATGCAGAAATAATGCAGATGTCTCTTTACATTGTGGCTCCCTTTCCCCTCCCTTACCTCGTGGATCTACCCCATTTCCTCCGATGCCATTTTGAATGACAGTGAACTCCATTCCTCCTAGCAACCTGCCCACAATCCTCCATCCCTCCACCTCTCCCTAAAGGCTCAGTGCCCAGAGCCGACGCTGCTGCTGCTCTGCCCCTCATAGAGGAGAAGGCGAAAGACTTCACTGGCAGCTAAACATCAGTCAAACTGCAAGGTCTGATTGAGTCTCACCTGGAGCCCTCACACAGTGTGCCACCCAGCTGGACCCACTGTTCAAGAGAGCATTTCAGCTTTTACATGTCTACAATCACTGACCCCACTGGTGGCAAATTGTACACAGTTGCTCTCATTGTCAAGAGGGACACAGTTTTCAGCCATAATGAGGCCAGGGGTTGCTGAACCCAGTCATAACAATGACCTCTGAGTAACTTCCACCATCTTAGCTTATAAACACAGCAAACCTCCACCACCACTCGTTTTCTTACACGCTGGTCAGCCAACAATGCACAAATATCTGCATCACCTTGGCCACTGTGGTCGGGATCCTGTTCATTCGTTCTGACTTAGAAACCACCATCCTAAAACTGCTCCACGTGTGTTTTGCTAAAAGCCTTTTGCACCCCAGGCAGTTGTCAAACTGTCTTCAGGAATGTTGACATTTCATCAGGTGGGAGGGTAGAAAAAAAAATACAAGGTTAACTGGTGCATTCAAAGTTAAGTGTTGTGATTTTCATGTTGATGACAAAAAGCTGTTGTGCAAAAGCATCAGATCTTCATAGCTGTGCTGTACTTATTAGTAGACCTGAACCAGTAGATCCTGTTTTCATATTTTCTCATTACTCATGATTACTAAGGAAAGATAGGGTGGGACATATAGAAGTATAAGGATGAATTTGATTGAATACAAAATCTGTGTAGGAGATATATTAGAAAAATATATGAAAGTATCAAAGCCAAGTCAAATATAGCAAAAATGTGTAAAGTATGTAATAACCATCATGTATTCCTTCAGTTATTCATCACCAAAGTAACATAACATCATCAATCTATCATCATCATCATTATCTGTTTCCTGTATGCAACATTAGGATTTCATCATTTGTTTGTAAAGGAAAATGATTAGCAGTTAATTAATGTTCTTTCAAATGGTATTAAAGGAAGTGCTGTGTTTTCAAAACATAAGATGCATCACATATTTGACTTGAAGCAGAAGAAGTGGGAAAAAAAAGATAAAGACATGTCTGGCTACATACGTGTGAGTGTCATACACGTGCATACATTAAAAAAATAAAGGTATGTAAAAGAAATGACAATATAATTGTGTTGCGGAGCATGTGAGTCTGTCCTGGTTACCATAGAGACAGACTATCTCCTGGCTGAGTCAACACAGTGACTGACTGGGCGACACTTGCTCTTTAAGTTGGCCACTCCACAGGTCCGGGCGCAAATGACTCAAGTGTTAAATCAACGGAGGCATAATTGTACATTACTAATATGTCAAAGGGTTAGGTTGTGTCTGGGAAAAGAAATCATTAGAGTATAGGAGTGAAACTTATTTTGTGCTAATTGATTGCTTTGCAGTAACTGCGGAGAAGATTAGGATCCAGCAGCAGCGCCGGGCCTCTTGTTGCTCTGAATTTTCATCTCTTCCTCGGTGCAAATCACGCTCATGAATTCCTACTGTACGATGTGTATCTGCTTTGCTAGCGTGCGGAAAGATAACGGATGATTTAATGATTTTCTCAACTGATGTGATTTGATATATTGGCTGACTCGGCGCCTTTAGCTAGTATAACAGGTAAAATCCATTACCCTCCCACCAGCATGATTTATGATGGGTAGCATCACAGCTTAGGTCTCCTTACAGCTCGTCTACCAATAGAATTTACTGCAAAATGTTCCTCTGCACACTTGGAGCCACTGTAAAAGCTGGACGGTGGTAATGAGAAAGCAACGGCCTTTGGTTGGAAACACTTGCTGAGGGCATGTGCATGTGCTTTAGCCATTCATGTGGGCAGGTTCACACACAAAAAAAAACACAAATAGAGGGTCACTCCTATGATAAAAAAACACTGAATACACTGCGATCAAAGAGGCATTCAGAGGTCGCCAGTGTTGCCAAGGAGATATGAGCATACTGACAGGTCATGCACTTTATATTCATTGTATTATTTTGCAAAAGTCCATATAACTGTTGAGCACTCACGTCAGAAACCCCATTTGCACCCTTCCAATGAGTTGATGCATTTACCAAACATTTCCTACAGCAACTCCATTACATGACATGCAGCATGTTATTGCACAATATTCATGAGAGACCGGAGGAAATATGCAAAGTTCACCGCTGTTCATCTGTTTTCATGGCAAGTGAATGACATTATAAAGGGGGAAATACAGAGGAAATTGAACTGACAGCCTGTCCTTTTGCCCCTTGTTCATCATCTCACATGAAGATAGATGGATAGCACTTGTCCACAAGAATTACTGGCTCAACCAAATTAGTCTGCCTTTTTTTTTTTTTTTTTTGCCAAACTCCCATCTAACGCAACTGCTTCTTGGATCATCACGTTCATCAGGTTTATATCTTACAGACAGCTTGTCAGATGTGGGCTGGATCTGGGTTACAGGCCTGTTTTTGATGTGGCCTGTTTTGACGGCCCTGCATGTGTGTGTGTGTGTGTGTGTGTGTAGGGGGACTTAGAGCGACATCACTATGTGGAGGAGACTGTTAAAATGTGCCTGGTGGTCGGCGGAGAGGCGAGAAACAAGAGCCCAGACTCTCAGAGGAGAGCAGGGGAGATCACCCGATCAAAGATTTTTTCTCTCTCCCCTATCGTCTCCAATTTTACGCACGAATCTCTCCATAAGAAAACTGGCGATTAGTTATGAACATGAGCAGCCTGTGCGTCAGATTATTTCACAGAAAAGGAAAATCGTTTCTGTGAGTAAACAGCTCCAAATAAAGACGCACTAATGGTGGCAATTAGGACGATGTTTCCAGAAAAGGCGAGAGAGTGAGGCTGATACAAATGGATCGCGTTTTCTGCCTCGCAGGATCATAATGCCATAATAAAGATGCAATTAGCAGATGGCCAGTAGCTACAGATCCGACTGAAGCAGAGGCTCGTGTTGGAGGTGAAGTGCAACGATATGCACACCTAATGACTCAATGCCATTACGCGCAGAGGCTGCACCTCCAAGTCCACTCGGATGTGTTCGGATTGCAATGCATGCATCAATCAGGCAGCGCGTCGTTACAGCGGCTGACATATCTGCACTGCTCCCTCTCTGCTGTCTGCTCCCATCAACCTGTAACACCGAGCCTCCGCTGCGTCGCCTCGTCTACGATGAAGCGGGCAACTTGTTGTATAAACAGCCCATTTTAGACGGCGGCGCTGCGTAATTGCGCGTCGCTCCGAAACAAAAGTCGGCGATGTTTGTCAAACAAACTTCACTCGCATCACAACAACGACCACTAGACACGAACAACTTTCTCGCTCAAAAATCCTCATTTCGGTACCTGAGTGCCAGAGACTTCTCTTGTGAGCGCTTGTCGCGTCCGGCCGACTGATGCGTCCACGGGTGATCCCAGAGGCAGGTGTCTCACCCTCAAACCTCCGTCACATCCACGGCAACTTCAGCAAGAGCACAATCCATTCACGGCGTGGGCAACTTCGGGAGACTGTGTCGGAGAGCAGGGTTTCTGTCTGGGTGGAGGAGAAGTTCAGAGCTGTTCGCGTGGGGCGGTTTTTTTTTTTTTTATTCTAGAGCTGGAGAAGGAGCAGTCTCACTCCGTGGGGACAGCCTGCTGTGTGCCATTTCCAATCCTCAATAACTGATCCCTGCCAAGATATGCACTGGCTGGCGCATCCCTCCGGTCCAAGTTTTCTCGAGCGCTTCCCTCCGTGATTTAAGTCGCCTAGAGCGCACTCCGTGGATGCGCGGGAGGCCTGGACGACAGCAGCGTGGATGTCATCTCTGCAAGATTTAAAAAAAAAAAAAAAAAGGAGAAAGCTAAGCGGTCCTGAACAAGGAGCCCATCTGAAGCATTTCCAGAGAGCAAGTGGTGAGATGCTGTGGGTAGGTTAGTTGCTCTCTCTCTCTCTCTCTCTCTCTCTCTCTACTCATCAGAGCGTGGGAGGAGGTGGGGCTCCCATCCACCGCAGCACACAGCAACTTCACACTCAGCATCACATTATGCCTGGGCTGCCGACCAGGAAATTGTGTGATTCCTACAGTTTAAGAAGATCACATCAAACTGGGTCACCCTCAAATAGTAGTTGGGGGGAATGCACCTTATGAAATGATGCAGTCACTGTGCAGGTTTTTTTTTTTTTTTTAATTCTTGCTGCATGTGTGCCTCTGCTGATGCAAAATGCACTGATGGCACGAATTGTCTAAATGTAATGTAACAGGTAGCCTGCACTGACACTTTACTTGTTGATATGCATCCCATGTAGCAAAATGAATGGCCCTAAAATGGAAGCTGCTTGACCACAGTTTATTCATTTGGCGCCACCCTCAGGCGGTTATAATAAGGGAGGGATGCAATACAGTGCTCTCCATCAGATGAGCAAATTAGGGGAATTGAATGTTAACATTTGCTTGATGTTGGAGTATTGCACATTATAATGTTGGTTTCTTGCCAGTAAAGACAATGACTATCAATCTCACAGGAGGAGGGGAGAAAAAAAAGGCTACGCTGTTGGTGCACATTGGAATAAACTAGTTATGTCTGACATCATCTGTTAAAACTGCAGCAGTGTAATTAAAAAAACAATGCTTTTGCTCAGGGCCATAAATCAGCATGGCTCAGCAGGGAGTGAAATCCATCCCACACCACAGTTATTCTTCCTCCTTTCTTCCCAAACACTGATGCCAGTGATCATAACTGCTTAAGCGTAAAGCTCGTGGACCAGGAGCAATGAGTCAAACACTGGTTCTGTCACAAAGGGAAGCCTTAAGCAATGTCCTCCGGAGAAAACTTGATTTCCTATCTTCCCCAGCCATTCTGAGGCGAGAGTTTATCAGAGTATTTCCAGTCTGTGATCCTTTACTCCTCCCCCATCTCTCATTAGCTGCAAACACACAGCTGTTGGGTTACCTCTCCAGGGCTCCCATTAAGGGCTGCCACTCAGGCTTACAGTGTCCCTGAGCCAATCATATTAGAGCTCCCGCCCACGCACTGCCACTGCTATGCTGCTCTTCACCAGCCATACTAATAACGTTTAAGTATTTTCACAGGTGGCCCATAAGTTTTCTGAGAAGAGAGCAGAGAGAAAGAGAGGGGAAGAATGTTAGGGGAGCAGAAGTTAACATTTATTTATATGTGTAGCTATAAAAGACAAAATCATAGAATTAAGGAAAACGAGCTTTAAAACAGTGCGAGACCGTGATTTGAGTCTAATTATTTTATCCTATTTAAAAGCCTGATTTTAAATGGTGCTTCATGCGATTTGAAAAATAAATAAATAAATAAATTCATGAACCGACTCCACGTGTTAACTTTATTCATGTGATTCATTTATTGAAATATTCATGCATTTCTTAAAGCAGACAGCGGAGACAGACCGAGGCCAGGATTCAAAACAGTGGTATTGTCCGTTTCAGGTAGAACCGAGTGTGGGCTGAAGTGCCGCTTCGTTTGATGTCTTTATTAGTCACTTTTTTTTTTTTTAAAGCGCAGCTCTGTTTGATTCCCGCTCACCTTTTTCCTGGTGGCCACGCTTGAATGGGAGAGAGGTAGAACCGGGACGAGGCGAGGCTAATCGGTGCATCAGAACAAAGGCGGAGATATGCCCTCAAACTCTCCCAAATTCCCCAAAAGAGTCTGCCCACCATGCAGTATCTGGCCAGCACACCGTCTGTGGACAGTGCCCTGAATATTACACACTCACACTTTGATAAGGAACTGATCCTTCCAAATCTAGTTGTATAAACACACTCAACAAGCATCAATTATATGTTTGGCAAGTTTTTCCTCCCAAAAAATATGTTTTTGAGACCCGTCCGCATTTACGTCTATTGATGCTGGAAACCTTGAAGCTCAGCTCGCTTGAATACTCCAGCAGGCACACAGAATGTTATAATTCTAAGCTCACGGTTTGTTTGCAATTGCGGCACACAACGGCACGGCCTGTGAATGTGATCTGTATACATTTACATCTATTCTCTTATCACATACCACACCTGGAGCACCTTTCCTCCCCAAACACACACACACTCACACACTTTCACAGGAGGTATATAGAGAGCACAGACAGACACAGACACTACGACAGACACATATGCAGATATATAACACAAATGGGGATACATCTAAAGGGAGAAAAATGAGGTAAAGGAAAGCAGGTTGAAAAAGCTGCAGCAAAAGTTGCCAGTGTGCACTTTGAAGAGTGAATCCATGCTGAATGAGAAATGAGTACGAGCTGCACTGCTCTCTATAGGTACAAATGTTAAAGGACGCTACACCTCTGGGCTCGTCCCCGTCAATGATGTCACAGCTGGTGTCTTTGCCTTTGACAAACGATTGAAAACACACACTGTGACATCACGGGGTGTGGCAGGACAGGCAGCAACGTCTAAGCCCGCAGGCGTCAGTACAGTAGAATATTTCTGCCATTTGTGATTTTGTCTGGATTTACTCTTTAAATGCCACAACAATAAAAATAGAGTCTGGGGTATTTTGTCCTCAGCTACGGAGAGAAACATCCTTCCTCATGTGTTTTTTTTTTTCTTCTTGAGTGGTAGAATATGTTGCATTCAAATCCACTTGTGGAGCAGGAAGCAGTTCCAGATGGGTCAAACGAGGGACAGGAGGAGCAGTGATGCAAAAAAGTAACTATGAACCCTGAACTGTTCAGCCCTGAGCAGTTTGTGAGGCAAACTTCATCACTGCTGAAGCTACGTCTCCATTTACTTAGAACAATATCTAATTCTAGGATATTTCCAAATGAAGGCATTGATTCAGCAATGGCATCTATTCACAGAAAGCAAAGTAAGCGTATCATGAAATGGCAGTTAGGGACTACAGCAAAATGAGAAAACCTCCATCAACACACGGTAATTTTAAAAAAATGCAAAAATCAGATCTTAAGAATCTAAAAACATTAAATACAATAAGTTTATGGATAAACGTACATGGGACATTACACTGTAGAGCAGCATAATGAGGTTATGTGAGAAGACTGCAGAGTAGCTCAACTAATTTTGAAAAAAAAAGTAAAATATTTTTGGATAAGAATAAAATCCGCACATTGAGTCAACTCTAACAAATGAACAGTATGTGTGAAAACCAGGGTGGCAGGTGAGAAACAGTTCGCTAACAGCAACACGTGTGAAATAGCACTAAGGATAAACAGCTGTATAGTAAAAGTAAAAGTAATGGATGAGCAGTTTGCACAAAATAATGAAAAACAGTTAAAACAGATAAAAGTAATTGATAAATGGTTAAATATGGATTGAAATGATTGAATAATGGTTGAAATAGCTATAAGCAGGGTTGCCACCTCTCAGGCGTGTGAGACAAGCTCATACGATTCTCATGCTAAAACACTGTGACGGCAGCAGAGACGAACTGAACATATGACATATTACAGTCAAAGTCTTTCTGGCATAGTAATAGTTAAAGGAAGCAAACATTGGTTATGTACTGTAACTCCAGATTCTGTGAGTACAGGCTCTTAAACAGGGCTGTAGGTGGTATAGCAGACAGAAAAAGTTGGCAACCGCTGCTGCTGAGCGGGGATGCACAATCCATTCATCACTCTCAATTGTATTTCCTCGACTTAATAGCAGTAACAGTTTGATCATAAAAGCAGGTCTCTATTGTACCCTGCCCAATTTCACTAAGATTTCCTACACGACTAATTTCTGCTTTAGTTTCATATTCTGGTGTAAAATTTATGTAACTTCCTAATCGCAATGGGGTGTTCTTTTTTTTCTCAGCTGAGCAAATGGATTCATGATATCACAATAAAGCAGGTTTTATTTTGGTACGGTAATTCATTATACAACTTTAAACCCCACTTGGTGAGGAGGGTGGGGGCTGAGGATTATTTACAGTTTAATGGGTGCAGGGAGCAGGGTTAGCTTTTTCAACCTTAATGAACATGCTGACATATCATTGCAGAAATCCTTATGCCACTTTACACAGACAATACAAATTGCATGTTGTCTTAAATGTGACATAGACTCAAGATACCTAACAACAAATACTGCTTTTATTCCCTATTTGGGATGTTTCAGTTTAAGCATATTACATCACAAATCTCTTTTCAAAATTTCATCTGCAAAGTCTGACATTTTTCATGTCAGAAAAAAAAAAAAACATCATTTGCTGAGTGTTGACATGATGTAAAGACTGAAATGTGTTAATGGACAACTGATTTCCTAATGGCTCTGGCATCTGAGGAGATTTAAAAGAGGTGTGTTTATAAAGCTGTCAGCAGCACATGAACAACTCGCTGTCAATCCTGTCATGATTTAGCTCGGTGTGTGTGCGCGCGTGTGTGGGCGGGTGGGTGCGTGCGTGCCTCTCTGATTGGCAGTTACAAAGGCCGAACAATTTAACCACTAATAATTCAACCAGCAGCTGCCTGTTCGGCTATCGCTTCACCTCGCGCACTCTTGTTTATCTTTTCTCCACGATATCATACATGGGACAGGTGGGGAGCTTTAGCGGTGAAAGAAGAGGCAATGTGTGGGAAAAAAAAAAGAAAAAGAAAAGACAGTCAGTGGGGTGGTGACGCCAGCATGAGTATAAAAACAAGGGTGGTTATGGTCACAGGTTAAAGCTATACTCATGCTTGCACATTTCATCTTTCTGCATGAGATGTGACCCTCAGTTCCACTTATAGCAACCCACATGCAGGTATATGTAGGCTGCTATTTTATCTATAGCCTCTGCTTCCAGCTCTTACTCACCGGGAGAGTATACGGTGAACTTAAATCAAAACAAGAGAGAGCATTTGGACTTATGTTTGGCCCCATGTGGTTTGGTTAATTAACAGAATGGGCTCTCGAGCAAGCAGAGAGCATTAAGAGGTGGGAGGATCTGCATCACTCCTCCCTCTCGTACAAATGCAATATCTGAATTTGGGGGGAAAACAAGGTGCTGCAGAAGTAGTTCCTTTATCTGCACAACGCTGGGCTCCACACAAGCAAGCCATGAGTGCGTTCTTTAAAAATTCATATTCTAACACATTAGCGAGTGCGAAGAGTGTGTTGCACTGTCGGGGTAAGTAATCCTGTTACTGTCATGTAAACATGTCTCCATGTCTTACACTCAATGCCTCCTTATCTTATTCAGTGTATTCATTCTCATGCAGGAGTCAGTATTTCTCTTAAAGGGTTGGGGGGTTGCGGTGTGTTTTAACCATGCCAGGAGCTACAGTAGTTTGCATTTCCCTTTTTTTTTTGTTCATTGTTTATGTTTGCCACTGGGTTGGGATTATATCCACATGATCCTGACAGGTAGGCATGCAATGGCAGCAACAATAACATTTCTGATAGTCGAACAGTAGGCTTTAAACACTCCTGCAGTCGGCTGCAGCACGGCACAGCTTCTAACCTCACGCTGTCTAAAGAATGTGAGAGAGAGAGAGAGAGAGAGAGAGAGAGAGAAAAGAGCAAATGTAGCTTCTCAGCATTTCGGTTTTGCTTTTAAAAAGATTAAATTATGTGCACTCATAAATAAATTCTATAGATTTGACTGGATTAGCAAATGGTAGCATTCATCCAGTTCTTGTGTCTGAATCCCAATAATTGAATAGTGGATGAAATTATTTTGTCTCACTCTCCAAACTTCAATTATTTATTTATTTACTTATTTATTTCAATTAAATTGTGCCAAACCATTCCGCTGATTACAGATGCACTTTAATGGCGGTGGAAAGGTTTCAATTCAATATTTTTCCTCTAGTTGATGTAATTGTAGGAAAATAACAGACTTCTCGAAGCTATTAGCTTTAATAAAGTTATCATCCACTCGGCTAGACCGTCACTGGGGAAAAGATGAGAATAAAGGAAAAAAAGTTGGGGATATGAAGGGGTTAACACATGAGACATCTTCCCTCAGATGTTTATTTGCTCATACTCGTCCAACCCAAATGAGGAAAATAGACCACGAGCCAGCAAGCACACAAAATAATACTGTATAATAGATAACAAATTCAGCTAGTCTGCTTGCTGTTTCTTATGGAGCCTGTAACTTCCCTCGTTATTTAGTTTTATCATGTCTAATACATAGTTCAGCAGTAGCTCAAGTTCCAAACAGCTCTGACATTTGAAGCGACTGAGCAAACTAGATAAGTCCACTTTGCACCCTCTTACATTTTCATAAAGGTGTACGCCTGGAGTCAAGTGAGAAATATAGGAATTATATGCTTTTAATATTAAAGATTTCAACATGTCAAATCCAATATAACACTGAAAATCAGATGATGTGTAAAAGTTCCATTTGGTGTGATATATTGTTCCATATAAAACTTAAAAATGTCTGGTTGTGAAGGGAAAGACTGCAGTGGAAAGATGAAATGTCTCCGTAATAACTGTATTGTTATTTTCATTATTAGATGTTGGTAAAAATGGATTCTCATTTCCATGAGTTTAATAATGTTCAAAATCAGATTCAGGCCTCTAAAGAAATTTGGGGTAAGGGCTACAACAGGAAATCACTTCTTTTTTTTCTTTCTTTTTTTTTTATCATTTCCAAATTATTAAAGTCGACGTAATGAACACCAGAGCTATACATGTGAGATAATAACAAAAATATGCTTTCTCGTTTGGATGAACAACAAAACAGCCTGTGTGTGCGTGTGTGTGTGTGCATGTGTGTTCGGACGCTGTCAGTCATCCTGTCACACAAACTCTGTTGCATGTAGTAAAACAGTAATAGATGAGATGTTTCCTTAGGAACGGCAGCGTTACACCTCACCAGCCAATGAAAGAAGCTGACCCATTCGCTGGTTCATTGGTTTTGAAAATGCTACATCCATTAATTGCCTCAGCCGGCTGTAGAAAATGGCTGAAGTAAGAAGTATCTGAAGCTTGCTGAAGCTCACCCACACAACTTCATTCAGAGACATTGTAAGCATATAAAGGCCACATTACGGGTTTTTTGAGGTTTTCAAAAGATTGATGTTGACCTTTCGAGCCACTTACATATTATGTATCTAACTGTCCTTTATGCTAACTCATAAATGTATTAGTATGAGTCTGAATTCCCTTCTATAATACTTCAATACTACTTGCAAAACTTATTACAGTGTTATCATGATAAACACGTATTCTTTGGTAGCATATGCGCTATTGAAGTACCACAGGACTGAGAAATACAGAAATTCAATTTTGCAGATGAGAACAAATGCACAAAGCATATTTTCTGCATATCATAGATACTGACAGTCAACCTATATATAAATAATCATCCAAAGCACATCAGAATACATCACACCCACAAAACGACTACACATTTTCCCCCTAATTCTATAGATCATATTCACACGGTGCTCATGTTCCTCTGAGGTGGGAAGCTCAAATGCTACAGAATAATGTCAAACTGCAATATTAAAGGAATGAAGGGAGCCTGAGAAATCAGTAAGATTTCACCGGTTTCCGATTGATCAGCAGCTGAAAAGACAATGGATGAAAATCCAGAGGGACATCGGGCCATATTCCAAGGTAAAACAACATATTTGATAACCCATTCACTTCACTTCCTGGCAAACATTACTGTTCGTTATTGTTATATGAGATAATATGTAAGGCGTAAATTAATTCTTGAATATCAACACACATCTCAGACACATTCAAGCCTAGAAGTAAAACACACTGTATGTAACATTCGTGAAGCTTGCAATGTATCAATAACTGTGTTCACCCGACCTCAGAAAAGTTCTGGTTTAGTCAGTAATGTCATGTGACATTATGCTCACTTGAAGACACATTTCTATTATTACATTGAGTATTACATTACAAACTTGATTAAACCCAGTGTGTTTTACTTCGAGGCCCAAGAAATACGTCCACGTGTCCAAAAAATGTGCATTGATATTTCAGAATTAATTAATTCCTCTTGTATCCTGCAACTATCAAACGGTAAAGCCATCAAGGAAGTGAATGCTGACATTGGCTGCTTATGGGTTGTTTTATATTGAAATATGGTCCAAAGTTATTCTGGATTTTCACTGTCCAGTGTCTTTTCGGTTGCTATTGGGAAGTGGTGAAATGATGATTTGCCAGATTCGCTACGTGAGCATGACGTCACAGCAAAGTGGCCACCGTGTGAATACGGTCCACTAACTGCGATCTTCACTTCCTTCCTTCCTTCACATTACCTTCTTGTGACTGACTCACCATGGATATTCATATATTCTGACTTATTCCATAATAGACTGTTCTGAATAGAAAAAAAAAAACATGTCCTTGTTAATACATATCACAGTTGTATTTGCTATTTCTTTTCCAATTCAATGCCTGTACTATTTCATTTGGTGTCTAGACAGAGCACAGTGCAAAGGGTTCTTAGCAAGTAATCATTATTTGCACTTTATTCTAAATATATAGACTAGAGTTCAAGACATGTCCTCCTACAGCTTTTCATCTGCCAGGCTTGCTGAGACTATTAAGTAAAGCCTTATGAAGCCGTACGAGTCAAATCCACAATAACAGTCAATGCTATTCAAGTCTAAAGTCCAGATGTGGTCAGTGTATCATCACAGCGTATATATTTCTTAATGTGATTGTATTCCCTGCAGAAAAATAAGACCACTGTAGTTTGTATATTAACTACACTGAACTGTTCATTGTGTTTGTTCCAGGTTATAATTCGGTACCAACTGTGAAGGGCTGGCACGAACCTCAAGCCAAACAGAGAGATTATTTACAGGGGGTGGACACAATAACAGTTGCCATCTAATGCAAACTAATTACCTTGCAACAGACACCACCTTAGTGTTCAAGCTGTTGTCTTGTTCAACTCTATGGGAAGTTTTGAGGCTTATATTGATGCCGTATTGGATTCCATATTATATAAGGGATTTCTATTACAAGCTGTACATAAAGTGGAACTCTGTGGATTATAGATTTTTTTTACAACAGCGCAGAGAGGTAAGGCAAACCTGTAGTAGAACACATTTTTAACTTTTTCATGGAAAAATAACTGTAAGTGAATAAAGTATATTCACTCTGGTATCATCATGTGAGTCAATGTTCGGTGTTTAAAGACGGAGCTATCTTATGAGCAGCTGTGAGGCCTATGGAGACTGATGGGAGGCTGATAAGTGTACTGTAGGTGGTATTAAATCTACCATCCGTGCAGCCTTCCTGCGCTTTCCAAAATGGAAGAGAAGCTCAATCAGTCCTCAACTTTAATGCGTTGAGCATGATCAGATCTTTACGACTGTGGAAAGGTGAAGCGTAATAGCTCCAGCTATTGCTAAATCCCATAGCTCAATAAACAAAAGCCTTGGTGTGCTATGTAGTGTCACTAATGGTTATACCATTTAACAAAATTATTGTTTTCCTCTCCTCGATGGGAGTAAATAAGGCAGAAATCCAAAAGAAGAGCACATCTAGTGTTTTCACTGGTGTTTTTGCCGTGTTGGTAATAAAGCAGGGAGAGATGATATAAGAGAAGGTCTTAAACAGCGTATACCCTTGTGGTCTTATAGGGCACTTTGGATGAAAAACATTCAGCAAATGACATCTATATAAGAATATCCACTGGCTGAAAATGAAAGAAAATTTTCTTGCTTTATTGTGCATCCAAATAGCTTCTTGAAAAATACAGAGGCTGGAGGCTGCCAATAGTATACTTTGGGGAAAAGAGAGAAGGCAAAACATCTGGCCCCCAAATTTTAATTAGACTTGCTATTGGGATTTCTTTCATTTCATTATATGTCTTTTCCTTGAGGAATACTTGACAACATGATGTGAAATAAAATAATAAATGATGAACCATCCATTGAAACTGAAATACCATTTATTTAGGAATCCATGTCCATTTATAGCAAGAACAGAACAGAACAAGAACGGTGCAGGGCAGCAATACGAAAACTCTCCACACGCTATAATAATTGACGTTGCAAGAATTTGAGTTCAATACTTTGCTCCCAAAACCCGCAGACCGAAGACTCGGGCTTCATCATTATCACGATGTCTGAAGCTGC
Source organism: Holacanthus passer (assembly GCA_025331565.1). NCBI lineage: Eukaryota > Metazoa > Chordata > Actinopteri > Pomacanthidae > Holacanthus > Holacanthus passer. The sequence continues at coordinate 9,630,554 of JAFREQ010000005.1, forward strand.
ACTGTAAACAAGCAAAGTTATTTTGTCAGTTTGTTTGTTTGATTTGAGAATTTATATGCTCAAATTACTAGTTCAACTAAAGTGCAACTGGCACTGAAGCAGAAAATGTACTCTTATCTATAGAAAATACCCTAGAGTGAGTTTATATCACACAGGGAGGAAAACTGCTGCTTCACTGCTCTAAATGGGTTTGTTTGAAGCATTAATCTTCCTCCAAGCATTCTTTGGGCAGTCTCTCAGTCACCATTGTACATTGTATTTCAAGACTGCCAAGCCCTGCCCTTGCATAAGCTCAAGTAGGGCATACCTTTATTTTATAAAGAGGAGCACTTAGTAAGCCTTACTATTTAGGCTGTAATGGGCGGCTCAATAGTGCAAAGTCCAGTGAGTTTTTTTCTGCTGACTTAAGCTTGGACAGAGGGAAAAAAAAAGAAAAAAAAAGAAAAATCCTTCATTATCTCTGTTCCCTGTGCCATAGCCTGCTAAAGATTGGAAGTAACTGGTTACAGAAAGTGTGTTTAAAGCACTTATTAGGACTGTGAATCATGAATATATCAACGATGCTTTAATGGGCTGAACTTTTCTAAGGGAAATTTAAATGAATTGAGCAAAGAAATCAGTGTATTGCTCTGGTGTTTGTTCTGTTTTGTGTATGTATTTTGGGCAAAACTATCATTACCATAAATTAAGTAAGTAAGTAAGTAAATATAAATTGGGATAACGCCCCTTATAGTGGCGTGAATTATTGATTCTGATTGAAAATGCTGGTACTGGAAATATGATTTGTGCAATATGTGGTATATGTGGCAATGATTTCCACTTTCTGTGTGGGATGCAAAGTTATCAGCACGATGGCTTCTCCCACATGTTGAATGTTTTAAAGACTTTAATTGCTAATAGTACACAACAAATGACGTGTTGGCTTGTTGAAAAGGGTAAAAAACATCCTTCACATCATCAAGTATCATTGTTCGTAGGCAGCACAGTGCTATGATGAGCAGTAGTGAACCACAGAAGCTGACAGCGCGTCTCATAACAGTGTAGGCTCTCAGATGTCAGTCATCTGCTGCCGTGGGAGATGCCCTCCCAGAGACGTGAAGCTTAGAAACAGTTTGAAAAACTGGAAAAAAATAAATAAATAAATTCCACAACAGCTGCATCATCATTATACTTTATATTCTTTACACAAAAAGTGAAGAGAATTCCAATTTCAGTTTGATATATTTCATTAAATGTATTATAGTTGAATGTTCTGCCATTGACCTGACAGGTGTCTTTGAAAAGTGACTGCTGATCTTAGTTGGACTTTGCAGGTTAAATAAAGGTTATGAGAACAAAAATAAACTGAAGCACACAGTGGACACATTCCTAATCACATGCATTAGAATATATTTTTCTTCATTAAACAGCTTTAACTTCTGCACTCAGCTTTTCTCATAATTCTTTCTGCTACGTTGTGATAGCACATTTTGTTCTTTGAATTTTTTCAAAGTAGTATAATTAAAGAGTGGACTCATTTGTAATTTGAAGATGTTGTACAGCATATTTTACATGGGGTTATATGTTTGTTTCATTTTAAATAAATACAACCTATTTGACCATTAAACAGAATAGCGTGATTACAGAATAATTAAATAATAATGATTTGATTCTAAAAAAAAAAAAAAAAAAAGTTTTCTCTGTACATACACATGTAATGAAGAAACCATGAGACTGACTTCTTCAATTTAAGCTCCCCAGGTAGGATGTTCTCAAAGCCTGAGGGCCTGGAAAGCAAAGACTGAATTGCCTTTGGTCTTCAGTCTAGACTACAGAATGGCCAGGGGGGTCCTGAGGTTGTCGGGTTACAAACTCGCTCAGGTTCAAAGATCAGAGACGGCTTCCCTCAGACATACAGTACCGGAGTGTTGGAAGTAATCAGTACAACGTGAAATCAGTATCTCCAACAGAGAGACAGCACATAACATTAACAGACAGCCAGGCCAGAGGAGCCGGAACAGAGATGGGGATGGAAGGGATGGAGGGAAAGACAAAATAACTACAATAAACTGTTGTGAAGTCGCTCTTTTAACCACGTCTGCTGCATAAGTCTTCCAGAATGGACACAATAGCTTAATGCCATCTCATAAATACTCTTCATGAGAGCTGTAAGTTTACTTAACACTCTGATTATTTGTGAATTTGCAGCGGAACAGTGCACAGTGTATTTGTTTCCCACAAACCTTTTAATTGTTCCTGTCAGCTTATTAATGAAAAATGATTCACACATTTTAATGAACTGCTGAATGCAAATGAGGCATTAAATTGTACATCCTGCATGTTTGTGTAATTAGTGGCCAAAACTGTGCCAGGCGAACCTGAGAAATTATTTCTGAATAAGGCATGAGAGCCTAATGTTAGCAGACACATGGAGTCAAACAGAACTGTATTTATACATGACAGTTAGATCAAATGTATGAAGGCATTCGTGCATTTCTACACTGTGAGTGTGACAGACCAGAAATTGTGTTCGCCTTATGTAAAACAAATGGAGGAACCCAGAAAAAGTTGAGTGGATTCATTTTCTTCATTTTCAAAAAAAGATAAGTTAATCACAGTCGTTTAACTTGTTTGACACAAGCAGTGAGATTTTGTTAGTTTCCAATGATTTTTAATGAATTTCCCTGCACTGTGTTATAAGGCAATCACCACAGAGCACAAGCAACCAAATTTACCACAATGTAAGAAAAGTGCTTGTAATTCGAGGTACAGTACTTATCCATATGCAGCCAGGTATGTCATTTTCAAAATGCACAGTACATACATGAAAGAAAAGGGCAACACACTTAAGTGTTTTGCCGGTTCATCAGAAAAAAAAAATGTTCTTGCTCACAGTTCCTTGTTGTTAGCCATTTCCTTGCTAGTCCATTGTTTGCCTTCACAAATTCAATGCAATCACTACTCTTTGTTTTGCTGTCACGTTTATAGAATATAAAGGATTTAGGAAGGCTTTCGGACAATGTGGCTACGTCTCAGTCAATTGTTGTGAGCAAAACACTAAATCAATGGTCTTTCTGTTTCTGTGCTTATGCATCACTTTTGGTGTGACAATAAACTATTAAAACCTGTAATATATATCTAGACTCAAAACAACTCTGGTGCATATTAATGTTAGATTACATTCGGTGTTAAAGGGCTCGCTCGCAGTGATGAACCCAGAGGATTATCACCAATCTCTGCCGCCCCCATCTGATCTAGTCACATTTATAACTCGTTAAAGCTCAGCGTTTTGGTTTAGTCTCACGGGTCTAATCAGCACTGTTTCCTTTTGTTGTTGTGTACAGTATATTAAGTTTCCAGGCAATAGACTGAAAATTGAAAATTAAGTTTAGCCTGACAGGACTAAACTGTTGGAACTGAAGGGACTGATGGAAATGTGTGTACAGGCACAACGAAAGGCAAAGCAATGTAGAGAGATGTTTCACTTCCTTTTTTAGGAAAAGTGTTACCAAATTAATTTGCATGCCATGGACGAACCTCTGCTTGTGGGAGCATCCAAAATGTGCTTCGTTTTGCATGTAGTGAAGAATGGATTAGGAAAAGAAACATGTGCTTTTGATAAGTGAACAATGGAAACTGTCCAGACAATATTTACTGGACTCAGGGGAAAATAGGGGTTTGTGATGCATGACATGATACATGAAAATGAATGTCAGAGTCATCATGAGACCAAAGAAACTGTTGCTCATGTGCACACAACATGTGTATTTTAATGTGTAATGGCGCTCCATAATTTTGATAATGATTAGAAACAGCAACGCAGTAACATCACATTAATTCTTACATACTTTGCATGTCCCTTCCTTTTGTGTATAGTGGATTAAAGGCACAGGATATTTTTTAAAGGCAATTTTGACAAATTGAAGGCCAAATTAAAAATGCTGGTTTGCATATAAATTGCAAGGATTGTCATCTTCTGCAAAATGAGTCACATTTAAAGTGACAGAGAGAAGGAAAAAAAAAGTGTGCTTTCAGAAAACTGTGGCCGGCTTTTGCCAGTATGCCAGATGGGCTCTACAACTGTAACTCTACATGATATACAGGCGACAGAGAAACAGAATTAAGATGGTTTCAAGAGGCTTTTCTTTGAAAAGGTACGGATGATGGTACTTCAGCTTTTGAGTGAAAATGAATAATTGTATCCTGGGCGAACCTCAGGGACGCAGCTTAGTGGTTTTGTGAGCAGCAGGCTTTTGTAAAACATTGCGGGAGTCCTCAACCACCCATTGTGACACTTTGTACCAGGATGTTGTCAAGCACCAGTCTGTCCCACAGGGTCACACTGGGCAAGGGGTTCACATGTAGTTATTTTGGATTTTAAATTTTGGATTACAGTGTAACGGCTCAGTCATATCTTGAAGAGACATTTTGCGGAGTTTGTCCACTCAACATCAGGTTTCGCGCCGTAAGACATCATGATGGAGATTGCCATTACAAGAGAACTGTCACTCTGTGCTGTTTTGAAGTAGACGCCAAGATACAGAGGAAATGAGAAGCTTTTCATGTTTAATTAATAATGCTAATGAAACTTAATTAGAGCAGCTTATGAAAAATGCATTCAAATGAGAGATGAGCTTTATCCTTAAATAACAAGCCTCCTGTGCTGGATTTGGTGTCCTATTACATGCTAATTAGACTGCACTAGGGACTGTTAATGAGCATAGATCATTTCGATCTTTAGCACAGCAGGGCCCCCACCCAGCGCTTATGACCATATATGTGGAAACCTCTTTTAATATGTATGTATTCAACATGCGGGATATTGGGATCTATCTGGGCTACTGTTAATATTCACTGGAACATATGGTTGCATGAACATATAGATCATGGCGATAATTATTTAAAAACCTGAAAATATAATGTGCACAAAAACATGGAAGAAGCCTGAGCTCGCCTGTTTTACCAGCATTACGTTTTATCTAAAACTTCAAATGAATCGAGAGTTTATTTAGTATTCCAGATCTAAATTTCATTTTTATTTGCGTGCTCTTACTCAGCCGCACTTGGATAAGACATCAGATCAGTAAAAGAGATAACTGCTTTTCAACATTTTTACTTTTTTTTTCTCACATTCCAAATTAACATTTTTTTTTTCAAATAAAATACAGTTTCAACAAAAAAGGGTGAATATGATTAACTTACTCTTGTCCCTCTGATGTGAAATCTTTTGTACTCTAACGTATTTTAATTGTGATGACTTACATTCGCTGCACTGAAAACAAGCCGAGACTGACGAGTGCGTCATAGATAGCTTCAGAGCATGTGGGCATTCTACAGTCCTTTGGGAGTGTCTATTAAAAAGACCTTGCAGACTGCAGGCTATCAGTTCACAGTTTAGAGATCTGGAAGAAAAAAAAAATATCTTCAAACAAGCTTGTGCTGTTCATTTGGTGTTGTGAATCCCATCCAAAAGTGCATTTTTAGACACTTATTCTGTATCTCTCTGCATTGCGATTTTGTATGTTAGTCATGTCAATTATCCACATTTGGTCTCCTGCTCTTTCATCTGAATGCAAAATGTCAAAAATAATAGATTTGTAATGCCAAAAAGCATATCTATTGATGCATGCTGTGTGCGGAAAGTATATGGATGGTCTTTACATAGGAAGACAGTGGTGGACTGTCACAGTGTGTGTCATCTCCAGCTTTCTAACAGCTCACTAACATCACAGCTCAATTGTTGAAAATGCCTGTATGCCCTGCAGGTAAGGGTCTATTAAATCCTCCTACACTGTGATCCTGCTCCTACGCCTGATTCTATCTCAACCTGTAAGGCTTTCGGTCAGTAACACCTATTGCAATTTACGTCTGTTGAATTCCAACAAATTAAACCTTGAAGAAGGAACAAAGCAATCATTGATTTCATAGCTAACACGCGACAGTTGAGACGAGCCGATAAATGATCGGTATGAAACGTATACATAAACTAATTAACTATATAAGCGGTGTCTCTGTGCGAAAGAAAGAGAGGGGGTTGGATGAATGGGTGGATGTGTGTGCTCTGTTTTACACTGTCAATTTGGCAGACGCCTGCAGGGGCTGGTGTGTTGCCATGGTGATATGAGCAAGGCATGAAAGAGCAGCAAGGTTTGCCTAACAGGACCAGTCTCATAAGGACTGATGAAACGAGAACCTTTCTTTAAGAGTCTCGCATACACTGTGTGCCTGTTCAACACAACCCACAGCGTCCCTCTTAAGCACAACACGATTTATGATATAATGAAATCAGACCTGACGATTTAAGGCTTGAAACATTTTGCTTTTGTAAGAGGATAAGATCCTGCTTTCACTCCAGTACAAATGCTAATATTTTAATAGTCAAAAGTTCTGTCGCTGGTGACAGACATATGTTGGAAAACAAGCATCTTTAAGCTGAGAGCTCCTGAGGTTTATTTCCACAGCCTGGTTGACTGATTATAGATCTGAGTAAGATTTGTCTTCAGCAGAAGTTTGAATGTTTAATAGCCTAATTATTGCTGGTAATATCCTCAGATGAAAACCCCACAAGCAGTTAAAAGTCAAGATTAATTGGGATATTTATTAAGGATTCGTGGCCCATTTATAGGCGATGAAAAGTCAAATTGCATTTGTCTTTTTATATTTACCAAAGGACCACCAAGGTTTTGCGGCGGTGAAATTGAGGAAAGGCGGCACCTCAGAAAATTGCTTGTTTGGTCTCATCCACCTGATTTATTAACGCAGACTGACCCCTGCAACAACTGTGTCTGGCACTCTACGTCAGGGAAAAGCAGGTGTAAAATATGCGGCGCTGTCGTATGGGACACACGGGCGGGAGGAGATTATAGGAACAGGAAGTGAGAGGGACAGACAGTGAACGCAACAGATGAAAGACAAAGTAAAGTCATCAGAACTCTCTGCTGAGCGCAGATGAGACAAAAGAGCAGCGAATTTCTTTCTGATTTCTTACACGGCTTCACTTTTCTGTTTCCTGCAGGTTCCTCCTGCTTATTTTTCCTGACTTTTAATTAATTCTCCCAGCAGCTCCCGTCCAGTACGATATGATTGAAGCAGCCGGTAGTGCTTCTTAAAGTAAGTAGGTGGGTATATTAATTTTTCTATTTACAGCAATAATATCACACCAAAAATCTCTCATACTTAGTTTTCACAACACTTTCAATCACTTATCTCTTTGTTGAACTGACAACATAAGACCTACAGTTTCCCTCTTGTGTTTGCAATTATAGTTCTATATGGATCACAGGCAAACATGCTCAGGCCCATCCTCCATCCAGGACATGGTAAAGCCATACACCCCAGTCCATCCTCTATGCTCTGCCACTGCCTGTCAGCTTGCTCCTCCCTCACTTCAAGGAGGGGCCCAGCTCCCGCTCAACAAACTCACCACTGTTTGCTGTCCTGGCTCCACAATGGTGAGACCAGCTCCCCGCGGACATCAGGGCAGCAGACACGCGACACATTTGCCAGCACAGACTGAAAACTCTGATTATTTGTTTTGTCTCACATTGTTGCATGGAAAGGTTCACAGAACATGACATTCGCCCGTTACAGTACAACCAAGAATATGCACAAATACTGATGAAAGCTAAATAAATTAAGAGGTAAAGATGTGTGGTTTTCACTGCACATGAAGTGTATGAAAAATTGTAATCTGAAAAGTAACTTGTAACTATAGCTGTCAGTAGTATGAGTGAAAAGTGTAGAGGAGTAGAAGTAAGAAGTTGCAAAAATAAAATTAAATAAAATTGATAAAGTACCTCAAATTTGTACTTAAGTTCAGTACTTAGATGTACTTAGTTAGTTAGCTAGAATTTTACCTATAACATTACAGATATTTTTACACAATGGGATGTAATAGAAGTTTGTGCAGGGGACGTGGATGACCAGGGAAAAATATTGAGTGAAACTAAGTTGAACGAATATGATCTATAGAGGGACAACATACATACATATAAGAGTTGCTGATGCTATCATGTTGACCTTTAATTCACTTAAATTCAACTTGGATCCTTTTTTCATGAGTTGCTTCCCATATCGTTGTTAATGATTCATAAAACATGTCAGGTGGTGACTGTGAACTTTTCAGCTTCAGCTTCAAAAGGGAGGCATGCATGAAAAAGTTTGAGAACCACTGCCCTGGAAGAAAAGTCGGGGCATTACCAAAGTCAGCAGGACGGATCATCAAGTAACCATAAATATCTGCACAAAATCCATCCAGTAGTTTTTCCGTCTTGACCAAAGCGGTGGACAACCGACTGACCGACATTATCATCCATAGAGAGAGCATAAAAACCAGTAAACAAAAACAATCTGACTTACCTTTTCCTGCAGATACCCTGGTTCAGTCCCCAGCAGAAACGCTTCAGGCCAGAAGTCTTAACAAACACAACTGGCAGCGTATGAAGGCGGGAAGTTGGTGAGGGATCACATCCTTTACTGCACTCATTACTCCTGCTGGCTGAACAGAGCGGGATCTTCAGGGGCGGATCGTGTGCCACGCAGCTCCATGTGGATCGGGGCCCTGCCAGTCAAGCTCCTCACTGTCAGATGAAAAGAAGAGGCTGGTGTGACTCCACGCCTGCGTGGATGTCTATACCCTCCATGGGCCGACAGTGAGAGTGCGCAGGGACGAGGAACACATGGCACAATGAATAAGCCATTTCACACTTAGGAAAAATTTATGAGTCGGGAAACAATTCTGTTCATCGTACACAAGTACATAACAGATGACTGCGCGCTCGATGCGGCGCTTGGTGCTCGTCATAAGCTGAACAACGTGCACAATTACATTTCAGAGCATTGTGATAAAAACATATCTTATAGTGAAAGATCAAACAGCCAGGGTGTCACATTCACCTTTGAAGTTGATAATGATAAAGTGCCTGGCGTGCTGTATAGCGCATGTGAATGATGCTTAAGAAATGAGTTGGTATAGTGGTTTCATAAAAGATAAATAAGATAAGATGTGGTTGGAATAGATCAGTTAAACACCTGTGTGGTGATTCTGTTTGTCTTTCTCTTTAGAGGTGACTGTAATGGACAGTGTAAACATTTGCATTGTGTCGTTTCAGATAGCTGGACTGGATAATACTATATTCCATCTGTGTGAATAGATGTAGGTTATCTGTTGATTTCATCTTTTTTTTTTGTTACTAATTATATGAATTTTCAACCAGCAACTTCTTTGACTCATTTATTCCATCAAGTAATTTCGGTATCGTCCTTTGTCTGTGGTTGTCGTCTGCTGTTTGGTTTCTCTGCTTTTACACTGTCTCAAATACAGGCCTGTTGGTGTGTGAAAGGGTTTTCGACCGACAACTCATTAACTATCACTAATTGCATCAATAATTTGATGCAGTGTTCTGGGGTTTCATTTTTCTTTTTTTCCTAAATGGTGCATTTGATTGTCAAAGACCTGTGTCTTCTCAATATAAATTGCTCCTCTGTGACAGTAATAACTCGGCTTTCTCTACCATGTTAAGACTTTGTTACACTCTAACCAGGCTGTAGCACAACTTCTTTTATCTTCTGGCTATAGTATGGAACAATTGACTGTTTACTGTTCTCATTAGTGATCTGCTATGCTCCACTCATTATTCCAACTGACAGGTCAGTGTACCCTTTGGGTGAGCCTGATTCGTTTTCATGCGTGAGCCCAATCATTAATTCGACCAGCAGACATGGCCTGCAGCCTCAGAGAAGACAAAATAGTGCGCACTTTGCTGAAACATCTGAGTCTGCTTTTATTACTAACAAGAAATAAAGGCTTCAATTGGAGATCCCGGTATTCAGCGAATATTGATGTGCATTAAAAATGACGGATCAATCATCCTCAGCGCATACAGTAATGATGAACACATTCAAAGCTTTGATGCTCAAACCACGGCAGAGCCAAGAAACTTTTAATGGCGAAATGATCCAAGCGTGCTTCAACTGAGACAAAACGAGCTCCAGCGTCCTCCAGAAGGAGCTGCATCGCACGCAGCCGCCTCCTTGTGTCAGCTATTTTCAGCTGCGTGCATCTAACCAAACCAACTGTCACAAAAGTTGAAGAAGTGGATTCACAAAACTGGTCCAAATGTTCTGAACGTTTCTGACATTTTTTTTTTTTTTTGGTTAAAAAGAGGGAATGAAGACAGCAGAAATGTTTCGTCTTCACTGGTGCTTACAAGGCCTGAATGTACTCAGACAGAGTATGTGATTCATACACGCTGGAAGAGCATATTTTGGGATTTTAGTGACAGGCATTGTTAAAAATTACCTGAAAACATGAGTCAGGAAGACAAACTTACAGAAAACTATTATATGAGATTATGCAGTAGGAGAATAAAGATAAGGACGGTAATGGCAAAGCCGCTCTCTCAGTTCCCATCATTACAACAACATTACGTCGTCTAGACACAAATTAAGTAAATGAAATAGAATGAAACACTGGTTCCTATACAATATATAAGCTCACATTTGTATCACCTCTGTGTCTAAGAGCATTAAAAAGAACAAATATGCCATTTTCTGCAAAGTTTGAATCGAGAGCTTTGGACTTAATTTGTTTCAAAACTTCCTGGAGAAATCTCCCTTCTCACAGAAGAGTATGAGTGTTCAGAGATTTATTCCTGCAGATTATATTTGCTTCTGTGCTTATTAAAAATTAAATATCACAATTGTTGATTTGCTCTTTCTACAGCAATTACAGGTATTTAACGCCTCCTCTGTCCTTCCTTTTTATCTGTCCGATTATCTTTATCTACTTTCTCAAATTCTCTCCAACTTCCTCTGACTTCTTCTTTGTCTTATTGCTTCTCTTGTCTTCGCTTCTTTACACTCTGGCTGTCTCTCTCCTCCTCTTTGTTTCCCTCTGTTTTATTCTTCACCTCGTATCTTTCCTCTTTGCCTTTTGCTCTTAATTCTCTCCTTCGTCCTCTCCTCTCCTTTTGTGTTTCTCCATTCCTCTCATTTATTCCTGTCCTCCAGCTCTCTTTGTGTTCGCTGCCACGCTCCTAATCCTGCGCTTCCTCTGCCCGTCGTCTCAGCCCTTTACGTCTCCTCTTTATTTCCAACTTCATAATCTTGTACCCTTAAATTAACACAGCGAATGTAAGCAATAACAATGTAACAGTTGCGCTGGCTGTTAAGTAATCAGTCGCCTCGTGATGGAGGTTTATGGGAACTGATGCTGTAGGTGAAATTAGCCTGAGAATTAACAAAGCAAAAACATGCACTAATATCAGGAGCAGCCTGATCAGATTCTGAGCACAATCTGAGAAGGTTCTTACCAACAACCTGGCTGTTTGGATCATGTCTTATTTACAGTACAGAAGCAGTTGAGGGAGCGCTGAGTCCGACGTCACTTACTGTAAAACGTGGGCGACGCTTCAAGGTCGAATCTAAAGGATTTTACTCTTCGCCCAGAGTTTTCATGTAGGGGGACACAAACTGCCAAACCGCGCTATGCAATGTGCAGCTTTGAAGATAGCTGGCATAAGAAAATGTTAGTTCAATCTAAAGTTACAAATTTTCTTGCAACTCATAGAGGTACACTCACAATTGGTCCTCACTCTCTGTCAAAACTTAATCTGCGCTTACATAACGACTGGTGAAACCGCAGGCAAGAGGACTCGGCTGCACGACTCCAGAGACAGAATCTTCATCTTTTTTTATAGCCGTCTTTACTTGCAGACAAGACAGACAAAGGTCAAGGTAAACTAGGAGAGATCAAAAATACCAGGGAAACTAAACACTAGAAAAAAAGACTGAAAGGCCTGACGCCGGGGACAAAGATGAATACTGAGAGAGGGGAGCACGCAGATGAAATACACAAGGGAGAGAAGGATCATGAGGCACAGGTGAAACTAATCAGTTAGACAATCATACAAGCGGGAAACACACAAGGGTGGAAAGTGAGGTATCTGAAACGAGGGGAAAAGTGAGTGTATGAAATAAAACGGGAAATGAAGAACGAATTAAACCTGGGGAGCAGGGCGGGATGTCACAGTTTACACATCTGTCCCTTCTCTCAATTACTGACGTGAAGGTTGATGTCAGTTAAAATTTGCACACCTAATGGTTCTGCCACTAATAAGCATCCACAGTTGACAGGTGCTGGATGTGTTGCTTAGGCTGAATGATGTATTTGCAGCCAAGGATTGTTTTTTGGGTTTTTTTGAGTGGCGTATTCTTTCATTTGAAGCAACTTAGCGAGAAACTAGTTTCAGAGCTGGAGTGAAACCATCTCCTGTCTTGTGGAAACATTTAAAAAAAAAAAAACTCGCTGATCCTTTTTTGTGTGTTGATTTACACCGAGGTACAGTTCTTCATTTCCCCGCGCTGTGCGGAGCTCCATGCAGTAGTTACCTGTAGTGAGCTGGACTCATGACAGGCTTTTTTGGGGGTACTGAAAAAAAGTTGCATTATAATTTGACAACTTGAAAATCTCAGCTGGAGTAATAAGTTCTTGCTCTGTTTGTGTTGCCGGAAGTTTTCAGTGACAGCAAAGCAGTTTATTACATGACTAGAAGAGTCACTGTACAGTCTAAAAAGTTCAAATACCAGGACTCTTGCACTTGTTTAACTTATTTATTTCAATGCTTATTTTAGGATTCTGAATCTCACACATGAAATGCAGCATTTCTCCTCACACACTAATCAGCATCTCTAATGTCTGTGTCTATTGCATGACAACTGCGTTTGCTGCTCTCGCAAACTTCATATCATGTCATTTTACTCTTAGATGCCAAATAAAAGTTTTCAGAAGTTGCATGTTATATAATCAAAATTTGGTTAATAGCGATTGTTAGTGAGTGAGTAAGAGATGGGACACAAACTGTGGTCTGCAGTTTCAAAGTCATCATAATGAAAGACAAATACAGTCTTTCCTTTCTCTTTGAAAAGCATAACTAAGGTTGTTGTTTTTCTGTTCAAACAAACTAGCAGTGCTGTTGTTCTACTGAGGTAAGTCTCCTCATTTCAGTGGAGCCTCTGTTTCCATTCCTGAAAATAACACGGTTCTACAGCTTGACTCTTCATGGTAATCAGTTACTTTACATGTGATGAATTGTTGGAAATGATGAGACAACTCCCTCACACGCATTTAATCCGCAAACCAGATGGCCACGTAGGAATTTAATGATTCCTAGTTAAAAGACGTAAACAATAGGTTTTTAGCATATGTTAAATCAGTTTATCAAATGAAATTCTCAGTGTAAATTAACAATGAAAAAAATCAGACGCGAATGTGGCAAAATCAAATCTGTTCCTATTATAAGGGCATAGAAAGCAAAAACATTACGCGTCTGACAGCACTGGCTGCTGTCATATTCATCTGTGAGGCTTTTAAGTGTGGCAATTATTGCAAAAAATAAAAAGGCATACAGCAGTGCATGACAAAAAAATAGTCATGCACTTTATACACTTATTAAATTGCAATGCTGTAAACATGTACGCACTTTAGTGTTTGCAAACACCTTGTTAAGTATTTTGATATTTTCAAATTTCACATTTCAACTCTGCCATTCAGCACCTCAGTGCAGCTCTAGTCTCTCAGTGGGAGGATGCGGTGCCCCTGGCAATTCTCACCGGGTCTCAACAGTTTATTTATGGAAGCTGATGCAGGTAAAAAGCACTATACAATTTGGGGCATAACAAGTCTATCAAATCATGAGCTGGATGCGGCCAAAGAATGAGAAATGTTTTGCAGACAGAGAGGCTCCGGACTAAACTTCGTGTTGGTTGGTGAGGGCTGTTGGTAGGCAACTATACAGTCTGTGTGTGGGCTGAATAACCAACAATAAGCTGGAAGTGGCCAAAAGCTCCTCAGAACTGCATCGCTGTTGTTGAATGTTGCTGTGGGTTTGACAGTACGGCAACCCTTTCACATTTACTGTTAGCATCACAGATAGTGTAAGTATGCACACAGACACAAAATTACATTTGCCTCGTACGACTACAAAGATGTGGTAAGTAAGTGGATGAACCATTTGTCTGTTATTCCTACTTGATCAGTGGCTCATACGTAGTTCATACTTGATTACTCTGAGTTTTCCATGCTTATATTAACTGGGGTCATAAACAAGGCTCTGTAAATAAATTAGAAAACTATCCAGCACGTTAATCCTGAACTCCATAGATAAGATAAGATAAATTGGAATAAGTTTGAGTTTTCATTGGATAATTTCAGACAGTTGTAAGGAAAAACTTTCTGTATAATTTCACACTATCTAATACTGTTTGTATCATCAGATATCACATTTTTAGAGGCAATGCACCCAATTTATTCTACCAACAAAGTGTGTGCCAAACTGTTTTCTACAGGAGATGATAATTTAATACCATCATATGATATTACAATTCAACTTAATAGAAAACCCAACAACATGAGTACACTTGCTAAAGTTGCTGAAGTTGAATAAAACAACTGGATGTTTTGGTCTTTTTGCACGTTGAAGCATTGTTTGAGCTGTCAGCTTGAATACAGTCAGCCAACTAACTCAATAAAATCTTGAGTGAAGAGAAAACAAAAAAAAAGCTGCAGCCGCCACAACCAATCGCACAGACCTTTGGCCCCCTGTAGCTCTGCTGATAGCAATACTTTGCTTTCCAAAGGATGCTAGAGCAACACACACACACACACACACACACACACACACACAGACAAATTAAAAAATACAGCTATTTGTCAAACTATTTCCTTATCATTTCAATTTAAACTAACAATCCAGCTAAAAGCGCCGATGCGTGCTTCAGGGTGTTAGCCCTACGAGCACGGGATACCAGTGGATGTCTGACAACATAACAGCTCATAATAGCCTACATTTCTTTTGAAGCTACGAGCGTCCCACCATGTCTGGAGGGGAGGTGAGCGGAACAGCTGCGGTGCCAGCTAACAAGCCTGTAAGTAATTGGTGGCAGCGCTGTGGAACAATCCATACACACAACGGCAAACAATCAGATCAGATAAGCAGAATTTTGTTTGTCCTCTCTGTGCTTTCCGGCCACAAAAGCAAACTTTCATACAGAGCCGCTAACAGACGTCTAGTGTGATCCATCCAGGCTGTGCACGCTTTCCACTTCTGCATGGGCCCATTTCCACTTTATTATCCTTCGTAGCCTGATGGGGTCGGGGTGGTTTAGTAACTCATTTGATAATTCACTCTTGACAAAAATGGTTATGTCTTAGTTTACAGCCTGCAACGTACAGCGTAATCCTTCCAAATTTACGATGTAGGTTTGTGTACTGACAGTGTACCAGCACAGTATGTACTGATACAAGGTACACAGCACAAGGTTCAATTCTGATTTTATATTAATCTGCAACACGGGGTTGTCAAACAAGATGCTAGTCCCTGTATGCTGCCCACCAAACAAAAAATTATATAAAAGGATGAATAAATAATAAGTCATAAAAATAAACGATTATTTATGGTCGAGTGCAGAGGACGAGTTGATGAGTCTCACAGCCTGAGGAAAGAAGCTGTAGTCTGGTGGTCTGCAGCGGATACTTCTCTATCACTTGGCACACGGCAAGCAGGGTTGTGAAATGAGGGAATAAAGGGCTAACAATGTGGGATGTTAAAAATTATACTGTAGGTTTTTTTTTTTTATTACGTTACCTGGTATTACAGAGTATAGTATGACCATTACTGAGCAGCAAAGCTAGAAATGATTATATTATTATGGAAGGGTACAGATGATAAACTGAGGACAGGCTGCCTCCATAGTTCCTAAATAACTACACTAACATTGTGTTTTCATTTTAGAAACAAACCTATAAGTTACAGTACATGTTGTGAAGTAGGCCGACTTACAGTGTGAATAAGTTATTATATTAATAAGTAAGTATATGTTATTCTGAATAACATGTACTTACACAGGAATTGAGAAGCCAGAGGTGGTTCAGGTTTATGTGCATTGACGCTGCTGTTACAGAGAGTGCTGCTCATTGTTGCACACGTTGTTTATGATGAGGCAGTCGTAGAAGATGATCGGTTTTATGTCCCGTCACAGTCTCGTGAACGACCGGTAAAGGACGCGCTCGCTACAGTCCTTGAAAAACTTTGAGAGTCAATGCACAATATCAAAATTAACATATATAACACGTTATGGGTAATAACTTTCAAACTCGGCAAGTCTTTTTTTACAGGTAAACAAACAAAAACCCTTACACTTGCACCCAGGACTGAGCTGACCTAATGCGAAAAGCACATGCAAGACCTGAATAAATCATCTTTATGTCGCTTAACAACAGCTCCATCAAGACGGTCTGAGCTGCCACACACTTCACCAGCAAACACTGATGGCTCGTTCATGACCTGTGCTCAAGGATAGATGTGCTCATACTACAATGGATGTCTGGTAGTTAAAAATATGTACTGAGTAAATCTTTTCTAAAATCCTCCCGAAGACTAGATATGTCCTCTTTGGTTAAAGTCAAAAATACCTGCAGTATAAATTCTTTAAAAGTTCTTAAAGTTGCCATATTGTTAGTCCCTTATTCCCCAACTTCACTTCTTGTTCCCTTGTACCCACATGTGTGTATGTATCAGTACGTACTGTCCTGTACTGACTCAGAAAGAAGACTTGAACAGCCCTGACTTAGCATGCCCAAAAAAAAAACAGATCCAGATTGTCTGCTACAACCTAGACTGTCTGAAAACTGCATCTGACTGGTGATTGTTGTACAATATGAATAATAAAGGAAGTAGGTCATGCTTGCACATCACAGCTGAGGTTTTTGCAAAGCAGCAGACTTTGTTGTACATAAATTTACAAATTTGCAGTAGATTCCCTCCTCAAGCAGCTGGACCAGGTAGAGCACAAAGAGGCGTCTTCTCCCACCTGTTGAATGGCTTTTAGTTGAGAGAATGCCGACTGAATAAGCGCGTCATTTTATTATCGCTTATATTCACACCTGGCAGCCGCCAAGTACAGCTGCAGGCTGGTGACACAGGGAACAAGGATACAGTAAGTTTCCCTGGGGGTACAGGAAATACTATCTATTGACCGTACCTACGAGAACCACATTTCACAAGACAGTCCAGGGATTTGACGGAGTACGATTCGCTCACAAGCCTGAGACTCAATAGTTAACTAAAACAAGCAGAAATATAGCCACAAGCAGCGATTCAAGGATTAAAGCCCTTTGGCGCTCGACGGAAGGAAGCAGCTCAATCGGCCAAAATTAAAGCCGCAAGCAGCAATGAGCGGGTTTCAGGCTTCATAAAGGTGAGCGAAGTCACATCAGCTAGTTTTATTCTGTTGAAAGAAGGAGTGAGACCAATCACTCGGCTGTTTCATCATCACAAAGCCTGAAGCATTTCAATAACCGAGTGTCCAAAGTTCCGCCATTTGTTCCCCCCTTCATCAGATCTGAACGAAACTCGGCGTGTACGTTGAGGAGAGAGCGCGGGATGTCTCAAATGAGTGTAATCAGGATTGTTCAAAGGTGTCTTGAGTGATGAGAAACTATATGATAGGTCACGCCCACATGCACCAGTCAATACCTGTAAATGTCCCCGTTGTGGGACTAATAAAGGAACATCTTATCTTATTTGGTACGTCAGGTTTTGGTTAATACTTTCCCACAGAGCATAAATAACTACACTGATGACATCCTGTCCACTGGATACGCATTTTTGGTATTTGTAGGCCTATTCCCAAATACGACCTGAAGATATGTATCCACATTCATGATTAATAGACTAATTGTTAATGAGTTAAATCCATTTTCCCGCATTTTCTTTCTCATTCAGCTCACAGCAATTTGAGCTGCTGCGGCAGGTAGGTAATAATAAATATGTGTAGATAATAAAAGCTGATCATGATTACATTCAAATTCATTTCCTCACTTGTGCCTTTTAGAAGAGAGGAATCAAAGAAGCTCATTTTTAGAGGATTGAGACGTCCTTTGTTTCCGAACCATCGTCTGAAGGGATGTCAGTTTTTGATGAGTTGGTTCACCTGTCACTGGCTCCAGCTTTAACAGCTCTGTAGTGACTTTTCGTGGTTTGACAATTGTATTTGACCATATACTCACTGCACAAATAATAATAAGGGCACACACTATCTGCTGCCAGCACATTTTTCTTTTTTGTTTTGTTTGTTGTTGTTTTTATGTCTCTTCGTCAGAATGCTTTATGGAAAGTGGACATCGTGTACAAAGATCTCACAGCAAACTTTAGTTTCTACCTGACACATCTTCAGCAGGATTGAGCTCGTAGCTGAATGACTGCTTACTAAAAAAGAAGTTGTTTTAGTGGGTTATTTTTCTGTTTTGTTTTGTTTTTAATAGACCTGCTGCTTTCCAGAAAGCTAGTCTGGCAGCAGCATCTGTATAGACCCAACTTTCAATGAGAAAACAAATAAAATCTGGTAGTAATTATGAGTCTGATGTTTGTCCCGGTATATAACTGCAGTGATGTTGTGATGTGGTTTCAGAGCCGTCTGATCAGTTGCATCATCCAATCACTAACAGATTTCCAATAAAGGGGCGAGTCGGTCAGGTAAAAGACGTCCGCTCAGGCTGGTGTCGTGTATTCTCACTCCTGTTTACTCAGGGATCCCTCCTCGCTCCTCGCAGCAGACATAAGGTAAAAGGAACAGCCGTCATGATGGCAGATCAGAATGATTTCTGGGTCAGGCGTGGAGTGAGGAATGATCAAAAAATTTAGTCCGGATGTACCCAAACATTTTTGTCCCGTCTGGAAATATTAGAGCTTTGAACTACAAAATTTTGACAGATGACAAATCTAGCGTGTTGTGTAGTGCTATCTGTAAGTCGAATGTCACTGAATTATTAAACCCTGTTCAAAGCTGAAATTTTAAAAATGTGGTTAAATTGCACAGTGCATTCAAGTTATATCACAGTATATGTGAAATTATCACTGCAAGGATTTGGTAAAAAAAAAAAAAAAAATCACAAAATAAAACAAATGGTTGCATATAAAAACGTATATAGAGTACACTATGTACACACACAAACCATGTACACTGTGTACATATGCATGTATATTTAAACACATACACACAGGCACATTCAGTCTAAGTTAAAGCTCCAACCTCAAGCTAATCCTCTCCTTTTGTTTTCCTCCAAGTTACACGGCTTCCTGCAAATACTGAACCAAGCAGCATTACAGAGCAGAGCGAGGGAATGAGTGTTAATGACTGAGGTGTATTTGTCAATCAAGCCTAACACTGGTATGTGCGTGGCTTTACATATCCTCCCCATGGGAGTATCATATCGGGGCATGCATTCTGTGTGTCTGCACGGTGTAGGGCTGTACACTCTCACTGGTGCGGATATGTCTGTCACTGCCTCTCTCGAGGCTTCATCCGGGAGGAGACCATCTGTTTATTTTGTCCCGACATCACCCCTGCCTCCAATACCTTAGAGGCCTGTATCTTCTGAAAAGGTATAAAATGACTTCTGGGATACATTATTTGCCTTGTTATTTCAACATGTATAGAACAGTTATTAACTTTTTCATCCTCTTTTCACGTGTAAAACATCAATACTATTAATTTTGGATAAAAGCCTTCACGTTCACATTTATGTTCACAGTATGTGGAGGGTTTGTTCCATCCTGTCGATCAGTGGTTGCACAGAATCGACAGCAGCGGTTTTAATGAAACAGATTCCTCATGACGTCTTCCTCTCTGTCTTCCTGGAGCCCACGTGTCATGGTGTGATTATGTACATTTTTGTCACCATCCCACTCATCCTACTCAGCAGACTCAGACTTGCCGAGTAATTATACCGAAATCATAATTTGACACAAAATTGACTCCATTTTTCAAAACCTAAATCTAATAACTGTTTCATGGAAAGGTTGGCTTTCATGTGTGTCCACAAGTGTATTGTCAAGTGCAGCCTAAATGAAAAGTCCTTACTTGGCTGCATCAGTAGCTCAGATTGCAATAAGCCAATACAAATACAAACACAGATTTTGTATGCTTGAATTATCTTGCGAGTCATTAATTATTTTTAAAGGAAAGTCACAATGTCACAGCATTTGGTCTATTATTTTTATTATTGTACCTTCTTACTAATGTGGATCATTGTTTTCAGCAGATACACATCATGCGCTGGCTTGTAAATAGTAAAAGCTACATTCTTCTAAAGGGAAACACATTCCTGCAGTCACACAGATAGTCATTATGTAGTACAAGTGGTTATCTTGAATTTGAAATGGATGATGTCCCTACTCTTAAAAGACCTCTATTAGCCTGCCAAAAAGTGCAAAGATTGCCAAAGATGATGGAAAATGAATATCAAGTGCAATACATCATTCTTGTCTGGCTAGCGATATGGCAATCCCAGGTGGAAAATTAATTTGATTTCCACTACAGCCTGACATTGTAAGATGAGCAGCAGGAGCACTTTCTGTATTTTCTGCCAGCGCTGATCATCACAGTGTCAAGAGTCCCAGATTTTGAATATATTTTCATATTTTTTTGGGGGGGGGGGGGGTTCCATTTGTTTTACCCAATATAGGGTTATTTCATGTTTAGCTTCAGCTCCTGGTAGTACTGCAGGTTAATGTGAATGATGCCAGCATAACAGGGACATTTATTTGGTGCAAATGAAAACATGCAGGTTGTATGAGAATTGCCGAAGATTTAACACAATAACAAATGCACATGACAAAGGTTGTTATAGTGACACAGTATTCCTCTAAGTACAAACCGTGTTTGAGCAAAAGACTACAACCTGAACCATCCTACAGAGCAGCCTCACCATGACAACTCAAAATATAACCATATGGGAAGTTTGCTTGTGCTTAATATTGACTGAGTATCAATAAACCTGAGAAATTAGAAAAACGTCTGTGCCCCGAACAGATTCAGCACAACAACCCCACGAGTGATCGATAAGCTCAGTATTTCACCCTGTGTGTTTGTATTTGAGGCAGAGATTGCGAGGCAGACCGGTTAATTTAATGATGCCAAGCTGTTATACATTACACAATCTGCCTGAAGCTATGGCTATAACAGTAAAAATATATGAAGGCAGCAAATACAGTATCACTGCCAATTCTCCGTTAATTTGGAAAAACTCACCTGTTGCACAACAACAACAAAAAAGCATCCTGCACTAAATCTTCCTTAGCAGTTTGTTTTGTATTGACTCCTGACTGAACTGTGGCCTGAATATAAATGTCTTATTTCTTCCTCACTAATTTGTATTGTGAAATATTTAGTCAAATGGGCAGGCCTTTCTTGTAACACTCCTCGCTTTGCTTGATGCTATACAGAGGTCGACAAATTGCCATTCTCTGAACTCTTAGCTGGCTAATTAATGACCTGTCAATCACACAGCAAAGGCAACATCCAGGAAATAATAGCAATTCAGATTTAGAAGATTTCATATCAATGACAGCAGCGGGCAACAACTCAAAATCAAAAGTCTGTAACATAAAATAAAGATGATGAAAGGCAAAGAAAATGTTTTGAGCTGTTATCAAAATCATATATAGTATTTTTTTTATGAATAATTCTATTGGTGAATAAGTATTGGCAAAGCATCTGCTCATTGAACAGACACCTTACACTTGCCATTCATGCCAGTGAAGCTTTCTATTGCAATAAATCACCTACTCATCTAGTTTATTCAGATCAACAACTTCAGTCATTTTAACCGGGTTATCTGGAACTGGTTACGTATGCATGCATACGCCGTAGTGGGACGGCGGGCTGCAGGAATACAGCTTCTCATGTGGCTGAGTCTTATCACAGCTTCGAGAGTCTTGTGCGTGCTAGAATGATAGTAGGTGGTCACGCCGCCAATTAAGGCAAATCATGAGAGTGCATTTCATGTTGGTGTTACATCATGTCTCTACCAGCGTTTTTCTCACCAGTTCCAAGTCCGCTGAACAAAGTAGTTTTTTTTTTTTTTTTTTTTTTTTTTACATCAGCCACGTTGGAAAGAAACAGTATAATGAAATTATAGAAAGCAGTGTGTGTATGCGTGTGACACTGCTGCAGAGTGACAGAAAGAGGGATGACCGCAATTATTAAATTTCATCTTCAGCTAGTCTTAATAGCCGCGCATATTACTGGTGAACACGCGTGCTGCTTTGAGGCAAACTGAAATGCATGATGAAAGAGACAATTAGCACTTACACAATCAGAGGGAAACATATCAGCAAAGCCAAAACAGCAAAGACTGATTGGAGAATTTATTTTTGTCATTAGATGCTGGCAAATTAAATCAGTCCTCTAGACCGGTCCTTCTGAGGACTTCAGAACCCAGCTCTCATTCAACAGACAACATCTAAAGGTCTAATCATGCCAGTCCCACAGCCTGCAGTCAGGGAGAGCCGCTCCATTCACATGGTTCTTAAACTGCATCTGTGACACTAGAATCCCCAGGGTGTGCTCTCCACAGATGCTGCTGCCAGACTAGCTCTCTCGTCTACAGTCCCTATTTGGAAGGAAGAGATATGCAAAGAAAAAAAGAACAGCCTTCTTTATATCCTTGACAGCTCATTACCACGGAAACAACCCTGGCCTGGCATCACTGGCCGGCCCCCCTCGCTGGAGGAAACAGACAATAAAAAGGGAGTGCTGAGGAGAAATGAGAGTGCAGTATTACATGCACTAACTGGCCCTTTAATTAAAATATGCTTAGCTGCAGAATGTGGAGGTCTGCTGTATTTTTGGGCGCCGTCAGCTTCTGCATGTGTGGCGTTAACACCTGAATGTGGTAAAGGGCAAAAACCAGGTGCTGGAGAACGTCTGACATAATAGATAAACAGGACAAATTTGGCATGAGCAGCATCACTTTGTGGGTCCTATCACGGTTTGGCGCACTCACTGTTAAAAAATGCTTTTGTTCTTTGTTCAGGAAAAGGGGAAAAAACAGTAACAAGGGAGCAGGACAGACAGGTGGGAAAGTCTTAACTGGATTCAGTCCGAGCAGAGCGAGAGCACGGGTTTTTTTAACACGAGCGGGGAACTTTAACCTTGACTGTGTCTGGCTAAACAATGAAAAATCTGTTTAATTATCCACGATCGAGTCGAGCCCGCAAGTATAGGAAACAGCTGCAAAAACAGTTGTAATCCCTTCTGTTTGTGGTGACGTGCCAGGAACTGTTTTAGGATGGAATGGGGTCACATTTCAACAATCAAGAAAGGCGACGTTCTTCGCGATTTGCATGTTTTCCTCATGGTGTAGCGCTGCAAAATGGGGCAGGTGACAAGGGGGAACCCACCAGGAAAACTACAGTAAATAGCAGGTTTAGGCTTGTTCATGGTTCTTTGCAGTAGACTAGCGTTTTGTGGCTGTGGTCTGTTATTGTACAGTTTCTGTACTTTCCCTCAGTTTGAATTGCACTGAAGTGGTCTTTGAGGTTTCAAGGTCTTTTCAATTAATGTCTATTCAACCTCTAGTTCTTTTCTCAATCATGTTTAAGTTGAGTTTGGATTTAACCAATGACACTCACTTGGCTCTAAGTACTCCTTCACAGATGCTTTTTAAGACCACATATTTTGTACTTTCACAGGTGTCTAGCATTGAGGTTTTCGAGGCTAAGTGATGCCACAGGATACAGTAAAAGGTACGAATCGTCCTGCTGGAAAACTAAATCGACTCCTCTGACATTGTGCTCGGAGATGTTGCTGGCCGAGGGTAATGTGGACTCGATACGACATGCTTGAAGTTATTTTGAAGCAAACATTGGAAGACTCGGAAAGACTCTCCGTTTGTCAGTGGACCCTGCCAGAATTCATCTGGACATCAGAAAACGGCCCTGCCTGCTAGTTTTGGAAGTAGGTCAGTCTTTAAGATCAACGCATGCAAAGATTTTCTTCATAGCTTTGAGCAAAGAGCCACGGGCGCACCGCTTCAAATGACACGTATGAGGTGACTTCTTCCTTCGCCTTCAGAAGCAGGTGGACTGGGAAATGTTGTGGCAGTACAGCAGGAGTACAGTATCCTCAGCTGACATGAGCTGTTGTAGTTATTGTGATTAAAAGATGATTATAAAATGGTTCTCACAAATGTGACTTAATGTTAATAGAGAGTGCAGTACAAATCGCAGTTAAACTAACAGTCTGTTAATTCAGAAAGGAAGAGATTAGTCTACTTCAAGTCATTGGTTTTCATTTCAGACCTCTCCATATTATAAAGCCGATTAAAAAATTAACTTAATATTCTTTGATTTAATGAAAGCTTTAAGAGGAAAACCAAGCATCAGAAAAACACTAAAGATGTCTGTTTTCCAACATGTCTTCAACCTCTTCAACCTGTCTTCAGCTTTTGAGAATTTAAAATTGTTCTACATTATTTTTGCCAAATTTTTGGAAGTATTTGTTCACAGGATTCAAACATGTATCTATAACACTGCAAGTAGAGAAGTTGCAACACCTTAAAAAACTGAATTATTCCGTTAAACTCATCTTGACTCATCACAACAGTAATGTTTGTTGATTTTTTTTTTCAGCTTTGCAATGCATACCTCCAGTGTATTATAAGCACAGAGCATAAGGAGTAAGCATAAGGGGTAGTTGGAAAAAAAAGGTCCCAGCTGGGGTGACCGCACTCTTAGACAGGCTGAGCGGGCAGCTGAGAGATACAGAAAGAGAAAATTGTTTTTCACCCTAAATCCTGACATATGACACACCCATCACAGAGCATCAGTTAGCCTGAGGGGGTTGTCTGAAAAACGGGGATAGGAGATTTCATGAACTCCCGGCAGGTGAACAGAACGCGAGGCAGGAAAAACAAGACCATGGCGGCGCGGGACGAACATGCCATAGGTAAAGGAAAAGCAGTGCTTCTGCTTCCGGCGAAGAGAGAGGGACAGTGAGGTTTAGTGTCACTGCTCTGCCTCGATTTGATTATTAATGTGGAGGAATATAAATCACATCATGCACATGTACATAAAATATAGCTAAATGTAATTGATTTATCTTATACACATGTGCATGTAATTCTTTTGATGCAGGAATTTTCAATTTATTTTATATCATATATTGATTGTTTTAAGGACATTAGGGATTTACAGGGAAATAGTATGTAAAGCAGCCAAAGATATATTTTGGATATCGAATTTGAAATCGGTGACCCACCAGTGAAAAGTGGTTGATTTGGGAATGGGCCAGTATCTGACTATATAAAGATAAAAATAATAATAGCCAGCTGGCAGAAGGGCTTCTGGTTTGGATGGCGAGTGTTGAGGACCTAGAGCAATCTGGATCTCATAGATAAGCTCACAGGTGGGTGCTTGTGAGCCCTGTGAGGCGATACAGTGATGAAGTCAAATCAAATGCTGAAAGATAGAACAAAAACATCCACAGCATCATTGAAGTGACGGGAGAGGAGGGAGCGCCGAGGAGGCTCCTCGTGATCCCGCTTTATCATGGCAGTCATGTTGAATTCGAGCTCCGCAGCAGCAACGCAAGCTGGGCAGGTAAGGGAGCTGCATGACCTCGAAGAAAAAAGGTCTTCATCGTTGCAGCAGACTTGATAAACAAGGCCACGTTGTTGCCAGTCCGGGAAGATCTGATTCAATATTGGAAGAAGATCTAAAGGAATCTAATACATCTTGGTCATGGACTGTGCCTTCAATATGTTAATTAGTTCCATCCACATCTAGCACATCTATGTCATAAAATAATTCAAGCAGCAGAATGAGGCCATTTGAATGTGTGTGTGTGATATTTGTGTGTGTGTTTAATCTACATTTTGTGATGCAACAGTTAGAATTCAGAAGGTGCTCAAATTCTGGATCAACATGCGAACAAAGAGCAGAGTGGTTAGTAACCTCACATTAGATGCTGACTTTCGACACCAGCAGGCAACATTCCCAGTATGTTTAAGTCGGGGGGTGTTGAGACGTGAATTTATACAGCATTTCATCATTTTGTGTGTGTTTGTTGACACAATCTACCGAGAGTGCTGCCGTTGGCTAGCTCTGTCAGCGATGTGATGCACGCCTTCACTCTTCATATTCCAAAACTCCCACCCATATTTATGAGCCAAATGTCATGAACTTATATGTGCATTTCACTTCATGGGGAGTCAAAATCTCTCATGTTGGCAGGAAGCTTTAACTGCCAAAGGGATGTGTTTAGTAAATAGCAGCAGCAAACATCTGGCCCTCTAATTTTAATTAGCCTCGGCTTACAGTCGGGCTTTGCTCTATCTTGTGTCGTGGTATAATCTTTAGAAAAATTTCATGACCTCTCTGATTTTTTCTCGAGAAGAGGCCATGAATTGACTGAAAACACCTTATTTGAGAGGTATTAAAATTTGATCTGATGTTCAGGCCAGTGGGAACGCAAATAGACCTAGAGTATTTACCATAAAGTCAAACAGTTCAGTTGTTGGGTTTTAAATATTTGTCTTGTGCGTTGTGTGCTCACAGCACATTCTGAAAATGAGCTCTGATGTTGGAGCTCAAAGTATAATTCTGATGTCTTTGAGATGACGGATGCTGTATGCTGCTGTTGGGGATGAGTGATGGTTCGAGACAATCTTTTATCTTTTGACAGACTGGTTCTCTATATAGAGACTATCATGATTAAATACTCTCTCCAACTTTCACATAATGTCTATGGCCTTTTCCGAGACGTTCAGTCCATATGGGCCTTCACCACAAAGCATGTCACTCTATAAAGAACTTCCAGAGCACGAGTTTGGTTAAACATGCTGTCCTTGAGTTGCTGTGTCTATTTAAATTGCATACAGTACGTGGCCATTTTGATTAGAGAACCAATTCAACTATTTCACTTACTAATTTTTTCTAATAATTCGTTTGCTGAAGAGAGCCTGTCTGCAGACTGCAACAGGCCTCCATCTCCTCAAGGTACATGACTAATAAAGAATGCAGTAATACATAATGCATTAATGCATCTCATACTGTCATATATAAATATACATATATATATAACTGTCTCTTTGTTAGGTCTAAATCAATGTTTGCTGTTGCGCAAAAGGTTATAAAACAAGTTTGCTGACAATGAGAGTCCACAGTTCATCATCAGACTGCCCCAGCTGCCATATTATAATTCACTAGATCCAGATGACAAAAAATATAAATGCTTTGTAATTTAACTAATGGAATGTAAGTGCATCTGGAATATTGAAATCCTTCACTCTTGTTGAATGAGGATTATGGGATGAGTTTGCTCCTTAAATTGGTAAGTAGACCTCTGGGTTAAGATTGTTTTATAGTTTTGTTTGTTATGTGCTGAACATGCTCCAATATTATAATTGGCATCTCAGCTTTTTTCATCTCCTGCACACTTGTTGTTGGCCTCTCTGATATTTCCTTATTATTTTATTTTATTTATCTTATTTTCACTTCACAAAGTGCTGGTTTTTTCATACATTTATTTCTCTGCAGTAGATGATTGACTTTTTAGAGAAAAAAAAAATGTTTATTTTGAATGTCCTCCTCTCTCGCAAAGAATGTTTTTTTTTTTTTTTTTTTTTGGCTTTTGGCTTTTTTTATTTTATCATTTTTACTGAGCAATATTAAAATACAGAAGTTAAGTGCAGAAATGAGAAGGCCGGTTAAAATGTTTATACTCAGTTATCCTAACTTTAAGAAGTAAATACCAGGGTAATAAAAAGCATACCTCTGAATTGTGCCGTTCAATTGCTCCGTGTGGACTTCAGTTTGGGAATGGTGGGTGAGACACAGCCTCTGCTCAATGGACTGCAGCTTACACCAGCCGTAGTTGACCTTTAAAAGACAGCACAGCAATAGTTACGTACTGGAAATTGGCAATACCGTTTTTATTCTGCCTTTTTATGAGAGTGCAGGCCTTGGTCTGTTAGCAGTCTCTGTCCATCCAGTCATCTGGTTAAGGTTTTGGTCGCCAGCTTCTTCTCGAGTCACTTTAACCACCAGGTCTCTTCACATGAGTTGGAGAGATTCTGCTACATGTAATAAAACCGACTGACAGCTGACAAAATGTTCCTTTGTTTCTTCTACCTTTGTTGGATAACAGTCTTTTATCTTAATTTATCACTTGTCACTCAAACACTTCATTCAAAGTTATGATAGCGACACTCACCGTTGTATTGGCAGTGTATACTGTCGGAGTGTTTCCACAATTATCAGAATAAAAAAAAACTACAATCAGCTGCAGATAATTATTCTCTTTATTGTGTGATAATTGGACAGGCTTCTGACATTTGCAAAAAAAAAAAATACATATTACATCCCTCTAGGACACGCTGGTGAACTATTATTGAATGTGAAGTATTCCACCTCATTACTTTGAGGACGCCAGCTCACCCACTTGCGAATGTCAGCTCCTATACAAGGCAAATGATAATGGCCTGCTTTTGCACTGCGGGTCTTCTCCAATATGTCCACCAAAATGCCTGCAATGGAACTTTTTTGTCCGGCGACGATTTTGACGAGACTTGCTTCGATTGTGCTTTCCCATGTAGTACAAGTCTCCATTTGGTATTATATTAAACATAATAGAACATTGGGAACACAACTGTGGCAGACAATTACTTTTTTTTTTCTCTTTTTTTTTTTTTTTTTCAAAGTGCTATTTTATCCTGCAGGTGTCCAACCTTCTCTTTGCTTCAATCTTTGCTGATTGACACCTCAGGATTCTGGTTATGGACTTTCAAATCCAGCTCCTCTGGCTGTGTTTTGCCAGCTTGAACAGTGTGACTGCTCCTCAC
Source organism: Holacanthus passer (assembly GCA_025331565.1). Classification (NCBI taxonomy): domain Eukaryota; kingdom Metazoa; phylum Chordata; class Actinopteri; family Pomacanthidae; genus Holacanthus; species Holacanthus passer. The sequence goes on from JAFREQ010000005.1 coordinate 9,659,217, forward strand.
CCTGCCTACCTTTACCTCTTATCTGTTTTTAGCCATTTCTTTTCTATCTCAGCCTGAGTTTGTCTGTCTCTCTGTCTCCGCTATCTGTCACACATTGGCATGCGTCACAAAAAAAGAACAAAAAAAAAAACACTCACTCAAAGCCCTCACCCTGTATGACTCATTAACAATCTATCTCTTAAACTATCACTGTGAAGTTAGTGTTATGTGTGTATAAACTCCAGCAGTTTCAAGTGTGTTAGTCAGGCCGGGAATGTCATTACAGCTGATTGGAAACTAGACCTGCATTACCAAATGTGCAGTGTTTCTATTGAAGGGACTGGACAACCGGTCAATAACTGGAGTGATGATGTGTAATTTTCCAGTTAGTTTAGTGGTTTGGGAGCATTGTTTTCAGAGGTTGCTGCTCCACCTGTTGAGTGTCCATTGGAATGACAATTTTAACTGGAAAACTAATTGGAAGAAACAAGTGCGAGTCGAAATATTCAAATGAATTTTAACCTTTGATTCTTGTGGCGTCTGGCACCTTTTACTGCAATTTAATGTGCTGTTGTTTCTAAAGCAACAGTCGCAATCCAGGTGTGACAAAGCACATGATTGACGTCCCTCGCATACTGCGTGTTGATCCCAGCACACGGGCAGGTCTCATGCAGTCAGTGTTTGTCATCTGTCGTACGCTGCGTGTTGAGATGCCTTCATGCGTTATGTTGCCTTCATGCGCGCCTGTAGGAAATCTCAGAGTGAATGCCTCGAGCTATTAGAAACAATACTAATAAGGTCAGAAGAAAATGCACATAAATTAGCGCAAAAGACATAAGTCGGTTCTCGTATAGTCCTCATAGAGAATTATTTTGGCAGCCAACCCAAATAAGGTTTGCTGTCGCCAATTTCGTTGTGTATTTCATTTTTTCTTTTTCTTTTAGAAGTTTGCCTGAAAATGCGGCTGAGAGTGAAAATGAGTTGGGTTTGTTTCATGAAAATTCTGTATTGCTTTGCAGATGACTTTTAATGCTCAGTGTTGTTGACAGCATAGCCAACTTGTCCAAAGCACAGACTCCACTAAATTATATTATTTACACTGTGGAGACATGTCTACTGAATATGTTTAACTGGGAATACAACAGCAGCCTTTGTGCCGTCCTCGGTCGGCCGCCCTGTGGACAAGTCCCGCTTTACCTGACATTCTTTCATGTTGTCAGAACCAGACAGGCATTTTCATAAACATATGCACCAATTACAAAATCCATTAATATCCATCATGTTCCATCATAAATCATATAGCTGGGCAGTCTGTCTGACTGTAATTATTGCTGAGCAAGAAGCAGAAGTCTGTGATTAGGTTTAGTCATTATTTCCCTCCATGTGATTAATCTCAGCTTTGAAATAATAAATGGGGAAAATGAAGCAGTTTTATGTCAGCGCGTTTGTAATTGTGAATTTGAGCGTGACATATTATGAAGCCGAGTTTTGACAGAAATCTGTTTCTGTCAGTCTCCTCTCTCTCCCACCCCTCTATGTCTGTGACAAACACAATGATCAATGCTTTGCCATGTTGTTGTTTGTATCAGAGCATCTAAAAATATCATGAAACCTACAAATGTCAGATTGAAATCCAACCATTTCCCTTGGTCTCTGTTCACTCTAAAGTATTTAAAATACTTTTGCTGAATGTCAGAATAGGGGGAAGAAAAAAAAAAAACATTCACCCATGAGAAAAGCACACAATATAAAAACTTGGGTTTAGTGAGATTCAGTCATTCTTACCTGTAATAAGGGATATTTCTACATTATTACACCAGGGCTGATTAGCAGCAGTGCTTGCATATTAACCTCAGTGTATTCCCACAATTATTCGCTCTACCAGAGGACACTTTTATTTTCCAATGAGACTACGAGTTTGGACGCATGCACATCATATTAATTCCCAGCTTTGTTTGAACAGTCATTAAAGTGATTTTTTTCAGCCCTTGCTGAAATTACACTCGCTCTAGTGAATTATATGTGCATCACACTTTGCCTTCAAGCATCAGTGAACAGAGGATATCTTAAATACTAATTGTTAAAGGTTCATGTTCTTGCCACTTAGTACCAGGAAATCCTATTTGGATGCTATATACTCCCATTCAACAGAGGTCCTAATTCAAATTCTGAATGTAGATTTCTCATCATTGCAGATGGTTGTATACTTATCTTATTGATCTCTTTGTTCAGCAATTTCTCTTCATTATGGGAATAATCAGATTTACTAAGGCCGCATATATGAGATTAAAAAATATCCCTCACCTTCCAACGGCAACACGTGGGGCCTTTTTCGTACAACATTGGCTCCCAGACAACGCTGACTAATGTCTTCTGGCACACACAGTTTTAGGGAAATCAATTTCTGCACAATAACCAGCCCAAGCAAAAATCGGCCCTGTGGAATGAAGGAAAGCATATTACTTCTAATGCAAACCCTATTATCAAAGACACACAGTCATACATTATTTAGTGAATGCCAGTTTCACAAGGCTGGTTCAAAAACAAACATGAATTATTCATCCATACCCAGATTTTCCTGGTTTTCCGAACGTAATTAATATTAAGAACAATCAGCTCATCACAAATCAAACACTGTAGCTTTTAATCTAATGCGGCAAGTTTCTGAGAGGAGAAGACAATGATTGAATTTCATGACCACTACGCCTAATAGGTGTTCCAGCGGTGGGGCTCATTCACAATGAAGGGGGGGAATCCTGCAGCTTTATTGATTCAAGTCCAGGTTAAAGGTTTAGCTATTATTCTGCAGCTGGAAGGGGATCACCTTTTGCCTGGAGATCAATGAAGAGCCTGCAGCTATAATTACCATGCACTTGATGATGTTATTATTACTATGGCATGCACTGGTGAAATTGATTATATAGTCCCATCAAATGCACGTCAGCACACCGTGAAATATTGCCACTGTATTCCTCTGTACACGTGCATTAATAGATGCCGGTGCCCAAAATGTTTTTAGTTTGTTTTTTGGTTATAATTTTGGAATTCATGAAGTTCAACTAAGCATGCAGGTGACATAATGTTTGATTATATTCATTTTCCGGAATTAGTTTCAGTGAAAGCAGGTATTACTGTAAGCAGTCTCTGCAGTGAAACTGCTCATCAAATCTTTAGACCAACAAGCAGCTGTTTGCCAAATTGTCCCAACAGGCCACCCTTGATAATCAACAATCATGATCACACGAACAGCATTTTAAAAAGCAATGGGACTTACAATACAAGGTTTAAATGGTTACAAATTACTGATTTTTCTGGCACGGTAATTATTGGTTTTTGAATATGTATTATTCATTTTTTCGCTTTAAACCAGCGCACTGACATTATTCTTGGAAATCTGTCCAAATAAAGAAAAGGATTTATAGCGACTACCAGTGCTTTAATGGCTACTGAAATTGCTCTAACTGTTGTCTAAATGTCACAGGCCACAATCCAGATGCCGACTCATTCGCACAAGGCCTGGGGGGAGCATGATAAAGGTTGCAAATGTCAATTATGTCTGATAAAGTTTGGAATGGCAAATTTCTGTTATCTCTGTTTAGTTCTTCCATTGAAACATATGCACAGGAAAAGTGGACTGAACTGACCAGCAAAAATACAAACAAATGAGAGAGGACGTACAAACAAGAGTCATTACTCATCTCCTTTAATATTCATTTACTTTGTGTTTATGCACTATGTACCTTTCGCTTCATTGTTTAGTCAGCTTACCTTTTCCATTTGCCTGATTTGGAAGCACAGCTGTGTAAAGACATTTTATTTTTACTGATTTCATTACTTTATTGCAATTTGTTTACAATCTATAAACAGGACACCTTCACATAGGACTAAAATTTAAATTCCTATAATATTAAAAGAAAAGCTTTAAATATCGCTGCAGCGTCTTCAGCAGAAATGAGACAGCTCTGAATGCCTGCAGGCTCACGCTCTTGAACCCGGACAAATCAATAGACTCAATCAATAGACATTATTCACAAAATGAGGTGAGCATGTAACATTTTGGCTCGTCGAACGCTTGGCGTGTGCGTTTACACAGGGACACGTTATGTCTCGTCGTCTCGTTCCTCCACCCCACACTGCGTGGGCGGATCAGGTCCACTTTACAAAATCAGCTGTTGCTCTTCAAGAGGTCGAGATCCTCACACTTAGTGACTGCTTACGGCCTGTGAGATCAGTGAGAGAGTCTCACCGCACCTCGCCTGCCTGTTCTTTGCTAAACCATTAATAAATAACTATGTACATTAAGCTGTCATACTGCAACAAGACGGAGAATTTACAGCCATGCTAGCGGCTCTTGCTTGAGTTAAATGCTGCCGTCAGCATGTTCACAAAGTCAATGCTAACATGCTGATGTAAAGCAGGTGAAATGTTCACCATCGCCAACCACCTGTAGTTTGCTTCATTTGATCCGGACTAAGAAATAAGAGTTACACTGGTGCTTTTTAGTTATGGTCCAGTTTGTGTTCATACTGCATAACGTTGTACAAACCAACAGGTAACTTACAGGACTGTTTTGGTGACTGTCATCCTGTATCATCAGCCTTGTATGGACCCACACAGGGAAATCAAATGCCAGTGACTGAAACCAGGTCACTCTACCCTACTGATTCGTATGTGTATATTTAAGTTCTTTGGAGTCACAAGAGCTCACAAAGTCGTGGCATCATAGGATTCAAGCTCTGGAGATAACAAACGTCTATAAAAATTCCATCCAATTGCTGAGATATTTCAGTCTGGACTAAAGTGGTCAAGAGACCAACATTTCCATCCATAGTAACATGTTGCTGGCATGACTAAAAATTACTATCAAATCATACTAATGCATGACCTAAAGTCTATATTACACTAAATTGTTACATTCACCATGTCACGATAACTTTTTCTACATCAGTGGGTTGGACTTCCTTCCATTTGTTGGCTCACTTCTGATATTTGTATAATAATTAATTAGACTAGACTGGAAGCTGAACTTCTGGTTAGATGTTAGTGGTTGTTACAGTAATATTCTCAGTTTGATTATATGGCATTCTGGTGATGAACTGAAACTGGCAATATGAGTAAATGTAAATTAGTAAATTTGGTTAATTGTCCAGCCCTAAATAGTTTGAACCTCCACGTTGAAATACTGGAAAGTTACATATGAAACTCCATGTATTTGCTTGTGTTAAATCGATGCATTTTCAGTGCTGGTGTTGTCTTCATCCTGATTACAGACATACCTCTTTCCTGTTGCAGTATATTCGGTCAATCCCATTTGATTGTTAAACTGAATTTCTTTACCATCTTTAACCAGATTGTTGTCATCATTATGTCTACAAATACCATCCAATACCACACACACCAAGTAACACAAGTCCCAACTCTCCTCAAAAAATGACATGAATGCATGAAATATTGACAACATTTGGCGTACTGTTGCTTGCGCTGCCTAGAAAAACTTCCAACCAAAACAGAAGTAGGACTTTCTTAGAAAAAGGGGAATTACTTATCAGGACTGCCTCGTGCTACAATCCAATTATCTTTCATTCTCAGGCAACTTTCTCTCATAGATTAAATCAACATTTTTGCGTGATTCCTCAACATTTTATCATGAAATAACAATACGGATAGGCATATGTTTTGCAGACTTTTTCAATGAAAAATTAATTCTCCATTTCATTATGCATTACTCTCAGATAATAAGGCAGTTGTCTCAAAACGTGACTGAAAGCAAAAAGTGCAGCGCTATAAAAGAGACCCAAGGTCAACTATTAAATTGCCTACTGACTGATTGAAGACTGGTAGAGCTACTGAAGCCATATTGTAATGCCTCCGTCCAAAGGCTAAACTGAGTGAGCTGATTGCGAGCTGTGGTGCAGGAAGCACACGAGCACATGATTAACTGGCGGTAGGCGCCACTGCTCAGTGGTTCTGCTGCATCAGAAATTTCCGTGCCAACCTGTTTATGGCACCACCTTGTTTCCTCGGTTAAAGTGAGACACGCTACAAACCGGAGCGATACAGGACATTGTAAGACTGACAATTGCACAACAGCGCCGACAAATCTGCCTCTCCAGCCATAATTCACTGCCACTTTATTTAAATTTTGTGGCGTGAATGAATGTCAATAAAACTGTCGTGATGAATGCTGCTTCACAAAGAAGCAGCAAATGAAATTAAACGTATCACAGAGTACCTGAAAATCCTGGATAGCTCTCTTTCTTCTGTTATTAGGTCAGAAAGCGTTTGAATTATTCCTTGGATTCGGCCCTTTTGTTTTTACACAGAACACAGTTCTGGATATTAGGCTGTTTATATATTCTCTTTCATGATTTTGTGCGGGAGAATGCCTTGATCACATGCTGGTTAATGGGGAGACCCTCCTTATTTATGGCATAAGATGCTGGTGCAGGAACAACACTGTTCTATTTATCTTGTTTTTTCCCCTCTTTGTGTTTGTGGGTAAGCAATTAAAATAACTGGGTCACTGATTATTGAACTTGTGCTTGCACACAGCAGCACATTGGTATCATACAATATTGGATATATCTTTTGATGGCTCACTGTGGAGCAGGCTTCACATTTCTTGATGAAGGGGGGGGGGTAAGTTGAGTAAAGCGAGTGATCTTCTGTTTATTGTTGCTCTGATCCTCCAACAAAATAAATGGCAGAGTGTGTAGTTGGCAGGTCAGCGGCCTATTGCCCTGTAAGCAGCAGCTACATAGCAGAAATGAATGCGTTTCTGGGCACTGAGCTCGGTGATTGTGTCAAGCTGAAGAAGAGGGTTTCTGATTGGTATGCAGAGCTGACATAAAAGCCATTTCATCTAAAGAGACTCATCTGAAGAGAGCACAGCCAAAAAAAAAAACATTATTTTGAGTACTCCTACCATGCAAAACCAATCTGAGTGATTACTCATATAATCTCACCCACGAGCACCGACGCCACACCAGCATGAAATAAATAACACATGGGCCCCAGCAGTGGCTGGAGTTCGAGATGACTGACAGCCGGTGGGACCTGTAAAACATCCCAAGGCAAACTGATTACCGCCCCCATCAGTATATGGGCCGTCACTGTTATTGAGAGACTGTCAGGTTGGTTCTCGGCGCCATCAAGATCAAATGTGAGCATCAGTCATGTAGGGCTCCCGGGAGCATCAAATATCCTCTCTTATTAACCCATTAACCTTTTTGTTTGATGTTAAAAAAACGACGGTCTGTGATGTCAAGGGAAACACCAACTAGTTCCTGTTCACTGCCATGATTTCATGATTGGTTTTTGTTCTCTGTCCTGATGAATAGGGCCACAGAATAATAGACTGCTAATAGTAATAACAACAGACAGATAGACAGACAGATAGACATAAATAGATAGGCAGATACATACAGATTAGATAGATAGATAGATAGATAGATAGATAGATAGATAGATAGATAAGTCACTGTATGCTTAAAATCTCTAAGCTAATAGCACATCCCCTAGATGCCTGGAGTCCGGGCAGCTTCTTTGCTGTTATCCAAACAAACAAGAGCTTACATCTCTCCTCAGCTTCCTGTCTCACAGCCTTGTTTCCTAGGCAACCCTGTCAGATGAATTGAGAGGGGGACTGACGCCCTCCAGAGAGCCAATCGTCTCTCATCCAAAGTTTGTCTCACTTCAGGTCATGTGACACCTGTTCCCATGACAACCAGGTTGGAGGGCAGTCTGGATATCTCTTTGATCAAGGAAAAATACCACACATGCCAGCAAGCAACCTTGAAATCAAGGAGGGAATGCAGATATACAATGGCTTCATGGAGATATAATAAGCTCATGTCAGATCATTCATAAAAGCCTTTGCTTTGCTTCGGCACAGGAAGAGTGGAAGTCTAGCCACATCATGCATCTTGCAACATGGGAAGTTCCAGAAAACATTAAATTGAATACATTAAAGTAAAATGAAACATGTTTGAGCAGCTCTAGGGTGCAACTCCAGTAGCTTTCATTCAGGAAAAATGAAGCAGCGAAACACAATGCTAATGAGCGACTGTGATTTTTTTTTTTCTTCAACATGAGCTTAATAAAAAGCTTAAAATCATCCCTTAAAAGGGTACAAGGGGCAAGTAACACGATGCCCCCTGAATAGGTTAAAGATTGAGTGGATGCCTTTCTTGTCAGCTCACAGCAGCATTAATCACCAGCAGCAGAGTCACAAAACAGATTATATTTTGTGAGCAGGTGGCCTTAAAGCCTTAAAGGTCTTTTGGTCTATGATAAGCATTTGGCCTTTCTAAGCCTTTGAGCTCTCACAAACAAAGAACCATCCCAAACCTCTGGGCTGAGGTAAATGGTTGACTTTTCCAAGCCTTTTAGTCTGCACAAAGCTGTTGGAAAGCGTCCATCAGATAAGAGGTTCCCATGGGCATCCTTTCAATAAAATATGTGACGGGCAACAAATTGGCTTTAGACACCTGTCGTAATATAGAAAGGCCAGTCATTTCTCTGCTCTACAGTTGTCTCAAAACACTGGTATTAGCAGTAAATTATTAAGAGTCGGGACAATAAAATATAGTCACATAAGAGCAATATTAATAAAGAACAACGCTCTTGTCATATACACTAAAGCTTGAGCTCTGTACAGTTGCATCACATGCTGAAAAATACATCTGGCCTGTGAAAAAAAAATGAAAAAACAAAAGCAGAGATCACTCCGAGTGTGTTTCGCTACGTCAAAAGGAAGCAAATGCGGCGGGGTTATATTTCAGCTGCAGCATTTTCAACAAACTTTGAAAAAGGCAGGCCGAGAGCAAACACAACTCTTTGATCTCCGGCGCAGCCCTGTCCTGAAGAGAGGCAAAATAAAAAGTCATGAGCTTGTGCAAAGTGCAAATTCTAATTAAATCAAGGCCACAATAAACTCCAACAAAGGTCTCAAAGAAATTAGAATTGCCTGTAAAACCATCCATATTTAAAGTCCCAATAAACAGAGATGTTAAATTGAATTTTAAGTAGCCTGAGGCAAGGCTGTGCAAGATTGTGTCGGCTATTTGGCCTATGCCTGTGGCCAATTTATCATGTAGTGTGCCTGAACTTTGAGATAAAATGACCACTAATTTGCTGCAGTCTAACTTGTTGATAGCGCTGCCTTTATTAATTCACTGTGAGAGGAATATTCCATTAAAAATTAAATACTAATTTTATGACACTTGACATTTCAATTACGTAAAATGCCAAAAAAGTTAATAATGTAATGCCATTAATGAAATAATATTTGATGTCTTTCTTTTTTTTTTGTTGCAGACAAATTTCCAGTGATAAAGGAAACTCCTGAGCCAACAACTGCACACACACACTGGAGGGTGACCAGCGGCCGACCTGCTACAAAGCCAGTGAAGTGGCTTTCAGCAGAGCTCTCAAGCACAGACGCACAGTGACACAGTGGCTTCCACACAGCCCATGTATTATATGACTCAATAAAACACACAGTCACTTACTGGCACAAGGGCTTGATGGCTTTAAGGACACCTGGAGTTTAGCAATGGCAGGTGAGATTTTTTTTTTTCTTTCTCTTATTAATAAGTACATGCACAATTTTACTCACTTTCTTATCTCCATACCACAATAGCAGGGGTCAGAGTGCACGGATCCAGTTTTGCAAACTAGCCCGTAGCTCAGTGTCAGAACCTGTTACCCACAATTATCAAGTCAAATCCGGATGGGTCAATATATGTGACATGACCTGACCTGATTAGACACACAGTCACTTTAAAGTGCTTTATTTTTACTTACACAGGTAGAACATGTAGAAATTCAAACCATCATCGACTATTTGGCAGAATCAATCACCCACTATGTTGCAACGTGCTGTGCTGACATTTAATTGCTCCTTGACATCACTGTGGAGAAAATAACAGTATCTAGTTTAAGCTCGGTTTTCCATTCTTGAATCACAAGTTCAGCAGAGAAAAAGTCTCTCTCACTGGCTGGAATAGGGAACACATTCTGCACAATCAGTGCCAGGTGCCAGCAAAGCCACTGTCTATGATCACACCAAATTTCTGGCTCGACCTTTGACGCTGCTGCTATTATTCACAATTTGGTATTCACAACTGGCTAATATTGTCTTTATGTCATCAATTTGATGTACTTAGCAGCTAGCCTACATCACTATTGCACCTGTGACATCCCATTATTTGGAATGATGTGGGTTTAGGGGTCTACGGTCGTGTCTTAGACTTTCATAATAAAAATGAATAAAAAATAAAATAAATAAATAAAATCCCGGCAGTTGATTACACTTGATAATACATGCTGAATTAGATGTTACAATTACTGCACCATCATGAATTTATGTAAATATATCTTTAATTTGTTATGCAACTTTTTTCACCCCGCACCAGATACCTGCACTGGGCAGGACTCTAATAGGGGTTCTAATCAAAACATGGTGCAATCTCCACTCACATCCACATTATCACAGAGGCAGCTCCTCCTGAACATCCCACAGTTTCCATGCACTGACAGCTGAACAGCAGCCTTGTCAATAAGAAGTATTGTGGCTTATATGTGAGCATGCTGGCTTTGGTTGCTTTTGCCTGAAATAAACATTGCATACACCACAGACACACATTCTGGGTAAACTTCTCATCTTTCCATTTTTTTTTTTTGAGCTGGAAGCCCCAACGCTGGCCAACCGGCCTTCAGTACCTGGAATGATAACGACGGCTCCCCTGGGCAGCGCAGCCCGGTACCCTGCTGGACCCAAACAATACTGCTGGCTGCACGTCACACAGCGCAGCTGCTCAAAGAGCTGACCACAAGGCTATTCTGAAAAGGAAGGAGCTCTCATGTTGAATTCATTTTGAGTTTGGCGGCTCGAAGCACACTAGAGCAACCAGTAGGAAGAAGAGTGTTAGGAAAAAGCTGTCACCACACTTTTAAGCAGGTTTTACAGGAACATGACTGTAACATAAAATCTACAGCAGCTCCCATGTAATTTCAAACAAAGAGGATTATAGACTGCAAAGAAAAGAACAATTCATCTGATAAATTCTGTTTAAAGAGACTCGATGTTTGAAATGTAACAACTACTGATCGGCTTAAATGTGACTCACTTCATATTTATTTTCCGCATTTTCACGTATTATGCCTGATAGAAAACTAGGGTCAAAAAAGCCAGAAAACATCTCACAAGCTCAGTTTCCACTATGATTATTTATTTATGTATTTATTGCTGGAAAATATTGAGCAAATCAGTTCAACCCACTGGGTTCAAATTAAAACTCTGTCTGTCCTTTTTCACCTTTATCTGAACCTGATTTGGGCATTTTTCAAGAGAAATTAGACAATTTGTACCAGGCCTTGATTTTCCCGTTTGGAAATCAAAAGCAGAAATTAGTTTCTTTCATCTGGTCAGGTAAAAAAAAAAAAAAAGTTCAAGTTAACATCAGTGGAGCAAAGATTTGTCCATCTTTTGCAATTCATCCAGTGGTTGTCTACACAGCAATCAGAGAAGCAAAATTGCAGGCTCCATCCACTGTCAGATTGAGAGGCAACAGTGAAATAGTTGAAATGCACAACAAGGGACTGCTGTTACCCTGAAATGTGTTCTGACATTTCAGCATTTCCAGTGACATCAGTTTCCCCTAACCTGGCAACCTGGAGCTGTGAAATGAGCCTCCGACCTTTAACTCACCATTTCAGTTTTCTGAGCGTCGTTCGTGGTCAGAAAGAAAGCATTATACTCACACTAGCTCTTAAAATAAAAAAAAAGCTTCAAGATGACAGAGGCTGCTATTGGCAACCAACAGTAACGTCATGAGCACCATTTCTGTGATTTCTTGTCAGGCTCTAGTGAAGAAAACCCACTTCTCTAATTCCACCTCCAAAGATTCAGTGCAGATAAGTGATTGACAAGAAGACCTGAAATGTATGTTTAAACCAAAAGAACCACTGCCAAGAGGAACAAGACAGCAGTGACCAGATGCTGCTTAACTGTTGCTTTAATGTTTTAGTAGTGCAACACTGCTTGGTTTTTAAATGTGACTAACACCAAAGGTAGCTTGTTAAAAGGCAAATGTTCCTGCAGAACGCTCCAGCCTTTATTCTGACAGAGTCCTCCAGCCCTGTTTGAAACCACGTTCAACTGCTACTATGAACTCCCTGAGTTAGATACACTGTAGGTGCTGGCGCAAAATCTTTACTGCGGGCAGAGAGGAATGCATCTTATCTATCAAAATTCAGACCCAACAAACCGCAGAACACAATGACTCAGTTGCTTCATAATTATCCAGAGAGAGATAGAGATGATGGAAACTAAAAGAAGGGATGGCTGATGTGAGATGAGCTGATTCCTGGTACATTTTGTTGCAGTGAAAAGGAAAAGGTTGAGAATGAGTACAGCAGAATATTAGTATCTTCTTGGCTACACATTGCAAAATGAGGCCAAAAACCTACTGATACACTGACAGAAATACACAACATTACTGCAGCCAGAGGACAAATTTCACCTCTCCTCCTCCTCTTCATTTAAAGGAAAGAAATAATATGTGGTTCAAGGGCTGTCATTTTATATCTTTGCATATGGTTATTGAAAGTCACTAAAACCCCAAATGTTTTCGAATAAAATTACTTTTGTTTAATTCAGCAGATGGTGTCTCTAAAACAGCTGTTCCCTGAAAGAGCTTTGCAAAAATATCAGGAGCTATCATTGCTCTGGCACAATGTTAAAACTACATTTAGACAACATTTCTGAAACTGTCTATGAACCCGTATCGTATTTGTAATGGAGCCATGATTCATTTATATTTCTGTCATTTCCAATTGCAGCACTTGCCACAATTGTGAAATGTGAAAGGTTCTAAGGAAGCAATAGGTCCCAGAAACAATATGGTGACACTTGGGTGAGAAAATGAAATGAGACTGAGATTCTCCAGCCACACCGGTGTCTCTGTAAATGCACACAATGACAATACTAATGATGTTTAGCAAGTACATTGTTTACATTAAACACAAATTCAGCGGAGGCTTATGGGAATGTCATTAGTTGTTTGTAGTCATACATCAAAGTATTGGATAAACTGAAATGTTAACTTAATGATGGCACTAGAGGAAAAGTCATTAGGATTCATCCTCTGGAGACCAGGAATGTCTGTACATAATGTCAAGGCAATTCATCCAATAGCTGCTAAGTCTGGAGCAAAGTGGGAGACAGACTGACAGACCAATATTGGCATCCACAGCTAAAATGGCAAATAATGGAAGCATCATGGATCATGGATGAGCTCTACCAGGAAATCGGTTGTCTTGCTCAGCCTTCGACCGTCTATACCCTGAGCATTTTGATCCTGTAAAAGAGCCAAACCCATCAGTCTTATTATGAAGTCGTCATAATACCGCTGTAAATGCCACAGCAATCATCAGTGTGATTACATCGCATCATATTTAACAGACAGATCATTCAACTCTTTGCCGGAAAAGCAGATTTGTTTTAAAAGCTTTATTTTCAGAATTACTCTGCAATTGCAAAGACATTAGACTAATACAACCTCATTTGTGCTGAGAGAATATTGCACCTGTACGTATTCCCTCGGTGGTGTGTGCTGCAGTCATTTAACTCTGCAGCATCAGGCGCCGAGGGGGGGAATTAAGTTCCTCTGTGACAGAAAACCCAAATGGTCTGAGTTATGCCAGTGATGTCGCGTTGCTCGTCATCAGCTGAAAATGTCACAGTCAAATTAGGTGAAAGAAAAAAGAAATTATTTTAAAAAAACATTACATTGTTAAGTGTATACTGTTAAGTGCTATAAGTGATCACAGTCATCCATGGCTTTTCAATTTCAGGCTGTCAGTCAAACTTGGAATGACCTGCAGTACTGTATACACTGACACGAGTTTGTGCAGAGCATGATATTCAAAGATTTTTTTTTTTAATGAATTATAAACGTCCTCTGCTCTCTATACATGCTCTCTGCATTTCTCTCCCATTAGACAGTTCAGCTACTCTGTTATGGGTCACAGTAGGCTATAAACATGTTTACCGGGATGATACTGACCTTGACAGAGGAAGGAGAGGCATTCTGTGAGCTGTCTCAAGTGTGAGACCCGAGAACACTTTCAAGAGATTTTGTGTTATTTCGCTTTATTTTTTATTTTTTTTTGCAACCTGATCTTCATCAGCTAATGTTAAACAAAAGGTTAACCCCATCAACTTGAATCAAAACAGAGAACCTCTTATCACATCCAAATTGATTTACAAGGTCTTTTAAATCATTTTAGATGTCACTGATCATTTTAGAAAAATAAAAAAAAAGCAAAGGGTCTTTTTAACCTATTAAAATTGGTTGATTGGCAAGTGTTACTTCTCCTTATACAAAGGTTATGACTGAAACCTACACCTTGACATAGGCTCCAACCTTGTTTGATGCAAGTCTTGGATGTGGAAAGATGGAAAGTTTGAGCACAGTTGCAGGAAACACAGTGAAGTCAGGGTTTATGCAAATGATTCACGCTTGTTCATCTCATTACAAAAGCCTCGAGCTCAACCATCAACCAGGAAACTATGCCAGAGAGGTTTCAGTCATTAGAAAGACTGACCAGCAGCCAGAGGCCCTGGATTGAAGCCTCTCTGTCCTGCAGTATCTCTGCTGAAATGAGCGAGGTGCTGACTCCTCACCGCCTCCTGAGCTGCTGTTCTACCTGAAGATGGATTGAATGTACCCTAATTCAAGAGCAGCAGCTATTTTCAGGCCCACGCTTTTTCCTGGTCATTGAAGAAGAAAGGTTGACTGGTGGAAGAAGGGACTGAAGTGTGACCTTTCCTCCAGTGTTGACAGTGGCTCCTTTGCTGTCTCCCATATTTGTTATGTGCTGTGCAGCATGGGCCCCGATGCCGCCCGTTGTTTCAAATGGCAATGCATCCAAGTTACCAGTCTTTTCCTCTCCAGAAGCCAATCTCCATGAATCTCTCTGTGACTCCCTTTGTCTATCATTCTGCTAAGTCCCACAGAACAAGTAGCATCATCGTCTTCTTGGGGTCATTTGTTTTAAAGCAAACACCAAAGATTCACAAAGAGATAAGTTAAACCTTTAAAACAAGAATTCGATGTGCAACATTTGACACCAATGCCATCATCTATAAAATTTCACCAACACAGCGTTTACTGTCTACTCAGAAAAATTGACTCTTGTCCTTGGTTTTCCCCCAAGAAGGAAATTAAAAGTTTCTTCTTCTTGAAAACATTCATTTCTTCTGAGGATACACCGTGAGCACTGTGTTACAAATTTACAAGAGGGATTTTCCGCTGTTTGACTTCCTGTGAAGGCAACTAAGAATTTAACATCCAGACACACACGGCAATTTTATTCTTAAAACAAACACCTGCCACCTGACAAGCTGAGTCACTGCAACGCCGGCACGATTCCAGCTGAGACGGGGGAGTTTACGCCGCTTCAACTTTTCTCTGCAGGGTTCAAAAACAGTTTAAAGGGCTCACAAAAACAGCCATGTCTAAGAGGAGGCAAACCAGGAAGGAGAGCTACACCATCTACGTGAACAAGATGCTGAAGCAGGTCCACACCAGCGTCTCCTACAAGGCCAGAGGCATCATAAACTCCTCGGGGTGAAATCTCTGAGCACATTGCTGGTGAGGCCTTCTGTCTGGCTCATTACAACAAGCGCTCCACCATCACCTCCAGGGAGGAACAGACCACCTGCTGATGCCCGGGGAGCCGGCCAAGCTCGCCATATCCGAAGGAACAAAGGCCGTGACCAAGTACACCAGCTCCAAGTTAACTCACTTTTAATCCCAACACAAAGTCCGGTCTAAAACCCTTCTGGTTTTTTTCTCAGTAGCCTCAGACTTTTTCCTTGGTAGGCTGCTCTTGTTTTCTGTCGGAACGATTAATAAGACGGCCCCTTGTTTGAAATTTCTGATTGGCTGCTGTTTGTGATCAATAACGAGACCTAATTAAAGTTTGAATGTCAAATTTCTAACCACTGCATTTGTTTAACACTCATCAGCTATTCACATGGCTTTCTTTGCTCCACGGGAAACTAATGGTGCCTACTGATATTCCAACTGTCCAGTTAAATGAAATCTGTTCTTTGGCATTCAATGACATGCTTGTTTAATGATATGACAGAATAACAATCAACATTAATATTCATGTAAGACATCCAACCTACATTTCTTTTGATAGGGCGTGGTAAGGGACCTGGATAATGGATGGCACGGCGCTCGCCCAAAACTGGTTTCTATATATTCAGATTCCAATGTACTGACAGAAATCACTTTCTAATTCAAACATTATCATCCTTTTACATTTGTCACGTCAGTGTTAGTAGGATTAAAGAATAGACTTTAAAATCAGATTGGAATAACAAAAAATAATAATAAAATTTCAATGTTTTCAAAGGTTTTCAACATTTCGAATTTCAAACATGTCATTTGCAGGTTCCACAGCTTCTTCAAATGCTGAAATAACACACTGCACTTGTATCTAAAATCACTTCTGAGAGCATCTTTAATAACAACGCTATTTGGAAACATCTCTTGATCTTAAGAAGCTCCATAAAATGGATTTTACAATCATCTTAGCATCAACATTATCTTAGAAAAAGGGGCCCAAACTAACAGTGAGGAGAAAGATGTCTGTTGACTCATGGTGAAGATGATTTGCCACTTGTACAGGACGTTTCTGGATGGTGGAGAGATCCCCGGCTGTGTGTGATTCACACCTTGCCATCACATGAGTGTATAAGACGAGCCAGGATTCTCATTTGTGTGGAGCTAAAAAAGTTGTGCAAAGTTTCTTCTGCAGCTTTGCAGGAGACTAAAGTACAGCTGTCATCTTATATACAAGACCAGAGGGTTCACTCTGTGGTAATACTGCAAGATCGCTGTTCATTTTACAGAACAGGTCTAAAGTGTGACCTTTATTACGCTTTACAAAGCGTTACCAAGACCCTCTCTGACTCCCTTTAACCTCTAAAAGTAGCATCACCGCACTGAACATACTGTGAAGTACACGCCATACTGCCATCATACCGAGATGGAAGCAAAAAACCACAATGGGATCTATTTTAATCACGCAAGCGTAACAACGAGAGCAAAGCAAAAGGTTGGACTGTGTGGGCGTCTCTTAGCGTACGTGTTATTCTAGTTCATGTGTGCAGTCACTGCAAAATGCAAAAAGGTTGGCTGAGGTGGAATATAAATTGGAGGGTGTGGTGATCTCTCAGCCGGTCACGTCACTGGTCTCATCAGTTGTGCCTAACAGTGACAACAATAGCTCGACATAAGATGGAGCACACAGCCACCACAGCAGCACAAATGAGCAGCAAAGGCAGAGAGTGGTGGGTTTTTATGTAACCTTTAAAAACACGATAGAAATTTATTTTAAAAACATGGATGAAGCTGCTTATGTGACCACATCAATCCAACACTATTCCAGTTTTAATTCTACCGTATCTATACATGGTCACATCATTTGGTAAAATAAGTCAGCATTTGCACCATTATGCATTTCAAAAGTAAAAGATGACACATTACTTTTCCTAACAAGAAAGCTGGAGAGGAAGCAGGATCACTCATATTCATTCATGGATCAATGCAGACTGATTTACTCACGTTCCTTTTGTGACCATATTGACCATTATTTTTATGTCTATTTAAACATACCTACTGGTTGGAGGGATTCATTAAAACTGATTTTTTACAATTTAAGCATTATTCTGTTAGTGCTGTGCTTCAAATATTTAGTTTGCTCTTGTTGATAAAGTTACCAGAAATGCAGCAAAGTGACAATGGGGCAGAAACAGACATGGTTCTGACACATCCATTCTCAGTGTAAAGGCTCATTTTCCACCAAAACACCAACAACTGACTCTGAGCTGCCTGATTTGAATGATTTGTTCCTTCCCTCCCACCTGTGCACTTTACACTAGGCACCAAAATACAACACAGATGGGTAAATTTTAAGTTCAGGAAAATCCTGTCGGAGCGCTTCTTGTGCTTGTGAATTATTGAATTTATTAATCATGTGGTGTGACTTTAAGCTCAGAGATGATGTACTGTTTTCTCTTAGGTTTTATTTCTTGACTATTTTCCGTTGATGCTCTCTGTCCATCTCTGCCTTCTTGTCTTTTACATTTATTGTTACAAGTGGACAACACACATGCGGCATGCAAACGTTACATGCAAAAACAACACGAAGAAGATCGACGACCACCGCTTGGATCACATCACGTCCTGTCAACTGCTCTTGCAGACATCCACCAAGTCTGCACCCAGGTCCCAGTCGGTAAGCCCTCTAAACGGAGCTAAAAGACTTCAAGGCAGCAGTGTGTCTTTTTTTAATTTGATAAAAGTTACATGCTGGATGAAAAGCACACCTGGCTAAAACCAATGATGAGACACAACCTTTTAAAGAATTTCAGTTATTTAATAAAGCTCTTAAGACCAAAGTCAAATCTGCAACAGCAAGGCTCAAACATGTAGATTGAAATAAACGCTGTATAAAGATAGAAAGTCAATCATGGAGATATCTTCCAGGCAAGGTTAGTAACTATAATATTATTACTGAAATGTTATCAGTAATTCATAACACTAGTTCTTAGTGGGGAAAGTAATATTATTACTGTAATGCATTACTAATGCCTCACTGCCTAGCACTGGCTGGCAGCATGCGCAGACGACATAAATTCCAGAAATTAGCATATAACTTAGAATAATAATCAGTAATAATCATAATAATCAGTAGGAATGTAGTCTGTCAAAAGATGTCACATATCATCTGGTGATAGTTTATGCTTTATGTTTGCTTTAGCACTTAAAATATTAAAAAAAAAAAAAAAAAAAAAAAGACCCAGCCAATTCTGGCTGAGAACACCACAGTCCCCCCTCATCTGATATACAATATGTTTACATAGTCTTTCAAATGTGGGAGCAGTCCTGAACTCTGAACACAGAAATATCCTAAAAGAGAGGTGGTGGGAGGACAAGAGCTCAGACATTTCATCTAATAGGAAAGCAACCTCTTTAACTCCTGCTCACTGTTCCAAGAGTTTAGGTCCAATCGCCAAACTATCATCGGAACCAAAAGAGTTTGATGAAAGCGTTGATGTAGATTTAATGTTTACGGTGCTGAAAATGTGAAAAATACAGCGAGTTAGATAATAAGGAGACTGTTGGCAGTTAACACGGGACTCTGCAGGGAGCTTGCTGGCACTCCTGCCGCTTTGGAAGCTCACGGTGCCAAACGTGTAAGTCCAATTCATTCCAAAACACTATGTCGGGAACAAGTTTTAAGACGTTTTGATGATAAAATGCTATATGCAAAGTGAAAATGTGAGAGATTTAGCAAGTTTAAGAAAGTTTTCAGAGGAGTTTACAGCTGGTGGAAGGTTGCACTGCATCTAGCCCACTCTCACCCACCACACACACACTCATTGAAAAATCTTGTGTAATTTTTTCCAACTTGTGCAAAAACTGTTGGACCAATCTCTGAGAATAGTCATGGTAGCTCAATCCTGATCAGTCCACATGATTTGACGTGTTTTTTGCACATGTGCTGGCAGCAGTGCCGGCGGAGCGCCTCAGTGAAAATCCATAGGGAAGAAGATTAAGTATAAGCATAATAATAAGTTTGATGAATAGTAATAATGTGCGTGTGCTTTGCGCAGCTGGCAAACTAATTAATGCATGAAATTATATTTGCCTGAGATCTGAGCTCACATGGAACTGCCAACATATATTTATAGTGAACTGTGGAAATAATAAATATATAGTGTCAAGTTACCATATGAATAATATAGATTGGAAACACTTTTTTCTTTTAGGGTCAAAACACCTCATAGAAAAATGCAACAAAAAAAAAGTATCCAATTTCCATTCTAGTCTGTAAATGATGGTGATTCTCTTGTTAGTACATGATGGCACAGAACAAATGATTAATGTAGATGATTAAAAAGCTCAGGCGCCGACAAAGGAAATGAGGAAGTAAACTATGCAACCGGGTCTTTCAACATACAAAAGACACAAATATAGCTTATACTGAAAGGCTGGATATTATATTCAAAATATCAAGCTTCAGTATTCTCAGGATACTTCTCGTGCTGTAGTAACCCATATAGGAAAAGTATGTTGCACAGTGGATTATATCATAAGACAGATATAATAGCTTGGAGTCTGGCAGCTTACCAAGTCATGAGTTTGCCATGAGGCACTGAAACAGTCTTTCATGTGTATTTTTACAACCTTTAGGTTTTAAAGCGAGCTTATTTCAATATCATTACCTATGGAGCTATCATGGAAAACATAAGCAATCCAGTTTCCTCTTCAGAATGTGGCTATGAATATTCATAAGCTGGTACAGTAGTGAGTGTACAAAAAGACACTTGCGTTAGAAGCTCAGAGTGCATTGCTCTACACATCCCCCAGCGACTGGAATCCCCCCGGCAGACACTAACTGTGGTGTCAACAAGCAGCTACTGATTGCCAGTTTGGTGCAGATGCTGATATTGTCCGCCCGTAGCGAGGCACATGAGGAGAAACGTGGACGGACGCGGGCGGGGAAGGAGAACGAGTCTCCCTGTAGGGGGAAAATGTTTTGAAATGGGCTCCCATATTAGAGGTTGGCTGAAAGTGGATTTTTAAAGGCCGATGTAATAACGACAGTTTGGAGCAGGAGGGTTTATTAGAAACCCTCTTTAGAAACTTTATTAGAAACTGGATAACTCTTGAACTGAACACCCAAGCCAAAGTAATAAATACTTAAATAACTACATCTGGATCACTCAAACTCAAAGTAATAAATACCTACATACCTGGACATCATGTACAGAGCCTCCATGCAAAGCGGTGAGATACACGCCCATGTGTCTGGTGGAGCCAAGTTCTGCCAATACATCCTATCACCCATATGCCCATTATAGTATATGTAGTAAAACTATTTTGAATAATAAAATGTCTGTTCTCTATCTTGCTCCTTGTTTCTTTTTCCTTCCGTCTCACACGTTCACTTCACTTTACTATGTCCTGCAGGCCTGTTAATGTATATATTTGCAAGTGTGAACTAAGTGATAACAAGGTCAAAAGCAAAACAACATAACATAACATGTATAAAACCCTATACTACTGTACCATAGCACTGTATCGCTACTGAAACTGCTTTAGCCATAAACTGAGGAGTAAAAAAAAAAAAAAAAAGGAATTATACAGTAAATTAATGACATGTGCCAATCAAGAAATAGCTGAACATTATAGTCTGACTGATATTTGTAGGTTGAGAAATTAAATGTCCAACTAGAGCACAGACAGCGCAGTTTCAAAGACTATACAGTAAAGCCATTGAGTACCATGGATACTGGGCAATAAGCTCAGGATCAGTCACATCAGATAGCTGTGAAAACTGTGTAAGAAATAACGATGAGGCCAAGTATGAATTGAAATATTGTCTCAAATAAACACAGGTGAACACTGTTATTGACATGCTGCATTTTCTATCTTCACTTGGCCTCATAGTGAAGAGGGTCCAGTACACAGAGGGATGCACACGGAGGTGACTGAGGATGATTTGACGAGACTCCTGCAAAGTGTTGATGTAGCATTGGATGTGACCCCCAGAGGTTTCCAGTGGGATGTTTGCAAGCCTAGAGTTAAGTTTACCACACTCACCCAGAACCCAGAAAATGGAAATTTGGACAAAAGAGATGAAGCCAGATGGGGCTGAGGTATAGAACAAGAAAACCGTAATATGTCAATCAAATGAGTCAAGCAAACTTCCCAGACATACTTCAAGTCTTACTAATGAAAAAAAGTTAGTAGTACAATTAACAGTATGTGAAAGCTAAACCTAAATGAATAGGAGCTGCTTCTGTGTGCCGGTGTGGGTGCTGTGCTCGGGCCGACTGCAAAGTGAGCTCGGTTTGGAGACATGAGTTGATTGGGAGGGATGGGGTTGCAGGACATGGTTAAAATGCTCAAATGGGATTTAATGACCCAAAATTTGTCCAGCTGCCAATGGGGAGGGATGGTTGGCAGTGATTTGAAAGAAGCATGAGATTTAGGAGCCACAGAAGTCATTTGGCTCGGAGGGATAGACGAAAGGGGGAGAGCTGTGGATTAGGAAGAAAGATTGCGTGCGCTCAGGTAAGTGGTGCAACTTGCTCAAATAAGGACAAAAACAAAACGGTGTGAGATTTAGAGAGATTAGGAACAGAGGAGGGAGGCAAAATGGGATTTTGAATCAATGTGGCTTTCTGATCTGAGAGCAAGAGCTTGAGGAGCGGAATTAATGGCTGGTGGAAATGCATCATGATCAGGGGAGAGGAAAGATTTAGCAATTTCATGAGGGTTGAGAATAAAAACCAGTGTTCATATCATAATAAATGGAGTAAAATTAAAGAGCGGGATCAGACAAATCTGTGTTTATGTAATATTATACTAATTCAAGAAAGTCAACAAAAGGATGTGACAACTGACAAAGCAAAGCATCTGACAAGAAGCCCGTCATTTCTGTAATTACAGAGGTATATCTCTGGATCCTCCCGCGCCACTCGAATGTTTTTCCTTCGAATGCCGAGCAGAACGCTTCCTCTCTGCTTCCCTCAATCAGCGAACAGGAAGGAATGATGCCGGAGTGAGAAAAGGGTCAGGAAGAGCTGTCACCATTCATGTCCACCCAAGATACTATCTGTACCAGAGACTTTCCTCTGGGACCGAGGTCGCGCATCACCTCAACAGTTTGTTCCCATGAGATGTCACACTTCCTAAAGCTCACCCGTAAACCCCTGCAATCTGCTGCTCCCCTGAGTGCCAGCTAACTCTGTCTTACACCTACACCTCCGATTTTTATTTTTTTACCATTGTGTTTTTGGCTTTACAGTTTCTGCAGAATATTGCAATACTTAGACATTAAATTCTTACCCGCATCAAATGTGAACATCAGAACTTTTACTATGTGATGTGAAGCACAAAAAAAAGATGGATTCAGCACTGATGTTAATTTGGGTCATGCACCTCTTGGCACCACAATGCCCTCAGTTACAGCCTCAATGTAAGAGCTCTATGTAGCCCTGACAGCCATACAAGGAAATAGTATGAGGGATTCACTTGTGAGGGAAAATTTGTTCTTACTTGAACTACATAATTCAACTCAAACGACTGCTCCACAAAGACTAATCTCTCTGAATACAGCAAATCTTGATACACTCATTGTACAGTTATTCTCACATCACTGCTACACTGTTTGTGTAAAAAGCAAATTGCACTTTAATGATGCATCACTTACTGATCCACACATTTCTTTGTGTATTTGATTTATTTTTCTCCATAAAAGACATACAGCACCAAATCATAATTTTGCAATCAGAATGTGCGAATGATTACATTAGTATCACACAACAGCGTCGGCATAATTAAACCTGGCATAATGAAAGAAAATTGATCCATCCACATCTTCCAGCACACTTTTACAATGGGAAGCCTGTTTTTTTTTTTTTTATTCCTCCCACAATTTTAAATCACTGTGCACAGCAACATGAATAAACACAATCTGTAGCAATGCAAAAGGGCAGAAGTGCACAGGCTCAGCTTGGGGGATGACAGGACTCACCTAGTGGCCATGTGCTCCTAGAAAAATAGGACTAATTTACTCCTGTGTCTACATTAAAATGAAGGTAAGGTTGATTTATTTTGGGCTAATGCATCTTGTTTTGTCTATTAATCACATGTGGGATTTGCAAATGAGCACATCATTGTAAGATGTTTAGCTGTATGTTTATGCCCACTGGATGCTTTGAAGGTGTTTAGGGAATGTTATATTAAAATCTGGTAGCTCCACATATTTGTCCCTAAGGGGGAAATGCATGATTTTGGGTGCATGCATCTATTTTTCTCTTTGCTCATCAGAAATAAAGCTGTATTGGTCTGCGCTTAATGAACTCCCACTATCTTACATTTTGTAAATATTCTTTTAAAACAAATGTTAAAGCCTCTCTTCTTTATTTTCACTTTGAGGTAGAGCAATCCATTCAGCCATTGTTAAGAAATTCCTTATAGGTAGCACATAAGTCACACTATTCAATAAAAACATTTTTCTTGACATTTTAAAACGATAATTCATAGCTAGTCAAGTCCCATCTCAATGAACAACACTGTCAATGTTTATTCTGTGCAAAATGCAGCTCAAGGAAACACAAAGATCATTCTTGTTAAAATATGACAAACCTACAAGGACACAAACAAAACACACCCATATCTGCTGGCTTTAAGAAGCAATATGGGGACCACAATCACGGCTGATGCATTTTAACAGCGTCGATGGAGCCTCGTCTGCGCTCTTGCACTTTGTAAGAAAATGACTGTGGATTGCGCTACAAGGATGTCTTCAGAACACAGAAAACAGAGGCAAACAAGTACGATTATAATCAACTTCAAAAATGGTAGTTGGTGCAAAGCGGCAGACAGATTTAGTACAGTAGAAGCAATCAGTACAGCAATCAAACAACTCAAACTGAAATAAACCACTTCAAAATGTGGTTTTTTGAAAAAACTGCATACTCTTGCCTGTCATTTGGAAAACTGCTGTGCATGTAGTTATTTTGAGGGAGTCAAATATCTGAGCGTTTAAACATTTGCACAAACTCAACCATTTGAAATAAAAATGTGTATCAAACACGAGCACATCCTGCTAAACAGAAGTGCTCCAACAAATGCAATACAGTTGAAATACATGTTTATTTAGAACGAAAATATCAATCTCTGCTCTGTATATCTATTCTTTTACCACCTGCTGGCAATTGGTACTTCTTACATGCCACTAAATTATCTTCTTCTTTTTAAATTCTTCCTGATTTTATTTTTACAAAAACCTCGAATGAAGGTAAACTATAAATTTATGTGAAGCCAAAATTTCATAAATGCAGATTGATTATAATAATGACTGTGTAGCGCCTTGTGATTTCCCTCCTATTTGTCATAACTGGGTTGCAGACATCCACCTGAAGAAGATAATTCTCTTCTTAGGCACTCAAACAGCGAGAGGCATCCTCAGAGACGCAGCGACTGTTTACCTCCCAGCCCCACCCTACCCCATCAACCCCCCACCACCCGTCACAAACATACACACGCTCGCATTCGGCTGAGAGCTGGGAAATGGGATCATCGGTGCTTTTGCACTAAATTAAATAAACACATAATAATGTAATAATAATAAGTGTAATAGAATAATTGAATATGTATTATGTTCCTGCAGGTTCACAGTCGGCAGTGTAGGGCATGTTGTTATAAGCATAAACCTGATGTGAACATAGTGTTAAACTGAGGTGTGAATGCTATTTCCCTCAAAAACGTAGGTCTAAGCTTTTGGGCATGTCTGCAGATGTACTCTCTTTTCACTCCGCACTGCAGGGACTACGCGTGCTTTCCCGAAAAACTCCTGTGTAACATCCCACATTTCATACTCTCATGGGCTGCGGCTATCACACATAGGAAATATGCAATTTAGGGTAAACAGTTGTTCCACCAGCTGTCTCTCGATTCTTCCTCACTGTCAGCATACTTACAATTAAGCACACACCGACAGAAATGTGATCCTCACTGTTAAGAATTGCTTGTGTAATGAGGAAGTCATGAATAATACAGTGACCAAGTAATAAAGTAGTCATTATTAAGGCCTAATACCCATTAGGAGCTGCTCTTAGTTCCAGCACTGAGTAATGCAGCTAATGCCGACCACAATGGCTTCTCTAACAGTGAGCAGACATTGTTCAGACCTGCTTTCTTCTCTTGTAAAAAATAGGCCTTATTTTTAGAGCTGCCACCTGATCGTCGACCAATCTGTTAATCGATTAGAGGAGTCTTGATTTGACCAAGTTTCCATTAGTCATTTAGTAGAAAAATAGAAAGAAAAAATCTTCAAACTCCATGCGTCTTGTCATTAGGGCCAGAATAAAAATATCAAAAGCAGCAGCATGGCCGCTAGGGGGGAGGGGCTTTTCAGGGCCGGGGGGGGGGACCCAGCAAGGAAGGCTGGCGCAGACTGGCACCGGAATAAGTAAAAGAAGCGGAGCCAGGGAGGATGAAGACACGGCGGGTTCAAGCTGGGAGCAAGTTTGTGATACACATAATCTATCACGTTGATACCTGTAAATCTGTGAGTGTTTGCTTTTGTGAAGTTGGAAGTAATTTTTTCCCGTGTTTTGAGCAACAAGACTTGTGTGATGTTAAATTGTGTTGAAATGAATTTACAGAATGTTCAGTCTCCTCGCTGGTTTTTCCAACACATTCAGAATCAATCACTGTTTTTGGCTGTTAACAGGTGGCTCGCTTCTTGTATGCTCTTGTAAAATGTATATTTTAAAAGCTCATTATTACAGTTTTGTATTTCTCTGTATTGCAGCCAGGGTCAGACAGAACCAGAAGTCCGAGGCAAGTAAAAGTTTATGCAGGGCAAGTTGATTGGCAACTGGTCACTCATGAAAATGAGTTGATGTGGCACGTCGAAGGTAAGTTAAAATTCAGAACTACTATAAAGCTGCATTACAGTTACATTACGCTGTTTAGACCCATAATGTGACTGTTACTGATGGTGTTGTCTCATATAGCAGTCGAGCCCTATTATGAGACACTATGCTAAGGCGCTTGTGGCCCCTTGGACCCTGTGCTCCCGTCACCCCTGTGTGTGTGTGTGAGTGTGTGTAAGACAGAGTGAGAGAGTGTGAGTGAGGATGAGAATGAGAGAGAGAGAGAGAGTCTGAGCGATTGTAATTAGTCTGTTAGGTTGCAATTGCAAACCACTCAACAATGTCTCGCAATCAAATGTCATTATGTTCTTTCCCTCACTCTTCTATCTGTCCATATCCGCTGAAATGTTATCATTAATTATCAAAAGACAGAGCAAAAGAGTCATTTTCATTTTAGAAAATATCCAAGAGGCCAGTAAAACTCTGATCTACTGGCCAAGTGGACCAGTGGGGAAATTGTTACACTAATAACTATTATTAACAATGTTCCTTTTAACAATCTTTCTCCATCCTGAGACTCAAACCATTTTCTGATGCCCAAAAAAGTATATATATAAATAATTAAATTAATATCATAAATTTGCAACGACTAGTCGACTGCTGCCTTGAACTAACAGCTACTAGTCGACTGGGAAAATCTTTCTGACACCCCAACTTATTATACCCAATTTACTTTTGTCATTTATTAAAGGAGATTGATATCACTTACATTCATATCCCATTATTCAAAGCTTCATTGTTCCCAGATACCATAATAAATGATGCACATTCACTGACTGTTCTCGTAATATTTCTTTCAATTTTTCAATCGAGCCAAATACAGTCGGTGTGTAAATTGTGTACAGATCCACCACACACACACACACACACACACACACACACACACACACACAAAATACTACACCAATTCTCTGCCACTGTGCTCTCTAAATGAAAAGGCATTGTTTGACATGCAGATCCTTTGATATTTGACATGGAGCAGACAGAATGAAAGCTGCTAACTTCAATAAATCTCTTCTTTAAGCACGTGGGGAAGAGGACCGGGTCTTGGTATTTTTCGAGAGCTGTGTGGGACTGGGGACTGACTGCTGATGACAAATGTAGTTTGTGACCTCTCAGATTGATATGCGACTTCACAGCATTCAGGTCTGCTGCCATGGATACTATCGCATCTAACCAGAGATCAATATAATTCAGGTCCCAGCACCCAGTCAGTCATTAATCTTAACATCAAAGGCGTCAGTCGCTGTACAGCGGGAGAGTGACATTACCCAATGAGGCACGCCCTAATGAACAGATATAATGATAGAGAGAAAGCAAGGAGACATATTCCTTATTTCTTATGCAACATTATTTTACATTACAGCAGCTTTTGTACTGTTGAACATTTTCAAAATAGAACTTAGACTCGTGGTTGTTCAGATTTTTTTATCCTGCTCCAATGTCCAAGACAGCAAACAGGCAAAGTTCCCTCCTGAACAGTTTGATTCAGTTCCAGTTGTGCCTCCATTCATTCTTGGTGTGTTGGACATGTTGCAGATGCAAGAATGTTTTTCAGACTATGATTTACAAATGACAATTGTTCCAGCATATAGCTTTACTGGTGGACCATTCACAGACCCAGGTGCTATAGTATGTGCAAAACACGACACCAAATGCATTTCACATAATAATCAGTGAGGAAAGCGAGTCTGTTTATACAGAGAACAACATGCAGCTGATGTCTGGCTCTACCTCCTGCTCTGGAAGATACTGACAAATTAGCCAAAACGAATTACAGTCCTACAACTTCCAAGTAATAAAGCATTTAAAGTTGTTTCGGGCAAACTGTCAGCACTGACACACAAAAAAAAAAACAGAGTCACAAAAACAAACAAAAATAGATATAATCTTCATCTCCTTTGTTGAACAGTGCACATTAACTCTCCCCTGGGAGTTTACGATTTGTTCTGAGTCTTTGTACTGGAGGTTTGCTTTACAGCTCAGCGCAGCTTATACAGATTATACATGCTCGCATCTACACGACATTACAAGAGAGGAATTGATACACAGTTAAATTTGATTATCATAGTTTATGGAAATGGTTCTGTTGTTTTACCTGATACTGTGTTATAATATGTGACTATGCTGATACTGGGGAACATCAACGGAAACTGTGTGACACACTGATGACATAGTTTGTACATTTTTTTCTGGTACTACCATTCATGTAAGTGAAGGTGAAATTTTCATCTTACAAACAGGAATTTTAAAACTTGAACAAAACAGACCGACAGAGTGGAAAGGAAACTATTTCTCTATGCACACAAGAGCAAAAGTGACACCTTGTGAATCATTTGCCGTCACTGTGGGCTAAAACTAACAAAATAAATTAGTATGTTCACACAAAATGTTTTCCGTCGGAGAAGTAAATGTGCAGCCCGTGTTTTTCCTCCACTTACTCGGGTTGCTCAGTCGAAGCCCTCTGAGGTCGCGAGAGCATCTTTACACATGCTGTTCTATCTCGGCGAGAGCTGTGTGAGCCCCTGCGCTCTTGGCATAGTTTTCTTCACAAAATGTAAACACCTGCATCACTGCTGTGCTCCCGCTAATTAAAACTCTGTCTGTCTAATGAGAGCCGTGCCTGTCAGGCCCCTCCACACACTCAATAAATCACCGCTCTTCAGGCCTGCTTTATCCCGCCATACGGAGAGAGGGATGCGTGCATCTCCCAGATATATGCAACTCAGACACTCTCTCTCTCCCCCGTTTGCTCTCTGCATTCTCCACCAGAATTCATTGTCTTCTTCACTACATCCGCTGAGTCATAACATGGGCAATGTGGAGTGGCAGCTCAAAGTAAATCTTCTCTGTTGGTGGCCATGGTTACTAAGCACAATTTCCCCAGACTACACATACAATGAGAGCGCTCATGTAACCAAACTATAACCCTCCACTTAAAATGTATACTGTGTAAGATTTATGTAAATGAGCGCGCCTGCGGTGTCAGCGATCAGTGACAAATCTAAATCAAATGAAAGGATTACCTCCGCACCCTTTACAAACAGCACTACGCACATTCCCTCGTTCGGCCAAATAAAGACTATCAATTCTCAAATGGTCCGGCAGATGAATAACTCATTTACAGTTCACTGAGTGGACACATACGTTGGTAATTGTTGTTGACACGGCGGCAGAGAGGTGTGGGTTCAAGTCGGCGGTGATTTTTAAAGCTGTAGTTCATGGTGTTGTTGTGATGTTTTCCATTAGGTGAGGTGATTCTATTACACGGTCGCAAAATACAGATTCAAAGCGTCTACCTAACAAACAAAAGAACAGTTCAGACAAAAACTGAATATTTTAAGTAAGGGAGTATTGACTACAGGGCTGTTTTATTGCTTTGCAGTACATCTGTAAATATTTATTTTTTCATGACATTTCACCTTGCTGTGCGTCTAACATGCAATTAGCCTACTTAGACAGGTCGTGCTAGGTTTGGCTGGCTCACCTTTATCATCTGGACGGAACCCAAAATACTCCCAAACAGGGGCAGAGGCACTTTGCTTTTTTACAAGTCTCGTAACGTTATCCCCGCCACCCGAAGTCGCCATCTTTCTCTGCTCAGCTGCTTGTTCCACCAGTAGAGACGACCCTCTGCTGGCATGTGGTGTGCACTACAATACATTGCCTTAATACACCATCTCCATATCAGCTTAATAGAAAGAGGAGCATCTGTATTTTTGATGGTATCGAAAATTATACCTTCTGGATTTCTATACACCCTGGTATACTATAATACCTTGATACCACCCAAACCCTAATTTACAGTATAGTCACTCACTGTAGTTATGAATATTTATGAACACACTAGTGGTAGCAAGTTCAGACTACATGTTGACCAGATGTTTTCAGGGCCTTTCAGGAGTGAGCATGATATGTGAAGTTATCTTCTATCAAGGGGTTGGAGAAAAGGGCGTTGGATATTCACATGGCTGCTCACAGATGTAAAAGGTACTGAAAACACAGTATGATCGATACAAGACATCTTTTATGCTGAAGGCTAACCTCATTTAGCGGTATAAAATTCATGAGAAAGCACAAAGAGGTAATGAGCCGTTTGAGCAGTTTGTAAGCAATTTTCTGACTGCTTCTAAAAGACTGTGCTTAATATGTGACAAGATGATGAGGGGCCGTATTGCATTCACTCACCCAAGAGAGTGAGATCCTCTCACGTTGGCCGAAGCAGCGGATATTATCCATTCTCATAAAATAGCAGAGGTGTCACTAAAGACAACATCTGGCAGTGCTACTAACCCATATGAAGAGACCCTTCATGCAATCAGTGACCAGTCTTCAATAAAGACTACTTGGAAACCGGCATTAAAAAATCTCCAGTTTTCAAGTGCCTGAACACACCCTGTGTGATACTGAGACTGAAGCTACTCCTGCACTACTGGAGTGTTGCTTTCACTCCACCGCCTGTGTAGACATGGTATAAAACAAATAAAATTACAGAATGACTGCAAGTCAGAAAGGGTGAGTGAGCAATTACTGTGGAAATAAGGCATATGAAGACTGGGGAAAATGTCCAGCCAAGAACAAGCAGTAAAACACGTGGCAAATGGAGTCATTTAAATTTTCAGCAGTATTCCATTATAAATAAATTACTCAGAGAGAAAAAGATTTAGAGCAAGATGCAGAAGAATTGACCCACTGTATTCTTTGACTCCTGAGGTCTGGATTTCTGTGAGGATCTGAGACACTTGCAGGGTGAATCATTAAATGAATTAGCAGATGTTTTCACCGCTTTTCCATGGTGCACATTTCATCTTGACCCCAATGAAACACAGGCTCCTACGAGATCAGTTCCCTTTGCATTATGCAGCAATGAGCATAGTAAAGTCACAATTCACTGCAAAAGTCTCAGGAGCTACCAAATGGGTTAATGGGAGCAGCCAGTGAGCCATAAAGCAACAACAAGAAATTCTGACCAAATTTTACAGCCTGTTTGGATGCTTCAGATTCCTGAAGCTGCTGTGTTAAGCAAAGGATTTCCAGCTAAACTGATGGCATATGTGAAGGTTTGAAATGTTTTGAAGGTATGAAGGTGTCACAGCTATTCTTAATGACATTCTTGTCTATTTCAAGAAAGAGTATGATAAGAAACATGTACTATGCTTCATTCCTGACAGCAAGAATTCAAAGTCTTATCTCTCTTATAGTCAGCTCCTTGGACATCACCACACGGCTATACAGCACACAAATAGCATGAAGCCAGGATTTAAACTATAAGAGACATGGAACCACCCATAGACAGAGATGAGCTCCAAACCATCCTAGAAACGATTCTTTATCCATCTAAGTTTGCATTTTGCATCTAATATAAATGTACCACTGCTTCACAAGAGATGAAGTAAGTTCACCTGGGATACACAGGAAAAACCTCATAACTGCAGAGCCTGCACCAGCTCTACGATGATCAACCCCAGGACAGAGAGAAAGACTCTGAGTTGATGCATCAAAACAGCTTAGGCTTACTGCAAGATTGCAATTAGTTATGCATCCAAATCACTGACTGACAGTGAAGTCAACTTTGCACAGAGTGAGAAGGAGCTTTACGCTGTCTTGGTGTTACGCGTTCCCGCCGTCTATGTTTAAGTCTACTCTATCTTTGTGAGGAGAAACCAGTAAACACTTGACTCTATCATGTGAGAACTACACAGCAGCACGTCCAACGCTTCAAAGGATGATTCTTTAAATGCACAACTTTACCATCATCCACAAGCCATTGCTGTAGAAACATATGTGGACAGAAAAACAGGTCTGTGTCAGGTTTGTGCTCCTTTCAATGATGAATGAAAACAATGTATTAATACAGCAACTAATTCGACAGTGTCCTATTTCAAATCAAAGCCCCCCCCAAAAAAACATCCCATAAAGCACATTGAAAAGCCATACTTCCACCTCGACTAGCTTTTCATCATCACTTTAAACTACATGTGGATAACACTTTTTGCACCATGGCTTCATAACGCCAAAATCATCGCGAGCGCAGTCGTATCAAACAACCGCAGCTGACAGATGTGAAGATGAAGAGATCATTATATGCATTTGCCTCCCACTCTTCCTAGAAGTGGTAATGAAGAGGCAGCGCACTGTTATGGAAAAGGGAAAAAGAGTCCTCAATAAAAATCAATAATTAGTTGTGTGATGAAGTCATGTGTGAAAAAAAATGAGGTACACGTGCTTTTGAACTGGATGTTCTGTTTCTCCTCTATCGCAGGGCAGAATGTACCAGTGTAAGTTCTAATTGTTTGTGCTTAATTTCCACTAAAATGAGTCTTGGCACGTGTTGTGCTGTGTAAAGTAAGTCACTGGTTTGGAAAACGCTGTAATGGCTGAAGTTGCATGGATTTATATGAATGCTATAACAGTGTTGGAAACCTCACTTTTGTTTTTGGACTAGGTGATACAATCCCTTAAATTGTTGTTGCACTTGCCTTGAGTTGCTGCTAAGAGTTGGAGGTAGAACAGGTGGGATCAGGGACACATCTTCTGAAGTGGATGATTGGCCATTATCACTAGACACCATCACTCAAGGGAGGCCCCAAGGTTGATCAGATCTCAGGGTGTGTCCCAAGTGTTGCACCGCCTCCTGTGTTCCATACACCGCACAACTCCAAGAAACTGTGAACCACTCCTTTGAGAACTCTGAGAGAAATTAGAAATAGTTTCAAGTCCAACCCCACTCCTGGGGACAGCTCCCTTACTCATGGTCTGTACTCTATATACAGAGGGGTGTGGTCTTGCTGTTCAGGGGGGTGTGGCTTTGCTTTTTTGGGGGGGGTTCTGAAGTTATTTTTGAGCCCCAGTGTTTTCCCTCATCTTAAACCAGATCCACTGGCTTGAACTTTCTGCAGCAGTAGAAAGATTCTCAGAACAAACAACAAAAAAGACAAACACACCCCCTCATTCCTGAAATGCTTTCTGCATCAAGATCATAAATGTATATGAGAAACCACCTGTTATTAGTGGTGAAGTGATTAGTACATGAATCATTTAGCTGTTCAACGCAAAATTAATCTCCAACAAATTTGATCAAACTTTTGCTGGTTTCTGAAATGTGTTTAGTGTGTCAAATATACTGTTCAACTGTGGGATGTATAAAGGATTATCTTATCTTATCTCAACTAGGATGACAGAAAAGGTCCTCTGGGGAGAAATCATTTGATTATTGAAAACAAAATCCATAATCAAAGGACTTTGGCTCAAACCCAGCCAGCATCTACCCCTAGCCTCTTGCAATTATAGTCACACAAACGGCGGCATACATAAACGTTGTTGCTGTGCCGCTGGACGACAACAAAGGCCAGAGGGTCACAGCAATATGCCTGTCAATCACACAGCACGGTGTTCGGCCCATATTGGGTTTAATAAAGCCCACTGACTCATATACTGAATGGGATACGACTCCAGTGGTGCATCTGTTATGGATTACCAGGCTTTGTTCCAAGAGTATATTCAGCGAGGGACTTTGCTGGATAAAACATTATGGTATGAGCGTGCTTTAAAATCAGCGTCTCCGGCCTGCAGATAACAACAGAGTGGAGAGTAAATGCATCCAGAGACAGTTAGAAGTTGCTTTAATTTTAATGTGATGAATCTATTAATTATTTAAGAAATATGTAAATTAATGAAATATCAGTTGTTACTAATGTAGCAGTTATTATGTTTTGTCTGATAAAGCCGAGCATGTAGAGGATTTTTGAGCATGATTGGAGAATCATGCTTCCCTACAGATTCTTTTCTTAGTCATTAGTAATGTGGTGCTGATGTTTTTCCACAAAGTGCAGATTTTAACCCTCTATTGCTCACCATACTGTAAGTAGTCTTCATACATAATTTCCTACTTGTTTCATTTAAAGGATGCTGCTAACTTGCTGTGATTTGTTTGAGAAGTGTGGTTCACTAGACTAAGTTTATTCGTGACTTCTAACCAATCACATTTTAGCAAATCAGAGTCTGGTTGTAGAAAAGTAACCACTCGTTTGAAGGGTGAATAATCACCATAAACGTCAAATCATGTAACCCATGTAAACTACCAAACATGAGGATGCGAATGAAGTCATCCGTGGCGTGATTTCTGATGAGATGCATTTCCCAGGTGATGTTCCATTCAATACAATATCACTGCATGGATGTTTAGGTACAAGGATGTTCAGGCAAACTAAGAGTTGTCAAACTATTAGACTATTTTCCTCGGCATAATCTCTTTGGTACTTTACAGAAACACCAGCAAAATATTGGACTGCAATGCTTTCTGTTTGATGTTGCGCTGAGGCTTCTGCTCAGTGGATCCTGTCTTTTCTGCCTTTTGTTACAAATGTATGAAAAGCTACAGTAAGGTATTACTATTTCTGTTTTACTTTAGGTGACTGAGGTCGCTCTTCTGAATCAGCGCTGCACAATCCTGGCACTTGTACACGACCCAAGAACACATCAAAAATAAGGTAATTTCCAAGGTGATTTGTGAATAGTTCTGCAAAAAATACATTAACCCAACATAAAGAGGCTTTAACAAAACCAGAAGTGATAAACTAAAAATGTGCTATTTTCTGGTAACACCCCGCGCATGGAGGTGACCCACAGTTATTATCAAGCCTTTTATCGTGATTGGAAAGTCATTACTTCCCGAATAAATCAGTCTGAATTGGCATTTTCGAATTTCCATTCTGAGCCAGAATCTAATTGTTTGCTCGGGCTGCTTTAGAATATTATTCAGTTCATCTAGATTTGCATATCACATTGAAAGGCACAGTTGCTGC
The DNA here is from genome assembly GCA_025331565.1 of Holacanthus passer. Classification (NCBI taxonomy): domain Eukaryota; kingdom Metazoa; phylum Chordata; class Actinopteri; family Pomacanthidae; genus Holacanthus; species Holacanthus passer. The sequence goes on from JAFREQ010000005.1 coordinate 9,694,545, forward strand.
AGCCTTTACGTTGTAAGTCTCTACATTAAGTCAAGTCAAGTCAATTCTATTTATATAGCATATCACTATATGCCACAAGGGGCTTTACAATCTGTACAGCATACAGCACCCTCTGTCCTTATGCCCTCGTTAGTATGTGACCTTGTCATTGTCCCACAGAATCATCTCCATAAGAGCCTTATCAAACGTGAGCCTAGTTAGTGAGAGCGCCGATGCCTCTTTTTGATGATGACTTAAGAATAACAGTCCCAAGACTGTTTAGTTTAAATGATAAATCGTGTATTTATTGGAGCTTTTTGTGTTTTGGGTGTTTCAATTGCCTCTTATCCAGTTGAACTGCAACAAAAGCATGCAAAGTGCTAGCAGACAAATGGACAGAGATTGGGCTCTTTATGTGTGATAAGAGAGATAGATAAAAGGTAAAATACAACAACCATTATTAAAGTCAATCCTACACCAGTGGCTGTGCAGCTTTAACATGCGCCACTATCAAGGAGTTTGTCAGTATTATTGCTTTTTTCACATGAGGTCTTGAAATCCCTTGGTAAACTGTTCACAGCACTGGTAACTGGTATTAGGTGCATGATAGGCTACTCAGACGTGAATGAAAATTGAAAAACTGAGAAGCAAAAACAGAACAACGTGAAGGTATGAACAGGAATAAGTTGAAGTTTTTCTGAACAAAATGCACGCTCTGTGCACGTGCACGCTCTCTCATTAGCGATCCCAGGAGCACTGTGACCAGTTAATGTGAGGATACGCTTCCATCTGTTTCCAGAGCGGCTACTCCCATCACAGTGAACACGGGGAAAGCATGTGTAAACATTAGAAAAGACGAGAGATACTGACATGAAAGAGTCTAAAAATATGGATAGTGCAGATACACCTCTCTTCTATGACTATATGTCTTTATTGTAGAAGCACTTTTTCTTTCCAGTCACCAAAAATGATTCAAACTAAGGCTGACTTATACATATTTACAACATGATAACCCTCTTAACACAGTGGCAAGACAAGAGAGCGAGACACGGCAGAGTAGCACCTTTAGCCCTAAACTTTCCAATGCAACAGCCGTGTCTGACATATTACTTTCACTAAGAAAATAATACATTGTATACTGTTTGATATTGACAAACTGTTCCAGAGAGGAAGGGATGAGGCTGCCTGCAATGTGTCCCCAGGGGAGAGGGAAGGCAAACTGTGGTTACAAAATAATGGCGATCTTACAATAAAGACATCTGGAAACGGTGGTGCTGCTGAAATATATTGATGAAACACACAGACAACTCAATGATAGGCAAATCCATGCCCTTCTCCCCCTGTAATACACAGCAACTGAGCTCAAAAACATATTCGCCTCCGCTCTGCTCAATAAACGGGGAAAAAGAATGTAATTTTCTGTTGCCACAGAGTCTGACGAAGGCTTTGTAAGACCTAAATAATCACAGAGGCAGACCTTTTCTTAGTGTCCCAATTAGTGACACAAGGATGATCACCAGACCCGCAGTCAAATACAAAGATTTACATATTACATCTGAGAGACCCTTTTTCTTGCTTCAAAACAGAGCTAATGTTATCTTATGAAGTTATCATGGATATTGAGGCTCTGCACAAAAGTATGGCAGAGAAAGAAAGGTCAGAAGCAAAAACAGCAGGCCCTGAGAAAAAAAAAAAGATTTTGATGTCGCCCCCACCTCAATCCTACACCCTGGGATGAATGGAAGAAAGCTGCAAACTATGCATGACCATGCTTAAGCGATATGGACAGGATTAAGTCAACCCTGATCCCAAAATTTGGGACATTGTGTAAAACGTGAATAAAATAGAATGTGATAATTTGCTAATCCTTTTTTGACATTTACTCAGTTGAAAACAGATAAAAGACATATTTAATATTTTATCATCACCTTCATTTTTGTAAATATCAGCTTATTCTGAATTTGATGGCAGCAACATGTTTCTAACAAGTTGGGACAGGAGCAACAAAAGACTGTGAAAGTTGTGGACTGATCCAAAAACACCTGTTTGGATCCTTCCACAGGTAAACAGGTTCATTGGTAACAGGTGATAGTATCATGCTTGGCTATGAAAGGGGCATCCTTCTATTCTAATCAAGGGTCAGCTACTTTTCTTTTACCACTTTCACTGCTTCCCACTTCCTCTAACCAGCCCAGGAGTATATGTATATACTGGATTATTTCCAATACTTGTTTGCATCTGCATTGTTTTTCTGTTTTATTCCTGCCTGCCTGTTTCCTGAATTGATGATTCCTTGTCTGCCCCCTGCCCCCCGGTTAAGTTTGCCTTTTCTGACTGATCTCCTGGTTTTGACCCTTGCTTGTCTCTGGGATAAACCCAGCGAGAACTTTTACTCTGCTCTGACTGTCTGTGTGGTGCTGCTTTGGGTTCAAGTCTGTTCTGTTACATGAACTTTACAGTATCAGGATAGGTTTATTGCCAAGTAAAGTTTTTGCATATGAGGAATTTGCCCTCGTGTTTTGGAGCATAACAATAAATATAGTAAGTAGAAAAATATAAATATGTAAATAAAAAACTGGCATTAAAATCTGAAAAAAATATCATATATATATGTACAATGTATTATTTAAATGAAAGAGCTGTACAGTTTTGTGCAGGAAGTTCACAGTATGCAGTAAAACGTGCAAGATAGCAATGAAAAAAAAAAAGAAGGATAATACAGTGTGCGTCTCAGGTCTGCTCTGTCTCCCCACTCCCAGTGACTCTCTCCCCTCTGAGCTTCCTGACCTCTCAGGGGTCCACCTGAAAAAGTGGATTCGAAGGAGGTGTTCAACAAAGCCCAGGCCTCCTCACTGCCTCCTCTGCGGCATCAACCTCCTCCCTGATTCTGTTCCTCCAGAGAGTCGGCTCTTCTCCCTGCCTGCTCCTGAGACCATTTTCACAGGAAAATACATCAGCGAGTTCCTGACTGTTCCTGATATTCTCATTTTTCCCAAAGTCAGCGCTGGAACACCTGCAGTGTGTTTAGTGTGTTCTCCAGAGACTTCTGACTTCTGAACCAATTTGTGAGCGTGGAGAAGTGTGACTTTCTCGTCACAAGATTTCGTTCCTGGGGTCCGTCGTGAACGCAACGTGCAGATGGCCATCCTGAAAGGAGCTGCAGTGGGTCCTGGGGTACCCCAACATTTACAGACACTACAGCTCAATGTTGGTCCTTCTCACTGCACTCACCATCCCAGACCGAAAGCTTCACCCCTGTGCCCCCTTTCTCTCTTTTTTTCTCTTCCAGCTCCTCCAATCTGCCATTGAAATAGCAAATAGAAATTGTCATCGGTGTGATCACCTGGGCAATTGAAGACAGGTAAAACAGACCCACTCTGACCATCCTGCTGCCAGCGCCTGTCTGGGTTTGCCTACACTTTGGGTTTGGTTTGTGGGCCTGTTTCCTGTTTCCAAGGTCATCAACCCAGTCAGCACCTTCATCTTCCCGGGCCCATGTGTATGTACCCCACCTCCTACATCTCCTCTCTCAAGCCTGTTCCCTACCTGTTGCAGAATGCAGCAGTTTAATTCAGCCTGTTCTTGTGATTTTATTTATGCTTGCACATTTGAATATCTGACCATATGTGTGTGTGACTTCTTTTAAGCAACTCATTAAAAAAACATGCTTCAGCTGTCATGTACCAATATTTAGGGATACTAAAAAACTGTAGGAATGAATACATAAGCCGAATGGAATTACATTTTCCCCACACAACATATTATAGTAACATATTACATAATTTGCCGGAGACATGGCAGTAATTGTACTCCGGCTGCAAAAATACACACCATGTTTCCCTGAGAAAATGTTTCCTTCTCCGGCTCGCAGTGTTACAGCCTGGGACTTTCAAACGTTATCAAAGAAATGCATAATGCAATGTCCCAGTCAAACTGCCTCACCTTGTCATAAGTGTATAATGGAGACACTGTGATGCGACCTGTGGTTCAGCCTGTTTCAGAGTCCCACAGCTTGGTTGACATGTGACAAAATAAATCCCACAGCACTTCTTTCAAGAAAGCCATATAAATAGATTTAGAGAGGAGAAAGAAGATTGCCTGATGATTGCCTGATGGGATGTTAACATCAGGTAGACAAGCGATTTATTGCGCCGGCGAGAATTCATGGCGGACCTCACAAGATAGGAGACGTACAGTGCGCTTTTGCTACACACTGTTTTTGAGCTACAAAGCGAGGCTGCCAATGTCATTTTCTCCAACTGTACTTTGGAAAGACACAATGAATCAGCCGTCACTGTCCCTTTGCTCAATCCAAGCTGTCACAGCCTATGAAGGAGTAAATGAGTTATGGGAACATAAGCAAGAGCAAGTATTGTGAAAGCAATCATCACCGGCCAAAGAACCATCACTTGAAAGGGGCTTTAGGAGGCAGCGATGTGATGCTTTATGGTCTCAAATATATAGAGATTAAAAATAAACATTATATAAACACTTGTTGCTTTAATTCATCTGCGTTTCTGAAGGGACAGAAGCGTTAACAGGAGACAGAGAGTGAAGCCAGACAGCAACAGAATGTTATTTAAAGGGAAGGAACACGGTGCCACAAAATGAGTTAATCAATATTTTTCTGCACAACTCATCCAACTTGAATGAGAAAACAAAGACGTTAAATCATATTAAGCTTTTTTGTTATTTATGACCAACATTTATTTGTTTTTCACCTAACACTGAAATAACTAGTGTCACTAATCAGTGTGGAAACTAAATGAAATGACACACTGAGCTGCTTAGAATGAACACGTGAATGTATGGACAGATTTACAATGCATTCCAGGTGATACTGCAGGTAATTCATCTCATGATCCAAAACCTCAACTGCATGCACCCCAACCCGCTGATCGCAGGGAAGAATGGGCAACGGGCCCCGGTGAAAAATCCTCACCCTCTGGCAGTGCCCCATGGAAACGCCCCAAACGCTGCACAGATTCAAACATATCAGGGATTATTAAAAGACCTGAGAACAAGGTCAAAGACTTGAAGAAGAACACAGAGCAAGTTAAACTTAACTTCCACCTCATCCCCGAGGCTCTGAAAATACTTAGGAGATAGTTGAGGCAGGCTCTGTTGAAAGCTCCCCCGCCGGCACGCAAAGCTTTACTTTTGATGTTAATTCCTTGAAAGCTGTTTCTTTAGCTGGGGATTAGTGCATGAGGAGCTAGGCTTACCATGCTCTGGCTAATAAAGATGAAACATCTAACACAGGTACTCGTACATACACTCGCCTGGGAACAGTGCCTATAAAGTTGCCTTAATTATAGGGAACTCACTCCGCTTCAGTAAGTGTAAGAATAGGACGACATTTGTACTTTGAAAATACTGTGGTATTAAATGGAGAAAATCCTTTGTATTCTTTAGACACAAGTCTTGAGGTAAAATAATGAGTATATAGGCACATCACTTTCTCAGCTCATGCGATCAAAGCTGCCTGCGTTTCATAGTGTGCTCTCAGCCTCCCCCGGCTTAGGTCTCCTCACCACGCCGCAAAAGACTGACAATTATGAAGTGTGTCCATTACAGCTGCTGATTAGCCTCCATGTCTGTTCTGGCTTGAGCGACTGTTGTAGCTAATGATTCTGTGGCAACGTGCATAGAAAAGCGACACCACAATTCATCTGCTCAGCCAAGATCCCCGTGATTAATAGGTGTTTCGCGAGAACATTCGCCCCTTTGAATATTTGAAATGGTTCTCCCATCGCTGAGTCCTCTGCTTTGACAGTTTAAGAAGTAAATTAATCAATCCAATCACTGCATCCATCCTGCTTTCAAGTACAATGAATGGCTTTCCTTTCATCACTTACTTGGCCATTTTCCAGTAACTAATACCAGGATGATTAATTCCAGTGACCTTTATTTACTAAAAGTATAGGTATTATTGAACATCACAGTGCACGTATTGACAAGAAAAAATATCAGTTAATTACCTCAATAAGCTCTATTATTTGCACTGTGCGTTACTAAGCGCTGTATTGTAACCTCAAATCAAATCCTATTATCACAATTCAGCTTAATGGAATTTCATTAGTTGCTGGACCGCACTCTTCTTCTACAAGAAATGTTTGTTCATTCTCTGATCATCCTTGCAGTTTGTGTCCTCTTCTGCAAGGTATATTTTGATTATGGATAAATGTGTGACCCTGCTTGCTCTTACAGGAAATGCATTAATATACTGCCGTCACGCTTGTCAACTTGCATACAGTTATATCATAAGGCAGGAAGGCGCAATTATGTTAAAGCCAATGAGGTCTGCAAGAGGGTGGTAAATCTTATCTATCTAATCTACAATGATATGGCTGGAAAACACATTTGCCCCACTTGTCATCATGCATATTTTGTCTTGAAAAAAAAAAAAAACGTGCAAAAGACTCTGAGGGAAAATGGTTGCTAAAATTCCTGTCAAGTTGTAAATTTAAAAAGCTGTTAATTAAACCATTAATTTCCTTGTTTCATGGGGCCAAATTGCCTCACTGGCAAAGATTCCCTGAGAGTTTCATCGTCCGCATTGTAATTACTGATTGTCAACAATATTGTCCTTGCATAATTGTCCCAACTTCGTCTCGCTGGGCAACAAATCTGACACCAGGTATCCTTCACACTGCACGGGCGTTTCACATTCTGTGCTGGACTGTTTCTGAATGCTCAAGCACAGCGAAGAGAAGGTGATTCACCTGTATATAGATGACATTAGAGTCCGTTTCCTGAGGGCTCCACGGGAAAACATAAATCATCACCCCTCTGTCACAATAAATGTGCTCTTTGGTGCAGTTTCACCATGGGAGTCAGGTACATTTAGCTGGTTCACTTCGTGCCCAAAGCCAAATTTAAAATTGGACGATCGCGCTCCCTTCCCTGGAACTAAGCCTTAATCAGTCATTGCCAGTTAAAATCTTAACACATAATTATCTTCAGCCCTTTCCTTTAACATATTCTCTGTATGGTCAAACATAAGAACCATATGCATGTGGTGGGTTAAATGCAAAGAGTGATGAAAAAAGTACACTGATGGTGTTTATACATACATGTCTGAAGGCTTATATTTTCTTTGACACCTCAGGACCCAAATGTCACCCATTAGTATATGAAGGCATACATCACTACACGTAAACACAGATGCAAACAAAACATGCTGAAATGGAAAAACATGGCGGGTGGATAGTTCAAAATACAGCTAGGTGAGTTACAGTATGTGCTGCGTGATGGGATGAATGAAAATGAAAAGCTCAGTCTTGATTTAGCCTAAAGAATGTCAAGTGCCACTGATCAGTCTTTTCTCGTCCACAAAACAAGTGGAATGTTCTTGGTTTCCATGAAAATTTGCTGAAACTGCAAAACTAAAACTTTCGTGACACAAATTTGAGAATGTCATTATTCAAATTCTAAAGTAGACATTGTTAAGAAAAGATAACGCGTAACAGTAATAAAAGTTGAGTCAAAAGTTAACAATTTACCCTAAACAAAAACATGCTTCTTGCTTAAAATGTGTGCATTGAAAATCTGTCTGCGTCACCAATAATGCACTTTGCAGTTTATGAACTTTCCCACCGATTGTGAAAAATGATAAGGTGAAAAAATGACTTTGATTTGCCTTAGAAGTGACTATAAATCTAGTTTAAGACTACAAAGTAGTGTACAGCTGACATAATTTTGGGATTCCTGTAATTATCTTATTTTTCAATAGTATAAAACTCATTGCTATGAATTGCATCACATGAGAATTGAATTCTTACACCCAGGCAAAACAAGGGAGAGAATTGCATTACTCGGTGATGTCATCAGATAAGTTGGCATGGAGAGGCGCTATTAAAACATTAGGGGCGAACGTAGCTTGTGTTACTCCTACATGTCATCAGCGCATAGGTAGCAGGGATTCTCCATGCAATTTTTCCCATCAGGTGCCTGAATACATTTGGAACTATAAAAACTGATGAAGGCCAAAATTGTCCTAATAAACCAGGCAGGACACACCAGGTCAAGTTCTTTGACAGACGACAGATGTGTGCAGCGTATTTTCCCCTCAGGATTTCCCCTCAGTGTGATGAATGTATAGTGTTAGTTTTGAAAAGGATGAGTGATATAGCACTTCTCATTTGATCTAATAGCTCTAAAGAGAGCAGCGGTCCCTTAAATGTTGAAGGAATGGGCTTGTGACTTAACGTCACCACGGCCCAATCCCACGTGGAAAGTCTAAATGGGCACATTTATATTCGCTTCATTTTTTTCCCCCTTCCTACTGGTAAGATTCTCTTTAGCAGAGCATCTAACCCTAAGTTCACCGGAAAATGGAATGAATTCATATCTAACCATTAAAAACGCCAGCAATTTAGCTGCTGCACTTCCTCCCGATCGAGTGAACAAGTGTAATGAAGTGGGTCCAAAACAGGCCGTCTTTTCCGAACAATAAATAATTCAGTGATCGCTTCATTGTTGTGCAGGCGGCCTGAAACTTTGTGAATTTATATGTCAGCACATGTACTGGTGCTGATCTAAAGATGGCGCATGTGTTGTTTTGTTTTGGTCTTTTGTTTGTTTGTTTGTTTGTTTGTTTGTTTGTTTTGCTCGGCACTAATTCAAGAGTGATGCTCGCCTGTGTGATAATGTCTGTTTTATATCTGGTTCAATGAGTCCAGAGTAGGAGAGCGAGTTAAATTACCTAGCTTAATTAGCCTTGAATTACTGTAAGAGACTTAAATAACATTATTGGACAAAGTGACCTGCATCCATTGAAAATGCTCATTGATTTTATTGGAGGGCACCAGGAGTCACATCACGCATACATTAGCTGTTAAAAGGGCAGCTTCCACTTGCCAAAAATCCACTGAGTGAGTGTAGCTTGTTGTTTGAGGACATCAAATTAAAAGCTCTGGGACTCATTAAGCCGTTGGTCTTTTTAGACTGGCAAGGCAGAGATGTGAGCCCCCGGACGTGGACGTGGACATGGACATGTGCCTGGCCTGCAGCTGGGAAACGTGACTGTAGCTACAGTACGTACAATATGTTAACCCTGATGGGAAAAAATGTGACACTCAATCCACTTCAACAAATTACAGAATGCAGTTCTTAGATGTTAAGACTGAAACAAATATCTTAAGTAAGCACTCATTTATAGAGTGAACAAAAACCTCATCTTCTAAATTACCAGAGGTATCACACAGTTAATTAATCTTATGACAGTCTATAGTTGGCCATTAGCTCATTAGGTTCACTTTGTTTATGTGATAAACTGTGGAATTACGGCTGAGATGGCAGTTGATTGAACACCTTGTCTGTTAATTGCAACTGCGTTTTCTATGCTGCACAATGGATTGACTTGTTGACGAGATGAATGTTTTCTTTTCTAACCTAGTCCCTGGGCTGTTGTGTTGGAAGCAAGTTATTAATAGCATCGCTATTGATGAACTGTCAAATGCTCTGCGTTCGGCAGATGGACACTTGTACTGGATAACATGTTGGAGGCTGGGGGCCATGTTCCATTTACAGAGCTGAGGGATAGCGGTGTATGTGCTATAATACCTGACAGCAACATTGACATTAATTTAGAGTTAGCGCACGTTGTTCATTACTGTATGATGCGTGCTGTATTATAAGATGAATACCCCCGAATGGAGCAACATGAATCAGAGCATGTTCCAAATTTCACTTCAGTCATTGTGTGAGTGTGCACAGATGCATTTCCTTAACGGGGATCACTCCTTGTGTGAAAAGGAGACAAGGGAGGGGCGGGGAATAAAACCAGCTTTAACACTGTTGTCCCTGTGGTAGCGCCCAATCAGGACAAGTGCTTTATATTGATTCAGTAGTCTGTTTCAGCCCCTGCTTTTGATTTCCCCCATTAGGTCAACAGAGAAGGTGAACCTATTATCAGCATGCTTCATCTTGATAACTACCTTTTGTTTTTTGCTCGTTGATGCAGGTTGCGCCTACGCCGGATTATGTGTGTGTGTGTGTGTGTGTGTGTGTGTGTGTGCATGCGTGTGTGTGTGTGTGTGTGTGCGTGGCAGGAAAAGAACCCGATATTGCTTCAGTCTCTCAAAGTGTGACATTTAGATGTGCGCTTGATGTGCGAGATTTATGACTTGCGCTCATCCGTCTCTGATATTTAGCATTAAGTCTCTAAATGCTCAAAACGAAACGAAATAAGAGTGAGTAATTTGGAATGAGGACTGTTGCGAAGGAGTTGAATTATAATCTCATCAAGGGCCCCATAGATAATCCTCTATACGTCAGTTCAGGAAAAATCGAAGGCCCTGGATTTTGAGCTTCTGTCAAATCACGGCTCACTTTCTTCTATTATACTGGAAAAGTTTAATGTGGGGTTTTTTTAGTGCAAAGTTCGGATGTTAAGTAGTTGCTGCATGTCTGCAAACATCTATATGGTCTTGCCATAAGAAGTAATATTTCACTGAAATGTATGGATAGTAACACATCTAATATACCTTGATGTAAATGTGACAGCAGATGGCTCAGTGTGAGTGTTTGTACATGCACATAAGTGGCCTGTAAATTGCCTCACGCACAGTAAATGCCATATTGTGCTATCAGTAACTGGGACGGGTCCAAAACCTTCATATAAAAAACACAAACTTTCTGGTTTGGATGCACTGATATTAGAAGCAGTATATTCTGGCATTTAATGCAAGATTACAATCGCTAAGTAGCTATAGTAAAAACATGCAGTCACACCTAAAATCACTCATGAATAGGGTTTCAGACCATAATGAAAAAGTTCACATTTTGAATATTAATTAGCATTAGCAACACTAATGGGCATCATTGTGTGCTGAAAACTCATTTGCACGTCAAACAGCAGAAACGATGCCTGACTTTTGTACCCATGTAGCCATATTATCTTAGAAATCTTCAGTGAAAAACCGAATATATTTATTACTGACCATCATCTCCAGTTGGCTCAAATTGAAAATTTACAGCCTTCTTTAAAAAAAAGTGGCACATGTGTTTTTCTCTGTCACAAACAAGGAGGATAAACATATCAGAACACATCCTGTCCGGGGATAAAGATCGACAATCAGGACTGTCCTGATATCCTCTGCAGTCGGCCACAGCTCCATTTCTTCTTGCTCCAGGGAAAAAACTGCAGTGTGTCATCCAGCTGAGAGGGTCATTGCTTGCCAGTTGCTCTCCACTGAGCAGTCGCGTAATGCCAGAGCAAAGAGGAGGGCAGGGAGGATTGCCTCCGACACTGCCCACCCAGGCAATCAACTGTTGGAGGATTTGTGGGAGGTGGAATTAGCCCATCTCCACTGGCTCTGTCTGCCGCTTCTGCAGCCTCTTCCCAATACCTGTCCGCCTACTCAGCTAGCCCTCCAACCTGAACTACATCTCTCAACTGACTGCCTCCATACAAACCCTACGGGCTGAATGATCTTTTTGGGTTATCCACCGAAACTAGTTGCGCCACCGCGTTTGACTTTACAGTGCTGTCACCTTTCCAGAAAGAAAAGCTGCTGATTGTTTACGGTCTCAGGGAGATTAGGGATCCAATTTAACTTACTCCATCCATTTCTTTTTATCTAAAGTCTGAAGTCTTAAGTCTGTCTCTATTATACAGTTTTTGTAGTCCTGTAGGTTTCTGTATTATCTACTCCAGTGGTTCCCAACCTTTTTGTGTCTGTCGTCCTCCCACAGCCCTGTCAGATGAGCTCGAGCACTCCTTCATTGACACCATCCATTATGTTCCAGTGTGTTCATTTGAATTCATGTTGAACTGATGGTTATTTGACATTATTAACTATATAAAAGTGGAAACTGTTACATGTGTTAAACATGTGGGAAAACACATGTTTAACACATACCATAGTGATCCAGAAATTGTGCACTCATTGGTAGCTTGCAGTATGTGGTATTGCACACACACAAACACGCTACCAAAAATATAATTATTGATAAGTATGTAAGTGGGCAAGTGCAATAGTGTCTTTCATAATAGTGGAACTAGAACACATTAGTGACTGTAGGCAGGTTGGTTGCTAATCGGTGTTTTCAGAGTGGAGGAACTTTTTCACAGAACAGAAACAGCAGAAGTGAAGTTGCTATACCAACCGCCGGCCGACTTACGTCACTTCAGTGTTCCTATTGGTGTTGCAAATGCAAACAGGCAAAAAGGGCCCTTGAAGGTATGTCGTTCTCGGGGGGAGCTTCCCGTTGGGCAGCTCCTCTCAGACTAGTCTCCAGAACCATTTGGTCCCAAAAACACATTAATATGTTTAAATTCAATTCCCGGACTGAAAATCTGGCTGGAAAACGTAAAAGATGAATGCCTTTCTCTCCCTCTATAACTACTGACTTACTCTGGAGCCTGGCCAACCGCTCCACTGAAGCTCCACAGTTTCCAACAATGAAGCACTGTTGTTAAAGTAGGTGCCTCCTCAGTGTAAATACTCTACATCAATGTGAGGCAGTGCTTTCATAAAAACGGACGGTCGAGCTCAGCAGAGTTTGCGAGAGTCCTGCGCGTTTGTTTGTACTGGGCTACATGATTCATTTGAGAGAATAAAATCCTTGTGTCAGCTTTCACTGGAAGTTCATGCGATACGTATGCACTTTATAACACAGTGGTGGAGGAGTTTATACTTTTATTCCCTGGCCCGTCAAAAACCAAAGTCCTGCTGACAAATGGCAATGAAAACTCTCGTAGTGCAGCAGGTTGGCACAGAGGTAGAGATGCTGACTGATGACTGAAAGGTTGCTGTTTTGATTTCTGCTAGCAGCAACCTGTAGTTGTACAACACTAGGAACTGCACGGTGACAGATATTACATTTACATTACACAGAGCCGCTATGGAGACCCTTTGAATATGTCAATAAAGCCCAAACTGCTCCAACAGCGCTGCAGTAAAAGCAATCCTGCTCTCTGACCTTTCCATTTAAATGCACTCGTCAAATGGGCTGCTTGTGTATGTATCTGCCAGGGATGTACCGATTACTAAATGAAATGTTCATCTAGGTCTATGACAAAAAAAAAAAAATATACCAGTTTGGCAATCAGCCAGGAAAATGTGCCACTTTTTTAGTGCAAATTAATTTGCAAATTAAATTGCAAAGAGTGGTAATTAATTTATATGTTACAGGCTTTACCTGAGGCATTGAACATTTATAAATTTAGATATTAATCCATTTTGGCATGTTTTGACATTGATAGATTTCAGCTAATTATAATTGGCTAGATGAAGCACTCCTATAACTGCTCCAAATACAGAGGAGAGAATGGGAGGCTCCTGGAGAGAAGTTATATATAATGGTACGCCTCGTACGTATACAGTACATTATCCAGCTTTCAAATATCTAAATGACATGTTTCAATGACTAATAAGGAGTGTAACACAGAGAAATGCCAGTCGCCAGAGGGCATTTTAGTTTTGACGAGTTCTGTCTAATAATTGTCAAGACTTTGAGTCACCGTGTTGAGAAATGGCACTGGTATGACATGTGCACTAACAAGAACTGACACCGAAATATTAATTATTTTGGCACGCAGCTACAAAAAAGTGTCGTCTGACTTGTTTTTAATATTTGTGGATGTTTTCTTAAACTGTTCACATGTTGTCTAAGCTACCTGTCGTCATGTGCTGTGTGATCTGTTTGTTTCTTATTGCACCGAGTAATCGAATAACAGTACTCGTGAGTCAGCATTACTATGAAGAAAATATTATTTTTCAAACAATAACAATAACAAATAAGATTGCTGTAATAACCGCAAATGTTTGCAACAGTGTTATTTCCTGTATTTGTGGAGTATTATGCATCAAATCCTTGTGCAAACACAGTGAAGTATTATAACCTTGGTGAATAGTTCTGTTGAATGCTGCATCAGCTAATTGCGGTTTTTGTTCCTGATTATTTATAAAATCACACATCATAAGTGGAATCAACAACGTGGCATTGAGATTAACAACACCATGTATTTCAGTATAAACAAAGAGGAAGGAACTGTCATTTATTTTAGACAGTTTGTTATTCTTGTATGTGCCATATTTGTGGTTGAGGCAGAGAAATGTTTGCTGTATTTTCCCAGTGAAAATACTCTTTGAGCTATTGAAGGTGAAGGCTGATAAAACCCTGTCCACATTAGATCCATATTCCATTAGAAAAAGATTAGGCAGATGCTGACCTCTACAGGTATGACTCTGCCTTGCATTCTTGACAGACATCACTTCAAATTATGGAGCGCATTGAGGGGCTATAATCAAAATCAAAACCTGAAATCAACTGCCGCTATTAACAACTCGCAAACGAGCAAATCTCGCCGTGCAGCGTTTGCAGCCATGCGTGTGAATGTGCTGTGCAGATGTTTCGAGAGAGATGACACTAGTTCATTAAATTGAGCAAGACGATGAGGTACTGTAAGAAATGCAGTCCTGCTGAAGCCCTGATAGATAATGAAATGTCTCACTGGAGTCAAAATGTAGTGGCAGAGCAACAGGGAGGCAGACAGCTAAACCAAATAACTGGGCTATCAGCCTCTACTGACAAACAGCCACAAGCCTGACTGAACTGGGGAAAAATAGAGCGGTGGAGAAGACGTGGTGGCAATGGAGCACAAAGTGGAGATGACAGCCTTTAGGACACAAGTGACAGCAATTGAGGGTAGACTGAGTGCAAGTGAGTGTCAGGCAGAGGGAAAAGCCATGCTGCTGCAACAAGCATTAATGGTGACTGGCACATGAGCTAAAGATGGGCGCAGGGGTCTCATTCACGAGGTCCTCTCAGGCTGCGGCTTGCTGCTTACTGGTCAGCTGAGGAGGATATAATGATGTTTCCTCGCACAGATTTTTCAAACTTATTCATTCGGGGAGTTTGCGTGCGCTTTTTCACTGCTGGTCCGCGGGAGCAGTTTGGGTTGCACGCCTTAGCCGAGGGCATCTTGCACAACATAACCGACTGTGGTCCTTAAATTCTTGAAATGAACACAAACAGTAATTACTGAAATCAAATCAAAATGCACTCAAACTCCTTGAAAGGTAACAGTTATTGCTCTGGGACTTTCCAGCGTGAGGCCTTTTTCGTCTGTGCGCTACCACAACCACCAGGTATGATTTCAGAAGAAAACAACTAAAGTGTGTCTGACCTCATATTGGAAGACATATGGGTCCCAGACCAGTTTCCAGAAATGACCAACCTGTCACACTGACTTGACTTTATAAATAAAAATGGTTACACATTTCCCAACGCGATGGGAAATGAGATAATAAATCAAGGGGACGTCCGACGGTGGTAACAGAGGACCATCGAGTGAAAAGAGCAGTCACCCATTATAAGACAATGTATTGTGATATAACCCCGACATCTTAAGATGCACATACAGTAATACATCACACCACTCATCTACTGGTGAAAATGTATCCCTGACAAGACCGATGTCTGATTCAATATGAATGGTATCCAGGGCAATTATGAATCTATAGTGACTGGAATTATAATCTAATGTTCACATAGAGTTGAGCTGCGTGTACGGTAGGAAAGTAATTCTTAGTAGTGGTAAAACATAATGTACACACAGAAAAGAGTTTAAATAATGCACTGATTTGATCTACTGGATCAATACTTGCCTAATTAAGCATTTCAGGACGTGAGGATCCATAATTAATCACAGTTTCTCCTTCAGCATTGTTATGAAATTCAGTGCTTATTAGTTACTTTCATTCAGTGGAGGCAGGTCAGCGACTCAGGGCGCCGTTCTAATCGAACGACGACAGGCTCAAAGCAGCAGGTCTTGTGCTCTCAGACTGCGTGGGCGTCTCCAAGCGCACCTGCTGCTTTGGTTCGTGTAGGTGCAGAGGCGAAAAAATGCATAATGGTTTAAGTAGTATTAGTTACACGAATGGGCATCATTGTGAGCTGAAAACACATTTACCATCAGTGCATCAAACAGCAGAAACAACGTCTGATGTTCCAGGTAAAGCAGAATATGGATTGGAAGATGGGGACACTCTGAGACAGTCACAACACTGGTCTCATCGCCCTGGAACAGCTGGGCCCAGTACAGTTATGCCTGGCAACAACAACTCACACTGAATCATACTGTTGGTGCACAATGTGAACACACAGCGCCGCAAATCTGCAGCCCAAGGCAGATGGTGTGAGATTTTTAACAGTTAATTAGTACAACGTTAATAAATAGATGATAAACAGGCAGAATATACAACAGGCCGGTCTAATGTGTGTAGAGGTGAGTGTGTGCAGCCTGGTGTCACTGTCATGTAATTTAAGGTAAACACAGGGGACGGTGGTGTGTAATGGCACTGCACTCTGTCCTGCTGCTGTCAGATGGCTGATGGGATTTAACAAAATGAAGGAGATTTACATACAATATAAATCAGCTGTGAACAACACATACTGTAAGAATCATCTGTTTTAATTAATAGATCAGTGTAGGCTGATTCCTGTATTAACCATATTTTACACTGCTTTTGGTGCCGATTAAAACGCATCTAATGGCAGGTGAGTGTTTCATTCAATTTGTTTTAAGAATTATTGTGTTATTGCTGTGTATGTGTTTGCTGTTGTTGCACAAAGTCCAACACCAAACTACCCAAACCTCACCTGTTTGGTCTGTGCTGGGCACCGAAACACACACACGGCCAGGCCAGGTGATCAGGAGAATAGCAGGCAGCCAGAGCACTGTTTGCATTGGTCTTTGGTCAGCCACAAAAACGGGGCCCTTAGTTTTTAGTGCCAGTGCAGCCCTGGCCTCATACATAAAAATCATGCCAATTAGTTCCACACAGTGAGATATACACTCTGCTCTCTTTCTCCCAAATTTAAGATATGGGAAAAATATACAGAGCACAGGTGTCAGACAGGGAATCAGTATAATAATAAACTTGTATTGGTCCATATATTATAGCTATTTATATATTTTATTGTGCTGCTCTCTTCTTTCTTTTTTTTCTTTCTTTTTTCATTGAGTTACTGTGTGTTTGCTTCTGTTATGCAGTAAATTTACATCAAAGCTTCTCTGCAAACCTGAGCATGAACTGTTCTCCTTGTACTGTTCTAAGATCGGGTTAAACAGCTTGTTGTTCCGAGGTACATGAATATACAGCAGCGTGTTTTTGCTGGGGCATCCTACAGACTGCCATTTTCTTCAAAGTCCACAGATGTTTTCCTTCTTCTCACCAATGCTAACTGATTCTCTGATGAAAGCAAGGGTCAAAAACACATGCTTTGGCTTATTATTTCAGACTGTCCAAGGCTTTGCTTAACATAAATAGTCCAACACAGAACACAAGGTTTGTTTTGTTTTGTTTCCCACAGTTCACCAGGATGGGAGGGCGCACATCTTAAATATTACTTTTCGGTCCTCAGAGTACTCATGTACTATAACAGCATATACAGTGAAGATATGGTTGAGACATGACAGCACAGTGCTGTAACCTAATATTGCCATTTCACTAGTGCAGCTTTATCTGGTGAGGAAAATGTATCAGTTGTGTGATGCATGAATAACCAGTGACAAACTAACCATACCCTGTGCTGACTATCAGGGTTGTTTACTTCGAAGTGCTAATATGAATGAGTCAGAATCACACTTCAGAGACATTAAAAGCCATGTTACTGAAGGGATGGTAATGGTCAGGAAAAAAAAAGAAGACTTTTTAGCTATGCTTGGTTAACAATTGCCAGCTATTGATTGTCTGAGATAAGAGGAGTGCACTCTGCAGGACTTAATAATAGGGTTTGGGTTCAAAGAGGATGGGATGAGACACCGAAAAGGCCAACAATTTAAAAAGCTGGCTGCTATTTAAGATGCGAATAAAATATCGAAAGTCACATGTAAATGCTGCTGCAGACATTTAGTACTTTAGTATGAAGTCAAGATAAGAGATGCTGTATTTCAGATGTACTGGGCCGAAGGATTGAAGAAACCGTAATCCAGTTCAAATGACATTTTCAAGACAAACAGTAAGCAGCGGCCTTCTCACTGTGTGAACCAGAGCAAATGTGATGAGAGATTTGCTCTCAGATTTGCTCTCAGTTGCCAATTTATTAGCTCCACCTAGCTGAAGCTAATGCAGTCTAATACAATGGCCCAGCGGTAAATCTACATTTTATGTTCGCTTTGTGTTCAAACAGTGGATGGTTGATTCAACTTTGCGGATGCTGCTGTGCTTCTGATAATCTGCCCGACCACTTTATATCAACGAGGGCAGACTAAATACCTCTCAGATGTATAATAGACTGCAGTGGTTCTAGCTAGATGTACCTGGTGCACTGGCAAATTAATGTAACTCCACAAAGGGTCACATATAAAAGTTTGTAGAAGTTTTGTAGGAGGAATGGCCAGACTCCTTTTCTATGACCATAACCAGAATAAACAAGAAAATCGCGCACGAACACACATAACACACCAATGCTGACGGCTCAACAGCAATGTCAGCAATTATATTATGAAAAAAACCCACTGTACTCACCATTAAAGTAACTGAGGGCTGTAGTGTCGCTGTGGACAGTGTCAGGATAATATTCTAATACACTTCCAGTCTTTAGTACACCTGGAGGGAAGGTGTGTGTTCTGTAAATTGTGGGGAAAAATATGGGAAAAGAAATGTTCACATGTGATAATGCAGGCACAGAAAGTCTACAGAGAAGGTTAATATTGGTCCACTCCAGCTTCTGGAGCAGTGCTGATGACACTGATGACCATTACATCTTAATTCTTATAAAATGTACTCAATAATGTCGTCTCATCTGAGCGTTGTATAAACTGGCATTGGAATGATGTAAATAGATTTTGTTTGTCAGCTCCAAAATAATTCGGTTGCTTACAGTGAAACAGCAGGAGCAGCCTGTGGGATCGTAGGAGGGAGGTCAAGGGAGGTCTGTGGCCTTGGTTGACTTGGCCTTGACTTGGTTTGAGGTGTTGCTTTGCTGGCGCTGCTCAACTCTGAACCTGGCAGGTTTGCCGACTTTAGCCCTCATCCTCGGATGCTGCTGCACCTCACCTCCAAAAAGGAAAACTATTAGCAAGATAAGAGTGCAGAGACTGGTAAACGCATCTCTGATATGGTTTGACATCAATGAATCCCAGTGGTGGAATGTAACTACGTACTGTACTTGAGCTGGTTGTACTACTTTCCCTGCAGGAGTAAATCCATTTTGTACAACTTTATACTTCTACTTCCTGCATTTTTTTTTAGGCAACTGTTCTAATTTTACACCACATTTATCAGTAGCTAGCTATTTTTGCTGTTAAAGGCTTTACATGCAAACATTAAATTATGATGCATTGCTTTTAAAATACCTACTTTAACAGTGCATAAAGTAATTAAAATTTGCATTTCAGCACATTGACCAACTATATCAGCAAAATGCCACTTACACATAAAATCAAGCAAATCAATTACACATGAATGTAACAGGAATAATAAGGCACAAATCTAATTGTTCATAAGATGCCATTCATATGTTCCGACATAATTAGTCACTTCTTTTACATTTGATATTGTAAGAACATGTCAGTACTTACTTTTACTGGTAATGGAGTACTGCTACAGTGATGTGTAAGCCTTCTACAAAGCAGACTTTCTAGATTGTTGTGGGGGAAAAGCACAGGTGGTACTAATAACTTTAACGACGGATCTGTGCGTCATGACAGTGTGTCAGCGAGTCAGCATGCACCAAAGCTCACTTCAGCAGCTAAATGGTATTCAGCCGTCATTAGTTTTATTATTTACACCTGTGCTCGTCCTACTGTGACATGTCAAGATGTCTTCCATGAACACGCTTTACTGCTACTTTGTACTTGAAGGTCTTGCGCACCAGCACAGGTGTTTTTTTCCGGCTGATCAGAGTTCTGCTCGGGGTGAACGTGGGTGGATTTATTTGAGGTCACAGGACTTAGAATGATAAAGGTGTGATCTGTCCCACACAAACAGGTGCAACAGCACTAACAGGGGAGAGAGGGAGATGTGAGTCAAGCCCTGTCTGTACAAGCTCAGTCCTGACAAATGGTCTCATCCTCTGAAATAATTAAAATCACCTGTGTGGGTTTAACAGGGCTGTGCTGTCTATAAGTAAAGGATGTGAATGCTTCCACTGGTGAATCTAGCGCTGAAACGATTCGATGATTGACAGTTTTTAAAAAGCCATTAAAGTTATTTGTCAAGCAAAAAGTCCAAAGGTTTGTCAGTTTTTCAAATGTGAGGATTTGCTGTTTTGTTTCATATGACAGTAAATTGAATAGTTGAAGTAAACAGGTAGAAGACATCACCTTGGGCTCTGAGAAAATGTGATGGGCATTTTCGCTTTTTTCTGACGATTAATTAAATGATGAGCCAGTTAATTAAAAATCGACATATTCATTCATTATCAGTGTTTTGGAGTCAATTTTATGCAATACCCATGGGTAGGAAACCGCCCAACAGAAGGTTTGTTTTGATCCAGCAATCCAACAGTGACACAGTCAAAAAAGGCCCATTAATATTGCATAAAGTTAACCCAGTGTTGCATCAGTGCTATATTGACCCGTGCTGAGTCAATTTGTAACCCAGGATTTCTTCATGTGTAATTGGTTGTTGCTGTTGAGTTCAAATGACAAAGGGGTCCTACAGTCTTTACAAGCTGTCCAAAGATGAAATAACCAATCTTTCACTCAGTGGCCTCAAAGACAGTATCATAGGTAGCATACACAGAGATTGTATATCATTAGGCCCAACTGTCACATCAGAGTAGTGTCCAGATGGCAAATTGCAGTCCGTGTAGTTGGCAGGACAATATACTAAAAAATTAATGTATCATAAGGAACACAACACAAGACTGAGTTCACTTGCGCCACTTGCAAGTGCAGCATTTACTGGCTTCTCTTTTTATCACAGGCTTTGCTGTTATGTAATTTTCCAAATAATGAAACTCACATTTTTGCAATAATAGAATAAGAAATCACTAAACAACATTTTCAAGTGAGCTTTAGAAAGCATCAAAATAGTGAATATGATCAAAATGACATCTGTGGTTTTGCTGATTAGAACTACACAAACAATAGCTGAAAGCCCTAAAGTAGAAATATGAAGCCTGTATTACAGGTCAACACAGGAGGTCAGACTCAGTCCAGAGCAGGCTCCTCTCCTGTCTGCAGTCTGCCTCTCCTTCCTGCAAAAGTAATGATCATAGCAACAGAGGAGAAGCTTCTCAAATTGGCTGTCTAACAGCCTGTCCTCTTGGGAGAGAAGACCATACATACACCGAGCTGTCTCTCTATTGATGCATGGTGTTGCTGTGTTGTAGCGCGGAGACATCTGCTCGTTGGTGGGGTAATTGTTCAGTCTCTCCATATCCGGCAGTGACCTGAATTGCTCTGTAATCTCTGAGTCTGCATTTAAAAGCCACTTTCTTGCTCATGTGCAAAACCGTCCTCGTTGTCTGCTGTTGATGTTTGCATGTGACCGTTTTCTCTGATGGCTTCTTAGCAGAAACTATTATTATTTGGACCAGATAAGTTCAGAGCAGACGGGTGGGAGTAAGAGGTGTGCAACAGTGGATATGATGACTTTTTTAGAAAGTGAAAAAAACATGAGCATGCATTTATAAATGTTGGGTCATTAATAAAGGTAACAGTTTAATAACCAATAGTTTCTACAGTCACAAATATTAATGGAGAATTTAGTTATCACAAGTTAACTTAACAATTAATGATAATTAGTTGTTAAAATAATAGATTATTTGTAAATATTTGTAACTTTTAATAAATGGATTTGTAAGGGTGCCTCTGGTTTAGAGGTTAAAACCATTGTTGAGGACCATTGTTGCCTTTTTCACCTCCTTGTTTCTTGTCATCTCTTCATTATTGTTAAGAAAAGAATAGAAAAAGCAATATTATTTAAAATGATAACAATAACTAATAATGCATTGATTTTTGTCCAAATGTCCTGCATGGTCAAACAGTCCAATTCATCAGGATCTTCCGCTAGCTAAAAAGGCAAATAAAGGATCATGTTGGAGGAGGATTTTCCACAACCTGGCAACCCAAAACATATTCTTATTCATCTGTAAAGCAAGTTTGTTTGCCATCAATAAAGCCATTAGTTACAACTTATAACCCCTTTATAGCGTGTGTCTTATTAGAAATGGTTCGTTTATTTTCAGTGGTGGTTTTGAAAGAGAACTAGCAGTTTAGAGTGGGAAAAAATAAACCATGCTATTCCCATATGTTACAGCTCCTCTGTGGACTGCATGACATGACTGCTTGCAGCTTGAAGCCTTGGCAACAACATGTCATAATGTCACTGTTCGCTGAGGTGGAGGTTGCCTCATGCACACATCAATTTGTAGGTGGAAAAAAAAGAGAGAGAAACAGGTTCTTTTCACTGGAGCCTTCACTTTCCCGTGGCTGTGGGTTGTCCACACAAGAACGTAGTGTTGATGATGCCAGAGGCTTTGTGAGCCAACTATCAGTGTCAGGAGGTCCCCGTGTGGCAACTCCAATAACAACTGTGCTCTCAGCTGTCCCTCTTTCCTCCGACATTCATGTCAAGTTGCAACAACGCGCTGAACCGGCTTTAATAACTCAGCTGATGGTCTCATAAAAAGCCGTGTACTTCTAAATGTAGGGGCCAAGGAGAGGGTGGATTCACATGAAACTCTGAAGCTGCTTGATAGATAGCGTTGACATTGAGTTTAGTGTTGGTTATAATACCTGTGAATAAAATATTGATATGATGATAAATATCAAAATACTGGCTCCATGACAATTTCTGTAAAAATCAAACTAGGACAAAGGCCCCTTACATCTCGCCTGCTCTCGTTCCTTTCGTTCGCTGATTTTGCTGCACTCTGAGGGAAAACGTTTCTGTGGTGCAACAAAGGCTTTCATAAACACAATCAACCATGCGCATGAGGTAATATCCAAATGGATTTTTTCAGACTATTGAATTGCTTAATTTATTAATGAAAATCTATGTTTACAAATGGAAGGCCAAAATTGGAGTCAAAATCCCTTTTTTCTGGATATGTTATTTGTTCTGTTGAATGCGTCTGATAAACTCAGACCTCACTTTTCATGTCTCTGTTTAGCAGCCCTTTCCCATAGCATGTCATTAATATAAAAAAACATAGTATCATGGCAGCTTATGAAATAGCCACAAACTTAAATCAACAGGATTTATATATATTGTCCATTATTTTAATGACATCATGACTATCTTTCATCCCTGCACCACATTTCTTTGATTAAATTAAACAGTACATTTATGTCCCCTTTCTAAGACGAAAAAGTCCACCAGGGGTTTCAATCAGACTTTGTCTTATAAAAACGCCTGCTACACACCCTGCACTGATTGGTGGTGATGAACCTCTCCCTTCAAATGTTAATGTCCCACTTTGCCCTGAGCTCAGCAGCAGCTGGAAAGGAGTGAAAAGTCATGGAGGAGAGCTGATGAAGAGCAAAGAGGGACTGAGCAGAATTCTACACAACTGACAGACCTCCTCATAAACTTTTCTTCATTTTAGTAGCCAGCTAGGCTAACTGACTGACTAACCTAAAGACACTGAGGTGATCATCAAAATGATGCAAAATGCCATAGATTAACAGTAAATATGGTGGATGATCACAAGAAGGATGGAGGTGAAGGTAACATTACTGTAGAGTTGACAGGAAGTAAGCAGACGTGCAGCTTGTAAAATGGATCTATATGATGCTATATTATGCAAGTAGAGAGTAGGAATCAGTTACAGAAAGATCACCAGTTTGGTTAAATGTTAATAAATCATTATTTCGTGAAATAGTCGCTGAATTGAATCTATAGAATTTGTGTACATGTAGATTAAATTTTGTGACTATGGCACAAACTGCAGAGATAGCAGGTTGTAATATAGCAGCAGCGTACAAGTCGCACTTGTATACAATGCGGCAATACAAGCAGGAGAATAAGACGTTACAATCACCCTCATAACCAAAGCAGTCAATCATGTGAGAAGTCTCCCGTCAGTTTGCTGCTGGCTCTTCAGACCAGGTGGTGCAGAGCATCTGTAAATGTTTCAAAAGAGGTTAAACAGAATTCAGAATAATTAGTTGCACTCAGGACATGTTACATGACAGACCTTTTTTTCCCCATTTAAGCAGAATGCACAACACTGTTTCCAACTAAAACCGCTTAAGTGTTAAAAGCTGCAGAATATAGGCTAACCTATTCTAATCCCACAGTTTGAAAGCTGGAAAGTAGTTAAAGACAAAGGGGTTGATATTCTGCTTTTGCCCTTGAGTGAGAGAAAGAGGGAGGGAAACGGGGACAAAGTGTGTGCATGTACGTGTGCGCGTGTGTGTGTGTGTATGCAAGAGAGAGAGAGGGAGAGTGACAGAGAGATAATCTCTTTTGTATTTTTGATCCCTAAATGTGGTGGTTGTGTCCCCTTATCCCAGCTACTTAGTTTCTGCAGTGCGTAAGTGATGCCATGCACTTAGGCTGTGAAAAGCAGGTCAGTATGACCACTGAGAGAAAACCACATGTGCATCACATGGATAGCCCTGGGATTATTCCTCACAAAATGTCTTAATTCCTCTGTTCACTAATGATCCAGGGAAAATGCCCTCTAATCTCCATTCCATTAATTAAAAAGAGCATGAGCCCATGGAAAACCTCACCATCTGCTGCAGCTTCATTCCTGCAGACAGATTGTGTTTTCAGTTTTTAACCAAGGGAACTGGGTTTTTCAGAGCAAACGGGTGGAGCATGCATTGAGGTGGATGGTAAACAGATACAACTGCTCTATTTCAGTATTAATACAGTGAAATATGCCGGGGAAAAAAACTGTTTTAAACAGGAGCAATGCCTGCCAGGGTACGGTGATGATGATGGGAATTGAGCTGCTTCCCGAGGACAGTTTTACAAGATTTACAGACTTGAAACCCACTATAATATTCCTCTATAGAGACTCCATGGTTATTTTATAGTGAGTAACTGCTTCTATAATAAACATATGGAGTTGCCCTTCTTTTAATGATACTAGATTGCTATGATTCTTTTTCACTAGTTAAGTTTGGTTTGAGTTTCTTTTTCTGTGATTTGATGAATGTTCAACTGAAATTATCACTAAAAATAAGTTTATTGGAATCGAGGAACAATTTCAATCAATCTTCACTACCCTGTGCTGTAGTTATACTAATACTCATTTAATGAAAGCATCTAAAATAAAATAAAAGTAAATGAATTAGGAATTGGACAGCAACAGTAACTTTTCACCAGTTTTGTGTGTTAGAGTGAATATGCTGCAGGAAGGTTTGCCTATATCCGATTATGCTCAACTGTATCGGTTCAAAACGACGAAACACTCTGAGAAGAAATTGAATCAATACGTTTGACCTGCGGTCAGAAGCCTAGAGACTGTGACATGAATTTGATCCGGCTAGTAGGCAGGAAAGATTATCCGAGCAGATGTCTGTTCCCCCCCTATTGGAACAGTAGGGCCAATAATAAACACACACACACACACACACACACACACACACACACACACATATACACACACACACTAATCTGAGATAGCCTCGCACACCCCAGTCTCTCTCCTCTCTTGTCTCACAGGCAGACAGTCGCTGCTCCACGCGCACCAATGTCAAGTTTTTTCCACGCTTTATTTTGCACCGTTTCTCTGCCTTAGTCGTCCTCTGCAGACACAGAGCTTTGGTGTGAGTTGCAGCTCTGCTCCAGCCGACAAATGGACACACAGGGGCCGAAGAGAGGACTGTGTTGGAAGCGGCATGCGGTGCGCCTTTTTGCGCTGTGCACTTGTTTCTTGGATGCGGTGTTTGGACAGATCCGCTACTCCATCCCCGAGGAGCTGGAGCACGGAGCCTTTGTGGGTAACATCGCCGAGGACCTGGGCTTGGATCTGGACAAGCTGTCCGCGCGCAGGTTCCGGATAGTGTCCGGTGCCAAGAAGCAGTATGTGGAGGTGAATTTGGAAAATGGAGTTTTGTTCGTCAACGAGAGGATTGACCGAGAGGAGCTGTGCGAGCAGAGTTTGTCCTGCTCCTTCCACCTGCAAGTGGTGATAGAAAACCCTCTGGAGCTGTACAGGGTCGAGATGGAGATCCTGGATGTCAACGATAACTCCCCTAGTTTCCCGTGGACCGAGTTTAATCTGGACATATCGGAGTCCGCCGCGCCTGGATCCAGGTTCCCACTCGAGAGCGCGCAGGACCTGGACGTCGGCTCCAACTCTTTACGCACCTATTTGCTGAGTGTAAACGAGCACTTTCTGCTGGACATCCAAACCCGGAGTGACGGCAGTAAGTTTGCAGAGCTGGTCCTCCAAACCCCGCTGGACAGGGAGCAGCAGAGCGCGCATCAGATGGTGCTGACCGCGGTGGACGGAGGCGCACCGGAGCGGTCCGGCACGGCGCAGATCGACATCACCGTGTTGGACGCGAACGACAACGCGCCCGTGTTCGACCAGTCCTTCTACAGGGTGAGGCTGGCGGAGAACGCACCCAAAGGCTCCGTGGTCATCAAGCTAAACGCGTCAGACCTGGACGAGGGTCCCAACGCCGACATCACCTACTCGTTCAGCGGCCACGCGCCCATCAAGGTGCGCCAGCTGTTCAGCGTGGACGCGCGCACTGGGGAGATCAAAGTGAAAGGAGTGATCGACTATGAAAAAGCCAGGATGCACGAGATTTACGTGCAGGCTAAAGACAAAGGCCCCTCGGCTGTGGCCGTGCACTGCAAGGTGCTGGTGAACGTCCTGGATAGAAACGACAACCTGCCGGAGGTGATCCTGACGTCAGTGTCCACACCTGTGCAGGAGGACGCGCCTCCCGGGACCGTGATCGCCGTCATCAGCGTCATGGACAAAGACTCGGGTGAGAACGGGAACGTGGACTGTGAGATCCCTCATCAGGTCCCGTTCCAGCTGCACTCATCCTTCAAGAACTACTACACCCTGGTGACAAGTGACTTTCTGGACAGGGAGACGGTGTCAGAGTACAACATCACCCTCACGGCCAGAGACATGGGCTCTCCACCTTTATTCACCAGGAGGACGATCCTGGTCCAGGTGTCTGATGTGAACGACAACACACCTCTGTTCAAGCAGCCCTCCTACACCGTGTATTTAACCGAGAATAACGCACCGGGCGCGTCCATCTGCTCCGTGACAGCGCTGGATCCAGACTCAGGCCAGAACGCCTACCTGTCCTACTCCATCCTGGAGGGGGACATACAGGGGATGCCCGTGTCCACGTACGTGTCCATCAACTCGGACAACGGGAACCTTTACGCGCTGAGATCCTTCGACCACGAGCAGCTGAAGAACTTCCAGATCACGGTTCAGGCTCAGGACGCGGGTTTCCCTCCTCTGAGCAGCAACGTGTCGGTGTCGGTCTTCATCCTGGACCAGAACGACAACGCGCCCGTGATCGTGTCCCCGGCGGCGCACAACGGCACGGCGCACGTGGACGCGGTGCCCAGGTCCGTGGACGCGGGTCACCTCGTCGCCAAGATCCGAGCCGTGGACGCGGACGCGGGGCAGAACTCGCGGCTCTTCTATCAGCTGCTCCAGGCGACGGATCCGAGTTTGTTCAGCATCGCCCTGTACACGGGAGAGATCAGGACCATGCGGCAGCTGGTGGACAGAGACCCCGGCGGGCACACGCTGCTCATCCTGGTGAAGGACAATGGTCAGCCGCCCCTCTCGGCCACCGTCTCCGTCATCCTGTCAGTGGTTGACAGGCTGCCAGACTCGCAGCCCGATTTGGGTGACCTGTCACCCGGCGCGCCTCACAGCTCCAGCTTCACCCTCTGCTTAATCGTGTCTCTGGGCGCAGTCTCCTCCACCTTCCTGGTGGCCATCATCGTCCTGGTGGCGGCGCGCAGGCTGAAGGCCAGAGGGTCCGGCAGAGACCCCTCCATCAGCTGCTGCTGCTGCTGCCCCCGCCAGGGGACATCCACCACCACCGAGGTGTTCAAGAAGTCCAACCTGAACGTCCGCATGTCCGCCGGGGCCGAGGCCTCCAGCGGGGGTGCCCTCCCCCAGGTCTACTGCTACAAAATGTGTCTCACACCCGAGTCGTCCAAAAGCGACTTCATGTTCCTGAAGCCCTGCAGCCCGGTCATGTCTGTGCAGCAGAACAACGCCAAGAGCACGGACTACCTGACCTCCGGCTGGAGCGCGCTGGACCGGAATGAGCTGGCCAACAACAGAGCAGCGACCCCCAACGAGGTAACACACTGACAGATCAACATGACAGAGGCTGATTCCTCTCATCATCACACTGTGGAAACTATACTTATCTACAAAACCATGTCCACACAATCTGGTCTGACTGAGTTAGAAGTTGGCTGCAGGAGCAAGTGTCACACAGCATTTGACAACACTATCACAGCCCACTCTACAAATTTATGTTTTCAATAACTGAATGTGCAGAATAATCAGATGAACATCAAAGAGATGATATTACAACTGCTTCCATCCTGGTTTGTTATCTATAGGATAAAAAGAACAAACTGCAATTTTAAAGTTTCCTGCATGCGAAATTATAGCCTCAAACAACCCACATGTTGTGACAAACACACCCTGCAGTCTTGGCAAATTACCACAGTGTGTCAAGGTGTGTGACAGACACAAAAGATGTTGCAGAGATAAAAGAGATTTTTATCACAGACTTGAAGCTGTATCTGGATCTTGCTGCTGTTTTTGTGCTCTTGTCAGCAGCATCACTATGTGCATTAACATTAAAACTCACAAACTAGTTACTAACTTATTTTGCATCTTATAGGAGATGTGACTTCTTCCTTATTATAATGTTGCATTAGAAAGCGTATGTAAGAAGTTTGTTTTAATAGTCTGGTTAAAACTTAATAAGCTGCCCCTCTTCAAGTTTTACAGCTGTTGCACTAAAACTCAAGTTCTGTTGTTTCTACAAAATTTATTAACTTTTACTATTAATAATATACAGTGTGTCCCATATCTGATGTTATTATAAAAACATGGCTGCATCTAGACATAAATGCAAGCAACTGATCTACTTGAGCCGGTTACTAAGTTTGTTTGTTTGTTTGTTTGTGCAGCTGAAATATTCAAACAAGGACTGGACCTGGACCAAGAACCAACGCAACTCAGCATACAAGAGGTGAATACAGAGTTGAGCTAATGCGCGCACACACACACACACACACACACACACACACACTGATGTTACTTTTGGGGAATTTACTGGAGCCTTACACTAATACTAACTCTAACGACTATTTGCTCTCTCTCTCTCTATCTATCTCTTCAGGTATAGCTCAGCGAATATGGAGGGCACCCTTTCTCGCCAACAAAAATACGACGCCGATGAGTTTTCGTGCTCTGTAGCACCACAGTACTGGACCTGGGGAAACCATATGAAAGGTAGGCGGCTTCTGTGCAGCGTGGGCTCATTACTGCTCACATAATGGGGGTGGGGGTGGGGGTGAGGTGAGGTGGGGTGGGGGTTCTCCCTGTGGCTGTGCCTGAGGATTTAGGCTGAATTTAAACTGAGAAGCAGATAATACCAGGCCTCAAAACTGGGGTAGGGGGTGTTTTTTGGCGAAAAGGCTGAAATTAAGAAAATGCCTTTAAAGCCACCTCATTCAGATCAAGTGTACTGTATGTAAATACGGGCTCTTTGCAGAAATAATCTTCAAATGCAAACTGTAATTTATGCGCATTTTCACAGACTGCAAGATGTCTCTTCAAGAGGGAGCAGCTCCTAACTACTCGTGGGCTCCAAAGTACACTCAGCCCCAGTCTGAGCCACCCGACTACCAGCACAATGTGTACATACCTGGCACCACGTCTGACTACAGCACTCTGAAGCTGGCGCCCAGAGGAGAGCTGGATGTGTACAACACTTTCTCTACGTTTGGAAAGAAAAAGAGATACATCTCACACTATGAACAGTCCTTTGACAGAGATGACGGTCTCATAAGCAATGCCATGTTCAAATGAAACTCTTCTGTATATTCTGTGTATGATATAGATTAACTAGTTCCATTAATGACCACAACTTGCTTCTCCAGTGGAAGTATTGCTCTCGAGGCTGAAACTTTCTCCAGTGGAATTTAATACCACTCCTTACCACGGGTATATTTTTATTTTTGTAAATACCAAAATAAAGTATAAATAAAGTAAATAAAGTCTATTTTGAGTCATAGTGGGATCTCCAAGTAGCAGACATTGATTTTCCCATCATGAAGTCGTTGTCTAGTTAAAAGGCAGTAGAAAGAAGGCTTTTCATTTCCAGCAGCAGCGAGCTCAGCCAAATGTGATTTGATCTGTTCGGAGGCTGCCGGTTCTCAGTGAGGTCACAGTAAATGTCTAACTCCAAAAAAAAAAGGTTCATGATTTCTGCAGGTTACAGCCTGTTGCATAAGCGTCGTCCGTGTACCTGTCACT
This sequence comes from Holacanthus passer, assembly GCA_025331565.1. Lineage (NCBI taxonomy): Eukaryota > Metazoa > Chordata > Actinopteri > Pomacanthidae > Holacanthus > Holacanthus passer. The sequence goes on from JAFREQ010000005.1 coordinate 9,724,950, forward strand.
TTTATGTAGACACACCTTTTTGTCTTGTAGGGACAGCTGTACTGAGTGCAATGCTGTGTGTCGAGTGTGTTTGCAAAAAGCTTTATAACCATCAAATTAGAGGTTTCTACCAAAAGCTAATTTAAGATATGCATTAAAAAACTATACTGGATTCAACAACAAAAAGCATCATTGTGGGCATTATTTTTCACAAATGCTGTAAATCCTGGTTAGATAATCAAGCTGTGCAACAGTTAGTCATCTTATAAGCTTCTATTTTCCAATCATGCCTGGTGCATTTAATGACACTATTGTTTGTCATTGCAGTCCAGGCACAATGCACAAGCAATGCAAATACACGATAGAGGTAATACAACAGTTATGCAGCACAGATTCATTTGAAACGGAAAGGAGACTAAAGAGCAAATGCTAGCGATTTCAGAAATGCTGACTTTGACATGACATTGAAATGATGGGTGCAACCACGCGACGTGTCCATCAGGATGTAAACACCCAGGGTTCATTGAGGGATTGTGTTGCAAGATCACAGCTGTGATTTTACTCATTGGGGCTTGTGCACTCGACCGTCACACCGGAGCATCACATCGAATCATTGACACTTAGAAGGGCTATAACACAGGTGTAACTGGTTATATGTGTTCCAGATTTGTATTTATTATTGAGTGTGATTTGCGTATCTACAGATTATTGCACAGTTATGCTTAGTAGGACTAATCACTATGTATATATATGTACAGTATATATTAATATCAATAAATCTGTCCTCAACTCTGTACTTGCTGTTTCTTCATGTGGCTCTGAATTAGCTGCTTGAGTAATTTAGCTTTAATTTATGCACGAATGAACAAATACATCAAAAACAGGAAAGCAGTAAAATATTCAATATTCATTCATCAAAAGATGACATTGAGGATTTTTTTAATCAAAGCACAGTGTTAACAGTATGAATTACAATTGCAGAAGTTTCACGCTGATTGATAAAACGGCCTTGAGAGCATTGAATAAAATGTGGCAGGAGGACGATTATCTAACAGGCTTCAAACAAGGTGGAGACAGAGCTGGCAAGGCTCATCTCGCCTGTCCTCCTGACCTTGCACGGCGCCTGTAAAAGAGCTCTTTACAAATTCACTCATCTTGTGCCAGATACTGACACTGAGATTTGTCACCAGAGGGGTCAGAGGTTTGAACCATGGAGCCTTATTTTTTGCGACACCGGTTATCAACCCCGCTGCACGAGTTTAACCTATTTCCCCCAGTTCCTTGCTGTGATGGAATCAAACGTAGTAATTCCAGCCAACCCTGCTGAATCTACAAGTTGAGGTGGAGAGCCCAGTCTAGGCCAGGAGGATCCTCACTCTACAACATGGACACCAGACCTGTGTGTATGGAGCCTATAGAAGAGCTGCTATTATTATTATTGTCGTGTTGTGACTTATTCTTCTGGGTGTCATTTAACCCTTTCTCTAAAGCGCAGGGTTCCACCTACTACTCTGGAGATAATCCTCAAGATCCATGGCCTCTAACTGAGCTATTGCAGACCACTGGGTTAATCTGGGGCTTGGGCCTGCCTGCCTCAGTGAACTGCTCCATGTTGAAAAAAGCTGAGTGCCAAGGGCCAGTTTCACTTTTTTTTAGCTCTCTGAAGATGGTGTCAGAAAGATGAAGCCTTTGAGGAAAAATTAATATATATTCCTGTCTTTTAGAGACTACCGGGAATTTAAGATACAAATCCAGACAGGCCCGCCGCTATATCCTGCCAATAATTCCAGATAATCAAGCCAAGATTTATCTTTGACTGTATCACAAACAGTACCAAACACAACCAGGCTGAGCTATCATGATATGAGCCCAATCTGTGCTGCTTTATTTCTCTTTATCTTTCTCCCATCTCTCCCAACAATCCTCAACTCTGGCTGAGCAGGGGACTCTCTCCTTTCCCTCCACTAGAGGGTGCCTTTCCCTCACAGATATCTCTTTTGAAGAAACTAACCATACTGAGCATGTTCACCATTTTATTTCCACAGTACTCTTGAATAGTTACATTGAAAAAAAATCATATTTTTTTGTATTTAAATTTTCAAAGACCTAATCAAGTTTGAATGCATTTGAACAAGTGTGTAAAAAAAAAAGTTCAGAATTTGACTTGTATATCACTTAACATGCCAAAATGACTGCATACACTCATATATATGGTACATACAGTAAATGCAACACCACATTAACCTGCTATTTTTACGTCTCATGTTAGCCAGGAGCTCTAATTTATTCTCTCGCTCCTACTCCACACACTGTTATGTATGAAAGGTGGTGGGTGAGGCCTTGCTTTTATAAACAGAATGTAACACCTCGTATGGCCTTGACTCTTATATCCCTTGTTATTAGCAACTGGGTAAGAATGGCCCCTGGAAATATATGACCTTCAGGGAAAGAGAAGCATTGTCTGACATGGACATTAACAAACAACAAGATATAATGATAAAAATAGAATAAATAGACAATGATAAAGAAATCAATATAGCATAACTTTAAAATAAAAGCACACATACAGGAGGAAAACTAGGTTCTCCCGCAAAAACACACCCACCGCAGTACATCCCTGTTACAAGATCTGGATTAAACAAGCAAGAAATAAAATCTTCACCACCTTCAAAGGTGACAGTGGCAGCACTATAATATGTATAATAGTATTTTTAGTATTTGCTGTAGGGGTCTTGCTGGGTGGGTTCAGTGAGGTGATGAAGCCCATGGTGAGGTGATATTGTCTTGTCTCTTGCTGTTAAGTCTGTCTGTTATTACTGTATGTCTCTCTGTCTTTCTTGTTTCACCTCAATCAACACAACAAAATGTTGGTATTAAAATTGCAGAAGACATGAAGTATCTATTTAAATATACATCTTTGCCTTGCTGCCACACTATGTGAATAATGTGCAATGGGCCACTGGGTCATTCTTCAACAACTTTGATGTTTTTACATGGCATTCATTTGGCAGACACCTTTGTCTAAAGCGGCTTACATTTTGAGCCAGACATCGTGTAAAATCATTTGTAGTATAGCTTTAAAGACCTTTTATAGAGGAGAACATTTCAGGGTGCTATAATATCATGAAATATAACAGTGACATTCTCTACACTTCATATAACAGTATAAAGTGTAGTGAGGTCAATTAGGCAGAAATAATCAATGTAGCAAATGTAACAGATAATTTAATGTGTGAGTGGTGGGTGGAGTCCAAATCCTCCTCAGCTGTAATTTTCTAACTTGCCACTGGATGGAGCTAAAGGAGAGGAGTGTTGAGGAACATCCTCAGCTTATCCCCCCATCATGTCAGCATCACCAAGCACATTAAAATATAGCAGGAAGTACAAAAAAAAATGAGAGGGAGTAAAAGCTGCATGGGCTTTGGTTCTGCCATTGCAACAAGCTTTACTCTTGGTCACTGCAAACAAACAGCTGGGGACACATTTAGGTGCATTTGAAAACAGTATTTAAAAGTCCCTGACTGAAGTCACTGATGAGGTTAGACTGAATGAGGATACCAGACAGAGGTGAGACATACAAACACACTTTTAAGTGTCTGTTATATCTCTTGATACAAGACCTTGATGCAAGATGTTAATCTCAGTCATATCAATTGTAGTAAGTACATAGTGATGGTATAGTAAGGGAAGGAAAGATATGAATGACCCACAAAAACCAAACATACAATCAAATCGAATATAATATTCTTTTATTATTAATAAGAAAATGCTATATTATTCCATTGCGGTAATAATTTGATTGTAACCTTTGAAGCAGATTCTTGTTTATTCTGAGATTTTTCACAGAATTCAAGTCAATAATAAAATAGCAACCTATCATTCTTATGTACTCTGAATGCTGTCATGTAGCATTCAAAAAACTTTATTTAAACATACCTCCAAAAATAATTAATGAATAATTATGGTTAACATATAAATGATTTTTGATTTTTGATTTTGGTATAGTGGGAGTGTTACAGGTGAGATAAACCTTTTTAATGAACTATATGGGAATATTACTTAGATAGTTCAGATCATATTTCATCACATAAATCCATCAACTGTATGTTGTCATATATATTTAAGGTCTATGTGAAATGAAGATTGCTGCACAAAATGCTGAATAAAAAGAAGTGATTTTCCATGTTTGCACACTGTGCTGTCAGACCTCCTCTGCGTGCCTCCCTTGCACCGGAGCAGCCCACACAGCCCGTGCCTCCGCCCCTGCAGAGCCGTGCTGTGAGAGCCAGCTCCTCCAGCGGCGCTCTGCTCTGCATGGCCTGCTGCAGCTCCAGCTCCGAGGCGAGCAGGCGAGCATGACACCGGCGCTGCCCTGCATCCGCACAGCCTGATCTCAACGACGGATTCTCTCCTGCATCTAAAGAAAAACACACACAGACACACGCAACGATGTCGCCTGTCATCGCGCGGACCCGCTGGATCCTGGCCGCCTTCACCCTGAGCGCGCTGTGCGGCCGCGCGCTCTCCATCACCCGCTACTCCATCCCGGAGGAGATGGAGGAGGGCTCCTTTGTCGCCAACCTGGCCACGGATCTGGGTCTGGACGTGCGCAGCCTGGTGCAGCGCCGAGCCAAGCTGGACGTCATCCACAGCAAGAACTACCTGGACATCAACAAAGAGACCGGGGAGCTGCTCATCCGGGAGAAGATAGACCGGGAGAGCATATGCACGAGCAAGACCACCTCGTGCTTCCTGAAAATGGACGTGATCCTGGAGAGCCCCATCCGCATTTTCAACCTGGAGCTGGAGATCATGGACATCAACGACAACGCGCCCGTGTTCCGCAGGAGGACCATGCACCTGGACGTGTCCGAGGCCACCCCTCCCGGAGAGAGGTTCTCCCTCACCAACGCCGTGGACGCGGACGTGGGGGCCAACTCGATCAAGACCTACTACCTGAGCGAGAGCAGGTTCTTCAGCATCGACATCCAGACCGGCAGCGACGGATCCAAGTACGTGGACCTGGTGCTGAGCGGTAATCTGGATCGCGAGGAGCACGCGGTTCATAATTTGATCCTGACCGCCGTGGATGGAGGGGTGCCCCCCCGATCCGGCACCGCCAGCATCATTATCAACGTCCTGGACATCAACGACAACGCCCCCCTCTTCAGTCAGCCTGTGTTTGCTGTCAATGTGTCAGAGAACTCTGCTGCAGGGACTGTGGTCATGACCATGAACGCATCAGATTTGGATGAGGGGACAAACGCTCAGTTGGTGTATTCATACACTCTGTACACTTCTGAGAAGACTCAGGAGCTCTTCTCCCTCGACCCCAGCACGGGAGAGATCAAGGTGAAGGGGGTGATTGATTACGAGGAGAGTCAGAGTTTCGAGATGCACATCCAGGCTCAGGACAGGGGGGCCAGCCCACTGTCGGGTCACTGTAAGGTCACGGTGTTCATCACGGATCTGAATGACAACTACCCAGAGGTAACCATCAAGTCTGTGAAGAGCGCCCTGGCCGAGGACGTCTCCGTGGGGACGCTGATAGCGGTGGTGAGCGTCAGCGACAGGGACTCGGGGCTCAACGGGGAGGTGGAGCTCACCCTGAACCAGCAGCGGTCTCTGCCCTTCCTCCTGAACAAGTCCTCAGAGGGCTACTTTGAGCTGCTGGTTTCGAAGCCGCTGGACAGAGAGATCATAAGCAAATATGACATCACGCTGAGGGTGACGGACAAAGGCTCGCCGCCCTTGTCCGAAAACGAAACCATCACCTTAGAGGTCCTGGATGTCAATGACAATGCCCCCACCTTCTCCCAGTCCTTCTACACCATCCATGTAGTGGAGAACAATCTACCGGGGGCCTTGTTGACCTCTCTTAGCGCGTTTGACCCTGATCTCAATGAGAACCAGTACTTGGTGTATTTCATAATGGAGAAGGAGATCGTTAACACGTCCATGTCAATGCTGTTCTCCATCAACCCTGAGAACGGCGATCTGTACGCCCTGAAGACCTTCGACTACGAGCGAGAGAGGGATTTCCTCTTCCACATCGAGGCTCGAGACTCTGGTGTTCCCCCACTGAGCAGCAACGTGACGGTTCACATCATCATCCTGGACCAGAATGACAACACTCCTCTCATAGTGTCGCCTTGGCGGGCACAGGGGTCGGTCGTAGAGGAGGTGATACCAAGATCCACAGATAAGGGCCACCTGGTAGCTAAGGTGATCGCCATCGACGCCGATTCTGAGCAGAACTCCAGAGTCACGTATCAGCTCCTGCAGATCAGCGACTCAACCCTCTTCAGCCTGGATCAGTACAATGGGGAAATCCGGACGACGAGGATGTTCAGCTACAGAGACCCGAGACAACAGCGGCTGGTGATTGTCGCCAAAGACAATGGCAACCCCGCTCTCTCTGCCACCGTCACCATCAAGATATCAACAGTGGAGCACGCCATGTCCTTCTCAGAGACCACAGAGCTGCCCATCGAGTATGACGTCTTCACAGACCTGAACCTGTACCTGGTGATCGGTTTAGGGGCTGTGTCTTTTCTGCTGCTGATAACCATCTTGGTTATTATTGTGCTGAAGTGTCAGAAACCAAAGCCAAAGGCCATCAAGATCCCCCCAGCCAACAGAAACAGCGTGATCAGCAGGAACAGCGTGATCAGCCAGAGAAGCTCCACCATCGCAGACTCCACCCTGATCTCCAGCGATGCCTACTGGTACAGTTTGTTCCTCGCAGAGACCAGGAAAGGCAAAGTGGTTGTGAGACAGCCCATAATCCCCAAAGGAGCTGGGTACTTTGTGTCCAGTATACCCAGGAGCATAGGGCCCAGCGAGACCACAGACTCCAGAGCGTCCACACTGGAGGTATGTATGTTTAGACGAGGTGGTGGCTGGGTTTGGATGTGACTTAGTGTCATTAATCATTTTTGATGAACAGGTGTGAGACGTTATTTTTAAGGGCAGATTTTGATGAAGCTGACAAAGGACAACGCACTTTTGTTAAGCTCATGTATTCAGGGACCAAAAACTTCTTATATATCATGACCACCAAATGGTTTGCTGTATTTGTTGTGGATGCAAATTGGTGATACTGTTAATAGTTTTTGCAGGTACAAACAAATATATTTACTACTGTATGTATCCTACAGTACCATCACTTTGTAGTTATAGATACATGCAGAATATAGGCAATATTAGAAAGACAATTTTCTCAGTATCAAGTCTCAATATTTCATATGACTGTTTTTTGTTCATACACATTTTACTGATGTGAGACACATTACTGATATAGAGATTATCTTCAAGTTGCAGGTTTTTGGCAGATACCTGATGTGTGCACAGTTTTAACTCTCCAGTGGTGGATTTTACTCAAAACATAAGATGCATTTATTCATTACAATGAAAAATTAAACTAGTGGTTCCCCACTTTTTTGGTGCACCCAGTGTGCAGTTGGGACCTCTTGTCATGTTTCAGATGTCTAAGAGTTATTAGCAGTTCATCTAAACAAACATGTCAGATGGTTTTGTGTAAATAACTGTTTAAGGCTTGAAAAGGTGAAATTATCTTGTGATTTATTGTGACTCTGGACAAGGCCTGATCCCTAGGCCAGGACCCACTGGACTATACTACTGCATATAAAACTCCTAAAATAGAATCTAGCTCCACCTCCACCAGCTACAACATTAAAATGCTACTGCACATGTGTCAGTGTTAAGAATGTAAAAATGTCATATACTATAATCCCAGACACAGTGACCACTTTTTTTCTGCAGAACAAGAATATTACTGATACTTTTAAGTCCATTTTGCTACTAATACTTCTGTACTTCCACATAAGTATGGTTTTGAGTGCAGGACTTTTATTTGTACCCAAGTATTCTGACTGTACTTTTACTTTAGTCGAGGCTCTGACTGCCACCACTGTGACTCTCACATAAGATAAGATAACATAAGATATTCCTTTATTCGTCCCACAGTGGGGAAATACACAAGTACTCTGAAATGCATTTAGGCTGACACCAATGACTGAAAAATCATATTCTATTGTTTAGTTTGTGTCTGGGTTATGAGTTTGAAGTTTTGAGAGGGGGATGTCCACTGGATCAGACAATGACATCTGTTTGTGTAGTCTAAGTAAAATTGAAACGTGATGCAAATGAAAACAAGAATGAACAAGAAGTGCCACTGAGGTTCATTTTGTAAACATACTATATTCAGACTAGACTTTTCCTTCACTTTCCTTCCTCCACTACAGTCTTATATTGATATATGTAATGCACTGTAATGCTCCTATTTCCAAAGGCAACAGAAAAAGGTTATAATTAAGATATGAATAGTCATGCTGATGTTCATTATCAGTGTATTTCTAGAGCAAACTATCTGCACTTTCATTGGTTAATTAGGCCAAACAAATACCCCCGAACTGAAAATGTGCCACTGTTCGAATTCTTATCTCGTATGTAGGTCATTTATCACAGATGCATAACACACAGTCAGTGCATAAGTAGTGGGTGTAAGAGGGGGGAGGACTTCAAAGAAGCCCAGACATGGAAGAGTTCTTCTCAAGGACAAGAGATATATTGCTGTGCCAAGTGAGACGCATCACGCTAGAGGTCTGTGAAAATCGCCAGCACAGTAAGAGTGTAGTCAATGTAGAAGTGCTGAAACTGATCCAGATGTTGTTTGCTTTTGTACAGCTGGACCTGCAGACTAACCTGCAACAAGTGATCCACTGAAAGATTAAACAGTATGAATATGCATAAATGCACAGATGCACACGGAGGGAGAGTGGGAGAGAGCGAGAGAGAGAGCGAGAGAGAAACAGAGATATTTGTGTATGTGTATAGGGCTGCAAAAAATTACTTTCATTATCGAGCAATCTGCCAATTATTTTCTATTAATCAATTAACCATTTTAGTTTATAAAATTTTGAATGAAAAATCGTAATTTTTCAAGATGCCAACGTGACATCATCAAATTCCTTCTTTATTCTAAAAACAGTCCACAACATTTGTTTACTAAGATAACATTACAAAGAAAAGCAAATCTTTCCATTTAAGCAGAAGCATGAACTGGCACATTTTTTTGCCTGAAAATGACTGAAATGATTCATCGATAACCAAAATAGTTGGCAATACATTTTCTTTCCATCAACTAATGGTTGCAGCTCTGGATGTATTTATATTGTGTATTGGGGGTTTTAGTGTCTAAGTTTCACATGTACCACTGAACTTTTCTCTTTTTTTCTGTTCTTAAGTACTCAAAATGAAAGGAAGTCCATTCTACAACTGGAGGTATGCTGGTTGCTAACTACATCCTGTAGAGCCACTATGATTGTGTAGACATTTTCTATCCTATTTCTATTTGGTATACATTCTTGGTTTGGCTCAAAAATCAGGTTTGATAACCTGTCACAGCTCCCCGCTGCACATCTTTGGTGTTATCCTTTGGCCAACATATTCCCCTGATTAAATAGAGCAGAATCGAATATTTCCATTTGTCCCCGGTCAGACTCTCTGTTCCACTGCAATGCTATTGTGAGTGCTCCCATTTAAATTGGCCGCTCTCTCAAGTGCGAAAACCTATCAGCTTACCGAGAGTGGAGATTAGAATAAAATTGGCTGCTGGTCAGACTTTGTGTCGTGCACATCTGGCTCGCTTGGCGGAGATTCGGGGCAAAGTGATGGCACAGACAGACGAAAAGGGATTATGGAATGAATTGTCCTGAATAGGTTCTCAGGGTGTAACATACCTGAGACTACTCGACTATCTCCACATCCTCGCACACGAGCTCTGTTAGGGCATGCTTCAAATTTACGGGCAATGTCCTGCAATAAGTCTATTCTTTTTGTTCCCTCTATAGTTGTAATATTGGCCCACCAAATACCAAATAGCACACTGTGATGCCTGCTTGTGCATGCTTTAATTACACCCTCTGCTTCCCGATTGTAGTTAATAGCTTTGTCATATTTTATTTTAGCTGTGTACTGAATGTTAGTCTGCGGATGATTTGGTGACAATTCAGAATCCTCAACGACACTGATTCAAAAGAATACTAAATATAGAAACACGTCATTGAATTAGACCTTAATTAAAGTGTCCCTGAAACCCAATGACATGTCAATGATGGTGGCAGTAACCAGTCACAATCCACTGTTGCATGAGTGAGGACTTTCTACAAGTTGACACGGAGGCTGACTTTCTGTCTCGGCTAATTCTATGTTCTGTCTCTTAGCAGGAACCCAGAAGAGAACTGCCATGATATAATCATCTCTTCATGGGAGTCTCTAGCTGAAACTCCTACCTGTGACTCACAAAGAAGATGTTAAAACAACTGTCCTCCCTCAGTCCCTCTGCTCCGACTGCTCTTTCTCTCTAGCTCCCCCCATAAAAAACAACCATCGACCACTAATCACCTCAGCTTTCGACCTGGTTTTCTCTTTTAAGCATGGATCTGCATGATTCTACAACATGTTCAAAAATGTTTGGACATAGAATTGAAATCATTAATGGCAGGATATTTGGACATTTCTAGAGTGTCCTCATGTAGTAAACCATTCCCTTCCTTGACGCTTTGAAACTCTTCGATGGACAAACTTGCCTTCTCTCCAGGGTTTTCGCCGTGTGCTGTAGTTCAAGAAACCATCAGTAGCTCATATAGTCGCCATCATGCCACATTTTCTAAGCAAAAGCTCAAAACACGCCTATTTACAAAAACACACATGAATCAGGGTGAATATGATTCTTCCATAGATCTGATAAATACTGAACTGTAGCTGGTTATGTCAGTGATTCAGGCTTTGCACTCGGTGTTTTTCTTTTTTTTTTGAATAACGATTTCTACTGTATTATGAGTCTCGCTGGCTCATACTGTCGTCTAGAAACTTACCGATGAAATAACCAATGATCTGATTTTAGATTTTTTTTTTTTACAATGTTTATTGTACTCAACAGTGATGAATGTGTGAAAATGACAAAAAAAGAATGAACGAAAAGAAAAATGGAAAAGACAGGAGATACACGTTTTCTCTTTTTGTTTGATTGTAGATATAGTAGTTCTGTAGAAACAATAATGAGGTCAGAGAAGCAAAAAGACTTTTGACGTTAACATCAGGTGTACAATTCATACTTTATAGACATCTGTGCTGTGTTTAAACATCTGACGGGGCACACATCTTGCCATATTGGGGAGGCACGAATTACACTGCAATATTGAATTTACTGAATCATGTTCATGTTTGAAATATAGTATCCACTTTTTCAGCCTGTCTCCTCATGTTGGGGTGAGGATGAGGGGGAGATGTAAATTTTTATCTAGATGTCACAAATTGGGGTGGGGCCAAAATGAGCAGCATTTAAACATCCAAACATGATGAACCGTATTTTTCAAAACAGGCCAAATATCAATTCAGCTTTCTTTATAATCACACTTATAAGCTATTATCTTCCCAATCTAATTCTCACTGACTTTTCCCAGGCTGATAAACTGTCAATTCAAATATGAACTCATCAATCATTGCACACAGTGCAAATCATATTAATCAGTTAAAAAATACAAATGCAGTGGAAATTTAAAAAAAATTTTGTAATGACAAATACTCTGTTTATTGAAAAAAGAGTAAGAATATTAAAATGTATTTATCTTTGCCATGGTACAAGGGAATATAAGATTCAGGCAAGGTGTTGTTTTATGACTATTCCTGTTTTTATAGCTATTTTATGTATTAACTTTTAATGCTGCTTTTGTGAGCTTCTTCAAGGGCATTTTGTGTTGCATATTTGTAGTTTAGTGCATATGATGTTGTTTTGACCGTGTACATAAGTTACAAATTGAAACTAGGGAACTCTTCTTGACCTCAGAGGTAGCGCTGTTGCACTACTGTGAAGCCCAGGACTCTAATTTCTCAGAAACAAGGAGCTTATTAGGACCACTCATTAGGGTGCTAAATGATCTGATCTAATTGGGTGAGGTAAGGAGATTGGATTGTTAGAAGAGGAACATAGTGTTAATTATAGTTGCAGTATTCCAGTGTTGACTCTGCAAAAAAAAAATCCCACTGCTGAACACATAGACGGTGCACAGGAAGTATTAAGCAGATGACAGCACTTTGAAATATGCACTGAATCTAAATGTGATCTCAGCACTCAGCGACTATTTCTAGATGTATCGAGCTACATGTTCTGAGTCAGTGCAATCTAACCTATCCTTTCCTCTCTCGCTGTTGCCTGGTGTTGGTGTTCCACCAGGCTGCCCAGACATAAACACAGCTGGCTGGCTGTCTGTCACACTAAAGACATCACATAATGAGGGATCTCTTGCTATGGAGTACATGTTATGTGTGCAATCAATGCCTGAACCGGTTTGATTCCAACAGTGTTTAAAAGAATTAATACTGCACATGTGGTGAACTCCTTGCGTGCCTTCTGCATTGTAACAGATATATATGACTGTTGATGAGTGAAATAATGGCATGTCATACAGTATTACAAATTACAGTTACCCCACTGATAAAATACCTTGAATCGCAAAGGCATCGTTGAAAAGCCTTTTGGTTTCAGAGCAGATGCTCTATGAAGAACCAGTAGATGCATTTACTGTAAATTGAACTGCTTTATACTTTGTGTTTTTTATACAGTAGACTTTTTTGATATCTTCTGTATTCACTGTGATCGAATGGCACAGGAGGTGCTTGTGCTTGGCATCGTAAAAAAAAAAAAAAAAAAAAGTGTATTATTTCTCATTTGTGTACGCAGCTCAGTTTTTTCCTCTGCTAATTTGCCAGTCAGATTGTACAGTATGCTTCGAGAGTCGCATCAAACCTAATCCAGTTCCATCCCACTTAGTGGATCAAAGACATTACGGGAGAGAATGGTCTTGCTTTATTTTCAAGTCAAGTTAATTGTCGGATTTTGATGTTGCTTATTTGGCTTAAATGTTCTGCCTGATCATACTAGTTTGAATAAAGCTTTTTAATCTGTCTTTTTTGTTGTGTCTGTGATGAAAAATGCAACAAAGTTATCAAAAGTGACTTCTGGAGTGTGACACACAGGCTCTCTCTCTCTCTCTCTCTCTCTCTCTCTCTCCCTCTCCCTGAAATTCCCTCACATACACACATTTTGACCCAGTTTCTCTGTATAACGCTCTGCACTAATTCTTGGAAATTGAAAACTAAATAAAGGAGATGTGCCTGCAGTTGAAATCACAGAAGCAGACAAATAATAGCTTTGTCAGGATTAGTGAAAGCCTGGAGTCAAATTGCATGGTGTGCTCTTCACTCTGACCGTACAGGGCGATCAGTCCTCTGGGAGACTGACGTGTGAGGGCCCCTTGAATTTGTATGATATATTTTGTGTTGCATTAAGTTTGCATGTGCTGTGCACCTTAGTAATAACTCACTCTGAAGTAGACCTATGTATAATTGTATAAAGTATATTTACACACATCCAGGGTTTATAAATAATGTGTGTAAGTATAAAGTCTTATAGAGCTAAAATCAAATTTCCCTCAGTCTTTGTTTTCACTCTACACAGCTTTTTCAGATAGAATAATAGAGTTAAGTGAGACATTCTATTGAGATGTAATAAAGAGGTAATAAACTACATTCGGGACATGAAATTCAAAAAAGTTACTGTAGGTCATATGTTGGATAGTTGAGGAACCAATGAAAACTCATCTCACCAGCACTTTGCAGCACCGGCTCTGCTTTATTAAAGGCCTTAAGGTCCTGTGGCTACTTCTGTTTTAAAAGGATTGGAAGTAGGTCGGAGGAAGTAAGCAGGGCACCTGTGGCTACATTCATCCGTGCTGAGCATGGCTGTAACACTCGCCATGAGTCCACCTCCCCAGTGGTCTGCACTTTCAGACCCGCTGCTGTCCGTGGTGCTGAAAGTGCTGCGCAAACCAGCTGGGATGCACTGGGCTGCAAAAGACCTTTTATTGCACTGTTTACTTGAAGGTAAAATTGGACTTCATTCTGTTAAAGAATTTACTCTGCAGGGTGCCAAATGTTTTCATACACGTCATATTCCAGTTATTTCTCTTCACTCTCAGAAAAGAGGGTTCTTGATTGGCTCGTAAGAACCCCTTTCTCAAATTTCCAAGGGGGTTTTATGGAGGCAAATGACTATATCAAGAAAACTTTCTAATTGAAGAACACTTTTTGAAAGAAGGAGTTCCTGTGAGAACCTTTGGAAGGAAAAACATTCCTTTCATATTTGTTTGCTAACTTTGATTTGATACTAAACACAGATATAGTTAACGAATCACAAATTATGAGCAGCTTTATTATTGGCATCTCTCTCATGGGCAAGGTTGATTAACTCCTGGTCATAATATGATGGGATGGGACCCAGGAGAAGTTTCAAACTTTTTTTTTAATGACTAACTCTAATCAGTAATAACAAAAAGTAACGTGGGGTGAATTAGTGCAACAGCAAAGCTGTACCCCCTTTACACCCCTGCTCTAAAACATCCAAGAGTTAAGGTGAGTTCAGTCCACATTTCATGTTGTGCCTATGGTAAGATTGTAAGATGTAAGATTTTTTATTATTTTTTTGTAAATGAGTCATGCACAATGGAGCGCAGCAAGTGTGTGACTGGTTCGTAAGAGAAGGCTCAGGCCAAAATGCTCATCCAGTCTCTGGTGAGACATCATGGTATACAAGTGTCACAGATGTTACATTAACTGCAATACACTCTACAAGTTTTTAGATGAGGGGCCTCAGAACGCTGCCACTGATCATCTCTTCTTCTCTCCACCTCTAATTCAATCACCTCTGGAGATAATCATGAGATCCTGATGTGCCTGTGTGCACCCTGCTCAATATCACCCTGTGAGAAGTTTCTGCAGGATACACAGGCTCTCTGGCCCTGTTGGCTCATCTTCAGCATCTCACCACTTTACTCACTATTGCTCATGGATGTTTAAGAACAAGTCTGTAGGTATAATCATTTGTAAAGAGTTCTACCAGGAGCAAATATGGCTTCACTTATGGGGACAAGCTGAAGAACCTTTAATGGTTCTACTTGTTGGACGCAGTATCTTAGGTAAGAGTGGTATGTAGGGCAGCTGTGAATAGCCACCCACATCTTGGGTTTGTTGTCAAATATTGTGAATGGTGTGAATTTAAATGGCAGTTGAGTTTGATTATCAGGTAGAGGTTTCCTATCCTACACTGTAACTTGAATGTGTTGACCATGTGATGGACTAGTGACCTATCAGAGGTGTTTTTCTTTGCTCAGTGATTGCAGTACTAGAATCTAGGCCCAACTTAACCCTGACCAGAAACAGGCCAGTCCAGAAAATCAATTAATAAACTGTGTATGTTGTTTTTATTGTCTGTATAGTGTTTGTGTATTAGAGGTGGATGCGATTAGGAGTCTACACCCTCTTTTTGTTAAATGGCATCCAGGGCTCACATTATGTAGCCTTTGAGTGTTTCCACAGTGCACTTATACATATCAATCACAGAAAAGCAGCAGCACTGAAAACATTCTCATGTCCACAGTATGAAACTTCATCAGCTGATGATTTAGAGTTTGGAGGAGGTATGCTATTAAGCACTCCATTATACGTCATTCGAATTTCTTTTTGGAGCACTGCAGCGCTTTCATTTCTACTCTTTGGGCTTCATCATAAATCACCTTAAAATCATCACAATCGGAGAAGTGCTTTTGTTTGCGCAGAGCTAGACTGGTACACAGGAGTGTATCGATCCACTAAGTGTGTTTCACTATTGAGTACTGTCCGTTTCACCATTGAGTACTGGATTAGAATATTAAAAACGGATTTTCAGAGATGGGTTCAAGCCGCTTAAGCATATTTTAACCAGATTATGTGGATTTGTTCAATCCTCTCTAGACTCAGTCAATATAAAAGTCCATTTTAAATCAGTTTCAAGGTATGTATTTGCATTAAGAGACTTTCCAACATCTTAAACTAGAACCTTTTCTATTATACTTGAAGTGTTTATTCAGTCCTTAACATTTGTAGTTGGAGGCCAGTTCCCTGCTTAATGCTGTAGATGGCAACAGTCAATTTCAACTTTGGCTTGTAGTAGCATTTTAGCAGAAGGTGTTCTCTGGTGCCCTCTGTCTGTGCTCGCAGGCCTGGAGTAAGTGGAGGATGTGAGGGTTAGTGTGTTATCAGTGCAAACCCACAGCTGTTACCAGACTTGTCATTTTGATGTGACTTTTCTAATATAATTCAACCATGTCAGAGCAAGTTTGCCTGTTTATCAGTACAACTGTCTGAAAACGCACAAGTCATTTTAGTTATAAAACGCACTCAGTGACTCAATAAATCCTCACTTCTACCAATCATTTGTTTTGCTTTTTTCTTAAAACCATGTTGTAAACACAATAGCAACAACATCAGTCAAAGTGTGAGACAGGCTGTGGGTGCTTGACCCATTTGTGTGAGTGAGTCAGATGAGCAGAGAAGATACCCTGGCCGGAGCCCATGCACAATGGGGTCACGAGTCCTAACACCTAGAGCGTGGCTTTCCACCACAGCTGGAAGGATAGAGCGAAGCGAGCGTCCAGCGATGTGCCGCTCCAGCAGACAGTCAGAGCGAGGATTGATGTGTCATTTGTTTTATTTTGTGACTGGGCTGTGTGAGAAGATAAAACGGTTACTGTGTCGCAGCAGAAATGGATATGAACAGGTTGTCGCTCTGATTTAGAGGAGCGGGCCGGACAAGGCAGGACTACAAATCTATTACAGCATCTGCAAAGTCTGTGATTTCACACGCTAGATCTCCAAAGACAAAGTCTGTCTTGTTGCCTTTATATTACATCTGTAAGATCTTGTTTTGATGAAGCAAACGCTGCTGTAGATTAGAGAGAATTTATGTCTTGATTATTGTAATATTTATATACAGAGGCTTCACATTCACAGGGGAACCAGGGACTGAAGTAGTCTATCCCGATCCGGTGGCCAGTCTGACGGAGCACTATGATGGAGTTAAGTGCAGTGAGACTTAGGCTCCATCTTGAGTGACGCCCGTGGCAGGTTTTTTATGTGTGGCTGCCCTTGCCATGGGCTCACTGCTGCACTAGTTTTGCCATTCTGTGTTGCGTGTTTCAGATGTCTGCATGTGAGCTGGACTCCGGAACAAATATTGTGCATTTGGCAAAATCTTTCTATCATATCTTTGCAAAAACAGAAATGACCATTATGATGTTTATTACTGCAGGAGTCACGATTGTGAACTTGAATCTTTTAGACAATCGGTATCACATGCGACGGACAGATGGACAGACAGACCCAGACTTGCTCGAGGACATTGCAGCTGTCTCTACAATCACAACTGCACCCTGCTGCCCAGTAACCTCACTCTTGTTAAAATGCATATCTGAATAAAGGATGTACTCTTCAAATGAGTGGTTTCTCTTTTGGTATGGCTTCCACAGACTTTTCATTATGTTGGCGTGTAAATAAGCGTAGTTTTTGTGTGGGGACAGCATATCAAATTTTGAATGTTGATCACAGCTGGGGACGAAACATTCATCAAATTGCTGTTGCTATGGAAACACAATTTTCTGAGTCTTATGCAACAAACCCAAAATGGTTCCTATAAGCAAGCAGTTGAACAATCAGCAGTGCATATTCGAATGGGAATGCATACGTTTAAATCCCAGTCACTGTGTGGGGGCGAGTGTGTGACTGCTGATTTTCACAAGTGAAGCTCAAACACTAGAGTGACTGTTTATTTTCTCAAACCTAAGCACTTTTATATATATTTTTTAGTAATTAATATGAGTCTTTCCTCTTCCCATCAACATGAAATACAACTGATAACCAACAAACCCTGGCACAGTTTCACGCTGCAGAATTCTGCTGCCAGATTAGACTAAACACATCAGTAGAGGATCATGTTGTTCCCAGTGTATTTCATTTCCATACCACAGGCAGCCTGAGAGTCACAGGCTGAAATGTATTAAATGCATGCAGCTTGAGGAGATGGAAGAATCAACAAAATCTGTTCAATCATGTATCAGTGTGTTATTTAAAAAATGTATTTATGGCTTGTTTTACATATTTTTCTTTATTGTTTTATTTTCCTGTTTTGACTTTTGGTGTTATCTATATTACAGATGTCTGTTTTTTTTTTTTTACATTTGGAATGCATTAACAGATGTGTTGTTAGGGAAAACATTTTGTAAAAACTATTTTTTATCATAACAGCATTTTATAGTGGTTCAGCTGACTCTGCATAGATTATTCAAAGGAGCCATTATGGCTTTCCTCCATTAGATGCATTCACCCAGTGATCTATTCTGCCCGAGGCTATCAGGACAGCCTTGCCCTGCCAGATGTTGTGACCGACTTTGCTTGTCTGTTTTGGACGGATTTCCCAGACTCCCTTAGCCCCAGACAGAAATGATGCAGCTTCACTCTCACTGACAAATGCTGGTGCTGATTCTTTAATTCTAATGAATTTGCTGCTAATACCAAGACACAGTTTGCAGCCCCTGTTCATTGTTACTCAACTAGAAGCTATGTGTGTCCCATATTCAGTGGTGCCTCTTTGGTACATGAAGCAATGGCTGCTAATTCACTCACTGCCTGTTAGTTGTCATCTCTAGGCTCTACCCCAAATTTTACACAAGAGAGCCGTTGTTACTGACCCAGCAATCCCTCTTTGGTTTTATTTTTTGTGACTTGCTTGCTCCTGCAATATGTCCCCATAACAACTGTTTTAGAGAAACACATAAAGGGATATTTTCCAAATCTCTATTTAGTAGTTTGGGTATATTTTACAGTAAAGACTGAAAATTAAACAGGTCATTCAGGTCATTCCTACAAGCACTTTATACCTCATTGTGGTTGATCCACTCACATCGTAGCATAACTGCACTAAATGTGATTTTCCTCATAATACAGCCTGATAGAGATTATATTTGAATCTAAATAAATAGGGTTTTTGATCCAAATGACCACAATTTCTGGTTTTAACATGAGTAAATAATAAATTATTATATTTGATCTTGGTGTGAGACATCTTCACTAGAACAATCTTAATTAGATTATGAGATTATTTGGATTATAGTTTCACATCCAAACATCCCAAAGCAGATTTACCCAGATGCATAGTGATTTGTCGTGGCTACATAATGCTGTCATACGACCTGACCCAGCTTCAGCCTGAGGAACTGACCCTGGTGCTGAAGTGATTCTTTGGCTGATGCTTTGCTGTGACACACATTCCTGGTTTGTGTATCAGCAAATACCAAACAGTTATAAATATTGACAAATAGAATTTTAATCAACTTTATGGCAAGCGTGAACAGCTGCTGTCAGAACCATAAAACAAGTACCAGCAACTTTCTCGAGGTCAGGACTTTTTCAACACTAAATTCTTATAAACACACAAAAAAAATACATATTCATTGTTCCAGCTCTTGTTCATGCTTTATCACCTCCCTTCTTTTTTCTGTTTGACAGGGAAGATTGTGTGAGATCAGGGTGAAAAGTGAAAATTGCTACCACAAGTTGCAGTTGCCACCTCTGGTAACGTCATGTTGTGTTTCAATGAAAGCAGATCAAAATGCTGTCTCTGCTCTAAAATGATACAGTTGAGTCGTAGGCTGGGTAGACAGACGGCAACATGTGTAATCATTAAGTGCACTCAGAGCCTGTGGATGACAGAGAACTCCACTCCCATTAATGCTTTAGCATAAGATGCATGTATAATGTTTCAGAAGGGCTTCACATTGGGTGGTTTTTACGTTCTGTCTGCAGGGTTAACTGGACATTCAATATGTTGTGAGTGGTGATAGGAGTGGTCTGATCACTCTACTAGGCCCCGCCTTGAGCAGACACATCCCCCCCCTTGATTAAGCTCTGCCTGAGACAAAGACAGAAGACACACATAAGGGTGGACATATGGTAAGGACACACACATCAACAAGAGGCCTCTTAAAACCCAGCACTGATGTACAAACCTCTGGCAAAACAGCAGTCAGCACTGCGAGAAAAGAAGCGAAACAACTGCTCATTGAAGAATGATCTTACATGTTTTACCTCAACAGTAACCAAGCTGTCATCCAGGGTAGGAACAGTCATTCACTTCTGAATAAAGGAGCAGGTGACTGAAGCTGTTGTGTTAACAGAATGCAGGATATCTTACAAATCTTTGTCCTCAGTCACAAACAACCCAGGGAATGCGCTTGCGGGAAAGGGAAGACCTGGCATACAACATTAGAACAAGTCTGTGAATCATCCAAAACCACAGAGAGGATGCAATGTCTGAAAATAAGTAGCTCAAATAAATACAAATTAACTCTCAGCACAGGACTGAGGGATGAATATCAGTCTGTCTTTTGTTGCCTGAAAATGTGGGATATATAGGGAGCATAAAGAAGCTTCACCTGGTGACTGATCAGGCTTAAGGTGGATTGATTTTTAAGGCAGAGTGAAGCTTGTCTCACCCCTGAGAAGTTCACTGTTTACCCACATTGTGTCGGAGCTTGTGTCAAATGAAAAACACCACGTGACTGATGACATCCTTCAAACCGCTGCTTCAGAAAGTAGCTTCATTCAGTCTGACAGTTTGGAAAGTTTTGCAGTTAAACTATGTCACAGGCTCATTAGCGGGATAAGGAGAGAGGAGGATAATTGGGAAATACAGCGATGAAAGACATAATCATAAGCACGGGAACATTTCCAACTGATGCCAAGTAGGCTAATAATGGAATAAAAGTAATAGGCCAGTTTAATGAAGAGAACTCTCCAGTCACTTCACACTGGACTCAAATGAAATGTTACATACATATGAACCATGAAGTTAAAACACAGCAGCCACAGTGACACTGGGCCTAAACTACATGAAAAAGCCACATATATACTTTGCACGTCAGCAAAAATAGTCATCATTTCACTGTAACATATTGCACAACACAACATGTACATTTAATTCAGGACTTTCACTGCACACAGCTAAGACAACACAAATCAGAGCGGTCCAGTCTTGAAGGATGTTTTGCAACCATTTGCTTTTATTGTACTTAAAGCCCTGAAGATTTGAATCATGCTTTGAAGCTTCACAAGGCTTCATCTAGCCTATGGTGAGGTTGTCATATAGCACACAACCACATTCACCCATCTTCACCTGAAGTTCACCTGGGAGAAAATCAATGTGATGCTTATGTGTGCCTTATTTTGTCATGTGTTTCCTCAGGTTTTGGCCATCATCTGTAGGGATGGAAAGCTAATTCCTAGAATAAGAGTAAAAGTGGAATTACTACATTTCTTTAAAGTGGAAATATAAGAATGAAGCTTTAAAGCAGAAAACACTTTGAATTATGGGCTGGATCTATAGTCCTGCATCATGTAGGTCAATTAAAAGCTACATCCTCAGTATTTATTTATTTCAAATTGTAATCAGCACCCATATATAAAACCCCATATCATGTTCCTCTTTGGGATATCTGCCACAGAGAGGAAATGGGAGTTGTGCTTTGTGGGGTCCACCACAGGCATCTTAAATACGATTATGTGACCTGACAGTCTGAGGTCTGCCGCTGACAGTGATCCATGTGGAGGGAAGGTTGTGATTGTCAGCGCGATGCCGCCGCTTCGTGCTGCGCCTCGGCCCAACGCGCGCCATGCGGGAGGGAGGCTGCGCCGCGCGACCGCTACCGGCACATGAAGCATCCTCACGGCTCCGGCGCAGACAAAGGAGACACACATGAAGCAGTCCCCGAACATGTGTCTATGTGTGTCTGTGTCTGTGTGTGTGTGTGTGAGAGAGACCACGTTTTTTTCCATCTCCCATTTTGGGATGATATTGTGCAGATTATCTTTGACCTTGCATTTATGAATGCAGACAAATTAACACCGGTGTATTAAAGATTTTGGCCACATCTTCAGATTTTATTTTCAATGCATATATAATAATAGTCGCACACATATTTTTCGTTCTGCGCTGTGCAGCATTTCTGATTTATTTTACAATGAATGACTGGTGCATGCACCTATATTGATATGCATTGTGTGGCCACCATTCTTTATTAATGTGTCGGTGGTCTATTAGCTCCCAGACCCTACACCGACACCATAATGGAGGGATGAGAGGAGAGGGATGGGTGGAGGAGGGAGGAGAAGGAGGAGGAGGGGAGCTGCGCCACAGTGGAGAGGAGAGAGCTGGAGTCTGAGCGCGCACCAGGGTGGGATGCTGTCCTCCTCAAGGTCAAGTCAGAGATATTGGATTGAATGGCTTCTGGTGGGCGGTTTCAAAATAAAATAGCCGTAAACGAACACACTGTGCTGCCAATTTTTTAATGCAACACATACATGCATTCACATAGAGATCATTGGTGCATGGTTTGTGCTACTATAAAAAAAAAAAAATGCGGTTTTTATGCAGCAAAAGTGCATTAAAGCATGATGATGATGATGAAGACAATATTATCAGCACAACCTTCACACATTAAGCATGATGGAAAAAATGTTAAAAACTAAGCTACGTGTTAGAAAAACATTTAAAAAAAAAAACATGACAAGCTATGACCCCATCACCTTATTTCAGCAATTAACTGAAAAAGGCATAGAGGCCTGAAAGTATTTCTCATTTTCTTCCATCTAGTAGATCCATTTGGATATTTAAAAAAAAAAAAAAAAAAAGGTAACAAGCTATAATCCCAGCACTTTATTTTTTACTTAATTATTTATTATCATTTACATTATAGTGTATTTATATAATTTTATTATACTCCTTTTCCTCCACCTTGTACATCTTGTTGGGACTTTAAAAAGGTGACGATTTAGTCATCTTATTTTGAAAGGAGCGCCCTTCTCTTCCTGTTTCAGCGGGTGCAGATCTGTGCGGTCTTGACGCAGCTCACAGCTCCAGCGGCGGAGAAACACACCCGTCAGCTGCGCGCGCTGGAGACAGAGAAGAGGAAAAAAAACGGCGCATGATGATGGACAAAGGAAACATGGGTGCGCTGGAGAGGATCCACCTGAGCCGGGTCGCAGCGTGGACGAGCCGCCCCTCTTTCACCTGCACGGAGACCGATTAGCCCACCTTAATGAGGTGCTGGGATGCGAGGTACTGCAAGCTAAAGAGGCGGAAGGTTGCGTTTAATCCGTCTGCGGATCCTGTGCGCTCGTGATGGCTGAGGCGGGGACATGCAGCTGGAAGAGAGGGAATCATGTGCCTTTCTGTTTGGTGATATTTTCCTTATTTTGTGGCCTTTCCTTGGGACAGTTGCGTTATTCGATCACGGAGGAGCTGGAAAATGGGGCACTGGTGGGGGATCTGGCGCACGACTTGGGGCTGGACATCCGGAAGCTGTCCACCCGAAAAATCAAGGTAACCTCCAACAGCGGCAAACGCTACGTGATTGTCAACCCCAAGAACGGGAAGCTGCTGGTCAATGAGAGGATCGACAGGGAGGCGCTGTGCGACCTATCCAGCGTCTGCCTCATTAATCTGGAGGTGCTGGTGGAGAACCCCACCGAGGTGCACCACGTCGAGGTGGAGGTCGTGGATGCCAATGATAACGCGCCGCAGTTCCCCAGAGACGAGTACCAGCTGGAGATCATAGAGTCTGCCATGCCCGGGTCTCGATACCCCATCGAGAACGCTCAAGACCCGGACATCGGCTCCAACTCTGTTCGCATGTACCAGCTCAGCACAAATGACCATTTCGCCCTGGTGTCCAACAAACCCTCCCTCAACACAAAGCACATTGAGCTGGTGCTCAAGAAGCCACTGGATCGCGAGCAGACGCCTTATCACCAGTTAATTCTCAGTGCTGTTGATGGTGGGACTCCAGAGAAGACAGGCACTGCTAAGATCAATGTCAGGGTGCTGGACTCTAATGACAATATCCCCACCTTTGACAGCTCAGTGTACAAGGTGAAGCTGTTGGAGAACTCCCCCAAAAACACCCTGGTAATCAAGCTGAATGCAACTGATCTGGATGAGGGCACAAATGGGGAGGTGTACTACTCCTTCAGCAGCTACACTCCAGAGAGAGTGAGGCAGATGTTCAGTATGGACACCAACACTGGAGAGATCAGAGTGAGGAGCAACGTGGACTATGAGGAGACCAACTCCTATGAGATGTACATCCAGGCCATGGACAAGGGCCCGGGGGCGGTGGCGTCCCACTGCAAGGTGGTGGCAGAGGTAGTGGACGTGAACGACAACGTCCCTCAGATAGTGCTGTCGTCCCTATCCAGCCCCGTGAGGGAGGATGCCCGCGCGGACACGGTTGTGGCCCTCATCAGCGTGACCGATCGAGACTCCGGCACCAACAAGCAGGTGAGCCTGGAGATCCCGGCGGGCCTCCCATTCAAGATCAAGTCGTTCAGAAATTACTACACTCTGGTTACCTCAGCCTTCCTGGACCGCGAGACCACCGATGCCTACAATGTCACTCTGAGTGCCACGGATGGAGGAAACCCACCCCTCTCCTCCCAGAAGACCATACAGGTGGACGTGGCTGATGTCAATGACAACCCGCCACGGTTTGAACAGACTTCATACACCGTGTATGTGGCTGAGAACAATGCCCCCGGGGCCTCTTTGTGCACTGTGAAGGCTCAAGACGCAGACATCAAGGAGAACGCACGCATCACCTACACAGTGCTCAATGACAATAACCACGGCATCCCCGTCACCTCCTATGTGTCTGTGAAGGCCGATACAGGCGAGGCTTATGCCCTGCGAGCCTTTGACTATGAGTCACTGAGAGAGTTTCACTTCCAGGTCAAAGCCCAAGATGGGGGCATTCCTCCGCTCAGCCGCGTCGCCACCGTCTACATCTACATCATGGATCAGAACGACCACTCACCGTTAATAGTCAACCCTCCGGGCAATGGCACACGCTCCTTGGAGACAGTGCAGAAGAACGCAGAGCCTGGTGCCCTTGTGACCAAGGTGGTGGCGTACGATGCTGATGCTGGTCCAAACGCGTGGCTGGTGTACGTCCTGGAGACGGCCACTGACCTGGACCTGTTCAAGGTGCACGAGCACACCGGCGAGATCAGGACCACTCGCAGGATCCTGGAGGACAACTTCACCTCCTTCGCTCTCACCGTTGTAGTGAAGGATCATGGGCTGCCTGCTCTCTCCTCCACCGCCACCATTAACGTGGCCGTCATGGAGGTGCCCCCCAAAGTGGCACCTGACCCCAAGAGGATCATCCGACCTCACAGCACACTGCTCTTCTCCAATGTGACCCTCTATTTGATCGTAGCTCTGAGCGCCACCACCTTTGTTTTCCTGGTCACCGTGGTGGTGCTGGCCATCGTCCGCTGTCACGCCTACTGCACCCAGCCCGGGTCTTGCTCCCCTTGCTGCGTGTCACAGAAGCCCCCTCCGGATGGTGGGAGCAGCAGCGTGAGTGCCGGCGGGGGAGCCGGCGCTGCAGCCGGGGCACAACCTAATAACAATGTTGTGCTTCGGAGAGACCTTAAAGTGGAGCCTCACTACATCGAGGTGCGTGGGAACGGCTCCCTAACAAAGACTTACTGCTACAAGACCTGCCTGACCGCCACCTCTGGCAGTGACACTTTCATGTTCTACAACACGGGACGTCCCATCAGCGGCACCTGGGGCAGCGGTGCCGACCGCTTCTTCACCAGTGGAAGTGGATTTGTACGCAGGCTGAGTATGCCTGATGCCTCCCTGCAAATCTGCCCAGAGGTGTGTCATTAATTTTTCATGTTTACCTTTGTGAGCATAACTGGAAGGTCATGAATCATCATGTTTGCACATTAGTGGCTGCAATTTTATTTAGCTCCAAACATTACAAGACCCTTTTTGCCACAGCATGCATTGTATAGGGGGATGATATCCCTGCACGTCTAGAACTGAATCCTCTCAGGCCTTGTTCTCTTTGTTCAGTCCCCACTCGTGCTGTGCAGTCTCTCAGCCCAGCCCCTGCTCAGCACTCACACTGCATTAGTGTCAGGCCTGATGCTTCTCAGGCTCCTGTGTTATTTCTGATGATTCAGAGATTTGTGTTTCACTTTGAGGTTGTCATCACATCTACACTAAGAACAGGTCACGTCTAGTCTTCGCTACTTGCTCATGCTCTGTGTGCAAGTGGCTTTGACTTGTGTGTGAGAGGGTGTGTGTGTGTGTGTGTGTGTGTGAGAGAGTAAAACTGTTACACTGGAGCAGCTGGGGTTAATTGACTTGATCAAAGGCCCTGCAAGACTAGCTGTTGTTGCCTCCGACTGTGGGAGAGATATGCATTCACCTAGTAATGATACAATGATGAGACTCGATGTAGTTTGAGATGATGATCATGATGCAGCTTCAGTGTTTCATTTCCTTTTATTAAAGGTTCTATTACACTTCAGTGACACAATTTTCTGAGGACAAGTGAACAGTGAATGCCTTCACCTTCAAGTCCATATCTGTGTTGCAAATGGTTTAATTTCTAAAAGCTCCCTATCAGTAATCCTTGATTTTGGTGACATTGCAGAAACCAGTCACAACTAAAATACTCCTAATATAGAGGTTGCAATTCAAACATAAAGCTGTTTAATTGGCATGATCCCAATCAAGAAGTCCTGCTTTCCATGCCACTCATGCACCATTAGTATAGCCCTTATATGTTGAACTCTTCATGCCTGTTAGTTGTAGATTTAAGGAGCCTGGCTTT
This sequence comes from Holacanthus passer, assembly GCA_025331565.1. Taxonomy (NCBI): domain Eukaryota; kingdom Metazoa; phylum Chordata; class Actinopteri; family Pomacanthidae; genus Holacanthus; species Holacanthus passer. The sequence goes on from JAFREQ010000005.1 coordinate 9,751,571, forward strand.
GATTCTAGCAGAGATTTCTGTCTAAATATATCCTGCTTTTATGCCGCAGAGATTAGAGAGATAGGTGGATCAAATATTGGAATAATAATATCATTTTTAATGTCAGATTACTGAGACAAATGCTCCTAAGGTTAAGAGGGCATCTCTGGATGCATCATCTTAATTATCAGGTGCCGGTCACTGGTGCATTAGTTATAAGAAAATCTCTTACCGAGAAAAGTGTAGCAGTGTAAATGAAATTAACCTCCAGCCTCTGTTCCTCAGCCCTGCAAATTAGATTTACTCAAAGAGGCTGGGTCTACCAGCACAAAATACTCCCCTCTGAATTGAACTGAGGAACATAATGTGCCATCTTTATCTGGGACACTTGCTACTGCCTGAGCAGGTTTGTGTCCTAAACACAGCTTTTCTTATTCAGTGCTCGAGCCCACATGACGCTGACAGAATTTATCATGAGCTGTAATACAGATGTGCACAGTCGTTTTCATACGGCGCATGTGCAGTACCTATTCATGAGGAAAATAATTATGAAAGAGTCGGGCATAATTAATGGCCATGAAAGATTAGCTCATTAAAATGTGACCTTTTACCCTATGAAATTCATATGGTTCTTTGAACTTAAAGGCATTATCCTCAGCAATCATCGGCAAATTAATGAGTCCAGGCAGGCTCCAATAGTCCAAAAGCAAACTCAGTACTAATAAAATTAATGTATGGTCATAAAAATACATCTGAATATTTAGCCAAATAGGTATATGTCCAGATAGCGTATTTTAATTTCCAATCTTTGAAAATATTTTTTGTGTTCTTGGAAACATCTAAATATATTCAAGCTTTGTAGGTTTTTAGCACAAACATGCAACAGCTATACAGAACTTTCAATTTAATGCTAATAATAAAAGAAGATGATATCAGTTAATACCAGACTATACAGGTGTAATTTGTAAAATATTATTGACGATTTATCCCACACGTTGTCTTTAGAGCTGCAACAATTAGTTGCCATTAGTTGAAAGAACATTAATTGCCACCAATTTTGATAATCAGTTAATCGTTTCAATCATTTTTCAAGCAAAAGTGTCAAACATTTGCTTCATCCAGCTTCTTAAATACAATGATTTGCAGCTTCTCTTGGTCATATGTGATGGTAAATGAAGACTCTGGACTGCTGGCAGGACAAAAGCAATTTGAAGACGTCACTTTGGGCTCTTGGAAATTGTGATGAGCAGACAATTTTTTGACATCTCATAGACTAAACCATTAATCGTGAAAATAGTTGGCAGATTAATCAATAATGAAAATAATTGTTAGTCGCAGCCCTAATTGTCTTTCTCTGAATCCTACACATGTGCGATACTGTGTTTGTATGAGAGCCCTTCACACTGGACTCATGCAGGCCAGTGCTCTAGGATGTGGTTGCCCTGGACATGACAGCTCTTGCTTATGGGTTTTTGAAGGCAATAATTTACCACAACACTACTGGGAGTTTGAAGCACTCAGCCCAGGTTCATCAGGAGCAAACCGATTTACTGAAGTCGCACACAAATACGCACACAACGGCCTATACAAACAGCCCGACACTCAGGGAAAGGGCATAACTCTCCCAGCTCTCACATTTATAGAGCAATGGAGTGAGAGGCTGTCCAAAAACTCATCAATATGACTTTCAGTCACTGCCCTTTTTAAAGTGTTTCTGTGTCTGTGTGTGGATGTCAATATGCATGTGTGTGTGCTTGCAATGGGGGACACGACTGCAGTGTTCCTATCACGTCCAGAGCTGGGATGTGTATCATGATTAATTGATGAGACCATGGCCCAGCCTGGCTCTGCACAGTATGAGATCAAACTAAACTCTCTCTCTTCCCTCCCCTCTCTCTCTCTCTCTGTTTCTCTCTGTTTCCCCTCTCCTCTCTCTCTCTCTCTCTCTCTCTCTCTCTCTTTATCTCTTGCTCTCTCAGCCAAAAGCCCCAAATGCTGACTGGCGATATTCTGCATCTTTGAGGGCAGGGGTGCAGAGGTAAGCACTTTCCATCTTTAACTCTTTTGCAACTTTTCATCATCTAGAAAAAGTTACACCTATTCAACCTACTCATGCTGTCTACAACCAGTCTGTGTTACTGGTACAGTGACCCCTCATGTTGCCCTTTACCACAGCTGCAATGTATGGTATTCAAATATTTGGCACATCAGACTTCCCACATACCTGCACCTCAAAACGACCTCTATTAAAAATGACTAAAAAAAGACACAGCAGCATAAAACTGCAAATCACTATGTGCCATTATCAGAGATGACTGCTAGTGGCCCCTCAGCATCTGCCTCAACCCCGTCCTCCTCCTCTGGGAACAGTGTGGATCCCATCAGTGGATGTATAGCACTCCTCCTCTGCAGTGTAATACTATATAGGTCATCTACATTCTGAGTGTCGCTTCCCCCAGTTACAGTCTTTAAGCAGGAAGCATGAAGGACAAATGAGCAGACTATGACCTTTCTTAGATTATCAGATGCACGCATGCATCAGTGTCTGCGCAGACGGCTGCCCAGCATGGACACGTGTGTGTTTCTGTGTGTATTATGTGTTTTTGTTCAGAGATGAAGGGGGAGTTGTGCACACAGACAGCAGAGGACATTTTGGACTCTAGTCATACTTGGTAATTGACTTGATTGTATGCACTTGCATGCATTTTTGCAGATATGACTTCATAAGGACTTATTGCTTGACCAGATCCTAATTATAGATTGAACTAAAGATTGTTAGATTCACTATAGTGGAAACTGAAAGGACTTAATTAGTATGTTTGAAGCATTGATCAGTGGGTTCATGTCTACAGAAGATTGTCATCTCCCAACAACCCTCAATCAACCCTAATCTTAATCTTAATCTGAAATAATGAGCAGGTTTTGAACAATCTGAGTTTAAATCTTAGTGTTATTAGAAAATGCAGACTAAATATTCGTCTCTATTACATTCTGATCTCTGAGTAATGAAGTAGTACACATGTAAGCATTCTCATTTTCTACTTAATGCAAATCAGAGAATACAGAAATTTCAAGTAGTAGTTTTTGTTGCATTTACATCTGTCACTTGAATTTTGTAATGATCAGGTGACAAAAGTTTTATTAAAATTTATAATGAATTGTTTTCCTAATCAGATATGAGGACAGCTGGAACATCTGGGACTAATGAGTTTTTCCTCCACGTGTCTCTCATTTGTACTGAATCTTCATAATTTCATGCTAACAATGCTCACTGCTCAGTTGTGAAGTCTTCTGGCCCTTTGAAGTTTGATTTAATTGGATATTAGTGTTAATTTCTATGGTGCTCAGGGTATCATAATATACATCATGTCATCAAGTCACTGTAACATGACATGGATTAACATAAATCATCATTGCAATTTGCCGCTGCCATCTCTGAAATGGCAGCGCCTGTAACACACATAGAGGCGGAAAGGCTCATATCAATGCTCAACCCCAACACACTGTAATGTATCACACGACACACAGCATGTAGCACCAACATTACTGACCCACATTCCTGGTGTAGCCAGTCAGTGTGGAAAACACCAGTCCTATCTGTGTCATAGTCTCACACACTAAATCACCACCTTTGCTTATGTAAAAGAGTAACACTGCTCAGAATCTACATGGCCATTTTATATTCATGACAAATCCCTATTCAACATAACAAGTGTGTTGCAGTTTGAGGTAGATGCTGGAGGTGCTGCATTGCAGAGGCCCCAGCCAGGGTAGGTCCTCCTATACAGTAAGCTCTATATTCATTATGAATGTATAGGGGGGGATTCTCAGCCTAGGATGGAAACTGCTCGCATGCACTCGGCTCCATGTGTTTGTTACAGCGTTAGGAGAGTTCCTAAATTTAAAGATCAATTTTTAATGATCTTGCGTGGTCATATTTCCCCAGTATTATTATGTTTCTGATGGAAAGGTCGGGATGTTCCTCTGCAGCCCCATTGGTATTTGCTAAGATTATAGTGATTCCTGATCTGTTTTCCCTTGGCTTTGCTTCTTGTAAAGCGATTAATTATTTACCAAAAACACAATCATACACCAGAAATTCACCTTATTAAAGGGTACTTCAAGATTTTGGAAAACAGGCTTATTAAGATTGACACCATTCTAGGGTCTGTCTGCTGATATCAAATCCCAGCCAGTTATTTTAGCAAAGTGTAAAGACTGGAAAAAATGTGAAACAGCTCGCCTGTACATATGACAAATTGTGGTTTCACGTGGGTGTGAGACTAATTCTTGGCTGGGTCCAGCATCCTTTGGAGTCTCCACTGTTTGACTAACAACTTCGCTGTGACAAGACTCCAGGAAATCTTTTGTAACCTTTGAACAAAACCAGGCTAATATATACTGAGATGCATATATAAAATACATTTTCAATTTGAATTTTTTAATAAGGGTGTTAATTGCTAATTGTTTTCTAGTTGACCATTTTCCAGTGAGAGTTAACACAAGGTGACAGTTAAAAGTAAAAGCAATTGTTAATGCCGGCTCTCTGTTTGCTGAATGCCCACCAGCTAAGTAGAATGAAACAGCAGGGCACAGAAAATTACAACCTCTGGGTTTTCACATCTAGTGGAAAAAAAGAAAAATAATTGTGCTTGTAGTGTGAATTTTTAATATTTTTTGTCTTGGTGCGGTAGGAGTGTCCTACTTCATACACACATATTAAAATATAATGGACACCATGTAAAAAAAAACATAAATTAAACAGAATGTCATTTGCTCACCCTTTCTGTCATATACTCAATGCAAAACAGTACAAAGTTTACTTGTAAATATCAGCTTATTCTGAATTTGATGGCAGCAACATGTTTCAAACAAGTTGGGACAGGAGCAACAAAAGACTGTGAAAGTTGTGGACTGATCCAAAAACACCTGTTTGGATCATTCCACAGGTAAACAGGTTCATTGGTAACAGGTGATAGTATCAAGATTGGGTATGAAAGGGACATACCCAATCATGTTCATAACTACACAGGCAGCAAATAACTACTAAACATACATATAAATGAATTAATATGAATACATTCCATGAATGTGGACACAAATAATAACACTAAATGTTCAAATAAATTAAACAAATGTGACCATTAATAAGCTATGTGCAACTATGAGTAAGTACAAAGGATATACCAATGAACAATTAATGGATGAATGATTGAAGGACTGAAGTCACTCCAGTGGAAATACGTGCTGTGTACCACTGATGTAAATTGGTAAGTTATCACTTAACTTTCAACAACGGCACAGGAACACACATAAGTTGCTCATCTGTGTTACTTTAGTTGCAGCTTCCTTTCTTCGCTTCCTCCCTGTAATTTTTAAAACACATCCAGTGACTCAAGTAAAGGTTGAATCAGTGGCAACTGGACTTGGTTGTAAATTCTTGAAAATGTTTCACTTCTCATCCAAGAAGCTGAACAAGGTTGTTCATTTCAGAGCTGAACAAGCAAAGAGAAGTGAAATGTCTTTAAGAATCTACAACCAAGTCCAGTTGCTGCTGATTCAACCCCTACTTGAATTGCAGTGATGTCAACACATCTCCACTGAGACTGGGCACTGCTAACATGGCAGTCAACATGGTAACCTCCTATAATGAGGATGTAGTGAAAAGGCAAAAAGTACAGCCAGAACCAGTCCTCTCAAAACCATTATTCAAAGTTGACCACTACCACCAGTAATAATGACGACAAGATGAGGAGTTTTTGGATAACCTGAACCCCAACTGACATGATGAGTACCTCTGCTGCCATTACACACATGTCAGAGCAATTGTTTTTGAAGTAAACCATAAAATCAGCAGTCAGATCACAGATGAGACACCACATGAATGCAATTAACCAGGTGAAAGCCATCAACTACCTGGTAATGAGCAGCACTTCAGGTTTCTAACAGCACGTTTGAATTGCAAAGTGCTGCATGATCTGCTGCATGATCTGCTGCCTTAGTCAATATGTCTATTTCTACTCTTTCTTAGACTTCGGCTGATTTCAGTCATTCTTACTCGGAATTTTGAGATCAGTCTTTTTCACCTAAGACATTTTGACATATCTCAGCAGGAAAAGCACATGTGTAAACGATTAAGTTCTGAATTCTGTTTAGCTGATTTGTTTTTGAGGGTAAAAGGTCTTTTATCACATTGCTTTAAGGCAGGGGAAACCATTTCAGTTGAGGTTCTGAAAATGCCTGTGGTTATCAAGTAAAGACAAACTTCTGTGAGGAAGAAATAATTGATAGCTGGAGGTTTGATGTTGATATGATTTGATGTGTCTCACTGAGTTTGCTGAATGTGTTCTGCCTTTCAGTTCGGTCCACATGGAGGAGTCCTCTGTGATGCAGGGAGCGCAGGGGATGCTGGTCCAGAACTGGCCCACTGTGTCCAGCGCTGCAGGTGAGTACAAGTCTCACATTCAGGATGGAGTGAAAAAGATGCCTGAGTGTCAGTGGTGACAGAAATCTGGTAGAAGTAAAACTGATATTGCTATTTGTATTTCTACATTTTAATGGAAGACAACTGAGGGAGATCGCTTCAAAATGTATCAAACATAGAGGATGATTAAGTCAGGTGTACTGAAATGTCTTGATGTAATATGTCCAGGCTGTTTGTTAAAAGGCATGTTAAAGCTGGCGTCTTTGTTCATTGCAATAGGATGTGTTCTTTCAAATGTGGTAAACAAAGTCGGGCTGGCCGAGGAGTAAAGTTCTCACCCAGCACCACAGGCACCTGGGATCTGAAGCTCTTGTACGCTGGTTGTGCCTGTCAATAACATAATGGGTGGGAAGCCAGCAAGTGTTCTTGTCCCTGTCGTTGCACTTGTGACTCGTGTTACAGCAGGCAGGTGAAGACAATCAATAGTGGGGTTCATAAATACAGTAGGCCGTGGAAGCTATTAATATATACCAGGAAGAAGCACAAATCACTAGACGGAAGAATAACACCTATCGCTGCTCATGGCACACTATTATTACTATTACTTATTACACTATTACTAATTATTATGGTGGCTATTTAAGTAAGCACATGGCTGAACAATGGCACCGGTGATTGAGTATGAGTATTTTTTAGATGAGGTATGCTCTGTGCAAGTACCCCAAAATATGCTAGAAATAATTGTAGACAAATTTTAAGACCTGAATTTTTGCCACTTGTGTTACTATTTCATGGATTTATCTTTCATTAATAGTAGTCATGGTAACTGAAAGGAATAGTTGGGAAATATGTTTTTTTGTTTATTTGCCGGGGGTTAGATGAGAAGATTGATTCAGCTGTCACATCTGTGTGCATAATGTAAAGCCAGAGCCAGAGGAGACAGTTACAAAAACCAAAAACCAAAAAAAATAAAATTTAAAAATGCCAAGTTGCAGTGTAAAGGTTTTGGTTTTACATTTTGGTTTTTGTGTGCAGATTAAAGAAACATCTGCTCTTAATCAGTGAGCTTTTGAGGTGCTAGCAGGCAGATGTAGCATATTGACAGAGTCAGGCTAGCTGGTTCCCCCTACCTTTGATCTTTATGCTAAGCTAGGCCAACCATCTCCTGGCTATAACTTCATGCTCGCCGCACAGACCTGAATCGTCTCAATGATCAACATACCTCTGAACTATTCCGTTAATTGCCAATATTTAGGACAATAGTGGTAGAACAGAGTCCCATTGGGCAAGCAACACGAGCCCTGAGACAATCACAGAGGTCACAAAGGTCACCACACCTAAACGCCCATTACAGTCACACAGCACACATTACACTTTGTCCATTGCAATCTATTTAACTTTGAACTCATGGTTGCATTCATCTTAGCTTTTACTGGGGCTTTGAGAGAATTGTCCTTTGAATATCTACATGATCTTGAATTCCAGTGTGATGTTCATACAGAGCTTAGCCGAGGTGCCAAAAGCCCGGGGCCTTTATGCAGAGCCACAGATAAACAACTGCATCCTCCCATAAAAGCAGCTGGCAGCACGCAGAGCTACAGACTGAGACTGTTTTTTAATGAGAAATGAGTTGTCCTGAGTGGGTGGCAAACACTGAAAATGTGCAGCAACACAACATAAGTGGAAGTAGAACTGGCCTGGAAAGTGACCTGTGCTTTATCATTCACAGACACACTGGCTCGCAGCTAATGACTAACAGCTTTTGCCAGTTGACTGGAAGACTTTCACAAGTAAGATTTCAGAACATTGTGAGCTGCTCCCTCCTCCTTTCAACTGAGCTTCCATTCATCGATTTTCTGTCCGGCTCCAGGAATTAAAACATAGGTAGAGACTTGAGGGTGAAGGGCAGCATCACAGTCAATTGCTCAATGAGTCAGTGACAGAATATGACTTACTGTCTGTCAGCTTCTCCCTCTGTGGAAAAGCGAGCTGGGGAATTGCTCAAGATACAAGCTGTACTAGTTTCCAGCGTCTCTGCACCAGTTAGCTGCAGAGAAATGTGTATGTTTTGTCGAGCAGATGGAAAGCTGCCTCTCTGGTCATGTTCAAGACTCAAGTATTGTCTTTAAGCAGAGTGCACAGCATACTGCAGACCTCTCAGAGGCGCATTGCTGCATTAGGAAATAATTTGTTCTGTGCTCATAGACGTGCACTGGATTGCAGGTTGATCCTCTTTACTATGCATAAAGAGGTGGAGCCTTTTTTTTTTGTGACACATTTTCATGTCTGCAGCGAATTGTTATCATGATGAAGTTGGTCTGATGTGCTGCGATGCATCCAAATGCGGCACCCTCAAAACTGTGTTTATGTAAGTGACCCGTGGCGCAGATGAGGAGACATTTGTCTGATGCCAGAGGGGGAGAGAAGTTATCATCAGTAATAGGAGAGTACCAATGGAAAAAAAGAAGAGATATCCAGCAGCATTAAAAGCAATTTTGGAAAGGAGGAGCAGAGGAGACGTACAGGGGGATGGAGAGGAGAAAAAAGGCGAGGTGTGGGGGGATGGAGAAAGAGAAAGGTTAAGAGGATTGGCAGGTTCCTGCAGTAGTGTTGTTGCTAGGGAACGCCATGTGACCTGTTGCCTGGCAACACTGTCTAACTGAGAGATTGCTGCAGCAGCCGCACCCTCCATCAGTGAAGGCAGTTTCCATGGCAACCCGGTCATATCTCTGAATGGAAGATTTAGAGACGGGGAAAAAAGGATGGAGTCTGGAGCGGAGGAGGGAAGGGAAGGGGACTCAGCAAGGGCAGGTATTAAGAGGAAAAAGAAGGCACACAGTTAGGTAGATGTGTCTCACACTGAATGCATGAGATGTATTTACACGAGCGCCGCACGAGTGTCAGCTTTGTGCGTGTGCCATGAACCACCGGAGGGATTCATTTTAGATGGAACTGATCCTGGACTAGACTTGGAATAACACAGCCTATTTTAAATGTAGGACATCAGGATGCAGGAAATGAGGCTTCAAACACCCACACGTCTACATCAGGTGTCATGGCAGCCTCCTCGCAAGGAGCCGTGATGACCTGCTTCCCGGCAGTCACACCATAATCCGCTCCAGATGCGTGTTTGCCGTGAAATATAGGCTAATATGAAGCAATGGCAGAGTTACAAATAATCCTCCATGTTAGGGAAGCAGGGGAAGCAGAGCTTTGCTGCACAGACTCCTCCGAGCAGCAGCGTGACCCGCTCCTTATGAGTTGGTTTTTCACAAGCACACACACACATTCATACAGGAATGTCTCAGATTAATACCTGGGCCCGGATTCTAATTAACAGTGTGAGAGGTTTGGATTTGTCACAGCCTGTGCAGAGATCCCTGGGATGTCCCGAGACGCAGAGACAATATACACTTGATTAGATGCTACACAGTCGCTTGACATTTTACCTCGGCTGCTCATGCATAAGGATATGAACTGCTGAAGCTCCATCAGGTGTACATACACCAAACAACTGCACTGTTTGATAAGAGTGCATCCACATGTGCATTAGTATCCTAGTTTTGAGCCTCATCCTGTTTTTGATTATAATCAGGATATGGGGTTAACATGAGCAACCTGGTTATTCCTCGTTTATGTGATTATAACATCCAGGTTTCCGATCATCTTCCTGCTGGTGTGACTTGATTTTTCACCATCTCAGCCACAAGAAATGATTCATAAACCTGGATAAGGTGTTTACATGTCACAGTATACTGGTTTCTACAGCTAGTATATCCAGGTTTCTCAAAACAGCCACAGCCTACCTATAATGGTCTGAGCAAAACCATTAGATGACCCACAGGGTTACATACAGTTACTTGTAAAAATCAAATGTGAAATGTGGAAATAAGGAGCCTCCATAGACTTTTATTCATCTATCAGTAGATTGACTGTCTAAATGAAGTATTCCCAACTCTTCTGACAAATCACCCTCCTTTAAATAGTGGCGTCAGGTAGCAGGAAATGGTGTGTCGGTTCTATAAAATGGAGGTGCATTGTGTGCGGCAATGCAACGCACTGCATTACAATAAGCTCATCCACATTCTGCCTCACAGTATTTTGCACAGCTCCTTTAACTCACCAGGCTGTCTTTTCAGTTTATTTTAAGCATGGCTGTCCTCCTCCACATGAGAGGCAGTCTTCCTCGCCTCATCACTGAGAGAGCCATTGAATAGGACTTATTTAAAATACCAGATCCTTTACTGGATTTAATACTCAGATTAAATACAAACAGACAGACCATACCATCAAATGTCATAATCCTCAGAAACAGACCAGCATTACGGTATTAAAGCGCTAACTCCGCTAATGGTAAGATAAGATGATAACATCTGACACTGACTAATCATCAAACAAGCTAAATTACACAGGTCAATTAGCTGCACTTGGCCTTTTTTTCAGAAATTATTTGTAAAAAATTCTTTAAAATGAGACAAAAACAAACAAAATAAAAAAATAAAACAAAATAACTAAACTAAATCTGGCATTTCCTCAGCAGGCAGGTCTTGAAATGGTTTATTTATATTGGTCCTTCACATGCTAATTATTTAATGTGTCTTAAAAATGAATACTTCTATTTTTGCAAGTGGAAAACAAATTATTTATGTGTGTCTGTGTTCTTATTTTTGCTGACACAATGGCATGAGAGCAACAATAACTGACCTCTCCTGCTGTTGAACATTAGTCCTTTACAGCATCATCTTGTTGAGTTAATACACGATCAATTATCAGGAAGTCATGGCTCCATCATATATAATAGCTCTCTGTGTGTAAGGTGTCCAGTGCTCTGTGTATGCTCATACTAATATTCCATACATGTAATTCACTCTCATACTCGATGAGCTCGAGTATTGCAGGGACTCGGTGGGACTCTGTGCGTATGGACAGCACGGATTTTCAAAAAATGTCTACTCCCCAATGGGACAGTGGTTGAAACCATTTCAGCGCTCCAGCAATGTCATAAATAGCCTACAAAGAAAAATCAAACAGAATCTTTTTTGAAAGGGCCTGTGTTTGATCTAAATAAAATCCAGACTGAAAGTAGGTCAGTGCAGAGGGAACTGGTGTGGGCCTGAGAGCACCGTGTCTGCAAAACCCGCCCACCCCCATCTTCCTTACTGCCTCTCTCTCTCTCTCTCTCTCTCCCCTCATCTCTCATATAACATCCTTGTTCCTTTTCACTCCGCCATCTTTAACCTTTTGACCTTAATATCTAATGTCTTATTTTCACTTTACATAATATTTTTTTCTATATTCAGACGCTTTTTTTTTTCGTATCTTTTTACTAACGTGTTATCTGGGTTCCTTTGTCTGTTACATCCGTGTTGGAGCACTTAAGGTTGAATCCCTGTCTCTGGCCTCCCATGAGAGTAGGATTAATGTGCTGCCATCATCCAAATACAAATAAAAATCATATTGCCAAGTTAAACATCCCTGTGGTTTAAAGGTTACTCTCCCAGTGTTCCCTCCTGCGGTCTCGGCTGAATTGCTGTCCTGAAAATGTCTGCTCCCTACGGCTCCATTGTCGGGGTATTGCTCAGCTGGCTTTCGCTTGATTTCGATTATTTCTTATGCGTTTGTCGGATTTTATGAACATCTCAGAGACCAAATAATAAAGTCTAAGTAAAGAACAATGTATGACAAGCAGGACAAGCAGTTATTGTGTTGGGAATGGACTATGCTGCTTCTACCACTTGCCAGCAATGTTATATATTACCAATATGTGTAAAGAGCGTCTGTGGGGTTGATGCTTAAAGGAATAGTTCAATAATAAACACTCTTTCTTGCCGAAGGTTCGGTGAGAAGATCGATGCCACATTCATATATGTATGGTAAATATGGAACTGGAGCCAGCAGCTCAATAACTAGCAGCTCAATAACTAGCAGCTCAATAACTAACACAATGTATGTAGTGAAAATGACAAGACACAATTTTATATAGGGCTTTATGTGTCAGACTATAACAGGACACATAATCCCATTAAACTATTATGGGCAAAATATTGTTTTTACACTTTTGCACAAATTATACAAATGTGATCTAAGATGTTAGTTTGTGAGCTTGCTGGAAAGATGGATTTTGCAACCTTTGGACAGAGACATGCTGGGTTTGCCTGTGCTTTCAGTCTTTGTACTAAGCTAATCTGAAGGCTGTAGCTTCATATTTTGTCATATCCATTCCCTCATCTAATTCTCAGCAAGAAAATGAACCTTTTCCCAAAATATAAAACAATTCCTTTAATAAAGCCGTGTGGTTACAGTGATGATCAAACAAAGGTAATGATCTGCCATATTTGACATGATTTCTCTGTTTTCCCATCATGCCTGTGTAGATGGAGAGGGTGGTGGAGAGCTGTCACCCCCGGTGGGCGCTGGCGTCAACAGCAACAGCTGGCACTTCCGATACGGTGCCGCGCAAGGCTACGGCCCTCCTCAGCCCCTGAAGCCCGGAGAGATTCCTCCTGAAGCCTTCATCATCCCCGGATCCCCAGCCATCATTTCTATCCGCCACGACGCCGGCCCCGTGGACGACAAAGGTGACTTCATAAGCTTTGGCAAGAAGGAGGAGGCCAAGAAGAAGAAAAAGAAGAAGAAGGACAAGAAGGACAAGAAGGAGAAAGGAAAGGATGACGGGGGGGACGAATAGAGGAGAAGGGGTGACTTGAAAACAGAGCTACCAACAAACTACTATTCCAATCACAGAGCCAGAAAAATCAAGCCAAATGCATATAATAGAGCCGAGGGAGCCTCCTTGCACCATATTTGCATAGACATTGTACAGTGGTCAAACCCTCATTAGACCAGGCCTGGCTCCCCACACCATGTGAACTTAACAAATGCTCACAGTAGACAGACTTCATCTAAAGGCTGGACCAAATTAAAGCAGAAAGGATTTTATTGGATTAGATTAACCTTTCTGTGATTCGCTGCCCCCCATCCCCCCACCCCCACCCCCCAAGTTTGTATAATAAAAACAAAAACACCTGAAAAGGTGTACTATTTGTATCTGACCATTGTCAGCTGAGGCTGCCCGTGTTGGCATCTCTGTCTTTATGCAGCCCCCTTCCTTTTTGGCTCACCTGGTTGGAGGTGAAGTGGAAGCCAAACCAATGAAAATGAAACAGAGGCTTTTGTCTTCAATATTCTGGAGGCCTTGTAGAAATTCAGAAAATGTGGTCTTTTGTAAAAAAACAAAAAGCGAAAAATGAAAAAGTAACAACATACAGTATATGTACCATGAGATTAGCACCTTTAAGAGAACGAGGTGGCTGAGACAAGCAGGACCACACTCGATGAAATAGCTCTGTTTCAGTGTAACATAGCACATTGCAGAGGCCGAGGACCTGGACTGGGTTGCACCAACTATGCGCAAGTTTGTTCCCAGGTTAGGGTTTAAAGTAGTGGCTCCATAACTGCTGGTTAATTTGCAATTAGCAAGTTACTAAATTGGATTGTACCATGGGTAGTAAGGGAATTCTACCACTGTAGCTAGTTAACTTTAAGATTTCAGATGAGTAGCCAATCAGTAATAGCGTTACCTTGCTGATGACAAACCACAGGGATTTGTAGCCGACTAGATTGGCATCAAAATTATGATTGGTAAAAAGAATCCATATTTGACTCTTAAAGGACGACATTAGTTTTTGCATGTTTTAGTCTAATCTCTACAAATATTGAAATAAAATACTAAACAGACTGTTGTATTTTGGGGAATTTTTAAAGTATCTTTCAGGCAGCCATTATTTTTACACAAAAATAAATGAGCTGAGAAACTGTTTTGAAATCCATCAAAGTGAACACAGCGTTTGGTTTTATTACTTTTTTAAGTTACATTTTCATCATAATGTAACTAAGTGCAGATTCATTTCAAAACTGTTCTGCAGTATCACAGTAACTTAAACACAGACATGATGGATTACATCAAACGAGTCTCAGCATCTGAATTTTAGTATTGTGTGAAGTGGAATGGGATTCTGCCTGAAAAAGACAGTGAAGAAGATAAAAACTCAATTGGAAAATAATCGCCAGTGTCTTTTTGTAGAAAACAACTGGAAACATCCAAAATCACTGCTACAGTCCTTTAAGTTACAAAATGGCATGGAATTACTAAAGACAAAAGAATACGCCGTGTGCAAAAAAAAAAATACAAAAAAAAAATCCTGCTTTACTGTTAGTGAGTGCAATGTGTGACTTTGTATCATTTGCACCTGCTTTATTGCTTGCTTAACTATTTAGTTGTTACTTAAGGTTACGTAACAGATTTTTGTGGTGCTATCGCTTGTGTTTTAGCAATGCGTGAATCGGGATTAGTGGCTACTTCGGATATAACTAGGGAACCTACGTGCAGCTGATGCAACCGGCCCCTGACCTTGCCTCTTCTCTTGGATTACGGCGCAGGTCAATGGGGGTCTTAATCCCACTGTGTATCAGCACACCCAGTCTGACGCACACACATTATTGTACACTAATACTGACTCTCTCTGCCCTCTTGCTCGCACATACACACAAGTAAACACACATGCTCTCTCTTGCTCTCTTATACACAGACATACAGTACATGCAAACACACAAAAATATACTAAAATAATACACACCCCTCTCTGGAAACTCCACCTCCGAGACTGAGGGCCAGTGCCATCCTTAATTATGGGAGTGTATTATATGGCTGGGACGCAGGAACGTTGCTTGTTGCTTCATTTCTGTTCAAGCCTGATCCCTCTACTTCTGTCTTTGAATGTTAAGTAGTTGTTCTTCAAGCCCTGCACCACTGCCTCGACTGCTTCAGTGCTTGTAGGATTTGCTTGCCCGCTGCCTGTTTCCTCCCTCTACTCCCGTTTCTTCAAATCGACATGGTCGGACGACATCTTTCGTGTCACTCTCCTTCTACGAACTGTGCCGTCGTAACACAGTAACATTTGTGTATTTGCGTATTTACACACAGAACACACATAGACATGTGCACACATACTGAACACACACACACACACGCACATATTTTGTGTTAGGTTCAACTTCAACTGAGCCTTAGCGCTTCAGCCAGAGTGTCTCTTCTGATGGCTCATTGTTGACAGCTCAGTCATCTCTCGCATTGCATCGTAAGGACGTCTGACGGGTTAGCGAAAAGGAGATTACGCTTTACTGGGCATAATGAGACAAGATGAAGAGGCAAAAGAAAATAGCAGTCATTGTAGTGCATTGTGTAGATAAAGAAACCGCTGCAGAGTTAATTGGGCAAGTCGTTCCTCTTTTCGCACGAGCAGAGGTGTTGCAGTCATTCCTGTGTGTCAGCCATTACGGACAGTTGATCAACTGGGGTCGGATAGATTCAAATACAAAATAAGTGAATCGCAGTTCAGCAGCAGTGGGAAGAAGTCGGTGGTTGACTTGGAAGAGGGGGGAATTCCACGTAGGGATTGATGGAGGCTAAGGATACTGTTGACATTGTTTTTTGTGCAACAGCGAAAAAAGTAACAACAGGGAAATGGGACGATGATACCGGCAAGCAAAGATCAGCAATCACAGCAGGAAAGACCTTAAAATGCTACCTATTTTTTGCTTATATGCTGCACACAAACATCAAAAATAATGCTGCTGGAAGAAAGTTGCAGTGACCCAAGTGTGAACTGTGTCAAAGGCCTTGACATGAAACCCAAGTGAAGCATAGTGGAGAAAAGGTATTGTAGTAAATATTGGAACAGCGTCAACGTGATGAACAGTGTCATAAAATCTCACCTCAGTGTTCCTTTTTTTAGACCATTGTCTTTACCAGTCACAGTAGGGGTATATAGGTGCTGCTATCAGGCTCAATCCCTCCCATGCACACGTTTCCTCCCCCTCCCACCCGCCCCGTCCTTCAGGTGTACTTCTGTGCTGTCAGATCACCAAGTGGCTGTTTGCATGTTATAAGCAAAGGAAACAGATACTATATAGATACTATATATACATAGATATGTTTTTCCACTGGGAAATGCGTATTGGAATACATATACCTCTAATACACATTCTCAAAGACAATACACACACATTGAACGACCCACGCTCATCCCACACACACACACACACACACACACACACACACATATACATATACGCTATTGCGAACAGTAACTTGTGGAAAAACCTAAAAGAATCACATTTTTTATCCTGTTGAAAATGAATTTAATCTTCTAGATATACATAATGCTATTGTGTTATGCTATGAAATGCTTTTTTTTCTGTTTTTACCCTCATGATTTTCATAGGTAAGAAAATCAACCCTTAAAGTTGTGTTAAGCTTTGAAACGATGATCGAACAAACACTATTGTGAATTCAAATCATTTACTCACCCTCCATATCTATCCTTCGCCCAGTAGAGAGAAAAAAGAAAAAGAAGAAAAAAAGATCAAAATACATGAAAATGGTTTTAAAAAAAATAAAGTTGATGTATTCTCTGCTTGTGTATAGTGAATGTTCCTCAGTCACTGGGTGTGGCGGTGAGCGGCACACACCAGTGGACTGTGACAGTGCAGATCTGTTAATAACTTTTTTTGTACACCTGCTTCATCATTGTAAAGGTGATAATAGTGATTCTTATGAGTTCATCAATCTGGTAATGTGTTTTGTTAATAAGTCACAAATAAAGTTTTTCTTAAATATCTTAATATCTGAGCCGTGTTCTGACTTGATTTCAACAAACGGTGATGTAATTGATGTAAGAAGAGCTTTGTTTTTCTTTATAGCTTCCTGCCTGTGGCTCTTCTATATCACGGGATTTTTTACTCTTCAGATATTATTGGCACAGTTGGATATTTGGAGCAATAAACTTTAATTAATGAAAGGCAGAGTTTAGATAACAGCCTATGATTCCTGTTATTTAGGAAACACCTGACTACTACTGTTAATGAGACATAGGTGGATGACAGAAGGCATTTATTGTCACCACATTATCATAGTATGATTCCAGTAAATATTTTTGAATAGTGTGAAAATATAGTGTGTGTAAATAGTCTTTTAACCCAGGATGCAAACCAGCTGGTACTGTTTGAATCTTTCCTGTCAGACAATATTAAATTATTAAATGTGTTCCTGCAAATCTCTGGCCACAAACTGAAACATGTGTCCTTGTGAAAAACAGCTCAGTCAGTATTACACAATCACCTCCCTGAACTCTCAAGTTCAACTCAGCCAAGTTATTAACATCCTTGTTTTTCAATTGCCAAATGAAAAAAAAAAAACTGAGATAAACTTGAAAACATCTGAGCTGGATCATTCTCCGAGCAGCTGATGCATGACTGAGAAAACAAATCAATGGAACAAAAAACAATGCAAAAATCTGACATAGGTCACTTATTAAAACCTTTTGTGCTGGGAATTCTCCGCTCAAGGTGAAAGGTCAGCGACATACTCAGTTCATTTCATTTCAAGGGTGGCAGGGATTCAAGCAGACCACATAGGGTCGGATATTGTTTAACATGGGAACTTAACCTTTTCCTCTGTTTGAACAAAGAGTACTCTTTCCTAATGTTGTCCAGGATGGAGGGAGTCTGTCGATGTCTGTGCCTCGGGCTCCATCTGCCTGCAGACTGGGGAACTCATCCAGTCACACCTCCCTCCATCCTCCATCAGTCTACATCTCCAGCAACACTGACACCTACTGATGCGAGCAAAGACTGGCAACTGACCCACATTGTTCATATTCTATATCACAGGATAATAACACCTGTATTATTTTGTTGTAACAAGGACACACAGAATAATTAGCAGGTACATTTTTTTGCTTATCGTTTACATTTGAGTAAAACAAACACTCTTGTATTTCACATTCTATATCATGTAGCTTTAAATTATTTGAATGTACCACAATTTATCCAGCGTTCAAGGATGACATGGAGAAATGGGTTAGTGAATGGCAAGAAACAGACAGTAAACTAGTTATCACAGGACCTATGTGTGCAGCTTTACTTTCTTTACCCTCTGTGCTTTCTTCAATAATTCAAGACTTTTCAGGGTGACAGTGTTCTTGAATATTAAATGCATAAACAAAAGTGTAACAAACAAACATACAGAACATTTTGCACATATTTTTGAAATCAGTTATCCACTATTCCCTGTTTTCAAAAATAACCGGAAATCCAAACTAAAATTGTACTAGAGGCTTTGTTAGAGTATCTGTTTGATGTTCATCTGCCCCTTAGTGGCCATTTTTTAAAATGCAGTTTTAAACAAAAATAAAATCCTCTTGCTTCCTTCAACGCTTACAATCCATATTATAATTGTATGAAAAATGTGAACGAAATGAAAAATGAAATGTTTTTAAACCTGACTAAAACAGCTTTTAATTGCACCAGCACCATTGCAAACACATAATCACCTGAACAATGAAAATGTTTGTGCACTTCTCAGTCATTTCCTCTATGCCACCTTCCTTACTTACTATTATGCTGAATTAACCACAAGAAAGCTCTCTGATCTCGCATGATTACAAAGAAATTATTTTGTAAAGCTGATATTATCCTGCAAACACACTAGCTTTGACTGAAATCAACTCCTTGCCATTGCAAAAAGAAAGAACTGTTTCAACACAGATTCAACACGGAGTATAAACTGAAGTTGACTTCACGTAAGGCTTCACTGTCTTAAAATGTCAAGCAACTGCATGAACATGCATCAGCGTGCAGACACGGGACAGCTCATCCTAATGTATGTACAGACAATTTCTGCCGCCCTCATCTACCTTTTGGTTGATCATATTTGCAACTCTCCCTTGTGGCCCTTCATTAACCCATAATGTGATGTTCCTGGCTCATTATCAGCCCATTATCACCACTGGAACTGATGATACGGTACATTCATGGACTGGGGTCCGGTGAAGACTCACACTACAAGCGAGAAATAAAGGGAATATTACTAACATTTGTACACTTCTCTAAAGAAGATCAGACTGTTAGGAAAAATAAATGCAAAACACACAAACCTCTTACAGTGACAGTATAACTGTTGTGCCATATTATTACGGAACAGTAGGCGTTTTCACTGATACAATATTGTGTAATCACCTTGAGGCTATGGAACAATTTTCTATTCACAAAGTCAGTCTCGTGTTCCCCAGGGCTGCACTGATGGAATATGAGTGCAATCTACTGAACTCAGCACACTCAGGATTCCTAAATTATGAACCTACTTCAACGTTGTAACTGTAAATTGTATTAATTACTGATATCTCCTGTCACATTATGTAAACCACCTGCTATTTGAGAAGATCCTCTCGTATAACAAATGGCCTGAAAGTGCTATAAACATTTATATTGTCTGCTATAATACACCACAAGATAACATAAAGACGGCCCGTGTACCATCTGCAGCTAAGCCGATAGGAGTCTTAAAAATGATAAGGCAGCCGTGTTCCAGTGAAGTAATCCAGCCCGGACATACCAAACTAAAAAGTTAACTAAGACCAGAAGACAGGGAGGAGAAAAGTGGACTAAAGTATTGGAGCAAGTAATGTGAGATTGGACAACTGGAGCATGCATCACTAGTCGGCTGAAAAGTGGTGCAGATGATTGTGAACCTTTATGTCACAGAGATGCAAAGGTTGATTGTAAGTGTGTCATAATAAACATATATTACTGTTCATTAACTGATATTAACTACTATAAAGTAACATCTGTATTTGCTTGTAAATTTCTCCTTTAACAGCCTGATTTCCACTTTGAGCAGACTTTAAAGAAGGTTCTCCGGTCCTTTTAAACAGAGGCAGAAAGGTTACTCTAATTAAACAACTTCAAAATATGATGTGGGTTCAATAAATCCACAAAGTGTCATGTGCAGCTGTCCTAAAAATGACTTGGCAGGGGATTTCAAAATAAGAGACTGAAAAAAACTTTTGGATTAGCAAATCAGAAATGACTTTCACTGACTTTGCCTCAATTAGTCCGTATTGTTATTTTCACACGAGTTCTCAAACTAAACTCCACTATTATACAGTTTGGAGGGCTGTACTTTGAGAGTGTAATGATTACTGACAAGCCCCTACTTACGGTACATTTGCATTTATTTTGATAGAACACTGTGTGAAAAGAAATCAAATCCTCTTTGCTGGTAATTATTTTTGATTAAATTTTTTTTATCATACTTTAATTATGTTTATGCAACAGAGGCAGCCTAATTAATTTGTTTCGCTCATCAGCAGCATGCAGTTATCTGCCTATTTATTTATCTCCTCTTGTCTATTATCTGCAATATTGTTTTCTTTAATCATAGTTGGAAAGAGCTTGACATTTGATGTCATTATATGACCCAGCCCCCAAAACAATGTTCATCAGAGAAATTAAATAGTCAAAAAGTTAGATTAATAACTTGCTGCTGATAGTAACCATGAATTAACCATAAATTAATGCATATTATTCTACACTTATTCAGTCTGTATAAGATGGAGCCCGCTTCATGTCTGTCAAGATAATATGTAGCAGCATGAGAGTGATTTTCTTGGCACAAACGTAAGCATTTTGTTTGAGAGTAGATCAAATAAAAGTCATTTGCTTGCGTGTAAATCTCACCAACTGAGTCACTGCCAGTAAAGTGATTCCTGGCCGTACATACCCATTTGAAATGAATATGTCCTGATTGCAGTGGTAGTCTTGAAATGGTTTTTCATGTTTAAAAATACACCATAGAGTTGGGATAAGATGATTTTCTCACTATCATTTATTTTTTTGATTGCCTCTTCGGACTATGACAGCTTTGTTTATATTCACATCTGCTTTATAATTCTTGTCAGTGAATTTTCCTGCTTTTTAACTTGCATGGTAATTTACACACAGTCCCTACCCCACTGATGCAAGTCATTTCCTCTCTCTCTCTCTCTCTCTCTCTCTCTCTCTCTCTCTCTTGCTCTCTTTCTCCACCCAGCTGTAGATCAGGATACATGAAGGCTGGGAAGGAGGGTAGTGGCAGAAATGAGAGAGAGGGAGAGGGGGTGAGACAGACAGACAGAGAGAGAGAGAGAGAGAGGAGGTAAAAAGGCAAGACATAGTAGGACAGAGTGTGTTGGTGGGCAGCTTACTGTAGCATACTGTTGTGTTGTGATTATGGAGAGAGCATGGAGCAGCTGGACCAAAACAAGAGGAGAAGGGGGATGCAATGAGGACACAGCCTGGCTTCATGCCTGATCAATAAAAGGTAGATTAGTTCAGAATCTGAGCATCAGAAAAGAGGGCTCATTAAAGCAGCACTGCTTTGCAGAACTGGCTGCCTGCACACTCCTTTGAGTTTGAAATCTACCACCAAGGGATTCAAGACATGAAGACAAAGTCACTCCAAACCTCGAGGACCTGCGAGGACATGAAACAGAAAGCGGGAAACTAGCTCCTGATATTTGGACTCAAGGAAACAAGACATCTTGCAGCAGGACCAAACAAACACTCAGGTACGCCTGCAAAACAGACTCACACATTAGGTAGGAAATCTGCTGAACAGCTCTTTAAGTCCTGATCATTTGAAAAGTGTGCGCTAGTGCAAGAACATGCGTCTTGTTTTCCGTCCGCAAAGGGGGATTTAATGGTGTGTTAACGGGGCAGGACAGTTGTCACTTAGCGTTAGACGGTGACAACAGACATAGGTCACTTGACTGTGCTCAAGTAATGTTAGATGACACAACAACCAAAATAATAGGTGACTAAATGTTCTTTTAGCAATTTTGACATCCCTGGATGGAGGCTGTTGGGGGGGTGGAGGAGGGGGGGCGGTGAAGGGAGCCTTGTCAGAATGTGTTTGCCTGAAATTTAAGTCATAAATCAAAGCTCGCAAGCTCCAACACACGCCACATTTTTAGTGTATCGCAATCAAACGTCTGCCCATATGCAAAAACCCGCACGTTACGGCCTTGTTGTCGACCGAAGTGTTGTCACGCAAATGGTCGAAATGACCTCCTGCACGCACGGGGAACCTGGCACATGTGAATACATGGGTGGCACACACACACAAAATGCCACCTCTGTGAAAGGGTGTTCCAGTTAGATGCTCGCAAAGCGTAATGAAGTCTATACTGTAGCATCAGTGTTTACATTATGGCCTCTTTCCAAGGTGAGCTGGATGTGGAGGACAACAGAGTGGAAGCTGCTTGCTATGACAAACATTTCAGTGACAGAGGGGAGAGAGAGAGAGAGTTCACCCCAGGAGCTGTGTTTTGAATTTTATTCCACTAACAAATTATTCTTTGTGCTGTCAGACACTGAGAGGGGATCTGTGCGGTATGTTTGAAATGCTAATATAATATAGAGCACTTGTTTTCACAGCTACAGCCTTCCCTTATATTTGACATTAATAGATTGCCATTCCCTTTTCTTAACCGGTCACACCGTGTCAGGGAAGTTTCAAAATGAGAGCATAATTCTTTCTGTCTTATCTCAAGCCTGCAATTGATTTTTGACAACTCTAGTTATCCTTCATTTCTGCAGCACTGAAGCACTTCCTCGTCTCAGCTCTCGCTCTGTGCATTGTTTCAACTTGTCCTGCTTACTCATGGATTTCTTTCGCAGCAACCGACTCCAAATGCCTCTCACTGTAAACTTGTTCCTCTCTTACTTTTAGACCGATGTAATGGTGTGGAAACACCGCCGCGCTCTCGCATTGTCAGACTTTTGAGTCAGTCAGACGAAAGGGATGGGGAGACGAGCGGCTGACCTGACAACTCCGGTTCCAGTTTTAGGTGTCCCTGCCCTGGTTGGAGTGCGTGGTTGGAGGACAATAGGAGGAGACAGAAGCGGAGGAGCCCTGCTGCAGACGTGGGGACCTCAGTGCAGCGTTGGCGTTCAGACGTCCCCGGGGATAAGCAGACCACCTACCCAACACAGTGTACAGCTAACTGATACACTCGCTACGCCATCAGATACCATTACTCAAACACCCAACAGCTATATTACCAAGGAAACAGACCACAAGGAGATACTGCTGCTAACAAAGAGTGACAAGGAGAAAAGGGCTATTTTAAAACAGAAAAGTGGGGAATCCAAGACTAAAAAGGAAGTGACTTTCAAAGCACTTGGAGGTGAGGCCTCGAAGGATGCGACCTGCAGTCAGAGGAACAGTAGTGGGACTTATTGCTATGCCAGGGCAATCAAGACCAACCCACACTTTGCAGGGAATGTAACCAGCGTCAGGCCTAAATTGAAATCTGCTGCCCGCTACACCAACGGCAGCGTGGTTGATTCAGAGGCGATCGGTGGAATTAGCGTCGATAGCGATGACGCAGAGCCTGCAAAGAGTGCAACCTCTCATGGAAGGAACCAAACCAGACTGCAAGGTCATTATGCAGAGCAGTCTGGGAAGACACTGTTGTTATCTGGTGCTCGACCTTTTGGCGTGCCACAAAAAATATGCAGCCATTGTGGTGGGAGACAGTACGTAACCGCCGGAGTTGTCACTTTGGGGGAGAAAAGCTCTACTGCGGATGCTTGCCTTGGAGAGAAGGTGCCATCGACTGCCACCCATATCGAGAAAAACCTTAAGTTAAGCAATCAAGAAATCCCTGAGAGCATCACAAACAAAGACAAAAGGACACACATTACAGTCAGTCCACAACTGTTATATCTCAGTGAAGAACTCAAGTATCGGAAAACACCGCACCCAGCATGCCCAGTGCACTCTAGGAGCAATTTGGTCACTTTGTCACAGACGCATGCTGCCTGTGATGCAGCATCCACCCAACCCACAACCATCCTACACGCTAAAACCATCACTGTCACGAAAGCAACTATTGAAACCAGACAAGACGATTCCAGTACGAAATCTTTCGTAAAACCATCACAGGACGTCAAGATCCCCCGACCATCAAGCCTCATGTTGACTCCGCAGATGGCCACAGCTACCAAACCAAACAACCCGCATTCAAACACTTATCCTAAGCAACTCAAAATACCACAACACAACTCTACACAACATAATGTGCCTCACAGTGTATGTGTATCTGTACACGCCACACCTGACAATACTCTGTCGCCGCCTCCTCATTCGTACACTACAGCCGCAGGAAACACATCCATTACCAACACACACAAAACCACCACAACCATTAATACTGCACTGATGTCCACTGAAAGTATACCCGCTAAAGCTGCTAATGAACATGAAACCCTGCACTCAACGGCACCAGTAAACATAGCAACAAATACAACTAATAGCCCACAAATGTCTCTTAAATGTCCCACCGTGTCACTAGTGGTCAATGCATCAGACACCATCCATAAACTGGAAACAAATGCACAACCGACAACTGCAAATCCACCATGTACTTCACCCGATCCAGGTCATAAGCGACAAGAAAAACCTTCCTCAAACATGGACAGCAAACCAGCAGGTACATCATCTTTTACTGACACTGTAATGAACTCAAGTGGATTTCCCAGCTTTGCCAGAACGCCACACTCAGCCACCCCACATCCACCTCTCAGTACCGTTGTCCCACAGAGCACTTTGAATCATAGCTATAATTCAGATCAAATTATGCATACCAGCACTAAACATATATCTGTGGCTGCACAAATTCACCTAATTCAACCTAAATACTCAAAGTCTGAGCCTACGCTTCACGTTTCTACAGCTTCTCTAAACGCAACTCCTAATGCAGCAAAACCCCGAGACTCAAGAGCCAGGTTGCTTTCAAGTTCCACATCCACATGTAGCAGCACTCTATACAAAAACACAGCCCTCAGGAACTCCTCAATCAATCTGAGAAATTCACCACCCACAGCAAACACCACCTCTTCATCTACATTGACAGAAAACCAAAGGAATGTCTGTGTATCAGGTACAACTTCACTTCAATCAGCAGCAGACGCAACACAACACAGCGAAGAACTCAGTCGTAGTGAAGACACAAATAAACCCGGTCACACACAAGCGCCAGACAGCAGGACTCAAACTAATAATGAATCTGGTTTATGCCGCGTTGTTTCCAATCAGGAAAACACAACAACTCAAGCTGCATTATCTGAGCTGCTACACGTGTCAAACCATCAGAACACAGGCAGCGATGCGAGTCATCCTACATCAACCATTATTCCAAACTCTGGGTCGTACACAGACAAAAAGAAATTTAATGGTAATCTAATCAATGAATTAGTTGTGTATGAGTCAAAACACCATGAAAATTCAAATCTATCACAGGTCACTAGCCTTCAGAATTACATTTCCCTAATTAAGTCAAGCAGCTCTTGTCTGCAGGGTTGCATAAACCCGGAACAACAAAGGCTTGCACATTATCAAGGATACACAGGAACAGAACATGAGGGACACTGCGCTGCATGCCCACCAGTAAAAACAGACCAGCAGACAAATTCAAATACAGGAAAGTTTGCTGTGGGTGTATCAGTCAGGCATGCAAATATTAAACTTAAATCCAACGCAGATAAACAGACACATCCCAATAACCCAACACCCTCTGTCACAACACAGACAAACTCTGAGCCCATTATCTCATCAGCGGAAAACACTGGCGCACATGTCGACCCCATCGCCCAATCTTCAGTCCGCCAAAACCCCAATTCGGATGCTTCATCGCTACGTCAAGCACACACAAGCCCAGAGCTTTCGTTCACCGCACCAGGCCCTGAATGTAATTCCACACTGCCGTCATCAACGATGCACTGGGCGTCCCTTCCCCGCCTCCGGTCCTGCGAGGCAGAGGCAATCGTCAGACCGGATTCAAAGTTTAGCCCCGCTCCCCCTCAGTCGTGCCCAGAGGACACCAGCCTGGCTCACTCCCACCCAGCTGATGCAGCCTTGTTGCTGCCTCCATCCCCACAGTGCTGCAAATCAGCAGCCCTACAGCAGAGGCTGGAGACTGTGGAGGCCAGCCTGGCAGCCAACAAGGACAGGATCACTACTCTGCTTAACATTATCCATGACCTGGAGACGTGCCACACTCCCAGCACAGGGTAAGAGGATGTGTGTGTGCATGCATGTGTGTGTGCATGCATGTGTGTGTGCATGCGTGTGTGTGTGTGTAAGTGTGTTTGTAAGTGTAGCAGGCTGGGTGAAATGACTTCAGCACAAGTCATGTTTAATATATAGAACTGCAAGAATTATTCCACAATGCTTATTAAACATTTAAGTTATAGTTTTACTACAACACAAAACCTACATTGTCAAACATCACTCTTGGTTTATTAATATACTCCCACCATACCTACTTAAATTCAGTCCAGTACAGGTATAGTTGTTTGCCAGGATTCGGTCCAGGGAATTACTTTAAAAGCTGTCCTGCAGTGCTGATCTTTGACTTTCCAGTGAGTCATCTCTTGCATTTACTGGATCTACTCAGTGACTTTGTAATTCTTTGGCAAACTGAAGTGTGTTTCAATCTTAAAAAACATTTTGTATGAGTATTTAGTTTATTGTTTAGTGTTTTAATTTATTAGTTTAGTGGAGAAACTACTGGTTACTGTGATGGCGATAAGATTTTCGACAGATAACCAGCTTCATTTATACCCACTTGAAGTTTGTGCCTTAAGACATACTGTTCAGGGTAGACATACAGTACATATATCAGTTTTACACCCTTACTAAGTTGTAAAATAACAAGGTGACAAATTGTGGTCATCCTGTCCAATGCATTAGAGAAAATATATATAATCTGGGCAACACTGTTTTCCTCCAAAACGTAATTGCTAAATGCAAAATGGTTTAAAATCAATTTCATTTGGATGAGACGTGGCTGATGTTCAAGAGTTCATTTTGATGCATCAAATTGTCAGTTATTGACTTTCGGCCGACATTGAACAAGTGTCCACTTTGGAAATGAAGCCTGGACAAGAGAGACAAATTCTGATTTGTTACATATGATGTAAGAGGCTGCACAAATGCCTTTTCAAGACTGACTTGAAGTTTCGAAGCTGCCTCTGTAGAAACTATAAATGGGCTATGATGATGTGAGGCTTTAACATTGTTACAAGTTTGCAAACAGGTCTGTGAAAGTGTGACAGAAACCTACTTGGGCATTTCAAGAGGGCATGTCTCAGAGAGATTTATTTAGCCACGTAACTCTTCTGGGACAAATAACAGGAATTAAAACCGCCTTCTGGCAATGTGTCTCTGTCAATCATTCTCATCCACTGTAGTGTGCTAATAAGTTGTGACTGCCTCTGAGGTCATGTTTCAGAATAACCAACTCCTAATAACCGACTGACGTCTGACATAATGCACGTTATACAGCTCATTGCTGCCAACAGCCGTCTGAATGAATATCAGACACAGAGGATGAGCGAGGAGAATATTAAATTGTGAATCTCAAAGGAGGTGAGTTTGAGAATATGCTCTTATTCACCGTATGCAATTTAATTTACTTTTCTGTTATCCTAGCCGGCGATGCTACAAAACCGGACAGGACCTCAAAAACTGCCCCACCTGCCAGAAGACTGCTTGTATTGTCTACAGGTGAGATAATAGTGGAATTGCCAATTTTGCCTGCATGCAACGTTCAAACTGATAAGTGATCAGAGCAGCTCTCGAATTCAGCTCATGCTCAAATATAAAACTGTGGTTGCAGCATATCATGAATATATAATACGAAATTGCTTTGTGCTACTCCTCAGCGTTGATTATAAGTTGGAGCAGGGAGCACTCATTTAGATAAAGTTGTCTTGGCTTTAAACGTTCCCAAGAGAGACATTTTGAAAAGGATATTAAGAAAACAATTAAAATGAAATCAATACTTTAGAACTGATAGGATGAATGTTTATATGACTTAGACAAATTTGAATTCAGAATTACTTCACCACATCAGCAGCAGTGTCACTTTATTCAAGGACACTTCCGGATTTTAGGCTTTATTTTAAGTTTCCTTTGTGCATGAGACACATAATTCAACAAGGTTGAGTCCATTTGCCATTTCAGTTGCCAGGCAGTCATCTGCCAGCCTGCTCACTTCACTTCACTGAAAATTAATGACTGACTGTATGGGCAGCTTACCAAATGAAAAGCTCTGTACCACCTCTCTCTCAGGATACATAGGGAGAGTACATGTTTCAAATGTAAACCGGAAATCTTTTTGGAATAACTGTCAGAAGTAAGCACTGACTGTGTGTGACTGTGATTCTCTAAAATTCAATGGCAAAGAGGGACAATTTGTACCCAAACAGCCTGTGAGATTGATTTATAATGAATTACAATGATTTCTTACTTTACTGAATTATTGTTGTTAGCATTGTTAATTTGCAGACAAGGTGATTTCCTTTCATACAGAAATAAAATATTTTAGCAGATGAGCTGTCAGAGGCAGAATTTATCCAATGTGTTCTTATGTAAAAATTTGCTTTTGGATATTTTCACATCCTGCAGCAATTTTAACAAAGACATCAGTTTAAATCCACATTTTGACAACAACAATAAAGGCGGTTGTTGGATTTGTGCATGTATGGCACATTCTCACAAAGTGAAACTGTAATTTTCATCTCATTAAAGAAACATAATGACAGATACTGTTTGACTGTGCTCCGAGAAAAAGCTTTTAATACACACACCCTGCCAATTTTTATCATGCAAGAGCGGTTAGACGTAATATTCCGTCTATGGTCTCGGTTTGCACCCATTAGCTGAAATGTTGCATCAGGTGGAGGCAATGGAAAAAAATAAGAATAAAAAATAATTGTCCCAGAAATACTGTATGTGGAAAAGAGGCTAAGAAATCTAAAAGTCTTATCATCTTTTGGAGGAAATGCCTCATGCTCTACAAAGCAAAACCTAAAACGGTCTTTATCTTGAAATATTCAAAACATTCCTTTTTTTGATCTACTTATTTTCAAAACCCCTTTTGCATGACAAAGAGGTGTTGCGTAAGTTGATTTGCTGACTGGTGTGTGTCGGCATCTGGTCCTTAAAGGCCAAGTGGGAGATAAGGATATCCGAACAAGATGTGTGCACCTTCAGAAAAAAAATAAGATACCCTGGCAGGGAATGTCTTTCTGCCGCAACTAATCAAGCACTTTGAAACCTGACAAGCACAGAGCTTCCCACATGAGGAGCACCACACAAAGCAAAGTGAACAGTAGCTTATAAAGCTTGATGCATAATAGAAAAATGAGCTGTAATTCAGATCTGACACACTGAAGCATTCGCTTCATTCTTTGGCAAGAGCTGAATTTTATTCATTCTGTTTTGTTTCACATCTGTGATTTTTGTGGTTGTGTTAATTTTGGGCTGCACGTCTGTCTGTCCAGCGTGGAGTATGACTTCAGGCAGCAGGAAAGACGCTTCTTGGAGGTTCTGAATCGCTCAGCGAGAGGAAATAACTCTTTCTCCATGCACCTGTCCCAGCCCCCAAACTTTAGCCTGCTCAGAAATGTCATCATTAAGAACTTAACAAAGTCAAAAGTGAAAAGCAAAAAGCTGTGCAAGACCCTGTTCAAATGGCTGCCCAGGAAAATCCAGCAAGTGTAGACCTCTTAACAATACCTGTGTGCTATTTAATAGCCATAAGCCTGTGTTACAAGTGACCAGCAGAAGCCTTTGCAGAGGACTTTTATTATTCCCTTCCTTCCCATAGAATGAGATTACTTTGAATTAGAGTCTCGCCCAGTACAGTTCCACTCTCCTGAACACTGTTAAAGCTTATAAGCAGGATTTTGTGCTCAAATTGGCTCCTGATCCTTGTGACCTTCAGCTAGTATCACCCATAAGGAATTCTTAATTTCACTTTTGAAAGTTAGTGTTATTTTGTTGTCAACATGCCTGCTTAAAATGTCCACATATTTTTTTTAAATCTGATTTTACATATGAGATTGTGTTCTCTTTGCACTGTTATGGTTAATGCACTATGAGTTCTAGTTGATGTTACATTTATCCTTCTCCCTCCCTGCTTCTCCTCACACTAAACGTGCAGTAAGTTTTTGAATGGAACAATTTTGAAATGGAAAAATAAATCACAATTTACTGACTTTATTTGTTTGTAAATCTCTTCATTTGTCCCGAGCTTTGTTTAATTGAAATAAAGCACATTTTCAGCTAAGACTTACGGCTTCGGTGCATGTAAACCTTTTCACGACTGCAAACGAGCCACCAGAGCGGGGGCAAATAGAGAAACATTCATTATGCCTTCGCCAATTGTGCTGATGGTCTCCAAATCCCCAAACAATCTGAACTTCATAAAAGGTTTCTGAGTAAAACAATGACATGACCAAAGGCTGCAATGAAGCGTGAGTCACAGTCAAAATGTTCACGTGCACATGCCCAAACCCAGCAACACACTCATGGATACAGAAACATGAAACAAAACCTTGTGGGTGGTTTCATAAATGATCAATACAAGGGGTGTGTGAGGTTTTGAGATTTTTTGGATGAAAGCTTATGAGCGAGGAACTCATAAACACTTTATCTGAGCACTAAGCCAAACAAAGATTGTGAAATTGCCTGTTGAGCAGGAAATACTTAGATGCTTTAATTACAACGCCTCGAAGAAGAAATAATGCCAGCTGAAAATGAGATTCTTTCAACAATGGTACTAAAGGGAAATATGGGTCCACAGCAACTGTAACAGCCTTGCAGCCTCAAACAGGTAGCACATGTCTTCCAACCAAAGTACATTCAACTACTGGAAGTTTGTTTGTTTGGTTTCTTTACAGTGTGCATGCATACAGAGCTGCAATGTTCACACAAGGACCAATAATCATCATAAATGTTGAGCAGCACTACACATCTAACTTAAAGGGGGAAAGCATCAAAGTATATTCAGGTGTTAGGGAGTCCTACTACATAAAGACATTTGTATAAAGAGGGAGCTGCGTGAAGTCTGATAAATTGCCTCAAGTGATGCCTCAGCTGGGGCTTCAAGTTTGAAAATGAAAATATCTGGGAGTGTAGAGTTAAAAACGAAGTGAGCTTACCAGATCTCTCTAGCCAGCTCCTCATCCCTGCTTGAGGCTAGAGGCCTCGGGCTACAGCAGTCACTACCAGTATAACACACCCGTATCTCCGACTGAAATGGTCAGTGACTGAACTGCACGAAATGTTGGCGCCAATTTTTCACAAGGAAGAAGAATGAGTGGAATAAAAAAGCTGATATTTGTGCTGCACCAGTTTATTTTACTACCACTTATATACTAAACTGCACACAATTCACAATCATGTGAAGTCAACCACTGACTGCTTTACTTATTTATTATATTGTTTATTTATCATATTCTCTTGCCACCTGGCTCACAGCTGGAGCAAAGGAGGGGAGACCACACAGCAGTTGTAACTAAAAATAAGTTTATTTTACAAAACTAAAGAGGAACTTAAGGTAAAGACAAACAAACTGCAGCAAAACCAAACCAGGTGGAAGGAGAGCCTGACACATCTTGCAGCCAGACCAGGTGAGCTGCACCTCCTCATCGACCCGACTCCGCCCACCAGGCACCTGGAGGGAGAGGCATGCTCACACGGTCCTCACATTATATTATCTTACACTAATTATCATAGCTTTTTTACTGATGCTTCTAACTATTGCACCATCCGCTTTGCTAGACTGCAAATTTCCTCACTGTGGGATTAATAAAGCATTATCTTGTCTCTTATTTTATAATATTAACATTATTTGCAAAGTCATTTACTCCGTCATCTGACAGGAAAAAAAAGTGTCTACTTAGTCAGTGTCCCTTTTAATTAATTAGAAGCAAAAGATTATTTAGAAGCAATAAACAAATGTTTAAACAATAAACTAATGTTTATTGCTTCTCGCTTCTCCAGTGTCCTCTAATCCTAGAAACGCCCCTCTGAGTGTGCCATGCAGAGTTTATGAAGAAGCCTTTTACAAAGATTAACTAAGTTATGTATCATGTGTTGCCAGAATTCATTCCAGAAACAGCTTTATATTGTTAATGGTCGTGTTTAATGATTGTGCATCATAAATCCAGCTGCTCCTGTTTTCTCGTGTCATTCACCTTTTTTCCATTAACTGAAGCTAGAAGTGACACTAGAATAGCAACTCAAGTCATATTTAGTTTTATGTGTAATGTTAAACCATAACTTTACGTAAAATCATATAATATTTGTTTTAAAGAAACATTTTCATGAAACCAAAACAAGAATGATGCAGAAAAGAAAACTGAGAAGACAATAAAGAAACTTAGAAAATGGGATTAACAAGCTTGAGCCACGCTTGCTTATGCAGAGAGCTTTAAATTCCTGACTTCAGAGTCCTGCTGAGACTGTGCAGCTCTCTGCAAATGGACTTGCCAATTTTGAAAAGTGGTCCTGCTAAACAATATTGCAGCAACAGCACTGCACTGAGTCCTGGTGCCAAAGACAAATGGGTCTATAAAACAAAACATAAACAGGCCAGGAAATGTATTGCGGTTATGTTCCATATCAGACAATATCTTTCGCGGCGAATGAAGCCACTTGTCATCTATACGAACATGAAAGTGTTAAATTTCAAAGACAAGTAGTTCTACAATCTGAGTTCAAACCCTCCCTGTAGCCATAAAAGTATCAGTATAATTCACTTGGTGGGACAGAAGAGCAATTTAGTGCGTCTCAGTTATGTAATCACAGCAACGATATGATTGCTTTGCCTCTTCTGAAGTGTGGTAACTGGGTAGAGCTGGAGGCAGATATTGGAGGAAATTACCTAATCAATACTAAAATGTCTGTTATGCCTCAGGAGATGATTCAGCACCAGTCAGGCGTGGAGCTGCTGTGCTGGTGCACACTTCTCCGAAGAAGTGCACATAGAAGCACCTGGAGTCGTTGTTAAAGTCGCATTTTTCTCTGCAAGTGTTAGTCTTCATCCACACATTTGATCTATTCAAACGTGCATTCGTCCTCATTTACTGTCTCACAAAGTCTGCAGTTTGGCCTCCAAATCTGTATGTCACACAGCCATTTCTCTTTTGAATGTCGCATGTTTCCTTTAAAGCTTTCATGAAGGAAAAATAGACTTTGAAAGGATCCTGTTGCTACATTGTCTGAGACACTTTCACTGTTAGCTTCTACAAATATGTACAAAATCAATGTTGTTGTGTTGTTCGTGTGGCTTGCAGATGACCTCCGACTCTAATTCTATATTCTTACCATGTGAAGACATAGCTTTTTCCTAGCACATGTAAGTTATAAAGAGAACAGTTCTACAGTACAATAAAAAAGTGGCACGTAAATACATACATAAATATGTAACACCCAGCCATATAATATGCATCTATGCATAAACATAAAAAGCATATTCACACAATTTTTTCTTGTACAACAGTGTTTGCATTAGCTGCACCGGTCATCCCTTTACAGCTGTTCCATGACTTAACAGATAAAACCCGTCGGCTGAAAAAAAAAAAACCTTCCATCTCCATTAAGCAATATTGCCGATATTAACTTTGAATCGAATGACTCCCTGTAAGGTGAAAGGATTACTAGTGCTGCCAACACCGCTGAAAAGTAACACCCCGGTCTGCAGCTCCGTGCAGCCCTCAGCCACTTTCGGCTCATTATTTTGGTTCACTGGTCCGTCTGGTTGAGGTCCAACGGCTCTCACCAGCCCCTGCTTAAAAAGCCATGGGCGGCTGCCAGCTCCCGAGCTCCGACAAGCTGCACACTACCTGTGCACAGAAAAACAGCAGAGAGCTGAGGTGGATGAGAGGCTGGTGAAGAATGCTGAGCAGAAAAGACCAACGTTTATGTTAGTTAAAAGTAAAGGGTGAATCAATGGACATGCTGATTTTTTGCAGGTGTAATATTTGCCATCTTCTCCATCTTAGTGCATCATCTTGCAGGTGTTCTATTTATAAACCAAAGTATTGAACAAACTGAAATGTTGATGAAAACGTGATTCATCCTGTGGGGGACATGAATGTGTGGACAACATTTCAGGGAAATCTAACCGGCAATTTTTACTCTAAACCAGAAATTTCAATCTCATGATGATGGAAAAGTCAGGGAGCATCAAAGTTGAATCCATCCACTGGGGACCATGAATGTCAGCACAAAAATGTCAATCCATACAGTGTACACAATCCATATAATAGCTGTTGTAGGTGAAGGACTCTTAGCACATCAAACTGCTGCCTCAACACACAGGAGTTGTTGAGGCAGCATCTGGAGAGGTGACATCTAAAACACACGCTAAGAGCTTTTGATAAGGTGCTCATGATCATTTCAACATAAAGCCTGTCTGTGTTGTTGAGATATTTCAGCCTGGACCAAAGTGGTGGACCAACCAGCTGACAGACGGACCCACGCTGCCATCCCGAGAGCCACATCAGATTAACGTGTGCAAACAGAAACACACACACACACTATCCTGAAAAGGCCACTGGTGCTGATTTGCATTTTTTTGCATTTGTGCACCACGGTAAGCTGTATGTGACACCAATGACTCATGCGTGCGTTTAATCCAGCAAAGCATATGCTAATCATCTGACAACTCAGTACAGCATAAACTGTTACACATAGCAGCAAAGGTAAGAGGCCATTTTCCCAAAGAGCCTCGAATCAGGAGGGTCCCTTTCTTTTGAAATTTATGTTTTCTAAAGGCATAATCAGACGAAATTGGACATTACTAGCTAAAGGTAATAACTACAGCAAGTTTTAAAATCTATTAGGCTACATTTTATGTTGTGTTCACCCCATGAGAGACAGTTTCAGAGAGGACAAACTCATTTCCACTGCAGTGCTTTTTTTCCTGGGGCAGCCTGCTGTGCACTGACAGACATTTCTGAAATTCTGTGCAAATTGCCCTGTTATTCTTCTTTCCAGCACAGTGAGCTGTGAATTGCTACATCTACAGGATGCTAATGAGTACATCTTTACAGATCTAACACCGATATCTTGAACGTACGGCAAGAATGAGAGGCTCAAATTTCCGGCGTCCGTATGACCTTTACAAACCGTCTTGAGTCAGTTTGGCTCTGGTTTGTAATCAATTAGTGAGAGAATGAGTGTCATTTTTTTTCCCGTAAATTAACTTTGACAGTGTCATCATGATGATGTTTTACACTCTGAAATGCTCTATCAATTCCTGACCTCGCTGTGACACCCGCAGTGCTAATTGGTAAATCTTGCGTCTCCCTATGGAGGAATGAACCCTCGCGGATTTCAACAACACAAGAGCAAAGAGTTCTAATTAGATCTCTCTTTTTTGTTTTGGTAAGAAAATGAGACGTCGTCTGAGGACTGATGTTGTGCTTTAATGCAAGATGTTGTCTTTATCCTCCAGTTAGTTTGACTTTGGGATTTTATGCAAGCCGAATATGGTCATAACATTAATCTAGAGTAACTGCTGGCAGTTCCTTGCTTCTTTTTTCTTTTAGTTTTTAAGTATATAATTCTCTGGATTTGGCAGTTTTATGACTTTTTTCAAAATATCCTCTGAATAAACACTGATTTCTAAATATTTGGGACAAAATGCAGTCATTTGCAGAAGAACTGTGTTTACTGACTAATCTCCTTTCTACAACCCTGTGTTTGACAAAGTGTTGAACCTCTCTCCATCCTTGCTTGTGAACGACTGAGTCTTTCCAGGATGAACCTTTCATACCCAATCATGATACTATCACCTGTTACCAATGAACCTGTTTACCTGTGGAAGGATCCAAACAGGTGTTTTCAATCAGTCCACAACTTTCACAGTCTTTTGTTGCTCCTGATCCAACTTATTTGAAACGCGTTGCTGCCATCAAATTCAGAATAAGCAGATATTTACAAAAATCTTTGTACTGTTTTCAATTGAGTATATGTCACAAAGGATTGGCAAATTATCACATTCTGTTATATTTATGTTTCCAACTTTTTTTGGAATCGGAATTGTACATTTATCTTTGCTTTTGATTTTAGGATTGTGAAAAATTTCCACAGAGGGACTGAAGTTTTGTTTTCCAACTTGCACCTCCTGCCATGAGCTGTTTCCTGTGATGTAGAGAAGATATTAAAACACATTAACAATTCTCACTTTATATTCCCTGATTTAATTATGCCAGCCGTGCACTAGTCACCTCTGATTTTACTCAAATGAACACAGGCACAGTTGACAGTTGTTTGTTTTCATACAGGAAAGAAAGTCACCAAACATGTACATGTAAAAGTTTTATAGTTAGGAATGATAATTCTGCATGTAGCAATAATAACAGTAACTCACCTAATAATGTGCACATATATATGTATGTGTATATATGGATTAATATTGCTTCAGATTTTGAATCATGTTTGTTTTCACACATGCAGTGTGACATGGTTAGAGATTCATAATGGAAAATCGCTGTTTGTAAAAGAACTGGCCCGCTTGCATGTTGGATATTAGACCTACAGATGTGTGGTGGCAACAAACTGTTGACTGCACAAACAGGATGTAAAGTCATTGTGAGAAAATGGAATCAGTTACACCTTCATCATCTGAACACTGGAAGTCAACTGATATGTACAATTTTATATTTTATTCTAAGCATTCACTACGCGCTCCTTTTTTTGTCTTTTTAAAAATGTATTCATGTTGTTTCGTGATTAACTTGCTTATGCATTTTTAACCGCTATTTGATATATTATATTTATTTATTAATTTGTAGAGACAAAACAGAGTGTTTGGCAAGCTGAGGGAGGACTGGATGTCCAAAAGTTAAAAAGGCTCTAGAAAATGTTCATATATCTGTTGTAAATGACCTCTTGATATAAATAAAGATTTTTAAAAAAAAATGTTTTCTTTCAGTTTAGTTTACCAAATTATGCATGTTATTATATTATATGTGGGATTTCTAACCATATGCACTAGTGTTGAGAAAAGGGTAATTCAAAGAGTGTTAAATTTCAGAATAAGAAATAGCTTGATTATGGTGTTGAAGTGATCTGATAGAGTTATTTTGTGTTGGTGTTCATAAACTTCAGTGTGCTAACTGACTCTACTGGAACATAGATTAATGTGTTCAATTAAATCGGTGTAACATAAATCGCTTTGTTCCATTTTCACATATCAGGAGCTACAATAAAGATTTAGATTTAGATTTAGCCCTATCAGGAATATGAAATTAGGTCAAATATAGACCTAACCTCACCCTGGCTCAAATTTGGTTTATTTGTTAATGTGTCACATAAAAAATAGGAAACTAAATGTTTAGAGAATGTGCAGATACGCAGATATAAGTAGGTGCTACAGACACAACATCCAGTTGTCTATACTGGGAGGATAATATCTAATTAGATCATATCATGGGATGGTTACGATGCACTGAGACGACAGTATGGTTGTGAAGTTATAGCTGTGACCTCGTTATATGTGAACAAACAGCTCTTGCAGACTCGTGCCAAATGTGGCAAGAAAATGCAGTAGCCATGCCAAGTTTCCGGTCAGTAGCAAAACTGTGGAGAAGATTTCAGTTCCCATGTCAGAATTTGTTTGTTTATATTGGCTTCTTTTATTAATATGCAACCTCTTTTCTGCCATTATATCCAACTAATATAAACACGACGCGCTCTCTCCTGTTTCTCTGTATGGCAACATTGCTGCCAGTTTGATTCACAGACAAAACTAATGACTCATCTTGACGTGGAGACACACTGACAGTGTTCCTTGGGGACAAAGAGGGGTGGAAGAGGGCAGATTGGGGTTTTCTCTGGCTCCTCCTGCCGGGGCCAAGCGTCCTCCAGAGGGGTTTTAGAAGAGCAGTAATCCACTGAGATGTCAGAGATTGGCTTTCCCCCGAGGATGGAAATGTAATATGACAGCACAATGAAAAAGTAAGAAAAGAATACTGTACAACAGAGTGGGCAATAACCAGGGGCTTTCATATGTGTTATAATTTGTCTTAATAATCCCACATCACACATGAAACAATTTCCAGTCTTGTCTGTATTTTTGTTCGCCGGCTTCCATCATGTTGAACACTGTATGGAACCATGTTAATATGAATGTGTGGAAGCATTGATGGCGGCACTTATCACACTTTCACAGGACAGGTTTTAAATGTCTTTGTATGAATTATATAATCACTAAAAATCACCTCCTCAGTAATCACAAAAGCCTCTGATGAAGAGCATCTTACTTCTTTCAAACTTTGAAAAATGTTCAGCAAAACATTCCATATCTGGTAATGATTTCCTTTATTGCCCCAAGAGGGCAATTCATTTGTCTGACAAGGATCATATCACACAGTGATCACACACACATACAAACAGAGACTGCATGCAAATGGTTAACGCATAACTTCAAAACTTAATCACAGATTCAGTCCTTCTAGATAAATACATTCAAAGCGTGTAACAGCAGCGGCAGTGACGCAGTTGTGTCGTTTATTTTGTGTTGCATGTTTGTTCAGGTCAGTCTATTGACTTCTGGATTGCATCTGTTGTGTGCTCTCAGTCCTGCTCCATCAAATGTGCCACTTCAACCCTATTTCCTCAGTCCATAAAGCTGCAGTGTATCTAAATGTCAACAAAGGGCATTGTGTATTAGATGGGAAGTTGTAGATCATAATACTGACTCATTTCAGATCACTCCTATAATGAGTGGTTGTTCTGAGACTTTGTAAGCACATTCTTAATTCTGAATATGCTTTAATTTACAATGAGCATTACTTTTGCACTGTTTTAGGTAAAACTTAACAAAACATAGTTTCTATTTCAGATTACTTTTGTATATTTTTTCGTTACATTTGGTAATGTGAAACATTATTACAACTTAATTTAGGTTTAAATTCACTTTTTTTTTTTTCAACAACTAACGAGTGTGTTTCCCTCTGAAATGCTTTGCACACACCTCTCTGATGTTGGAGAACAGATAATTTGGCATTCACACCCTCTTCACGCTGTGATTGGTCAGCTGTGCGGAGGCGAGAAAGGAGCCACTGTTTGAACTTTGCTATCTCTTTTGCTGACGCTGCATTAAAAGTTAAGGCATGAACAAATTTTTTTACAAGTTTCCGACAAATTTTTACAAGTTTCCAAATCCCAAGTCAATCCATTAAATAAATGTTGAGCTGTTTCAATGAAAAACAAAATATGAAACCCATCATGACACTAAAGGAAAAGTCAGTCAACAGTGAGCAAGATGTCCAGACATTTCACTGTTGACCAACATTGTCAACCTGGTGGTGATGCGAGAGGAAATGTCGTTCAAACCAAATTTTGAAATCGATGAAAAGTCAGTAGATCACCAAATTCCTCAGACTCTTTCCTCTAGATATCTTGAATATCAGTAGAAAGTTATATGACAGATTAGTCCACTCGCTGTCGAGATGTCTGAGCCAGAACCAGCCTCTTTCCATTGATTCAGGAGACGGCTTTGACGATAGAAGAAAGTCTGGATTTGGAAGTGCAGCAACACGAAGCAGGTCACACAAGTGGCCTTGAAACAGTGAGAAAAAAGCGTGTTAGTCAGAAACATCACTTCAGGCTCACTCACATCTTGTTAGCACACTAGTGTGAATGAGGACGATTGACAGACAACACAGCTGGAAGGTCTTTTTAATTTCTGTTAATAGCCGAGAAGCATCATATTCTATGGCCAGAATAATCTAATGCAGTCTGCTCTCCTCAAGTACACACATTCATCGCCAGCATGCCACATTTATACACAAGCATGCAACTGCACAGCACAAATATTTAAGTACTGATAATGTTACTCGAGTAAAAGTATTATTAGCAAAATTTAATATCAAAATTACATGTTACACTAATATATATACTCTTATATATACATATTTTGTATACATACTGTTTAGTACATACTGTTCAGATTATTATTGCTGATGCATTACAGATTTTACTATTGTCGAGGTGGTTAACTTTGTTTTATACCGGCTGTGAGTTTAATCTCTTAACATCATATTTTTTCAGAGAATTACGTATTTGTATGTAAAATCCTTTTTTTTTAAAGTACAATGGTCAAATAAATGCACAGAGTTAAAAGTAGAATATTTTCCTCAAGAGTGCAGTAGAAGTATATGAAATGTGAATATTCCATTAAAGTACAAGTATCTCAAATTTGTACTTAAGTAAATGTATTTAGTTACATTTGACCACCACCCAGGTGTCAGCTGGGAAACATACAATCCACAGTTCACTACCTGCGTATGTCCAGCAGGAGGAAGAAAAGAGTGTTTTTTTCAATCACTAGTATCTATAATAATAAATAGGAATAAAAAATAATACCATATATAATGCTTGATGTTTTGTTACATTTCTAGTACATAATATAATTGCAGGGGCTCTAAGGTTATTGTGATGCATGCTCAAATTGAATAGATACACTGACTGTGACAGTCTTTCATTATCAAGGTGAAGAACTCTATCAACGCCCAGATTATAATTTGTAATTAAAATAGTCTGAATGTATTTCTGATCTGACTTTTTAAAAATTTATTTATTTATTTTCACTTCATACGACTGTTGCTGGGTGTGATACACCTTAACTTAACTTAAATAATTGGACTTTCACATTGATTCTGCCACAGAAAGTTGAAAGAAGTGGCTTCTTGGTGATACCAGTGCATCCAAACTTAAATAGAGCAACAATAATCAGCCCCCTCGTCCCTGTGATATAATATCCTCACTGCTTCAGTTGTTCTTCACTTGAGAAATTTGTCTGCGTTACCCCTGTTGACCTGGTCAGTTGTGAAACAGCGCTCTGCTATTTCTAGCTGAACAAATAGTCCTACCAGCCTCTGGGCTTCTCAGGCCTTCTCTTCCTCCCTAAATACATTATTTTATGGCTCCCTTTTGGATTGAGGACATTAATATTTCCACCAACTTCCACGCTGATCTTCCTGCCCGTAATCTTTTTAACCCTTATTTAATCATGCATTTAAAGCAACAGTAGAAAGGAAGTTTCTTTATTTTACTGAAGATATAACTTGATATCGATGTGTATGTGCACACCATTAAATGTGTGTGACTATGCATGTGACCGCCTGGAGGGGAGCGTTTGGACCGATGGCAACTCAAATCCAAGCGAGTGGCACAACCTTCAAGTTACTCATGTTATTGATCAATCTCAGTTTAGTCTACACATTTATTCAAACTCGCTTTAATTGTTAACTTGTTGTCATCTGGAGGCAAGAGTTGTGATTGTAGCTGCTGGGCAAGGTGAGCCACACCTTGTTTTGAGGAAACCATTAACGTGACCCCACATCGTTTTACTGCGACATATGGAATAAGAGGTACAACCTTTTTTACACATGTCACTTGGATTACTGTGGATTTTCCCATGTTGGGACTTCGGTGCTGGGAAGATGTTGCTGAGTTTGTAAAATGTGCAAGCATCAAATTAAAATTCCCTTCACCTCCTCCACCAAGTCTCCGTGGCAGGTATCTCAAAAACCTCACCAAATACAACTGGAACTGTTTGCATGCGAGTCATGAGGAAATAGGTATGGTCTCAAAATGTTCACTTTATCACATATTTGTACAGCAGGTTGAAGTATCAGTCATATAACATTTTCAGG
This sequence comes from Holacanthus passer, assembly GCA_025331565.1. Lineage (NCBI taxonomy): Eukaryota > Metazoa > Chordata > Actinopteri > Pomacanthidae > Holacanthus > Holacanthus passer. Next base: position 9,793,383 of record JAFREQ010000005.1, read on the forward strand.
AGACCAGCTGTTCCGGAAACGATCTGGTTGAGGTAAGTACTGATGTCCAGAGGCAGGATGGGCAGAGCAGTTTATGTGAGGACAAACATTTTAAATTCCACAGAAAGTCCTCAAGCTGAAATTAAACATGTCTTTTTTTTTTTTTTTTTTACACCGTCAACACAATGTTTGCTGTGATCTAGGAAGGTCGTGGTGTACTGAGACTCATAGGATGGCTTGTTGGAAGTTACAAAAATCAGCATACAAGTGATGAGTATATATATTTTTAGCCATGCCTGCACCATAGGATAGCAGTCCACCACCTTGGTACTGAATTCTCTGTATGACTTTTGGATCGATGACCATGATATTTGGTCCATGTCACTAAAGTTTCAATGGTTAACTTGTGATTGCATGTCTGTTTATTGATTGTGTTCCATCTGTGTAGATTACTTCTAAAATCCTAAAAAAAAAAAAAAATTAATGCAGCTTTAGCTCATGTATGGGACAATTTGTACAGAAAGAAGAACTTTTTTATCAAGTTATTAAACTGTACTGTATCTTCACTAGAAACATGCCATTATCTTATTTAAGTGAGTAAAGCTTGTCCCCACTCCCCTTTACTTAAACTGTGTACTTACTGCATGTTGCATAAGCAAAGTATAGAGGCTACAAATACAATGAAGACATGAGGTGATGATTCAATACTGGGTGCTTGTTAAAAATCCCTGTTTGTCAAATGCAAAATTAATCTGTTGAGATACTTGAAATGGAAAATCATCCAAGTTGAAAATACCCTTATTGTAAGCAGGACTGTGTGAGCGATTGCTTCGCAGCTACAGGGGTGAAATAAAAGTTCAATCTGAAACAACAGTGATGATGCTCACGAGCAAACGATCAGTGAACGCACCAGAAGTTAAAGTGCATATGTAGGTTACGTGTGTCTGTCTATACATGAGAACAGTGACGGAGAGAGAGAGAGAGAGGGAGAGAGGGAGGAGATAAAGAGAGAGAGATAGCGAGAGAGAGGGAGAGAGAAGTTAACATTTAAGCAGGATCAAGGAAGCAGAGGGGAGCATTCATGATCTGGAAGCAGGTTGGGATCTAATCGACACTTAAGAGAAAACATGTGAGGTGAGTTCACACGCTTTGAACAACTTTATGTGGGGTCTTATGTGGAGAAGTTACACTGAAGGTTAACCAAGCACTCTCTATACGTTTTGAAACTCCCGGTCACAAAGATGAAGGTTCATGTTTGGTGTTGGTGACTGTAAAGAATGTGTTACTGAGTGATTCATTCATGTCTCCTGTACTCCTGTTACACATTCACATGATGCTTGTGAGCGTCGTAGGTGGGTGGTTTAGTCTCGATCGAGCAGGAGTAAATTACCACATCAAAGAAGCAATAGGGGCAAAGTTTGAAATTTCTCAAGGCGAGCTATTTGCTATTTGCATGTGTGGCCCTTGTTAGAACTTGCACATTTGAGTTAACTTGTGGTTTTACTTGAAATGTTCTGCGCATTAGGCTGCAGGTTTCAATCAGGATGGTAATGTCACTCAGGTTGATATCAAAGTATACTGACAACTGTAGACCACTGATTCCAATTCAGATTTTCACAATCGCTCTAGGTTGTTTCATTTGTGTTTAAATGACAGTTAATTGTTTTCTAAGTAACTAAACTGCATCAGTCTCTCTTGCTGACTTCTTAGAGTCATTCAAGATTTAGGTCAAACATGACAGTGTCCCCAGTTGATGTGATTATTAGCAATCATGTGGGAGTTGTTCCAGTGAGTCACACAGCAGTTAAGTGTACGTTTCTGAAAAGACATTGCTGGCCTTCTTAATGGATAACACGTTCCTGGATAAGGTAACGTGGAAGAAAATGTCCTTTCTTCGGGTTTAATGGCTGAAAAAAAGAAAGAAGCTCAGCGCAAGAGGACAAGTCAAGGATAGAAACGCACTGTAAACACATCATATAACTTCTCCTTGGACGTGACTTTGGCAGATCGCCAGCAGACTTCCCATGTACTGCTCTCAGCGGTTTCAATTTTCACGTGTTGTTAAATTAGATATCTACAATATATTGTTGCCCCACGGCGTGTCATTCCGGGCCGGATGTTTTGCCACATTGTTAACACACTCTGTTGACTCATCTCCCTCAATTCTATTACATTAACAGCTGCTAAATAGAACTTTAATGTCATATAGTGGCTGTAGATAAGATAATTTTGTCGTGTGGGCCCGGAGCAGATGCACGTCTGATGACATCGGCCTATAAATCTCAAATGGTAATTGTTAATAAGCAATAAGATTAGCATAGAGATATGCAGTACAGAGCTGAAAGAGACAATATCACTTATTAGTTGTGACACGTATTCATGCACAGAGTGAATACAGCACATGGCAAAGCATGAGACGACTGAAAGTATCACGACAGTCTTCTTTAATAACCAGTTTTATGTGTATTTTCTGGTGCAATATTCTCATATGAAGAAAATTTGAGCCTATTTTTTTTACTCTTGGACTCTCTGGGAAGCAATAAATTAATTATTCAATGAACTGTAAAATGATCTCAGGTTCTCATCGTGGTGATATTGTGTTTCACCTGTTACCTCGCTCTCGTGGCACATCAGCAACAAGGTGAAATGAAAGCAGACACCAGCGTGGATCGTTTGCTCTCATTTGAGTTTTGTATGAAATTCTCGGGGACCACGGTTCACCACCTCTCTCTGGCTCGTCGTGTCCAGTGACGCTTGGTTCTCGTGGCACCAAATGAGAGCGGCGGTCTGACGCAGGGGACGCAGCTCCATTTGAACTCTGAGCAAACAGAGTCACCATGGGAACAAGAAGTGTTTATCCCAGAGGGGAAACTATTGACATTATTAAAAACCTTAAAACCCTGGATCCTCTGAAAGGCCCGGCACGGCTGAAACAATGGCTACTTTAAATTAACTTACAGCTTGGAAAAAAATATAAGGTCAGCGCTTCGTTTTAAGTGATGAGATTAAACTGTTGTGGACAGTGAGTTAAGTATTTTCACATTGCAACCATAGCTCATGGGAAGCAACATGACAGGAAACATCAACCTCAATTAAAATTCACAGAACAAGAGATGTTTGCACTTGCTTGTGACACTATATTAGAAAATCCTAAAACATATTGTACATAATGATTAGACATATAAAATAATTCTGTCAGTGCAGTTACTGTTTCCAAACATGTAAAGTGCGACAAACTGATTTTCTTTCCATTAAATGTCCATGTATGCAACCTCCTACTTTATTTATGTTTTTGTTTCCTGCATAACAAATCTTAAGTATAAAAGTATCATTATTGTACCTTTCAAAATAATGGTAGTATAACAAAAAATGCTAATGCACTTATCCTAAATCATTTTCATCAATCATCTCTTACCTGATACTTTTAAAGATTTTCACCTTTGCTCTACTGATTTGCCTTTGACTCATGTTCAATTTTGACACCTGTTCAAGAGGATTTTAACTGTAAATAAAAAGATTTCATGATACAAATTAATCATGATGGAAATCAGTATTTTGAACACCCCCATAATTTCCTCCACCCTAACCAAACTTTAACATTATGACTACATATCTGCTGTTCTAATCATTGTCGCTGTAAACTCTTCATAGCAGGGATGATACTGTAGTGGGAAAACCCTGAATAGTCTCGCAATCATTGACGAAAGAGCAGATAAAGCAGTTACTGTAAGAACTGGTCATCTGTACCTACTGTTTCTGAAACATGAATGAGCAAGCAGTTTTGTTTGATAGGTGTCATAAAGTCAGGGTCACTGAAAACTGCTATCTGTGTAAACCATACCCTCTAGACAATATTGCTGTGCTTTTGAATCATGTATGAAAAGAGAGGTTAGTTAAGATAGTTAGATAGTGGATACCTGTATGACAGTTAGAAAACAAACCTTTAATCAGGAGAAAAACAGCCATAATTTTCATTCGATGTTATAGAGGTTTGTCCAAACTTAATGTCTTAAATCGCCGTCTTCCACAAGGAGGTCAGACGGGGTCAACTGTATATCAAACAACACCTGGGAGCTTGTATAGATTTAGTCTTGATGTGATGATTTGGGTGAATTAAATAACAGGCTCGGTCATACTTTTGTCCAGATGCTAATATATAGTCAAACGTTCTTTAAGTAAAGTTTCATGACATTTAGTTTCAAAAATAAAATCAGTGGAACAAATAGTACAATCACTGGTCACATACGGCACCATCAGTCTGCTGTTGCTTCTGCTTTATAATCAAACCTTGAATAGAGAATTTGGATAGTATTGGTCCACGCCAAACCTCATCTGTTTTTTTTTATGAGAGTACATTAGATGGCCTTACTGTAATAAGGAAGCAGAAGAGACATTAAAAACATCACCATCAAACATGCAGAATTTGCACAAACAGCCGTCACAGGCGTGTGGACAACACCATAAAACACTAAAAAACACAGCATCACTGTACATGTTTGGGGCAATTTACTAATTTTCAAATCTGAAAATTGCTGGTGATTCAAGTGAAACATGAAACACATACTGGATTGATATGAAAGATATTAGCTGTTAAAATCTGTTTTTAATGAAGTTGCAGGTTGCACATGTGAAAAAGACTTGTAATTTTAGGATGTAGTCTGATGATTAAAAAAAAAAAATCTAAGCTTTCCTGTGAGGCATGACAGCTGGGGCTTTGAAAAGTACCAGACCAAAAAAAAAAAGTCTGCTTATCCAGATGGATCATATTTTACTCATTCATACAGACATTACATTTAATATTCAGCTGTTTTATCCTTTCCTTAAAGATGCAGCCAATACAATGTCTTAAAATACAGTTTCAAACAAAGGTACTATACTGTATTATATGGTTGGATACACAGGAATCTTTTTCCTTTCTTTTTCTTAGACTGGAGTGTTTACTTTACTCCTCAGACTCTGAATGTATGTTTTATGATCTTGTTTTAAGATCTTGTCTTGAATCAGTCTGACAGTGATGCACAATATAGCGCAGCCCACGCTTCGCCAAATGCGTTCTCTCTGCTGTAAATTTTCCTGTCTCCAGGGGCCAGCTCAACCTCTACATACATTATGTTTATACAAAGGCACATTGTCTTTATCTCTCTCTGTATGCTGTTAATCATCCAGGTCCATTACTTGTTTTATAGATATGCCTTCCTCCAGACCGGAAGGTGCTCAAATTGGAAAGGAATTTCCATAAGAACCACACATGGCACCACCTGCAAGCCAACCCTCAACTGTGGAAAATGTGGATAATTTATCTCTTACTGTTGCAATAAATGTGGATGTATACGTTCGCTAGTAGAGCTCACGTACCCGTGTGCTTTGTTCATACTTTTTCTTGAAGACATTTACTCAGTGGCCATTTTTGGTAATTTGACTTTCAAGAGACTGCTGCAATTAGACTTTTCATTAAATGTCAGATGGATAAACATGTTTTACTTTTCAAATGCACAAATGATAAAAGCAATAACTGCTGTTCTTCTTCTTCACCAGGGAGGTGTTTGCCTCAGACGCCGACGGCAGTGGCACCGTGAGATGGCTGAGAAGTGCTTTCCACTCTGTGGTCTACTTCTGAACCTGATTACCTCTGTGCGCCGGAGCCATGGAGAGGATCGTCTGATGGAAAAGTGAACTGGCAGTAGTTGAGACATTTCCCAGATAAGTGGATGAGCCTGTTTAAACATTTTCTACTGAGATACCAACAGCGGCAGCGTCTCACTGAGCCAGCGCCTGTGGAGGAGGTCACCATGATCTCCACGGCTGTCCGCTGGCTGTTCCTGGTGTCTTTTATCATCCTGACCATCGGTGGGAACGTGCTGGTGTGTTTGGCTGTCGGGCTCAGCCGTCGACTTTGGCGCATCGCTAACTGCTTCGTGGTGTCGCTGGCAGTGACAGATCTCCTGCTGGGCCTGCTGGTGCTGCCCTTGTCTGCCACCGTGGAGCTGCGCAGTGGAAAATGGCCCCTCGGAGGGGCCCTGTGCAACATCTACATCTCTCTGGATGTCTTACTGTGTGCATCCTCCATCCTGACCCTCCTGGCCATCAGCGTGGACCGATACCTAGCCATTTCAGCTCCCCTTAGCTACTCCCGGAGAGTTACCCCTCTAAGGGTGACACTGGCCTTGATCGCCATCTGGGCCTTGTCACTGGCTGTGTCCTTCGTGCCCATCCACCTGGGCTGGAACACGGCGGACTACAGAGTGCAGCACTTGGACTGGGGCATGGGGGACGAGGACAAGGAGGGACGCTACTGCCAGTTTGAATGGAATAACAACTATGTTCTTATTTACACCTTTGGCTCATTTTACCTGCCTCTGCTGCTTATGTGTGGAATGTATCTTTGCATATTCAGAGTGGCACGAGAGCAGGTCAGTGTTTCTCTGCATTTTGTAAAACATGCTGAGGTGTGATATTAAAGGCATGCACTACATTTTGCTTCTGCCAGAGTCTATTTTGGACATGATTTCATATTAGTGATCTGAATTCTAGTGAGAACAAACATTTGCAAGAGACATTAGGTCACAAGTCATATTCACTTGTACCATATAGCTGAATTAAATCCTTTACCAGCTCATCTCATATTCCGTGTCCTCCGGCTCTCTAACCTTTTCTCAACCAATCTTTTCAGGTGCGGCGTATTCGTGCTGCCACTCCATCATTTGCACGCACTGCATCAACTGCAGCCATGGCCGCCCGAGAGCACAAAGCCACCGTGACCCTGGCAGCTGTGCTGGGGGCCTTTGTCATCTGCTGGTTCCCTTACTTCACCTTCTTCACCTGCATGGGCATGAAGGGAAAGACAAACCCTCCTAATCCACTTCACTCTGTTGTCCTGTGGCTGGGCTATTTTAACTCGGCTCTCAACCCCATCCTGTATCCGGCCTTCAATAGGGATTTCAGGAGGGCCTATGCAGAGCTGCTTCCCTGCAGAGGAGTGTCTCACAGAAAACTGCTGCTGTCTCGCGTGTCCCTGCACAAACGATTGACCTGTGGGAATGGACAGAGGGTTCTCCAGCAGTCTGAGAAACATATGGACGTGGCTAAGAATGAAACTGAGGGGCAGAGCCTCACCCTGCATGAGAGGAATTGTATCCCAGACAAGCCAAGCTGAAACGCCATGGATCTGTTGTTCCACTGCTGGACTGTGGACCGGCAGCAAAATGTGTAAATGTCAATCTTGCTCCGCGACTCACAGCATCAGAGTAGCAAATCATTTACAGTATCATGTAGATGTTTAGTGTATAATGCCAAAAACTCAAGACAACGTCATGAATCTGCATAACCTGTTTGTTCGTGGACTGAAATGTCTATTAGACACGTGTGAAAAAGTGTGCAGCCACGCAATTCAGAGCAGAGAGAACGAATGGAATGAATGGATGACTCAGTAAGTTTCCCAGCAGGCTGCGTGGAGACGCAGCTGGTTAAAAGTTTGCAAATTGTTTATTTTCTCTCGCCACAGCCCTGTCAATGGAAGTGAATAAGTGACCAGCAGGTTGATTTGATATGTGCAATACATGTATGTTTGACTCGACCCAAGCAGGATGACCTTAATGACTTCCGAGATGTTTCTGCAACTCGACAAACATCCAGACAAAATTCATCAAAAAGGTGTGTTTTTATTAGTTATGCATACCTGTAACTCTGAGTTATGACGAGGACCAGCTGACTGAGAGTGAAGCTGCTTCCAAGAAGTTGTTTTGAAGACTTCTCCTGCGTATGCTCCACATCACTTTATAAAATAAAATCTGCATCCATGAAATTATCATTACAACTTTGCCTTTGTTAACTGCATATGTTGTCTGGATTATTCTCAAGCATAGACATCAACAACCATTGCTACTTGTGCTCAGTGGTATAGGATGAGGATGAGAAAAGATGAGGAAAGCAAATGGAGTCTACTTGACAACTTTGAATGAAAGCATAGTGATTGATGGGTTACCATTTCATATTTGATCGTGTTACAATAAGAATAATACATTGTTTATTCATAAAACAGTTTCCTCATTCGAAGGCAGAATACAATAATTTTTATGTATTTATTCATTACTTCCTAAACCCATTTAATCAAACACACCTTTGCACAGGCTGCCATTATATTGCAGATACTATTCTGTGTGAGGAATACTAATGCTGTGTTGGCTTTATTTAGTACTTTTAATGATGAATTTTAATATAGGTAACTTGTAGGGTTTCAAGCATTGTCAGTAACAAGACGGGGCAAGCTGAGTGTGACTGTAATGAAAGTTTAATGGGAGCCGCGGCGCTGTCAGTGGAAGTTGAAGTCGGCTGATACAGTAGGTTAAAACAGAGAAGGGGAATGAAATCCCTGTTGGGGTGAATTGATGACTTGCCTCCGCCTCGTAGAAGAGGGCGTGCTGCAGAGGAGGAGACATTAGATCACACTTTGATTCTGGAATATAGGGTTTAAAAGTGGAAGTGATTGAGTCAGCAGCTGCAATGTGACAAAATGGAAGTAATAAAAATTATGAACTGTAATTCAGGTCAGGTGGCAGGGGGGTAAAAAAGTGAGAATGGAGGTGCAGGACCGTTTATAGGTAGCTTTAAATGCAGCTGAGTCCTCTGAACTAAGGAGAATAAATTTGCAATTCTGTTCCCAGTCATATTCAATACATCTCCAGCACAGTAAAGGTCTCTCACAGTTTGAGTGTTGCATGTACAGTGAGGTGGAGGTAAAAAGAAGTGTCTCTATAAAACCAGTGCCTTTATTCCCATATATCAAGGCTGACTTTGTGCAGACATGCAAAGAGTAGAAGAAATGGGATGTTTACAGGCTGCAGTAACCACTGAACAGGTAAAAATTACAATGCGACTTCACAGAGTGTTTGTTGGTCGACACAGTGTTACCAAGTCACTGCTCCCAGCCAAGAAATAGGTACAACACATTATTCCATGCAACACATTGCTGTTGTTTTTTGTGATTAAACAGACTATGACATGTTCATTACCAAGTTTCAGTGATGCTGATAGGTGCATTTTTGAACTTTGGACAGAGCCATGCGAGCTGCTTCCAGTCTTTACGCCAAACGAGGCCCATTGCCTCCTGGCATCTTAGCACACAGACATGAGATTGGTATTGATCTTCTTATCTAACTCACAGCGAGAAAGCAATTCAGTGTAATTCTAATAATGTTGAATCATTCCTTGGATTAGAATTAAAGACTCATTCAAATGCATTACTCACACTTGCCAAATGTCACCATAGTCAAATGTTACGGAAATGTGTTGTTTATACAAATGTAGTGTTCAATTTATACATTTTGTAAAACCTTCTTATTGATCAATCTATTTTAGATATGTATATTTGCTTTCCAGTAGAACAACAGCACAAGTGGAAAAAAAGGAATATTTAAGTTTAAGGTCTGTGAATTTGTTGCCTTTACATGCCAGTCGAAAACGATGGATAGAATTGAAAATTACTGGTGAAGCTCTATTAGACGTTTCTTTTCTTGACAAGATTTATTGAATTGAAGGATCTTTTACATTTGTGATGTTTGGTAATGGTTAGTTACAAATGCTCCTCATTGGGGTTCGCCGCAGCAGACAGCAGCATATTTGATTTGGAATACACTTTTTCACGCTGGGTGAACTTCCTGACATAACCCCACCCATTTATCCACCATCAAGATTAAAATGAATTCATTAGGCATCTGTGTCTCTGCTCTACACACCATCAGTCCCAACAACCGCTGCCTCTGCCGACCATCAGCCTGCTGTTTCAACATGGATCATAGCAAATAGGGAAATTTCTTCAATTCATCCAGAAGCTCTTGGAGCTTTTAACACCTGTCCTCTATAAAAAAATGAGTGAGAGACTCGAGTTTGCAATTCAGCTTTTGCAATGTTCTGCACATCTTTTTTGTTTGCTTGGATTTGTGATGGCGAATTACACAGAATGTTCCTCTTAAAAATACACACTGGCAAGTGATGCAACCATCACTTGCAAAATCAATAAGAAATAAAAAAGTCTGTCTTTAAGCTCTGAAATATATCTGCATATTATATATAAAAATATATATTATAATCAATGCATATCATATATAATAGTCATAATATTAAATGTATAACTAATAGAAAAATTCAAAAAACTCTGGTTTAAAATGCATTCATGAACAGGCTCTACCCATGTAAACCTTATCAGCCTGGGGTCTGTGCTTCAGTAAATGTTTGGTGATAAATAGTGTGCTGCCACTGAACCTGGACAGAACCCCAGAAAAACAGAGAGCAAAAGGAATAATGCAAAAAACATATAGATCCATCACTGATTTTTACCATCCTAAGATCCACAATCAATCTACATGATAGAAGAGTCTCCACTTGTTGTTATACGAAATGGGACCCAAAATGTGCCTTTTAATCATGTTAAACTGAGTTATTAGTCTACGTATCCAAAATGGTTCCAGGCAGTGTGCGCCATCATGTGCTTTATGAAAACGTATCGCCCGCTCAGAAGTGTGCTAATCCAATATTGTGCTTGTGTCTCATTACTTACATAAGGCCCGGTGACCGCGCTGCCCACTGCGATCCGTGATGTCGGGCCTTTCATTTTCATTGTGGTTATCTCTGTTTACTCGTACAATGTCATTTCCTATGTTACATCTCTATAGGACAAAGACAAATAAAATCCCACCTGCTGCTCAATAGAGCGGCGTTTTTATCTCAGTGTCAATACTTGTATTATTGTTTGTGAACTGTGTGTCAACACTTATTTATTCATGTTCGCGGAGCACAGACAATTCAAGCAGATAGACGTAGGTACAGTGTGTACAGTGTTTTAGGTAACAAGTTTGTTTTTAAGGTGGCCATTTCAATGTGATTACAGTATGAGACAGTGCACACCAGAACATGGAAATACACAATACTGCGTACTGTGTGTGCCAGCTCCAAAGACACACTAAATATAGTCATGTAGAACAATAAAAAAAAAAAAAAGGAAGAGAACCAGGACAAGAAGATCATTACTCCAATTTTACTTATAATCACATCAGGTGAATGAAGGGTGAACTTTGAATATAGGAAACTCATGAAAGTAAAAGTTCCACAGCTGAGACAGAACAACAGTTCATACTTCATGTACTCATTGACACAATATATGTTTGCTATTTAGAGACCAATGTAAGATGTTGTGAACAGAGTGCATCTCAGTCACAAACACATGCATTTGTTATGTTCAATGATGTTTGGCCATAAGTGCAGCACACGCACTCAGAAGGCAGCTTTTAAAGGTTTATTGCCAAATGCTGGTTTTAGTAGGTGAATGACGGTAGTTGGAGTCTGGGGTTGTGAGATCCGGAGGTGAGAGCAGGCGGGACAGAGGAAGTCGAGATGATTCGGAGATGATGCCTGGTATGGCGTCAGGAAGGCAGATGGCAGATGAGTAGAGCTGTCAGGAGGACGACCGAAGGTGGAGCGCTGTGACACACAACTTGGAGTAAAACACAAGGAACAAGAACTAATAACACTAACAGGTCTAGTTGCGTAACTACCACTGCAGCAGACAGAACAAGAAGAGTGGATGATGCACTGATGAGTTTATGGGTTGCAGGTGTCTGGCTTGCAGCAGGTGAGTAGGCAGAGCAATAATCAGGGACTCAGGAGAGTGAGAGGAGCAACACGCCCACAGACACAAAAAAACACAGGGAGAAACCAGACCAGCAGCAGAGATCCTGACATTTGTTAAGTGCTTTCATAAAAATGGAGTTGATTTTAGGACACCAGGTGGAAGCTTTCTTGCAGAGAGCAAGATGATCGTTCTCATGTCTGTACTTAAAAAAATGAAGTTAGAGACAGCTGCTTGGTTTAGAAAAGACTGGAAACAAAGGGGAACTATCTGGCCTTGCTGTGTCCAAAACTAACAAATTGCACCTCTAAAGTTCCCTAATTAATCAGTTGTATCTTGTGAATTCGATCCATGCAAAAACAACACAGTGTGGTTTTACAGGTGGTTATATATCAGCTGATCTTGGCTGGGCAGAGTAACCTCATGGATGTTTGTTTCCGGTCTTTGTGCTACAAATACAAGAGTGGTATTTATAATCTGTCTGTCTGCAAGAAAACAAATATTGCACAAAATGTCAAACTAATTTCTAAGATACAGAAATGCATTCATGTGTTCATGTGTCGACTTTGACATCAATGATGGCATGAACTAACTTCATTCTTCCCTCTGAATGTGAGGAAAGCTGCCTCGCCAAATGCGAGACAGAGGTCTTTGTCTGAGTGGAGAAGGATGACAATACTTTCCTGCCTTCAGAGGATGAGTAGGAGCAGCGCATTGAACACAGGGGCAAAGAAAATCCCTGACAAAAAGCCCGCTGCTGCCAACAGTTGAGCTGTAGCTGTGGCGCGCTCGCTGCCGAGGCTGAGGACTGCCATGTGTGTGTGTGTGTGTGTGTGTGTTTGTGAGTCGACTTCTGAAGGAGGCAATTGTTGCCATTTTGTCAACTGCTTTCTTTGAAGTGAGAGCGTGGAGAAGTGGCAGCGCTCGGGGCTGGATTAGAGGCAAAGACGCCGACTTCCTCAGGGACCCAGACCCTCAGGGGGCCCAGAGCGTCGGGTGCAGTTTGTTGGTTTTGAGGTCCTGTCTTGTTTGTCTAGCAGAAAACTTACATGGTGCATACTCCTAAATAAATATGTATTTGTCAAATGTCTGCAAACAATCTGGGCCCTCAGCTAATTTGAGCCACAGGCCCCCTGGTCCAGTAATGTGGACATGGTGAATCTGTTGCCTCTACAAAGTTACATTCATAGATTTGAATAGGTTCATGCTGACTGGCTGAGCAAGTAAGATATGTTTCTCAGTCTGTTGTGTCTCAATGGGACTTGCTGCCTTTATCACAGGACAGTTGTTCTGTTCTCTCAATGTGTCTCCACCAGATGGCAGCATAAACCAGTTTTCACTCTGCAGACTTGACCTCCAGATACAATACATGGACTTTACAAGGCCTTATTCTTTCTTCATGTAGTGTGCATGGTGTCCAGACAAATAAAAATCTGCAGATAAGATTACATCACAGGGAGGAAGCGAACCTTGTATCAGGTGATGTTTCTGAAATGTTCCTCAAAGATAAACTGACAACATCATGTTTTGGACGATCTGGTACAAGACAGCGCTCATGTCATCATGGCAGTATGTACTCAAGGAGTCAGACTGAGAGTTAAAGAGGCCTGTTTGATTCATTAGACACTCAAGTCATTAGATACAAGAAACCCTCCTAAATGTTACAGTTGGAAAGAGAGAATCAGCTTTGAGATTTGGGACTAGAAAAAAAAAACTAAAAATGACTGCTGATTTTATTTTTTTCTGAAATCTAATGAAGATGCATGATGGTGTATAGTGATTCTCTCCTCAGTACAAAGACCAAGCCAAGCAGGAAAGAAATGTGGAGTTATTAGTATAAGGAGATGATTTCATTGTCTAAGGAAAGTATCTAAGATGTTGCATTGATTCCGAATGGATCAAAGAATTGACCAAATACTGCTTTTGGTCAGACATTCAGAAATGATGTAGAGATGTAGGTCAGCTTGGACGGCACATCTTGGCATCACTCTTGTGCACTTAGTTTTATTTATTCATTTATCTATTTACTTGTGATAGCACTGCGATGAGTGTTTAAATAACCTCATACATTATGCAACTGAGTAGGAGGTAAAGTGGGTGGTGAGGTGCGAAGCTTAAAAAAAGACTCCTGCTTTGGTTTCTCGAAAACCATTTGAGCCTGCACTGTAAGGTTGTAAACGGTGCCACTGTATTTGATGGGAACACTGGCTTGTGCTTGTTATGTCACTCGTCTTAATTGTCCCCAGTGGACCTGAGCAGGACAGCAGCCGCTATGGATAATTAAACAAATTTCTTCCGCCGGCTGCACCGGGTGCAGTGAATTTTGTGGAGGTTCGCCAGTTGGTCAGACTAAACATAACTGCTCTTAAGTCCAATTCATACTTTCAATATCTGCTACATTTTGTGTCTCATTTCTAATGTGTGATTTTTTTTTTTTTGTGTCTGTGCCCAAAAAGGCTGTGATAAATGAGCTTTATATCTTCTGCTGTAACACATTGTGCTGAACAAGTAACACTCATCTTCTTTATGTGGATTCAGCTTTTCTCTGCACTTCTTTATTGAGCCCACGTTAGTGCCAGCTCCAACAGAGGTGGAGCCTCGGCATGTTGGTGCTGCACAAGAACTGAGCTGAGCTGGTTTTTAACTTTTACAAAACTCACAGTCTTTTTTTCCCCTGAACATTTTCTCCATAACTGACATGTTTTTTTATTACTGTTCAGTCATGCAATTCATGCTCCCCGCAGGATACACTGTAATAACTTTGACGATGCCCTGACTTAATATACACATATTAAAATATTCATAAAAATACTTATTTGTGTATAATATGGTTTATGAGCAAATATGTGCAAAACTACATTCCCATCAGAATCTGCCCTTTGTGTTCAGCGCAAATTAAAAAATATAGTTAGCCTGCTGAACTAAGATGGTGAACATGGGAACCATTATAGCTGCAACACATCAGCATTGTCATTATGAGCATGTTAACATACTGACAATAGCATTTAGTTCACCAAGCGCAGCCTCACAGAGCCAACAGCTTGCACACAACTTACACAACTTTTAACAGCTTTATGTTTGTTCACTTCACTACTTAAGCAATGACTTGCTTATTATTGCAGCCATACATATACACTGTGTTCAATGTACTGACATGATTAAACCTGTATGGGCTGTTACCACATTAAAACACAACTTGCTGAGAGTCCAACTTGTGGTTTTCAAAATAAGATTATGAAAAGCTTTTACTGTTACAGCAAATTTGGTTGCTCACTCTACGTATGTTCCTGTGGGCCTGTGTGTGTGTTTTTGTGTGTGGGGGTGAGTTTATGTGTGGGTCTGGTAATAAAGCAGCTGTTGGCTTTGCCTCCCACTGCCAGATATCTCAGCTCCGTGGCCTCCCACTGTTCTTGTCACTTCTCATCGTTCCATGCGCAGATGACTGCTAAACTCCTGTCGAGAGATCCAGGAGCAGGTTCGTGTGAGCATGCTCAGTGCGGGGGCTTCGGAGACTCAACATCTGAGTGTGGGAGGCAGCGTGGCGCTGCTGCAGGGTTCAGTGGCTGCCTGCACCCAGCAGCAGTTTGTGCACCGACAGCATTGAGCAGCCAACCCTGAGGAGATGGGAAAATCTGAGGCTTCGCTTTCCAGAATTATCAAAATGAATGAATGAAGGTCAACATGAATAAAATGTGTATCTTTTTATGACCCCTTAAACATTTTCTTCTTCTTGTATCTTCTACTTCATCTTCACTATGGCAACACTATTTTCCCCAAACAAGTGGCAAAGTAATTTTTTTGAGTTCATTTATTAATATCTCCGTATCACCATGGACACTGATATTTTTCATGTAGCTGAGATTTTTTTTTTTTTCCTCTTCACCTTCTTTCGGCTTTTCTTTTGATGCTGATCACAAATATGTCCAGTTTAAAAAAGAAAAAGCTTAAGAAATATGAAAAAATAACATTTTTTTGTCGTGGAGGAAAGGAACAAAAGCGTGTTTTTAGGAATGTAAGTCATGTTTGTGAATGGCACAATGATTGGTTTTGGTGAGTTTTTTTGGATGCAACATAATATGGTATGTAAACGCTTTGGGACATGCTTGTGATGAGGGGTTACATAAATAACCTGGCGGTGCCACAGAGAGATGATTACCCCAGATGTGATGCAGAAATTAGACCAGTAAATTATCCAGGTTATGTGTGTTGGCATTGCCATGTCTGCTAATGGTCTCCAGGGGCCAAACACGCTTACATTGAGTGGGTTGATGCACGAGTGAATTAAAACATCAGTTAGCTTCTGGACTCATGTTTTGCAACCATGGTGCAAAGGGATAGTACATGTACTCAAATGCTGTACTTAAGAGCAGTTTTGAGGCACATGTACTGCGGTTCCAACCATTGTTGGGTTGTGACATCTTACCAAAAAAAAAAGCATTGTTGAGGCTCCTAGTCACTTTTCAGATGTCTCTAAGTTACAAGCAGCTCCATTACATCCATCACTAACAATGAGACAATCACAGTGAGGGACATTTTACTGCAGAGTGAGTACTTTTACAACTTTAACTTACTACTTAAAGTACACTTTGCTACTTAAGCAGGGATTTGAATGCAGTGTTTTTACTTGTAATGGAATCTTTTGAATTTTTCTCATTTCATCATCAAAATTCATAAACAAAATTTGGCTTCCTCATTAGACCTGATCAACTGGATGTTAATGCAAATATCTAATCAGCCAACCACACAGCAGTGGCTCGATGCATTTAGGGCAGGTTGGAGTGTTTCAGAAACTGCCGAGCTACTGGGATTTTCACACACACTCATCTCCAAAACAGAGAGCTGCAGTTCTCTGGATTAAAATGCCCTCTTGATGGCAGAGGTAAGAGGAGAAAGGCCAGACTGGGTCAAACTGATAGAGACACTGAGTCAAATAATCGTCCATTACAACGGAGGTACACAGAAGAGCGTCTCTGAACGCACAACATGTTGAACCTTGAAGCAGATGGGCTCCAGAAGATCTGTCCTGTCAGCTAAGAACAGGAAACCACAACTGGCAGGGGCTCATCAAAATTGTTCAATAAAAGAAGATTGGGAAAATGTTGCCTCGTCTGATGAGTCTTTATTTCCACATTCAGATGCTCGGGTCAGAATTTGGAGACATGAAAGCGTGGATCCATCCTTCCTGGTATCAAAGGTCAAGGCTGCTGGTGTTGTAATGGTGTGGGGGATATTTTCCTGGCACACTTTGGGACTCTTAGTACTAATTGGGCATCATTTAAACACCACAAACTACTTGAGTATCCTATCCATCCCTTTATGATCACCACTGTGGCAAAGCATGAAAAAATAAAACAGAGGCTGATATTGCAAAGAACAAAAATATAGGTTTAATCTTACTGTTTTTCCTACAATACAGTGTTTGTAATGTAAGTGTAATTACAAACATCCTGCACATGCATATAGTGTTTTTGACAATGTGGCCGGCTCTGTGCTGCTATTTTTACCCTGCCACTCTGTGAGTAAAGTGCTCCTCTCCTGGGAACCAAACAGGATTGTGCGATCAACCACCTCAAGTCACGAAAGCCGCGGTCTCCCCCTCGCAGTTTTTTTGGCTTGTTTGTTGCTTATGTGACATTTAGGATGCAGATAATGTAGGATAGAGACTTCCCAAAATGCAGCGGCTGGCCGTGCCTGGGATGAGGTAAATAGAATCTATAAACATTAAATATAGACAAGACAGAGGATGAAGGGGGGGAAATAGACGGAGGAAGCACTGCGTCATGCTCTCCTCCAGCATTTCCCCAGTTCAGTGGAGTGAGAAACAAAAAGCTCTGTCTCCACAAGCAAACTGCAGGCTTACATAACCTGTCTTGGAGTCGTTTCGTGACAGGGTAGACGGTGTGTTTATGGGCGATTGCTTGCATGTATGTGAGTTTGGCACCGAACTTTTGGTGCTATTTCAGCAGTGATATTTTCACAGTTCTGGTGGGTGTCTGATCACCATAGAGACAAAAATGTGCACTTCCTGCCATCGCTGATAATAACGATGATGGTGATTAATATTATTGCTGTAGACAGCCATTCTTTGGGGAGAGCCTCTGGTCTACAACGTATTTTTAGATAGAGGTTTTTTTATTGACCTTTTTTCTTTTGCAAGTCATTTTTTTCCCAAAATATATCCACATATAGAGGCACAGCAGGTCACTCGATCCATTTTTATATTATTGATAAAGTGTATACATCATTCTCTCATCCCATCATCAGACCCACCTTTTTTTTGTAAAATAATAAATTCAATGTTTACTGTATTGTACAATAATAATATTTGTCTACTCTGATAGTTTGACCATGGATTCCCAGATGTTGACACAAGAGAAAGGGAACTTACTGTGATCTCAACACCCTGCAGGGAAAAGTTCTTAATTATTTGTGATATGGCTGTTGGCACTCCAGCAAATATGTTATATATATATATAAACATATATATGTATTTTTATATTATTATACTTTGCACTTGGCTATATATATATATATATTTCTTTCTTGCACTATTGTCTCAGGGTTAGGATGTGTTCACTTAGTCTTGTTGGTCTACTTATATGTTATTAATCTACATATATGTAAGTACAGAGATCAAAGTGAAACCAGAGTCAAATTCCTTGTATGTGTACACATACCTGGCCAATAAAACTGATCCTGATCCTGATTCTGAAATATGAACACAGCAAAACTTGTGTAATTTCAAATCATGAACATTTTAATAAGGTAGCTTTTTAATGGGGACCACACAAATAGAAGATTTCTGGGGTGCAGTTTTCTTCTCTTATGTGACTTTTAGGGAGAGAAAGCATCTTAATGAAAGTACAGCAAAGGCCTAAATGACTAATTTATAAAGAGATAAAAATGTACTGATTTAGCACAGAGGACTGTATTACTGATGTTTCACTGTAAATTGTGATATGACCTCTTGTAAAATGACAACGTGTCAAAGTAGATTGTGAAATGTGTGAAAAAACATGACAATATGGTGCGATTTTACAGTAAAATGCTATGAATGAGTGTCCATTTTAAAACATTTGTTGTCACAATGGGGAGAAGCTGCTGTGATAGTTAATAACTTGATTAAATCTACTTGCCTTTAAACCATGAACCTCCAACCTTAACCTTGCTCTGTACTGGCTTGTGGATCATGCAACTGTGTAGGGCTCTTAAAAAAAAAAAAAAAAAGGAGCAATGAGCATTTAGCCAGACTGAGAGTGAGGAAGCACAAACGCTAGACAGGAGGAGGGAGCATGGAGGAGGAGAGGGGGGCGGGTACAGTGGTGGCTGCTGGCGCTCTCTGCAGTACAGATCTGCTGAGAGCACCAGAGCAGAGCTGCTCCACAGACCACAGCCGCAGGGCTCCCACTGCAGCTCAGAGCAAAACCTCACACTGATACGTCTACACTGGAGGAGAAAGTGCTACCTCACAAGACCACAGGACAGAAGACAAAGAGGAGGAGAAGAAAAGAGTGATTAGACTAATACAGAGAGGAGGTGAGGAGAGCCGGACGAGGTCCTCTGCTTTTTCTTGGACGGACAGAACTTCCAGGGCTCACGACTCTTGGTCTACTTTGGGAGTCCATTTCATAATTTATCTTCTGCCTCATGTTGGACTGCAGGACACAACTTTGCTTTTTTAAAAGTTTGACATACAGGTCTGGATTTTTATTTCCAATCAACATTTGTGCCCACCTGGCTCTTTTGGCGTTTCAAGCTCCATTTTAACACCTGGCTCTAAACTTCACCACAGTGTGTGTTTGTTCCTTTGAGTGTTTGAGCATCAGTTTCTGACTGAGTGAGTAAAATGTACCTGAGTAAATACTGATTGAGTTAATAAGTACTTGGGTGAAACTGTATGGAAGAGAATATACATTGTTTTGTTTTTAAGTGACACTAATTTTGCAAGTGAATTATTATTCATCTCAGCTCTCAACTTTTTCTCCACAAAGATCTCCTTAATGGACTTTAAGATGTCCCATCACAGAAACGACTGAGGCAGACTCCTCTTTGCATCAAGGACCCCACACTATAGCAATATCTCCTGAAAGGACACTGTGGAGACACTTGCAAGCTCAAGCATTTTTTTTTCTAGATATATTGGAGGAAAGAGTTTCTCTGTGTTGAAGCCTCGGCCCCGTCGGCCCCTGCCTCTACCTCAGGATGGCTGGCTGTACCAGCCGCTGCAGACAGGGGGTGCTCAAATTAATCCAGTCCCTGCAGAGATTGGTCTCAGGAACCCTCACAAAAGGTACTGTGGCTTTTTTTACTCTAATGCAGATTTTTCGCTTAAATGTGCTTTTACAATCTTCATGACTTTTTTCATTTGTACTTGATTAGATTCAAAGTGGTTTTGTGAGAAGGCTGCATGTAGCCTTCTTACATTTAATGGATATTCTTGTCTGTCTGTGAGAGTGTGATTCAGTTTTCTTTTCCTACAATAGTGAGTAAAAACACAATCTTAGTATCAAAAGCCCAGACAACTTCAATTCTTTGAAACATCTTCACTTGACACACACAACATTTATCAATAGAAATATCCGTTTTTTTCCCCAAATACATTCAATTTACATTGTGATTTACATTGTTATGTGATCAAGGTCAAGATTCAATTCTCACATAAGCCAAAGTGTGGTCTATTCATCAACAGCCATGTGTCCTGTCACAGCGTCCTTGAGCAAAACACTGAGCCCTTGCTTTGTAAGTGTGTGTCTTGGTGTTGCAGTAAGGCTCAGTTGTAACATGGTTTGATGTGGAAATGCAATACAGTTCTCAATGCACAACTCACTTTGAACCGCTGAGGTCTGTGAGGATTACATTTGCTGAGTTTGGGACACTGGGGAAGTGATCTACTGTAACTGGTGCTGTGTTGGTGGCAGTTATATTGAGCCATCAGGTCAGGTTTTACATATAGGCCAGTGGTCCTAGGGGTTGTCCGACAATATATTTCTATAATTATTCATATACATTTTTTTACTTTTCTCAAATGTGTTTTTTTTTTCTTGTGAAATACTGGATATTTTCACCCCTGGGACTTTTACAACTGCTTTAAATGAAACAGTTTGAGAAGGAAAATTCACTGCTCACATTTCCACAGTTGACCATAACTTGTAATGGGATGTCATCAGTAAACCTTGCTACATTTTAAGGGGTCGCAAGCCAAATATGTTGGAAGAGACCATATCGTTACTGCACATGATTTCAAATCAGAATGACAACACACACAGATGCAGCATTTTTCTTTCTATGTCTGTTCATATTAAGTTTAGTTGTATGAATTCCATTTACAGGCACCAAGATCTCCTGATCGAAGGACTAAACCAGGCCGACTGATATCGTCCTGGACCTGTTTAGGCTTCAGTACTTCATTTACAGAAGGCTGCACAGATGCCTATATTCCACTTGCACCCTTGTATGCATATATTTCTAACTGCACTACTGCAGCTGAGCAATATCCAGAAGAACAATAACTCAGCTCTTTTTTTCTATTTGCAATTGCTGTTTGTTATTTGTGGATGCTCCATCCGGGGATTGCTATTCAATTTCATTGTGCTCTGTGCTAAAACAATTGTATTCTGCCAAACTAGTTGACTTATAGATAAAATCTTCAGAGCTTAATTAACACATTTTTCCCTTCCACTACACATTTTAGCACCTTCCCTACAAACATGTTCTATTCACTCTCACATGTGCAAACAAGCACACATCTCCATCATATTAAGGCTGGGTGACACCAACAGTGTTATGGTCAGGCAAATCACAGACTGTGGTGTGATTTATTTTGTTAACAGTGCACATTTGTTTGCAGTAAAATTCTTTGGTTTGCCTGTGGGGTCCATTTTACTTGCTGTGGATCTCTCTTGAATTTCCCGTATGAATTGGGCTTAATGATGAGGTCATGCGTCATCAGCACATCCCCCTCGGGCAACAGTTGCGATGCACTCTCAACCTTGTGTCATGTTCTTCATCTTTGTGTTAAAAGCCCAGGCTGTCTTTCTCCTCGCCGCCTCCGTCATCCTTTGGTTGAAAGTTGCTTTTCACCTGAACAGCACAAAACAAATGCTGAGTCACCAAGTCAGAGTGCAGCTGCGAGTCAGTCACGACTAATGAAACACACTGATCTGCTCTCACTTAAAAATAACACTCTGCTCTGATATAAATGTAAAATATAAACCGACACACAAATATGGTATGTGAAATGTTTGCGCAGGTGCAGGCGATGCTTCATTTAAACTGTCACCGTGGGACCATGAATCTCTGGTCTCTGCATTTTTTCCACCACTTGTCTCCTCCAATATACATTTAGTCACCAGCTGCTTATTTTCCATCCAGAAACATTTGAATGCTCTTAATATCTAGGTCTAAATCATTTGCAAAGATATCTGCTGCCAGGAATTTCTTACAGAAAAATGAAGAGTCTTTGGGATATTTTATGAAACTTAAAAATAAATTCTGTTTTTGTTTTTCTTTAGCAAGTCAGTTGTAAGAAGATGTTTCAATATGAGCTGTTATAATGTTTGATGATCCTGTTTGTGTTTAGAATTTTCTACAGTTTTGGTCATACATATGAATATGCAATTGACAGGAGCAAGAATATCACTGCTTCCTATGTAAAGCAGAAATTGATCCAATTCTGACTTGTGCTCTGTTTTACCTTCATGCTGATCAACTGACCAAGCTCTCACAAACTACTTATGTCATCTTAAGATGCCCAATGGACTGTGCTAAAATCAGCCCAACATCAAAAACACCTAAAGCAGATGCATATTTAAATGGTTCTGTTGTGATGAAAAAGTGTAAAGCAAAAGTAATGAAACCTGCTGAGAGTGAAACTATGTGCTCTAAACTGGTGGCTTCGTCAGCTACTGTGCTATTCTAGAAATAATACAGCCTACTTATGGCTGCACGGGTTGATAATCTAGGTCATACACTGCAGCCACATATCTGAGAGACTGTGGACTATCCATCATTTTATATATCATCATCAAAGAAATATGCGAACAATTCCAAATCTACATTTACAGTAAAAGGCTTCAATTCAATTGCTTGGATTAATTACCAAAGGTAATAATGAGGGGAAAAGGCAGCAAGGCACTTATAACTTTAACCTATACAGCTACTACATCGTTTTCATGAAGTAGTGGCTTTTTAGCTTTGCTCAGGCGATGTGAGAGCAAGAGACAGAACTTGAAAGCCTCTGTTTCACATCAAATAAATATTAAATCCAGAGCATGAATTAAGTAACCCATGCACACAAATTACTGATTCAAGGGCACCCATTCATTTTTCTCCTCCACTTCCTGAGCTCCGCACTATTATTTGTAGATGCCGGTTATCTTGCTCTCTGCGTCCTCAAAGACTGAATAGTTGATGAATTCTATTGAACATCTAGTCCCTTGACATCGTGCCTCTGCGCATGTTTGCTGCCTCTCCTCCTGAAATGTTCTTTTGTGCTTTGCCGATTGCAGCTCGTGGCTCCTGCCCTTTCGCTCCTTAAGGTTAAGATTCTTGTGCATTGGGCAGCACAGAGGCCGAGTCTTCATTCATTTCCATAATTGAATGTCACTGAGTTAATTAAGTGCCTCTGGTCAAAATACTTAGTTATGAATTATCTAAAATTGGGTCCAGTTTTTCTATCATTTCAAACCACAGAGGGAATTTGTTTGAATTTATGGAAAATAAGTTTTCCAATTCAGCCCAACAACACTTGCAATGTGTGTGTGTGTGTGTTTCAAAGTGTGCAATATCACCTTTTACATGCACATGTAAAAGAGGTGGACACACCAACAGCAATTTAGTACAAAAACAGTAAGAACTAAGGATTCAAAAAAGAAGCTGAATCAACATGTTTCATCATGTCAACATCATGTTTTCTCAATAAAATCTGAATTACATTACACTGACTTTGACAAAGATTATTCAGTAAGTATAGTTCCATGTGTGACCATGAATGTAAAAAAAAAAAAAACTTAGATAAAAGATATTCACATGGTATTAAATTCTAGAAATCACTTCTCATTAACTAAGAAGTGAAGTACAGCATCAAATTACAGACGTAAATTTGGTGGTTGTCCACTGTGAGTCCATCTATTCAAAGATCTGTCAATCAGTGTGTGTAGTACCAGTTTGCAAGTTTGTGTTGTCATTTTAAACAGCAGGGCCATGTTTTGGATCACAGATTGCATCTTTAATCCGTCCAAAATATACGTTTTAGTCTATGTTTCTTCATTGTCGTTGCAGATCGAAACCTTTTTCTGCACAATTTCCTCACGTCTCACAGCATCATCTTCGCTCTGCAGATCGTGCAGAGGACCTGCATGCTATCATATGCATGGAAGAAGACGTGAAAATATGCACAGGCATGCATATTCAGCTGCACACACGCAAGCATGTCAGGTAGACTGAAAAATGGTCTAAAATAGTCCCTCGTCTCCAGCACACATGAACCACCGGTAGTTTGGTTTGTTATGCATATTTGCCTGCACACGCTTCTATATACACAGTGACATGAACCATCAAGCACTGCCTGTTAACCTTTAAAGTGCTCTACTTACAAATTCAGCAGCATGTATATTCATTTTCAGACCTTTAAACATTGCAAGCTGGAGTGTCAGAGTTGCGGAAATAGGGGTGGTGAAATGCCTCGAGCCTTAAGATGACTGACTCTTGCTGTTATTCTTAGGTCCCCAGTGGCTTCTGTATTTGAAGTGGTTATACTTTTATACTCTTGTTTCACATAGTTGTGCTTTTTAAAATCGTTTTGTTGTAATCTGTAAGATGTAAGAAAAATGTAAATGAGAAATTTGGTACTGCAGCTGTTGTGTTGTCTGAGACTGTTTTCTACTTTTTGCTTCTTTATTCTAACTATGCATCCGTGCATGCGAAGCTCATAGTTTCATTTAGGATGTCAGTGACAATGTGTCTGGCTTATAAATGTACAGGTGTATGTGAATTGTGGATTTGAAAAGAGTGATATTAAATTTTGAATTAGAAATGGAGGGGCCCACAATCCCCTCCGATGTCGAGAGAAAAAGGGACACAGCTTGGGAAACAGATGAAAAATATTATACTCCTTTTCAATCATCAAGCTGTTTTTTGTTTTTTTTTTTCATCCAGAAGTTTGGAAGAGTGTGAGGATTTTGGAAATACAGCTGTAACTGTTGTTAAAGGTCATTTTTTTCATGTATAGCTGGGTACATTTTTTGGGAAATTCAAGGAGGCACAACTTGTGTCTCTATTTTGAATCAACGGACCACCAGCTGGGTTTTACTGTACTGTACTGCTGTGTTTATTGTGTGATGTAAATACTTCTCCTGGGCTTGTTTAATGTATGGCTATTACTGTACTCATAGACAGATACACATTAGCTGATTATTGATCAGCGTCAGCGCTATTACTGCAAACCCCAGCATTAACATTTCCATGTGTGACAGTCTGACAAAAACTATGCGACGTAATAACATTTACAAAGTGATGCATTAATATTAAAATGGAAACTTAAGTTAAATATTGCTGTGTGACGGACTGCACAGAATCAGTTCACTGACTGCAAGTCTCTTCTCTCAGGCTGCAACTAACCATTAATGTCCCTGTCCATTAATCTGTCAATTATTTTCTCAATTAATTGATTAGGGATTTTGATGTCCATAAAATGTCAGAAAATTATGAATAATGCTGATCAGTGTTTCCCAAAGCCCAAGATGATGTCCTCTAATGTCTTGTTTGCTCACAACAGAAAGATATTTAGTTTACTGTCACAGAAGAGTGATGATTGATTGGAGTGTGATTAATTTAATAGTTGACAACTAATCAATTACAGCTCCACTCTTCTCCTCTAGTGCTATTATTACATATAGCTTTGCATTTTAGTTACATGCTAGAAAGTAGTTTTAAGATAAGATAAGATAAGATATTCTTTTATTCGTCCCTCAGTGGCAAAATTCACATTGTCCAGCAGCAAAGACAGAACAGTTAAATAGTAATAGACAATAAACAACAGAGAGGTTAAAAAAGTTATCTACCATTAAAAGTATTAACAATTTTACTAAAAGAAATACAATAATCAGTAACACTTTAAACAGGCTAAAAAAAAAGGTATTAACAAATTTACATGAGACTTTTTACAAGAATCTTTACAAATTTACATTTTATATGAAAATGTCACCAAGTATATTCACTATGGACACGAAGACATTTACATTTAGTATTATCCCCTAACAGCCATTTTCACCCACAGTGGCCACTGTTTAGTAAAAGTTACATAATCGCTCTTTAAAAACACCTTGAGCATGACACCAAAATAGTGAGTATTATTTGCTTATATTGCACAAGTTCTTGTGTTTCCATCATTTGTCACATGGACTCAGGACGTATTGCAGGAGCGTGGTTGAAGACAGAAACCCCCCTCATCCAGGCCCCACGCTGCACCTGTCCCCTGCTATTACAAGTCACATGTGTCCTCTAAGTGCATAACCTTGCAGCAAGAGTCGCATCATCCCACGCTGCAGAGCCTGGTTCAGATCTATGGCCTGTTCGCTTCCACCATGCCTCCACTGTACCAAAACATACAGCAGGATTATCCAGCATTGCCCTGCATGGGTGAACTGTTCCTCCCCTGAAACTCCTTCTCCTCCTCCTCCTCCTCCTCCTCTCATTCTCTCTCTTCTTGTGTGGCTGTAAAAGCAGTGGATTGAAGCTGACAGTGTGTGTCTCTGCTTTTAATTTTTTACATCACCTCACTACACACTTTTATGTAACTGTCTTCTTCTGGATTTATTTTTATCTCTTTCCTCCTCCGTGTGTTTCATTCTCTACGTTAATTCACTCCAGCCTCATTGTTTTACTATCTGATATTTTACAGCCAGAATCCACTTTTGATAGACAAATATGTGTTGCAGTGAACAATAAGGTGATGGTTGTGTGATGTGATGTGTTGTAGTGAGGGGCTATACAATCTACCTACATGCTCATATGTTGTTGTACTCTGGTAATTTTCGCTCATGTTGTATTTAGTCTTGAGCAAAATGAGCTTGCAATGGCGACCGAAGCTGCTGATCGTATCAGGAAGTATTGGACTCTGCTGCCACCGGCTGTTCAGACACTAACACCACAACATGACAGAGAAAGGAGAGAGTGCTGTTCTTCGGTCTGTTACATTCACAGAGAGGTTATGACTGTCTGAGCGGACCAATAAAACATACAGATCGCCATCATCATTATGTGGATGACAGCTGACTTCTTACAAGGGTAATGAATGTGTTTGCTCAGTCAGAAGTTGGTTTCTTTCCCTTTAGTGCTCGAGCTATAATCCATCAAATAGAGCTGGTTCTTCCAAAGAGAATTTGTCTTGATTCAAGGGCACTGCTCTGTGCAGTATGAGCACTTAAATATGAGCAATTTAATATTTATTTTAATTGAACTTCTGCTTAATTTAACATACTTTAATATTGATTTAAAAGACAACAGAAAAGTATGTTATTGTTGTGATGCAATTCTTCTTCTTGAAATGAATTTTAAAAACCTCTTACTGATATTGGTTTTGATAAATATTTGTTGCAATATACATTTCAAATAACCAAAATATTAATAATTAAGGAAGCTGGTAATTGTTATGATTACTGATCATTTTTATTATTTTCAATTTGCAACTTGCCTAATTGATTAACTAAAAAGCTACCAAAGTTACCTAGGGCCAAATACTGTATTCAGATTCCTTGTTTTGTCTGAGTCAAACAGACCTGAAGCTAGAATAATATGAAACAGAGAAAAACTGTAAGGAACTTAATCAACTACATTTTCACTATATACATTTGAATAATGTGAGCATAAATGCTGTTCCGGTTTAAATTTAAAATAGAGCCATCCAGATGTATCAATTCATCATATGTTTGTCATCTCTTAAAGCACAGCTCCGTAGTTGTGATGTGGACTCTGCAGGAGACAGAGGAATGTTAAGGTGAAGAAAAGAGCAGCAGAGACGAAATAATTCAATGACAAGAGCTCTTGCGTAACCAGACTCGAGAACCATTTGTCAGGTCTGAAACTGCCGCGTCATGCCAAAAACTGAGATTACAGTTTCCCTCAAAAGAGTTTTTTTTTTTTTAAATAGTCTTTTCTTCTGAACTTCATTTGTTGAGCCTTGAAAAAAAAAAGGTGTCGTATTTAAGCACATTTGAGCAATGGATTCAGTCGGATAAGGAAAAGTCTGAGTTCACACAGTCTCAGCTGTCGTCGGCTTACCTGAAATAATGCATGAGTTAAATGGCTTTTCATGAATGACTGTTCTGCATTCTTGGAAATCGCATGAAAGATGAATGCAGTGGGAGAAAGAGTGGAGGATTCAGAAAGCGAAAAAGACAGCTATACCATCATGCATCTATTGATTATTATGGATATGACATTGGCATATTAATATACAAGAGATAAAGCACTTGATAAATCATGTTTCATTTGTCTGGATTCTTCTTTTACTGATCTTCCACCTTTACAGCAGAGCCTATAGCTCAGTTGTATCTGTCGAGCTGAATTCAGATTAGATTATGACCTGGTTAAAACATAATGAAGGGATTATGAAGTCAGACCCAGTGCAGCGTCCCTGGTGCTTGTCACAGTGCAGGGTGATATGGTGCAGAAAGGCAGTTCCAGATGGCAAACATCTGTCCTGGGGATTACAACGGGTTACTTATAGTAATCTGAATACTTAATTCTCCATCTGCAAGTGTTTGTATGTGTGTGTTGATGTGTCAGGGGGCTTATTTCTGTTTAGAATGGGAGAAGATTGTTTAAACATCTGCGATACCACTTAGACTTTTCTTATTTATGTTTCCTGGTCTGAGATGAAGTGACTGTGCTGATTGTTCCAGGAAGACAAAGTAATGAATATTTGATAGAAAAATGCAGGGAAATCACTGAATACACGAGCGTCTGTAAAGGTGAAAAGGTAACGTCTTTATTTAAGTGTGACGATATTTGAAAGGAGGAAATAGGAATGTAAGCAAAAGGTGGAACATCCAGCGTGAGAGAGATGTGTGTTTATCAGAATTATGCATGAGTTTATGTTTAATTAATCAGTGCATGTTAAGTTCTTATCTCAGCTCCACCTGGGCAATCACGGGGCTGCCCTCAGCAACACACACACACACACACACAACTTCATCTGAATAGTGGCCTGCACACTTAGTCCTGTGCAGCCCTCTGCTCTTCAAACAGCGCAGACAAACACATAGCAGAGATAGGGCAGGTTTTCAAGGCTTACGTAACTATGACAGAATAAATATTCAATTTATGAAAGACGACAGAGTTTAGTCTCTGTTTGGAAGCTTTTTTTCTGATTTATGCCAGATGATGCCACAGTAGTACTTTCACATGGCTCTTTTCACAGCTGTAACAGAGGAAATGTGCAACTTTCAAGAAACAAGAAAGCTGAAACGACAATGAAAAAATGGCAGAACATGAATTTTTCAAACCGAGAGAGTGTCCCCCCCCCACTCACACACACACATAACATGCACAGACTAACACACACACACACACACATATACACACAGAGTGAGGCAGAGAGAGATTTCTGGTCTGCAGCCAGTGGAATATTTAAAAAGACATTCACATTTTCCATCCCTTTACTGTACATGAACCTTCCCTCATATCGACCAGAGCAATGGCTTTTTAAAAGTCCTTTCTTGGATTAAATAGTGAATTCATTCATCGTGAATTTGGATCTTCAGCTGCAGAGAATCACTGTCTGATAACAATGCTTAAACAGACTCTAGTATTATCCAGCCTGAAACATATTTTTACTCATTAGCTGCCTCATCCCACAGTGAATGATGTTTAAGCAGAGAAAGCACTTATAATATAATAAACATTTACTTCTGCTTCCAACAAAGCTGTTTGAGTTTTAATAGCTGGCACTTGTTGGGAAATAAACATTACTCACTCCCGTTGCTTTTCTTTCCCCAGTGCACAGTCTCATTTTCTTAAATCGAAGCTGCTCCATAAGTATTAATTGACACCATTAAACACTTTAATGTTCTTGTTTGTACCACTGTTTAAAAAACTCATTTTCTGTTGCCTTCCACATTAGGATAAGAGGGAGAGAGAAAAAGGTGTAGACATGTTACTCTGTTGAGTTAATACACATACACACACGCACAAGTGGGCTTCACAGCTAACATATACTGTATCTACAGGGGCATTAAATTACATACAGTGTGTCAGAGAGCAGGGCGCTAATTTGAAGTGGTATTGAACTGAAGTCATCATCAACCATTTGTGTGTGTGTGTGTGTGTGTGTGTGTGCATGAGAGAGAGAGTGTGTCTGTGTGTGAGTGTGAGTGTCTGTGTGTGTGAGAGGGCAGTAAAAAGAGAAATAAGTAATGAAGATCTGTCAGTTTTAAATGCATGACCTTCACCTGCTACCATTCACTTGTCAGTGGCGTTATTACTGAGTGCGGCATTGGTTTCCACAATAACACGAGGGCATGAGGAGGCAGGGAGCTAGAAAGAGGGGGAAAGGCTGACAGATGAGTAGAATGAGGCACAGAGCGGAGGGAGTGGCGCAGGAAGGCAGGAGCAGCTTGCGTGTGTGTGTATGTGTATGGAGAAAGAGATCAGAAATCCAAGAGAATCAGCTCAAACAAGAGAGTCGTCCCTCAGTGACAGATCTGGAACCAGCGAGAGGACACAACGGGGCAAAGCCCCTTTAAGATCCAGAGCCCTGGAGGCAGATAAAGACAGGACGACAGGCTGACAAGATCGTGAAATAAATAGAGGACTAATACTCTGTGGGTTGTTTGACCAGGCTGGCTTCCACAGTGACAACATGGGTGCAGTGGTGGGCACTTTGACCATGCAAACCAAGCAGAGGAGACCATCCAGAGGTACGTCAACCTTAGACACAAAAAGATGGAGAGAAGACAAAAGAGCAACAGACTAAACTGAGAGAGAGAGAGAGAAATGATGTTAGAAAGAAAAGATTCAGATAGTAATTTGGACCAATTGTAGTTCATAATTTGTGTTTGTCTCTTTGTTAATTTCTATTTGTTGCACACATGCATATTTAACACAAGCAATAACTTATAGATTTGTCATGTTTCTGTGGAGTGACTATAAATTATTGAACCAGGAAGTCAGTCAGAAAACTGCAAAAATAGACCAGCTGATGCTTTTACCATGTGTTGCTTACATGTAAGCAAATGGAACTGAGTGGCATATACATGTGAAGTACATTAACCCAGAGCATTGATGTTAAGTGTTTGATAAGAGTATTTTTTTTTTTTAGAATTAAAATGTATAAATGTTGAAGAAGTGGCAGCAGAATTGCACAATATGTGGTATAAGACATGTGCTGGGGTGATGATGGAGAGATTACAGTACATCATGAAGCAGGACGTCCTTGGAAATAACCAGAGAGCAAAATCACTGCCCCTGACTCCATGATGATGTGCGTGTGTTGTGCGTGTGTGGGTGTCCAGTGAACATGTGAGTGGGTGAGCGAGTGAGTGAGTGAAAGAGAGAAGGGGGGAGTGACTGAGGGTTCAGGCAAGTATGTGAATTAACACTCAGCTCACATATCATAGCTCTGCCTGGCCTCATGCTTGAGATCCTTGTTGTCATGGAGACTGGGTTGTAGGGGCATAAGAGGAGAGTGGGAACATCTCAACCGGGATGAAGAATGAATTTATAGCAGCATGAAACGGAGATAAAATACATCATCCAGCAAACAAAGCAATCGCTCTCCCACGTTGGATGCACGAGACGAGAGTGATGCTTGACGAGATGGAATCATTCATCTTGTTTTGATAAAAGCAAGTGAACAAAATAGGGGAAAATGCATTGAAGTCGTCCTGATTTTTCATTAAAGTTTGTCTTGTGTTGCCGGCCGTGCAGAGGTGTAGGAGATAAGATGCGATGGATAAGACTTTATTGATCCCCAGGAGGGAAAATGAGTGTCACAGCAGCATAAGAAACAGAGCAGAGAGGTAGGTCAAAGCAGGATAGAAATTTTAAAAAGCCACAATTAGAAAGCTAAGTATATATCATAGACACCTGAGCATGCAGTCAATGTATTTTATATGTGCAAAACCAAAAAACTGTTTCCAAAGACAAGCCTGATATCTCAGTCTTAGGGACTTGTTGCTTGCTCTGTGTGCTCTGATTTGTCAGGAATCAAGTTTAAAAAAGGAGCTGCTGTCATTAGTAATACAGTCAAGCAGAAAGTAATTGCTGTCATTCTGAATTAACCTTCTGTGTCATTAGAAATAAAGGAATAGTTTCAAGCCTGTTATCTCATCCATCTTATCTTAGCACAATGATTGAGAGCCCAACAAAATCTGCCTACCAACACCTCTAAAG
Organism: Holacanthus passer; assembly: GCA_025331565.1. NCBI lineage: Eukaryota > Metazoa > Chordata > Actinopteri > Pomacanthidae > Holacanthus > Holacanthus passer. The sequence goes on from JAFREQ010000005.1 coordinate 9,825,373, forward strand.
CTCACTATTTAAAATGTTATATGTATTTCATCCATATAAAAAATGGATGCGTACAATGATATGTTATGGTTTTATGAGGGGTTGTGAGCCAGACTAAGTCTTGGTTGGGTAACTTCCTGGAGCCACTGTGAGGTTTCAAGGCAACAAGCAGGGACGTAACTGGATTAAATAAACAAGACATAACCTTTTATGAGCTTTGGATGTGCTGGTGGTCGGATTTTGTTGCCTTTGGACGCAGCCAAGCTCCAAGTCTTAACAAACCTAACCAGTTGCTGACTGACTGTATATTTGCTGTGCAGACATGAGAATGGTAGCAATCTTCTCATCTGACTCTCAGCAAGAAAGCAAATCTTATTTCCCAAAATGTCAAACTTTGTTCAAGCTTGGCATGGGCTTTCACCGTGCACACAACCATGCACACATGCCAGACACTTGCAGCACTTTAACAACCCGTCAGTCAAACAGTTAGTGTGTGTAAACAGTGCTGGTCTGAAGCTGCTGCAGCAGGTGTCATTTACAGTAGGACTGCTGTTTGTCTATAAAATCACCATCTGACACACACACCTCTACTTATCTTCATCACTTCATCAGATCAAACTTCCCTCCCAGGGAACGCAGATGAATGTTTATATGCACAGCAGCTGTTGCATTTACATCAAGACTCCCGCCTCATATACACAGTATGCATCAACACTGGGAATGTTAGTAGAGAGTCTTCTCTTCTCTTCCTTACTTAAATATATATTGACATCTGGCAAGGTTTCTATTCTCGATGAGTGTTTTAAATCCCCAGAAGTTTAAAAGCCAGTTGTTACTAGTTAACCTCAAATTCAAAATCAATATATGCCTTTTTCTAATCATGCTTTGGAGATCAATAGCTTCATGTCTGTCTTCCACTAAATCCCATCCTCCTTATTGATGGCCTCCAAACATATTGTGTGTTCCTCCTCTGTCATGTGCTGTTCTCTTACTCTCACCTTTTATCTCAACTCTCTGCCGCCTCCTCCTTTTCTCTGTCTCACCCCTCCTCTAATCAACACCTCCGCCTGTTTCCTTTTCTCACCCTCGCTTTATTTCATCTGTTTCTGATCACACCGGGAAAAGCGAACGCACCCTGGCATAAAGAATACATGCATGCAGCAAAACAGCACCTCTGTCGTTTTGTTGTCATGCGACGAGACACTTTTATTCACCGGGAGAATCAATGTGCAACCTCTTTTTTAATCAGCCGACCCAGTTTACACACCACTGTTCACATTGCGTCCCGGCTGTCCATCCCCATGACAACAGGATGGCAACAGGAGCTCAGGGGAAGATGGAGGGAAGATGGAGAGAAAGCAACACATAACCACATGGTGTATGTTCAGCTGATAACTGACAGTAAACATGTCCTGAATTATTCACAGAAACAGGGACATACTGTGAAAAGGGAAAATGCAAATGTAGATAAATTGCTTGAACTAATAGTATCTCTCTGATTAGTTTTCCTGCATCTGGAAAATCTCTTTCGCACATATTTCAATTTCATCCTATTTCTAAATTAGCATAAACCTGATGGAGTTGCCTCATAAATGCTGCATGTAACCTACATATTTGTGAGCCTTGAGAACGTCTTTGATCTCAGTAAACACATGTAAATGCACGTGTACAGCTGCGAGCGCTGTATAGCTGAGACCTTGTTGCACGGATTGAAACAGAAATCTAATGAACAACAAACTGGATCCGAATGAGGACGATCCAAAGATAAAAGCAGAAGCAATTATGCTTGGAGAAAGAAACAAATGCAGCTAATTACCTTCGTATTATCTTTGCATACAGTTGATGCCTCTGGGGGGGGAGTGGATGACCAGCAGGATATTTGATATAAATTTCAAATTAAGATAGCTCCTGGAACATGATGCATGATACCAGATAGAGTTTCGGTGTTGAGGATTAATCTTGACACGGCCGCTGAATGGGCTGTAATGAATGAGTCATTGCCGCCATCCAAAAAGCAGGAGTATTATATTCGTTTTAATCTCCTTTTCTTAAAGGCTGACTGAGCCAATTGATGCTGACGCAGCTACGGTACAAAGTCTGTCTGGACTCAAGTGTGCGTGTGTGATCATTCGTCAAGTCGTTGCCTGCTCAGCTTTAATTGTAGCATAGATTTATTGTGTTGAAATAATGAATTAAAGGACATATATTATCACTTGGTGTCCATAAAAGTTAAACATATTGCTTTCATCTCAGGGCCCAGCTGGGATATAAAGGTAACCATGCAATTTACAGAGGCCACCATATGTAAATGTCCCCTCCTGTCACATCAGTATCAGGCTGTAGACTCAGCTGTCTGAGTCTGCCGCCGCCATCCAATGCAATTAAAGACTTCCACAGAGCGCTTCATGTGGCTGTTTTCTCCTGGATGTTTGCTCATGTTCGAGAACTCACTCATGTGTGGATCGTGTCCGCTGTCGGGATGTTAGCGTAGCTGCAGACAGCCCTAGTGACAAACACTCGCCCGCAGCAGAACCAGAACTTCCTCACATCATTAACCACCATCCATCTCCGCGGAGCCCGATGCTGAAGCTGCCATTAATAAAATCCCTCAACTCCTGAGGGGAGAGAACATGTAGCTCCTCTCACATCCATCCATTTTTATCTCTTTTTTACCTCTTTGTGATCCTCTTTCTGCTGCTTTGTGAGCGCTCTTTTCTGCTGTCTAGTCAATTTTTTTGTTTCTTGTCGACTTAACATTCTCGAGCTTTGCTGAGTTGCCTTTTTCCTGTGTATTACAGTTTTCATACATCTAAAAACCAGGAAGAGCGCATGTTAGATAGAGATTGTTGAAGTCCTGACATGATAATAAGCACATCTCTTTCTCCCTCTCTCTGTCTCTTTCTCTCCCCTGTAGATAAAACAGACGATGAGCTCGAGATGACGATGGTGTGTCACAGGCCAGAGGGTCTCGAGCAACTGGAGGCCCAAACCAACTTCACCAAACAGGAGCTGCAGATCCTCTATCGCGGTTTCAAGAATGTAATCACACACTTTCTGATATTATTATTGAATTACTTTTGATACATAGAGCATGCATTCAAGATACTTCAAACATTAAAGATTTGGATCATCCTGATTCCTAAAAAACATTTTCTCATTTAGTACTAAAGTTAGCCATGCAGAAAAAAACTGATGTCAATGTTTTTAGTTTTTGTATTTGATCATAAACTAATGTACTGGACAAATCAAAACTTTGATCTGCTGGTGGCGCTAGATTCAAAGTCTGGGGATTATCAAAGTAATTATTAGTTGTAGCATTGATGCTGTCTAACATGCTTATGACAGAAGATACTCCAGGCACAAATATAATTAGGGTCACTTTGACTGAGACTGTACGGTTCTGGCGAATTCCTCAAACAGACAAGAAAAAATACAGTTTTGATGTCATTGAGTAGAGTCATTCATCTTGTTTTCCACAGGAATGTCCAAGTGGTGTCGTAAATGAGGAGACATTTAAACACATTTACTCCCAGTTCTTCCCTCATGGAGGTAAAGTGTTTTCAAATCTCTTCCATTGCTCTGTGAAGCTTTTTGAGAGGTGAACTAACACATTCATTTTTTGTGTTGCAGATGCGAGCATGTATGCACATTATCTTTTCAATGCATTTGACACCACGAACAATGGCTCCATTAAGTTTAAGGTAAAAAAAAAAAAAAAACAGTCTACTTACATCTATACTTCCATGTGCTGTGATGCTTTCACAGTCTGAGTTCGTCTTCTGTCTCATTGCTTCCAGGACTTTGTAATGGGTTTGTCTATACTGCTGCGAGGAACACTGAGAGAAAAGCTCGAGTGGACGTTTCACCTTTATGACATTAACAGAGACGGCTACATAAACAGAGAGGTGAGACCGTGCTCTCACTGTCATGTGTGTCACAGCTATTATAGGAGGGTGGGACACAATTAAAATTATTAGTTTAGTTGAGTTGTCCTCTGCATGTTCCTCATTGATTTGATAACATTAAAGAAAGTCATTTAACAGAAATTGCGAATATAAAAAGTCATAAAGAAATCCTCAAGTTTAAATAAATAATGAGTGGTTATTATTAATGATGGTCCTGAATTAGTTTTTGAATCATTTTCTGTACTTTCAGTTTTTAATATCTTCAAATGTGTGATCTGGCTCCAGTCACGTCTTATGAATGAAAGATGATTTTGATTTAATGTTAATAAAAATCTTATGTCTCAAGTCACTGCTGTTTTTTTCTGTATTAAAACAGACCATGATCTTTTCATAACTTTTAAGTGCTGCCAGTGCTGAAACATACCCATAAAAAGTGAATAATGCTGTAGTAAAAATGAGTGGATAGACAACATTAATTAATAACATTTCCTCATTATGTTAAAAGATGTAAAATGTAATTTCTTCATTTCCCTTAAAATGTATTTGTTGTTGCAAATAAGCCAACACAGCATAAAAGTAATTTCTAAGAGACATATGCACAATGTCTACAGTGTTTTATCTGTCATCTAAAGTCTTCGTCTCAACACAATGTGAATCTTCTCCTCATTCAGGAAATGACTGAGATCGTGAGGGCCATTTATGACATGATGGGCAAGTACACCTACCCTGCACTGAAGGGAGACGTCCCCCAGCAGCATGTGGACGCCTTCTTTCAGGTGAACATCTAATACATAAGATTAACATAAATAAATAAACAACATTAAGAGTCAACAGTGAAATATTTATGTCTCATTGTGTTTTCACAGCAGAGAGAAAACCTGACTCTTAATGTCTCCCATCATAACCCGTTAGCTTGAGCCTCCATGGTTTTATTGAGACACTTTGCGTATAATACAAGTTTTTGGATAAGGCTTATAATGTTTTAGATCATTAGCAATCACAATCCCAACTTGGCAGCAACTTTTTAACTTTTTTTTACAGCTGTTATTGTCCATATTGTGTCCTATTGTGTGAATCACATTTCCTATTGGTTCACAATATGTTGCATTGTTTTGTCCACAGAAAATGGATAAAAACAAAGATGGAGTGGTGACTTTAGAGGAGTTTATTGTAGCCTGTCAGGAGGTATGTATTGTATGTATTGACCATTTCCCTATGTAATTATGATACAATATATAAAAACATTAACCACATGTCGCCAACATTCAAGTGCCAGTGGGATGAATATAACATATAAAGAAACATAAAGTGCATGAATTTATCTACAGTTATTTGTATAGTTTTAAAACATAACAAGACATAACATTTAATCTAAGCACAAAGGTTCAACCACAGGGAAGACCATGAAATGTGGTTTAAAGTCCAGGAAGCTAGTAAGTGGACCTTTGAGCTTACTTTTTTACGTGTACATCTAAAATTTTGCAAAATGCAAAAAATAATATGTACATCATGAAAACAGTACATGTGGATATGTGTGTAGATTTAGAACATGTTCAAAATAATACACATAAATACACTAATGTGCATTATATTTATTTATGTAAGCGCAAAGGAGGCCATACACATACAGAGAAAACAGACTTAAAAATCACAAAGAACATAGACTTAAAGTGTCCAGACATCAACATGTGCTTTTGAAACAGATTTGAAACACTTGGAACTGAAAACTGATGTTATATCTCAAAGCTGCTGTCTTCGTGCAGCTTATGTAGCAGGGCTGACTATACATTACTTTACATACTATACTACACTATACAGGGGTACAGTGCATTGCCAGTTAATTGCATCATTCTGCCCTGATTACTTGTGTTCTCTCTCTGCAGGATGAAACCATGATGAGATCCATGCAGCTGTTTGAAAATGTGATGTAGGACAAGAGGAGACGACGGAGACAAAAATGAGAGGGCTTGGTGTGTGTGAGTGTGTGTGTGTGTGTGTGTGTGTGTGTGTGGATGCATATGTGCAATACGTCCAGTCTCTCCTCCTCTTCCTGTCTTTTCCAGCTGGATGCAGCCAGAACACCCCGCAATGACTTGAATGAAGGGACTGGACTGGAATGCTTTTAGCTTTCCTGCAGAGATTTTTCCACACTATACAAAGTGACTGATGTGACAGACTTGGACGTAAAAGACATCGCTCACGTCTGTTATAAGATAAAGATGCTCCTACATTATAAGGCTGCTCCCAACCATCAAAGAGCTACTGTTCAACCAGCCAAACTATTTTTTTCCAAAATAAATGCATGCTTTTGCAGAGGTTTTGATTCAACTCCAAACAGCTTTGTTATGGGAATTTGGCCATATGGACTTCTATATTTATCTCATGCATCTAGTGGTTGACAGACATGGCATATTTCAAATGTCATGTGTTGGTTTCACTGTTGCAGTGACCCCTGTGCTTTTATGTTGACCTGGCTGTCGCTCGCCTGCTGAGTCTGTCTGATGCTTATCGTTAAGAGTGTGTCTAAAGCTTCCAGTAGAAAGTCAAACAGTTTGGAAAACAGTACGTTTCGTGGGGTCGTCTATGGTGTGTGTGCCTGTGTCTCTGTCTATGTTGGAACTTTAAGTGAAAAGAAAGAAGAAATTAATGAGTTCTTTTATATTTTCACCTGCTGCTTTGCTTCGTGTGGTCAAATTGATGTGTTGTCAAAAATGTAAAAAAAAAAAAATTAAAAAAAACTATGAGTGAATTATGTGTGAAAAAATGTGCACACATTTTGGATTTCATGATGAAGTGCCGGCAAAACAAATTCGTTGAATAATTATTCAGAAAGAGGCTTGTGATCATTAAACCATATCTTTATTTGCACAGGTGATCAAGGTTTTACTTGGAGATAGTGACAATGATGACAGTAAAATATTTGTATGCTACAACCTTATTGATCTCATTCAGAGGGATGTAATTACACAAGAAACAGTCAGATGAAATGAAATCCTGGTATTAGAACATTTCAGATAATCTTGCAGGGAAATACCAATGAATGTCAGCTTGGGAATGTGATATTTTGATGACACTGAGGACAGCTCCATCTGTACACGTCAACATTTGGCACTGCCTCCTCCCTCCAAACCAGATCTGTGGTGTCACACTGATGTACAGGTACAGAGAGAGCAGGCTGACTCCTGCAGATGGTCCTCTGTGAGTCAGGGTGTGTTGGAAAGCATTGCCATAATAGAAATCTCACTAGGATATAGTAGTTTAAGCACTGAAATATTCATCACTGTTCTTCTTTCTGTCAGTGGAGCGGCTGTTTGCTGTACGGTACGTCGGTGTGACGTCACGGCCTCTGGTCTCTGATGTCTTGGTTTGGAACAGAGTTGTTAAATATCACAAAAAGAAAATTAATTCTAAGCCATAAGAATAAATATGTAAATTCTTAAATTGAGTGGTGTTTTACTTTTACAGTTGTTCTTTTGTGTATGCAAACGTCTATGCGAGTGTGTGTATGGCTGTGTGCATTCTGTGTATGCTCTTAAGAAAATGTATAATTCATACATAAATTGAAGGAGAAACCTCAATAAATGAGTGGAGAAACATAACAAATGCAGGTGCTTCCACACAGAGCGTATGAAGTCACTGAATGGTTTGATGTGTATAAAAATTACGTGAATCTTACTAAATGCCGAGGCTTTCACAGTCCCCAGATTTCAGCCCACAACAACTGTTTACTGTTACAACTGTTTTTTCCTTCTCACACATATGTATAATTCAAGATCAGCTATTCAAACACAAAACACTGAACACAGAGCACAGTAACACACCACATTATTTAGCCTACGAACAGCACTCCAAATTAGATAAGTAATTAAGTAATAATAAAACATTTAGAGAAAATTTCATGGATAAATATCCAGCTAAAGCTTCTTATCATGTATCCCACTAAAAAACATCTAAAATATGTGTCTCTTGGTACAAAAAGCTGCAGGCACACACATAGTTTTGTAGAATGTTTATTAAACACCCTAAATTCTGGATGAATGAATGAATGAATGAATGAGCAGGCTTGAAATAAATTATGAGCCACATCTAGAATTACATATATACTACATACATACAATACATATACACTACTGTACATATTTAAACAATACAACAACAAAGGTCCAAAAAATGAAGAAAACCAGTTAGAATAATTTTCAAATTGGGGGACTGTGCTGTGTGTGCTACACATTGTGCTACAGTAGGGGTCGCTGTTTCCTTCTTGCTGCCTTTCTCTTCGGCCCGAAACGAAGAAGAAGACGGGAGGCGGAGTCCCACGTTAGTTAGCGGTTTCCAGCCAGAGTTAATTTTTCTTCCTCGGCCGAGCAGCAGCAGCTTGTCAGCGCTTTAACCTCCAGTATGAACGGGTTAGACGAAGAACCGATGGCTCCACAGACGTTTCTTTACGGTGAGAAAACTTCTGCTGTCGTTTCAGGCTGTTTAACATGACGAATCCTCCTGTTTGACCGCTCACTTCAGGACGAGAGTAACATTACATTTAGCTGCATGTGCTCCTTTGTAATGGAAGCGAATGTTTATATTAGCACATTAAACCATTTAAAGCTTTATAAGTTGTGTTATTAATATCATATGAGGAGGCTGAATGAGTCGTGAACAGCAGCTTGAGTCCGCACTGAATGAACCACACACGTGTTGGACTATCAACATGGCGGCGCCCATGTTTGCTGAACTATGTTGATATTTCAGCATTTTATTTGCACTAAATGCTCTAATTGTTTTATGGTGTTGTTTACATCCAGTTTGGATTCACTGCAAACTTTAAGCTAAAGTTAGACCTGACAGTTTTTAGCTCTTGGGGAAAAGTCCTGTCAACGTGGGTTCAATCACATGTGGCGTCCCCCTGTGGTTCAGAAAGGAGACCCTCCTTCACCTGGTTTGACTCCCAGCAAACACTTTGTGATATATTTTTAACATCAGATCATTTTGTTGTGACTGAATCAGCTATCAAGTCACTCTGTATCATCATGGCTTTATCAAGTCTCTTTGGATCATGTGTCCCATTACTCATTTTCTTTCTCATAAGATGGAATTTTTTAAACATGATTTAGATTAATTTTGGAGACAGGAAACAGATAAAATGATACTCTCATGCTGCTGAACTTGTCTGAGTTGATTCAGACTGGAGGGAAATAACTAAAACTATATTGTTCATGCATGTGATTAATTAATCATTTAGGAAGAGTATGTCGCTTTGATAATTCATATAGGAGATGATACATGTAGGTCAATATGCAACTTTATATTTTATGTCTTTTGAGGATCGTGAGGCCACAATGCACAGCAAATTACTTTATACCAAAATATATTGAAAAGCTATATTCCATTGTTGTAAGTAAAAAAAACTTGATAATTTAGATGCAACACAGACACCAAGTTGTTGTGCTGTTGAATTTGCACCACATGGTTTTCAGTGAAAATATTGTATAGTTATCTCTCCTAATAGATGGACTCCAGGCCATGTGGACATATTCATGTCAGTAGTCTGTATGGCTCCCTCTTGTGTGCACTTCAAATATAGCACCCTACACCAAAATGATTTCCTGTCTGTCACAGATTAAAATCTCACATTCAAACTGCTGCTGTTCGAACACTTTTGTTTATTAGTTGAATTTATTGTCCCCAGGGTGCGTGCTGGAAGCCGGGAAGGAGGTGGTGTTCAACCCTGAGGACGATGACTTCGAGCATCAGCTGGATCTAAGGATGGTGCGTACCCTGAGTTCTGAGGTGTTCAAAGGGGGCCTGTAACACATGCAATCACATGTTATTAATTAAAACTTGTCAGACATTCTATATTTCTCTGCTGACCACTGATTTTACCATATGTGAAACTGCATTTGAAGTTTTGACCACTGTGCGTGGATTGTATCATTTCAGGATATGGGACAAACATGAGGATACTGGCCTCATATTACATAGCCACTGCATCCAATATGTGCAGAGATGACAGTTGATGGAATAAGCCTAGTCACTTGCTTGAAGTGCTTTTAAAGCTAATGCATAGTTACACGTGGCTCATTGCTGGCTAAATGAGAAGTGCTCTTAATTAGCAGCCTCAGAGAAATAGTTCTCCGCCCAGCATTTGGAGAATACGGTCCTTGTGTCTGGATGTGGCACAAGAAGCCAAATATGAATGAAGCAAACAGAATCTGAAGTGATGAAACAAAGTTTAATTTGTTTAAATTTAAAGGGACACTTTACTGATTTTTCAACCAGTCTGGTTAGAAAATTGTATTGTATTGTTAAAATGAACAGTGTTTAACTTCCCTCCATGCTGCCTGCATCCAGAGCTCCCTGCTCATTTGCTGGCAAAAGATTTTTGCCTTGGGCTGTTGAATTACAGATTGTGCTTTTTCACATATTTGTATGCGCCTCCACAGACAGTTGGATCAAAAGAGGGGCATGATATTTTTTAAGATGGAGCCAGAATCATCAATCATAACAAGTTTCTTGTATAGCTCATGAAACTCACATCAAACTGACCAAATATGAATCAAGATTGTGTTCGTGCATTGTCTGCTTCCTGCTTCAAATGTTTTCAACATGTTTGTGTACTCTTTAGTTCTAATATGAGTAAGTTCATCACCAGGCTTTTTTTTTTTCTTGCTGCTTGAAAACAGACAAGCCAAAACTTGCAGTGTAGGTCACTCACTAGCTGGACCATTTAGTGGGTCAGTGCAGAACATTGCATTGTGGTTGTTGTAGGTTTTCTACCTTTTGAGCACAAGGGAATACCTACCTAACCCTGGTCATGTAGCACCAATTTCAAAAAGATTTGCAGCCCAATTTTATGAAAACCTTTTTTCCAGTGATGAAATGCCCCTTTCCTTTTAATTGGTAGCTGTTCTTGTAATTTAATTAGTTTGAAATTAGCATCCAGCTTCAAGAGGTGATTAAATTTTTTGTAGCACCCTCTCATGCTTAGTGTTTAAGTTACTCTCACATTTGGCAAAATAATTACCGTCTACACAAGAATAATTACATGCCTGAGCTTGAAACCCAATTTGAGTCTTAACTTAGTCCCCCTCTAACAAGGCAGATGTTTAACAGTAGTTTTAGGAAACATGCAAACACTCATTTTATGCTCATGACTGCTGAATAAGTTTGTATCCAAATCAAAGTCAGTGACTGACAGTGAGTGGTTTTATTTTGTAATGTTCTGTGTTTTCACTTAACACTTAACTTTCCCCTCTCCAGGCTTGTGTGGACCCCAGCACGAAAGACGAACTTCACATGGTGGAAGTAGAGGGACAAGACACAGAGGGTCAGAAAATCAAGGCAGCACTGGTCTCACTGAAGCCCTCTACCCTGCCAAGTGTAAGTGAATTCTTAAACTACTACAAACACCTCTTGTCTGTGTGAAGAATCCAGTTGGTTGGTCTCTGTTTTCCAAAAAAATTTGATCAGACATTTTGCCCCATACCACAGTGTAGAAGTCTGTAATAGAGCCCTTCATGCCAGATAGAATTTCAAGCTTTCTTGAATCAATAGAACAAATTTTAATATATCACACTTTTTTTTGTTTGGTGTACATGTTTGATAAAGAGTAGAATATATACTGCACATGGTCAGTCGTTCTTTTGGGAGGAAGCCAACTTGGTTTTTACTCAAGATGGAGTGTTCATGAAGGAAATCTACTATTCTTAGTATTTAGAATACTAAAGAAAAAATTACCTTAACAACTACCGACTTCTTGTTTTTGCTTATGTGCACTTCTAAGCATGACTTCTCAGCCACCCAGACAAGTCAAAGGCCACGTTGGTTGAATAATGCTACTCTAATGAACTAAAACAAATACCTTTCATTCTTTTAAATGCTGCTAACCAGTACTATCTTAAGGTTATTGAACTCCAAACCTTAGGAGCACCCAGTTAGTGTAGAGTGCACCTTTCAACTCTGTACAACATGGATGCTAATGTGAGTTTGTTGCAGGTGTGTCTCGGTGGTTTCACAATCACACCCCCAGCAGTCTTCCGTCTGAAGGCAGGTTCTGGTCCAATCCATATCAGCGGACAACACCTTGTCAGTGAGTATTTGTTCCAAGAGTATACAGCTGGTTTAAATGTTCAGGAAAAGTGTTCAGTGTCGGATTTAATGTGGGGATTTCTAGGGTTTATGCATTAGTAACTAGTTTCAAGCACAGTAAAATCATTTGGTTTTGGTGGTAGTGTTTAAACCTGGTCTAACATTTCTAACTTGTTCTTAAAGTGATGGAGGCTGATCAGTCTTTTGATGAAGATGACGACGATGATGAAGAGGAGGAGGAAGATGTCAGAACATCGAAGAAAAGACCAGCTGCCTCCCCTGCCATCAAGGCTCAGGTTTGTTTACCTCCTTTACTGCTTTAGTTGTAAATTTGTCCAAATTCAATTGGCCATAACCCACTCTTTACCTCCTTACAGAAAAAGATGAAAATGGACATGGAGGATGATGATGATGATGAGGACGACGACGATGAGGACGACGACGATGAAGATGATGATGAGTGAGTGTCGAGCTTCACACACTATGCTGATCTTTTCAAATTAGAAACTCGAGCACAGTGGGATCCAAAAGTTCAACAAACCAAAAACTGTTCTGTTTAATCTCTATGAATTTTTTTTGCCTGCATTCTCTCCTCATTAGAGAATCCAACTTTCCAAGTATCCTGGTGAATGTCTTGTGTTGATACACATACTCGTTCTTTCTCAAATCTCTTAAAGAAAATCAGTGGGGGTTTTTAGGGCTAGTTACTGTGAAGTGTAAGCTGTGCCAAACGACTGTCTTTTCTTTCCCTTGGACTTAGACAGGCACAGCTTCACTGCATGTTAAGTTCACTGTCCTGCTGGGAAATGAACCTGATTCTGTTCATCACGATGCCAGCGGGCATCGCAGGCGTCTGTATAACAAAGAGGGTTTTCTCTTTCATCAGCTTGATGTCGATAATTTGCAAGGGAAATTTTAATGTGATTTGGTCCGTGTTAAACATTTCATATGTCATTAAAGCTGCCAGGAAACGGTTGCTTTACTATCTGGCAGTTTGACAGCAAGTCTACTTCTGAATGGACGGTGTGGGTGCTTTATTCTTCACCTGGCTTTGTACCTGTGATGGGAATGCTGCTCTTTGTTAGCTTGATGTACTGGTGTGGGTTTAGATCTGCCTGCTTTTTCTATAAATGGAAATTACTCTGTATATCTGTGCTACCTGAGAAACAGTCAAGCTAGATTTTCACACTGGGATAGTTATTCAGCTTCAGAACAATTTGGATCTCGGCTGCTTTTTGATCAAACATTTGGCATCATTACAGACTGGGACATATTTCAGTTTTCATTGCAAGCCTTTCAAAAACTTCTCAAACTGAAAGCACTAGCAATAGTGACAATAACATACAAAGGACCATATTTATTTTGTTTATGCTCAATTTTTTAAGACCTACGTAGTTCACATGTAAAGAGCATCTTAGCATAAATGTGTGTTAGTGTTGAATGAAAGAGATGAGGGAACAACAATGGGAGAAAACAGGCCTTTCTCTAAGACCTAAAAAATAATCTTCATCAGTTCTAAATAGCTTCTAAATGCTTTCTATTTTAGTTCTTGTTTTAATTTTTAACCATGTTTTGATTTTTTTTTTTTTTTTTCTTTCAGGGATGATGAAGAGGATGATGATGAGGAGAGCGAGGAGGAAGAGTCACCTGTTAAGGCGAGCACATATTCCATCCTGTTTTGACAGTTCCAGCTGAATGACCGCACAGTTCTTTCTCACTGACAGCAGCTTATTTGTTACAGGCCAAGCCGACACCAACCAAACAACAAGCCTCTGCTCAGAACGGCAAGAATTCTAAAGCTCCCGCCACAAAGCAGGTAACAACTACTTTTCATGAACTAGATCTTTTTAATCCATGAAATAGCATGTGGGTGCTCTACTTAATAACTGTTGAATGTAGTCCGTATTTTAATATTTTCAAAGATTAGAAATTCATGTAAAGCTTTCTCTCATCACATTTAATTTCAATCAATAAGACAAACAAAAGATAGTGTTTTCCTAACATCTCGACTTGATGTTCTTTATAGGAAAAGACCCCTAAAGGTAAGGGTGAGAAGTCGCCTAAAACCCCACCAACTCCCAAAGCAGTTTTGACTATTCCTGAGATCAAAGCCAAGATGATGGAGGCAGTGAAGAAGGTTGGTGTCCTTTTTAAATGCATTTATTGTTTCTTTACTATCCCTTTCCTCCATTTGCAAATATAATACCTGACATGACTAAATTTGCTCATTCGTTGTAATTCTTTCTGTTTTCCAGGGAGTCACGTTACCTAAACTCCAGCCCAAGTTTGAGAACTTTGTGAAGCATGGCTACAGAGTCTCAGAGCCCAAGGTATCCACTTTTTTTTTTTCTTTTTTCTTTTGTTTTTTTTGTCCTACCACTAGGCAGCTCCAAAGTTTTCAAATCACACACAGCCGAAGTAATAGCATTAAAGTAAATACACTGACTCCTGTGTTTATGTACAGGAGCAGATCAGGAGAGAAATAATGTACACAGTGCTGATTTTGCTTTTTCTAACAAGACATTTCAAATGTCTGTGTCCCTGTCACATGCTTGGACCACCATGTTAACAGCTTTCTTTTTTCTTTAGGTGGTTGCAGAGCTGTGGAAGTGGAGACAGACAGTGAAGGATGCCAAATAACAATCTCAGTAATTTTATTGTCTATTTTTATGACTTGTTAATACCCATGGCACCTCTCAAACCCTCTGAAGCCAAACTCTGTGCCTCACACTTCTTTCACATGTTGTTAAGTCCAGCTCCACCTGCCCTCCTGTATGAAGAGATGAGAGAGATGGTGATGTGGATGGTGACAGTGCACTGTGGTGTTTCATTGTCTTTCTTCCTCCATCACCCTCTCATTAGGGCAGAGAAATTATTTGGTTTGTTGAATAAACCCTGGGAGAAGATATCTTCTTGTGTTTTTATATTAAATCAGTATATATATATAGTTAATTTGGCCTCATGCAGGAACAATAAAATGCATCAGATAATTACACACACTTAAGAAGCACGTACAAGACAGCAACAAGAAACTTGAATCTCAAATCTCTATATTTCAACAGCCAATAAAACATCTAAGCTAGTGTCAGCCATGATCAAATCTTTTGGTAAAGTAGAATTTTTGGCTGGCATCAGCAGTAAGGATCACAATGTTGATATTGATAGAACAATAATCATCTGCCTAGTACCATCATGAACATGAATAAACTTTGCACTTTTTGAAATGTTTTGAATGTTTATGCTTTTATGAGATTCTGGAGGTAAAGACCCCATGACAAACTGTCCACTTAGAAGCATTGTATTGGAATTAGACATTTTCTCGTGTATTATGTATTTTACCGTCCGCAAATTAACCATTATTGTGAAAAGCAACAAGCTGCATTAACATTTGAATGTCACAAATGAAGCAGCCCACATCTTTCAGCTCTGTAAGTGGCCTAAGTGGAGATTGGTCTGTTTCACTTGTTTGTATTGCCATGACTACTAAAAGCGGATGGGCTGGTGGTTAACTGCATGAAACATGAATTTACAAATGTTTGTGGGTTTATTTTGGGGTGGTTGTTTTTTTTTTCAATTACAAGATGCTTAGAAGTCAATCCAGGATTATTTTCCTCCCACCCCCATACTCAAGTTTCACGAGGCCACAAATTTGCTCATTTGACCAGTTATGGTAATCTTAAAACTGTTGTTGCATGAGGCCTGTTCTCACAGAAGATCATTCCATGTTCTCAAGAAACAACTGTACATTTGTATGACTTTAAATATACTGTGGGTTTGGATGGGCTGTCCCAAGATTAATTAAATAAAATAATGTGAAAGCGTAGTAATTGTTCTTTCTCTTCAGTGAGAACCCCTGCCTCTCTAGTAAGTGGACTGAAATTTTCTTTACCAATAAAGTTTGGTAGCTTGCAATTATAAACTCAAGTTCAACTGTTTTTATTCTTTCCAATATGGTAACAGGTGTCACTTGATTGCTTTTTTTTTCTTGTATGAAGCCTCAAGTGGTGTCACAACTTTGCACCTATAGCAAGAACAATTAAAAAAAGGAAGCTTTTATTGTCTGAACATTTGTTAAGACAATTCTATTCAAAAGCTGAAAGAAGGGCTCTTACATATACTATAATGCTGTATTTTCTTTCATGTATATTTCTTTAAATCGTTCATTTTGCATTCAACCAATCCTGTAGAAAACATGTTTTGTTTCCAGTATAATTATACAGCTGTGGGCCAACTTCTTTTTTCTTTATGTTTTCTATTTTTCACACTGTATTTTCTGATCATGTTGCAACCAATAATAGTCTTTCTTTCAGTAAGATGTCCTGGTGATACTTTCTGTAACAGAGAATAGGGATAACGCATTTTTTGCCTCCAAATCTCTGTGTTACTGTGATCTCTGTGGTTTAGAATATTACATAATGTTGAGATTGATGCATGTTGTATTTCTGTTGTAACAAACTGCACAACTACTGTGATTAGATCAAGGGTCACATATGGCAAACAAAAAATGGAACCTGGGCTGTTTGCATTTTGTGACCCTTGATCAATTAACATTTTATAGTCATGCAGTCATATGACAACAGAGTTTAAAGAACTGCATGTTTGTGAGCAGGATGTGCCCCAGTTTGTTTTGCCAGGTTACCTTTGTGGAAAGGTTTTCCTAGGTGTCACTTTTTTTTGCTCAGCAGAAGCAGCAGCTATCCCCAAAATAGTTGTTGCCATGAGAAAAATCTGCTGAAAATTGCATATCAGCCAAATAAAGTGTAATTTGTAACTTGAGTATTGAATGGAGGCATGCAGAGACATGCAGGTGATTCAAATGTTAAGATAAAGCAGACAACTTCCCCCTTCCCTTTAGATAAAAGCAACACAGTTTGATCTGAAATTCTGCTTCCTTATTTTGTGTAGGTGGAGAATTGTATCTCATTTCAACTTGATTTAATTCAGGTTTTGTGGACAGGCACATTTTCCCATTGCAACTGTGCTTTGTGATTTAGTCTAGCAGACATTGGATGTATTTTACACTGAAAAAAATCTCATGCAGCTTTAACACAACAAAACACAAGTCTCCTGCACAGGACTCCAGTCATGCAAGAACTAGCGTATGTGCATGTTTATGCAACAACAGTTTTGACTATTATGGATTCACAGACATGGTGATAAGGCCACTTAAAGACCATTAAGCCCACTCTGCTCATTTCTACCTGTAGTGGTCCAATAAATGACCACTTAGAGCAGTGCATCATTTACTGCCAGGGTGATAAAAGGATGATGGACAGTCATAATTCATCATCATTTAGTGATTCAGTAGCACTGAAATGTATGATGTGATGGCCTGGATTTACTGTGATAAATAGCCCAACCTTGATGAGATGATTAGATTAGAGGAGCCAACAGGTGTATTGTGGTCTGAATTTATGCAGCAGAGACGAGGAGGGAAGGAGCCCTGCCATCTGTGAGGAGGAGAGGGGGACAATATTTCACATGAGCCACTGGGAATGCTGAATACTGTGACACACACCCTGTTAATGATGCAAATGTTTGACATTCAAGTATGCACCTATAATTAATTATTGTCAGGATTATCAGTTTTCTCAAAGCACGTCACAGTGTAGATATAAAATCTTACAAAAATAAAGAAAATCTGATTTGGCTGCATTGTGTGAGTTTATAGGACAGAAGCAGACTGGGGTCAGACGGTTTGGCCACTTGTGAAATCGTTACCATTATTACTTTTTGGATGTGACCTGAGGGGAAGAAAGAATAATGATTAGAGAACGACATGCAGAATGGGAACAGAGGGAAAGGAGAAGTAGAGCAAGGCAGTGCTGGGTCTGATGAATAACAAGAAGCATAACTTGAAGGCAAAGTGATGAGACACAGGAGGAAGAAGGTGAATTTGATCTGTGCTGGAGTGAAATAGTACTTCAGAGCTTTTCCCACATCATGTAACAGCTTAAAATATATATGTATATGTATGCTGGCCTACACAATAATACTTTTATTGGTGCTTGAAAATATAATACACTATTTATAATGCACAGTACATTCATCCATCCGTACAATATGTATATAGTGTCTAAACGCAGTTGCCGATATACACCACAAGGTGGCAGTAGAACCAAAGCAACTTTCATTTTGTTAGCCATTATGATGCTGTGTATCCATCAACCTGAAGGAAGATGGCTTCCAGCCAGAGTAAAGTGAGGCCCTGATGATTTCAGATTCTTGCCTCAGTGGGAAACTCGTCAGCAACCTGAGTGTCTGTCATGTTTGACCACCAGCATTTCAATGCCAATGTACTGCATGTTTGAGGGAAACGTTATAATTAAATAACATCAGTGCATGCCAGCTGTTTGTGAATGACTTATCTCATGTGTACTTTATTATTGCGCTATTGGTATGAATATTGGTGCATAGAGCCTCTATTTTTTTCTATTTTCGACAGTTTGTTTCACTTCCCTCATCTTTTAAATGTATTAAGCTGTTTCAATTATCCATCTTTCTATCTTATCTTGTAAAGCACTTTTGAGTCGCAGTTCCTTTTATGGAATTTTACTGTTAATTTGTATAAAGGAATTTTCACAAGGCAGAAACAGTAGATTTTCCACTTTTATTTTATGTACAACACAAACTCTGCAAAATCACAATTTAAAAAGTTTTAAAAAACTGAAAAGTTGCTGAGTGCAGCAACAGCTATTGAGATTTAAAAAAAAACAAAAACATGAGCAATAAGCCAAGACCTTTCACACAAACTAATCACAGAATGAAATGAAATACATAGCTAACAACATCTGTTGCTGTATGTATGTCAGCAGGAGTATTGGCAATCTGAGTTAAAGGAATCAGTTACTGTAATTTATATAGTTGCACTTTCACTCTGGCACTTGATTAAAACACAACAGTCGACAGACATATTGAATCATTTGTCACATTCATATAAATAAGGCACAAACACATGCAAATAATGGGAGCAAATTCTCAGGTGCCAGATGTTTATATCGATTCTAAAGCCTAAATAGTAACAAATGGTGTTAAGAGTTGTCCATTGCAGTATCTGATTTCTAATCAGTGCATTCAAACAGTTTTCCCAAACACACTGCACATTCCAACGCACTACGTTCTAACATGTAGCATGTACAAATATCTTCTACATACCAAGTTGGTTAATATCACAGGTGTTTCACCTTAATCTTAACTTAGTGCTTTACAGGTGTCAACTAAGTGGATAATATACTACATAGTATACAAATCAGTAAGCACTGAGTGTAGTTCCAGACAGGGCAAGGCCAATAAGCTCTTTAAGAAGTAAACAGCCATTATTTAAAACTTTAATGCATTTGTGAAAATAATATTACAGTAACATCACAGGGTTGCCCTGAAGAAACTAAAATGTAAAATAAAAAACAGGTACTGATCACCGCCTGGGATATATCTTTTCAATGTTTCAATCTCTTGGTTGGAATTGCATGAATATCAAAATGTTCCTTCAGCCTCTAACACTGAGTCCTGTCCTGTTCAAACGTATTCCTTGCTGCTGGGGGGTCTGGAGATGGGGTACTTGGGTGTAGATTTCCCTCTTGGACAGGATGCTGCCAGCATGGCACCTCCCACTACAGCCAGGAATGCTCCAGCCCAGGCAATGAAGATGGCAGAACCAAACTCATATCTGCAAAAAGAGAAGTGACAGTAAGTCTAAATGGTTAACAGACGCTCATCAGCAGTGGAAGAGTGGCTGGACACATGCAAATGTCTGCATACAGAAGGGGGGGAGGACAAGCTTCAAGCCACTATCTTAAATAAACCAGCTCATCCAACATGTTTGGAGACTTTGCATTCTGCTAACGGAAGTGTTGAACTTTTAGTTGTGTGGCACTTGTTCTGGTTGATGATGTAGATTTTATTCAATTAAAAAAAAACAGACTCAGGACAAGCAAACTGGTGCATAAAGGTTCAGCTTACATTCTC
Source organism: Holacanthus passer (assembly GCA_025331565.1). Classification (NCBI taxonomy): domain Eukaryota; kingdom Metazoa; phylum Chordata; class Actinopteri; family Pomacanthidae; genus Holacanthus; species Holacanthus passer. The sequence continues at coordinate 9,845,304 of JAFREQ010000005.1, forward strand.
ATGTACTTACTTGGTATTGACAGGGGTGAAGGGGTTGTAGAAGGCTTGGATGATGTCGTGAGCATACCAAGAGCAGGCAACGATGGAACACAAAGCTGTGGGAAGGCAAAGCACAACATCACTGAAACTGTTCAGAGTCCAAGAAAAAGAAATACACAGACACAAGAAAACATTAAATGGCTTCTTACCTCCAATCAGGATGATGATGCCTCCAGTCATGGCAATGCGAGACTTGCGCGTTTTGTCATCTCCTCCACAGTTGGTGCACTTCATTCCCATGCAGGCTACACCCAGGCCAGCCAGCGTTACAATAATGCTAACAATCATGAGGGCGCGGGTTGCCTGGAGGGCACCTGGATACGACAGGATAGGGTTAATCCATCAGATATTGTGACAAGTATTTTGATTTACTACTTCAACAGTTAGTTCATAGGGTCAAGGGTGTGGCACAATTTGACTTAGCCAGGCCGAAAGAAAAAACAAACCGCTTTTGGCACTGAATGGAATTTTATAAAGAAATATGTGGCATTTACACTCCCATTAAAAACCTCAATATTTTTTGCTTTCATTTGATTCAAAGCCATCATCGGGGTAAAAGTGTAAACAAGCACAACAGAGCGGCTTCTGTCTCTTGTGTCTCATCGCCGCTCCCTATAACAACGCACCACAGAAACTGGCTCTAACCGGAAGCCTGAGAAATGCTAAAGGGGGGTGGGGGAGCGTGTGTGTGCGTTTGTATGCGTGTAAGCCAGAAACAGGTTTGACCAGGTTTCAGGTTTCATTATGAGGAAGACACTCCTAATTTCAGGTTCCCAGGTACAGTCTCTTTTTTAGCAGGTGGACATTTCGCAGCTACTCGCTAAAAAGACACAGGCCCTCTTTAGAATGTGAAGAATTCCCACTGTGGCTCCAGCTGAAGAGTGAAAATCTAGTCGCACTTCACATATCAATTAAAATACACATATCAGTTGATACTAAACTTCAAGTGTGTGTTAGTAGATTCTGAGCAGGTATTTCTGAATAATGAGCCACTATTTGTGCACTTGCTCCATATCTAACCACAGCTTTATTCACACAATGTTTATCAAAGTTGGTTTGTGTTCATGTTTGAAGAGGTGATAAGACACAATGTGCTGCAGATATTTTATCAAATGTTTTCATAAGTCAATAGAAAAAAAAGCAATAATAAAAAAAAGACATAGGCTTTTGGGAGGAAATGGCCAGCTTGTGAACTCACAAGTTAACAAGTAACTCACAGCTGTAAGGGCATTTTAGTGAATACAGCAAGTACACACACACAACACACACACACACACACACACACACACACACACACACACACACACAGGGAGGGACCTGTGTACAGAAAGCATCCCTGACATTCTGGCAGTTTATGCCTGAGGCCAGCCTATCAATCAGATGATTCTGAAACAAGTACAATGACAAATCCAACTGTCCTGCTACCACTGACCCATTTAGCCACTGCGTAAAGATAACAGATCAGAGTCATAAACACAGATACTGTGCACGGCCTCGTGATGTAACTTTAAAAAGGAAATGCATTTGTTCGACGGCCTACATGATTACCAATGAATAACCATTGCTTTTTATAACATTTCCCTGAACCATCCAAAAGGCCTCGCGCCTTTTGTAATCCTTCAACCTGTTCATTACATAAGTGCTTAAACATTTTGAAAAATGAAAAGGTTAAACGATTACAAAAGACCCCACACCTTTTGTAATCATTTAATCTGTTCATTATACAAGTGTTGTGCGCAAACGTTTTGAAAAAAATGCTGCATCTAATAGTGTTTTCCCAGGCATTATACATGAAGGAGTCAACGGTTCAGGGCCCGAAACAGAGCAAATAATGCTTTTCTGTTCATTTGATGCCCTACAGGCCGAAGACAAAGAGACTGTTGACCAAACAGAGGCCGATACAGGTGTTGTTTAACCTCTAACCACCTATGCTGTGTAATGTAAGGCCTACACATGCAGGAGGAGGGGCAGGCTTACTAGAAAATGGCTCCAGGATAATCATTGCCTAAGAGTAAAAAGCGATGCATACATTGCCTAAGATCATTTTTTAAAATAAATGATCTCTAAGCCGTTTAAGTGCACAGTTGCAGGTGAGGCCTCAAGCTGCGGTTTCAAAGAAATAACTGCATTCTGAGAGATAAAAGGGGAGTTAATAAGTGACAAAACCGGTTTGACCAAGCCACAGGAATCTGGGAACAGCTAAGGAGTTGTAAAAGACAGCTTAGAAGGAACTGTTAAAAAAATGGCTGACAGAAAAAAAGTTAAGAGCTTCTGTACAACAGGTGCCTCTTACATCATTTCCTGTTAGAGTACAGATTTTAAAAAAATAGTTTAAAACCAGTTTTAAGGCCAAGATACATTTAGAGTGATAACGTAAAAAATAAGCTTATGTGTGTTTGGATTTTGAGGATACTTTCAAGCCACAAACTTGAAAAAAGTGAGTCATTTCAAGCAAACGGATCAACTCTAAACTAAAAAATAAAAACATCATAAAAGTGGTCACGTGGTGTGGAAGGCCACAGTGTGGCTGCAGTGTAGGTGTGTGTGTGTGTCTTACTGTTGAGCTGTAGGATGGAGTCGTAGACCTTGCACTGGATCTGGCCTGTGCTCTGAAAGGCGCAGGACATCCACAGTCCCTCATACATGGCCACGGCCGTGATGATGTTGTCCCCCACGTACGCGGACATCTTCCACTGGGGCAGAATGGTGCCAATTATGAGTCCAATTACCCCCAGGAGAGCCAGGGCGAAGCCCAGAATCTGCAGACCCGAGTTGGCCATTTTCTTCTTCTTCCTCTTCTTCTTCTTAAACAAAGACCACTTGTTGTGAAGGTAAAAAAAATACTCCTCAAAACTTGACGGTTTTAACTAACTTTCTTGTTGATAAAGTTTGATCCTCTAATTCCTCTGTTCGCTCTCTTTAAAACGACTCCGCCGACGACAATGACGGTTCAGTTTCTGAAGTGTGTCGATGCTTCCTCACGCACCTGTTCCTCTGCCGCACCTTGACTGCGGAGGGAGCCGCGGGAGCGAGCTTTTTTAGGCGGTTTCTGTTCCAGGTGGGCGGGGACGCGCACGTAGTTTCGACTCATCAAGCGTCGCGACAAACACCTGAAGTTTCATGATGTCAGTGTTTCCTGAAACAGACCCCAGAGATAGCTAGATAGATACATAGATACAAAGGTAAATATAAGATAGATAGATTGATTGAAATAATATAATATAAGATAGATAGATAGATAGATATAATATGTATAGATAGATACATAGATAGATAGATAGACAGACAGATAGATATAATATAGATAGGTAGGTAAATATAATATATTATAATATGTGTAGATAGATAATAGATAGAACTTCCATCTTCACACTTTGCAGGAAGTTAATTAGGTCTGTGAAGGTTCTTAGTCATCCAGGTCATGGTATTCAAAAAAGGGTTGATTTAATGGCAAATGGACTTGATTGTAGATTCCTGAAGAAATTTCACTTCTCAGCACCCAAGAAGATTCTTTAGCTCAGAACTGAAGAAGCTTCTTGGAAGAGAAGTGAAGCATCTTCAAGCATCCACAAGCCAGTCCAGTTACAGTTGAATCAAGCCTTATTTGAAATTTGTGTCTGATGATTTGGTTTCTATTGTTTCTGATAAATATGAATGATGATACAGAAAAGGCATCTGATGTTAAAACTGTACATTCCAAATTTATAATAAATCAATAAATATCTTTAAATGTCATATTATTTGTGAAAAAATTAAACAAAATGAAAGTGGACATTTAAGAGCCAGGCTTAGTCATAATCCGAGATGTAACCACCATGAGACGCTTGGTAAGCAGAATAACAAGAAGATTCAAAACCACAAGACATTTTAAGAGAAGTGAGTGAAAAAATGGGAAGCTGAAGATGTGAATGTGAAAAAGTTGAGTGGAAAAGAAAAAAGAGAATGAAGAAAAGAAAAGAAAATTAAGTTTCATACAATTAAAACAATATTATTGGGAGACGAGTCAAAAAAGACATTACACCGTGTAATGTGATCAGAAGCCATTTCACCATCTATTTTCAGAACTATATGAATTGCAAAATTATATTTGTAAGTAAGTTCTTGTACTCATTTGAACTGTTAGGTGCAGGAAGATTTAACCTCACACACACATAGTTTTTAATTATGCACAAATTGAACAATCAACATCTGAAGATGGCAGAGCTGGGGTATTCACTACCAACAAGGGATCTGGCTTTTTAAAGTGAAATAAGGAAGAAATTTTGATTATTTGATTCTAATATCATATGAACTAAATGCCTTTTTATCAAGCATTACATCGTATAAAAGAGTGACGTTAAACTGTATTAGTTATTTTATTTGAATCTTGTTTTACATATTCATGTAAATATCACAGTGCGTTTGCATGTGTATATTTTTTTACAACCCAAACCTATTCTTAAAAAAAAGCATTACATAGGATAATTTTTTTTTTTCACTCATATAGTTTTGTTGACTTTATAATTTTTATATTTAATGTGTGTGTGTATGTGTTTTGTTTTTATATCCCGGTGGGGACTTTGACCTGACTACACACCATCCCATGGGGACATCCTGTCACCTTGGGGGCAAAATTGAGGTCCCCATGAGTCCAGACTGTTTTTTGAGGGTTAAGATTTAGTTTTAGGGTTACAATTAGATTAAGGTTTGTGTTAGGGTTAGGCATTCAGTTGTGATGGTTAAGGATTGGGTAAGGGGCTAGGGAATGCATTATGTCAATCGAGTGTCCCCATGGGGATAGTGATACGAACATGTGTGTGTGTGTTTCTGACTTATGACACACACACCAGACCAAGACCAGTTAATTGGCAACAACTGGTGCAACTGGGGACAAAAGCCATATCCCCAATTTGGAAAAATGCTGATTTTTGGTTCAGTGGTTGAGGTTAAGGTTAGGTCAGGGTTTGGGTTAGACAAGTAGTCGTTAAGGTTAGGGTAGGGTTGTGTGTGTGTGTGTCTGCGTGCATGTGTGTTAGTCAGCTGAATTGAATTGAACTTCACTCTACCGTGGAGGAGGTACATTTGAAACCTGGAAAATCACCCGGCAGTAGGAGTGGCCCTCGGCCCACACAAGTTTAATGTTAAGCCAGATGAATGAATTACAACAATAGTTATCAGTATGAATATGGGTCATTGATGGATCCTGTTGTTCACTTGGAGAGCAGAGTATGAATTAGGGTCTGGTTTAGTTGTTGTGTGAGTTAGCTAATGCCTGATACTGTATTGAATCAAGTGTTGGACTACAGGATGTAAATGTTCCCTGCCAAAGGTGAATGAGATAGACCGCAGTGTCCTTAATCAAAGCACTTTTTCCAATACATCAACTCACTAGTCAATAGAATGTGTTTGTACCAGTCAGCTCCACTTATGAGGATTATCTGTAACCCTCACTTCCCCTTTAGACACTCTGAAACAAACATTGAAAAAGAGAACTTCTTTATTGTTTCTCATGTAAATAATTATACTGCAGTATAATTATTACAGAAAAAAACATACATGTATTTTTTTTCTGTCACTTTTGAAACCATTCTTTTCCATTAGTCTTTACTTGTTACTGTTTATGTGAGCATAGATAGTAATACCACTACAAGTAAACATTCCCCTCAAATCCTTTACTCAAGTAAATTCATTCCTCCTGACACACTTGCAAAAAGGTGGAGATCTAAGCAGTAATCCAGGAAGCTGAGACATTGAGTTTTATTTTCAGGAGCACTGTGCCCTGAGGGAGAACAGTTTTCAGCCCTGACCAGTTCACTATGACAACATGAAAGGAAATCCCAGGGTTTTACATGTCAGTTTTCAGCCAGATAGAGATCAAGTCTTGTACGCCATGTCAGATTTGCTCTGATTTTGGCTTGATAATTGGATTCTCAAAATAGTCACAGCATATACATTATATGTGTGTCATGTGGATATTTCAAATTAGGTACATGTTAAGAATCACTTTAGGATTTGACTTCATTCTCTGTTGTACAGCTACATTATGGTCTGGCAACAGCAACAGTTACAGTTGTTTCAATTTAAGTACAAGTCAAACAGGTTTTGTTAAGCAGCTGCTGGCACCAAAGGAGTTCTTAAAAAACATAAAATATGCCACAAAAATAAAAGAATTTCCATGCACAAGGAAGTCTAACAAGCACAGGCATGTGAATTTCTCACACACTTTTCCTGGATTGCATGATAATCTCTAAATATAGACATGTGACTGTCAGGTTTCGAAAGCACTATGATACTTGCGCAACACTGTTCAGATTGATACCCACAGTCACCCTCTGAGTCATCACATACTATGGGAAAGACGCTGTAAGGAGTAAATATGTTTTACTCGCCACAAGTTTCTTTGCCTGTCAAATGACTCATCTGAAGAGAAACAGATGACACTAAATGGAGCGAGTTAAATGTTTTTATTTTGTTTCACAGGGTGTGTTCACTCTTGGTCAACTGCCTCTTCAACCATTTATTAACAATGCTCTTAAATCCCAAGTCAATGACAAACAGTTTCTTAAGACTGATTGTAATGGTTTGTATTGTACTGTTGACTGGAGCACTAACTGAGGAGGTGTCATAGCTTTTGCTACTAAAGTAACTTTGTTTTTAAGTTGGATCATGTATATCTGCAGGCTATAAAATTATTCTACTATTAAAAACTAAGACGACATGATAAGAAAGTTTTTCCCAGAATTAGTTGAAGGTTAATCTCACTGAGCAATATAAGTTATCACCTACTGCCTTTGATATTTAGTGTCATAATTTTGGGTTGTTAACCTTTTTTTCTCTGATCAGATGTTTTCCAATTAGGATTTAACCTCGCCACCTGACACTTGTGTGCTGATGTTACCGTAATGACTCACTGTAATCCTTTTTCCCTGAGTGTGCATGTTGTACCATCATTATGGGGAGCAGGCTGGAGGACAAAAGGTGATATGGGGATAGGTGAAACAAACATAACTCTGAAGTGCAATGCTGTCATCTGGTGGTTACTGTGAATATAAAACAAAGCTATAGACACGCACCCATTTTAGCTCTTAGCTCAGTGGCTGTAACTAAAGCACCATATATGCTGTGTATTCATTCTGTACAGAGGCACCAGTTGACCATTTTTGAGGGCAATTTCAGGAGATTTCTGAAATTAACCAAAAGCATGTATGTCAGGTTAATTCTTAGTCAGTGCCCTTGACCTGTCCACTGACTTAGAGCTTGAGTTGTCCCCCAGTGCACAGTGGCTCCTGCTCCCCGGGGAAGAGTTAAATGCAGGGATCAAAATTCACTGTGTTGTACCGGTGTGTATGATTGTATGTGACACTAAACCTGATTTACAAATTATCTGTTCAACTCTGAACTCCAAATATATCATGGCATTTTTGTGCAAAAGGCTCAAAAGGCTCAGGTGTATTAGAAGGCCCTAAGTGGTACCAATGAGAAGCAGTGCTGTTGTCTACTCCCTCAAAAACCTCAGTGGAAAATACCATGCACCAACCGAGAGGTATAATACACTAACTGTAAGGACTGATACTCCAAAGGATGTTAATGATGCATTGCGAACCATAAATGGTTTGAATGTCAGGAAGGTTGTACAGCTCAGACAAATGACTTTGATGGACACTGTATGATTTAATATCTTTTTTTTTTTAATAGTGTGTGCCAAGTTGCAAACTTAATGGTAGCAGACATTGCATATCCCTTATGTAATGGTGGCAGAGATGCAATGGGATGCTTGCACAGGAAAATCCCTGAAATTCCAATATTGGTTATCCACAATTAGAATCATCATGGAAAAGTAAAAGGTAGGAGAAGACTCCTGGGAACAGGATAGATAGACCACATTGCCCAAAACCAGGAAATTCTTGAAAGGCACTGCTGGGATTTGAACCCAGGATCTCCTGTTTACTAGACAGGCGCTTTAACCAACTAAGCCACAGCACCAGATAAAGTTTCCTAAAACATTATAAAAGGTGGTGTTTTGAATATGTTTCCCAGCCTGAATCTGACTCAGGTTTGTTGGCTGTCCTGAGAACACATTAAACTCTATTGCAACTGGCTCTGTCCATCTTCAATGAGTTTACTTGAGTCTCTGCTTTTGACTCTGATCCTGAGTTGCCTGATTCATCTTACCTAAGTAGAGACAAGATCATCAAGTATTGCAGCAGGAGCCTAGATTAAATCTGCAATCTGCACTGTGTTATGCCTCTTGTAGAAGATGATGAAGAAGATCATATACATGTAGATCATTTACAGGAACACAGTGTAATTTAGAACTTGATAGCCATTGGCTTTTGCTTACATTGTGTGAAATGATTTTAGGTGTTCTGTATTTAATCAATCAATAATGGGTTATAAATGTTCTTTTTCATGGGAACATTTGTTTCTGTAATTTGTCTTGAAAATTGTGATGAAATGGCTTTTCTTCATCATCTCAATTGTTAGTTGTCTTGCTTTGTATACCAATAGTCTTTTGCTTCTTAGCAATTATTGATACTGAGACATCATTTTCATATTTGTTACCCTTGCCTACATGCACTTCTGGTGACTCTGCTTATCATTGTTCATCCAACCATTTGATGCAGTGATATTGATATTAATATCAATGAAAGACCAGTTGAACTGTGTGTAGTCAGAAGAACATTGGCATTCAGTGCTTGGAATAAACATAATTAATGCAACACATGCGCTTAAAACCTCCAAGGTTGTGATTTTCCCACGTTTGTTCAAATTTAGCATGTAGATGCCTGTAATGGAAACATGCACATACTGAAGGTAATTGGTTCCTCCAGCTATCGTGAGAACTATATTTGGTTTAATGCCTTAATCCTTATTTGCTGCATTAAGAAATATAAAGCTCCATTCAGTCTGACTGCAGACTGCTCCTCTCTGTGTGGGTTTACTGAGAATAATCTTATATAAATGCAAGAGTCATGCTTCCATGAGATTTGAGATGCCCCAGTAAAGCACAAGGAAGATCAGAGGGGGAAAGAGGACTGTCTGACCCTGACTGAGGTCGCGTCTCAAAGGGGAACTCTTTGTGGAAGTCAGTGACAGCCCAGAGCACACAGTAATCTGCTCACATCAGATGCTGCTCAACTTCAGCTTGTTCTGGAGTATGACTTGTAGCTTAATTATCCCAGTCTGTGGGACATGAGCAATCATCCATTTACCACGGCTATCACTGAGAGATTGTAATGTCTAATTGACTTCTGGGTTGTGAACTAGAAGTAATTGCAGCTATTCATCCATCTGATACATTTCGGTTAAATAATCCTGGTTCTTTGAAAAGATAGATGACTCTTCAGTAGATCAGACACATGTTAGTTTGTTAATCTCAGACCAAATGAACGCTCGACTGTATGTTGTCTGGGCTGGATGTTTTTGAAGTTTGTATTTTTGTATTTCAGTTCTGCAGATTTGCATCATGCCAATTTGGTTTATATGCTGCATGAACATGTTTCAAAATGTAACTGTAATGTCACTGTTCACTCTGTCATGCTTAGTGTGGAAATACCTGACAGATGATCTCTCTGTATTTGTATTAGAGAATTTATTACTACTATAAAGCTGTATTGTCATGGTTGACGCAAATAGACGCAAAGAGGAGTGACAGATAGTATGGCTTTTGTGAAAGGTCATGAGCCAGATTTGAGCCCACGTTTTAAAACTGAAGACAAAATTAAGATTATGGCCAGTGCAATTAGTCAGTAAAACTGTGTATAAATATGATGGTTAATCTGGCCACAGGCTTCACAGTGAAGTCCTAGCTCTCTATAAGCAAGTCTATGTAAGTTTGTTTCTGAAGACGCAGTTATAGGATTTTACTTTTATTTACCCTGTTTACTGTGAGTCAGGGAAGCTTGTAGATGTTGTTTTCTCTTTCTCTTCATGAGACTTGAAAACCTTCTAAAATAAAAGCCCCATTGTTCCCCAAGTATTGACAGGCAGTACAATACTACACTCATTATACATAAATACACCAGTAAGAAGGGGGAAGAAACAATAAATCAGTTCAGACATTTTTATTGCAAAGTTCTCATTTTTATACTATAATGTCTGATAGTGGGTGCTGCTGAACACTTCCAGGTTGGGCAGGTCAACACCAATAATATCCTCTGCAGATCCTCTCACTATTGTCTGTTATAGTCTGTTCTTTTCCTCTTTGGTGGCCAAATCAGACTGTGACGGTGTACAGAGGACAGACCAAGAGCTGTTGGTCTCCCACAACCCAGGAGTCCAGAAACATGTAGGAATGAACAGGGGAGCACCTCCTCCAGGGCTGATAGCTGCCAGTAGGCAGCATGACTAATAAGCCCATCAGCCCATATTAATTGCACATGCCACTACATAATGATAATCATTACAAATGACTGCTTCCAGTACAGAGATAGGGATGTGTTTAGTCTAACTTGGCTTAAAGACTTTTGCCCCTTTTAAACATTTAACCCTGTTGGAACACTGACACTCATTTTTGATGTGAATATACCTTAGTCTGGATGGCCATGTGGACCATTTTCCACACATATTATGATGTGGTTACCATAAAATATTGTGCATAATGTCCAAGGTCTGCTATGTAAATGGATTATGCTAAAGGTAATCATTATTATGCAGAGGGGGTGGCAAGGTTGGAACATGAAATCCTTGACACCACCAGCAGAGGTGATGACCTGGAAAAGCTATGGGGCACAAAAGTCCACCCTGATGTGCCAGCTTGGCAGCTAACTTAACGAGGCATCACCAAAATAGGACCACCACAACATAATAATAAATCTAACTACTCACTCTCTTTTAGCTCTATTTTTGGTCACCACTGTGGTCTCTACCAACACACCATAGGAAAATATAGAGTGAGTTTTTTCACTGAAAACAGCTGCCTGCTACTGCAAAAAGCAAGGCTATGAGAGCACTGAAAGTGAACCAAAAGAGGAAATTTATGGACCATTAAACTTTTCATTTATGTTATTGACGTAAATGGAGGAGACCCCTGATATCTGATTGGCCACCCCGGATGGCGCCCCACCATCCTTAACTACGGTTGGCTATCTGACTGGTTAGAGGCGGGATCTTAATTCCAACAAACCTTTTGATGAATAAATGGGACGTTCGTCAATAAAATATTCTTTAATTTTCTGAAAGCATTAGCAAGCCAACAGAAGGCAAATTAAAAATGCTTTAGATGTCCAGGATGGTTGTAATTAACGAACGTATCTTATCTTGCTAGCAGCTCCTGTGTCTTTTTGTAATGTCTTTTTTTGAATTTGTCTTTTTGAAGCATTTAAATATCTTACCTTTAAAACGATCATTGAACCTGTCATAGTCTTAATTCTCTTTTGTATATGGGTCACCCAGGTGTCAATCTTCCGTATCACCTAATCGGTTTCCGGATGGGTGGGACTAAAGTGACTGACAGACCGAGTTAATGAAGGAAACAATTGAGGAAAGCTAACCCACAACTGCTACGCAAAACCATACTTTTAAGTTTAGTTTTCTACAGTCTATTAAGTTACCGTTTATTCGTTTAGTTAAAAGCCCAAAGTTTTGCATTTTTGTAACCACCTAAAATGGGAAAATGAGCCTTGTTTGAAGCGATTTTAGTTTGTTCATTTCACTTAATTGGCGCAAACGCAGTTATAGCACGTTATACTAGCACTGTTGCTAGCTAGCTGTTGCCCTCAAAAGTTGGATGAGAAGATCTTGAATGTGTGTGAGACAAACTTTGCATTTTTTGATTTTGAGTGAGTATTTGTCACTGTAAACTGAGGTCATGTAGGTATTTGTGGTTAAAAAGAGGAGAGATTTATTAGTGTTTTGGTGTATAGTGTGTTTAGGATGCTGCTGCTAACAGCCAGGAGAGAAGCTCAGGGCCTGCTGCTGGAGGAGTCTGACAGCTGCGCACATCTGGACATCTGGAGTGTTTCTCCATTGCTGGAAAGAAGGTTTGCCAAACTCTTTGCTATAAACTTTCTGAGATTCCAAGGTACTGTGAGTACTGACAGAACACTTAAGAACAAAAACTTTATTTTGGTTTTGAGTTATTATCACAGGGGAATTTAAAGGTGTAAACCACGTGATTTTTATTAAATATATCCTTCTGTTACTACATTTACATCTTGTGGTTTTGCATTTGCTCATGTTGGTCATATTGTGATATGTAAAGTCATAGCAGTAGTAGTTGCTGAGGTAATGCATGGGGGTTTTAAGCTTGCATTGACTGTATAGGTATAAGCTAACCAAACCTCTCTTCACCTTTACCAGTGTTATATGCTACATTATTGCAGACACTCTCTGATTTAATATTATACTAGACCCCTCACCTGTTCACCTCTCATGCAAAGTGTATTTTCAGTTGATGTTCCGAGATATGGTCCAGCATACTATAAAATGAGAATTGAGTGCATGGGTTAATGTCACTACAATTAACTAAAGTAGATATGAGTTATGGAGACAGAAATGGTAAATTAATGCTACTAGAATGTGCATTTCTGTATGCACACACATACTTCATGCCACCCCTGCATAAGTCAGTGCCCCTCTTGGACCCACTCAGTCAAAAATCTGTGGACACGCCTCTGTCCTCGGTCACACTATGAGGGAAAGAAATTGCCCCAAACTAAGAGCCATGAGGTAACTTCCCAAGTTCCTGGAAGAAGTCACTGTCTTAATCATGTTCCAGCAAAACCCCTAGTCAAAGGACGTCTTCCATGGATTTTGAAAGTATGGATAAGCAGTGTGTGGCCCACCTGCCACCCATGGAGCTTTTGGTGGCAGCCCACCTTCACCAAAGATTGTTAGCTACTTTATCTATATTTCCCACCCTCAACTGTGACTGAAAGAGCTTGTAAGGCGGCAGCCTTGATGGTAAGAGCTCTTAACATCACCACCATACTAACCATGCTAACCAAGTGGAGCTTTTTCAAGACTTGGCTAACGTACCCGAGGCTTCTGTGTGGGGTGAGATAACCAGGATTATGGATATTCGGATATTGCACTATCCACGCAACAGGAAAGTATATGGGGATGTTGGTGCTGCAGGAGAGGGCCAGTTGCTCAACCTGAATAACTTGTTGTATATAGAGAAAATGAAAGATTGGAAGATTTATTTATACTATTTATTTATCCATGTAGAATGTGCTCAAAGACTAGTGTGAAATAATAATAATTAGTATTAGAGTTAAAAAAAATAATAGAAGATTAGAAGATTAGAAAAAAATGATAAATGAAGCATAACATTTCAAAGATAAAAAAATACAAATATGTCTAACGGAAGTCTTTAAAAAGTATGCATATTTTCATATTTGTATGGGTAATTAAAAAAATATACGCTGTCAGAGACAGACACTCTGGAAAGTGTTCATCATCTTGATGGTCTGAGGGACAAACAGAGCTTTTTTTCTTTTTAGTCTCCCAGTGTTGGACTTGTGTGTACCTACTCCTAGAAGTTGGAATAGTCCGTTGCAAGGGTGGTGAGGATCTTTCACAATCCTACCAACTCTGGTTATGCACCTTCTGATGTGTAAGTCCTGCAGGATTGGAAGTGTAGATCTGAAGGCACACTTGCCGATGCCCCCTGTTAGGATGCTTTTCACAGAGTATAAGGGCTTTAGGACCCCTAGAGAGACTGAATTTCCTAAGTCAATTTCTTGGTGATGATTATGTAGTAGATGTCGGAAGGCACTCGCCCTCTCCGCAAGTGTTCTGTTGATTTTCAGTGGTGTGTAGTTCCTCTGCTGCTTCCTCCCAAAATCCACAACCAGCTCCTTGGTTATGTTAACATTGAGTAAGAGGTTGTTGGCCTTGGGAAGAGGATATCTTGGACATTCCAGTTGTCTGTGAAGGCATATTCAACTCTGCTCTTGCATAAATGCAAAAATGTTGCAAAGCCAGGAAGAAGGATGTGGCTTTATGGCTCTGCCTCCCACAGGCCCTGGTGCAGCTGCTCTCTAGGCAGACTTTCGTCCTGCTCCCTGCTTTTGCATCTCTAAACACATTAAGGTCTAGTTCCCTGCTGTGGCGCATGTCAGACCAAAGCCACCTGCTCTAAAAACCCTTTCAACTCAGTCTAGTTAACCGTCCCATCCCCTTAGTCATCTGGCATAGACGACAAAGCAGTCATCTTAGCTGTCCACTCCACTGCTAGAGACGGTGCCAGCTGTTCCATGGCTTGTTCCCTGGCCGCCTCTGTCTAGTTCTCCAGTGTGTCACAGAAGAAAAACTCCAAGAGCTCTGTATGTGCATTTCAGTCAAGAGGAGAAGAGACTCATTCAAGTGTTTGGTTGTTCATTCGTCTCACAAGCACTCACACACACTTTGTTCCACTGACATATCCAGGCACACAGCCGGAGAGGGCTATGTTACAATTCTTTCAAAGACAAAATGATTAGTATTTTTGGAAAGCATTTAAGTCATTGTGGGTTTAAAGAGCAATTGCCAAATTACAAAAACAATAATATTGACAGATACCAAAAAGCAAAAAGGCTTGTCATGTAATTTTTTTTAGGACTATATCGCATAGACACTCCCAAACATGTCAGCATAGGCCAAGTCCCCATGCTTTTACCCTCTCTGCCACAGTATGGCACTGCCAGACAGTGTATGTTATGCACTGTAATAAAGATTTCAGATTGCAGCTAACCAAACCCAAGTTGGTGGAAAAAAGGTACAGAATTAGGAGATTTTTGAAGGAAAGAAAGAAACAAGGTACCCTTGCAATTGTCAGTTACCCTAAGAAGGAAGCAACTGACCTGTAAAACCAGCTAGCTTAACTAAAGTTTTGCTAAGTATGTTTTAACTTACACCCTTGTGAGAGCTTATTTGGGATTTCTTACTGTGTCTGTGCAGAATGCAAAGAAGAAGCACCTGGTTGAATGTAAGACAGCTTTTTCTGCTACTGGGTGTGGCTGTGGCTGAGGAAGTATGGCGATCGTCTACTCATTGGAAGGTTGGTGGTTCGTTCTCTGGCTGTAGTCTGTGCCATTGCTGTGTGAATGTCAGTCAGCCACTCAGTCAGCCGCTGTGTATGTGTGTGTGAATGGGTGAATGATTGCTTGCTTTGTGAAACGCTTTGAGCAGTCTCATGAGACTAGAAATGTTTAATGTTTGAAGATTGCTGGTTTTATTAACAGTTCAACAAGTTGTGTGGCCAATTTCTGACGGTTCATGAGCAGTTTGCTCTAAGTGTAAGACCTGCATGTGTCAGTTAGTGTAATTTGGATTTGACAGGGGTGGTTAGTTAGGATAGTAAAAACAGCATTGTCTTATAATGTATGTGAGAAATTTGTGTTTTGTAACTGAGCCATTGATGTGCTCAGAGGAAGTTGCTCTGTCTCCAGAGAGAGCAGGCCATTCTCAAGTTTACATTGAACTACAATGAATGATTCCCATTTCTTGCTGTTTTACAGTGTTTATTTATGTTTTTAAAGCTCACTATAGAAACTGTATTCCCATTGTGTGGGCCCTCTCAGTGATTTGGTTGTGTTGTATTGGCAGTGGTAAAAGCTTCATACATTACATACAATCTTAAGGAATTGGTTATAGTGTTTTAACATCACTGTGTTCACTGAAAGAACATGAACTAGTTTATCACTAAATGTGATTTAAGCAGTGACTACTGTCAAGTTGGCCTCTTGTTCAGTTTTAGGAACATTTGAAATATTGCTTTTGACATTTTTTGAATAACATGATAGATAGAGGTGATATATATATTCTTTTTCAAGCCACTTTTTCCAATATCCAAGCTGTCTGCTACCTACTGCAGTCAAAACGTCCTGAAACCTGCACTGCTAAACTTACTGTTTAACTGTCTTTACACTGACACTGACTCTGGGAAAATTAGGGACAAAGTTCAATAAAGACAGAGAAAGAGAAGAAAGAATAGGGGCAGGTCAGCTGGTTCAACCTGCCCCACTAGGACTTGTGGAGCCACCACCTATATCTCTCTTAACTCAGCAGGGACCACCAGTCACTTATTTTAAAAACACTGACATAGTTTCTAGTAGCAATCGTAGCTTAAACATTGGTGTGGCAACCTCAAAGATATATTTCCTCATTTGAATATATACTTTTTGTCATATTATATGGTCTAGACTATTCACATAATTAAAGCATACAGCTCAAATAGAAGGAGGACAAATTTGCAGATATCCTACAGCGCCTTCATCAAAGAGGAAAGTAATAGAGCATTTTAGAGAGACTTTAAAGGAATTGGAAAAAGAAGACAAAACATCAAAGGGCACTGCTTACAATCATACAAATATATGTTATTTTATTGAATAATATTCCAGAATAAGACATCTCCTTTCAATTCATGTAGGAGTTATTGTAGAAATGTACACAGGTCTGATGGCAAACATGGAGAGAGGGTGAATCGAGGGCTTGTGTCTGAAGATACTGAGAGGGAGTCATCCCTAATGAGCCAAAGAACAGTGACGTATGCATGCTTTGCAAAAAAATTCCTCTGTCAGTCTTGACAGTTAGCAGTTATTATTGCAGACCACTGGTCACCTTTGAAGCCTGCAAATCCTGATTGTAGTTTGTTAGCCTGTTGAATTTGTTTCCCTTCCTTGAGTGCAGGCTGGTACTTCTCATTGCATATTGCTGGCCTTCATTCCTGTTTGCTGCTTCCCGAAGTGGTCAAAAAAGCCAGTACGTTCCTGCCGCTTGCTTTGGCTCTTATTGTAAGGAGTCCAACGTTTGTCTAAATCCCTGGTAACACTCGCGGGGTGCCTGAGGATTCAGGTCTTCTCTGTGGCTAATCAGTGCCAAGGCCCATTTTTATTTATGGCTTTTTTTTTGTTCTTTTTAATTTTTTTTTTTCATTGTCTGTTTTTTTTGGAAGACAAGAAGATTGGAGTTAAACCAAGAGTCCATAAGAGTAGGAGAGAGAGATTGTGGGAACTTTCTGGAAGACTTGCGTGACCGTAACTCTGAGACCAGCAAGGTCATTGCTGTGTATGACAGGACACATGTTGGCTCTAGGAGTTGTTATCCTGCTGTTTTCACTTGAATACACTGCATCTTTCACAAACGCGCAACTCAGTCGCACAGTGGGATTCAGTTTGGGTGAAGTTCAGTCAGGGGGACACATCAGTGTGGATACAACAGTGTGGACAAAAGCACATCTAATAGGGAGGAACATTTGGAGAGCAACAATTCTTTCTCCTTCTGAAGAGTTTGCATTAGAAAGGAAACATGACAAGGTAGAACAACTGAAAGACAATTTAGAAAAGAAAAGTCAACACCAACTATTTAAGTACATATCTGGAAAAAAAAAAACCTGACAGTACATCAGATATACACTATTTGTAATATTGACAAATACATGTAAAGTGGCAGGCCATCCAGACAGGTTTTGTTGTCTGGAATCAAGCTGCTGTGTGTAGAGAGATCAAGAGGAATCTTTTACATACTTCACATTTTGTAGCATTGCTCAAAGAGGCCACTCCCTTGAACAGGTTAAATATGATGCTGCAGCAGCAAAAATAGTCTAAAACTATAAAATAAATGGCTTCTGGATTGTGCCACTTAATATGAATGCTTATTTAATTAGGAATATTCAAACACAGTGTTGCAGTCAAGGCTCAACTTGAAGTGTCATGCTGTCAATATTTAATACATAGTAACAGTGAGTGTGGCACACATCTATTTTGTAATGTAATTTAAGGACTGATTTAGATTATATTTTTGATTGGGTTTGCATAATTCGGCTGTCACAAACAGTTCCAAAAAGTTAGATAGCTGTAAAACAATTTTTGCCAAAGAAAAAACAGAAACAAAAATAAAACTGTATTTGATGATGCTAAGTATTGTTTTGTTCATTGAATTTGTTTTATATTGACTGAATAAAATTCTTCCGTGTGGAATACTGTTGTGTACAAATTTTAGTTGTGGTAAATAAAATGATTCAAATTCAAAATTGCATTTGGAAGTGTGCACATAAAGCTTAACAAGGCATCATAACCACATTTGGAAGCTATTATGCTTGCGTAATCATCACAGTACAGCGTGATGTAAACGACCGAACCTCATCATTAATTGTAGGAAATCAAACAGTAAAGCAGTATTCTGTTAAATTCTGTATGAAACTATGAGCATTATATCTCAGCACAGTAAAGCAGCTTTGAGTGTGACTGGGTTGATGTTTAGAAATTCTGTCTACAAACCAAACAGTGTTCCTGTGTGCCCCTCATTAATAGTATCACCTTTTAGCAACCAAGTGCCATTAGAGGGAGCCAGTTATACACAGATTTCCCTATAAATTGACAAACTGCATGGTACACATTTCAGAATGCATACTGGTTAGAACACCTTGGCACAGCAGTATTTGGGACAATGTACTGACACTGACTGCAAATGTGCAGCATAGGAGAATATACCCCTGGAATGAAGTGTGATTTTGGACAGCGATGAGTTTCTGTTTGATCAGGTCTAATTTAAAGTTGGGTCATTCTGTTCATTTTTGGGTAATTTCTAAAAGCAGAGCATTATTTACATGTACAGACATTTTAAACATCCTGATTAAACAAACAAAAAAAATAGTAAAAGTAAAAGTACAGGCTATTAAAGCTTAAAATCAAAAGATGCATAACTCACTAATGTGATTTAATTGCCTTGTTGATTCTTTATAATACACCTGAAATCAAATATTACAAAGGTTTGATCCAAAAGGTTTCCCTGGATGGTGGTCGTCGTTGTACAATGAAACAAAATCATTAAATCAAATGTTGGTGATGACTTAGCTGCAGCTCAGTGTCAATATTACCTGTTATTTCCACTAACTCTGATAAAGTAGAGGGATTCCCTGTTTGTTATAATCTCTTTAAAACCTCCTAGCACATTTAACATTTAAATGTTTCAAGCAATGCCCAGTGCTTATAAGGTGCAACGTGCTTCCAGCTCTTCAGTGACTTTTAGTAGTAAGTTTAGGGACGTGGTTTATGTTATGCACCTGCACTACCTTTAGCAGAGATGTGTCTCAGAGGATATTGTGGCTGCTGATACACTGTTTCAAACAAGAGGAAAGTGTTTGTCAGACCCAGTGTAGAGGCCCCGAGGAAAACCTCCTCCTTCTGTTGTCGTGCAACTGGGTTCTTTGTTGAGTTTACAGGTTGAAATCAAACAACAGTCCTCTGAGTTCATTGTGAACAAATGGATTTTGCTGTCTCTGGCAGACCTTGGGGAAATGTTTGCGCCCATCGCAGGGTGCCTGTTCTCTCGTTTGTGTTTTATTGAGTCTATCGATCATTCTTTCAATCTCGTGCCCTTTCTTTGTCTCCTTGCTTCTCGTTCTTGTCTTACCTTACTCTTAATGATAGATACACACGCACAGAAACACAGACCTTTTAAAAACACACTGTAAGTATACACCTACGCAGGCAACATAGAAAGTTGAATGACTGTAGATACTGTGGGCTGTGGTTAAGGAGATGTGAATTGGAAAGGGATTACGACTTAAAATCTCTTTTGCGTGGGTACGCAAACTATATCAGTGTTTTCATTTTTCATGTTAGCATCTTGGTGTTAGTTCTGCACCAGAATGTATTGTCAATAGAAAACCAGAAGACTGACTTCTTCAAACTGCAGTAACAAAGATCCTCTCAATACCTCTTCTACTCTATGGCTAGCTTTTTCTATCGACTTCACCAAACTTCTTCTCACAGAACTTTTACATTCAACAGCAGATCTAGTCAATAACTACATTACCAAAGTCCTACCTTCTTTTGCCTTCATTGCACTTAACTGTCTTTGAACATAACAACATCCTTCACTTCACATTCATTGTAAAAACGTACTGTATTCTTCAGATATTCCTATCTTACATTTTACTTCGTTCTTCACTTCACATTCGACATCAGACTACTAAACATTCTCTGGTCTTCTCTGTCTACTTGCAGCATCACCGTCGGACAACTTACTGTGGCATTCTTCAATATTACGATAGTAAGGACTGGGTGCTTTTTGGGAGAGAAATCTATGGAGGATTTGGGTCTGGGCGATAAAGTAACAGTATGACATTTAAGTCAAGGTGAGGGTTCATTCTGTATGATTTTTTCTGCTTTAATTAAAGTAGAGATGCAACAATTTATCAGTTAATGGATTAGTTGATTGAATAGTTGTTTTTGTCATTTTTCAAGCAAAAATGCTTCCATAAATTGCTGCTTCCAGCTTCAGGAAATTCAGACTCAGATTAATCGATAATGAAAGTAATTGTTAGTTGTAGTTCTACTGTATAGAGTAAGAGAAAATATGCCATTATGTCTCATTTTGGAATGCAGGGTTGCTTTGCTGTCAGCCACTCACTGTTTTGCACCTACAAGTTCTTTCCTTTTATAGACAGGACTCAACTTTATCAAGGTAAAGTTGCATGAAGAAGCTCCCAGATGGAATACACAAATATTGAACACTGTCCCGATAGCTAAAATAGCCTATAACATTGTGTACTACCTGCTGTGCACACACTTTGATATCATCCAGTAGACGGCAATGCATAGTTCCAAACCATACTAGGCTGTACCAAATTCAGCAGGGAGAGGGAGCATTGGCTTGTACAGGAAAAATAGAGATTTGTAGGCAAAATCTCCTACAAGGACAAAATATCCAAATTTGAACTGAATGATATTCCCCCTGGAAAAGCACAGAAAATTAAAGACTTAATGAAAAAATGCAAAGCCCTCCAAGTAATTTCCTCCATAGACCCCCTGTCATAAATAGCGCACAGTGCCTTACATGCCTCTTTGTCTTACATTAATTATCATATCCACATGCCGCATAAAACCCTGCCAAGAATTTTGCTTACTTTACTGCAGAAATTCCTTATCAACATTCCTCAAGAATACACCTGCTAATCCTTCGCTCTTTCTAAATAACTGCCTCCATGTGCTGACCTCTTTACAATTCATCACCCTATTTCAGACTTACTCTCACCCTCAATGCAGCACATTCATACAGCCTCTGTTTCACATTCTGTTACCCTCCTTCACATTATGTTACCATTAAAATGAGACACCATCCCAGTGCTTTGAACCTCCTAGAGATTATCTGAGAGTTTTTGCAGCCATATAATGAGCATTTTGCTGTTTGCCTTCCATCTCTCCCAGCGTTGCTCTTCCTGACATAGCAAGGGACTTAGTCCTGTCTGTGTTTGTTGGTGGTATCCTTGCACATTCACTTTGACTGAACATTGTGGTGACATTTTTTTCAGTCTGTGCGTTACCAGAGCAGACAGCACCCTACAGCAGCCAGCACTGACATGACAACAACCAATGCTCCCATTTAGAAGCTTCAACTTCTGTCAGGTCATGGCATAATGTTTCTAAAATTGTATCTGATTTAGAGACCCTGTGCATATCTAAACATTAGTTTATTGCACCAAAATATTAAATTAATAAAGTACCATCTGTGGGTTCAGTCCCCATGAGCCCAGTTTCCCATTCCCTGATTTTTTTTAAATGGCAAATAGTACACAGGCTTGTTCCCCCAAGTATCTCCTATTCACGGACACAGACATATCAAAGACACAATGCCGTGTCCTGTCTGAAGGACATGTTAGAGGTTACCCACAGTATATCTCTATCTATCCTCTTCACGGGCACTCATTCACACACAGAATCTTACAATGCGTCCGTAGTGTAGAAGACGTCCACACACGGGGGTTAAAACACAATCCCATCAAGACATTCACTCAGACAACTACATTTTTGAGGGCAATTCTTCCAAGGTGATTTGATAAAGCTAGCAAGTGGATAAGCTGCCAGACATCCTCAGAATAACAAGTGCTCCAGCTCAGAGGCTCCTCTGGCTTTGATGTTTGGCTTCAAACCTGGCTTTATGCTGACAGCAGATGCTGAGTGAAGTACACACTACGGCTCCTTTTTCAGGTGAGTGAGTTCAGATCCACCCTGGATTTAAAACCTGACCCAGTTGTTCATTTGTAGCCTTTAACGAGCTAGTGCAATATAATAAGTGGTCACCTGGTAGAGAAGAAAGGCTGGAAAGAGGGTGACGCTCACTCTCTCACTCATTCACACTTTTTTTTTTCTTCGCTGAGAATGATCTTCTGGCTTGTTGGTACAAATATTGCTCAGGAGTTTTGACTCTATCTACAAGAGTCTGGAGTGAAAACTCCAGTATTTAACACTCTATTTTATGGCTCATCTTCCCAGGAAGAATAGTTGTTTTATTTTATTATATTTTATTTTATATGACACTTATGCTTCTCTCATGAGCTTCATAAACCTTCTATTATACTCGTCTTCTGGAATAATGAAATCTGCATTATCATTGTAATCAGGATCACCATCATTTTTTAACATTATCATCACTGCTTTGCTATTTTCTTAACTTAGGTTTTGAGCACTGTCATCATCATAACCATATTTTACTCTTTAGAGTTTCCACATCCATGTTTTTTTCCATCTGGGCTATCATGAATTCCAATTCTTATCACAGGATTGGTTGGACATATTCACAAAAACGAAACAAAAAAAAAAAGAATTGCTTTAAGTTTTTTGTCACAAACTACTCTTTAAATGCAACTGTTATTTTGTCCTCACACCATCTCATACACACATCTTGCTCAGCTGACCTGACCTGACCCAGGATTCCTGCTGATTTCTTTCCTCTCTGAGCTGTTTCATCTCACTTTGAGCTTTAGTTGACCTTGGTGATTAGCTTAGCTGGTCGGCAGATGGTGGGTGGAAAGCTGGCTGAACCACACTGTCACCAACTTTAGGGCTCAAGAGGGGGCCCATGGGTGAGGATTATGATGCCTAGTCAGCGCTGGAAATGCATGAGTAGTGAATATACAGTACAATAGAGCAGACGGAGGGTAGGCATGGGAGAAAAGATGAAATTGTCAGTGGGACAAAGAAGCTTGAGCATGACAGAGAAATGAAGGAGACTTTGCATTAGGAAGTCACAGGGGGCAGAGAAAGAGACAAACAGTGGGAGGAGGAGGTGGTAGTAGTTCTGGCTCAGGCCCTGGGCTTTCTTTCTCTGGTGACAGGTGAGGGGGGGACTCCTCTCGCAGGGCGTCTTGGCTGCTGATGAACTGCTGACCCTTTTATCCCTCAGCATCTTGTAGTGCACTTCTGGAATGTGGTGGCCAGTGAGGGCCATTCCCTCAGCCACCCTCAGTGCATAATGGGCGACTGTGTTTCCCAGTGTCACTGGTGCCCTGTGTCCCACCCTCAGTCTCCTGTGCTATGAGGCATCAGCCTTGGGAGCTTCTTTCCGTCCATTCTTTAGGGACGGCGAATCTGATGTCTTCACTGTCTTCCGAGGAGGACTCACAGGTTCACTGGCAAGCTCATGTAGCGATGGCTCCTTATACATCGCAACTGTGTGACAAAGATAGAAGCTATTGGTTAATAATTAAGGAGGTGATAATTAACTAAGATAAACTGGTTTGAATTGTGCTAAAGTGACACAAAGGACACAAACCCTCTATAACTTTAGGCAGGAAGTGTGCAGCTCCTTTGGTCTTCTTTACCCGGTTGCCCTTCATGATCTGGCCATCACGGTTGATACCGATATACCAGGAGCGGCCAGACTGGGTCTGGCGATAGAGCATGGAGGAATATGTAACGTAGTAGTTCTCAAACACACTCTCCTTGAACTTACACTCTGGAGTGAAGTGCTCCTGAAAAAGAAACATCCAAAAGGGGAAGGGGGAGAAGTGCATTCATATTAGCAAACAAAGGAAGAGAAGAAAAATAATGTGCAAATGCCATGAGAAAACCAGTACATGTAAGCACACACTTGGGGAAAAAATACATGGACACAAGCAGTGAAATACATTAATTAGATGTTTCCTGAGGGAAAGGAAGGATAGAATTACATCTGGACGTGTGTTTCTTTGAAAGCATGAACATCCTGCTCCTTTGGGAGCAGCAAGACAAGTTTGCATACTATACATGGAGAAATAGGATTGACATCTCTGCTAAACATAACACATTCCCAATGGAAAAAAGCAGAGAAGATGAAAAGCACTTTAACACTGACACACCAACACAATTACAAATTCAGTCTATAAACATACATACTGTACATATATAGTAAGTGACTAATTCTGACATCAAACCAGCTTCAGAGGCATCCAAAGTACAGAAAACCAGCTTATAATGAACCAGATCTTTGACTGGTATTTAGGACATTTATAGGTTGGTGTTCATGAACGAAATCCCCAAAACAAATCAATATTTGGAATCACCGTTTCTGCAGTCTGCATATCCACATTTATTTGCTGTGTATCTTGACTGCACGTGTGTGATCTTGGAGTCATATGCTTTTGCTCTGTTTAGAGTTAAAAATAGTGACTTTAGTGACTTAAGCTACCATGTACCACCGTGTACCATGGATAGCCATGCTGTCAATCTCTTATAGAAGTGCATTGCCAACTTTTGAGAGAAGCTTTATTTAATCCCATAGACATTCGTGTATTGAGCTTACCATTCAACATACATTTTAACTTCAAGCACGTAAGAGGGCCACAAGAGTTACTTGCAGAGTGGTTTCCAACATGGCGGCCAGGACCCCTCCAAAGGCTCCCAAGATAATTTTTGTGAAAGATTCAATAGCTTTACATCTTTGACCCTCAAACAATTATTCAGATGAAGTTTATAGAAGACAGAAAAGAAAACCTTCGGGCGCTTTTAGACACTTCAAGGAATTAAGTTATTAAGAATTAAGTAATTAATGATTGTTGATTGATCATTATACATGAATTTCTTGAATAATCAATTAATTGTTTGCTCAATAACACTGACATGAAAAAGTGGAAAAAGCACAGCCCAGCACAATTTCTCAAAGCCCATATGACATTTTCAACCACGGTAAAACCCAAAAATACTAAGAAAACTAGCAACATCCAAGGAAAATGTTGTCCATTTTGTGATTGTTTGCCAATTTATTTGACACATTATATTAAGTCAGTCAGTTAATCGATTGACTTAATTGTTTAAGCTGTATTTGAAAGACTCTATTTAGTTGGCATATTGGTTAAAACAAGGGGTTTTCATCAGGATGTGGAAAAGGTAAAAAAAAACGTTTATAGGGAAAATTGACAAAATTGAAAAATGACTGTTGGGGCAACTGCTCACAACTCTTAGACATCTAAGAGATGCGAATAGAAACTGCTTTATTTTAAGGCATCACAAGCTGAAAAAATTGGGAACCACTACGTGCTACCATTAGCAGATTTTTCAGACTCTGGGTATGTAAAAACAATAGTACAATTCATCCCCTTCATTCCCCCAAAAGAGAATTGTCCCTTAATATATGTTACTCTCTTGTAGAGTCAATTGTCAGTGACTAAATCTGAATAGACATTTAAAAATCAAATTAGAAAACTTGGATCTAATCCAACAGTATAGCCAGATGTTCTAAATGATCATGTTCCAGCAGCATACTTCCCTTCCCTCTCTGTCCTCAACATAAGGACTACTGAACCCTGCATAATGTTGACTGGTGATATTAACCAATAGCGACAGATATACATCTCTCTTAGTCTCCATCAGGGTCTTGACAGGGTCCTTCCCCTGTCAGAGAGCAAAGCCAATCTGCTGGATTGATTAAGTGAGAGCAGCAGGGCAGAAATGGCTGAGTGGAGAATTTCTCTGAGACTCAGGACGACAGAAGAGGGCCAAAGGATCACAACTTGGCATAGACGAGCTTTAATAAAGAGCCAAAAGTAGATTGAGAAGGTATAAGAGACCTCCAGTTTCACACTTATCACAGATCATCACCTTTCTCCTTCACAGGGAGGCGTCATCCTTTAGCTGAGAAGGCAATTCAGGACTTTGTGCCCTTTCTCCGACCACTCCTGTCCTGCTCCACCACAGTTTATGCTCTTTTAACTTCTATCTTCCCACCTTTAAAAAACAAGCCCCTGCCTTTAACGCAACAAACTCTCCCACTACATCGCCACCACATCGCACAGCTATTTTAAGATCCTCTGACAGGTTTGATATCTTCTGCTGTGCTAACACAAAGAGGATGGGATCGATAGATGATCTGCTTCATTCATTATTAATCAGGCCAGAGAGCAAGTGGGGTGGGAAGCGCGGGAGACAGAAGGGGAAAGGTAGGAGAGACAGGAAAGAGAGGAGAAGATCACTCTGAGAGGACAGAGGGGTTGCTTGGTAATAAAGGAGATTATGAAGAGAGTGAAAGGGAGAGACCTGCTTCTTTGCATCTCCCCCGGGACCAAAGCAGGAACAAGGGCTTTAGTAGCCAGCACCCCAGGATCTAACACTCATGTCCCTCTGGAAAGAGAAACCATCAGTCCAACAAAATACCCTTCAGCTCAACCTCTGAAATGACACCAGCGATAACCCCTCTCCCAAGTCATCCTATAATTACCCTTTATAATCAGTCCCCTGAAATTAGCCTAATGATAGAACCCACATCTTCTGCATTTCATTCAAGAAGTCTCCAAAGGTCTGGAGGAAAGAAAAATTAGCAGAGAGAGCAGACAAGACAATGAAATGGATGTCCTGAAAATTCACAGGCAGGCCTATAAAATGATTATTCATGAGAACCTACCACAATGGCCAATATGCCTGTCCCTAACTGATACAAATATGTTGCTGTAATTGCCCCCATCTCTTAAGCTCACCTTGAGGTAACCTCCCGACCTCAGCAGAACTACAGAGACCACCCAGGGCGTGCTGACTGAAGGTATCACTCAAACAACCAGATTTACCTACACAGATGAATAATTGTTGAGGATGTGTTGAGGGTTGCACATTTTTAAGAGCGATGGGGGAATATTTCCATCTAAATGGTGGGAGCCCGGACTAGAAAGTGAATAAAAACCTCTTTCTTCAACCGTGTCGTATTGAGAGACTTGGGTAGCTTCCCTTCCATGTGTCTCAAGCCAAAAATGAATTTAAATGAAAGCAGACGAGAAAGGTAATATGTAGCGTCCGTGCTGAGAATCCCCAAGATGGGAAGAACCTTTTTATGATGCAGAGCAGCACCTGACCCACCCCCCCAACCCCCCATATCTCTCGTGTCTGATTACATCAATTCTACCTGCTTCAGGAAGCTTAACTCTCCATGCCACTGTACACTGGGATCGCACTTAAACACTAAATAAGGACAGTGAAGTACTAATAATGCACACTCATAGGGCAGAGTTCCTTAAATCTTACTAATGTCTTTCCCTGCATATAATTAGGCTATAAGAACAGAAATGACAGTTATGACTGAAAAGATGAACTGAAGCCATGAATAATATTTAATATCTTGTTTACTTTCATTCCATCATGCGTGCACAAGCATGAAATCAGAAGTAACACCCCTGAAAATGTAGCTTGCTCTACTTCTGGAATTCAAAACACGTTTTAGCATATCTGACGTGCAGTTATTTGCAGTCCCCTATTTAGACAGCAGGGGTCACAGCGTCATACAGGCTTCCTGCATCTATTGATTGTCCCATCAAGCTCCCAGTGTAATCTACGGGAAGCTGTGGAATCTGCCCAGCTGCAGTAATCCCACCATATTTGCACACTACTGCATCACTGCTGCAGCAACCCACTCCCATGACAACCTGAAATGCAAAGCTCATTCACAACAATCCTCTGTTACGTACACGGAGACACATGCACTTAATAATCTGTGTGTGTGAGGGTAGGCAATGCAGAACGCCACCGGCAGGGCATGTTGCTGATGTTGTGGAGGCCAGATGTAGATGCACCATGACATGCCATGTTACGTAAGTCAATAGGGCATAGACGTGCTTATTAAGAAGGGGTTTACAAAGGATGAGACTGGCAGTTAATACTGTCTAGCGCCACACATGTATGGTCTGTCTCTAATGCTTTATGATAGCCCAGGGAGGCATGATGCTCGCATGACAAGAGCAGAGTGGATAGCAATGTGCAGGCACTCTGCAGTGTTGACTGACAGCTGGAAGGCCCTTGTCAATATGATGTGGCTGAGAGTGGAGTAGTACCTGACATTCCCTCATTGACCCTCAATGACAGAGGTGACACGCTGCCTGCTGCCTTTATCTGAAATCACCCTGCTTTAGGACACAGAAAGCGATAGTGGATTGTGTATCGTCATCATCACCATAGGACTAGATTCTAATATATCCTGGAGGCAAATTTGGAAGGAGAGCACTGTTACAAGGCATATCATGAGTCAATCAGAAAGAATAGGTTTTGCCTTCCCTAAGTGCTCTTAATTGGCTGCCTGGCAAAGTGTCTGTCTTTATCATTGCATTTCCGCACTTCATCTCTTTTCCCTTCCTCTGGCCAATTATTCTCTCCGCTACTTTTTTCTAATGTCCACATTTTATCCTGTCCTGTGATAAAGGCGATGCTATCTTGCTGCTGGTGTTGTCCTGCATCTCAATGCAATCCTCCATGAAAAGAATAGAAAGGACACAGCTTTTTCGTCAATAGGTCTTAGGCTCTTTCTCTTTCTTTATCCCTCTCCTGTGTTTTCCTTTTCCTCCCTTTCTGTCTGTCTTTGTCTTTCTCTATTACGCACACAAGTATCACAGGCCTACACAGATCACAAAATTTTATCTGTTGTGCTGTTGACATTTATTTCTCTCTTTAATCCATTAAAAAGCCTGTGATTCCGTGTTGTCCTAGCTGTGAGGCACATCCACAACGATTGATTTTTTAGCTTTGGTGACCAATGATGACCAAATTCTCACAGTGCAACTTCTGCTAAAACCCATGTAAAAACCATCCAATCTGAATAAGACATGGCAGTGTTAAGACCAAAGCATAGTTTTTGACTTGCTGCATTAGAGCATGATAACATGACATGACAGATGGATGACATGAGTTGATCACATGTCTCCATATCCATATATTTATTT
Organism: Holacanthus passer; assembly: GCA_025331565.1. Taxonomy (NCBI): domain Eukaryota; kingdom Metazoa; phylum Chordata; class Actinopteri; family Pomacanthidae; genus Holacanthus; species Holacanthus passer. The sequence continues at coordinate 9,874,201 of JAFREQ010000005.1, forward strand.
ACTAATTACATATGGTTATGCGTTGTAGGGAGGGATATTCCAATCAAGTTTTCTCTGCCCTGATCCTGATTCGAGCCTGATCTGATACTTGTATTTACCTAAATGTTGGTTAAATATATATCTCACTTAAATAACTGAATCACAAGCTTGATCTGCAGTATACAGAAGGCCCTGGTTCAAAACTATTGAGTTTACAAGCTTAGATTACTAATCTGATATAAATGAAAGTTTAACTGAGACAATGCTAGAGAAAAGATGTATCACTCTATTGAAGTTGCTGGAATTCAGTTCACTTCTGACTGTACAGCTTTGTTATAGAGTGGACATTTGTCCCTCTCAAACAGTCTTGGTTGAGCACAGACACCAGCAGCACAGAGCACTTTAACTCACTAAATTAATGTTAATTAGCACCAGCTGAAATGACCTGCTGCCACCCACATTTGTCATTTTAACTTGTGAAAGCGACAAACAACACTGGCTAAAATTGAGAAGCTGCTACTAGAATGTTTTGTACACTGCTCTGTGCTGATAAGAAAGAGGGAGGAGAGAGAGAATAGATTTTTTAACGTCTGAGTTTGCGAATCTGTTTATTTTGCCAACCTCTCTGTCTGAACTCCGAGCCACTCACTGGTGCACACAAATCATTTTCTCAATCACACACTATAATTTCACTTAGATATGCAGCGAAATGCTCAAACTGTAGAACTGGCGGTGGTAAAGTAGAGCAACACTGCAACAGAGGCCAGCTGAGGTGAACAAAACACAATACGGTACAGAGGAGAAGGCATCGAAATTTGATCGGCTGCATTTTGATACAGATCCTGTGAAATATGCCCGGATCGACATCTCTACTTCTATGCATTCACTGACCAATCTGACATGCCTCAAAATTGATATTATGCAGTCTGACACAACAGAAGTCGTGTTTAGGGACCTTCAAAATGTAAAACATACACAAACACCTGCATGAAGATACCAAATATTTAGAATTACAGGCAAAGCCCATGTCTAAATCTTGACTGGCACAAAAACAGTTTCTATGAAAACTTGCCCGTCAACAGTCATGTCAGCCTCCTTCGACACAAGCCATTTCTCTCTCTCTCTCTCTCTCTCTCTCTGTCTATGAGGAGTTTTCCAGAGCACATAGATTATAAAATGGGGCACGAATGAGCCAAGCTCTATTTTTATATCAGGATCAGCCATTTCCTGTTGTTATCTACAGGTAGTATGGCTGAGATTTATATCTGAGACAAAGCTCCCTCTGCTTGTTAAAGAGCCTGGCCCCACAAACTGACCACTACGTGTGTGTGGGTGGGGCATAAGGAGAGGAATGCAAGGAAGTTCAGGAGCAAACAACAGATTTACCATCAGTATGCAGCACAAGAGTCAGTATAGGCAAGAAGATGAGAAAGTAGCTGTCAGTCACCTTGGCTCTTTAGAGAATGACAGCAACAAGCTTATTTACCATAAATGGAAACATTCCTCGTCTGTGTCACACACTCTCTTGGCATGTTTTTATATGTAAAAGCAAATATGCACATGCTCTTAGAGCGTAATGATATGTAGAAAGGGCCATATCATGTCACCTGCACTCCTGCCTGCTCCAGCAAATTAGCACATCACATACACCGTAGAGAATAACATGGGGGTCATAAAATCAGACATGCATGATATTACACAAAAAGACAGCTGCTCTATTGTTCAGTGCCTACATCAACACATTCCTCTAACTGTATGTGTGTGTGTAGCAGTGTTTCCTGCCAGCAATTCAGTTTGCATTTTCATTTTCAAAATTTGTGGATGGTATGAATAGAACCACTCTATTCTGTCCCGTTTTTTTTCTTAACCCTCTGTTAAGGTACCAAGCATATTGATCCAAGTAGAGGAAAAGTTTGGCCCTGTCTCTTTCCCAAATTAAGCCCTGAGGTCTGTCTGTGGTGGGAACGCAAATACAGATCTATGGTTTAGGTAAATGTAAGTGTGGGTTAGGTACAGGTTTCAAGGGTACTATACTGAAAGTGTTTGATGGAAATGTGCAGTGTACGAGAGAAAGGAAATTCTCTGAAAGAGGTCAGTGTGGGATGCAGTAGAGCTATTGACTGGTACTGAGGAAATCCCTTCTCCTCTCTGTTCACAGAGGCAAGGCACCAAAGCCCATTGCATGCTAATCAGGGGCTCTGAAGATAATAGGAGAGGGTGTATGCCATAATTCAAGACTTAACTCTCACATGTACAGATGATGCTCTTTCCTTTACATCTCATATGCATAAAACCACTCTTGCATTTGCTGCTTTTGCATATAAATTTCCACATATTCTGTTGAAACCAACACGCTGATGTCTGCTAAAGAGAAATATATACAACATAATTATAGAGGGCTCTGAAATCACATATTTTACAAGTGTCAAGTAAACTGTGCAATAATAACATCCTCTTTGATATTTTATGTTTTATTATATTGTATGCATTTATTTTATAGTGTGTATATACTGTATACTTCATACTGTACTGTATATACGGTATACTATATAGAATATAGAGAATTTTAGAACTATATAGAATTTTCAAACGTGCAGAATCCAACTTGTTATTTTGACCCAAAAGACTGACTCTGGAGTCTTTTTGAAGTGTAAAGATATACAGCTTTAGGAGCCCGGTCAGTGTTATTTACAGCAACATGTATAACTTTATTATTGTTGTGCTGTTATCCTACCCAGAACTGGATCGATAACAATGGCAGCTACAGTTAGGTGGAAATAATAAGTGTTCTGACACTGATCATGTATAAGCAGTGTTGTGACCACTGTCCAGGGTGCTGATTGAACTGCCCGCGCTGAAAGATTCACTAGCTGCCGAAGTGGGCGTCCTTGATAAGAAATTAATGGATATACATGATGTTGAGTGTTTTAGCAATGTTATCATGCTAAAGCAATTTCACAAGCACAGTTCCAGGTCTCGAGAGCTGTCCAAGGTGCTGATCAGAGGGCACACTGGAACTGAAACTGTGAGCACACAAATACTCCCACCAGAATTTCCTGTCTCTTGATTTGAAGTTGGAGATTCTGTCTAGATGTGAGTTTACTGAATACACATAATTTGCGCTAAATGAAGCCCTTATGGCTAATTGGTTGACACACTCTGACACTTTACTAGACATAATTGAAATGACATTTAAGAGCTAATGAAGTGCTTTGCCACACTGACTAAATTAGACAAAACAAGTTGTAATAGTAACACTCTGTCATGGGTATTGCACTTCAAAGAGTTCTCCATCTCATCTCTTGCTACTGCTTCGCACATTTCTCATCACGTCCTTTGTAATATATTCTAGTAGATTTGAAAGTCACCTGGACCTGGTTTAATGTATGTTAATGTAAAAAATCAGTCGGAGCATTCTTCATTCATTTTTACCTGCAACTGATTACTGTTTAAACTGTTTTGACTCTGTGATTCAGAATCATGATTGGTAACTACATATCTTGATCATAGTCATTATGTTAACATGCTTGCAAGCATGTGCTCTTGACTAATGTAACTTGGTGCTTTTAGAACCTGACACCAAAGTTAGATTTAGATTATGTATTAAAAATGAGTGAAATTGGGCAAAATGAAAATGTAAAAAGTTATGGGGCTGTGCAAAAGTACTTATTCAAAACTCAAATCAAAAACAGCATAACATGCATACTTCCCACCTGCCCTGGACCCAATTTGTCACCTACAACACATGACTCATTTCTCTGTCTGTGTCTGAAAATCCCTAACTATGGCACTACTTATGCTAAAGCAAATAGTTTATCTTCTTGTTTTTTTCCACAGACTAAAGAATTTACTGCCATTTATTATGCATACACAAGTCCACATACATGTACAGCACAGATATTCATGCATCACATACACTGTATAAAGTCGTAAAATACTGTCCTCAGTAGTTTATGACACTGAAGTCGTTACACTGTCATTGATAGGGACCCATTGATATCACTTTTTTTTTTAGACCCAGTACTGAATAATACTCTTACAATTCAGTGTCCAGTGGTGGGTAGTGAGATTGTGTCGGAGCTCATATACACTCCTCTGAGCCAAAAGACTCTTGTTAACAGCCAGCTGGAGGATGTGAGCATCACACAGCAGGCCAGGGTCCAGCATCACTCATGGCCTCGATCGTTTTTTTGGTGTAAACTACTCTGTGACACACTGTTGATGTACTTTTTATAAAGTCATGCAGATTGAGTAATATGGTGTCTGTGATGTGATGACATCTTCTCAGTGAGAACACTGAGAACACTGAGATGTTGTTACTGTTACTGGCTGCTGCCATTCATAAACTCCTTGAACTCTGCCTTGTGTTGGTTCTTTAGATGTTTTGTGTCACCCCTGTTCTTTACAGTTTAGCAGAGCATATTTTGTAGCCTGCCCTACCTCTATCATCATAATTGTCATTATCGCTTATTATAAAATATGTGCAAACAGTTGACATTACTCCTCTGCTGACCTGCTCAGCTTACAAGAGCTTACCAAAAAACGAAGTACCTGACCAGTACTTGATACTGGTATTGGCATCGGTGCACCCCTAATGGTTAAGTTATGTGATCAGCTGGAAGTTAGATTCTTCAATGTAAACGCTACTGATCTGTAAGACATACTTACCGAGGTATAGAGGTATCCTTCACTATTCATGGCAAGGTACAGCCCTGTCTTTGCCCCCTGGATTGCCACAATCCGCAGTCCCACTGGAATTAAATTGAACTGTGCTGAATTGGGTAATAAAGTCGGCGAGATAGGGAATGACAAAGGGAGAGAAAAGAGAAAGTCAGAGAAGATTGTGAAATCATTACAATACAATATAGCAGCAGCCTGCTTTTCTGTCTTCATTGTATTAGGCTGAATGGTTTCAGTGTCACTGTCGCATGCTATATCTCTACTAAGCCCAAAATGCTGTGACCTCTCAGAGTTTATGTTGATGTAAACACAACACCATGTCACCTTCACTATGCTTTACACTGCCTCTAAATCTGTATCATAATGGAGATGTTTTGCCACAAAGGAGCTTAGAGATGGATACACTATCTGGATTGGTTAAACTACTCTGAACCTGTTAACAATAAGACCTCATCAAGAAAAAATTAATGATGTTGAATAAATAGAATTTTAATTTGCCACATTCAAACTACAATCTGGAAAAGGACCTTTGTCATATAGGCAAATACGGTGAAAACATACTAGGATGAGAACAGAACATAGTTTTCCACATCATCTCAACAGTGGCACTATGTCAATTGCAAGCAACTCAAGCAGCCGCCTTGCTTTTTGTGATTTACAAACTTCAAATACTGAGAATCAATATCTGTAGATGGCTTTTACTGATGAACACATATGCCATGCCAAGCATCTCTGCATATGAGCAAGGACATTGCCAAAGTTTGACAGGCAGTGTGGCGTGATGTTCCTCCCTATTAAGAGACAAAAATAACAGTACAAATTGGAACAAATTTGACAGATGAGCTGACAAAATCATGGCTTTTGCCTTGACTCTTCAGGCACAGGGCCCCTATAGCACAGCGTGACACCTACTGTGGTTCTGTTTAGCTCAGTGCACACAGTACAGCATTAACTTTGCCAAAGTTGGAGATTTGGCTCCCAATGCGGGTATGAGCTGGTTTGTACTTGAGCTGTATGATAGTGAAAACTGCAGGTGTTGCATGCATTAAGTGCAGTATGGCTTCTACCCTGTCCTCCAACTGGTGCTGGAGACTTGACTGTGGATAATTTGATTAAAATGACACAACACGACTACAAGCAAAGACGTGTCGGCTATAGACAGAAACACACACACACTCACAAAATGAGCTGCTTTCATCCCTTGTGCTGTCCATGGTGCCGTCAGGCTGCATCTGTAGGTAGTATCCATGTTGGCTGTATAGCCGGGTAACAATGCCCTTCAGCTGTGGCTCTGCAAGAGAGCACAGAAAAACAACATCGTTTTAGACCGCTGCTGCTGCCAGAGGTCAAGAGCAAAAATGACATTCACTGATTTATAGAGCCTGAAAAAAGGAAGTGTTAGTCAAATATGTCAGAGTTTAAAGACACAAACCACAGAGAGGTCTTACTGTGTGCAGTATTTGAAGTTAGAACATGGTATATGTATAATATCTAAAACGTTTGAATAGTTTTTTTCAAACATTGCGCTATTGGATGGATCGCATTGCAGTTTTGTACAAACTTTCATGGACCCCAGAGGATGATGCTAATTGAACTGTGTATCTGTTAGGAATGTGATCATTCACTGACTGATTTTTGCTGAGTGTCATAATCAAGTCAAGTTTTTCCAGTACTAGCTATAAAACTAATCATCCTCAATTGATGTTTAGTGTTAATTACATTAAACTAATACAGTGACAATGTCAACATGATCTCTGCTAAACATCAATGTGTTGACGTGACTGTCATTGAGAGCATGTTAGCATGCTGATGCCGCCATTTACCTGTTAGCCTGTTAGCATGGCTTTAGACTCAGTGTCAGCCTGGTCTGGAAACATTACATACAAGGCTTGTGAACTCATTCAGTGCCAGTCTTAGTCAAGGTATGACTAATGTAATATTTTACTTTACATCCTCCTCCTTCATTTCTACATTACAAATAACAAAAGCACAAGCTGTCTAACTATTTTCTTGCATTAACTCATTTAAAAATATCAAAGTCACATGAAAGGCCTACTGGGCATCTGTGTAATGACTTGAGGGAGTTTTACCATGAGGGAAGATGCCTGGCAGAACTGATGATGATTGATCTCTGACATCATTACCATAATAGAGGAACACTTATCCAACCTTAAAACACTTCAAAGTATCACTAGAGAATGCAGCTATTTGCGTTGTATATTTCTTAGAAGTAAGATATTTACTCTCAAGAGAATAAAGGACATAAAAATATTCTGCACAAACAAGAGAGTTTAGGGTTTCAGCATTCATTATCAAATTCTTGGTTAATTAGTGAATTGTCAGCAAATAGTCAACAACCCAGCAGAAGTGAACTGACTCGTATACCTCATGTGCTTGACAGGATGTGATAAGATCATATTCTTGATGTATCACATTCACATATCTTGGGATGTTGCCATTGCTAGTTTTTGTTTTGTGCTGCCATTGTAATGTATACACTGCTGTCCTTAAAAAACCCAATCAACAGACTCTGAAAGCATTAGTGAATTGCCCAAGGTACAGTTTTGGACTAATTGGGGATGTACAACACACGATGAATCTGAAATTATGTAGCGCCTAGTAATTCAACTGACTGGTTAATAAAATCCCTCTATGACTTAAGCTAATGCGGCATCAGTCTACTGTCTTGCTACCAGTGGTATTTTTAGAGAGAGCTGGGTCCATCAGAGGATGAGGTCAAGTGAAAGAGTTAGTCTGTCTCCCGCTAAATAAAAGATATATAATCAAGGGGGCTGGGTGATGCAGGAGAGGATGGAGGGTGAATAGAGAGGTTGAATGTTTCATGAGCCGAGTCCCTGCAGCCTACTTTGCGTTCATTTAAGAAACAGACAGGATCTTTGCAGCAGCTCTCAGACATCACCAGTGCCCCCCTCAATTACATGAACCAGTCTGTGTTGTGGAAATCTACGTTGTCTCCTGAGCTCAGCACCTTGCTGCCTTGGCCAGGATACTCCAACAGAAAGGAGAACCCTGCCGGTCTTCCAATTCGGCTTAAAGCTCAGTCATTTAGTCTGGTCAGTGAACTGGCCAGTCTCCTTCAGTGCATCTTTAATAAGAGAGATGAAACATGAACGAAGGAGCAGTTCATGATGGAACCTCTGGAGGACTGAGGCTTCATCCACACTAATGGAACAGACACTGGATCTGTTGAAGAATGTCATGTCAGCGGATCCTATTCATTGTCTATGGCAAACAGGAGATCTGGCTCATGGTGCGTGATGTGGCACGGTGAGTTGATGGACCAGTCGCCCTCTCTGAATTTGCATATTCATGACTCAACCTATACTTTGTACAAATTAGTTTGTCCAACGAGACACACCAGGATGGTGAGAATCTGATCAAACTGTCAAAACTAGGCAGTGCTGATAAAATATGAGTCAAGATTGTGTTACTGCATTTCATGCCTCGAATGTTTTCTGAAACATATTTTATTCTACTGTTTAGCTGTAATATGAGAAAGTTTGTGACCTGGCTGCCATATTGGAAAATGAATGAGCCAAAACCAAGCACCGTTCAGTTTGTAGGATGTCAACCACTAGCCGAAGATTTATGCAGCCAAATGTATCCTCACTGGATCCAGTGGGTCTATATCATAATACGTTTTTGTTTTAAAATGCATTACTTTTGCTATGTTTGCACCGAGTATCTACTCTGGCATTTTAGAACACTAAGCAACCAACCCTTCCTATTAACACTGGCACACACAGGCCCAGTGTACGTGAATGGTCATGTGATATGCATTTTCAGGCCTGTTACTGTGGATGGAGATTATTACTGAAACTAAGTGCTAAAACTCTCAACTGGATGAAGATTGTTTTCCCTGTAAAACGCTCTTTTAAAATCAAAACATATTAGTGTGGACGTAGCCTGACGGCCATCTGGGATTTCCTCCTCTGCTAAACTTCGCCCATGCCCTCACATGCACTCCCTGGGGAGGGACCGAGGGCACTGCGCAATCTGCCTGTCTTCTGTGGACTAGCAGAGAGAGCAAGAGAGTGGCAGAAGATGCAGGGATGAGATCTGTAGGACAATTTCCCAAAGGAAGTGTGCCAGGGTTGAGGCATCAGTGAAACTGTGACCTACTCCCATTGTTACATGCAAGCATCTGCAGCACTCCCTATCCTCTCTCTTTCAAAGCCTCTTGTCAAAACATTTCAGTGTCTCTACTCCTGCACTTTCTTCTTCTTTCTCCCCTTTTCCGTTTCATAGCCTTTGAGTTATGTACGCTTTCATCCCACCTAATAACTTCATACATCATCCAATCAGAGCAGGGAAGCTGTTCATTACTTGTCCCCACAGATGCAAAACAGAGAGATGAGAGAGAGAGAGAGAGAAAGAAAGGGATATGGGAGGATCAGGGAGGAGAGAAGAGAGCAGAGGGACAGCAAGGGACCAGAGTGAATGAGATGACACTGTCATTTCATTAAGAGTGACGGCTGTATGTGCTCGTGAAAAAGCACATTTAGGCAGAAATTCAATAGACAGCTTGTGCAATATGGCTGCAATCAAAACTCCCATGCCTGGTGTCAGGGGCACAACAACTAATGTTTCACTTAGAAGAGCTGGCTCTAACTTCAAATTCCCCATCGCAGCACCCAATAAATTCTGATCCACTGTAATGAAAGCAAGCTTCCAGCAAAAACCATTGTATTTTACTACTGATTCTGAGAACTGAGATTCATAAATGATAAAAGAAAAACAGCTCAGATGGATTCTTGCCACCTTGTTACCATAACGCAGCTTTGAACTATTTAGGCCCAATGCAGTGGTTTTTAAACCGTTGTGCCCTAGAATTCAGCGTGCCTTCATTATATCATTCTGTAAGTTGGACATAAAGCAAGTGCACTTGCCACAGAGACTAAATTATGAAGTTGTTGAAGACACTGTGTACATTTAAAACTGGAAGGCACATGTCAATAAGTGGCCATTATAAGGTTTTATAACCTTCAGAGTGTTATACATCACTGTAAACTGACAACAGTTCTACCGGGAGGAGCCATAAATAAGGCTCGTAAAGCCGTCTCTGTATTTTATGTCATTGCTGTGATCAACATAGATGGCTGTATTTGCCTGTACAGTCAATGGTAATCTGAACCTTCTTCACTTGAATTTCTTACAAATTTGCGGAAGAGGATTGATGATGACAGCCTTCTTCTGTGTAATTGATTTAATAATGACAAATCATTCTTGCTTATGGCTTATTGAGCCAGGTCCACAGGATCTTGTTTTTATGCCAGTATATCTGTGAGACTGAAATATTAAAATTAAAAAAAAAAAAAAAAGACTAACTTTATGCTAATTTCACTCTGCATTGCATGTAGTCACTTTATTACATCATCAATTGATCCTGGTCCCATTTTATTGTGTCAAATGCATCAGAAGTTACTTTCATTTATCCAGAGAAAATCTGGTAATTCTGTCCCACACCAGCCCGAAATCTGTGAAATATTTATCTATATACTATGATTTGGGATGGCGGGCAGATGTTCCAAGCATTAAAGCAGGTGGGGGGATGTGAATGTGACCTCAACTTGTAGTTTTGCATGGGTTTGGGGTCAAGAGGACAGAATTTTTTATTAAAATAACTTCTATTGCAATAAACAATATAAAACTGGTCCAGGGTCAGTTGATAGTGATAGAGTGACTACATTTAATCTACCAACTCATAAAAGGATTAAGTACTAAGTTATTCTTCAAAGTTATTTTTGCTTTTCTTTTCATTTATGTGTGTATCTACTGTAAAATTCTAAAGCTCTTTTTTGGCTCTAATAATTCAGAGCTACAAGGCTTTTAGCAACATGCAAATGAACAAAACTGCATAATCATGACTCTGACTCGACTCAGTGTCATCAAATAGCAGAGATGCTCTGCATTCCCATGCGTATTTGGCAAACTGCTCCCCTCTCACTGTCTTGACAGCATCTGTCTGCATAACACATACACACACACACACACACACACACACACACATACGCACATACGCTCTTCTTCTGCCATTGTTGTTAATGTTGCAGTATGTTGCCATCAAGGTTTCAACAAACATCTCTCATTATTGTCTAAGTAACATGCACCTTTCATCAAAATATGAATTAAAATGTGTACATCTCACAGAACACAAAGACATCTGGGTTAAAGGTTGGAAAATATATATCTCTTCTATAAACAAGAACCAGTGCTGAAGATCTGTGTGTACCTACTCTCACCCTTGACAGTTTTTACAGGCTTTGCTCATTTTGACAGTAATTAATGTTGAATCATCAAGATTTGCTTTCCATTTACATATAGAATGTTTAATACCAGAAACTTCAATATGGCTGTATATGGTATATGATGTCTTCCTATATGGTACCTTTTTACCTTTCAGTCTGCTGCAGGCGATGGATCAAAGAGGTACTCCAGAGATTTTGTTTTGCACTCTATAAAGTAACTCGCAAGAGACAGATTAAAAAAAAAAAAAAAAAAATGGTCAAAATTCATGCAGCAGAGACTTGAGAAATTCCTGACTTTTCGTCCCCAGTCTGGCTCAAGCTCCAAAAAATACTGCATCTTACATCCCCTATAATGTGAGAGTGTCCCTTTAAATATAAAGGACCAGTGTGTAGGATTCAGTGGCATCTAGCAGCGAGGCTGCAGGTCACAACCAACTGAAAACCCCTCCTTCTATGTGTGTAGGAGAACCTACGGTGGCCACAAAACTTGCAAAAAATGTGAAAGGCCCTCTCTAGAGCCAGTGTTTGGTTTGTCCATTCTGGGCTACTGTAGAAACATGATGTTGCAACATGGCTGACTCCATGGAAAATGACAGATGAAAAATGAAAGATATAGATAGACATGGTTCATTCTAAGACAGAATGATTCTTAGTCTGAGGCTATTTTTCACGAATGAAAATATAATTATGAATATTCTATTCCATTATTGCCAGTAGACCAGTCCTACACACGGGAGCATTAATGGTATGTGTCCAAGCCACATAAGAGTGAACACACATTACCAGGCAAGCCAACTTCCTTTCCCCTTCATAAGCCCTGGAGAAGCACACTGACAGATAGTGACACACTGTGACAGCAGTCTACCTCTGGTTGGATTAGCAATGCACACAGAGTTGTTTACATGAGCAAAAAGCCTGTGTTTGTATCACGAGGATGCGTAGAGTGCACATGTAGTCTCCACTGCTCCACAGGGGTAAACAGAGAAGATGATAACTCGGAAAGCTACTGACTCAAAGGTCATGTTTAGTGATTTGGGTATGTTAGGGCATACTTGTATTCAAACAGTAAGAGCATATTTTATATGGCAGAGAGCCAAAAGCAATCATTGTTTTATAGGACCATAACCCAAACAAATCTAATGTTTGAAGTGGAACATCTTATAATGCAGTGGTAGTACATTTACCCAAGTACTGTTCTTAAGCACAGTTTTGAGGTACTTACGTTTTCTCCTCTGTCCTACTTCTACTCCACTGCATTTCAGCAGCACTACATTTATCCGACAGTTGTAGCACTTACTGGTAGTTAACATTAAATAACATTTCACATAAAAACATACAGTAAAGAGTAAACATGAACTAAATTTATAGTATAAAATGCCTTGTCAAAGATTAAATCAGTGGCTCCTAACCTTTTTGGCTTGTGACCCCTTAAAAAAGCAGTGTCTAGTTAGGTCTTAGGTTAGTTAGGTTAGTTAGGTTGTCGCATTTCAAATGTCTATAGGTTGTTAGAAGTTCCATTTAAATAGTTGCTAAAGGCACAAAGAGGTAGAACTCTAACATTTTACAACAAAAGCAAAGATTAGAGAAATGTCCAAAAAATGGCAAAACTTTATTTTTTCTTCTCTCATACCCTAATTATCTCATTACCCCTCAGAATTATCTTGTGACCCTTTAGAGGGGCCCGACTAGGTCCACCTTTGTCTATAAAATGTCAGATAAACTGGAGTCCAGTATGAAATTGCTTGTTTTATCTAAGAGTCTGAAACCCAAAGATATTGTCGGGACCTGGAAACAGAACGTTATTGACTTTAGTTGAAAACAGTGTATGCCTTATATTAAATGCTTAACAATTCAGAAGAAGCCTGGTGATTTGGCATTCATGTGACAACAATATGAGAATGAGGTCCCTGTGAGGGGTTAAAAATGAAGCCATGATTCAAAAATTCTTTTTTTGAATTAAAGTAGAAAAGGAGAAAATGCATCCAAGGACTCATGACCTAAAAGGGAGTAGACTGACATTTAAAGTTTGGTGGAAAAATTGCACTAGTTATTTTCAGTGTGGAGGATGGGGTGTTTAACTTCAAGATAAACAGGCTTAGATTCCCAACTTAAGCTAAGTTTTCTTCTGTGAGCAAAGTATTACATTTTTCTCAGGTTTTCTGTAATCAACCATGACCATACAGTAAATGGATCAGCACCTAGTAAAAAAAACCTCACTCCTCTTTTGAGCCATTGGAGACTACTCATAATTATAATCCTACATATGTATCCTATCAGGTGTGAGTCATCTACTGTGAGGTGTATCCCTGTTCTGTTGACAAAAGAACAGCAGGGACTGCACATTATCTTTCAGGGTGAGCACACTTACATCTGCCTGGCAGAACTTTTCACTAACTATGCCAGAAACACAACCCGCAGCCTCGACTGTCCTGGGTGTTTCCCACAGAGAGGATGTGTGTGACTACATTCATCACTCCCGGGACACGTGTGGGCTTGAGTGACAGAAAACATTCGCTGATCCAGGTCAGTGGAGTGTGGGTCACCGAGGGCTCCCTGTCCGTTTATGTACATCAGCGCGCAGGTGTTGTCAGCGCACCGGACAACATGTTGACTCATCAGCAGGCCCATTTCCAAGTGACCTCTCCACACATGAACGGAAATATGACTAGCAGTTGACAAGTGGGAAAGGAAGTGTGTCGAGAGGGTTCCTTAAAGGATGAGTACATGGACTGGCAAGTCAAAGTCAGATTTTCAGATTTTTACAGTGCTAAATAATTGTTTGCATTGTCACATTCTTATTGTAGGCATTGTATGTGTAACTGGTAATCTAATTCTATGCAAGTGTTTAAGTGACAAGAAGGACATCTCAAAGTGAGCTTAAACTTAATGCTGGTCACATGGTTGATGCATAAATATGATGGATTTCCAGTGACATGTTATTGTTGTTCTGTTGTGGAGAAATATTTGATTTGCAATATTCAGACAGAGGTAAATGGATTATTAAGTAAGTACAAGTTTTGTACAAGCAGGACAGATTATAGTCATAAGAGCATTTTGTGTATTAAATTGGGTTTGCCTCTAATCCAAGCAGTAACCTCTGCACGGCCTACACAGGGATGCCCCTCATCAATTTACATTCAGCACTGATAATCATTTTGAAAATCACCTGGGGGAGACTGGAGCTTAATGTTATAGTACAGCCATTCACACCGCAATTATGTGTGCGTCTGTGTAAATGAGGTCAATGCACATAAGAACCCAAGGTAATCACTTCATGCATCACGACTGCCATCAAGGACACTTAAACCCCTCTGCTGCAATGTAATTGCTCCGAAAAATAAGCAGCGGTTGAGGTTTATCGCTAATCAGTGTAGTGTATGGCTCGGTGTTAGTTATCATTACACTAATGTATTTATCTGGCTTGATTTGAGCTCAGTATGTCGCTCGCCGAGCTCCCTCTAGTCGAGCTCCTCTTGATAAGGTTGGAGGTAATTACTGGGGGCCTGCATGACTGAGCAGCCAAGGGCATTTCTTCTTCTGCTCTGACCGAACCAAACAACAGGGGTTTTCCTTGGCTTATATTTTCAGGACTCCCTGGCTCTCCCCTCCCTTCTCATCATGCTCTCTTTTTACTTTCAGCTGCTCTCTCCACACCTCTCCTGCTCACGCCTCGTGTACGCATGCATGCATACAGTACATGCGTGTTAGCAAGCACACATGCGCATGTGTACTGCATATATGCAAGAAGGAGGGAGTCTGTCTCTTGTGTAGCGTTTGATTCTGCTTCTAATAAAAGGAGAACACGGTTCCTCCTTTTTTTTTTTTCCTTTCCTAAACTGGGCCATGAGCTCTACAGTGCTGCTAGTAATTATCAACCTTGTGGGAAGATACAGAGGGGGAGAGAAGGAGAGGAGCAAGGGAGGATTGAAGTCGTGGAAGCTAGTTAACAACATGAAGGCAAGACTGAGGAATGCTCTGCGTTTGTCCAGAAATAAAAGAGAGAATGATGGCAAGAGCAAGAGAAAAGGGCAGTGATGGAGCGATAGAGCGATACAAAGATACAGAGTGTGGCAAGTGTGAGAGGTAGAGAGAGGAGATAGGGGAAGACAGGTTGAAAAAGGATGTTGTAGAGGAGGGAGAAGAGGGATAGCAGGATGGGGGGCGAGGTTAAAGAAGGAATAGGAATGAATGAAGTGTATCACATCACCTGCAACTCCAACAATGGCCTCTTGATTTAAAATTCAAGGCTTCATAAATCATTTCATGTGACAATGGCAGCAGTTCACATAAGTGAGACGGAGTTATTGCCGCCTATTAATGGTGCTGACAAGAGCATGTCAAACACGAGCAGAAGCAAATAGGACTCCCAGCGCTTCCCTGACACACATTCAATATTCACATATGTGCTTCATTAGCATTGTGACAGGAACATATCAGTGACAGTTAACAACATGCTCAGCACAGGTTCAGTGTGATGTGGTGCAGCGGCGTACGGCGGCCCCACAGCTTCATCGATAACATTATATAGGTTGAAATCTCCAATAAACTCCACTGTGCTTTCACATGAGCAAAAACACTGAAAGCAAGACCACTGAGCCTAACAGCTCCCCAGCACCTGTCTTTTTTTCCCTGGGACCCTCCAGCAAGGACACAAATAGGCACTTTAATATATGCAGAACAAACAAACACAAACATTCGTCTGCACTCCCACAGGGGTCCAGACCTCTGTCAGATCGTGTGATGATCACACAAGTAAACAAACAACTAAGCTAAACAGCACGGTGATGGACAACAAAGGATTCCCAATTTGAACTCGCATTGATTTGCTTGCTGAAACACTTTGATATACTCCTGACACAGTGCGCTTTTTCCTGCACAGAAGAAGAAGAAAACAGACGCTTAAGAGAAGCTTGGCATGGGAGGAGGGAATCCATTGTCGATTTCAGCTAAACATTGTTTGAGATTAAGTTTAGCTGACACAGTTTCGATAGTCACACCAGCTGCACAAGAAGGTACAGACACAGAAGTAGACACATAAATATACTTGAACGAATGAATGTACAGTATGCAAACATGCACGCCAGTGAGCAACACACAAAATAGATCTTTCAAAGATCATTTCAAAATGATACTCTGTGTTACGAGCAGAAAATAAATACTTGGACTTTTCCAGTGCAGGAACTAAACTTAAGGTGTTGCAATTGTCACTGGTTCTGTTTTTGTTTCCTCTGTTCTCCCCTCTGCTTTTCCAGCTTGTTCCTGCACCTAAATTTCAGTACTGCTCGGGAGGTGGTACAAAATCCCAGTTTCAGTTACTCTCAGGGGGAAGAAGTCAACAGCTAATTTCCAATGCATTAATTAATAACACAAAAGACATGTTCCAATAAGCACTGTCAGGACGTTTCAATATACAGGCGACACTCTTATTCAAAATATCCCACATGTGTTTTGCTGCCTTGTTTCTGCATATATCCATGTAAACTGTAGATTGTGTTCACAGTTTAATTACATTTCTCACTATCATTTGGGTAGCGTTGGTATTTTTAAAATCATATTTCCAGTTTTGTTTTTTTGATGTATTGGCCAGATAGAAGCGCTGGCACTGGAGAGTTGTTCAGTGGAGTAAAAGCTGGTCAGGTGTCAGTCTCATTTACACTTATTGCTCCATTCTTTTGACTACTTAGTGCCGTTAGGGCTCAACTATTAGTTTAACAACACTAACGTCTAGAAGTACTCGCATGTAAATGTAAAAGAAAATCTATATAAGTGCCAATTTTGCAAGATTTGATTGAATTGCATTCTGCCAATTTGAGCACTGCCATGTGACGTGGCATTTTGGTAAAATGTAATAATTTGATTTTCATTGTAATTTCTTAATGCACATACTGTCTGTACGTGTAGATGCAGACATATGTTATCAGAGTACTTCCTGGTTCTCTTGCCTTCTCCTTGTCTTCTCATCATTGCCTCTGTAGGTGTCCTCCATCCTCACTGTCTTTCTCCTGTTAGAGGCAAATTCAATCTGTCCTAGTCAGCTTTAATCAAAGCACCCACCGATTCAATTTAGCAGGTATGTGTGGGAGGTTAAGGCGGCGTCTTCAGGACGACGGCAAAGGGTGTTCTTTGTACACACATCCCTCCGCTGCCTCACTTTGAATAAGACTTAAGGCCATTGTCAACAGCCTCTCTACAGCTCAACATCCTTTTCCAAGCCAACTCTAAACTCTAACTGCAATAATACTCATAGAAAAAGTCACTGATCCCTCCTGATCCCCTCATGTCCATTGACTTCATTTGCTCACTGTCTAAAGAGTGTCTGAGACATAAAGTTAGATAAACCTTCAAAATTAAGATAAATGCATAAATAAATCCCTTAATCTCTTATGGGTTTTTACTTTATATAACACAGGCCAAAAACTTATTTCATTGTGGCTTGATCTGATGTGGACATCTTGGACAAAGTTTAACTAGATCACCTACTTCTACGCATCTGCATCCCCATCCTCGTCATTTGATACCATTTGGTACCAGATATTTTAGATCCCTCTGATGAAACTAGAGTTGTTCAAAGCTGAAAATCCCCAGAAATTGGATGACCTCAATAGCAATCAACCACTAAGCTTTTGTTTGTCTTGTCTTGATGCAGACAAACAGAAAACCGCTGTTGCTTGGAAATCTCTCAAATTTTGATTGGGGCTGAATGTCGTGTGAATATTTTCAATATGAGTGTCGTTGAGACGACCTAGATTCTGATAGTACTAATACCAAAGAGAGACTTTTTGTCCAACATGTTACTTTGAGAAATAAAAGATGTTTTCTCTAAAATCCCGTCAACTTTCAATACTTTTAGTCATTTTGGCTGATATCAAAAAAGTATTGAGGTTTCTAATTGACTGACGGGGCAGCTGAGGGACTGATTTGTGATTTTCCAACATTTACTGCATTAACTGCCTAACATAATTAAAGTCTGTTATGCTTGTATCATTGTAGGGATGTGAACGTAAGTTGCTCATGCCATTTATTCAACCCTGTCTCCTACAAATTATGTTTATTTACCAACATTTGTAACAGTAAGTTTAGAACAGAGATGTGCTGTTTTACTGGTTTCAATACCACTGACAATTTCCCTTCCCATCATTACTGTAAATTTTGCTTTTTCTGAGGGCACCACAGCTCACGTCTGCAGTCTTTATTAGCAGTTCGATTTGTGTTTCGCCCCAACAGAGCATTTTTTGTATTGGTCAGACAATTCCCTTTACAGTGATTTTGGCCACAATAATCGAAGCATGAAAATTCAATAGCAGTGCACTTTAACATAATGAGGAAATGTTTCTAATGAGTGTATGAGTGAGTGTAACAAAATGTTCATTCACAACTTTTTGTGGCTGTGCTTAGGCACTCACAGCACTTGGTTAAGGTTAAAGAAAACTTGTGGTCTTGGTTACATATTGAAAAAAACAAAACAGTGACTTGAAGAATAGACAGTACGTGTATGCTTTTAAAAAATGTAACCAAAATCCAATTCTTTCCATAACCTAACCTTAACCAAAGTGCTTTTTTTGTTGTTGTTGTTGTAAAACCTCAGAAAACTTAAAATCTCAATTTATCTACCTCAGGACTATGTAGACTTGACCTGGCAACATTAACAACGAACCAGCTCCTGTCATCAGATTTTGATCAAAGTTTTGGTAAATCGTGATTGTAGGAAGTATGTGACATTACCTTCTTCTAACTGAGCCTTGCCCACTTCAAACCAGTCAGTAGTGCTCCACCAAAAACACAAATATAGAAATCTCTTATGTGAAATATGTGAAATAACTCAAACTGTTTCGAACTTTGGCAGAAACGTGTGTGTTCATGAAGGAGCCCATTGCTCACAATAAGAAGCTAATAGAGAATTTTTTTTTTGGCCCTTTAACCTAACCGCACACAGAAGTCACAGGTCTCTGGTGTCAAAGTCCACCTCCCTACGACATGTGTGTGGTGAGAGAACATACCACTTCCTTGCTCAAAAAAACCCTAAAAACATATACGTCATAACAAATAAGTAGCATGTAAACGTTATTTCCAGGAGACAAGGTTCTATTTTCAAGCAGCGCACCCATCATTGACATGACCCACCCACCCAACTTTAACTAAAACACCTGCAACATTCATTACATAGAAGAAAAATGCTCTGCTTTCAATTAAAAACAACCTACTTTCCGGACAGATTATTAGACAAGAGGAGAACTCCATGTCTGAAGGAAGCTGTTTTGCTGTGACAGTTAATATCCAGCCCCATGGTTTCTCATCTCATGTTCTACTCCACATGCTGCTTCTATGACAGGCTGATTCACAGCTCTTTCCAGTCCCACCCACCTTCCCTTTAATCTCCGCTGCTATCTCTCCCCACTTCTCTTCCTGTGTTTTTGATTACCTCTTTATCTGTGTCCACCCCCACCATCCACCTCCACATTTTGATACAATTTTCTCCAACATCAGTAATATCTTTACTTTTCTCTTTAAACCTCTGTTTACCTCTGCAGACTCTCCCTCCCTCTGTGTCTCTTTATCTTTCTCTCTGTCTCTCTCTCTGACCCCTGTCACAGTCAGTAAAGTTCTGATGAGAAGCTACCTAACACTGCATTGTCTGATCAGGTGTTGTTGAGTAAGCGAGTTTGCGGGCCCTGATCTCTTGGGGTCAGCTTAATGCTATCCTCTGCTGGATCTCTCCTTGTAACCTGGTCTGCCGCTCGCCGGCCGGGGCCTACGTTTGTGCTCTGACTGTCGACTGGCCCCTCGGATGCTTACTCCTACAACATACTACAGAGCACCTCCATGCCAAACAGCCCACTCAATGCTACAAGATGTCTAGGTCTGCACTATATTTGCATGCATTAGTTTCTAATGACTCAGCTAATAGTGTTGCTATTTTTAATGCTTATTTGTATTTTTATGGTATTGCTGCTGGAAAGTCTAGAGACATTTGTGTTCTACCAATAGTTGTTAAAATTATTCTTTTTTCTCTGTGTGTGTGTTTTCATTTACATGCACACACGTGTTTAGGTGAAGATTCTGTGCACATTTGATCTAACTTAGAAAAAGGTACTAAAGGTGACACAGGGGCAAGCAGCTCAATATCCTCCCTTTTCATGTCAGATTCCACCTTGAACAAACTCAGAGGGTGATTATTGATTAATCGCTATATGAGCTGAATTGATCTGAAAAGAGGGCAGCAGTGCAGATCACCGATGGGAGAGTTTTTTCATCGGTCGGGCCAGCCCTTGAAGGGGTCTCTCGTGTAGTAGGGGACTGTACAGGACACCGAGAGGAAGGTGAAGAACAGAGGAGAGGAGGGTAAAATCAGGCAGATTCTGTGGTTTGTCATGGATCTCATCCAGTGTGAGCTTTGTGCCAACCACATGTACAGTATAAGCAGCAGGGTTTATGTCCGTTCCTATCATTTCAGTAGCCCGTTGCTTTATGGCAGTAGTAAATATAGCTTATGTGTGCCGGTGTGATGCTAATATGACAGCTGACAAAAAATCTCTTCTTAAAAAAAAACACAGTCAGAGAATCTACAGAATCCTGTGATGGCTGTGCTGTGTGGAGAAAATGTAGAAATGTCTTTCCTGGTAACGAGGTATATGTTAACTTGTGCAAATGACAAACTATAATGTGCACCGTTACAAAAGATATGCACATCCTGTAGACAATACTGTATAAAGGTAAGTAGCTTAAATTAAGCTGATTTTTCTTACTTAATTTGAAACTGTATAAGAAGAGTAGCTCATGTTAACTGTGTTTAAACTGTGGCTGATTTTACTTACTACCTGTAGGTGGCAACATTGAAAAGGTATGCATCTACAGGTCTAGCAATTTGGCATAGTGATGTGTCATTGATTGACCTCACACGCAAACAAGCAGCTTTGTCTCACACATACACGTATCACAAAGCTGTATCACACAGTTGTTACTGCAGTAATTTCGCTGACTGATTTTTTTTCATAGCATATATGTCACACTGTACTGCCCTGCATATTCACGGTCCTCAGAGGATGAATCTTAATGTGTTTAATGATCTCCAGAGATGGTCACATAATGTGTTTGCCATTGATGTCTAATGTTCTTGTCGTCAGTTATTAAAATTAACACTATTTTTTTAAATCAATATATACCCAATCGGCACCATAGTTTTATTGAGAATACATAAAATGTTAACTAAAGTTAAGCTAGCAGTTAAGCTCGCACTGTTTAATACAGAGGCATGCAGGTAGTGCTTGGGTTTCCAGAGTCTGTAGTCTGTGCAGTCACAACTGACTTTGACACTGGTTCAGTAGAGGACATCCACCCGAATGTTGTATACTGTCTTATGCTGTTAACATGGTTGTAGAAGTGGTGATGTGGGTGTGATGTGTGGCTACAGTTGTTGTTGAGTTAATATTGTTTATACGTCTCTGTGTTGTCTGCTTTGGTGATGTTTTATTCTACTGTTAAAGTGGACGTCATTTCATTTCTGCAGCCTAATATTGCTTGTTGCACCCGCTGATGTCCGCAACTGTTTTTATTTTTTGTTGGTTGTGTTTAAATTGAGTTGTGTCCACTTTTTTGGTTAATTCTAGTAAAGCTATACTGAAGAAGGCCAGAATAATATTATTCAGAATAATAATAATATTGTTGGGTTTGGACATTGGGGCTTCGTGTTGTGATGTTTTTCCACTAGTGTTGTTAAATTGACATTTAATGCAATTGTTGCCTAAAGGTGTTCAGTAGCATCATATATCACAGATTAATTCTAAAATGTAATACAGTAACATTTACTCAGAATAAACTCATTTTAACTGACTTTCCTTTTATGTTTGATTGTTCTGTGGAAATATATTTCAAATTAATTATATGCCAATACTAAATTGATTCTTTGAAGGCAAAACAATTGCATTACCAATGAATATTAGGTTAGAGAATACAGCATCTGCTCCATTTCACTTAAACGTCTCCCAGTATAAACCAAGCCAACTTCTGGTCTTCTAGCCGAATACAGATACAGAGGTCTTTGTTTACCTCTAGTAGACAGACAGAAGTGAACGAAGTGGTGCAGAATGAACTGAAAGTCCTCATCAAGCACAAAGCTCTGCTCATTGCTCATCATTCTCACGTTCAACTTGCTTAGATGCAGCCTTTACCTCCAGGGGGGCTCAAAAACTCTAAATTCACTGTTTCTTCCCCAATCAGCCATGAAAGTGTCTGGCCTCTTTGTGAAGGATGTTTGTTCAGTGACATTTCTGTAATATGCATAATTTAACTTAAGCATACTACACTTACTAATTGTACATGAATAGGGCAAAACATTTCTCCGTCATGAATTAAATAATTCAGCAGTCTAGCTGTCACACCAAAGAAGAAAAGCTACTGCACAAATAAATGAAGAAATTACATTATTCTCACTCCTGATTTAATGCAATAGTGCAGGAAAAAACAATTATGAAAAATGTACACTGGGGTTTACATATTAAAAGGTTAAACAGAAAAGCTTATTTTCCATGAAATTATAAACAAGCAAGACTTTGTATAATTTATGAACAGGCGTATGGAACAAGAAAATAACAGCACACACTGCAGCAAGCACAACATCAAGGAGATTGTATACTTTTAAATGTAATTTTAAGCTTGTGTTGCAGCACATTTTTCTTTTCCATTGACAAGTTGGTAAGAGAGAAGGTAGTGTTGGCAACACATCACACAATTCTCCATTCAGAGCCTCAGTGTTGAAGTTCTGCTTTCAAAGAGAAAGTACATCAGAGAACCTGACCGAGTTATCCAACACAGGAAAATTTTTTACACAGATCTGGTTGTGTTGCAGGTGTGGGTGTCAAGACAGCATCACTGTGAGATTTAAAAGTGAAATGCATGAGACTGATGTGACCAGAATTTCTCTTTTTAATTGTTGGTGATAAATCTGCCAGAAATGTAAATGAAATGAAAAATTTAAAGTCACAAAAATGACCAAAATCAAACAAGTAGTTGAGTCAACCAAACACCATCCACTGAATTATATGTTATATACATATAATTGTTACATTTTTATATATGTTACATTTTTATTTTTAAAAACTTTTATGTCTCAATTTTCTTTTCAATTTCAAAGTCAAAATCTCAATCAACCAAAGGCTTTTCCCTTCCAACCACATTTTGTGCTTGTGTGATGTTGGTGGATGTGTCACTCACTGGATGCTGCATAGATTCAGTTCATAAATTCATAACAGAAACCTTAATTTCTTAAACACTACTTAGAAAGACGGTAGGTGTGTGTATGTACATCTGTCAACATTTCAAGTTTGCTCACCAATAATTATTCTCATGGCATGAGACAACTCAAGTCCAAAATCAAGTGTAAAAGGAGTCGAGTGCACAAAACTGCTTATGGTTTTAAGCTAATTTCACAATTTATTGTTTGTGTAGGTTTCTGTGTAATTGTGTGTTTGGGAATGCACCAGCTCCATTGGGAGTATGGAGAGTCATTTCAGGTGAGATCTGCATTTACTCAACAACTTGTTTTATTGTTACTTTCCAGAGCTGAGAGCAGCAGCAACCATTGGTCAGTGTATCAAACAGGTGAAACTGTGAGAGGTGATTGTTCTGAAAGCAGCTGCTGATGTGAAAGTAGTAGCTTTCATGAGCTTAACTTTGAATTTTTGTTAAACAGATTGTGATTAAAAACTAGCTGTCATGCAGGGTGATTCACTGATTATAGTGGAAAGATTGATACAACATTGATCTGTAGTTTCAAATGCATAGGAGAACTGGATAATTTAAAGCCCTCTGGCAGCTTTTTGATCGACTTCATGAACCTAAATAGACTTTTTCAAATTGATTTAAGTCCAGGAATTGACTGAAATAAAATACATTAAATTAGAAATCTTGACATTATGACAACAAATTGAGCTCTTTCATTTTATAATAAAGGTTAATTTTTGTATTCATTAATTGTAAATATGTAAAACTCATTTCAGTTTCAGTCATTTCATACACATTTAACACGGACTTGTTCAGCTTTCATTTCTAGCCAGATATCCCAACATATGAACAAGCAGAGAAAGATGAAAACGATAGCAGTGACTCACCCGGTCTTTTCTCGTTTCGACCTTTTCGACCCCCGCATAGTCGTACTTTGGAGATCAGGACCAGGATCTGTTTCTGGCACAAGGACTTGTTGCTCTTAGGACAGGGCTTGCGCTTGTTGGCTACCGGTCGGTTGGCTTGGTCATCCTTGACCGCCCGTTTCTGTCTAATGAGAGAGCTGGCGAGAGCTGCCATCTTCCCCCCCTCTCACCTTTGGGAGGGGGGTGTCTTCCTTCCCAGTGCCCCCTTTGCTGGTTTGGCTTTTGCTTTGCCCAAAAAACTAGAGTAGGACGGTCGTTTTAGAGAAGCCCCCACAGGGGAGATCGGGGCGTCTAAGTGGGTTAACAGGCAAGAGTTTAGTTTGAGGGTTCCCTTGGAGAGGGAAGAACTGGAAGAGATTCAAGTTCACCTGCAGTCCAATGTAAAGCCTCCACTCTGACCAAAAATAAAAATATGACACTAACGGAGCGCACAAAAAAGTGCCACAGTCACATTTTCAGTTTGAAAAATAACAGAAAGACCAAGGTTAGACTGACTGACTTTAAAAAAAGGGGAAGATGGAGGCATGAATCTACCCCTCTTCCCCACTCATCTTTCACATCAAATGCACCTCAAATAGGCAAGTTCAAAAGATTATATTGCAAAAGAACTAACCTAGACAATACCAAAGAGATGGAGCTCAATTTATTTTACATATAAAAACACGTTTACTGAAGAAAAGTGAATTCATTTTGAATGCTAGGAAGCTCTTAAAAGCGCAAGAAAAATCAAACTGTTTGTCACCATTCGTGCAGTCCACGGAGGTCCAACTTTGCCTCCCATTTAAACGTGGCAGCATGGAATAATGAGCTGAGAGTCCGAGCGGTAATCCAGCCGACTTAAATCCAGAGGTAGAACAGCAGGCGGGACACTGACGGTCTTTGTAGGAATGAAGCCGGGAATGGAGCAGAGACATGGACACAGACAGACAGAGATTCCTCTTCTGCCTCCGATGGCACGCTCCTTTCCCACAGTCCTCCCTCCTCCTCCTCCTCCTCCCCCTCCTCCTCCTCCTCCCCCACCTCCTCCTCCCATCCAAAGTCAGCGAGTGGTTGTGAGAGTATGTGTGCGTGAATTCCAGCAGCCACCATCAGTAGAGGTGACATTCATGAGAGAGGGAGAGCAAAACAGAGTGAGGGAGACAGGAGGGAGGGAGGGGAGGGGAGGGGGGGGTTAGAGGCTGTGATGTGTGAGAATGAGCTTGACTGGGAAAGGGAGGGAAGTGTGGAAGAGAGAGAGAGAGGGAGACAGGCAACAGCCACTTGACAAAATCACTGCTCGCAGAGGCTACAATTTTGTTATTTTACAGCAACGTCTCCCCCTAAAAAATACCTCAATCATTCTGACTGCCCTCCTGAAACAGAGTGCCAGAGGGGCAGAGAGGGAGAAAGAGAGAGTGCTTAAGGTGCACATTGTGACAGTTCTCTGTCTCCTCGAGAGGAATAGCATCACCATGTGTTACCTTCCTGTCACATGCGTCCACACATCCACACACACACACACACACACACACACACACACACACAGCACATCAGCATATTTTGTAGTGGACTCTTCCCTGCTGTATAATTGTGTGTTTTCTTTATCTTCTTCCCTGACACCCGCTCATACTCCAGTAAACCCCCACAGTCTCTCTGTGATTTGTTTTCTTCAGCTCCACATGTGAAGTGGAGACAAAAAAAAAATAAAAAAAATAAAGTGTTCCCTGAAACTGGCATTTAGTGTCAGACATATCTGACTGCTGGCTTACGCTAACCCCCGACAGAGAAACATGAGCTTGGACAGATTGAGTTAGACAGCTAACCCTGCCAACACACACACACACACACACACACACACACACACACACACACACACACACACACACTCACACTCACACAGACACAGACGTTTGTGTCACTAGCCCCGTGGGGACACTCCATTGACATAATGCATTCTCTAGCCCCTTACCCTAACCTTAACCGTCACAAGTGAGTGCCTAATCCTAACCCTAACCTAACTTTAATTCTAACCCTAAAACCAAATTTTAAGTAGCAGTGTGGACCCATGATGACAGGAAGTGCCCATGGGTTGGTGTGCAGTCAAGTTGAAGTCCCCACCGGGATGTAAAAACAAATACACACACACACACACACACACACACACTCATATCGCCCTTGCTCTCCTTCATCTCCCCCACCTGCAAAATTCCTGTACAAAAACAACAAACATTAGCATATATTGTGGCTCCTGTTCATGCAGCACCCTCGTTTGTTCTACTTCCATTTAGATACAAATTCAAGGGCTGACATAAGAGATTTCTCCAATAATTTAGGACAAAACAGACTTCCACAAGTATCAGTAGAGGACACAAATCATGCTGACATACTTTTGCACAAAATAGCAGGTTCTGGTAAATGACAATGCCCTGCAGTCAAGCGTTTCTCATCTTGTTGAGTTGCAACAAAAACGAGGTTTATGCTTACCGTTTTCATTCAGCAAAACAAAGACAGCGGGATTTATGTTTGGAGTAATGGAATATCGAGCAAGCCTATTCAAACATTTGCAATGATTTTTATAAAATGAGATTCTCAGAGGATCTCAGGCACTTGTCCACCTGTCTCAACTGCGTTCTTTTGCCCATGTGTAATGTAGATGTTATTGGTATGATCATGTATAAATTGTTAGATTTCTGCAGGAAATATGTTCACCTTCAGCGTAAAAGGACACTGATGGATGCATTAGCTTAATAAATCAGGGCCATAATGCGAAAAGCTCATTCACTGTCGAAAATATCATCATCGTGGACTCTGAACCTGTAGCACAACTGAATATAAAAACATTATGAACATTTCTGGTCTGGCCCCGCAGACTCGAACCCAATAAATCAATTTATCTGAGAGCTAATCAATCCAATTTTATTTGGCATGGCACCTCTTTTACAAGCCAATTGCTGGGGAAACCAGCAGTGGAAGCAACTTGAAAATGCAAGGTCGATTCAAATCGTTTCTAACAATGCCGAGCAAGGTCACTGTCTGTCAGGACTTGATTGACAGGTGACAGGGGATGTTTGGTCACCGCGGAGGGACGGGTGCGTGGTGGGGGCGGAGGACTGGGAACCACAGTTGAGATAATGCAGTTTGTATTGATGAGGAAACAGAAAAGATGTTTTTCTCCTTTTCTAATGATTCGTTCCCCCTGCATTCTCCAACCATCCCCGGCCACGCACTTGTCTTCATACTCTGGGTTGCGAATCAATCTCCTAATGGACGTCACATTACACACATTGCCAAAGGTTGTTCTTTTATGCTTTCTCCAATCACAAGTACATGCCAAGTTACGCCAAAAGAAAGCTAAGTGGGGATTCTTGGGACATTAGACAGACTCAAGGTTAAGAAGTGTTTCCATCATTATAATGAAATTTCATGCCAAAAACTAAGTGGACTCATTAAGAGTAAAACCACTTTTCATGTCTTCCCAAGATCTATCACCTGTATGAACATACCCAAACTAATAACTAAACACCCATTATGTCAGGACTCTTTGTTACTGCCATTAATTATTCCCAATTTATTACCATATAAATGTTAGTCTTTTGTCTTGCTCAAATATGCTGTAATTTGTGCGTACCTACCTTTTCAACAAGGTTCTTAAACTCACATCTCATCACATTCAGGATTTACTTTGCAGCCAACCTCAGCCCTGGTGTCTTTAGTGAGTTCTTTGCTAAAGGAAATTAAATTCTGCATAAATTCAAATGAAAGTAAGAAAAATAGCAAATAGGCGTTCTGTCACGTGTCCATATGTGAATTCTCATCATCGGAATAATGCACAAAAGGGGATTAAATGCAGATGTTTTGCTAAAAACAATCCACGCCACAATCCCTACATGCGTATATATTTACATGGAAGCCGAGGGTATTAACAGCATATCCTCTTTGAAAGTGCTTTATGTTGAAATGTTTTTTTTTTCCCCCAGTATGATGGTTCCCAGACTTTGGTGCATTCCATGTTACCTAACAAAGACTATAATCTTTACTAGGTGGGATGAATAGATGACTGTATATAAGAGTTAGGAATGATTTTTTTTTTTTTTTTTGCTTGAGGGATAGTGTGTTTTTCTATTTATCCCAGCGGTGGAAAGTAACAAAGTACATTTACTCAAGTACTCTACTCAACTCTGCTTTACGTGCATATTTCCACTTTGTGCTACATATACTCCACTACATTTCAGAAGGAAATATTATGCTTTTTATTTAGCAGCTGTAGTTAATAATTACAACCCTGAAAAGTTGTGTGAAACATAAATAAAAACAGAATGCAGTCATTCACACTTTTACAAAGTGTTCCTGAGCCCATGTAGTAATCTCCTTTATACAATCACGTGTTTGACAAAGTGTTGAACCTCTCTCCATCCTCGCTTGTGAACGACTGAGTCTTTCCAGGATGAACCTTTCATACCCAATCATGATACTATCACCTGTTACCAATGAACCTGTTTACCTGTGGAATGATCCAAACAGGTGTTTTTGGATCAGTCCACAACTTTCACAGTCTTTTGTTGCTCCTGTCCCAACTTGTTGGAAACATGTTGCTGACGAGGGTCAGACATTAAATATATTGACTTTGTACTGTTTTCAATTGAGTATATGTCAAAAACAAATTATCACTGTGTTTTATTTATGTTTTACACAGTGTCCAACTTTTCTGGTATCAGGGTTGTACTTTTCAGCATTGAAAGCCCATAAAACACATTTTCTTAATCACCTTCTTACTGTGAACGATGGAGTCCTGCATGAACTAAAATAGTGTGCTGGAAAAACTTCTATGCACCAATCAGGATTTAGCAACAATTGAATCAAAATATGATGACAGCTGTTGCCTTGTTTTCTCATGTTGTCAAGCCACTGTCAATCTCATCTGGTCAAAACACACCCGCACAGTCATGATGAGACAGATTAGTTGAGTTTCCAGCGTTGAACACTTACTAAATAATACCCAAGGATGTTTTTTTTAAAGAAACTTAAACATTCAATGTTGTTTATTTAACCATTAATATGTGATGTTATCTAGAAATACTTTAAGACTGGAACTTATGCACTACTTAGGTAACACTCTACTCATGTAATGTATATAATAATATATTACATTTTCTGCAGAATGAGTACTTTTTCTTTTGATACTTTAAGTTCATGCTAATCCTGCAAGCCCCTCAAATGTGAGGGTTTACTGCTTTTGCCCTTTTTTATGATAGTTAATTGAATATTATGGGGTTTTACACTGTTCTGTGGACAAAACAAGCAATTTCAAGATGTCACCTTGGGCTCTGCAAAATTGTGATGGGTGTCTCTCGCTATTGTCTGTTTTTCACTCAACAGACAATCAAGTAAACAATGGATGAACGTGATTAATCAGTACACAATTACTTTATTAATAAAAAAAAAAGACAGATCAATCATTAATGAAAATAGTCATTAGTTTCAGCCCAACAGACAAAAACTAATGTCCCAAAATTAAAATGTTTATGTAAACCCGCTGATGCACACACCAACACACACACAAAGCCAGAAAGAGTTAAGCACATCAAAACAATTGGCCTAGTTCTGTCTCTTTCTCCCTCCTCACTTTATCACTCTCTCTCTCCTTCAGTCCCCTCTCAGCTCATCACTCTGTCCACAGATGACAGGAGGTATTCTTCGTTAATCCCCCTCCATTATGCGACCATGTGGAATCTGAGGCCTGCCTCTTGCATACAGAAATAATATTTCCAATGTCCATGACCCATGGGTGAGTTGCTCATTAACTTTGAGCAGCACATATCATTCTTAGTTTCATTCTTTATTTAGCCCTGTTCAGATCAGTCTCTGGTAATTAGGTTTTAATCGTGAGAATTACTTGGTGTGTGAGACAGATGCAGATCCCCCCCCCCGTATACAACTGCTCTTGATTTTGACTTGCTGCGAGTGTCAGGCTTTTTTTTTTTGAACCACAATGCGTGTCTGAAGTGCTTTGCTTTCAAATCAAGTCAATTGTGCTGGATTTTCTAAATGAATGCAGTTCTCAATATATGCATCATTGTTTTGCATTTTGTCCAGCTGTGTTGGGACTGTAAATCAGAAGCAGTATTCTATTATCAGTAAGTTGTCCATTGTATAACACTATTTTTTCCCCATTTCCAACTTACACACGTCACATAAACATATCAATGCTTGTCATATTTTTGTTAGTTTTGTATGTGTTCAGAGTTGTATGTCCTTGCGGTTACCATCGTCATTTCAGGGTTTGAACAAAAGCTGCTGCCAATGTGCACATATTGACTATATAATACACTACATTTAGTGTGTCTGTCTGCCGTTTGGTGTCCGGCAGGTAGTGTACAGTGGATTCACTGAAAACTGCTGCAGCCAAAAACAACTCTGTGAAAACTGTGGGAGTGAGTCAAATCAGTAAATCGATAAAGCTCCAGATTCTGGGGATAATTCAAAGTTCATCACTACGAATGATTTCCTTCACACTGTCATTTGATACACTGTTATTGTAAATTATAGATGTACAAATATAGCCTGTTTAAGAAATCAGAAGACTCAACATACACAAAATTGGCAACTAATAGTTGGAGCAAACTCTATTTATCATTTGACCTGAAAATTATATTCAAGGTTGAACTTTTCTAAAGTTATTCTGTGTCAATAAACAGGAAAATGAACTCAACTTCTCCACATTCTATTTGTAAGTAGGGCGTTATCTGTTCTCATTGCCTTCATTTTCACTGTCGCCTGAGGTAAAACCTCAGCAGGTAAATCTGTAGGATTAAACTTGCCTTTCTCAGAGTAAGTAAAGATTGCTTGATGAATCCAGATTTTGGAAGGCCTCTGTGTTAGTGCTTTTAAAGCTTGCTGTCACCCCAGCCGGTTCAACCATCAGCACCCTAACCCCCTCTGCTCTCTCCCATGTGAACCCCTTCACTGCTGGCAGCTACTGCTGTGATGACTGATAGACCTGCTCATGTGGAGGAAGACAAAGGATATTTTTTTCATTCATTGCATTTGACTTCATAAGCATCCTAAAAATACTAAAACTTTTTCTTACCTTTGCATGCAAACGTTATACTTGAACATCTAACTGTGATAATTTGGAGAAACAGAATTCATGGTGCATATTATACATATTATTACATTATATTATTACACTCAGCACGCTCTAAAAACATTCTGGTTAAAAAACTGAGAAATTAGACTGGTTTTAAAGCAAAAATAGAAGGTGCTTCTTAAAGCAGGACCAGCTTGATGGAGCTTCTCTCTCAGCTGTGCCTAGTTTCAGTCCCCCAGCCCGGACCAAACGCCACAGAGCAAATTGTTTATACTCTAAAAATAATTGTCTGTCACTTAGTATTAGGGGCAGTTTAATTCAGTCTAATGATAACCATTTTCAAAGCTCTTAACTGTGTCACATGCTGTAAAAAACTGCCTCTAAACTTCCAAATGTTTTGTCTGTTTTGTTTCAAGTCACTGGATTTGTGGAGAAGACAAGTTTAATTATACAGTCAGATGCAACAGTAATGTTCAGTCTGATTAATGCAAGCCAGGGATGATCTCTGCTGTTCAATCCTCAATCTCTTTTTTCCCCCCTGCTCCACAATCTTCATCCCTCATTTCTATAAAATGAATGAAAACAGAAATAGGCCTATGTCAGATTAGGATGACCTTTCATTTCATGGATTAGGAACGGAGATGAAATGTTTGGGTTCAAATAATGACTCCTGATTTATGAACTAATCTAGCTAGAGCCGAATCTCATCATCCCCCCCCAAAACTGCTCCCGGTAAACACAAACAGTGTGCAGAAATCAAAGCGGGTATGTGCGCGTATGTGCGGTGTGCACAAATGTACGGTAATACTGCAGTTTTTTTTCCTTATTATGATGTATTCATGTATATATGAAGAGGATCCACAGAGAATCAAAGCTGAGCAGGAATGCAGAAACAAGATAGTTTTATGCCAGCAAAATGAGGTCACACAAGTAGGTTTTCAAATTGGCTGTGCAATCAATATAAATATTGATTTTGTGTTTCTGGAGGTCTCTCAAGTGTTCCATCAGTCTTTTTGGCATTTCACTACTTGATTAATACTGCAGATTACAAGAATAACTCATTCATAATAGCTCATTTAGGATTCAGAACACATTATTGCATATCGTATTGATAGTTTTTAGAAATGTTCTCATTCTACTGGCACTGACAGCTGAGACACCGAACCATGTCCAGCTTAATGAACATGTATGTGTGTGTGCGTCTGTTGTTCACACACCGGGTGTTACTACATATCGGAGTGAGAGTCTGATGTGGAAATGAAGCTTGGATGGTGGAGGAAAGAAGTGGTAGGTAGGTAAAAGCTGGCTTGTCCTTGGGGTTATCAGGTGGGCACCTCCCATCACAGATGTTCTGCTGAATTAGATCATAACACCTCTAGAAGGCTCAAAACTAACTTCTGGCACAGAAACAACCCCACCTGCTCTCAACACCGAGCAGTTTCTGTTCATTTTTACTGTTATTTTACAAATTTGTCAACCAATCTCGAGTAAGACTATCGCAATTATGTGTTTCCTGTGTCTTTTATTCAATTTAAAGGTTATGTTACACAGTGAAGAGAGCTTAGCTTAGCTCAATTCATGCTCAGTTCCTCTCAAATGTGGAGAGAAACACCTTCTCTAGTGCTGAGGGTTTCATGCTTTGTACTCATTAGCTTAGCAATAACTAACCCTTAACAAAGGATTTCATGGCGCATATGCCAAATCCATGACAAGACTCTGTGGCTTAGTGAGTCAGTGAAACAGCAAACAGGCGGACTGAGGAGCACAAACAAACTCCACCTCCTTACATTTAAGATCAAGTCAAGAAAAGCAATTTATAAAGTGTTTTTTCTTTTCACTGCTAAATCTCTCAGAATACAAATAATATTAAACAGATTTGGAATGAAGAAATGTTTGTACAGATTTTTCAGCCACTTTGGTCCAGCCTGAAATATCTCAATAACTACTGGATGGATTTCCATACTATTTGGTGCATATATCTGTTGCACCCCGATGATGAATCCCAAGTGACTGGTGGTGGTGACCCCCTGGCTTTTCCTCTTGCATCACCATGAGGTTCACATTTGTGGTTCGGAGTCTAATACCTCAACAACTCTTGGATAGATTTTCATGAAGTGTGGTGCAGACATCATTGTCCTCCTGGGTGAACTGTAATACATTTGGTGATGCCCTGACTTTTTTCAAGCACCATAATCAGGTTTAAATTTTCAATTTGCCCAAACTATGGTTTATGACAAAATACCTTCAAAAATAACGACTTTCCCTTATGCCTCAGCTATATGTCATATCCCTTTCTGCTCCCTAGGTCATGTTTGTCTTTGTTTAAAATCATTCAATTTTTGTTTCCTCTTTTATTTTGAAATCCTGTCCTTGCCTCTTGTTTTGGATTTGTTTGCCTGTTTTTGAATGCCTTTTCCAGATTTGACTTTTGCCTGCCGCACTATACCATAAACCTTTTGTACCATTTTTGTGTTAATAAATT
This sequence comes from Holacanthus passer, assembly GCA_025331565.1. Taxonomy (NCBI): domain Eukaryota; kingdom Metazoa; phylum Chordata; class Actinopteri; family Pomacanthidae; genus Holacanthus; species Holacanthus passer. The sequence goes on from JAFREQ010000005.1 coordinate 9,907,819, forward strand.
AATTTGTACTGCACCAGCTCAGCCTTTATAATCTGCATTTGGGTCCTACCTCTTTTTTCCCCTGTACCCTGTATGCACAAAGGTGATACTATACTTATAAGTTCGAGCTAAGAACCAAAGGTCACACTAAACTTTGAGCATGTTAGCAGGCAGATGTTAGCATTTAGCTCAGGATCCACCTCACAGAGCAGATACCATGGCTGTAGACTCTTAGTCTCTCCGCTTTGCTGCCCACTGTGCTTGAATTCTGAAAATCTAGCTTCGTCTGCTTTTCATATGATTCTTAGCCATCGTTACAGAAGTGTAGGCCTGAAAATGCAAAATGTCTGTGAGATTTGGGCTGTCTGGACAGTGATGAAATACCACGCCACTGGCAAAAGTACTGAAGTATTTTAACTTCTGTGCAGCCAAAATAATGCCAGGAAAATGCATTGCAGAAGGTGTGCATGCTGGGTGGACAGTGCCATTGGAAAACTGTCTGTGAGTGAAGCATTTCTGTGAGGTTTCCCTATCAAGTACTTCAGTTTAGCTACATTTTGCTTTAACTTCATGACATTTCAACTAACCTATTTCAGCACATTATCTTAACCATTCACCGTCGGTAGCAGTGTTATCCTGCTGTGGGGTTCGTTTTCCATCCCTGTTCTCTGTGCAAGGTGTACAGCTCATCTGTGTCATTGAGACTGCTGGCATAGGCTTCTGTTTATGGTCACTACAGAGTCCGTTTCCAGCTGTCTTTCTCATCTGTCACACGTATCAGGTGGACACAGCAGCCATTGAACAAATCCACTTAAAGCCTCCCATACTTGTGTAATTATTTCTTGTGCTCCTTTTGATGTCCCTGGGGTTGAGTTAGAGGAAAGTGAAAGTGGTTTGTCATTATTTAGTTTTTAACCTTTATGTACTCAGGGGAAGTTTCACTGAGAGCAGGGCTCTCTTTCTCAAGAACACCCTGCTCACACTCACACAGCTCAACACATTCACACCTGGAGGCTGCCCAGTGTCACCAGTCTGATCTGCTGGCCACTGTGCAACCTTATTGGAGCAGCTGGAGGTCAAGGGCTTGGCTCAAGGGCACTTCAAAGGTTGTAATGCAGGAGGGACAAATACTGTTTTTTTTCCATTTCCCCCACCCAGAGTCAGCGACACTGATTAATCTACTCTGTTGGGCTAAATATGTTGGTAATACTTGTTCCTCCAACAAGAGTGTCTGTAAGTAGCACCAGTTTATTTACTGTATTTGGCAACACAGTAACCACAGTCCCAAAGTCTGCTTTCATTTTCCCTTTTAATTAAATATATATTGAGAGCTTTATATAAAAGCATTAGTGGTTGTGAGGCTTAGCGCAATGGGCATTTTCAGTCAGATTACAGTTGGCGACATAATATGTTCACAGTGAGACGGCACATGCAGGATTATGGCAGGGCAGAGTGCTTTAAAGCTCATGAACCTCCATGAAACAAACATGACCTTTGCAAATGTGGAGAGCTATAAGGGTGAGGCAATGAGAGGAAGAGATAAAACTAAGGGGAAAACTGGTGCGTGACCTTTGAATGACAGGATAATCATCAGCAGGATGGATGACATGAGCAATTTATCAAATAAGTTTGACAGCACCACCATTCTCAGGTGTCTAAATAAACATGATATTCAGTATTTTTGTTACAGTGTTTTTATGTGCGTTAACAATTCAAGATTTAAACAGATCCACTTAACTAAAAGATGAAGAATACTTTTTCTCTTCATTCTCAGGTTTTTGACATTTCAAAACAAAGTCCAAGGTTATTTAAGTTAATATGTTGTCCTCGACTGTGGTGAAGGGTTTTTGGCACAATACCAAAATCTGTCATAGACCATGGGAGAGACTTGTTGTTTATTAGGTGTCCAAGCATCAGACTCAGACAGCAGCATATATGCTCCCCGTGATAATATTGTAAAATATCTGAAGTAAACACTGTTGTAGATTGACTTCTCCAGAAGTGTATGCATGAGGCCCATCAGGGAGAACATTGCTGTGGAGAGATTCTGGTTTTAAAAAAGAATTGCATGCCAATGTTCTTGGTGGTGGCAGAAGCAGTAAGTGTGTCAATCATGTCAAAACCCACATGAGATTACAACATGCATGTTTGTTTTGGTTCCATTCCTTTTCTCGATTGACAGCGTGTGTTGATTTGGAGCACATCTGTGGTTTAGATGGGCATGAAAATCTCCCGTGAGTCATCTGGAACAAGTGCTCTTTGATAAAAAGTCGAAGATGTAAGACTACATAAAAATGTGTATTTTCATAAGAAACATCCCCGACCTTAAAATTTCTGTGACGTGCCTGGCTAACAGCTGGTGGAAGCTAAAGATTATGTTCTTGAGAAAACTAATGATAAAATCTGCAACCTAAAGCAGCTATGATCGGTATTTTTATTTCAATATTTCAGCAATGTTGTGTGTTACTGACTTACTGTACTTCTTTCATATCATATAGAAATGAAGATGTGATCTTTGTTGGAAAAAGCTCTTGACAGGTCGTTTTTATTTTTTGCATATATGTACAACACAACAATCCTTCATGGCTTCTGCATGTTTGGTTGCGCAGAACAATCTATTATTGATGTTACAGATGTTATAATAATCAAAATTATTGGCCTGTGAAGGTCCCCTCTGTCACCACAAATTGATGAATTATGGGAAAAATTGTTTATCAGACATTGAAAATGTTTATTACCTGACAAAACAGACTTTTTCCATATTACTGACATCTTGAACTTTGAGCTATATTCGCATTAAATTTAGTCTCAAAGGGGAATTAACATATATACTTGTTATCGAATCAGTCAACAACGTAATTGATATTTACCTTGGCAGGCATTGCGGGCTGGTGTGTCTTCAGGTATTGTTTCAAATTGTATTATCTGACCATAATACATCCATGACATCCACCAAGCAGGAAAACCAAATCATCCAATGAGAATGATACATGGAAGCCAGGATAATGATAAGTTATGTAAGAACACAACTAATGCTTTGAGATGGTTACTTTGATCTAACATGAGGTCAGAGCCAACTATTTCATCTCGTCTTTAGTCGTCAGGGCATAATTTTTCTTGTCAATAATTTTTTCATTTCCGTTGTCTTTACAGTTTAGTCATGAAATAAAAGAACATCATTGAATACTTGCCATCAAATTTTTGTTGACAAGTTTCAACACTAGCTAAACCATTATATGATGCTGTTGAATGAAGCAACTGCTCAAAAGTTTGCCACATCGACTTAAAAGGTGTTGATATGTCAATGTTCTATTCACAACTTGTTTCTGCTACCCCCAAGTGGTCAAAAAAAATCAGTTATTGCAGGTTTAAATCCCTTTCTCTCATATTCTGGGTACATTTTGGATGAATTTGATAACTATGGCACCATGTTTTGTTCCCAACTGCAGCAACAAAGCATTTTGAATTCTCTATTCATGTCGGCTTGACTGTCTACCACACATTATATTTAGTGTCAGTTGTCCCCTTAAAGACTGATATCACGAGAGGGCTAGAAGCAGAAGCAGCTAACTATCTGTTTCTCTTGACCTTCAGCTGGTCATCAATGCAGAGGTCATTTCAATCCAACCAGTCTTAATTGCATCTCTCGGTGAATCCCAGAGACTCCTCTGCAGCGTGGTAGATAGCTGAGCTGAGAGTTCCACATTTCACTGCTACCCTTCATAAGAGAGTGCTCTTTGATGTTGTAGAGCTCCGCTGCAAGACAGCCTTTGAACCAGTGGGAAACTGCAGTGGATTAATGGATATTGCAGTCAAGTCTCTTGCTGGGGGCTTGCTCGTGCTATTGTGGGCAGACCATGCAGATCTTTGTTATTATCAACTTACCACAAGCCATGCCCTGCATATGGCCCGGTCGGAGGCAATGCCATGGGCTCTTATGTTTGTTTTTCAGATGTAAAAGAAGGCCTGTTATGACAAGGCCACGCTAAGGGCAACTGGAGACAGGACGACATTGTTATCCATGTTCCAGACTCATGACAGTGTGTATTGCCAGAATCCATATGGGCACTGAAGTTGTAACAAGGACTGTAACAGCAGTTAGAAGCTGTAAGTAAACAGTAGTTTGTTACTAGATTATGTCCTTCGCTTGACAGGAACAGATATAGCTGTTCATTAACTCCACACAATCTATCTCCTGGTAAACTGAAAACCTAACACTGACTTTCCATGAAAAACACACACACACACACACACAAAAGATGCACGAATGCTCAAACACAAGTCAGCTGGCATATGATAATTCATTTCCTGCTGTGATATGAAGACACACACGCATGCACTGTCACACACGCACATAGATGCAGACAGCGGTAAAAATAGTTTCCTGTTTGCTCTGTCGGTTCCACCTAGCAGGTCACTGAACAAGCACTGTCCCACCTGCGAAGCCCAATTAAATGACATGCAAGAGGAAACCTAATAATTGCCGCTACAAATCAGGAAAGCTAAGCCTGAAATGTTGACTGGCAAATCTCAGGGAGAGCATTATATTTATGTTTGGTTGTGTCGCTGAGGGCTTTTCTTTATGGGTCTTAAGCCTGCATGGTTTGAGATTAGTTAGAAATATTTTGGATCGCAAAATTAAGTGCCAGGTTTTATATAGTTCAAAATTTCTGTCACCATCCGTGCTGCCCTGTGATTGCTGTGTGCAGAGATTTGCACTGCACAGGGGTAGTGTGGGGTAAGTTAAATTTAGTGGTCAGAGCCGACTGTTTATCTCACGTGAGCCAACTTTAAATCCGGCTTTAGGTGCATTGAGGTACATGGCAGGGCACAAATTGAACTTGACTGTATGTGTGTGTTTGGTATGGGGGCCTGTGCCCAATCCCTGTCGTGTAATTCAAGTTGAACTAAGGGAATACATTATGGATGAATCAGTCCTGGGTCTGCAGAGGAGCCAAGGAAAGGCCAAAAAACACTCCGGCTCAGGGAGAGGAGCTACAGTACGTTTAAATAAACAAGGGATTGATTTTTTTTCAGTTCATGTCAAGTAAGAGAATAAGTTAAAAAAAAAAAAATGAGACAAGGACATGCTGCATCTTTACCTCACAGAGGGCAAGAGATTATCCCAGCATGCACTGGTCAGGTTGGCAGTCCGTAACAAGGCTAACACAGTTTAACACGATCACAGTCTCATTCTCACCTCTGAGGAAACAACACCTTCATGCTGGGAGGCAACACAGCAAGTCACTGACCCACCGTGATGTTCCAAATTGTTTAAAATGCAGCTTAATTAACACCTGTGCTGTGTAGCCTACCGATGGCAAACACAGGCAGCGCACTTTTGTGGCTGCAACTGATCCTTTCATGAGGGTTTTTCCCTTTAACCATCCTGAATGAATCACACGTTATGCATGTATTTGTCAGGCCGAAATGTGACATTGGATATTTGAGATCATGTCGTGAACTAGTGTATGGTGTCTAATACTCATGCCCCCGGTAATCAGCCTTTGGATTTGCATCCATGCCACAGGCTAGGTGCCCTTCAGCCAAAACTGCAGTTTAATCCACCAACTCTGTCCTCTCAATTCCCGTGGAGGACAGCCAAATCCTTGTTTACCCCTAACCCTCATCTGTCACCGCATTAAGCCTGTCTCTCAACAGAAGCCCTGGCACTGCCTGCAATTAAAATATTAATATGATACCTTTTACTCTCACCATTAGATATGCAGAAATCCCCACAGATGCTTCTCTCTCACACTGACACAAGTGGATGTGTGGTGAGTGCATACAGAGTGCAGATGTGCTCTTGTGCACACACACACACACACACACACACACACACACACACACACACAGACAGACAGACCAAGTAGATATTTATGTCAGCTTATCAGATGAGACCAAAGCGTGGATGTGAGTCCCCTGATTGTCTCTCAGTGACACTTGAATGCTCTGTGTGTAAAGATGATGTGTCAGTCCTCCGCACTCCTGCTTGTTCTTTTGTGTTTGTGTTATTTTAAGGTGAGCATCATTTATGTATTGTACAATCAACACAACAATTTTTACACATAATACCAAGAGGAATCCAAGAGGGGAATGAAACATATTTAAACAAGACAAAAGGTCTTCAACAATGCTATCAGCTTTGTAAGGCTTAACTTGGAATGCTAATGCTAACATGGCAACATGCTCACAATGTTACTGTAACATGCTGATGTTTAACAGGTCTAATGTTTATCGTTTCCACAAAATTAGTTTTGCATTTTACCATTGCTAATTGTAGCTGAGATTGATGGGAATTGCACTAGATTTGCAGACAAATGGTCATAAATAAAACATTTTTACAATTCATCAAGTCAAATTAAATGAAAAAAAAAAATGTGTTGTTTGTAAAGTCTGATGTTTTGTTAAGATATTTCACTGGATAAGTGAAAGCTTTGACAGTGGATTTTCCATATGATTCATTCTTGGAACACCATGGATATCTGTACCACATTTCATGGCGAACCACCCAACTGTTGTCAAGACAAGACGCTAAAAAACAAAAATGTCATCCTCATTGTGCTAGAGGAAAAGGGATCAACAAAGTACTAGTGCCTTTCTTCATACCCATTTACAAACATGCAGTAGCATTGAACCTTGTAGCTTTGAATCCACCCTCTTGCCACTTGAATGGGTCTAATGTTGCTAATGCTCACTCGTAAAAATCAATAGACATATCTATTGATATGATAATGGATAATGACATAAACCCTCCTCAGAGATTTCTCCTCAGTGATTATTTTCCATCTTCATTCAGCCTCAACAACACAGGAACCTATGTACTATCATACTATCTATCATACCTTTGCAAAGTTAAAACCGATACCTTTAAATTGTAATCATTAGCATGAAAAAGCTGTTTGTCACTGCTATCTGTGGGATAGAAGCTTTTATTTGAAGCACAGCACATATTGTAGCTCTTGTTTTAAAACTGAGGCACTAAAAATTTACATCCTGGCAATATGAGGGGTTTAATAGCCCACTGAATCTGCCTCTGAAGTAGACCTCATGAGCTTTTGGCAATAAACATTATAAATTGAGATGAATCTCAAGTCGCAAATTGCTGGAAAGAGGAGCCATAAAATGCATTACACTCAAAACTTGCTGTACAGTAGACTTTATATCCCTAAAGAGACGAGTCCAGTCTCCATTAAAACTGACAGTGAATTAAAACCTGGATTGTGTCTTACAAATAACTATAAACATCTAGTGCCATAAGGTGCTCTTTCTCCTTTTTATAACCACTATTGACTTTTTATTATTCACATTCGCGTTGCTTTTTTTGGATCGTGTGGGAACATTCTGGTCTGAGAGGGCTTCCTCGACTAATTACTGCCCTTGTTTTCGGACTGCAGCCCATCTAGTGCGTCATGGCTTAAGGAATAATTTGTCACACCCCACTAGAAGTCTGTTTTCTTCTCTCCCAAGCTTTCTGTCTCTTTCTTTTTCTCTCCATCTGTCTGTGCGTCATCCACTGTGTGTGTCTCATTTTCATACCGCTTTTTGTTGTATGGTATTTATATTCAAATCAGTGCCACTGATTTGATGCTAATGAACATTTCAGATTCACAAATTCATCTTTAATTTGATTCTAAACATTTGACTGTGAAATGTATGAAACTACAACCTGACCGCAGAGGACGTCAATGCGAGCTATTATGCACTCTCCAAGATAGTGCAACCCCTTGTATGATCAGAAATTGCAGCAACGCTCACAAAAGGGTTCTAAATTTGTCTATTTCTGCTGGTGCACTTTAGTTAATAATGTAGTGGGGGAGAAAATGTTGTACCATAGAGTGTGATAGTCTCCTGCTAGAGCTGCTCAAATAGCAATAATACAGAAGAGTGAGCAGAAAGTAGGAAGGACTGGTGAAGAAGCAGGACAGAGGAGGAGAGATGACACAGGCACAGAGGAGAGTGGATGTTTAAGAAGAGCGAGAGAGGGAAAGTTGATAGAGAGTGAAAAACTGATTACTTATTACCCCCTTGACTCTTAATCCATTGGCTAAATCAACTTCTGAGCAAGAGATATAGTATTTTGATGGCAGAGGACTCCTTTTTACTTTTATCAGGAGCTCCAGTGTGTGATTCTGCAGATGCATGCAGGTCGTTAGTTAAGACTTTGCATTGAAATGGTAATTAGTTCATTTGTCCATCTATCACATTGTCATTTTTACTCATTGATGGAAAATCAAACACATTTGGTCCTAGTTCTCGTTAGAAAGGTCAATCAAAAAGGTTACTTTTGATTTAGTTTTAGTCTCAATTTCATCACAAAAAAAGGTTGTCGATGAATGTTTTTAGTTAATGTTCCATTGATGAAATGAACATTACTTTAACAGAAATAGAAAATGAATGAATAAATTAGTCTATGGTGCAGAACACTTTCTAACAGCTTACATGTGTAGCAGCAGTCACCACAACCAATATATCCACAGTAATATTCAGAACCAGGCAGGAATGAAAAGGACAAACCTGTGTCTATAGACATGCATACAGAAGAGAGACCAAAAATGTAAATCAAGCATTCATTGACCACTGTAATCTGCCCCTAAAACCCCAGCAGCATCTTTTCATTTTCTCCCCAGAAACTATTAATACTCTGACTGTGTTAATGGAGATGAATGGGTACAGGCAACAAACAGACGCAGCAGAGCTGAAGAAAAACCATCATGAGTGGACGGGGGTGCGACACCGTGAGTGGGTAGGATGTGCTGAAAGAAAAGGAAAACACCTTCATATGTCTCTCCAAAGAGCAAGGTGTTTTCTACGTAATTACAGTTCATTGCCCCTTCTCAGCGTTAGATGATGGTCACATGTAGTCAGCACAAAAGAGAATAACAAAAGGTCCTTTTGTTCTGCATGAAATTAGAGACAACAGAAGAAGTAGCCAAAGGTGGAGCATTTCCTGGAATTGCATTGTTCACAGTTAACAAAAGCTGGTTGTTTGAGGCTGTCAGAGCATCTAAGACAGTGTGGAATGACTAAGATGCTATATGAGGCTCATTGACTGCAAACAGGCTCTCCTGCAGGCTGGGCGACGTCAGGCCGGCGTAAACAGCATTTGAGTGACGGGGCCCGGGATGGTGTGCTCAGTGGGCAGCTTTGGGGACACGGGCTGTGCTTATATAACTTGAGCTGTGCAAGATCTGGGCATCCAAGCCTGAGTCCACACCACAGCCCGGAGAAGAGAGACAGACAGTGTTTTGTGAGGGTGGGGGATGGGCGGTGGTAGTTGAGGGGGTACAGCAGAGAACATTCCAGGAAACTCAGAGGCATAATCTTCTTATCCATGGCAGATTGGTTCAATGTGTGATGTGCAGCGCGTGCACGTGCGCGCGCATGTGTGGGTGCGTCCATGTGCGAATATATGTTCGTGCACCAGAGGTTTGTTTGTCCTCCTTCACATCGCTCCCGCTCCTCCTCTCCTCCGTCCTTCACTGGCTTTTCCTTTCTTCCGTGCATTTGACCCTAACCTTCTCCGTCCTTCCCTACACACTCTCTCCATTTCATCACACACGCCAGATCAAGATCCGCTCATCTGCTTTTCGTCCTCATTAGTGCCTCTTTTCCTCTGTGCCGGTTTGTTCTTTCCCCGCGATCAGAAGATCAAAGTGACCCAACCGATGTAGAAGGCAGAACGAAGGGGAGGTTTCTCACTGAGACTGCTGGTGTTCCTCTGCCCCTGGCCATGGTGGGGATTCGTGTGAGAAGCGGAGGCGGGTTGGTTGTGTGGGGGGGGTAGGGGGGGTGGCGGAAGGGCGAGAGGGGAGGGGGTGGGGTGCTGTGGACCAGATTCTGCTGATTGTAGGAAATTATATCCTCTAATTTCACCTGCAACTCCAGGAGACAAAGGCCTTAGGGAGAGAATAGGATAAGGAAGTATTTCACAGATAAGAAGAAAACAGAGAGGGGGGGGGGTGAAAGAGGGAGAGAAGATGGACAGAGGGGGCATGAGAGAGGATGTAACACTAGAACGAGGTTTGGTCTGAAGCCAGTCAGGGAAGACAGAGAAAGAGGACAGAAAGAAGAGAGGCAGCCACTCAGAAGAAAATTGGTTCTGCTAAACCAAACCATGTCCTTAAGGATCACCCATCCAGCTTTAGCACACATGCACGCACACACACGCACAAATACACACAACACTTTTACCCACCTATACCCCCACTTTTCATCTTAACACCTTACTAAAGCACCATTTGCCTTGCCAGTCCCTGTGTATCCTCCCATCTTCCTCTTCGATCCTGGTTTCCCTCTCCTCCTTGATAGTCTTACTCACAGACCGTGACTATCTCCCACTGACAGAGCCGCCACAGGATTAGAGACAGGCGAAGACAGCAGAGCGCAGTCAGCCAGCACCTCCTGCTGTACACGCAACGCAACTGACTCACAGGTCTGCTGCATCCTTGAAAATCACAGCAAGGGCATTTCTGGATTCAGACACCAGTTTATTTTTTTATTCACCAGTGGGGTTTCTAATGTGGATAAATCAATAAGTGCATGTAGACTTCAGACTGAAGTAATGTGAAAAATATAAGAAAGAGGAAACACATTACTGTCCTTTCATATTGGGAGTTATTCACTGTGCATGACAAACTGTATCTATATCATGATGAACATCACTATTACTCTGTATCAGGAAATACTCCCATCTGATTGGGATGAGACTGAAGTTGAATTATGTACTAATGTCTTATTCGATTAGTTGTGGTATGATCATGTTAAAAGCAAGCCATGTTATTTCTGAAGAATTTGACCTCTCAAAGCTGTTGACCAAAGTGTGTAATGAGATGTAGAGCTGATTATTTGAGGAAACAATTAACTCATTGACAGAAAATTAATTGGCAGCTATTTTCCTAATCAATTTACTTTTTGAGTAAGCAAAAATGCCATAAAAAACATTTGCTGGCACCAGCTTTTTAAATCTGAGGATTTTACTTTTCTTTGTTTGATGTTATTGTAAATTGCATCACTTAATTAGAATATATCACCTTGAGCTTCATGAACCTTTTCAAAACAATTGATCGGTAATAATTGTTAGTTGTTCCTTCTTTTTTTAAAAAGGCAAATCAAGGACAAATGGCGAACTTAACACTCTTATTATGCAACTTATTCTGAAATTACTGAGGGAAGGAAAGCAAAATATTCAAATTCAAATGTGTCCTCCACTTTCCTAAATCAATTGATGACCCACATGCACATCTGTTTTATTAACACAACTATTAAATGTAACACATTGCTCTGCTCAGAACATCATATTGTAACATGATTTCAGTATCCGTATTTAATCCAGTCAGAATGGATTTCAACTGATTTATAAGGTCTTTGGCAAATTTGGATACAATGAAGAAACTGGGACACAGCAGTACATGCAGTATCCTCTGTGTTCACAATTCTGATTCCAACAGCATCCTCAAGTTCCTCGAAACAAGACAGACAGTTTTTTTTTTTTTTATCCAAACAGTGAGACAGCAGAGTCTTCTCTCCAATATTTAATGCTCTCAGAGATCCCTCAAATGATCCACCCACCAGAGCTCTCTTGTCTGTTGAACTTTTCATGTGGCGTGTGCTGTACATCAAGTGTGAAAACATACCAACACAAATAGTCAAACATTGACTGTCTCCCCTTTCTTTAATGCAGTGTCCTTGTTGGACCTCTGTTATTAGTCGGGAGTCTGTGGGAGTGAACAGTATGAGCCAGTGCTAAGTAATTCAGAGAGAGCAGAGTGTTTTGGGGGGGGAGACAGAATGAGAAGCTGAACGACAGAGAGTGAGCTTGGCAAAGCTACAGCGTTTCACTGCAGAGGTTTTAAATCCTTTAACATGATTTCCCTCATCCTATTAAAGACATAGCTATGGATAGGGAGACTGTAAAGTGTTACATACAGGAGGGAGGGGGACTGAGTGAGAAGGAGAGAAAGGGAAAGCGAGAGGGAGAGAGATTAAATGGGTGTTAAATATAGGGAACAAATCATCATTCCAGTCCCATTTCTATCTGCAATCAGACTTCTGAATGTTCTCTCTGTCGTCTCCTGTAGATTGGACTGGATGACCTTTCATTATTTGCTCTCCTCGAATATCATTTCTTATTCTTCACAAGGACATCTCCCTTTGGTTTGGGTTTAGACATGTCAAAATGTATCTTTTGCATGTTTTGAAAGGCACCAGTGATGTATTTCTTCACCAAAAGAACAAGTAATGCTGCTCAGAGCAAGGTTAAACTTTTTGGGTACAAAGACCTCTGCAGTGATCTATATTAGCATGCGTGTGTGTGACATTTTGCTTTGAGTCATCCAAATATTTAGGACTTGCATATTTTTATAGCATTTCTGGTGAGATATATATGAATTAATTATATTAAACTAAATTCATCAGGTGGCCACTGGATGTGTAAATAAGCTATTGCTTCTGAACAGGTTCCCTATATCGACGTAAAAGATCTATCAATGTTGTGTTCACAGTTTGTTTCCATTGCCCCAAGTGGTTAAAAAATACAAGACAGGACAGGGTGACACAATAAATTGTTAAAAAAATGTATATCTTTGTTTGTAGAATCCTGTAAAAGGGGTTTTAAACACAAACTTGATGCCTTGATGACGCAGACTATCTACACTATCGTGTTGAAACACTGTTGGCAGTAAGTAAGTTGGGATCCTCACCAGCTAATGATCTGTGTCGAAGAAGTGGAAATAGAGTAATAACACTTTGGCAAACACGGCACACAGTTTGTGACGCTGGCCGGGGTTGCTGGAGAGCAGGACAGGGCGGATAACATTATCCCATGCTCTGACAGCATCCTGGACACAGTGGGTGTGCTAGATGGGGACGAGGCTTTTTATAACATAACCTGTAACCCCACAAACTAATGTAGTTATCTAATGATATGCTCCTTGGCCTTACACTGAGTCACTGCTGCAGGTAGTAAGTTAGGTAAGCAGACATGCTAACAAAACTCTCTTAAATGTGTGTCTTTGCTTTTGATAGGGCTAATAAAAACTGCCACTAATTGAACACAAACGCAGGCGACTGGAGAGATGATAATAACCAAGCTTTTTTGCCTCTGCTTTATCTGTTAATTTCCTAGCTTTGAACACTGCGTCATGCACGATTGCCTGCTTAACCAGCAAATTATCTGCATGAGCCACATCATCTTCACAATACTGACCAACATTCATAGTTACCTTTACACTCAGTCTTTAGTTGTTGGTTGAAGAAATCAAATGCTGAAAAAAGGGAAAGAGGACATGATGGACTGGCAACAAAATTCACATTCAGTCTCAACATAAGTTACATAAGAAGAGGACACAGACATGGTTGGAAGCGAGGCAGAAAAAATCCTTTGCTTCAGCTTCTCTCTGTCGACACTATATTCTACAGCCATATCCAACATAAAGCTCTGAAGTTGTTCACTGACCCTTCTGACTCTGGCAATTCATATTTTTTCTGTCCCTTTGAGACCTGCCAGGATTGGACCTCGGCTTTATGGTATCTTTTCTGAGGCACTACAGCTGTTAAGTTAATGGGAGTGGGCTCTACAAATTAAAGGACTCATTAATTCTATAATTTGCATTATGCAGTTTTATAATTCTTTTAACTGGTCTGGATTTGTGGCTTGATGATTTGATTTTTACAACTTTTCCCGGAGTTTTATAAACCATGTCTTGCCAGCTTCTCATCATCTCTGGACTCACACTGCCAGCTTCCCTTCACTGATTAATCATCCCATTAATCAAGGGATTTTGTAATAATTGAATGAGGTTGGAATTGTTTTAACTAAGAATTCATGAAGATGTTTCTGCGCTGATTACTTTTCATTGCATGTTTAGTCGATCACTCCCAAAATGTCTGCAGTTCTGTAGCTGTGAGTCTCTCATTTTCATCAGCTCTTCTCCTTTTTCAGCTGCACTTTTAGCTTAAAACCTATTTTTCTGAGGTCAAACAAATGTCATCATGACAGCTTGTTGACATAAGAAACTGAACCTAGGTGGCCATGTAGTGAGAAAGACTGTTCGACAGCACTATCCCTGTGTAAGTGGTTTTTAATAGCCAAGCACCATTAATGTACAATTTAGAGGCCTGCAGACTTTGCAAAGAAAAAACAATTAAAATCAGAGAAAAACATCCCTCTATGTCATACAGAATTGTGCACTCAACCTCAGGAAGCATTACAATATTATGTACACAGTTCAAACTTACGACCTTTAAAGGTTATGGTCCTTGAACAGTAAGACTGTAAATATCGACTTGAATTGTGTCCTCTTTAAATATTTTGGATGGACATGACACAAATACAAAGCACATGCAAAACAAATAATCTAAAACATCAGAATGCCCAGAGATGCAACATCAGTGTTTATCCAGCAGAGTGAGCTGTTCTCCAACAACTGAGTGGTGGAAATGCGTCATCTCTTCATGAATACGTCTGTGAACTGGATCCCGTGGCTTAGCTCGGTCTCTTGTGTGTTGCCTTGATGCACAGATTTGTTACTCTCAGTTACAGCAGCAGCAGCAGTGTCTCCCGATTGTCTGCTGATGTCTGTATCTGTGCTTATTTACTGGGTGCAAACGTGATTTTCTAGTAAACAGTACATGTATTTTGTCAACACTTTAAACTTAGTAGCCGTCATCTCTATTCCTCCATTGTGTTTCCATGTCAGGCAGATTTCTATAGCCTGAACGTTTTCTGCTGCCTTTTATTCTCCTGCCAGTTGCTTTGTGGTCACTGATATGTCATAAGAAATGTGGGAGGATTAGCAGCACTGACCCTGGATATAAAGTTGGCTTTGGATGTAGTTTCACTGAATGCACATCAAAAGCATTCAGCCAGTCCTCATCCATTTTTCCAACCGCACACCACATCCTGCTGCATTTCAACTCTCACCACCCAAGGGCACAGGAGTGGCATGCACAACCTTGATTTAGGAAATGATGAGCTTACAGTATATCCTCTCTCTGAATGCAAGCCAAACCAGCCTACAATTTAATTCAGCCGTGCAAAGTTTCACTATCTCCCGTCAAGTCAGGTGATGATGAAAAGCTTGATCTTGTGATGCAATCCGGAAAAAGACAAACTCACAGTTTCTGACAGGACCAGGACGGAACTCCAGGGCCAGTCCGGACAGATCCAGCTTTCTTGTTTGCAGTTAATAATATTCAGTAAGCAGATGATACTCCTGCAGCCGGTGGCTCTTCTCCCTAACCTATGACAAGTGGTCAGAGCCCCAGGGACCTTAGCACCTACAGTATCTCCCCTCTCATTTTAACATGACACCTGAGATTTGCCCTCTGCACAAGGATTAATGAGAAATGCTTTTCCTCCGAACTGACCTGTAGTAAGAAGTTGTGGTTAACAGCCTTTGGCTTTTGAGGGAGATTCTGTTCTTTCTCTGTGTCACGATAAGATTATCTGGTCTGATATCATTACTGTCAGGTATTTATTAAATGTTGGATGCAGTGATGTCACATTTATTGGCTATCAGTTTTTCAGCTATCTGTATCGAGTCAGAAAGAAGACTCGTTTGATTTGTAGCTTGCCTTTAGGATTTAAAGACAATTTCTCACACACAATATTGTTTGACACGTTATTGCTTGTTACAGCGACTCACATAGTCGTTTTTAGAATTAATCCCATGTTCACATATAATCTGCAAAACAATAGTAATTCAGTATAATTTTTACGATTGTGTTGAGCATCTTCAAGTATTCCTTTTCTTTTAATTAATTTACCGATTATTTTTGACTGGTAGGTAATAGGTGTCTTATTTTAATCCCCTCCAGCAATATATGACATAACTGAAATAGCCAAGAATTAATAGGATTGTGTAACAGGGTTGATGATACAGAAGCAATTTAAAATAATTAACCTTAAACTGGTGTAAATCTCATATCTCATGAAGATGGCGCCAATTAAGTAATTAAAGCTAAAAAGAAATGGGGGAGGGGGGTGACAGGGCAGACAGTGACAAGGCAAAATAATAAATCTTTCTGAACAAGGCTTGAAAACTAATGCAGGCAGTAAATAATTACACTCATGATGGCAATTTAAGGATTTAGTGTTCATTTTTGAAACAAGCAATAGTTTTGGGAAACAGAAAATGATACTGAAACACATAATTTAATGTTTCTGAAAGCTAAATCAAGTGAGTATATTGCTCATTTTGTTTTTACAGATACATTCTTGACTAATTAACTTTTCACAATTAAATATAATTGTTTTTGTGCTCTTTATATTCTATACCTAATTCAGGTAAATAAATTGCCTTGGCATCTTCCACAAGTGCGCTGTATTTATGCACACTTGATTAACTTGGTCTGGTTATATTTGTGTGATGAAAGCATTGTGACATTTGAGTATTTGTGATTATGCATGTAATTGCATGTATGTATGAAATCTGTTGTGAAATTCCAGGGTAACAGTGCAGAAGAACTGATGCTTTGACAATCCAATCAAACTAATGGCTCTAATAATCAAAGTCGACTCTGGTATCCATTTATCTACCCATCCATCCTTTCATATTCTGTTGCATATTGTGGTTTGGGCTGTGTGGGAAGCAGCCTAAGTAGCCGTCCTCCCCTGCCACATCCCCCACCTTCTGGGACGTCCTGAGGCATTCTCAGGCCAAATGGGATATTTCAACCCCCTTGTGGGTTCTGGGTCTTCCCCGGATCACCTCCCAGTTGGACATGGCCGGAAGACATCCAGGGAGGTGTCCCGGGGGCAACCACATCAGATGGATGAACTACTACAACTGGATCCATTCAGCACAAAGCCTCACAGGTCCAGAGCTTTTTCTCTACGTCTTTCTGTATAAGAATCATTACAAGCTGGTTTTGGCCACTTACCCTCAAACTCATCATCTCACAACTGTAGGTGAGAGTTGCAATGTTGGAACGTGGATCGATGGCTGGTAAAGTGAGAGAGTCACACTCACACTCAGCTCCCCCTTCACCTCCAATAAGGCCCACATCACTGTGGATGTCACACCAATCTGCCTATGGAGCTCAAGCTCCACGTTACCCTCCCTAGTGACACCAAGATACTTGAACTGATGATGAACAACTCTAGCAGAGTTACCATGGTCACAGTGCAATGAAGCCAGCAGAAGTACATCACCAAGATAAAGCAGAGATGCATCCACCATCACCATCCAGTAATTGTAGGGGAACTAGAGACAGTTCTGAGGTAGTTATGTAGTTTTGTTGAGGTTAAAAGCACTTGTGCACTTCCAGAGATAATTACTTAAGTATTACAATGCTCACTCATTAATTCTTACAAAAGTGCACTTCAAAAAATATGGAGAGCAAAGTCTCTAATAATTGACATAGTTGACATTTTGTTCACTCTCACCCGCTGTGCATTGTGCATACAGTGACTCAAATGACGGCTTGTACAATATGTGAAAGGTGTCACTCATAGTGATGAACCCACTGATTGTTGTCACACAACTATGCCGTTTCCCTCAGCCCTTCAGAGCATTTTGGCACCTTTCAGCTCATAGTCTTGTTTTTACGGCATGCAGTGTTACTGGTTTGAGTGACAGTTACCACTCTCATCAGTGTCGTTTGCAGATGGAGCAGGCAGATGTTTCAGAACCAAAGTTCAAGCACGCTACCAACCAAACCAACAAACCACCAAACAGCAAGTTAGCAACTAGCTTGTGAACATAGTGGAACATTTAACAGCTAAATATTTCCCTCTGGAATTGCTGGAGAGAAAACAGAGCCAAAGACAGATTGAATAATGGATTTAACCTACCTGTGTTAGGTGGACACGATGCCAGATGTTGCTAATGCTGCTTCGATTCTCCTAGAAGTGTAAATAACACAGTGCATAACTAATAAACAATATATTAACCAATATGTTCCCCATATTAACTTAAAATGTGATATGTCAGTGTTGTGTTTACAGCTTGCTTTTGTTGGTTTAAGTCAAAACTGAACTCTCCAGAAAAAGCCCTCTCCAGAAACTTTCTTGTATATTTGCACTTAAATGTCACATACTTTAAAGGAGATGATAGTGAACTGTGGGACCAATAAGTGTCACCAGTATAAATAAGTGTTTTACCTACATTGTATGACAGTATGGAAAGATATATTATAAATAATTATTTTATTTGTAGTAGTTGCAGTAGGATGTTTAACATTCTTCTTATTATTATTATTATTATTATGTTTGACGTTGTTGTGAAACTCTGACGTCAGCCTGGTGCAGCTCCTCATCAAAAAACAATCCAAGCAAAATCCCTCTTTCAGATGCACATTTGTTTTTGTTTTTGTTTTTTTCTCCCACATGACGATTTGAGCCCAGCAAGCGTCCTGTTCATTGAATTATGCGTCGCACCCCCTCGTCATGACAACTAGCTGTGAGATTGAAATATTGCAAGTGGTGTCCTAGAAGCGAGAGAGGCGACGAGACCGCACTGAGAGAGAGAGAGAGCCAGAGACACACCGGGGAGAGAGAGAGAGAGCGAGAGGCTGCTGAAGCGCATGCCGAGGGATCATCTTCTGTGCAGCTGCAAAATCACATCAATGCATCCAAATATTAAAAGCATTTATGGTGCTGTTTTGACACCATGGAGGCTAAACGGAGGATGTTTGTCAGCCTGAGCCTCCACTTTGTGTCCAGAGCATCAGATGTGAAGTGAAAGCAGGAGCGCGCAGCACGCAAGCGCGCAACGGACAGATTTGGACACCTGATTTTTGCGGGGTGTCTTTTTTTTCCACATTTTAAGTCAAACAATCCTCTTTTTTTTTGAATGCCCTGCAGACACAGTGGATTATCACCATCATCATCATGGACACATGTGGGAAAGAGGACAGATCCGTGCGTTGACTTCTGAAGCGACGCGCACAGTCTTGACGCTCCAGCGTTACGCATTTATTTTACCGTGAGCGCGTTTTTTTTTCTTTCTCCCCCCTCTCTCTCCCTCTCTCTCCCTCTCTCTCTCTCTTCTCCTCCTGTTTGAATCAGCCGCATCTCTCCATCGTTTTCAGCCCAATATCCGCGGATAAGGAGCCGAGCTGGGTGTTGTCAGAGAGGGATGAGAAGAGGAGGAGGAGGAGGAGGGGGCAGTATGAGGTGTGCTTTTTTTGGAAAAGCCGGAGAAAGACAGACGCCGAGAAGGTGCACCGATGTGCCTGCGACGCGCTGCCCTCCTGAGAAATAACTGCGACCGGGGGAAGAAATGGCCTAGTTTAAACCCTCACCCACACACCGGCTGAGGATACAGAAGAATCGCGTTTCGATGGACGGATCATCATCATCATCGTCATCATCATAATTCCGGTGCTCGCATCCAGTCTTTTTAGGTAAGCCATATGTTCACCACCACCTCCTCCGAAACGTGACTGGAGCTTTTTCTCTCCATCCGCCGCTTTTATGTGTGCGCAATCTGCCCGCTTTGGTGACTTCGCACATTGCGCACGTTATCCATCTTGACGCACTGTCACAATCGGGGAATGAGGTTTTTTTTTTTTCCCATGTAAAATCCTGGTGCCACTTTGTTGCTATAGCACACATTTTCTTCCTTTGGCCAGGGAGCCTTCGATTTGGCCTTGCCTGTTGATAAGCTGTCACATCAGTCCACTTTGTGCATCCAGCATCTGTGTTCTGTCGCCTTCACCATGCTGCTAATAAGATGATATATTCATGGGATTTAATTGGCATCAACTCATCATGTAGACTGTCAATCAGAGTGGCTCAATTGGGCTCCAGCAGTGTCCTGCCCCCTCCCCCTTTTTGGTTGTGAGGACTATTTTTAATAATGCTCTTATTACGTTTATTAATGGCTGTATTACGGCTTAATTAGACACACATGCTGCCGTGCTGCAATATAACTAATCTCGGCCACAGTGTGTGACAGGCCCTGAACTCCGAAGATGTCCTCTCTAATGAACAAACCCCACAACAGCTCGGAGAGACACACACGGTCTTGCACAAACACTCACACAAGACACACAAAAGCCTGTGCCCTAGAAGATGCAGATAGGATTGTGAATTAAATGCACACGCGCTGATGATCCAGGGAAGGCTCCATTAATATTCAGTGGTGGTTGGGCAGTGCTCAGTTAATGGCAGACAACAGGACCTCTGTTCTGACAGGTCATGGATGAGAAATGGTATGTTTTCATTTTTAGGGGAATAGATGTGTTTTTTCGCAGACGCGGTGCCTGTAGCTATGGAGGAGTGACATTTAAAATCCATCAGAAAACCAATAAAGTCATTTTGTAGACTTTTGCAGAATTTGGTATTAGTCTTGTTCGTGTACTGTTGGTATAGCTGGGATTGCCTTCTTAGGCCAGCATCGAGTCAACCGGGTTACTGGTGTGTGGACATGTAGGCCCTGTTTAGACCTGGAATTAACATGCATCCTGGGTGATCCGATCACAAGTAGACCAAGTGGCTTTATGTACAGGTGTGAATGAAACCAAGACGCATAAAGAATGCGCTGAGAGCTGATCACTTAGACATATATATTTTTTAGCAGTGTGTACGCGAATGTGTCCTGGCCCACTCTGAAAGACCGCCTACTCAACTGACATCCTCTAAGTAGGCTACACACCGAACACGCTGTCTGATTTCCGTTTGGTTCACTGCAATGAACATAACGTGCATGGGATCTCTTACCTGCCAAGATCAGCAGCAGATGTTTGTGAACACACTGTTTCAACTGATTTCACCATTGAACTAGAAACTGCAATACTTAATAAACTTTAAGAGACGTCTACAACAAATTCTGTATCAGTTGTGCCTTTTTGTAATTTTGGAATTCAATACAACACATTAAGTTGTTTCTTTGCTTGTAAAAACATTGTCAGTTTGTTGCGGCATCGCCGTACCAGCCTGTTGGCTACGTTGTGTCTGAAGTGCATAATACCTGCCAACATTTAGCAGCTGTTTGAACACACTGTTCTCACCAACTGATTCACCATTTACACTAAATTTATGAAAGAAGACCACATTTTAGTGATGGCAAACATCACATTTTATAAATGCATTAAACAACAACAAATATAGTCTACTTCTTTGTCGCCTGAGGAGAAAGTCCTTAGAAAGTCCCTTTAAAAAAAATCAAATAATTTTTGAGTTGTTGCATTTGGAGAAACTTTAGAAACTTTGTGAAATGTTGTCTTTGACAAATTCTTAATTATTTGGGCCCTCCTGTAAATCTGGCAAATGTCATACATTAAGTTGTTTCTCTCCTTATTTAAAAAACAGTGTGTCCCAGCATGTTGGCTACTGAGCTGTTGGTTTAAAACAACAAGGCATTTGGTCTTTGCAAACGGAAAGATATATGTATTCATTTGTATATAGTGCAAGGACTTTGAGATCTGATCCCAAGTTGTCACTTGAGATGCATGTGGAGATGCACTGTAGTGATGGGCTTCATATACTGTGTGCCATACATTTGCTTTATTCAGTGCTGTAATACGTTGTCATCATATATAAAAGAAAAGTACATGGTATGTAGAGCAAGTAATGGAGATCACAATTTGGCAGAAATGTACCCAGAACCCCAAGTTTCTCCTTAGAACATTTATTATACTACTTGGAACTAGTATTCCTTCCAAGCAACTAATTTGATTATCTGTTTCTGAAATTGATCCATTTTGCCTCTAGTTACTCAGTAGCTAGTGGGCCTGGAAGATTTGGTGGCACATTATATTAAAGGATGATCTTTTGCCATACAGAAGGATGGACTGCAGTGACCTCGTACACCTGCTGTGATCGACCAAACAACAGTTATATAATAGTAATACTTTAACTTTAAAAACCGCCAGCATTTTTTTAATCTCCCAAAAAAAAAAAAAATATGCTGTGACCCCTACCCTTCCCAGATTACTGTATCCAATAAACTACAGTAAAGGGCCAATAAAGCTAATATTGTGGTGAGCACAATGTCATTTGGTTTCCAGAGGGAAAATAGAAAAGATAAATGGAATGAAAAAGGAAGGATGGCAGCTTAATGGATTGGATGACAATGTGAAGTGGAGACTTACAATCCAGAACAAAATGTGTTTAGTCTTAATGTTTAATGAAGTATGTTTGGGTGATTTGTGAGTGAGCAAGGTGAAGTATCACAGGGTGTCCAATGTGATATTCTTTATGGTCAAAATCAGCGCTTATTTAAAGGAGGAGAAGGTTTGTGTCCAGTGATCTCCTGGCAATGACACTTTGAAGAGTGATAAGAGAGGAGGTCAGAGAGCTTTTCTGTTCCTGACCAAACACCATCCTTGCCGGTATCACTGGTAAAGATAGTTTATTATTTTAAGCCAGTAGATATTTGAATAATCCAATCTCATTGTCTACTCTACGGCTGAAACATCGAACCCCATAGAATGTAATGGATATCACTTGCTTGTGCGTATGCATGACATGAATGCAAGTGGGTGCAAATGGAATTTTCAGGGATAAACACACAGAGGTAGAGGTACTAGGAATTTAATAATAAAAATGATTGTTGTTTTCTTTTTGCACAGTAGCATTACTGTTGTATCAATCTGTTAGTACGCCTTCCTGCCTGCACCTTCAATGATCACGTGTCATTCCTGTTTTTCCTGTTACAACACTATGAATTGTGTGTCAGTCCCTGAGGGAGAGTCTGCAGAATTGTGCACTTACAAAAAGTGTGTTTCAAGGGCTCAAAAAGTCCGTCGGAGAGCCCTTGTGTGCTTGCCAATTTTTTTTAGCGTGGAACTTTGCTGAGCTCTCAGAGACGCATCAAGAACATTCTTCAAAATCTGTAATTTCTGTTGGATTGAGAGGTTGGAGTTTGGGATTGGATTTAACCCGTAGCATCACTACAAGTCACATTTATAGTACAAAAAACAGACAGTGTGACTTTTTAGATTTCTGAGCACTGTGATGTAGTGTTTTTTGAGTTTGAAGAAAAGCAAGGTTGAAGCGTGAAAATCCAGCCCGTACCACCTTATATTTGAGCTGCTTAGAGGCTTGGCAGCTGCTACTATCCATACATCCTCTCGCCGTCTGACCAGCCTAGTTTCTTACTAAGCCGCAGCATCTTTACATAAAACATTTACCGTATTCCAGGTTAATGGTGTAGCTGCTGTAATGGAGGCTGGGAGATTTTAATTTCTGTGTGAAGATGTCAAGTCAGAGAAAAGCGAGGTTAAAATGACCCAGCTCTCAGCCACGTCACGACCAAGGAGGAGAAAAGCAGGAGAATAGCTTGACCTGACCCATTATCTGTGAGCAAAGTAAAGCTGGAGAAACGCCTGTGCAAATGCCATGGTAACCATCTTGTGTAACCTCCTTTGAACAATATCGCATAACAGTCATCCATGAGATAAGCCGGGATAAGTGCCGTCCTGTCTTGTGAAGTCTGGGAAGAATTTCACACCAAACCCCATTAAAATATCTGGTAATTTAATGTGTCTTTTATTAGCGACACAGGCGCCAGCCCATTAAAGCAGGACATGTGACCTTTCCTGAAGTGCAAAGTTTCACCCTTCAGCTTCATCAGACATGATCCATTAAGCAGCTGTAACATTTAATTCTCTGATATGTTTTGGGCAGTGACACACAAGCTGGAGCTGCAATTCAAATATGGAGTATATATTTTTTTAATTTTTTAATATATATATAATTCCTTTTGACCGGTGGTGGTGTATCATGGAACTACACTGATCATAATTCACCTTGCTTATGACACAGCACAAGCATTAGGCAGCTGGTGCTCTTTGGAAAGATGCGGGCAGTGTTGACATGAATTGGAAAGATATGCAGTTTGAAATGTAGCCTACATGATGAATTGGGGAGGCAGCCCATTTATTATTAGTTAAATGTTCAATTAGTTAAATGTACATTTTCAGATGGGAACATGATAGCCAGTTATTGTTGCAGTATGACGTTTGCTAATGTTAGTTTCACTGGCTTGGGATACAGTTAGGAGCTTTAATGCATGAACAAATATGAGATATGGTGCTAAAGGAAATGTTAATAACCATGTCACCCACCTGTTCGCTTCCCCTAGTGCAGAAGTGAACTGTCACCCGGTGGATAAAAACACCAGAGTATGTCCTTCTTGTCTGGTGCTTAGCAGTACTTAATGGAAACTCAGTGGAGCTCATATAAAGTTAGAGACAAAAAAATGAGTCAAGATCGACATACATTGACCGAAAAACAAAAAGACACAATGCTTGTAGCGCAGTCTCGGGCTCTGTGAGTTGTCTGAATCATTATCAAGATAAACCGGAAGGCAACGGGGCTGGAAGTACCGTGAGATGTTAGACAACGTAGTCCACAGACATTTTAAGACACAGCTTTGATCTGAGGCAAACACTGACAAGGACTGAAATGAGTAATACTCTGAATAATACTGGGGCCTGAAAAGGCCTTTCAAATTCTACCTGACATTGAAAATGTTAGACTTTTTGTCTTCAATGAACATATTGCCAGATGGGTGCAAATACAAGCATACAAACACATTCACAGTATGTTATGACAGACTTACAGCCTGTTGTCCAAAGTGGAGAAATTCACCTCAGAACCACAGTCAGCTCTTGATAGAACAGTTATTAGTGGAAACAGGACTCCAGTATTCTTTATTGCCATAAACATGGTAAGTAGACAGATGGGGGAAAAAATGGCACATCATTATGAGAACCTGGGGTGGTTTGGGAAAATCAGACACTTCGAAGGAAAAATGTTTAAACATGAAACATGTTTAAATCTGAAAATTACAACCTTTTTTTGTTGTTTTGATTTAATTAAAATGTTTGGTGTTCCTAATAAAACGATGCACTGCTTTTGACCTTTAATTAACTTAATGTCAAAGTAACTGCTTTGTTGAAGCCTTGTGCAAAAAAAAAAAAAAAACAGGCATCCTGCGTGGCTCTTGTCAGTTTTTTCAAAGGAAATCGCTAAATAAATGACTTCAATGGCAAGCAAGACACGTTTTGTATAAAGTGTCTAGTGTTTGGAGGCACTGTGGTGTTACATTACATCAGCTCGTTTAAACACATGATTTTTGTTAACCTGAGCCTAGTTATTGTCACATTTGATTCTGAGCTGCTGCTTGGCTCTTATATACTGGGGCATCCAGTCATTTTTCTTGGTGTATGAAGGATTGCTGTGCATTGTGGTTTCTGAACTGTTTCAATCAGAAGCTGAGTTGTTCGCAGTAAAGTTCTGATGATCCAAGATCTGTGCTGTTGTCATTTAAATATACTATTATCATCATTCCTTGTTCATTCAAAAACACTAGGGCTGTTCAAATAGACTGGGTTCCACTCCCAAACAGCTACAAAATGTGGAAATGCCAGGGTTACTGTGTTCTCAAAAGGCCAAGACCTCTGCTTTGAAGGCAGTAAACCTTAATGTTTATCAGCAGTGCAAAAGGTTAGTGGTTAGTTTCACAGACACTTGCAGAATCAGTAGGCCGGCGCAAGTGGACAAACACAGTAGAGCTAAATAAAATGTACACCCAGCAGGCTCATCGTAGATTAAAACTGATTTACCTGGACAATAATTGGTCCCATATCATCTTAAAAATAAAGACATGTTCCTCCTACACTTTCAAATTGGCTAATTTACAGTATTTCCAATGACCTATTTCACGAAAATCCATTTCCTTCTGCATGAGAAATTCTAATTAAGCATGAAATGTGCTATTATATTAGGGAGGCAGCATGAGATTTGTGCCATAATACAGTTGGACTCAAAAATGGAATTTCAGAAATGAATATCAGCATCATAAAACACAACATAATAAGGCAGGTTATGACAATAGAATAAAAATAAATCTCGCTGCCCTGTTATACAGTATTTTGTGATGAAAATCAGATTTACAGACTTAATCATGAAAACTGGCTTAGTTTACACTTGGTCACAGAGTTTATTAAAAAAAGAATTGTTTGTTTGATTGACTTCTATCTGAAAACCATTCCTCTTGGAGCAGTTTGTACACCGACAGAGTTGGTAAAATAAAGGGGGAATGGAGCAACACAGCTCATATGTTGTGATAACTTCTTCCATTTTGCACTCAGCTCTCTGCTCCCTCAAAACTAAGCACTGTCAGGATGGCGAGCTGTTTGTCAATGGCACAAATTTGCATTTTAAAGTTCACCAAAGCTGAACTCACAGATTTACTTTCAGCACGGCGCTGAGTAAATCCACTAGTTGTGGCGATTCTGTTGCAATTAATTTCTGCGTTTTAAATGTTGGTGTCAAAAAGCTTTATGAGTGTTTGTGGCCCTTGAATCATGGTGGTTGGTTGCTTGACTACAATTTTTAAATCTTTATTGGATTTGTGTTGTGCCTGGTGTATATGTAAACATTATAGTAGCAAGTCAATGGCCAGTGTAAATATAAGTAAGTGTGGTCAAGTTTCACTTTGGTGTTACAGATCACTTGAACTTGGTGAACATCAAGGTCAGTTGTAGTGAAGTCTTTTGTACCATACAGCTGATTTGTGAGCACAACCGAGGCCTTGCATTGTGAACTACTGAGACCACTGCACCGTACAGTGCTCTTGCAAAATGTCAGGCAGTTCAGTCACACACTTACATCAAAGGATTGGGTTAGATTTTTGGCAAATAGATGTCCAGATGCACTTGGTGGGAAACGCTCTTCATTTTAAGGCACTCCAAGCAGCATGGCAGAGTCCGTGTGGCGTACGACCCGTAACAGGAGCAGTGACATGGATAATCACAGGAGTGAGACTGTGAGCTTGTCAGATTATCAAGACCACCTAATTACCTTGTTTTAATCTGATAGGTGATAGTAAGAGTCAGCAGATAGTGATCAGCTGATGGCATGCAGGAACCCAGTGCCGTACCTGTACCAACAAGATGCTCCATTTCGCTACATAAGAGCAGGAGTCCATCAGGCTTAAGGAGGCTGCTGATGTCTAGTTTTACTTTGAGGTTTTAGCATCAGCTTAAATAGACAATTGGGGCTGATAAAATATTCTGTCTATGTTTTATTGAAATATTTTACACAACACCCTGTATTTGTCCTCCAGACCAAGCAGAAGGAAGAAGATGAAATACAATGCAAACACTGTACAGAAGAATTTATACATATAGTCAAAATTTGGCAGCTACAAAATCTTGTACGTATGTTTGGTGAACTACCCATGTTTTGAATGATTTGTCCATTTTAAAAGTCAGTACTCGCGCTGCAATCCAAATTACATTCCCCATCTTTTATTCAGCTGACCTCAGAGCAGTACGGTTGGCGTACAGGAAACCTCTCAACACTTTTGGGCATACAAATCATTTCAGCAGAATACATCACATACAGCAAGCCTCGGTGCTCTACTTAAGCTAACTTACACATCATCAGTGCAGCCAGCCCATCTGTCAAGGTACACTTTTTGCTGAACGTGACAGTCCTCTTAAGGCAACATTTAAATTTCAGCAGCCGTTTTGTGTTGTGGCAGCTTGAATAGCAAGTACAGTTGTAAACTGTATGTATTTACTCAAATGAATGATGATCCTGAGTCAGAATTCCCCCAGTGTGAGACAGTAAAGCAGGCTTATGTTTCAGGATGCGCTGCTGAACTCTTCTGGCTAGAAAAAGAAGCCAGTCTGCTTCCCCCTCCCTGAACAGATGAGCAGTGTGTAGCTGTAGGACCAGCTGCATGACTTGTAGATGATTATATTAGCCATTATTATGATTGCCTGTGGTCAGATATAGTGCATCTGCTATCTCCCACACATGTAGTGTATGATTTCTTTTTTTTTAGGTGTCTACTGTTTGTGGTTGATCCTCTTTTAAATCTGCAAGGTTTCTCCTATGTTGTGCATCTAGATAACAACAACAGCTCCTTTCTCATCCCGTCTGTTCCGTTTACTAACCTTCATGAGGTTAAAAGGACCTTTATTATGGCTGTAGACAAACTATTATAATACTGAGTTGCCCTGTGTATCCACTGATTATTGCCTGAGTGTAATGACACATAATCTACAGTATGTGTTGCCTCTCAAACAGCACTACAGTTTCCCATGTCTGTTTTAGCTTAGTTTTAGAAATTATACATGTAAAACAAACAGTATGATAATGCTTTCCCAAAGCTGCACCAATCTGAATTTTCTGATTTCCTGATACTGATTACATAACCTTAGGAGAGGAATGTCAGTATTGGATGATTCTGCAAATCCTTTGATTAGCTTCAATGATGTTTTTTCCCGTCAAATGCCAGCATTTTGAAAAAAAAAAAAAAAAAAATCTAATTTTCTCATTTCCTGCATTACCAGAACATGGCAGCTATGCTACAGTTAAGGAGAGGGCAAGATTGTGGTTAAGGCAAATAAGCTGTGGTGAAGGTACAATTAGGCAGGTAAGGCAACTAGGACACCTAAAGATTTCAATGATTGATTGGGCATCACCTGTGGTTACCATCTTAACAGCAATTGCTGGTCGGTGAAAAACAGCAGAAATACAACAGAGGAGAAACTGGTCAATCCATTTACATTCAGGTTGTTTTAATGAGGAAGTCAGTCTTTTTCCATCATGCCTTGTTGCACGTGTGGCGGTTACCTCACATCTAACAGCTCATTGTGGTGCTGCCCTGCAATATTTAAAACTGATCTGCTGTCAGAAAATGCAGAAAATTAATCTGTTAATTAATTTGGGTTTTTTTGCATTTTTGACCAGCAGTTCCTGTCAGTGGTGACACTGCCTTTCCTGTGACTTCTTCACAATAAAAGCCACTCCACGTTTCACCAGTTGAACCCTTCTGAAGCAGCAGCAGTAGGATGTTCTCTTTGCATTAGCAGTAACTTAATATACAGCTCTGATGCGCTGTAAAGAGAGCAAACAGTAAACAGTTGAGGCTGTTATCAATGAGATAAAAGTACACCAAGCTGCATTGTTTCCTGTGAATCCGTTGCATAGGCAGGCAATCTGAATCCAGCACTGGGAATGGTGGACTGAATAAAGACTACTATAGAGAAGTAATTACTGAATGTAAATACATTGAATTGGCTGTTGCAGAAAAATGCCAACCATAAACATTTTAAACATTTTATGAAAATCTCGTTAGATAAATAGGTTAGGGGAAGCGTGGTTGAGAATTAAAACTTTCCTTTCCATTAACTTAAGATACAGGAAGGGTTAAGAAACTAAAACTCTTTTAGAGACACTCTTTCAGATTAGAGAAGGAAGGCAAATATTATTTGCTATAATATATATTTGATATATTTATTATCTATTTTGCTGAATCCTAATCCTGTAAACACATTTCTTTTAAATTGTGTTTTAAAACATTTCAATTTTCTTGGTCTATCAGAATGTCAGGGATTGCTTTTGTCTGAGCTGATGGTATTCAGAACATAATGCAACAAGGCCACTTTCACAGCAACAGCATGAAAAGAGAAAAACAACCAAACAAAAAAGTTAATTTGTTATTCTTGGGATCCCCTGTCGATATAGCGGGAGTAACTGCATTTACACATATACAGCACTCCTTTGGTTTATTTTCAGAGAAAAAGGGTGGTGTGTTGCCAAAGAGGAGCAACACTATACAGGTTATCCCAGCCTTTCTGAAAACATTTTAATTATTAATTTGTTTGGATACTGCTGGACTACAGTGCATTGCCACAGCAGTTAGGCAGTGGGTGGATGCCAGATACTTAAAGACGGATGTGCATTAAATCAGAAAGGGAGACGGTAACATGTTGGTGTAATCGTATCAAAAATAACTTCAAGCACTGCAAACCAAAGGCTAAAATTAATCACGTTCAACTTTTCACTTCCCCTCACAATTCTTTCAACCCAGTGGAGCTCAGTCATTGTACCTCTTAACTCTCTCGTGCGTGATATCTTTTATATAGGACAATTAAGCATTTAACTTAATAAAAAACAGCAGTGATGCAGGCTTTGCATGGAGGGAGTTCACACTCTGAGCTATCTTGTGATTTACTCAATTTTCTGCTGTAGACTTTTCTATTTAAAGAGCTGACAAAACCAATATCACTATTTCTGGCCAAATACGTCAATATGATGATACTTGGAGAGGTTATATAAGTGTTATACTGTCAGGTGGCGCGGCACACATTGGACTCTTATTTTTAGAACTTTCATCATAAAAATATATTTTTTAGTTAAACTTTTGACTAAAAATCATCTGCCCACATTTGGAATGTGTTTGTAATTATGTCAGTGGAAAATACATCATGCAAAAACAATCAATTTTCTTATTCACCAGTAAAATATAATGCAACAACAAGTAATCAACCAAGTAAGTGATATATAAGATTATATAAGTGATATATATAGATTATTATACGTAATTCAAATTACAATAACATGACTTACATAAATTACATTAAATATGCTTGATATTGCAGATCTACAGCTTAATAAAAGTCTAACTCATTTTCATGTATGAACAAAAAGGGGCAATATTGTGTGTTGTTTATTTGGGTCCTCATTAGCTGTTACAAGGCAATAGTTACTCTTCCTGGGGTCCAGCTTGAAAAAGATATTTCAACATACTGGTCTCTTCATAACAGACTCCAATCATGCTGATTTATTTAAGGAATAAGCATGCATTAGCTACATGATCGGAGTGAGTCGAGTGCTGTTCATTCACTTCACAAATACTCTCATGTCACATGTACCAGTACAAGCAATCTTTATATTTCACTTCCGCCAGAAGACTGAGTTTACACCCACAGAAATCTCTTGGAAAGTTCCTGACTTTTGTTTTGATGTTGTTGGAAAGTACTGCTCTTTCCAACCTTAGCTCTGTAGCTACAGCAGAGCATTGATTGAGCAACTAATAGCTGGTTCCATTGAAGCTGCTGTTTGGACATTAGTGTGAGCTTCTGGATAGCTGGACAGGCATGTTGGCTGGACTTTCACAGCATCATCAACACATACCAACTGGTTATTCCAACAGGGGTTACCCCTAGCTATAACACTGCTACTGTGATCATCTATGGAGGTCAGAGAAAGAGGGGCTGCTTGCAATTAACAGCAACTAACAGATCTTACTAATGTTGCCATAATGATTCCAACTATATTTCCTAGTTGTAGCACTGGCTACCTTTCATCTTATCTCACAAAACGAAGATATACGGTTTGGCCTGCCAGATTTAATGATTCTTTTTCCAAAGTGAAGACTACTATGCGTCTGCATTGGACATCAATAACCGGGGTTTTGCGTTTCAAAACGTCACTGCCTGCGACAAAATATGTTCTAACGTCACATAAGCGACCTGTGTTTACATTCGGAAACAGTATGGATGCCCTAACAAGGGTTTTGGCACTGTCTCTTGTCCAGGCGCTTTTTGCTTGCTTGTATCTGAAGCCTCAGATTACAAATTCTAATTGTGTAGCCTTAAATTTCTCACAGCTCAAATGATCATTCCCTTCCATGTACTTTTCTTATTTCTTAATAGTTTTACCATGCCTTATCTTTCATTCCCACCTCTTATCTGTCAATGTCTTAACAGATAGATCTGCAAGTGCACTACAGTCTTTTTGTCTCATTTCATCTACATATCACTCAGTGTCACTAATAGAACTCTATCTTCCCACCTTTCAGCGCAGCCTTCATGTGCCCACACTGGTGCAGCATCCAGACTGCAGCTGCTCCTCACTACCCCCCCCCCCCACTGACTGCACACAACAACGAGTATCACTGTGTAAATGTGCCGTACGGTGTCAACCATGTGTGCACGTTCCAGCCTAGTATTTCTTTGTACTCACATGATCTTATGTAAGAATGAAGCAGGTGTGGCTGACATGTGTCTCTCAGCCACTCGCTCTCCTTAAAGCATATTGCACTTTCCGCTGGGGACCGGGGAGGGCGGGGGGGGGGAGGATAACAGGTAACAAAACACCTAACTGCAACAAGCTTTGACAACAGCCAAATGAAAATGGATGGTAATGATTTATTTATGCAAAAGACGAAATAAAAAAAATCCCCAAACAGTCACATTTTGGATGTAATTTTCCCGAACATAACTGGCTGGACTTGTTTTGATTACATGATAGGAACAACACAAGGCCATGTTTGTTACTGTGACAACACAGATTGCAGTAATAGTTCAATTAAGCACACACACAGTTCAAATTAAAGTGATTTCACCCAGCAGGGGTATGTTTGATTAGACTGGGGGCAGTTTACATAGAGAGCTATTTGGCACAAGGAATTACTGAGAAATGTCAGGCCATTGTTTTGTACTTTTCTGTTGTTGTTTCTTTGACTTTATCCGAGCATGTTGATAGAAGCCTCATTATTCACAATGTTAGCTAAAAGCATTCCCTACCAATACGTGGGCTTTTGTTACTACTCACCTCTTTGTCCTCTTATAAACAAACACTCCAAATCCCCCCCTGTGTCCCCTTGGACACAAGAACACATTTAGGAACAGAAAATTAAGAACTGAAATCAGGTTATTCTCACATTACTCCTGCTGACGTGGACAAGTGTTAACATGACAACTGCAACCACTAGATTAATGTCTTAATTAGTATACAGAGCTATTACTGTGCAGACATAAATATAGCCTCCGTCGTGTAGGCCTGTCAATTGCCCCTAAAATCAATGTTGATGATTAATTGACTGAAAATAGCTTCGTTACGTAACACACCACTGGCAGGAGATATGATGTGTAAGACATTTGCTTTTACATTTGTGTTAAAGCAAAGTGAGTTATACTTTGACTGCAGTTTGATAATAATTCTGTTACCTGGTAATTTCTCTGTTCTATAAAACTTAAACTAATTCACCTGACATCCTGCCCAAAAGTTAGGTTTCTTATTGAATCCACTTAAGCCCTGCAGTAAATTAGAAAATATTAGAAATATAAAAAATGCATAACATCCTGTACTTGTTCAGAGAAGTCACAAATATTGCCTCCTAGAAACAGATCTTTTCTTTTTAGACTGTGGCTTATAAAACCCACAGTAAACAGCCATGCTACTTCTCTTTTGACACAGCTGAAATTGAATTGGTTGGAAATGAGTAGCGAGGGCAACCTGACTGCAGAATGGCTGTTTACTGTGGTAAATATGTACGGCGCAGTCATAAAGTATCGGGACAGAGATATGGTTTGATTCTGCTCCGGCACATTTAATGTGAAATGAAACAATGGCTGAGAGGTTAAAGTGCTGACTTTCAAATTCAGGGCTTGCTGCCCATTTTTATGTATAACATCCCAATTGTAAAACAGTGCAGCAGGACATTGATCCCAAACATAGAGACAAGGCTACCAAGGAGTTTTTTTGGGGCCAAACATCGGTCAACTGAACACCTGCTGAATATCAGACTGAAGGTGAAACGCCCCCAAACAAGCAAGATGCGAAGGTGCCTCTGAAAGAGGCATTTTTTGAAAGAGATCTCTTTTTTAGGAATCACATTTTGCTTTCATGTCTTTGTTAGAAGGATTAAAGTCATTGATAGAAAGGTAGTAAATATAATGTCTTTTTAGTGCAGTAAGTATATCTCAGAAAATCAGCAGCATTAAAATGAACATTTAATTTCATGCAATTCAGCGTGCTATGGTCTACATATGTAACACACACTTTTATTGGACTTTACAGCAGGTTTCATCTCTAGCTGCCAAGTTATCTCAGTATGGTGCAGTTTTAAGAGACAGGATTACAGGATGAGCTGGAACTTGACATTCAGCAAACCACTTAACTGCACATGTCACCCCTGCTACCTGCACCTGCCTCTGTTTTAGCCACAGCAGTTTTTGCCTCTATGTCTCCTGCCGTCGGTCTGTGCTCCTCCTTGCCTTTAAGCCGTCCTCTTCTCCGTCCTCGTTTTGACCTCCCACTCTTTTCATGCACCCTCAGAACTCTTCACTTGCTACTACTCCTTCCTGTGACCAGAAACCTTCTTCAGTTTGGCCGTGAGCAGGTTGAGCTTACAACCACTGAAAAGCCACATGCAGAAATTGCTTTAGAACTATCTTGTGGCAACAGGCACGAGTAGTTGAATGAACCTTAAACATTTAATAACATATGAACAAATGATATAACAATCAATTACTCTGCTACTTCTATAGGAAAGTGCACATTAATTTGATGCTTTCAATCCAGAGAACAAAGCTTTTTAAGATGAATGTAAGATGAAAAATAGAAAACATTGCATCTTAATTTCAGTAAAAATACTTTTTTTCAGTGGCTGGCTCACTGGGGTATTTTGCAGCAAATCCAATGACTTACTGTACTCTTTGATGATTAATTTTTGTATCATAACATTACAGAATACTATCAGCTATAATTAATTTGGCAACCCAGGACTTGTTTGACGGTGTTAAATCAGAATGTTCATTTGCAGCAGAAAAACACTGATGTGTTCGTAGACAGAAACTCAGTCTATTTTTAAATACGTCTAACTAATCTTTTACATTTCAACTCCTCTAAAATGTTACACAGCGTTCTTAAGAGTCTTAGTGTAGCACATACTGTACATTTAGTGTACAGTTGCTCAAAAATGAGTTTGGGATCTCTTTTTCATTATTATAGTATTATCATATTATTAGTGATTTGTATAGTAGCCTATCCCCATGGCTTTTCTATCACCAACTTAATACACATCCTATCCAGACGTTCTCCAAATAAAGGCAGAAGGATTTGCCTGTCAGTTGGATGTGGACTGTCACAGCCGGTAATGAATTAGTCAGACTTGCACATTGCCAGTGAAATGTTCATAACTCATCCACATCAAGAACATGAGACACGCATTGACAGTATGTTACTCGGGAGTCCTCGGACAAATGGGATAGGTTTGAAAAAAAAAAAAAAACAGTGACATGGTTGTATTAGTCAACCAATGCACCAGTGTTTCTTCTTCAAACTAGAGGCTACAGTGTGATGTAAACTCGTGCGATACTGTGGGGCTCTGGCTCGGTGTCATCACTTTTCAATGATCACATTTAAAGCAGGCTGCAGCAGCATCTGGCCCGTGGCTACGTTCAGACTTTGGAGTTTTCTGTCAGCCTGAGATCCTCGGGCTCTTTTGACTCTTTTTCAGTCTGGAGTCAAGAAGAAAGCTGATTGCAGTTTTGCTGGGGGGGCTTAGCGTTGAACGTGCCCGCCTGAGGAACTTAAGCTAGTTAATTCAATGTTATCCTGTAAATCTCCTTTTAAATTGCACCCCTCTAGACATGCTTTTATGTATTGTCTTCATCTTTGCAACAACCTTTTCTGTTGCTTCTGTTTTATTTTTCCGAGACAGTACATTTGAAAAGGATCGTCGTCAGCGTCATGATTATTATTAGAATTTCTACATTTAACAGTATATCAGTGAGACTGGGCGATCATGTTAACATGGCTTGGCTGCCTTCTCTGTTTGACTTAGTGGGCCATTTTATTCTTAAATTAGCTTTGCGCTCGAGGCGAAGCAGCTGTCAGACTGCTCCCTCAAACTGTGTGTATCGCCCACAGACACCTATACGCACGCTAACACAGCTAGCATTTCACCTAGATCATCGCTAATTAGTGTGTCACCAGATTGCGCACGCTGCTCGGCTTCGTTATGACACATTCCCCCACTCATAACTACCAAACACACTTAAGCAAACAGATGAATAAAAAGTAACAGCCCCCTAGAGGCAGCAATGTTCATCTATACCGAATTCTTAGTGTCTGGCCAGTAGCTATCAAGATATCTTCCTCTGTGTGTGTGCTGCTGAGGAGCGTGAGAAGATAAAGGGTTTTCCATGTGATCTACAGGTGTAAAGGAGAAAGAACGGTGGCGACCAACAGTAACATATTGATTTTCTGGTCCAGCGGTGACAGAGGGCCTTTTGTCTAACATCTCCTATCTGCTCCCTCTGCCTGCTGCTTTATGATCCCTGCTGCTGCTTTAATAACCTGCATTGATGCCTCATTAAGGCCCTGTTAATTGACTTCTACTTGATCATTTGTGAACTTTTTCTAATCCGAACTTGTGTTTTCATGTTGTTAATTATTGGGGTGAATCCATGCAGCCGTGTAGTGTGGAAATATAATGACATTTAATTTGTTTTATGACCCGCGTTTTGAATTGAGCTCGAGGCCTCTGCTGCTCAGTAAGGATCTGCCCAGCAAGCCCGTTATCCCTTTTCATTGAGATGTTTGCAGCCATTTCTTGGGTTAATTGCAATTATAATAAGTGTAAAGTGATATTTCCTTGTGGAAAGTCCCACATTTTTCTGGCTGCAGTGTGATGAGGATGGGAAAGCAGTGGCAGATGGGGCGGCCATGGTATCTGATTGAGCTGCTCTTTGAGTCTGGAGAGCTTATGGTAAATAGAATAAATTGTGGGATGAAGCTCACGACCGTCATCAGGCCTGACAGCACAGTGGTTCTCTGCAATTATGGGGTCTCCATGAAATTAGCACAAGTACTTACAACTTAAAATGTTTATTTTCTCAAATGGATTAACATTAACACAAGGGTTTATAGGGTTATAACAAGGGATTATAACATATTATAATGAAGTAATCAGCACAAAAAATTAGCTTGGATAAACAACGCGATGTTCATTTCTGCAATTTGCTAAAATTGTATTTGTCTTGAAGGTAACACTGGAGCAAATGTGATAGGATCATTAAAAAACAGGGTTTATCCCCTGGGCAACATGAAAATGATCAACATTAGCATAGTGGCAAAGTTGTCATTTTGCCTGAAGGTGGAGCCAAAGCAAACTCATGTAGTGTCCAAAATGTAAAGGGTTCATCCTCTGGTGAGCAAACAGTAGGTGTGCTCAGTTTATTTCATGGTGATCTGCTCATTAAGGGTTGAAGACGATGGGGACAATGAATATTCATTCCAAATCCAGTGGACATTTTTCCATAGATTTTTAAGACACCTTGTGATGCACTTAAGTACAGATCAAATGGAAATATGTGCCTCGTGGTAGGTGAAAGGACAAGGGGTCCTGAAGGTCATTGGGAATCATCCTCTGGGGACAATGGTTATCTTTTTCAAATTTCAAGTTGATCTGGCAGATATTTCCTCAAACATCTTGCTTTGGCTCAGAGCATGGCCGGGCAATATATCGAATTAATTCAAATTTCTGTTTTTGCATGAGTTAAATGTCGATATTGTGAAAACCACAGCTAAAACAATGAATAAAAAGGTTATTTTCAGTCAAAAAGTAGCATAGATGATAGCTG
The DNA here is from genome assembly GCA_025331565.1 of Holacanthus passer. Lineage (NCBI taxonomy): Eukaryota > Metazoa > Chordata > Actinopteri > Pomacanthidae > Holacanthus > Holacanthus passer. The sequence goes on from JAFREQ010000005.1 coordinate 9,944,929, forward strand.
GCTACATTAGCTGCATTGAGTCATGACAGTCCTGTAAACCCTGGCATGAACAGAATACTCCGTTGCAGGACTGTCATGACTCCAAGTGTCTCCAGACGCCAGATGGCTAACTTGCTGACTGATAAAAAAGAAAGAGACACACTCAGAGTGTGTTTGAAATTATCTGGTTACAAGAGGTGAAGTCGACTAAACAGTGTGTGGATACTACTTTGTTCAGGTTGTTCTGACCTGCTGGGTACTTAACGCTAGTTAGCCAACTGTCTGAGGATATCAGGCTGGTGTGTTGTCTGTTGTCTGTATGGGCTGAGACTGATTATTAACATGGATGTCTGTGCTCTGTTTAGTTGACGCATCTGAGACTGACAGTCTATAGCTGTATTGAATAATATATTTTTTGAATATGCAAACCAATACAAAACCAAGAGCCTTGCAGATGGTGCAGGTATTTCATTATTGTTGCACATCAAGTCCTAAAATATTCATTCATGTTTTTGTCATGGTTCATGTTGCAAGATTTTTAAATTAAAATCAAGCCTGAAAGAACAAAAAATATACGTGTATATGTTTCTATGATGGCTATACCCTCCCAAACTGCACTGGGATTGGGTTAGGCTAAAATTCCTTATCAACCTGCCGAAAAATAAATAGTTATGGACATTCTTATCAGCTTCGTGAAGATACAGCTTTAATGACACCATTGAGGCCAGCCGTGATATTTCATCTCCACAACTTCCACAAGAATTTATTACAAAATAAATATGTATCTCCTCAGAAGGTTCAACAGTGATCCTATTACAATAATCCTAATATGATTTAAAGCTCGATTGACATAAAGTCTGCCAAATCTGTGCCTATTACGCTCTGCAGCCCTCCCCTTGTCTTCAGGGGCTTCACTCTTCATTATGTGACATGTCATACAGTTGAAGACAAAAATCTTTCCGTGACTTGTCTATTTTCTCTAATTAAAAGGCACTTTTAAAATCACTTGGACAGTTAGACAAGTTATTTTTACCAAATAAATTCAGACGTTGTGACCTAAAATTAACTGATGACTGCTTTTATTTGAGATGACTAGTTGGGTCTTAAAGCAAATGAATCACACATGATCCTAATTGAAAAGAATAGACTGAAATGTCCCTGTCAGTCCCAAATTTTAAAATGAACTAATTTACGCAACACTGTCGGATTCAAATCTTTCCCCTCCACCTTTTTTGCCTCAGCATCATAGTCTCATCATATAGTTGTTACAGATAACAAAGGAGAATAGTTGTCTAATGGTGGTTTTGAATTCCGATGCTGCCCTTTCCGGGAGTGGCAGCCATTTCTTCCCTCATCTCCTATGCCTGTATCACCCAGTGCTCCCCAGCGGTCTGTACATGGAGGCATTGGGCCGAATTCTGGATAGCTTGAATGTCTAGTGTGAAAGGAGGATGAGGCCCTTTGGCTGAGCCTACATATGCAGCCTGACAAGTCTAATCTTGGCTCCGGTTCTTCTGGTAGCCTCTCACTTCATCAACGAGACGACTTATTCGTCTTGCCTAGTCCATTAAAGATTTAAGGGAACATTAAGGCCTCTAAACATCTCTTTTAATCAAAACCGCCTAAATCGTTCTCACTATACCTGCTAAAAGGTACATCACTTAATCTTCCACATCTCCCTACAGCAGGTGCGGTTGCCCTGTTTTCATGCCACGATGCCCATCGCAGCGCCTCACATTTACATCACCCTGAGCAGCCGTGGCCATGTCTGCTGCGTGTTTGCTCCCTCAAAGTCAAACTTTCTGGTGAAATCTATTAAATCTACAGATTTTAACAGAACTGTATTAAACTCTTCAACACATAAAATTCACTCGCACTTCCATGAATTATGAGCACAACTCCTGGTTATTGCTTTCTCTGAACCAGCAGTTCAGAGGAGAGTTAGAGGTATGCTAAAAGTGTGTTTGCTCATCCTAGAGTTTTTCAGGAAATAGATGATGATGATTATTTCCCCACGGTCTCTAAGAAAAGGGAAGACATAGCAAACCACTCTCACAGGCACCGGTTCAGTGAAAAGAACTAACCGGAGGTCATGCCCATAGGTTATCATGGGGCTAGGAATAAGGTGGATTTTCTATCGAGGTCATTGCATACAAACACTAAATGTCACTGTTGATGTCTTTCCATCAGACGTCAATGCATAGAGACAATGTATTACTGTATCTAGACACTGTTGGCTGCAGGAGAATACAACATACAGCCAGTTTCTTTTTTAATTAAAGGCTCTCTTTTTCTAAGCACACTGACAGTAGATAGCAGATGCCCAAGTTTAGTCAAAAACTCAGCACTCTGTTTCTGGCTTGCTAAGCTGCTTGTCATCCACAGATGTTGACTAGCAGAGGAGAGCAGCTTGACAGCTGAAGTAGTGCATGTAGTTTTAACACTCAAAGTGGAAACAAAGCAATATATAATCCCAAGGCAAGCATTTTCCCCAGCACCACCATCCTGCGAAAGTTTTCACAAACCACTTGGACCATTCCATTTTGAACATACCCATAAAAGTGTCCCACCGGCAGAGGTAACATTACCTTCTCAAACAGCTCCAGCTGACAGGACTACCTATTATATACAGCAGAACAGAAAACAGTTTAATCAGCCTGGTGATTTGTGTGTCAATTTATCCCGTTTTATGCGTGAAGATGCACACTCAGTGCCGTTCCAGCTCACGGATGGTTGACGTGAACAGATGTTAGGGTACTGCCGTTTGCAAGTCACATGTGAGAGGTTGAGAATGGACCAATTTGTGCTCACCGTAGAGTCTCTACTCACATGCAACATCTGATGCCTCATTGGATTTTACGTGTGTGTGTACATCATTGCTCGTACATCCTGGGAGGCAAGGCAGAGAACAATCTGACAGGCCGCAGACGCGTTAACCCACACCTATGGTATACCAGTCAGTATGGAAATATTATTGTGTGCATCCCTGGAAATACTGTGCATATTGAAGGTGCTTTGACCTTGGCTGTGTGCTGTATGTTCAGTCACATTTAATGACAGAATACGAGAACAGATGGCCGTTTTAAAATCAAACTGCATGTATGTAACTGTATGTAACTATAACAAATGTGAGCAGTGACAGCAGGTCTGTGCATATTTAGGCTTTATACAATATTTTGTGTAGACTATACATAACAGTATTGATGTGTGTATGTGGTTGTACTTACAGTGCATCAGTCTGTGTCTGCATCATTTTCAGTGTTCCTCTTGAACTTACTATCGATTGTGTGTAATTTGTAGCTGAAAGATCAATACCACTCTCATATCTGTCTATTAGCTTCACTTAAAGACTGGAAAACAGGCAAAACAGCTAGCATGGCTCTGCATGTCCGAAGGTGAGAGAACCCAGTAACCAGCACCTCTAAAGCTCATTCAATTCCAAATTATATCTCATTAGTTTATGAGAATGTGTAACCCCCACTAACTTCAGTTTTTGTACAGATTAAACATAAAAGATGCAATGTGTCAGTTGATGAGCTCAAGGTGCTAGTAAGCATATTTTGTAACCTTTTGATAAAGCCAGGTGAGCTGTTTTCCACTTTTTATGCTAAGTTAAGCCAACTGTCTCCTGAATATAGCTTCATATTTAACAGTAAGACATTAGAGTTGTATTGATCTTCATCATCTAACTCAAGAAAGCGAAGAAGACTATTTCCCCAAATTGTCGAACTATTCCTTTAAACGCACTCAGCTGGGTAAATAAAGGTGAAGCAAAAATCAAATGAACAATTTGGGGAAGTGAACACATCTCGCTCATTTCTTTCCCTCTTATTCCAAGTCTAATCAAGTCCAAATCACGCAATCTTAGCCGCTCACAATGAGTTTTTTGCACTAATGTGTAGAGAGTCATGCACTGTGTAGAATCTTTTTTTTTCTAAGTTGGATTTTCAGCTTGACTATGTATGCACACAAACTTTTTTTTTTTGATGAGAATTCAGAGTGTCCTCACACATCTTACCTCCTCCTCAGAATGAGTAGAGTTGTCATAAGACGGAGTCACTCAGAGGCCTTTAATGAACCGAATTTTTTTCCAGACAACTTGTTCCTGTTTTGTCCTTATGAAGCCACTCACATCACTAACTTTGAACATCCTGTAATGTTGCACGCCATCTTTCCGCTGTATTTTACTGTCATCCCTTGTGTCTTCTGGCTGGCAGTGGAGTGTGGATATTGCAGGGTTGAGGGTGGAGGGATGAGGCGGCATTCAACCAACAGTTAGCGCCACATAAAGCCTTTATCACACCTAAACGGCTCCGTCTCCCAAAGCCAGCGTGAGATAAGCACTGCCCATTCATCTGTAATGATGTGGAAGCAAGAACCAACTGAAGTGAGTTGAGAGGGAAAGGCTAACCCTGACACAGAGTGGATGGCTGGAAGAGGTTCCAGGCCAGTGGGGTTTTGCTTGTTCGCTCCTCAGAACGATGTGTGAACACGCTATTATTTGTTTTGTGTTCTCTGTGGATTCAAGCTGATTACATGACAAGTGTTCTTTTACACTTGAAAATATTGTAATTATATGCAAGATGCAAATAGGAAGCAGGGGCTGCATTACACCATGGTCAGTGAAAAGTTTCCCTTTGGACTGCAAATTAAGTTTTAGCTTTCACATGTAAGCTTCTATTCCCAAGTTCAGGTTTTCTCGTGTAGAACTTCAAATGCAGCTGTGTGTTTGCACCCAAAAGGTATTAGAGAGGCATCACAAAAGCAGCTTTTACAGATGTGATGTAGTACACTGTTATTCGTATATTAAGTGAGGGCGTGAATTTGAGAGACATGTCAAATGCACTCTAGACCAAATCTGGATACAAGGCACTGATTCTAGAGAGGACATTCAGGAAAGACTTCATTCCTACTGGTCAACAGCAGGGAACTTCTTGTGAAAAGTGGTGATCAAATGCAGCCCTCAAATGTCACTGAAATTGTCAAGATTGATAATGCAGTGAGACGGCATTACAGTGGCACAAAAGAAAAGTAAATAGGAAAAATAAAAAATACATGCCTCCGTGGTCGTTCTTGGTTAGCTGGCTAACGTGACAGCTGGAACACAGATAAGACACCATTTCTGCTACTTATTCAGCATTAGTGAAGCCTGTGGAATGTCTCAAATTTGGAATGAAATGTTAAAAGTCTTGGTAACCTCTATAAGACAAGCAGAATGATTTTAATTACACCAATTAAATTTGGAAGATAGCGTGGCAAAGTTTTAATTGAAATTCAAAGAGGACTCGGCTTCTGTAAAACATGAGTGAGAGTCTAAAGCTGCACGGACGCTCTCTGAGGTTGTGCACTGGCGCTAACGGCAGCATGCTAACGTGCTCTAAGTGACAATGCTAACATGCTGAAGTTTTGCAGGTATGATGTTTACCATGTTCATGTTCAACCATGCTAATCAGCACGAAACACAAAGTACAACTTAGGCTAGGGAAGATCATTAGTTTGACAGGTATTTGCTCATAAACCAAAGTGGTACTAAATCAACCCATCCTGCTGTTCTTGAGATATTTCAGTCAGGCCCGAAGTGGTGGACCAACAGACAGACAGATAGACAGACAGACATTGGCATCCATAGAGCCAAACTGCAAGAGAGGAAAATTATTCCTCCTTTCTTTGACTGGAGAGATAGTATAGAATTTTCATTAATTCTCATTTAATTATAAAATGCAAACTATGTATTAGGAAAATGAGTAGTCAGCTATTGTGGAAGTTGTTAATAAATTTGCCACACACCTATTAGAGAACACTATGTCTGGAAACATTGTCTAACTATACAATACAGGACACGAGGTGACGACATAATAAAAGCAAAAACTTGCAGAATTTAATTCTAGGTGGAGACATGATCCAGTAGCCCATCAATAACGCTGATGATGCCCTCAATCATTTATTACTGTTTTGTCATCTGTAGCAACAAGGAATGCATCACATCGTGTCAGCGCTCGGCCTCTATCACTTATGTTGTCAGTAATTTAAAAATATAAGTGTTCAATCATTATTAGAGTCCGTCATTTTAGGTAAATGAAACCTTGTGGCTGAATTATACTACAGTTCATATGGTGGGTTTTGAATGAATCTGACATATGCATTGATTATTCAGAATTATAATAAATTATAATATGAATGAATAACTATTGGTTCTGTGCAAGAAGTCTGCATAATTGGCTTCTTTGTAGATGCATCACTGGGTATTTCCAACATTAGCCGTGCTGTGTCATAACAGAATTTAATTTCAGTGAAACACCTTTACCGTGAGTGGTTAAATTCTCACTGACATCAATATTTTCAGGCTAAAACAATTACCTTCAAGACCACAAAATCACATGTCATTACAGATATAACCCTTGGTGCCTGTTGTCGTAGGAAGAATAGCAAACCTGGGTCTTGAGTTAATATAAATGTGCCACAAAGGAGTCATCCGCAGTCAAGTGTCATTATTTCAGACAAAATCAGCTTACCCGTGTTGTCCTCTTGTGCCTTTTTAAACACGCTGACAGGGCTTAAAGAGCACACCTATTCACACACACTGACTCAAAACCTGTCTTTGTCTTCCAGGTGTAATTGGCTTCCTGACTGCAGCTCTGGACCCATCAGGAGTTCCACAGAGGAAGACGGATGAGACCGCAGAGTCTACCTGAGAATGCTACCTGTCCCTCTGCCTCGCCATGTCACCCTAGGAAAACTGTTAACCTGTCCCCGTCCACAAATCCTCTTTTTGCCTTTTTTCTCCCCCAGAACCCACTGAGTTTGTGATCCCTCTCTACACCCAGCTGAAGTCCTCGTGATATGACTAAAAGAGCTTTTATTTTGGACATGTTGTTTTTTCCTCTCAATGCTGCCAGCCACCAAGGCTATGGTGGGAAGCGTCATTATACTTCTCAGCAGGTTGCTAATCACTGTCTGCTGTGGCTCTTGGGACTAGTGCTACACCTCACCCTATCCTCATGTCAACGGGTTGACCTGAAACACCCCATAGTTTCCACAGGCTATGGAAAGGTTCGTGGTATTAGGAGGGAGCTCAACAATGAGATCTTGGGTCCTGTGGAACAGTACTTAGGCGTGCCATATGCCACCGCACCTATCGGCGAGCGCCGCTTCCAGCCTCCCGAAGCTCCTGGCTCCTGGCAAGAGATACGCAATGCCACTCAATTTGCACCAGTGTGTCCCCAGAACGTGCACGGGGTTTTACCTGAGATCATGCTACCAGTGTGGTTCACAGACAACCTGGATGCTGCGGCGACCTATGTTCAGAACCAGAGTGAGGACTGCCTTTACCTCAACATCTATGTACCCACTGAAGATGGTGAGTGAGACTAAACTCTCATACTAGATATAGGAGGAAATAAACTTAATCTTGGTCTGTTAAACTGTTCCATTTAGAACGGGTCAGAAAAAGGTCAGCGTAAGAGTGAAATCCCAGGTCTGTCTCTTTGCATTAAAGAAAAGATTATTTTTTTTGTCACAACTGTTTCAGAGTGTAAGAGCTGCCAGTACTTTTCCACTCGTCTTCAAATGTAATATTGTGTCCTTACTCCAACAATCATTCTGACCACCTAGTCAGGATTATGTCCCATGGAAGAAGAGCTCTTAACGTGAGCTAAAAGACACACATGAGATTACCAAAGAATTTAGTCTCTCATAATCTCCTGGGCTTGTATTTATGTCATTCACAATTTTTATTGGTCATTGTTTTCTAGATTCACAAACTGCAGCATAGTCACATATTTAATCTTTCTGATCTTGAATGTAACCAAAGCAAAAAATTGCAAATGTGAAAACAATGATTATGAAAGAAACAAACTAAAGGGACACTTGTAGTACAACCACTCTCAAGTATTACGTTTACTTATGCCTTCAATATAAATGCTGCAATTTCTATATTAAAGAGGATGCAGCTCAATATTAAAAAAAACTAATTTTCAATCATGAGTTCCTACTAAAATATATCAATTATAACATTTAAAAAACTCCAAACAGAATCATCAAACCAGCCAGCAGTGTGTGGGGTCTTATCTTACAGCTCATATAGCCAGTAGTGGTCAGCCGGCAGTCATTTTCCGTCATGTGGCCATTTGAGAGTATATGAAAAGGGTGTGGTTTACTTTTAATTTAATTGTCAGCGGGTTAGTTGGACTAACCTGCACATTATTGTCAGTTCAGTTCACTGAAGGACTAACATTCACTAGGGCTAGAGTCAACCAAAGCAGATCTTGGTCGATCTGCATGTTAATATTGTTTTTTTGGGGGGTTGTGCGATTGTTGATAAAATAAATTAATTTAAATATGTGCTGACTCTGATGCAGCGACCTGTCTCTGTCTGTGGTCGCCATTCTGTAGCTTCTTAATCCAATGGATTGTATTATTGTGCTTTTCTCCTTATGAAAGGAACAACAGCAATTGCCCGAGCAATGAGAATTTGGTATACTGACAAACTACCTCACCATGGTTGCATTGTCAGTGCGACGGTTTAAACTAATCGAGAATGTGCTGTGATAAACTGTGTTTTTAATATTGTTAACATGTGGTTTTAAACCTCAGTGACCAATTTGGTGGGATGCACATGGCAGTTCACTAGAATGAGGCCTTGTTACTTGCTCTTCAGGTTTGTATTGCATGGATGCTGCAATGTGGTTACTGTGGTTAGACTAGGAATAATATATTGCTACTGCAGCTATGTTAAGAAGAAAATATAGCAAATACAATACCAAAGACAACCTTGTTTAGGCCTCTTGGGGTGAAATTAGTCAAAAACTGAAAATCACTCTGAGGCAAAACCTCCACCTCTTCATGGGCTATCTGGGTGTACTTCTTGCATTAATGATCCAGTGGAGAGCATTTGAGAAAACAGATGGGCAGGTAAAGGAACACAGGATCAAAGTGTAACTTCGGAGGCAAAGCATATGCTGCGGATGATTGTAAGCAAGGCTAATAATAAGATGTTAAAAAGTCTATGATTAATGGGCTCACCTGAGAGTTGCCTGAGAGTACTCAAGAAAAACACATGTTTATGTATTACTGCTGCTGCTCATATATGAAGTCATTGTTGTATTTTAGCACTAAAGCTGAAACCCTGCTTAGCTTGTGTCGTGTTGCAGATGACTGATGAATGCTCCCCGTGACCCAACAAAAAATGCAAACAGAACATGTAAACAGATGAACTAGAACAAGAGATAAGAAGCAGGGATTTATTTTAACTATTTTTAATACATAGAAAAATGCACATATATGGGCAGAATGAGAGCTGCTACAATACAAGACAATGTCAATACAATGTGTGCTGTATAGTACATATGTCACATACTTACTGAGAGGATGATGTAGAGTCTCCTGTGCTATTCCCAGGGGAGAAGGTGTGCAAATGAGTGAGACTGATTTTACATGTAGCCCTGTTTGCTTGTCAGAATCTGTCACTTATTGTCAGGGGTCACTGCTTACACAAGGCTGATGCTGTCCCCAAGGATATGTTTTGCCTTGTGTGTGTGAGAGAGAAGTAGAGACTGAAGGAGAGTGAAGTGCCCCTGAAATCAAACACACTGCATTTTGCATGTAACTGCTGTCAAAATACCACAAATAGTTTACATGGTGTTAGACTTGTGATTATGTCAGTGCCAGCTTTAAAGCCCCTGAAAACCTAAATGTTTCGTTATGATATTAATTTTTTTATGACTAAATAAACAACAAAGTAGGCATTGTATATTAAGAGTTTAACACTCAGAAACTCAGTGAGTCTGCTTCATCAGGACTGTGATGAAGATCTGATAGGCAGTGTTCTGCTCATTTATAAGCATAGAAATTAACCTCAAATATGATGCACATGCCATAAAACATGCCAAGAAGTAACCAGTGGACCACCTGTCTTCAAATTGTCTGCTCTGCATTAATGTCTCAGTTCTGGCTACACATCTTTAGGGACGGCGCTGTCAAGGCTGAAATATCTCAACAACTGTTGGGCATATTGACATGAAATTCTATAGAGGCATTCATGGTCCCCAGGGACTAAAACCCCCTGGCTTTGGTGATCCCCTGCCTTTTCCTCTAACGTCACCAGCTGGTTGACATTTTTGTTTTTTAGTGAAATCTCTCAGTCACTGCAGCATGGATTTCTATTAAATTCTAACATTCATGGTTTTGGTGGCCAAATTTTGATTTGTCCAGTATTTTGGTTTATGGCCAAATACCTGCAAAACTAACAACATTCCCATCAGCCTCAGCTGTACCTTGTGTTTCATGCAAAGCAGCAATCATCGGTATGCTAAAATGCAAAACTAAGATGCTGAACATGGTAAACATTATACCTGCTAAACATCCCTGTCAGCATTATCAGTGAGTGCATGTTAGCATGCTGATGTTAGCATTTAGCTCAAAGCTGTGCCTAAGTACAGCCTCAGAGAGCTGCAAGCTGTGTACAGTGCACAGATTGTGAAGCCCCTTGAGGCAAATTTGTGATTTGTGATGTTTGGCTATATAAATAAAATTGACTTGATTTAGCTAGTAGGTTAGCTCGTTAACATAGTGTCAGTGAGTGGTGGTCAAGCATATTCAAAGGGACGATGTTGGTTGTGCTATGTTTGGCATCGAGCAGCTGCATTCCCACTCCTGGTGAATGTAGGTGGGCCAAAGTGAATTGGCAGCACACAATCATAGGCAGCCTGGATCAAAATGTTTTGGTGCCAAACCTGGCCTGCACAACTCGATTTTGACACATTTAATCTCCAGAGCACAACATTATGTATTATCCTCCCATTCTACCTTAAGTCATGCCCCTGTTTTGATATATCTGTTTCAGACCCTGAGATTCTCTCACTGCACGTGATCTCTGCATTATTCTTTGGACAAAAGAAAATTCACAGCTCTCTCTTCTTTCTGCATCTGTTCACCCCTCCTGCTCTCTCCTCCCCGAAATCATCCCTGCCTCTTCTCCTCTCTCCTCCATCTTTATGGAGATGGCGGTAGAAGGGGTCACTGTTCTGAATGCAAATGTGTTTCATACCCTTCCCCACCAGGCCACTACGTAGCCTGATAGTTCTTCAACTCAAATAAAATTCAAATAACTTCTTAGGATCATGTAAATAACTTGTGTTCTTGCGGATTGAACAGTGATCACCTTTATCTCTGTCTTTCTGCCTAGCTCCTTCTACAGTGTTCCACCTTAACTCTCCTGCGTGGCCAGGCTCCCAGGCAAGAGCACTGTCTCACTGCATTCCTATTTCCTCAAGACACTCCACAGCCAAGGGCCTAAGATCCTTCATTTTTATTGCCGCTAGAGCAGCCATTTACCGTGCTCTTTATTAAAAACCATATTTCAGGAGGCAGGACAGTGGAGGCAAGGATGGAGCTGGAGGCTGGGGGCACAGTAGGCGAGTCGGAGAGCAGAAGGATAGGACTGCATGTGCTGGATGCTGCTGGCTGGATGCAGGGGGTTGAACCGAAGCTGTGTCTGACACCTTGTCAAGCAGACAGGCCACCATAGACATGACATACTGCAGCTTCATCCCGTTTACTGCACTGAGGAAATGTAGAGGGACGGGAGACAGCTTGCGCTCTGGCCACTAGCTCACTGAACCGAACAGAAATGCTGTTGACTGAGAGATGGAGCCGCGTTAGGTCAAACAGTACTGGGACAATCCAAGCTAAATGCTCCTGTGTAGGCCAGTGCATTTCAGTGACCAGTGGCCCATTACATCATGTGACAGTCAACCTACTGGCAGGCTTCTCTGCTCAGGCAGATGGGAAACATGCTTATTGACCCTAAAAAATGTGTGTGTTTCCCTTTGGCTACATCCCACTTTTTGTCTTGTCTAATCCATTGTACATTGTATCACTTCGAAAGTTAGTTGTCAGAAGTCAGGACCTTGATCCTTCCATGAGCATTCATTTCAATGCAAATCTTTATTTGATAAATTAGCTTTGTGCTTATTATTATTTCTTTATCATTCATATACACCCAGATAGTAAACACACATTTTTGCTCACAATAGCATGTAGCATTGTTGTCTGTTTCTGTGCCAGCACCAAATTAGCTACATTATGCTAGCAGCTTCTCCTATGAATTCATCAGTCAATCAGTGGAAATATAGCAAAAAGATATTATAATCAAATTTTTGTCATTTATCAAGCTCAAATTTCTGAAGTGAAGCTTTGCTGCTTTTCTCAATTTTATATCATTGTAAATTAAAAACCCATGTTTATTGGAATACCAATGGTTAGCTGCTGTGTTAGCAGTATGTAAAACTTGTGACGTTCCCATCAGCCTCAGCTGCACTTTGCTTTGTGCTATTAGCTAATGTAATGTAATGTAATGCTAATAAGATTTGGAACATGGTAAACATTATACCTGCTAAAAATCAGCATGTTAGCATGGTCATTGTTAGCATACTCATGTTAGCATTTAGCTCAAAGCACTGCTGTGCCTGTACAGGTCCGCAGAGTTGCTAACATGGCTACAGACTCTTAGTCTTGTTGATCTAACAAAACAAGACTTCACTGTGGGCTCCTCCATTATTTTCTGACATTTTATAGACTCAACAATCAAGTCATCCAAAAAAACAATCAACAAATTAATTGATAATGAAAATAATCTTAAACACAACAGTACACAACCTTTCTGCCATTTTCTTTTTTTCACTAAAAGACCAGGAGGCACAACTTCTGTTTAGATGAGGTGCAGGTGTGAAGTTAAGGTGAAGTCTGATGGTCCGTGACAGAGTGCGACTGTGTTTGAGTGGAGCTTATTCTCACATATAGGTTAGCTCTTTATTAGGCATTAGAAAACGAATGAAATCAGAGTCTCCATTAAGCGGCGAGGTGTGGTTTTAGAGTGGTGCTAAGTAGTGGGGAAGTGCTGACAAGCCGAAGGACTAATGTGCCTTTTTATCCATTACCGGCCTGACTACCTGTTTCCTCTGTAGCCCTGGACCAACTACTGTGCCATCTCACTCTATGGCAGGAAGTGCTCTGTGGATCAGGCGCCTGCACAGTGGTACTCAGAGGATGCAACAAATCCATTCAGCATTGATCCTTTTCCATTTAGACAGAAGATAAACATTTTATATCAGGAAACCATATTCATATAGAGAGATGGGTGAAAATGTAGAATTATAATGGTGGAGTGCAGTAATGCTCTGTGTCTCCTTTGTGGACATACATACATACATGTATACGCCATCACTTTACCATGAGGTTTTCAGCAGAAGGGGAGAAATAGACATGTCGGCTGCACACTGGCAGAGTGATAAACCCCTTGGCAACCCAACGTAGAGTATTCTTTAAAACGAGCGACTGCGACGCCTCCCCACCGGAGAGCAGCGAGCGTGCTGCTGGGTGGGTACGAGGAGGACAGCAACAGATGATAAGGGCACTGTTAGCATGCTTTGTGTAGCACGTGGATGTTTAATGTGTGCGAGGCCGCGTATGTGTGTGTGAGATGTGAGTGTGTTTTAATGGCTCTCTCTTAAGATGTGCGCATGTAGACAGTGACTGAGAACAACACAAAACACAGAGGTAACTGTGGGCTGATGGAAAGCTCCACTGACAGAAACCAAGAAAAAACAAATTAATGGGATCCTTATCAGTTAAGACTTACAGAGGTTGACGTGCCAGGGCGTCGGTTGGTCACTGTGATAAATGCTTGTTATTGGCTGTGCCCTATGGAGCATTTAACTGGCATGGCCATTAAAGCTTAATGTGGGGCTCCTCTTTGACCTTGGTGAGGAGAATCCTGTCACAAGCCTTCGCAGGCGGTGTAAATATCAAAAACAGCTCCCTCTTTGCTAATTTAGTAGGAAAGACTCACATGTAAGGTTCCATGTTGGCATTTCTCTGTGCACCGACATGCATACGTGGTCACATGTATTCAGGATGAGTATCTGTGCCTGCCCGTGTGTGTCTTCAGTGTTATGTTTTGACAGTCTAAGTCTCTCTGGATCGTGCAGGGACTTTCGCCTCGGGACTGCAGCGCTGTCCTGAGCCGGAGCAGGATACAGACTGGCTTGGCATTCCTTCGCTTTTTCTGACCGAAAAGAGTGATGGCTTGATTCTGCTCATTGATTTTTCTTTACAAAGCAGCGGCGTGTCAGGACTGATTGGGAGAAGGGTCGTGGAGAAGTGGCCCCTGGGGTCATTTACGAGGCAGTCTGTGACTAGATCCTAAGCAGTTAAAACAGATGAGTTTGGGGTTATCTTTTCAGGAAACAGTGTGTAATCCTTGTAAACATTTTGTCTTGAGCTGCACACAGTCACTGAAACCTAACAGAACAGAACGCCTCGTCTTTTACTATTTTCCTCTTTTAATCTTCTCTTGTTTTTCTGCAAATGCAATCTTTTTGAATTTTGTCTTTTGTCTCCCCCCCACCCCTTTTTTTTTCTGAACCTCAGGTCCGCTCACAAAAAAACACGATGAGTCTACAATGAACAGACCAAGGGATGAAGGTATTTTAATTGCATGTTTTATTTTTCTCCTTGTGCTCCATTTTTCAAACTCTGTGGGGAATGCTGTGTTTGTATCTGTATTAATAATCATCTTAGACTCATCACTCTACGAGCACGTTACATTGTCCAATGTTAACTGCTTTTGTTAGCACACAAATCTGTCATTCCTTCTCACACGCATGCTTTTAGCCAAAATGCATAAAGAACCCCATACAAAATAGCTATTCTTCATTCCCTCCTGTTACAAATGCTGCTCTTTGGGTACTTGCAGAGGAAGCTAATTTACTTTCCTCTTTCGGTTGCTATGTGGTTGATCAACCACACGCTGATGTTCTGACTATCCTGTGTGATGCATCACTGAAAATCAATATTCGGTCCCTTTTCACCTGCTCTTTTATTCTTGCACTGAAGTCCTCATGAAATGGTCTGCTAAATTATTGTCCTTCATAATGTTATCGCACTTCCTGCAAGTCTTCATTTTTAAAGGAGGGAAAAAACTGAATTTCTGCCATTGCTGTGTATTTTCAAGTTCACTGCAGTCAAATGGAGGTGCTCTCATTACTCTTCACTGATGCAGCCAAAATCTATGCAGACAGTGCGTGCATCTGTTCCTGTACACATGCCCAGACACACTGTATATTACATAGCATTATGCACACATAGAGTGCATTACATTTCCATTTGAGCATGTGCGTCTGCTCAAGCACGGTGCATGTGCAAATCTACGCCTGAGTGCATGTGCTCTAATTTGTGCCAATGTGTGTGGCTTTTTTTTCTTTTTTTTTGTATTTTGGGCTCTGTGCTATTTGGGTATTGAATTCTCTCTCCCTTGCATCTCTAATTGCTATGGTTTAAAAAGAGACAGATGTAGCTAATCCAATTGTGTGGTTTCTTAACGGTGAAAACAGAAGGAAGGATTCATGCAGGATTGCCTAGGAGAGGAGCAGAATGATAGAATAGAGATGAAAGAAAAGGAAAAGCTGAGCACTGCGAGAGCAAAGGGGAGGGCAATGAGTGGGAGAGAAGGGAAAAAATAGTCATAATGAAGACAAGTGCACGATGAGATGACATTTATAGAGCTTTGAAAGTGAGAGAGAGATGTAGAGAAAGAGAGATTGAGAGGGTGGATGAGTAGGAGACTGGTAGAGCTTGACATTTATGCCGACACCTGATGGATCTTGACAGGATCGGGAGGGCTCGGGTAGGGCTGAATTCTTCACTTAATTGCTCAGGTATGGATTGGACACAGGTTCCCAAACATTGTTGGAAAATTCTATTGTTAGCATCTTGTTTTTTTTTTTAAAGTTATTTGCAAGAAACTGCATCGCTTGGGCGTGGGTTTGGGTGCAAACAATATTCAAGTGCTGAGTCAGGCGAAAACTTTTACACCAAAATCAATTTAGATTTCCATAAGAGAATGAATGAGAGAGAACCAGAATAATGGAAAAGTAGAAAGTAGGCAGTTTCTTTTGGGAGGTAAGACATTACGTTGAGAATAGATGTAAGGGGGGGGTGTTGAGGAGGATAGTATCAGGTTAGGTTGAAAAGAGAGAAGTGAATAATGTGCCAGTGTTTTGGAGGCAGGCAGGAGAGACAGTGAGCTCCTTGTTGGCCATATAGGCCTCGGATTTGGGCCGAGTGAAACACTTTCACCCTGCGACCCTGCACCCCTAATCACCCCTCTGTTTGTGCTGAGCCCCTTCCAATCATAGCACCATTTCCCTCACTTCAACACACATCCAACTCTGTTTCCATCTTTTTTTTTATTTGTGTTTTTTATTATACTTTGTTGCACAAAAGTGAGGATCTCGTGCCAGTGCCTACACCATGTTCCCAGATTTTATGTAATATAAAATAGATGAATGATCCTTTTAATCTTATCTGAGGAAAGTCTAAAGCCCTAAAAATGTTGTCAGAATAAAGTACGTACAATTGATGATTTCTTCTTTTACACCACTTGGACCTTTTTCCTAACCACCTTTCAATAAGACATTAGGTATGCATGAGCTTTTTATCTTTTATTCCAAAATGAATGTTTTTTTATTTCCATTTTTTTTGCTTACTCCTACCCATTATTGGATTTAGCAAATGTTTCAGTTATAACTTTAAAATTTTCCAAGGTTTTGATGTTTCTGAATTATTAGAAAAATCTTTTCACTCTCTTTTATTCACAGTTTGACGGTTTACAGAAACTGAAAGTGAAACACAAAGACTTTGTCAAAGATCAAAGTTGGAGTTTGGTTTCATGGTTATGCACCTCCACCTAAAGTTAACAACCTTGCTACCCTGAGACACACTTAACTGCACTGGTGCACTATGAAAATCCCAACAGAGCTGTTGTTAAATGATAAAATAATTGGTTGATCTGTTTCAGTTAATATTGCAAGCTGCTCAAATTTAACTGTCCGGTACGGCAACAGATCATATGTCATGTATCATGTTTCACAAAAGCGGTGAAAGAAAGCCTCTGTGGGAAAATTCATTTTCTTGTCATGGCCACTGGAGCAGGGGCTCGCTTGAAAAAGGGTGAACAAAAGAATCTCCCCACCACCTCTTAGAAACTCTCCTGTCACCACCTCATTTATAAAGTACTTTACATGCAACATACAGCTGATCCAAAATGCTTTACAGCACACAGAGAAAAACTAAATCTGCCAACAGTATTGACTGGACACCAGTGGTGGGTAGTACCGCGTTACATTTACTCCGTTACATGTACTTGAGTATTTTTTTTTGATAAATTGTACTTTTAAGAGTAGTTATTTTGCAGACAACTTTTACTCTTACTCGAGTAAATTTGTGAGAAAATATATGTGCTTTTACTCCGTTACTTTGGGCAACATGCTTGTCGTTACATTAATTTATCTATAAATAAATTCAGATGAGCTCAGACGCAGCTCTGCAGCTCTCGGCTGAGGGACACATCCTTAACCAATCACAGCAGCAGCACCGCAGGTGGACGGAGGTGTGCCCCGCCCCTCCACGGCCCTCCTTCACCTCACTGTAGCTCAACAACATGGCAGAAGATTAACCGCCGGTGTCGTCTTACCGAGCTAGCCGGCTAACCCGCTGGTCCCGGCCGGCTAACTCGCTGGTACCGGCCGCCGGCTAACCCGCTGGTACCGGCCGTACCGGCCGGTTTCGGCGCCGGTTACGGTACTTTAATAAGTCGGTGTAATGTTATATGTCAATATTTCAGTCTCCAGCCGATCACAGTCAGTCAGTTAAAATTTCTGTTCCAGCAATAATATAAATATAAATAATAACGTTTGAGATCATACACCGTCAAATTTGATGTTACTGTTTAGCTTCAAGCTAAACTCCTTTGAGGAACAGGTCAGTGTCTCAGCTGATGCCCATGTCTGGAAACAGTTTTTGTTTTTGAACTAATAAATTGCATCTGAAGTTACTCACTACTTGAGTAATTTTTTTACAAGGTACTTTTTTACTCTTACTCAAGTACTTATTTTTATGAGTACTTTTACTTGAGTACCATTGTTGTTTACTCTACCCACCACTGCTGCACACTAAATACTAAATGACTACTAAATTTAAAGGGGAACTCAAGGTGTGTCTAAAGGTGTTGGGGAGCAGTGTGCAATCTGACAAGTGTCACTCAAGTGATGTCAGTTGAGTCAGTCTCAGCTCAGTCTGACGACTACAAGCCTGAAAATGAAAAAAATCTGGGGGTGCGGAGTTAGAAAGAAGTGACTCTCCCAGACCTCTGTAGCCCACTCCTCACCTCTGCTCGCTGCCAGCGGCTTGAGGCCACATTAGCCACTGCTAACATAACACACCCGAATCTCCAACCGGCGACAGTCAAATTGCATTAACTCGACTGTCGGTGTAAGTAATGTGGGTGCCAGGTTTTGACTAGGAGGAAGAATGTGTGGAATTAAAAAGACGTTATCGCTCGTCCTGCTGTATCGATTTTGATCCTTGACCATTGTGAGTCCGACAAAGTTCTAGAAGTGCAATGCTGAAGTGCACTTTTAAGTTGTGTCGATGTTTTGCAGTTAAGTTTGCTTCAAATATGTTAACATTGATACTGTCAGCAAATGTTACAGTAAAACATTAATTTAATATTAAAATTGGCTGTGGCATGTGATTGCCTAAATCTCTATTCTTTTGTGATTTATCCTATGGTATGAGTGTTACTGTGAGTGGGGCTGGTGACAGCCTGTTGACATGTCACTCCTCTATACTGTCTGACTGTAATGCCGGGATAATTGAACTTGTTTACATATCCTCTGGGAAATCAGCCGAGGTTCAGAATACACCAGAGGAGAGATGAAAAAGAGCAGCGTGTCGGAGTGTACAACTGAAAATTTTTTATTTTTAGCCAGTCTGCTTGTGTCATACGTATGTGTGAAGCCATATGTGCCATTTTTCCGTGCTCACTTGTGTGTGTGTGTGCGACTGTGAGTGACGCACCCAAGTGCATGTGTAACCTGAGATTCAGGTGGTGATGCAGGCGGGTGTGCAAATACGTGAGTAGAATTTGTTACCAAGGCAACAGGCATTCAGTGGGTCGGTGCGATGGGATGGCTGGTGCACTTCTATTAGTGAGAGGCAGTTTCCATAGCGACTCAACATCGCAGCTGCCTATGCAAGTGTGTGTGTGTGTGTGTGTGTGTGTGTGTGTGTGTGTGTGTGTTGCTACATAGTGAGGACCGGAACAAGTTTTTTAACCAACAGAGTGAGGACACTTTGGACAGTGAGGACATTTTGGCTGGTCCTCACAACTTCAAAGGGCTATTTGAAGGTTAAGACTTGGTTTTAAGGGTCAGGGTTAGGCATTTAGTTATGATGGTGAAGGTTAGGGTAAGAGGCTAGGAAATGCATTTGTCCTTGCAAGTGTAGAAGTACACAAGTGTGTGTGTGCATGTGCATGAATACGGTGTGAATCCTTTGTGAATTTGAGCATTCATTAGCGAACCTCACTACGTATGACTTGCTTCGAAACATTTCATATGTTTTCATCTGTCGTGTTTTGGTTGGAACCTCCCATCCATGTCTCTACCTCCGTCAGTTCTCTCACACTGCCCTATTTTCATCTCCTTCCTCTCTCTGTCTTACCCCCCTTTATCTCTCTCTCTCTCTCTCTCTCTCTCTCTCTCTGCTCCTGTCTCTCTGTCTCCCCCATCTCTGAGTGCTGAAGCTCATCAGGGTAAACAGATGCTGTGGCTGTTATTTATGTTTCCACTTGGTCTGGCTTTCATACAAATTATCCACAGGCCCTGCACAGTGCAGACGCTCAGCCTAAATGGGCTGCACTGGCAGCTCTCTCAGCCTTATCCACGCTCAGACACTCAGACCGTACCACAGACGCTTTGAGAGAGGGGGGGGTTTCACGAGGCGAGGGGGGCACGGGGAGGGGGGCACAGGCCGACAGAGGGAACCATAGCAACACACTGATGGGCACAAAGACACCAATAACAGAGAGGGCATCAGAACTGGCTGCACCATTTGCTCCACACATGGAGGGGAATAACAGTTTGGGAAGGTACCATCACTGCACAGGCCGGGGGAACAGACGTCACAGAATAAAATATAGAAGATAAGCCCAGTGGGGCAGACATGAAATACTTGCTATCAACTTAAAAGCAGTCTACTAAAAATGTTTCATACTTCATACATCTTTTTCTAGTGAATCACTGGCTGTAGGATGTTAGATAAAGCTGCATATGGACCTTTTTCCTTACAAGACCGCTGCAGTTATGCAAATCTAAACTGTCAGTTTACACTTGGTAGACCTCCTGTTGCCTGTGGACACTTGCACACAATAGAAACTCTTTAAATGTATGAGTGTGTGGGAAGGAATTTTTGACCTAAGAATGAATGAAAATAAGGAATACTATTGTTTGTCTGTGTGCAGACATCCGGGATCGCCGTAAGAAGCCAGTGATGCTGTTCATCCACGGGGGCTCCTACATGGAGGGCTCAGGGAACATGTTTGATGGCAGCGTCCTTGCCGCCTATGGAAATGTCATTGTGGTCACCATGAACTATCGGCTCGGCGTGCTCGGTAAGTTTGCTGTGCCGCATCATGCCGGTGTTATCAGGCATGGTTGCATTTGACATGTGTCATCTCACCTTGACCAGTCCCTATGTGTCAGGGAGCTTATGTCTAGCAAAATATCTGTTTTAGAAAAGGTAGCACAATGCACATATAAAGCTGGCTGCATGAAAAATAGCACTCTTTGGAAAATAGCCATTTATAAGGCATAATGATTTATGTCCCCTTCAAATCATAAATCACTGTTGAACACAGAATGCCCAAGAATGAAAATTAAAACCCCTCCTTCTGCAGGCTGGCAGAGTCCAAGCAGGTCTTATATTGTCTTACTCAAAGCTAATATCACAAGGCATATGAATGCCATTTTGTGCCTGTAAAAGCGTGTACTGTAAAGATGTTTGAGTTTTTGACATAAAGCAGCAACACATCTTAAATTATTACAGCAGTAAATAGTAAAGAGCGATGGTTATAAATGGTGAGTATCTCAAGGATGCTACTGTATGAGACAATGTCCCATCAAAGGAAAAAAAATCTTTAGTAAAGCAGATCACGTATAGCTTTCACAGTTTTTTGTTATCATGTTATTTCTTGATTCTATTTTTTTTTCTAATGTCATGTGAATGCCATTCGTCCAAAAAAACACCACCTTTCAAATGTTGATGATAAAGTCAGAAAAAATGTTGATTTTCTTGTCTACATCACATGATGTGATAGTGATGTGATAACCCTTTCAACATGGTGTGTCAGTCAGTACATAAAACACGTATTATACACATTCTGTTCAGGCTTAAAATTGAGATCCCAACTTGGGCTCGGTTTCCCAGTCGATCTTACTGTACGAGTTAAGAGTGTTTTCTACAAGGGTTTCTACAAATGCTCTTAAATTTTTTACACCTGTTTTCCAAAGCAGCAATTAAGAGTGAGTGCATGGCTTTTAACTTCTGCTGACCGTGGTGCTGAGGAGAATTCTAAATACACATTAAAGTAACATGGTGTTTGTGACTGTAAGTCATGCTGTATATTAAAAATGCATAAATCACAAAAAGATAATGTTGTAAACCACACGATAGGAGCGTTTCCTACTGAGAATAGTTTAGTATGAAAACGAAGCTCAATGTGAAGTCAGCAGCAAGTTCAGGAAGGTACGCTTTGATTGATTTGCAACTAAAATCAAGCAGTGAGATAAGTTTCATGAATATCCACGTCATCAATTGTGAATGTGATCTGTCATAATTTTTGTATTAGAGCTGCTGTCTGTTAGCATGTGGCAAACAATATGCTTCATAAATGAAAAGAGATTAAACTAAAAACAGCAAAGTGGCATATCAGTCAGAAGAGATTCATTGATTTTCCACACCATTTCAGCTGCTTTCAGCTGTTTTTGATGTCTGTATATTTTCATCTGACGGTAAGTGATGATTCATACAGCTGTAATTACTATTGTAGCAAACACTATAGAATGGGACCAGAATCAATAGATATGGTGTAATAAAGTGACTGAAAACAGTTCATTTTTAACTCAAAAAAGTAGATTTAGTGTTAAGTTACTCCTTAAGAGGCTTTTGGGAAATGGGGCCCTGGCCTATGCCAGCATCTTTCAGGCTTGGCCTGGTAAGAACCAGACTGGTGCTGCTAGATTTAAGACCTGAACCTGACCTGAGACTTTTTGGGCCATAAATGAATTCATCCATTGCTGGCATTTCCTTGTTCCTGCAGGACCTAAAGGTGCACCACATGGCAACAGGTATGGATGCAGACTATTGTCAGAGACTTGTCATGGACTCAAGAGGGACATTTCTCATTACGTTATGTTTGAAAATAACCAAATCTGAACCCATAGTAACCCAACTATCAGGGACAGGTAGCAGAAGTTTGGTGCACACCTGATAGTACAGAGTAGTATCTGTTCCTTGAGTGGTATTTCTGTGCAGCAGGGATTTCATAATACAGCACAGACAGGTGTATTTACTGTGTTCACTTAGCCTGAAAATGTCATTTTTGGGGTTAATTAATTGTTGTGTTAATATGCACTTGTGCAACGATCTGCCTCACTATTACTTCAGAGACCCCACCGACCACTTAGTTCCTTTGGTGTACATTCAGCCATTGAAAACAGAATTGAAATGTGTGTCTGTTGCTTTCAGTGTATTTTTGGATTAAGGGGTATTCTATTTGTCCATTCTGTTGGAGATTTGCAGTGCTTGCTTGGCCTGTGAGTGTGGGCTGAGCTCTGTGTGTTTGTGTATGTGTCTGTGTGCCCAGCCCTTGTGCTGCTGGATATCACTGGAGTCAAGTATTTACATTCGCCGTCATCTTTTGGAGGTGTTTGCACACAGACTATCTGTGACTGTCATTGCGGTTGCCAGGTTGGGTAATCAGATCCTGTTTATTGCATCACGCCTGTTTCAACATATCAGAATAATGATAAACAGAGAAATGGGAGTAGTTTAGGATGCCGTCCAAGAGTTGCAGTGAGTATTAACAGAGGGTAACATGATCCAGACCGTTATTGACAGTGCCAATGGAGAGGCACAGGGACAAGGACAAACTGAGAGTTAGTCAAATGAGTAGCTGGACCTGCAGCTCTTTGCTGCTCCATCTCAGCTTGTTATGTGGTCTTTTTCACAACTGTCAGACAAATCGTGACCGTTAAGAAACTGAGCGTGAGATTCGGCTCACAATTTAGAAAATCAGGTGTGTTGAATGCCGTGTTAAATTACACACTGATCGAGACGCTCTTCAGCGGTATCTTTGTTTGCTTCATCTCGACCTTGTTTCTGAACCGTAACCTGGCCGATTTACACTGACATTGCTGCCGTGAATCGTGTTGGAGGTGTTTGAAGTGCACTCATGCATTGCACAGTATGTTTATTACACTGAACCTCCACACACACACACACACACACAAATACATACACATATCATACACATAGACGAGAGCGATCCTGCTGAGTGATTATGAGGGATGACGCAGTGTCCTCGATTCCTTGAACATTGTTGAAAATTTTTGTATGTGGGCGAATGTGTGTTTCTCTCTCTCTCTCTCTCTCTCTCTCTCTCTCTCTCTCTCTCTCCCCCCCTCTCAGATATGCTTTAAATGGGTTACTGTACTAAGGCGATAATCCTTGTGTGTGTTTGTATGTTCGCGTAGCAGATGCATGCATGTTTGCCCGTGTGCACGTCAACGTCTCCCCGTGCATGTGACAGCGTGTAAGTGTATGTGTGTGCGCGCGCTACTTGGTTGCGTGCTGTGCGTAAAATATATATATGAATAATGCACCATCCATCTGAATTTTTAATAGCGCTCCTCTCTGACACTGAATTTGAGTCAAAGTGAGAAACACAGGCATACCATATTTTTAATAGTTTTAGGTTTTAATCTTTAGTATTATCCTGTACTTACACACACAGGAGCTTACACATGCCAACGTCATTTCATACAATGCCTGCGCCTTTAAGAGAGTGATAGGGAGTTAGGAATAAGGGAAGAAGAGAGAGCAGGGAATAGAGACAGATGAGCGAGGGAGAATCATAGAGAGACAGTGAGGGAAAAGGAAACAGAAGGGGGGAGATGGGAACAGTCTAAAAATAAACCGTCAGAAATGCTTTTTTAAATCTGCAGTGATGCAAAGTATTCATTCAAATAAATGCTCCTGCAGTGTGACCACAGCACCCTTGCGTTAAGCCATATGGTTTAACGCCTTATGCTTTCACTCGAGTATGACACATACACGTGTACTTTTCCAGCAAATGATACACTTTCTGGAATCTTCCTGTTAATTTATAGTACGCCCTGTCATTGTGGAGTAAAATGGGTGAATGAGAAGAAAATGTCTGCTGCACACAACCTGGTTCAGAGGTTTGGTGACAGTTGAGATTCCAGATTGCTGCTCGGCTCACCTTCTCCTACCTTCCTCCTGCTCCGGGCCCAGAGAGCCTTCTGATTTGTGTTGCACAGCCATCTGTTCAGACTAATTAACTAATTAACTAATTAATGAACTCTGGGGAAAGGCCCACCATCGTGGGCTCTGAGAGTGAGAACATTTTTCACCTCAGGAAGAGAGATGAAACGCTTCTTCTGGAAACGTTTCTCTGCACTTTCTACCCAATTTCAGCTTTCTACTTGTAAGAAAGAGCAGCCTCTTTAGTAGTAAATACTAGCACATTTAATAACCACAGCTCTTACACTGAATGAAAGGAGCTGTGAATTTAACATTTGATTGGTTATCATCCCACCAAAATATACTTTTCATATTTACAATTGTGCTGGATGACACTTTGCAACTTAACAAAACTCTAGGATTTTTGGCTCAGAGAGATGAAAGCATTTTTCATCAGTTCCAAACAAACTAATTTTGCTGTTGATGTTTGCAATATCCTGAAAAATAGTCATGTTTTGTACATGCTAACTCCCAAATCGACCACATATTTGTGGTCTATTGATTAGATTTTTTGACCATTTTGGGGAAAGTGCAACAAACAGCAAACACTGACATATTATCACCTTATAATGTTGATATGGTGAATGCGTTAGCAAACAGATGCTTACTTACACCTTCACCAGACACTGAACAACATTTATTTGGATGAGCATTTATTCACCAAGTCACATTAGCATTCACACCGCTGAGCGTCTTTTCTTTTATGGTTAAATGTTAGCAGGCAATTACTTATTTACACGTCCAGCAGACACAAAGCAACATTAGCATTAACTCTGAGTCATGTTTATGGCAAACTAACAATTAAAGTTCAATATTTAGACTCCGTTTTGGTCACCAACTCCTGTGAGAAATATCTGGCTCTTTAGTGCGCTGTGTGCACTGTGTTCACCAGCTAGTGACTAAATTTGTTTGCTTGCCATTTGGTGCTGGGCAGAAAAGGGCACAAGGAATTTATCAGACTTTTTTCTTTGACGAGAGTCAACAAAAGTTGACAAGAAGACTGAACCAGAATATTAAGTCTGCAGGCTGCAAAACCAAAACAATAAACTGAAAGATGCTAAATGGCTCTGCAGAGCTAATGGTAGCTGCAGAGTCCAGCAATAGTTCTCTACATGCAACCTCTCTCATGCAACTTGTTTATATTTTTTCACAAGAAAAGTTGAGTTGTTCAAAACTGATGACAGAGTACATGTAGTTGAACATTTTTGTGTAAGACTACAGTGGGTGTAACATATCTCACTGGAAATAGAAGGGACACAGCCAAAGAGAAAACGTTCATATGGTTTTATTAAAAATATGTAGAGACATATTGAGATCATGTCATGCCTCAAGCAATTACATATTCTGCTTATATTGCCAATTAATGTTTTTGATGAAGGAAGTTAAGTCTTATTTGCATCTGCATGTTACCTCTCGTCCGTTCTCATCCTCTTAGTTTTGTAGTAAACCTTATGAAAATCTGTTTAAATTAATACGCTTCATAATATTTTAAAGCTTGAAACTACCATGTAATCTTGTAAACTGGCTGCACTCTGTTTAATATTATTAATTTTACTAATATTACTACTCCTAATAGTAATATTGTATTTTGTAGTACTATTCTTAAAAATACAAAATGCAGAGAAAAATGTATTCATTCTCACTTCTTGTTCTCTGTCCTGCACAGATTAATCAATTAAAAATGATGTATCCAAAATAATGTGCTCATGTAACCTGTTTGTGACACACTAGTGAACACCATTTTGTACGGTACCTAATAAATATAATTTTACAAGCCCATGCACATGAAAACAATTTTAGCATAAGTCAAGTCAAACTGTATCAGCGCATCACAAATACTACTTAGCTCAGTAAGCCTTGGGCATCTGTTCAAATTGTGCTGCCCGTTGTTCTCAAAAACATCTCTTTAAATATGACATAAACAGTATTTTTAGCCAGCACAGATTCTGCTGTCAATTAATTTCAGCCCGCTGCCTTCTCACAACTCAGCTGTCCCTAAATACAAATGAAACACACCTCCCACTCCCTGCACAGAGCCACAGTCTTCCCACTCTGCAAGCAATTGTTAACACTTCTTTCCCCACATTTTGCCTACAGTGCACTGACTGCAATGACAGCACAGAAAAACGTAATTATTTTTCTTGTATGTCATTCTGATTGTGATTAGGTTCACGTGCAAACCAAGATGTCGGATCTCCAAATTGATTTTAAACATTAGAAATGATTTATTCCTTTTGCAGAAATGGGCTTAATAGGCTTATTGTTTTATCTGCTGTCTGGGCCGTATTGCAAGTGTGTTTGTGCAGAATGTGATGAAGCTTCAGGTTGAAAGAAATAAAAGCCAAGGACAGTTGCTCCTATCATATAGGCAAAGTTCACATTGAACACTAATGACTTATAGGTATATTGACTGAAACTGACACCAATCTGCCTTCCAGGCCAGCAGCCAGTTGCACAGCTGGATCAGTCCAATGCAAGGAAAATGATTAATGCAGCTAGTCATACTTAATGCTCAACATCTTACACACCACATCAAGTGTCAAAATCAAATTTAAAATGGCAAGGTCTCCAGAGTACCTAAAATATTAACTGTACCTTCCATGTCACTTTGTGCTGCAAAAGCTTATTCAGAAGTATCTGTACGTTTCTATCCTATTAGATGTGTATAACATTAGAGAAATGGTTACGTCCTTGCTTACGACCTCTGTTGATTTAGATCAGAGGTTTTCAAACTGTGAGGTGGATTGAAGAGGGGGAGCAGAGGGAGAGATGTGAGGCCAAGACACTGTGTGAAAATCATTTCTCTTCTGCAACTCGGTCAAACACGGCACACATTTTATGAGTGACTTTCTGAGCATCCTTATCCGATGTCTGTCATGAATATATGTTCATAAATCCACTGAGAAATCATAGAAAAAAGATGCTCCTTACAACTCCAGAACTTGCCTGAGAATTATCACGTTTTCAGGTTTTCTTGAGTAGCAAAGTACTTCACTGATAGTTGTCTATACATCCATGGATACTTTGCAAACTGGAGCTGCTAATGGCTAATTCGGCATTGGAAACCCCTGATTTAGATGATTTCTTGGTTGATGACTGAAGATCCCAACCACCTTCAACCACCTCAACAAACCAAGTTGGCTAAAGTATTTCAGGAGGAGGATAACTGTTACCAGATTCAAATACTGTGCCAACATCTATCCAAGCCACACACTGGAAAGTCCTTAATATGTCTCACCAATAACCTCTTGTGTAGCTAGTCAATTGAGACTGCTGGTATAGTGCATGCTAAATTTAATGTAATATTAATGTACAGTAATAAATGTACAAATACATATTACATTACAGCGCTTTGCCAAGAGTTATGGAACATTAACTATCACATGAAAAGCTGAATGTACACATGTAAGGGCAAATATGATCAATGACTATGTATTGTTGATTAAAGCAGCTTTATGTCTGTGTCATTAGCTTTGTGATTAAAGCTGTCTGTTTGTAAACTAGGCTCCGTTTTAAGGGATTTAATCCATTTCGTTTGATCAGTTTCTAATTCTCACTGACTGATTTCACCAGCGATCAGTCGAAATGAAACTTTCTTTGAAAAGCTTTTGAAACGTCTTTGTGTCAGTGTGAAGTTTGAAGCATTGCTTTTCAAATTTGCATGACAGCCTAGTTTTATTGCACAGCTTGGTGCCACTTGAATGGACCTCTGAGAGTAAAATTTGAGTGAGATAAGTAAGGTAATAAATACAGTGACACTGGAAGCCTATGGGCGGTGTACTGAAATGACATTAGTTCAGCAGGAGGAAGCACAATTACAGTTTAATTTTGTTTCTGGGTATACTTGACATACATAGTGATACATGATTGAAATGGACCTGCCAGCAGGTCTTCAGTGAACTTCCAGGGCCAACAAGGGACTTAACAAATTTGTGTTACACATGTTAATGATCCACAAGAATTTACATGAGGTGAAGTACAGCAGAACTTTGAATCAAAGTTCATACAACTGATGACTTGTTCATTCTTGATATTACGCCACAGATTTTGTGGAAATACAGCACTACAGGATTTACTAACTTGTCCGTCAGAGTCAGTGCTTTTATTGACAGACGTGCTTTAAAAAATCTTTTAAAATTAGATCTTAAATTATCAGTACATTCTGCACAAGTCACAGAGAAAGGTCATATTCATCCATGGTTACATTTATACACAGCAGTTAATCCCTGAAGTTGCTGCACAACACTGACTGATCAAATCCACTTTATTCCAATCATCAAAACAGATTCTTTGGTCTGCTGTGTGCAGGAGACATTCACCATCTGCTATGCTTTTTTCTTCTTTTTTGTAATGGTGCCTCTGCTTCCTTGATTAATTTAGTGACTCATGTACGGTATACAAAAACATTGCTTTGTTTCCTCTCTTCAATCACCTTTTCTGTGTATATCAAAAGGTAATACCTTCCCTCTGATTTTTGGCATCTCCCATCATCCCCTGCGTGACGTCACAGTGAAATTACATAATAAGTCCTTCACTATATACCTTTCACCTCTCTGTCATTTAGGATCTGTCAGTAGCTTTGGGCAATAGCTTTAATACCTGTCCTTTGCCTCTGGATACACACACACACACACACACACACTCACACTCCCTCTCCTCTTGTTCTTTCTTCTCTGTTCACAGAAATATGTTCAGTGACCCACTGCAGTCATTCTGTTCAGCCCTAAGAATCACTCTGCAGATGCATGTTCCCATCTCAGTAGTCAAACAGTCAGATGACTGACCACACTTCAGTTCTGGACTGTGAATTTGTGAATGATGCAGGCTTTTACAGAAATGCTCGGCAACAGTGGCTGCACTGAGTAAAGTTGTTCAGTATAATCCACTAAAAATACTGCACAAAATACTGAAAATATCCTCTTGATGTGGAGCTGCTGCCTCCTTTTTGTATAATGCACCTGCCTTGTCTCAAAATTGGAAAAAAAATCCTCCTGATACATGTCTGTTTCTCAATATTATTACATCTTCCTGTTGGAGATGCAATATTATATCAATAATGGCTTTTACCATGACTCATCTCATCAGTGTAGAGAAACACTAAGTGCTCCTACCATTTTTTTTTTGCGTTCAGTGCTAGCGCGCATTATGCTTTCATGATTTCATAAATTCACTTTTTTTGAAAGCTTTTTCTAACAATGACAGGGAAGATTTATGAGCGGAAGCAGCAGTTATTACAAGACGTTCTTGAGGGACTTTTTATAGGACGCTCTGCGTGATAAAATATAATGTAAATATTTCTCTTTTAAATTTCCCTCCATCAACTGCTCACTACTCCTCTGTTTTCTGTCATCCATTCATTTCGCTGTCTTCAGCCTCTATCTTTACTTGGAGGTTGATGACTCTCCTCACAGTTCCTTGGCCGTTACCTAAAGCAAGTGTTGAATATGCATGAGTTCAGCCTCATAAACTGCTGTTCTCAGCGCTAAAGTCAGTAGGAAGCCCAACTCAGCAGATGGGGGGAGGGGGGGGGATCAGAAAGAAAACTTGGTGAAAGAGAGAGAGGAGGAGAGGGAACTTGTTTGACTTATCTTCAGTGATGGAAGATAAACCTCTCTTCATGTTGCCCTTGCAGAAGAGAGCGACAGGAGGCGCCAGCTTCACCTGCATCCCAGTTCATGCACTCAGCTGCGTGTCTGCATTGACTTTGTTTTTGCGCTCTTGTGCGCATGCATGCAGCTGTTTGTGTACTTGAATATGGAAGTGCTTGAATGTGTGTATGCGAGTGCTTTTGTGAGTGTCTGTCCATATCATTTTGCCTGAAGCTCTGGACAGTTGCCAGGCAACTGTGGCAGGCAGCTCAGCACTCACTCGGCCGGGCAGCGGCGGAGCAGACACTTCCACATGCCTATGGTTTTGATAAGCGGCACAGGTCAGCGCTGATACGTTACAGGTCAGAGTCACATCAGGCTAAGAGCCAGTCAATTGCTGGGATGATCTAATGATAATGCAATTACACAATAACATGCAAACTATATCTTGATTACCGGGAATGATCCTTGCAAGGTAATACTCCTGCTGCAACGCTGATGTGATTTAAAGTAACAAGATTTCTGTGTTTTTAATGATCTATCCAACACTAAATGCTGCACTATGGAAGCTGAGAGAAGATGCGGTTTCTAATAATTTCCGTAATCCTGTTATCTCTAGATCGCAATTTAATCAAGCAGTGGCTTCTCACGATCATTATCTCATTATCGTTAGGTAAGAAGAAAGATGATTGTTTTCTCAAGACTGGGTCACTGTTTGTGGCCGCGTGTTGTCCAACTCTCAGACTCGCTAAAGCATTAATTTGTTCTCTCGAGATAAAAAGATAGTTTAGCCGTGATTCTGAGATAACATTAAAGGATATAAGCAAACATGGCTGCCTTCAGCATCTGCGTTTGTGCTTTGTCAGTACAACATCCAGGTCACTGCGTCTGTGGACCGACATGAAAACACTTTGTTGGAGGTGTTTTCATCCCGAGGTGGACATCCAGATAAAGGCACAGGCACATGAATGTTTTGATAGAGGTTTATTTACTGAAGTTGTTGATGGAGACATACTCAGGCATAAATACAATCCATACTGTAGGATGCTGGTGCAGTAGCAAAGCATGAAGCAATAATGTTAATGGTGATGGTTTTTTCCATCTATTTCTAAATAGTTATTTTTTTAACCCCAACAGGGGTCTTTTTATCCATAATGTGTTTTGCATATACACAATTCTTGTTCATTAAATATGTGAAATGATTATAGGCTAAACTATTTTACAAAATTTACTGAGCTAAATTTATTGACCATGAGTGAACCTATCCAAAATAAAGACACAGGGCACCTTACTCTCAAACCTACATAAGAAAAATGAAAACAAATACAAAGACATGAATAACCACTGCATATTGTTCTCATATATCTCTCCAAGTGTGAAGCATGGAATCACTTAATGATATGAAATGTATTCAGCAAAGAATGTGGACACTCTGCAATATGAATCATACAGTAATTAAGTCAGGTGAACGGACCAAAAACACTCCAGGCTTAAAGTGTTGTTAACTGTAGTGTAAGTACAGTGAAGAGCACGGAATGAGACGTGCGTGTGTCACGCTGATTGTTGTAGAGAGGTCAATTTGGCAGGTTATCATCACCACCATCATCATCATCATCATCACTGCTGCTACCATCATCATCATCACCATCACTCACATTATTATCATCGACAATAAAACTTAATTTGCTGTTGAACACACTTGAGAACATGCTGACTGTTCTCTTTTACCATCTGTCCCTGTGTACTCCCTATACTGTGCTTTATGGCTGTTCAATTCCCTCCACCTACTCAGCCACTTATACGTGTCTTTTTCAATTCCCAAACAAAGGAACTTACTGAACTAGAATCACATTGCAGTATTCACCAAGTGTGTGCTTATGCCACAGAGAGACCCATCATAACATTATCAATGTGTTCGTGTGGAGACACTGACGTTGTGTACACTGGGAAACCTTGTGTGTACTGGTTTGATATTGCTCATTTCGGTGACATCCTGTATAGCATAGTTGCATTGTATAAAGCCGTAAGTGTTTGGTGTTGTCTGCCATCCAGCGTTTGAATAACTATTCAGCTCAAACCACACTGAATGTGTCACTGTGTAATGCAGCTCAATGACAAACAAGTTAGTGCACAAGGTTTCAGTATCAGTATCATGTAGTAGATGTTAAATATGCACTCGGACAGATGAAAATAGTGTCTGGTCATCTTATCTGTCGAAATCAGAAAGTATGGTTGAAGACAAGAAGAGAGCTCCATCTTACTCAAAGTCGCTATTTTTTATATTAACATGACTGTTTGTAAGTGAAACAGGTGGCTCATAGTGATAAACCCACAGAGAATTATCACCCGACTCTGTAGTTCCCCGCAGAGAACAGAGACTCATTGCAACTTTCAGCTTCGTGTTTTGGTTTTTGGACCTGCAACTTGTTTTGCAAATGTTTGCGAACATGTTTGCAATAATCTTTAAAATTCCAGTTATGGCTGGTTTGGCCAGAGCTTTGTTTACTGGTATTAATAATACAAGCCTGAATTCAGTCTGATCGACATGTTTATCCAAACTCACTTTGAGCTGCTTCTCTGTTAAAAAATATAACAAAATTAGACAAGCAATTGCTGTAGCTATACTTACACCAACACAGATATTACTTTTGATTGCCACAAAAACACAATTCAAATCCATTGCAGGAGTGGCGGACTCCGCCACTTACAATGAATAAATATAAGAATAAATACCAGACATGAATAATATCAGAAATTGGGTTTGATATGACAGTTATAACTTTAAATGATGATAATATGTCAGTGTTGTGTTTACGATATTGTGGTCAAATGATCAGTTATTGCAGGTTAAAACAATAAAAAACAGAAGTTGTGGTACCAGTTATGGGCACTGGTGAGAAATTCTGTTCATGCACAGAAAAGGAAAATGTCAAAAAATAAATTTACGACTGGGCAGCACCGTTAATATGACAAATTCAAGAGATGAATAGGCCACCTTGACGACGGGTGAAGCTGCTTTTTCTTTTATTTTTCATCACGCCCTCTGCACCTACAGCTACTAATCTCAGGAGTGTGCACTTTACTAAAATCATTTAAGATGTTTTCTGGGTATTGAAGTCATCCAAACTGTCAAAAATTTGAAAAGCTCTGCTTCTTACTGGTTGCAACTCATGTAATGTACCGTAATCCACTAACATAAGAACAAAGGGTTCTCTCTCTCTCTGTGTTTGTGTGTGACATTTTGTTCAGTTTATTTTATCTTGTTGTGGGTGTGCACCTACTGTGTAAATGTGTGTCCTGGAAGTAGGTGAAACATGCCTTCTGTTGCTCTCCTCCTCTCTCTGCTGACAAGTTTTCTTAACTGTGTTGTATTTCCAGCGTGGGTATTAAAAATGAGTAATTTGGCAAGCGTTCTGCGTGAAATCTCCTCAGACTCGCAATGAGTTGGAGGCTGAGAAGTTCCCGACAATGACAGGATGCCATCTTCTGTTTATGTGGGATATTTTTTCCTTTTAAAAAAAAAAAGGCAATAAACACTCACGGTTATGTTATCCTGTGCCCCTGAATTTCTGCCCTGCTCCTCTTTCCTCACATAATCAGTATTTTCTTTCTCTGCTCCTCTCTGTGTTTGTTCTACCTGCAGGGTTTCTGAGCACAGGGGACCAGTCTGCTAAGGGGAACTATGGCTTGTTGGACCAGATCCAGGCCCTGCGCTGGCTCAATGAAAACATTGGCCACTTTGGAGGAGACCCAGAGAGAATCACCATCTTTGGCTCGGGAGCTGGTGCCGCCTGTGTGAACCTTCTTATCCTCTCCCACCACTCTGAGGGTAAAGTTCTGTCGCTGTCAATGTCACATTAGTAGTCACATACCCTGCTCAAAGTGGATTAACATTTCAGGACAGTGTGGGTAGTGTATTTTTTAAAGAGCATGTTAGTCATTTCAATGAACAGCCTAAACCAATATATATGACAATATTATTCCCTCAAGTGGAAGGATTTAATATTAAGAAATGAGTCATCCACTATTTGAACCAATTTAGTATATATATATATATATTTTCATCAAATATGAAAAAGATTCAGTAATTTGAAAGAAACCAGATTGTCAGTCTGAATAGTGCTAGAGTCGACAGATGGATGAAAACAGTAGGTTATTTGCCATAAAACTATTACTCACCTTGGGACATGAGCCCTGTAATAATCCCAAATAATGTCATTCCACGAGGGACTGAGATCACTGGACTGCACTGACAGAATTGTCCTTCTACAGTGAAACTAATCCTGTCTGGATAAGACATGAGGAATAGATGCAATGTATACATTATATATTACTTTTATGTCTTTTCAAACGAAGAACATCATGAGCACTTCCTATATTTGTCTTTTTATACATATATAAAATAATACCAGGGCATCCTTTTAAAGTAATTTTTATAGTGAAATTAAGGTTTTTAAAAAGGCAATAAATCAGTAGTACATGACTAAAAAAGTATATAGACCTATTCTCAATCACTCCAAAAAACAAAATCAGCAGTTTTACAGGGCATGGCTGTGCAGCTTTGCAGATACATATTGAACTTAAACTAAACGATTAATAAAAGTTAAGTGTGCTACATGGCTTCATTAATTTCTTTCATTCTGTTTGAAAGCACAGTTTGCGTACATCAGTTTCCAGTGAAATAAACACACATATATAGCATCATGCACTGATTCTGTTTTGCAGTTACGTCTCTCAGTCCCTTGCAGTTTGCTGGCTAATGATTTGTCTCAGGAGTGTGGGACAGCTAGTTTCCCCTGTCCACCAAAAGCTGTGAGCCAACTATCCAGTCTAACTTTACTTCTTTTGGTCACTACTCTAACGGTCATTATGTCTGACTGCTGTTCATTTGGAAAACATGTTTGTGCGTCACTATGTCATCCAGCAAACCGTGAGATGCCCCTACCAGCTGCGTCATATAGTAACTGAATATTTAACCGGGTTTTTAATACGATGACTTAGATGTTTATTCCTCTATTTTGATACATTTGAAAATGCTGTTTATGTGACATTCATATAAAAGTTCATGTGAAAATGTAAAAAATACAAACGAATCTTGCGGCACACTCTGCCCGTCCTAACGGCACCACCTCTGGAAACACTGCAGCATACTGCTTATTAAGGGCTATACTGTACTTTGTTTCTTTTGTTTGTTTTTAATGGCAGATCTCTAAAATACCCACCAGATGTTTGTTCACTAATCCGCTGATCTTGGTTGGTAGAGCTGTGAAGGTGAACGACACTTCACACTTTACCAAGAATTCAGATTATGTTATTATTTAACTGTTCGCCTTCACACTGGCAAACTGAGCTTGGACAGATCAAATCAAAACATTTTTTATCTGTCCTGTGGGAACTGGGTTCTGAGTGTGTGCATGGGAACACACACATTTTTTTGTCTATCAAGAGCTGGAAAACATTCAGGAGGACACAGGAAAACATTTCAATAATTGGGTAGTATTGGCCAAGTTGTTAGCTCTTGTCAAGTTGCCAGCTAATGTTGGCTGTATTGCATGCTGTCCAAAGACAAAGACATATGCTCACACAAGCAGACTGGTGTTCAAATTATCCTCTGGGTTTCCTGGATTAGCCTTCAGTCTCACACACTTTATATGGTATTGTATTTAAAACATACCTTTCATATTATATCAACATGTAACTTTTCATTTCCCTTTTTCCCATTTTCAAATCCTTAAGAATTGTGTACATTTAGCTCTTCTTTTTTTGGTTCATGTTGGATTATTTTCATTCAAGTTTTTGCTCATGTTAACAGTCAGTGCAGTGTCAAAAATGAAAGTGGAGCATCCGCATTATCGTTATGGGTTTTCGTATGCATAGATTTGTGGCAAATCCTCCTCAACTCCATTTTGAAGTCAGACTGTAAAACCACAGAGTGCAGAAAAAAGTTAGAGGGTGAGCCGTTTTTAAAGGTACTGTGTGTGTGTGTGTGTGTGTGTGTGTGTGTGTGTATGTGTGTGCAGAGGAGAGATGAGATGAGGACTAGAGCTTGAGCTGCAGCTGAGAAGCTTCTTAATTGATTTCACAGGGAGAGGAGCGGGGGTGGGGCACATGCAGAATATGGGGGGGCTTAATTATTAATGACAGAATCTGCAGATAAAACAGAGGGACAGCAAGCCACTTTACATAACAGTGCAGCGGTGCAACAGTGCGAGCAGTTTTCTTTCTCTCTCTGTCTCTCTTTCTGTCTTTCTCGCTTTATCCGGCGCGGCCGTCAAGCCCGCTGCTGTGCGTAGAGTTGTCACCGTTTTTCTTGCTGCTGTCACTCGTTGTATGTATTGAAAACACTTCATTTTCCCATCCTAATGTTCATAAAGATTTTCTCCGGCTATGAAAAGCAGCAGCGTATCTGCTTCATCTTGCTTCCTATGTAATACTCTACAGTTGCTCCTCCTCCGACATATGCATTATTGAAGTCACACTGTAAGGCCTTGAAGGCCCCATCAGCTGCTAGCAAAAGTGTGTCAGAGGAAAAAAAAACAGTGCTTTACTGAGGGAGACTAAGTGATTGTATGTTTTCTCTTGAAGCTATATCTGCTGTATATGCTCCTGCTCTGTTTAGGCCTTTTCCAGAGGGCCATCGCTCAGAGCGGCTCAGCCATCTCCAGCTGGGCAGTCAACTACCGACCTGTGATGTACACCAAGATCCTGGCCAGGAAGGTTGGCTGCAGTCTGGGGGACATGGCTGAGTTGGTGGACTGCCTGAGGAGGAAGAGCTTCCGGGAGCTAGTGGACCAAGATATCCAGCCTGCACGCTACCACATCGCCTTCGGGCCCGTGGTCGACGGGGACGTGGTGCCTGATGACCCCGAGATCCTCATGCAGCAGGTGAGAGCTGATTTCCCTGGATATCGTCCAGTGAAGGATCGCTTTGTGTCTGTTGAGCACTTCCTTGCTTCTGGTGTGTGAATACCACCCTGCTGCATTCTGCACTGTCATGTCATGCTACATGTGTTTGTCGTGACACCAGGGCGAGTTCCTGAACTACGACATATTGCTGGGAGTCAACCAGGGAGAGGGCCTGAAATTTGTGGATGACAGTGAAGGAGAAGATGGAATATCAGCGGCCTCGTTTGACTACACCATTTCTAACTTTGTGGACAATCTGTATGGATATCCTGACGGTCAGATTCTATCTTATTTCACCTTGAAGTGATGAATTAGTTTAAAGCTCAAATCTTTAACTGTCCATATGTTGTTGACCTCTGCAGCCCTGAGAAGAAAATTATCATACTACAACAAAGTTTTTTACTTACATAAAAGCACAACCACACTGTAAAAATATTCAGTAACAACTATAAGTCATGAAAAGTATTATTTGCATAATGTACTTAAAGTCTAAAAAGTAAAAGTCTTTAGAGCAGAAAAATGCATCCTGTTAAATTATATATTATTATATTATTAATTACTAATACACTAATGTGAAAGTAGCATTTTACTGCTATTTTTTAAGCCTTTATTGTGTCATACATGTCTATGTCCAGCAGTGGCTTACAATAGATTTACATATGTTTATATGTCTAAGTCTTTATTTGTTAAGTAACTAGTAACTGTAACTGTCAAAATAATGTTGTGAAATAAAATGTACTCTATTTTCCCCTTTCATGTAGTGAAGTAGAAATACCATGAAATGAAAAATCCTGAGTGAAGTACAAGTACCTCAAATATATTATTTGTAATATGTATATAATACATATGCACAGTGCTTGTACTTTCCACCAAGCCAGCACTACATCTAGCTACTGAGCTGATCTGCTACTATGTTTACTGCTGGCTGTTGGTATTGGTCAAGTTTTTTCTGCTCCTGTAGAAGTAAAATTACAATATTATAACCAAAACAGTTACAGATTTGAGCCTTGGATCCTTTGATGTAATGTTGCAGGTAACCTCACTTCATCACTGCAGAAACACTCACGTTTCTTCTTTCTTCCAAGGTAAAGATATCCTGAGGGAAACCATTAAGTTCATGTACACAGACTGGGCCGACAGGGACAACAGTGACATGCGTAGGAAGACGCTCCTGGCTCTGTTCACGGACCATCAGTGGGTGGCCCCGGCCGTGGCCACTGCCAAACTGCACGCTGAGTTCCAGTCGCCCGTCTTTTTCTACACCTTCCACCACCACTGTCAGACAGAGGCGAGGCCAGACTGGGCCGACGCAGCCCACGGAGATGAGATCCCCTATGTGTTTGGGATTCCCATGGTGGGAGCCACCGACCTATTTCCATGTAACTTCTCCAAGAACGATGTCATGCTCAGTGCTGTCGTCATGACGTACTGGACCAACTTTGCAAAGACGGGGTTAGTATGATGCCAAATGTTGGGATTACTTTAGCCCATTTATCTTATTAAATATCAAGTAATTCACAGCAGACAGTATTTACAAGCTCATATCAAACACATTGCTGAA
Source organism: Holacanthus passer (assembly GCA_025331565.1). NCBI lineage: Eukaryota > Metazoa > Chordata > Actinopteri > Pomacanthidae > Holacanthus > Holacanthus passer. The sequence continues at coordinate 9,983,404 of JAFREQ010000005.1, forward strand.
TCACTTTTTGAAATTCCAGTGTCTCTTTAGCCTACTAATTTGTCAAGTCAGAATTTGAGTGAAAGTTGTCAAATTGAGCCCAGTTATAGGCCCATTAGTAGTCTGCTGATGGTGAATCTAGAATTTGTGTTTAGTCTAGATTTTGGGATAGTTTGTTGGTTGAAAGAATCTATTGACGTTTTGAACATGTGGGTTGGGTTGGGACTTGGTTGTACAGTGACAGACAGTACCTGCTCTTTCTTTCTACTAAAATCCAGTCCAGATTTCTACTCATGTGCTCATCTCAAATAGCCCATCAGCACTTAATTGGATGCACTGAATTGCTGTATTAGCAATTCAGATATGATAAGTTAATTAGTAGTGATTAATAATTCTGAAAAAAAAAATCAATTCTGTTATTTCTCTGTCCCAGGGATCCTAACCTACCAGTTCCTCAGGACACCACCTTCATCCACACCAAGCCCAACCGCTTCGAGGAGGTCATCTGGACCAAGTTCAGCTCCAAAGACAAGCAGTACTTGCATATCGGCCTGAAGCCTCGCGTCAGAGACAACTACCGGGCCAACAAGGTGGCCTTCTGGCTGGAGCTGGTGCCACATCTCCACAGCCTCCACAAAGTCATCAGCCCCATCACGACTCACCTGCCGCCCGGAGGCACCAACCGCTGGAAGGGCCCTCACAACACTGGCACCCGCTCCACGCGCCACCCTGTAATCTCCACCTACCCTCCCGATCCTGAGCCCGATGGTTCAGAGAGACCCCGCTACTCTCCCTTCCCCAGCGAGACGAGGGACTACTCCACCGAGCTGAGCGTGACAGTAGCTGTGGGCGCCTCGCTTCTTTTCCTGAATGTGCTGGCCTTTGCCGCGCTTTACTACAAACGGGATAAGCGCCACGAACTCATGCAGAGACGCCACCGCCGACTGTCCCCGCAGCGTGCCACCACGATGGGCATGGGTGTAGGCATGGGAGTAGTAGGGGCCCCACCGCACAATGACCTGGCGCTGAGTCAGGAGGAGGAGCTCATGTCGCTGCAGATGAAGCAGCAAAGAGTGGAGCTGGAGCACGGCACACCCCTCCCGTCCCGCGGCGTGCACGGCGACCTGGAACCCCTGCGGCCTCCCGTGTGCCCCCCTGACTACACGCTGGCCCTGCGGCGGGCGCCGGAGGACGTGCCACTGATGACGGCCAATACCATCACCATGATCCCCAGCACCATCAGCAGCATGCAGCCCCTCCACCCTTTCAACACTTATCCCCCCGTCCCGGCCCCCTCCACCACACCCGTCCCCAGCCACAGCAACAATGCCCTGCCACACCAACACTCCACCACCCGTGTATAGGACCAGGCACAACCCCACTCTGGGCTTACAGAGATGCACCACACAAACTGCTCCATACAAACTCCACTCTCACCGCCCTCAATTCTTCTTTACTATATCTTTGTCTTTTCTCATTAAGCCCTCAAATAAAGCTGCAGTTTGTAAGATTTTAAGCAGTGAAATACCTCTAAAATGTAACCATAAATCAAGTAGGAGTTGATTAAAAAGGCTCCTTTGCCAAAAGCCTGTCATCATAGGTACATACTGCTCTGCCCCGTTACAGCTCTTTCAATAACTCTCGCTTAGGTGAGCCACCAAACGCAGCTTTAAGCTTGTAGCTCTCTCTCTCTAAGAGAAGAGGTACGGAGCTAATCACAATCAGTCAGGCATCTTATGTGTAGCTTGGTTGTTTGGCGCATGTGTTGTTGTATCAGTGCAAAACTATGTTTGACATAGAATACATACATTCATTTTTGTTCATTTAGTGAAAAGACAATACAGTAGCGAGCAGCTCTGTGTGAGGCCACATATGCCCCAACAAGCTGTCTGTCATAAAGCGGTGATTTCTTGAAACTTACAAATTGCAGCTTTAAAGGCCCAATCTGGAAGTGAAATTTGGCACCGTGTGTTGAGCGCTATGTCCCAACAGCTGTCTCTGTGTTCTGATTTTGGAGACTTTTGTTTAGCGTGAAATGTTATCGACAGCACTAGAAGGATGAACTAGTCATTCATTGATTTTAAAATTTCTTCTGTACCTGTTTTCATTTACCATCCAAAGTCCTGCTTTTTAAAAAAAAAAAAATCTGTACACTCACAATTGCTGCTTTCAAAACATTTCCAGATTGGGGCTTCAACTGTTGGGCGGTACAGGAAATAACTGAATCACACTCGGTCTGTGGGATGCAACCTGGAATCCAGGCTGCCCATTAGAACTCGCTGCATCTCCGCCGCACAGGCTCTAATCATGTCCATTACTTTATTTGTTTCTCACTCATTATCTCTCTGTCTGTATCCCCATCTCAGCCCATTTAACCGCTTCTCTCTTTTTCGCTGCCTCACACTCGTTCTCTCTCTGCATCTGCCCTTGTAGCTCTTTTTATTAAACCATTGACATAATCCATTTCCATCTCCACTTCTTTCCTCTTTCTCGCAATCACTACTAGACTCTCTTTTCCTTTTGGAGTCTTTTATATAAAAACACAAATGTAAATGATGTATTATTAATAAATTGTAAGGATATGAATGAAAAAAAAAGATATTCTGATATCTCGTTTTTACCAGCATTCTTGGTGCCAAGTACTGTGATAAAGTTCCTCTTTCACTAGCGTCCAGTGGACCGCCTGGAGAGGTCCATCCTGACTGTATCTTACAAAAGGAATTACCATCATAAAAAGTGCCAACCCCTTCATCTTTCTTTTTGATCCACACACTTTTTTTTATATATAACACTCAATGTTGCACTGTGGCTGGTCCCTTCTTTAAAGGGAAATCAGATTCAATATATCCTCGTTTAAAAAAAAAAAAAAAAAAAAGAATATGAAGTTTTATTAACTACTTTGCTGTCTGGGATATTTGCATGATGTTTAGGTTTTTTTTTTTTGTTTTTTTTTATGAAGCGTGTGGACCGAGAAGTTTGTTTGACATTTTGATGATTTGCCTTGTTCTTCATTGATTTCTTTTCTTTTGAAAATCATTTTCATTTTCTATTTTAATATCAGCTGCACTTTGTGGTATTTCAAAAAGGTATTAAAGTATTAAGAGATGAATATTGTGTAAAACTATGATTATAACAAAGAGAGTAAATATTTCCTCTTTATTTTTTTCATTTCCTAACACTGAGGCTGTGCCGCAAAAACCGCCAGAAAGACTGATGAAAGCCTTTTTTCTTTCCTCCCTCTTTTTGCTCTGTTTCTCTTTATCTTTTGCAACTGTCAAGTTTGCAGTCACTGTATCTCAATCTCACCTGAAGATAGCACTTTTTTGAGTTACGAAAAAAAAAGAAACAACTACTTTACATGAATAGTCTAAATAAGGTTTTTGTCTGTGACTGACATTAACCACATGCTTCAAGTGTTTGAAGACTGCCTGACGGTTATCTTTTCGTCTGCTCTTTTGTTGTTTCATGACTCTCCCCCTCTGCAAGGTGGGAGAAAGGATAAGATATATTTATGACGGTCTAAAGGTGAGAAAGCCTTGTATGCGCGTTTCACATCTTTCGCACAACTGAACACAGAGACGGGTCACACTCTGGACAATTCTGAAAAAAAAAAACCCCAGTGACATTAGGACAACACTGGACAAACGCCGACAGTGATTCAAAGGCGATGGCGAGATAGCTCGTCAGCTACAGTATGATCTGTCAATGCACAGAGGATGCATTCTAAAAAACCTGATTTAAAAAGAATCTTTAATGACAGACATTACTCATACACCATATACCACAAAAGCGAGGCGAGCGGGATTCGTTCCCCCTCCTTGCGATGTTCTGTATCCTGTCTGCTTAGAATAACGACACTCTGGAGCCAGACTGCCATCCCTCACACTGGACTGGAGCGAGCCGCGAGGACAAAAAGAACAAAAACCAACACATGAAACAAACTGTACATTTTTTAAGTGTAAGAGAACAAAACTGGAATTTGTAAATATTATGTTTGTCGTTTGGTTTGAGTGATTGGCCGGATCTTTTCTTTGTGACAACAGGTGCAAGTTTAGATGACTTACATGATTTTAGCACTCATGCGTGTGTTTGATTCTCCTTTATTTCCTAGATCCCAAGGGCAAATTCCAATAGGTTATGGGCACATGAGTACATCTGTTAACCTACATGAATGATTAAAAAAAAAAAAAAATCACAGCACGTTTGAGGTCAACATAAACACAAAGAGGAACGCTTACGGCTCAGGTTAGCCTTGATATTGTGGCGACAAAACTGCATATATGGCTGTCTGAACGTCCACACCTGGCACTATCCCATCGATCATGAAGGCAGCTTTTGAGCGAAATGAGTCCTTTCATTGGTTAAAAAGCCAAAGAACAGCTGCAGAGACCAGATGAAGGAAGGGAAAATGGGGATGATTTGAGAAATGAGGCAGAAAAACAAGAGGTGGGGCGGATGTTTCCAATGTGCTCAAAACAAACCACAAATCAAGGAATTTTACTTGTGATACTGTCGGATTTAATTGTTAGTGTCTCACATTGTCTTGAGCATTGTCATACAGTATAACCCATAATTGGGAGGTTGTGAAATCCTTTGTAATCTTTTGGTCTTATTTCAAACTCTAATCATGGTGGTTGTTTAGCTAAATTTTTTGCAATTTTGTCTGCACATTCTGTTTATGGGATTATTGACCCAGCTGTTTGATGTGAGTTTGAGTTGCCCAAGCTTTGAAAAAGCAGCATTACAAAGACAGCATTTTTTTTTTTTTTTGGTAAAACAAGGGTTTGGACCGCCAACAGATAATGGAAGCACACTCACCAAGTTTACATGTTTACACTACAGTTTTGATGTTGGCTTAAGGTAAGGGGGAAAAAAATCTGAAAAATAAAAAGCATCGCAAGGATCCAAATATCTTCTTATTACAACATTTATTGCTGGAATGGTAAAGTGAAGGCTTGCACCTGTTTGTCTGTTTCATTTAGTCTGATTCAGTAACCTGCTTGAAGCTCAAGATACTGTGAGAGAGCATAAATGACCAGAAGGGGTTGAAAGAATTAAAGTTAATATTTCTATTTCAAATAGAGGCTATTACACACTGTATGTTGTGTATCTGAACTGGAAAACATTAAAAGACATTCTTAAACAAACGCTTTGCCGTTTTTGTCACGTTGTCACAGGTGCAACATGAGGTATGTTACACTTTGTAGCCACTTGGGGGCAGAAGAACCCCACAACAAGAAGGTGCGCACAACCAGAGCAGCTTTAACATTGTTACAGTTCACTGGTTCGCAGGCAATTGCTAATTTAACAACCAGCAGTTACAGAGCTACTTTAACTTTGAGTCGTGTTTCTGACCAACACACACTTTTAGCTCTGGTTTGTTCTCCACCAACTTCAGCTGCTGTGCTTGATTTGTTTCACTTGTTTTTAGTCGCTGACTTTGTGTATTTCCTGTTTGGTAGTGTACAGTAGAAATATCAAGATGTTTTACTGTTGCCCACTGCTGCTGGAAGCGGTTGAACATAGAGACCCTGAATCACAAAGTGATTTTTTCTCTTGGTTGACATAGAATTTAAAAAGGCATTAAAGAGGCTCAGAGGTCGTAGAGTGAGGTTTTGGGGTCTGTCAGAGCCTTTTGATTCCTTGATAATATTTAATAAGTGATGACCATTGTTGCTTTTTTCTTTTGATTTTTTTTAAGAAAGAAGAAAATAATGTGGCTCCTCCGAGAGAGAACAGCTAACACCAGGAATATGATGACCAGTCCCGGTTTGTCTGGGATTGTCCCGGTTTCAAGCTGGATGTCCTGAATCCTAACAAACATCTGTAAAACACTAAAATGTCCTGGCTTTCAACATCCACTCAGAAAATTGTCCCAGTTTCATCACAATTTAAAAAATACTTATTATACTTGTTGTCAGTACTCACACAGACATTTATCATGTCATGTCCCACTCGTTAATATCTAACCCATAAAAACTAAGAATGCCCCATGCATCTGAATTGAACGCTGATTTTTCTGTATGTGTGTCAATCATTCAGTGCCATCAAGGCTGAAAGCATCGCAGGCTCTGACGCTTGCAGCTCTTTCAGACAGAACCAGTCAGTGTGTTAACATGTAGCCTTCATGCCAAAGAGAAAGCTGGTCTTTTCTAAAGGGCTCCAGGAGGCTTACTCCATCCTTCATAAAGTCTCTGGGAATGAAAATGCTGCATTCATGGCGTCCACGGGATTGAAAGGTTTGCTCGGTAGATGTGCTGAGCATAGAAATATATGTCCCCCATCCTGATGAAAACATGTCTGCAGTATAGGGTCTCAGTTTGGGGCCAGCAACAAGATATAAAAACTGATTGACAGTCTTTTTACTATAGTCATGGTCACTGTTGCTGTGGTGCTTATTGGTTTTTAGTTGTTGGGCATTAGATTTGGATGTAGGGAGGGGCCCATTGAGGATTCACAGGCTCCAGAATTGTGTTCTCCGACCCTGGAAGTTGGTAAGACTTTGAGGACATCATGTTTTTCAGTTTCAGATTCTCAGTTTGGTTGTTGCTTTTTAGAGTTCACATTCACCACAACACGTAGCCTCCCCACAACTCCCACAATTTCATTTCCTAAGCCACACAAGCTGAGTTCTAACTTTCGCTCCACGAGGGCTTTAAGTTATCTAACGGATTTGAATTTCAAAGCCTGAAATAACTTGGCAGCGCCAGTTTCATGAAGCGAGCCGTCCTCTGATCTCTGTTTGTTCAGCTGTTGTACACAATAAATCAATATTACAGCAAATATACTGGAGCAGACTGATGCACTGGTCCTGCTGGATAAAGCATTTGTGGTAATGCTCAGTTTTCCATTAATTTATCGTGGAAATAATTGAATACTTTTTTTTATTTTTTTAGCCACAGCTACATTTATTTCTGTAGTGGTGAATAAGCACTTTTTTTCCCACATTGAGTCTCTTTTTTTTTATCTCCCCAAAGTCACATTTTACGCTCTAATCAATTGTTTTTCTTGACTTCCTGATTACATCTTTGGCGTAATAAATATCACAGGTAGACTACAGGCGAAACAATAAAGAGAGATCATTTCAATAAGCCACCTCTGCCTGCAGCTGTCTTTTCAGTAGTTTTTTATTATTATTATCCATGTACAAGAACTCCCTGGAGGAAAAGAGGTAAAAGCCAAAGCTGACCTTGCACAAGTGTACAACATTTTTAAACCACTACACATCCAAAAAACTTTTATTCACTTTCCATATCTGGAATTTGTACTTTTGGATTATAATAACTGTCTTGAATTATTGCTGCAATAAGAAGCAAGTTATTAAACCCCACTGAGTCTAATAACTCTTGAGGTCGATGTGCACTGTATTAATCCACATCATCTTTCTTATAACCTCTCGCCATATTCATTGTAAATAGATCGTGCGAGTGTTTAGATAACCGATGGACACAGTAATGTCATAGCTCCTCTCTTTTGTGCTCAACCCAATTACCTCTGCAGATAATGATGCTGTTGGTTTCCTTGTATGCAGTGAGCACAGACAATACTTTTCTTCCCTCACTAGATGGCAGTGTGCGACTGTAATGTATAGAAAGAGGCTGCTGCATCAGAACTGACTGCTTCAATCCAACCAGCCTCTATTCAAAGAAATTAAACCCAGCCTTGTTCCCCTTACTGTCATTTTGCGATGATGGCTCATAAGGCATCGTCCTCTTTAGAATTGCAAATAGAAATGTCATTCTCAAAACTGTATAGACAATCTTCATCACATGAGTTATGAAAAGTTAAATATGTTTTTTATGATCTGATATTCACAGAAGTAATATTTGAACATTTCCCAGTGGATACCCAAATATAATTCTCACTGTCATTAAATAATGAAATGTAGATTGTAAATCTGATGTTCTCAAATCCTGTTGGTTTTATCTTTAAAACTTAAAGGACTCTGCAACAAATTTATGTGACTTTCTGTAGATTTTTATTATATTCAAAAGACTTTTTATAACTGGTAGATTAACTAAATGATTAAAGACACTAAAACCCATCAGACAGCCGTAAAAGTCAAATCCAGTTTTTATAACTACACCAAATGTTCAGCCTCACATATGCTCAAGAGTATGATGAAAGGAAGTTATTTCTAATCTTATAACAGCTTTACATTCAAGCTTTTTAAGAATTTAAAGGACCAGTCTGTAGGATTCAGTGGCATGTAGAAGTGAGGTTGCACATTAAAATCAAATGAAAACCCCTTGCCTCTGTGTCCTTACCCTTTTGAGGGTGAAGGAGAACCTAAGAGATGCCTCAAAAAAAAAAAAAAAAAAAAAAAATGCAGGAGACCCTCTCTACATGTGTTAGGTTTGTCAGTTCTAGGCTACTGTAACTGCCTTCTGACTTTTTCTTTTTGTGTTTTGTTTTCTGTGTCCCTACAAAATGTGTTCAACCCTTTTATAAAGTTTTGTATTTAGCACATTAAATTGTTTAGTGTGTAAATGATAAGCAACACAATCACAGTACAGAGCAGTAAATTAAGATGTTTTATTGAATGAGTTTGCACAACCTCCAACAAGGTGGCTCTCCTGTAGAATCTGTTTCATGTATTTATTTTTCCTAAGAGGAGAGATAATGAAAGATATCATTCATCAAAATACTCTAATTGAGGAAAAGTTTTAACAGCACAACCTGTTTTGAGTTGAAGTGAAATTCAAGTGAAATTTTCAATTAACATTACAGAGAATTATGACAATATGTGATGTTGTTTCATCACTCCATTATCTAACCATTATCACCATTACCATTATCCAAGTTAACTAGAAAGTAAGCAGAAGCCCACCTGCACGCAGAAGGTGACGCAGGGAGAGCTTTCAGATAGTATGTTGGAGGTAAAGAGGAAGAGGTGAGGGAGAGATGCAGTTGTCATAGAAGATCTGAAGGTTCTGGTCGACATCCATGCTGTTTTTCAGAAGGATCTCAAGTTCCTGGACCGGCATCTCGTGCACGCTGTTGCCCTCTTTGGCGTTTTTGGCCATGGCTGCGTGGGACGGGAAGCGGATGCGGACGTCGTGCGGTGCATTGCGGTCGTAGTCGGTGCAGCAGTAGGCGGACCACACGTCTTCAGGGATGGCCACCCGGTCCTGGTTGTTTCGACGGATCATGTTGCCTCTGGTGGTCACTCCGGTGACGATGAAGGCCGTGCCCCGGCAGAAGTTGTTGAGGCGGGTCCGGATCCGCTCCTCATACTCGCGCCAGGGCCCGATGTTGAACTCCCTGATCTCTGGGACCACATTGGTCAAAGAGTAAGTGGCAGCTCGGTCGTGTGGGGTGGACTGGTGCTGGTCTGGGTTCAGGTGACCTCTCTCGTACAGGACCACATCAGAGTAGTCATCCAGGACTGCCTGGCTGTCCTCAAACTTCATGTGCAGGTAGCCAGTGGGGAAGGGCAGCATGTTCCCATTTCCATCGATTTCTGCCAGCTGGGGAAACACACAAGGACAATGACACTTGTTTTTCATACATAGGAAATAATTCAAAGACAGTTTTTCCTTAGAGAGTAGACCTATCGCCTTTTCCAGCTGCTGCCAAGTCCTCTTTGAAAGAGATTTTATACTTCAATGTGAGCTACCTACCTGAATGAAAACCCCTTTATGAATTAAGTTTTCATCGTGTTAGAAAAACAAACTTGAACTATGACTCAAAGACAAATCTCTGACCTGTGGCTCATACATCCAAGGGTAGTCCACACGCCTGTCTCCCTCTGTTTTCTTGAAGGTGTAAGCCGAGTAAACCGGAATCCTCTTCTGGGGGTCGTACAGGGTCACATAACGAGGTTTGTCCGCGTAGCGTTGGCAGATCTTCTTCAGCTTGATGTCGATGATCCCCCGTGGCGGAGTCCCCATGTACAGGGAGTCCTTGCACCTCTCCACGTGATTAAAATCTAGGACAACCGTCGCTGACATTAGAGGCAAAAAACAGATTATCAAAAGAGCAAAAACTAAAGGCGTTAACACATTCATCGTCTCCAACTGTCTGTCCTACTGTGGCTTCTGCAAAAACAATGACAGAAAATGTTTGCAGTTAAGATTTAAATGTCACAGAGCTGATATGCAAAACAAGTAGTGTGACCAAAAGACAGGCCTCCTGACACGTGTGGGTGTGGATGTGCAGGTCAATGCATTGCTACAACCTACAATCCTAAAATAATATTGAATATATATCTGTTTGTTCTCTTGAATATTATCTTAAATTTGATGATTGTTCAGGCTGTATTCCTCTTTTTGAAGCAAATTTATTGTAACAAAACTACGGATCTGTTGAGGTTAGGTTAAGGGCGTCAGTTTCTTTGGCCATTTAAACTAAATTGACAGCTTTGTCCTTGTGAGTTCTTACATACACATCAATCTTCCTGGATAATTGACTTCTCTAGATTTGCAGCGCTCTATGTCAAATCTTTACTATGTCATTATTCTACATATTCACCTTAATCCCTCAATGAAGTCGTAACCTATTCTGAACATCAGCAACCACTACACTTGTGACGCCTCCTTTTGGCACAAAACTACCTTGCTCTTGCAAAAACATTTTGACCTTGCAAGATCCCTTTTTTTTTCCAGTGACGTAAGCATATTCCTGCTATAGAGGAAGACATCTTTTTTTTTTTTAACTATGAGTGAAATTCACTCTCACAGAAGCCTGAATTCTGCTGAGTGGCGATGAGACACGGGACATTGAAATGGGATATTCAGAGACGGGCTATCAACGTAATGGTAAAATGCAAAGCGGTTTAATCGGTCTCAGGGATGAACAAAAGGCCTACAGACCGGTGTGGCTCAGAGGTACTATTCTGCTCAGTGTGAATGGTGGAGATAAAGGGTGGATGTTTAACTACGACGTAGCGACAAAGAGAGTACGTGCGCTGGACATTTTCAAGTCACGCATAAATGCCCGCTCATGTTTGCTGTTACATCATCAAAACCTGAAATACAAAAGAAGGAGCAGACAATTACCAACAATCAGAGATAATCAATGTTTCATAAGCTTTTGTACAGGTGAGGTTTATTTAGAGGAGGAGGGAAAAGATCCAATTACAATGCAGGTGTTCTGTAAACCAATTGTGAGGTTAATGATGAATACGAAGAAGCAAAGTAAGAAAATAACCCAGTGCTCCATTGAAATTGAAGAAACCTAATTTGCCATGAAGTAGAATGAGTATTTCATAGCAAATGGTTCAATGTTCTGCCAAAATGGGTGCTTGACCTATTTGGCAACTCGTTGTGTACAGAGTAATTAATCCATCTAAAACTCTCTTCCTGGTTCCAAAGGGTTTTTTTTGTCCTTAGTCCTTCATAACAGCTTGGACACATTATGCAAATTCTTCTTTTTATTGAACAAATTACTACCAATATTTGGTGACTGCACAGTTTCCTCTCTGCACGACTGCAAGGGACATTTGCATGTTTTCTTGATTTTGCAAGTATTGACAACAACAGGGCGTGTGGCTCGGTGGCTGCACTGACCGTCCTGTAACAGAAGGGTCACTGATTGATCCACTCGTCAACCTCATGTCCCGTCACTGTCCTTGATCTCATTACACATGCCCTGAAGAAGTATCTCATCTAAATCCCAGCCAGGTTTAGTCGTACTAAACGTACTCTAGTGGTACCTCTGCACTTGCCAGGGGGTATGTGGAAATGCGGTGGAGTAGCTGAAGTAATAATGAGCAAAAAAATATTAGTTGCAGTAGATGAAGAAGAAGAAGAAGAAGTCAGAGCCAGTTGTACCTGAACAACCTGGAGTGCATGAAAACTAGCATGAATGAACAGCTGAAAAAAACCCATCTAAAGTTAATGGATAAATGATTGAACTAGACAGGAAAAAGAAATGGATAATGGTGGTAATAGCTAAAAGGAAGGAAGCAATATTTGAAATAAATATCTTAAACTAGCCTAATGGATAAAGAGTTGAAATAGCAAATAGAAATGGAGGGACACTTTTATACTTTTATATAATTAATAGCATTAGCATCCAGTTTAAAATAAATGGAAATGAACACATCTGGAACATGACAGATGTTGATGAAAGGGTGCTTGAGCTCATTTGGCTACAAGGGTCCGACTGCATTCATTTGTCCTGAGGCCCCAGCTGTGTGAGCCAGTGGGGTTTGAGTATGAGTAGATTAGTGAATTGGTTGAGTATGAGTCGCTCTTCTGATTGAGGATAATTGCACCTGCAACTTTAGGGTTTGTTTCTGACATCAGAAGAACATTAGAAAAGGCACCAGTTAACATGATCATCCTCCAACCAGCGGGGGGCGATAACACCTGCATGAGAGGGGGCTGAGGAGGGAGGTCTGAGGTGTTGCAATTGGACCCTCTTGCATCTTGACACAAGAGATTGGAAACAACTGATCTAAATGTGTGAAATGTAAAAGAAATAAAAGTGTGCTGCATCTCAGTGGCTGCAGTTTCAGGTGCCGTCCCATACTGCCCTCTGCTCAACTCTGTTTTATGCAAATGGGAACTGTTTGTCAGATTAGCCGGAGCAACAATCCTTCACTGCCCTAATAAGTCAATTTGAGTGACTGAGTGTTGTTATTCATCGAGGGACCAGCTTGCCTCTCTGATCTAATCTTGACTTATGACAATCATAACTTATGTAGCCCGGGCTGATGATGCAGTTATGTGAGCAGACATTTTTCAGCTGTCAGCATTTTTACCAATTAAAATTATAAATTCTCACCAAGTGCAGACCCTGCTCGGCTGCCCTCTGCTGGCTCACCGTCAGGGGAAGAGGCAGAGCAACTTACTGCTGTCAAGTATAATGTTATCAGTCCTTTAGTAGGGAATATGATGACTGGTCAGGGCTGTCCATGCAACACATTGTACTTTTCTTCAGTCATCAATGTGAGTCATGGGGACATCGTTGTCTTTTAGTATATTGTTTGTTTCTTAGTGTGGAGATCAAGTAAATAAAATGTGATTATCATTCAAAGTCCTTTACAAACATTATTATAATGTGTGCACACTGTGGTCAGCATATAAGTTGAAAGACATGTGTGGTTGGTCTGGAATAAGCCCTTAGACAAAAGTGAATGTGCCAGCAATTTAATGTAAAATTACCCAGAAATTAATGATGGATTCTGATACTGGGAACCACACAGCATGTAATGATTCAAAATATATAATAAATGCAGTTTGACAGTTTAAATTAATAAGCTATGCCAATTTAATGTAATACATATTATTATTATTATTATTATTATTATTATTTGTTCATAAAATCCAGTATGTCCCCATGCAATATCATATTGTCCACTTGGAGGCAGTGTAGGCTTGTTTGTTGTTTGCTCCCATTTCCTGCTTATGATAAATGCAGAAAAACATCAATTTATTTTATCTTTTTTAATCCAACTGCATTTGTAAGACTGAAAGATGTAACACAGACATCATGAAAAAAACCCACTGATGTGTGTTACATCATGAACCCAATTCATTTACACCACACTGACTGTCAACCCACAGTGGGACTTATCCAGCATTGTGTTTACCTATTAACAAACTACATACTATTCATTAGTAATTAGCATCAGACTATTTTTGTAAATTAATGTATTTCAATTTTGAACACTCTGATGCAGATCTGTTTCTCTGTACTTTATATTGTTCATTTCTATTTAATGTCAGCTTAGTCATTTTTCCTGTTTTGCAGGTCTGTTTCCTTTTCCTTTCCTAACTTTGTTCTTTTCTCCTTGAGTCTCTCAGTTTACCATGATTTTATCAGGCCTGTATCAGAGTCAGAACATTAGTTATTAGTAAAACTTAATACATTTGCTATGTATTGTGCATTTGTGGTGAAATTAAACTGATGTTGAATAATACAACTTCTGATTCAATTGAATCTAGAACATTTGCTGTATCATTGCATCCCATTCATGACAGCTTTTTATTTGACAGGAGCTGGAGACACAACAGATGCTCCCTCCACTTGTGAACTACAGGAGACCGGTGCTAGTCCTCCACTGAGCCACCAGGGGGCTCACTTCAGCAGCTATTCTGAAGCTATAGAGCTGTCTCCACTTAGTTCTGCACCAAAGCCTGCTGATTGGTCCAAATACCCACATGGGGCTGAGCATTGACCAATAGAGTTTGAGCTGATCGGGGGCTGTTGCTAAGGCACTTCAGAGGTAAAAAAAAAAAAAAAAAAAAAAAAAAATCTGTCAGTGTGTTTCCACCATTTCACTCTGTCGCTGGTCTGCCTGCTCATCAGCTCGGTCTCTGCCTGTCACTGTGGGTCCAGGCCTGGCAGTTCGGCCGGCTGATCAGGGGCTGAAATGAGCACAGGGGAGAATGGGTTGTGTTTTTTTTTTTTTTTTTTTTGCATTGTGAGCCACAAAGACTACAGACCCTCCCCTCCCTCGTGAACCTGGAGCCGGAGCCCCTCCTCCCCTGGTTATCCTGTCACTTGACATTTGAGCTCAGCCAACACTGGCAGGCCTTCTGTCACCATTTCACTCTGCTTCACTTCCCACTGAATGCAAACACGTACCTGGATGTTCAAGCTGCACCGAGAGACACGGAAACAAACTTGTGCATTGTGATTATGTTGCCTTCTTTCCTCTTAAGTCATAAGTAGCATATTTTTTTTTTTTAAATGCATGACAATATGCATAAAGTGTGTGTGCATATTTTTGCACAAAAAAATGTTGCATTAAAAGTAAAATAAATGTCAACCGCTTGCAGTGTTTTTAGGAGAAAACATGTTTGTATGAGCTGCAGAAGATTCTTTTACAGCTATGGAGGGATTTAAAATATCTCCTCTACTGTACTGGCCACGTTCCAACTCTCACTTACTCTCTCTCTCATACACACATATTGTACACACACACGCACACACAGAGGAAGAGGGAAATAAAGAGCCCCTCCATGCCTCTGTCTGCTGTGTTTCCCCTCCTCCTGCCTCCTCTACTTCTCTGCAAAATGTGATAGATAACAGATTCTCCCCCTCTCATTGGCTCAGGCCTCCTGACTGGCAGCTCTCTGGGCCCGCCCTGCCGGTCTCTGTGCGTGGATCAGTCTGCTGTGAGAGCCCCAGCATCAGAGAGTGGAGTGGAAACAGGAAGAGGAGGAGAGGGGAAGAAAGGAGACAGAGGAGAGAGGATCGGGTGAGACAAGGTGGCGAGGAGTGAAGATCGGGTGAGGTGAGGTGGCGAGGAGTGAAGACCCGGTGAGACGAGGTGGCAAGGAGTGAAAGAGAGGAAAAGGGGAGCAGAGGGGCCTGTGGACCAAAGAGAACAAAGACAAAAAAAGAGGTAAAAGAGGAGCAGAGAGGAGCAGCTTGATGCTTGGTTTGCTCCCTGGCTGAGTGTGAATGTGCTCTTGCATTGTGGGAGAAGTGTGAGCGTGGATTCCTGTTTCCTCCTCTGCTCTGTGTTTGTGTGCATCTGTTGATTTTCTGTGTGTTTTCTGTGTGTCATTGTTCTGAACGATCAGTCTTGGCTGAACATACTGCAGTGTGTGTGTGTCTGCAGACTGTGCTGCACGTTCATGCATGAAGCCCACACACACACACACACACACACACACAGGCAGACAGACATGCACACACACATGCAGTGCTCACATGCAGAGACACAGTGCAGGAGCAGAGATGATGAATGTAGTGAAAGAGAGCTGTGTGTTTAACTGTTGAATATCAGCCTGTCTATCTGTGTGTGTGTGTGTGTGTGTGTGTTTGTGGGAGGTGTACAGTAGTAAGAAGCTACAGTGTGACCAAGTGTGATGATTAATCTCCATTTAGAGTCATGTCCAAACTGTGTCACACACAGTAGTCGACTCCTCTGAAACTTCAGCTCTGTCTGTTAAACACGTTGTGACCTTTTTGGCTTTGTTGCCTTTTTTTTTTTTTTATAAAACAATTGGCTCAAATATTTATCTCACACACTCGTTATTGACTTAAAATAGAACAAACAGAGTGTGCATGAGCTTACTATCACTAAAGTACATCCTGCACCCAATGTATGCCTTCAGTTGATATGATTGCCAGCTTAGGTAACCACCTGGATGTGAGATTCTAGGTTACCGTTGCTCACACAAGCCAGCTGTCTGATGCACACACACACACACACACACACACACACACACACACACACACACACACACACACACACACACGTGCTTCCTTTTTTGAACCTGTTAGCCCGCTTCATTGTCTTTGTTTGCAAAAAGCTGTACATTTTTGCATTGTTTGCAAAAGACACCCCTCTTTCTTGTTCTTGACCTTGCCTTGGTACATTCCAGTACCCCTCAGAGGGCTGTGCTTTATGGAGCATACGCCGGGAGAAGCTGCTGTTATAGGAAGGGAGAAGGGGATAGAGCAGAGGGAAGCTGGGCTGCAGGGATGTTATTTTTAGAAATGTGATTGATATTCGCCTCATACTGTACGTTCTCTCTCTGTGATTGTGACGCTATTTCAGGCCCCAATCCAATAAAATCATGCACGTGCACGCATTAGGGGTCTGTCTGTACGCCGCTGCTTCTCGCTTCCCCTCCATCTGTTCTCTCCATGTCTCTGCTCCTCGTGTTAGCTAGCCTGGGAGCCACCAGAGACAGGCCTGGTCTGGTGCAGCCCATCCTTCCTTTTATGGTATGGGATCAGTATCCTTCCTACTTACACACACACACACACACATGCACACATGAAGTCTCAGCGAGGGATGCACGTCTGCAGTGGTTGGCTGCAGCCGGCGTGCAGCTCCATGTAACGTGCAAGAATGTGACAGTTTATTTGTCTGAACGAGGAGGCAAATTGGAGTTTGTTTGCAGAACTGTGGGAGCTCTCCACTCCACAGTGATATGAAGGAAAAAGAGAGAGAAAAAAGACATAAATGTGGAAGCATGCATCACATCCTATAGACCCCCCCCATGTCAAAATCACACACACTCACAAACACTCCCCTCCTTGCTTGAGGCCTTGCTCCCAGCTCTGGACTAAATGATATCATCGGTTGCCAGGGATACAAGGACACAGTGTGCAGAGAAAAGGGAGGGTGAGGCATAGGCAGAGCCATACACATAGCCGGGAAGAGAAAGGAAGAGGCTGGGATATTGGGTATCAAGAAAGAAATGGAGCCTTGTTGAAACAAGTAGTGAGGATAGCAAAGGTAAAGGGGCAGGGCCGCGAAGAGGAAAGACAGGAGGAGAGAAAGCTGAGCAGCCTGTCAAAGGTTACTGGTCCATCCTTCCTCTCATTTGATTTCTCTTTGTCCAGAGAGGGTCAGGTTTGCAAATGTGTGAGACAGCATGTGTTGCAGGAAATGAGGGACGAGAATAGAATGAGATGAGTGAGTGGCAGTGATGCCTGAGGGACGGAGGAGAGATGCTGCCCCTGATTTGAAACAATAAAACCTTCCTGTCTTGTACATCTGTGCACCAACTGACTGTGGTGTTTCCTCACTCTCTCCACTGTGTGTGTGTGTCTGTGTGTGTGTTTGCCAGCGAGCAGAGGATGAGCATGTCTATTTAAAGGGATCCGAGACTGCACGGGTCTGCTGTCTTGCTATTCCTGACTGGCAGCATCATCGAATTTAGACCAGAGTCTGTCTCCCCCTTTTCTCTCGGGTCCTCATTGCAAGGTAAGATTGATGACAGGGATGCACGTGCACATACACACACATGCACTATTAGGTTTCAGATAAAGATCTCCGAATTACACTCAGCAAACAGGTTTGAAGTAGTGAAATTGTCAAAGGTTAAAAAGCAGAGTAAGTGTCAAAAACACTCATCAGCATAAAACATTGAATTTTTATTTCAAAAGCATCATTTGCATACAAATATTACAAACAAGTCAGGAACATGTCCCACATTCAACACGCTACACTACTGTACTACTGTACTGTTTGCATTGCACATTCTTTTCTTTAAATCACAGCACCGTGAAGCAGAGAGTATACCCCAACAGCAACTTAACCCCTGTTGCTCATGACATCATTTGGCCTTGGAGCTGAATTCCAGATGTCTGGAATTAACCCTGCACACATGGGTTTAATACTGGAAGCACAGAGCCATTGTGTTGTGGAGTCGAATTCAAGCTGCTGTTGACTGACGGCTCCCCCTACAACAGTGGAAGTGTGTTCCAGTGTGCAACAGGGAGGGTCAACAGCAGATGGCAGATCTGCTGCCTGCGTAATGTTGCTCAAATACTAGCAAGCTCAGGGTTAAGAGCGTGGTGAGATGTCACGTTGAAGAAAGAGGAAAAGTGTAACGCCTTGTGTCTTAAACTGTTGTGGCACAGCGAAAAGCGTGAAACGCAGTTTGCAAGGTGTTGGCATGAATTAAGCACGCCGTGAACTTCTTTATTATGATTTAGGATTGACAGTGTTGTGACTTTGTTGGCATTCTGGGACACAAAGTCAAACAGGCGAGTCTGAGAATAAAGTCATGCAACCAAGATCCCGAGCAAAGAAACCTTTAACGAGAGGTAGGTGAGCTTTAGCAGAGAATCAAAGCTCATAAATGCTGGTCTCTCAAAAAGCAGATGTTAGTGGAGTAGGAGGTGATATGAGGATTAGAGCAGATATAGCCATAGACATAGACATGCTGTGTCTGTTGTACACGATGGCATACAGTGAAGTCTTGGTCTACTGTATGTTTGCAGTATAACATTACATGTGCATAAGGCCTTTTCCTCTTTTTACTCTAAAAATAAATCAAAATGCACTCGACTCTAAAAAGCCTGAAGCCACGGCAGGAAGAACCGTCTGGCTTCAGTTGCTCTAGCAACTGGTTGGAAATGGACTCTTGAAGAGGTGGCTCACTTAGCTCATTGAGCACTCACAGAGAGGTTACTACAGCACAGCTGCAACAGTCTTACCACGGACATACCTGTATGAAACAACTGTGTACCACTGGGGAAGTGGTAAAATGTTGCACAGCAGTTCTACATACTATTTATAAATTGCTGTGGGAAACGTATATAGAAGTGCAACCTATTTCCAGGAGAGCGATGCTCGCTTCAACATGCAAAGTTGGTCTTTACAAGGTCAGTTCACTTGTTGCCTGAGCGTGTGGTGGCAGCTATAGAGACAGTGAGAGATCTGTTCTGTCCATGATAAAAGAGACGACTGTACACGCTAATTCCATTTTAATCAAAGGAAGCAAACCAATAAAAAAGGAAAATATACAGAAGAGGAAAAGGATTAGAAATTGTCATCAGACAACAAGTGAACAACTTGAAATTCTTCACAGACACAAGCGGCCAAACACCTGAAATGGTTTAGTGGTCCAGGACTCAGCAGGCAGCCATAGAGCTCACCGTGCTGCACCATACATGACTGAACTAGCTGATAGACTGGATGGAAGATGGGTGCTGTTGATTTGAGACACATTCACCACCACCTCTGTCTGACATATAAAGAATCAGAGCTTCTACTGTACAGTGAGAAAAGTGCTACAACAGCCCACCCAGTTTTTTCTCTCAGCTTTTCTTTGTTCTTAAAGCCAGGTTGCCATGGTCCTTCGTCTCAGTGCCATGCTTTTTTTTCTGTCATTGGATGGCCACTGGCTGTGGTGACTGCTGGGTAGCAGTGATTAGAGAAAGGCTGAATGCACAATGCAGCTCTGGCTGACTGATGATATGACCGCTCAACAGATACAGTGCAGCAGGAAATACAACATGAGGAAATAAAATCTAGTAGAGATGCACAAAAGGATGTAAAAGGATAATAAGTTGATTTGTTATTTAACCAGAACAAAAGCAATTACTGTGTAGACACACTGTAGAAACACATGTCTCTCGCTCTCTCTCTCTCGCTCTCTCTAGTCATATATGGATTTTATCTCTCATCCATGTGTCTTGTCCACAGGCTGTTTTTTGCCCTCAGGTGTGAAGTGGAGGCCCTACCAAACACAGACCAAGACTGGTAACCACAGAACAATTGTTTCTGCCTCTGTACTTTGTCTGCGTGTGTGTGGCTGTTTATATGCAAATGTAGTATGTGCACATTACTTACTACTTTACTACTCGCTATATTAAAGTTTTACAGTGCAGAACTGAGTGTCCAATTAAGCAGTTATGTGAAGGTATAGATTATTCTCGACGATAGCGTGTGTGAAAACAAAGCTCAGCAGTTATTGCAAAGGTCACAGATAGTGGAATGATGAAGATGCAGAAATGCACTTTAATATTGTTTTCACCTGCTGCTGTAATTGGATTTTACTTCACTTGATTACGGGGCCCTTCCTCTAGGCCTTTTCAAATAATGTGTCTTCTGAAAAGACATCAAGGAACTAAAGCTTCCCTTAATTTGTGTCATACATTGTAAGAATTACTCACAAATTAAAACTGCACACTGCAGAGTGGAGTGTATAAGCTTATTTCATGCAGTCAGATTTTCTTTAAATGAGATATCATATTCATGCATTTGATCATTTGCTTATTCAAAATGTGAACACCATGCACATTAAACAACACCTGTGTTTCAGGCTGCATGTATCACCCAGCAGAGCTGTACTCTGGCCGTAACACATGGGACTCCTATCCAGCTGGAGGACCTAACAGAGGACAATGGGCTCCTGTAAACAGTCGCCCCTGGAGCCACACTCAAAGGTCAGCAGCACCCTCATACATGCTTACTCTTTCTGCAGGGTTAGCTTTTATTTCTAAAATTCAATTTAACATTCGCAGGAGCACATATCATTTCAGGTGCAGTGGATACAGACTCTTACCGCAGTATCATTTTCCTTCATCTGTGATTTTGCAGTATGATGTTTAGTCGTGAGCAGCAATCAAGACTTCTGATCAGGAAGGAGACATTGTTGGCTTCTAGTTAGGAAACAGATACAATGAAAGTGTCTCAAAAAAAGCCTTCCTTTAAACTCAGTGGGAGTGGACAGTGGAATAACTTGAGGCTTGAACTTCCCCGACGAAGGTCATTCCAGCAGGTGGGACTCCAGCCTTTGTTGTCTGGCTTGATTCAAGATAAGCACCACTTTAAGGGAGTGGCTGATTAACAGAAACTGTGATGAGCATATTCATGAAAAGCTCTTACTTGAGCTGCAGCTGTGAGCGCGAGCCCATCTGCAGTTCAAACAAGCAGGACGCCGGTGAATGAAACTGTAACTTCTTCAGCTGCAGCTGGGAGAAAAGCCTCAGTCTGACTATTCAGCTGCAGCAGTTGAGGTCGGCTGTAATGAATAGGATTGTATCTGTAGCTGTCTGGTTGTGGTTTTGGCAATAGTAACAATCGTCAGTCTGATAAAGAGGTGTGACTCCCACAGAGACATAATATAAACAATGAGAAAACCTCATAGCGTAGAGCTGGCTTTGTTCTGAGCAATATGCAATGTTTAATCCAATCCAGCTGGGAAATAGCTCCCCAATTCTCTTTTCAAGGTCAAAAGTCAAAGACTTCAATATGCATGTCAGAAACTTCAATATGCATGTTTTTATTTAAAGAAGTAGAAAACACATATCAGTTATTGGATTATCTAGTTGTCTGTTTCAAAGTTCAACAGGGTCACAATAACAATGTAACCCTCTCCATGGGGTTAAGTGACTCTTTAACCAAAGGCGGTTTATGAACAAGCTATGGAAATTTACTTCATATTCAGTGAAGATTGACAAAGATTTCTACTGCTGCAAAGTGGATGTTTTTTTCCTTCATGAAATATTAAAAGTAAGTCACTAAAAGTCGCTAAAAAGAAATGGCCCTGAAGTAACATCTCATGCTTGAGTGATGCAAAAATTAGCAATCATCAACAAGGAACCTTTGATTTTGATATTCAAAGAAAGAGCCTAAAAAAATAAATCAGATATTGAATGTAATTACGGTGATGTCTGTTGGTGTAATATCCTTGAAATGTCTCAGACTGTGTTAATCTCAGCTAAATATAGACAAATTCAGTTTCACATCTTTAATAGAACCTATTACATTTCACATAGACTGCACATAATATAGCAGAGTGCCTCTCCCAGTTGCCAGAGATGTGAAACCTGTGATGAAGATTTATTTCATGTGCTTTGGAAGTGTTCCTATCTGGAAGAATTTTGGAAATACATTGTTAGAATAACTTTTATAACTATTATAATTATTAAATCAAAACTATCAAAGAGGCTGAAATCTCATCTGACTCTCGGGGCTGGATCTTGGGAGACATACATGTGAACCATAATGAAACATACTGGATCTTCCTAGTGGGCACAGCTGGGATAAAGTGTATTCTGTAAAACTGGAAATCTGAACTTTGTTCATGGAAAAAAAAAGCCTGTTTTGCTTCAATACGAACATCTTTAAGAAAAGAAAGAGCATACATACAAAGCAAACACTTAAGTGAAAGTAAAGTATGGAAAATAAGTTTCTGTATGTTTTTTTGTCACTACAGATGCCAAGAAGGGCGCAATCAGTCACATCATCCACCATCAAGTCGTCTTTATAATAGGTGAGCAAATCAGTATAAACATTATTTCATACACTTTAAATGTGCATTTTGCAGCTTTACCGCTTATAGCACAGGTAATCTCTATTAAATAATTATGCAATGCTTTACTATACTTGGAAGTATAATCTGGATAAAGGATGGACGTGAATATTCACTTGGCGTGTAAATGTCATGCTGTGACATCATTGTTTTGAATCAGTATCTACATCATGATACTTGCTGCTTAGTCCAGTTGGTCTTTTGCTTAGGGGGGAGAGAACAGTCAACCATGTCCAGGACAAGAATATCTCTAAGGGGCACAGACAGCCTCTACGTCTCTGGGACGGCAAAGAGCGGCCGTTTGAAGCCCAGAACTGGCATCACAACTCCACACGCTCATTCCACAACCGAGCTGGCACCAACAACGGTTATCTCACAGGACCAGGAGATCGCTACGCCAACTGGGACAACAATGTCAGCAGCTCTGTGGTGAGACCTGCGGATCTGGAACAATATTACTTTCAAAGGAGTTCGTATAACACATATTTTGACCTATTGACTAAGACTCTCCTTTTCCTCATTTGGACTGGTAGCACGGGGGTCCTCGTCTGCATCGCAACAACAGAGAACTTCAGTCCCCACCAGAGAGATGGGCCCCCTCAGATTGCCGCAGGAGCTTTCCAGGCAGGATGATAAACAACAGACCCGGACCCTGGAAACGGCCAGCCCTCCACCAGCGGCGAGACCAACTGCACCAGCACAGTCCACCCCCACAGCACCCTCTATCCCTGAGGGAAGAGTGTCCCGCCAAGAGGAGAAGGGACTCTTGCCCTGATCAGGTAAAGTTTGTTGGCTAAACACAACAAACTTTGATTCCTTAGTTAAGCATATTTTTCTGCACAGGACCTTTCGTTTTTTGCACAGTAGCACCACCCATTGGTAAAATCCCATCTAGTGTGACAGGATATTTATGCTTCTCTGTTTAGTCATCTCATCCTGGATTAAGGCATTTACCTTTACTTGCCCATGCCCCATCACCACCTCGCCACCACCGCTGCAACCAAGATGATTGGAAGCCTCTTAATGACAGGGGGGGTCCTTGCCACCACTCTGACCACAGGACCTCAACAACACAGCAACAGGTAATTAATCATTGTATCATTGATTGTATCATTAATAAATGATTACTATAAACTGAACAAACATGTTGATCATTGTTGAGTTCTACAACCTACGTTCCTGAAAAGCAAGGACACTATGTAAAACATAAATAAAAACAGATGCAATCATTTGCAAACAAACTGTATTAAAGGTAACAGTTTTACAAAGTGTCCCAGAGTCCATGTAGTAATCTCCTTTATCCAACCCTGTGTTTGACAAAGTGGTGAACCCCTCTCCATCCTTGCTTGTGAACGACTGAGTCTTTCCAGGATGAACCTTTCATACCCAATCATGATACTATCACCTGTTACCAATGAACCTGTTTACCTGTGGAATGATCCAAACAGGTGTTTTCAATCAGTCCACAACTTTCACAGTCTTTTGTTGCTCCCGTCCCAACTTGTTTGAAACATGTTGCTGCCATCAAATTCAGAATAAGCTGATATTTAGAAAAATCAATGAAGTTGATGAGGTCAAACGTTAAATATACAGTCTTTGTACTGTTTTCAATTGAGTATGTGTCAAAAAGGATGAACAAATTATCACATTCTGTTTTATTTATGTTTCACACAGTGTCCTAATGTGTTTGTAATTGAGTTTGTATTATTGGTTTTGTTGAAATCTGCAGGAGACCTCTAAACTGCGAGCTGGAGGACATGGCTTCAGTAACAGTAATCTAGCAGCTCTAAGCCAGAGTTGCAGCAGCAGACCACCGCATCATGGAAGCAGAGGGAAGGTCGACCGGAAAATCTCGTCTTCACCAGCAGACCACACCCGTGTGCCTTACAGCCACCAAAACCATCATTACCACTATCAACGGCACACAGGCCACCCCAGAGCCCTACAGCACAACCTGTCGCTACACCCTCTTGAGGAAAAGGAGTCACGGAGCTATCATCATAAACAAAGCACAGTAAGAATTACACATCTAAATTACTCACAGAAATCTGGCTCTGTTTTCTATTACACTCTCTTGTGCACAAATCAGGATTTGTGGTTCATGTAAGTGCATGGAGGTAGTTAATTATACATGAAAGCTCTCAATATCTCTTCATTTTCCAAACCTGTGCATGTTACCAGACCTAAGTTGCTCTTCTAATCAGATATAATTCTAACTCTACAGGAACCTCAGCGAACTCATCAAAGGGTCATTTCAAGGGATCCAGCCCTCTCCAAGTCTTCTGGTGCAGACTCTCCTCCCTATTCATCCCTCCTCTGCAGTAATAAAGATGGAGGTTCTACTGCCAGCAGTCCACACGCTCCATCCAGTCCCTCTTCATACATGGTGGCCATTGGCAGAAAAGATACATCAATTATTCATCAGTGTCCTGGACAGCAGAAACTCCAGGGAAGCCCTACTCACATGCCGAGACCTAGCCTGACATCTACCACGTCCCTTACATCTCACGCTGGTCCAAAATCCAGGTTTTCAGACGTCAAATACAGAAAGACCTCACAGCCCCTCTGCTTGCGACAGTCCCCTCACAGCAGGTCGAGAGCAAACAAGCCAGAGAAGGAGTTGGAAGAACACAAAAAACCTGATAAGCTGGTGAAAAAGGAGAGAAAGGGTGAAGTTCAAAAGACAAACAGAAAAGGAGATGAGAGAAAAAGGCGGAAGAAAAAAGAGGAAAAAAGATTGGCTGAGAGAAAAAAGAAGAGGGATAAAACAGCAAAGAAGGAAAGAAAGTTAAGCTTAAAAGGTAAAGTCACAGAAAAGGAATTGTTTACTTCCATCTCTACTTCCAGCTCCTCAGGAGATGCCAAAATGAGTAAAATGGAGACTACAACCGTGTCCCCAGAGAATCAACACCAGTCACCACCAAAACACAAGCACAGGATGAGGAGTGAACGAGCGGAGAGGACACACAGGCCATCCGCAAACACTCCCCACGCCGGCTGCACTTCACCACAGCCGTCCTCAAAATCTGTAAATCACAAACTGCCTAAGAAGAACAGCAGTCCTCCAAAACGTCCTGTCAAGGAACAACGAACAAAATCTCTTCCCAGAAACACCAGTCCTAACCAGACCAGCAAGAAGACCACCGTTGTCTCATCCCAGTCACAAGACGGACCAAAAGCAAAGCCCGATGATACCCTCCCCTCCCTTTTATTTAAAGCCTTAGCACCTCTCACTACAGCATGCTCTATTAGCTTAGAGCCGCCCATCCATGGCAAAGAAGGCGGGCAGGGAGGGGTTCTCAATGCCCCCGACCTACAGCCTGTGGCCGTCATGGGAAATTTGCAGGAAATGGGAGACAACCTTTCTAATACGCCTCCTGTTCTCAGCTGGCAGGGCTCTCCGGTATCAGCTCTGGGAGAAGACGAGGAGGAGCTCGAAAAGGGAGTGATAAGTCGACCTGTCCTCCAGCCCAGCCCCACACAGTGCTTTTCTCCTCCACCTGTTGACAGCGAGAGCGTCGATGATGTGAATAAGGAGCCTTGCGAAGTTGCACTGGCCGATTATTCCCGCAAAGGCACGTCTGAGCTTTGTGATCTACCATGTGAAACAGAACAAGTTGCTGAGGAAGAAAAGGAAGAAGAGGAGGACAGCAGCGGGGAAACGTCTGGCTCTCTTCTCCGTGAGCTTCGCCACCATAAAACAGGTTTGGATGATGTCTTCAGGAGCCTGGCCACCTTTCTCGGAGGCCAGAGGGTCACATGCCGAGGCGGCCCATTTGGGGGGCCTCCTGCTGGCAGTACCAGAGGAGTGAAGTACTCCTCTTCTCTTGCACTGGGGCCAGAGATCCGCTGTCATGAGCATCAGGAATTCTCCAACCAATTAGATCCCATACCATCTTCCAAAATTGGTAATCAGTCGCCAACTCACACTACCTCAGACACACGTTTGAAATCCCACAGTCCGACAGATGTGAGGGAGCCTGTCACAGATGCCACGGTGCAGGAGAAGAAGGAGGAAATTGAGAATGATATAAAAGAGAAAGCAAAGGGTAAGGATGTAGACATCCTCGCTGAGAGAACAGAGTCATCTCTTCTGGACGGGTCACTGAGTGCAAAACTGAGGCTGACCACAACACATACGGCCTCTTTCACCAGCCTCATCACTGTTTCTGCCAAGGAAGAGAGAGGAAACGGCGAAGACACGCAACACATAGGTACAGACAAGAAAAGAAAACAAAAGGCAAAGGATGGAGGAAGAGAAGGAGAGATCAAGATTAAGATAAAAACAGAAGAAAGCAGTGTCTTATGTCCTAAAGACAAAGCAAATGAAATAAGTGGTTTGGATGAAAGGGACGTTTCTTCCTCAGTGCTCGTCATCTCCAGAAACTCACCCAGACCTCTCAAAGATAGTACGAAGGGCCATATTCCTCAGGAAAACCAAACCCCGCATGGCAAAGACATACAGAGAGAAAAAGTGGACACTGGCAACACTGAAGGAAAGACACTAACAGAGAAGAAGGAAGACGTGGGCGAGTTGGAAAATGTGATATCGTCATCAGCCGGAAACACCAAGACCCCGAACTCAGCGTCAACCGTAACAATCAACACATCCAAATTATGTGTGTCCACACCAGCAAGTAACCCTCCCCGCTCATTAGCTCCAGTCGACCCGCTGAAACTGAAAGCGTTGTCCATGGGCTTGTCTAAGGAGCTAAAGATCCTCTTGATTAAAGTGGAGAGTGCTGGAAGACAAACATTCAACATATCCGAGGTTGAGGAGCAAAGAATCCCGCTTTCCAAGATCAGCATCGCAAACACGGCTGCTGAAGTGGTCAGAGCTTGCAAGTGAGTACTCATTTTGAAGGGAAAAATTCAGAGTAGGTTTTTCCTCTTGACAGAGTAGTTGTTCCTCTTGATACATTTTATCTTTTATTGTCATCTTTTTCCAGGGGGACAAGGGTGAAGGGGAAATTCAAGGAGTCGTTCCTGCTCCCTGCCTTCTCTGTTAAACCGAGCATCGCCATTGAGATCCCCATTCCTCGAGAAAAGCTGAACCCTCCTACACCAAGCATCTATGTGAGTCCACTCAGATCAACATCGTCACAATGATGATGATGATGAAGTAATATCATCAAATATTGAATCCTAAAACCATGGTTATAAGGATGGCAACGTCGACCTATAGGTCAATCAGTCTGTTAGTCCTCCACCTAAAACTGAAATATCTCTATATAACTATATATAGTTATATCCCATATAACTATGGGATGGATTGGCACATAGGTTTGAGACATTTGTGTTCCCATCAGGATGAATAAGAATGACTTTTGTGATCCCTTAATTCTTCAGCTGATGCAAACATTTCAATTTATCAAATACTTTAACTAAACACTCACAAAAGTAATAACTTTCCCATCAGCCTTAGCTGTACTGTGTGTCTTGTGTTTGTAAGCAAATATCACATGCCAACACACAAAACTAAGATGGTGCACGTGGTCAAAACATATATAACATGTTAGCATGCACTTGCTGCCATAATTCCATTCAGATATTTGAAACCACTTGGATTAGTTATTGTTTTTGTTGCTGTTATTATTATTTAATGAATCATTTTCTCAATAGCAACAGAGACATCTACAAGGTTCCAACCTCCTGTCCTGTTTTTCAGTCAGTATTCCTTTGCTGTGTTCAAATGTTTATCATTACGCTACGTTTATTTCTGCAGTTGGAGAGCAAGAGGGACGCCTTCTCTCCAGTTCTGCTCCAGTTCTGCACTGATCCCAAAAATGCTGTTACAGTCATCAGAGGCCTTGCTGGCTCTCTCCGCCTTAGTAAGTTTATACACCATACTCATCTCAGCCAATTTATCCCGATTCATTTACTCTATTTAGTCTAACAGAATTGATCAAATTCCATTCACTCTAAATGAGTTTTCGGTGATTAGCAACACTTTGCCATTAATTAGGGTGTTTTGTTTTGTGAAAACTGTCACGCAAAGAGCAGGGAAAGAGAAAGAAAATGGGAAGGAGGCATTGCTATGATATGATATGAATGGAGCATATTCTAAAAATGTCAGGTTTATTTTAGACATTTTACACAGAGCGTTTTTACATTGGATAATTTTGAATCATTTCTATAATGAAAAAATGTGAAGGCCATCTTTGGGCTCTCCACCCTGGATTGATGATGCATTTTTCACAATCAATTTGAGAGACATATGCAAATACAGGATGGGGGTGAAGATTTGATTGACAAGTAAAAAGCTGTTGGTTCTAAGGAGTGCTGTGTCCCCGTATAACCAACCTGCTAGTAGGGCAGCATACAGTGCCGCATTGTCACAGTCACATCACAGTCACAATTCTTTATGATCCACATTTGAATGCAGGCCATGTATGTTCAACCATGACATGATGCTGGGCCACTGGGAGGCTGCGCTAAGATCCAAGATTGTTGCTTTTAATGCATTTACATATTTCAGTGTAGATAAGGTCATTAATGCAACATAACAGGGATAAGAACCTTGAGTGTTTTAAATATCCCAGTGCCTTTAGAAATCTAAAATTAAGAATAATACACAAATAAAAAAAAATACAAAGAGTTTGGAAATTCATATTTATGTGATAATAATCTCTGTTCTCTGCTTTCTTTTCACTATGTGAGACCTTGGCCTGTTCTCCACCAAATCTCTGGTGGAGGCCAATGCGGAGCATGCTGTGGAAGTGAGGACTCAGGTTCAGCAGCCCGCTGATGAGAACTGGGATCCCAGTGGTTTGGCGCAGACGTGGCCGTGCGAAAGCAGTCGCTCACACACCACCATTGCCAAATACGCCCAGTACCAGGCCTCCAGCTTCCAGGAGAGCCTGCAGGTAGACCATTTCCCTCATGGCAAACACATGCACTCACATGCACTCACATGCACACAAATGGTTCTAATGTTTAGTGGATAATTTAAAGCATTATTAAGTCAGTCAAACCAGCCTGTATTACAACTCTCATTCAAATGGAGTCAAAAATCAGAAATACTTGCTTAACAGACATTGGGCCTCATTCAAGAAACACTTGTGTGAACAGATTTGTTCTTCAGCTGCATGTACGAGTCATTTAAGAGAATTTCTGGCATTCATGAGTCAACGGGTTTCTCATAGTTAGAATTGTCTTCTTGGCATGAAAGAACTACGCAAAAGGTTCAGACCTGAAGAGTCATGTGCAGATTTTCTTCAGAGGGCAAAAAACCTAATGCCTTAATCTGAAAAAATGTGGATTTTATATGTAATGAAATGAACTAAATACATAGCTAAGGCAAACTTAATGGAAATTGATATTCTATTTGCCGTTCTTTTGCCAATTCACTGAGATTTTTTTTTCAGATTTTATGACTTTAATTTCAATATTATATCAGCACATTTCTCTCACTCCAACAGCTGTCTCAGGCTCTTTTGTGGGTCTCCATCCAGTATCGTTCTCTGTTGGACCCAACTCACTTACTTTAGTATCGAACACCATGCCAGATATTTTCTCTTCATTTCTGTCATTATTTCTGGGGAAGTCTTGTTTTTACTCTTTGACAACATTTCTATGAATGAGACCCACAACCAGAGCAGATCAGTTAGCCTTGATGACCGTTTTAGAGGTGTTGATTATACTAACGATCGAACCTCACAAACACACATCTCCTCCTGAACGGGTGACATTCATCTGAATCACTGAAAGAAGTGATTTATGATTTTATATATTAAGTTTGTCCAGTTGAGCGAGTTTGCTCACAGAAGAAAAGAGGCTTATGATAAGAATACAATAATGTTCTTGCATGAGGCCCGCTGTGCAAAAAGAGCACCAGAGAACATGTAAAATATACCCTAACTGTTGGTTTACTTAGATAAATAACAGTGTGCTGAAAGGAAGTTTAATTTCAGCCTTTCTTTGCATTATCTCTGGTGTATAACGCCTCTAGAGCTTTTAGTAGGTTTCAATAAGCTGTTTTTGATGCTTCTGGAATGGAGAGAAAGAGAATGGCACACAATCATATAGTACACAGGATATACTGGAAGCATGTGCACAGAAGCTCCATTATCTCCTGCCAATGTGAAACAAGGTTAGAGCTCTTTGTGGTATTTTTAATATTTGCAGTATAGTTACTTTGATTGACCCTACAATTAGTTCAGCCCCCTGCACCACAGCAATCCATTATTAAACATTCCTCCCATAATCCTGCAAATTTTAAAGCAGTTTCTACAGAAAAGCAAAGTAAGTGTGCAAGCAAGTCAGCTGCTTCATGTGTATGGACTAATCAAATCTCACATGTGGAACAACCCTGATTCCAAAAAAGTTAGGATGCTGTTTCAAACATAAATAGAACAGAATGTGGTAACTTACTGATCCTTTATGACACATACTCAATTGAAAACAGTACAAAGACAATATATTTAACGTTTGATCTCATCAACTTCATTGATTTTTGTAAATATCTGCTTATTCTGAATTTGATGGCAGCAACATGTTTCAAAAAAGTTGGGACAGGAACAACAAAAGACTGAAAGTTGTGGACTGATTGAAAACACCTGTTTGGATCATTCCACAGGTAAACAGGTTCATTGGTAACAGGTGATAGTATCATGATTGGGTATGAAAGGTTCATCCTGGAAAGACTCAGTCATTCACAAGTAAGAATGGAGAGAGGTTCAACACTTTGTCAAACACAGGGTTGTGAGGAGATTAGTAGACTTTTTTGGAATCAGAGTTGTAGGTAAATAATGATCTAATTTACATCATCTTTGTCCAGGACTAATCTTGAAAGTGAACTGTGTAATGATGCATCCATTTTTAGCCGTTGGCCAACCTGTCAGCTAAGCTCATGTAGATGTGTTATAGGAGGAGAAGGAGAGCGAGAATGAAGAGGAAGGAGAGCAGACCAAGTCCTCAGACCCATCAGCCACATCAGCCACCACTAAAGCTGGTCTGACACAATCCAACAGTAAAGCTGCTCTTGGCTTGAACAAAGCTCAACCTGTTAATGCCGCCGGCACACCCAGGTCAGCACCGAACTGTGATCTGTTTGCGTGAAGAACTCACTGTTTTCACTGTGTTAACAACACTCAACTCAGACTCTGTTCTTCTCCCCAGCTCAGAGCAGAAAACAGTGGGAAAGATCATTAAATTTGGGACCAATATTGATCTCTCTGATCCTAAAAGGTGAGATTTTGCGATGAATTTCTGCCCACTCTGACTGTGCTCACAATGGGCCCTTGCTGTTTCACATTATCCATCATATTTGTTTATAAGGTGGAAGCCCCAGCTGCAGGAGCTGCTGAAGCTGCCAGCTTTCATGCGCGTGGAATCCAGCAACAACATGCTGAGTCACGTCGGTCACACCATCCTGGGCATGAACACAGTCCAGCTCTACATGAAGGTGCCAGGCAGCCGCACGCCAGGTCAGTGAGTGTCTGACAGCACGATAAGGCATCAGCGATCCTCTGATTTTGGAAGAGGTGAAGTAACGTTTCAAATGAAGGATGTTTTTGAATGAGTAAGCTGACTGGTTTCTTTTCTCATCAGGTCATCAAGAGAACAACAATTTCTGCTCGGTCAACATCAACATTGGGCCTGGAGACTGTGAGTGGTTCGCTGTCCATGAGCACTACTGGGAGGCCATCAACAAATTCTGTGAGAAGTGAGTGAAAAGGCTGTCTGAGTTAATAACGGCATGAAGCTTCAGAGTCTGTGCATGATTGTGATGAATTGTGTCCCTCAGGCATGGAGTAGACTACCTGACGGGGTCCTGGTGGCCAGTCCTGGAAGACCTCTACAGCTCCAACATTCCTGTGTACCGCTTCATTCAGAGACCGGGAGACCTGGTGTGGATCAATGCAGGGACTGTGCACTGGGTCCAGGCGGTGGGCTGGTGCAACAACATCGCCTGGAACGTGGGACCGCTCAACTGTAAGTTACGAGGACCAAAAAACAAGAGAAAAAGAAAAATAGCAGCTTCAAACTTGATCGTCAAGTCTCACATCATGGATGAAATATGTTGTTTAACATGCTGCCTGATTTCAGCCTCATCACTCTTTGTGTTTTTGCTCTCCCAGCGTACCAATATCAACTCGCTCTGGAGCGATTCGAGTGGAACGAGGTGAAGAAGGTTAAGTCAATCGTTCCCATGATCCACGTTTCCTGGAATGTGGCTCGCACCATCAAGATCAGCGACCAGGATACCTTCAAGATGATCAAGTAAGATGTCCCTTTGCGTGTTTCTGTGTGTGTGTGAGTGTGTGTTTGTTTACCTGTTTCACTATCTGCTCCTCTGTGTCCCTCAGACACTGCCTGATGCAGTCCATCAAGCACATCCAGATTCTGAGAGAGCAGCTGGTGGCTGCAGGGAAGAAGATCTGCTACCAGAGTCGTGTGAAGGACGAGCCAGCCTACTACTGCAATGAGTGTGACGTGAGTCCGTACATTAAATGCATGTTTGTGCATGTGGTGTAGATGCATTACAACACGATATGATCTGCAGTACCTAAACAGTGTCTGTGCAGGTGGAGGTGTTCGACCTGCTGTTTGTGACCAGTGAGAACAGCAGTAAGAAGAGCTACGTGGTGCACTGTGAGGACTGTGCCCGAGCTAAGAGCCCATCGCTGGCTGGAGTAGTGGTGCTGGAACAGTATCGGATGGAGGAGCTGATGAAAACCTACGACAGCTTCACACTGGTCAGTGTCACGTTCTAATCTTGCACACTCACAGTGATGCCACAGAGATGCTCTGGCTTGGAGGCTGGGTCAGGTCCACATTGCTTCATCCAGATAATACTGCCGTTCTTCTACAGTGCAAGGGTGCAGGGCTGTTTTACAAATCACATATCAGATGTTCCAAAAACTTTAAATCATAACTTTGCACCTTTCAGTCTAGGGATACTCAACTTGCTTTGCCTGAGAGTCACTCTTGCAAAATTACAGGAGACCGGGGGCCAGTTGATAAAGAAGTGTTGATCATAATAATCAGATAAAATGAATTAACATTAAAAGGCCCTTTATTTTCAAATTAACTGACTTATTAACTTAACCTATTAACGTAATTAACTTGGTAAAAGGATTGACACCAAGCCTATATGACAGATAACTCAGATATTTTACTGCATGAAATATCTGCAAATGCGTTTAGTTGTAAACACTTTGGTTACGTTTGAAAGAGTTTCTACAACATTAACCGTTGCTGGAATCTCTTCCATCATGCAATCACTCAAATGTTGGACTGATTCATAAACATAAACCATAATCATGAACTTCTTCTACCAGGGTCAGAATGAACAGCATATTCTAGTTCTTTTAGTGTGAAATACACACGTATGCAATCAGAATAATTTCTGCATAACTTTTGCTCCTCTTCAGCTAAGAAGTTTTCTTGTCCTGCATAGCTCACCATCTGATCCTGCTGCACTTTGCACAGCCTGGAAGGCAAAGATCAGCCTTCTCTCTGTTACTAACAACCTCATTTATCCCATCATACACAACTGGCACATCTGTCCCTTTGCACAGCCCTGGGTAATTGGTATAAACAAACACAAATTCTCAGTGTGAATCAATTTATTTTCATTTGAAAATGGTTGGCAGGCCACGCAACACACACAATGTTTTGGCTGCCCGTGGGCCGGAAGTTGAGTGTCATTGTTTTAGTCCATTATGTATAATTTGTGTTCACTTTCCATTACTCGAGACCATTTAGCAAAGAAAATAAAATTTTTGCTGATTTCCTCTCTTCAGTTTATATTGTTATTGCTTTGTTCTGTAGCTGTGAACAGGGACGGTTTTAAAAATTCTTTGTTGGTGCAGAGGAAGAGTTCAAGACAAGTTATATTGAGGCTTTGCCCCTTCAGATGATGT
Source organism: Holacanthus passer (assembly GCA_025331565.1). Taxonomy (NCBI): domain Eukaryota; kingdom Metazoa; phylum Chordata; class Actinopteri; family Pomacanthidae; genus Holacanthus; species Holacanthus passer. The sequence continues at coordinate 10,017,719 of JAFREQ010000005.1, forward strand.
GGACTTAGCATGCTTGACCATACAAAACCACCTGTCCGCCTCCTTAGCTGATGGCTGCAGTAAAATCAGTTAAATACATCCATGATCTCAACAGTGTATGTATCATCCATTCTAACACTGTATATTGTATCATCCAGAGTAATGTGTGGAAAAAATATTATTTTTACATGATATGTTGATTGTCAACAGTTAGATAAGATAAAGCTTTATTCGTCCCACAGTGGGGAAATTCACAGACAGATTTATTTAAACTTAAGTCTGGGACTGTTTAACACAAAAACAATTTAAATACAAACAGGCAAAAAATATTTCACAAAAAAACTAGAAAATACATATAATAATGAAAAGTTACAGTATGTATTTTGTGTATATTATTTTGTAGATGCATTGTTTAGATTGTTTTCTAATTGTTTCATGTGCACACACACACACACACACACACACACACACACACACACACACACACACAGCTGTTTCAAGCGGCCAGCTGAGCTCTGTCTCTCCCTCTTTTTCTTCCCCTTCAGGCTCCATCACCCTTTTCAAAGTGAGGACTCCTGCCTGGTGTCTTTCAGCCATAACCAAAACTCTAATGGCAGCACAAATGTTGTCTTCAAAGGCAATCTATTCCTGAAAAACACTCTCTGAATCAGCCAATCACGTTTACTCAGTATTGTTTACATCACACAATAAGGTATGGATACTCAGCCAATCCAACTATAGCTCACTGTCTTCCCCATACCAGCTGCTGATTGGACGTGTGTTTTGAAATAGAATGACTAGACTGGTACTTCTCATGAAAAGCATTTCAGATGTGTACAAAAAAAAAAAAAAATGTGAGCACTGCTAGCACTGAAAATCAGGTTATATGTTCAACGGACACTGCTGTGATTCAAAAGCGTCAAGTAGCCGGTTCTGTGTATTAATTCAGGTACTTTTATGCAAATTCAGTCGAACTTTTTTACACCAATCTAGTTATTCTATATGTCCATGAATTTGCTGTGATTCTGTTGTACCAGCAGGGGAATGGCTTCACAGGAGAAGTAGCTGATTGTCACATTTGGCATCGTATTGGTTCCTGTTTTTGTTTTGGTATTCAGGTAAACTCTGACATTTGTAATTCCTGTCTGTATACTCTTTGAGGTGCTATTCCAATCTTATTTATTCTCGTTAGATACTTAAAAAGTTTTACCAGCCTAGAAGTACACCACATTGGCCTTGCGAACTGTATTTAGAGGAGAGGTAATTAGAGGATTAAACACCCACAAATAAGGTTTTATGTAAGTATGAAAAAAAAAATGAATCAAAAAGTTTTATCAGTTTCTCTAAAATACGGGTTTACTAGAGGACTAATATGGTTTCATTCTTAGTTGGAAATCAAGTATGTAGATTGAAAAATTCAACTCTTTGTTTTCCAGTCTGGCTAAATAGCCGTCAGTGTGGTTTCTTTGATACACCCAGAAAACAGACACAATGTCGTTTTTATTTTTGGAACGGGAAAAGAATCCCAGTTTTATACCTCTTATGTTGCTATGTTCTTGTTTCTAGATGACAGAGAAAATAAATAATTGTAAATTGTGAATGAATTTATGGGATACACAGTGGTGTGCATAGACAGGCTACACAGGAGGGAGGGAGGGAGGGAGGGAGGGAGGGGCGGGGGGTCGCCGTTGATGTTTGTGTCAATGAAGTGCCCGTTACAGTCTGAAAAGTCCAAAGAGACACACAATCATAATCTTATAATGCAAAAGCCAATGAGGCCGAACAGATGAGCAGACTGAATGGCACATCGCTGTTTTTCATTTTGCCCCCAACAGCCGTCCTGATGAGGCTCAGCTCCATGCACTGCCGGGGGGTTTAACATACTGTATTTCCAGTTTTACATGTTGAAGAGCACATCAGCTGAGACATGACAAGAAAGGCCCAGTCATTATTTTTTTCCCCTTCAAAATAAAAGGTCTCATTTTGTCGAGGTTATATAGTCCAAACTTTGGCTTTGTTATAATGCTGCTCTGTAATGGAGACACTGCTTTGTTTGGCTTTTCGGTCCTGCAATGTCTTCTTACTTATCAGCCGATCTACACACAGATAACTGCAATAAGCGATTGTCGGCTGATATTTTGGCTCTACTTCAAAGTGCATTCAGAAGCTTTGATTCCTGCATAAAATTTGATCATGGCTTACTACACTGGATTCACATGCAATGATTTGGCTGCATAAGTTAGACCCGTTTTTATCATTTAAGTAAATATTCAGCTCGACAAACGTTCAAATAAAACCCCCCACAGTGACAACTTTCAGATCTTTCCCCTGCCCTCATTAGTCTGTGCACACCATTTACTGTACATACTGTATCTGTTTTCAGGTATACTAGAAGACTTATGTAGTTTTGTTCTCAGTCAAAAATCTAATTTGTATATGGTCAAATTTGTCCACCTCAGTCACTCGTTTTTGTTGTTGCTATATTATAATACACCCTAAAAATATCCTGTTTCACTCTAGTTTAAATTACTGCAATGGGAATTTCTTCCCACTTTTATACCTCTTTTTGTTGTCAGTTTCTGTTTTTTGGATTACAGAGAAAATGGAAAATTGTAAATTGTGACATTATTTATACTGTACATGGTTGTTTTCTTATATATTTATTGCATATCAAATGGTACTTCACTTGATAAGGGGCTACAAGGTATTTTAAAAATGTAGTATGGTCATGATGTGTGGATAGGGGAAGTGCAATCAGAGGGCGGTTTAATTTTCATGGTGCTAGACCCCTCCTTGCCTCAATGCCCCCTCATTAAACAACATGTATGGACAGAAGTCAGTGACACAACTCAAAACCGACCGGTTGGTGCTTAGAACCATTTCAACACAGTTGCTTGTAAGAGAAATGGAATGATGTCTTTGTACTGTATCTAACAGATAAATACAAGATCTTTTAAAAAATGTTTTTTTTTCATTGTATGAAATTCATAATCTTGTGAGGCATTCGTGGTTTTATGATGAGCATTAGCAGTAGTTGTAATTCTTGACACTTTTGCAGAGACTTTTAGGGATGTGACTTTTGATGACGTCGAGGATTTGTTTTTGTTTATTTTCCTTGTCTCGTCCTCATTATTAGTATTATTTGAAGGATGTAATAATGCTCTTTCTCCTCTTGACTTTGTTTGATTTATGCTGCACTTATTGTTTCAAAAAGAACTCACATAGAAGAAAACCTGAGCCAGACCTGTCTTAAATCCCTCTGTGATTTTTCTGTGACATATTGTATTGTTGTTCAAGAAAATAAAATGTTTTGATAAATTATTCAACAATGAGCCGTTGCCTTTGATTTCTTCTCTGTGGTCTCACCAGTTTGTGGCGTGGAGAGTTTGATCGATTCAGTCCTTGCAGCTATTCCTGGCATGCTCTCCTCATACAGTCCTGGATGTCTACACTGATGTGCTGGGTGGGAGTATGATTTGTTATCAGCTTGTAGAAATAGAAGTGGTTCACCATGAACTGCAAAGATGGAATGTGTTTTTTTTTTTTGTCTTTCGCCATTTCATTGAAAAAACTTTGCAGCGTGACTCAATACATATATTGTTTCTCATAGAGGCCAAAGTTGATGAGCACAGTGTAAACATGTAAATATTGAACCAATATCAGAGCGGCAAATCTTGCAGAGAGGCAGATGTACAGTATGCAGACTATCACTGTGTGGCCCTTGTAAGGTTTTTAGCACCAATAGCAGCACAGACTTATGGCAGTCTGGGTTTCACTAAATATGAATGGCCATGAAATTTGGCAGATACCCATGGTTCCCAGAGGATGAATGCTTTAGTGATTCTCTGACCATTCCTCTGGTGCCAACATGAGGTTGGCATTTGTGGTTTTGAGCGAAATGCCTCAGCAACTGTTAGATGCCATGAAAGTTGTTTCACACATTCATGTCTCCCTCAGGATGAATTGTGACGACTGTGGTGATCCACTGACTCTTCATCTAGCGCCAACATCAGGTCAGATATTTTTTTTGTCCAATACTTTATGATCTGCAAAACTCCCATCAGCCAGTTTGAAAGTTTGTGAGAGTGAGCATACACACATTCTGCCTGCATTGTGCACATGCTCAGTGCAGCAACATAGGTTTGCACCAGCAGTGTCTGACTCGAAAATCTGTTGTCTTAGTTTTTCTGTGCAGAGAACCACAATGGAAAAAAATCAGCTTTTGGTTTCAAGTTTTTATCTTCAACAAAACTGTAGGACTGCTGTTTATCCTTATTTTTGTTGTATAAATCTGTCTAACTGTTGCTGCAGGCCCGTGTGTACTAGGTGAGTCAGAATGAGTTTCTTGCTCTGGTGGTCACATAGTTCAAACATGCTCATGTTGCAGCTGCCCTTCAGTCACAGTATGACGGCCACTAGGTGGCTCCACTGGCCCAGTTTCCTTAAGGTTACCTTCAGTGCTGATGTCGCAGGGGGAGAGAGAGTATTTATATATCCCTCCAACATTTTCCACCTTGTCACTAATTAATGCTCCTCTTTTCTTCATATTGTGTCATAGATAATTTGACCAAGGTGGAACACAGTCAAACTCCTAACAGCTAATAAACACTGACGATTAAAGCCAGATTATAATCTAAAACTAAACTAAAACCCTCAAATGAAGCCTAACATTACACCATTTTAAAAACAGCAGCCTCATGTCCTGTCTCATGACCTTTTCTAGTGTAAACCAGAGGTTTTTCCTTTGCAGTTGCTATTTTTGCCATGTTTCTATCTTACTCTCCAGGGTTAGGGGACATGCGACTGCCAGAAGTGCAGATGCAGGGACATCTCATAGAACGTGGACACAGCAGCGGATATCCCGGTTCCAAGGACAGGAAGAGCGCTCTTCCTCTACCATACCCCTCAGACATTGACATACACATATAAACAGCACACTGTGGCATTGTTAATGGCAAAACCACCCATTGCTCCCACATTTACTCAGAACACTCATGACGTGGACTCTTTGATCATTTTTCCTCGTACCAACTGTTAAAATGCTCTTATTGTCTCCGGGGAGCGTCTATATCTAAGAAACAAACAAACAAAGATGCCCGGAGTGGGATGAAAAAAATGAGACTTCATATCAAAATACTAATTTCACCCTTTGAACTGAGCCCCTCTGGTTTCTTATCAGTCCCATGATAGCGTCTTTTCCCCGCCAAATTAGCCAGTGCCCCCCCACCTCCATCCTCATTTCCTTATGTTTTCTGAAAGTGGAGCTCTGTTTTTCATCAAAAGGTCAAGGGCCAATCCTCCGTCATTCCTGCTTCAGAGACAAATCTCACCCTTTACCTCCTTATTTCAGAGCTCTGAGTTTTTGAACTGAGTCGCGCTGTCTCATTGTTCACACCCTCATCAGTACAGTACAGTGTGATGGTGACTGTGTCATGGCCTGCGTGTTATGTAACAGTCCGTCACAAGATGGATTGATTGGCAGTTTTTCTTTTAGCATGAACGTCAATATAAAACCAGCTCAGCTCAGTCTTTGGATTTTGAAACCCGCCTTATCAGTATTTGACAGTGGAGTAGAGAAAGTCCTCAGTGAGGGTGTAAAGTGTTGTGGATTGGGCAGCGTACCCTGACTCCTCTAATCTATCCAAATAAACACTCGTCCTCCCTCCCCCCTGCTTCCAGAGGTTATCGCAGAAACCCTCCGCTGCTCCCCTGCCCAGACACTAACAGCAGCCTTTAACACAGCCCAGCCTGCTTTCTGTGCATTCGCATCAGGGGCAACACAGGATACACACTCACACACACATGCACACATTCGTAGCCACTTACGCACTCAATCATATCGCAAACTGGAGTCAGAGTGAGGAAACAGAATGTCAGGGAAGGAAGCGCTGAAGCCAGTGGGAAAGCAGAATTCGCCTGAAGTCTACAGAGCTCTTTACTATAAAGTCTGAGGGAGAGGTTCAGATTCACAGGCAAATATCTGGTGATATTTTTGGAAATCAGCCAGAGCACAAAAGGTCTTAGATTTAATTAGGTGGTAGAAACTCAACCTTCACTTGGACAGCTCTCTCAAGATCTGGATTTTTTTTTAAAAGACATACATCAGGAGGAAATTCTTGAAATTCTCTTTGTGTCTGACTCAAAACTCTTCAGGTCTTTCAGAATCCCATCATCTGCTGCCACCACTGAACTACAGGAGGACACATCTTCAGGTTTACCTCACAGTGAGTACAACTAATTATGTCACCATTTCTTTTTTTCATTAAAACCATAATAAAGACACAGAGAAAAGGGCTGAATTTAATAGAAACCATGGAGTAACATCATTCTAATGAAACACCCCGAATATTAATCTTATTCTCTGATTCTGAAGACTTTTGATTTCTGACATTGATCGATCAATAAACAAGAAGGCCGTACTGATGACAAGGCAAGTTGCTCAGCGACTGAATGAAAGACACTTTTTAGGAAGAAACTTCTAAAATAAAAGCAGTTCAAAAGCTGTTTTTTTAGACCACAGGATTGTTGGAGAGCTTATAAAAGTCTTTCAGAAGAAAACTCAGAATCATCAGATTTTTGTTGCTATTTATGCAAATTTAAGAAAAGACAAAAAAAAACACTAAAAGCCACAGAAATTCCAAAAAATCCTCTGATGGTTTTATACATCCTTTGTTTCCCACTGTGTGACACTGTTCATGTTTAAATACACTTTTCTAAAATCACACAATACACACGAATTCTGTTTTCTGGTAGATTTTCTTTTTTTGGAGCATCACAATCAAGTGAGCCGGCGACGGAAGTGGGTGGTACAAATTTAGTGAGCCATGATTTACTTAAAATGACGTTGACAGACGGAACAACAATGAAAGATTGCTCGTAAAACACGTGTGGTCACATTGTGTTCGGCATAATAACGGCAGCCGCTCACACAGGAGGGAAATGGTGGAACTTGCCGCAGTCATTTTCTCATCACTTCTAATTTGTCACGTGGAAATGTTTTCGGCCCGTAGCAGTCGTTACACAACATTTGTTCAAAATCAAAGTCATAACATTGTTCTGCCGCTCTGATCAGAGATTAGTGGGATTTTTCAGAGTTTTCCAGCTGCTCCTGGCTCATTGTTCTTGGGTGGTGGTTGTCCTGGAGTTTGGAGGTGGGGTCAGTGGAGACCATTTCCTTGCACTTAATGCTGTGCAGTTATCTGTGTTGACTTTCCACAACTTTCACCACATTATTTAAGGAACTCATTGCCATTCATTGCCATTGCCAGCATTCTTCAGCTTTCCATGCTTTTCCTGGATAGATTAAAGAAATCAGGGCATGCAGGGAAAAGGAGAATTTGACTATTTTATGAATATGCTTTTTCAACATCAACAAGTACAGACACTTAAAATACTTGGAATAGATACACTTCATCTTAATATTGTGAAACACAGATTCAGTTTGTGCAGATTTTCCTCCAATGTAAACTTTCAGTCCTAATAGCTGGGTTAAAATAAAGCCACTGCCATCCAGAATATTGGTTAGATTTGTCAATCACATGAGGTTAAAACTGTTTTTCTTTCCTCAAAGGAAGATGAGTCTGTCACGGAACGGCACGCTGGAGAAGACTGAGCATGCCCACTCCGAGCGGGGCTCCCCCTCCAGAGCGGGGTCAGGGGTCGTGGTGCCGCCTCCATACTCCCTGGGGGGCAGCGAAGCCGCCGACACCCCCCTGGAGTTACGGGGCTCTCTGGACTGCTGGGCATGCTCTGTGCTGGTCACTGCTCAGAATCTGATCATAGCACTGATCAACGCCGGGCTGGCCAGCATCGTGTTCGGCACCATCCTCACCCCTGCTCTTACCATGATCATATTTGGCTTCCTCTGCCACTCCACAGTAAGAATATTTTCATATTTTTGAATGTAACAAGGTGCATATTAAACTAGTAGGTCAGACTGGTGCTGTGTCCCGATTCCATACTGCATACTCATGGTATATAATCATAATAAAACATGTCATTATAGATAGTTTTAAAGTTGAGATACAAGAAATCTTTTGTACTAACAGGAAATGATGCAGACTGTCAATCAAAGTGGGAATTTGGGAATGCCACCATTATGTTGTTCCAGAGATTCGATACTGTTTTCCAAGATTTTACTGGATCTTCTTGGAGATTAATTTTAATTTTTTGCAGCTGTGACTAAGCTGCTGTGGTTCCTTTGTGCAATGCATTGTGGGTGTACTCCAACTGCACATAGTAAAAAATCCAGGATATTTATGGCATACTGACTTTTTTTGAATGTACTACTCAGTTTTCCAATGTGAAAACACTGTGTATTCAAAACCTGCTTAGAATTAGTTTGTGCTGGGGGAACAGGCTAGGACATACTGAAGATCTAGAGGTTGTTTTATGTCCTGGATGCTCCTTGATTTTTGTATCCATGTAATTATTCATTCATCCGCCCTCCTCTCTCCAGGTGCAGCCCCATGGAACATCTCTGTACTGCTCAGACCTGCTGGATGACAACGGCTGTGTGGCTCTGCTGGTTGTGGGCTTTCTGCTGCTCACCCCTCTGCTGGTCCTGGCGCTCGCCGCCTACTGCCGCCTGGCCCGACACCTCCAGCTGGGCATGTGCTTCATTCCATACAGCCGCGCCGTCTACAAGAACCTGCCTGCCTCGCGCCACAGGGGGGGCGGCTCAGGAGGCTGCTGTGGCCAGCAGGGAGCTTCAGAGAGGGAGGGGAAGGGTAGTGTGTGGGTGTAGGAGAGGAGAGAAGGACTGTATATGGTTGTAATATGTATCCCTGTTTAATGACCATGAATTTTTTGAGTCTGGGTCTTTTTATAAGAAACAAATTTCCATTGTATTTCTTTTTCTAAAGCCATTGTACAAATCCATTGTATTATTTGTAGCCATTGTTTGGAAGTCAATATTCAATGTCAATGAATGTATTTTATACCTTTTTACAATAAAGTGTCACTTGACCTGCCGACCTTTGTATTTGACACTTGCAAACTGAACATGATGGACTGTGAACTGAGACAATTTAATTTAAGAGAAGGAGGTGAAATTTAAAGAATTATAAAAAACACTGAATGGGGTAAACGGGTAAAAGATGTGTGTCCCATGCAAACTTCTGTACAACATTGTTCATGTAAGTCTGTAGATGTCAGAGTCATCAGAGAGTAAAGGCACAGCATTTGTCTTGTTATTTTATTCCACAGACACTCATGGGACATTGATTCCACACTTATTTTTTCCAAACTAGTTACAACTGCCAGTCTTCATGACGAAAACAGATAAATAATTTTGTAAATTTGGCAGACATCTTACATCAACTGTTTAACATGGAGGTACATGTGCTATGTGGCTCTTTATTCATAGTCATTTGAGCCATACATAAATGATATACATAAATGATATGTATAATGCAAATGTTATTCATGTAACTTTCTAACAATGTGTTCCTGTCAAATAGTAATTTGTTTTTTTAAAAATGCTATAATAAATTCAAACTCAGACAAAAATAATTGGTTTTTGTATCAAGAAATTACTCAAAGGAGTTTGAATTTACTCTTGACCTTTATCTACCTCTACTGGTAAGTATTAGGAACTGCATATTTTTTTCTTGCACTGTACATGATCTATAAGGGTACATTTAAAATTCTAATTTAATGCCAATAGGAAAAACAAAACCTCTCAAGTTTTAATTTACTTCATGACAAATATCTTCAGTCTCATAATGATTATATTTTGTAAGCCGTATTTTGAAATGACGTTCAATTAAGGGTGTATTATGTGATGGCTGGTTATGTTCAGCCGTTATTGTTGTGCCCTACAGAGGCAGAGAGCAGAACCCACACACTACCCAAAGAATAAAGATTGTTTGGATAATCTCCACAAAATGTAGAGAAGCTTTTGTATCTTCCAAGAAAACGTGTTCTCAGAATTAAAAAAAAAAAAATCCATTTCACCCTATATATTAGATTAGAGTGGAAAAAATAAACTACTATGAACATTTTAAGATTAATTGAATTTAATATAATGACTTACAGATGGAGATAATTTAAAAATTAGCAGTCATTGCAACAGCAATAAGTATAATGCAGTATTTGTAATTTGCAATTTTTTGCAAATTTCCCCACTGTGGGACGAATAAAGGTTCATCTTATCTTAATTTGTTCACTTTGTACTATTCAGGTCTGAGTTCGGAGAACATCAATTCATTTATTTTCATATATTTTTCTTCATATGCTTATTTCTTTTCAAAATAGCTCAGACCTGATGCCACACGATCCTGGAAAGGTCAACAGGTCATGATAGAGACCAAATAAAGAGCAGCTTTAGAGGCAAGAGTGATTTTTTTATATCTAATATCTGTTACTGTTCTCATTTTACTCCTGACTCAATTAGATTTAAAAATTCAAGCAAACATTCTGTTGCAAGTTGTCAGGATGAGCAAGAGCTCAGTTTGAGTGCTACTACTCTTCAAATCCACTAGGTGGGGTGAGATACACAGTCGGAGAGGGAGCAGCAGGGTTGTAACTACAAATGCAGTCAAACCACTGGGAAGAGATATAAAACCTTTATTCATGTATAAATTACAAACATAAGGTTTGGAATGTGTTTGAATAAATTTGTATTCCTTTAAAATGGTGGATACAACATTAAAAGTTATGTTTTACTGTAATATTGTGCTTTTAATAGATTTCACATTGTAACGTCTGGATTTGTGTGTTTGATATGTCATCTGTATTTTCTGGCAGGTGAGGTTAACAGGGTTGGTTGTTGATGTTCATTAATAGTTTGTGATGTGGGGCTTTGTATGGAGCTGTGAATGCACCAGGCTGCAGGGTACCACGTCCTTCTTCATCCACTTGACCCATGATAATGTAGTTGGCACCTATTGGAAAGAATGAAAAGTGTTTTTGAGTAAACAGAAATACTAATAATGAGAGGTGTATGTGAGTGTGTGTCCAAGACGGTGATACCTCTGCGGATCAACGGGCACTTCTTGCACTGTGACACCAGCTTGACTGACATGGTCTCTCCGACTTGCGTGATTGTTAGTCGACCCGCCTTGTAGGCCTTAATGAGGGAGACGCCAATGTTTAGAGTGCCTCGGGGCCCGGGGGCCAGAGAGGTCACCTTCCCGGTTAGCACTGGAAAAAGGAGGGCTCGGTCAGAACACATGATCTGATTGGTTACACATTGTATATGTGAGCGGCAGGAAACTTACCAAATTCACTGGCACAGAAACTGGTCTTGATGGTTCCATCTCTTTTGCAGGCCTTGGCACAGAGAGGATTTTGAGGGACTGAAAACATAAAGAATGCACATGAAATATACATCGTCTGCATATTGACACCCAAGCATAGTGTGCACACAACTTCACCCACCAGGCCTCTTTCCGTTCGGCCTTGTGACAGGCACCCTCCCGTTCTGGCCCGTGGTGCCCTGTCCACGGCCTCTCGTGGGCTTCACCGGTCTGGGTCGCTGAGTGGGCACATGTTTGGGGGCGGGTGGCTGTGTAGTGGTGACAGGACGCTGAGGCCGTGTGGCCGGTTTGACCGCAGGTCTTGCGGGGACGGGCCTCGTACCGACTCCTGTGTCCACTGTTGATATCTGAGAACCACGTGGGACGCTGGTGTAGTGGGCGAGGAACCCGTCAGACGTCACACTGAGGTCAGACACGAATTGGACCAGTAGCACGTTGCCGCTGGTAATAATGGGCCTGGACAGGAGAGAGGGAGAATACGAGGTGGAAAGTTAAGAGTAATCATTTAGAAAGTCCAACAAACAGCTTTAGAGATATCTGTCACTTACTGTGGGGCCTCATCGCCGCAGTATCGTCCAATCAGGTGTGAATCATCTCTCTCTCCCCCATTGAAAAATGCCACATAGTCAAACCGACAATAGGTGTCAGCCTCCAAGACGAACTTATCAAACCTCACCTGGATTACCTGGTTCCCAAACAGAAACACAAATATGACGTTAAATGATCAACTTGTCGTTTTCTCTGTTGAGTGTGTAAAAATAAAATGCTTGCATGCTGGGAGTGAGCTGGCCACCAACCATGTCAGGCTCCACAGTGATAAGCCAGGAACAGCTGGTTCCTGGTGGATATTTCTTGTCAGGCCAGTTGGGTGTCATGATCTCTCCCTGGGCTTTTGTTATCTTCCCTCCGCAGAACTGTTGGTCTGAAACGAGTCGTACACAGTGAATGAAGATAACAGCAGACTGTACTCTGTGCAAAGTACTGATTTTGTTCACTAACTTTAGAATACATTTTTTACTTCTCAATGACTTTTTGACTTTTAAGGTTTCAGTTACTGGATTGGATCAGTTACGCTATATGGAATCTTAGTTACACAATTCAGAGCTGTTATTTTTAATTTTGGCAGAAACAAAAATATACACAGAGGAAATACATTGTGCAAGCTCTGCTGCGAAGCATGAAACATTGCTGTACATATGCAGCCTAAGTGGTCCCCTTCGACTCTTATTACATCGGTTTTTCTGCATAGCTTTTCCTTCTTTATTATTTTTGGACATTTTATACTAGCAGATAGTAGAGAGATAAGAGGTAATGTGGGGAGAGCGGTGGGACAAAGATCCCAGCTGGACTCAAAACAGTCATGTTGCAGTTCATGGTTGGCCCCATGTATAACTTAATAGAAACCAAAATCCTGTATCTGTAGTAGTTATAATCAGTGATAAACGTTTTGTACCACTTTTAGGCAAATATTACTCAAATCTGTGATATTTACTTCATGAGTGTTGAGTAAATGTAGCTCTATATTCTGGCCTCTACGCTGGGAAAAGATTAGTGTTTCATGATAAAAAAAACATCTGAACAGGATTTCACTAGAGTTTTGTTTTACAGTGCAACTTGTGTTCCCTCTTGATGTCTGATGCAAATCCCTTTCAGAGTAAACTGCTGCAAATGGTTGCTTGAATCATCTCTTAGTGACAACTGTATGAGCTCAGTAACACGAGAAGATGGAGGGAGGGGAATGCTGCTGAATTAATCAGCAGGGTAAGCCAAGCTGTAAGGTTCAATTGACGTTTGTATAATGGGGCTAGCAAGTGGAGGGAAAGCTGCTGTCCCTCAAATTACTTTCTTTCTCTCTCTCATGTCTTGCTTTTCTTTTCGTTTCTTGAAAGACATGAAACTCTTTGACTCCTCTGCAAAAGCATCAGTGCAGTTATCACCTTTTGAGACAACCTGTTTGTGTCTGACCTTATTGCAAGAGTGAACTAAATTATGTGCAGTCTTGAGAGGCTCCAGTGTGTTTTAGATACACAGAATCATCATCTGTCAAAAAGCTTATTTAGCCACTGATAATTTATTAATGAAGCTAATAAGGTAAAAATTGAAAACTGTTTATAAAGACTTTAAATTTCAGGCTTCTTGAGAGCTCTTCCTATGTTTGGGTTAGTTCCACTATTCCCCTCACTACTACAGCCCTGTGCAAGCTGTGTGATCTTGGAGAAGTAGAAAGTTTTTAACACTACAGTGACTTAAGAGGGTCAATCGTTCATGAAATGGTGCAACAAAACCCTGATATTTTTGGTACCACAAATAAGGCATCATTTAGAAACCGTTAAAAAGTTGTAATTAATGCAATAAATTTACTTTCATTTCCATTTACTAATTATTTATAGATCAATTATAAGCCATTAATTGGAACATATTTTGGGTTGCCATGTTGTTAAAAATCCCTGTGGTTACTGCATACTTTGTGGTGTGTTGTAAGACCATGCAGGCTGAACATATATGTTTCCATGTTATACAATTAAAAAGAACTTCATCACCACTGTAAAATGTGACCACATACCATTTACATAGGGTTTGGCTCCACTGAAATAGGCCACAAACCCTCTGCCCTGCGTCTCTGCGTCAGACACCATCTCCAGCATCATAGTATTTGTGGTGGAAATAAGAGCGCCGGGCCGGAAAGTTCCACAAAAGCGACCCAGTTTTTGCACCAAGTTGGATTGGCCGTTGTAAACATCCAGATAGTCGTAGCGGCATTGTGAGTCAGCCTCCAGGTCAAAAATGCGGAAGGAGAGCATGACCACGTTTCCCTCCGGGACCTGGAAACCAGACAGATCGTACATGAGCCAGCCAGACTGAGCGGGGATGGAGTCAGTATTTAGACACGCTGCAGGGTAAGTGACTCACAGTGATACGCCAGGTACACTTGCTGTTGGGCTTGTAAAAGCTTGGGAAGCCCTCACTGCCAACAAAGCCTGATTCTGCCACCAGGTCTCCTCCACAGTAGAACACAGGCCTGTGGAGAAGGAGACATCACAGACATGGAGACATCATGGACAATAGTACTGTAAGTCTATGAGACAGTAGATTCATATTAATACACGTCCACTGAGACTCTCTCAACTCCCACAGATACAAGTATTTTGACTGACCCACTTCTGTGTCTAAACTCTGATCACACTGAGTTACTGTAGAATTTACTGGAAAAACTGACTCTACTGTAAATAAACAAGGATCAGACCACAAGTTATTAACCTCGACAGGGTGTTGCCACATTCATGCTCACATCAAACCACCATTAAGTTATCTGTGCCAACACTTGAGCAATAACATTATTACATTTAGAGTTGATGAAGATGATTTATGAACACAGACCCTTGTTTACTCATCCCCGTCCATCTCAATCATGAAATACAGTGCAACAGCCTTACAACAGATAAAGAGGCCTCACTTTATTTGAAAGGTCAAGTGATGATACTGATCATTATGTATGGAGCCCCAAAGTTCAATATGAACTAAATACATGAGTAATTATGAAATAAATATGAATAGATTGTACAATAATCTGTGAAACAATAAGTCATTTGTCAACTCATTTGTATAAATTTCATCATTCATATTTTCATAATAACAGAGTTCATTTTATAGCTATAACAACTAGTCAGGGTTTGAGCTTGATTCATTACAGCTAACATGACAGGTTAATTCAGAGTTACCTCTGCAGCGTTTTGATTGTAAATAAATTCCCAGAAGCTCAAAAGACAAACAGTCTTTTTCTGTGGTCACTCAGGTCGACAGCAGCTACATAACACTGCTCACTTTGATGCTGAGAAATAACACCACTGTTATGGCAAGTGACACTATGAAATGAAAACAGACTTTGAAATAGTGCATTTTGAAATAACCATATCTATAATGGAAAAAAAAACAACTATGAAAATGAATAATAAAATAACATTTTATAACAATGACTTGAGTTCTAATAGTTTCTTCAATTATTTCACAAATTGTTGGTTCATTTTACACAACTTGTTCATTTGATTATTTACTTGATAATTTTTTAAAATGTATATTGAAATATTGAAGACTTTGGGGCTCCGTAATTATGAAGTGATGAAAAGTGTTTCAGTTGATGTAATGTAATGGGCAGGTGTTTGGATTGGTTGAGTTTAGGCTGTCCAGAGTTTACTGAGAGGCAAAATGTCATTGTTACCTGTGAGTTATCCAAGTAAAGTGTTACCAACTTCAGGATACACATAACAAAGCTAAACCCATGACCATTCACATTTTTAACTTTAATATAGTGATGTTAGTCAGGAATTGGCCTGTACACTAAAACTGACTTCTCATTATATAATCTTAATCCATTCCAGTATTTTACAGGAGTGTTTGTGTTACTGATGGGAAAAAATGTCCCTGCCTATAACATTTCATCACATTAAAAATGCAGCTACATATAAGTTAACTACACGTTTATCTAGATCAACAAACATCACCAAACAATATTTAAAAACCCTGTAAAATAAGCCACAGCTAACAACATAATAATGTGTCTGGATGGATGCTTTAAAAATGTCTACTACTGTTTTAGAGTCATAAAAATGATGAAGCATGAACCAAAAAGACAAAGCTGACAAGCACATTTTGTAGCTGACAGGCTATTCCAACCTCATACTTATTGTGTCACTTCATGTAATAAATTCTGCTGCTTTCCAAACAGTCAAATAGACAGAGCTCCCTGAATGTCAGAGCTCATTTCACAGAAGGGAAAATTTCATATTTCAGACCCTTACTCAGAGCCAGAAGGTACTAGGATGTTATTTATTTATTCATTTTTGCCATTTTACAGTCTGTGGTATGCAGGGTTGTTGTTTTGGGCTCAGTTGTGAAAATTGTGTTTTTCATGACATTGCACAAGAAGTAGTAAAAGTTAGTTAGAAAAGTAACAAACATCCATCTGTCTTCAGCCTCCATTCTGAAAAAGTAAACATATACTTACATGCAATGGAAAAACTGTTTCTCACAAATTCTGAGCTCAGACAGCAGAACCCCAGCAAGGTCAGACGTTTGCTGATTAGAGCCAAAATGTCCAGAGTCGGAGCCAAGTCGCTCTGATTCGACCCCACAGGCAGAACCAAAAGCATTAACATCTGGCCCAGCCACTGCAGACTCAGTGTGCCTCACATCATGAGCCAAAAACCAACAGGACAACTCTGTGCCCAATCAAAGAGTGAACTGGAAAGAATTTACTTAGACAGACAGGATGGAATTCAATGTTTTTCACCCTAAAGTTGCAGACTTTCTTGAAACACTTTTGTTAAAACTAAGAAAAGCACCCTCACCTCAACAAAGTCACATAAATGAAGATTATAATTCATTTCACGAAGCCACATTCCTTAAACATACATTCATACATCAGCCACACACTGTGACCTCACCTGGTGAAGTTGGTCTGCTGAGCCTTCGTCCATCCCAAACTCAGAGACAGGAACAAGGAGAGACCCCAGATGCAGCCCACATGCGTCATGATGCAGCGTGCACACAAAGCAAAGCAAGACTGTTGCAGAAAAGGGAGATGAAAGCAGGAGGCAAGAGGTGTAAGGCAGGAGGGGGGAGAGAGGAGGAGGAGGAGGAGGAGGCCGCTCGCTTGGGATGGGCGGAGAGAATGAATGACTGGGGAGGAATCAGAGGGGGAAGAGAGTTCGAGAGTGGATAAAGAGACGGACAGAGATGCTGAAAGGACAACGGTGGCGACAAAGAGCCATGAGGGGGGATGACGTGAGTGGGGGAGGGAGGGAGGGAGGGAGGAGAAGGCTTTAATTAGAGCCAGATGTTTCTCGAGAATAACCCTGGTTTCAATATAAGAGAGGGGGCATCCAGGAAAGGAGAGGGGAGAAGTGTCAGAAGCTGTGGTTGAGGCTTTGTGGACATTCAGAAAGGAGTTAATGTTTTTACAGTAGATGTTTCTGCTTCTTCACATGATTGCAACTTACGGTAAAAGAAACTTGAAATTGGGTTTGGATGGCTGTTAACTCCATTAACGTCCATCCTGGAGTGATGAGTGTCTGGATGGTTATTATGCAGGGTGCACAGGTGGGGCCAGAGCCCGAGGCTCTATGGGCTGTAGCATTCAACTAGAAGAGCCATAAATCTTTACATTCCACAACATGTGAGACCTTTAATTTACTAAAGAGAATCTTGACTTCATGAATTATTTTTAACCATCAAGTTTAAACTGAAATACACACAGGATCCAAAAGGAGCCCCAACTGGACCTAAATAAAAAAGCATGATAAAACAAATGATCTCTTTCCTCTTACCGTGTCTCCATGAGCCCCAGGGGCTCCTTTGGCTCCACAACATCTGAGCCAGAGAGCATCTACTGCCCCCACAATCCACCAAGGCAAGAATAACACTGTAAAGGGGGGAGTAGTCCTTCTCTGTTAAGATTCACAAATGAGCCAACCCTCTGGCCTACATTACTGAGGCCTGCAGAGAGGATGCTGTTACAATAACGCTATAAAATCAGCCACTCTCACAGGCTACAAAGCTGCGACACCTTGATCAAAGTGTGGGCCGAGCGGGACGGACAGCTCATGAAAGCACAAAGCAGATTGAGAGACTGTGTCTTCAGTTACATGTGGCATATGACTTCACCTGTGTTTTTAAAGTGAGATTGAATTTCTAATCTTCTGTCAGGTTTTGTCAGGCTTGCAATAGTTTTGGAGCCACAGATTACTTGAACTGGTGCTCATAGGGAGCAGGAGAAATAAGCATTCCCTGGTCCCGCTGTGCTGTGTTTGTGTTAACTCAAAGTCCTGATAACAGGCAGCAGAAGCAGGAATGCAACGACGTGCAGAGTCTGCTGGGGGGGGGTCAAACAGCATCTGAGTGTGCAGCCACTGCCATTATGTGTGGGAGTAACAGTGACCTTTACACTTAACAGGAATCCAAGCCAAGGGTGTAGGATTGTGCAATAGCTCCTGATGAATCTTTCAAGCTGGTCGTGCATTCCTTTTGGAGAGTCAGAGGGAATAGCAGTGGGGGAGTGGATGACTGTTCGGGGGGGAGGCAGATGGGTAAGGTGGGGAGGGGTTGGAACAATCAGAAAAATGGAAAACAAACTTGAAGTGATCTGACAGAGAAGCAGTCGGACAAAGTGAGAAGTTGTTCTTGAATGAACCCTGGAGTTAGGTTGCGTTCAGGCCTCCCTGAGCCGACAGATGACTCCTCCACACATTCCCTCTGCAAATTACTCTCCTATTATGTCCATGATGATGTCTTAGATTCATAAAAACTCTATTAAATGTGGCACTGCGCTGGAGAGGTGGAAAACAGAATGAAAAGTAATGCATGCAGTTGTGTGAATCCATTTGAGTAGGTGACGGACAGAGACTGATGATTTCCCAACAATCATGCACCCATCTGCTCTCTGTAATTGTGGCTCCTCTCAAAATTCACTCTCTGCAGTTTAAAAAAAGATCCTTCTTCCAATTATGCACTGCAGTACAGTAGGCCAAATTTCATGTGACCTCAGTCAGTAAATAGAAACACAAGCGCAGCAATAAAGATTTGACTCGAAATGATGGTATCCTGCTTTTAATCAGAGAAATCCTTCGAGAGCATTACAGATCGGAGCCAGGCACCAGAAGACTCCAGATTCTGACTATGAAACAACATTCGTCATCAGTTTCTAACAACATCCGAGTCGTCTCAAAGAGCAAATCCGCTTCTCTCAGATTTAAAGAGGGAAGTCAATAAGGCGTAATAGCTTTTTCCTGGATACACATCATTGTGCAGCTCCATGAGAAAAAGTGACATTGTGGGCTCAGCGTATGGACAATGTGCTAAAAAGCTCACAGCACCTCATTTGGCATAAACAGGATGCTGCAATCTTATAATAAGGACCCTCAAACACATTGTGGATACATGAGTTTGTCTAACAGCTCAAATTAAGCATGCAGAAAACACACTTAATGCTGTGAGCCTCGCCTCACTTTTCATGGCTGCTGCTCAAGAGACACATCATCATTTGCCAGTAAGTCCAAGGATTATAATGACAATATCATACCTAGTAAAGAAAAACTCCCTTTCACAGTGGAAACTGCAATAAGGCATCTCTTTTTCTCAAGCAATAGACACAAGCATGCAGCGTACTTTTAAAAAATGAAAAGCACAGCGGAAACGACAGACATCTGCTGTCTATGCTGTCATAGCTGTGTCTGACTTTGTTAAATATACGGATGACTAATTGGCTAAAAATGTTCTCATCATAGAAAAGAAAGTGTTGTTGCAGTGATGCACTTTTGCTACTTGCAAATACACAAAAAGACACATAAAAATGTAGATAAGACTTTTCTTTCTCTATTTACTGTATACTCTATATAGTCTGTGTAGTAGTGTATGAAAGTAGCAGACTTGATAGCATCTAATAGCAACTACACCACCATCTCAAAAGTTAAAATTCAGCCTTAAATTTCCACACAGTCCAGCATTTTATGTTCAATTTTTCATCTTTAGCCTCAAACCACAATACAGATGAAAATAATTATTTTTTATTCTTTTGGGGAAATATCTTTTTAATACAATAATTTGATCCACTAATAAAGAGTGAAATGTTTATTTTAAATGATGTTGAAATGATTATAATGAATTATTACACTGACACTGACAGATGTGTTTGAGTTGGCGAGTCCACATTATGAATGAATGTCCTTCCTGGAACTCACTATTGTTATGATGACACCTGGTGGTGACAAAGTGAAACTACAAACTGTGTGAGACGTGAGTTCAACAGTCAGTCACCCTGTAGTTTCATTATTTTCGACGGACAAACCATTTTTAATCTCACAAATACTTCTGTATTTCAAGTGTTGTGAAATTAGCCATTTAGATGAAGATTATCAAACAAATGAAGAAAGAAAATGAGAGAAATATCAGCAGATGTCCTTCACGAAGCAGGAAAAATCACTAATGCACTAAACGAATCCTTCATTTCCGTGTTTACTGGCCTTTACGAGAGCTAACATTATCTCTGCTGTGTCTGACAGTTTCAACGGTGTTTTTTAAGAACGGTATTTATCATGACTTAAATATAAAGGAGAGAGAAAAAGAGCAGGAAGTATAGAGCCGTCATGTGGATTTCAAAATAAAAGTGACCGGAAGTGACTCATTAGTGGTTCCTTTTACAACAGAGCTTTTTTTCCACCGCTGCTGCAGGCCTCTATTACCATTACTAGTGACAGACTATGAAATGAACCAGGACACTGCTCCATCATTTTGCTTGACTGTGGGTCCATGACATGTTAGTTAACTTGTGCTTTTAACCTTAATGGACTGAATAAGCCACAACAGAGGTTTGATAATGTGTCTCTGTGAGATCCGCACTCTTATGCAGTGATGTGCAACTCCTGCATGCAACAGGCAAACACACACCCTTAAATTGAAGATGGTGTGAATGCATCATAGATTTCAATTATAATGTGGCTTTCAGTGTCACTGTTATTGTGACCTCCAACACATATGCCTAGAGGGGACTGTGTAACAGCTGATAGATGGGACTAAATACACAAATCATTTGTGTGCACGAATGTCTAGACTTAACTGGTGTGTGCGTGTGTGTTTGCGTGAGGCAGGATGTGGAGGTCAGCTACTATAGAAGCTCTGTCTGAAGTGACTGGATCAATGCAGAAATGTGCACTTTAATGGCTCCAGGTGTATCTTTGAAACACGTGTGATTGGGATAAATTGAAGAAAGAGGTTTAACTTTGTATTGATAATAAATTTATGCTTATTCATACAGGTCAGTAAGGTCTCAGAATTGCAGTCAAAATTGCATCTGCCCATTGTTGCACACCCACAAAGCACATGAAGCACACACAAAAGTACAAGTTGTCATAGGTACTGTTTTTCCAATATACATATATTTCATGATGTTCATCAATATAATAAGACATTGATAGATTTACACTACAATTATTTTATGTACTTTAGTTTTTCATTCAGTCTCCTCTCCTTTGCGTTGAGTCAACCTTGCTTAGTTTCTAATCCCATACCAAATGACAGCACAATAAATCTATCAATAAATAAAAGCAAAGGAAAAGAAAAAGGTCAAATAAAACTGAGCACATTGCCCGTGATCCTCCAGTCCTGTCCCTCCTGTAAGGCCAGACGACCAGGGGCAATATGGGCCTTCATCCCAGAAACCCCAGTCCCAAAGAGAAATCAAAATCTTTCCTCAAAAATAAACAGATTTAAACAAAAAATATATCTTGTAGGTACAAACGGCAATCTGATGTAAACTGTAGAATCATTCTAAGCATTCTGGACCATTGAAGGTTAAAAATACTTTTTTCCAAATAACTTCCCATTTTCTTTACCTTTACCCATCAGTGCTTACACACAAACAATTCAGTGACATCTGGAGTTATTACTAAATTGATGCAAAAGAAAAACACAATATTTGGTTCAAAAATAAAACATGTTAACATATATTAAGTAGAATATTGTATGTTTATAGCCATCCAGTGAACATTCAGAGACTCAGGTTCCCTCCTATCGCTGCATTCGTCCCATTTGGGGGTGGCGGTAAATGTTGGGGAACATTCCCCCCTCTGTACATATTAGATGACGTTTGGTTGAAGGATTGGATCTTCTGTCGGTCTCTTTCATGCTGCTGGTTTCCTTCCAAGTTTGAATCACAAGTTCACGAGTTACATTTCAAACCTGGAAGATGGTCTGAACACTTTTTCCCTGTTGGCAACTTGCATTTCGGACCACCCCCAAATGACCTGAACGCAGCGTTAAGTTGAGATCGCTGAACAATTCTCGAGGTTGACATATCGACAATATTCTCCACTGAATCATGTTCCCGTCCCACCAAAAATGAACGAATCACAACAGAAAAAGTGCCACGGTGTTAAAATATATGCACACTTCTTTTCATACAGACAGTAAAGCAACAGAAAAAAGAGAGCACTCACTTCATTTTCACTATTGTGTTCAAATTGGTTGAGCACTCACAACAGTAGGATTTATGGAGAACACAGAAGTCCTACCCCAATCAGTAGTGTTATTTCACTTCAGTCCACTGTGTGGTTAACTCCTGCAGGATGGCTAAAAGGACCACATTTGTAACCCTATAATGATTTTCTATTGCCAAAAACCCAATTTCATAGTTAATAATATAGTTTTTGTCCTCATATATATTTTGGTAAATTGCTAATACCTTAAACCTGAGGATATAGGACCCCCTACTCCCCAAAACACCCCCATATTACAACACCAAACAATGCAGATTTTTTATTATGTTTTTCTTGGTTTATGTCTAGTAGCTATAGTTAGTTTATGTCTGTTCGTTTTTGAACTTGGCAGCACTATGGAGACACAGAAAAAAAGAAGAGTTGTGCTATTATTAGTTACAGGATCATGTGTCTAAAAACTTGTTACAGATTAAAGGAGCTCTTCAGACCTGGATACACACGGTGGGGGAGTCTGTATTTGAGATTTGGAGCATGCGGTCCTTATGTTTTGGTTTAATTTGCATATGTTAGAATGGCGCTCTCACAAGCCAAACTGACACACCATATCAATAGTGTGCGCTAAAAGGTCCTGCAATCGTGGACAACTCGGGTAAGGGTATAAGCTATTTAAAACAGACTGGGATAGTTTGGATAACCTGTTTCTCTCCACTTGTTTTTGATGGCAATTGGCAGCATAAGCATGGAAATCTGGTCTTTGGTAATCTTCTGCAGTTTACTTTTGCTCTGTTTGGAAGGAAAACTTGTCGGGAAGCGGGGAGGAGCGGGTTTGTTACGGTTCGGGTCCTTCCTAATAGAGCTGGCCGGCGGATCTGCAACCTCTCTGCTTGTGTACTTCAGTGGTCAAGGAAACAACGTGCCCTCACTCTGAGATTTAAGCGGCCTAATCTGTCGGGATAAACTGGGGATATTCCCAAGACAGAGCTATTCTAACACACACACACACACATTGATGCACCTGCGCACACACAGACACACGCACTCTCTCTCTCTCACACACACTGTATGATTCAGAATCAGTGAGTTGAGCAAAGGGGGGCAGGTTGGTCTTCTCAGCTGGTGGGGAAGATATAAAGTCGCGTTGAAAAGAGACAAGGCTACTAAGGCTTTACACACACTTGTTTTGACATTTGTCGACGTTGTAGGTGGTTTTGTGGCCGCTATATCTTTGCAGTGGCTGTAGGCTACTGTAAAGCTAATAAAAGCTTTATGCATTTTAGGATTGTTAACAATGGCGTTAGTGGCAGTTACTTCCTGTTAAGCATTTATGGAAAACAGGAATGCACACTTTGATTTGATTGAATGACTGAACTCCAAGGATTTTAGAGCTTAGATTTACCACGACGAGTAAAACTCTTTTAAATGCCATTTACCATTTTAAGGAATTTTTGTTTAAGTCATCTCGTGTTGCACAAGGCCTTAGTTTGACAGAGCATTAAAAAACAAGTGCATCACGTTGCCCTGCTCTCCTGCTCACGAGGGCAGCATGCACAGGAGTAGATGTCAAAACAATTGTTTAAGACCAGACCAGCGAGGGCACCAATGAAAGAAATAACAATAGAAGCCTCTCCCTTGTTGCTTGGCAGTGTATAACGCACGGAGCTGAATTACAAAAAACACACCAGACAGAGGTAAAGAGGAGCTCACTGCTGTTGGCAGCAAATAGTACTGATTGCACACTTCCTCTTTACCTGTCTGTTTCACACAAAAATATACTATAATAAAAAATAGAATCTATTATATTTAAAAATGAAAAAAGGCCTTAACTATAGGGAGAAACACTGAGACAGAACCACTGCGCTAGCAAAGCACTCTTCAAAGGAGTGCTTCTAGTTTTTTTTTTTTTTTGAATAATTGCTTCTCGCGTCTGTCACTAACCCTTTGACTGTAAATTTCTGAGCCTTTCCCCAAAGTTGCTTGACTAAAACTCAACTGTGAATCTGACATTTTACTCATTAGCCTCTGTCCCTGTTCCTGGATTTGCAAAATAAGGCTGAATTGTCTCTTCTTTTTTTTTTTAATGTGCTCTTCACGTGGAGAGGTTCTGCTGCACGAGGATCTCCTTTGGCCAGGCTATTGACCAGCCAGACAGCGCCATCAAAAACAAGGTTGTTTGTGCATTTTAAACAGATTCCTTTTTCTGCAGTCAGCCACTCCCTCTACACAAACTACAAGTGTGAGGGTGTGTTTGACTGGAAATGTTCTACAGTAACTAATAGAAGTAACTGAAGACTAAGGCTTTTCAGTGTCCATGTAGGTAGCAGGCCGGTGAGAATTAACCTTTGCTTTATGGAAATTAATCAATTGTCAAATTATGCAATGGCCCTATTGTATCACCTGGCATTAGAATTGTTTTGCAAGCCCATATCCACAGTTTGATATTAATGACATCTCCACTGTATACTGTAAGTGTAATGTTAATCATCATTATTACAAAAGAAAATAATTTGGACAGATTGAAAGTCTAATCCTGTCTATCCAAAAAACTTACCCTTACAGCTATTAACTAGATCTATTTTTCTCCTATGGTTTGTATGACCGACGTTTTTCGACACAAGTTTCATCGCGTGTATTTTTTTTTTTCTTTAAAGATACTTACATTTACATGTGCTACGGTAAGACCATTTGCACTAGACTGCAATGAAGGAATGTTTTCGAAATAAGACACTACGTAATATTGAAATAAAAAAGAAACATCTACAGACATTGGTCCAACTGTACTACGGCAGTTTCGAAATCATCAGAAGAAATCGAGGTGTTCAAGCATGCTAAGAGACAGAAGAGGGTCAGGACGTTAAAGACGTTACAGATGAAGGTTGTTAGGAGGAGAGAGATGGAGAAAGAGAAATGACACTCAGATGGAAAGGGCTGGAAATGATGATTACTAGGGATTAGTTTAACAATTCATGCATTACTTGTATGTTAGATCGATATCAGTGAGCATTAACTCTCTCAGAAAGCCAGCAAAGAAGCTAAGACTTTTTGATGACATCAAGTTATAGAAATCTGGAGCTGAAGTAAGAGCATTTTCAAGGGCAGTTTTGTCTCAGATTTTTGTAACTTGATGGACAAGTTTTAGCTCTCTGGCTTATTATGGGCTGGCTTAGTGGACACGAGTAACACGGATGGACTCGAAAATCAACTGGTATTTCATCAGTTAAATGGAGACTAACCCCACTGTGCAAAAATACACCAAAAAGAGAGAGCGTAAGCAGGGGACAGACGGATGATGATAACATGCAAGATACACACTTTGATTAATAGGCAGTATTTAACGCTGAAGCATACGTAAAATTAATACAAAAATTAAAAAATACAAAATGCACACACACACACACACACACCTACAAAACAGTATATATCAGAATAAAACTCTACAAAGAACTATATATATCAGTTATGTAACAATTATCGCCAATCGTTGTTTCCTTTTCTGTTGTTGCATCGTCACAAGTGTTTGGTTCTCGGTATGGCAGGTTAGAAAAGCCAAGAGTACCCAGAAAGGAGACAGGGCCACACACTCACAGGACAAATATTGACAGGGGGTCCAGAGGCGAGGTGGTGGATGTGGGGGAGCCATGGGGCCCTGAAGGGTTTAGGGGTGTTATATTGAGGCTAATCGCGGAGATATATATCTATATATAATAAATTATTTTCTCATGGTTAATTTTGTAATCAATTTGAGGGTTTTTTCTGTAGCAAGGAAATTGGGATTAGACTGGGGTAGGAGCAACTCTTCTTAGGTGCTGAAGTACACTGTAGAAAGAAAGGAAAAGGAAAGGTGTTGAAGTTTAATTCATAAGGTTTAAATTAATGCAATGCAAATTTGCCAACAACTTTCTAAAGATTTGCAGATTTGATTTTACGCTTGCTTGAGATAACAATGACAAATCTTTGAAAAAAAAAAAAATTAAGAGGATTCTTACCAATAATGACGATGAGGACAATCACACATATCACACCCAGGATAATCATCATCTGTAGTCAGTAGATTTTCAGAAAAAGATGTTAGAAAGTTAGAGTAAATTTAAAGTTTACCACATTTGCACTATGTGAAAAACAAAACTTTAAAAGCACAAAAATACAAAACAAAAGCCATGTAATAGACACAAAATTTAACTATCACACCAAACTTTCACCTGCCCCCATCTGTATTGTTAATTATGCTCACATATTATGAATTTCTTAACTGTCATCTAATCCTCGGTTAAATTAACCTCAAAGACCTCAAATTCTAGCATCCTCTGACTTTTTTTAACATTGCACAGCATGAGCGCCATGAAAGCAGCACGATGATTCCTAAAGCCACATGTCATTATGTAATCTAATGATGATGTAGATTGTATATGTCCAATTTATACCCTCAAACAACCAATGACACAGTGACATTGATGTTCCAGAAAAATGACGTTTGTGAGCAAAGCCTCTAGCAGAAAATCACAGCTATGATTGGCCACACATTCCTAGAGGTGTTCCTTTCATGCAGCCTTCATGCACATGTATTTGCTATTGGAATAAGCATGTCTGCATGTCCTCACCTTGGCGTTCTTCCACCAGTATTTATTCTTCAGTTTTGCAGCACTGGTCTCAAACTGAGAGGCTCCAGCCTGCAGGGCATCAGCCCTGTCGTCCAGTTCTGACAGCTTCTGATCACGCTCCAGAACCTTATCCACGTTTACACGCATGATATCCACCACCTGGGAAAAGACACGCAAAGCAATGTAGTGCAATCATCAGATATCAAGACAGGATGAATGTGTGTGAGGGTCCGACAGGGTTGAACTGTCAGTTACGGATTATGATTGAAAGCTGTTCATTAGGTTTCATGTCAAATCATGGTTTCAATGATGAGTGTTTAAATTTGTATAGTATGTATGTATGAGGGCTGAGTCACCACTAAGTGACCAACGAACGATGCAAAAACTCTTTCTATCTGAGTCTGACCACGGTGGGTTTGCAGTGAGGCGAGCACTCACCTCATCCACCTGCGCCTGTGTCTGCTGCAGACGACGGTTGCTGGTGAGGTTGGGAGGTTGATTCCCTCCCTCTGGTGCAGGGGCTCCAGCGGCTGGGGCAGACCTAATGACAGAAAAATACAAATATTCAGGCGTTACATAAAGTGTACAAACCAAGGAAAAGTTTAGAAAGCCTTGAAAACAATAGTAGCAAGTAAAATAAGTAAATGAAATGCATCTCAGGAAAAGACAGAGTTTGGCTTGAAAAGCAAATAATCAGCTCTTAAAGATCCAGATCCATGTTCATATTTAACCATGTTTTAAATGTGTAATGCAAAGTGTAATAATGTGTCTTATTCTGCCTGTCTCCTTTAAAGGTTCATGAGTGAGAACAACAGGAAAAATGGCTTAGTAACAAGACAAAGATTTAATTTGATATGCTCACAAATATATAATTCAGGGGAACCATTTATTGTTTTTAATTCACTCAGATGTTTATTTGCTCACAGTGTGGAGTTTTGCTGTGGACTGAACAGCGTTGGGAGCTATAAGACAATGACATTGTGATGGAGACAATGTTGGTATTTTGCTGTTTTCCAGAAGGACATAAAAGATTTAGACGTGGGTATTGAGACTCAAGTTAGAATCCGATCTAATTTGTAGGATTTAAAAGCTCTTCTGTGTTCCAGAAATTAACAATTCACTATGTTTATTGCTGGAGAGTCCAGATGATGACCTTCTATCACAAAAAGAATCAACTGCTGTGGGCTTTGCAAAAGTCAAGTTGATTAGTCATGTCATGCTGTATTGTGACCTACATAGACTTATTCTTTTGGATGCACTATGCACCAGTAATGACCTCAGTGAGAGACGGGCAGTTTAAGTAAGAGTGTCATTTAGCACTGAAAAGTGAAAGCTACATGAAAAGTGTCTCGTCTTCATGTTGACATGAACTTGTACCTCTGCTCTTTGCAGCAGGAGAAACAAATACACTAGAAAAACAGATACAGTAATTTATAAATGTTAATTCAATATTTTCAAAGAAGCCCTGTAGCTCAGCTGAAACAAAACAACTTCCGTCTCCTTTATTTTTTCGTTTTCTTTCTTTTCACAAGTTACATGAATGACGAACAATGAAGGCTTGAGTGACAGCTTCAGGGTACACAGCGAAAAACTACAGACCAGCTGTATGTCTCACGCAGACAAATGATTAGTGATCCAAGACTCATCAGAAACACAAGAGCACAGCATCATAGAACAGCTGAGCCACTATGTAATGAAATATGTCGTCAGATTCACCAAAAATGCATTGTTCTCTCCTAATTCTCTGACACGCCATACTTTTTAATATAAGACAGGAAAATGAATTCTAGAAATACAATTTTCTTCTGAATGCAATAATACACTGATTTCTTGTATTTGTGTTTCAAAGAAAGAAGCTGCTGAAGGATAAGGGAGATGATCAATACATTGGTATCAATAAAACTCTATTCATTGCCTTTCCTAAACCTGCAGGGACAGGAATTAAGTCTAGTTCTTTAATTTTGTTGTCTAATTTGAAAGATACAGGTTCCACCACAATGAAAATGTAACCCTGCATATCATCTCTGAAACGCAGAATGGACAGCAGGCACAACTGCAACCACACAAAGCAAGCATCCATGATAATAAAATGAAGAACAAGCAAGTGCAAAATATTATTAATAAGATATGTTTATCTCAACCTCATATATATCATAATATCAGTTTACCTTCAATAATAAGTGCACATATCAATCAAAGGTTTTAACATGGTCTTAAAATTAAATCTTGAATTTTCTGTGACCTGATGTAGCAGCACATACATTCAAAGAAGCAAATGAAAAAGCTTAAAAGGCTTAAAGTTCCTGCATTTTGCATGTAGTCTGGAGCAGCTCAGCAGGCTTAATTTAGCATGTTTTATTGCTGTCTATCGATCCAAACAAATCAATAAAATTAGAAAGTGAAATTGTTTACTGGTACTCGATGATAATGCCAAGGCTATAGTATAGACCTCAGTTGTAACCAGGCTACACTACTAATGTGAGACAAAACTCAGTATAAAGGTCACCTTTACACGCTCACACATTACTAATCCTCTAACAACAACAAATCCTTTTGAATAGTAGGCCTGATGGTGCTGGTGGTCCCGCTCAGCTGCCACCCAGCCCCAACAGAAACAGGCAATATAAGACAGTCATATCTATGAGGAATAATTATTATGCGTCCTAGAAAACATATACTGTTTTATGACTTGAGATTACAGTGATCATCGTTCTACAGTGACAGTATGTTTACAAACCAGCAACTATATTAGTGCAAAAATCTGATAAAGAATCGTCAACACTCACTGCCTGATATTAAACTGTACAACATCTATGTAATTACTCCGCGCTTCTTTTCACCTGCCAGCAACGAGTGTCACCACGAGAGGTGTGATGTGTGCCGAGGTTCACGCCATCATCGCCTCTGAACTGGCAACCCAACCAACCAGGAAGACTTGCTAGTGCAATGACAAGATTCCTCACCAGCTTCCACATCCCGTGAATACCGCCCACTGTGTTCGGCAGACTGGAAGCTCCACACCCAGGTGGGGCCACTGTTTCTGATCGGTGCACAATCTTCACTTTTAATTGAAAATGATAAGCTGAATTGGGTCTCTGAGTGCTCCGCTGATTGTGGCACCTCGGATAGTAATATCACCTCCTGTTCGCTGGTACATTTCTGGATTTGATTGATGCAGTCAACAGGTATTGGTGGTGAATGTCTTAAAATCTCAAAAAAAAAAGCCTTTTCCTCTTCAGCCTTTTGAAAAACTGTCACTCCCTGCTGATGATTTTTTGAGACGAGGTCGAGTTTCACCATTTTCAAAGCACAATAGTCCTCTATTGAAAGACAGAACAGAAATAAGAATTCAC
This sequence comes from Holacanthus passer, assembly GCA_025331565.1. Classification (NCBI taxonomy): domain Eukaryota; kingdom Metazoa; phylum Chordata; class Actinopteri; family Pomacanthidae; genus Holacanthus; species Holacanthus passer. Next base: position 10,047,892 of record JAFREQ010000005.1, read on the forward strand.
TTTGCAATCAAACATAAAAAAATAGAAAAAGACCTCTCATCTGAAAAAGGCAGCTAACCAAACACTGTGGGTTGGTATCAAATTCCTCTCTGTGCAGTCCACTGCTAATGTCATATTTGGTGTGACAGCTAAATATATTCATCCTTCTTTCAAGACGGAGCTTATAAAAATAGTGTCGCCCTGTGGTTTCCAAAGAGTGCTGGTGCGACACTGAGGGGCCCTGTGCCAGGTTTTCAGGGGTCCCTGATGACACCTTACGTACTCTTAAAATAGATAGATAGATAGATAGACAGATAGACTCATGGATTTCTGTGTGTCTGCTCAGTGTCATGAAAAAGCATGCTGCCTGACTCTGAGCACTGGACAGCGACATTTCAGCACTGGACAGCGCCACCACCACCAGCAGCAGCAGCAGCTCAGGCCTGAATGTGTGTCTGATCCCAGTCTCATGGTCCTGAACTGGATCCTGAACCACAACACTGTCTCCTTTCATTTCTGACACAGCAGGGCCTCCATCGTGTCCTGGAAGACATCACGTTTCACGACGAGCACGACGGGCCTGTAAATACACTGAGAGCCTCATCGAGGGCGGGGAGGATTTTGGTGATTTCAGGCAACTGGATGAAGCATTATAACCAAATCTTGATGACAAAATGTGGCACAATTCAATGACATATCATGTGTTGGCACCAGGGCTGTTTTTAACACCTGCTGTGCAAAAACTCACACACTGGCTCGTCAAGGCCCTTTTTTTTTTTTTTTTTTAGATTTTCTCCATGTGCACAAAGGGACAATGCGAGAAGGACATTTTTGCACGACTAGTTGACGCGATCAGCCTGAAACATGGAGAGATGTGTGGATGTCCGCCCTCGCACGACAATCGACGACATCCAGTAGGAGGCTAGGCTATCCCCACCCCCCGCTGGAGCCTGCAAATATCAAGCGAACCAGGCCTAAGCCTACTTCAGGGCTAATAATATCATCGTCTATAAGAAGGTCTGCGGACTGTTCGTCGAATAATGTCGAAGCTTTTCCGCGATCATCATCATCACCATCGTGTCCTTGCTGTTTCTAGAAGGAGCCTCTGGGAAAAAAATGAAGGCCTACAAATGTCCACTCAGGACAAAAAAAAGGGTTTATTACACAAGATGGTTTTTTTTAAATGAGGGGTTAATTAGCATGTGTGTGTGTGTGTGTGTGTCCTTTATCCAATCCAGCCGGTCCAAACTGGACAAAAACGCGTGCGTAATGGTTCCAGTGAAAAAGCGCCAGACAGGCTGAAGAAAAAGAGACGCGCAATAAACACGGAGCTCGTGCGCCGAGTTAAAGACAAAAAATAGGGCTAATTATCTGTTTAAAAAAAAAAAAAAGATGGATGTGTCCGATCCAAGGTTAGGCCTCTATGTTAAGGCTTGATCATATTACGAGAGAGGGGGAAAAAAAGGTGATACACAAGAGACCGATCAGACACCATAAATCCCAAATTGTCCGGGGATCAGACAGGATGAAATTAGGATTCACGCGAAAACAAGCAGCTTTACTTACATGTTCCTGGTGGTGTTGGCTCACAGCTGTGCACGGACCCGGACTGGAAATGCTCCTCTTAAGTGGCTGGCAGATGGATGTGGATTTGCCTCTCTCTCGCCTCTGGCACCCCTCTCTGCTCGCTTCTCGTTCGCCTGCCTTATAAAGCCGAGGAGGATGTCTGTGTCTCTGAGATGTGTCCTCTTCTCTATACACACACACAGACACACACACAAAAAACCCAGTCTCTTTTCTTCGTCCCTCTCTTTGCGATGCGGCACCTGCGGCTGAAACTAGTCCCTCGGAGTCGGCGGTGGAGGTGGAGTAAACAGCCGCCTGGATTAGCTGGACAAAGATGGCTCGCTGACGTCAGTCGTGGCGAGCTTCATGTTGAAATGGGTGGCCTGCTAGAGGACTACAAACAGGCTGTTTTAATAGCCCGGACAGAGGTGGTTTTATTTGTAGACACTCTTAATAGGAGTCTAAACATGTTTCATTTAGAGGCATCGCATGTTAGGGTCGTGTTTGAGGTTTAAGCTCCTTTAATAGAGCTTATTTTGATGGCAGGTCTGTGTGTCAACAAAATGGCGTTCATCTAAAGGGGGTGTGGCGAGCTTCACAGTAAGTGCCTGGTTATCATTCATAGTAAATATGGACAGAGATGGAGAGGAGAGGAAAGACACCTGGAAGCTGTTTATTAACCTTTTTGTTTGAAGAACAAGGTTTCAATATTATTTCAGTGTGATACAGTAAATTGTAATAATTAATGTGAGGGGAGTTTGAGCTCGGGGCCCTTCCTGCTCCCTCAGGGGTCCAAGAGTGAAAAACAAAATCTATGAATCATTAAAAATTATTCTTAGTATGGATTCAACATTTTTATAATAATTAGATGAGTCATACTCACTGACTTTTCCTACCAGAAAAAGTTAAATTAAAATTATGATCAGTGTGTGATGATCCATAACACTGGTCCATAACATGTATGTAGCTAAGCCATGAGGGATATGTACAAATGCTTTCCCTTCATTTGTTAATGTGAATTAAATTTCAGCTCTACCCTTTAAGTGCCCTTCTTGAGTAGTCTTGAATCTATTATCGTCACAGATGATGCCAAGAAATACATTAATGAAAGATGATGATGTTTTTAAGAGGCAGAATTTGTCGATGAATAATCTTGTCGTTTGTAGTAAATATGGATAGTGATGTAGTGGAGAGTAAAGACACCTGACAGCAGTTTACCAACCTTTTGTCAGAAGAACCAGGTTTCACTATTATTTCAGGTTGCTTTTCATTCAGTATGGTACCATAAACTGTATATGTCTGACATAATTAATGTGAGCATATTACGATCTACAGCTTGGCCCAGGCCCCAGGGACCCTTCCTGCTCCCTGAGGAGGCTTCTAGAGTTTCACAAGCAAAGTGAAAACAAAATCTACAAATCATTTTAAAATAAGTAAAGGATGGATTAAACATTTTGGTTCTAATTAGATGATTCATACTCACTCACTGTTTGTGCCCATAAAGGCTGAATTCTTACTAAACCATAAGCCAATACATACAATACATAATGTGTTTTCCCTTAATTTGATAGTGTGAATTAAATCTTGGTTTTACCCTTAAGTGCCCTCCTGGACCGTAGTCTTGAATCTATTATTTTCACAGTCGATGCCAGAAAGACATGAGTAAAAGATGAGAATGTTTTTAAGAGGTAGAAAATGTTAAATTACTGCACCATTAACCCAAAAAGAGTTAGTACTTGATCTAATCAATAATCTGTACAGCAATAGGCCTCAGCAGGTTTTTTCTTTGGCCCCATTTCATGCAGAAAAGCCAACATGTCTGTAAGTGGAATATAACAGGAATATCCATAAAGTAGAAACAAGTTAGAAAGGTGTTTAAATGCTTGAATACAGTGTCTCTCATAAATTATGTTACATTATAATCATGCCAATTTTGTTAGATATACTTTATTGTGTATATTTGTGTTGTACATCAGTGTTTAATGTTGTGCTGGTAACTAACAGTGAAGGAATCCAGAGTCTAGTTAAATTTAATCACTCAAACATCCAGTCACATATTGAACCTACTAAACCGAGCTTAACCTCACTCGACACATCAATTGGCTTTCTCTGCAGCGTTGGTCTCATAGGTGGAAGTAAATTACGCAGGCTGAAATCTCATGAGAATTTGTGCATCTGCTCTCAATCTTACCAATGAACTCTTGCCTGACCAAATACATCCTTTCTGGAACCACATAATATATACAAGCCTTATATATAGTGTGTGTTTCCAGAAAGGATGTAGATTCAATCTTGTGGTAGGGTGATGTTGAAGTAATGTATATATGATGTGTATTCTAGGAGCCCACATGGTGGTGCCATAGGATACCACATCCTTGAAACGTAGGCGCAGCGGTACAGACAAGCTGTGAAGAAAGTCATTGTCACGTATAATCTGTAACTGTTTCTCCCACACTGTGGATGTGGGAAGCATTGTATTATATAGGAGATACATGTACACTCACTACATGACCAAAATGCATCCCCCTTGTTAACCTCCCATCCCTGCTCTCCATCCCCTGGTAGCAAAGAGAGTGCAATGGCAGAGGGGTTGTTTAATTGAACATGCTAGTCCAGTCTGCCTGACTCATTGATCTTTTGTCTGACTGAGGTTTGTTCAAATTACCATCGGTGGCCCCGACCACAGCTCTGTTATATCAGTAGCCTCGCTGTACTGTGTATTGATAAATCCATGGTGTTGTCCACCAGGCTGGACTAGCAGGCAGATTTGTAATTGTGCCTTTTTTCCTCTCAGTCCTGCCCTTCTGTCAGTTTCATTTTGGATCTATAATACTGTCTGAACTACATCCTATGAATATTCAATTCGAAACAATATACAATTGTAGCCTATATACTCTGTAGAGCAGTATCACCTTCATGATCAAAGTGACAAGTAGCAATGTGGAGTTGCAAGAAGAGCGAGAGGATCATAGAGGCAAACTGCTGCCTGTAGTATTCCTATATTTCTATAATCATTCAGTTGTGTATGTGCCACTGAAAATATATACCCGCAGACCAAGCCGAAATATTTTAGGAGAGACATGACTAGATAAAGTTTTTACTATAGATGTTAGATGTGACCTGGGAGTGGTGCAGGTAATGTGACTGAGGAAATGAACCTGCACAAACTGCATCAGCTGCTACAGTTACATAATTCAAGGTGAAGTTTATACCGTCAAAAAAATGTCAACAATTGCAACAATGCCAATCGCTGGATACACTACTTACACTCAGTAGCCACTTTATTAGGTACAGCTGTAATGCAATCCAACTGCTCTGCCATAAAGTCTATCTTTATGATGTCTATAATTTTGTGAACACTGTCATAAAGGTGTTAATTAAATTATACATTATAGCAATGAGGCCATAGTCATTGTTGGTGTGGCTGCACTATGACTATGACCTCAGTAATAAACAGTCGAATTTACGCATTTCTGAACATTGTGAGCTTCAAAAAGATGGCTGCCACTGTGTGTATATTGCACAGCTCAACCGTGCAAGTCTTGATCTATAATTGATCAAAGCCTCAAGCCGTGACTTCTTCTAAAAAAACTGAGGCAGACATGATACCCCTGCCCCCACAGTTCTTCTGCTCGAAGAGTAAAATATTAGTAGAGAGATTTTAAGATTGGAATATTCTGCTCAGACATGATGAAACACATTGACACAAAACATAAAATAAAAAGTCTAGTCTGGACAAACTGGCAAAACCTTACCCCAGACTGAAAAAGAGTATAAATATCAACCTTAATATTTCAGTTGAGTCTCATGGATTTGCTCTTACTTGACATTAGTATGCATTTTCCTGTCTTATGTGGATCTAGTGGAAGGAATTTTTGCACACTTTGAGGAGATTTCCACATGAAACACAGTCAAAGAAGTGGTTGCAACAGAGCTGGGAAATTTATTTTTTGTTTAAAAGTGCCTTTACAGTACCCCATGAGGTATACAATTTTGATGAGACGAGACGTGAGGTTGTCAATGACTGACTGAAAGGTTTTGTGTATAAGACATTATCATATGGAGTTACACTCACTGTAAGAACAAACGGTTTCAGAATCTCAATTTCATGGCACAATCTAGCGACAACGGAAAAAAAAGAACAATGAATGCAGGAATAATGCTTTACATGATAAAATCCTGTCATTTAAAACTGAGGATTTCATTCACAGTTGTGGTCCTATTTTGCATCTGCTCACGTTCCAACAATCACAATCGTGCGGCACCAAAACTCTCCCTTAGCCCCTCAAAAGCCTGAAGCACAAATGTCTAAACAACCAAATAAAACATCCCTGGTGAGGTTCTCCACTTTCTAAAATAAACCTTTCTACATATTGCTTTTTTTTTTTTGGATGCATTTGTGCAAAAAATCTCAGTGACAATTAACGTTAACCAAAAGTAAACCCATACACACCTGGGACATGACTAACTGGTTTCGTGTAAGGAGTGATATTGCACTGCTTTTCAACAAACAAAAGGTATTATACTGGTGCCAGACATCTGTCAGTACACCCATGATACAGGCACCCACTGTGGGGTGGAGGTGGCGCGCTCCATGGCCTCCTCCACACCTTTCACACTTTCATCCACATCGTTGTTGACGAGAACCACATCAAAGAAGTGTCTATATGTGGTCGAAATGGCGTCGGACTCTTTCTGGATCATCTGCAGGTTTTCCGTCTAGATGACAAGACACAGAAAATTAGCAGTTGTTGGCTGATGAAATTTTTGTTTTTCAAAGTACTCAAATGTATTCAGATAAAGATTAAGCACCTGGGCAGCTGTGTTGGTCGGAGCGATGAACACCACAAGAGGCGCAAAGTCAGCAGTCCGCAAGACTTTCAGGGTCTACATTAAAACGTTAGAAAAAGAAGAGCAGAACTAGACTGATTAAATGCATGGAAACAGCTTGTACAGGGATAACATTTACCTAAATACGGTGCATGTTCAATACTAAAGGGATACCTTTTTTTGGTTGAAGTCTTTAATGGCATTGTTATCAGTAGGTTTAGTAGCAGCTCAGTGTAGGCAAATACACCCTTTACTTCACCAAAGACAGATAGTAGTCTAACTTACCTACACATTTTAGTTCATGAATTTATATTGCTTATTTACACTTTCATTTTTAATGAAAGAAATAAGGTTATATACTTCAAATGTTCCACTCCCTGTTAATCTGCAAGCAGTCACAGCAGTGTAAAAAGTGGCTATTAATGATAATGTAATTGACAAGAACAAAAAGTAAGGTTAGGCTAATGAATACAAAGTATTAAACACATTCAGCACTGGAGGTGAATTTTCCTACCTTTGAATATGATCATTGTAAATGCTTTCAAACTGCTCAAAGATGCATAAAAAGCCTTTGACTTTATTCGACTGACAGTAAATTTCACGCCATGTCTCCAGAACAACCTGAATGCTCACCTGTGGTTCTATGTCCAGCAGAGCGATTTTGCCTTGCTCGTGGATCTTCTGGATGGTCTCAATTTTGGTACCAAACATATTTCCCTGGAAGCTGCCGTACTCCAGTAGCTCATTTCCAGAGATGCACTTGGTCATGGCTTCATTGGAGATGAAATAATATTCCTGTCCGTTCTCCTCATCCTTGCGTTGTGGTCTGGTGGTGTCTGTGTACAAAATTACACATGATATAAGAATATATATTCAGACTTAGGCCAAAGGGCAACTGGGCTAAATAGCTATTCCCTTGAAAAAAAAAAAAAAGTCAACTTACGTGGTGCAGGATAGGAAAATTTCTCGGGGTATTTAGTCAATAGTGCATTTTTGATATGGCTCCTGCCGACACCAGGTGCACCTAAAAAGAGCAGACATTTTAATCAAACAAACTTTTCTGAGATCTTCGGTTCCCATAATTAAACTACCTTTACATTGTTTGGACACTAAAATACTTGTACTATGAGACAGTGTGAGAAGAAAGCTTCAGATGTTCTCTGATTTTCCAAGAACATGTGGATCGGTGTGATAATCAGCAGCGTCTTTTTATACCTTTAAGAATATGATACCATGAAATATAATGTAACTGAGCCAGGGCACTTACCAATAAGCACCAGTGTTTTCCTTGTAAAAGCAGGGAGCTGAACCACCTCCTCATAAGAAATCACATCCAGCTGGTCAAAAACTGCAAAAGAAGGGATTGTGTTTCAGACAAACAGCACCAGTGAGAAAACGTCCAGGAAACATGATTCCAGTGATCCACTCACTCGAGCTGTGTTTAGCCAGGTACTTGTCTTTGCACTTCTTTTTCTTTCCGAACGGGCTGCAGGACTGACTGCCCTCTCTGGCCTTGCTTTTACTGGCCACCCTCCTGCAGGAAAAGAGATTTAGGTCAAGCTGGGAACATTTCGGCGCAGTTAAGTGGTCTGTGCTGATTCAGCACTTTATGTCAATCTCTGGCATGTCATGGGAAGTGTGACCTCCTACTGGAGATAGTATGACAGAGCTGTTTACCATTCCTGGAGCTCTGGGGAGGGTATGAGCCCAGCGAAGTCAGCAAAATTGCTCTCCACTCTGCCTTGCCACCAGTTTGGATCCTGCTTGTTGATGATCTGAATGATGTCACCGGTTTGAAACTTCAGGCCTGCCTCTTTGCATGGGATGAGGTCATCCTTGGCGGGGTCATAGTCAAACTGGGCCCTCATGTACATCTGTAGATTAACAAAGAGACCATATGGTGTATTCGCTTTTTGCAAGAAAAAAAGATCATAACAAAAAAAGATCATAAACATTTGCAGTGTGTTTTTAGTGTCTGTAACTGGACATTAGTGATAACCTGTAGACCTTACCAATGTGTTCACTAAGGTCCCATCACTTGGGTCAGCTGTGAACATGACCTTTTTAAAAGTATCTTTCAGCTAACTTTCTGTCTTTGGAACTCAAATGACAATGAAGAACCTCTGCAGAGCTCCAGTGTTCTCCAGTTTATAATATTTATTTATTATAAATATTTATTATTTTAATATATATTTTGTTATAATGGGACTTCCCAACATATATATTTGGATTCTGCTATTCTGTTACTTGGGAAATTCACCCTTAAACAGAATTCACAAGTTCAAGATATGATCTCGGACAGCTCAATTCACACTGTGAAAATGAATAATTTTCCTCCAAGGTCCAATCATGAGGTCTGATTTATCTAATCATCAATTCGCTTCCTGCAGCTGATCTGCAGAAAATGTATAGGGGGGTAAACCGAAGCTACATTTCAACCCAAATGAGGTTCAGCTACAGAACATCCAATGGAGGAGCTGCAGAAAATACAGTTTGTTCATACTCCAGATAAGAATAGTAACTCCTCCTGGGATTTGATAATTAATTTTTGAGAGTGATCAGTTTATATACAAACCTTAACTAAACTGTCAAAGATCACAGCAGAATCACATGTAAATTCCCCACAGGGTAAATTATTACTATTGTTAGTAGAGTTCATGAACATTTGTGGTTTCCCCAGGTTACTCCAGTGTTAGTTGTACTCCGATAAAATGAAAATACTTACTGTGTTCTACAGTACAACTGGGTATACTGGAGAGGTCTGGTTCACCAAAAATGATATTCTTTGAGCATCAAAGTATGAAAAGCATATTAACTAAGCCTACATATTAATGGACTACAAGCTTTTAGGTAGACTGCCATCACTGACCACATCAAAGACGGTACTTAATGCAGCGATAAACTGCATTAAGATAAGAGCAACAAATGAATACAGGTATATTTTCTTTATGGTTATTCAATTAAAGCTCTTTTAAATTCAAATATGCTGTTAAATCAAGAGCTGTTGGAAAGCCGGCAGCCATTTTTATGCCACAGTGGACACACGAATGGCTGCCGGAGAAAATGTGTTGTGGCCAGTAGATGGCAGAATGAAACACGCTAACATACGTGTTTCAAGCCAAACTAGCAAATACTAATGCGCATGATGTTCTTTGGAGTTAAACTAATTTTATAGTCACCTGGATTGTTCATTGATTAACAGAAGTTTCACCTAATAAAGAACAAAATCCTTTTAAAAACTGAAAGAAATGCAATCAAACTCATATTTGTAGATTAGATCACTAAAAGTTACCATTGGATCTGAATGAAAAGCTCATTTTCTCGGTTTACTCATGCAAATTTAAAGAGAGAGAACAAATATGGAAGATGAAATCACTCATAACAAAAACACCAGGCACCACAAGACAAGAAGTGTGTATCCTAACAGGAGAAGAAGTGCATTACCTCACAGGCTTGGGATCGACTCTGCAGGTGGGGAATGATCTTCATCGTGACTACTCCGTTGGTTTCTTTCTGTATGCAAACGATGACACCATTTTACTCATGTCTAGCTGTACATATGCAATAATTACAGAAAGATTCCCGCTGACTTTAGTGACAAGTTAGAAGGCGTCAACTTACCAGGATCTTTTGGAGCTGATCTACAGTTTGGTTTGTCACACTTTTTCCATTGATTTCTGCTATTTCGTCCCCTTCATGTAAAGACCCTGGAGAGAAGGAGAAACCAGGAGAAGTGTAGTAACTACAAATAAGCTCTTGTGCGTTCCAGCTCACTTTCTGTATTGCAGTTATTATGGTCCTAATATGTGCCAGTAGATACTGAGGATTCATTCTCCTGAGAGATAAGACCAGAAATAAAAATAAGAAATGCAACAGAAGCATGTACCAAAATGACCAATGCAGTAAAAATCTATTTTTTACAGATTCATACAAGTTTGACAATGTTAATCATTGTACAGCCTGTGTGTGGGATCTATAGTATAAATGATGTGTTGAGTGAAATAAATGTCAGACATTTTATTGGTGCTTTTATTCTACAAGAACTGATCAGAACATGAGGCAAAATAAAACTTTCTTTCTAACACACACACACACACACACACACACCAGGCCAGCACACAAACACTCAAACCAGATTAATGTGTGATTAATTACCTTGTCTGTGGATCATGCCCCCGTGCAATATTCTGGCCACAGTGCACCTTTGTTTGTCGTTCAGCTTCAGAGTGACCCCCTACAGACAAGGACCACAGTCAACGAGGAGGAATCAGCAACACAAACATCGGAATATAAAAAGAGTGTGTGTGTGTGTGTGTGTGTGTGTGTGTGTGTGTGTGTGGAGATTCAGAGGGCGTACCATTGGCTCTGAGGGGTTCTTTTCAAATGCTACTTCTTTCATCTTGGTCAGCTCTGTGCCATTCATGTGTGCAGCACTACCATTGGTGTAAACCTCAGCTCCTTTATTCTCATAGGTTTGCATAGCAGCCTGTTTAAAACAAAAGATAACATTTATTGATTTACCTCACACAAAATGAAATCAACTTTGCTTTAAACCTTCCTTCATGCACATGTTCTAAAGATTTACAATCAGTTCATCTGGACAGATGAGATCACCGGTATTTCCAATAACTGCAGTGAAAGCTTTTTTCCAACAGCTATGTTTCATTTGCAGTTTCAACATATGTTCAAGGTTGAAAATTAACCCAGTGTTATAACACCTCATTAACCACGTCCAGTGATCTGGTCCACCTGGTTCGTGTGGTCATGGATACCACCAGTCCCATCAGGTGATCACGTCAAAGAATAGCATTAATGAAAGGAAGGTGATTCTTCTTAGCCAATCTTACAAAGTAAGTGGTGCTTGAATGAATATTCAAAGTTTGCAATAGAAATCAAAGAATAGACAATAGACAGAACAGTCCAATAGCAAGAAATCCTCAGAAAATTTCCATGCTGCCTTTATAGTGTCAACAAAGATGGTCTCTAGTCCAGATCGACATCAGAGAGAAGATCTGTGTATTTTTAAAGCTATATGACAAAGAGTCCTCTGACAAATAAAGACAATACTATCTTTGAGAAGCCACATTAACTGTATTAAGTACAAGACAAAGTACTTCATAATGATTCCCTTGGGAGTAAATTTGCATCCCCTGTGTAGCACTCAAATTTAATGTAGAACAATGAATGCGCAATATCAAACAGCACATAAGGTGGTCACTAAACTGACATCAGAGACACAATTACCTGCATCAGCACAAACTTTCTGCGTGAAAATGACACATCAGCACTGCTTCAGCAAAAAAAAAAAAAAATACATTATCTATCTTCCAGCATCAGCACTACAATAAACCAATAAATATCATTATCGCCCTCCTTCTCCTCCTCGCCTATAACCTCAGCCCTGAAATACTGTGCAGAACAGCAGTTTGCTATGTAACTTCCGCAATTTATACTGTAGGTTTATTTCTCTTATGAGTTTCATTTATGTCCTCTTCATTAAGAATATGTATTTTTGGTAAGATTATCTTTAATCTAATAATCTTCAATCTTCATTTAGATAAATAATAACAATAAGAATGCCATGTTCTTATTTTGTTAGACACTGTGAGTCATAAGATAACTGGATGCATGAGTCATGAAAGTTCATGCAGTTGTTTTCCTCTGCAACATGATAGTTATTTACCAGCCTTGTGCAGTCATATGTCAGGACTGTACAGTAGCAGGAGGGAGTGTTTGGACCATGGCGAACAGATGAAATTACATCCTCTAAGGAAAGGAATCCGTACAGCAATTTGGCTACAGATAAAAAAAATCATCACATATTTATCCTGAAACACCACATAGTCATTTCTGTGAAATCCTAAGGTGTCACTCTTTTCTATTCTTAGAGCAAAGCATTTCCATCTGGAGCTGCTGCAAGAACAGCAGCGAATTAATTTTGTGAAACCGCATGTTTGTGATCTTATGAGAAGTGTAAATGAAACTTTATGAAAACCTTGTTGTTGTATCGGCTGGTCCATTGTATAATGACATTTTCCCCCCAATTTTAAGGAACCATTCTGTGGCCCCATTAACTTTTAAACCTATATTCTTCCTATAGTTTTCCTCAATGCACAGAGCAGGAGATTTCCTCTCAACAAAGTGATGACGCTCAGGAGTAAGCAGGAAGGAAACTGACAAGGATCAGTGTAAAGGCCAAACATTATCACTGTGATAATCAACTGAAGCTATCTGAGGAATATCGGCAGATTTCTCACGTGCAGCAGAGGAAGTGAGTCTTACCACTACATGTTAACACATCTGATTAGATTTGAACTGGTGCTAAAAGCCTATTTTAATTAAATGTGTTTCATCATCAGCTCTTATCACCCGCACTGTCAGATATCAAACAAATAAGCACATGATTAAATGGCATTTATGTGGTTTGTGACAATGTGTCCCAATCACTGTTAACCGTCACTTGCCACTACGACTGGGGTCAGGAAGTCCTTTCAGAAACTTGAATGCCAGCTGTGGGTGTGGACAAGCAACAGGATAAACAAAGAGCCGGGTGGAAGGCGAAATGCATTCAGGAAAGAGCAGAACGCTTCCTGTTGTGGATATTTACTCATCTCATCTAAAGATGAGGTTTGGCTGTATTTAAAATAGATCAAACAGAGTGTGATAACCTTCATCTCTGGATCAGATAATACAAATCTATATCTATTATTCTACCTGCTTATCTCCATCTACAGTAGTACCATGATCTAATATGACTGATCACATTATAACACAGTCTGTCTCTTTCTCATCTGCTCTTTCTCTTCAGAGAGACATTAATTATTAATCCTTTCCCACTATAGGATTTAGGGTGGATCTCCGGCCAACAGCCAAAGAAGTATTGATTTCTTGAAGGTACACAGTAGGAGATCAATATTTCACCCAGATGAAACTCAGTCTATTTAAAAAGAAACAAACAGTGCGGGTAATGAGCCGATCAGACGAAGTCAAAATCTTAAATGACTACAAACCTCTTTGAACACATACTGGTAGAACTTGGGTAGATTACACAGAGATAACTGAAAGGCCAGTTGAAATCAGGGATGGGAATCTACAACTAGAAACGTTGAGAACCAGTTCCGAACTGTCAGATCCAATCGTCTGCCTCCAAGCTTATCAGTCCCATTTATCCATGCCGGCATGTTTTTCTGACAGTTGCACATTGTAAAACGGTGATGTCAAACTTGTGTGTCTACGCTGCTGGAAACTTGTAACAAGAAGGATTCATGGCAGAGAGGAGGAAATGGTCCAAACTGCGGTTTCATTTGCTAGTTGTGATTTCTGTAAAATGATCATTTCAACACCAACAGATACTGAAATATCTTTATACACAACATGGACTTAAATTCCAGGAATGTCATGTATTTAAGAAAACCTGAATGAAAACAAATGCTGTACAAATATTCTCTCATTTCATCCATTTTAGATGATGTCAGACGGACTGTTGCTACAGCTAAAACTGATCAGGAATCAGACTGATAAGCATAAATGATAATGGCACTGGTGTCAATAAAATTTTATCAATTCCCATCCCTAGTTGAAAACCATCTCATGCTTGGTCTCTTCTGACTTGCCTAAACTTATCTTGAGTCTTAAAGTTTGGACATTCACTTCGAGCCTGAGGCCATGACAGCAAACAGTAAGGCAAACATAACAAGTCGTGCAGTTGTTCTTGAGTTGAAATGCATGAATGAACGTCTATACAGGGCTGGTTCACAGTACGTCTGAAGTATGTGGAGGAGTCACTAAGGCTGAGCTGGAACATGTACAGAACACTCACTTTACTCATCAGCAAACGCAAGATAAAGAATCCATATGATAAATGAGTCAGATGTAAAATGTACACTCATACCACAACATGGCCAACATTACACAACAGTGAGATAACGCACCGCGTGACCTCACATAAAGGCCCTGATTTCACCAATCAGCACTGAGCAGAAGGACACTTTGGCAAGATTGTAGCTCAAGGCTATTGAACTGCAGACTGCTGATGTCAGGAGTGGAGTTTCCTCCCTTTACCATTTCCTCAGTAGCTCAGTGCTGACTTATCAGTTTCAGAGAAGAAGTTTAGCACAATGAGTTCCCTCAGTGGAACTGGCTGCCAAACTGGAGGCCTGGAGGTCGTTGAGGATTTGAGTGGAAACAGTTTGAACTACTTTGTACATGTGAGGCGCTGCCAAGCTTCGAGGCAGAAGTTTCGCAGCGTAGTCCGGTGTGAAGTTTACACCCAAAACAAGAGCCTGGTACAGGGTGATGTGGTAAACAACCTGCCTGGCCTCAGCTGACTGTTGACGCGAACATCTCAGTAGCAGTTCTGCAATAGCTGGAGTCAACATTACACAGCACTGAGACACACTGGACTGTGAACTTTATTCTCCATCTGTCTGACTTATATCATATTGCATAACACTGACCCCAAAATAGGCCTGCAGACTTGACTGCCACAGTTAAACATCTTAACATGACTATTATGGGATTAATACATTACCATTGCTATGGCTCTGCACTACTTACAGGCTTATTCGTCACATGATGACAGCTAGAAATATAGAAAGTCTGACATGTGATGCAGCCATTTCCTTATTCGTCAAAATGATTCCATATGTAGTTTTGAGGGGAAATGCAGAAGCGAAATTGCAAATGCAATGTCTACAACTAAAGCTGACTGAGCGACACTGAGCAATGCAGTGGTTCCTGACACACACCAGCTGATTTGAGGAGAAAGACCTGCATGTTCTTTGTTTCAGCCTTCAATACATTCAGATGCTGCAAGTTGGGTTATGAAAACAACAACTGGGTCTATTTTTAGAGATCTTGTCGAGGGGACAAAAACATGTGGCCCCAGCTCCCGGAAGCAAACATGCACAACAAAATGTGAGGTGCACAAAATAAAGAATGTGAAAAAAAAACAAAACCGAGATCCTACCTTGTCAGACTTTGGTTTGTTTTGGAGGAGCTGCTCCAGGTAGAGGTCTGAGAGGGCTGTCCGGGCGCTGTTCACAGACTCCAGGATGACGGCAGGTTCGTTTTTATTGGATTTTAACGTCATCTTTTCCCTGTTAGCTGGAGAGAGAGAAAAAAAACACCCTGTGAACCCGATCTGTGCCCCCTCGATCAAGGTCCGCGAGAGGCTGGACGACGAAGCTCGAGCGAGAGGAGAGATAAGAAAGACTGCTGGTGTGATAAGTGAGATGAAAGTCCAAGGTTGTGATCAGCAGCAGGTGAGATGCATGAAGTGTATGAGCTGCTGGACACCGCTGACAAAGCAAGTAAACATGGATCTCACTGACTGCTCGGAGGAGGCAGGCTCCTGCTGCCTTCACGTGACCGCCGCGAGCTCCCAAATCACAGCACTCTGGTTGTTTATGTTACCGTGCGTTGAGCTGTTTGGACACGGAAATGAAAGCACAACAGGCAACACATAACCGCTAGACGTTCTGCTGTATTTAGATTATATCCTTGCATATGTTAACCCTTGTGCTTTGTTTTGTATCTATCAATAAAGTTAACTGTAGTCTAAGAAACACAGCAAACATATACTTTGATATTTAGTTGCCTTGTTCTGTTCTAGTCTTTTATTACCCTTTCCCCTCTTGTTTTCTTATTGTTTTATACTACCAGAACCCCTTTGATTTCACAATCTGCTCCAACTTCCTACTTATCTCACTTTCATAAAAGTGTGAGAGTCGACTAATAATAATTACAGCTTATTGCCGAACAATGACTCATTAATTAAAAGCACCAGCATGTTATTTGTGCGCACCACATCAAGACACTCCGCTTTCATCTTTCTCACTTAAAGCAGTAGGTGGACACGCAACGCAAACACGAAATGTTCCGACAGTTCCTGAACGCAGCATTACCGCAGCGCTCTCAGCAGGGCCGCGCTAACAGGCAGGAAGCAGAATAACGGAGTCCTGATGACGCTGCTGCCAGCTGATCACGTGGAAACATGTCCATAATAGTATCGGTGCTAATTTAAACACAGGAATACAACAGTTATTATTAATATTAATATTAGTATTAATATTGTTATTGTTATTATTAATATTAATATTAGCATTAATATTGATATTATTAATATTAATATTATCATACATAAAGGCCATCACTCCTTGAACTAAATATGACATGATCTTCCTCAAATTAATACAAGTCTTTTTAATAATAGCCCTGGGCCCATGAAATATAGTCTATTCCCATGTATGTATCCTAATGTGTGCAGATGCATCATTAAAAAGCATACATACACATGATTTATATTTGGTACATGCAAAAGGGCATTATTTCCTTTGATGTACAAATCACTCCTGTATCTGTATAACTGCCTCCTGACCTCAAAATCCTCCTTCCTTTTTCTACAGACGACACCTTCATGACAAAATCAGACAATCAGACAGTTGACTCAGAGTGGAAAAAACAATGACTGAAGGCTGTCTCTTCCTTGATGTTACACTTAATAACAAGTTCGATCTGTTTGGGTGCTCCGTCATGTTTTGATGAATGTTCTTCTGTTAAACTCCCTGATTGTTTTGGGAAAAGCAGTAGGACCAAGACTAAGCTGAGCCCCTTCATTGGCTGATAACTGGGGGGAAAGGAGAGAGGTATTCAGCCCCTCCTTAAACAGTGGAAACAAAAGCAGATGCTGTGACAATAGCTACCTGTGATAGAATGGGTCAAGTTACTGTATTAGAAAAGGCCTGATTTGCAGACAGGTGAGCAGCAAATCCCATTTGCTATTTTACAGCTAATTTAGTTAACTAGTTAATCTGTTTTATCAGTGTCTTGTTGCATCACTAATGTCTCCTGTCCTGTCATTCTCAGTTACTCCCCATCTGCCCACTAGTTTCCCTTAGAGGTTCTGCAGTATCTTCCAGCTGAAGTCAGCTTAAAATATTAACCTTCAGGCTCTTTGTCACAGGAAAATACCATATATTATTATTTTTATACCATATGTTTAAATAGTGTAACTAGTTATGATCTGTATCCAAAGAAGTAATATTTGATATGTCACATAGGAAAAGCAGAGATATGACTATTGAAATCAATGAAGGCTGGATTCCTTTAAGCTGCTCGGGTTTCAGGGTGCTGCTAATGTGCACGCTGGCTTACTGGGGCTCTTGAATAGAACAGAGCCATTGTTATGGTTAAATGTCTGCTGTGAAAAAGGCTTATTGTCTCTGCCGTCATCTACTAATTATAATGATCATGAGATGAGACGTGTTGGGATCAAGGTGGCCACCACCCTGGCTGAAAATCTGTCACTTTTCATGCACTCTGCTCTTATAATCTCAAACAGTTTGTCTGACACCTGTCTTTGTTGCTGACTATAAGCTTGAGTTTATAACAAGCAAAGACCGGTTACTGCTTTGTCTGCTACACGTGAGTATCACTGAAGGAAGGAAAGAGGGGGAAACTATATTTTTCTGTGCAATAAACAGTGAAAAGATAAATTATATATTTCAGCTCTAAGAAAAGAAACTAAGACACCGAGGCCTCCTGAATTATAGGCAAACATACAGATGGTTTAAATTCATGTAGGAGCGCAGAAACTGGGCATCATGTTCTTCTTGCACATTTAAATTGTTTAAAAAGCTGTCACATTTGGCAGATTCTTCTTTTTCACTCATGTCGTTACTTTCTTTTGGGAATAATTATCACCTAGTTGGTAAGACTATCTTGAGTTTTGTGTTTTATGCTCTTGAATATAAACTGTAGGAACGCTTAAATGGCGGTAGAGGGCAGCATTACGCTTCGTAGTGCACAACCCGCCGGTAATATATACGAAGAAGAAGTATACGATCGGTGAGTACGGCGAGTCACCTGTGCCAAAACGCCTCATGTTTGGTGGCTTTGGTTAGTCACAATAAAACCAAAATCAGAGGCGGAGCTAGGATGTGCAACGTTTAATGAGTAATCTCGAACTATATTAGCATTTTAAGACATTTTATGAGATTAAAGTTTTACTTGTGTCACTCAACATTGCGTTCACTTTTATAACGGCAGGGTGTCCTATTGGGAAATAAGAGGGCTTATCATCTAAAGTGTTGGGTTTATTCTTGTATTTGCGGATCACAGCGGTCGTGTTTGCAGGATGCTGAGCTGGTTGAATGTGAAGCTGAGACCTGCCTTGAAGCAGGTTCAGACGCTGTCTGGTCCCACATGGAGACACAAGCTTCAGATCCGCGCGTGCTCTGCGCGTCCAGCCACTTTTCAGCTACTTCAGGACTGTCTCGGTGAGTTCAAGTACATTTAACCATCTGTGTGTAAAAACTCACTATTAACTCGTGCATATAAAATGATCAGAGCTCAACTATGGAGGGACGTCGATGCATTTTAACTACGTGTGGCTGAGGGATCACTGTCGATCTGAGGCTTCATACAACTCCAAGACCTTCCAGAGGAACCTGGACACCGGGACCATAGACCTGAGCATCCGCCCCGACAGGACATGTGTGGAGGATGGTCATCTGGTTCTCACATGTGAGTCAGTCATACACACAGATCTACCTAAACTGTCATCTGCAAATATAAGGGTGGGTGGGCTGAGGTGGTCTGCAGAAGCAAAGCATGTCCAAAGTGTTTTGAAAGTCTTGTCAAGTCATGATTCACTGTCTGCACCTCAGAATAGATCATTCAAAATAAATGCATCCTAATGACACATTAATAAAGTCATTAATCTTTCACATAATAATTGATCACAACCAGACAAATGGGGCAACGATCCAAGCGCCCAACTTGGTGACAATTCATTGCAAATTATTCATGATAATAGTACAATATCAACTAAGGTGGGTCCTGCAGTATTGCATAATCTTGTAGTCTTGTGCCAAAATTTGTGTTTAAGACAAGATAGTTTATTTTGTCTTTGCCACATTTTGCTCATGTGGTACATATTCTATTACTAAATTGTGTTTAATCAAATTGCCACAAACTAACTGACTCACAGTAAACCTGGGGTCAGGCAGCACTCCACTGGAGCAGTACTGGTTAGTCTGTGGGTGTTCAATGAAACTGTCACAGATATTCTGCTGTCTGCACTGTCAACACAGTTTTAACAGTTTATCTGGCCATGCATTTACGACACTTAAAGAATAACTAGCTTTGAAAATTGTTATGTGTGTTCCTACTACATTGCTGTGCTCAATTGCATGTAAAAAAGTAATGTTTTTTGTGCATGATAATAAAAGCCAGAACCTCATTTAGATACAGTTGAATGCAATATATGTAATATGCACTTGGCACAGTATGCATTACAACACATTTATTATATCAGCAAAAGTTTTGGGAACATAAGCACCAAGAAAACTGATAAAAGATGAAATTTAATACATGTAACCTCAGGTCAATGATTTACTTTTATCAAACCAATACACTGAAGTGGTGGACTTTTCCCTCTGCGATGGTGGTGCTTTCTTGTAATTACTCTGTTGTCAAATAATCATTCGGGTGACGTCACCCTGACACCCTGGACTGTTTTTGTTGCACAGCACAAATAAAGATAAATTTTGCTGTTCATGGACCACATTCTATGGACACATCAATAGATGGACACAATGAAAGAGAATGTAAAAGTCATGGCTTCAAACTCTAATTGGTACTTGTGCAGTTGTGTCCAGTAAACCTGACCTCCAAGTAGAGCTGCAGTGATTAGTCAACAAATCCATCAGTCGATCGAGAGGAAATTAATCACCAGCTGTTTTGATAATCAATTAATTGTTTCTGTCATTTTTCAAGCAAAAATGCCAAACATTTGCTTCATCCAGCTTCTTAAATGGAGGAAATTTTGTCATTTTTTATAGCAAATGAAGGCTCTGGAGATTTCACTGGACAAAGAGGCAATTTGAAGATGTCACTTTGGGCTCTGGGAAATTAATTTTTCACATTTTTTTGGCATTTTATAGACTAAACAATCTTGAAAATAATGGGATGATTAATCAAGAATGAAAATAATCTTTAGTTGCAGCCATACCTCTGTGTCATCACTCACTGCTCTGCTCCCCCAAGAGGCCCCAGCAGGCACAGTGGAACTAGCTTAAGCAGCACCAACCCCCAACGAGCTGGAACCATCCCTTATTCTGTCTCCAGCAGCAGCCTGCTCTGGCACACAAAGAGGAAAATCAGCCATGTGGGATTTAGCTGCCTTCTTTTGGAGTAAGAGGAATAAACGGTCCCACAGCAGCCAGGTGTGGAAAAGAAAACAGGTGTTAGTGTCCCCTGGCAGCTGCTCATGTGTGCACCCTCATATTCCCCCAAACCTTGTGACCCCACAGCCCAACTTCAGTCAAGTCTGGCATGAGCAGAAAAATAATTATAGCACTAGAACATTCAGTTTTTTAGAATAGGGAGCATGATATGACTAAGGAGATACCATCATGGCAAGCTGTTAATACCATAGCAGTGCAGGCAGAGTGTGGCAAACTAGAGAGACCCATACTTTCTATCTGTTGCCATCTGTCTGGTTTATGCTACTGACTTCAGACTGGCTGGTGCCTGTCTGTGGGCTGCTGGGATCCAGCAGTTTTTTGGATGCTGCACTTGTTTATGTGTCTGCACAAGAGTGGCACTGAACCTTATATAAACTGACAAATGAGGACAGTTGATGCACATGCTCCTGTGGGCAAAACTGGCCTCTGTGCCTCTCCCTGTTAGTGGCGCATATTCAAGGTCAGCTGAGTCAGGGCGTGCACACCCTATCCATGAACATTGGCCCTCATGGACTTGGCTCGCTAATTGCTTAAGATCCAGCAGATCCACTCATTTGCTGTATTCTTACAGTACATACAGATAGTAAGCTTTTATGAGCTGTCCTTTATAACCTGATGTCCTCCAGTACAGAGAAAATCCGTAAAATAAAGATAAAACACTATAAAATGGTCTCAGACACTGAACTCAGTTTAGCTAAACTTAATCATTGTTATACTTTACTAACCCAGCAATGTGATTAAGTGACCAAGTACTTTGCCTGTGTCACTTTGTAACTGGGCTGAATTAAGCCACCAGGGAGGCTTGAGCTGTGGGCCCCTGAGTAAAAATGCTCGAGACACTTCACCTCATCATTATTGTCTAATTTAGTGCATTTTCCAAACAAATTAAATCAAATTACTAAAGAATTAAAAAACAAATAGTGTCTGGGACTCTTGAACAGTGAATCAGTTTTACTTCTTAACTTTCCCAATCAACATTTCATATGTGCATTGTTAGTATTTAACAATAAATATACAAATACAGTTAGCAATACTTTTCCAATAATAGTTCCCAAATATGCTTCAAGCTTCTACCAATAATTGATTAAGACAAGTCAACATCAGGCCTACCTCATGTACCTAATTACAATGCTTTGTATTTCTGTGTCTCAGGGCCTGGTGGTCATGTGTCAAAGTACAACCTGAGCTGGCTGGCTGAGAACAGCTATGAAGTAAAGAAACGCAGCACCATCCAGCCACGCATCCTTTGGAATTCAGAAATCTATAAAAAGGCAAACGTACCTTCTGCCAAATGGGACATGTTCATGAGCAGCAATGATGAATTGAAGAAGTTTCTTCAAAGCTATGTTCTATATGGGATCGGCTTTGTAGACGGTGTCCCAGCTACAGTTGAGGCCACAGAGGAAGTTGCCCAGAGGGTCAGTCTCATCAGGTACTAAGTTTTTCTTGGCCTATGCTACAGTGAAACTCTGCTTCCTGTTCACTCAGTCCTAATCCATTTTTGTTTTGTGTGTTCCTGATCCACAAGGGATACTACATATGGAAAAATGTGGAGCTTTACTTCAGATCTTGCCAGAGGAGACACTGCCTACACCCAGCTGGCTCTGGACCGTCACACTGACACCTCATACTTTCAGGAACCATCTGGGTAGGTGCAGGAGAGACGGACTGATGTAGGATTCCAAAACAACCCCAATACAATGGAAGTGAAAGGATAATCCACAGACCTCAGTGGCAACAGTTATAATTGTACAGAGTTTCATTTTTATATTTTTGATGAGATCCAAGAAAAATGTGCAAACTAGGCAGCAGCTTTAAAAAAACAGCATATTGATTGTTGTTGCAGCATCCAGGTTTTTCACTGCCTCAAGCATGAGGGAACTGGGGGAAGAACACTGCTTGTGGATGGCTTCTACGCTGCTGAGAAATTACGCCAGCAGTCTCCGGAAAACTTTGAGCTGCTCACCCGCGTGCCCGTCTGGCATGAATACATTGAAAAGTTTGACAGCCACCAAAACAACATAGCAGGCATCGGGCCTGTGCTCAACGTCTATCCTTGGAACAATGAAACTTACATGATCAGGTACATCACAGCTTACATTTGTCAGTTCAGTCTTGTTTATGCTGTAGTGAATTATGAGGCGATGCATTTACATGTTTACTGTTATATTCATCCAGTGCATCATTTCTCTTATGCATCATTTTATAAACATTTGTAACAATTGTAATTCACCATTATTACTTCTCCAAATGTCGTGTTCTTGGCTACTGCTGCAAAATACATTCTGTGGCAAACTTGTCCTTACTAAGAGTTGATTTGTACTTCCTCTGTAGTTAGAACTGTTAGTCATTTATTTTTTTTTTATTTTGTGCTTTTTAAAGTAATATGCTATACTTTTAAAGGAGCAATGAAATATTTTAAACTTCAAATCAGCAACAAGATTGTTGTCTTTTTTTTTTCAACAGATACAACAACTATGACCGATCGATGATAAACACAGTCCCCCATGACCTTGTTCAGCGATGGTATGTGGCACATCGAGAGCTGACAACAGAGCTGAGGCGGCCAGAGAACGAGCTGTGGGTGAAACTGAATCCTGGGAAAGTAAGAAAGCTACACTTCTTAAAAGGGGGTGTCACTAAATCTTTACATTCAAAAATGCCCAAGTCAGAAAACAAATCTATGAATGCCTCTCCAAATATCAATTCCTGTTGTAGGATAATTAAAAAAGCAAACAGAAAAATACAAATGTAAGTGCAATTCAGTGTGATCTAATGATTTTACCTTCGCTTGTCTTCATCAGGTGCTTTTCATTGACAACTGGCGTGTCATGCATGGGAGGGAGTCTTTCACCGGCCTGAGGCAGATCTGTGGATGCTATATGACCAGAGACGACATCCTCAGCACTGCACGTGCCTTTGGTCTGCAGGCCTGATCCTGGACATGAAAGTCTTTCACTTCTGTGGCTTATCAGTTAGCCTGCAGCCTGCAGAGCAATAAGAAAGCATTGAGAACCTTTCTCTTTTTTCACATTTTGTCATGTTTCATTTTCATAATTTCATAATTCTGTTTTTCCTTCATCAGTCTGCATTCAATACCGCTAAGGACAAAGCAAAAACAGAATTTAAGAATTGAAGTGAAAAATGAAGAATTTGGCAAATTTCTAAATAGAAAAAACGGAAATATCACATTGACATACGGTATCAGTCAAAAGTTTGGACACACCTTCTCATTCAGTGGTTTTATTTATTTTTTTATTATTTTCTACAGTGTAGATTAATACTGAACACATCAAAACTATGAATTCTTCAAAGTAGCCACCTTTTGCTTTGATGACAGCATTACACGCGTTTTCGTTCCAGTGTCTGGCTGGGCAGAGTTGTCCCTAAACCACTGTTGTGTTGTCTTAGCTGTGTGCTTAGGGTTGTTGTCCTGTTGAAAAGTCAACTTTCCCCCAGTCCCTGCCACTGAACCCCACACACACACCCCCACAGCATTATGCTGCCAGCACCATGCTTCACCTTTGGGATGGTTTGGCAGGTGATGAGCGGTGCTTGGTTTCCTCTTGACATGATGCCCTGATTTGAGGCCAAACAGTTCATCTTATTTTCATCAGACTGGAAAATCTTGTTTCTCACAGTCTGAGAGTCCTTTAGGTGCTATTTGCAAACTCCACCTTTCAGTTGCCTTTCACTGGGGAGATGTTCTTTGTGAAGAAATGAATTTGACAATTTTAGCATAAGGCTTGAACAGAACAAAATGTGGAAAAGGTGAAGAGACTTTCTCAATGTACTTTATAATTGAGCTTCAATTCAGTTTGCATTAAACTTCTTCTTTATTCAGAACAGTCAACACGTATCACTCCTGGCACAGCTTTTTTTTTTCTTTGTAAAGATTTATCTACATAACTCGAATGTCTCCCGAATTCCACTTCACTTAAATGTATGAGTTTTCAAATGGCTTGGTATTGATGAGCTCATACAATCATATGATCATGAAATGGTGTAATGGTGGATGGGACTGAACAAAATGCAATTAAGGAGTCAGTAATATTACCCTTCAGTCAGTGTCATTACACTAAATTACAGCTGAAACTGATGGAAGTGTTAGTGTTTTTCAAGTACTTGGATAATTTTGACTTGATGAAAAGTTAATGGATCAAAAGTTATATTTCAGATCTGAACCAAAACAGACAGACTGATATTTCATCTGCCATCTGCCATCAAAAACACTTTATTCAGGTATGTGCGTACAGTATATGTTTGTGTATGTGTTTTACCCATCGGTCTAAATGCAAACTTATTTTAACGATGATTTTAGAATCACTGTCAAACACTGATCTACAGATGATCATTAGGCACGAATGTGTTTGCTGACATGCTTACTTGTTAACAAATGCATTCATGTATATTTCAGTTGGCAAACTAAAACTCAACGGACAGTCTGTAAAGGACCAAATGAATGTAATCAGTTTTGGAAATGCCTTGACTGATTTGCATATTTGCAAAATGTATTGTTCATTACTTTTGACCTATTATTTGAGATTTATAATCACAGTTAAGTACTGCATGTTTCCACCTCCTAAATGTAAAACCATCACAGAAGCCTGGGGCCTGGCTCAATGTTGTGAAGTGAAGTGTGAATCTGTTTGGCCACACAAGTCCTTAGCAATCACTATTTGAGTTCTCCTCAGTTATGGTACAATATGGCTGTGTTGTGTATGACAGCAGGAGACTGAAAACAGACTGAATTATCCATGCAAATTAAGTTGGCCAAAGCTGAGGTATAACCTGTTTAAGACAAATTAAGGTGGTGCAAGTAGACTCCCTATTTGGCTCCATGAAGACGTCAAGCAGCTCAGTTAAAGGAAACGTATTGAAGGTCTTTGTGCTGCCTTCACATTTGCCAAATAATCATAAAATTGTGGAAACTAGCTTAGCTTTGGCAGAGGAGGAGCCAGGCTGTTTTGCATTAAATTTATGGATTAGGAAAGAAGCAGCTGTGTGATATTTGCTTTTATTAATGGGGAAATAAATACTGTTGTGATGACTTTATAGTACAAATTGTCTGTAATTCATCTGTAGCTTTTAATAGAGCTGGCAAACAAATCAGTGACCCCATGATTCCTGGCTTTTACTTTTCCCCCTGGAATTAAAATGGTTCAAGATTCACCACAGTTGCCCTCCTAACCATTTATAAACGATTACAAAACTAACAGTCTGTACAATAATCTGAAGACTACGCATATGCATGAGTCTATTCTTGATATATAAATGTGGGATCCCTATTCTGTCTAGATGAAGACAGAAGTCAGAAGTTCAGTCTTGTTGTCAGCTCACACAGATTCTCACTGGCTTCTCCCCCCGTGAGCAGCTGAACAGAGACAGACATCTAATGTACAGACAAGCATGACTTAGCCTCAAAACGACTTGATATCATTTAAGAAAGCCACTGAAACCCACATGACAAAGCTCCACAGAGAACTCAGGGACTCTAAACTGACTGAATGTTTGAGTTGCAGAGGGAGGTTCGAGTGTAAGTTTGCTGCCACCTAGATGAAACTTGATATTCTCAATTATGATCGAACTGGAAGAGCTTCATGACTCAATCACTGGGAAAACACAGTACTTTATTTAATTGGAATCTGTGGAAATTATTACATAAAATAGTCATAATTCATCCACAGCTGCTTGACAGTTTGTATTTTTGTACCAAACATCAAATAGAGTTATTCTACTTTCTATAGTAGTTGTAATTCTTAATATATTTTATCGTTTAAAAGACAAAATTTTAATATATGACTTTTGTTATTGGGGTTTTTTAACATAATAATGCCATATTAAAAAAGGTGATTATGAAAGACAACATGAAGCTTGTTGGTGTTGTATTTCACTACACAATGTCACTGATCATTTCCATGCATATGATGATGCACTCTGCCCTCATCATTTAATCGTATGTAGTACAACCCCAAGACGTTGGGATGCTGTGTAAAACATAAACAGAATGTGATCATAATTTATTATTTAAAATATACTAAATTGAAAACAGCACTTAAACACAATATATTTAATGTTTGACCTCATCACCTTCATTGATTTTTCTAAATATCTGCTAATTCTGAATTTGATGGCAGCAACATGTTTCAAACAAGTTGGGACAGGAGCAACAAAAGACTGTGAAAGTTGTGGACTGATCCAAAAACACCTGTTTGGATCCTTCCACAGGTAAACAGGTTCATTGGTAACAGGTGATAGTATCATGATTGGGTATGAAAGGTTCATCCTGGAAAGACTCAGTCGTTCACAAGCAAGGATGGAGAGAGGTTCAACACTTTGTCAAACACGATTGTATAAAGGAGATTAATACATGGGCTCAGGAACACTTTGTAAAACTGCTGCTTGGTAAACACAATATATTTGAAATATGTTTGCATTCTGTCTTCATTTATGTTTTACACAGCGTCTCATCTTCAATTGTATTTCATACAACTGATTCAAATATTTGTTCTAATATTATGCCGCTGATATATCAAATGCAGGTCTCGTCTACCTACTGAGTATGAAAAGGTAAAACAAACGAAAGCATTACAAACACTGAGTCTACGTTCAACTAAATTTTGAGTAAAAAAAAAAAAGTCACCTCAGTAAAGCTGTTAAAAATCAAATGGATGGTTTCTTGATTCGGAAAATACATAAGAAAATGCAGCTTCAAGCATGAACACGGGCTTGAACACATTGATTGTGTTAAAGAGAGAACATCCTGAACATCCTGTTGTTCAGAGGAGTGATGCTGCTCCAGTTGTTTTCATCAGGCTTGTTTTCAGGCATGTGGCTCTTCTCCCTCAGCGTGCAGGCTGCTGCCTCTGGTCGTCATTGGAACACTACCTGAGGCCTCGTGGGCCTTGGGAGAGCTCCTCCTAGTGGACAGAGAGAGAGTTGACATTACGCACTTCAACGAGAAATGCTGTGATGATAAAAACATTAAGAGGCTAAAATCTCACTTCATCTCGTTGCCCTCTGCTGCTATGACCGCTTTGTATTTGTGCCTCTTCACAGTGTGAGCGATGAACCACACGACCAGGACGATGAGGACACAGCCGAGCAATGCGCCAATTACTGCACCAGCAATCACTCCATCTCCCACTTCTACACAAACATACATTTTATATCTGTCACTGGAGCCTCTTTAGTATTTTGGTTTCTGCACATTATTGTTCATATTCTCAAAAACAAAAATCTAAACTTACCAGCACTCAGCTCTACAGTGCAAACTGAGTATCCCACTGCATTTGAAGCGTTGCACTGGTACTCCCCAAACTCAAACTGGGACATGTTTCTGATTTCCAGTTTCCCAGTTATGGTTGCTGAGGAAATTCACACATGTTCATGAAAGGATGCGTGTGCACGTGTTAACTAGTAAATCACAAACACACACACATACAGTACTCACTCATTCCCAGTACAGGCCTCGCCGTCTTGGTCTGATCCAGCCTGGACCAGGTGTATGTCGGCTTCGGGCTCCCCTGCTCGCTGTGGCAGGTCAGAGTGACCAGGTGACCTGATTCCACATCGCCGTGGACGGCGCAGTAAGGAGTGGAGGGTTTCTCTGGCAGACCACAAGAAGGAAGCATGAGTTCATTAGGTGGCTATAATTAGTGTGCTAAATCTACTTTATGATGAAACACATGTTCAATCAGTGGAAATCAGGGATATTTTTCATATTTCAGTCGGAGTTTCAGACTGAATTGAACAGCTTTCAGAGAGGTTTGGTAACATTTGTGGAACTCTCACTCTGATAAGAGTTTAATTTAACCTCCACACACTATACTCATATGAGTCAGATTTCAAAATACTAATAGTAATTATCTTGATATTTATTCTGTTTTTGACACAGCTTGACTTATAACAATATATGATGAGACTTCTTTGGAATGTAGTTCATTAGTACATTAAACATCTTCCCTTGATCAGTCAGTCACGGCCAGTTTCATCTAACCGCTGTAATTATACTGTAAAAAAAGAGGTGGAAGAGGTATACACATCTATTTAAGCATAAGCACATCATTTAAAAATACTACATTACAAGTAAAAGTCCTACTTAAGTAAAAGTACAAAAATATTATCACCAAAATGTTCAAGCATCAAAAGAAAAATTCTGTAATGTCCCTGACAGTAACAGTATTTTATATGACATTATCAACTCATAGTGATGCATCAATGTGTAAACAGCCTGTAGCTGTTGTAGCTGGTCGAGGTGGAACTAGTTTATTTTACATACAGTTCTGTAGTTTAGTCTCTCCAAAGGGTCAAAAGATAAGCCTGATGGTTGTGAGATAATTAATGAGGAAATTAAGGTGGAAAAAGGCTGTTTGTTTGGCTCTCAAATATTTAAATGAAACCACCTGAGAAGTTCAAAGGGGAAATCATTCTTCGCTTAAACTGCTGACAACACACATGGTTGGGAATCACGGTTCAATCTTTAACAATGTGTTGTATTTTAAAAGCTCATTATAAGTAAAGCCCTGATCTGAATGTAATGGAGTAAAAAAGGAGTAAAAAAGGTCAATATTTCCCTCAGAAATGTTGCAGAGTTGTAAACTAAAGTAGCATAAAATAGCTTATACTCAAGATCGACTTATGCTTTTGCGTATATTTACTACAATCTGACAGTTTCTACTAAACAATTTGATTGGCCAAAGACTAAATCAATGATTTTAATGCTGCCAGCTGATGACTTCTGTGCATTTACACAATGTAGTGTCTCCATATCACAGCCATCCACACATGTTGGGCTGCTTGCTTTGCTTATTTAAAACAGGTCATGGAAGTTACATCGAAGTAGAGAAAAGACAACATGTATGAATCTGTGTGTCTTGTAACAAAGATCTGAGTTAAAATGACAAATCCTTTGCTCACTGTGAATCAAACAGGACGTCACGTGTGCGTCCATTAGTCATCATGAAGCAGGACGTGTGTTGGGAGTGGCCTTTCAGCTCTGTGCTCCTGAGTTGTGACTAAATCTCTATATTTCATAGTACCTGCCTACTAATCATTAGGCTTTTCACACTGGCCATAACTTTATTTTCAATATCTATTGTGTTGTCACAATAGGGCAAAGGCTTATATTTGTAATTTATGATCGCCTGCTCACTCTTAGTAAAACATTATCATAATTCTATGTAACAGTATGTGATGATGAAAATCGCCTTTGATCCCACAATAATCAGCATGAGAACAGCAATACATATTCATATGGCACTTAAGTATTCATTGGATTAAGCATGTAGAAACTGTCCTGCAAACATTTTCATAAAGGCCGAGGTTATGAAATTCAAGAGCTGTGCTTAGCATGCAGCAGATGCTGCTGTATAGTCTGTATGCAGTACAAGGATGCAGTCACAGTCCGACTCTAATTTCCAACACTGACAATGAGGAGACTGCTGCAGTAACCATGGAAACTACTGAGGATACTGAGGCCTGTAAGGATGTCCCTGATATCTCGGTGAATGAGAGGATTCAGACCGAATGCAATTCCCTGATCATACGATTCAGGGCCACTATTTTAATACATGTGTTAATGTTGCAACGCTGATAACAGATAGAGTCATCTCAGATGTGGAGAGAGCACTGAATTATCTCACTGAAATCAGAAAACTCTTGCTTTGGTTACATACAGTAATTCACACTGAGATTTAATACTCAGGTGAAAGTCAAAGTGTAACTCACTCAGACGTGACTAATGTAGCCCCACGTTCACATGAAAACATGAAAACACAAATGAGGAAATAGAATGGTTCCTTTCAAAACTTCAAATCAAAAACAAAATCTGAGGAAGTTCAAAGAGGCTGATGACTCTCCCCTTTCAGGTAACCACACCCTTATGAGCAGGACTGGTTTTTCTTTTCTGGCTCAATAGCTGTTTCAAACAGAACAAGCAACAGCAGGTCTGAGTGTAGAAACTAGTTAGAAAGCGGAACATCATATTCATGCTGACACAAGAATGATCAGCATTCTCGTGCATGTATTTGGTGTACAGACACAAAATGTGGTTTTGGTCAACGTTCAATCTTCTGCTACTTCTGCTTTCTCTCATAATTCAAATATGCAGCCGATACTGCTCATGGGTGCGGTTCAGTAGTACGAAATCTGCTGCACACCCATTGTACACTCTCATGATTAGACCTCTTCTCAGGACTCTGTTCATGTGTACAGATCATTTTTATTTGTCAGAAAAAATTACATACTTTCTTACTCAATTAGTTATTTTGTTGACTACTTTTATGTCCACCTTTTCAAAGTAACTTGACAATATTTAAAGCTCCGTGTTTTTTACCCTCTGGAGTGAATAAAACTTACCAAGAACCTTTACAACAACATTGGCCTGAGTCTGTCCTTCCCAATCAGGCAAGTTGTGAACCTCACAAGTGTAGACTCCGGCATCTGATGGCTGCATGTTGCTGATTATTATAGAGGCATTCCTGGTCGTGCTGGGAGAAGAGGGAACCTGAATCCTGCCCTCGTAAGGTTTTGGAATGTCATCGTTTCCTCCTTGATAGTAATACACCTGAAAGAAAATGGCAACAAGGTAGATGATCAATAAAGACTTTTCCACACACATTTTACTATGTACTTTTACATTATTTCATAGTTAAACCTCATTGTTGTAAAGCTGGTTTGATTAAGAGCAACAAATAAGTCTAAAGTGACTTAAAGTTCCCTAATTATAGTAGAACTGATACAATTTTTAGATATTCTGTAGATACTCAGAGGTACTGAAAGTCACTCTGAAGCTGTACTTTACTCAGAATATGTGTCATCTCAGAACCTTTGTATTCGGTCTCTGATTCCTAGACTGCGAAATACAATGTATACTTTTTTAAAAAGCATTTTCTTGTAGCATTACCAAAAAAGAGGTTTGTCACGTATCATTTAAAAACACTGTGAGAACATAATAGTATATGATAATTAAAAAAAAGAAAAAGAAAAAAAGTTGTGCCCAGGGCTTAAATGAATGACTTTTGGTGCAAATACCTCGAGTGGATTGTACCATTTCACTCAGAAAGTGACTTGATTACCTGTGGAAGCTAATTAAACATTAGTTGTCCTGTTAAATTCATTTAAAACTGAATCATGATTGTATTCATTAATACCTGCGATCAATCAGAATGGTGCTTTAAAAAAAAAAAAAATTAAATCTGCTTTCATCTGATATCTCAATCAGGCTTTGTTGACTCGGTGAGGTGTGTCTCCTAGCTAGGCAGCATATTGAAACAAGGAGCCAACCTGTGTGTGTGTGTGTGTATGTGTGTGTCCCTGCGTGTGTTTGGCGCGCAGACACAAAATGTGGTTTTGGTCAACGTTCAATCTTTGTCATGAAGTCGACTTTTCTGTGAGTAATTTAAAATACAAGCAACTTTGAATATCTTTCAAAGTGTTGAGTTCTTTCATTGGGTTCCACCCAGTGTAAATCCAACTTAGTGTTGCATTTCAATAATTAAATAAAAAAAAACCCAACATGCCATGTTCTGGTAAAGAGCAACGATTTTTGTCCTGCTTTTACAAACTTGGAAGAAACACAGTGACTGAAGTCTTTACAGTATCACTCAAAGCCTTGTGCAGTCATCAATCAAACACTGCGAGCTGCTGGACTTAAACCAAGCAAAGAGATAAAATAGTTGCTTTTAATTGGAAGGATTCTGATCTATCTCAAGCACAAGTCACTAAACCTGTTGTGACTGTATTGAGCCTCCTTCCCTTGCAGTTGATGTGAAACTCTGATCTGAGCAGCAGTGTCTACCTGCTCGGGCGTCAAGGAGGACGACGGGTCAAAATCCCACTGGATGGTGAGGCTGGTGGTCTGCTCGATGGTCGTCGTAAACATACACTGGAGTAGGGCACTTTGACCCACAGTGACATTGACGGATTTCTGTGGAGTCGTGACTGTGATCAGTTCAACACATCCTGCAAAGCAACAAGTTCATCAAAGTTTAATCCAAAACAAAACACTTTTTACTAAAAGCACCACGTCACTCAAACCCGCACATGAAATAAAACCCCCAAAACACATAAGAGGTGAGAGTAGTTACCTATGATGCTCATAAGCACCAACAAGCGCAGCGTGGAGGACATCTTCACAAAATGTTGGAGCGCACTTACAGAGCCTCTGAAGAACTGAACTCTCCACAGTCTCCAGCACTGACTGTTGCAGAGAGGACAAAAACGTTACAGTATCACAGGCAAGGTTACTGTGTGCTTGGTAATGGACTGGCTGATACTGAACATGTTGATAACAGTATGTTTGCATATCGTTGTTTGCCAGAGTGGGTGTGTGGACTCTGTTGTTTTTTAAAAATCATGATCTGGCCGTTAATAATTTTTGGGTGGGGGCAGATGAAAACGAGAAA
Organism: Holacanthus passer; assembly: GCA_025331565.1. Taxonomy (NCBI): domain Eukaryota; kingdom Metazoa; phylum Chordata; class Actinopteri; family Pomacanthidae; genus Holacanthus; species Holacanthus passer. The sequence goes on from JAFREQ010000005.1 coordinate 10,080,923, forward strand.
AGCTCACCTGTTTATATATGAATAAATACAGTGCGTTTTAAATGACAGCATGTAAAGTTACAGTCCGTGCAGCTCAATGTGTGTGTTCGAGGTTGTTGACTTTGTGTGGCAGGTCAGGACCACAGCGTGTTGTGACACCGATGGTTAATTCATTTTTCAGTGCTTTGGCAGCAGTTTCACTACAGCTCATCACTCCATCCTCCTTGTCTTGTAAGTCATTCTGGGTCAGGGCTTCTGGCGAAAGAATTAATGTAATTTAATCTCCACCTGGCCTTTATCGCTCGCCTCAAGGAAGTGTAAGCCAAAGCACTGCAACACGCCGCTTATCATCGGGGAGTTCACTCCCTGGTGCTGCCTACTTCATAAAGGCAGTTTCACCTTTGTCGTTCTCGCTCATGCAGCGTCGAGTGCAACGCTGGTGGAGAGACGCAGCGGATCACACATGATTAATTGTCTATAATTACCAGAAGCTGACATAAGTGATTAACAATGTGAAAAATGTTGATCAGGGGTGACTGGAGGGGCGAGGGAGGGGGGGCGGCGGATAAATGCGGGAAGTGGTAGGAGGCGTGTGGGGCTCATTATCCACGAGACGCTTTCGTGATAGGTTGGGAAATGAGACGATCTCCAAGACTTTGTCTGAGCACAACAACATGTGCTGGCGGCTCGGGCTGAACTGTACGGTGCAACAACAAGGAACAGTCTTTAAATAAATGTAATCAACAGCATGACTCATGACCAACTCATCCATCCAGGACTGAGAAGCAGGTCTGAAGAATCGAGTCGCCAGCGTGAGTGAATAAGTGATAAGAGGGGGATGAATGAGAGTTGCACGTTGTTCTCATTCCATAAAGTCAAGTGGGAAAACCAAAAAGAATGAATACATTCATTACTGATGCACATGTTTGGTTAAAATTTAGGACATTTTGATTTTACATTCTGACATAATTTGTTCATCAGATCAAGAGTAGATAAATACAATAAATGCTCCACTGGTATTTGGTCTCAGTTCACATTTCTGATCTGGGACATTTATTATATTATTCCAAAACAATTTAAAGAAAGAAATGAAAGAGTAAACACATTATATTTTTAAAATCCTGTATGTCAGCTTACATTTGTGAGGTTTCTTTACAAAAATGCAATTTTGTCGGCATGTTTTAAGTTTTCCATTAATGTGCTATTTGGTGGTGGTTTACATGTGTTTAAGAACAAGACTTAAAGTCATGCTAGCAACTCCATTCAGTTGAAATAAGTGGTGCTTTGAGCTAACTGCTAACGCCAACAGGCTAGCATGTTCACGGTGGTGATGCCAACCAGGTAAAATGTTTACCATGTTCACCATCTCAGATTAGCGTGGCATCATGGTAATATTTGCTAATCAGCATTAAACGCAAAGTGCAGCTGAGGCTGATGGGAATGTCAATAGTTTTGTGGGTATTTGGCCATAAACCTATGGAGGCTGAGAACAGCTGTGCTTGCAGTTATTTTTTAATGCCTTAAGGGGTTAATTTATCTTGCTATTTCGAGAAAACAAAAGGCCGATTTCTTGATACAATGACATATTGTATCACGAAAAAACGACTTTCAGCAGCTTTGTCGCTGAAGTGCTCTCTCCTGTGAAGCTGCAGTCAGGTTCGACTTCTTGGCCAGGACTGATCTGATTGTTATCTCTAACAGAAAGACACAATACAGTTTCTGCCTCTATTAGACCATGATTGAAGTACAATCTGATGCGCTGATCAATAATGGGTACGCCGACATTTTCAGCTTAAATTGTTTGCTACAGATGCAACCTATGCATGCTGGCACTCGTGATCTCTAAAAAACATCATAAATAATAAGAGGAACCTGCCTCTAGTTTTCTCGTGATTACGGGTTGATGATAATGATGCAATAATGAAGTTGTGCTATTGAGATAACTTCATTAAAAATAACAATTTCAAGCATGGCCGTTCCTTCCATAAAAAATATTGAACAAACTGAAAATTGAGAGTTTGACTTGCTGGTTGCGCTACAGAAAAAGTCAGGGGATCCCAAAAACATTAAGACTGAACCGCTGGGCTCCATGTACAAAATTTCATGGCAGTTGTTGAGATAGTTGAGTCTTGTGCGACTGACCGACCAAAGAGCCATGTCGCCCACATGGCTGAAAGGTTTGCTCAGAATTTCTATAAAAACAAATAATCTACAAATTGTACAGTAGATTGTAGCCATTATCTGATTGATTCACCTCTTATCCTACTATAATTACCCTTAATTATATCACGATCACATTAACGACTCTTCAGTTTCTACTCAAATACGAGTGGAGGGCCGAAGACGAACCCCTACCCAGCATGCAGAGCTGTCTGGCATGGTGAAATGAAGGTGGCTGAGCCTGAAACTGTGGCCTTCTCAAATCTCCAGCAGGTTTCAGTGTAATACCTCCGCACAGACTTATTCATCCACCCACTACAACCAGTGTTTCCCTGTCAGCAGACTGCGAGGAGGTGTGAGTCAGAGCTTTGGCTCAGAAACAGGGAGTACACATTCGAGGTGAGGTGTTTTCCAGACCTGTCTGAGGACAGCTTATACCTTACGAGAACGGCATGAAATCGAGCATTTATCAATCGAGAATTGCAGTAGTGTATTTGTTAACTTCATGTGGTGGCAGTATGGTTTTTGTTGAGATACTGTCTGTAACTGATGATGTTATTAAGAAAGGTTGAGATGCAGTTCAGATGTTGGCCAGCAGATGACAGGCCAGGCTGTTAGATGTTGGGTGTCTCTGTTTTCGGTGTGTATGAGTGTGTGTGTGTGTGTGTGTTGAGGAGCGCTGCAAAAGCCAGGCAGCCGTTGGCAACAGAGCCAAGAGTGCCACACTCTGGCCTCACTCCCCCTCACCCTTCTCTCCTGCTCTCAACTGCTGTGGAAAAAAAAAAATATAGGCCAGACATTTAGCATGACTTCACTTATTGTCCCTACAGGTATGAAGCAAAGCACTTATAAAAACAGCCATGGCACAAAACCAAATTACATGCAAGAACAAGAACACACAAGCACAAACAGTGCGAAACATCATCTGAAAAGGTCTCCTTTGCATTGCATTTTTTTTCTTGGCACTATAAGCCGAACGCAGTGACACTGAACTATCATCTCACATTGGCGTCAAATGCAAACACGAAACAGTGCTTTCACAGAGATGGACACAATTGTGCAAATAAACCTGAGGAAAAAAAGCGGGGCGCAGACAGTCAGTGGCAACATCTCGTGATACTTTTGTCATCTCTGAAACACAGAATCTGTCATTGGAGAAGGTGACCTTTCACAAATTGTCTAAAGAAGAAAGCACAAAACAAGGGTCAGATGAAGGGAGAAAGTTTATATCAGCAAACAGGCCAATTGACAGTCTGTCAGCGCTGCATTTAAGCTATAACTTTCATAAAGTGCTGGCAGTAAAAAAAAAAGGTGCGAGCACATAGTTGACCCTTATTGGCATAGAGAAACATTATGCTTCCCCAAGACACATTATGTTCCCATATCCACTTTGTCTAATGGCATTTTTGATCATCTAAAATCTGTCCTTCAGTGACTGACTTCAATCCAGGTAAAATGCCAAAATAAATTGAGAAGCAGGCTGTTGAGATTTGCCAGAAAAGTAGAATTTTATGCGTCTGACTTGTGATCTTTGGCAAAATTTAACTGGAGGTTGTTTGTGTTTTCCACACAGAATATCAAAAGTTTCTCTGCGTCTAATATAAAATGGCGGAGTGAGATTTCAACGTCTAAAAGTGAGATCATGTGCTGATTGATATTCATGGTAAAAATGCAAATGTTGGAAGGCAATGACAAGTTCAAACACAGCCAGCGTTGGACACACACGATCGGTTAATTGTGAAAATTGCCTTTGACACAGATGGCATGTGTATATAAGGTACATTCATCACACAATATACAGTGTTTACATTTTCTCTGGCACATATATGTCTCACCTTTAATCGCTCCACCACCACCACCCTCTCCGCTTTTTTGCTATACCCTCAGACTTTCTAAATGACGCCCCTGAGGGGGGTTGAATTTAGCGGTTCAGCTGTGGTCACATTGCATAAAAGAGATGTGTCTTAATATTTTATTAGACACATTATGTTTCCACTCTTCTTCATCTCTTCACTCTCTTTTCAACCCCCAAACAAGAACTCCATGGCAACGCAGATGAACATCCTGTAAAAGGAAAACAGACGGACACACGGCGCGACGGAGAGACGGAAGCGTGCTTGACATTTTATCATGTCAAAGATGTTTAAAGAATTTGTCATTCTTGTTTGGGGTAAACCACTAACAGACTTAACTGTTTGTTGACTGAATAATTGATGATTTTTGTGGACAGTATCTTTCCGGCGGATCCGAGAGGAAGTCGGTTACAGTAAATCCTGTGGAAACTACATCTTTTCCCTGAATCAGAGGCACCGCAATGTTGAAAAGTCTGCACTGATGTTTGTTTGTGAACATGAGGTTTACTTAAAAAACTTTTGATTTTAAGTTGCACAATCATGACAAACCAAAAGCTCAACATAATTAATGCTTCATATATTCTGTGCATAAGAATATTGGTTAGAAATACTTCATAAAGACTGTAGGTCACCTGCGATGCACTGCTTAAAATCAGTTAAGACAATTTGTTGAAAACGAGTACGTGGCAGAAAGCACAAGCAGGCGTTCAAAGCCACAAAGCTGAAGCGTTCACCGCTTTTTGAACACTTTTCTTTTTTTTCCCCCCACAGAGGAACAGCCATCAATTCCTGACCCATGTTAATGGACCCTTTCAATATTTTATGTTTTTATATGGAGTGCTGACAATAGAACACAGAAATGGAAGGCACATTTTGCCGAGCTACTTCACCGGCTCTGTATCCATCTTCTCAACAGAGCTGTGCACTCCGGTCCGTGGAAAGAAAGATGAAAACACAGGCAAATTCAGCAACAGCAAACCTGCCGACACTGTACGCTTTATATTTTATCCAACTAAACACAGGTGTTGAAAAAAAGCATTTGTAGATATTTTGGTTTTGTTTAGCCGTTATTTACTGAAGGCTACTTACAGTGCTTTGTGATGAGCTTTAAAGGATATAATGTGATCCTGATTTAAAGCACGTAGATTGATCTTTGTACATCCTCACATGTTGGACATATTATTTATATACCTCAGCTCCTCTCAAGGTGAACTCTCTTAGCGGTGTAATCAACTGTCGAAGCGCTCGCTAGAGAGTAAATTAAAAGAAATCAATTAGGTGAGACAAACCTGTGCATTAAATCTGCCTTGTATCTGAAGGCTGACACGCCAGGAGGGGATCATTACGCGGGTCGCAGCGACTAGAGGAGGTTAAGCATGATGAAATATATCGCACGCAACAACAAGAACAGCAACAACAAAAGAGCTGAGACACAATACGTTTAAACACGGCGATGAATCATTTCGAGAACATGCCCTGTGAAAGTTCAGGTCAAGCTCACTTTTGGGCATAAAGATGGGAAATCAGTCACAAAAATGTTGCATTCAAGTTTTACCGGATTGCAGAGATCTGTTTTTTAAAAAGATAGAAAAAAAAAAAAGCATCTTTGGATGACAGAAGCAAAATCCATCGACCACTTCCAGTACACAAAAGTCAAAATCTATTTCATCTCAACCATCAACTACTATCTGTTTTACTGATTGACGATCCAATCACTAAGGCACCGTGATCACATTACTTTTAAAACAGATACCTTGTGTCTCTCAGATGGTCGAATGATTAAACTACAGCTCCATTACTGTATCTCCATCGGCCACGTTGTTGCAGTAAACTAATCTTCCAAACAAGCTGCTTTACCACAACTTTTAATGACCTGCGCGCATATTAGTGACATCGATTCTGTCCAAGTACGAAGGTCCCCTGGTTATCTATTAGCTAGTTTCTCATTCCTCAGAATCAATAGCTGACCTCTGACCTCAAATCAGTCTTGTTAATATGTGTAAATTCTGGTAATAACAGGCCTCTCCAAAGCTTAAGATGAGTAATTGTAGTTACTGATCATTTGTTTGACAATGCAGGTAATATTTTTAAACACGCACATGGTGTATAAGAATCTACTGTATGTTGTATAGATATTGAAATAAAACCATTCAATATCTTTCTTTAATACTTTTCATTTCACTTCACCAAATGTGCACCAGAATTTTTAATTTAAAAATTGTTACCCATCAGAATTTAAACTATAACATCATTTTTAAGGACTTTGCATTGAGAATGAATTCAAAAACACTTTAAAAAGTCAGACTAAATGATGCGTCAATTGTAATGTGACATCTCAGGCTGCATTTTCCGACTGAACTTGCTGTATAAAGTACATCAGTGCACACTATGTTTCCGTATACATTGGAAACTTAGAGAATGACTCGCTCTTCTTTAACTGTGCTGCTGCATGCCTTTTCTTGCCTCTATGCATTATTTATAATAAAACAGCTATGTCTCAAAAAAGAACAGATATGGAGCAGAAAAAAAAGGGGAAGTGGAGAAAAAACAAGAGCAAGGTGGCTATTATTTCAATGGCTGCTAGGTGGCTGTTTTACATGTTTGAGGTTGGGCCTGTAACTGCTGTCCAGCTTGGTAGTTGAACCAAAACTTCTTCTTTTTTTTCCCACCATGGCAATCCTTAAACATAACTGTGGGCATTTTAGTGGTCAAACAGAATTAGTGCATCATTGTTCATATGAATCAGTGAGAGCTTGGTGAAAACTCCTCTTTGAATACCATAACCCTGTACTGCATACCACTGCCCTCAGGAAACAGAAAACCTTTTTGTCCCTCACCCCCGTACATTTTTTTTTTTCCATTCCTACATGTTACATTGTGTTATGATAAGTCTGTGAACAATCCAATGAGGTGCACGAAGAGGAAGCAACTTTCAGGAAGAGAAGTGAAGTAACTGCATGGTGTGAGGAGATGGCAAGATACAGTTCACTCTTTTGCATGTTGGAATAGAGATAACATGACAATACAAATATGTACATGTGTACGAGCCTCTGAAGACACACACACACACACACACACACACACACACACACACATAAAGTCTTATCAAACAGTTCGGATCAACACATTGACTAAAACTGTGCTTGCTGCATAATACAAATGTTCTGAACTTATGTTATATCAAAACGAATTAATAGTTTATGTTTCTAATGTGGTTTACTTAATACATGTTCTTAAACTATTTAATTTTCCTTGGTCTTTTACTACCCTTATAGGGTAACATAAAAATTCCTTGGTGGTGTTAAGAGTGACACATTGATCACTGACACATTATCAGAGAGAAACAATATTCCAAAAATACCATAATGAGTGCAGTAGAGGGTTCAAACATTTTCCAATGCACCAGATTTGTCATTGAAGTCTGACTTGGCACAAGATAAAAAACAAATATTAAAGTTTAGCAACAATATTATTTGGCATTTTGAGCTAAATTAAACTTAAGTCTAGGAATCCTACCCAACATCATGAACCCATCTTTTCTTTTCTCACCAAAGGTTGTTCAGGTGCACCAGAAGTTGTTTGGTGTCCATTACTAGTCTAAGTTTAATGAAACAGGCAGGACAGTATAATTCATGAGGCCTTTTTCACACTCGGAAAAGCATAGGTGTAATTAATAAAATGGATAATGGCCCGGTTTTATTCAGGTGCTTCAATTTTAGGGGTCCTGGTATTGTTCCTGCTGGCTCACTGTCACACTGTCATGACTTACTGGGACACTTGAACACAACACAGTCATTAATATTGTTATTAGTAGCACCTGTGCTTTTCCTACCATGCCAGGTCAGAAACAAAGGCCGACTGGCAGCAGCTAACCTGCTCCGTCCCTCGACAGAAACAAGCCGATAAAAGACCAAGTGGTTGATAAACTGGCCTCAGGTTATCAATATTAGTTTTCAGTGCAACATCACAAGCTCCGATCGGCTTCTTCAGATGCTATTTCATCACACAAAAACACGTAAAACAGTCCAAGTTCTGACAGCAAAAGCAAGAACAAGAGTAGAGACTTTGCAGTTATAAATTGTGCATCTTTAACAACAGATGCACAGTGACACCCCACCAATGTGCTTTACTGACAAGAATTTTTGATGGATCCACCACTTTGGTCCAGACTGAAATAGCTCAAAAACTATTGGATGGATTGTCAAGTTTGTACTGCCATTCATAGTGCCCAGAGGATGAAGCCTAGTGACTCTGGTGATCCTCAGATCTTCCCTCCAGCGCCACTAGTAGGTAAAAGTTTACACTTATCCTGTGAAATATCACAACATCTACTTGATGGATTTGCATAAGCACATGTACAGACAGCGAGAGTTCCCAGAGGATGGTTTTGGTGATCATCAGGTCAAAGTTTGAATTTGTCCAATACTTGAGTTTATGGCTAAGTACCTGCAAAGCTAATGACATTCCCATCAGCCTCAGCTGGTGGTGTGTTTAGTGGTAAACATGGTAAACACGGCATGTCTGCTGATCACCAGCATGTTAGCGTGTGTAGCATGTCTGCTACTGTTCTGAAATAATTGTTTTGAATTGGAATTTAAAATACTTTTACTTTTTGTGATTCAGGATTTGTGGAACAACAGGCTATGTAAAGCACATACTCAGTTCTGTCTCTCATGCCTTGGACTGTATAGCAAAGTAATATTTCCACATTGTAAGTGGCTATTAGAAAACTCATTCAAACTTTGTACTGTAATAACAGAAGTAAATCATGCATCACCACATCCCACCCTTTCCCAAATCTACAGACACATGATGTGTAGAACGTGCTCTCACGTCCACTTTTCTTTCTCGTGTTGTAAATCCTAAATGTTGCACACCACCATTTGTATGCACGTGTGCAAATTCACACACAAGGCCCCGGGTCCTGCTCCTGACGACATTGAATTATTAGTGTCTGGGGATGTCACCGCTCAAAAATCATTAATGAAGCCTGGAAGTGATGACTATTTAAAGCCATCAATGCGCGATTACCAACACACTCTGGTATGCATTGAATTTGACATGGAAAGTCCAACCATCCATCCATTTTCTAAACTGCTTATCCTGTGAAGGGTCGCCGCAGGCTGGAGTCTGTCCCAGCATGCATTGAGCGTGAGGCATGGGCATGTTGCCAGTCTATCACACAGCTGCAACACATGTAGACACATTCACGCTCACATTCGCACCTACAGGCAATTTAGAGTCTCCAGTGGACCTAACCTGCGTGTCTTTGGATGGTGGGAGGGAGCTGAGGCCCCCAGTGGACGTCCACACAGACAATGGAGTGAACATGTCCACACAGAAGGGCCCCTGTCATCCACATATAGTTGAGTATAGCAGAGATGATATTTCTCTTCTTGTCAGCTGCAAACATTACTGACGTAAACAGACCTGAAACAGCATCGGATAGCATTAATAAGTCTGTAATCCGCCTATATATATAAATCCTTGTCAGTTTATTTGGAATTAGATTTCAGTCCTGTGTTTTCAATTTTTATGGTGGTGACCGTTTTTTGCTTACATCTTTTCGATTGTGCTGTAAATCAGGTTGTTGCTTCATAAGAAACTCAAAAGTAGGGGCAGAGGCTGCACCCAAAGGCCAACGAACCACCTCTGCTATGAATCTATAAAATCAATGAGCTGGTTTTTGGACAGCAATGCATTGTTTCCCAACGCTTAGAGGCGTATGTGGAACATAATATTTCAGATGTCTCACTGGATCATTACTGTTCTCTGTGCTCCGGGTGCTTTTCAGGTCACTTTTAGAGGCCGTTCTCTTCACCTTCACCAACATTTGCTGTAGTTCAAATCCAAAAACGAGCGGATCCAAAAAGAGGGGAAAAAAAATCCAAATGTGCTTCCATATATAGTGTCATGTCCTTCATCAGAGGACAAAAAGTTTCAGCAAAGACTTTCAACTACATCTGTCCTTTCTGACAAAACAAATTAATTATCTCGTGCTTTGTAGATGTCGAACTCAAACTATCACAGACAGGCCACAAAGCTACTTCATCCAACCTGTACTGCAGTGTATAATTTTTACTCGTTTGCCAACAACGTAAAAGAAAAATACTATTTGATAATTCCCGAATTGAAAAAGGGGCAAATATTACACTTGTCAGCAGGAGTCACTTTGCGTCTTTATTCAGGAAATAGGGTATGAAAGGAGGTATATTCTCATAAACGCGCAATGTTTTGTAATCAAATTAAAAGAAGATACTCTTGAGTTTTTCTTAAATTTTGTTTTCTCGGACTGTCTTCACATCCAACAGTCCTTATCAAAAGCAAGACACCAACTAAGAGGTGAGAGCTCTGACAACAACCTGGAATAGCAGTGGTAAATACCTGATTTGTTCCTCTTATTTTGCAACGTTGTGTGCTATTTACCTTTTGGGGACTAATATCTGAAAAGAAATTAATACAAAGTCAAATGAAACAATGCGGGATATTAGTCCTCAAAGGGCAAATGAAAAGACATTAGCTTTCTTTACTGTATAAGCCTTTATTTGTAAAAAGTCTGTTGTTTGAATGATAACCCTTTTTATACCACATACTTGAACACCTTGTATTTGTAAAAAACACATTTTGTTCAAACACCTAAAAAAGCTGATTGACACTATAACATTAATTTGCACTGACAAAAAAAATACAACTTCATACTACACAAATGTTGATTCCATGAGTACTGATACTCCAAATGAAATCAAACACCTTATTAAACAACTGAATCAAATAAGCGCCCAATGTGAACAAAACAATTACAGTACAAAAACCAAATGCATTTTTCTTCCAGTGCCAGTATATCAGATGAATTACATTTCCTTCTTATGATAAAACAACAACAACAGTAAGAATAACAATCCATAACAAATGCAACAAATACAATAAATCAGAAATGAACACAGAAATGAATAAAATCATTTACTAATTCATACTGAAAAATACCGTAAATGGGCTTGTTGGTCTTGTGGGTTTCTTTCTTTTAGTTGCCAATTTTTATAAAGTGTTGGAAAATCTTACCTACTGGTTAAACATGAGATCTCTCTCTCTCTCTCCCTGGTATGCTCTTTCAAAGAGGGAGGTATACTGATGTGTAACTGGGAATCAGCACAGCTTCTTCATCAAACAGTAATCAACAACAGACCATAACCAGAGGCAACTTATTAAAGAGAAAATACAGGGAACACCCACTCAGTGTGCAATCACATGGCTTACGTTCAGATGCTACTGGTGAGCATCCTTTACATCCTTTGTAGTTGAAGGGCGATTGATGTCAATGCTAATGCTGAACCTGATAAAACTACAGCATGCACTTGGTGCATCGATTCCAAATTGCGTGATTTACAGTAAATACATTGCATAGAAGTACACGTCTGCGATCCGTGATGAATCACGCGACGCACGTTCTATGCTGACATTTTCCCCTCCAGTTTTACGAACAGTTTGTTTCACAAGGTTTAAAGAGCTGGCTGTAAAACAAGTGCAATTTGAGCATGTAAACACTGGATCTTTCTTTTTCCTGGCTGTGGAGATGAACTGGATGTCGTGGAGTAAAAACATATGAAAATAAACCTTTCAAAACTCAGGTCATGCAAAACAAAACCTACAAGGTACATACAAAATAATGAACGCACCAGCAAAAGTTCTTCCAACAGTGAGGAGTCTGTCAGCCTTGTTCTGGTGTTCGGTGGGTGAAACTGTCTTGCATGGTTGTGGTCCGTTCTTTTATTAGAGGTCAGACTCGGTGCTATACATAACTCACAAAACAGTGTTCACAGGTCCAGTGCGTCATGCATATCTTTTCTTGGGAGTGGTGTAATCCCAGATGAAACACACTAACATGAAGACTGAAGTCAACAAAAAATAGCATGATTTATAACTTAGACCATGTTAAATCCCAGCTGGTTTCTGCCACTGATTGAAACAGTTTAATCACACTGCAACACTGGGTGTAATTTACTTGTACAGAACCAGGGGACACTGGTGGAACTGTTTATCAAAGGGACCATATTCTATCAATACTCTCAATGCAGCTAATCATATTGACTTCTGGGAGCCCGCACAGACATAGACTTCTGTTGTTTGCAAGTGAGCAGCTGCACTTGGGCAATTGGCTAAGTGCCTTGCTCAAGGGCACATGTGACTGTCTTATTGAGGAACAGGAAAGAACATCCCACTCGCCTTCTTAAGGCTATCCTGCTCCTCTAGCCTCTATAAGCCAGCTAGCCGATCATGCCCTTAATTTTTTTTTTTTTTTTTTTTTTAGCAGATTCATGGATGATGGCTGAGGTAAACGCTGCAGCTATACTGTGCTGAAATCTCCCGTAAATCCTTCGGATATGATTGATGGGAAAGCCCCGCTAGAGAATTTCATTAAAAGATGCCACCATGCAGTTTGCAGAAAACGAACCAAGGCATACTGTAATTTCCAGGAATCTTTAACAGCATTAGCATTAGGCTTGTTCTTAAGGGAACAGGTGAACCAATACAAGCTCAGAGCCACCAGAAACTCCGTCACTGTGAGAGGACTTTGCATCGATTTCTCCATTATTTTGTTCACACCATGTATTTCTTGTGTTTCATTTTTTTTAGGTTTCGTTTGCAGAAGTATGCCAATGCTAGAGAAGCTGTCCATGCCATTAGCAGTGAGGCTAGCTGGTATTACGAACTGCCATGTTTTTGTTCATGCATTAAGAACTATTAAGTGAAAGATATCATATTTACAGTACAATTCACATGTAATTACACATATACACTAGAGGCAAGAAAATTCACATTGAAATCAGTTCAACACTTTTTTTCCCTCCTCCTCTACTCCTTGAACATATGTGTCAAAAGAAATCTATTTTCTCTCTCGTAGAAGCAAATATCCTAAAGGAAAAGCATAGAACAGAAGATCCTCACAGCTTTTGGGATGAATGTGCTGATTTCATGTCCAGAAAGCAGGTAGTACATGTTCTGAGTGAAATGAGTGAGATTTACTGCGAGCATGCAAGGGCTGCTAATGTTTCTCCTCTGTATGAAGTTCATTGAAGATATGCATCAATTATCTTAAGAGAATTTACACCTGAATAGGCTTGTTTGTATTCATCTCTGGGAATAAACCGACCTGAATGAGAGTCTGATACTCGTGTTAGTCTGCGTTACAAAATGTGTGTGCATTTCATTGAAACCACAGAGCAGATGGATTAGGCTTCTTTCTGGTCGAACACGTTCCATTGATTTAGTTAAAATAACACTTGTGGTCGCCTTAAGTCCCACATTTTTACAAACAATATGTGCTTGTCTTGCACTGGAACAAATAGTATCCTCTGGCCTCACAGTCTGACTCGACTCGTAGTAGAGATCCATCATATTGCCTTTTTAACAGTTTGACAAGCTGTTAGTGTGCAGACCAGGATGAAATGATGCAAAAAAAAAAACCCTCTGTAAACTGTATTGAACGATCTTGCATTCATTATCCAGTAACTATTACCACCTTCCTTTATTTTTCAAAAAATTCTAAAGGACAAGGTTACCTGAAACATGAATGTGCACATCTGTAATCACCACCTCAAAAGTGCCTGAGTGCCCCTGACTCAGACGCCTCTATCCAACATTTGACATCTCAAATGAGAACAGCCTTATAAGTTAGAATTGCAGCATGCACATCTCAGGGATGTAGTTTATATCACGAGTTAAAGGGGAACTCTACCGATTTTACACACCAAAGTCTGTTCACAGGTCTTGAGGAAAGCTACTGCATATGTAAAAGAAGTTGTCTAAAGCCTTTTATGGCCACAAGGAGCGGCGTGAAATCTGATAACTTGCGTCAAGTGATGTCACTTGAGGTAAGTGATGTCACTTGAGGCAGCATCAGTTTGGGACTGAAGACTACAAGCATGACAAAAACAGGGCTTTGGAGAAAGAAGTGAGCTGACCAGACCTCTGTAGCCCGCTCCCCATCTCTGTTTGAGGCTCGTGGCTCCAGGCTACATTATCCGCTACTAGCATGAGTTGCATCGTGGGTGATGTAGGCGCCAGGTTTTTACAAGAAAGGAGCGTATATGAATTAAAAGAAACAATGTCTCTGGTTGTGCAGAATCAATTTGATCCATTTTAAAACTGTTCACCGTGAGAGCAACAATTTTATAGTGGTGCAACGCAAAATCGGTGGAGTTCTCTTTTAAAACAGGAATTTGGCCTTTTTTTAACCAAGGTGTGAAAGACTGCATGTTGAAACAACTGATGCTACTGAATTTGTTATCAACTCACTTCCAGTTTGGCAACTTTTGAAGAACTCTGTGCACATATGCCACCATTTCAGCCGTTACTCGTACCAGTCACCTACAGTATAATACTGAATGTGTAATCTCCATGTAACACAGTAGAACCTGCTTCAGAGCTTGGAGATCACATTTTCACCCGGAGGCCATTTTCTCACCATATTCACTGCTACTTTAGTTCATTGTGGCACTTGTTGACTCATAGTCACTTTTCTCATAAATAACAACAAATTCACTTGCTTCACATTTAAGAGTAATCACTATGTTTTGGTCATGTAATCCTTTGGACCTCACAGTTGACTGAAAGACAAACGACAGATTGTTCGGCTGCAGACGGAAACGGAGACCTCAGCTCGCTGTGTCTTCCTGTCGCTCTCACCACCTTTAGACGCTCCCTGTTTATTTCAGTGGATGACTGTGTGATCTTTTTTTTTTCTTTCTTTCACTACAGGACGATGACGACAATGCCTCAAATTTAAACAAAAGGAAATACTAAACTCGGATCACAGCTCGGGCCACATCACTGTACAAACTTCACTATGACTTACGGAGACAAAATGGTTTCTCATCAGTATTCCTTTTTGAAGACGGCCTGCGTTCCAGAGGGGAGCGGACATTTCTGATGATGAACTGAATACTCTACAGGCCTTCCTCTTGTCCCTGTGTGTTTGTCTATATGACTATTCCCCCCTCCTTTTCCATGTTTTTTTTTGCTACAGGACCCAATAGTAAATTTGGTTGTGTACGTTTTGCTCACAGCCTGTTGCTCCCAATAGAGCCTGTTTGTGCCTGGAGTGAAGATGACACCGAGGAAGATGCTGATCTACACTTCAGCTGAACCAAACAGGCACGGGAGGATTTTTTTAAGTACTTTTTTTTTTTGCTCTTTCCCACCTTATCTACAATGTCCATCTGCCTCAGTCATTGAATGCTTTGACACTTGATCATCCAGTCTGATTTCCAAATAATGTCAAGGTCCTACAGTACCTTTTTTTTCCTTTGAGAATGAACCTGAGCACTGGAAATGTAGTGTGTGTGTATGTGTGTGTTTGAGAGCAAAACTAAACAATAATATATCTGGATTATAGGCCTTTTGGTCATCATTTCAATTCATGGCTATTTATCACACATTTTCTCCCCAAGAATCACTGTATCATTCCTGATTAGCCTGATGCGTCTGATCCTCAGGGGTTGGGAGCGTTTGTGCGATGGCACTGATTGAGTCTGAGTGTGAAAAGTTGAATCCGTCTCCCCTTCTTCTGCCCGGGCTGCCCGTGCTGCCCGTCACTATCCCTGCCAAATAATCTCGCCTTCAGAAACTGTGACTCCGACACTGAAGAAATGCTCAACAAACAAAGAAATACTGTATAGTGAATGACAACTGGTCAAACTGTGGGCTGATATGTTGACTCTTTTGAATATACACGTCCTCACATCTTCACTGTGGAATAGTTTCATACGAATCACAAAAGCAACCCCCCCCACCCCCCATTTCCTTTTAGCAAACACAAAGCAGGATATGACGTCAATGAACTCTGCATCTAAAGAGCATCGGAATCAATCAATAGGAGGAAATAAACAGTACAAGGATACTTTCATGAGCATCTGAATGATAAAATGTATAGAATATGTTTTTTTTTCACACAATCAAAATGAGTAATGCATACCTTTGACTCTTTTATCTCATAATGCCCTAGCTCTAGAACATGTTCTGACACTCTCTGAAATCACAGTATTTTTCAAGACAAAATCATATCTACAATAATCAGCACTTGTTTTTAACCATAATGAAAAAGACCCCGCCCCCCCCGCCCCAAGGACGTGTTTCTAAAAATAACATGAGAAGAGAAAGGAATACAAGTTTGCGTTGACTCTGGGCGGGAATGCGGCGGTCAAACATCCCATCCACGCGGCCCTCTAGCGGAGACCATTAGGCCAGAGCTGATGTCTGATAAAGAGAACGATATCACTTCAAAAAACCCAAGGAACAACACATAATCCAAACAAGGTTGCTGTACATAGTAGAACCGGAGATTTCCGTGCATGTTATCCATGGTCAATGGGGGGTAGGGTGGGGGTTGTGGGGGGAGTGGGTCGGGTGAGGGCGGCGGGGGAGGGGGGTGTCAAGGATCTCACTCAGCTGATGCCTGAACAGACGAGCCACCACTGATTTCATGAGCTGCAGTAGAGGATTTTTGATTACAATAAGTATCAATAAAAAGTCGATGGGACTCTGAGACATCTTTTCTCTCTCAAGAGCTTTCACTTTCTCTTTTTTCTCGTTTTTTTTTTAGCAAAAATATCATGCAGTCTTTAGTTCCAAAAATCCCTGGCGGGATCTCGTCTTTGTTTGTTTGTTTGTTTCTTTCAGGAGGAAAAAGAAACTCAAAGCCTTGAAATTCTTCTCTCACGATTATTCTTAAACATTCAAGTCATCCTATTAATACTTTGTACAGCAGAAAGGTCCTTCAGATTTCACATGTGTATATATAAATATAATATATAGAAATATGCATATACATATGTTCAACTTGTATATGTGTATACATATTTTGGAACTGTATCAAAGCCAATTTAATGTGCTCTCAAAATATGGCCCATGATTCCTAGTGGGATGCACATCAATTCACATAGTACAACCAGTAGATTAGGTTGAAAAATCCAAAGGTGATAGGGAAAATGACCCGGGACCACTTGTCAATGGTGCTAACATCTGACAGGTTTGGGATTTTCAACTTGAGCTTGGAGGAGCGTCGCCGTAGCCGACAGTTGGCCCGGCTCCGCATGGCGCTCCGGTCCAGCGAGTGGTGGCTGAAGCCATCTCGGGGCGCCATGGGCTTCCTGAATTGGACCCCGGAGCTGTCGAAGGACATGACTGAATTCCGAGAGTCACTGACGCTGCTTCCCACGTCAGAAGGCATCACCTCGTTGTTCATCTCCAGCGTGGTGAGGAGGATGTTTCCGTAAGCATCCACCTGCGAGGAGAGGGGAAAGACACCGGGAGTGAGTGAGGGCTGAAATGTTGAGCGGTGGCCCCAAGTTCCCTTAATAAATCAAACTTATATTAACCCCCCCTCCCATCCCAAGTTGTCAAGCTAAAGCAAAATGTAGGGATGATATGGAACGTCAATTCTTGCATGCAACAGAAATAGTTAACAGAGTTTCTTTACACAAATCTATTAGTGTTTTTTTCACTTGCAAAAAAAAAGTAATTTGAACAGCCTTAATCATCTGACTTTACTGTGAAGGCTGGCCTACAGCTGATATGATTTCTAAATACATGTACCCCAACTTTTCTTTGTTCCTCGAGATACAGATTTCTTCGCTGTGTAAATGACCTGAAGGTGTTGGTTTGAAACGGCACGGAAATGGAGTCCTTGCAATGTGAAAGAAAAATGAAGAGAACATTAAAACGGCTATAAAATTCTGGCAAATAAGCACATTTTCTCAAAAATTACACAATGCATTAAGACAGAGAGTTAACAGGAACAACTTTGAATAAGCATTTAGTACTTCACACACAAGGAGGGGGGGGGGCTTCATTCAGTCTGATTTCAGCATCTGCCAGTGCTGTTAAATTGTCAGTGTCTTCTCATGCTGCATTTTTTTTTGTCCACTTTAATCAGAAAATACATCTTGAAATACAAGGTAGCAGAGTGAGAATGAATGAAGCCTACAGCATAAACATAGACAACAACCTAAATAAGAAATGAGAATGTTAACACCACTGTTGAGCTAGATGAATCGCTATCTCAATGAAAAGGGCTGTGCTTGATAAAAAGCAGTCAGTGCTTGAGGGAGAAGCGATGGATGATGGTTGGTGAATGCATATTGGGCCGTGGTGGCATTAGTATGCTTCTGGAACATTACTTGAGGGAATACAGTATGCATGTGTCTTTGGATAAAATGACTGTGGCTAGAAGTCCTGTGTGCAGAACATAGTTGTTTAGTGCTTGAACTCTGACTGACACGGAGAGGTAGACTAAAAGAGAGGTAGCAGATGAAGATGCAAACCTGTTCCCTCAGGCGCTTCTCTTCGTATCTTGTGCGCTCGTTGTTGGCTTTGTTCAGCCTCTCATTGATTTTCTTCTGTTGCGCAGGGCCCCGGCCAAAGAACACGTAATTTACAAAGGCATATTCGAGCAGGGCCAGGAACACAAACACAAAACAGCCCATGAGGTAGACGTCGATGGCTTTCACATACGGAATCTTTGGGAGAGTCTCCCTAAGGTGGGTGTTAATTGTTGTCATGGTAAGCACCGTTGTCACACCTGAGCACAGGTACACAGAAACACAGGAGTCACCATCAGTTAGATTTCGCTTTAAATGTTTAACTTGGTAAAAGTAACAATACTGCACTGTGAACAAACTGCATTCAAAATTCAGTAAGTAAAAATGCAAACACATTATCAGCAAATAAAATAAAAAAGTGAAAGTACTTAATAACAGATGGCCCCTTTCAGTATAATATTATATATTATCATAGTATTTGATTGTAGATTTGATAATGATGCATTGGCACATAAGCAGGATTTTAATGTTGCAGCTGATAAGGTGAAGTAACTACTTTTACTAGTTTCATCTATAACACTGCAGCATATTGTGTAAGATGATCTTACAGTTTGTATATGAAATCTGTGGTAACTAGTAACTGAGAGTGTCAGATTAATGTTATGCAGTAAAAATAACAATATTCAACTCCAACATGAAGTAGTATAAAGAGTAGTATAAAGTAGTAGAAATTGGAAATAATCAAAGTACACGTATAAAAGCTTACAGTGAATACAATTCTTGAGTAAATTGACTAGCAGTACTACTATCCCTACATACTTCTATGAGTATTTATTGTGTGATGATTAACTGATGAAATCAGTTGTACTATAATCCAGTATGCAAAGTACACAAACTACTTCGGGCCTTTCAATTGAAGAAGGCCACATATTTCAACACAGCATGAATAACAGCTTTATAAAATTTGGTTAATACCATGTTTTTGTTTACATCTGTAAAGCTAATTTCTTTTTCAAAAATCTTGCTTCACTGTTATTCACAATTATTAGAGGAATGGGTTTTGTGTTTTCGGACAAAAATGAAGTTCAGTTAAATTGAGATGAAAACAATCACTTCATAGGATCAAAGGCCTGTAAAAGTTCTTCATACATGTGGTTGTATTGTCAGAAAAAATATACGTAAGTCTGAGAGCTTCTTTGTCGTAACATCTAGATGCAGCAACATACATTTCTTTAATATCATTATCATCACAAACTCAATGGAAGTGTAACTGAGTCTTTGCATATTGTGACATGTTGTGTACTACTTTAAGGTAACTGGGACACATTTATTATGTTATGAGTAAGCATGTCTCTCAGGCTTACTCATAGTATGTACTACTCATCACTCGGTATTTTCTACATGTACATCAGTGTTTCTGCTGTCAGTGTTTACGCAGCACTAGTGTGTGAACATCACGTGCAAGCAACAGAGAAGAATCTATGGAATCTATAGGAGCAATATGACTGGAGAGAAATCACTGGAATCTGGAAGACTGACATCAGTTTTTTTCAATTAATCCAAATATAGTTGATAAGTTACATGTGCCTGTAAATGTAGACAACCACAACACTGAACATGTTAGTTCCTGTGATAATCACTGGCTTTTAATGGAGACAGGTAGAAGTTTAATAATGCAGCGGTGGCTGTATCTTACCCAGGGCCACCCGAGCTGCAGAGGCATCATAATTGATCCAGAAGGAGACCCAGGAGAGGATGGTGATCAAGATGGAGGGCATATATGTCTGCAGGATGAAATATCCAATGTTCCTCTTAATCCTGAAACTCAGCGAAAGCCTTGGATATGAACCTGTAAGGAGGAAGGATGGAGTGATCGTTTGGAAAAGAGCAGAGTGAAAACACATCAGTGGGGAAAAAAAAAAAGGAGAGAACGGGGGAAAACGTTGGCACAACTTAAGAGTTCCAAAGTCTGCACTTTGACAACGCGCAGGGTAGTCATTTCTCCATTTGTTCAGATGGAGCACTTAATTTCCCCAAAGCGATGGATTCCTTTCCAGGGACAAGTTCGATTCCAATTAAACATGGCAGAAAGTCGCAAACACGGCAGATTTTTCTGCAACCCCCTATCTCAGCAGGCAGCTCCAGCATCCCTCTGAGAATTGTCACAGAGAGCTGCTCTGCTTTTCTTCTGCACTTTCTCTGTCCTCTAAACATTAGCAAAAGGGCATTTTAGAGGATACATAATTGCAACGCATGCCTTTACACTAAAAGAGGAAGGAAAATATACAGTGTGTGGTTGCGAGGTGGTAAATCATTCCATTGCATATTTTGCAGGAACATATCAGCTGGCTGTTGCCAAGACATTAATTGGTCTTTTGACTGCACTTTAATTTAAACAACCACAATGCAATGCTGATGCAAAAAAGCAATATAAGCATCAAGGCAGCACCTCTGCGCTTCAGCTATAGCTAAAAATTTACGAGGTTAAAAACAATACAAATTGCTCTAAATAGTTAAATTCCATTCTATGTATTCGATCTACAGTTTTATTTCCAATATGTCACCAAAGGGAAAAAAAAGGCTTCAGATAAGCATGATGGTTTTAATCTAAAAGGCTATTTGCTATGGGGAACGCACAATGATGAATGACCTCATCATCTCCTGCTTCCTCTAAATCTTTTAATGAATCAATACCTTAGCATACATACTTCATCAAGCCGGAGACAAATGCCTTAGATCACCCAAGTACATCCTAGATTAATGGTGGCAACAAGCGTTCACGGATTTCATTAAACTCCAACATGAGAACTACACTTACATTTCTCTTTTGTCTTCCTTATACAATAGGGAGGTTGTTTATGGGGCAGCTGAGGTCAACTGGAATAACATTACTGATACTGATATGATCCTCGTAGAGTATGTCAGAGATTAAAATGTGAACTGAATCAATACTACATGCCATCACCCGATACTAAAACATATGTCCACAGACTATTACACTAAAAGCAGAATATGCATTGTCTACTTTCTGTACTGTATGTATTGCATTGTTTTGTGACACTGCAGTTTAAATCCAGATGTTACTGTGAAACATTTAGGGGAGTAATTCTCATAGCTTTCAATATGCCTCAGTCAGTGGTGGAAGAACTAATCAGAGTAGTTCAATATTTTGCGAATACAATACTCACTTTTTTGTCAAAAGTTAAAAGGGAAGATCGATACCTCTCTCATGTCTGTGCACTAAAAGTAAAGCCACAGCCAGAGAGACAGTTAGCTTAGCTTAACATTGACAGTCTTCATACTAAGCTAAGATAATCATCTGCTGCTGCATGAGAGTGGCATCGATCTTCTCAGCAAGAAAGTGAATAACTGATTTCCCAAAATGTCAAACTTATTATGTAAAATCTTTGGTTAAATTTTTAAACAAATAAAACCACAAACAGTTAGTGATTAAAGTACTTATTATGCATACAGGCCTGTTCCCTGTGAGTGTAGTTTTATTGAATTATTAGCCTCTATGAAGCATTTTAATGTTGGACACGTTTCAAGTGGTGATATGTCAAACCACCATGCTGCTATAAACTATGATACTATTGATTCTGTATTATTGATTTAATCAAGAAATGCATCATAGTATCTAAGCCTATCATATGAAAAGCATGTCAAAACTAAAACTGCATCCAAGTTACTATTATTGTGCTTTGTTTTGTAATTAAAGTAGTTCTGATTCTAACGGGAACAATTACTAACAGTCAGCATTCGGTACTTCAGATGCACTTTTCTAAAAGTCAGTTCAGATTTTACAAATATGTGAAAATGGCCACTTTCAATTCGCTGCACCGAAAAGGAAACTGTCTTTTGGCGCGACCCAAATAGAATCATATTCCCCACA
Source organism: Holacanthus passer (assembly GCA_025331565.1). NCBI lineage: Eukaryota > Metazoa > Chordata > Actinopteri > Pomacanthidae > Holacanthus > Holacanthus passer. The sequence goes on from JAFREQ010000005.1 coordinate 10,103,122, forward strand.
GTGACAATGACGTATTTTCTGATGCCCCCACTCACACAACTCACAGCGGTGACACGCATGCAGAGATGTTTACAGAGGATGTTTTTGCAGGAGACACTTTCAGCCTAATTAGGTTTGACGTATTTTTTTTTTTACAGCAGCCTCACCTGTAGTAAACCTGACCTCCCTGGACACCAGGCGGATGTCTACGATGGAGAACTGAGGTAACTCGAGCTTGTCAACGCCCGTCACAGCGTTGTCGCCTCCTTGCCAGAAGAATACGATGTCATCTGTGGTGTATCCATCTGTGTCAAGGTCAGGGCACATTCAGGGAGGGAGAGGAGAGAGAGGGAAATAAAACATGTGAGTGGAAGTGTGATGGAGAACCAGCCATTAAAGTTAATCATGTTTCTCTTTAAAAGTCTAAGAGTATGGATAATGAGTGGAGGTCGCTTTGACTAATCAATCACTTGTTTCATTGTTCTCTGTGTTGCATTAAAGTCATTCAGAGCTAAGCAACCAAAAATATTGTTTTTGCAATGCTTATTTATTTTTGGCACTAAGAACAAAATTATCGTTCATTATTTGTCAGGATTTTTTTCTCTATTAAAGTGAAATGAAACATTTATTAGTTATGCATCTCTGCATAACACTTTAAATATAACATGAACATGAAGCATTTTTGAATGAAATTATCTGTGTGGTGACCCAACAGCATAACATTTTTTTGGGTGACAGATTTTGTTTTCCCAGTAGTATTTCCTATACACTTCAACCAACCCTTTGGGCAGCCAAATAATCACACTGAGATTTGTCAATGTCCACAACTGTTACTGTAATTACATTTGACTTTGTTGAGTCATTAGTATCACCCAGTATTTACATCATTACTGTATTTTTATTGTATCATATTTTACTGAAAATGTCTTAAAAAGTGGGCAAAAAATCCTATTGATATAATAATTACAACAAATCAACAATGAAATAATATGAGATTTATCAAACAGAAAACTGTTTATAATCATAAAACTTTTGCCATTAATGGACATTCAATATGATCAGTAGAGCAAGTTTAAAAAAAAAAAAAAAAATGTTATTAAGCCATTTTTAAAAAAAAAATTGTTGGAAGAAGGCCATCTGAAAAGGTCTGGCAATTTTTTCTGGCTTAAACTCTGACCAAGTGCTAGAGATGGTTCAATCAGGTTATGTTTAGTGCAACTAATTTTTCAACAAGCTATCACTTAACTTCATCTACACTTATTCAAATTCATTCCTGTATTTTTCAAGTTAAGGTTACATTAGGGATTGTTGTCAGACAGTGGTAGAAGAAGGGGATTAGTGAGAATTTTTTGGAGAGATGGTTCTGTTGTCACCGGTAAGACCAGTGCAGCATCAAAAACAGCACTGAAGAAAAGGCCTCTCTGCCTAAGACCTGAATCTATCCATCTCTCCGCCTGCAATCACACGTGCCACTGTCCACACTCCTATGGAGCAATATCGCCGCATGCATTACTACCTGCATGAATATTTATTAACATGTGTCACTTGCTATGGCACTCCCACACATTCTCAACTGGCAGTGCAATTGAAAGTGACCACAGCAGTAGATTTATGTCAATAGGCCAGTATGCATTCACTGCAGAGCAATTTCTCAGTCCGGGAAGTGTAACTACATTTCACATTCTACTACCCCACGTCCAGACCTGGGTGGCATTAAACTCACTAAGGGACCGGGATTCATTACCATTAAATCTCTCTCTGAGGTTATAGGGTAAGGAAATGTGACATTGTCCATGAAATTGAAACAACTGCCTGCCTAATCAATCAAACTGATGGTTAATGTGCATGACTCCCACCGGTGCAGAGCCTTCCACGAGCATAAACAGCAGATATTCTTGCAACTTTTTAATTCACGCCGTATCCATATTTCATTGCCTCCCGATGCCCCCGAGGGTAAACACTCTGCACTTTTATCTTGAACAACAAGAACCGCAAATATCTGGTGTATTGAACAAGTGGCTTGATTGATGGAGTAGTCAATGAAAATGATCAAGCAAATACAATTTTTAATTACACAACTAGTACATTTTTCTGCCGGATATTGATTTATCTAAATTGAAGCATTAGAAGAAAAAAAAGACATGAAACAACGTCAATTAAATGATGTTGTATAATATCATGTAAAGTCTTTATTTTAGTTTTATTTATCTCCTATATGTATGTATGTACATGTACCTGGTCAAAGACTTCACAGATAGGACCTACACTTTCAGATGACAGGATTCTTTTTAAGAGTCAAGCTCAATTCTTGCCGAGAGTCAGATAAGAAGAGTGATACCTCGCAAAGTCCCGGCCAGTTAGCTTAGCTTAGCACAAAGAGTGGAAACAGGGGGAAACGGTTAGCCTGACTCTATCATGAGGTCACAAAATTCACATGTTATATCTTGTTTATTCAATGTGGACAATTTCTTGTCTTGTTGCTTTGGCATCACTATGAAGTTGTTGGCAACTGGCAGAAGATCTTCTCATTTAACAGGAAGGCAAATAACTTATTTCTGAAAATGTTGAACTATTCCTTTAAGGACAGTCGATAATGACACGTTACTGTATTTGCTACTGTTGTATCTTATTGAACCAAATATCTGGATATATCACATGCTGACCACTTCCTTCATGAATCATTCCTGATGAGCTCTGAATCAGGTGCTAAATGACACTTAACCAATATGTAATTATTGCCTCCTTGCTACTAACATATTAGTTACTAGTTATATGTGAGTATAATGATTTTTGTGAATGTGGTCACTGCGAGCTAATACTAAACTATATTTACATTAACATTGCAAGACATTAATGTATCTTAGAGGTTAAGAGTCACAGTGAGGGTCAAATAAGGTCCCAAATATTAATGTTATTCTGCCTTCAATATTCAAAGATCCAGAGGTGGCCCAGCCCATCTGTCACACTGATGGAACAGTAATCAATGCACATCACATCAGCAAGTGCTCTGATTTCTTCTCTATTTCTCAAGGTAGTCATCAAGTGCAGAGTTAAAACATCTGACAAATGGCACACATGGGCAAAGATGCAAAATATTTCACTAATGAGTTCTCTAAATTAAACATATTTACCAAATAACTTCACTTAATTCCGTGTAATTTTTGGAGGTAGCATGCAATGGCTTTAAGATCGTGTTGAAAGTTCAGAGTGAAGACAAAGACTGAAGACAAAGCAAGAAAACGCGGCTTCTTTCGCTTTACTCACAGCTTTCAATTTCCAGGGTGCAGTTCTGTTCATCGAGAGGGTACCTCCTCAAGTCCATCATGCAAGCAGCAGTGGTGGTTATTCTACGAAGCAAAGACACAAACGGAACAGGGACTCAGCGATACCACACAAACATGGACAGACAAGGACAGATCATTTGATGTAATCTTTTAAGAGAGAGTTCATGGTGTGGGAAAACTTTGACATGTTGCACCATATGATGAACCACCAGTGTGTCCACCATTTGCTCAAGCTGCACTTTCAAAGTAATTACATTGTGGTGGTTTGTTGAAAAGCATGAAAGTGCTGCAGCAGTTCAATCATCCATGCCTGGCTTTTAAGTGTGTATTATTGGACATTTGGAGGACATTTTACCAAAACTGCATTTATCTGAGTGGGTTTGAACGTGTGTAACTTTGTAGCACATTCATGTTGCTTAACCTCTTAAACATTTTAAGGCTCATGAGTGCACATGGCAGGAGGCAGGGAGAGCAAACCATTTGCTCTCTCATGTTAAAAGAGTTTGTTTTTTTGGGGGGAATTGGATTATTTTTCCTACTTTTCCAGAGACTCTTAAATATGATGTATATGTTTTTTTAACGTTCCTGTGAGTAGTCTGCAGAGGTATTTCCTTTTATGTGGATCACTAACTGCTCAGCATCTGCGATTTTGTCGATGTACGTTATTTATTGCGAGTTTCCGAGATATGCGTTTCTGCCATGTAGCTTTAGGAAAGATGTATGCATAGCAGTTTATTAACGTCAATAAATCCAGTAGCCCAGGAAAAAAATGCTTTGGCTACAAATTACACATGTAGGGGTCTTTGGCATTTAACTGAGATATTTACCGGTGCAGCACATTTTAGTAATTACATTTCTGCTGTTCATACCAGCTGTGTGTGTGTTCATCATACCAGCTTTCATTCGCTTACTGCACTCCTGTGTAAATGAAATAGAAAAATTAATTTTCAGCTCATCGTCTCTGTGTCACAAGCCACTAGCACGATCACGGGTGAAGGTTGATATGCACGGTGTATGTCTCCGTGTTGATGTTAAAGCATGATGACAGCAATATGTAGTTTTGCCCTTTAAAGCATGTTTCACATTTGGGATATATTATTAATCACGTTTAAGTCGAAGCCACCAATGCTGCTTTACATCAAAGAAGTATGCAAATGTACACAACCATCTACAGTACCTACATTAGTAATACCGTAGATAATAAACTGTTTGCATTGGAAATATATTGCTTGAACTCAGAGCTTGTAAATTGGTCATGCAGGGATGAACAGAGTGGTGTTGGCAGGTAATTGGAAAACAAAATATGTTCTGTTAAAGCTGATTGGGCCAGATTAACACATGTGGGGCCTCTATGTCCGTGATAGCAGAAGGCACCAGAAGGGTAACGAAAACAACATATAAACAAAATGTGTGACAGGTACATATTTATTATTCACAATGACACTGAGCTGCATTCTGCTGCACAAGCATTAAGCTGCTCAAACTGCATTCTGTTCTGCTCGACTATACCGCTCCTCCCCGCTGCCTCACAGCGCTGCTCTGCTCCGAGCGTACAGCAGGGCTGCCACTGGTGCACACTGTGAGGAGATAGCATCAGGCCTAATTACATTAATAAGAAAGGTCACTTTGCAATCGTGATTTTCCAAGGAAAAATGTTGAAAAAAAAAAAAGCATTTTTTTTTCCAACAATGCTTCTCTTTGATGTGGTGAAGTGTCTGTTATAAATGAATGAATTAATACAAATGAATGGACACGTTTGGAATTAGCTATGTAGGTGACATACCTCCATCCTTGCTTGTGAACTACTGAGTCTTTCCAGGATGAACCTTTCATACCCAATCATGATACTATCACCTGTTACCAATGAACCTGTTTACCTGTGGACTGATCCAAACAGGTGTTTTTGGATCAGTCCACAACTTTCACAGTCTTTTGTTGCTCCTGTCCCAACTTGTTTGAAACATGTTGCTGCCATCAAATTCAGAATAAGCAGATATTTACAAAAATCAAAGTCCTACATTAAATACATTGTCTTTGTACTAATTTTTAATTTAGTATATTTCAATAAGGATTAGAAAATTATCACATTGTGTTTTATTTATGTTTTATACATCACCCAAACTTTTTTGGAATAGGGTTTGTAATGGATGAAAAAGGATTGCTGAGTTTTCAACATCTGAAATAAACATAACGTTCAGTCTTTCATGTCAGTGGCTGGATTCCCTTTGAGACTCAACTGTGCATCCTTCGACATGTTTGCTAAACAGACGTTATAATGAGTTACTGAACCGGTCACAGACATCTTTGGCCATTGTACAGACATGAAATAATGATCTAGGTGATTAAAGCCCCAGAAAAGTTTCAAACCTCAGATATTTCTAAACATCTAATATTGATGACTAAATCTACTTAGCTAAACTATAAACTGTCTGACGGCTCCAAACATTAGATTTGATTCAAATATTGCTAAATCCTGACTGGTGCTCAGAAGTACACAGAAGTCACCTTTTTCCAAACTATTGTTTACTAAGTTGGACTACCAGAAAGAAGAGCAAAGAGAAAAAAAGAAAAGGTGAAATCTGTAATGTAAAACAGCCCAAACTGTTCTAACTTTGGCAATAAACAATGTCTTCATGTAAGTGGCTAATTGAGGAAATACGTTTTATTAGGAGCTTTAACAGTAAACTATAGAAACTAGGTATCGATCAACTTTGGGCCCAAACAGTGAAGCAGTGGTAAAACAAACACGTCACCAAAAGATAAACTGCCAAAGTTGCATTTTACTATATTCAGTGACAAATTAAAATATGGAGAGACCCTACAATGTGCTGCCTGAAACCTCAGACTGTAGTGAGGTCCTGAGTCCTGTGTGATCAGCAACAGGAAGACATATCCTGTCAAGACACAGTTACTGTTCTTTAAAGACAATACCCCCGGTAGCAGAGTGAAGCAGTGAAACCCTGGCAGCTGCAGCAGCAGCTCGGAGTATTGGACAGAAATGAATCCTTTACCCCTTGGCAGAGAGGAGGAAAAAAAAAACCCACTACGAATAAAATTGACTTTATATGTGACAGTTAACAAGTGAGCGGAGAATCATCATTGAGTAGGCACGAGTCGGGACGGCTCGCGACGAGGGCCTGGGATTTGGAAATGTCAGCAGATGTAGGTCAGCAACTTAAGAGTCCCACCAGAGACGGTCAGCAGCAGCCTCAGACCTGAGCAGGCACTGCGGTCCAACACTCAGCAGTCTGTTTACTTCGCAGACTTCCGGATGACGTGCAATATTAGCTGGTTTGCATTTGTCTTTTGGTCATGGGACGACGCAGGCAAACTCGAAAAGTCTGTCATCTGTGAGAGGCAAAGGCCAAAATCGCTGCAAACTTCTTTAATGTCATTTTAAAGCAAAACAAACTAAAACTAAGAGGGATTAGAAACTTTTAATTCACAATTAAAGGTGCATTCCAGCTCTTTTTACAGGCCACTCTTGGCTTCTCAGACGATGCATCATGCCAGCATCGCGCGACACCTAAAAGCAATCTGGAGGTGGATCCAAAGCGGCTCGGCGCTCCAGACCGGGAGGCTTTCAGATATGTGAGCAATAGTTTTGACACCTACACAGTCTACTCCCATACTCCCACTCTCCTTCTCTGTGAGGTAGCCTGCTCGCTGAAGAAGATCATAGTACTACAGCGTGGTTTAATAAACAGAGGAACACGAGAGAGCGGATTGGCAGGAATGGGAAGAGAGAAAACACCATCTGGCGAAAGCTTAGCTCAACAAAGCCCTCAATGCTCTCAGGGCCCAGCGCGCCACCAAACTGGATCGTGAGTCCGCTAACGATGATTCAGCCCCTCAACTTCGCTGGCAAGTTAGACAAACCCGCTCTATCACACACGCCCGGCTGGACACTTTCTACTGACACCGGCTTCTTTTATTGATGTCTGGAATGACTCTGTTTGTTTGCAACACCCAAACGCTCTCCTGCACCGCTCAGCAGTCTTCAGATCCAGACGGATCCCGCACCCCCTCCCTCCTCGCCACATAAAAATACAGCACAAGGTTAAAATCTGGCTATTTAATAAAGGTTTTCAGAAACAACATTAATTCTAGGGAGGTTGGTGGGGGCAGGTTTCCAGACTTTGATTAGAATTTCATTACTCCATCTTTGGATTCTCTATGATCACTACTGAAGAAATGAACTATGGGCAGGGATATGCACACTTATGGACAATTTACTTGAGTAAAACTAGCAGTACACCTGTGTAAAAATGCTTCATTACGAGGAAAAGTTCAACATCTAAAATCCTACTAGGGAAGAAGCATTATCAGCAGAATTTAGTTGAAGTATACAAAGTAAAATAACTTGCAGCAAAATGGACACCATCAGTGACACTGTATATTTTTATATGACTATTAGATTATTAACCTGATGCAACAGTTCATAAACACAGACTTTTACTGTTGTAGCTGGTCAAGGTGGAGCTACTCTATCTCATATACAATTCAGTAGATTACTCCAGCAGTTCCTAACCTTGGGGTCAGGCCCCTCCAGGTGGATCACAAGATAAGTCTGGGGGTCATGAGATGATTAATGCAAAAGGAGAAACAAAGTTCTGCTACACAAATCTGTTTTCACTATTTGGACATTTTTTCTTTTTGTGCCTGTTTTTTTATAATAAAACACTTGGATAATTTTACCTCTTTGGGCCTCCAACAATTATTTAAACGAAACCATCTGGGAAGTTTAAAGGGGAAATTACTCTTTTGTGAAACTGCTGCCAACTCGTAGACGTCTAAAACGATCGCAAGCCAAAATGGTTGGGAGCCGCTGGTTTAATCTTTAACGATGTATTGTATTTTATAAGCTTATTAAAGTCTAAATCTGAAAAGTAACAAGTGAATTTAACTGTCAGATAAATGTAGTGGAGTAAAATATACAATGTTTCCCTCTGGAAGGTAGTATCATAAAAGTAGCATGAAACAGAAACATTAAAAAGTACTTTAATAAATATACTTAATTACTTTCCACCACTGGTCACCTGACTGCAGGAGGAATCTGGCATAGAAACACACATAACCACAGGCAGCAGTCACCTTGGAAGGACTGGTCTGAACACTGGAACCTCTTGCTAAGTAGTGCTGATTATCAGGATTTCAAATCACTATTAATACATTAAAATGTGGAATTTAGCAAGAAGGTCAACTATAGACAAAGTCTATCTATTGTAAATTTCCCCACTGTGGGATGAATAAAGGTATATCTTATCTTATCTTATCTTATCTTATCTTATCTCATCAGTCAGAATCAGATCTGATTTTGTTTTTTGAATGTGACTTTCTGAGAAATGATTCATAATTCTGTCATTTAAAATCACTGTGTGTGTACATTTTTAATACAATTATTACAGCATCTTTTAAATAATCCTGCACACATGGATGTTTTTGTTTGCAGAAGAATAAGATGATCCGGCTGAAAACTGGTGCAGTCTAAGAAGTTGATGCAATCTGCTCGGTGTAGCCACAGAACACACACTGCAGGTACAGAGGATGTTCAACGCCCAACACGAGATCAGTGGGCAAACAAATGAGGATGGAGTTGTGAAGAAGGGAGAATGTCAGCTTGTTCTTAAAATGAACACAAAAATAGAAGTGGTTGATCAACGCAAATCAGCTCGGACTAAAATCACTGTAAACACTAGGAATCAAGGTAACTAAAGGCTCCAAAAAAAAAAGAAAGGACAAACACCAGCATCAGCACATTTCACAGTGAGTGGATAGGTGAGAGCGCAGCACAAGGTGCAGCAGAGTGTGTAATGTGATTGTCCACAGTTTGCATTTTACTGTGCTCAAGAGTAGCACGGGGGATGGATTCAAACAGGCGGCCTGTACGATAAAATGCATTTAAGACAACAAAAAAAAACCTCAAGCGCTCGGCGCAACATTGAAATGAACTGAACTGAGAATGCGACATCTATTGTCTATAAGTTAAATCTATTCTTCTGGAAAAAATAAAGAAATGTCCACACAACCCTGGGGCAAAGTCAAACATTTTAACAAAGCGATTTAATTGCATGCTTACAGGAGGCTTGTAAAGGTCCTGAAATCACCATGGCATGTAGATTATGCACTGCCTCTAATTACTGTACACTGCTGAAAAAAAAATGGTCTGGAGGACAGAACCAAGGGCTCGACGCCATCTGCCTTTTACCATTACTGCAGTGGGTGACGGTAACAGTAAACCCCTGTGCAGCGTGCTCGAAGATGAGATGTTGGAGGAACGGCTGATGCTAGTGTCCCTAGCAACAGTCTTGGCTTTGTGATTCGTGCGGGCACAAAGCCAGCGGAGGTGCAAATGCAGGTGTAATGCCATTTTCTTCTGGCTCAAGTCCATTTCGCTCTGTTTGTGCCTGCTTGGTGCTTTTGTGGGAATCTGGATGTGCTGAGGTACGTACGCTGAGTGGAGCAGCTGGGAATGTTTATTCAGATCAGGTGGCGCAGTGTCATGTTGGTACCATTTTGGCAGGAAGCTGATCCCGTTTCCACCTGCTTCATTTGGTGCAGGCACACATGGAAAGTTTTTCATCTAGTAAAACCATCAAAGTCACATTTCATCAATTGATTAATGCCAAATTATCCTTTACACAAATGGGTTATTCTCACTTATAATTTTATGTATAAGTGCTTGTAGGATGTATGAGGTACCTCTATTTCAGTTCAGTCAGTCTTATTAATCAGCAGCAGAAGACACAAGGTGATTTGTTTGGCCTTTATTGAAATACGCTCCAACCAGATTGTATAAATAGTGGACGGAGCTTCCAGGTCTGAAACATTAAGCCAACATGGAAGTGCTTTAAAACTGCATTCTTTACAATGACCAGCAGGGTGGGATTCCACTGGTTGCAAAAAGATGTTAGATTGTATAGAAGGCTATGGGAAAATTACCCTATTTCTCACTTGCTTTAATTGCCTTGGTAAACACTTTCCAAATTAGTTTTTGGTCTCAATCACTAGTTCATTATCACTATCACAAGTCTTCTTTAATGCATCATGTGTCATTTTGTAAAATCTGGTCCCTTTTAGAGTAAGATACATGATAAAGCTGGGTTAGTTTAGGGTGTGGCTACCTTGTGATTGACAAGTTGCTACCACAGCCTCGACTTGAGGCGTCCACAAATCAATGAGTGACGTCACAGTGGGTTCACACTTGACCCCAACAGCACCTGCAGATCGCCTGTTCCTTTGACAAATAATATATTCATCCTGCTCCAGACCCTTCTCAAGCTGCTCCAAGATTGAACTTGTACAGTGCCAGGTACACGTGTGATCGTCACAGTGGGTAAAACCAAACCTTAAACAGTCCTCTAGCAGGCTGACATTTGCAGCGTGGTCTTCAGCAGCAGTGAGATTGCATTTCTTCTATGTTGATACCTTGTGAAGAGTTATAAAAGGAAAAAAAGAAAGACTTTTGCCATCAGATCTCCTTTTGTGTCAACACCAATTCAGTAATTCAGAGTTTCTGAATACTGATTATTGCATTAATAATTCATTACCTCATATGATCTACACCTTGTCACTGCCATTTTCTTTTATTCATGGAACAAAACAAGTTCCCAGCTTTTTTTTTTGTCTTCCATCAAACTATTTTATTTTAATGACTTGTGTTAAGAAAAGCAACAAATCCATTCTGGGTTTGAACAAACCTCAGGACACTTTCCTACTTTTAGACGTCCCCAAGGGATTTTCAATGGGTCCCTCTGTGCACATTTACTGTTGACTGACTTGTCGAGTTTGTCACAGTGATCTGGGACATTAAGGTGCTGAGCATTTTGAATCTTTTTTTTAGCCCTTATGGGTCACTGAATTTTGGATTTAATGTACCCGTCTGCTTCCAAAATATTGTTATTGTTTGTCCTGAGACACACTTGGAACTTTGTCGACTATGAACTTTATAAATAAAGCTTAAAAGTCTGTTTATTGTCGCCAAAAATAAATATAATAACTCATCCTGCCGCGGGACCAAATACTAGCAGCAATGATCTTGTTTTTCCCCTGTCACCTGTGATCACACGTTATCCAAATTTATCCAAATGACAGAGGCAAAATGGCGGCAGTTACCTAATTAAACGTTATTGTGAGTATGTTTGGGTCTTCAGCAGTCACCCCTCCTTTACATCCATCAGTATAGTGCTCCTGGATTTTCTGGTCTAATATGTAATTGAGTGTTTGCTCTTGCTCTAGATTTCTAAATACTGCTGATGCCATCCATCCATTTCTCTATGTGCTTATCAGGGTCACAGAGGGGCCTATCCTAGCATGGATGAAACATTTTTCCTCTATATCCATATTTTTTTTTCCTGAGGCATTATCTTCTTGCATTATTAAATCTTTCCAAAAGTAGAATTAGAAAAAGAAAAAAAAAGACATGAAAAATCCATCCATCCTTTCTCTATACCATATCACCTTTCTTTTCTGGGTAACTCCCAGCATGCACTGGGCAAAAGGCAGACAAACACTAAAAGGGTAATTGAGAGTATCCAATTCACCTGACCTGTTTTATCTCTGGGCTGCAAGAGCAAACTGGAGACATACAGACGTGAATCAGTTCTATAAAAAATACATTAATGCTGACCAGCAGCCACAAGTAACAATTATGGGATAATGCTGAATGCTAATGTAACAGTAGCACAAGTGGAGAAGAGTCATAAAGTCAGTGAGCTGTAATATCTACCCATAGATTGGTAACATTAGCTAACATTAGCCACCATAAGATAATGGTCATACCAGACCAAGTACAGTAAGGCTGCAGCAGCAAAACCCCTCAGTGTATTGAAGTGAGCAATGGAGCCTTTTATTGCTTATAAACTCATCATTTTAGTTGTGAGAGAAAGAATGTGCGAGCTCTTATTCATAAAGTCACACAGTGTTGCTTTAAGTCATATTATTTTAGTGCAGACTTGCAGTTTTGCACTCGCAATTAACACTGATCATCTGTTGCTGAGACAGTTTTCTTAACACTTCTGACTTTTGTGCTGCACGTCTGTCAGTCTGTGTGAATTCAAAACTTCCTTTTTGGTGCAAAAACTTTTGACAGCCATATATTCTTTTTCTTTTTATATATCTCGTCTGACAATTGCAACTGGTACGAGTAGTTCAAGTTGCATGGTGAGGAGAAAATGAAACCAAACAGCAAAAAATATACAATATTGATTTGCCGCATATTGCAAAAGGAGAAATGCTGATGCAAACCACCAGATCAGCCGCACAAAGAGTATGAAATCAATGCACAGAATAAGAGATATGTGTGTACTATTGTATAGGAGACACAAAAGTTTTCACTGTTCTTACCTCAGCCCATATAAGACAGTGCCATCAGGGTGCAGCCGGATCATCCGGTTTTTTACTGTCACACCATGAAGAAAGGACTTCTTGTCATTAAGGAAGTAGGTGTCAGGGAGCCACAGCTGGTCTGCTACACGGTTGTCCAGAGTCAGGTTAAGTTTCAGCTCACCATAGGCCAAACGCTTGTCTCGCCAGCTCTGCTGGAAATACATTGTGATGGTGTAGTCCTGGGGAGAAGGAAAAACTTATATGAAGCCACAGACAAAAACAATTCAGTTGAACACAACATCATGAGCTACAGTGACTATTTAGCAAAAATGTTTCTTGTTATTTCCTGCTAGTGTTCAATGGAAGTAGAACTAGTTTCAGAAATAGTGGGCATGGTTCATCAAACTGGGAACACATGAACATGGATGTTACACAGACAGAAACTGACAGATAAACTACGTAGGGAAGAACAAGGTGGTGTTCACTAACAGACATGAAAATAAAACAAATTAAAAACCACTCCATGCAGTGCTTCACCACAATGTAATTTAATGAAGGGAAAAAAAGAGGAATAAGCAACTTTGATAGGGCTAAAACAGCAATAAAAGGAATGCATCTGCTGTGAGGGCACAACAACAACAGTTTTAAGCACTCAGATTGTGGAAATTGTTTAGCTTTTCTATACAATCAGGAAAAGTAAACTGCTCAGCATTTGTTAAAAAAGGACATGGGCAGCAAACCAACAAATGCAGCTGTGCTGGAGCTCCTGTCATCATTATTGTTATCATCTGACGTCATTGCCCCTCTGGTCAAAGTACTGTACTCTACAGTCAGACGCATGGAAGAAGCACATTGGCTTCATTGTTTCAACCTACACAGTCCAATGATTGATGCTTTTACTAAATTCATTTTAATGAAAGGTCCATTCATCTTAGATCATTTTTAACAGTTAGTTTACACAAACACTTCATGTGTTTGTGCATGATGCATGTTAAGACATCTAGTAACCCTCACATCCTGTTTTGTAATTAATGATACAAAGTGTTCAGCTCTTAATGAATGTTCAGCCATACGACCAAAAAACAAATCAATCAACCCCTTCAATCATATCTGCCATTAAAACTGAGCCATTTCAAATCCAGATTTGGAGAAAGGTGCTCTGAACTGGTTTGCCAAAAAAACCAACAATAAACCTTTTTTGACACAAAAACGACAAGCAGTTACAAACACTGACATTTTTTTTTTGTTTGTTTAATCCGTGAGAACTTCTTATTAATATCTCACCCCTCATCAAATTTAAAATTCATGCAATATCTGTTCTCATTGTCCATTTAATATACATTTCGACTTATCTTAATCAAAGTACAAAAGAAACTATGTTCTCACTCTGAACTCACGATTCAAAGACATTCAAGAGCAAAGATATCTCAAGCAAATCGTGAACATATTTCAAACAAAGTCTGCTGTGGATTCGAGCAGGTTGAAAATCGTTTCATCGCTTCAGAAGCGAGAGCGAGACAAATTAAAGAAAGAAAGGAAGAAAGACGGGAGGGGGCGGCGAGAGGAAACAACACAAAAACTGCACAAAACAGAAAAGCTGCCTCGCCATATGGGAGGAGTGAGCTGCGCTGTGAGTGACTGTGTCACGCTGAGTGAAATACAGAGCGTGCTAAGAGACACAATGACGTCATCGCTCAGACTTCGGCCATATTGCCTTCTTCGCTCCTCAGCCTGCATTCTGCTCTCAAGTCAGTGCCTTAACAAACTTAACAAATTTTCAGTGGTTCAATACAAAAAAAACCCAAAAGTTTGTTTTTAAATTTATTGTGAAAACCAAAGTTTCATTTGGTGGAGGATGTATAAAATTCTTGCCACCACCACAGATACTCTGTAGTGATATCCCCGGCCTGGTTTGGTGATTCAGTAACAATAACAACTGGCAGTGTTTGTGGGTGGGAAGCCAGTGAGGGATCATGCATTTTTCATGCACTGGCAACTCCCTCAGTTGGTTGGGTGCTCGCCTGGAGGTGTGTGGGAACTGAGGAGATTAGCATAAACCTTGTGCCATGCCACAGCGACAAGTTAGCAGTGACAAGGACAGCAGTGTGAGGACGAACCGGATAAATTTTGGTGGGGAAAAAAAAAAAAAAAGGAATAGGACAAGGACGTTTGTAACTTACCATGTTTACTTCTGAGATGGAGTCAATGCTTGCTATGTTGATGCTCATTCCTACGATGACTGGAGGACCTGAGGGAACAAAGGAGAAAGTGCTGTCACTAAAAAAAAGTACATGAAGAATAACATGCAATTCAAAAGATCTGCACCAAGCAAAGAACATTGATAGAACAATGATGTTAATTGGATTTATAACCCATTTTTAATTCCACTTAAGTTCTTAAATGCAATGCAAAAGTTCTCACTTAAAATTTTATGTCATAACCCCCACTCAGACCAGACCAAAGTTCCATTACATTGATGAAAAATGACATTTTAAAGCAAACTCACTGCTCATGTATTGTCCAATACGCCGGTGACAAAGCAAATCTGAATCTGTTTTTGCTGCTCAGAAATTGTACATGAAACAGAAAGTACACTCAGAAGCTTATGAAACAACACTGAGAAAATGCACTCATCCATACTAATTTCTAGACTGGCGATTCATGTAAAGGAACAGGAAGAGCAAACTGTGCCTCATTTACATGATTACAGTACATGCTGTCGACATGTAAACAGCTATGAACATCGGCTCCCTTACATGTACAGTAAACACTTAGCCCGCTTCAATATTCACACAACTTTAGGTGTACAAGGATTATCCATTCACAGTGCCCATGTGCCCACAGTCACTGGAGTCAGCAGTGGATGACATGCTGTGTGGCTGTGTTGGATATGATCACACGGATACATCTACATACATTGTTTTCATTTTAGGGACTTTTTTACTCAAAAGTAAAATGCATAATTGACATCTGTGTACACTTAATACATTTTAAATAATTGTCATGAACATACACTGAACCTCCCTTTTCAAGACACTAACCTAAAGTGTATGAATTTCGTCGTTGTCAGCTCTTTTCATATCACGTTTCTTTTGAGCAAACCTTGGAATATGAGCATCACACTATAACCACACCTCTCTGGTCAACACAGACAGTAACGCTGAGCTAGAAGCAGGACTGCAGAGAGGGCTGGAGACTAGAGTCTTTTCAAAGCTACTTGTTTTTCTGCCTTTTATCTGCTCGTTACCTTTTCTAGCAAGCAGCAAAATAAAGAACTGGAGCCCACCACTTGAGAAGCTGCTACCTGAGGCAGTGGATTTTGTGAGCGAGCAGAATTGTTGACAATGATTCTCCTTGTCTTATTATTACAAATTCTTTCTCTTTCCTGTACATTTATAGTCCTAATGTTACACCTAAACACCCTTCCCCCTTCCTCTTCAAATGTCAGCCTCACATTGCGCCAGTGAGACTGATCAGGCCACAAAATATGAATTGCTGACACAGGAAACAGAAACAGCAGAGACAGTTCGGTGATTGGTTCATGTGGCAGTGCTGAATCAGTACATCCAGATAATGTCCCATGGTATTATAGTGGAAACAGCATTAGCATAAGGATCATAAACAACAGTGAAAACAGATGTACTACAATATGTACTTTATCACGTGTATCATTATCATACAGTCTTTGCAGACCCCGTCTCTCTCCCGCCACTCTGTTTGTCTCCGTCCTTTCACTGACTCACTGCACAAATTAAGAACAAAACAGATGACGCCAGTGACGAGAAACGTACTGAAGGGTTTTCATACCATCCTGTTCAGAAGTAGCTAGAAGTCAGTTGTTTGTTCTTTGTTGGGTTTGTCCTTGCAAATGCGTTTAAGTCACTTGTTTTCCTCTCTTCTTTGCAAGGCCTCATTCTTGACACAATCGTCTCTGCACAGTGGGACGGCCACGAGCATGTGTGAGATATAGTCACACAGTTTTAAACTTATTATTTATATTAGTAAGAATTTGTGGTTTTGGGGGTAATAATGTGATATAATTCACATGTTATGTTGTGGGCCAATGTGACTCACAAAGGATGGAGTGATTCATTGCTACTCTCAGCTAATGGATGAAATGAACAGGTTCACAAAATAGACTTAGATTAAAAAAAAACAAACAAAAAAAAAAACATGACTTGTGTGCACAGTCTGTCTTTGACCAGAACAGATCTACAACTTTTCCTTTCTTCTGAATCCTCTCAAAATACAACGCTTTGAAATGCAAAAAGGATGGAAATCAGATCTTGACAGTTGCCGTAGACAGCGGGAGTCATGGGGATGTTTATGGGTTGCGGGCTTGCACAGTTCAGAGCCCATAAAGATTTTTTGACAATGTATTAAAATTGCTAATATAACCCTCATCTGTCCAAATACCTTCACAACCCTGAAATAAAGACTCCCAGCAGGGTGGGGTGCATGAAAAGGCTGTATAGGCTGTATTCCTTTCACTGGATATGGCTAAAAATACAGTTCAATCAAAGCTGTCAGTCTACCCTCTCTAACTATAGTGTTTGTCACTCTAATAACAGCATAGATTCACAAATTGTGTGTCTGGCTTCAGTTACTTGGAGCATGGAAGCTCATTGTACATTCTCTTGTATGAAATGACAGAGGAAGGAGTGCATTTGACTAAAAACATTCTGCCTGAACAGAAATGTTAATCAGATTTTTTTTAGAATTCAGTTTGATGACCTATTATCAAAACTCTTGCACTGATCAAGTATGCTTTAATCACAAGGCAAGGTTTGCTCTGATGAAACAACAGAAAATTATCTGTGATTTTTTTTTTTTTTTTTTTTTTTACATATGGGTGAGAATTCACCAAACGCAATGTCCACTTTATTTATTAAATATTCAATTGCACACTGCATCAGAACATTTCAGTGTATCCCCACACTCCAAAACAAATACCAACCAGACTTGCATGAAACTAAAATGGGGTCCAAACAGCCCACACAATTCAAAACCAAAGTCTCATTGCGATCCTGAAGCCAAGACAGTCGTTTAATAAGGCTTAAACAGGTGGTTTAATATTCGTTTGTTTGCATGCTTGGCCGGGCTCAGTCGCCCTCATGCAGGACTCAATGCCAGGATCTGATCAAACTTTGGACCACAAGGACTGTTGTTTCAAAATCATTTTTATCATTTTAATTATCGTTTTTATTTTTAATTATCTCAACTGGACCATTTGGTCAATTCGAAAGTTAGAAAAATATTATCATAATCTGGCCTTTATTTATAGGCTCTGTGCCGAATGAAGCTATGTACTATCCTGAGGTATTAGGGTCAGGAAACTCCGAAGCCTGGAGGGAGACAGCCGTGACTGTACTCGACTCGTTTCTAGTGAATGTGGTGTGGACGCTGGTCAGACAGCCCAAAGACAAACAACACACAGTTTTAAAACTATGATGGTTTGAAACTCGAATACTCAAATCCATAACCTCTGTTAAGATGAACACTGATTCATCTGAATGACTTAAAGATCCTTCCTGTGGGGCCCTTCCTGCGAATATTGGTTAATTATGATGTTTCTCTTCAAATACTGGTACTAAAATATTAACCAGCAAACCACTTGGCTGAAAAGACCCATCTATCCTCTCTCTTACATCCTGTAATCCTATTTTCTCCCCCCCACCCCACTCCTCCCACTACACTAAATGCCCCGAAGCTTTGTCATATTCCCTGACCCATCTCGTTCTACAAAAAAGGGAAGAAGTAGGGCCATTTTCCATCGCACTTTGTGAAGGCAACCAGTAACAGTTTTCCCCAGAGATGTCAAAGTACATTCGTTCGCTAGATGAAAACAGAAAGCACCAAATCTCTCTCTCTCTCTCTCTGCTTATTCTGACCCTGCTTTAGCGAAACAGAAGCACTCACTTTGTCGCCACAGCTTTCTCAAAATAAAACCTTTACCTGCACTTGCACTTCACAAGTTGGAAGAACAACACTCCTTGAAAAAAAAAAAAAAAAAAACTTTCATCTTTAAATAAGCATTTCTCCAGTAATTGTCAACCAACATTTCAAAACATTGTCCAAAAATGCTTTTTTTTTTTTTTAAGAAATTGTAAAAATAAAACTAATAACTGATTAAAGTCATAAAGTCATCTTTTAGTCTATTCTTTTGTTAGGATTTCATAGAGAAGGAAGGAGGAAGCAAGAGAAGGAGATCACACTGTCCCCTTGGCAGATCATATTGTCTCTGAACAATTAACAAATCAGTGTGTAAACAGTTTCCAATACTTTTCCAAGAATCGACTCAATGTACCAAACGGCTCCTGTTTTCTGGCTTTACACTAATGTCAATATGCCAACATCAAAATAGGAACGACTTTCAACAGATGCCTGATGATGGGCTGGATTTAGATATGGTTGGTTAAAACAAAATACAGAAAGAGACTATATGCATTGATGTTGAGTTGTCGACCAGTTTTGCCTTTCGATTGAACTTGTACAAATTTTGTCACAACACAATCAGAGGACGGAGCAGATTCAATAAAATTTTACAAAATGAGAAATGGGCACCTGAGTAAGGATTACATGTTCTACCATCATGTAAAGGAGAATGTACATGCACACAGGGTTGTAACAGTCGTTGTTGGCAATACACTGTAAAATGACGAGTCACCAATAAAAGAAGAAGAGGGTAACTAATGCAGGATTAATAAGTCTTTGCAAATGTTTTATGAGGTCAGACTCCACATGGTACCTTTAAATGATAAAAAAAATGAATTTTGGTAGAGCAATTACATTTCTGTGTCTATCAGTTCATGAATGGACAACTGACACTAACCGACACTGTTATGTGTCCTGTGATTCATTTAAATTGATTTAGACAAGAGAGAGTTTGACTTTTTTGGGAAATTCATTTGCTCTCTTGCAAAGAGCTTGATGAGAAGTTTGACACCACTCTCATATCTGTCTGGCGAATATACACCTGTAGCCAGTTAGCTTAGCTTAGCATAAAGACTGGAAACAGGGGGAAACAGCTAGCCTGGTTTTGTCCAAAGTAACTATCTCTATCTCTCAACAAAAGATGATGCACAGAATATCTGCTATTATTATAATATAATCACTTATACAATATATTACTGACAGGAGGTGATGTCACAGTTCTCTTCACAATTTCCTTCATGTTACTTGCTCTCACAAGACAGCTGTCCTTTCACTCACGAAGGGGTGTAGAAAAAAAACGTACAATTTTACACTAATTTATGTGATGACATTTTCTTACGTCTTCACCCACCGTTGTTTTGTGAGTATTACCATGGCAACAAACTAATCATTTAATCCACCATCCAGTTGCTGTATAGGTCAGATATCAATTAATAACCCATTTACGCAAAAACGAAAAGGCTTTTCTTGAAGCTTGTGGGCCACAAACATCATTTGTCGCCAAATTTAGTCAGCCAAACAGGAGACTCTCCATATGGCATTTCTGGATTGTTCTAATGCATTCAGCTGTGGATGACAAAGACCTTCTAAGCTTCAGCCATCATCTTAAATTTGCTTGGGCACATTAAGATATTCCAACACTCTGTCAAATGGCAGAACTTACAGCACTGACTGACAGACTTCTGGAGGTGGGCATCAAGGCAGGATGTACAATTTATCCTCCTATCATCATCATCTTATCATCCTTTTCTGAAATCACAATCAAGCCATGAAGTACATTCAATTCCTATAGATAAAGTGACCAGGAAAACTCAGCTGATCTTTTGACATGAAAATGCCAACCAACATGTTCAATCTCTGTTTCGTCAATGGGATATTAATTATTGTTGTACCTATAACATACTGTGAATAATCAATTAAACTTTCAAAACTTTACTTTAAAAACTTTAAAATCACCCTTGAAATGGTTGAATTGAATCCTGTACATACTTTATGTGGAAAAAGGGTTTTTTTTGTATCATGCGAAAAATCACAGCTCTGTTTCAAACCTTGCTTGGCATCTCACAACGGAAAGAACAACCAATAATGACAGCTCGAATAATAGGTCTATCTTTTGTGTTCAGAGTCTAATAGCTTTTTGGAAGTTGGCATGTTGGGACATGTTGAGTCCGTTGTTGCTCATCCAGCTGTCAAAAGATTGTTTGCTAGCTATGGCGATCACTGCATCTTCTAAGGGGAACCTCGGTAACAGCAAGCTTAAGGGAGTCAAGTTCAGCGCTTGTCCTGACACATGTGCAAGGACAAGCGCATGTCACTTGCATGTGTCCACGGCCTCAAAAGCCGACTCCTGCTTTATCAACACCGCAACAAATCCCAGAGACAAGCTGGCAGTGGTTCGCACTTGCTGGAGGGATATGGTGGTGGAGGCAGATGCAGAATTTCCCCCTCTATTCAGCCAGCTCCTCGACTCTGCATGGAGGCAGAATTGAGGTTGAGGGTGATCTCCTCCGTGACAAGCATGATGGGGATGATGAAGATGCCATTCTTTCTCAGCTCAAATGTTGCAGCTCAGCAGCTCTGTCGCTTTATACATCGTGTCAATGGGCAGCAATTGGGTTGGCTACTGACTGGTCCCCATTGAAGCATGACAACAGAAAGGAGAGGGATTAATGCAATGGCAAAAGTCTGTCTTCTCTTCCGGTCTCCTGGGACAAAACGTTCTGACAGAGTTCCCCTGAAGGGTTACTCTGACCTGGATATCGCCGACAGTGAGGTTCTTGGGCTCAGAGACCCCCTGTACTGGAGCTGTGGGTGGCGTACTATCTCCATCTCAACTGCTCCACCCTCGCCTAGGCCGGATCCGCCTTCCCAAGAAAGACACAGTGCTTAACAGCCTTCATGTACCAGAAAGTGTACAACTCTGCAACCCAGTTTAACAAGAATGTGAATGTGGTCACCATGCTTATAGTTTACCAAACTGAGTGGTTTCAGGACATGGGTCACTTGTTGGATCTCTTCACATTGCACGAAAATGCAGTGTGTACCTGGACAGATTTTTCACCCACATCCCGAATGTCAAGCTCTTTGAGCTTGGCACGCAAAAGGGTAAATTGCAGTGAGTCAGGTCTCCTGTTGAGGGTATTTGAGAATATTCAAAGCACGAGGGCGCCATCTACACATTCATTGTGTGATGGTAAATTACGCGTATTTAAGAGATGGTGTGAGGCTAAAGCCATTATTTTGTTCCAAATTCCTGTTCCAGATGTGTTATGCTTCCCACAGGAATTACTGGACAATGGTAAAGCCTTTTCCACCGTTTAAGTTTATTTGGCTGCAATTTCAGCCGGTGGGTATTGGGAATGTGCCGATTGGACAGCATTCTCTAATAACAAGGTTTATGAAGGGAGCCCGCTGGCTGTGGTCTGCACGAAAACCTTCATGGGAATAGCCATCTGTTATGGAGGCACTCTCAGGGATGTCTTTCGAGTCCTTGCACTTTGCTGACTTAAAGTTGCTCTCTCTCAAAACTATCCTGTTGCTGGCACTGATGTCAGCCAAATGGTTAAGTGAACCACACGCATTGTTTGTGCACACATCCAGTTTTCCCCTGATTATGGGAAGGTGATGTTGCACCCTAACCCTCAGGCACCTTCATTGGCTCATGTTAACTATGTGTTATAAATGTGTTATAAGGAAGTGAATGTGTGCTAGCCAATGGGGAGGGTTTGTGGTGTCAACTCTTCTGGGTGTTATGGGCTTTGGAGCATGAAATACGGGACTGGACCACATCTCCCATAGTGATATACTGAGCAAGATTTGAACTCCAGTTATATGAAAACTGAGTGGGGTGCTTGCATATGTAGGGCACGTGAAACAAATACGCTCGAGAATGCTGCGTAGGGCACCAAGCACATTTATATGAGGGGTCAGCTGAAGACAATTGATCTGTCTCCTGACAGAAGTGGTGGTATCTGAGCTTCCCTGGCTGGTCACTGCGGAAGGTACTTCCCATAGTGAGATACTGAGCGAGGTTTTCAGAGAATCAGGGTGACACTGGAAACCAAAAGCTTTCTGTGAGTCCATACTGGGTCAAAGTAAATCTGTAAACCCCAACTAAAGCAGGTTAAGAAATGATTGGTCTGAGGAGTTCTGGAGGTTAGTGCCAAACATTTGTTCACTGTTCTTCTTTCTCTCTTCTTTGAACCAACATAATAAAGAGAGAATAGGGTTAATGCAGGGACACTGGCTGGTTTGGTGTTAGAGTGGATCTGGGATGTCCAAACTAGGGGTGTGATATTATCTTTAATAGTAAAAATACCAATAACTGCATCTTGAAATTAAATGCTGTAACATTTATATTCTGTGGTTACTGAATGGTGATGCCTGCCTGATCAACTTGTAAATGTTTACAATGAGTGCATCATCCTCACAGCATCTAAACTGTATTCAGTATGACTGACCTGGATCATGGCTGAGGGACTTATTAGCAGGGTTGGGAACTTTGCAATGATGATAGCTGCTGTGTCAAGTAGATTCCCTTGATGGTTCAAAAACTAGCCAGTCATGCATCTCACTGTGCTTATCATGTTTTCGCTCCTTGTTGACAGTTGCCTCTTTTTTTTTAATTTAGCCAAGCTGTCTCCTCCTTGGCTTATTATCTATGTATGCTGTCCTCTCAACTCCAACAATGTGTCGCCGCATTCAGCTTCCAGTCTGACAGTCTTATCTAGCCTTGGGGCAGACAGGCGACACTGAATGTAGTGGGCAGTGAGGCTGCCCTATTTAATGTTTTCCTGGGTAATGGCAGTTCATATGAACACAGTATAAGTTCAGTGTCAAGGAGTGGTTATGAGAATGAAAGACACATCCCAACTTCAACTGAGGGCAGGGAAGAAGTGTCTCGGTGGGAGCACGATCTGGAGAGAATCTCCTAACTGCCAATCATGTTTTTGTAATTTGAGCTACCTACCACAGTGACTGAACCTGTAAGATATGTAGATATAGATATGTAGATACCTAACATCTCCAAATCCCATGGTACCTATCAGTGTAGAAATCTGATGAATGCTTAAGAATCATCATCATCATCATCATCATCATGTTGTTTGTTCACAGGATCAATCAGATCCAAAGTCAGTCCATGTCACTGTTAGACAATGCCAGCTATACCTGACCTGTCAGAAGTGCTGTAATGGGTTGTCATAGTTTATAGTTAATGTGGTTCCCCTTACGGTGTCAGAGAGTAACCAGCTGGGCGCTTGCCAAATCAGCAAAAATCACTACCTGCCTCCATTATGGACTGTCAATGTCAGCCAAAGCTCTTAGTGTACACTTATTATTAGTTCCACAGAGGTAAAATATGTATATATGAACAGCTTTATCTTGTATCTCTGGCAGAGTTTGATATTGGTTTCTTTATAAATGCATGAGAATGTTGTCATTAAACAAACAGACTTGCTATGCATTGAAATCAAATACTGCACAGTGGTTCATATGTTTGACCTGTATATTCCTTCACTGATAAGAAAAGCATCATTAAAAAGTGAGATTTGTATAATGGAGTTTGGCACAGCCACGAGGGAAAGTACACAACAGGAACACATCAGGCCTTTGCTTATTCTGGCATTTTTTGGGTATACACTGTTCATTTTACCTCATGAAATGTAATATAAGATAAGTCTGCCATTTGAATAATTGCAGGCATTAGCAGACGTCAGGGGAGAAGGGTCCAGAGACTGAGCGACAAAGAGAAGAACACAGGTTTGTGCAAATCCTTCAACAGGCCACAGTTAAGACTGCATGGACGGACAGTGTGTGTGCATGTGACAAGGCTGAGCTGCAGAGAGAGTCACACCTCCCTGCTGATGTCCACAGCTTGTGTTTGGCAAATTTGGAAAACCTCAAAAAAGTGTTACTTTGTGCTTTATTGGACTATGAACGTTACTAATGTCTGCTTTAGATATTGTGGTGATCAACACACCCTTCAACCTCATGACATGATGTGACATATCTGAAACCAAAGGAAAGGCGCTCTGCAAAAGCAACAAGTAAAAAACAAGACTGATTACTTTCTGCACTAATAACAGCCCTAATCAGTCTGATATCTGAATGCAACCACAAGAGGGAGACATAATGATATTCCCTCACCATCTCCACTGCTTATAAATTGGATATTTTAATAAATGGAGCAGCATAAATTACCAGCAAACAGGTGCTGAGATTAGGGGGCGAGTTAAGTCTTTTGGCATATCTAGGTTGATTCTGTAAGGCAAGAAGAAGAAGAAGAAGACGACTCATGCAGCACCTCACTCGGCTCCATAAAGAGACTGGATGTGACTTTGTGTGGCATACATAGGAAGGAGAAGCACTGCTTCTCCCCAGCGTCGATGTTTGCCAGCCAACCCTTTCATGATGTTTACATCTCATGAAGATACAGAACATCCCAATATCAGTCCAGGGCATAAACATATCAAACTGGATAAACTGCATTTAAACCGAGGGTAGCGTTGTCATGTTTTTCCACAGATCCTGTCAGTTCTGAAAACAAAAGTGCTGGACGGCAAAGAAAACGCCGCTCTGCCTCTTATATAAAAAAAAAACTCTGATAATCAACCCATTGCCTAGCAACAGAGGGTTCCATAGCAACTGTGCAGCATTTTCCCTACAGTGTTGCAAGAGAAGCATGATGATTTATCCAGTCGAGTCTGTGTTTGCTTTTGTTTTCAATGGCTACTGCTCTCATGAAGCCCTTTGCTCAAAAGAATCAACAAATAGAACAATATGTTACGTCACACCGAATTCTTCCTCTGCATTTAATACTGTGGCCTCATCAATTATTCCCATCTCGGCAGAGAGCAACCAGTAGGATTGCGGGGGGATGCAGAAGAGGCATCGCTGCTCAACAAACCAAAGGGCGTCTGTGATAGACATCGACTGTGACCGAATGCAGGAGTGACACCTTAAAATTCAATTATTCAACATAGTGTTTATGGTCTATTGAATTCAACTCCATCATTGAACCAATCTTCACGTTATCATGTGCATTGGTAAAGTGACGTCTGTGAACGTGACCACTCAGGAAAACACATCAGCTCCTGGCTGCGATGAATTTATCATAAAGAGGCTTAAATTATTTCAGTTCTGCACGAATGTGAAAAGTCTGAGATCCAACAACTGTTGTGTGTGTAAACCAAACTCTGCCACATCAACATTATAAACACTCTTAACATGCTTGCTGTACATGTAGTGTGTGTGAACGCTTCCCAAATACATGCATCATAAATGCTGGTATTCACCTAAAATCTGGTTATACACTTGTAAATAAAAAAGCAATGTATTATACCAGATCAGGTCCTTATCACAGGCACATGTCAACAACATCTGACTACAAACATTTTGTATCATGCTTATAGATGGTGATATTAACATCAGTGGGATGTATACATTGAGAGTACTTTGAGAGGAAGGTAGTCCTACAGTTTTATACATTCGTCCACAAGGTTGTGAATGTGGACTGTCTTTATGAATGAAGCTATTTAGGTCACCACAGGGAGCTACTGTAGTTGCCTGTGCAGGCCGAGTTCATTTATCCTGCACCCTCAAGACCTTATACATCCTTGCAAATTGACAAATTGAGAATGCTTGAATGTGCAGTATTCAATTCACAAATCAGAAACCATCAAAAACCCATTTTGATATCATCTTCACTTCTAAAAAACAATACAGTTTCAGCCATAACATATAGTTAGGTACAGTTATATTTTTTTAGCCATACATTAAAATTGCTAATATTATAATTTAACATATATTCTTCTATTTTCTACATGCTCCTGTTCAGGAGGAGCTGCAGCCTATATCCCAGCATGCACTGGGTGAGAGAGTGCATCCTGGACAGGTCACCAGTCTATCACAGTGCTAACACACATATAGACTGACAAACACATTCACACCTACGGGCAATTTAGAGTTTCCACTTGACCTAACCTGCATGTTGCTGGACTGTGGGAGGAAACTGGAGCACCCGGAGGAAACCCAGTCAGACATGGAGCGAACATGTAAAGTCCACATTGAAAGATCACAGCTTTGAACAGATTGGCAGATTTGAACCCACGACCTTCTTGCTGTGAGGCAACAGTGCTAACCACAGAGCCACCGCGCAGCCTTAATAAATATTCATAAACCTCCCACTGTTGTTTGTTTACTATATGCAACACTGGTTGTATATTTCTCATATGTGGACATTCAGCAACCATTGTTTTTCACAAAGCCACTTTTTGCTTTCTATGCCCGTCAAAATGGAAGAATTTATGCCCAAACCAGGTTAAGACATTTTGTGCTTTTAACTTGATTACGGTGCAAATTGATGTGTGTCTTCAAGACCAAGGCCACACGGCACAATTTAAGCGATGATATTTCAAACACAGAGAGGGTGTGTCTTAAGTTAAGCATGTGTTGAATTGGCCTTACAATATGTGCTGCATGCAGTACAGAATTACACCACATTAAGGTTTCTGCATAAGCCTGCAAACATCCCCAGTGTGGTTTGATCTGAGACATGCTGTTTCATTTTATTGTCCAACAGACCAACAGGAAACCTACTGACTTGACCCTGCAATCTGCAATTCTGCTTTGTGTTCACTTCAGGCCACATATATAACTGTGTCATTGTGTCAAACCTTACGCAAGCCACAAAATCACCCGCGTGTTATTTTTGTCTTTAAAATGCTTTAAAAAGATCACGTCACTTTTTGTCTATTTGCCAATAAGATATAATTATTGCCCTCCCTGTTCTTTCAGTGCTGTTGGTGCCACCTTGAACATTCATTGTTCAGGCTTTATGCATGTTCCTCCTTAAAATGACAAGCACTGCACTGTACTATCCAATATTAAGTACACTTTATAATTAAAATATTTATTGAGGACACACAGAAACACTCAATTACTAACTATACATTTCAACATACTGCAATAATTTATGTATGTATGTCTGTATGTTCAAAGATCACATGCATGTAACATGATGATACTGTATATGTTTTATTATCATTATTATTCCTCGCTACTTTCACTGTTTTCTAATGTATATTATGTTCATCAGTAACCTGTATTATTTTTACATGTACTTGTCTCAATGGGATTTTCCTGATCAAATAAAAGTTGGCATGGCATCATTGCAGCATTCTCCATCATCTGCAGATAATAATCTAAACTGTGAACACTAACACTGCTGAACAGCTATGAATATAAAGTACGCTGTTACGGCAACTATGGCAAAAGAAACAGCCAGGTGAGATTAGCGATGGCTGGTGAATGAAGGGAAATCATTAAAGCGGCTCTGGCACGAGGAGCAGGAAAAAAAAGAACGGAAGAGACGGCAAAAAGAAAATGATGAGGGAGAGCAGGAGAGCAGAGGCAGTACATCACGGGAAGCCAGTGAGACAGAGGATAAGTAAAGGTGGCCTCATCTTATCGTCCTATCCTGTCACAAACCTTGCACCTGATATATGAAACCTACTTAGATTCCACACTAAAAAGCCGCATATGAACAATGCTTCCTACTTACATACACAGATTCTGTCAGTGAATTATGAAACGCTGCACATATTACTGGCTGGCTTTCCAACTCATAAATTACAATCCCACGAGGAGCATTATTAAAATAGTCCAGAGGGATGAAGAGTGAATTACAGTAGAGGGTTTAGTTTCATTTCGTTTAGTAGATTTGAGTGTAATCAGGTGCTCGTGGAATAAAATATGTTAAAAAGCAGAAAGTAAATGTTAAGTGTGGTGCGTGAGTGGAAATATCTAAATATGGAAGTAAATCAAAAATGTATGCCCACTCTGATGTGCCTCTATATGAAAAAGTGAGATTTAACCCACTGTGTCTTTACTGGAGACGGCAAAATGATGCTTCAAATTGGAGCTGGATTTGATGGTACTGTACTATACAAACAGGACACACAAGATGAAGTCATGATTCTGCTTTAAAATACAATGTAAAAAGAAAAGAAATACAGACTATTGAAGGTTCATTTCTTGATCATTGGTTAAAAAAAAGGCAGCATGTACAGTCTGGGCACTTGAGGACAGAGTGTGCCCACTGCGGGATTTACCCTGAAGCCATTAGGAAACTTATTGGCCAAAGAAGTGTATAATTCATTTAATAGTCCTTTATGGTCCAACTTATCATTTATTTACTTACAGGCCTAATTTATTCAGCAAGTCACACATTGACAGTTTTAATCAATGCCATTATTTCTATGTCGCTTTATTGTTTAAAAGTGAGTGTTTTAACAAAGTATAAGTGGGAAAGGTAAAGATTTTGTCTTTGTCTCTTAACTGATGCCACGTTTTAAGGTTAATCTCTTGAGTAACCCTACATGTGCAGTCAAATCCCAGCGCCTTCAGTGGCGTGCAGTGTGTTGGTAAGTCCTGCCGAAGCTGCCTGCATAATTATATTAACTTGGGGGTAATTACGTGCAGATCCTCCTCAACGATCCTGGCTAATATGTCTCAAGAGAGTAGGATTCGTGAATTAATTCTTTATTAATATATTAATTTGTGACCATTAAACTCGTGTGCATGCGAGGGAATAAGGGATCATGTTGTTGGCTGGCATTTTGACAAATTAGTTTTTAAATTACAGCTGATTCATTTTACTCTTTTGTTCAAACTGTTGTGGCAATTACAGCCAACCGAAGAATGTTTGAAGAATAAAGACAATCACAGACTGTTTGGCTGCAAATATGAGAGTTATGAGAAAGTCGTGAGCTTCATGTAACAGATTCATTTTTTACCCGTATGAATCTAACTACTTAATACTCTTTGCTTCTTCTGCACTGCCATCCAGAGAGTAGAGTTCATTTATTTGCACATGAAATGATGATACACCAAAGGAACAGAGAGAGTCACATTGTGCAGGTGAGATAAAAAAAGAAACTTGGAAATTAAAAAAAACCCATCTCACCTCAAACAAAACAAAGAAAAAACAAGGTGACAAACAAAAGTCAACAGACTCTAAATGACAGACTCGAAAACAAGGAAAAAATAGTATATCAAAAGCATAAATGTAAAGTTAGGAAAACAAAATAAACTCAGGCAGACCAAATGAAAAAAAGATGGAATCAAAAGGAGAAGTGACAGCGTGTGTTGGGGTGCGTTCAAAGACTCAACGGAAGGACGGAGGAGATGGAGAGAAATAGAGAAGGTGTGTTGTTCTGCTGGAGGAAGACAGTTTAGCTCATCACTCAGTTCATATGTATGTCTATATTTGAACTGCAGACGCATGTGGCCGTATAGACAAAATGGATGGATCTATTCCAGATGGGTTCCTCTGCTTTTAATGGAGACCAGACAGTATAAATTATAAACCAAATGAGCACTTTGCAGGTAGTAAATGAAGGTAGCTGTTTGAGTTTATAAATAAATATACGTCTGACATGCACAGTTAGTTATGCCGTGAAGATCATAGCCATCTGATTCTGAACCGCATCAGCAGAAAAACAGCCTGTCAGGTTGACACAATGAGACATGTTTAAATTATTTCTAAAGGTTTGCATCCTTGATTGAAACCGATGACTCGATAAGAGCAGCCACAGTGTACCCGCAACGTCAATGCACCCAGCCAACAAAAAAAAAAAAAAAAAATCTTAAATAATGGATCATCTTTTGAAAGCATGCACTTAAAAAACAGTGCCAACAAACAGCCGGCTACTTGAGTTCTTTACTTCTTGTGATGACAAAGCTCAATATTTTGAGCTCAGGCCTTGTTCTGAGTTAACGTTCATGAGTCTAACACAGCTGATGTTGCAGGGTAGTGATGGGAGATAGATCGTATACCGGAAATGTTCTGTGCGGATCTATGCGAAATCAACATGACAGCCCCAAAAGTGTCTCAGTACATTAACTTTAAAATGTCTCTTGCATGTACAGTAAGAGTGAAAAGTACTAAAGTTTAGCTGAGGGACGAAAATCACTCTGCTTCCCGCGCTGACACTGAATATTACCACCGCATGTTTTTATTGATGCAGAAAAAAACCCAGAAAATGCTGTCGAAATTATTTTCAATATCAGAACACCTCAGAGTGCGTTATCATGATTATACCACAGCCTACACAGCACAGAGCAGAAGTATGGTTAGCTGCAGTTCAATATAGATTGTGCTCTGGTTTAGAATGAGACTAAACAGTTGACTGGAACTGCTGGTTTGTTTGTGGCGTCCTCTTATATGATTTGATGGAAAACTTTCCAGAGACGAGTAACCAAAAGAGAGAAAATCCGACTGCATATTTTAGACATTGCGCACAGATTAAAATTAATCACACAGATTAACTACAAACAGTTTATGGCTTCCCATTTTGCAGAATGTTCTTGTATATGCTGAGCCATCACATACTCATAACAACTTACTTCCACTACTGGTGTAAAGTCCTAGAATAGCAGACACTGTAGATGGATACTAGTATCAGACACAGTCGGCCAAACATCGGAAAGGATGCAACTCCAAAGGCCAATTATTATTAAGATCTTTGACCTTAAGCATATTAGCGCATCATAAGCTTGCCATAAAGTCTAGCTTTTATATTTTTTATGTCTCTCTCATATGGACTTCACCATGTACACTCTCCCATCTTGTCTTGTCCTCCTGCTCAGCATGATGCACACATCATTTTTATGTGGAAACCCGTTTTTATGCGGCTGGCTGTTGGAGTTCAATAATGAGATGGGCTTTTAAGCGTGCTTCCTGGTAGTGAGGATAACAGCATCTATCTCCAGATGCTGTAAATGACATTTCTTCCCTTGTTTATCTATGTGAAACAATTGGATAGCTGCATCTTGCCCTTGGCCAGCCAATCCCAGCCCTGTCAAGGGCAGACCCCCCATCAATCACTGCGGGTTCAAAAAGTGAGTCACTGGGGACCTTAAGAGGAGACCCGAAACGAGGGGTGGGGGGGAAATGCCCCGCATGCAGGATGCCTCACCAATGTCTGACCCAGGGTTTTTGTACTTTGCAGTCCACTGCGATACATTCTGGTGCAATTCTATCAGCATTTTTCTCCTTCATTTCAAAGTTGCTGAAAACAACACTTTGAATAGGAAGATGAAGTATGTCCTTTCTCTTGCATGCTATCTCTCAGCACCCTTGCCCCCCTCTGCCTGCCTACATACACACCTCATTTAATTCAAATAGAAAATCTAAGTGAAGGGAAAAGGGAAAAGCGCCCAGCTTGAGCATTTTTCCCGTGTTTCCTCGGAAATAAATCACCGGGCGTTCTCTCTTCATCAGGATAGATATCACTTGTGCATGCCCCAACATCCATCCTGGGATTCTGACAACGCGCTCCTGTTTTGCGCTGAATAGGCATTACTTTGAGACTGAGTTACGATGGCCTGTGGTATTGGCCCCTATGCAAAACAGCCCGCCATTTGACATGTGGCGGCACGCAGACTAAGAGATTGTCCTCAGTATTGCAAAAGTGTCCACTGGTCTTGAAAGAACAGCTGCCATATATCACTTAATAGCTGCAGCTGCCAAAATGCGAGCTGCAACTGAAGCCCTGCACGCATCAATCAGCGGTCATGGTCACAGAGGGTAAATCTACAGTGTGGGAAGTGATTTCTGCAAATAGCTGCACACGTATGTTAAAAGCATTTAGTCTGTTATCTCATAGGACACAAAGGAGAGCCTAAGATCAATTACACTTACATTACATACAGTGCATTACAAACTGAATACAAAGTGCTGCGGCTCCTGCTTTTACTCATATGTGCGGGCTCTCCCTTTCATATTCGGTCAATTAAGTGTCTAGTCTACTCACCAGTCTCACTGCAACTGATGTGCAGTTTCATGGCTACATTTACTGCTTTTCCATTACAAACAAGATCAAGCTGCAGCTGGGACTCATTTGGGTCAATGGGAAATGAGATCAGTAAAGCCCAGGCTGCGTACGGCAGACGGGGACAGGTGACCATACTTTGATGACACGGCTGCAGGCTCGACTGGCACCGAGCTGCATCGGACTGGTAAAATGAAAGAAGCCTATATAGCCAGAGATCAGGTGCTTGCAGTTATAGCCACGAGCTGCCTCAGCGATAGAGTCTGACTCTCACATCCCTGCGGTCCTGGCACCTATCGATGCCTTTTAATGTTCGAGATCGTTAAACTGCAAAATGTACGCTAATGCTCCTTCAGTCGGAACCATTAAAAGGCTCATGTCAAATTCCTTTACAATACATTGTGATAAATACTCAGTCCAGTCATGGCGGAGCCCTGAAAGACAGCTGTGCTGTGGTGCAGGGTTATGAATAGGGCATTATGAGCAGCTATGGAAGCAACATGACCTTCAACACATTGTGCATTGGAGGCATTTGCACATGAGCTGAGGTTGCCAATACATACAATAGTAATATACATGCACAAATGATTATGTAGTGTACATGTAAGATTAAATAACCAAATTTGGGCTTTAAAATCCAAATCCAAATTATTGCATTAGCATTATTGGGTTTGTTTCCTTCAACATACGGTGTACATTTGAAGACACAAAATCAACTCAGATCTCTAAATCACAACATCCTGGTGAACGTTGAACGGCAAAGATGATGAAGAAGAAGAATCTATCACACTCCTTTAGCATAAATTTGGATTTTCTGGCTACGACAGCTGACGGTGGCCCAACTCTAGGCTTCGTCAGGAAAATATAGGTGATGTCCCAAACAATATATTCACATTTTAACATTTTATACAATGTGAGATGCTACAGCAATCCAGTCAACACACCTTTCATTCATTCTGGACTTTGAATTTAAAGATAAATATGTATCTGCATTTTAAAAATTGTTCCAGTTTAGAACAAAATAACTACTTAAAAGCACTGAGGACACAATTACCAATTAAAACATGACACCACAGAACCAAAACACATCAGCCTGTGATGTGTCAATCTACAGTACAATAAGAGGCATTAAACTGACAGTGCACAGGACTTTGTGGGTACATTGAATGTTTTCATGAGGCTTCCTAAAAATATGTTTATTTCATAGAACTGATAATCACAGTGAAAATAAATGCTGCCACAACCCCAGAAACCTCCCTGGGGACCCTCACAGTCACCACGTTCATCATCTCTGTTTTATTCTCAGTGGAGTTATAAATTACTGTGGCATTACAGTGCTAGGACAGGATGCATTGCTTTGTGTCCTTTCTGTCTAAAAGGTACACGAGTGAACTTTCATTAATAGACCTTGTACAGAAACATTTCCCACCTCCACATGCGCCTCTGAGCCCCTTTATTTGAAGTTATCCAAAATAATCACACAACACATCATCGCTTGCAATTTTGAGCAGTCACATGGCTTTCTAAAATCTGCAGGGCTATCTCCAACCAATTGACAACACTTCATAAATTACCCCAGTACAGCACCTTCTGTGAGACATTTACAGGCTCTCCAGTTTCTTTGTCATCCTGTTTATGCACATCTACAATATGCTCGGCGAAATTCATTTTCTCTCTGCTGCGCAACTGACAGAATACTATTTAATACACACTAAGCCAGTATCACTGTTTATTACACCAGACAAGGACAAAGTAAGGAAGGAGAGTAGCTTAGGAAAGCATCACAGAAGTGTATTTGTGCTGATAATCTAAATTATTTTCCATGTTCGGTATAGGAAAGAGAGAAAGACAATGTAAATGCTGACATAATCAACTACCACTGCAAAGAAGCTGAATAGTATGAAACAGCCCAATGCATTATGTCTACAAATACGACTTCTGGAGCAGTCTATACACACGATATATGCAATTTGGATTATTACACAATCACGACGGCTATGCAGCATAGTTGTAAATAGTTAATCAGTTTCATTATTATGTGTTTGTGGACTAATGTACCTTACTAATGTCTGCGAGGAAACACTAACAAAACTATATCTGATGCTTTTGCCAACCTTGGCCATCTGCTGTCACCTTAAACCTTAAAAAGCTAAACTCTCAGTCCAACTTAAATGAACTCATCTGTTTAGATGCAAGTGATGGATTGACACTGACTTGCCACCCAGCAGAAGCTGGTTATTAAAAACCAAGCAATTTAGTTTTTCTCTGGCTTTTCTATGTTATAAAGAGAAGAAAGTAAATGTGTACTTTAATCAGTTAAAGAGCTTCAAAACTGTTGCTGAGTGATTTCCCCCTGTAATGTTGCATGTAGTGAAACTTGTACTTCACTGTAATCACATTCAACACTGTGGTATGTAGCTACTGTACACTGATCATAGGGAGAAGAAATGTGCACATTATCATTAGGTAAATCTTTTATTCAAATCAAATGCAGGCGGCGTCTTTATGCCAGATATATTGGACTGTATATATTTTGCTCTGCATGCGTCAATGTTCTGTCAAATGACTTTAACCTAGTCTGGTATGCTAATGCCTACATTGGGTTGGCAGCGTAAAAATACATTCTCTCTACGACTACAAGCTCATCCCAAAGTCACCATTTGAAAAGTGCTTGCCTCAGAACACCCCCTGGACATTTGTCAACTATATTTAGTGGGGGTCTACGCTCTCCATGATCAGCACTTGTATCTGAACACATAGTTTGCCTTTACACAGTCTGTCCACAGCACATGTAACTATGTTTATCCACAAAATGCTGTAGTGCTGCGTGTAGATACATATGTTTTATATTAATATTAATCACTTGGTTCTTTGTAGTCTAGA
Organism: Holacanthus passer; assembly: GCA_025331565.1. NCBI lineage: Eukaryota > Metazoa > Chordata > Actinopteri > Pomacanthidae > Holacanthus > Holacanthus passer. The sequence goes on from JAFREQ010000005.1 coordinate 10,138,364, forward strand.
AATGTCCTACACTTGGTTAAGGCACAGCAGGAAGAATGGCGTGTTCACAGCATTTGTGAGATGTCACCCTTCATGCTTTGAAAATGGTGGAAGCTGAGATCATAAAACCCATTCCCGTGATGATGACAGCTTGATTTGAAATATGTCCTCCAGAAGGACGAATTCGCGACTGAGGTGAGAGCCGAGCTGGGTCCTCTTATCTCCTCCAACCGACTGGATGTCACATGTGGTTTTTGTTGTTTTATTTTTCTTTAATATTGAGATCAATACTGTGAAAGTCTACACACTGCTGACCCAGTACTCTGTATGATTCCAGTTCCCATGTACAAATCAATAACAGCGACGGAAACAATATTAGATCATCGTGCCCCTTTTTCCCTGACTGACAATACAAACCCTACTCAGCAGAGTCCAGGACCCCTGGTAGCAGAAGTACACAGACAAAGAAATAATCTCTTACCGGATCACAAGGAGAAACAAATAAAAGACGTCCATGTGGCCACACACCAAGCGGTCCGGGTAAGTGGTTCGAGTAAAAGACGTCACCGCTATTGTGACAAACAAACCATCCACTGAATGGCATCTACTTCAAGGCCAGGGGCAGGATTTCTTAATTCTGGAAACAAGGCAAACTACGTGTGCTGACCGTGTGGAATAATAAGTATTCTAGGAGTCTTTTCACCGAGGTTAAGTGCAGAGAAGACAACGGCTGTGTGGAGCAGATAGAGAAAATGCACAATTTGTCTGAAGAAGAACTTGAGAAGTCATGTCACAGGTTACACTAAACGTGCTGTAAAACTGGTTGTTAGTGATTAAAACACTCAGTATACGTGCCAAAGCAGCATCTCTGTCTGTACCACAGTCGAGAATAAACAGCCATAAAACATTCATTTTGTTGCTGTTACTTATAAAAAAAAAATCATTATTCAAATAATCATCCACTACAAGGTAACGGCATATTTGTAAATGTATTGAGAGACTGGTTAATAATTAAATGGGCCTCTTATGAAACTGATTTAGCTAGGTCATGTATTTCATTACTCTACTTAATAAATTTATTCAGATACATTTTATGGGTCATCACTTTTATGAAAACCACTTCATCATACAGCAGAACATCCCACCGCGCTAACATGTACAGCGTGTGCTGAGGTCACGTGTCGGAGAAACCGTGGCATATGTTCCGAAGGGTTCGTCTACATCAAGGTAGGTGAGATTAAGCAGTATGTGTAGTTGTGATTTTATTACAGGGGCAGACAACTCGATGGAAAAATAATCATTTGATGCAGAGACATGCGAGTTCTCAAGCACTCTTAAATGCCTGTGTGCATGTGTGCGTGTGTGTGTGTGTTTGCGTGTGTGTGTGCATGCATGCAAGGCTTTGTGAGTGGAAAAGCAATAAATAAACTGAGAATGAGAAACTGATTTTCTGCAGAAAATTAAACGTGTTTGCTTAAAACAAAAATACAGTTTGCAGTGAAATTTTGTATGGAGCACAATGATAATCTAATTTGCAAATCATTTGTGATTAATCATCAAAAATTGCACATTTGTTCACATACATTATTGCAACATACAGTTCTTACTGCCAAACAACCGCGCTAACTTGCTAAATCAAAAGATAAGGCTATTGTTATTTGACATTTTTATTATTATCAACCATTTCCATTTTATCCTACTAACAAATATCGCCTATGTAGTCAAAATGCAAATCCTGATATCAGTAATGCATTTTTGCTCGAATAGAGAACAGAAGTTCTTGGTAATCCACATTACACATAAAAGAGCAAATCTGTTGCATTTGGGTGAAATATTCATGACAATCAAAACCACAGCTGTAGTTCATTGCTCTCAGATAGGTAAACTAGTGAAGGAGAACCAATTTCAAATATTGGAGAGTGTCCCTGAGCATGCTCAATGACGTCCGCCTGACATTGAGCTACACTCCAGATATGAAAAAAGCTGTTGCTGAGCTGTTTAAGCTACACGTAGGACTGACTAGCAACCATAAACCTAGAGATACCTGAACATGACATGTTTCAGCTTAATAACAGTTCAGACATTATGTCAAAGACTATGTATTATGTTGAAGACATCTACTGAAGTTAGTGTGCTAACCAGCTGGCCTTGACCTGTCCTGTCTTGTAATAACACTTTGTACCTCATAAGGCAATAGTGTGTCACTGCAGGGTCCAGTCTACCCTCAATCCAACAACAACAAGGTGGTTTTCTTGCCAGATTTGGCTCCTGGCACCCCAGGGCTTCATTGTCTCAGGAGTCGAAGTCCTGGTCAGAGCCTCTGTAAATCACCTTGGTACTGTATTCCCTGTGGTCAAACTGGCCTCCGGGCTGTGTTCAGTTCCAGTCTGGCCCTGATAACAGGGAAGCTGCTGAACCTGGTTCTGTTACCTGCTTGCCCAGCTCTAGTCCTGGAGATGGTGTAGAACACATGAGAAACCTGTCCTGGGACTGTCACCAATCTTCTCATTAGGCCCTTCTTCAATGTCTGATCTGCTTGCTCTGCTAAACCAATAGGGGCATGGTAAAAGGAAGCTGTACCCACTTAACAAATGTCATTTTGAATTCACTACAAAAGGTCACAGGTGAATGTTGTCCCATTGCCTGTCACTGCAGTATTGAACAGGCCATGGATTGCAAACACCTTGTTGTGATGGAGCCATCAATCCACTTTGAGGGAGCATCTGCAATTCCAGGGACAGATAATGATGAGGATAAGGATCTGCCTTTTCAATGGACTTCAGGTCCAAATCAGGACTAGCCTTAAGCAATTTGTCCCTCCTAAGGCATGTAAGCAGGTGGTGGGACCATTCTTTGATTGGCCTAACACTAGGATGATTTCACTTTGTTCTCTACTTCACTGTCATTGTTGGGCCACCAGACATACAGTTGGCCACAGCTTTTCAACTGAGTGGTTGCTGTGATCAGTCACAGGGAGGTACAACCATTCTGGTCCCCCAAAGGATGCATCCATTTTCCAGACACTGTTTTGTGTCAACATAGGACATATAGAACAGAATAGGGTCTTCTCCTATCCAATGTCTGCTGTGATGTACGAGCTGACGTGACGGTTTCCAACAAAAAACATTGTCTCAGGGGCATACACATTGTAGCAGGTGCATATAACAGAAGTAAGCGGCTCACTGCATCTGTGTTTGCAATCCTTCACTCGCTCTGTACATATATATGTACTGGTGCGCCTGTGTGAATGTGAGAGCCCAGCGCTCTATCCTACCTGAGGCAATGGACAGGATGCAATGGCTCTCACTGAACAAGCTCATCACACATTTACACTCTGTACATATTATAAACGTCCATAGAGACACTAACCATTAAGCTTTCCTATGAGAAAGCACTGCATTGACACCATAGGAGGAGGCAATACAGGACAGGATCTCATTATCTCCATCGTAATACACAGGCAACTGAGCTGACTATAAGAGCTTCAGTCCTTTAAAGAGGTCATATAATGCTTTTGGGTTTTTGCCTTTCCTTTAGTGCATTAGATAGCTTTTTGGTGCATGTAAAACATCTGCAAGGTTACAAAGCCCCAAGTCCAAGCCAAAGGCAGTTATTGTCTCCCACTGAATACACTCCTGCTGTCGTCATTAGTCACGCAACCCAAAAGTCTTTATCTACTCCCACCATCTGAGGATGGCAAGATCCAATGGATTAACTTTATGTTTGATGGAAATGGGATGTAAATGTCCCCACAAGGACCGGAAAACTATTCAATTGTGTGTGTACATTACTTATGTTACTCTGCCAGACTGTCAACGGCCAGAAACAGTTCAACCCAAATTCAAATTGCAAGCTCTAAGTTTTGCAATGTTTTATTCTGCTTTACTATTTATTTTCTAGGTTAGGCTGAACTTGGCATTAGCATGTTGTGTGGCTAATGGGGCTACTCCCACAGCCTGTGGCGATGTTGGACTAATGTTGTAATATGAAGGTACAGCCATTTCTAGACCACTAGAAATGGTCCAGTAGATCACCTCAGCTGGCAGTGCCTCAGCTTGCTGTATTATCAGTGTTTTCAAAAATATTCTCAGATTGTTATGGAAATTTTTGCTGCAGAGTTAGACCGTTTTGTTAAAGAATAAGATTTTTGTTCAACCAGAAAAAGGTTTCATATTGCTCAAAATCACCACACTGACAAAATCCATATTTTACCTTGCAGATAATCATAAAACACACTTCAATCAAACTCAGCAGAAACAAAATAAAACTCAACAAAATCATCTGTGCTTTCCACGATATAGCTACATGTGTAAAAAAAAAAAAAGGGTGAGTGAAATGATCATATTCCTGCTCAAACATGTGCAGTGGTGAAGTTTTTGGTTTAGAAGCAGTTATTGTGGTAATATTCAAAGTAGAATGCAGCTCGACTGGGTCACAGTGATTCCCAGGCTGCAAACGCCAGCAGAGCAGTGAGCTGTGGTTCCTGCTCAGACAACAATGCTGACTCAGGCCTGAGAGATCTGACCAATCAGAAGAGACAGGAGGGTAGCCTTAAAGAGAGAGGAGCTAAAATGGAGCATTTCAGACAGAGGGTGAACAGAGGTGCTGCAGCAATGGACAGAATGAGGAAAATGTGTTTTTTGAACATTAAAGCATGTAATTCTATTCTAGTAGACCCCCGAAATATAATTATGAACCCAAAAATAAGCGTAATATGGCATCTTTAAAAGCTTCCAGAGCAGGATCTGGCTTCCTCTTTGTGTCTTTGTGAAGCAGGTTGTACAGCAGGGTCAGAATTAGAAGAAAAGACATCTGATAACTTGCTATAGTAGTTTACTATGACCTGAGCTCTTTGAGACTGATTTTATCTTCCACTGGCTACAGACCCACTGCAATGATCCCTAAGTATGTTATACTACAGTAAGTGTGTGGAGCATATGTTTGTTTCAGCCCAGTGCAGCCCAGTATCTACAAGACTCTTCATCACATGGTCCAGATTTGCAAGGTGCTCTGCTGTTGTGGCCCTGATCATCAAAATGTCCTCAAGGTCTTGCAGCAAATTGTCTACTGTTTACTGGAAAGTAGTGGGGCTGGGTGCCACTAACCCTATCCTAAGGGTGGCCAACCATGTGCCATGGGGGACTAACAGTCTGATTACCTCAGCAGGTGATTTTGCCGATGAGTTATTTCCCTCTGCTTGTGAAGAGTACTAATTAGTGAGAGAATCCCCGGTTGGTTGGAAAACCTGCAGACTGTGCGCTGGTCGGTTGCACCTGAACAAATCCCTGTGCCTTTTAATGTTGGACACACACCATTTTTTTCCCTGTCAGGACTTATACGATGGGTACTATCATCCCCAGTCAGTGCAAATGCTCCAACTCTTCCTATACTTTTCCATTTATGGCATAAAGCACAAGCTGGGCTTGTTAAAGTATGAGGTGGCTTCTGGATCGATGTGCATCCTCACTTTATAACCCTTGAGGGTGCCCAGCTGCTCCTTAAAAACTTCACAGTATCTTTGGATATAGTGCCATACTTAATTTTTTTTTTCCAATTCAGTCAGATCTCTCTAAGCCGAGGAGACTAGGACCCACACCTTTTGCTATCACTAACCTGACACACTGGCCATAGGCTGAAACACAGAAACCACCATCAGAATGTGTGTGGGCTCGCATGTGTACACCAGCCTTAATTTTGGCTGGTTCTTATAAAGCTCACATAGATGACTGATAATGATCCCCTAACTCAGTCTTAAATGTAATGACCCCAAAACACCTAACGTCCCCCATGTTCCCCCTGGATATTGCATTTTTTGCAGTCATCTATGGGTCCCTGAGAAATATCATGTGCTTTCTTGAAAGTCAGGAAAGGGAACTCAACAATCCAACAGAAGGCGCTTTATGCAATCATCATTAAACCTTCAGAGCAGCCTCTCTCAGACCATGTCATCAAACACAACCAAACAGAAAAGTCACAGCTCTCCAACAATATAGATGTCAAACTGCCCTTACTTATTGAAATGGCTGTCAACTTTGAAACTCTCGACTTCCAAGGAGGGCTTCAAATCACAGTGATTCAAAGACCAGGTCCTTATATTACACACACCAGAAACACAGAGTAGAACAGAGCTCTTTTCAGCCTCATTCATAATCCTAACAGCATTGTCCCAATGTCGCAGTCTCTCCTTTTACTCTGTCCAAGCTTCAGTTTTCTCCACAAATTAACTGCCACTCCCAAACTGGATCATATCACCACATGGCCTATCTTCACATTCATCCTAACACATCCTCACACATCCACTGAAACATCTGCCAAACCAGCTAACACACCATCAGCTCAAGCAAACAACAATTTTCTGTGCTTTTCTGACCAGCTTTACTGATGCTATTCCAAGATCCTGAACCCCCCATGTATAATGTTTCATCTCATGTCAGGTTTGCTGAATGCAATTTACACCTTCATGCCAGAACAGGCTCACATACTGGAAGATAAAGAAAAACATGAGTAGCAATACTATATGAAATGTATTTTTTAAAAAATATTTTGTTGTTGACAATCATGTATGTATGTTTCAGGCAGTATTTATTTGCTCATTTGCCTTCTAGTTAAAGCTTGTTGTATTTCAATACTGAAAAAAGTGAGTGAGTGAGAAAATGTAACGAGGAGAAACTGGAACTTAAATGTGTCGCAAGCCTGCACATGCTGGTAACAGGCACTGTAAAATGGCACGATCACAAGTGACATGACCAACAAGGATTTTGAAAAAGACTTGAGTCAATTTTGTCTATAAATGGGGTTTCCACCCCAAACTGTGACCAACATATATTCCCAAAGTCAAGCTTAAAGGCAGAGACCTCATATTGATGACAAAAATAGAGTGTAATGCAGACACGTGTCTTTTCTCTTCTATCTTCTATTAAAGCATATCTTTCATTTCAGATATTGGACTAAGTACTAGTACAGTATAAATTAAGTATTAGTACAATGACAGTAATAGTGAAAGAATCAGCCATTTGTCACATCAGTCCTAAATATTGTAAGGACAACGTTGGCTAATATCATATAGGTGTAATGATTCAAAATGAGCAAATGGGTTTCAAGGAAAAAAAAATCTATTGGTGCTATCCTCAAAAAATTATGCTTTCTTTGCCGGGTCTGGAATGCTCTGGTAACCTTGCTGAATGTAAATCTACATAATGCATCATTCAGGGTATATGGAGGTTGTGGTCTATGACTCAGCTCTATGACCATGGGCAATTTGTTAGGAAGTTACATCCAAGGGCTCTAATCCAAGCAAACAGATGAAGAAGAGATATAGGAAAAAATAGTGCAAAGCCACGGGTTTCTCTGCATTCTGTAATTAAACAAAAATAACAATAATAGCTATAATTTCAGGAAGATTACAATTTTCTTCCCATGCAAAATCCTGAATTATGGGGTTGTTGCCATTTCTTAGATTCTAGATCGGCTCACAGATCGAGAGGAGAAGAGGTCTGAATAGAGGGGCTGCAGAGAGTGGGCTTTGCATCTGGACATACCGGTGGTCACAACACTTCAGTCACATCCTATGACATCACTCTTGGCAACCTCTTTCTAACCATTCAAACCATATTCTTTTCTCCCACTGACCTTTGAGCTAGTATTATTTCAAACATGGGTGTTGGCCTGGCTGTTAGGAGCCACAGTCAGTGTCCAGCATCGAGCCAAATTAAAACCCTCTTTGTTGAATCTGGAGAGCTGAAGGTCGTCAGCAGTTGTGTCACAACAGAAGTAGCTGACTGATGTTGGAAATATCAAGACATGATGGACTGCAGCTCCCTGGCCTGAGGGTAAAGCACAGCTACTCTCTGCCTGGGATACTCGCTCTTGCTTAAAACTTGCTCTTCCCACTCCAGTGCATTCGCAGGCTGCTAGACAATAGTGAACTTTAACAACACCAAGGTGGAAATGTTTGTTGAAATCATCTTCAAGACAAGACATCTCTGAAAATGCCAGTAAAGAAGAACAAAAATATGAATGTAGAACCAGAAATCAAAACAGCTCCTCAGTCATTTCTGTTGCTTCGAGTTTGCAGTCATGTGATGCAAAGTCATACTGTTGCACGGTTTGTGTTAATCTATTTATTGTTTGCTTGACATAAAATGCTACAGAAACGCTACAGATAACCAACTGTGTCAATATTCTGTTTACACTGAGAAGTCAGGATGTGATTCATTTTCTTTCTCTAATGAAGATAAAAGGGTGATTAAGGCAAATCTGCCCCTTTGTCAACACAGAAATATACAGTATACATGAAGTATTTTTTTTATGCCTGCTGCCTGGTTTTTAGTCAAACATGTACAGTATCAACAAACACATGCAACAAAATTTGAGCAGTTCTTGGTCTTGTCAGTTTTGACTTGTAGAACTGATGAGTGATGACACTATAAACACAACAAAGATGAGTTCAAAGTCTTAAAATCATTTAGATTAGTTAAAAATACTGCCAACTTCCCACAGAGAGACACCCAAAGAGCTGGTGTTAGGCAGCTCCATCAACCTGGTAGCTACATCAGAGGAAAGTGCGAATATGTTATAGATGCACTGACTGTTTGTTTGCACTGGAGTGATATTTAATAGACCGGGGCTGAAGATGATATTGGCTGCAAATTGAAAATTCTTCAATGGGAAGCGTTCATAACCACCTTTGAGCATTATGAAGTTGATTCCACTGCCAGAAACAAAGTGAACGAGACATTTCTCTGCTGCTTGCTATCATTTTACTTCCACTGAATCTATGAAACAACTCTGGAATGGCAGCGCGCCAACACACAGAACGAAGACGTAACCTCGACTGTAACATATTTTTACAATGGCTAACATCAGGCTAACGCATTTTGGCACACGAGCCTTCATCAGAGCATCTGTTTTTGGCAGAGCACCCAACCACAGGAAGGTTGTATGAGGAGGTGCACCTGCTATACATTTTTCACTGCTTGCTCTCATTCTCATCAAGTGTGGTGTAGTCGCAGGACTGACAAGCTGCCGCCTGCAGCCTATTTAAAAACACATACCGAAGAATAATATAGACCTAATAGACATAAATTAGATTGTATCTGTATAAGAAAAGGCCAGATTATGTCTTCAGAATGTAAATCTATGTAATTGTACATCTATAATTAAATTCACATGTACACTATTCTAAACATATTATGTTATTTAGCATTACAGAAAAAAAACAAACCGCCACAGTGAATTAGAATATGTAATGTTCTTGAGGCAGTGGACATCATCATGTATCATGTAATGATTACATGATTTTGTTTAGTGCAACCTTGTTTTTTTTGCACATAACCTGGCTGCATAGCATCTTCACATATTTTGTAGGTGAGTCATGCCACATTGTCTCTACCTACCATTCATTCAAGTTTGTTTTCCAAGTTGAACGTCTGCCATTTCTGGATATGCTAAACTGGACATATGAATCAACAAAAATGCAAAAGTAACAGAGGAGAAATTTGAAGATTTAAAGATGCAGTAGATTTTTTTCCCCCATGCAACACTGGAGCTGGAAGTGGCGACAGACACACTATTGTGTTACTTGCTCTCATTAAATTAACATCACACTCTGTTAACATGCCCTGGAAGTAAAGAAGCCTCTTTTGTTCTTTGTTTTTCAGACTGTGACTGTAGTAAGTGGCCATAAGCTTTTCTGAATGCAAACTTTATGAATGCGTGTGTACAGCAGGGACAATAAAGCTGGTGCTAAAATGAATAGGTGCATTCATACACTGTATTGAATTAGAGCCATCACAATGACTGTCAGTCACTGAGGTATGACATCATAAGTGAGCGGCCTTGCACAGACCAGGTCCCAGATGTTATTGTCAAAACGATGAAACAGGAAACACCCTCTTTAAATCCATCCTATACATTGCAGATACATGTGCAATACTTTATTTGCAAAAAAAAAAAAATGTTTAAAGCAGCCTGATCATCAGCAAAACCATTAGCAACAGGCTAGTATGCAGTTCAGAAATCCAACTATTTTCATACTGCTAAACATCTATTGTGGTTAAATAGTTTCAGTAAAACAATCAAGCCAAATGACATACGCTAACGACTTGTCCCCCACGCCTTCTATTTTCAGCAATTATCAAAATAACCATTATTCTAAAGAGCGGATGTAAAAGATGCACAATTTCCAATAAAAGTTAATGGGCCAAAGGGTTTCCCCCTGATCTGCAAATCAAATGCTCAGAAACACTGCCATGTAATACAAAGAGGCCATGAAACGTCTCTAATCAGAAGAGTATTAAAAATCAATACACTCACTATCCCCGGCTTTAAAAAAGCAGTGTTTGACTGCTCTTCTCCGTGTGTGCCCTACTTCCCGAGGAGCAGCCATCTTCGATATGTGAATAGATGCATAGTAATGACATGGTAGCAGTCACTTCAAAGCTATTCCCTATATTTTGCCACGGGTCGACTCTTTGACAGATTCCAGAGGAGCGGCTCGTAAATACGATTGTCCTCGCACCTTGGCTTGCAAACACCCTTGACGGCAGACCCCAAAAACAGATGTAGCCACAACACGTACCTCCAAAATCAGGCCTTAAACGGATGTCATATCCCTTCAGCAACTTGTCCACGGTAGTCTTGGCCACAGACATTCCGGTGCTTCCAGTGGAGGAGCTGAGGGCAGAAACCACAGGGTCTAAGAGCCATTTTATGTAGTGGGGGAAACAACTGTACCATGAATCCTGAAAATGATTAGTGCACATTCTTTTATTTCTCAACATATATGACATGAACGCCGCCTTTGAAGAGGAAGCCCTCGTGTCTACCTGGTGAGGCTTTGACAAAGGGAAAGAAGATTAAAACAACACCCAACACATACATTTACACATCCCAATTTGTTTTAAAGTAAGCATTAATTCATCATATGCTCTATAGTTCAATCTTTGTCATTTTTAATCTGGTATTCATGGCTGTGACACCACTTAACAGTAAGAATACAGTTTGAATAAAGACATTCACAGCACAAAGAATTAAAGCTGGCACATGTAAGTTTTTGTGTGTTACAATATACCGCACTGACTGAAGCATATTGACTCTTGTGTTGTCATCGAGAAGGTTTAAAAATGTGCCTTGTGCATGCATTTCCCCCTCGTAGCCCCACCTACAGTATCTTCATCTAATCAGTTGAGGGGATGTGATGATGATACGTCTGTCAAGCTTTTTATCGATGTCGGTCCTTCGGCACATTAAAAGTAACACTGTCATAGGTCTTTTTTTGGCTCGTATCAGTTAGAAGCACAGTCTTATTCGTGGGCATGTATTTGAATAAGCTCAGTGCTATAACACAGCCTCCCATCATGCTGTCAGAGGCAGACTATCCCCAGGAGGAACCTATAGTCTGCACTAGTCTGACTGACACCTATAACATTGGTGCCATGACCTGCATCACCTGACCGAGGCCGGCTCTCCAGCTGAGGTTCCTCGTTATGGGGAGGGTGCGGAGTGAGATGCGGGGGGGGGATGCGAGGGGAGGAAGTGGGTTAAAATTGCTCCCCTGGTAGGAGCACTAGCCCTCGGCTCAGCCAGGGAAAGCACTGTTCAATTAGCTCATAGGTAGTGCAGCTGTTCATCAAGCTGGCCGCTCGCAGGACTTGTGGGTCTGACACCTGAGAGCATCACAGAGGGTGGGGGGGGGGAGAATATCAATGACACCTGAACACTCATGCAAGATTACGCCCCTTTCGCTTTATTATTCCGGGGTTAGTCTAATGGGATCAGGATGTCAGAAAAAGTGCGACCCAGTTCTCAGTGAGCACCTAAATCTCATAAGTGAGGCTGTAGGTTACTGCAGACAAGGAAAAGGAGCAGGCCACAGGGGGATCAGTGCCTTTCACAATAAAACAATAAAGGAATCGATCAGCACATTCTTAATGTGATGATGCTCATAAAGGCTGTAAACATTACAAAGACCAGACATGATTATTGATATACTAATTGTTGCACCCTCCTATGTTGAGATCAACAGCTGATGATGACCTGTTGGGATTCATTTTTCGATTATGCATTGATTTGGTTTCAATCAATAAAACGGGCAATTAAGATGATCACATAAAATATTACTTTATAGCATTAAAGAAAGTAAGCTTGCAAGGCCGAGGGTGTAGAGCAGTGGAGACATGCTTGTGGCTGCTTCTTTACCATGGCGTAATCAATCGATCATCGGCTGATTGATCCTATCGCCTAATCATCGGCTGAGCCCGCCGGAGCCTCCTGAGGGCTGAAATCCAGCACACATGAGTATATCCCCATTTTCATATGAGGAGGCTGACAATGGGCTCGATCCAGCAGCTTCTATTAGAGCACATATGGGCATCAATAAGGAGGCCTGGATACGCCGTTTAATGCCACATCTCAGCCTCTTATTGATTGATTGGTGATCACATCTATTGGTGGTGAAAGGTTTGGGGTATTTTTTTTTCTTCTTACCTTTGAACAAAGCAGAAGAAGGACAAAGCCGCCAGAGCAGAGAAAAATCCACATAATTTATCTTCTTGACGACCCAACATCTCCACAAATCCTTAGATATAGTTTCTATAATCCAACCAGTCCTGTGGTCCCTCCAGAAAAATAAAATGCACAAAGTAAAAAGTGGCAATCAAAAATTAAAAAAAAAAACAAAAAAAAAAAAAAAAACAATCGCCTTTTCTTTTTTTAAAAAAAATGTGGGGTAAAGTAGCCTACATGTAAGCATTCATTCAAACAGGGCTTTTTTTTTTTCTTGATAAAAAAAATGTGGTTGTTTGGCCCCTGCTGCTTTTTTCCCCAGCTATGGAAATCCGTGCAGGTCACAGAGCCCCTCGACCAGCACCACCAGATCAGACATCTTGCTCACACAAAAACAGCTCACACAAGACTTTTAAAAGTGATGACAAGTGGCTTTTGAAAAAAAGCAGCCTCTCGTGTGATCAGATCGGTGGGTGAAATTTCCCGGTCCAGACCTGCAGGAGAGGCATGGTTCCAGCGAGGCTCCGGCGCCAGTCTAGCCCCACAACGCGACGCTCTTCGCGGGTATGCGCTGGAGCTGGAGACGCTGGTCGGCTGGAGGGGAGCGGTGGGTTTCAAACAAACAAAAAATCTTCATTCCCCCCTTTTTTTTTTTTTTTTTTTTCTTTTTCCCTCGCTGCTGCTGCTGATGATGATGTAGATCAGCGCAAAGTCAGTGAGGGGAAAATGCACATTGGAAAAGGCAGTGGGTAATATCTGATGCAGACGTCAGAGCAAGGCTATATCACTCCTCTGCCGGAGAAAAAAAAATGAGATGCCGAGAAATATGGATGCCCCCCCTCCCTCCTCTTAATACGCCGATGCATGGATCACAACGCCGGGGTTCAGATCAGAGATGCAGACCTGTGTGAAGAGTCCGCCTGCCTCCGCCGCCCGCCGCTAAATGGCGTTATTATGGAGCGCTCCTCCGCTCCTGGAGACTCTCAACTACAGGACAGACAATCAACAGTCCCACCAGACATCAGGAGAACATCTCTTTTCTTTCCTTTTTTTAATTCTTAGTTGAAATAAAATATCCTCCTGGAGGAGGAGGGGGGGACACCTGAGGTGAATTCCTCAGCTTCAGTCTGTTCATGCGCTCAATTGTCTTATTCTCTCTGAAACACGTTAGGATGCTGGGAGTGTGTGTGCAGGTGTGTTTCCATGCATTTCTCCCACTTTTTTTTTGAGCACGCGCGCAGAGACATACGCCCACACACGCGCACATGAACACATCTTTTTTTTTTCCTTAATTATTTAATTCCTCATCACGAATCGCTTTTGTATCAGAAGCAAACATCCTTACTGGAAATTGCTAAGGCGCACATCACAATTCAAGAACCACACAAGCTTGTGTTTCATAGAGAGGAGGAGGAGGAGGAGGTTTTCTTCAGGGATCTCTGTGCTGTCCAGTTGCTAAGCAACCCATCCAGCACTGATGCAGTTGTGGCTCTGCGCAAAGGCTCATTTAAAGGAGTAGACCCAATGCTGTCACCACTGTGGTGTCAGTAGGACAAAAGCAGACAGCAACTGAAGTAGCATGGAGCCATTTGTGCTAGATAGGGGGGGCATTTACAATCATGCATGTAAGAAGAAATGTGGCGTGTCAGAGATATCACATTCTACTTTTGCTTCATCATCAATGTCCTCCTCTTCGTCATCCTCATCATCGTCATTGCCAGGGCCACAAGCTCAGTGATAGATAACAGCCAGTCAGTCCACAGCCTCAGATTTTTTGTTTCAGTTTGACGCGTGTTTGAACTCAGCAGACATTTGTTGCTTCTGAATCTCCTCCACTGTCCTCCATACCTAGAAAAAGAGGAAAATTCAGCACGTCCCTCCCATAGGTGATGTCAGAGCACTCAACAAAAAGGATGTGATTTGGCAAAGAAGGAAAATTACAATTCTGCTTGAATTTCCAGTGATGTCTTCTGGTTCGGACAGAAATGTCACTCTTACTTGAATGTCAATGCAAAACAAAAAAAAACAGTAGATTAACTATACAGTTGCGTTTTGACTTTTCTGTGCTCTAGCTTTGGAAGAGACATGGCCTATTAACTGGACTGTCTTCAATCCCCTAATCATGCCACTGTGGACATGGCATCGCAATTACATACTGTACATCAAAAGGCGACACCATGACCGTGACCTGGTAAGTAACATAGCATGATCTGCAAGACTCAGACTACTGGCTTTCACAGTTCATAGTGGTTCCATCATAGGAGTTAATAGTTGGATGGCTGTCAATTTGTTGCAAAACATCAGCAACTCAAAGAGTAAAATAAAAAAAAATTTAAAAAAAGAATGAATCCCAACTCAAGGTCCACTTACAAACTGAAGAAGACAATGAGATGCATTTGAAAGCTTTGTAAAAAGTGCAAGATTTTTTTCTTGTCAAACAAAATAAGTCAAATTCTTTGAGGACCTTTTGTCTGCAATTTCAAAAACCTTCTTACACCTTGAGTGTTAGTCTAAAGTTAAAATCAGATGTGTCAGAACTGTTATCAGATAAAATTCACTTGTTCAATGAATGGGGTTTCTGGGCAGCAAAAGATTAAGGGGCCTTCAGAGAGAGTATAGTGTCCTTTTCAGAAGTTTAACTGTCTCCAGCCATTAAAAAAAATCATTTTAAGTAGCCACAATTTACACTTATTTAATCCCGAATGAACAAATAATTGTCCTCAAATTCAGCAAGCTGAGCTATTTGCATCATTTATTGCAAAAATATTATTTTATTCTCTACTTTTTAATTTGTAAAGGTTTTTTTGTAACACAAACAAATATGCTATACGCACATGCAATTAATTTCTGTCAGTTTACTGTACAAAAATTATTAGTGAGGGAAGTTGGGGTCAGAAACAAGCAATTCATTTTTTTGCTAAATGGAGGGTGGTCTGAAATTTTTGTAAGAGCAAGGGAGGATGTCCCAGATTTATACTTTATTTCATCCTTTTCTTGTGGGAGTTCCTGTAAAATGGATTGATCAGATGAATCAAAACGGGAGACATCAAAAACAGCACCATGGATCATAAAGGTGCATTTTACCGGATCAATCCTGTCTCTGTACCAGGCCTTTCTTTCACTAGTTGCTAGTCCAGCCAGTTTGCCAGTTTTGAGAAACAGAAGATGTGGATCATTATGGCTAATAGGGATTAAACATTATCACTCTTTAGAGCACATTAACAGTCACCTTCACTGTCATTCAGAGTTCACCTATAATATAATGCATGTTCAATACAACCCAACCTGTTCTTCTAATGGATAATGCAAAAAAAAAAAAATGACAGTGCTGACGCCCTTCAGCAGCCACAGAGCTGCCACCTGCGCCCTGCTCACTTATTCACTAACACTGGTGAGAACAATTACTACTGTTACTGAACAACGTAAGGTTCATTTATAGCATCATTTGTTATGTAATGTCCTCTCCTCATGTGTGATTGGGGTTATGCAGAATGATTGACGTATCAACATATCAAGCTTGAAATTAGGTTTGAGCTGAGAAACTGCAGGGGAAGGTATTGCAGTTTGTTCTAAATCAAGGGGAGGGTCCAAAGCAAATATTAATACTTCATCATTTTTTAAAAGAAGCGTACGATTCACCTCCCCTTTCACTATCCTGTGTTTGGTTGTTATAAACCTAGTTTGAATTTGTGATAGACCCCAACTAGCACCAGATTGGTTTTCAAAGTGGGATTCAGTGATTTAAATGTAAATTATTCACCAGAGAATAAACTGGCTTGGCGTACTCTGATTTTTTTAATCCGTCTTTTCATGCATAGGCACCAAGGCAAAAGTAATTGTGTGCGGGATAATTGCAAAAAAGAATACTCCCATAGGTTATGTTGCTGAGAGCCAGAGTTGTACAGTACAGTAATGGAGTGTAACATGGAGTTAGAACCTGTGTGACAACATGCTGGATGGACCCCTTCAGTCTCTGGGCATGCTCAGTCTGTGCTTTCCTCCATAGTCGGTCTCACTCGCGATGGCGCTCCCATTCACAGCGTTCTCTGATTACTGCAATTAACTCTAATTGGCATCTATGATAAGGAGATCCAAGCCCCTGAGATGTGCATGTACCATGCTCTTTGTTGCTCCATTCATATGTTGCATAACACATGTGAGTTACTGGGTCACCCTTGCTCCTCTGATATAAATAGTATCACATGGTTAATGCATTGGTGCCTTCCAGTCACTCCCTGTTTCTCTTGCTGTTCATATCTGTCAAACACCCCTATCGACTCCGAGTAACAGATGATACATGTAACTGATGTGTGCGGCGGGGTTTCAACATGTCTTCATGCAACTCCACCGTCAGCCTGTGACAGAAGTGAAGATATGTGCTTTATAAGAGGGGCTGACTTAATGAGAGCTCACTTAACGTTAATGTGTTGTGGGATTTTGTGCACTCCCTTTGATTAGAGAACGCAATCAAGGCTTCTCGCGAAGAAGTTGAGTTTCATTTACGGCGACGCAGTTACAACCGTGAGGTGAAATGACAGCTCGAGTTCAGGTTTGGTCAAACTTACGGTGAGAGAGGTCTCCTTTACTGAGATGAATTGAGTTTCTCACCTTGGTTTGGTGAAGTAGATCAGGAGACAACTGTGGAGAGACACTTTGACAGACTTGCAGTATTAGCCTGATTCATTTGAACTTGATGACCTGTGTTTTTACTGCACTGTGTCATCCAGGCCTTGCTTACCTGGACCAGATGGAGCGACTTCACTGAGACAATGCAGACTCCTCTGATCCCCTGGAAAGACTGCCCTCCCTTTATGTTCAGCACTCAAGTTTCTAGGTAAAAGTCTTTTCTTCAAAGTAGGTGAAGCCAAAGAAAAACAACAAAAAACAAGACAGGATACCAAAGAGGAAACCAAAATGTATGCAACCAAGACTCATAATCTGCACAGGTGTTTTCAGTTTTCTTGCCACACCCTTCTCAAATTGCGAGTTGATTTCCTGACTCATGACCTAATTAAGAATGATTTGGACAACCCTCTAAAAGTCAGGAGTTTGATGGCAGCTGAATCAGCTTTAATCTTCACAAGGCTTCTGTATGTATGACTTTAGTTCATGATTATCCACTGTTCACCACGGTGCCTTCCACTGTGATCACACCGGCAGGTCAAAACAGCACCGCGAGAGCTCACCTTCCCCGCTGTGCGACGGTGCACCTGACAAGCTCTGAGAAAATGAAGGTTCAACATCAATGTACATCACGCCATTCATTGACCGCAGAGATGAGATTGGAGGCTTTGAAAACACACGGCACACTGCTCTGAAGCACTACCTCGAAGCAGGCTACCAGGCAATTGTTGCTATGCTACCGCAGAAAGCCCAATCAAAGTGCAGTGTGTTGCTCGTTGAGGCTGAACTGCACCACAATGTTCCAAATACTTGTGAGGAGCGCTGTTTACACTCAAACCATAGACGGCACACAAGAAAGCAGGAAAATGCATGCCAATGCTTCTGCTTTGTCCACCTTGGGTTTCTGCAGGGGGGGAAAATAAAAACAATCTTGTAAACAAGCCAGAATGATGTATCACATGAATAATATCCATTATTGATCATTATACTGTGTGTGGTGTAGGATATAAACTACAGGACAGGAGATGTGTGTGATTTATGAGCTGAGCCTGGTGAGATTGACATCAGTTCATGATTATTAAATGTGGTCATAAAAATGAAACATTCAGCTTCAACATTTACTACCTGGTTTCATGCTCATTTGTTCAGTTCTAATGTTAGATTGCTCACAGCGATGTACCAACATAATTGGGAATTAATGAACATGTCCTTTTTGACCATAAACAAGAAAGTCATGGCTCTTGAAGAAAATCAGGGAAAATGTAACACATTTTTTAAAAAGATCAATAATGATGACACGGGGTGCTTGTCCTCAGGGGGTCGGAATAATACTAATCAGACTAAGCAAAGGTTAGATGTGTCACGCCGCCCTCTGTTAGATAACTCTCACTTTGTATTTCTGTGCAATTACATGTAATACAGAGGACGCAGCCAGCCAGCAGCTTAACACACAGCCTACCTGTTCACCCTCGCCACCCTGCAGGCAGCGCGCAACCAACTGACCTGAAACACTCATCTGTCCTCTACACCAGAGGAGCGCACATCTCCAACGGTCACATGGCTTTCCCGGCGCCAAAATTAGCATGGGCGAGCCGCAGCACTTGATGCTAAATAGCTATTGATGGAGGACAAACACTAATACTGAATCTGTAATTCTGTCCCTTACCTTCACCCGTGTCCCTCTGCAACTCTCAGTGCATTGCATTTATGGAACACTTGGGGCGGTGCATATTTAACCAGACCCTCGTGGCCTTTTATTGATACAATCAAAATAATTAATTAAGGGTTTGTAAAGGTCTGGCACAAGGTTAATCTTCTCAATGGTTTATCAATATCAAAACAGCATGTCTGTGACACATGTGCCGTCCAGCGAAGTCAGTAGTCGGTAACAGCTTTGCCTCTGCGTCCCTCTCGAGAGCGAGCGTATGTAAGTGTGCTTGTTTGTCTTTGCATGTGTGAGTAGGTACATGCTGTCTGCATGTGTATCATGCCTTCATTTCTATACTCCACGTGTCTTATGGCGAGATGGATTTCACGCCATATATTTATCTTTTATCAAACGCAGTCTTACTCTTTCTCCCAGCTAGGACGGCTTAAAGCTGCGAGGTGGAGGCTTCACTTGGTCATTCTCTTATTCCTCTGGCGAAAGGGCAACTCGTGTAATGCCCTCATTTGCATTCAAAGTGTCCCCGTTTCAGTTTTCCTGAAAATTCAAATGTCAAAGCCTGGTGCAAAAGCCTTCAGTTGTGTGGATAGCACAGAAACAACGCATGCCAACGCAAACAGGGATTCACCACTACACACCAAAAATGTGTTGCATTTCATAAATAGTAGCATTTTGTCAAAAATAGCACTGTAGCATCCCTTCCTCTTTTCCTATCTGTATTCTACGTGGGATTTCTGCACGGAACTCCTGCGAGAAAGGGTTAATGAATTCCTCACACAGATAGATATTGCCATGGAAACAGCTGCGTGACTGCTTGCAGCTTGTATACACACAGGAGGAAAAAAAAAAAAAAAACAATGGTGCCAAAGGTATTTTAAAATTCAGCGAGCAGAGGCTTTCCAGTGCACAAAGCTGCATTTAAGATTTTTTTTTTTTTAACAAGCACGGAGCCACAAAGAGTGAGGAGTAGCCACCTTGCACCCTCACCCCAGGTCCTCCTCCTGCTCTCTCTCCCTCTCTCTCCCTCTCTCTCTCTCTCCATCTTTGCAATTCAAAGGAATGTGATTGGCATTGGAGATGCATTTGCAATAGCCATGGAGTTAATGCATTCAAAAATATGAGGTCTGGATGTGGTAGATGGGAAATAATACTCTGCTCTGTCATTTCCTTTGCAATAACAAAGTACACACACACACACACACACACAACGCAGCCACTAAAACACACTCATGCACACACACACGCACACACACACACACACTCTAACACAATTCCAGCACAGAATAATTAATTCACAATATGAAACAGACCTTAGGCAACGTGCCTCGCGGTTGGGCTGAAAAGAAGGAATACATTGAGGGCCGCGATGCTTCTTACGCTCTCAAATACAAAAATGCACAAATACGCAAAACCATGCATGGCTGCACACACACACACACACACACACACATTGTGCACATGTACATGCAATAATTATTTGTCCCTTAAGATTATACAATCCTGCCCGTGTTTTGAAAATAGGTGGACAGTACTCTATGTGCTGGTGGGATAACCTAATCCATCTCAGCACAAAAACATGTTCTTTTAGTGCCATTAGCCATCCTCCCAATAGCGAGTCAATAGTCTCTCACACTGCCCAAATGGACTTTTATGCTTGAGTCTGCAAATATGACTCTATAGGTTGGTTTCTGCAGCATTCACTGCTGGCACTCAGTTGCCAAAGCAAAATAACTGTGTTTAGATTCATAAATATTTTGAGATGCATTGAAAAGCTTTTAAGTCCATAGAGAGGAGTTGGCACAGTGATGCAAGGAAGTGTAGGTGCAGCAAAGCGCAGAGCATGAAGTGTTCGGTAAACAAACAAACAAGCAAAAAGAAAAGGTAAATAAACAGGGACAAGCGGAAAACATTAAAACACAGATTGGCCTTTTTTGTGACTTGCAGAAATCTACATCTGTGCGTTTTGGAATAAAACGTCCTCATTCACTTGAGGTTGTTTTTTTTCCTCCTCCTCCAATCAGAAACAAGAGCAGGGAATTCTCCCAGGAACTGAACCACATTCCATCAGCATGTGTCCTGTCCATTAAGCTGGATTTTGAGTGTGTAGCATGCTCCACTTTTTTAGATACATACAGTATATTGTATGGCAACAACAACATTCTTCATGCTTTACATTAAAAGCCATGTTATGTAGCGCAGATGGAAGAAAATAGTTCCGTTTCAATACATTGTGTCAGTTAATTCCACTGTTTTCATGTTGTGTTATTTTGACTTATTGTTGTTATTCGCTGTGTCAGTTGTGATTTGTGTAAAGAATCTTTGCAGAAAAGAAAATTTGCTGAAAACAAGTTTTAAAAGAGCCTGATGTTGCATTTCATTTGTTCTCTTTTAAAATAACAATGCCGTAAAAATGAAACCAACTGAGATTAATACGATCACATCCAGCGTTCGCAGTCAAACAAAAATGAATCAAAACTATTTTCAGAAATCAACAAACATCAGCTATAATTAGTCAGGAAATGTCACAGGTTGGGGATCAGTCGGTTCAGAGCTCAGACCAGTGCATCAGTTTTCAGTCTCATTCATCCAGGTTAATTAAAAAGAGACGGACTTCAGCAATCCCCTCATCACACAGCAGGATGAAATGTGGTCAAATATAATTACACAGCTGTAAGCAGATCATAATTGGATAATAATTTTTTAGTAATTCCTTTTGGGATCCAATCCTCCACTGGGAATTTGTCATTGATGAGATAGCTCACAGATGCCAGAAGTTACAAGATTAGGTGACTATCATAGCTTATCGCACAGGCGCAGAGAAGTAAGTCATAAAGCAAATTAGTGGGAGGCTCTGTGACTTTGTCAGGCAGGTACGTGAAGAGATATTATCTTATTTGCTAAATGAGCCATGGATGGACACTATCATTTTTTTTATAGCTACACATTTCACGGCAGGCTTATACAGTGACGTGCAGGCGAGATATTAAAGGCAGAACGAGCAAGGTTTGTCGGTTGAGGTTTGGAAACACAGCATTCAAAGCTCGACTCTCCTCAGTTGCTCATCTTGGATGTGCTTATGATCTGGCACCTCGTCTATGTTTTTATAGTCCTGCCCTCACACCCTGTGCTGTTATTGGCTGGGGGCCACACACCCACTGCCCAAAGGTTGACGCCCAGAAACATCCCGAACACAGCACAATAAAAAAAATACAGGCGGAGGGCAGGATCCCTGCAGATACAGACACCACCACACACTTCTAGAGGGTCAGAAGTGATGATTGAGATGGATTATTGTTGTATGAGCCAATCTATTGTTTTCCTGGAAAATCCTACTCATTCTTCCATTAAAGGTGCATTTCTTGCGCCTTTTCAGTCTAAAATCTTAACACTTCTAATTATCAACATAGATATTGTTGAAGCTCCATGACCACAATGTCATGTCTCAACACTGTGCATCATACAATATTATTTTGTTCAAAACACATCATCCACACTCCACATATTTAGGACGTCACCCAGCTCATAAGACCTGATGAGGATTCTGTAGCACTACATGGCTTCACAAGGAAACACAAAAATTACCTGAAATCTGAGGGTGCATATTAGTTACAGGGTACAAACTTAAATCAAGAAAATAAAATTGAGGGAACGTAAGCATATTAAAGGAATTGTTCAACATTTTGGGAGATATCCTTGTTCGCT
This sequence comes from Holacanthus passer, assembly GCA_025331565.1. Classification (NCBI taxonomy): domain Eukaryota; kingdom Metazoa; phylum Chordata; class Actinopteri; family Pomacanthidae; genus Holacanthus; species Holacanthus passer. The sequence continues at coordinate 10,160,838 of JAFREQ010000005.1, forward strand.
TTCTTGCCGAGAGTTCGATGTTAGAGTTAGAGAAGATTGATGCCTGTGCAGTAAATATGAAGCCAGGGGCAGAGTAACAAACAGATCCTTTACTCATCTTCATTAAAAAGGAAGATCGTACGTCAAACTCATCATGTTCATCGTTGAAACACCTGCTATGTCTGAGCATTTAGTGCCTTGGATGCCAGGCGGATATGAAATAAAGCATGATTTCATTAGAAAGTCATAGATGTACACAGCTTGAGAAGTTTGCTGAAGCTTGTCTCAGGAGGTTCTGAGTGATGTCATCAGGTCACAAGTCTCCATCAGCAACACCTCCAGAATAAGGACTACCAGCTGCTGACATAAAGTCACATTTTCCTAAGTTCCTCATTATTTCTCAGACACTTCAGCCACCTGGGAGTGGAGTTCCAAAGAACAGTACTGTGATTAGGTAATATACAGTTACACAAAGCAAAAAATACAAGGCACTATTTTTGGAGTAGGAACAAAACAAAGGTTGCCAGCTCATAGCTCCGTCCTCCATCTTGAAGCAGGTGAAAATGGAAGTCAGCGTCAGGGAGGAAATGTCTTGAGATCCCAATGTAAGAACGCTTCATGTCCAAAATAGAGAGGAAATCTCAGCACCTGGTGAGTTGTGTTGATTCAGTTGTGCTGATCAATAATCCTATCAACCCACTGCAGATATATTATGGTCATTTTGTGTGACGGGGCAGTAAAATCTTACTTATTACCCCTTTACAGTAATGTGGAGCTGTTATTTATTGCAGGCATTATTTAGCCTGATAATCGCTTTTTGAATCAGCCGCGGTTGTGCGCTGACCTTGAGCCTCGGTCTTATCACCCCACTTCTTTCTTTATGAATATCTGGACAGGTGGCACACGATTCTGAAATTAACATAAATTTTACTTTTTGACAAAAAATGTGTCCACCAAATTAATAAAACTGAAGAATTCAAATAAAACCGTGACAATGTTCACCTGAAATGAAATGTCACTGAAATTGATGGGTTATATTTCAGCAGGAGTAAAATCTATCCACTCCTTTTAATGGAGCTTGTCCGGAGCATCTGGAAGAGAAAGTGCTGATCCCGGTTTTTTTGCTCCACTGAAGCAGTCGGTCCATTTATTGTCTGTAAAGGATACTTCGAGTAAATACGCGTGTCAACATTACTTTGTAAATTTAATATCTTGCCATTATGAGCTAAATGAGAAGTTACAGTTTCTGAAGAGTGCTCAACACACACACACTCACACTGCAAATCCTCAAAATAAAATAGTTTACATGTTTGTTATTTCTTTAGTTGTCTTGGCCTTTTGCGTTCTTATGGTTCTCATCACCTTGACACAATTAGAAGAATGATACTATTTAAATGTGATGGCACAATGTTTCCCATGACCTAAACCTAAATCACCCAAAAATGTTAAACACTTCCTTTATTTAATGATTTCTATTAGTATTAACATGTGCTGTATGTCCCTGATATGTATCATATATTATATATATGCATTGTTTTATTGCACTTGTTCTGTTAGCGTTGTTCTATTTTATGGAACAGTAATATACAGCACATGTCACGGTTCAGGGCAGGCACAGCTGCACGCTGACCTTCAAACCCTACACCCAAACAGCCAATCACAGCCAATCCGTCAACATGTCCACTTCTGTTGACACACCTTCCAGTATCTGTCAGAATGCCCATGTTTCAGGGCTGCAGCTCGCTGTAGCTCCACGCTGAGGAAAACACAGCTGTTCTCAGAGGTTCTGAGGCAAAGAAATCCTTTCTCATAACTCCTCTCCTGTGATTAAAAGAAATGAAATTGTATTGTCCCCCTAAATGGAAAAATCAACCAGAATCTCAAACATCATCTCATGGGTTATTGTGTGGCTTCAGTTCCATTACAGGCTTCAATCTTGCCCGTTGTATCAGGACTGAAGCTGTTGAGTCACATCTTGATCTACAACCTCGGCCTTCATGTGTTTTCCTGTGCCCTGGCTGGGTGCTCCGTCGGTGCACCTCCACAGATGGCTGGAAAGACACCAACATTTTCCCATCTCCATCACAAATATTCCTGTTTTTCCCGACTTTGCCAGCGAGCTAAACCCATCATTGTTTACTCCCAAGAATGCAGTTAAGCCTTCCTTGGCTGAGATTTTGATGAGATGGAGAGTCTGGAGCCTCCTACAGAAACCGTGCAGGCTAACTGTTTGGCCCCCCAAGGCCAAGCGTCTGGTAGCAGGAAACCCACGCTTCAGAGGAAGGCCTTTGTAACTCCTCAGCCACTCAGCTTTACAGATAAATTACTGTGCCCACACACTCGGAGCCAGAACAATGAGCTTAGCCGCTGCACTCCAGACTTGCTATTGTACATTATGTTACTGGCTGACCTGTACCAAAGGTCGGTCGCAGGAGAGGGACGCCAAGCCCTGGATAGCCATTGCAATCCAGAACCTATTTAATATTATAATTTTTAATGTGTGAAGGAGTAGCAGAGACAGCGGTGGGCTAATGCTGCAGATGGCTTATGTATAATGACCCACAATAACCAGCACCATCATGTCTTGGGGAGAGCAGAGGAGTCCAGAGCACTATTCAGCCAGGCCATGGTCCAAAACAAATATGACAGCCTGGGGGCCCCCCTGTTCAAGTTGACTGCTAAATGGATTGCAATGAAAACCTAGTTGATGCTCCTTAGATGTCCCTTTGCAAGTGCCCCTCGATTGAGAAGCCTGACTACAACACACATGCATTCATGATGGTTGAGTGCACATTTAAAAAAACTGCTGACCTACTACACAACCCAGCTGATTATATTAATTGCAAATTTCCCTGCTGAGGGACGAATAAAGGTTTATCTTATCTTATCTTATCTTAATTATTTCAATGTGTCATCACTTGCTGCAGGCAAGTCTATTATATTTATTGAATTTCTTTTGACTCACACCTGCTGCCAAACCATCTAATCTCATCGGATGACTGGTTACCAAAACGCTATCCAATCAATTGTTGTTCATCAATCAATCGCTGGTCGATAAGATATATAGCAGCGCAATTAGCCTGAATGAAGTCATCAGAAAAATGTTTTTGATCAAACAATGTGCAACATTTCAAAGAGCTACGTCAAAAGTCCATCTGAAAAACCTCTTCATATTGAAGAGCACACAACATAGAAGCCATCGTGACACCATTAAGAACAGGGCCCCTTTCAGGTGTCTGCACCCAGGCTCATCATCTCATAATCTATTTATGGCTCTAAATTGCAGCATTTATCAGCAAGTGCTGTCGCCGACGTCCTGGACGCCACTATCTTAAATCACACAGGTAGTAGACCGCTGTGATGTACTACAATATGCGGCATCTCTCTCAAATTTCAGCCGTGTGATCCCATCAGGAATGGCACAGATGTCACTTTCAAAGAGGAAATCCCCCCTGCTGGAGGAGCAGGAGATCAGAATAGTTTTCCTGGCAGAACTACAGCCCTGATTTCACAGCAAATATTGTCAGTGCCAAAAACTACTTTGTCTGGATTTTGAATCCTTATATGCAAATACAAAAGCAGATCTAGAGAGACTTTTTCTTTTTTTAACATGAGGTGTAACGGTGACAGCGGTTGCCTCTTTCTCACACTGTGGTCAATGTGTCTATAGGATGGGTATTGAGCGGCCTTGGACAGTGGAGCACAGTGCACTCCAAATGAATTGTTTGGAAGTGTCTCACTGTCTCTCTTGCTTTAACACATCTTCACAAGGTGAGGTCTGTTACCTGGTCACCACATTCATGACCTGGTAGATAGATAGATAGATAGATAGATAGATAGATAGATAGATAGATAGATAGATGGGAATGCCATTAGTTTTACAGGTATCTGGTCATAAACCAAAGTATAGGACAAATTGCAACTACATTGTGATGCTAAAGAAAAGTCATGGATCACTGGTTATTAGAATTTGTCCCCTGGTCAACATGAATGTCTGTACACAATTTTATAACAATCCAATAGCTGAGATATTTAAATCTGGACCAAAGTGGTGGAGCATCCAGCAGTCATTTCCATTCATTCAGAGCCACGCCACTACAATGGCTTCAATCACCAGTCATCATTAATCCTGCCACCTCTTGCCATTTATTTTACGTCGCTCACATAAGCAGTGTGACCGGATGGCATCCATACAATTCAGATCACTATGCAGGCTAACCCACTAAAAGTCATCATCTGGCTCATCAAATCACAATCCAAGTATCCAGACCCACTCTATCCGTCCAGTCTCTCCTGGCATAATTGGATGATGGAAATTGCAGTGAAACAACTGAGGCCAGTACTGTCTGCCTGTTTGATGCTATGCTAACTATGCCAAGAGCCCTCATGGTTGACACAGACATATGCATAGTCGTAGTGGCATGTTGCCACTTTTAATTCAGTTGTTGACACTTTTTTATAGATTTCTTGCTGTCGTACCTTTGTCTGCATAGTTAATGAACGGGATGTTGTCACCTTGCATCTATTGCCCTTGCTAATAGAATTAAGTCATTACTTTGAAACTGCCAACTTCTGCTCGACATACAGACGTTGTGTGTGAGTAGAGTTAGAGTAGAGTAGAGTGAATAGAGTTTATAACTTATTGTTACAGTTGAGAGTTTACCTCTCTTGAAATACAAGCTAAGATACTTAAAAATACCCACATGTGAATCTGCTTTCACTTAAATACTTTGACTAGCTGTGAACTGCAGGAAAAGAAAGTCAAAATCAGGACTTGAGGTTAAGTGAGACATTGTATCATCTTTACAATATGTAACAGAGGTGCAAAATGACCCGAGGTCAATGTCATTTTAGTCGTGAGCAATCAGCAACCACTGTGCTGTTCATGCCTCATTGGCCTCACTGATTGTGATGAGATCAATATATGGATACAGTGGGTGAGATAGAGGCTGAATGTTAAGCAAGTCCCTCCGTTTTCTTAAAAACTGCACTATTCATTGTCATGACAATAATATTAAAAATTATTTTAAGTTACAAAACCAATATGATGATTTATATACTGATTAATTATATCAACTGATTTTAAATACAGTGTCAGATCTCCAGTGTATTAAAGGCTCTGATTTAAAAAAAACTAAAATAATAATATTAATATTAAGCAAGGTTGGCCATCTGCTACATACAACAATGAAATGCATATGAAATATTCCAAATTGAATCTACGCTCATGTGATCATACAAAAGGAGCCATCTGATTGGCTACAGATAATTCTGTGTTTTAAAAAAAATGCATTTGTGAATCGAGCTGCATCAGCCACACACAAATGCAATGAAGTTCACGAATGACAAGTTTGTAAATACAGGTCCAACAGTATAAATATAATTACACCCGAATATGTTTTTGATGAAAACTGCCTTTAAATACGGGGCGGCTACAGCTCAGGAGATAGAGCGGTTGTCCACCAATCAGAGGGTTGGTGGTTTGATCCCTGCCCCCTGCAGTCTATGTGTCAAAGTGTCCTTGGGCTGATACAGAACCCCAAATTGCCCCCGATGGCTGCTCCATCGGCATGTAATTGTACGGCGCTTTGGATAAAAGCGTCTGCTAAATGAAATTGTAGAAATTGTAAATACAGATATTTGTGGACCTCTAATACATTTAATTAAAACATTTGTGTGTGCATCAGAAATACATTTGAGAACCTTATTTTTTTATTATGTGTGGATTTGTTTGGAATTTATTTACAATGATAACCATTTTGTCTGCATTTTAAAATATTTATGTGAAGAGAGTTATTCATCAATCACAAAATACATTTTTAAATCCTGCTGCGTGCATTCATGCATATTTAGGCTGATCTGACTCCATATTACTCCAAAGCCGCTCCAAGACTGAGCACAGAATCTGTACCAGTAGTTTGGATATGAGTACATTTAGTACTGGGGTGTTACACATTTTTTTCATACAAATTATTCATTGTATTTGTGCCTTTTTGTCTCCATGACTTTGGATGTAATACATCACTTTGAAAGATTTTTATGAATAAGACCCCTAATAATAAAATAAACATTAAGCTTGATGCATTATTCAGCATTTCTGGCACAATTAGAATCAATCTTGTTTTTCTTTTTTTCTTTTTTACATTAATTTACTCAGGGTAGGTTGGCTGAGCTGAGATATATTTGAAAAATGTTCATACAGTCACACACAGTCACAACAGGAAGCACTCAAGTACAGCCAGAATCTAATGCATCAGCCACCAGGGATCTCCAGCGGAGCAACTCGGGGTTAAATGCCTTGCTTAAGGGCACCTCATTGGCTAACTCATAAGACATTTCCAAAAGTATCACTGCAGAGGTACAAATGCACGAGTGTGTTCTTATGTCTGGACTATATTTCGTTAAATATCTGACATTTGTTTTCATGCTAATCTTCCTTGAGGCACCTATTTTTCCGACAATCGTGTAGACTTTGTTTCTGGCCCTGGTGATCCAAATCACGCAGACTCCCAACAGGAACAGCTGCGGAGTCCACTCTAGGGGAAAGGAAGTGTGTGTGTGTGTGTGTGTGTGTGTGTGTGTGTTCTGGATGCGCGTTCGTGTGTGTGCATGTGTCGCTTTGTGTGGTGGGGTTCAGCCAAGGGACCTGAGCCATCTCAAAGCAGCTGCGCTACTCTTTCAGAGAGGTGGCCTCACATAGATGGGAACGAATTAATCAGGTATAAGCTGCACATACTTTATTAGTTTGATATGTCTGTTCATCATTGTCGGAAAGGGGAAATGGTGACAAGGTTCATTTAAACCTAGTTCTCGATGCATAAAATGATTAAAACCATGCAATGTAAATTCATGTAACAAGCATCTGACTCAATCAGCTATTAAATGATTTATGCCACAATTAAGCTTACAATGCCTATACTATAATCACAGTCAATATTACAAACAAGCACATGACTGACTGACTTGTTTTCCATCTCTCGCTGTGTGTCTCTCTCTCTTAGATGGTCAGTGTTGAATTAAGCGCACTTGAAGGCTGATTATGCATTCTTCCGTAATGCAGCCTTCAGTGGCCACTAATTTAGAAACAGAATCTTCCCCAGGGCTTCTTTCTGCTTTACTTGGTATATATGGATTCCCATATAGATGATTCACCTCGTATTCCAAAGGCAAGGGGCTGTGAACTCATGGGCAGGTCCTACTGGGTCAGGGTTTGGACCTCCATATTTCCCCTGGCAGGCCCTGCTTTCACACTAAAGCAACCCAGAAAGCAGCGGTCATTACTGCAGGCGAGCCAAGCCCTTCTCTTGTGGTGTCAAACCAAATGTAAACTAATCTGTCAACCTAAATGTGCACAGCTCAGTATTCTGCATGTCTAAGAGACCCGAGGGAAGAAACTCATATACTGTACAGTATCAAGCAAAGACAAGACCAGAGCCGACTGAAGGGCCTGGAAAGCAAATGGATTGTGCAGCAGGAGAGAGAATAAAGATTACAAATTACAAAATGCAGGTTGAGGTTGTGGGAAAAATTTGGGTAAAGGTCAGATTTTAATCATTCAATTGTAATTTGCCACCAATGCCAACATGATTAATGTGTCTTATACTGCAGCAGCTCTTTATTTACATCTTCTTAGTCATGATACAATAACAGAATAGTGAGAATTACATTCAGATCGAGACGTCGCATTTTGACACTTATGTGTCCTACTTTTTAAAATATTTTTGAGATGTGTGATGCATGGTCGGCATCACCCGTCCCTTGGGTGTCCTCTGGTTATTTGTGTGTGAAGATCCGGTGTAGGTGCGTAAAATGTGCCACATTTGTGCCTTCCGATCTCATCTGACAGAGCTGAGAAAAAATGGTGGCGACAAAACAGTGCTGATTTGTGCAGATGTGGACTGTCCTGAGGGAGCCCTTTTGCGCACGCGCTTCATTGATTTCCCAACTGAGGGTAACTGTGGAACCAGAGGTCACACCCCAGTGCCCTTGCACAGATATTCACCCTTTTAGGGGAATAGGATGTACACAGTGAGCAGGCAACAAAGTGTGATGTCACATTGTCCGCACATGTCACCACTCATGTGTGAGGGCCTCCTGTATCAGCGAATGAACGGCCTTTAAGATGAGAAGGACGTTTCAGAAGCAGACAGACAGACAGACAGATAGATAGATGTGATCCCAATAAGAAACCCTTGACATGCTATGGTTAGTCTAGCAGTGGTCCAGTAAAGCTATTGGTTCTTTCCTGGTAAAGCACATTAGAAGCCACTACATCATTCGTCCCACACTGTCAGGCCAGAAGTGGCGTGTGATTCTCTCCCCGCACATTTATCATGCCATTACCGCTGGGATAGCAAGCAAGGCCAAGGAATGAAAAAGAAGAAAACATATATTTTTAATGGCATTTGGAATTGATTTTAGTTGTCAATGCCACAACATCAAGTACTGTTCATTGGACCAGTAGTTTAATATCATGGCGTATTCCATCATTGTCATTTCTCTGTTCAAAATCATCAATCTGTTTGTCAAGTTGCGTAGAAAAAAAAGGCTTACAGTGTAATGCTGCGTTTTCTCCATTCAGCATATTGGTTTCATTCCCAAAATACTGTACGTGCAAAGGGAAATCTGTTTAAACTAGATCTCTGCTACATAATTTAGCAGTTAATAAATGTAGCAATTTCCCAACTTTTATGATATTTTCTTCCTGTAAGATTTGTTTTTCTTTAGATGAAACAGCAAACTGCTGACGTGCCCTCTTGTCCTGCCATTGTAAGTGCTCTTGTACAATCAGAACCCGAAAGACAGGATTGATTTATGAATCTACCTCCTTCTGCCCCGGAGGTATTGATAGACCACTTGTCACGCCGCATCTCATTGCCAGTATTGATTGCACTGTATTTCAGGGTGGGGGGCTGTGACCTTAGATACTGTTGTGGATTGCCTGAGTGTCACTCACTTCACGTCAAGGGTCACACGCAGCCCTCATACAACCCATAATACTGGCATAAGATCACTCCTTGTACTGTTCTTGTAGAGCACTCTGTCTGATTATCAACCGAGTACTCTCTGGGCTGATGCTTTGTCTTTAGCTGAATATTTAAATGTGTATACATAAATACACTATACATAATAAAGCAAATTCATAATGAAGAGGACAAAAACTAACAACCATAGCACATAAATAGATTTTAATATATGAGTATGAAGATGTATGTTACTGCAGTAAAACTAAGCTCAAGACAAGCTGTGAGAGATTCACTGATAGAAAAAGGCTCCTTTAAATCAGCACCTACAGTCTGTGTTATATATTGCAGACCGTATGTGCTCTAATCACATGTAAATATAGCTATTTATAAATACCTGTGTGTTGACATGTGTTGTGGGTGTGTGTAGTGGGGTTCCATGTGCGTTGCATAATTGAAACCTGCTCGAAATATTTGTGATACTTGTGCCTCGGTTTCACGGTTTGTGTTGGCATGCGTGGGACAAGCTCTGGAAGTGTGACAGGTGAAGCCTCCACCTGGCCCCGCTGGGTCCACCTGCTCCCTCGCTGGCAGGTGACGCGGAGGGGGCCGACTGTTGCCATTGGGAATGGGCGGACCGGTGAAAGGGATTTCTTTTAGGGGCAATCTGGAGGACCATGGGTGAGCACTTAGTTCCTCGGGGCTACTGGCATCTGTCGGCGCTTGTGGACTGGCACAAAAGGCAACACGTAATTAACTTCATTATCTCACCTGGCATTGTTAGTCTGGGCACTAGCATATTCTTTTATCCTTTAATAGGGTGCAGGCTGTATTAAATAGGAGGGTGTGCATCAGTCTGCTGTGGTATATTTCTGTCTCCTGCTTATGTTTCATTGGAGCTCCTCCTCAGAAGCCCCCACCCCCTTCACGTTGGTACCATTATAGCTCCTATAACTGTCTGTACTTCTCCTCTCTCTATGTGTTTTTGTGCACCTAATGCCACTGAGCACAGAAGAAGCTTCCACTGACAGCATATGTTTGCGCCGCCCGGCCACGTGACTCGAAGGAATCCCACATGTGGAATCAGATGCACGTCCTGTTTTCTCAAACAGACAGTGAGCTACAAGGGTTGAAAATAGTTTGCTGAAGCGATGACTAACGGCTGGGAAATCCATGATGGAATAATGCACATGCTGGTTTGCTTAATTTAGTGCATGCAGCATCATGTATGTATTTGAGTTTGAAGTTGAAGTTAGGAATATTTAAAAAATACTATGTGCTATCAAAGGATCTGATATTCAACCCTATGATATCTCCAGATACACACTGTGAATAAAAAGCATAGTGAACCTAAGGGTGATAATCTTCTAATCAAATCATAAACAAGGCCAGTAGCACGGCATGTGCTTCAAAAGAGGGTGCCATACTGCAGTTATTGACTGGGGAGGATGCCAGTAAATTTGCATTTCTCAACAGGATCCAGTAAAGGGGGGAAAAAATGGGGAAACCCCCTTGAACCGAACAAAGCCCACAGAGGTTTTCAGTCTCATGGAAGTGGGCCTCTCAGTGGTGGCAAACCGAACGGCATCCAAACTGTGTCTCATGAGCGAGGCGTGGGTTAGTACAGAATTATTCTACAACAGCACGCCCATTGGTTCAGAGAGGAAAAGACAGCTCAATCCGCTCCTGGGGGGGAGGGGGCTGGGTGAGGGGTGGACGGTGTGGAGAGAGATGGGGATCCAGGAGAGGAAGCATGCATGGGAAAAAAAGACCTCCATAGAGCATGTGGGGAGGAAAATGCAGCGAAACACGGAGCTGAACAAATGTGATCATAAGATAAGAGCAGCAATAATATAATATATTGAAGAAAAGGCTATGTTAGACAATGAAGGCTTGCTATATAGTTGCCATGGAGATGAGCAAGTCTCCCAAGCCTCGTCATTTCTCTGACTCCTCCCGTGAACGCTGGGATAAAAATAGACATGGGCAGAGAACAAAGAGCTATTTAAAAGAAGGAAAAAAAGAAAGAGACGAGATGAGTGAAGAAGAAAGGTTGTGGAGAAATTGGGACATGTGTAGAGAGGCGCGTGTCTGTATTTTTGTGCGTGTGTGTGTGTGTTTGATTGGTGAATGAAATGGCGTGAAGCAACCATGCAGCCACGCTTCTCTGTCAAATGGTGGAGCAGAGTGAGTGACAGACATAGCCTGCTTGTCTGGGCAAGGAAACCCCATCATTACCATTTGTCATTATTAAAGCAACAGAGGAGCAATGTGCCGGCCTGCTGGCTTTGTCTTTACTCATCACAACAACTGGACACACACTTAAACTACATCATTCTTATTCCTCCTCCCGTCTATTTTCTTCTGCTTCTATCATTTTTATCATTATCGTGTTAGTGGTAGTAGCATAATTCATATTGTGTGTATTGTGTGAAAAAGATATTTGTAATATCCAAAGAATTCATATTTTATTATTTAATATTTCTAACAACAAAATCTACATTTTGATTCTGATGTGAAGAATACTTTCTGATTACAAGGGTCATGTTACTGCTCTGTTAAATATGCAGTGTAATACCTAAAAGCTTACCTGAAAAGTAGGCTGTATTAAACAGGTGATGTTTGCGTTTATTCATTTATTTTTTTGCCTCTGAGCCCTTCACTTTGTATTGCGTATGCAGTGTGTTCACATGAGAGTAGTGACAAAATGAAGTACACTCAAAGCAGACAGCATGACTAAACTCGGTTGATTTTGGAGTGTGTTGCTGATGCGTACTACTCCCACAATGCAATGCACAAAGGAAATGGAGGCCCCTACTAGCAGGTTGGAAAAAAAATCGAATAAATTGTGGGTGACGGTTAAACAGCTCCAAAAAAATCCCAGTAAGTACTAAGTATTAAATAAATGATATTTATGAAGTTTAATAATTTATTTGATTTAATAATCACATATATTGTATGATTTCTTGTTTAAAGTGTGGTGATGTTATTGTATGATAATTGCGAACACCATATTTGACAATTAGTATAATGTGTATAAAGCCTGCTGGTTCAAACTGGTTCAAGAATAACATCTTCTGAAAATTGTGTTTTTGCTGACCTCCGGTGGTCTAACTTTTCATCTTGCTACAGTGATGCACAGGTGGACTCAAGGACGCGGTGACATCACTGTTGGGTGGGGTTACAGGTGAGCGCATTTTGGACCGCACTCAACCATGATGCTGGATGTGAGCCTGGCTTAAAACTTTCAATAAGAGAAGGCAGGCTGGTTAGTTTATAAGAATGAAACACACTCTGTGAAATGTTCCTTCGGTTCATGACCGCAGAAGCAATGCTCTGGACTCAAACCCTGTCTGCTGCGTGCAAGTTCTGTGTTCACGAGCGAGCCATCAAAACAACAAACCCAAAATGGAAATAGGTTTATTCTGTGGACTCCTGGGAGAAGACGGGCTCGGAGAGAGACCCAGAGAGTGGCAGCTGGCTAGAGCTAGCAGGACAACTGCTAATGGGACACCCCATCTGCTGCTCTCCTGTTTCCCTGCCCACCGCCCATCCTAGTGCCAACCTCTGCTTCTGGAAAATGTCCTGAGCTCCCCTGCTGTCTGGCATCTATCATCTCATAGCTTCTAAACCAACACCCATAATGCCCCGGACATCTGACACTGCAACTTCTAGTGCGTTAAATCACGTGGCAAATGATCAGATTTGTGGAAACTGAAATTGAATTTTATATAATTACTTTACTGTTTTCATTTTGAGAAATTTAATCCTTGATGGTTTTGCTTTATACTTTTTTACTGCTATCTACATTGTCTACTTTGCAGCCTCAGATTTTCTAAGCAAACTATTACTCAACATATGAAACACTGCTATGTTTAAACTGCCGACATTAATTTGCTGCTTTCACACGTTAATTTAACAGCAGAAAGACCATTGAGCACTTTTACTTTTGATCCTCAACTAAATTTCACCTTTTCAGTTTATTTCAGATATATTTTTTTTTAAATGTAAGACTTTCACTTTCAGTGGATTTTTTTATATTGTGGCATAAGAAACTAAATTTGCCTTAAATTAAAAAATTCTGTTACTGTCATTATTTTGATTCGAGTGGGGTTTTTATTTCACCTTGGCTTACTGTATTCTTAAGTACCTTTAGCAGTGAAAGCCTCAATAAAAAGTAGGACTTTCACGACATTTGAAAATGATAAATGTACAACTTGATAAACATTTCTTAAACGTGAGTCCCTCCATCCACTGTCACACAACAGCTTCCATTCATTTGGTTCCTGCTGATGAGAGTTTGTCTGCAGCGATGATACAGCTTTTCCATTAAGAAGTACCGCAAGGAGCATCGTCCCCCTGGACCTCTAATTTGTAAAGTGCGAAGCATCACTCTCCCCCACAGTATATATATTAGCCTCTTTTCTCTTGTGCCAGATTTATAGCAGCCATCAGTCACTTGTCCGCACACCAGACACCAGAGTTATGATGATTATCTTGATGCGAGTGCCCCTCCGCTTCCTCATTCCTTCATCCTCCTGCCTGGACCAGCAACACATGGATCAAACCTGCCTGTGCAGCACCATCTGGTGACCACTGCTGTGATTCAGGAAGCCTTCTCTCAGATGAATGAGGGAAAAGAAATTCAACCCCCGACTTGTGATTTTGCTCCCTTCCTGTAATACCGCTCCGATCCTCTGGATGGTGTCTCAATCCTGTGTCCTTCCTCCTCAATGATGGTCTGGGGGATTTCATAACCCACACACAGACAACCAACAGGAGAATTCATGTACTCGTCTGCTTCGTTGGTGCAGTTCCTCCTAAAACTGTTCTTTCCTTCCTATGGATGAACTCCTCCTTCAAGGACTGTGTTGGCTTCTGTTATTATTTCACCCACGGATCTTATTAGAGCTGCTGAGAAGGTTCATTCGGCCACAAGTGGAGACACAAATGTGTCCAGTTAGAATCCAATTCCCTTCACACTGTGTACATAAAGCTACCAGCTGAGAGATGACACTTATGTAGCCGACCCTGACCTCTGACCCCTCTGAGAGGGACAGGTGACAACAGGCTTTATTCATACAATGACCGACAGTATATTTAAGTAACTGATGCCAGAAGATACTGAAACTGTGGTCCTCATTTTCTATACAATGTAAGTTGAATAGGAAAATTTTGTTCAAAAGAATCACATCAAAACTGCTCAAATTGGAACAGTTTTAGTTATTTTACGTAGAAGATTTCTGTATTTGATGTTTCTTGTCTGTGATTTTCTTGATTTGAAGTGGATGTGGCTCCGTTAGAAAAAGATGACATCATGCACCTTAGAGGACCAATCAGGATTTAGCAACATTTGAGTCAAAATGTGATGATAGTTTTAGGGTTGTGTGCTTGCAGCCAGGTGGCTTCCCCTTACATTAGATCAAACAACACCCACAGAGTAGATTAGAGGAAGTTTTGACTATTGAACTCTTAATAATAGCTAAGATGCTTTTTTCAAAACATTTTTCTCTTTTCTCTCCAAACATTTTTGCTCAAAATTTTGAGTATTTAGTCATAGTCAAAGATAAAAAATGCCTTGGGTTTTATGACACAGCAAAGAATGTCTCATATTAGTTAGATTTGTTTACAAATTACATGTTAGAGAAAAATGCATGAATTTCCATGGAAATTTTTATTTTTTTAAGATTTATTTGTGGCAAAATTAAGTGAGAGGGACACAGAATGAGCTGCTGATGATTCAAATTGAAAATATCCTCTAAAAAGATGTATTTTGTCACTCAGAGATGATTAGTGGTGTGATGTTTGAAAGTGTTACAGTTGAAGAGTGTGAGAGATAATGTTAAAAAAGAGCATTGTAATTATAGAGCACAGCTGTTATAATTGGATTACACAAAGTTAGGTGGAGCACTTTGCTCACCTAATGACCCGTAGCATGCACGTTCTGATCGTCAGTATGTCGAGGTTTTGCCCTGCTCCTTCATGATATGAGAGACAGAGGCTGCTCTTTCATCTTTATTTTCAGCAAGATAAAATTAGCACTGCTTGGCCTTCTGTGTAACTAGGCACAAAGAACTCTAAAAATAAAAAAAGAAGGTTAAGGCTTTTTTACACCAAAAAACAAACTTTGATCCTGTTCTTGGAAATCAGACCAAAAAAACTGTCCCATTCTACAAGCCACATCATGAGTGACAAATCAAAGACAAAGTACTAAATTAGGTTTTGGATTTGGCTTCATTTGAACAAGTTGATGATGCCGTAAATGAAGTAGACAGTGAAGCTTTATGAAGGTGCAAACCAGTGATCGAAGAAATATCAATTCAAGATTTAATAGCCTACTTAAATGAAAGTATGTGCATATACTTAAAAGTTTCAAAAGTAAATATTATATTTTTGCAGACAACTTACTGATGTATTACTATATATTACATTAGTAGATTGTTACTTGTAAGAAGAGGGCAAAGGCCAAGAGTGCATTCTGCCTATGCTCCCTACCAGAGCAAGCAAGCAAAGAGGAAGATGCACCTAAGCTGCCAAAAAGCTTTTTTTTGTCTTTGCTTAAAAAGCAGTTACTGCATCCTGTCTACATAGATCATGCATGGAGCACCATTGTCACAGCCAGTGCAAGCATCCCCTCCTCATCTCATTCACCAACACTGTCATCAAGGAGATTCTGTGAGAGCTGGCAATACACTGACTACATTTACACCCACAACACATTCCTGTTTTTGCCCTTGTTCTGAAAAAGACAATATTCCACCAGTAAGCTGTTTACATGGCTAATGGGAATGAATAAAACATCAAGATTCCCAGCAAGAGGCCGTGTGTTGCAAACTGCCATCATTTCATCATCGACTGTTATTCTGCATAATGCATCATATCAAATTTGCCAAATCAAGGCATAAGTTTATTGTTGCTAAATGCTACAGCCACAGCACCCACAGAAATATTACCCACCAAAGAGCACATCCTTCATCTTGTAAATTTTGTTTCATCTTTCTTTATCAATTAATATATATTGCTATTCAAGCTGTTCAAAAAATGGAGTGGAGTAAAATGTACAATATTTCCCTCTGAAGTGTAATAGGAAGTGGAAACGTGCAAGTAAAGTACAGACGAATGGAGTGCAATGCCAACTGAACACCAAAGATGTCACTGTATAGAAAAAATGCAAAAAACAGATACACCTACACTGAGCTGTTAGAGAGTTTTACTCCAAGGATGTTAAATCAGATAAAACCCTTTGTGTAAGATATGATTTACTCCAGAAATGTATTTTGTGCAGTGACTGGAGACTGAGCAGTGGAGACAATGAAGCCTCTGATTTGAATAGTGATTGTGATTCATGACTCTAGTGAGTGGGCTTCAGAGGAAATAACTATGAGTTGTAAACTATTCTTCATTTTGCATTGACCTGCTGGGCCATGGTTAAAGAGTTAGGACATTTGCAGGTGCACATTTTAGAACTGTCCATCATTTGATCTGTGGTTCTTGTGGCAGATACACAAAGAGCATACATACACATATTGGTTCTAGTCTCTAGCTTACTGCCTCTACAATTGATTATGAAAGCCAAAAAAAAAAAGGCTGCCTCATTACTGCTCGCAGAATTACATTTCATGGTGAAGAGGCTAAATAACTGCCTCAATGCAGCCAGATTCACGACAGCCCCCTCATCGCAGAGAATGCAACTATTCACACAACATCTCCCACAGCTTACACTGCAAAAAGCCACCTCGGAGCTCCTCTCATCACTCTAATTTCCCTGGGGCCTTTATGTATGAGGAAGTTTTCAGAGATGGGTACAGGCTCCACGCGTACAGTACACCCATCCGAACGCTTCTGCCGCCGTCGTTCGCTTCCTCGCATTTCTGCAGTGTGTGTCTGTGATAAAAGCCCGTCCTTTTCTACCATTTGGTATTCCCAGCTGCAGCCTCAGTCTGTCACAGTGGTTATGACGGCAAGTCGCTCGGAGTGCACTCTGTGCTCGCTCTCTTTACGAAGGACACACACCATTTAAAATCAGCGCATAAAGCTGTCATTCTCTCTCGAGACCTGTTCTTAGTAGGCTGATGCATTATTTGTGGCACTTTTTGCACCCTAGGACTTGGGTGGTCGTCCATATTTTGTCCTGTTAGACTGCATATGGCACTCTAATCAGCTAAAGGGGTACGTGATTTACATTCACTGTCAGTTCTCCCCCTCCTGTATCACCATTCCAGACGTGGCCAAGGTCACTTTGTGCCCGAATCCAACAAATAGTCTGTCCACTCTGAAGCATTGGCTGTTAGCATTAAGGACTCTTCTGTTTTGCCCTTTGTCCCTAAAGAAGAAATGTCCATGTCGTCAATGTGCATGACGTGCATAACATATGTATGTCGTACCAGGGGGTCAGTCAGCTGTTTGTCTACTGTGCAAAACCTGTGTTAGATAAGCCACTTTAAAGCCTTCTTCACATTATCCTGATGATAAAATATTGACCTTACATGTTATGACAGTCTTATGTAACACTGTGATATTTAACAGCACGGCAGACAGTTACAAATGTGACCACTGTAATAAGAGATATGACTTGAAGTTATTGCCACAGCTGAGAAACGTCTACAGCCAAAGAGAAGCCGCGCCATGAGCAACGGACCCTGAAGAATAGATTATGTGCCATAGATGAGAAGATTAAAGATTACATTTGTCAACCATTAGAGCTCTATGCAGACAGATTTACTAGATATCTCCGACTGTTTCCTGACCACTGGCACCAAATGACAAAAATGATGAAAACATGATTCTTAATTTGTGGTTTGCTAACAATGTTGTGGAGCGAGTAAAGAGAAGGGAAGGAGAAATTTGGTGAAGTAATTTAAGGTTGAATTGGATGAATTATGGGGACTTGACTTTTGCTGATTTCTCCTCGAGCTCCATCATCAGCTCTAAAGTTCAGTTTGTCCAGGACTTTTGATCATGACCAAATACCTGCAAAACTAATCACATTACAACTTTGCACATCAACACAATTTTACTTCACAAAAACAAACAAACAAACAAAAAATGCAAAGAAAGAAATGAAGTAAAAGAAGTAAATAAAAAATGGATTTGATGGATGCTGTTTCTGTTTGTAACAAATCCTCCAGTGTAACTGCTGCTAGCAGTGGCTGAAGTACATTATACAGGATATTGCCTTATTTGAAATTGTCCTGTATGATCAGTCAGCTTCCGTGATGAAGCACAGGAATTCAGATAATTCTCCTGTCTGGAGGTATTTATACCACAAACCTCCTCAAGCGAAAGCATCAGAGTGGACCGACTTTCACCAGCAGAGAAAGACAACCAACCAAACCAAAGATGTGCAAAAGACAAGAAAGGTCGCTCAATGCTGAAATGGAGCGTGCGAAGAACTTATTGAAACTGACCCCAGAGGATAGAAAGCCGTAGGTCAGAAGATGGATATATGCCAAACCTGTGGAGATGGAGCGCAGACGCCTGGAGTGGCTCTGGAAGAGAGGATGAGACGGGAGGCCACACAAAGAGAGGAGGAGGAGAGGAGGTCAAATGAACAACAAGCCCTGGAGAAAACAACTCACCAGCTGAAGAAGAGAGTCTTCAGTGGAAGGAGGTGAAGATGGTGTTCAAAAGGTCCAGGAACACTATAAGTGCTTGTATCATATTTCTATCATTTTCCTTCATCCGGCTTATTTAATACTGAACCTATAGAGCCCTAAAGTGTTCAATATTGCATTATCAATAAATAAATAATGACGAAATAAATTGTTCACGTGAATACCCCTGAGTGCTGCTGCGTCCACTTTGGGAACCATTTAGCTCTGGAGCCAAAACAAAGCCAAAGTAATTCTGTAATAAATAACTAGGATACACTGTAACTAACATCTCCTTTTATTTAGCTCAACGAGGCTGCCTCCATCTCTGGATAATAAGCTAGACTAGGTTATCAGCTTGTGTACTATTTAACATCGAAGAACATCCTTCACTTATTAAATACTGAACTCTTTGGGGTTTGACCTTGTGTATATTTAAATTTGTGCTTTTGTACTCATCAAACCTTTTTCTTCTCTCAAGAAAAATCCAAAGCACCCAAACCCAGGAAGGCCCCGCCGTGGATGCCAGAGATGCTCGATTGCTGGGTGGACAAGTACCTGGACCGCAGACAGATACAGAACAAGAAGCGCCAGCTCAAAGCAGAGGAGCAGCATGTTCCATGGACTGCATTCAAGGAGAGCCATGCAAGCCACTCATCCCTGGACAATGACTGCTCTACTGGAGGATTTGATACGAACAGAAACAGCATCCTCGAATCCATTTTTTTATTCACTTCTTTTACTTTATTTCTTTCTTTATTGTTTGTTTGTTTTTATGAAGTAAAATTGTGTTGATGTGCAAACATTAAATTGTACCCATTACTGTCTTACATAACAGTTAAGATGGCCTTAAATCTATTGAAGTGAAACTCGTGTCAGAAAAGTTGACATTGTGACACCTGCAGCCAGAGCAGCTGAGGCTGATGGGTATGTGATTGGTTTTGCAGGTAGATAATTGAAAGTAATGGACAAACTAAACTTTAGATATGATGATGGAGCTCAAGGAGAATCAGGAAAAGTCAAGTGACCATAAATCATCCCTTAGCGACCTTAAATTGCTTAAATTGCTAAATTGTCAAGTTTGTAGGTGGCCATCACCGAGCATAGTTTGCCAGATAATTTTGTACAGATTCAACAAAATAGATATAAAGAGTTACTTATTTAGTATTAATATACTTAGGCATGAGCCAAAACCACATGTTCTATGGCAAGACGCTGCATGTCGTGGAGTTTTGTATCCTCCTTTGAATGCTTTTACTTTGTGCAAATGTATTTTTCTCATCTTTTGGGCACAAGACACGTCTGTTGAGACATTGTGCTCTTCTCCAGGTCGACGTGCCATACCACCTCAGGCGATATGTGCAGGAAGTGGATGTTCGCTCGTGCAGGTGGTAAGCAAGCAAAAACAAATTTGACTGCAACAAACTAGTTATTTTCATTATTAATGAATCTGAATATCATTTCCTCAATTAATCTATGAATTTCTTAGTCTATGAGACACCAAGCAAAGATGACGTCTTGAGACGTCTTGTTTTGTCCAACAAACAGTCCAAACCCCAAAAGACAATTCAGCTTACAATGACGTAAAACTGAACACATTACAGATGACTTTGTTCCATCCAACTGTCTCAGTCAGTCAGTCATCATTCATTTTATCATTTAAAGCTGTTTTTCTTTCCTCTGTGACATTTCAAAATGTCTTCCATAAAAAAAGGCCACTGTTTAGGGTATTAAGGTACCAAAGTATTGGTGAATCATAGCACTGAACAGAGAGAAGAGAATATCCATCATACTGCTGTCTCACAAATGGGAGAAAGACAGGAAGAAAAGTTGTTGTCACATCAGCTGTCCAAAAAAAAAGAAGGAGCAGACGACACAAAAGCTGTTTTCCTAATTCATTTTGGATGTTAGGTGCTGATAGCAAAAACAATTACTGTAGGCAGCGATTTCACCGAGGGCTCTGGTGCTACAAGAGCACAAATAACAAGGCAACAGACCCAGAATGCCACCGCACATTAAAGTGTAACAATGAAAAGGTCCCTGAGTGAACAAGACAGGCCAATCAACCTGAGTGGACACGGTGCGATGATGAGTGAGAGCTTTACAGTCAGTAAAAGGAAAACTCACCTCTCCATTATATATTGTGTCAAAAGCAAACACCGGGCCGTGCAAACATAAAATATCAACATAAGAAAGGAGCAGAGAAATGGTTGAGGAACTGTAGTAGAAAAACGCTGGTGAAAGAAGGCATACACACACACACACACACGCACACACACACCAAAATACCTTCAGCTTTGCTGCTTTGCAGTGCTTCCCATCACAGATTAGTATTAAAGCTGCACCAGCACACGATTAAATTATCATGCGTGTTGGGCTCCTGCAAGATCATTGAGGGTTGTGATGCTGTAATAAACAGCAAAAAAAGGGAACAGGATGAGGAAGGAAAAGGGAGACGTATGAAGAAGTATGAAGAGCATCTGTACTGTAGGTGAGGAGGAAAAATAGGCCAAGGCTAATCCCCAACATTACAGCTCAGCATATGATTAGAGGGCTGCTGGGGTAATTGCGTAACCAAGCCATTGCCATTAAGTCATAAAAATAATATTATTTTCCTGATTTAACCTTTGTCGTCCTATGTTTCTTACATCTGCGGACCTGTAAATCTTTAAACACGGTAAAATCTTCAGCTTACATGAATTATTGAAACTAATTCTTTAAGCGCTCGAGGCTGAATATTCATGATTTGGTGGGTGACTAAAACCTGGACCGAACCAAATCAAACGTTATTTTATACATAGCCTTTTATGAGAGATTGCAATGCAAAGTGCTGAATAATTAAAACAGCAAAAAAAAACAAAACAATGTGAGATGGCTGAAAATCATAGATAAGGGAAAGTACTACTATGAGGCAAAAATAAACACTTTAACTGACATTTACCAACTATTAGTAGGAGTAATGATTGTTTTTTTAAGACATACTAGCAGCTTGTTCAGTGGCCCTACGCTTCAAACTGTGACCAAACTGCAACCATTTCACGTCATTAACCACGTGTGTATTATTGTTCCCAGCAAGCTTTATTTTGAATGTCTAACCATGTTGGCATTGCATAGTTATTAATACTAACTTGACCACAGAGTTCTGCAACTGTAAAACAGAGAGGTACACAGGGCATCGTAGTTTTAACAAGTTGACAAGTTGGTGCGAGTTAATGTTGAGCACAGACATTCATGGCTCCCAGATGATGAATCCTGATGACTTTGGTCACTCTTCCACCAGCAGGTTTGACATTTGCGATTCTCAATAAAACATCTTGCCATGTACTGCAGAGATAGTGATGAACTTTGGTACAGATATTCATGTTCCCCAGAGGATGGATTTTAATAACTGTGGATGATGTTTGCCCAATGCTGCATTCACACAGTGATGACAGCATGGGAAAAACAGGAAAATCTGTGTGAAGTGTAGTTTTGTTGTGAAGCATATTTGGTTCTTTAACAAGTGGACCCAGATACAAACAGACAGTGTGGCTGCTTTTCACTGATACGAATCGATTGTATTAGTGTTGGACTTTATTTAGATGTATCTGCCAGCTCTGTGGGCTTCGCAGCCACGTCGGCACTTGTTTGTCTGTATTAGCTTTCAACATGTGAGAGATGTCTTTGCTGTCAAAAAATTCCAGATATTTCTGACTGAGAAATCTAACTCAGAGGCTGATGTGAGTGTTCATAAATAGAGTTTGAATTGCATGACGTGAACACAGCACAGTGAAGCACGGCTGTAGATCTTGTTAAAAAGTGCATGTGCGAGTTTAGAGAAATCTCATTGCTAGTACATCAAAATGTATTTTTGAGCACCATGTTCTTGCACTATTCCTTGTAAATCCTTGATTGATTATTGTCAATATTGATCACTGCCATAGATTTTCAGTGCTATGCATCTGATGGCAATTCCTCACAGCATCACTGTTTATTTCCAGCAAAAATAAGCCCCTCTCCTGAGTTTTATTTATTGGCAAGCTGAAGGGTTGTTCCAGTTAGATAAAAAGAAATGCCCAACATGTATTCTTACAATCAGCTGTGATAAAACGTTTGGCAGGTGCCTCTGTAAGGCTGCCGAGAGAGTCATGCATGCACAGTTGAGCCTAATCCAGTCCTGTGATGCAAACTATGGGAGGTTTTTACTTTTTTAAATGAAAACACACTTTACGTGATCATGTTGCAGATACAAGGTTTGATGTCAGAAATCTGATTTTTGAGCAGCCTCTTTCTGACATATCAAGCTGTGCTCACTGTTCCTGGGAAGACATCAGGCCGTGTTGGGACTCCAGATGAGCAAGTCAGCGCTCAACAGCTCCACAGTGCTTATTGGAAAAGACAAGCGGAGAGGTAAATATTTTAGTGCTTAGAGTTCATACCCTGACTTATCAACACTATCTTCAAAAAAAAAAAAAAGTTCAAAAAATGTGTTCTCATGCAAGTGTTGAGTTTGCCTCATCACTTTATGTACTTTGTGTGTCACTGAACCTCCAACATGTAACTGCTGGTTTAAGAGTTAACACATAGCATTTGATTGTTTTTACAAATCAAGCTCATATATGGACTTTGCTCCAGATGGGTGCACATTTGGATGCATACAGGACTCTGACTGATCATTGCCCGAATCCCTCAGACAGTACAGACAGCTTCATTTCCCAAATCAGCAACATTAACCATTGGTGCTTTTTTAAAAATTTGTTGATAGCTGACCGCAACCATAAGATTCTACCTTTGTAGAGTCGACACAGAGTACAATAAATATAAATGAAATTATTGATGATCAAAGTGACGTTGAAGAGAAGAACTGAAGGAGAACTTAACAGTAATAGATCTGTAGTTGCACGCTGGCTCATAAGGAATTAAAAGGTCTGAAGCTTACTTTCTGAAGCAATCTGGAAAATAGTGTAGTGAGGCTTACACGGCCGTGATATGATTGTGACTCTCCAGGTTGGTTCAAAGTACAGTGGCTGCATGTTGTGCTAATTGCAAAAGGTGGATTGAATTCTGGCTGAGGGTAAACTAATCAACTAATCCAGCCGAGAAGAGATGAAAGCAAGGATAGCTTTCTTCAGGCCAGCGAGAGATAACGCGAGAGAAAGACTGAGCCACTCTCTTCACTCGATCATTAAGACAGAGATTGGAATGAGCATCCTGGTGGCTTAGCTCACTAAAGCATGTACCATGAAAGCAGCATCCCTGGGTTAAATCCAGCCTGGGACCATTGTTGCATGCCAACCTCTTTTCTCTCTCAATCCATCCTGTCAGCCACTTTAAGCTGTATGAATGAAGCTAAATAGCATCTAAAATTATTGTTGAAAAAATAAAATAGATTGAATAAATATGGTATAATATCCACTTACGTTTAGCACAAGGATTTCAGTGTAGTATGCCAAACAATTCTGTCATAATTAATTGTTGATAAGTGGAATAGTTTTATAAGGGGTGCGCCCCTAATTACATTGCTGTGGTTCTGAATTACAGACAGCTTCCCGGTACGTGTGAGCACTCTCAGCCAATGGGAATAAGCACTTGCAGCTAACAATCCATGCACGCCATCAAAATTTATATCCTGCTACACTAACCGTGCTGTTTGTGGCGAGATCCCTGACAAGCTCTCACAATTTATACTCTGTTCCACCATCTGCACTGCTGTGGAAGCATCACTGACAAGGCTAGTGCACGTACGTTGTCGAATGAAATGCACTGCAACATGTCAGTTCTTACTCGGAACAAGAGAAGGATTAGGTTGAGAATGTGCTATAAGAGTGGGGCCGTGATTCTGGTGCAGCTATCCATCTCTTATCCATCTCCGATCTATCTCTTTTACTTTACATATTTCATCCTTCATGAAACAGGAATGATGTTTCTGGGCATGTCATGTCCTCTGTGTTACTTATTGGAGCGGCTTGATTGGAACGATTATAAATGTTCAGCTGAAGGACACATGCACAGTCATACTGATGTATCAAGACTTAGCAAAGTCCAGTTTAAAAGAGAGGGTAGGACTGATGTTTTCTTTAGGAAGAAAGTTGTATCCTTGTTTGCATAGTTGCATATTAAGAGGGCAGAATACAAGCAGCAGATTTTCAAATATCATCCTGGTCATAAGTTAAGATAGAGAACAACTTTGGGATGGCATGAGGGAAGGACAAAGTTTAAAAATGAGACTTAAAGCCAATCCACACAGAAAGCGTTTAAGAAGCGTTTTTGATTTCCATCACTCAGAACAGATATGATACTTCCATTTTATCAAATCAATCCACACCGACTCCAAGACATGCGCATTAGACATATACATACACCCACCCAGGACCCCCTGCGTTTTTTAAGCTTCAAGTCTAATTTTTTCCCTCTGGTGTACTTAATGAAGCGTGATCTCCACTAACAGCTGTTTAAAATCACACAAACCTCCTGCTGCTTTATGTTCTGAACTTATTTCACAGTATCTCCTATGATTGATCAAAACTTCCAGGGTCGTGATGAGTTTGTGGTTTCACAAACATCAATGAATCGATAAATAGAAATATTATTGATCTCGTCTTTTAATCCTCATGCAGCCTACTTAAACTATTTCTGCCCAGTAAATTTCTGATTTCAGTCATCCTGGTGAAGACAGTTTGACTCTGCTGAGGTTTAGCAACATGCTACTTTATATGCTAACGTTTGCCAATTAGTTTTGAGCACAAGGCTGAGGCTGATGGGAATGCCATTCATTTTGAAAGGATTTGGTTATAAACAAAAGTATTGGCAAGATTAATGTCGACCTGATGATGGCACTAGATGAAAAGTGAGAGGATCAGAGGAAGTTTATTACAACCCTGATTCCAAAAAAGTTGGTGTAAAACAACATAAAACTGAATGTGATAATGTGATAATCCTCTTTGACAAAGACAGTATCATCAACTTCATTGATTTTTGTAAATATCTGCTTATTCTGAATTTGATGGCAGCAACATGTTTCAAACAAGTTGGGACAGGAGGAACAAAAGACTGTGAAAGTTATGGACTGATCCAAAAACACCTGTTTGGATCAGTCCACAGGTAAACAGGTTCATTGGTAACAGGTGATAGTATCATGATTGGGTATGAAAGGTTCATCCTGGAAAGACTCAGTCGTTCACAAGCAAGGATGGAGAGACACTTTGTCAAACACAGGGTTGGATAAAGGAGATTAATACATGGGCACAGGAACACTTGAAACTGTCGTATGTAAAAAACAGTGATGACTGCATTTTGATTTTATTTATGTTTTACACAGCATCACAACTTCTTTGGAATCAGTGTTGTACAGTTCATCCTGATCCAAACCAAATTGCATGGTAATGGTTGTCAAGATGTTTCAGTCTGGACCATCCACGACGCTTAAAACTGACCTGAACGAACAGCATGGTAGCCAACACCACCTGATTGTAATTACAGCAATTACAGCCCATCAATTGCAACTTGTTATTTTTAAAACAAAGCATGAAAAACCTCACAGTGACAATACCACAGGCAATGAAAAGGAGCACCTTCACAGTGCCCGGTAGACATGGAAGAAATGACTGGCAAGGATCAACCATTCTTCCATTCCTGTTTTTTGTTCAAGAAATAGTTCTCTTTCCAGTGTGGGGTTAATAGCATCAGTCGTAACTTCATGACTGCATGCCACAGGAAGAAGTCCCCACTGTGATACCTCGAGGGGAGCGCGTTTCTCATCCCCTCCTCCACATTTTCCAGGAAAACCTGATCATTAGTAGTGGATGTCTTCGAGGTTCCAGTCTGCATTTCTCACCTTGACATTACAGCTCCATGGCCCCGGTGGAAGGGGATTAAATTTATGGCAAACCAGCTTGCTTCAGTCCTCTACTGACTGTGCCCAGAGCAAACAAGGGGGGTTTATTTTCTTCAATCTGAAATGGGTTATTCAAAATAATGTCCTGCAGTGTGATGGCACAGCCAGCTCATTATCAAAATATTCATTTATCAAATTCAGAGTCCTTAAGTGTCGGTCCATGTGTACGACATCAACTGAGTAACTGTGAAAACCTGACACTGTTTTCTGGTAATTGTCCCTTGTGGGAGCATATAAAGAGGAATAATGGTTCCGGTGTGCTTTGTTGGAATCAGACGGTGTTATTGGCTACTAGCTCTCTGCTCAGTAAACAGACCATCTCCAGGCTGTGAAGTAGTATGATCAGAGAAATTTAAACATTGTGATCTACTGAAACTAAAGAAGCACCCAGATCAGACAATATGTAAAACTCCAACAACAATGTGAGGCTTTTTTTAATTGAGCAGCTTTTCTATCAAGCAGACTTTTTAACGTAGAGATCTCATTCTGACGTGCTGAACAGTGGACCTATGTGCAACAGAAGATGCTCCTCTGATGCTGAGGGGATCTTTAAGAACATATTGAAGGAATAGCTCAACATTTTGAGAAACATGCTTGTTTACTTCCTCATCTGTCCTGTAAATATGAAGCTACAACCAGCCAGCTAACAAACAATATGGAGGAAACAACAAGCCCGGCTCTATGCAAATGTGGTAAAGTACTTTGTACAGACATGTGGGTCAATCTTCTCATATAACTCTCAGCAATATACATGTTTAATACAATATGTAAAAATTTAATTATATGGGGTAAAATAAATGAAATGAGTAATGAACAATGACATAAAAGGCCCTAGTTTGCACAGCATGCAATAGTTATTGCACATTAAAGTATTGTTATATAATATAAAATTACATTATTCATATTAGATACACCTGTATAAGTAATCCAGTACATGAAATACTGGCTTTGTGAAGTTTGTACTTGCTACTGAAATCATCTGTTGATTAATAGAAAATTATCCGCAAAGGTTGAGATAATAGATGCAAAAATGCCAACTATTCAATGATTACAGGATTTTAAATGTGAGGATTTTCTGCTTTTCTCTCTTTTATATCAGTGTAAACAAAAAAAAATAAAAAAACATAAATCTGAAGCTGTCGTCTTGGGTAAATTTGAGTTTTTTTCACAATTCACATTCAAGAATGTCCCAGTTTTGGGACAAATAAAGTACATCTATCTATCTATCTATCTATCTATCTATCTATCTATCTATTTTATAGACTACTACTAGGATTAGGATAGGATAATCAACAAATGAAACCATGATGAAAAAAAAACAGTATGTTAAAAGCACCTGCAGGAGAATTATTCTGAGTGACAACGGCCACTGTTCACAAGTGTAACTCTGCTTTCTGTTCTGATGGAAACCACAGGATGAGTAAGACCAACCACTGAGTCGCTTTTGTTGATTTAATATGCTTCACTGGAAGCCTTGCTGCTGTCTTGACTGCACATGAACACACTAGCTACTGTCAAACCTACGCATACCTCTGTGACACACACACTCATTTCTCAGCCCAGCACTTATGTGTGATCTCTCTTGTGTGTTAAAAAAAAAATCAGATGCTGGAAATTGTTGCCAGTG
This sequence comes from Holacanthus passer, assembly GCA_025331565.1. NCBI lineage: Eukaryota > Metazoa > Chordata > Actinopteri > Pomacanthidae > Holacanthus > Holacanthus passer. The sequence goes on from JAFREQ010000005.1 coordinate 10,188,870, forward strand.
TTACACAGAGCTTGTCCTTTAGGATGTACTGGAGCTGTGCCGATGTGCTTTGAGTTGTGACATTTGAATCAGGGCTTAAAGTCACACAAAGTCCTCTGTGTTGATTATTGCACTTTGACAGGTCCAGCACATCCGGGAGGCTACTGAAGACTTAAGGTGATCGTAGACATGATGTCATATTGGTTCATTGATCCCGCAGAGAATCCCAGGGCTGTGGGGATAATTGTTTCATTACCATATCTCCTTGGTGAGTCTAAAGGTCATGACCCTTATTGCCAGCCTCTTCCTGCCACCATGCTGATCAATTCCAGTCATCAGAGGTTTTATTGATTGTCAGAAAATAGTCATTAATCATTTTTTTTAAATTTCTGACGAATCAAGATCAAGTGTTGTTTTACGTTAACCTTATCAATCTGAATAGAACCAGAATCAGCTGGAGTGGATCAGACTAAAATGGTCGACTTGGACTTTCAATAAATGAGTCTTATGAACTACAACCTGCCATTACTGGATATGATAAATGACTGTAAGCCACCTATCCCTTGAGATGTATTTTCAGACTCTGGGTCCCAGATACAGCAAAGTCATTTTCCTTCCACCACAGCCACTCGCTGCTCGTTTTTATCTGCCTCTGAAGATGCCTTTGGCTGTTGATGAAAGCCCCGACCACATTTTTTCAAGCTTTAAACTCTCCACTGTTCAGCCTTGGCTGCAGGCTCGGGGTGTTTCTGCTGTAGTTGTGCTCTTCACTTCCGTATGCCTAATGTAAAGCATTTGCTGCATCTTCCCTGCGGCGCAATGAGCTGTCCAAAGTAAACAGAAAGCTGAATGATGGACCTTTGTAGAAGCTCAGGTCTTACAGGATGGGCTTTGTTTTCTTTGGCACGACAGCGAGTTGATTTTTATACGCTTGCTATTTCCCATTCCCTCGTGTGCCCGGGCTGACCAACTTGCGCCTACTCAATAATTCTTTTTTATTTTCTTTCCACCTAAAATGCCATAATGATGTATGTTTGTCTCTCATAACACATCAATAATTAATTTCTGTTGGTTTACTTTGAATTACGACTTCCATGCACTGCAGCAAACGGTTGTGCTGCCAGTGCCAGCTGTATCTACAGAAAGACTAACTTTGCATCCTCTGAGGATGTATCGTGATGCTGCGCCGCTCCTCTCTCCTGATAAGCTTCGTTCCCTGTTCATTTTCTGAACTCGTCACTCATTCATCATTTCCCCACTTAACGTGAAACCTTGTCTATGATGAGGGATTAACAAAAAGATATTTCACTAAGTGATTTTGGTTCAATAAAAACAAACAATGGATAATTTGGCTGGAAAGAAGAAATGAACAGAAATGCAAGTGGCACAAGATTTTAAGTGATTTTGTGCAAAAAAAAAAAATTATGTGCACATAATATAGTTAGACACGCAAGGCTGTTGCATACCTAGTTCTATTATGTTTAATTTGAATGGTGGTTTCAGCTCACAGCTTCATTCAAGGATCTAAAGTTGGCATGTCTGTATGGCTGCTCCAGGAAATGTTCCTTGGCAGAAGTCATTCTTTCGGGTATTCTCCATCCCAAAAATGTTGAAAGAATAGTTTCTGCTTCATAAAATCCACATCACAGCTGCAAACTCTTTGAACCCTATAGAGCTGTCTGGCAGCCAGGTTCTTTTTTTTTTCAGGGGTGCTACATGTAGCTCAAATCACCAGGGCCTGTCTGAAGATGTACATCTAAGAAATGGACACTATGTGAACTTTTGTTTGAAGAGAGACATTGTGTTAAAGGAAGATAGGAATTAAACATACTCAACAATCGTCTAGCTACATGAAAGACTTTAGTCTTGCCCTCATTGTCAAAGAAGACATTGAGACGAACTTATGTAACTGGCCTTCCACTTGACATGCAGATGGCTCAATGGTGTAATGTGTGGACCTTGCAAAATGTTCCACAGGACCTTTGCTGCATTAACATCCTGCTAATCCTTCCTGCTTCAATATGGAGACAAATTTTAAAAAATAACAATAAACATGAATTTAAAATCTTTTTCCCATCAGCCAGCGACTCTATAATCACATTACTAGAATATGAGAAGTAAGTCTCATAATTCTCTCTTGGATTACAAAAGCATCATTTATAATGCAGCTCTTCTTCCACCATTATTAGACTTTTATGAGCTCTGTCAATAGCATTGTGTTACTATTACCATTGCATTCGCACAGAGCCAAGTTTTTTGCTGAATTTCTTTCCTTTAATATTAACATTAATTGTGCATTATTCATTACGTCCTTGTGATTCTATTTCGCTTTCTTTCTGTTTCACAGCTGAGATTGATGTGACTTCACAGAAAGAGTTCTGGGTTGAAACTACAGCATTGTACAGCTTCATCCCCTGGGGCCCTCGTCTGTTTGCGATTGCGGCGAAATTTCAAGAAACTTCTTAGAGTTACTATGCTTTCCAAGTATTTCAATACGATATTACTTTATTGTTGTTAATCCATGATCCGTCATCTCACCCTGAGCTCTCTTGCATAGTTTAATCCACATGTTGTTATCCCCCAATCACATCTTGAAAATTTCTTTGTAGTCTGTAAAGCATATGTGGGCATATATTGGTTGTTCATTCATGGTTGTTTGATTGATGCAATGAGGGAATGGGGTTGTACTTGGGATCAGTCGACTCAGAGTGACAGAGTCAAAGTGTTGAACAGAAAGTTTCAGTCATGTGCCTCATAATATGATGATGATTTGGAATCACATTGATGTGGGGAATCTATAACAGAATTAGAGTTCAGGCCTATTTACCTTCTCTGACAGGTAGGAAACTTATTATACAGTATGCAGAACATGGTTGCTTTAATGAATCATCTTTTATTTTGCCAGACAGCTTTGGAAGAAGTCCTGTTACATTTAGCAGTGTAAAAGTGTGTGTTTGCATGCGTTAGTTCTCCGGTATCTCATTAGAATAATGAGCTCCTAATTGACAGCCGACATCCAGACCCTTCTCTTGGTGCCGGTGCAGCTCAGACCATCGCTGTGAAATTCAAGCGGCTGATCGTAAGACTGGCCTGAGCTCGGTTTATTAAAGCTTCCATTGCAGGGTTATTATTCATTTCTACTTGGTGTGGAATTGAATTGCCTGATATGTATTCTGGTAGATGTGAGAATAAAACTGGAAACATTATTTGCATGCCAGTTTTTAATTGACTATGTTCTCTTACTTATTGCTTACCAAATAATTATCTGTGTTTTATAGAGTTTTACATTTTGTCTTGAGGGCGCATTTTGCTCATAATGATGTTGTTTAGCTATAAAATGTTTGGAGTGACACAGCTTCTGCATGTTATTAAAATGTCTTTTACTAGAACAAAATGTGAGAAAGGACATTGTTCCTGATCTTTTTGATTGATATCTCGTGGGTAGATTGAGCTATAAGTGATGTCTGTTTGACATTCCAACTAGTTCTAGGAATTACTACCAGCATAGTAGTCGCCTCGTTGTGCATGAATTATTCATTTTCATCACGTATACTGCTGTTATAATGGACTGCCCCAGCATAAACATAATTAAGTATACCTGAGTGAACAAGGGTCTTTTATATAGGCTGCTTGTATTAATGCATAAGTACCTCATTTTATAAAATACACACTCTCATGCATACACACACAGTATATAGGGTGCCTAGCAGTGTTTTGCCAAGTTAGAAGAGCAGTCCTTCGAGAAATAAACAGCACAAATACACAACAGGGAACTAAAGTCGATGTGATATAGGAGCAAAAACGTGCATTCTCCAGAGAATGATTTTGTAAACTTCTGCTCTCAACAGCACAAATAGGCTACAACACACTTCTGGGACAAGTGGTACTCACCCAGTCTCACGAGGCCGACTGTATATATATATACACATCTGGGGACGACTGTGGGAGGGGGTTCAGTTTCAATATGCTCTTGGCCTTCATTTCAGCCACGTAATCAAGGGCTGATTAAGCACTGGAATACTGAGAGATTGCAATGAGCTTCAATTAACAAGGCGATGGGATAGAAAACCAGCATTAACCAGAGCGCCAAGAGCCGGGATTGAGAAGCGTAGCTGTAGAGCGACATGTTTGGCCACGAGCACCTCTCGTCTGACAGAGCGTCTACACATCTTGTGTGGAAAATGCCAGAGTCCCATCTGGGATTATTTTGAGCTAAATGGTGTAAATTCAGATTGCTGCTGGAGTCTTTGAGGGGATTTCATCTGAGCAGCACAGAACCAAGTGGCGGTCGTGGTCTCATTATATGTTTAAATATCACCCCTTCAAAATGACTAACTGAATGAAAACTGAAAAATAAATACTTACAAAAGCCCAGAAAATTTAGATTTACACTGCAAGTAGACGCTATTATCAGCATCCAACAGGAAGTAGTGCAACAGCCTGAAAGCGCTGCAAAAAGTGAGATAATGTTGCAATAATGTTTACCAAATTTGGCTTCCTTTACCCATGATGCTTATCTCTACATGACCTTAACCTTTGCTGCTGTGTTTACTGTAGGAGTGAAGACTCTGGGCAACGGGAAAACAGTTAGAGAAAGTGGACAGATTGATGGATGGAGGCAGGACTTGTTAACAAGCAACAATATTTTTCAAAAGCAATTAGCATCAAGCCTCTGTTTTGGACCATGACAGTGTTTATGAGCTAAATCCCAAAGCATTTGCTGATTAATTACACGGCTGACAGTGATTTGTGCGGTTTGATTTTTACGTGATGATCACAGCACTTCCTCCTAAAGCCATACATAACATTTAAATGCGAAGTTTGGCTCGGTGCTGAATGCACACATTTCAATCAGAAACGTTCTCAGCTGTTAACGTAAGAAATATTTACGCAGTTGTATTTGGCAGCACACACTCTCTGCGGTTCTCCTCTGTCAGGATCCACGTAGCTCATGATGAAATCGCCCCCGTAGTGGACTGACCTGAGCCCTGCAAACACACATCGCTGAGATGAGGAATGCACGTCATTACGAGGGACAGGTCGACAGAAACATACCACTGCATGTGTATTTTATTACTAGGGAACAAGAAGAGGAAGCGTCTGGGGTGGTGAATCCACACAATGAGCAGTGTGGCAGAATCACTGAATGACAGAGGAGCTGATGGCTTAAATGAAGAGCTGACAGCTTCAATGAACTGCCTGGCATTAAATGCTGGAAGTAATTAGCGCTAATTAGGATCAGCTGATGGCTAGCTGATGTGGCGTTGTGTTTCCTGCCTGAAGTCATCTGTATATATGCAGTCTCTCACATTTAACACATCATGTACACGGTTTTGTTTGACGCACAGTGATGGGATTGATTGTTCATGAATCTAAGCAGCTACTTAGAGCTGCCACAAGGCGGCTCCACAGAGGGCAGTTAATCATTGATTGATCTCACGCAACGACACAATGCGCCCATCTGCCAAGGGCTCTAACACGCCGCTTCGTCTTCATGAAAGGGAAAAAAACATCACGTCTGCGAATCATCTCGCGTTTATTTATCAGCCCTGACAACCCTTGCACCTGTGGCTCAGACCTGGACACACACAGAGCAACAAGAGCCCCGGCCCTTGGGTTGAATTTTCAATATACGATAATGAATGGAGGAAAAAACCAGCAGCCTCGTTTTCGGGAGGACAAAAGGTCGAAAAGGTCACACTCATTAGTCACAGAGGAAAGAAGAAAGCGGGAGAAAACAAAGAGCGAAAGGTTGGTATCTAACAGTGCGACTGCTCACCGACATGACAATCAGATACACGTGTTCACACCTTGGAGCCGCAGAGTTCGACCTTTTGGCCTGCAGCACCTCTTGAGGCTTATGCGTCTCGCTCAAAGTGACCCCCAGAAGCAGTTGTTATCGAGCCAAAGGAATTTGTTATTCATGTCCAAACTGAACTGGAGTGGACACTGAGAATTTGGGCTACAGGGATTACAGTGTTTGGACTGGCATGTGTTACAAATGGCAGATCTAAGGATGCAGTAATGGTCAGATCTATGAGCTGATAGGGCTGAGAATACCTGAACTACTAAATAAATTCCAAAAGCTATTTGGTGATAAAATAATCTCAAATGATTATAAATATGAAAATATAAATATCTACCCAATAAATCTTTCCCACATAATCTGTTGCACAGTCAACAGAATGTCAAGTCCATTCCTAAATAAACTGTAGCACTTTTTTCTGCACACAGTCTTTCTTTCAAAAGCCAACACAGCTTTGTCCACAAGCTGGGACTAATTAACAAAAGCAGCTGAGACATACACATATCTCAGTGCCAGTTTTTCCAGAGTTTATAATTATTAGCCGGAGGACGTGATTATGCCGGCTCAAGGAATTATCGAAAGGAAGTTAACTATAAGGCACTTGGTGACTGGAGAAAGTGTGGAAATGGCACATTGTGTGTGATTCATGCTTAGCCACATATATTAAAAAAAAGGTAAGGCAAGTCAATAAAATGTGAAATGGGTGATTTCATCTGATCATATGTGCAAGTATAACAAGTAGATTCTTACCTGCTGGGGGGGTTACACTTAAAAACAAACACAAGGACAGAGATTAAAGAAATAAGCCAGAGGGCAGTTTGCACAGCAGGTGGTATTGATAATATAGGCAGGGAACCATTTAGCTTTGAGGTATATGAATGATTACAGCCCTAAGATAAGCACACAGGACCTCCACCCATACTCCACCTCTGCTCGTGGCTCACAGGCTCCCTGGCAGAACTGGCCGGCCCCTCTCCCTCTCCTCGCCCACAGGAGCTCACAGCAAATCAAGTTTATTACAGCGTCTAATTACAATTACAGTCTCAAAGGGCTTCACAATGAAACGATAAATGAAAATGATAAATGGAAATGGCACCCCAACCTAAGACCCTCAGCAACGACGAGGGGGAAACCCTGCCACGGCAACTTAATTATGGATAAAATGCAAGAAACCTTGGGGTGGACCTCACACGGAGGAATCCCATGTTGCACTTTCTCTTCCTGCTGTCAACAGGTTTGTTCACTTTTTGTTGCATAATTCTTCCTTGGTTTGGCAAAGATCTGTCAAAGATGAACAAAATGTGACAGGAAGCACAATTTGTGAGCCTCTTGTTATTGGTGGAAAGATAGACATGTATGATGCTGTTTTCAAATGGAGCTTCATCCTTGTTTTTAAAAGGTTGATCCACTGAACTGCGTTAAAGCAAGTTTCGTAAAATCAAGCTATTTTCAAATGACAGGAAACAACATTAAAGTAAGATCTGCCTTTTAAAGCAGTGAACCTATACTTAAATGATTCCATTGTCTGTCTCGCTAAATTCAGTCGGGACTAATGGCTGCAGTTTTACTCCAGTCACCCATCGCCTGAGCTGATATGATAACTTAAATCTCAGAGGGCTCTGTCTGCAAAAGTTGCTCATTTATTACTCATGAATTTGTGTTTAGTTGTTTTACCACTGGCTACAGTAGTCTGACTGCATGAGCATCCAGAGCACCGACATCATCCGGACTACAGCTGTCACGGCCGACACTTTCTATAACACAAATACTGTAGATGTAACAGTTGGCAGTAGTATAGTATATGTAAGGGAAGTCACTTTGCTTGCCATCACTTTGTTTGGTTGAAAGAGACAACTTCTGTTTTAGATACAGATTTAATTACATGAATGCAACATGTGTTTTATCTGACGTGAAAGCAAACACATTTAGGAAAAACAAAAAAAAAAAAAAAAAAGGAGTCAGAATGAGGAGAATGAAGCTTTGCAATAAATTGAATAGATAGCCTATTCATGTTGCAAATTGGCTGCAGCGTTTATCAAATCATGGAGCAGCAATATTACATTAAAATGTGAGACTGCAGGTCAGTGGTATCAGTGTTTTTTTTATTGTAGCCAGTTGTGACACATTTGATCTTGTACATTAAACAGAAAAGAACAAAACCAGGTCAGAGTAAAGCCCCCTGCTCACAAACACACCTGGGAGCTGGCAGAGTGCTCTCTTGTACTACTTGTAGGTGAGAGGTGACATGCCTTGCACAAGGGCACCTTGAGCACATTTGGAGACGAAGGCAGGATGTCTCATTTGTCTCAGCTTCCTCTCCTCTCCCTGATGAGACCACCCTACCCCAAGGTCACCACAGACCGGGGACTGATCCCCTTCCCCACTGCTGCAGTGACTCACATGAGGCTGCTGTATCAGTGTCAGCAGCAACAGCGGCTCATGGGCTTGGCAGCTCCCGTCAGTGGCGCTTGGACCTTGGGCACCTGCGTCAGTGGGGCCCGCTCTCTGCCTTCTCTCGCCCGGGGAGGTCGTTGTGCGAGGAGGGGAAGGAGGAAAAAAGAGAGAGTCCCCTTCCAGCTGTCGAGAGCATCGCTGACGAGCTGCTCGGTTACCGGTGCGCCCTTTTACGCAAAAAAAAAAAAAAAAAAAAAAGCGCATGTCCATGTGCGCATCGATCCGCATGACAGATCCCCGCCTCTGACAGCAGCCCCCGGGTTCAGGGTTTGCCCCTCCTGGCCGGCACCAATCTGAGCTGGGGAGGAGGAGGAGGGGGGCGGGAAGGTTAGTTTGAAGAGGGCAGAGCTTTGAGAGAGGACGCCGATCTCCTTATTATTTCACCGCTGAGAGAGAGAGAGAGAGAGAGAGAGAGAGAGAGAAATAAAGGATCCAAACCGGGTGGAGAATAAGATCTGAGGGAGAAATCATCCGGACCAAACGTCAGGAGCTCATTAACTGAGTCGGGAGAGAGGAGAAGAAAAAAAAAAGCAAGATCACCACCTTTATTGCAGCTGGTGAGATTATTCTCTTATTTTCTTACATGACCTGTGATGGTGACATGATTTCGTGGTCAGGATGGAGGCGAGAGAGGGTTCAGGGGCAATGTTTCATTCACATGCAACAACTGCTGTGTGTGTATGTGTGTGGAGCCACCGCAGTGTAATTGATGGTTTAACAGGTCTCCCCCCCCTCGCATGGCTGAGGAGGGAGAGGATGCTGCTGCTGCTGCTGGTGCCGCTGGTGCTGATGCTGAGGATGCGGCTCTGCTCTGCGCGGTGGTGATGCTGCTGTCGGCAACATATTCAAAGTGTTGTTCTGTCTCCAGCAACACATGTGTGAGGTGTTCTTTCATTTCTTAGGGGGGGTTGCAGTTGAGACAAATGGCGCTGGTTCAGTCTTCTCAGGACAGTCACAGCGCGATGCGACACCGCGGCTCCGTTGTTACTTTGCGTTAATGGGCAATTAATCGACGGCGCGCAGTGATTGTTTTTTTTTTTTTTTTTTTTTTGCGCTCATAAATCCGCACCTGCAAAACTCCTGCCTCCAGGCTTTGACCCCCACAGTGATACAAAGCCACCGCAACCAGTGACAACACTGTTGAGCTGAGGCTAAGTTAACCTTGAATCAAACCCCTGGTCCAGAGAAGGGTCTGATCCCCCCCTCCCACCTCCCTCCCCATCTGCTCCACAACAACAGTGGCTGGGAAAAACCGAAAGCAGAGCTGCCCTGTTTGTCTCACTGATGCAAAAAGAAAAGCAGATTAACTGATGATGAAAGCATTCCCACACTGCCACGTTTTTCACTTAAGGTTTCCTTTCATATTTAAACTCAATGTGTGTCTTTGCAACAGCAAAGACACACGTTGAAAAAACACAATCCCTGCATGGAGAATCTCTGTTTGTCCCCCTCACCCCCTCCTCACTGTGGTGACCATGTAGCCTCTGGTATGTAGCGTGTTAATAGCTGCATATGCTCAGCAATGCACAGCTGGAATGATGTTTCTATAAAATCAGAGCCAACAGCTTCAATGATTCAGATCTTGTCGCTTCAACGAAACATCTCACTTGCAGAAGTACATGCAACACCCCCTCTCTAAAGAAAAAGAAAAATCATGTTAAATTGGGTCAATGTGGGCTCCAGAAAAGAGACACGCTCCCAGAATTACTGTTGCATTGTCGTTTGTTTGCTGCCCGAGAAGAAGCAGGGTCATGCAAAAAAGGCAAGTAGTTGGAGAAGGTCCCTAACTGAGCAGCCACACTGTTAAGAATAATTATTTTTCATGCATCTGTGTGCACAATGTGGTGGGTTGGCACTCTTCCAGACAGGATGTACATAACAAACGAACCTGTTGCTTCAGCCTATTCAAGGTGGGAATGTGTGTGTGTGCGTGCAAAGGTGAGAGAGAGCGAGCATCACATGCAGACACTTCCCAGCAGGAAGAGCTGTGACATTTCATTAGTCTTAGCTTCATCTTTTCATGCTTCTCAACCGGCCGGTGTCAGAGGCCACGCTCTTCGCTTAATTACTGGACATCATCCAGATCAAGGTTATGAGGCATCTTTCATTCCCAGGCTAATTTTTTTCTCTCCACCCTCAGCTCTCTCCTCTCGCCTGCCACATTTTGAAGGAGTTCCTCCCCAGCGCATCACATATTCATGTTTTTACCACACCTCTCATTTGATGTAATGCACAGTCATCTGTAGCTCCTCGCAGCCTTTCCCCTGCCATCTCTCCGTCTGCACGCTACACGCCTCATAATGCGATGACTCCCTGGACTCGCGAGTGTGACCACAAGTAAATGACTTTTCTCAGCCAGTTTCTTCATCTGTTGAGACATACAGAGCAGAGAGGCCCCCTTTTCACAGTAAATGGCTGTGCGGTGGAAGGAGAGCAAACTCAGATTTATCGTCCAGCAGGGAATGTGTCAGGCAGAGCAGATTTTGTTGGGGGAGCAGGCGTTATCTTTTCCGAGAGTTACAGATGGATATGTTGTGCTTGCGTGACTCGGTGAACCTGCTACATCTGAAGTGGCGTGATTAGAGGATCTGTTTGTAATTGCTATTCTCTGGATCCTGCGTGCAGATGCAGTCAAACAAAACGTCGAGCAAAGATAGAGGCAGATTGTTGCAGGGATTAGCATTTCTATATTGTTCCTCAAGGCACAGTAGGGCATGATGCAGTAAAATGCAAAGCATCTCGAAAGATTACAAAAATAAATGAGGGTAACGTCTCCCAGAGTGTTGGGAAAGGAAAAGAACGTCTTTGTTGTTTTTTTTGCAGGAGGCAAATATTCTGCCCATAAATGAATGTTAATATTTACAACATGTTCTAGAAAAGATTATGCTAAATAATCCTGCTACCATTCACTTCTGTTCACATTTGCAGTTTAACACACATTGCCCTACAGAGGAGCTTGTTTTGGGGATGTCTATATGTACCGAGATCCACCACACAGCTCAAGTGGAGATGGGACAGAGGCATGAAGCTACTGTCTGATGATAATGATAACAGCTGACAGGAGGTAATCACAAGAGCCCTCTAAGTATATTGAAGCCTCGACCAAGATCACGTCAGTCATGACCAAGTGGCTTTGAGGGAAATTTACAGCTTGGCTCCACAGGGGCAAAGATGATGAGGAGTGGAACAAAGCAGGAGAATGAGAAGACAGACGGGGAGAAACACACTTACTTCAGTTATCCAGCGCAAGCAAACATAATTCATGGGATGAAATGAAGACATTGAATATTTTAAGGTGGTGGAGTGCTTCTGCATTACTGAGAATTTCCCAACATATTCACCGCTTCCAATAATTTCACTTACCTCATCTATTCCCCGTCTTGGTGAGCTCCCATCATTTCCTCATTTGTGTGCAGGAGAGGAGTGAGATTAATCACTGAAGCACCATTCAGAGAGGAATAATGTTACCTGATTCACTGATCCACTGATTCATGATCTTTTCTGTGATTGTCACTGATCTTAATCCTGCAGAACATTTCTGCCCCATCGGCAATTTGTATCGTAAAAAAAAAAAACTCCCAGCACAGATTACTTGTATGACAGCACTTTGGCAGGGACTGAGGACTCCTGACAAGAACGATCTCATGTGAATGCGCATCCCGGTAATTTAGGGACTAAAACTGCTTGCCAAAACTGCATAAAATATTTTCCAACAAGTACATTATGTGCAGAGCAAATCATCAGCTATTGTTTGACGGAGGACTGTGGGAGCTCGTGCCACAGTCGCACAATTAAGCCGTTCAAATTGATCTAGATAATCGGCGAGGTTGGATTTGATATTTAAAAGTGTATTTTTCTATTTAGCTGTAGATTCTTGTCGTGAGCCCTTTTTTGTCTGGGTAGAATAACCACAAAAATGAGGACAGAAATTTGTGCAACATTTAGCACAATTTCGCACACTTGCCTCGAAATGAAGCTACTCATCCTGTAACAATACCTTTGCTCAGGATCCATTGTCAGCACAGATGTTCACGTTTTGTTTCACTCACTACGTTTGTAGTGCACAGAAAAGAAGGGAGGAAATCGCTATCACAGGATCATGTCTACAAACAAAACAGCAATAAGTCCCAGATCAAAAGGCCTTTCAATTAAGCTCTTCAGATTGGAGCCACTATGAAATCTGCATGTTTGTACTGTGGGGTTTTTTTAAGAATAAAACTGTCTCCATTTTGAGTTTTGCTGAATCCATATGTAACTGGAGGCTGTAGAAAATATAATGCCACCTTGCTCCAGCTTATTTTCACCTATTCTCCTTAACCACATATGTCTTTCAGGGGTCTACTGTGACCTTTAAGGTTGACAGTCAAAATCTCTCAAATGTCAGGATCTCGCAGGAGCCTAAAGCTTCACATCAGGGCTGGCTATACTGGAGAGGCAGAATGTCTGCAGGGCCTGAGAAACTCCTGAGATTATATTATGCACAGTCAAGATATGAAATGGTGTTGCTGTATTTAAAACTGTAAAACCTTTCAAAACTTTGTTTGTCCAGTGAAGAATTGCACCAGTCGTGCATTAATTTGATACATCTGGCACAAAAAGAAGCAAAGAATTAAATATTGGACTTCTGATTAAAGTTGGCAGAGGATTAAGAGGCATTTTAGGCCTTTCAAGTCGAAGAGAACGAGCGGTCAGATTTTGTTCCTGATGCAGAAAAGTTGAAAATGCAGTGCTTGAAGGTTATTGGACAGCAGGTGCATATTTCATGAATCAGTGTGCATGGCCTGACTTGCAGTCAAGTGTGATGTGTGCAGAGGGAGGGGCGTCGCACTTCTTGAGTTTTCGCGGCTGCAGGAGCACTGGAATGAACAATTAAAGCTTTACATGGTTGCATAACTTCCTGTACAGGATCCAAAAAAGAGGTTTTTCTCTACAACAAATCTCTCTCGCTCTCTCTCTCTCTCTCTCTCTCTCTCTAAAATATAACAAACGTTTGTCACACAAGACGATGGGCCATGGTAGTTGCCTCAATAACCCAGTGTTTTGGCTGAAGTTATGGAGAGGGGATTATCAGGAACCGACGGTCCTGAGGGGTTTCTGTGATGTCAAGAGGAGAGAATAGCTTTAATTGTCTGACAGTTTTTTTAATGGACCTGACTGAGCTGTGTGAAGTGAGCATGTACCATGTACAATATACACACAGACCCAACGAGGCTTCCAGCCCGAGGCCCTTCGCTACATGTCATCCCCTCCTCTCTCTCTCTCCCTGCCTTTCCTGTCTCTCTTCAGCTGTCACTATTGTTATAAAGCAAAAAATGCATATATATATATATATAAAGTAGGAGACTGTGTAAGTCAACTATTAAACATTTCTACCCTTGCAAGTCGGAGCCAGAAATACTCGTTAAACGTATTACTTTATCAATGCACATATTTAAATTACATATTGACATAATTTGCACTGAATTATCATTTCTTCCTAATCAAATGTTGCTTTATGAAAAACAAGCATCCATTCCGAATGTTAACAATGGCGGTTAACTGTTGCACATAAGATGTTGCCCATGTCATGTTCATAATGCAGAGTGCAAAGTGCCACACATTTCAGCATCATGTAAAATATGATTTGGTTACTAGAGAATGTATTAATGTTTTTAAATGGCTCTTATAACATACACAATATTTTTTTCAGAACCTTACAGATTAAATTGTGCTCAAGTTTGACTGTTTTGGAGTGTTTTCTTACTTTTGGACTACTTGACTAGTTGAAGGAAAGGGGAAATTAGTCATTAGGAACACGTCTTGTCGAGATATAACCCAAAGAGTGTGCATGTGTGGAAGAGCTCAAACGTTTTTGTGGCTATTCTGCAACAGTGTGGTGCTCGCTGCACAGAGTAAGAGAAACTGTGGACCTGGTGTGTGTGATCCTGCTTTGGTGGTGCACAATGAATCTTGACATATACATATATATGTTATAAAAGCAAGATAATGAAACGTGTGAGAGCAAGAGCAGGATCTCACGGTGCACTCTCATGTTGATAGTGCCTCCTGAGTTTGTGCTCTTAACTGATTTGGCTAGCTTCATATTATCTGTCAAAAATGTGCATGTGCAAATGACCCAAAGCATTTTTATCTAACTTGTGTTTACTTCAAAGGGATGGCACAGGCCTTAAGATAACACTAGGGCCTCGCTTGAAAACTTTGTAATGTCCAACACTATGGGAGGCGATAGTGGACAGTAGAGCTTGGACACTAACATTTTCAGGTCCTTCCAGATGCTCACATGTCTTTGTTTATCTTATGTGATAATAAATTAAACATCTTCTGGTTGGAATTGGACTCTTGGTCGGACAAAACAAGCAATTTGAAGATGTTACCTTGGGCTATAAGGAATTATAATAGGCATTTTTGCTATTTTATAGATCAGAAAATTAGTTGAGGAAAAAAATTGGCAGATGAGTCAAAAACAAAAATAACTGATAGTTGCAGCTTCAGTGGACAGTAACATGACTTCCTGTCTGTGCAGCAGGAGGTTTGTAGTGTGAGCTCTCATCATAGGGCTGCTCGTCAAAATCATAATCAAAAGCACGATGATTATTATGATTAATATAGCCACTGTGCCTAATGACCGTGCATTCCTTCTCTTCCAACTTAAGTCCACTGTGTATGAGTGTGTGTGTATGCACCTGTGCGCCATGCGATATCTTCCTGTCTAACACCTGAATTGGTTTTCACCCTTCTTGTTGAGTTCTCTTTGAGTCGTCTTGGCTCGAGCTGAACTAAACATGCCAGCACAGCCAGGCTGAGAGTGAGTTTGGGCTTTTGGGCAGGGCAAAGGAACATGGCTATAAAGGAAAGGGCTGGGCTGGGTTGATACCACTAAACAAAACAAGAGCATTGCTGCGAAATGAAATGAGGCACAACAATTGTTTTATCTTGGTTATCTTTTCATAATTGTTAGAAGCCAATATCGTGATTGAAACTATAATTCAATTAACTCACATCGTCATATCACAAGTCGAATGGACACTGTTTATGACATTGCCTATGCAGAGGAAAATATATACAATATGACATATATATATGAATACAGTCTAACTCAAAGTGCATTTCAGTTCCAGGAAATCAGCTCCCTTCTTCATACATAAGTTTGCTACTGAGACCACAGCATTATTCTTCTTTTTAACCACAGGCTGCCAGATGATTGTGGGCATTTTAATGAGTGCAACATTTGGCCACCTTCATGCTGTCTCAGCCTACTCTTTATTGCAGCAGGTATAGCATAGAGACGTTTCTTCCACGCAGATTATTTTACATCACTATTGCATTGCCATGCTCAAACATGGTGTAGGTGTGATGATAGCTGCTGAAATATATCTTTTAAATGCACAAGGGGATTTTACAGTTGAAATTACAGCATAAATTGCTCCTGTCAAGAACAATAAGTATCAGATTTTCTGCATTCGCCGCAGGAAATCTGTTAGTCAAGGTTATGATGATTGACTAACCTAAATGGCTCAATAAATGGAGGAAGTCTTGGGGATACAAATGCAACATGTTCAGATCAGACAAGGCAGAAGGGATGCAAGATGAAAAAGTGGGAAGGGATGCAAGAAGAATACGGTTCAAGGATGATAAGGCCTTAATTGCATCACAATGCTGGAAGCCTGTTCATGAGTTCTGAGCCCCGACAGCAGCAGCACGCTCACCTTTAGTCTTTAACCTTGACACAGAAACTGTCAGGAGGCTCCTGTGTGAGGATTTCAGGCTGCACACCAGGGTCAGAAGGAATCTTAAGTTCAGAGACAGGTTTGGGTCAGGTCATTCGAAGACTGAAACACATTAGCGGTTCGAAAAATCAATGAGGAACAGGCATCCAGAGACGAGATGCCAACACAGAGGAGATGCGGTTCTGCCTCCTCGCTTTGGTTCAAAGCCTCGCTGCAGCATTTCTGAACATGCCGTAGCAGCCTCATGGTTGAGACAGATAAAACAGGCATTGCAGTATTGAAGTGGTCATTGGATGCTATTAGAATATCATTTAAAGATCATTTACTGTGTCTTTTTTTTTTATCTCAGCTGTGAAACATTCGAAAGTATAGGATAATAAAAACCTGTTTTTCCTCACAGTTTCTGACCCCAAGAGCACTTTCATCAAGAGACTGTGCTCTTTTATTATATTTGATAGACCATGAAAGTGCAGTGCAGACGCTATATACCTCAACAAAATATCATTCATATATCCCCGGTTCTACCTGTTTGGGACCAGGCTGCCAGAGGAGCTTTTATTAAATGTATAGTGTCTTATTTTTTGTGGCATTTTTGCCTTTATTTGAAAGTGACAGATGAAAAGGCAGACAGGAAGCGGGGAGACATGCAACAAAGGTCGCGACCGTGCAGCATGAGCTGTAACCACTGGGCTTCCAAGGTGCTCCAGAGCTGCAGTTTCTAATCTCCTCAAATGAAAGTAAATGTATTCTGAGAGCAAATGTCACTGTTGTCGTGCAGTGTCGTTTTGTTCTTCTGTTTGCTCAAGAGCGCATGTTAAAGAGGGGCATGGAAGCTGATTAGTATGTGTGAATGTATCTTTAGTCATTTGATGTGCCCAGATGTGAAAAGCATGCAACACCACAGCCACTACAACCAGTCGGACAAAAGGCCGAGAGGATGACATTTTTCTGCAATCAGCAGGGATGCCATCCTACTGTAACGCCGCTGAGCTGCACAGTCAGACCTTGGCTTTGCCTTGATGCATATCCATGAACATCACGAACAGGCAAGCGGACAACTCTGTCGGACTCCGACACCCACCTTGAACGAGTTTGACTTCATGCCAAGAATGTGAACACAGTTCTCTGTGAGGACAGGATGACTTGCAGCAGTGACTCTGTCCTCCTGTAAAACCTGTCACAGGTTACCTTGGAGAACACGGCCTTTTTATCCGAACAGCTGCAGACTCATTTACCTACTTTCGATCGACTATTTGATTCATTAACTGTAAGCTGTAGCTTGTTTTGATTGCATGCAGCGTCACCATATAGTTCAGTGTGATTTAGTGTTGGATTTGATACTGTACAAAACCATTCAAAGGTTTGGAATCACCTGTCATATCGATGTTTTTTTCATAGTGAATGAAATAATGAAAAATAATAATTGATTAAAATGTTGATTTGGTCAATGTCCCCACAGTGGGAGAATACTGTTGTAACCATTTTGTCCTCCAAATACCTGGTGATTTTGAATTTGTTTTCCAGTCAAGAAAAGTGAAACTGACTCGAGGTCTTTGTTGAACCACGGCAGTGCAATTGGGCTCTAAATATTTTGGAAACCTGTTTTTCTTTGGGCAGACTGCAGAGTAGTCTGCAGTCTACTCAGCAGTTTGATTGAGTAGGTCTAAACTATAATTTGTCAGATCACAGTATATTTAGCTGTTATTCTGTGATCCAATTCCAATGGTGTTAACCCCAGACTAAAGCAGCCCGCCTTGTTCGCTCCAGCTTGTTATAGACATTATTGTGCACTTGACACTGAAACAGGAACCTGTTCCTATTTAAACCTTCACTGAATTTGATGACAAGCTTTAAATTTCTTTCACCAATGACTGGTGATCTCTTACACTCTTGTTTAACTGTTGCCCAGAGGTTTCTTTGTCTCTTTCTGCCCTTTCACTTGTCAGTCTGGTTGAACCGTCGTACAGTGTTTTCATCTTCATATACAATGACATCTATTTGCAAAGAGGACTTTCTACAACCTGAAAGCATGAAAGACTATTCAGGAATATATAGAGTAGTCCTCTCAGCCCTCTGACTGTACCGAATCAAGCTTTTGTGGCAGGTCATACTAAACTTTCGAGCGGTGGTGGAAAAGCAATATGAGGATGATTTAATGACAGTTTGGTCTCTCGTCATTATAGACCTTCTCTGATTGTATCTGATTGTCCACTTCTTCTGGTCACTTGTTGGCCATTTCTACCCACCGCTGCTCTGTCACTTTCCAGTTGGTAGCTCCATCTGCACTGAGTCATCTGGTCAATCATTAATGGCCTTTGATCAATGCCTGCCTTTTTCAGCCAGATCATATTAACTATTCATGTACTATAGTTGTGTTTTTCAGCTCCCATATTTCAAGATGTGCAAAGTATTTGAATGTCATGGGAGGTCCATTTGCTCAGATCCACATTTCCAGTAACCATGTAATAGTCTAATAAAAATTCAGGACCAAGTGGGACATAAAGCTTAATTACCATACAAAAGTGAATTTTCATGTGGAGTTATTTTCTTTCTTAATATTTCCTCTTCATGTTGGCTGTCAGCGTGTGATTGCTCCTACTCTCAGTATACAAGATTTGAATATCACCTACCAGGCGCGCACACACTTAACTAGAAGGACCCAGCGCTCTGTGTTTCGTGTTGTGTGTTGAGTAACGGTCAGGGTTTTCAAGAAGTAAGTTTGCCAGTTTTCAATAATGGATGAAGAGAGGAGGAAAAAAGCAGGACAGCCTGAACACGAGCCCCACGGAAGCTATTGTTGGAGTTTCACCAGCCTTGAAGTCTCATCAAAGAAAGTGCATGAAAATAAACTGTGGTACATCAATTTAAATTGTCCACGCTGATAATGCTCAGTAATTAACAAAATACATGAACAATGAATCATTTATCATGAATATTTTCTGCCAGTTGACTAATTGATTACTCCATTGTTTCTGCTGTAGTTATCAGACTTTAAGTTTTCTATTCATTGGTGATTTTGTGTGTGAGCAGTAACGCGTGTTCAATTTCTTGAAGTACTTTTTGCTTTTTTTGTGATGAGTTTGGTTTTGAAAATATGAAAGTATGGTGGCTTAACATAACCAGAAGTCTCAGTTGCAACATGATACAGACTGGTAGACCGTGAAAGACTTAATAAAAAAAGACACATAAAGGAAGACACTCTCAGTATTGCTAAGAATTCAATACTCCAGTGCATATTGTCACCATGTCTTACTAAGTGAATGTTGTGTTGTGTTGTGAGAAAAGACTGCTATTATATTCCATACTATTCCAAATATTGTTGTTTTTACTTTGCAGGTCCCAGCAGCACTCTGCGTTATTCGTTTTATCTGAACCACAGAACTCTGAAACGTTCACGTCTTTGAACTCGTAGGAGAGAATGATGAGAACATTATATTCGCTGTGAGCTGTGCCTGGGGAATTGAAAGCACTCGCCACTTTGTTGGGTGCATCGGCTGCCGTTTATTTTGAGACCAGACTGTGATCTTACTAGTTTACTGTATATGAGTGGGACAGAAATAAATGAAAGCTACCTTGCCTTTCAGAGGCAGATGAAGAAAACACAAACACTCTGTGTGCTCAGTGATGATTTCTGTTTGCCATGAGATGCATTTTAAAGATATGATTTCAAGTGGGTTCTTTGAAAGTAGTCTTATCAGTTACTTTTAATTAACCGCACCTTGTAAAGTAACTTTGGACAGGTAATATAAATAAAGTGACTATTTAGCTTGACGGACTTTAATTTCACAATCTCTCACCAGTATTGACTCACCATTTTCCTGATAAATGATTGTTGTTCATTGTGTGCATCTGTTCACCCCTAATGAAGCAACTTTTCTTTCCATTGTGTGCTTATTTTTTCTATGGCTGGCACTATATAGTTTCATTAGAATCAATCAACACAGCTCTATACAGCAATCTATACAGCTCTAACAGCTCTGTAATCTTTATCCATGTATATAATTTTGATGGATGATCTGACTCTTTAATCTTTTTCAAGCCAGCACTGTCGGGCATCAGTTAAACCTGCTGTTAATAGTGATTTTGAGTCAACGAGCAAATCGTCTCCAAGTTGCTGATTCCAATCACTTCGCAGTTCAGTGATTCTTTTCACGCTAATCAGTCGCTTGTCCTAAAAATCTATGGGTTCGGGTGAAGCTGAGGATGAAGATAGCTGGGTGACGTGATGCCAGATGAGCTGTGCCAGTGGACTCTAAGTGTGATGGTGACTGTAGTAGGTTTAATCAGTGCTGAGTGAGCTGTGATGTAATATTAAGCCCTCTGCAGATGTCAGTCATAGGCCTAGTTCAGTTACCAATGTGAATGAGCTCATACGTGCCCTTTCCTTCTAAAATCCAGGCAAGCTTTCTACATATGTACACCTCCACTCTAGCATGTTGTAGGTACAGTTAAGTTACTAGTGATGGTTATAAACTAAATGCAACCATCACATTTAGCTCAGATTGCACCACAAAAATGTGTGTGTGTCACTGGCCACATCTTAACCTAAAACACATTCACCAGAGTGTGTCCAGATTGCAGAAGTACTGGAGCTTATCGGCCTCACACTCCACTGCTGCTAGAAACAAAGCAGCATGAACGATGCCTAACTGAGTCTTGCTCGCCCCAGCTGCAGTCAGTCGCACTTGTTGTAGCTGTGTTCATCACGGCCTCTGCCCAACCAGCAAACTCCACCAGAGTGATAACTTGCTGCACCAGCAGTCAAAGCTGCTTTGATCACCAGAATCACTCTCACCACAGTCTGTCAGCTCGTGCAGCGGCAGCCCACACAGAGCAGACAGAACTATGCTCGTCACAGATATTCGGTCAAATTTGCCACAGTTTGGACTGGTGCAGCCGCAGTCCAAGCAGCCGGCTGCACCTGTGTGCCGCAATCTGCCACAGCTGTAGCCGGAGCTGCACTCACCCTCGCCGCGTTCGGCATCGCTCTCGCCTGAGACGTGCTCACCTCAGCCTCAATCAGTCATGCTCGCTGGAGTGCTACACAGCCTGAGCAGCTGGCGCTATATGCTACATGAGACCAAGCAGCCATAGTTGGAGTCACACTTGCCAGAGGCACCCTCGCAGCTGCCATCATTCACACTAAGTGGGATCCCACTGGCCACACAAAAAGCCCCAGTAAACATGTCATCCACAGAGACTCACAGCAGGACCCAAAGCTGATCACAGCCCCGTTCGGAGTCACGCTCACCTCATTCCACTGGAGGGAAAGCTGATTATTATCTAGGCCAGGCGCAGGTAACTCACAATGGCAGAGGATAGTGGAAAAGCTATGAATTTATTTATGTACGTGTGTCGGTGGATCAAATTTGAATATGTCTTCTATCTGTCTGTGTGGTGTAATAAGAAGGTAATGAAACTTGATGTGTGTGCCTCGATCTGTGCAATTCACATTTGCAGCGTAAGGTCTTTTTTGATGCACGGTATCTGCTCTTCAGATAAGATTAAATATTTCTTGCAAGCCTAATGTATTTCAGGGAAGAACACCATCAGTAATATCTCTCTGTGTCATGTGGGAAAATGGGTGGCCAACTCTTGCCTGTGGCATATCATACAAATCTGGCTGGATGACGATAAGTAAAAATATGAGTCGCTGCGTTAAAATTCAGTCAAATGACGGTGTTTGTTCGTATTTGCTGTGTGGACATTTACAACAACACATATCACCTGTATTTCAGCATAAACGATTGTGTATTTCTGCAAATCAATACATTTATTTCATATTTTTTATTCATAATTTCAGTCAGGAGTTTTTTTCTTTTGTTAAAGCTGTGCTGTTCTTCAATGTACCTGTCAGACAAAATTCAGGCAGATTTTTCATATAACTATTAAAAATATAAAGTAAAATGCTGAAAAATCCTATTTTATACTGTCAGATTTTCTTTGTAACATTACAAATGGCTTTTCTATAGCAACAGATCAGCGGAAATGGTTTCCCAGAAATGAAATAACCTTGTTGCTTTTGAAACCGGCACCATCTTAAAGTTGCACCTTATAGTTCATGTTGTTATATTTCACAGCCTTGAACCCTGACGGTATATCCTTGTTTGGATAGGATAAGAAAACAAGAACACACTTTCAATACAATTTCCTGCTAAGTGGCGAAGACGGGCCGTAGAGCTTCAAGGTGAACCACAGCATGGATGTCTGATTTATGGTTTAAATTATTCTGTTGGGCCAGTCGAGAGCACGTGCTGAACTCTGCTGCTCTTTGTATGGCTATTACCTGAGAGTGAAACCTTGCATTCCAATTACAGTTAGGCTATATAGCTGTCATTCACATTAGTAATGACTATGGCTTCTACTTACACTGAACCGCCACTCTGCACATGAATACCTTGCCTGTTAGTGTGATCGATAGCCACTGATCAAGCCACTTCACAGACGCGTTCTTGTGTTGGATAGATTCAGTGCGTTGTATAAAGACCCACTTGACTCTTACGCACAAATAAGCAGGGCGACATGTGTAAATTACTTGCAGTGTGCATGTCCTAAATTGGTTTCCTAATGTGCATACCAGGGTTGATCACAAAAGTCCATTATTTATTGACCCACGATCAGAACGAATATCCGAATACCCTTGTAGATCAATATTAGCAGGATTAAAGTGGCAGATTCTAAATTATTTCAAGGAATCGTTTTGGCCAGTGTCATTGCTTGATTGATCATGAATGTCTGTACAAAATTTGCTGCCAGTCCATCAAATAGAAACTGAGACATTCTGCTGGATAAGTGAAGACTTTGACCTGCTAGATGAAAGGACAGGGCGACTACCAAAATCAGTAGGCTTCATCCTCTGGCGATCCGCAATGTCTGTACAAAATGTCTCGGCAATCCACCAAATAGTTAACGAGAGTCTGGTCCTGACTGACTGACTGACATCCCTGTGAACACACCACTAGCATGGCTACAAATGATGTACAAGGAGGGACAGTGAATAAAGGTTTGGGGGACACCTGACATGTTCATTCACAGACCGTCTTTGTTACAGTAGTGATTCGAAGTGAAATGTGGAGCGTTTGATTGACGGCGATGACATGGAAGTCCCATCGGAGGGTAAACAGCCCATCTCATGCTTTTGCGCTGGTACGTCTTAAATCCTGAAACCACACGACTCAAAGGACACGATGAAGCCAGACAGATGTTTGCCGTGTACCCTCTTCTTGTTTCTTCCCCTGTTTCTCTTTCGAGTCTTGTAAATGGACTGTCGAATTGAAGTATTAATGCTGTTTTCAGACTCACTTGATGACCTACAAAGCTGTGATTTAAGTCAGGGTGGACAAGGTTAATGAACTAACAATTAAATGATGCCGGTGATGTATTTAATCTGCCCTGTGTGGCACGATGTAAATCAGGTTGGATTCAGTGGTAGTGACCTTGCTTTTTTTACCTTTTTGGACCAATCTAGAAGTGGATGCCATTCAGTCCTTCAGCAATTAGCAAAGTCTACCTTGCGAGACCTCGGACGATCGAGAGCTGTCCTATACAGTACATTAAATTAATGGTTCATTAGTCTAAGATTTCAGGGTAGTTTGGTGGAGCAGTTGGAGAAAGTATTTTTCATAGCGCCTAAAAACCCCCAATGTGACACGGAGGGTACAGCTCATTAACAAAACTAGACAGTGTGAAAGTTTAAATAGGAGAGCTGCTGTTGCTCTGGGGTTCGTTCGAAATGTCTTGTTAGCAATATACTTTATGGGATACGAAACATAAAAAAGGAACAAGAAGTAACCTATCTGTACAAAGTGATTCCTTGTTCATTATTTATTGCTCCCTGGCTCGGAGCCAGCGTTCCTTTGGGAGACAAATTTGATGAAGCAGTGACTCAGCGTTTCGCATAGTGGACAACAGTTTGTTCGTAGTTGAGTCATGAATATGTTTTCTCTCCATAATGACTTTACACATAATTAGTTTGAGCACATAATGTCATCGAGTTTTAAATGATTTATTGTGATTATTTTGATGACTTGTTAGCATATTCCTTCTATATTTTTGGCTGTAAAATGCAACTATTTTATAGTGAAATTCCTTTTCGCCAAAGTTTTTGCATATTAAAAGTTTCCATCTCAGAAAGCTCATCCAGGTGTTGTGTGTGTGTTGAGCAGCTGTGAAATCCAACATTTTTATTGCAATCAGACTTTAGGTCAAGGATAGTTGTTTTTGGTTTTTCTTATTTTAAACTGATTTTCTCCTGATTTTCTTACGTCAAGAGAATCACACTGGGGCTGAATCGCAGAGTAAAACTCCAACTCAACTTCACTGGGCCTAATGATCCTTCTGGCCTAAAGACATCCAGCAAACACCTCAAAAACTGAATCAGACACCAGTGAGATGGCTGAAAATGGTTGAGAAAATAAATCCAGTGAGCAATCAGTAGGTTAATCATATAACAATTACTGCCATGCAAACAACTGGAACATGCTGTTATCCATGAATAATGCAGGCAGCCCCTGGGGCCAATTAGTGGGGGTGCATCATCACTTCAAATGGGATTTGTCAGGTTATAACTTAGATACCACCGGCCCAATTTTGGCAAAAACTGAAGGGATAATGCTGGTTTGCTCAGGGTTCACAACCTGCATGTTGTTCATTTTCATCTGCTGGTTCAAGTTCCTAAGAGTACTGTATGATCTCAGATACCTTTTCTGCCTTCCTTCAGCAAATCCAGAGCACCATATTGTCCACAGCAATTTCCTGTTTCTCCACTGGCACAGGATTGCATGCTATATCCACTGCATGCTTTTCCATGCCACGCTCATTTGTATTCCCATAGCACCCTCACAGCGGTAGGTTACCGTTCTGACCCGCAATATCATTCCCTGCACACCACAGGCTGTGTCAACGTGTCTGTGAAGGGATTGGCTAAACACGCGTGCCCATGCAGGCGACTGGAAACAAGCCTGACTGTGTTCCACCTTTGTTTTGTGCTGCAGCTTCTGTATAACTCGGGAGTCAATATCGTATGAAGTGTAATCTAACTCCAACATACACATCTAAAAGGCAAGAGTCTCATGTTATCCTGATTTACACTCCTTTGCTACACTAAGCGATAATTGCCAATTAATGCAAACGCAATATTTTCTACTGTAAGTGTGTTTTCAAGGAAGCAGCTGCAGAAATGACAGATGTGGCATAATGAAACTGTTTTCTATATTTCTGTGAGTAGCTCAGACTTTAATTTGATGCAATTGAAAAGATGTGCCATATGTGAACTGGTTACGAGTAGATTTATTTGTGTACATCTCAATTTGTTTCTGTGATCACCGGTTTATTGCTTTGTATCTTAAAACAAAAGAAACATTGGTAAATGAAATATCTTTCCTTTGTCTGCTACGATACATAGATCCCACCACTGATTGATCCTCTCTACTGCAATGTTGTTCACAGCTTGTATAGGGGGGGCACTAAGAACACAAATCAGCACTTGTAGACACATAGAGTGCTTGCTTATTCCAAGTATGAAAATACATCTCAATACAAAAGGAAAAATATGATGAAAGCAGCCGTTCCCATTTGGATAATTTGTGCTGTGTTTTCCATCTGCAGGCTGTTCACTTTTTAGCAGGACCACAATCTCTTTTGTGAAAGGAATGATTCTAATTGATGTTATCATTTAATATTTGTGCTGTAAACAGCCTCAGAGGCTCTGATAAAAGTTGTGTGTTGCCACAACAGAGATCTGCAGCTTAATGGAAATCTGCCATTAATGCAGGAATGTGTGTCGGTGCTGCAAATGATACTGTACATCTCACTTCTCAATCCCTTCCTTCTGGTGCCCACTTCTTCTCATTGTAAGCCAGTCTGGTTACCCCTCCTAATGGGCAAAGACTTTCTTCCAGCTGTAATCATAATCCATTGAGGAGATGCAGAACTCGTCACAGTCTGAACTGAGATATTAATTTCCCCTCCATGTGGAGCCCTGCTCTGCTGGCCATGTAATGCTATCAGCTTTGAAGGAATCTCGTCTGGTTAAGCCTTTCACAAACGTTCTGTTTGACATCTATTTTCTTGCTTAGACTTTATTTGCGCTGGTGGTGCAGGACGGGAATTGCAGAAAGCATTGGGGTTGGGAGGATGGATCTTTCTAGTTTAGATGCCTCCGTCACTGTGGGCATGTTAAATTTATGGCCTACTGTTGGTGTGAGCTCGTGATCTGTAAATTCAATATTTTGGGTTGCGTCTTAACTGCACTGAACAATCTCAAATAATGAACACACAGCTTTTGCATAAGAGAAGATGGGTGTCATGTTCTCAAGAAAATAGTAACGTTCATGTTCATAAATTAACCCAGTCAAAACATTTTTAAAACTTGATATGTATTTTGCCAAGGACACTGAATAGAAACAGTCTGTAATACAGTTGAACCCAGAGGTTGTGAATGCTGCTTAGAGAAAGCAACATTAATTGTGTTGTGATTTTATTTTTTTCATTATTTTTTCTTCTCATCCTCTTGTCTTGAGCAAACAGTGACTTCTTTTTCTTGCTCTTGGCCCTAAAGCTTACAACGCATCTCAGCCCGAGAAGCGCTGCTAATAATGTTATTGTTCTTCTTTCTGCTTATTTAATGATGATGTTGAAACTGCATTAGCAGAGAATTACTTGAGCCTGGCACTGCTTTTCCTCTGATCATGATTCTCCTACCATTCCCAACAATGGCATTTACACCCTCAACTACAGGATAAAAGAAGATTTATATTCCTTTTAGTTTTTCGTCATACTGTATGTGAGCTATTTGTTTTGCCCCCCATTGTGTGAAATATTGCTTTCTGAAATGTAAATACAAGCCGATATCAACTTTATCTCTAAAAGGACTAACAGAATGTGAAGAATCAACAGCGAAGGTCTGCGGTCTGAACTGTGCAGGCATTGAGCTGCAAACAGTGTAACAAGGCCTGAGGTAATACATGAGCACAGGTGGTGAGTGCTAGACAAGGTATTGCTCTTCACCAGGAATCCTTGATGAACTCCGACAGATTTCACCTACAAGGCAGACGCCCTGTCCCTGGCTTAACAGCTGCTTTCCATTTTGTTTTTTTTAAATTTATGGCTGTAGCGACTTGTATGCAGATCAGCGGGAGTTTGGCTTTTGGTGCCTCTAATTGTAAAAGTCACACTGATTTACATGATTATTCTATTTATCTGATCAGATCTCTTCCACCCAGCAGCGTAATGAATGTTATTGCTGGGACAATTGGCTTATTACAATTGCACGGAAACATATCGGAGGCATTTTCTCAGTCACACTCTTCCGAATGGAATTAATTTAAGAATAACAGACTGTGACCTGTGATGGAAAATATTCTGTAAATAATTGTATGCTTACTATAAAATATTGGCTTTTTTCATCGTGATTGTTATTTTGTCAACACTGTTTATTGAGCTCTGTAGGTATCAGTGTCTGGGAACGCATTAATTTCTATATTGTATGCTTTACAGATCTGATGAATCGATATCACATATTGCATATTCAGCACATCTAGAGAGAATCGGCCAGCTGGGCTCTGTGTGTGCAAACATGCTGCACTGAGCAAGCATTATAGATCTCACCCATTAGTGAGTTAACAGGTGAGAACTGTTGATGGCTCATAGTAACGTCGAATCAAGTTGTTAGCCAGATTGTCTTCATTCAGAGCCAGAGGGGACTGGAGGATCCATCTAACAAGCCAACCTCGCTTTTGCGTATGAAAAGGCGAAGGAATAATGGGTTGAAATAGATAATACAGACCAGGGAGCAGTCTTTAAATGAGGCCATTCCCTCAGCGGTGAGCCATCATGGTTTTATGGAGGCCGAGGTGGCAGGCCGGTGGCTTTAAACATTACACTACCTGCGAGTGCTTACAGGAATTTGCACTTCTCTGCTGTTCCTGTTATTGTTTTATCGCTCGTCTCTGGCCCGCCGTCGCGCAGCCTCGACAAGAGCTTAAGCCCCTGAAAGCCTTGCCTCGTCAAGTATCGAGTCGAATTCGCTGTCACACGCGCTGCTTCGTCACCACCTAGTAGTTTGCATTTTATTTCCGAAAAAGGCTCCTTCTGAACATCAAATCACATATGTTTAAGAGCTGTGACAGTGTTTTACTTTTAACCACTTTGGTCTAATTTCTTAAACCAGATTTCTCTTTCTCCCTCTCTACTGTCACGTAAATGTACGCACACAGCATGAAAAGTCCACATCTATCTCTGTGAAAATAACTCCATCTGGTATCTTTTTATTATTAATTTATTTATGCTAATATAGGACTCCTGTGTGTTTTAGGATGTCGTACAGTTTTCCACCTCTGCAAACAGGCAGTCAAAGGAGAATAAGCTTTTTTTAAAGTAGATCTTGGCGAAACCAGCAAGTCCTTGTTTTATAGATTCCTGCCAAGCTTAGCACTAATAGAAACATTTATCAAGTCGCTTCACCTTAAATTCAGGGGAGATTAAATATATTTAGCTTTGATTAAACCGGACCATCAGGGCCACTTGGGCCGTTTTATTCTACAACTTTATAGTTCCTCTCTGCACCTGTGAACAGTATACTTACACCGAACATTAGTCAGCCAAATCTTGGCACAGCAAGACGAGAATGACAGCGTGGAATTTGTCTTTCTTCTGCCCTAAAAACAGCAACTGAGGCTTATTGTCATGTGGTGCTGTGTTTATAATGGATCCACTGTACTCTCATTACATGTCTGTGAGGAACAAACCTAAATCTTGACAAATTATGGCTGCTCTAACAGAATAGTAATGGGCCCCGGTGGAAGCGGTTTCGCCTGGCAGCCCGATACATTGATCATTTGGCCGTGATGAGGCCTAATGATCATATTAACGCTCGAGCCCACGGTCCCAAAACAGAGAGAAAAATTGTCCCCACTCATTAGATCCACCTGTGTTCCTTGTACAGGCCAACATCGACAACTGTGGCTCCCAACCTCCTTTTGTCACATGTACACCCGCGTTGACACCACATTTTATCTTCCACTTGTGGGAACACAAATTGATTTTAAACTGGATGTTATGTAACACTTTTAATTGCATCAAAGTGGGAATTGCTACTACTTTCATATAATTGACCTGTCGGTGTTTACATGGTTCGGTACTAACTCTTGGATTGTGTCAGAAGTTGGGCATTTTAGCCATTTATGCATCATTTTTACCTAATTAATTCACCACTAACAATTATTTATCCTCTTTTTCAACAATTTTAATGCAGATAATTAATGCGCCTGTTATCCACCACTTGAAACTACTTCATCTGTTTATCCATCAATTTTTAGGTAATTATTTAAATTTCAACTGAAAGCTCATCTTTCAACCATTTATTCATTACTTTTCCAACTATTTCAACTGTCATTCATTACCTCAAACCAACTTAGTTAATTATTTGAAATGGTATCAATTACTTATCTATTTTAATTTCAACTGTCTATCCATAACTTTTTTTTATCTCTGGTTGGAATCACTGATCTACAAGTCTTGTCAAGTTCAAGTCAATGTATTGATTTTTAGAAGCATACCTTTTGTCCATTTTACTAACTTTGTTTTTATATACTCTACTTTCAATCTGTTTTGACACAATTAAAAGGCCGTAGCTATGTGTGACATACAATGAAATTCTTCATCCTTCAATATGAAATCAGAAATCTTGTTTCACTGTAGTTATGTTACTGCAGAAATGACCTAGTGTTTTATACTGAATACAATCAAGTCCTTCCTACTAATATCTCAAAACAACAATGGGTCGGTTTGAAATTGTACATATGTGTTTTTAATTGTAAGATCACTGGTGGATGCTCAGTGCACGATCATCACATCAAACCAAATGTGGCAGGATTTAGGGCTATTTTTAATTTAACAGCCACTCGGATTACATGACTATAGAGCTGTGTCCTAAATTCAACAATTACTGCAGTCGACAGTGTTTATTGGCTGACGAGGTCCACAGTTCTTTTAGTTAGCTCTTCCTTGACACCCTGTGCAGTAACTGCACCAGAGGGATTTATTTGCACAGAAAACATGCCATGAACTTTTCTAATATTACAGTTTGAATTCCAGTTTCCTTTAGGTCACGACTGACAGCCAAACCATAAAAACAAATGAAAAACCAAATTGTCCCCAACTGACATCCTTCCAGGAGAAAAGTAGGCCCTGCCACTTCTTATCTCACC
This sequence comes from Holacanthus passer, assembly GCA_025331565.1. Classification (NCBI taxonomy): domain Eukaryota; kingdom Metazoa; phylum Chordata; class Actinopteri; family Pomacanthidae; genus Holacanthus; species Holacanthus passer. The sequence goes on from JAFREQ010000005.1 coordinate 10,219,043, forward strand.
ACTTATTATCTTCGCCGTTCGACGACTCACTCCGCGCAGTCGTCCAGTCAGATTATTCAGCTAATTCTCATCAGAGGCATTTATAGCCTTTTAATTCTGTCAAATGTGATTGCATTATTCACAGCATATGCTTTTTTTTTCCCCCTGAAAAAAAACAAACTGACAGCAGAATTGAAAACAAATGTTAGAAGACTGGGAAATGGTGAGTGCTTTCGCTCTACTGTCACCTTAGGCAAGCTATTTTTAATTTGCCAACAAAAGCACCATGTCCTTTTTTCCCTTCCTTCATATTCTCTGTTTCAAGCACAATCTGAGCCCCAGGGACTGCTGAGTCCCTCATTTGCATGACAGGTATTGGTAAATCGGGTGCACAATAGTAGACGGAGGCCGGCAGCCAGGCTTTTAATGCCTGTTTGTCTTACTCTTATAGAAGGGATTTGTTGACACTTGTAAGAGTGCTGTCTCGTTCGCTTTCTGGGTGATTTTTCACCGCAGCTCTAATTGGTGTTGTGTTGGGGAGACTTGAAGTGAATAAACAGAACAGAGATCATAGAGGAAATATGATATATGGCATTTATGGGCTGACTAATGAGAATAATTAAATCCCTACTGTCCATCTTTACCATTTTTGTTTACTGAGCACCTTATTAGAGTCAACCAGAATATGTGCTGCATCCTGTTAATGAGAACTGATCCTTCCTTTCAACTACGACCAACTATAATGACTATCAGTGTTCAAACCTCACTGGGTTATGACTCAACCTCAAGGCACAGAGGAATCGATGTATTTTCACAAGATTTATCCTTCCAGGACATTTAGGGCCTTAAAGATGACACACAGGCAAAGATGATCCCCAAGTGAGCGGAAGTGGCTCGAATAGGTGGCAATATATGTCAGGAAATTAGCGTTGCAATTTTCAGACAGACATTATAAGACAAGGAGATGATACCTCTGGCTCCAGAGGGCATCCTGTGGTTTTTAATGGGGAGCATAAAATCTTTAATGGATAACGATCCAGAATTAGTTTTAACATAAACTCTGTGTAGTAGTGAAGTGTACAGAGAGAAAAGAAAGGAGAAAGAGGTTGATGCTTAATATGATATGTGCCAAAAAAAAACTAGGACGTCATCTGTCTGCAGTTTTCTGTTTACCAGCATTTGTCAGGCAACACAAGATCTCTTTAATTTGACACAGTCTGGGAGTTGGCCTGCCCTTGAGCTTGACATTTGTTGAAAAGGGAGACGAAATTATGGGAAATAACATTTCAACACATTTGCATGAACTGTACTCGGCTTAATTGGCTGCATTCAAAAGTCTATTTTTAAAGTGGCTCCTTGAGTAGCTCGGTTTTGGGTGAACGCATGGAAAAAGACCTGGATGCTCTCGTGTTCAGGTTGAATTAAGATAACCTGTCTTACTTGTTTGCATGGGTAATGAGAGATTCAGATCACACAGCCCGCTGTAATATTTCACAGCCCAAGAAGGACATTTGATTGCATAGAAAATTAGTGGATGGAAACTGTATTTATGGCAACAAGGACACTCAGGTTAACAACGATGGCTGCAAATATCTTTACATCAATAGCAACTCATGGCTCTTGTATTTATGAAGCAGAATGTCAGTGTACATTGATTCTTGTCAAATGCGCCGTGAGTCACACATTTTTTTGAAAAAACTAATGGAAGAAATGATTGCTATTACATTTTTTTATAAGCTTGGTCATTGTAAGTGATGGAACACATTTTATGAATGTTTTGTTGACTGCACAAAAACCAGTTCTCTCCATTAGGAACAAAAGAAGCTTTTTTTTTTATTATTCTTGATATCAGGTTGTTGTCAAATCAGTCATATTTGGCCTTGAGGCTTTCTGAGCTTGATTTCTTCCTCTTTATCAAACCAGTTTTATAGAGCCTGCAGCAGTCAGTAGCTGTTTAATCTGGCACACAGTGATTTGTAATGATCCTAAAAACCACAAGCTGTGATGTCCACGTTTTTAACACTGGCTCACCTCAGAATATTTCATCATTTGGTTTACAAGCTGCCAAGAAGTCGGCAGCTCTAATTCCTCACACATGCAAGATACTTTAAAATAATTGGCTGGTTATTCAGAGTTCTTCAGCCCAGGAGCACCACTGCCTGTATAAAGACTTATTATATGTGCATCTTGACTTACAGTAACTCAGCTACAATCAATACAAAGACAGCTCCTCCAAAATGGTTTCACCTCAGAGGCATCGCAAACGTAGAATAGAAGTGTGGTCACAGTTCGTAACGTTATCAGCGCGGCCTCCCATTTGAGCGCTATCCTCAAGTGTTATCTTTGCATCCATTCATTTGTTTACTCCTCCTGTAATGATCAGTGCTCTACAGCAACACAGAGAACACTGATTCCCCCCAGGAAAGTGTTTGATCCTCTCTCTGTACCGAGGCAATAAAGGGGGGCTGAATCTCACAAAAGCACAATGAGAGCCTTTTAAGTACGACACAGCTGCTACACATGTGTGTGTGCTCCAGCGGCCATGCGAGCGCGCCGCCTCAGTCGTTCGCCTTCCTCTTCCCTCGTCTTCCTGGTGATTTTCAGGCCGCGTTCAATCGCAGGCACGCCAGTTTCTGAGCACATGTATTTTTAATGAGAGGTCATTTAATCTTGCTGTAAATTGCCAGACTGCGAGCTTGTTGTAATAATCACCAATAATTATTATACCAGTAAAAGCAACTGTGTACTGCTGTATAATGTGTTTATTCCAGGGTTTTATGGGATGCATTACCCTGCTGGTGTTTGGTCAAATTGTGTTTGGAGTACTACTCATAGCCTTGGAGCTCGTAAACTATCTCATCTCTCATGATTAGGTGACAGACACCGGCGCTCACAATGAACGCATGAATGAATGGAACAGTACATACAGTCTATGTGTTCAGTTTCATTTGGTTCGCGGATATTTAGGAGGGTTGTTTAATATTTTATGTATTCAGTTTGAGGTAGGCTTAATTATTTAGGGCCACATCTGTGATGGTAATAGTTATATAGGTACAGATAACGTAGGGGCTGTGCAAAAATTATTGCTGTGAAGAGGGGAGCTTATGCTTTACTTTTTTCTCTGCAGTGTTATTATATATTTTTCTACCCTCCCTTAGACTTAGAGAAAAGAAAGCACCCTCCCCCAACATCTAAAAATAATATAGTACAACTTCTTTAACCCAAAAACTAAAGGAGGCAAAGCCTAAAGAATAAGGAAAGCATGAAGAACGTAACGTTAAAATCTGAACGTTTAACGTCTATGTACCACTAAAAAGTGAAATTGTCACATCTACGTAAAATAATAAATATTAATGAATTATATTCTAGCCTCCATCTTTGAGCCAAGAGCTACTAAATGGTAAACAGATATTACCACTGTCACTGAATGAGAACAGACACCGGCTCTGTGTCTGCAGACAGGCTTGAGCATCCTAATATTTTCTCTCCACCCAGGACCCAAATAATAAAACTAAAACCGAATTAGATCTGATGTCTTGCTGAATATGCGATTCGTTGCTTGTCTGCTGATTCTGAATAACCAGGCACATTAACCAGGTGTGTTTTGGATCAGCAGAGACCGGAGACTCCGAGGAGACAGTTTCCTCCAGACAGGTGCGCCAAACAGCGCAACGGCAAATGTCATTACCCGAGCTAATTATTGTCGGAAAATGGTCCACAGCTCAGTGATGTGTGGGAGAGAGGGAAACAGCTGTGTGTGCTCTTACACTGCAGCGAGTGAGCTCCTGTTTGATGCACAGGGTGATTTAGTTATATGTGGAAAGTGATGCATATATAGCTTTACATGTCTTGGTTGTTCTGTTAACAGTGGACGATGGTGTGTGTGTGTGTGTGTGTGTGTGTGTTCAGGACGTCCATCGTCCAGAACAGATCACATTTGCAACGTCCCACAAAGTCAACCTGTCTCTCCTCTTCACTTGCTTTACACTATAACCCCTCCTCCCTCATCCTCATTTTCTGAGCCTCATAAACTCTTTAAACACCTTTTGATTTATGTCTCTTCATAAACAAGTCCCACAATATGACGTTTGACAGCCACATGCTGCTGGGTATAAAAACGTCAGTGTATCAGTTAGAGATCAAACAGAATCATCAATCATATAGATTAAGGATATAAACCACTAGGCTTAAATCAATGATTGGTAATAAAGTATCAATTTGTTGATCATTTGTTGTCCATCATTTCTGCATTTACTTGCTGAGCTATAAACTTTTTTACATCGTTTTCTCAAGTCGCTTATGAGCTGTTGGCCTCACCATGACATCTTCTCCCTCCTCTGTTGTCTCTGCAGGAGTCTTCTGTTTTATACTGATATGGCTGCTGCACTTTGGAAACCTACGTCGCTGGACTTGTGGATGTTCCTCCTGCTCCTCAACCTCCTTCCTTTAGCCAGGTACCAGCATCTGACCTCTCAGTCTCCCTCCGCTCGATATTTACTCTGAACCCATTTCATTCCCCCGCCCCCCCGACTCCGTCTCTCCTGTTGATGTGTTTCGTATAATACCTGTATTAATCAGGCTCACCGCTGCAGTAGACATTGTAATCTAACCAACACCATTAGAAGCACAAGTTCATCTATATTGTGAGCGAAGAAAAGGCAAGAAATGTGGGGTTTTTTGTTATTACACAAGGGAGTGAGATGGTCTCAGCTGTGACTGTCAGTTTGGCAAATGAAATAACCAGACCTCTATAATGGTGTTGACAAAATAAACTGCGGGACTGCCAAAAGAAAAGCTTTAGCATTGAATGATCAAGGAAAGGATTTTTTTTTTCCTCCTGCACCTTCTGTATATACGTTTTGCACTCAAGGACTTCCTGGGCGACTCTGTGACTTTCACATTTTTTGGACGGGGATTAAAATAGACCCCATGCCACCTTGTCCTAAATTAGACTGAAAAAAAAAAAAAAGAGCAAACATAAAGTGAACTTATCCTCTCTCTGAAATGTAGCTCTCCTCTGCACCGGTCTACGTTCCACTGACTGCTGAATTAATTTGCATTGTGCAGCACACCACAACTACGATTGTCCATTCACAGCATTTTCGCTCCTGCATCCTGGGCACATTTTTCAGTTTTGTGTGTTAAGAGTCAGCAAAAAGGAAAAAAAAAGAAAGAGAGAGAGAGAGAGAGGGAGAAGCTCCAGGATGTCTAGGAGTTCATTCTAATCACACTCCTTGTAATTTCAAAACGGAAAAAGATTGCACAGGTTGCCATGTTAGCATTGTCGATAAGATGGGATGTTATGGCAGGGAGACGCGGCGGAGCGTAAATCACTTTAAGATTTTGCACGCTAGGAAAGGCTCACCGAACCTGGAAGAAAGCAGGCCGGGGGAAGAAATCGGAACAGTGTGACAGGGATTAGCCCAGTTTGCTTTGTCACTGTGCCACTTGGCTCTCCTTGCTTATTAGGAGCACACAGAGCTTGTAATTACATATATTAAATAGAAATGTGTGGCCAGAAGAAGGTGATGAACAAACCTGGCAAGAGATCTTTTGTAGGAATATGTGGTTTGGCCTTGGACATGGTGTATGTGGTTCACCTAAACTGATGTTGACACCCTTGATTTTTACACGGTAATCTTGTTTCCCATTGGTCTGGGCTGGTTTTTCATGGTTTGAGCTAGACCTCTTAGTTCAGTGCTACATAGTTTGCTTCAGTTGCAACAGCTTGTCGAAGACCCATTTCAACATGGCTCCAATGTCCCCGTGCACCAATTCCACAGAGGATTGTTTTCCAGTTTGGTGTGGAAATCCTGCGCTGAGCCTCGACCTCGACCCGACACCTTTAGGATGAAACGAAACGCTGACTCCGAGTTGAGTCGTATCGCCAACCATCAGTGGCCCGACCTCACTAATGCTCTTGGGGCTGAATGGGAGCAAATCCCTGCAGTCAGCTCCCAACATTTTGTCGGAAGCTTTCCCAGAAAAGTGAAGGCAGCACTTTATTGTCCACGGCTTTGAAATGAGGTGTAATGTTTGGGTGTCCATATCTATCTCGATCAGAGGTTTTCAAACAGGGGGTGTTGAAGGGGGGTGAGGAGGGAGAGACGTTGAGCCGCAGTACGAGTCGAAATTAGTCCTCCCTCTTGGCCACCTAATTCACTCATATCTAAACACTCAGATATGATATATATATTCTTAGATTGAGTGTGACTTACACTTTCTGATGATCTCATTATCTCCACTAAATCCACTTAGAAATCATAGAAAAAAAGATGCTCCTTATAACTCCAGAACTTGCCTGAGAATCTTTTCAGTTTTTAAGTTTTCTTCAGCATTAAAGTAAGCCAGTGATAGTTGTCTGTCCACCCACAGGTTCATGGCAAACACGCTAATAGTTAATTCAGTGTACTTTTAATGGTGCCAGTTTGGCATAATGTAATGCAAATGTAGTCTAAAAAAAAAACAAGGCTCAAATTGAAGTCAAGCTGACTGTCGTCACAGGAGATGAAAACTGTGTCCATTCAAACATTTTGTTCCTTTTCATAAGTTGCAAACCCCTGTCCAAACCTTTACTTTCTCCGTGTTAATTAAAACAAAAGTTAGCGAATGGATAGTAAATACTCTCATAGTTTTAATATTGCAAAAGCACTGGAAGCTTGACCTTGGTTTGATTATGCAGCGCGAGGCCAGAAAACAAGATTGAAGATAGAATTACTGGCATTAGTATTCAGGATGTTAATAAATAAAAATATGGAAAATCATGGGATGTGATGAGCACAGTATGTTAATAATGGAAGTGTTGACATATTCAGGGACAGAATATTGTCATCACACCCTTTCCGGCAGGGCCCAAGCAGTCAATCCATTATGCATGGACCTAACACAGCACATGACAAGGATTTTCACAAATGTTAATCTTTCTGCAATTACTTGAGACATGATGTAGTGCACATATGCAAAGCCCTCGCACAGCAGTCTTCACTTAACACATTTTACTCAGTTTAACTTGAGCTAAATGAGGCTTTACCTTGGTTAATTTGAGGGAAGACATTATCGTTGCCTCTCGAGAAATCCAGAAAAAACGAACCAAAAATGCTCTCTCTTTATTTGCGTCTGAAAGCGAAAGCACATATTAATTGTCCATCAGAGTTCAAGATGCTGGAGAAAATAATCCTCAGAACATCAGCGCGCACATGCTCCCAGAATATCTGCATATCAGCAGAGTCATTCCTCTCTGAGAGCCGCCACCTCCCGGACGCCCACTGATGCTATTGGCATGCTCCAAATCGGCTTTACTACAGTTGAGGCAGGAGACTTTCCTAATGGATTAAGGTGTAACAGACAAATCCTCTACATAAGGTTCTGTCGTTCTGCACATCGCCACATTTCCTCATTTACCCACACACCGAAAGACGGGGCTGATTAAGCCATTATTCCCAGGAATCCATGTATTACATATGAATGAGAGGCCTGTGTTTATTTCCATTCGGCGACGTTCTCTCAATCCATCAGCTCGCCTCACCTCCAACCTCCTACCCTCCCCTTCTACAGTCAGTGCTTAACAAGTTTGGACACTCAGGCCGTCTTGTTGTCTATTTTGTTTGTAATCTGTTGCCAAGCCGCCGCCTAACGTGGCACATAATCAATAGCTATAAGGATGGGAGTGCCATATCTACACTTTGCCTATGGATTGGCTCTGAAGTCGCCCGGTCTCTACTCGCTTCTCACCCCGCCTGGCATGAATTATTCATAGCGTGGCAGAGAGGGGCATCACTTTGAGATGTGACCTGGTCAACAGATAACATTCTGTTTCGGTAGTGTTGTCAAGGTTAATGTGTCACAGGTCTGGACAAGGGTAATGTATTCGCGGCTGAGTCACTTTGCTGATTGAATGACCAGACAAACACTTTCTACTTGGAGTCAAAAGAAAAGAAAGTCAAAGGTTCACTGGGTACATATAATAAATCAGAAATGGTCAGAATATATGCCACCTGCTTTAGTTTACTGACAACAAAACAATTTTATGCAGCCATTTTTTCCATTTAAAGCACAAGTTTATTTTATTATTAGTTGGCCCATTGTTGAGTTATTGTTTCATTTTACTGGTGAGGGTCTCAGTGGACTTGGCCTCCGTGAACTTTTAAATTGAGTCAGTTGGCATAGAGCAGCAAAACAGGCCAACTCCCTGTTATATTACTCAATAGCATTGAAGAATTGCATGCCCACACAATAAGTAGACAATAGGTCAAAGTGGTACCAGAAACTAGCTTTGTAAGATCTAATGGATGCTTGAAATGAATGGTATGGCTAATTCATTCAACTTTCACTTTGGTTTTCATCAAGTGGTTTGAATTAAAGCAGAAAAGTAGATTTGTTTAACCTGTCTGAGTTTGTCTGAGCTCGTTTACTGTGATCAAGTGTGTCTGCAACCCTTTCAATCTAATAGGCTCAGTAAAATTGGGAATTATGGGCAAAGCCTTGAAAATCAAACCTAGAATCATTTAAAAAAGCCTCTTTAAATTTAGTCTCTTTTCCCAGTGCTGTTATTTTTTTTTATCTGTTTTGTAATTACCTTGACTTCCTGCCAAATTTCTATTCATATAGTGACTGAAAAGTCATGTAACTGACTGAGAAAAGCTTGATTTCCTCTTGAAAGTGAAGACTATGCTCCGAGCAACCAAAGTGTCGCATGAAAGCACTTTTCTTCCATAAACCCAAATTCTTTAAAAATGTCATTGATCTGTGCCCTAATTACTTTTGAGTTTCAGTCAATTTTCTATTGATAAAGTGAGCATCTGGCGAATGATCTTCGAAGTGACCAATTAGCCCACAACCCCAGCAGGCATGAATCAAACGGAGGCTGGAATGGATTTTCCAGAAGGTGTCTGCACAGCTGCACACTGACCTCAGACCACTCAGTGCAGGAAACACGCAAATGGCCAACTAATGTCCTCTCAGAAAGGAGCCTCAAGATATTTAGGGATTCAGGAAATCGTCAAACTAATTTGTGGTTTCGTTGTAGCACTATCTTTTGCATGTTGCTTATATGTTGTTTGTTTGTCTGGGTTTTTTACTGTTTGTTTTTCTCTCAAGTGAACGCCTCCGACAGCCTTCCCATGGTGCACTGTCTATGACACACAGTCTTTCCAGTAGATCATATATCCCTCGCCACCAGCAACATCCACCCCCGACTCCCTCTGAAGTTAAATCTGTGTCCGTGGTACCGCTATGGATCAACAGCCCATTCAATACAGATTAAAATCCTTACTCCTAACTGTGCCTTTGAAAATGTTGCACTGGCGCTGAGTCGTGGTGAACAAAGGCTCTCTAATGACTTTTCATGGAAAGTGTAGGTGTGCAATTAAACAAGGAAAAGAAATGTCGTTTTCTGTCTGATTTATCGGAGCATGTGGTTTTTAAATAGGGTTATTTCATAGAGTTATACATATAAAACCTCTGCGCTGCTGTTGGCAAATTAACACTGATTTCTGATTAGTTTTATTTAAATCATAACTAATTGCATGGCCCACGCTGCTTTCCTATTGCTGGAAACTCAAAGCGGGCGAGCGGCTTCTTCTAATGCTGACTGCACAAACATTTTCTGCTGCTCAAGGCTACATAGCTCGTTTTCTGGTCCAAAACTTGCCAGAAGTCATGGACTGAAAACCAACAGTTGCCAAAAGTTAAATCATAAAATCTGAAGACACAGAAGCTGTGCAGCAATGAAGGTTAACAGCATCACACAAACCAGCTGTACTGCATATTTTAACAACTCAAAAGATGCATCAGACGTCTTTGGCAGTCTATCAAATAGCTTTTTGGGGAACAGACTATTTAATAATTCCTGTTGGGTGGATGGTTATGATTCTCCAGCCTGTGCTGCTAGAAATCAAATGTTTGGCAGAGTCGAGACAGACTCTTTAGGAAACTAAATCACAGAATCAAGATAACCACAATAGCTGTGCACTTAAATTAATTGCCACTAGTTAAGCTGATAATCATTTTATCTGCAAATGTTTATCAGCCAGCGTATCCTTTTTAATATTGTGATTGTTTAAAAGATCATAGCTGTGGATCTGCTCACAGATTAAAAACTTACACCATCAATGATGTTAAACTGCTAATAGGTGACTAATAATTCCCCTTTGTTAATTCTGTGAATGCGTGTTATAGTAAATACTGCACAGTTTGTCCTACTCACAAATGTTTGCTTTGGGGCCCGTGATTCAAAGTATGAATGCAGCTGCACTTGCATCTCGTTCTAAAAGCGGCTAAAAGGGGGAAAAGCGGAACAAAGTCTGGAAGAAGATGAGTGCAAAGTGAGCAGTAGGCCAAAGGAGGCTTTGAGAAGTAGCCTTGTGATAATGCCAAATTTGATCCCAGACCATGTGGTTTGGAGCGAACAGGAAATATTAGTCCAAGTAGTCAGATGGCATCTGAGACTTACATTATGCTAACCACTCTGTTGTCGGATGGCTGGCTCTGTGCTATTGGCAGATGGTTGGACCTGATGTAGAGTCCACATGTATGCATTTTGTTATAATTGTGACAAAACATGCAAAAGTCTTAGTGCAAAGTCTTGGATCATTATTTAAGTCTTAACTTTCTTCAGTGTGTTGAATGTTTGCTGACAATACAGAAAGAATATCCAATTACTGTTCAACTTTTCTTTAAGTTATCTCAGAGCAGTGGAAATTGTTCAGTATGTTTGATTGTATATTGAACAATGGCTTGCCGCGTTATTAATATTGCTTCCTTTCCTGTGCACTTAAGCATAAAAGCAAAGCATTAATTGAAAGGCAAAATACCACGTATCCGCCTCTTTTCTATGGCTAATAGATCCATTCTTCAGCACACCAGGAGAGTCTGAGAGGAAAAAGAAAAATCTCAAGCTGGTTATTCGTTCTGCCCCTCAACAGAGGAAAAATTACTCCACAATGTCCTGCAGTAGAAATGGTTTCAATTAATGTCCAAACTGTGTCCAAACACCATTTCATTTCAAACTTATACCTACCTATGAATAATAATAATGCATTTAGACTTGGCACTTGAACTCATCATCCAAGGACAAAAGAGGATGCAGGAGACATTAAAATCTGGGAGCTTGTGTCATTTGTGGTCTAGTGTTTGGGTGCAGTCCAGTAATTAGCTACAGGTGAAGTCTTGTCTTTTATGGATTACTTTTAAAATGACTTACAGCTGTGTAAGTTGGCAAGATAAACAGTATTCCATCTCCATTTATAGGCTCAGCATTTTTTCATATGGTTTACTGTCACGGGCCGAGTGTGTTTATAGACACTGAACACTTCGAGCTGTACATTAGGAAGCTGTTGTTCCTTCGGCCTGTTACAAGCCAATGACTAATGGGCACCAGCAGTGCTGCTGTTAGATTTTTGTACCGTGATAACACCACCTTCACAGTTTGTGTTGCACCTGTAGCTCCCTCAGAGTCATCACAAGTGGAGGTGTGATGTGTGCCACCGGGCTGTCGTATAGGTGTCTCTCTTAAATTGAAAAGCAGCGATTACAATGTTGCCTGGAAGCTTTTCAGCACGTCAAGCGTGAGACAGTTAATAGACCGGTGTATGCTGGTTTGCCCATCCTTCAGTCCCTGAGGGACTTCAGCGAATGCTGATCAATCGCCTCAAGTGATGTCATTCGAGTCGGCGTCGGCTGGGGTTCAAGACCACAAGTCAGAAAATGAAAAAGCTAGAAAAGAAGTGAGCTCACCAGACCTCTGTAGCTCTTCATCTCCATTTGAAGCCAGAAGCCGGAGGCTACATTAGCTGCTGCTGGTACAACACAGCCGAATCTCTGACTGAACTGTCAGCAGTGGAGTTGCATTGTGGTTAATATTAGTACCAGGTTTTGACAAGAAAGAGGAACACGGGGAAGAAAAAAAGACGACATCTTCTGTTGTATCGATTTTAATCCTTTTGTCTTTTAACAGTCCGCTGGGTATAAAAATGTTATGAGTGCAATGCTGAATTGGTGGAGTACCCTTTAAAAAAAAAAAAAACAATCTACTACGGTGTCTAGTGTTTTCAACTGTTTCTATTACTCTACTAAACAATTTGCTGAGCGTAGGATAGCTAATCATTTTTCCAAGCAAAAATGCCAAACATTTCATAGTTCCAGCTTCTCAGTTGTGGTGCTTGTCTGCTGTTCTTTGTGACAGTACGCTGAATATCTTATGACCTTGGAAATTGTGATTTAAATTTTTCAGTATTTTCTGATATTTTATAGATCAAAAGATGTAGCAGATAATGATGCAACCCTGTCGTCTATACTATACATTCCCATTGCATCCCATCACTCCAGCATCACGTGCTCATCAGTTTCTCCCACCGAATGTCAGATATGTTATCTCTTCACAAATTTGCACATTTTTAGCAGACATCACAGGCCTATGTTAAACTAAGATTTCATTATGTTTAATCTATTCCCTAACGTGGTCTGAGTGCTATGGTGGTGTGGCTGTGTGAATGGAAGGTCATCTGAATGTCCTTAATGTCGCAGTGTGGTCGGCACGCTGACTGACACAGGTTGCCATAGACAGGCTGTTACTGCAGAGGCTGATCTGGCAACACCTTGTGATGAACGAAGGATGAGAAATTTGATGTCGACTAGGAAACGTTTAGCATGAAAGAGTAACCCACTTCCATTGATGTACTCGAATACACCTTACCTGCGAGTGATATACACTAAGCCTAGTATGGAGTGAACAGCATTTAGATCTCCTAATGGGCTGGAAATATAGTCATTTTCTGCTGGGCTCAGCAAAAAAAAAAAAAAAAAGAGACAGAGAGAGAAATGGAGTTGAAAGGAGCATGGCGATCAGGGGTGAGGGGAGCGAACACGTGTTACTGAGATGGAAAACAATGAAAAGATAACACTGCTGTCAAGGATGTGAGTAATGAGAAAGAGGCGCTCCAATATTTCCAGCCTCTTGTTCCACAGAGGCAGACACTGTGACATACCTTGCCCAGCCAGATGGGGATGCATATGTTGGCTGTAAAACCTGCGAGACACTGTTGTACGTGTCCTTTACCTGTGGCTTCGGGATCACTAAATCAGGGCAATTTAGGCAGTATAAAAAGAAATATACGCACATACGTCTCTTGCTGGGAATTACATGGAGTGTGGTATGATCTGTGTAGCCTGGGTTTATGTGTAGGTGCGCTGCAGTCAACTCGACACAGCCCTATATGATGAATTGGATTCTGCCTGTCCCCCCTCCTCCAGCTGTAGTGACGGCGTATTCCTTGGAAATTGTAATGAGATTTTGAATTTTTTTAAAAAAAGGAGAAATGTCAGCCTCGAGAGATCATCAGCTCTTGAGTTGTTTTTAATCTAGCCTTCCCGGGGCTTTATAAGAAATTATTTACTGCATGAACCTGTCTGCTGGTCCCGTCCTCCTCCGTGAAAAATAACCACATCTTTTGAAGAGTCAGGTTTTACAGCCCCGCGTAGCGTCGGGTGCTATGGAGCATGCTCACAGTTATAAATGATCTCTTCATTGCTGCTGATGCAAGTGATCGCGCTTTTCTAATCCCCGTACATATCAGCGCTGCGTGTGACACCCAGGGCCCCGGCTTTCTTCTCGAAACGCCTCGGAAAGTAGGTTGGTGTCACAAGTGTTGATATCACACGTTTCAGATCATATCTGCGTTAGATAATTTCCTGTAGGGAAGGTCTTGTCCTATCCAGCACATTTCATTTGTGGTGCTGTATTTACAAATAAAATATCTGGTTCCTCTTACTGAGTGTATGTCAGTTATCATTGATACAACATTTTTTAAAATAGGTTTGCTGCTTTAAATGAAATGATTTGACTGCAGCAACACATTCCTGTGGATCTCCACATTGAGCCCGGACTGCATTTTCAAGAAAATGTTTCCAGTGTTATGATGGGAATACTGAACTCAACTGACCCAGCTCTCATTATTTTTGTAATAATGCCTCTCCAGTTTTTCTTTATGTATGTACCTGAACCCTTTCAGAGGATGGTTCAGCTCTCGTTTTGCAGCCCGAGCAGACACCAGAAAGACTTTTCCCTGCCCTGTCTCTGACCTTGGTTGTCATGGCAGTGAATTAAAGCTAGTTAAAGATCAAGGACAACAAGAGAGGCTGAAAACTGTTAAAATCCAAGATCAAGTAAGGCAGAGGCTTTTACAGCGATGGACTGGGGAATTGAGACTGTGTGTGGGAGGAGCATGAATGTGTATTGAATGGAAAGAGGAGCAGAGTGCTAGAAAGGATGGACCGGTGTTGTTTAACCAAAGACAGGAATATGCACGATATGATACTGTGCATTTAAAAGATCTCAGCGTATCTGAGTCAGAACAGAATACTTGTTAACAGAGCTTGGTGATTCTGCAAAAAATATGATCACAATCATTTCTTCCATGTTGATCAAGTCGGCCTTTATCACAATATATCATTTGATAATGCTGCCAGTTTGAGGAGTATCCTGATAATGGCTGAAATCTGAAAACTAAACTTTAGAATATAGCTTATTAACATAAAACATAGAATAACATAAATATTTATCTGTGCAAACGTGGCTTGGTTTAGAATATATTTTGGAATAAAAGAACATTTTGAATATCATCTACATTTAAACATTTAACTTTGCAACTATACTTTATGGGCCATAACAAAACAATACAAGCCAGCTTGCTTGTAACTTATTAAAATAATGGTGTGGTCTCTGGAATGATGCTTTTTGAGGTGACGTAACAGATTTGTTGTGATTCCTGACTTGTTTGGCACCGGCTGACGGCATGTTCTGCAGACTGTCTTAATCGTCTCTTTGTAGCTTTTGAGATATCCAAACCACTTCCATATAATTGGCGTCTTGTTACCTTTTTTGTCAGAATTTTCCACCGCTTTGGAGGATAACACAAGTTCAGCACATCAGCATGACAAGCTCTGTATGGCTGAGTGAAACAAACTGGGTGTAGATTAAGAGGCTGCAGCATTATTGCAGGTGAAGAGATCATATTGTCTCCATTTTGTTGCACTTAAGGAGAACAGGCACTGTCGTCATTGACTCCACTAAAATGCATCCTAAAGTCTGTTCCATTCCCTTCACTGTGGGCTCTGAAGTCATGCTGCTGTCCACTCTGTGTGTGGATGAGCTTAACCAGAGTGGTAAAAGTCACTTTTGCGCCCCTCGGTTCCACTCGTTGTTCCTCTTTTCCAGAGGACATCCATGTCCACAGGTGGCTCAAACAATGCTGTGCCATAGGGAATGGGAGCACACTTTGATGCTTAAGCCAAAAACTGCTGGATGACTGGCTGTTGTCGCCTTTATTTTCTGCTTAGATTGATCCACGCCAGGTAAAAAAGAAAGATCAATTCTATGACCATCCCACAACGAGATTGTTTTATCGCCCAGTCCTTCTTGTAAATGTGTTGGATTTTTTTTTTTTTTTTTTTTTTTTTTTACACACACTGTAAACATACATTTCTCTAACCTCACCAAACAAAATGTCTATGTAGAGACTGCAAAGTGCTACAAGAACTTACTGCACCAACATCCGCAGTCACAGTCACGTGCAGGGTACAGAACAGCAGTGTTGGACGATTTGTTGGTAGTACCAGCTGGAAATTACCATTTTCCAATTGATTTTATTTTCCTCCTCTTGTTCCATTGTCTGAACACATTGTACTTGTTAAGCGCAGTCTCCAACTTTCGGCTTTTAATGGTGATCAGTGAGCCAAGGAGGCCCCAAATTGGCCTCCATGTCTTGCTTAAACTGGAAGTGTTAAACAGATGCTGGCAAGGACGTGGCTGTCATTATTGCTGAACAACAATTGAAAACCTTTTCCCGAGTTGAAATAGTTTGAACAGTCTTGGGCACTGAAAAAAGAAAGCCAATGCAAATATCTTGGCACTGTCTAAAATGTGTAACTGTTCCCTCAGCTCGATACAGTGGGTAAAAGTAGTCGGTGCTCTGGAGAAAAGTTCCTGGTGGATACAAACCAAACTTGGCATCTACTCCAAACACATATTACTGTCTTCAGTGAAGGTGGTTTGGTGTTTGCTAAAACCGTCCCCTGGGTGCCTGCCTCAAGATTTGTGCCAAGGGTTGCCAACTGGGAAAAGGCCCGGGGCCGACCCAGAACATGCTGGAGGGAGTCCAGCAGGCAGGGGGGACCCTGGGGATCCCGCAGGAAGAGCAGGGGAAAGACGGATGGATGGATAGATGGATGGACATTGTACAGCTACACCTTTACAACCGTGTTAACAACTCTGTGAATCAGTATTTATGTACAGCAGCAATTTGAGCTAAATGCAATCATGAATATGCTAACATGCTCACAATGACAATGCTAATATGATGATGCTAAGCAGGTATAATGTTTACCATGTTCACCATCCTAGTTGAGCATGTTTGCATGTTAGCATTTGCTAATTAGCACTAAGCACAAAGTACAGCTGAGGCTAATGGGAATGTTATTCAATTTGGAGGCATTTGGTCATAAACCAATGTATTAGAAAGATTAGTTTTTTGAACTGATGATGACACTAGATAAAAAGTTGATGACGCACATTGATTACAGTTCATCCTGGGGGGAACACGATTGTGTGTAATTTTCATAGAAATCAATCCAAAAGATGTCAACACATTTCAGACAAAACCAAAAAAGGAAAACACACAAAGGCACTAAAGGAAAAGTAATGTGGTCACCAAAAGGTTTAGGATTCATCATCTGGGCACCATGAATGTCTGCACTAAATTTTATGGTAATCCAACCAGTAGCTGTTGAGATATTTCAGAACGGACAGACCGACACAAGCATAGCTCAAAATGTTGAAACCACTCTTTTTGTCTAAATGTAAAAATTTAAAGTGCTTTCACGTTTCATTACACAAGTTCCAGTCTCCACAAATACTAAAATACATTCTCAGTGCAGCTCCCCTCAACAATGTGAACCAAAGTGGATGAAAGAAGTAACATGAGAAATTTTGTCCTAGATGAACAAGTATAGATGTGGCAGTTGTCCCTGGAGTCAGCCAAAGCTCCTGTATGTTAGCAGCTATTACATCCCCCCTTCCCTTTGTCTCCGGTGCATATTATCTGCCGAAAACAGGCAAGTGGAAGACAGAAGAAAGGAGCAAACAAAGAAAAATCAGTCATATTGTAAAGGCTTTGAATGATACAAGGCAACCGTTGGTAAGAGACAATATGCCGCATAATGCGCTGCTGCATAACATTATCAATATATTGTTGGTAGACTTGGAGAGAATGTGAGTGGGAGGATCTGGTGAGGCAGATTAGTTACGTTGTAAAGGTTAACTCATGCATGAATTTCAAGCTTGGAATTTAGTATTTATTAATTGAGAATGTGCTAATTAGACATCCCCTCCCCTGCACCTTTTCCTGCCATTGTGGGAATTAGATGACAGGAAGATGGAATTAAATATTTGTTAGCACACACGTATATAATAAATAAACCAGTGCCCCCATAACTGCAGTCAAGAAAAGTCATCAGCTTCCAATATATCTTCTCCACAAAGCTCCGAGTGGCCTCGCTAATCCCCTCCATTCGATTTAGGTCGCCGCTGGCACTCAGCAGCGAGACAGTTCAGCAAGTGCGTCATCCGGGCATTTTAGTGGTGGATGGATATCAGGATTCTTATCAGTCATCCGGGGCTCGCACGACACTCCAGAGGGGGTGACGCACCTCAGACAGAGACGAGGTAGCTGGGCGAGGATGCAGGAGCATTTCCTGAAGTGCCCACTTTGAGTTCAAGATGCATAAGGAGCGGTAGCAGCTTGTCGGGATGGGAGTGAATCAGAGAGACGGTATGAAAAAGGAAGGGGGAAAAGCAGCAATGTTCACCTTAAAAAGAACTTTAAAAAGTACTCCACTGATTTAGTATTGCACTCCAATAACTTTGACTCAAGTTGGACAGAAAAAAAAAAATCAAACTCGATGCAGAACCTCAGATATATATTTTTTAATCCATGCATTACTTCTTCTTACTTGTCAAAAACTGGTGCCTACAATATCCATAATACAGCTCGCCCGCCAACCAAGCACCTTGCCGGATAACGTCTCATGTTGTAGCAAAAGTTCAAACTTGTTTCTGACAGACAATCCTGAGTTGCGTCTTCCACCTGGTAAAAGTCCAACATAGAGCCATCACAAATTTTTCTTGACCTTTCTATCAAATTAAACTGCCTGAGCTCATTAGCTTACACTTAAGACCGATCCCTCACTGTCTAATATGTCGCTCCAACATCCTCCTTTAAATGGAAATTCATCACATTAAGGAGGTAATACAATTCCATGGGACCTTTAAGTCTGCTGTAGCTACATTGTGCAGGTGACAGAGTAGGAGTACATTTACCAGCTTAACTACGCTTTTTCACTCAGGTCTTAATTGGTCCACTTTCTTGCCGGCCTCTCTCGGTCCCCCCTCAGAGCTCTTTTCTTTAGCTCATAATGAAATGTGTTCCCTGCCGTGCATACATAGAGGATTTAATCAAGTTGTTTCAAACTGCCTCATATATTCAACATCCAGGAGGATGTAGGATAAAAAAAGTGACCTCGTGAAACTAGTCAAATCGGTCGCTCAATGGAGCCTCCTCACTCGGCTCCATTTGTCGTCACTCCGTCAGCTCATGAAACACCTTCATCTCAAACTGCCACCCAAACAGCTCTCATTACAGTTTACTTCCCTCCAGCTTCCATTCCACACTCGCCCCTCCTCCTCACGCCTCCTGGCTGGCAGCAGGAGCCCATGTGCCCTGAGAGACCACCACTACATCTCTTCCCTGACCGAGCCTGCAATCCTTCACCTGTCAGGCTGCCTCCGTGCACTAACCTTGGATCAGATCCAGTCCACTCACTCAGCACACGCCTGTTCTACTAACTCTGACGGCTCGGCCCACACACGTGTTCCCGCCAGCCTGAAAACTCTGTCTCACATTGCCAGTCACCCACCATACAGGACACTACACTAACATCTATGAGCACCATCATGTAAGCATGGTAGGCAGAGGTACTCATCAGAGGCTTTTGTCTGTACGTGCAGTGGTTTGTGGACCCTGTAAACTGAATGATTATTTGCACATCAGTTTAATATTTTAAATCTCTAAAATATGTTCTGTCTTTCATCTTTGAAAAGAAAAAGAGTCCCCCTCATTTCAGCTGAAGAAGGTTGCAAATCCGGTGCAGAAATGGGACTGAGCAATAATTAAAGAGATGACTTCTACAGAAGATGGCCAATTAAGAAACTTCATTTTTGCAGGGTAACATTTCAATCCAGAATGTCTCTACTTCTGAGGGAATAAATTTCCAGTGGAGTTAAAAGACTGTTTGCACACGCAGTATAAAGTTGTTTAATTGTCCATATGCTCCAGGACGTGTAATATCCTTGACCTGGCTGTTGAGTTTAATGTGCTTCTGCTTTACACGGCTACCAATCTCAAATTAAAGCCTTTTATGTGGTAATAATTACTTAAACTGCCTCCAAATATTTGATGTCGGTCTGCGCAGTAGGTACAGGCGAAGTATCAACATATGAGTTTTACTTTACTTTTTATATATTTAGACCTACGCCGACAAAAATCCAGTCGTTGTTTGTCTCCCAGTTGAACCTGCCTCAGGTTAACATTGTGCACTATTCACTGCTCCATTAAGTCTGAGGTGTTGTTGGATGTGGCAGCAATTTTCTTGTCACAAAAAGTGAAGCGTGAGTTGTCGATCTTTGGTACTGTAAAATGTCAGACTTCGCTCTCTTTCTGCGACAGCATGTACTTGCTGCAAATAAACGAGAAAGATAAAAGATGAGGAGAAGTCTGCACGTGTTTGCTTCCTGTCTGCGGCAACGAGCGACCCTGTGCCAAACAGCCAATCTATAGCAACACTGGTATCATTAACAATTAAAAGATTTTGTCATCCAATCAGACCGCCATTATTTGACAGTGTGAAAGATTGACAGGTTAGTTCACAGGTTTGTCCGTGTGACCCTGTTAGATGACACAGCTGAGCAACAGATCATAAGAATAATGACTAGTCTTCCTATTGATTTCACAAGTCAAATAAATAGGAAACTGAGAAGCTGAAAATTTCTTCCATTTCAAATTTCATTTCATTTCAGTGTGTAATCAGGCAAACGAGTTAGAATTGCCCCTGGTTGCAAGCGTCTTGCCACCCTAGACTTAAATGTATAGACTTACAGTAAGTCCATGTCTCCATACTTTTGATCTGGGGTTATTTTTGGGGGAAAGCTACATCATGTAAGCTCATTGGTTTATTAACAACCTAAAGGGTCTGCACAGATGTTTTCACTCCTCTGACTAATTAAGCCTCTGCTCAGGTTGAAGTTGGTACAGTCAAACTAAATTAATAGACCCTTTCACAGCAGACATTTTGAAAAACAGTCAAAACATTATTAACATTCCATTAGTGTTTCAGTGACTGTGAGCCAACATGCTCAAGACCAAGTCCCTCAAAGTGGCATATGTCTGGCACAGGCTATACCTTTTGACATCCACATATGGCCTTTCACAGTGAATCATTTCTTATGCAACGATTTTGTTTGCAAACACAGTTTTCCAGGCTCGACTGATGCGGCATTGATGAATATTACACATCGCATGATCAAATGCTCACAATTCACTTTTAACCGTAAACTTCAGCTTCGCAGCGACCGCGGAGAATAATGCGATCCGACAGCATGGCAGTCATTCCAAATGATTTTCAGAGTTAGAAAGAAGCGAGCTTACCAGAGCCATCATTTCACAGTTTGTCCTCTTAGCATGTTTTTAGTTCAGGAATATAATGACTGTTCTGTCCTTTTTTTCTTTTCTTATTAGGCCTTTATATGCGTGTATTGAGACCGCGTGAATAATGAAATGGACCGAGGAAGTCAAACAAGCGGCTGGCGCGATTATAAAACCTGTGTGTTTTAACAAAAATGATGTCACATTCAGAGGGAATGTCCCATTTCTTTGTCCTCATCAGGGAATTTAAACAGCTGGCTGATACTGGAAGACATTAGCATGTGTGTGTTTGCGCATGTGTGTGTGTCAGAGACAGAGTGTGTGTGCTTCCGTAAAGCACACAGATGCTACACACCACATAAGTACTTTGTTTTTCTGAAGTGGATATTTCAGTGTGGAGCAGACATTGTTGGAACGGTTTCTCCGGGACTAAAGGTTTCTCATTAATTTTTGAGTCTCCACTGGTGCCGTCGGAGAGGCCACAGAGGCTTTTTTGTTTGATATATGATTCATGTTAAGTGAGATATTACCTATTGCAGTTAAAGTCGTCCCAGACATTTCTAAAGCTTTTTGTATTTGGTGTTTTCGGCGCGTCCTGAGCCACCTCAAACATGCATGCCTGTCACTTTTTGATAAGGTGCGTGAATGAAAAGCCAGGAATGTATATTTCTTTCAAATATTTATGAGTACACTGTTACACTGTCATATTTTAATATATTTTTGGCAGAGCTTAATTATACAGTTAGGTACCCATTTGACAACCAGAATATATCAAACTGTGCCCTGCTCAATGAGGTGCAAATCGTGAGCTTAGTGTTAAAAGGCTCAGTCTCACTGGAGTGCACTTTGGGGATACTGAGCCCAAAATATCTGACATCATCTGGATAATCATTAGTACTTTCTTCTTCAAGTTGTAATGCTTAAGATTTCAGTCCTGGCTGATTTGGGGGCATCCATGTTCGCCGTGGTTGTGGTTTAATACTACAGCAAACGCTCCATGAGCATTTTTTCTGCTTTGTCAGAAAGACAAAGGAAGAGCAGCTGGTGCCTCTGCAATTACTTTAACTCACTTCCTTATTAAAATGTTGTTGCACTGTAAACAAATTGGGATCTGATTTTATGCTGCACATGGCACAGGTAGTTCTCCATGCAGCAGGCCACGGTAAAGTTGGTTTGGAGCTGGTCATCTGAGCTCTTTTAGCTTTCTAACAACTCATTCTTGTTTGGTTACTTCCTACAATATTTATCTACTGTCAAAAGCTACCAAAGATTTTGTGTTTTGCAGACTCAATATTGATTAACAATCTGGCGTTTTCTGTGGCTGCTTCACAATAAAAGCCACAATGTGTTTCTACAGTTAAATGCTTTTAAGGTGAAGCAGCAGGAAATAACAACCTAATATAGCTCTGGCACATTGAGGATCATATCAATGAAAAAATTCTTTCATTCCTGTGCATCCCTCATGCATTTAAAGGCAATCTGAATCCAGGACGGGAATGGCTGACTCCACCACTGACAATGAATAGAGCACTAACTACTAAATGTAAATACATTGAATGGCTGTTAGAGGAAAAAAATGCTGATGATAAAAAGGCCCCAAAAAATTGCGTTTGATTTCATGAAAATCTTATAAGTTTCAATAGTTAGTCCAAAAAAAAATGAGGGTCAGGTGATATCCAAAGACAAAAATATGGGCAATTTGAGAAAAATGGAATTTCAATTAATGAACGTATAAACAATCCTTCAGTACTGCTGCATCACAGCCAATGCTGCTTTTAAAACTTCAGACTGTAATACTGGCAGTGGTTGTTCTCCCTAAAATAAAATAATTCCTTTTTCATTCTTTTTTTTGGGCTGTGTAAGTCTTGATGTCCCAGTTTATTATGCTCTACACTGCTGGAACATGAGGGAGCTGTGATGCTTAATTGACATTTATTTATTGCCCACAAATGCCCACGTAATGGCCACTTAGCGAGAAAGTCATTCGCGCAGATGCCTCAAAATGATGATGTGTTTGCTGTTGATAGCGTGCAGGACTGTCGTTCTGAACTCCCCAACACCCCAAACGGATGATAATTACAATTGCATACATTTTAAGTAGTGACCTTCACCCAGTTAGTGTGTTAATGGATGGGGCTGTAGCTCAGACAGACTCTTATGTGGAGTTGTTATTATGGGACAGATTAAGCTATAGAAAGCCCTTTTAAGAGGCCAAGCAAAGACGGATTTGCTGTTGAGAGTTCAGGCTTCTCTTTAAACAACAGTCAGGGAAAATTCTGGTTACTCTTCAAACATTTAACTGAGCGGCACAATGCCGTGTGTGTGATAGTGCATCAGGACATGGACTGGCTGTTGATGGGGATTACTTGGATATTATAGGCCAGCTCCTCGGGGGATTTAAGTTTAATTAAAGACGGTACTCATTAACTCATCAGTGTTCCACCTACAGTATAGTGGCCTTTTCATCTCACCACAATATTGTTCTGCAGGGGATTGTGGGCCATGTAAATTAATAACCAGTGGCTGATAGCATATGATGAATCCTCTAACAAAACGCTGCAGAGTATTTTCTTTCTGGGGAAGAATTCATTCACCATAAATTCACTGTTTTTTTTGTAAATATGGACGTTCTATCCTGTGAGGACGAATATAACAAAACAAACAGAACCAAAAGTCATTATCCAAATATTGATTGAAGCCTGAGGCTGATGGCTGACCTGAGATTATGACTGTGAGAGCAATATTAAACAGTCAGGTGAAATTGGATCCAACTATGGTTCAGGAATAGGTCACATTGAAAATATTGAATTATGTCGAATATATCATGTATCAAAACATGTTTCCAATTATGTTTTGATCGTGGTCTGAATGTAAAATAATTCATTCATTCATTTACATTGAAAGCTAGTGTCTGATGTTTTAAATGATAAATCATTAACACACGATTTCATCATTTAAACCTGCGTGTTTGCTGTAAGAATATAGATTTAATTGTTCTACAGTTGAACAGAAATGTTTCAGTACATTTTGTATGTTTTCCAGCTTCTGACTCCATCTTCCTCTGTCTGTTTCTCCCTGCAGGGCAGTAGTTGGACACAGAGAGCCGCTGCCTGATGATAGTAAAGACAATATCACCATTTTCACCCGAATCCTAGACAGGCTGTTGGATGGATACGACAACAGGCTACGTCCTGGGCTGGGAGGTGAGCAACACTATACGTTAGAGAAATCGCCTACAGAGAGAAAGATTCCAGACTGCTCACTGGGTCGCTGTTTCATCTCTTGAAAAAAAAAAAAAAAAAAGAATATGGATGATTGGGATACATGAAAACGAGCATCGGTCACTACAAGTCCTCATGCATACTTAATGTCTTTTTATGCATGTTGCTGTAAACAACATAAACACATAGAATATTAAAGTAGTACATGTCTAAGCAGTATAATCTGTACTGTACTCACACAGGACTTGACGTGACCAAAGTAATCACTACATATTTCTCCAGCTGACTTAATGGATAGAATACAGTGTTTTAGTAAAAAAGAACAGCTTTTGCAAAATAAGAATAACTGCTTTGTCAATGCAACCAACAGCTGATTCTCTAGATGGACGGGTAAATGTAGAATAAACAAGATTATTATATTTTTATTGATACTAACATTTCTTTGCTAGTTGCTGTAATAATTATCAGACACTAGTTTGCGAGGTGGTTTTAGGCCTCATAAAGCCACTCGATGGTTCTGGTAAATCATGCTTGACATTAGGAGATATGGTAACTCATTCAGACAGCGTACGACACCAGAATCAGTCAGGTTTCTTTGTGCAGAAAATTTGCTTTCCCTTGGGTGGAAGTCTTTGTTCAATCACGCCCAAATGGCAAATAAGCACATATGTCAGTGGAAATCCCTCTAATTGATGCCATTTCATCCAAATATTCGCCCCCCCAAGGACAACAAACTGCATAACAGCAAGCCCACATGCTCAAGCAGGCTTTGCCATTTCCCAGCCAGCCAGCTGGAATGGTCATTTCTGCTCTATTGCTTGCTGCTGGAGCCACAAGCGTGGCTACCAGGCTGCAGAGCCACCAGGCTGGATGACCTGGGCTCCGTGGCAGCAACCAGAAATGAGGAGGCAGGCACAAGACGTTAATGTCATATTCTGCCTCTGTGCGGACGTTCGCATGTCCAAGGGCAAGGAGTTGGTGAGGCCTGCACCGCTCAGGGTTTACAGTTGTGAAGGTTTTCCTTTTAGTGCGCTGACTGAATGTGCAGAACTGCGTGGTGCAGGGAAACATAGCAGGCTTTTCCACTAGGCCCGAGAGGTTTATACAGGCTCGACAGGCCAGCGGAAAAAAAAAAAAAAACACAGGAGCAATCACATACAGGATCAACATGGCCTCCACCTCGTGCTCTCTAATATTTAGGAAATACTCACTGAGCCACGAGCACTGGTACAATTAAAACTGAAATAATTCTGGTTAGTTGAAAAGATCTTGATTTGAAAGTTGAACACATGGTTAGACATGCTCTTTGTAGTGTGTTTACTTGAATTTATGTAGTTACATGCACTATGATAGATTTCATTTCATTTTTAAGAAGGCTTATTATTATTGTAAACCTATTAGATTTTTCAAATTTTTAAATTGTGTTTTATTCATTAAAAAGCAAGATGGCCGCATTTCAAATGATTTTTTTCTTTATGTTTTCATTCATCATTTGTCTGTATTGTATAGAATATTGGCATTGCCTTGTGCTGTTAAGAAGCCAAAGTATTTCAGAACACTTTTTATACTTATACTTCTGAAACTTATTATATAGCTTTTAATGCAGATACTTGAACTTGACCCCACATGATCTGCAATGTGGAGCTGAATAGACTGTTGTCTCTGCCTACAATGCAAGCAATACTCAAAACACTATGGATAGTTCAAGTGTAAATCGAGTTGATTATACATGTGCTGTTCCCTGGAATAGCAGGACAGCATGGAACAGCAGGCATTTTGTGTTGCAGGTGGATCTACATTCATCTGATTTGTCAAAATGTGAAATTACAAGACTTTGGTTATTAACCTGCAGATCAAAAGATTTTGGAACTCAATATCTACCTGCAAGGGGACACACCAGTTGGGGCCCTCCTTAGTCAAAGTCAAGGGCCTCAACATGTGCACGAACGAGACTGCCTCTCCCTCCTGTCGGCCACCCCCCATGCCCCACCACCCACGGTTCTGCTGAGAATCAGTCATGTGGGCCGGCATCAGACAAATAGACTGGAGAGAAACTGGGGAACAACGTTTAATTTCATTTTCAGCTGCATCTATTAGCTCTGCCCTATGCTCTGGTGCATTGTTGTAAACAGAAACGGGGCAACTCATTCTGTCCCCCGCCTATGCCTGCCATGCAAACTGCTGACTTGGTGTTGTGATAATCACGTATTTGCAAGAGCTATTTGTGTCACAGGAATGATTAATGTGGAAGTGGATCTCCTCTCTCGAGGGGGCCCTTTGCCGAAAGATTGGAGACTTCACTTGTGGGTGGTCGCTTAGATCTGGGACACAGTTAGAGCCGAGGATCTATTCACTTTTGGAGAAAGACCTCATCACTCTCTGGTTGTTGCACCAGTGGGAGCAGCCATTTGTCTCGCCAATGGCCCGAAAGCCTGCTTTACACATTTGGCCCTGAGGAGCTGATTCATCCCACACTGTGGAGGGCAAATTTTGATCAGTCACGACTTTCATATCAGGCCATACTTAATGCTGTATTGAAATCATTTGTGAAGTTTGTGGGAACAGTTATTCCACAGCTCGTAAGTCCTGACTAACTTACTGTATCATGATCAATCTGATCTTCGTGAAGTATTGAGACTAATTTATAAATCATGGTGACACAACAAAAGCAATGATACATGCAATTATAATTAAAGAACCACAGTGGCCCTGGGAATATACGGAGCAGAAAAGTCTTGTAGCACTTGTGCCAAGTTCATACTACAATAGACTACATCATGCCTAATGTGATCATAATGTGTGCACAGAATTGTGTAATGGCAGCAAAGTGTGCCCATTATTTGAATAAGAAATACACAGACCGGCATCCTAATGCTGAGCTGCTGCGTTTTATTCCTGAGCCAGTGGTCCCCTGGGAACTGTTAAATGTTTTTGGGGCAGGCTAACTAAAATTATTTTGGGTCAAAAGGGATGTCTTCTCTCCAAAGATACAGACTTGGGCCTGGCCCAAAGCAGATTTTATGCTGTAGTGGACAAAATGTGCTTGTGAGCCAAACAAATGGTAGTTTTACTGAACTAAAGACTTAAAAAGCGTCTGTGAAGTTGCTCACAGCAACATTTTTGCCCCTAAATTGAGGCTGTAAAAAAAAAAAAAAAAAGCCCCTCCTGGGCCAAATAGTTGGAGTGCTATAACCAATGCTTGAGTCTACATTTTAGGAAACACTGTTGGTCCGGCATTACGTTCTTAAACCTGCAATCTGTGGCACAACAAATTTGACATTTGGCTTTTGACAGAATGATGCACAAAGACAGCTCGAATCCAGGTATTAAGTCGTCCACAGGGGCACAAATTCCTCACTGAGCGTGCATAAATCTACAGTTTTCCCTCAGTTTGAAGTGTTCCTCTAACCCTTGATTACAGTTGAATTTTTGCGTGAAGCGGCTTAGTTAAATGCCAACAGGCAGACTTCACCGTCATGTACCCAAACAATCGGCTTAACAAAGACGAGCTGCAGCAAAGCTCTTTGTATGCAGACTGCACTGTAATGTTTTCCGGTCCTCGTTGTCTCTTCCCTCAGAGAGTGTGACAGAAGTGAGGACGAACATCTATGTGACGAGTTTTGGGCCGGTGTCAGACACAGACATGGTGAGTATTTTTCCTCTTCCTCCTTCCTCCTCGCTTTAATCGTTTCTGTGAGTCATCGCATCTCTCAGGTCATCAGTCCATATTCACTTTACTTGTAATTATTTTACTTTGACAAAAGTACTTTTGAACATTTGACAGTGTTTTCTTCTACATTTGGAGTCTGATTCATAGAGTTTCTTCACATGTTACAGCTTGTTCTTACCAGTACAATATCCTTTTGCTTTATTTTCAATTATCAATTATTTATTTAATTTGGTATTTTAACATCCCAAGACTCATTTTTTATCTCTTAACATCTTTTTGCATGTCAGGGACGGATAATTAGTTCACGCTGATTATGAAAACAAAAACGACATCAACCACAACAAAAACAATTCATTCAGGAAATAAGTTAAGTGTATGATAACCAACAACCAACCGACCAAAGCAAACTCTCTCTCTCCTGGATTTTCCTCCCATGTTTGCACCCTCTCTGTGGCCACAGTCTGACAAACTACAGCTATTTTAAACCCATATTTCCATTGTACTCAAAGGAAGCTGCTTTCTGCATGAGGCGTTCTACCTGTCCACTCGATGTTGCTCCTACAAACTTCCTTACAGATGATTTTGACATTGTTGGTCCTGGTAATTTATTTTCTGTACATTGTTATGTACTGGCACATTTTCCTCAACTATTTCTGGAAAAACTTGAACTGGATAATATTAAAATTGAATATCACAATATTGCTTACTTAATAAAATGGGCAACCCTTTAGTTTGACAGTTAGTGTTCATCATTACTAATGTGATTTGCTACTGGTTATCATATAGGTATCAGCCATTAGGCCATACATTGCTAATTGAAGCCTGAAGAGTCAAATAACAAATCAAAAATCAATCAATGGTAGAACTGTA
Source organism: Holacanthus passer (assembly GCA_025331565.1). Lineage (NCBI taxonomy): Eukaryota > Metazoa > Chordata > Actinopteri > Pomacanthidae > Holacanthus > Holacanthus passer. The sequence goes on from JAFREQ010000005.1 coordinate 10,247,533, forward strand.
GTCTTTACCAGCAAGAAAAGAAGACATTTATATCATGACGTTCTCTTACAACAACCAAAATATCGAAAACCATTTTGGACAAACTCGCTCTTAGTCAAAGCGCTCTCTTTAAAACAGCTATATTCTGAACAAATCCCATTGGATGACCTCCTTTAAAACAGCAGATGCCGGAGATGGTTCATGCTTTGTCTTGGGACCTTATGCGGCATTTGACATATTTGATCATGCAGCTCTAATTGACCGCCCTGAGCACTGGGTTGTTTCTCCGGCTCAGCACTGAGCCGCCTCGACAGCCTGTATGACGCAGCACGAATGGTGGGTTTTGGAGAACTCGAGTTTTTTGGTCTCACTAGAGGGCTGCTTGATTTTGTCCAAGTCTCTGCACATAAAGTTCTCTGGTGTAGTTTGTGTTTCGGCTGTCGGACTCAAACTTTACGTGAGTCGATGAGGACCTTGTAGTCTTGTGTTAAGGTAATTCCAGTAGTATTAATGGGAGAAGGAAAAAGTCTGTTAAAATACACCATTGATGAATTATATGTTCTGCAGGTACATTACCGTCAGCTATAGATGCAGGCAGATTTGATTGTCTGCCTAAAGACAAAAGGCTTTGTTATCTGTTGTAGAAGATACTGAAGATTAAGTCCATTTCATGCTTTATTGCTCATTATATGATTATTTAAGGGCCACAGTTTTCAGTAAAATGTCGATCATTTCTAATGAGTTTTTCTGGATGGATTACCTCATTAGAAGACAAAGGTCGTTGTTTGTATTGTGTAAGACATTATGTAATTGTCTGACAAATGTTTCACCCCTCAGTGGTGTTTCTGGTGTCTTATTGAGCCCATACAGTCTGGGCTCTCGTATATGACGCAGGAAATAACATAACTATCTGATTATGTGAGAATCCATTAATGTCTCAGTCACTGTACCAAACTTGAAGAGCTTCATGTCAAGTAACACAACTTGTTGAAGTCAGGTCTTAGCTGTGGCAGAGACCATATTCACTACTGTGATCAATGAGCTTGTACCATTTCCCAGCAATTCACAGACTCACAAAGCAGGCAGCTTACATTGTTTAGCCATAGTAATCAATACTTATTACATTTACCATTGTACATTAACTACACTGGAATTCTCGAGCGTGATTAATTGTAAAGCCTGGTTCTGCTGCTTCTCTGCTGTTTCTCAACCTCAGCTTTCAGAAACTGATGGATGCTCATACTTCTGTTGATTCACTGTATACTATATGTAGCACATCTGTACTGTACAATACAACCAGGGACACGTACAATGAAAGAGCTCCATGAGGTGATGATTCAGCGATTGAACTCGCTAAATCTTGTCTTTCCACACCTTTTACTACAGTAACTAAAACTGTATTGACCTCTCTCCCCCTCAGAGACAGACTTTGTAAAATTGCAGTTTCCTTTCATATTTAGTCCTTAATATAGTTTGTTTATCTTGAGAGAAATACTTCATCTGTCGGTGCTGCATAGGTTTGGCTGTTTGTTGCAAACACTCTCTTTTTTAATTAACATTACTACAATTGAAAAACACGAATTCTGACTGGTGCCGCTGGTGATATGTGATGTGTCTGTTCTGGTGTTTGTGGATCTGGGTGTGGTACCGAATGGTGCTAGAGTTTGGATTTGGAGTTGCCACGTGCCCAACACAAATTTCTCCTAAGGGAGACAATAAAGGCTTTAGTAACATGGATGGATTAATGAACGGGTCAATCAAAGAACTACTAAAAGATTCAAAACAAGATGCACAACAAGACGTAGCTATTAATAATAGAGCACCATTTACTATTCCCAAGAGCACATCTTTATTCTATTAGTCTCAACACATTTTTACTCCTTTTACAAACCCCTCTTTAAAACTGTGCCCCAGTCTGGCCACTCCATCCCCATTCAAAAGTTTCTCGACCCGTCCCTGCCTTTATGAGACCAATTCTGCCATTCTGAAGATACAGTATGTTGAACTTGCATTGAGAGAGAGTGTTAGCTCTCTTCCTTTATTACAGTAGACAGTGCTTTATCTTTCTCAGCAGATATCACCTTTAGGGTCTCTCGAGGCTCGATTCCAGTCCCAATTTTTTATCCTCTTCCCATGCCCCACTTGGCAACATCATGAATCAATGGCAAAAGGCACAGGGTACAGTCCGTGGCGCGCACGATGGCTGCACAGGACATGGCAACCCACTTGTGGTAATGTTTTGATCGGGGCCAAAGTTACTGAGGTCACAGCAGGTGTTCTCTGTCTGCTGTCAAAGGCAAAAACAGCTGTTGTTCGGTTTGACTGTTCTCGGATGTGGAAACACAGCACCAACATATTGATTTTTTTTTTTTTTTTGCGTTGCTCAGTCAGTTTTAGATGATTTCAGGATTTCACTGTTCATTACCCAGGTAGGACTAGCCAGCCCCAGGCTATGCTGCATTTTTTTGGTATATGCACATGAACACTGCATAAAGGCTTCAGGCATTTCCTTTCAAGATTCTTCACAGTCTAGCCTCAAAAGATGATCAGACTTTAGCCTTCAGGAAGCATCACACTATGAAACAGACCGTTCTGTATCATGTGAAATATCTATGCTTTGCAATATGTGTAGATTACATGCTTGTCTTTATCTTGTACATCTGTGACACACAGGATGTGGTATGAAAAAAAGGTCTAGCCAGAACCTTCTTTTTCTGCAAATGAGACTAAATTTTGTGTATCTTGGTTCAATGTGTTGTTTACAGCATTGCATAAGTGGGGATTTGTATTTGTGCACTTTGCATTCAGAGCAAACACTCCCACTATCTTCCTCCTACTGGATCTACTAAACTCTACCTTCTCACAGGTAGAATTTGTTGCAGAGCTATTGTATGATATTCACAGGAATAAAACGCTGGTCAGAGATCAGCACTGGGAGCTCTGGGGGAATGAGAGGACAAGGCCGACTACTTTCCAGTACAGTGAGCAAATGTGATAGTAGGCAGCACTAAATAAATAGGTCTTGACTCTGGACTTTAATAATGAGCGGTCTGAATTGCTGAAATCTGTGCCTGTTTCTAAAAGGGAGGGCACCCTCTGGGAGTGAGTGGGTGGGTGAGAGGGTGGTTCAATTTTTCTTTTGAGTTTAGAGAATAACAAGGACTGCTGCATCAAACAGGCGGAGAGCTGGATCAGGTTTACAGATCAGGTAAATGTGTGATGAGGGGCGATTCATTTTCATGATTTTGAGAAAGCATATTTGGGACTTTGAAGACACTCCTCTGGAGTTCTGCTGCTCGGAGACGATGAAGGCAAATCTACAGTAGGTCAGGGTCGTGCGATCGCGTTTTCTGGTTCATGGGTTTCCAGGCTACTGAGCTCAGAATGAGTCGGATGTGTTGTTTGAGTGTGGAGCGGGACAGTCTCGGAGTATTGAGCGTTGCAGTAAACAGTTCTGGGAAACAAAAGCATGGACCAGTTTTCTAGGTCAGTTAAAGGAGAGGAAATAACTAATCCTGGAGGTACTTTAGAGGTGGAAAGAAGCTTTGTAAAATATATCCTTGATGTGTTCACCAAAGGAAAGTTCTGTATGTGAGACAATTCACCAGAGTTTAACAGATTAATTTGGGCCAGCGGTGTAGTCATTAAAGCAAAGTGAGCAAAATCAGCTGCAGGCTGCTGAGGATGTTTTTAACTTAGTCTGCTTCTTGTTATGTTGTTAGTGTGTCATTGTCCGAGCTAGTTTGTTTCCCTCCAGATTCCTTAATGAGTCGTTTAATAAACCTTGTTAACACTTTAATAAGCTTTAAATTGAAGGTGCCTCCTCTCAGTTCGCTAATACACCACTCTTTAAATGCTACCTTTGCTTTTGATACAATGCAGGAAATTGAACCCCAGCTGGCTGATATCAACGAAAACATCAGCTTTTATGTCAGTGTGGAAATGAAAGTAGAAAAATAGGTTCTCCATCATGATTTTTGGCATTAATTAGTTACCTTGATGTAAAAAAAAAAAAAAAAAAAAAAGGCTTGTGTTTTAGATTGAATGGGACAGCGCTGAAGGATTAGAGAATGGAGATAAGCATATTGCTTTGTGAGAGGGGAGGACGAGAGGAAGCACATGCACACTAAGATAGCACTGGATTGTGCTTGCCATTTAATACCAAATCACCCAAGTCAGAGAGTGCTACTGCACAGTCTGCAAAGGCTCTTCTTACCTACACCTACACCTCTTTGAAAATGTGCCATTTTCTAAATTGTTTGGAGCACATTCACCACTTTTACTGCAGGTGACCTTCAATTCAAAATCGGCTGAAGTGCTAAGTTAACTTCACGACATGGATTATTCATAAGTTAGCAACAAGACTAAGAATCTACAGCCACAATAGCAGTTTTGTCAGTTGGCATTAAACACAAAGTACAGCTGAGGATGCTGGGAATGCCACTAATTTTGCAGGTGTTTGCTGATTTTTAATCGAATCAGGTCTGCATTTCAATTTTTCCAACATGACAGCAATCAGCAATCATTCATCCTAAGGAGAATAAGAATGTGTGTACCAAATTTGAGTTTGAATAGTTTTTCATATATTTCACTCAAAACAACAAATGTCAACCCGCTGGTGGCGCTAGAGGAAAAGCTAAGTCTGTAGGATACATCAGCTGGGAAGCATGAACATGTCCAAAAGAGGTAATGCATCCTGTAGATGCACAAAAATTTCCCAACATGTGTGAACAATCTGACCTGCTTGTGGCGCTAGATAACAAGATCTACAAACTTATTAGGATTCACTGCAATCCAATTGTCCATTGTTAAAATATTTCAGCCTGGACCAAAGTAGTGAACCATTGCCCTCGCCCTGGGTCACACCACGAGCATGGCAAAAAAAAAAATGTGGAGCATAAATGCTTGGAGAAACTTAAAACTGAGATCTTCCTAGACAGAGCACACTCTATACCCTAGGCATCTCATCCTTTATGTCGCGTACATCCAGTGGTCCAATTACCCATCTCTGTAACATCAAGTGTCCCAGAAATGTCTGCTTCTCGCTCACCCTCAGGGCTACTTGTTCAGCCTCCACTTGGACCCCAATACGCTACATCTGCCTTTAGTGTCCCACTGTTGCCACAGGAGGGAAGATAACTGCATAATCGGAGCGAAACCCGAATATTAGGCCAATAACAAGGCGCGTTGCTCAGAGTCGCCTTTCAGCGCAGCAGATTTCTGCTGTGTGTCACACCAAGAGCCAGGATGTGGGTTTACGATCTTGATGTTGATCTCTGTTAAGTAGGTGGGTGTGTTTCTCTACCTCGAGCCACCCCTTTCTCATTTCCTCTCGCTGATTTTTCCCGTTTTTTTTTTTGTCTGCCTATGGACTCGCATCTCATTCACATGTATGCAGTGTCACAGCACATTTACCTTTTTCATGGTGGGATTTGACAGGTCTGCTCTGATGAGATGGGAAGCGATTGAGGCTGTCGCAGGTACTGTGGCGAAGCTCGCGCCGACAAAAGACGTCAGTGATGCTCTGATCTCACCGGGGTTTCATAATAACATTTCGGGAATATCTGAGTTTTTCAGCGCGGAGCCATGTGCTTAAAATTCAGGAAACTCAAACACCGAAATGCCTGAGCGGTTCAAGGTCTTTTGAACAGAACAGATGGAGGTTTGTGTTACTGAAATTTGAAGGTGAACTCCTTGATTCTGCATCAATCATGTTGACCTTTTTCAAAGACTTGCAAGCCCAATTAAAGCCCTGTTCAGGCAGATTTAAATATTTGTGTAAGAAAAAACTGGACTCTTAAAATAGCGCTTAATTATTTTTCACTTGCCACACTGGTCATGTTTACTGCTTGTTGTTTACTGCTTTCAGTCGAGGCTGATTATATTCAGTGATGCACATACGAACTGATACGTGTGCATGCGTGACAAAAATCTGAAATGCCTCAGTTGTTTCAAAATGCAGCTTTTTGAATCAGGCAGCAACTGTGAATGGTCATTGTACATTTCTCATCTACATGCATTTCTTGTCAAGACATTTGGCTCAGTGAACTAACCTACTATGGGAGAAAAAAGCAACAGATATAATAGGTGCAATATGTAAGAATTGGCCACCTGTCAAAGGTCACTCCAAACAAATAGCTGTGAGTAACAGCTATGGCTGTACCTACTAGTTGCAGTTAGATAGCTAGCTCACCTGGCTGTGCAGCTAGTGGCCTTATTAGCTGACTCAAGTCTACTGGACTGGAAGCTCAGTACACTGGGGAAGTGTTGGTGTTTACACTGCAGGCAATGGAACCAGGCTCAACGGCCGGACCAGGACCGAACACAGCCTCCGAGACCGGCAAACCCCAGCTTGACGACAGGGAACACAGTGCCGAGGTGGATTACTGAATGTGCGTCTGTGTGCACAGATGGGGCTGCTGTCAACGTTGGTTTTACGATGACATCGTACCAAAACTACTCAACTGGTTGTGGCAGCAAATACGAGCGATACAGATTGTTACTCCAACATCAACAAGGTGGTTAAATTGTCTCTTACAACCTGCCTCTGAGCAGTGCAGCATGTGAGAGGAGATTCTCACAGCTCAACATAATAAAACCCAAGTGCAGATCTCATCTGTCACACACTCGTCTCTCAGCCCTGATGCACATTCACCTGTCAAAGAGGAGCACAGAGGCGTTTGACCCAAAGCCAGCTGTTGACCTGTGGATGGAGACAGCTGGTCAGAGGATCAACCAGGAAAAGCCTGAGAGGTGCATCTTCATTATCTACCATGCAGGAAGTTGAAATGGAGGACAGTGAGGGAGATTGTGTTTATTAAGATCATGCTTTGTATGGAGTGATTACCAAACACCAAATGTGCACCCCTGATTATATCTGTGGAACTAGATGTTGGTGTGGCACAATGTTAAAACATGTTTTAAACATGTTTACACCTCAGAGCTGCAGAAGCTGGCGAGCGCTGAAGATAATTGGAGCTGGTATGGGATTCACAGCTCATTGCATGTCTTGCACAGGTTTCCCTCCCAGCAGGGGAAGGTGAACAGCACACAAGAAGCGAAGCGAGAGAGGATAATTGACAACCCAAGAGCAGGATGGATTTGTAATTAAGACATTAATCAAATCTTTGACTAATCATTACAATACCCACAGTGTGGAATTCAGAAGAGCAAGATTGAATGAATACGCTGCCTCCAGGAAGTAGTCTGTGTCACGACCACACCAGCTAATCAGAATGTTAGATCTGGTCTGCTGTGTTACTGTCAAAAACAAGACATCACAACATATATCACACATAACATGTCTGCACATTAATTGGGGAAACAGCTCTCTCGCACAGTATCATATCTTTTCAGGGGCACTTCATCAAAGCTGTCAAGCCAGTCAGCTAATAGAGATCAACAAAATGTGTGCATCATGTTGTAGCCAAGTAAGAACACTGGATAATGAGTTACTGTGCAGAAATAATCAGAAATCTCAGGGACTCGGACCGACTTGTTCTGGCCTCAGATCTGACATTGTGTTTTTGTTATACATTTGGAAAAGAAAAAAAAATTAATTTAAAATGGCAGATTAAGCTGATAATTCATTGAAATACAGAGAAAAAGCTTGCACACGGGCTGTAAAACCACGAGAGATCAAATGCCTGAAATAAGCCGTATGGACTAAAACATCCGGATCTGTTGAGTAAAACCAAATTAAAACTAAAATGTGATCTAATAACTAAATGTTTAGAATTTAATGAACTCATTAATTTAAGATAAACGGCCGCATTAATATTCTATCAGATATTAGACACAACCTTCCTGCCATTATCAGAGAACCAGACGATGTGTCGTTTTTTAACGTCTAGACTCATTTAGCCCGGGCTGCTGAACATCCTACCTTAACTGCACCTTATCAGCCTTTCCTATCATTTTCCTCATTTCCTCTCATTCTCATCATTTTCTGACTAATTCAGCCGCGCAATTGGCTGCTTCTCTCCGCCGCTCTTCTTCCACCCAGACGCACACTCACATATGAGCAAAGGAGACATTTGTGTGTGCGTGACATGCTTGTTCTTTCTCATTTCTTGAATCGCTATTTTTATCTCTTTGTGCGTCCTTTTCCTGCAAAGCACTGCTGTGGCAATCCTACAGTATTTACTCAAAGTGTTCAGTAATTAACCTCCAGTTGAAAACATTAGAGACCCATTTAGTTATGGCATATAGGACGATGACAGTGATTTCTACATCATTAAACACAGGGACTGTTTTGCCTAATTCATTCCAGTATAGTGGCCTCAGCACTGCATGTGGCAGAAAGGAGCGGGTATGGAAGACTCATACTGGGACTGCCCCTAAAAGTCAATGATTTGAATCATCAGTCAAGAAGACACCGAGTCCACTTGCATTTTGTCAGATGAATCAATGCACTTGTGTTTTTCAGCTGCGCCGCTGTACGCAAAGCAATGCAGGAGCAACAGCATGGTGGGCTGTAAACTTAATAAACCAAGTCTCAAATTGACCGCAAACCACAAAACTAACTGTGATGAAAGCAAAGATGGGTGAAACAGAGGGCAGGTTGATGCCAGGCAGCGGAGGCAGACCAGAGCAACTCCAACGCTCCAATGCTCTGCTCCAGTGTCAGTGAAGTCTGCCACACCACTTTTGAACCGGACGACGGTACAACCTTCACTGCCATCCACTGTGATTGACTCCTGGGCTGACAGTGGCATCAGCAGGAGAGACTCTCTGTGGTGCGCTGGGATTTTGTATCTGAACTATGAGTAATGACATATACTTTTATTTGACTGTATGGAATCATGTTTTTATATCACAATCTTACACAATTAACATGATGACACATGTAGGCTGATATAGGAGTTGAATGTGATGCTGAGCTGAGCAGGGGATTGAATTAGAGGCGTATGTATTTTTCATATTTGTAGGTAAGCTGTAAGAAGTGTAAGAAAACACCAATAATTATGTTGAGTGTTTATAATAAACAAAACATATTTCTAGATGAGAAAACGTATGAACCAATGAATCACAAGCACATGACAAATCAGTATAGCCTCCTGAAGACGACCCCCCTCCCCTCGGTCTGAAGTGCTGACTGAGTCGACTCTGAAAATCCGGATTCAGGCAAGTGAAATGAAAAACAGAGTATAACAGCTGGATTTAAGCAGAAATACGTGTGTGCTGCCTGTCTCATTATTCTGACAAATCCATATGGTAGCCCAACATCATGTGTCAGCAAGACAAATAGACCTCTGAACAAATCTTGCATCACATGCAGTTGTCTTTTATTGATTTTTAAATGCCTAAATATATAATCCCTATATACCATGTTGCATTTGACTATGTTAATGTGGTCGAAATCATCATCAGTGAAACTAATGCCAATGGATTTTCTGATTGCCAGATAGTTAATACAAAAAAAAAGGAACATTTTTGTATTGAACAGCCAGATCTGATGCAACTGACAAAATTCTGAATCAGGGCCAGTCCTCAATCCTATTGCGCTGCATTAAGGGTAACCTGATTTAACTTCTCCTCTAAGACGCCTCCACCTCCACTGAAGCTTACAGTATGTGAAAGCATAGTGGACGTGTGTCTGCAGAGAGAAAGACTGCACCATCAAAAGTGAAACAGTTTGGGGTAAATCAAATTTCAACCTCACAGTTATGAGGGACATTTATTGTGAAACGTCTACAGCTGGCTGTTAGTTCATCAAAAGAATATTAACCAATAAAACTTTGATGAATAATCTCTTAAACCTGAATTAACTGGCCACTTGGGAGTAACGCAAAAAAACTGTAAACACAACACTGGCACATTGGTACCTAATAAATTTCATAAGGCAAATTTGTCAGCGAGCAGTTGCTTATTTACACATCAAGCGCACACGGAGCAACATTAGCATTCAGGTGGAGTCGTGTTCGTGTGAGACCAACGTTCACTGTTATTTTAAAAAACGGAGAGCGTTTATCTTTGCTAAATGCTCCACTGTGTGGTTGTGCTCCAACTTGTCTGTCTGCCATTTTCTGCTGGGCAGGACGTGAACAGTGGGTTTGTCAGAGCTTTGTGGCTGGACACAGCTGCCTGCTGCAGCTGGAAACGATGGTGCTGAAGCAAAACTGAAGCTGCAGGCCAGAAAACCAAAACAATGAGCTCAAAGACACTGAAACGCTGCACACAACTGAGGGGAACCGCAGAGCGAGGTGATAACTCTGTGGGTTCAGCACTATGAGATGCTCCTTTGACATACGCCTAGTTATTTGATCCATCTGAAAATACTGATTGTAACAGCTTTATGTAATTTATCATGGAAAAAAAACTGACTGCACAAGCAATTTGTACACCTTGTGCTCTTGAAACTTGTAATTGGTATTTTGCACCATTTTCATGAAAATTAAAAAAACAGATGAATTAATAATAAAATAACCCTTTTTGAATCCCTGGATAACTACATTGTATTGTTATTTATCCAGTTGTCAGGTTTAGGATTTCATTAAATTTAGGTCATTTGGTAATCGAAGCAATATCAATAGAAATAGTAAGAAATGCTGAATCTGTATGTAGGTTTGTTCAGTGCCGAAAGACACATACAGCTTATCTTTCAATCCCTCCAGGGACTGTTGAGATATGTCATTCTTCCCTCTCCCACATGTGCTGAGTCTCTACTATTCTTTTAATAAAGGCAGGAGAATAATACCAAAAACATGTTTACAGGCATAAAAAAAGGCATCTGTATTTTATTTGTGAAGGATGATTCTGTATTCATGAATCTATTTGTAACGCTGTCATTCAGGTGCCGTGAATGTGTTTTAAAGTGTCATTTAAATTACAGTTGTTTGCTACAGTAAATCTATTCATGATCCTCGCAGCTATATAATAAAAAAAAAAAAAGAGAGAGAGAGATTTGAAAACTACTGCTGGGTAGAAGCTCCGCTCTGTCTCCTCTGTCAAGGAGAAATCAATCACTCAGTCCCTGGAGGAACACCAGCTGGCATTTGAACTGATTGTGCCATTTGGCCCTGTGTGGAGATTGACTATGCTTTTCCACATCCCTGTCTTTCAATCTTCAAATTATTTCCCTGTTTTTAACGGGAGATTTCTGTCCAAAGGAAGCAAACAAATGATGGCTTCGCCCAGTTGGGCCAAAGCACACTATTCTCTCTTTATTCATGGCTGGATGTTTTACATTGATTGGGATGAAATTTGGCAATGTTGCTGGATCTCATAAAGAAAAGACAAGAGGACTAAAGTGCATAACGTAGTGTTTAACTGTGGTAATGGAGATTTAAATGGTCCTGGGTCTCTCTGTGCCAGGACAGAAGAAACTTTCTTGTGGGGTTGCTGGAAAGTTTTGGTTGAAGATACACAGGACACAGAACAATAAATCACCATATAGTGTGTGTCCTAGTGTCCGCTCGCGTTCATCAGTCTTTCCTGTGACCTGCGGAGTCCTTTGTTGTCGGCGCTGGGCATCTAATTCATGACCAAGCTTCAATGGGGTATAATTAGCATAAGAGTAGATAAATTGCTTTTTTAGCTCTGTTAGATTGTGGAGAGTGTAAACACTTTAGATATTACTGCACAATTAAATGAGGAACATGACTCAATAGATGGAAAAAAGAAGAGTGGTTTGAGGGACAAAGGATGTTTGTCACACTCTTGCCTTTATCTGTCTGCGATGCTCTCTGTGGGCTTTATTAAGAGCCCTGTTGTGAGCACCAATGCCATTTTTTTTGGATACTGTAGTTATGCAGGCCGCCAGGAGGTCAATCACATCAATTAGCCGACGTCCCTCCTGCGCTGCTCAGAGGAGCCCTGTTGATGTGTTGATTGGAAGCTGTACACCTCTCCCGCTGAGGATGATGCCTTCCTGTTGTTAAAGCCACTGAGAAATGACTTCATGAGTTTTTTGCTCAGGGAGAAGCTGGTGAGCTGTACAGTAACGCGAGCCCTTTCGCCGCAGGAGCAAAAAGCACAAAGAGAATTAAAGAGAAACACATCCGGAGTGCTTTTATTGATCACCGATAATGTGTAGCGTGGCGTGAGATGCAGACGGCTTACTTCCATCTCGCTCTGTTGACACGGCTGCGGCCGGTCTGCACAGCCACCGCCGCCGCACGCAGCTGATGAGGGAGGTCTGTTGTTGCTAGGACACCAAGTCCTATTGAATGAATAATGTGAAATAAATTCCTCCTGACTGGCTACTTCCTGCATGCATTTTATTTTATTTACTTTTCGTGTGTTGGTGACAACACAAAAAGTCTTTGTTGCATATTAATAAAACATGAAACAGATGTATTACAAGGTTTCTCGCTGAGGCTCATTTGTGTCCCAGTCCATGGTTCGGCTTTGAAACAAACACTGCATTGTTTAGTTAGAGCAGTAATTATATGATACTGGAATACATCATTTAAAAATATAACATACTCTAATAACTGGTATGACATGTATATTAGTATCCTGTTGGATAGAGGATGCGTCCATGTGCTGGCAAGTTTACATTTGTTTTTCTGTTAAGGCTGTTTTGTTGTTGACAGGTAAAGCTCATTATTATTATGAGTATATTATATTATATTATAGTAGTAGTATAGCACCTTACAAGAAATGCAGCAAATAAGGTGGAAAATAAACAATAGTAAAAATAAGACAAAGATGCATAAAAACAGGGAGGATGGAAATAGAATACAGAGAAATCAGAGCATCAGATGGTAAATTAAACCTATTGAATAATAAAATCAGGTCAAATACGATATTTTAAAAGAAGCGCAGCTGTTGCATAAGTGTGAGGCAAAGTGCAAATGGGATTTTCAGGCCTGTATCAGCAAATTCAGAGCCAGTTAAAGGCTAAAGTAAAGACTCGGGTTTTTAGCTTTTGCAAAATATTTAGCAAGCGGGCTTCCCTGATATCTGTTGGTAGTGTGTTCCATAACTTTGGGGCATAATTAGGCTGCATCTCCGCTTTTCTTTCGACTGTTGCTGGTAACGTCCAACAAACCAGCAGCAGATGATCGTTGTGTTCTTGCAGGCTGATAATGAACAAGGGACAGATGGTAAAGTATGGCACACACCTGTGTAGCTCTTATTATGAGCTATAAGTTTCACATACAGCTGCCACAAGTGCTGATTCCACATTGTTTTATTTGCTTGTCACCTTTTTTGTTAATTTACTATACAAACTAGAAAAAAAAGATATTTAGTTTAGTCGAATTTTCTTCTTTTTTGGATTTTTTTCCATTTATATAATTTGACATAATTTGAGAGTCAGCGTTTCGTTTTTCCTTTTAACCCTTCAGACGTGTACCTCCATGTAATCAGTGTAAACTCTTGTCCTGCCAACTAATCTTTTGCACCGTCTCCCCTTCAGGAGTACACCATCGACGTCTTCTTCCGCCAGAGCTGGAGGGACGAGAGGCTGAAGTTTGACGGGCCCATGCAGGTTTTACCCCTCAACAACCTCCTGGCCAGTAAGATCTGGACCCCTGATACTTTTTTCCACAACGGAAAGAAGTCTGTGGCCCACAACATGACGACTCCCAACAAGCTGCTACGACTAGTAGACAACGGCACGCTTCTCTACACGATGAGGTGAGCCACAATATCAACCTCTGAAAAGACAGTCTGCATCCATGTTAGTGTCTCTGTAAGGCTGTACTTAGTAGTTCTGAGCTCACAATGATAAAGCCTTCATGCTGATGATTAGCAGGTAAAATGTGAGGCATGTTCACCATCTTCATTTAGCAAATCAGTATTTGCTAATGAGGACTAAAAACAAAGAACAGCTGAGGCTGGCAGGTATTGATGTTCAGTACATATACAAATGAATCTTTAACGCTGACTCTTCAAACTGCACTGACTACACTGAAATTGTCACTGACTGAATCGGTAGCTGTTAACAGTGGAGATCCTCACTGGTGACTGAGGACTCTGCTGTCAGCTCAGCTGTCACTCACAGGACGTTACAGCCGGGTTCAAAGCTTAGTGAAAGATTGAACGCCTCAGAAACAGTCGCGATAGCTCTGTTGCAAGTACTTGGCCGGCGAGCCATTAACCTTATGAACACTGCTTGTATATATGTTTTGCACTGAAATGCAGGTTGAACAGGTTAAGCATAACTGGGTAATGCAAGATGATGAACAGTGATTTGCTTAGAAAGAACAAACTGGGCTCAGTGACTATATGAATCTCTGAACTGGAATAAACGAAATGATTCAGTTGAACATGATTTGTAATTTCCACCTCTAGTAGAAATGTCATTTTTTTGTAGTTGTATTTGGTCACAAACCGAAATATTGGACAAACTGATATTTTGACCTGCTGATGATGCTGAAGAAAAAGTCAGGGGGATCACCAGAGTTATTACAGTTCACCCTGAGTGGGATGTGAATATCTGGGCCAAAATTTAATAGCAATTCCTCCAACAGTTGAAACATTTCACTTAAAACCACATACGTGAACCTCATGGGGATAAAGTCATGGGATTAAAAAGAAAGTTGCAGTGAGTCAACAACTCTGTGAATAATCACTTGATCAAAGGTAGCCACTGGGCGTGTGTACACTGTAAATATCAGTCAGTGAGTATTATTATCTGCAGGACCAGAGCAAAAATAATCTATTTTCCAATCCATCAAATCACTGAATCTGTCACTCAGCCTTCACAGTGCCTTTGCATCAGAGCCTCGAATCACTTGAAAAGAAATATAAATTTATGATGCTCTTCTGCAAGGTCAAAATTGATTTTCAAGGGTGAAAATTAAAGAGTGAAAGAATTTTATTTTGCAGTCCCACGTGAGTCAATTTGATGCGGCTGCAGTTCTGCCAAGGCCAAGAAAGACATCCAAGCTCTAATGGATTATTACAAGGACTGTTGTGTTTACATAACCCAGTAGTTGTGTGGTAAGATAATGAAGATGTGTGGTGAAACAAAGTGTGATAAACCTCTGTCAGAGAAAGCAAAAGCGCCTTTTTGGAACCGGCTAATCGATCATCACAGATTTAGTTTGAAGCCGTTTCTACAAATATTTCAATTCACCTCTGAGCTACCAATCCAAACTTAACTTCTGGAATCTCTATCATTTGTGGTGCATTTGCAACAGAGTATTCTGATCCTGTGGTTTATTTATGGCATTAAAAAAAAAATAATTACTTTTGACCACCTCTATTTTGATCAACTGATACCATACAATATATCATAAGAAATCCTAAGGCTAATTTGCAACATGCTTTTTGTTAAATACTTGCAAGAATTTTGCAAGTGTTCAATTAACGGACTACCTCACCTTCATAATGGAGCTTGGCTGATTAGTATGAGGAGGTCTAAATGAAAATCGGCTGTATTGTTAGAGGCAATGGATAACGCTCCAAAGGGGAGACTGATAACGCCTTTGCCTGAGCACACTTGACAGGTAATAGACTCTGGAATATAAATCCATGTATTTTTATAGGAGAAGTTTAGTCAGAGGTATATAACCGTGGTACCTCGTGTTGATTTACACTCCCCCCTAAACAACTGCCTAAATCCATTTAATCAGCACGTCTCCGGCGTCTGAACTGACAAATGCTGCGAAGGCCCCCACTCTGCAGGATTGCGTCATTATTTTTGAATTGAGGGAGCTGGTATTGTCTGCCAGTGCTGCTGCAGTCTTGTATTTGTGTGAGAGCGTTTACCACTCTCAGTTCACCTCAATTTAACTCCGACTCTGTGCGGTTACTAAAGCACTTCTGCTTCCCTGATAGAGAATATTCATTTGAGAGAAGTTTAAAAAAAGTACTCATCAAAGGCACTGGTGAAGATTTTTGATTAAGACTTTGTGCAAGAATTTATTTATTCTTAAATCCCAAAATTGGACTTCACAGCTCATGAAGCACCAAAAACAAACACAGTCATATTTGGGGATATCCACATCAGAGTGATGAAAGCATTTTCAACAAAATCGGGATCCACTCTTGGAAAGATGCACAACTAGAGACTCACTGCCGTGCAGCCACAGCTGGTGCAATGCTGCCTTAAAGCACAGGCCTATTGAATATTGCTGGATACATGTTATAGTCAATATATAGAAAACTAAATATACCATTTGTGTAGTCTACATCCTTTTTGCAAATGTCCACCACTTTGTTTCCGACTGAAATATCTTAACAGCTATTGGATGGATAGGCATGAAATGTGCTACAGACATTCATGGTCCCCAGAGGATGAACCTTACTGGCTTTGGTGACCCCCTCACTTTTCATCCAGCAGCACCACGAGGTTGACACTGAAAATTTCTGTTTGACCTTCACTGTGTTACTGTTTATGAATAAATACCTGTAAACCTAAATTCCCATCAGCCTCAGCTGTACATTGTGTATAGGGCTAATTAGCAAATGTGAGCATGCTAACATGTCAAACTAATATATCAACATGGTAAACATCATACCTGTTAAACATTAGCTTGCTAATATTTCCATTATAAGCATAATGCCTTGAGCGTTTAGCGTTAAGAACTGATGTGTCTAATTACAGCCTCACAAGCTGCTACTATGTCTGTAGACTCGTATTTTTGTTCCCTTTACACTTAATAAGAAGTTTTGCCGTTGCACAAGGACAGCTCGCTTTGTTGTCTTTGATCAACGTAAGTATAACTCTGCAATCTTTCATTTTATAATTTATTTATTCTTTTGCTTTTCTTTCTGTCAGAGTGTCAGCGCAGCCCATGGAATGAGATGAATTTTGTCAATTAGTTGCCGGTTTAAGTGCTGCATGATCTGCAGCGGTGTGTTGCTCATATTTGATTTATGTTGCATTGCATTCATTTGCGTAGTTACTGAGCCACTTATCAGTAATGAGGCAGCACCAGAGAGCAGCCAAGAGGGTGTAATAAAAGGATCACAGGGTTGTTCCAAGTGCAACGCAAAGGAGCTAATTAGAAACAATAAGTTTGTCTGCAGAAGTGGTCCATGATAGTAGTTTAATACTGTGGCTGCAACAAACTTCAGAAGTTGAACATTCTGCAACATGAAACCATGTTTACAGTTGTAAAACCAAATGAGTCTCATGAAATTACTTTTTTTTCCATCATGCTCTTCATTGAATGTTAAAGTTTAGATGTAATATACACACTACAAAGGCATACAATACATTCAATAACTAATACAAGCAGACAGAAGTGTTCCAGCTATACTCAGTATTTACATTTTACAAATGAGAATTACACATATACTAACTACATTTACTCGCTCAGATATTCTGTTCCTTCCCCGGTCGCTCAAATAACCCGGTTTTGGATTGATTCATGGACCATAAATGTTGTAAGTGAGTCACAATAACCCAGTTTGTGGTCCATTTTATGAGGAACTCAGTCCACTGTTGGATGGTTTTATGGGTTGCTGTTTTGTTTGAACTCAGAAAATGTAATCCCCATGTTGATTAAACATGTATGAGTGAGATAATATGCACCATTGCGTTATTTACTTACACAGTGCATTTTGTGGCTCGGCCATCTGACCACATGAAATAAACTCTGCTGCGCTCCAGAGATTTTTTTTTCTTTGTTGTCAATCAGCTGAGCGCTCGTTTCCACTGGTGGCTACAGGAGGGAGGGGGGATGTCTGTCAATGTGTGTTCTCCCTCCAGTTTTTCCTCAATCATACGCCCTGTGGCTTTAATATGACTGGAGTACTCTGATAGTCAAGCGCTCACTGTGTCATGTAAAAGACATGTTTTGTTTCTGGTGACGGGCTGTGTGTCATGATGTGTTTGCGACGGCCTCTTCAACCGTACTGCCTGACCGCTGGAGTTATTGTCCCTCCCTGTCTCTCCCTCTGCCCCTCTCAGGTTGACCATTCATGCCGAGTGCCCCATGCACCTGGAGGATTTCCCGATGGACGCGCACGCCTGTCCGCTGAAATTTGGAAGTTGTAAGTCAGCCCAGATGGTCACAACAAAAACAGAGTGTAATATGAAATTGCACTGCAGAAACAGTGGTGATTGTTCTCTGCAGGTGTTAGGCGCCTTCCTGTCCTGGAAAAACTTCAAAGGACTCAAACTGCACTCACCACTAGAAATATGATACTGTGGGATAACTGGTATAAAAAGTGTTTCTAGCAAAAATAGTCAACCACTGGCTTGAAGGGTTTTCCAGCAGGTTTCACTTAGGTACAGCAGTGAGCTAAATGCAAACATCAACATGATATATGATGTATAATATATACACACACTCATAATGACAGTGGTAATATGCTGATGTATAGGAGGTCATGTTTACCATGCTCACACACAATTAGAAGCAGTAAAAACAAAGTATAGCAGAGAGGCTGATGGGAATGTTATTAGTTTTGCAGCCATTTGGTCATAAACCAAAGTTTTGGACTAATTAAAATATTGACCTAATAATGGAAGTAGATGAAAATGCAGGCGAACCCCAAAGTCAATATATTATCTGGAACCATAAATGTCTGTCCCAAAGTTTGTGCCATCTGTTCTACAGCAAAGACAGATAAGAGAATAATATAAAAAAAAAAAAAAAAGAAGCCTCATCTGTTGATCTCTAATCCG
The DNA here is from genome assembly GCA_025331565.1 of Holacanthus passer. Classification (NCBI taxonomy): domain Eukaryota; kingdom Metazoa; phylum Chordata; class Actinopteri; family Pomacanthidae; genus Holacanthus; species Holacanthus passer. The sequence goes on from JAFREQ010000005.1 coordinate 10,266,047, forward strand.
TGTTTTCTCCCTGTCGCCCAGACGCCTACACCAATAACGAGGTGATCTACCTGTGGACCCAGGGGGACGAGAGGTCAGTCGCCGTTGCAGAGGACGGCTCCAGGCTGAACCAGTATGACTTACTGGGACACGTTATTGGCAAAGAAACCATCAGCTCCAGCACAGGTACACTCCATGCCAGCCCAGACAGCAGTGTACTCTGAATTCAACCAAAATGTGTGTGTTTGAACAGGCAGAAGATAAGGTCCTAAACCAAACAACAAACCACATTCAGCTGCTCTGCCTGCAGTGTGCACAGGTTGATCAGACAAGCAAAATGTCACAGCTTCCGCTTTAGACATATCAAATTCTATTTCGATGTCATGTGATTTAAGTCCTACTTTGTTAAACTCTCTGACATATACGGACATACAGGCATACTGCACACTGTGTGTTCTCATAAAGTGACAGTCCGCACTTCTCTCCACTGTCAGTCAATTTGGATTCAGCTTGCATTATTTGGGCCCATTGAAAAAAATGATGACTTATCATCTTTAGGGAAAACAATTCAGCATATTTACAAAGATAATATATAGATGTGTGCCAGAGGTAAAAGTCTTATTCCCATTCTGTTTTGGGCTACAGCCCAGAGTCAACTTTAATAAGCACAAAATTAAAAGAAAATCTGCCAGCCCGTGGCGTTGATTACATATTCATCTGATTTTAAATTTTCGTCGTCTCAACTGTAGACCTTTTATCTGTCGCACGTAATCAAGTCACTTTTTTCTTTACTTCCCCTCTGGACGACTTATGGTAGCACTTTAACATGAAGGGATGAAATAACAAGGTGAGGGCTGATGTACACAAGTAACAATGAGACAAGTCACAGCAATAAACTGGGAAAATATAACAACCGCCTCAGACAAAGTGCTGTCATAATATGTCTTAGAAAGAAATTGTAAGTTATTGCATAATTTTGATTGACATCTATCAGGCAAACAACATCAATATAATATTACCAGATTTAGGTAACAGTACAAGCAGACTGGATGAAGTGCTGATTACTGCAAAAGCCTTGGATAAAAGGTTGCTTCAGCGGGGCAGTTGGTAATTACTGAAAGAGTACATAGCTTTACAATGGAGCCACACTGGCTCCTCCAGTTTGGGAGATTTAGCCTCTGCGGTGAATCTGTTTGCTCGTGCGGTTCTCAGGAGGCGCGCCACCGAGTCACAGATTTCACACAGTCACAGACTTCAGTTGTGTTTGGAGACTAAACCGCTATGAAACCTCTTTGTTGGATGGCACTCAGCCTGTTTTCCTGGGAAGCAAAAAGTGAGCTGAGAGCTGTTGAAATAATATCACTTGTGCGACTCTAAAGAGGACACTTTTCCTTACCCGCTTTTTATTGTTGCGCTTTTCGCTGGTTTAACCTTAAGTCAAGAAAATTGAAGAGGTATTTTGAAGGAGCAAGACCAACTAAAGTCTGGCCAAGTACCGAAATCAAGCTGGGGCTGACTTGATTCCTCTCGTAAACCGGTTTAGCTTATGGATGTGGAAAAAAAAATCTAATATCTTTAAAATTTAAACCTAATGGACTCCAGTGAGCCGAGGGAGTGGGGGGAGGATTTGAGCCAGTTCAGCTCTGGTTAGAATCTGCTCCGAAAAAAAACACCTCAGGGAATGAGAGGCTGTTTTTCCACATATCTTTGCAACACAGATTACAGACATGGCAATGAGAGCTGGTGCTTAGGGGAACTGCGAAGTTGTCCATTTGCTGCTGTCTGTGACAAAATCTGAGCTGAAGGAAATGTTCAGTGTCAAGGGTTAGAGCAACGAGGGCAGACGTTCCTCACATCGACTGCGGAAATCTAACTATGTAAAGTAATGCTCCACTGATAATCTATACTTTGAGAGTCATAGGGTTGACATTAGCTTGACAACATTGTACACTGCTCAGTTTTGCAGTTGTAGTCAGACCTTCATGAAGGATCAGGCAACAAACTTTTCATAACCAGCCTACATTTTTGGTGGAGTGCTCCTTTAAGGGTAACATAATCATCAAAGAATTGAAGTGGCAAGGGAAGTTTGTTGTTCAACTTAAATTAATATATTACATACAGCATTTTATAATCTTTACCCCAACAAGATTTTAACTTATTTCTCTGACCGTCATGATATTCAAGAGAGATTTATTGACATTTTGAAAGCAGCGACTTTATGCGACCTTATTTTCCAGATGTGCCTTTTTCTATTAACATTTATACCTCAGCTCAAGGTCTCCTCTGACATCAGTTTTTCAAGTATGTGAGGAGTAGTGCAGACTGCATTGCCAAGACCTTCCAACTCCTTTCACAGAAAGGACAGTCGGATCATCAAATCTGCACCAAAACATTCGACTCAATATCATTTCCACGTTTTCAAATTCTCTTTTCTATGTGTGCTTTTCTGAACTTTTTGTGCACGTCATGCACAAAATCCATCCATGTTTTCATACGGTCTCACCAAGGGACTGGAGACAATCCTATGAGCTACTTTGACGATGCAAGCGCACATGTCAATGTTTTAACTTTAATAATTCTTATTTTGAATATTTCAGCTTATGTTGCTCCCAACTTGGCATAACTGTATTAATAATTATGACCCTGTGTGTCTCTCTCCATCTCTTTCTATGTTTCTCTCCTCTCCCTCAGGAGAATATGTAGTGATGACAACATATTTCCATTTGAAAAGGAAAATTGGCTATTTTGTGATTCAAACCTACCTCCCGTGCATCATGACTGTCATACTGTCTCAAGTCTCCTTCTGGCTAAACAGAGAATCGGTCCCTGCTCGCACTGTATTTGGTGAGTGTTTTTAACCCAACTCAAAAAAAAAAAAAATGCATTGAATGATTAATTGAACATAATTTGGTGGAGGTTTTCGAGGTATGATGTAAAAGCAAATGTGCAGAGCCGCATTTGTTCACATCAGATGATTCAGCAAACTGCAAAACAAGTGGAGGGTTTAAAAAAAGGTTCCCCTTGAAAAGTTCTAATTAACATAACGATATACAAACATAGCTTAGTGCGTTTCGGTGCACATGGGCATGAATGAGTAATTTATTTTTTCCAAAGCTTTTATCACAGTATTGACTTTCCCCTAACTCTGTGACTGCAAACACTAATTAATCAAAAGATAAGTCGAAGCAAAGTTGGGAGGGATAAAATTGGAAACGTGTGGCAGGTGATGGACGAGGTGCTGCCGCTCTTGAAGAGGATGTTCGGCTGCTTTGTCAACTATATAAACAGCACAGCCTGCTTTATGGCCCTGTTTCTCGCTGAGCTCGAGGTAATTTAAAAAGAACCGCACGCATCAGGTTGGACAACAGAGATAATCCCACCAAAGCTACCACGGACTCTTAATGAGGGTCAGATCACATGTTTGCAGTGGAACAAAATAAATCAGAGGATCAAATTCTTACTGTTTAGTCTTAGAAAAGAGTCACTTAATAAAGAGGGAAAACCCAAGCTTTTATAAGAATCTTATATAATACAAACAAGGTGTCAATGGTATTATTTAAAAAGATGTAAGCTACATAAACTTGACTGTGTTATCCTCCTATTGTACTGTGAATAATAAAAGATTCAATTTGTCTGTCTCACATCATCCATGTTGAGAACATTGTGTCTGCTTAGATTAACCCACACTCAAAGATGAGATGTAATTTGCCATTCTTCTTTTGATTGTTGTAGAGTTGCATAATCTGTGAAAGTGCCCCTTAACCTGTGTTTGTCGAATAATTAGCATTTTGATTTGGAAATGACGCACACATGCACACGAAGAAGCGCGCGTTGCACAATAGATGCCGAATAGCAAGAGGGCACTTTTCATCATGTTGGTGAGGAAATAAAACTGTCCCGGCCACCTCCAGTGTTCTCGTGTATTCTTCTGGATAATCACAGCTCCTTCAGCTCACACACACACACACACACACACACACACACAAACACCCCCGACAAAGGCGCTTTTTTTTTTTTCCTTGGGCAGACTTCTGAAAATGATTTCAGTCACACAAGAAATTAAATTTTTAGAGAACAATTTCCTTCACATGAGGAGAGGAGCTGTAATCAGTTTCATTTTCTCAGTGAAATGATTGAAACTGTGAAGGACACGGTTCCCAGTGGCGCTCGCGTCTTTGTGGTTTTTTGTTCACACAGTCCCATTGAGCAGCTGAAAGAAGCATCTTTCTACTGTGTTCTTAGCCGTTATGAGTTGTAACAGTCATCATTAACTAAACTGATTTATCATTTCTGTTCCCTGGTTGGCTCTCGGGCTCTATTTTATAGGCATGATTAAATACTATTTGGTGGGTTATCAGGTTTTAGAGTGTCACGTATCAAGATTTAATGACCCGGGTCTTACTTAAGAATGACTTTGATTTTACAAGCACCTCCATGTATGCTGATAATAAAGATAATTTCCCCCATATGAGGAGCAATAGACTAATTAAATATAAGCACAGCACACAGGTAAATGTTGGAATACAGTCGAGTTATGGAGAATGCATGCCAGAAAATAAATCAATCTCCGTCCTTAAAGAAAATGAAGAGTTAGCCATCAATCTTTTTGTCACAAATTCTAATTTCTCACCCATGACTGAAGTGAGTTGACCTCCCTGTTCAGCGACACAGTCCTCATTTTCAGAGCCCACTGTGTATCCATTTTTCATCAGGCCAGATAGGTTGGAACGGATGACGTGATTGCTTTTATGTGGTTGGATAGGCGACCATTGTCTGCCCCGCATTTCATTTCCAACAGCGCTGAAATCGTTTGTGTAGTTTCAAAGTTTATACGCCAAAGGATTCATTTCCAGATGAATTAGTTTTAGTACGTGGAGGTCTGTTTTTGCTTTCACGTGTGCTTTAATTTAACGTCTTCATTGTGGCCGACCTTTGCACATTATCGCACTGTCTGTCTCTGTGTATAAGGAAGGAAATTTTGATTTTTTTTTTTTTGAACAGCTTGGGTCTTATTGGCATGGTTTTTTTTTTTTTATTGTAGATATTTTGGACCTTGTGACTCCACTAGACACAGCATCTACTGATGCCAGGAGACACATGTGTCAGACTGGTTTGAACTAAAATACAGCCTGAAACATCCTTTATAATGGTTCATTGCTTTGAGAAACTAGTTCCTTGTGGTTTGAACCTGCAGGACTGACTCAGCATACTTACAATGTTCATGCACCATTGAATTTTGTTAGTATCTACTTTCTGATTTCACACAGTAGATTATGTAAAGTTGAAGCTTTGCAGTGCAGTGGACCATCATATTTATGTGCCCTGTTTCTTTTAACTTTAATTTCACTTTTTTTAAAAAGCAATTACATTTAGACAATTGAGCTTAATTAGACTAATTAAACCTGTCCGAAGCGTAGAGAAGTAAAATGTTTTCACACCCATGATTGCAAAACTTGACCAATGCACAATTTGACCCAGGTTGTAAAAAAAAAAAAAAAAAACTTTCTGAAGTGTTTGCTCCAGCTCCAAGAAGAATCTATTTACTGATGTTTCCATTTCATCCTCAGGGGTCACCACTGTCCTAACCATGACCACCTTGAGCATCAGTGCTAGAAACTCCCTCCCTAAGGTGGCCTATGCCACCGCCATGGACTGGTTCATGGCTGTGTGCTATGCCTTTGTCTTCTCTGCCTTGATTGAGTTTGCCACAGTCAACTACTTCACCAAGCGCAGCTGGGCATGGGATGGGAAAAAAGAGGGCATGGAAATAAGGGTGAGTGATTCTTATTTATATAGATTTTTTTTTTTCTTTCCAAATAATGAATATGACACACTCGCACCAACATTAAACAAAAAGCAACACAGTTATTTCAGAAAGGAGACTCTCTTTTCACGTTTTTTCTTTTTCTTCTTATTAAATACCAGATTTATTGTTCCCCTTCTTTTGATTTGATAACCTTGATTTAAAAAAAAAAATGCTCCTAGTTACTCAGTAAGTCCTCATTTTACATTGGAGGAGTGATGAGGGCAAATTACACTTTTGGAAACACTGATAGAAAGTTCCCTCCTTAAAGCAGCCTGGAGTACTCTATAAAGACTATAAAGAGAGATTTTATTTATTCATTAACAGCCAAATGGAACAGGGACAGCGGGGCGGAACAGTGAGAGCAGGAGCTGAGGTAAACTCCCAGAGACACTGGCCCTGATTTATGATGGCAGCATATGTTCAAGTCTCATCCTAAAGTCAGTGTAGGCTCATTCTCCCCACAAAAGATGGCATCCTTACATCTAGTCCGCACGTTAGGGACACGCTGATTAAAAAGTGAGTGTGCATTATTTAAAAATGAATCACCTGAGGCTGACGTTTTTATTTTAAGCATGAAATCTAATAAATCACAGCTTATAGATTTTTAATTTGTCAATAGTCTGGGCTGTTGTTTATGAGGATATAGGAGGGGGAGTGTACTCGCACTGATGGGAAAGTAGAAATACACATTACTGGATTCCTTTGGCACAAAGTCGTTTTTTGTGCGGACTCAATTTAAGGACTGTGGTTTTATTTGGTGGGGCTTTAACGGGATGCTTTTTTTTAAATCTGAAGCTATGATGAAGTCACATAAATAAAACCTTATAAGTTGCCCGTGATAACCTCGGCGCTTAAATTTATCATGATTTCTATGATGTTTTATAACTGATTGCATCAAATGAAATAGATTACAGGCATGAGATGGTATCAGAGTGGGCAAAGAGAAGCAATGAGGAAAATTAAAGCACGTGCTTCTGTTTGTGGCCCGTAGCTTCAAAGAGGCTCGTTCGTTCCTGTAATCAAAGGAGCGAATGCATTATTTTCCTATCTTTCACGTGGATCACATGATTGACAGAATTAGGTGTCGATAGCCAGCCACGGTTTGATTGACAGTGCTGAGACTATTAAATGTGCATTTATAAAAATATATGTATATCTATGAATGCATAATGTATGATTGCCCAGATGTTTGTTTTGTTTTTTTTGAGATCAGTTAACGTACAGATCTTCACATGGTGACGTCACAGAAAAGCACACGTTTAATTCAGTGTACAGTTTGCAGAACCACATGTGGGGTTTATAAAGTCACACTGATGACTGACAGCAAGACAGCTGGCAAACGCCACCATGTATTTGCGTTTTAAGTGTTAGAAACTGAAGTGTAAGGAAATGTACATCGTCAATACTTTGCTTTATTTTCAATTCTTTTCTCTTCTTTTCCATTTTTTAAACAAGTCTTATTGAGCTGAAAAACTAATTTTTAGAGAAACCTGGTCAAGGTGGCAGCACAAAAATCAAACAAAATAAAAACAGGCTGAGGAGAATTACTCCTTGTAGAGCTAAACTAAGCATAATGGATCTATTACTGAAGCAGTCCTCCAGTCTAAATGCCACATATGAACAGTTGCAATATAGAAAAGAAGCAAAACTACTTTAAAAGTATGGCCTTCTGGGTGTTATGCACGCATTTGAAAGATTATGAAACTGTCTTTATGGTAAATACTGTCTAGGTAAAAGCTGTTGTCGAGCTGCTGCCAGCACATAAATATCTGCAGTTCTTCAGCCTCAGACACAACACAGGCCCAAACATATTTCTTCTGCTGCTCCAGACACTTCCACAAATCTATTTTCTGCTACTTATGTACAAACTGTTTGACACAATCAGTACAGCCTTTCCACTTTTTTAGAGCTTGACATTTGGTCCTCGGAGTGATTGGCAGAAACGCATATTGCTGCCACAGAACTTTTCAGTCGGTGGGGATAATTTGCAACGTTACATTGCAGCAGAGTGGAGGGGCTTTTTTTTTTTCCTTTGCCTTTTTATTATTTTATTTTTTTTCCCTTTTGATGCCTCGTCTTAATGGCAACAGCCTGGGCTGCCTTCTCAGGGGCTGTGCTGAGCATGCAGTTGTCATGATAGATAAAAAAGAATGGGGTCACAGAGGGAGACAATGCGCTCCCATCATCACACTCCCCGCTAGAACGAGCTACTGGAAAGCAAAAAGGGATCAGACCACATGTGCTTTTCTCCCTCCCTTTTTAACATATTTATGATAAAATTAAAAGGGAACCTATAGGAAGAGGACAGAGTGTCTTTCAGGAGAGAAGTTTAAGCTCAGTGAGTCCTTTTTGAAAAACCCATCCCCAGTCATCAGAGGCAGGGTTTCAGACGATGACTTCATTGCCCCCAGGCTCCTTCTTTTTTAGGACTGAAATGGTGAGCTGCAGACGAGTCAATGTGCACTAATTTACCTTGCTGGTTATGGAGCCGCTATGCCGTTTTCTTCCTTTTCTTGTCGCCTAACATTCTGTTTGACAAGCGATCTACCTAATTAGCTCTCCCCTCGCCGGCTGAAGGTGTGCTTATTACCGAAATTAGCCGGTGGGGAGTTTGCTCGGGATGAAAGCCTGCGTATTCTAGGCACTCCATGACACATGATTGGACGCTACTGTGTTAGATATTATGTGCGGGTTTCATCAGCAGAGGCAGGGGCACTGGCCCATTGTGCCGTGGGCTGCACGGCTGGAACGCAAGCAACTGCATCCACTGACGTTTCGGCACAATGGTTCGTTTGAAAGTGGTGGAGTCGCAGCATGTAATCATCGTTCCTGACAATCATATTTCAGCGTGACACTGCTGCTCAACAACAAGTTTGCACGTGAAACAAAACTTTTTTTTTTTTTTTCAGAAATTCTTTGTGCTCAGATCTGAGCTTTCATTTCCAGAGGCGCTGTATTATTACCCTTTGTGATGAGAAGTTTTCCACGCCTTCGTTGTCTGAGCTGGAGGTGTGGTTATGCACGGTTAATTGCCTCTTGGCGAGCTTCCTCTGACTGCTGTGACTAGAAATAACCTTTGTAATACGGCAAGATGGAGTGGTTATATCTGACTAACCATCCTAAGCAATGTTTTTATTGCATATTACCACCATCAACCCTGAATGCAGAGATTTAATCAGTTCAGTCTTGCAGTATAATAAACAGAGGGTTTTTTTTATATCTGGTGAGAAGCAGAATGAATCTGAGTGGGACAAAGAGGAAATGAAAAAGATAAATGCAGGAACAAGTTAAAGGAAAGTAGAAGTGTTTGGAGGAATGTGTTTGCTTTGAAAGCATGTTTAATTAACACTAATTGCAGGTAACACAACCTGCAGTGATGAGATCGAGCTCAGGTCACCTCTACAACTGCCGGGTTTATAGAAAATTTGGTAGTGCACGTGCCATTAAAAATCACACACACACACACAGAAACACACAGAGACACAAACAGGGACACTGTGGCTCCCCGAACGCAGTCTGCACGCTCATACAACCACATGCTCACATACTTGAGGCTATTAAATATGCCAACACCTCATCTCCAATCTTAGACAGGGACAGACTGTCACAAGGTTCAGTTACATGCACACATGCACACACTGAGCTCCACACAGCGGGACACAGCGAGACACAATTGCCCCCAGGATACTTAATCACACTCATAAAGAAAATTCTGATGCAACAATTTGCCAAAGTTACAAAGACAAGGTCAATAGATGCATTGTGTTCGGGGCGGGGGTATTTGCGCCTGCAGCTAGCCAAATGACTTTGAATAGTGCACAAGAATCTCTGTCCAGAAGCAAATTATGTGCTGTGTCACATTAGGTTTATAAAAACATGCACATGGCCCAATGCCACATGTGGTTTCCCCAATAATTAGACCATATAAATGACTGCACAGGCCGGCCGAGCTCAATGGCGACAGAAGATTACTTTGCTTGGCTCGTTGTCAGGTTCCTGGGCAAAGAACATCCTTAATGCCAAGGACTGACGAGTTCAGGGGGCTATGATTAAGGTCATATGACACGTTCGAGTAGACATTGGCTTTTCCTGCTGATGTAAGCCATCGGCGTGACAGAGGAGGCTCGTGCTGGTGTTAGATGTGGAGGAATCGATATCTGGGAAAGGATCTGGTTATCCAGGCGCCATCAGCGTGACTCTCTCTCTCCCCGCGCTAATTGACTTGAGATAGAGCCCTTCGGGCAGCGGCTCACCATTTTTCTGTTTAATGCAATCAACTGTCTTGCGAGGTCTGTTAGCTCTCCACAGCCCTCGCTGTCTTTGCAGGGGAGCTTGAAGGATCATCCTCCTCCTGTTGTCGTGCTCGTTCGAGGAGGAGACACTGATCACATTGCACGTGCCTCCTCCTCAATCCTGCTGCCTCCATCACCTTGGACAGACACTCTGAAGCTTATCAACCACTCAGTAACATCATTGTGAAACCTCCTGCTAATATTATTCCACCGCTGGCAGCAAAAAGTGGTCTCCCTGTCTAGAATGGAGGCATGGCGGTCGAGTTCAGACGGCGAACATGTAAAAACCATTTCTCTGCCTCCATTTGAGAGCGTATGTGAACATTAGTGGACGAAGACAAAAAACATTCGGTGATGAGCTGTGTGCGGGAAGACATCCACCGTGAAGCATTTCAGAGGAGGGGAAAGAGGGGACATTAGTTATGCTAATTAAAAAGATGGAGTCAAAGGAAAAAGGAAGGAAAATTAAATGAAGCCGAAAAAAGTGGAGCAGAAATTAAAGCGCGGGGCTCAGAGCAAGAGTGAGAACAGGGAGCATTCAAAGGGTATCGCTCTGTTACATGACACACACGTCGCTCAAGTTTTTTGGATCTTAAAAGTGGCCACGGTGGGGATGAATGGTGTGAAGAAAGCGAGCACGGCACAGGCTCACATACCGCGTGCCACACAGGAAACTAAAAACTCTGCCCGGTGATCAATCTTGGTGCCCTACTTGTTCCCTCACATTTACTGTGTGCACGGCGCTGTACTCTTTTAGGCTGACAGGATCCTCTGCTGATGCGAGTGCAGCTATCTGAAGGCACCAATTTAGCAAATAAAATTCTGTCTCCCTGTGTGATTTCAATATGAAAGACAGGCTAATGATTTCTCTCTAGTAGTAGAGAAGGAGGCGGCTTCTCCAGCCAGATTTATCACACACAGCCTTTGTCGTGTTTGTTTTATCGCGAGCTGTTTGCCTGAAGAGGCCTGGCTGCTCTCATTGATACAGTTTGTCAGACATGTTTTCAGGCGCCGTCCTTTTTTTTTTCTCGCTTTCTTTCTAATCCTGCTCTGTGCTGCTACTGCTACCGTTAGCAGTATCAGACGCCAGTCCAGCCCGGTTCTGCAATCATACAAAATATAAATTGTTCCCATTTCTGCACTCTTAATTTAATCGGCCTGATGGTTTCGTCATGAATTTTCATCATGACCCTTTTTTTTTCTCTGCAATCCAGATTTGTATGATGCAGATTTGAATTGACAATATTAATAGTGTAAGATGTTCAAAAGTACTTCCAGCTAGATACTGATGAATAGAGTATGTAAGTTGGGTAATTTTAATATAATTGGTAAACTTTTTTTCTTTTCTACTTTTCTTTTCAGGAACCGTTTCAGGCTAACATGGCCAGGATTAAAGATATGGTTAGGCTTTTGTTTTGTTCTTGTGTGTGTCGTGTCTCGTGGTGTTGCTTCTATTTCCTCTTTATGAGTTCAAATGGAAGTATTGTTGAGTCTGGTGCTTCGCCCCTGACAGCCTTTACTGCCTTCTTCCTTTTCAGAGAAGAGAATCGGCCACTTTGTCCAAAAAGGCAAACAACACCTTCAACATTGTTGGAACCACCTACGCCATCAATGTAGCTAAAGACCAAGGGTTGACGACCATTTCCAAGAGCGCCAGCGGAGCGTCGGCCAAACACCCCTATCTCCACAAAATGGATGACCCCTACACGGAGGCCAAGAAGTCCTACAACCGTGTCAGCAAAGTGGACAAGATATCCCGCATCATTTTCCCAGTTCTGTTCTTCATCTTCAACTTAGGCTACTGGGCCACATATGTCAACAGAAAGCCCGCCATCATGAAGGCCAACAACCTAAACTGAATCTGACCAAATGCTAGGCTCGATCTGGTTTGTTTTGGAGGGTAGACGGGTTCGCAGGAGGCCAAGTCCATTACATCTTATTGTGTGTGAGTGTATGTGTGTGTGTGTGTGCGCATATGTGTGTGTGTGCACGCACGTCTCGTGTGTCTGTTTTTTTTTTTCCTTCTTGAGAGTTTGATATTTTGCACGTCTTTATAGATGGAAGGCAAATTTCAACATGCAGTAGATTCACATATGATTGCGGACGTTGGAGGGAGCACATTCTTACGTCAGACTGTGTTTGTGTCGCGTTTCTTTTCCTCCCCTCCGCACTTAGCTCTGGCCCTGTTCCCCCCGTCGTGAGTAACCAAGTGTTCCTTTTTGCTGTATCTTGATTGCTTGCTGTTTTGTAGAGTAGTCAAATTGTGTTTTCACTATGTTTTGACATGTTTGCACTTTGCTTATAATAAGTTAGAGCAAGCATGCCTTTGAAGTTTCCATCGTAGCTCATTACCGATGGTGAGGTTCTGACACATCCGTCGAGTTAAACCACATGCATGCACGCACGCACACAGACACACGGCGATGCATCAGAAAAGGCCAGAGGGGCCGGTCGTCGGTTGCTTTACTGGGCTCTCTCGGCCGGGGGCAGCCTGTACAGTTCCATAGGAACATCATTAATAATCGTCAGTGTCTGGCCTTCAGCTCGTGCTGAATCTCAACAGACCCAATGCAGTATCATCTGGAATTGCTCTCATGTCCCGTGGGGCTGCCTGTACATTTTCTAGTCCAGTGGCTCTTATTGTTTTAACTGGCTGAGTATGTTCATTGACAGAGAAGCTATGTGCCTTGGTGAATACACACGATAAAGAAAAAAAAAGGCTTTGACACGCTCACGCTGGCATTCACAGCAACACATATGCACGACGGCCTGTGTGTAGATTACATGCAAACTGGTGTCCACAGGCTCCGTGCACTGCAGCTATGTGGCTGCGCCCCGCCCACCCACGGCCCATGGGCACGAGCACCCAGTGTAAAATTGCCCATTAGTGTGGAAGGTTAACAGACCTCTGCCTGTGAAAAGATGAAGCAAAGAGATTAAAAGGATCCAGCGTAGTCCAGAACAATTATCATGTGTATTTATGTTTTGGCTCGTGGCGCGGCGTCTCCACGAGCCGAGCAGTCAAAACAAACTACCACCATTACCTCAGACTGAAGTCGAATTCTGAAGCGCAGTTTATTATGTGTTTTCCATGGAAATGCAAATAACACTAGATGTTTTATACGTTCAATCATACCACACGCTCTCTTTCTTTCAGTATGTTTTGTTTTCTCTACATCGGTCACCGTCGCTGTTTTTGGCTCCATCGTGATTTTTCTGCATTTCTGCCTTGTCACGAGCAAGATTTGGATTCATGTCGTACTTTTGCTCTTTTTATATTTGATTGTGTAAAGTATATTGGTGTTGATTTGATTGTCTACATATCCTGTACTGTTTTTGTGTTTTTGAAGTAGACAACAAAGGCCAATATGTCACGGTCAGTATTTCTGAACAAACGTCGGAGACATGAGGATCTCTGGAGACCATTAAACTGCAAAATGCTGCCAAATCAGTGAAAAAAAAAAAAAAAAAGACTGCCTGATTTTTCCAACAATAAAAAACTACATTTCATTGTTGTGATCAGACTGAAGAGCTAACTAATGGTCAAACTGATTATTTTATAACAAGTGATGGTTTCATAGTTGAAAATCATATTTATCTCCAGCTGTGGTGACTTGTCTCCAACTTTTGTGACATGTGTTGAATTTGGCAGTGTTTATACAGATGTTATATGAATTTAAAGCAATTTCTGTTGCTTTTTTTGCCGGATGCACTCTGGATATTTTGCATTATCTTAAGTATAGACTCTTTGATGACCTCTGTACTTTAGACCCCAACATGCAGTGGATCTCAAACTGTATCTTCAGTGGTAAGCATAGGCGAATGAGTGAACTGTGTTGTGGCCTCTTTAAACAGTGTGTTAATAACACGAAACATG